>CM034151.1:588919434-591799434 GCA_019776745.2 Taxus chinensis | reverse complement strand
AAAAATAAGGACTATCTACAACATTCATTGACCGCATCATTACATCACCCAATTTGTATACTCCATATAGATAATTAACATAATCAAGAGCACATTAATAAACACAAGGACATGGTAAAACATTAGAATTCAATAAAATCACATACTCAACTAAGAGAAAAATATATAAGAACATTTCCAACATTCACACCCATGGTCACTTATGAGGTTGCTCCCCCTTGGAGACCTCCTAACAACATATCAAGAAAAATGACAATGTACACACACACAACTGCCAAGGTGACCATGTTGTAAACATCTGCTATTCTTTCACAGTTAGTCTCCTAGTCCCTTTGTTATTTATTTATTTATTTATTTCATGCAAACAACCAAGACAATACCACCTTCGGCCTCAAGGCCATATCAATACGCCAAGAAATGAAAACACATATCATTTATAAAATAACATCATCCTACAACTTAGCTGCATCATTATCATGGTTAAGAAATTCTATTCTAAATCAATAATTTGTAATTATTAATTATCACAATTTTACCACATCCATTAACATTTACTATCACCCTAGGCCTATGTATAACCATCTATCACAATTCATATTTTATGATAACCTTACATTTCATACATCCATTGTAACTTATATATATCTAGATGTGTTCAACAATATATTATTGATCACCTATTATCATAACCTTATTAGTAAATAAGAACATCAACATCCTTATATTGTTAGGAGTCCAATATGTCAACATATATGAAAACAACACTAAATCATCATCATGTAATGCAATATCTATCAACGCCCTTTAGATACCCATACAATCCATAATAAAATAAAAAACAAAATGATAATCTCAATGTACACAGTGTCTAACAATAGGCTACACAAACTATCAAAATAATGTCCATGTAACTAAGAAAATAATAACCATGATCATAAAAAATTAGGTCTCGAAGAGGAGTGGAGTCTACATCCTGCTCCCCTTAGTCTTGACATCCTCCTAGAATTCATTGTAAAAATGTGGAAATTTTTCTCATAGCAGTGTGGCATCCTCCCATGTAGCTGATGTCTCATCATATTGATCCCAATAGATGCACACCTGGTCAATATTACACCCTTAATGGCCCAGGATTCTACACTCTAGGATGCGCACATGATCCACAATCATCTATCCTTGTTCTTGCATGTGCAAGGTGGTCTGAACCAAGACATGAGATAGATCTAGTATATATCTCTATAAAATACAAGCATGAACTACATCATGGAGGCGAGATAAGATTGGTGGAAAAGATAAGTAGTAGGCTACGGGAATGATCCGCTAGAAGATCTCAAATGAACCCACAAGTCTTGCACCTAGCTTAGAGCATTTTCTATAATGGATGGGACTTTTATGAGGTCTGAATCTAAGAAACACCTTCGTGGAAACCTCATAACCATGGTCTTTCCTCCTCTAATCTGCATATTATTTCTTCATATCATGTGCATCGTGTAGTCTCTACCTAATAAAAATGACTTATTGCTCCATATCTTATAACATAGGTGGAAAAATATTAACCATGTACTCTAATCTGTCCTAGCTCAAAGTTGTCCTGCATTGTATTCAATACAATGCCTAGACTGGTGTCATTCCCATGGAACATTGAAATTTTTTATTATACGCAAACTCTAGGAAATACAAGTACTCCTCCCATCATGACTAATGATCCATAACATACATCCAAAGGATATCCTTTAGTATTTGGTTCACCTCCCAACCTTAATCTAATGAGAAGGTGAAGCCAACCTTTTCATTGGCCATCGAGCCCAAACAATGGGAGAATAATGTGTGTTCACAACCATGGCATTCATCACAATTATAGATTCAAACACACGAGTCTACAACATTTAAGAAACAATAACACTAAGAAGAGTCTACAACATACCAAAAACATGTAGGCTCAAAACGTTGAACCAAAGGAGAAGGTAAACCATTGTGGACATCTCCTTATACCTCCCAAGTGGGATAGGGATCCACCCAAGGCCTCCAAGTGCACTAACACACACACACACAATACCCATTTCTCTCCATTTGTCAGGATAACATGATGTCACAATTTCATTATAGCTCCACATAGGTAGATTACCCTTCCCACACACCCTCTACAAAATCCTCATAAACTCCATTTTACCTCAAAAAAATGGCCCTTACTCTGTCTCCCTAAACCTTGCCTATGGAAAATTCTACCCAATCCTAGACAAAATCACAAGAATTCACATAATTCACAACTCGATATACAACAAGAAAACAAAATACCAAGTATAATACCCTACCTTACCATTGAGATATCCTTCAACCTTTAAACAACAAAGGTCCAACTTCATTCCAAATCCAAGTCAATTCCTGTGCAAGCACTCCAAAATTTCTAAGAAAGTAACCCCCATAACACCCAAGAAACTCCAATAAATAAAGAATGGCGGAGAGGGTGGTGAGGTGGCTCTATGTAGGATGTCACATCATTTCTCCAAAATCCACCACATAAGTCAAACACATAATCCAATAATCCATAAATGAGTAAGGTGAGGGAATGACACTTCTATTTTCACACAAAATCCACCATTCCACACTTTAAAGGACATCATTAAGAGAGTTAGGAAAAAGGTTGAAATTAATTGCCCATTTTCCTTCAAAAACACATAATAGGGCTATTTTTGACCCCTTCTATCATTTGTTGGTTTAATGGGATAGTTTAAGGGGTATGGGAAAAGTAATAATTGTCCCAAAAGCCTCCATAAATGGGGTTTAGAGCCCAAATTTGAATTTTGGAGATGGGGATGGGTACACAAACCAAGATGAAATAAAATCCATTCAAAATCATGAAGAAAAAATAAGGACTACCTACAACATTCATTGTCCGCATTATCACATCACCCAATTTGTATACTCCATATAGTTAATTAGCATAATCAAGAGCACACTAATAAACACAAGGACATGGTAAAACATTAGAATTCAATAAAATCACATACTTAACTAAGAAAAATAAATATAAGAACATTTCCAACATTCACACCCATGGTCATGTATGAGGTTGCTCCCACTTGAAGACCTCCTAACAACATATCAAGAAAAACAAACAATGTACACACACACACAACTACCAAGGTGACCATGTTGTAAACATCTTCTATTTTTTCACATTTATTCTCCTAGTCCCTTCTTTTTTTATTTTGATTTTGTTTCCTGCAAACAACCAAGACAATACCACCCTTCGACCTCAAGGCCATATCAATACATCAATAAATTGTAACACATATATCATTTATCAAATAACATCATCATACAACTTAGTTGCATCATTATCATGGTCAAGGAATTCTATTCTAAATCAATTATTTTCAAGTACTAATTATCACAATTTTACCATATCTATTAACATTTACTATCACCATATGCCTATGCATAACCATATATCACAATTCAGATTTTATGATAACCTTGCATTTCATGCATCCACTATAACTTATATCTATCTAGATGAATTCAACAACATATTATTGATCACCTATTATCATCACCTTATTAATAAATCATAACATAAATGTGCCCATATGGTTAGTCCAATCATCTAAACATAATCACCACTGTCAGGAGTCCAAGATGTCAACATATATCAAAACAACACTAAATAATCATCATGTACATCAGTTAATGTCCTCTACATACCCATACAGTCCATAATAAAATCCAAAACACAATGATAATCACAATGTCCATAGTGTTTAACAATAGGCTACCCGAAAAATTGAAACAATTTCCATGTCACTAAGCAATTAATAATCATGATCATAGCAAAATAGACGTCGAAGAGGAGTGAGATCTACGATAAAAGTAATAATTTTAAGGCATCACTTCAATATCTTTAAGAAATGAGCATACATGATTTTCAAATGCTCCAATTATTATACTCAGTTAAGTTATCTCCTTAACACAAACATATTGTTCTTGGTACATTTTCTCCTTATTTGAGAGGCAAATTTTGTTCACATTCAAAATAATTATTGGTCTTGTTTGAAGAAATCTAACTACGTGTAGAAGAAAAATAGATAGTATGCATCGATATTTAAATGTTGTGTTTTCAATATTGCAAGATATTTTTCATAATAAATGTTATTGAAGAGCGAGGTGCTAAAAAATAATATAAATGCACTCTTAATTGGTTCCTTCCACATAAATTATTAAGAAAGGGATTATTGATCTAGCACAGTTTCCAACTTCCAAATCTTTTGAATAGTGAGGAAAAGTAACAAATACATAGTATGAAGGGTTTTGACTATTTTCAAGTATATCACAAGTGAGCTTCTTGATGAGGAATGGAATAAATTTGTATTGTAATGAATATTAGTGATCCATTAGAAAAATCATTCGAAGTTATTTATTAGAAGAAGTAACATGGGTATGTTAGAAGGGATAATAGTAAAATAGGAGTGAGTTTAGAGATTTTTAGTTCTATATTTGATGAGCCTATGTAAGGTATGTAAGAGATTAGGGGGATTACTTACAATTAACATGATTTTTGGAATAATAAATATTGTATAATTATTTTTGAGCATATGTTCATCCAAAATATGGGTGTTTTGTCAACATTTGGGATCAAATATAGTTTGTATGGATTGCTGTGTCAAAAAAAATGGCTTAAACAATAAGTATGCTATTGTTACATATGTCTTTTCAACATATAAGCAGTCCATTTCATGTGGAAAACATGCTTGAATGAATCACCATTTGTAAGTTTTTGTAGTATCTCTTTTCATCTTGTTCATTCTATCTAGATTTTCTTATTCTATTTTTAAAGCTTTTTTTAGACCCCAAAAGCTAGGTAAAAATTAAGTACAAAATTAAATTACTTTTTCGTTATGTCTATTTTGGAAAATTCAACAACAAATCATACCTCAATTAAATTATCAAAAAGAAAAAAATTCTATGGGAGACTATATATTCAATATTTTTCACTATAAAATATAGATGTTTTAGTTTTCCTACAAATTTCTATTTGCGTATTTGTGCATAAGGCCAGGGTTTACAATATTTCTTCTTATAGAATTTTACATTACAGATCTAATATTATACATCCAAAGGTTTGAAACTTTTTCTACAAGAGACTAAAGTAGTTTTAAATGAAAATATTACATTTGATCTTAATCATAAATCTCTGTATTGTGGGTGCATACTTCCCGTTTTCACTTATTTGCAAGAGCCAAGATGCATTAACATTAAGCTCTTCATGAGCTCCTCAAGTCCCCTGACCACTCCTCGAGTTGTGTGTCTTACAACACTCCACTGTGTTCAAACAATTACAAACTCACATGTGGCGACTCTCGATCCATCTTGTAATGTCAATTGCAGTGTGGTTAATCAAACTCCTCTACTCGGTTGTGAAGAATCTCACCTCATATCTTAGCCCTTCTCCAATGAGCAGATACATATTGGCATTAAAAGGGTTTTTGAAATATATATCCATCTCTAACTATCCCAATTTCTAATCCTTCTTGGCTTCAATAAATTTTATTAGCTTGTATCACCTTTGACAACATTTATTGATCATCTTTAGAACAATGATCTCTTTATTAAAAATGACACGGGAGTTTAACATGTCGACCCAACACCGAAACCTTGGTGAATCTAACTCAACTCAATCTAACTAATTTGAACTTTTCACAAATCAACACACGAAAAATGGAATTACTTAGGCTATCAATCCACTCTCCTACAATGGGTTTGGATCAATCTTACCATCCATCTTGAAAGGATGATACCTCTAACGAGACCTCCGTAGTCCTTACACTACATTGAAAAACGTTTTAGTTGATCGAATCTCCAAAATAAAATTTAAATTCTACCATGCTCACATAATCTTCTCAGTAATTGACTCAAGTTCCTCCAAGGTTGTATATTTGATATATGTGAGTGCACACTCAAACAAGTTTGGACATCACGCTTTTTTGGCAACTCTGACAAGATTCATGCATTACAACCTCCCTCGGTGGTACTTTGCAGATGAAGTCCATGGATACATAATGAAAAAAACCTTCAGAAAGTTGATCAAAGAAATACTTTACCTTAAATCCTAAAATTGAGTAAAGCTTATATTGTTTAATTCATAATTGAAATGTTTTAAATTTCAAATGAAGTATTATATATATATATATATATATATATATATATATATATATATATATATATGAAATCCATAACATCCTTATTTTTTTGATTCCCTATAACCACAAAAACCTTATTGTTTCTAAAAGCCTTTAAAAAGGATGTTATAGTACTGGGTAGGATTCTTAAAATGCGTAATTATTTATGTATTCAAAAGAAATGAAATTATTTTGAGGGTAAATAATTTTTAAGTGAGTTGATGGTTAATAATAAGGCATTTTAATGTGAAAAGGGGATAGGGATATTTAATTATTTTTTTAATAAATAGTGGAAGATTTTTTAATTTTTTTTTATAAATTTATAAATGATGACCAAACTAAAACTTGATTTATTATCAATGGAATCTGATATCTAACGAGAGTTAATATTATGAGGGTGAAATGCAAACGAGGAGAACCTCAAATGTGTATTAATTTATAGTGATTGAAAGAACAAGCTCAACCATTAGTGGAACTCGAGAATAAAATTCATGTCTCTGTTAGGAAAATGAGTGCCCATTTATAATATTATTTGTGAATTAGATATTGTTGATATATTTGAGAGTTGTGAAAACAACTCTTGTAAAGAGGTCAAAAGGGAAAATAAATGAAGTAGAAAATTTTTGGGGATGTGTAACTAGAGTTGTTAGACCTATCTCCATGTATATAGGAGATTATGTAGTCGATTCACATCTAACATGTTTTGTGAAAGAATCATTTCAAAAGTAACCTTTTTTATCTTATGGTATTATAAATTATGTGGTTTCCCACAATTAGTATTTTTTATAATACTACTTCACTTCGACCTAACCATCATTAAAAATAAAAACAACCAACAAAATGAGGAAATATTGCTATTTAGGGTTAAATTTTTTGCACATATCCCTATGAAAATAATTTAGACGACTGTAGTTTTTAGCCATATATCCCTAGACAAGTCACATGTTATAGTTATTTAAAAACTATTTATATTTATTTTAAAATTACAATCACCATAAATTTTAAACAACTGTCAAATTTAATCCATGATTACTACCATTGAATAAAATTGTACAAGAGATACAACACACTATTAGGACTTGATATGTTACCCTCCCCAATACCACTCCAATCTTAATCTACAATTTAGAATTGTTAAAAATATAAACAAAGTAATTGAATAAGGGGAATGAATCAACGGAAGAGAAGGACAGGAGAAGCAGGAAATTGTTTTTCAAATTTTAGATGAGCGGGAGGAGAGCCCTTGCCTTGCAAGTGGAGTTTCACGCGTAAATATAAGTGATATTTTGCTAAGAAAGTGGGAAATGGTCACCCTTGGACTACTTGATCCTCTATAATGTATCCTTCCTTTCTGGATGGCGCCCCTAAGCTCTCGATAGCAGATCATATCCTCAAAAAATCCAATAGAAGGTATGGATTCAGTCTTTTTGGATTTTTCTCTTCGGTTAGAAAAAAACTTGACCCGGTGATGGAATGGGACAAAATGAAATGGAAGATCAAGGGTTACCTAGAAGTCATTTCCCTAGCTAATGAAATTTTCTTTTTCATTTTTTATCTGGAGCTAGATCTTATTCATGTCCTACAGAGGGGCATTGGATTTTTAGTAAAACCATCATAAATCTCTAGCACTAAAATCCAGGAACCTTCGTGGATTATTTGGTTACTTGTTGTCCTATTTAGGTCCACCTCCATGCTATTTGTATGGAATATTGGGACCAACATGTTTCATTGGAGACTGTTAAATCTAGTGGACAAATTTTGGGTTTTTTATCCAACTACCTTGGCTAGATCAAGAAAGGCGTGTGCTAGGTTATGTGTCAGTGTCACCCATAAAATACCTCTCCCTCAATCTATTCTTCTTACCTCTTCATCTAGTATGATGATCCAGAATATCATGTAGGAAGACTCTAATGTGTTCTATTTTAGATGTTTGCATGCATGGCATTATGATGACCAATGCACTGTTTGTTACTCTTTGGTGGTTAAACATGATGCGTATGGGTTTGTTCACATGGAACCTCGAATGATAAAGCATGGTAGTGATGTTGGTGGGGTTGTTATGTGGCAGGGTTCCCCTATTTCAAATTGTCATAGAGTTGTTGCACCAATCGTGTCTAAACCAAAGATTTTAACTGCCACCCCGCCATTATGGAGCTTTCTTTTCATGGAAACGGTGATGTGCATGGGAGTGTGAGGAACCATGTTTCAAATGATTCTCTAGGAAAAAGAGATCAGGGTTTTTTTATTGGTGAATATTCGTAATATGACGAATATTCCATTTTTTGAAAAATTTGTTAAGGCAAATTTTGTAGCGCGATTCACTGACCTGTTAGCCTAAAAATTACAGTTTAATTTTTTTGGGGGTTGTCTTCGCCTACCCTTGAAAATAACCCCTATATAATCCTATATTATTCACCAGGTAGAACACTACTAGCTCACTCATACCACCTGGGGGCATCTGTGTTATCAGGTATAATAAATGCTTGATAGGAGGGTAGATGCACCATACGCACGAAAGAGAGGTTTTTAACGTGTGAAATGATGGAGGAGGCTAAAGAAATGCAACAGATATTTTTTTAGATGTGTGAAAGGAGGGTAGAGGTTGTAGAGGTGTGAAAAAGAGTTTTTTGACACGTGACATGTAGAGTTTGTTGATGTGTAATAGGAGTGCAGAAGTTGCAGATGCATGGCTGAAGATTTTTTTTTTAGACAGCACCCTCGTTGATGCACATCAACAAGGTTGTTGTCGCATGTCAACAAGTTTACTATCACGTGACAACAACCTTGTTGATGCATGACAAGAGGTTTGTTTTCATGTGACAACATGTTTGTTATCACACGACAAAAAATCTCTTATCACACGTCTGCAGCCTTTTTGTCTAACCACTTGAAAATGAGGAGAAAATTTTACATACAACCCCTAAAAAAATTGTCTTCCCATGAAACTGATTCCAGGGATATTTTCCAAGTATTTTCCACCTCTAATTTCCAAGAGGTATCTTAAAATGAACCCTGACAGAGATGTGAGATCGAAATAGGACTATGTTGCCTTAGATAGATTTGATTCATCATTGGATGTGATTTCAAAGGATTCTCAATATCCAGATGAAGTTGTTAGGCTAGAGTCTAAGGAGGAGTAGAACATAAGGGAGTTCAACAATGCTCTGACTCGAAAGGAGGTGCTTAAGGTTTCCTTGTAGGAAAGGATATGGGAATGGACTATTGCATACCCTTCAAAAAGAAGGTTAGAAGTCGTTTTACCAATCAACTATGATGCCCACATTATACACATAGATACAATAGTAAGGATATAAGAATAAATTTTTTTGGCGTACATTGCTCACTACACTACACCACATGGCCTCAAAGTAGAGAAAATCAACAATGTATAAGACTCTTACATAATTCATCAGCTCACATAGACACGTGTAAACACCATATACATGTCAATTCCAAACTTTCCCCAACAAAAGAATGCTAGCAATGACCATACCACAAGAAAGGGACCCAAGGTTTGGCAAACACACAACACATCATTACCATGATTACATATGTCACACCCACAAAGACAATAGTAAAAATACGAGGATATATTTTTTTTGTTACTTACATTGCTCACTACACAACACAACAAGGTTCAAAGTAGAGAAACTCAACAACACATGCGACACTTACATAAGTCATCGACTCACATAGACACATGACAACCCCATATACAATTCTATGCCACACTTTCCCCAATGAAAGAATGCTAGCAATAACCTAACCAAAAGGAAAGGACTCGAGGATTGGCAAACCCACAACACATCATTTCTTTAAGTGCATATTAGTTACGATTAACCTTCCAAGAACATTACCGTACAAGGATAATTTTCTCCTTTTTCCACCAACAAATTATTAAGTTCATTCCACATTTAAATTACAGTTCGACCATTTTAAGTTGGATTTTTTTATCCTTTACAGAAATTTCCATAACTTACATACTAATTTGCCACATTTCAAATTACATACAACGTCCTTAATTCTCTTGTTCTTAACTTAAGAATATGATTCTCAAATTTTTATATGATGTTTAATAATTACCCTTACTACATCGGTGAATATGACGTGATATCAAGAAAGAATTCTTAGGATTTGAGGAATATTTAGATTCAAGATACCCTATCCCCAAAAATATTATTCGATCATGTAAAATTAATTTTCCTACCGTAGTTAATATAGATCAATAACTTGTTGAAATAATTCAACAATTCCACACCAAGAAATTGTATTTAGATTTATATATATCTTTTGTTTTCTCAATATTTGATCTCACCAAGGTCAATTCATATTCTTTGTAACACTTGAAATTGTTTAATTGAGTTATAAGGACTCCAAGAGCGACATTATTACTAGCCTCTAATCTCATTTTATTCTTACATTGTACTATGGTTTCATTAATAGCATTGTTTTATAACAAAATCAATTACTAGAGTATTTGTCTAACATCTAGAAGAAGTACCTGATTGGAAGTATTATAAAGTACACAGAATCCACAAGTGATTTTTGTTCAAGGTAAGATCCCATGTTTCTGCATTTCATGATTTCACATGTGAAATTTATTTTATTCTTAACGTCATAAAAGGGCATAACAAGGGATTACGGGACCAAGATTATGTTTTCCTGGGTTCTCTAAAGTCAACATCTTTCAAAATCAATTTCATTTTAAAGGAGCTACATACCATTTTCTACCCACATGCTAACCTCCTAATCGAATGAGGTTTAGTTAAATTTAAATTTACATTCAGGGTTTTATGCCCTATTATAGATTAGATTAAGTTTCAAAAACCTATTTACCCTATAAACCCTCTGTAAAGGAGCCAAAGATAAGATATTTAGCTGAGAGGATCTAAGCAGTCATTAACAAAATTTTAAGTTATAGTAAAACTATTTCACTAGCTCCATGATGTCATCTGGATCCCACAAGCAATTCATTTGATGAAGAAAATGAAATTCTAAAAATATCCCTGGAAGACAAGGTAGTCCACTAGGATATAAAGGAAGAGTTATTTTTACTTACTCTAGATAAAGTTTGACTGTGTCGCTCCTATCTGTTAGGTTTATGATGATGTCACTAAACATACCACGTAAGACAATAACCCCATTTTTGGGCTCTTATTTACCTAAACTAGTAGGTTCCATTGAGTGTAAATTTTAAGTTCATTATATGGTTTCAGTTTACTCTATGGTAAAAAGGATCACACATGAAGACATGTTCTGTAGAGACCTTATACTAGGGTTGAGTGTTTCAATTAAATATCTTTATTAAATTTACAAGGTAAGAATGAAACACAATAATTAATTATTTTTTTATTGAAAACTCAAAACACACTACAAGATATTTGATTGAAATTGATTTAAATATATATCAATCCTTTTTACCAAAAGTAACCTATGAATCACATTGCACCTATGAGTAAATACATGTTTCCCAAGGTATCCCTAAAACTAGCATCTCAAACATATTAGAAATTTCAACACAACCTTTTCGTAACATGGGAATACATTATACATAAATACACTTTACAAGGAGCTATATAAATTCTACAAAAAAATAAATAAATTACACAACGCGTTTTCGTCATCTTTCTTGTATCCTGCAAAACCACGTGAGCATCAAATCAGCGATAATTCATTGGCATGGTATCCACCCTAATCTAGCATAATTAACATTTTTAGTTTCCCATTTACATAATTACATTAATAATTTTACATTTGAAGGAAAAGGTTAGAGGCACATTTATTTCTTTTCAATTTGCTTCATTTCCTAACCAGGGGGGGAGAAGAAATACGGAAGAGAGAGAAATATTGTTTTGCAAAAATTTCAATTTCATAGAAAAAATCACACAATAAAGTTTCAATTAGTTATTTATAAGCGTCAACAAATTTCCACGATGGTTTGGGTAACCTGACACAGGTCATACAACTTCCTTCTTATGTTTCCCTGTTAGCTGCAAAAAAACATTCAATTGACGCTCGGAGGTTAAGAAGTCAACATCAAACATTATCCTCTAATGAGAAAACACACTCTAGGTAAGTTTCTACATGTCCTCCTATACACCAAGAAGTCATAGGAACTGACGGAATTCAAATGGAAAATGGTTTACAAACAACAACATGCCTTCTAGAGCCTTTGGTTGTAGTTGGGGTAGTTTGACCTAGTCAACTACAACCAAAAGCCTACAAAATGGATTTTCCAAACTATCAGGAAAAGAGTTTTTCCTCAGACTAAAAGTACCAGGAAATTATCTAGTAAAATTGTTAGATATTTTTGAAGATGGATAAGCATTTCATTTTCCAGGATTCAAATGGTGGTTCAAAATGAACGCCAACTTTACAGTTTTAGTGGCTTCTTATAACTACAAAACGGTGTAACATTACTCCCAATAGGGCGTCAAAAAGATCACAATTGTTCATTCAAGGTCAAACCAAAGGTTAAGGTGACTTCCCACATAATAAGGTACATGAATGAATCTTAACATCCCATTTTAAGAGTTACGAAGGGTACTTAACGAGTCTCTGAAAAAATATAAATTTGTCTATTTAAAGAGGGAGATCGTCAACATTTTTACTGGGAAGTCAATTTGGTCTTGACGATAAAACAATATTGTAGAGATCTAGTTTGGGAAGGAAGTTTTCAAAATCACCTCAGAATGAGGGTTGAATTTTATGGTTTAATATAAAATAGTTATTTTGATTGCGTGAGTTGCGAGACGACATTTATTGATTAGTTACAAGTTAATATAAACAATTAAATGTATGAAAATTCTAAGATTTTAAAATTATCTTTCGTAGTAAAAGAGAAAATAAAGTACGATAATTACGAAAGGAAAGGAGAGATGAACCATGCCTAGGAACGATGAGAAAAGCTAGTCGAAATTGTAGAATTTGGTTCTGGATCTCTAATGGAAACTTTGTAAAATAGCTTGCACACATTCACCATTCCACCAATTTTCATTTCCTTGAAATATTTGATACTCGTTCCATGAAATGATTTGATAATTATCCTCAATGATAGAATCCCTATAGACTATATTGGCAAAAAAAAACAAAACCTCTCCTATACAAGAGCCTATGGAGCTTAAAAAACTTCCTCTAACTTTCCATTTTTAAAATATCTATTGAAAAGTATATTATGTGCCATAATAAGAACGTCAAAGCATGATTCTTTCATTAGGTCCTTGAACTCGTATGCCCTTTCCATATTTTACATGGCCACCTAAATGCCTAATTCTACACATATGTTTGATAGGAGAACATAACTACGAAATTTGATCATCTAACTTGAAAGGAGAGTTATCAAGATTAGTGACTCCATATCTTATATGATCATTAAGCCCTAAGAAAACACACCCACACTGCCACCCCCAACTTAACTAGCATGTTCAAGTAAAGATTTTGAGCTTCTTCAAAGTACTGACATGGCCAAACTATCTCTGACACAAATGTTTAAGATTTAAATCATCTCATTGAGGCATTATGTCCAACAATCTAGTGCCTTGCAAATTCTCCCATGTATGTATACATGTATTTTATTAACCATGATTTATCTAGAGAGGAAGAAGGTATAAGCGTAAGAGGAGACCCATATGTCCCATCTAACCATATATCTACCAATCAAACTATTGTACCATCTTTGAAATCCATTGATGATTTTGAGTCGGTGACTCTAAAGGCTCAAATGCAAACAAAGGATTGATGTTATTAACAATTCATAAATTACACTTAACAGTTAGAGGAAATCGCCTCAACCCTAAAAACATTAAAAGCATAACAATCTTAGGCCTGCACACCTTGCAGGAGATTTCCATTAAGCTTTGATGGATGTCCATTTTCTGTTCCTATGCTCACATTTTTGATACAAGATGGGACGATGTTGGAAAAGTGGAAGACGCATGGGAAAGGGAAGGAGAAATCTTACAGAGACATATGTGGGATAGCAAGAAGTCACTTTCAATTTTTGATTCAGTAAAAATACTCCACTTAAAAGCTAAAGAGCAGGAAAGAAAACAAAAGTGTTGTCAAGACTAGTGCACGTAGAACATGTTCTCCAGAGAAGTATAAAAAATGGAAAACAACTCCACACATCTATAAATGAAGCACTTCCATGTTCCCACATTTTTTTTAAATATAATAGAAAAAATTGGAAATTTCAAAACCTCTCACAGACATTGAACAACTTGAGATACAGATATAGATCCATATCAATAATTTTGTATATAACCTAATCTAAATACTTCCATTGACCACGTTTCTAACTAGAATTTTCAGAGACCCATTTCGTGCATAACTTGCAGTTTTTGCAGTCTATGAGTCATGTTTCTTTCAGGCATTTTGGTGAGTAGTTTACATGTAAAGATAATGCTTCCACAATTCGCAGGCATATCTGCTAATGCTACAACTCTCCAACCTTCTAAATTTTAATGCAATTCAGGTTTCTTTGTTTAGTTGAATTTCCTGGATCAGAATAAAGTGATTTTAATATCATGCCAATAAAAAATGACAGGTCCGACTAGCCATTAAGGATGCCCATGTACATTCACATGGGGGGGGGTCACCTACTTCTTATTAGTACAAAATCACAGCACCCCCAAATGGCATGGTATCTAAGATGGGGCATTCAGTGTGATTGCACAACATTGGACCATGTCTCAAGCTGTGGGACTTGCAAACCTGAGATGGACCTCCAGATAAGGTTGGTTCTTGCTTCCTAATCTACCTTCCATAAGCTACTCTAGTGCAGGAAGGACCTAATCTATCCTAATCTAACCATTCTAAGAAGACAAAGAGAGAGAGAGAGAGGAAGAGAGCCTACACTAAGCGGTGATACACCAGAAAAGGAAGTTGTGAGATAATCTGCTGAGGGAGGATGAAAAAGAGGAAAAGGAGATGAGGGAGGTCAGGCAGAAGTGACACAGGCCCAGATCCATATCTGCCATTGAAAATCCATCAAGCACAACATCCCATACCTGTAAACATGAAATACATGCACATGAAACAAACACGAAATGTAGAGGCATAGAGAAATAAAAAACATGAGAAAGGGTTAAAGAACACCAAAAAACATGATTTTATTTCTCTATGAGGTGCACAAACCATTACATGGGTGCTCATAGGCACAAGTATGCTTGTCATGTGTATAAGAAGGCTTACAACTCAAATGGAGTCAGGAAACAACTTTGATAGAGTCTCCCCACATCCCAGAATGTCTCTCCCTTCTCAAATGAGAAGTGTTTACAATATATAGATGATGAAGGTGAGAGAGAGAAAAATAAAATTGGGACTCTGCTATGAAATATCAACAACCAACCATTATTATCTGGCAAATCCACGTACAATCTCTCAAGTCTACCTTTCTATGTCTATTTGGCATGTTGAAGAAGGAATAACGGTGGATCAAATAATATTTGATCTGGTAATTAAAGCAATCAGATTCTACATTAATGGCTTGAAATGCATTTTTCTATTTTCACCCACCTAGCCTTGTCAAAATCAAATTTTTAGGCTACTATGGTGTAGAAGAGGTTGAGACCTTTCCAAAAATTCTTCTCTAGCTCAAACCCGAGTATCCAGTCAAAAGATATGGCCATCTAAAGATTCTGGGTTGAGACTGTGCAAAATGGCGAAACGCAACCTTTGCAAGGTGGATCCACGTGCCTGAAAATACAAACTCCACTGTTTGCAAAAAGATGTAAAATCACAAAACCTCTCGTATCCCTATAGGTCTGAAATTTACTTTTTCCTAAAAGTTCCCGTAAGCCCGCATCCTTCTCATTTTTCTTCTTGGAAAGAAATCTCCCGTAGGCATGTGGGTCAGCGCTTGCAAATTGCACTTTTGTGAAAGTGGAAAAAGATGCAAAAACTCCCATGCCCATGCAACTTAATATTTCCCAAAATTCATCTTCAAGCCTGCCAACTTGCATTTTCCACTTTGGCAAAAGTCTTCCTCAGGCCCGTCGTCCCGCTTTTGCAAAAAATCCTTCCAAGGCCCACCTTCCCGCATGTAATTTAGGCTTGAAAGGTGGCTTCCCTGGGCGTCAGCGGAGGATCAAATCACTTTTATACTTTATTCCTTTTCGAGACAAAAGCCAAAAAAATCAATCTACCTCTGGTAAACCACCTTCCCACTTTAAATTGAAACTCTGCCACGTGTAGAGCTCACGCGCGTTTGGGGACCACTTCCGGATTTTACCTTTCAAGTTGCGCCGAGTTAACACGTGTCACCTTCTGCTGGCTCTTCCCTTGTTTAGACTTTTCAACGATTGATTCTACCTTTTTGTATCCTGGGACACGTGGAAGCCTCGTGATCCTTTGAGTCTCTTCTTTGGGCCACGCCTTTTGAATTTTTGTCGTTAAGACATGTGGCACCTTTTTACTAGCCCTTCCATACTTAGCCAATTTGTGCCTACTTTCCTCCGGGCCCTAGGACATGTGGAAAGCTGGCACTCATTTGAGTCTCCACTCTGGGTTCTTCTTTTAAAGTTGTGCTGAGCTGACACGTGGTTCTTTTTGTTGGCCTTTCTATACTTAGCCGATTTTACGCCCAGCTCTATCCCCTTGTTTTCTTTTGACCATATGGAAAACCAGCACTCATTTCAAACCTCGATCTTGGGACCTATCCTTGGTGTTGTGTCAAGCTAACACATGGCACTTTCCGTTGGCCTTGATACTTTTCAACTTCCGAATTTGTTTCATTTCAGACCTGGGACACGTGAATGCTTGGCGCTTGTTTGCGGGACCACCTTTTGCTTGGACCACTGAAGGTGTGCCATTGATACATGTGGAGGATTCCACTGGTAGTCTAATACTTAGTCTATTTACATGGCCGGCTCTGTCCCCCCTTGACTTTTGGACACATGGAGGGGTGATGCAAGTTTGGAGCCTTTGCTCTTGATCCTTCCTTTCAAGTTGCATCATTGAGACTTGTTGGGGCTTCCTCTGACACTCTCATACTTATCCAATTTAGGCCCTCTTTCATATGAATTTTATCAGACCCTAGACACATGGAGAGCTGGCGTATATTTGAGTTTCTGCCTTGGTCTCTCACTTTTAAAATTGTACCATTTGGATGCATGGAGGCTCAACACACATTTGGTATCTTCCTTTTGGATTTTTCTTTTGTAATTGTGTCGAGCTGACACATGGCACCTTTAGCAAGTCTTCTCTTTGGCCCCATGTCAACTAGTATTTGGGTAAGTCCAAAAAATTTGAGTCTTACCCGTTCTCATCCTATGAGCCTCTGGTTTCTTTGACGCTGTTGGCCCCCCTTCATTAACTATGCTCCTACATTTAAAGTCTACCTGATCCTCAGATTTGGGATCGATCATTGGATTTGAAATTTTTCTCACATGACAGAGCCGACCCTTAGATTTTCCTATGCAAGATCATGTTTGATTAATTTTTCCACGTGGGCAAAATTGAGATAACAATTTGGCGACTAACGGGAACATATGCCTGCTAGATGAAGATACCAGTGGCCTTAAAGCATCCATTGGGCATGGAGTCATGAATGAGAGCCTTGTATTGATCTTGTCCCTAAACCACAAACCCGACTCTTTGCACTTGCTAACCCTAAACCTGCCCCGCAGTCCACACTTTCAATTTTTTCAAGAAAATCATGGAGGTGACATTCTGAGAGTAGAAAATTGTTTTTAACCTAGGGATTTCACCTGTCCCTGAATGGACTGCACACGAGAAACAAAACACCACAACGCACACTATGTATAAAAAACTTAAAGTCATACATGCTCCAAGTGGAACATGCAGAGTGTGCAAAAGCACTTGTTTTTCTTAAATAAAATCTACTCCTACTCCTACACTAACCTTATCAAAGAAAAGTTGAAACAAATCCATCCATAGGTAGGCATAAATATCTTCCCTTTCTCAAAAGGGTTAGCCATGTGAATGATCTGTCACTGAATATGGCTGTTTGGATGAGTGAAAAACTAACCTTAAGCTAATCCTCCATCCATAACATCAAGGTGTCGACTGGAAACAAGATAAATGCCTCTTTTAGTTGCTCTTCATTTGGATTGAATAGGCATTGCAGCTGATCCTTGGTACTTTGGAGCTCATCCTCAAGCCCTAAAGTGGGCATGACAGGTTTTGGCTTCTCCCTTGGTTCCTATAAAGCTAATTACCTCATTGGGCATGGTCTCATCCTTTGAATGTTCTAATTACTCTGAACTTCAACTCCAAGAGTGGATTCTTCTTGTTGACCTTCCTGGGTGGATGGTGTGAGAGGGATGATAGCGTCATACTCTTTCTCTTCCTTTGTAATAGGTGTGGCTTTTAGAAGATAAAAATCTTCCAACTTTTATTCAAGAGGCATTTTGCAAACTGCAGGTTGTGCTTATTATAGGAGGAATACGACTGAAAGAGTGTCGTGAATGGGCATTCGAGAATGGATCAAAGTATGGGGAATTAACGAAGTGTCATTAATTGAATGAATTGGATGAAATGATAAGTGTAAGCATATTTTAGGTGTTTACATTTTCCTCTCTTTTGGGTGAAGTAAGCGACGTCACTTCAAAGAAAGTAGAAAAGCATAAAAAAGTAGAATTTTTTTGAAGGGATAGAAGAAAAATTAGTAGAATGGAGGATGCCCCTCGATTATTTATGGGGTGATAGAAGAACTTGATTGGCGATTAAAAAGATGACAAGAATAGAACAAAATAAAGAAGTGTGAAGAAGAAAGGGGATATAGAAGAAAAAAGTAATATGAGGAAGAGGGAATGAGCTAACATCCATCCAGTGCCTTTTAAACAACTTTATTTGTCATCATATTGCTAAATATCTTAATCATCGGTCCTTATTAAAAAGAATGAGAAAAAGTGTAGTATGACATGAAAAGCCATATACGAACGAATGTCAATTGCTAAAAACACCAACTCCATGCAACATATAAAATGCAATGCAATATGAGAAAGTAAAAGTTTCCTAACTCCATGCAACATACAAAATGCAATGCAATACGAGAAATTAAAAGATGCCTAACTCCATGCAACATACAAAATGCAATGCAATATGAGAAAGTAAACCAACTAACCTAACAGAGAAACATAATGTAATGTTTTTGTTATCAACCTTCAGTTCCAAACTATTTGAATTAACGACAAGGGTTAATGATGGTGCTGTAAGAAAGGATACATGCAAAGTGAATAACGGAGGACACTTAGATCCGATGAAAAATCAATGTGCACTACAAAATAGTACAAGGCAACCCATTGTGCCCTAGAGTATAGACATAGTAAGTAGCCTAAATTTTGTTGATGGAGGTAGATCAAGATGATCCACATGTCATTTATGATGAGAATAAGAAAGAACCAAACACCGACATTTTGTAAGATGATTTATATTGTTTAGAAGTTTTCTGAAACATATCAGAATGTTTTTTTTATTATTTAACATATTTGAATTTTTTGGATGATTTTTCTAACATATTTGAATGTTTTTGATGATTTTGAAAATTTTCTGAAACTATGTACAGGAAGACGAGGAAGCATGGATGCCCCTAGCGATATATGGGATGTACAAGGGCATAAGGCCACGTGCATATGAGAAAGGTGAAGATGTAAAAATGCCCCAACGACTAGGTTGGAGTATTCAATGGAAAACTCTTCACAAGTAGAAGTGGGACCCAAGGCAATTATGGATAGGTTCAACATGATGATGAACATAAACCAATGAAATTCTGGGAAGAAACAAGGATGGCCCCAGCGTAAGTTGGCCGAAAATCACATAATAGAAAGGAAGGAGAAGATTGTTTTTGTGAAAGGTGACAAACGTGTCTGCAATCATGGCAAACAAGTAATCTTATACACATGGATGTTTTGAATGAAGTATAAGAATGATGTGAATGATATGAATGTATTTTAGAAATCTCATGATGAAAAAGTGATTAACCAAAGGCAAAAATCATGAGACAAGATACAGACTAGAGTAAGAGTCTGAACAAGGTCCAAAAAAGACACTTGGTAACATACTAATCTTGTTTTTCTCATAGAGACCCAATGTGTGCACGTGGAAATTAATTACCGCTTGAAGGGAATATTTAATAGACAAGAAGTGAAGACACCCTAGCAAATGTGTAGGGATGATTTATTTTGAAAGTTGATTTTGTGAATGTATGGTGGAAGGATAGATGTACATTGCTTTGCTGCCAGCCAGACGTCCATAGCCCCGACGAAGATGTAGTTGATTCTAATCGCAACATTTCTCTACTATGAGTCAGGCCTCTATAGCCCCGATAGATATTATTGGAAATACCCCAAGAGAGAGTAATATATCAAATTACATTTTCTTTGTAGGTTTGTGCTTTTGATTTTTGATTGATCTTGTTTCTTTTGCATTCTAAACACTTATTCAGCTCTCTTGTTTGACAAGGGGTTAAAAAACATTGATGGCTTGATGGAGGGATATGAAATTTATTATGATGATGACATTGGCTAGTGTTAATAAGTATGTCCAACATTTCTTCATAACAATTTTATTAGATATTGAATGTGATAGGATCTCTAAGAGGTCAGTCATTCTTTAATTTACCAAGGTGATGAATGACCAAGATCAAAAAGATACCATAGAGATAAGTGTCACAAAATGTGTGTGAATAGGCTATCCAAAATATCACCAAAGGGATGAAAATGGTAGGAAGACTTGCAGAAGAATAGCAAGGAAGCGAAGAAATAACATCCATGTCTATGCAATACCTGATTGCAATGTTTGATCTTTGTACCTTTGATTTTTCTTGTGTTTTCTCAATGTTTTTTATATTTTTGATTTTTTTTTATTTTTAGATTTTTGATAGTTTTAAGAGGTTTGGACTAACAAACTCACTTTGCATGGTAATATCAACCAACGATGTTTGCAATTTCCTTGATAAGGGATACTAAGTGTGTTTTTTTATCAAGAGTCATGTTTTCCCCAATCTCGATGATCGTGGTGAGTTCACACTCGACAAATGACTATGATTTATCCTGAAACATGGATTTTGTATGTGGGAATTTGAGTTCCCTATCCGTAGGTTTTTGCACTTTGTGCCATACTTGATGGGTACGTTGGTGTGCATTCTTGAATCATGTTTGATTTTGGATTTTATGATCATTAGTGTGATAAAGAAACTACCTGGATTTCTTATAAGCTAATGCTTGACTTGTTTGATCCCAAGAAATGCGATAAGAATGTGGAAATTTAGAATTGATAAGAGGCATGGAAGTTGGCATGTGACAATATTTAGTAGAAGAATAATGTGATGAATGAAAAGGATACTGTCCAAGGATTGAAGAAGATGGGCTACTGGGAGGTGAGCCATAGATAGAAGATGAAGGGATACTAGGATGTGGCCCAAGAATAGAATAATAAGGGCTACTAGGACATGACCCATAGATAGAAGATGAAGGGCTACTAGGATGTGGCCCAAGAATATAAGAATAAGGGATACTAGGATGTGACCCATAGATGTAAGATGATGAGCTGGTAGGATGTGGCCCAAGAATAGAAGATGATGGACTACCCGGGGGTGATCCATACCTAGAAGACAAAGGGCTATTTGGGTGTGCCCCAAGAATAGAAGATAGTGAACTACTTGAAAATGTCCCACAAATAGTAGAGTGAGCGATACTAGAAGGTGACCCACACCTAGATGAAGATGAAGGGATACTTGGAAATGACCCTATAAGAGATTTTGATTGAGGAATTATGATAGAAAAAGAGTTATTGGGTGATGACAAGATAGGCCATGGATCAATGCAAGACCAAGGAGTTTCATCACATAATGAAGAATGTGAAGATGGAAGAATAAGAGGATCAAGTTGCATGATATGAGGATCTTCCTCCATTTCTTGGTGAAAGGAATCAACCTTTTCCTCACAATATGTGGGCACATCGAAGTCTAAAGAGAATCGTTATTCATAATCTTATAAAGGAATATCTTCATGTGCCCCTATAAATGCCATGATTGTTTATTCATTCTGAAAGAGGTCAATCGCCATGATTCATTGATCGACCACTAGGGGTTGATTGGAAGAAAGAGGTTCACTTGGTGTCGAAGACTTAGAATATGTTTGATGATGATTGATAGAAGAAGATCGTGTGGGGGAAGAAGAAGATGATTAGCTAGATGTCTCAGGAGTAGAAGTAGGTGTCGTGGACCTACCTATATGATGGTATATGGTTTGTAAACTATTAGGATTAAGTCCAAATTCTATAGATTGCGACGCATGGATCGATTCAAACATTTGACTCGAAGGACTTTGAGTCACACAAATGTTCAAAGAAGGAATATATATTGGGGGTGATTGATGAAGAAGGTCCTGCGAAGAAGGGGAGAACAATGATTCATGAATCGCATCAGATGAATATTAACAAGGGTCCTACAAAGAAGAGAGGACTACGATTCAAGAATTGTATTATATTTTTGATTGGAGGGATTTGGAGTCACATGTATATTCAAAGGAAGAAGACATCGTTGAGGTGACCGATAGAAGGGGTCGTGTGAAGAAAGGGAGGACCACAACGTAGGAGTCATATTAAATGTATGATGAAGAGGGTCCTATGAAGATAGGGAGGACCATGACATAGGAGTCACATTAGATGACTTAGGAGTTTAATTAGATGAATCCAAATAGTAGTTTGGATCTGAATCATCAGAAGAGTCAGAGGAAGTATTTGGATTGGAATCCTCAGAAGAAGATGAAATTTTTGGATTAGAATTAGAAGAAGAGTTGGGAGAACTCAAATAATAATTTGGATCAGAAGTGTCCAAATCATACCACCAACTATGATATGAAGGTGGGGAATGAGTTACTCTTATGGGCGCTCTAGTACGAAGAACCAAATGAGTTTTAGTTGTAATGGAAATATTTTGATTTGAAGCTAAACCTAGGTCACATATTTTTTTAAGTATGGGGAACCGCGTGATATTCAGTCATTGTTGGCGTCATTTTAAGCAAAATTTTATAAATCTAGACATTGTGAGGAAACTCCTTGAAAGGGAAGGAAGTGACATGTCGATTTAGGGAAGCATAATGACAACAAGCTAGACATTTCATAAGTATTGATATGTGTGCATTATTTTTTCCGAAGAATTTCTAAAGAAAATAGACATCATGATGACGTAATATTAATGAGATCAAAAGGGATTGTCCTAGAAAATAAGTTTTATGAATGAATAATCACATGGAACAATCATTCAAGTGTGAAACACAAAGCCAATCAACAAGGAAATACACCATATGAAAATGCGTGTGCAAAGTGATAGTTTGATGCAAAGGTGATCAACACAATCCCAATATTTACGTCAAGCTCAAAATGAATAAGGCGTAAATATTAACCAAGGGTAGATGTGACTCCTAATCAAAGGATACCATGACAAGTTCAACAACCAACAAGGCCTGAATGTTAAAGGGTAAGGTTTATAAATGTAAGCCAGGTAACCACACCACTTGGACATGTCTATCAAGATTTGTGGAGAAGTGAGATATTAGTGTCAAAGTGGTATCAAAACGATGAAAACAAAGTGAGCCACACCTTTCAAAATTTGGGAAAATGTTTGAAATCAAACTAAGTCAAAGTATACTAAGGATGTGTTAAAACGTAGGCAGCATAATGCCACAATGCGAACACTTAGATCATATTTACGAGAAATGTGACATAAGTATCTTAATTGTGTCGAGACAATGAAAATGAGGGAACATGTAAAAGGGAGATAAAATGATGAATCAATCCTAACTATGATGATGATCCTGATGTGGGTATCAAGATCACAAAGGATACCAATGATATAAATGTGTCTCCACACACTTTAAATGTTTAAACAACCCATCCGTAAACATTGATGGGCGTAAAAAGACAAAAAAGTGGTGAAAAAATCAATTGATAATGCAAAGGTAGTCACTCCTCTTCTTATCAACAAAGTGTCAAAAGAAAGTGAATGAAGTAAATCAAATGGGGGTAACAAAATGTTGGCCTCACTTCAACAAAGTTTTTCCTTACCTTAGGGTAAGTGAAAAGCTAAGAGAAAGTAACGTGTCACACATTTCATGGTGAATAATGGCTCACAACATCAACACCATTTTGAACTGGTCAAAGTGGGCTCCTAGCCAAAGTATATTTTCCTAGGTGGTTCTCTTGTCCTAGGTGTTTCAAAGCCATCTAAGAGAAGGAACGATTTACCAAAAAAGTCCTAATGACTAATTTAGGAGCATGTCAGCTTTGCCCCCTTCAAGTACAGTGGACACTAATTACATCCATCGTGTACTCTTGCCAAGGTCACAATACATAAAACTTTGTAACACTAACTCACAAGGAAAACTAGTCAAGTAGGTAGTGTGGAGCATTTCTCGTTTCATCCACAAGGTTCCCTCTTGCGTCGACTACTTTTGGGTTCTTGGTACCACCCCCATTGTTGTAGCTTATGGTATTATTCCAAAGGGGTTATGCTTCGATTAAGCAGAGAGGGGCGTGCCCTTTTCTGAAACTTGAAATAAAGTGTTTTGAATATGGTGTGTTTTTTAATCTTTGTAACCTAAATGTGGTTTTAAGTAGCACACCATTTGGCAACCTGCAAGAAGCAAGTGTATTAGAGGGTTTTGTGTTTTTTTGTATGTATCCTTTCTTTTACAAGTGTTTAGGTCTTGCAGCTAACGAGTTTAGTAGTTTTCCATTTGTAAACGTAAGAAAGAGAATTTACACTTTGCTTTTGATTCCTAAGATCACCAAAAAGGCGTGAAGGAAGAGCATACACAATGTGAAAATTCCACTAAGACAAATCATATGGAAATCTATTTTACTTTTTTAACATCATAGAAAAAGTGTTTTTAAAGTATGACATAAAGTTTGAACAAGTGTTTTTAATCTCCAAGATCGCCAAAAAGGCGCGAGGAGAGAGCATACACACTTTACAAGCTTTATTCAAGATAAGAAATGAAAAAACTTAAGCTATGCAAGTTGAAATAACAAAACAAAACCCTGCAACCAACTGATTAGTGTCACAAAACCTTTCAAAGTGTTAGAATAGTCAAGAAATAAATTTTAATACTTTAAGATACATTAGAAAATGATTATTTACCTAATAATGTAAACCATAATTTTTTTGTAAGTCAAAATCCTAATTTTATGATTCCATTGTGTATTTCTCTTCAATACCTTTCCAACACATAAAAATGGATTCGTTTCAAGCTCGAGAGTAAGATTTATGGCCTACAAAAGATTGTTACTGATGTATGCGCTAAGGTTTGGGCGTGTGCACCATTGTGTGGGTGTGTGCGCCACAGTTTGGGCGTGTGCACCACCGATTGGGTGCCTATGCGCCTTCGTAAAAAAATGACAGTCAAAGTTGTACCTGGGCACACAGAATGGTTTGTGCACTCCCTTTCCTATAGGTGGCTAAAAAAACACAAGATTTTTCAAAAATAATCTCAAAAATATAAAAAATTTATCAATTTGGTTCAATTTTGGCAGCACTACACCTCCTTTTATTTAGCGAAAAACACATAAATAAGACAATACTAGCTAAACTAGCTAAAAAACTTGATATTTATCTATTAATACAAGAAAGGTTAATGAAATTAAAAACTTGAAACTAATCTAAAAAAATTTGAAAAAATAATCTAGAAAGCTTGAAACTAATCTAGAAACATTGAAGCTAAAAAATTTAGAAACTAAAATCAAAGATTCAAAATGACTCCATTAATGGAGGATGGACTAAGAGTCCGACCAGGTGTACCAAATTTATGAAAAGGAAAGTTGCAAAAGCTATGGAATGAGGCTAGATAACTTCAAAACTTTTCTAACTCATACATGCACCATGAGATTAGAGCTAAACAAAGAGAAATTAATATGCAAGCATTATAACTTTGACAAAAACATCAAAAACTAACATGTATACTACTCTCTACTCTATGAAAGCTTAATGAAAGTGAACCTAGTTAGATTCTAAGTAATCAAATTGTGTGTTGTTTACTCAAAAAAATAGTGAAGAGATCTCTCCAAGTTGGCTACATGGCCAAGCTTTAGATCTTCACTTACTAACTATATTCGGAATGGATGGATGCAAGATGGAGGAGCTCTCAACAATCGATTATGGCCAAGATCCAAATGTTCTTATAGCTTAAAGCTAATACAAATGGAATCCCAAAACTAGGTGTTCTTAGTGTTAATAAGATATCCTAGGTGTGAAGGTGTAAGTTAAATTGGTAGGCTTAGCCTTATATTTATAGTTTTCCAAATGGAAGAGTTTGAACTTTGGGTGAATGTGGGACTAAAGTCTAAAAATCACTTTAGGATTAGATTAGGATAAACATGCTTTAGGCTTAGTTAAGCTAGGATTAGGATATTTAAACTTTATTAGCAAGTGATTAGAGACTCATTGAGAGTGGGGAGGGGTCTGGATAACCAATTGTGACTTATAGATAACCTACAAAGCCAATATAAGTGGTCTACAGAGAACTAGGGAGGTTCTGAATGGTTGAAAGGAGGAATGTTTAGCTAATAAGAGAGATATTAACAAAACAAGCTAATTATAGGAGGAATACGACCGAAAGAGTGTCGTGAATGGGAATTCGAAAATGGAGAAAAGTATGGGGAATTAACGAAGTTCCGTTAATTGATTGGATTGGATGAAATGCTAAGTGTAAGCATATTTTAGGTTTCTACACAACCGACTCATGATTCAGTTCCTTTGAATGTGTCTTGGTCACCTCCACATCCTCCTCTTTAACTGGACTTGGAGTTGATTGTTCTTATTCCTTCATGGATTCATCAATCAAATCAGGCTCTTCAAATTAAAGAAAAAAACTTCAATGATGCTTTCTTCATCAAGTGGAATCAACTCTGATTTTATCTATTCTAACTGCTCCTCTTCAATGTGACTTGGAGCTGGTTGTTCTTCCTCTATCCTAAATGGTTTTTGAGCTTGGATTGGATCAACATGATCTTTAGACAAAGTGCCATTATGGACACTGCATTGAGAGAAAATAGATTGCTGATCTTCTCCTTCTTGTTCTTGTGCTTCCTCTATTGCAAAATCAGCCTTAGCCACCACTAGTTCTTCAACCTTGAGCTCCTCTGTTAGCTTAACTATCAAGGGAATCTTTGTAATCTAGAATCTAACAGCCCAACTCTTCATATTTTCTATCATTTCTTCTCTATTGGGTTCCTCTTTTTTTTTTGTTCTCCTTGATTGGATTCTTGAGTCTCTTCTCAACATAGACTTGGGAAAGAAGGAGTAGTGGTAGGCTAGGATTCAACCAGTTTTTATATTGTTTGTGGTGGTGAGGGGGGTGGAAATCCTTGTTTTTTTGGAGGGAATGACTACTTGGGAGGGAAAAGGTCAGAGGAATTGAGGTGGGACATAAGATCAGGAGATGGAGAAGGGAAATAAACACTTGGGGAAGCAACTGAGGGGCTTGACTCTTGACATTGCTGAAATGGTAAAACTTGAGAAAGAGAAAATGAAGGATAAGGAGCTGGTGATTGAATTACCCATTGACAAGATTGTCTTGCAATTTTCTCATATGCCTCAATTTCCTCAATCTACTGTGCAAGTTGAGGTAGCATTTAAAATATGAAGTCAACCTTCTCATTAGGGTTGTAATGTCTTTGTATAGGGCTGACCTATGGACAAGGTGCCCTCTAACCAATCCTGAATGCTTTCATCTATGTTGTAGCCCTTAAATGAACCATGTGAGACTCAATCCCTTGAATATTCTCTAGAAAATCAACATTTTCCATGTAGCTATCACCATCGAACGCACACCCCTCCTTTCGATAAGCTCTTTGGCCAAAATGGTTTTGACACATGTTCATATGGGTAATCATAATGGTTCTGGATCTGATCATAATTCTGATCTAAAGGAGTTGGGAAATACATTGGAGGGGGACTACACTGTTGTAGGTGTGAATTCCATGAGAGGAATGAAGTCGTGATTGCACAACTTCATGGAATAAAATAAAATGGGAGAGGTGGAGGAAGAATGGATGAAAATGGATGGGGAGAAGGTCTACAACTCAGAGGATGGGTTATTTGATCAGATAGAGTCACCAGATGTGCTTGCATGTGCCTCAAAAGGCTGAATCTCATTGATATTACATCAACTTAATGAAATGAAGTGGTAAGGTACTTCAGACCTGACCCAATGGGCATGCTAAAAGTGTTAGTGCAAAATCACAATACCCCTGAATGTCTTGGTATCTAAGATGGGGCATATGGTGTGATTGCATATCATTCGACTATCTCTCAAGTTGTGGGACTTTCGAACCTGAGATGGACCTCATGACAAGGTTGGTTCCTGCTTCTTAATCTACTTGCCACAAGCTACTCTAGTGCAAGTAGGACCTGATCTATCATAATATAACCATTCCAAGGAGACAAAGAGAGAGAGAGAGAGAGAGAGTGAAAGAGAGCCTATAATAAGAGGTGATACACCAGAAAAGGAAGTGCTGAGATACTTTGCTAAGGGAGGATGAAACACGGGAAAAGGAGACAAGGGAGGTCAGGTAGAAGTGACACATGCCCAGATCCAAATCCACCATTGAAACTCCATGAAGCACAACATCCTACACCTATAAACATGAAATACATGAACATGAAACAAACATGAAATGGAGGGCACATAGAAACAAAAAAACATGAGAAAGGGTTGAAGAACACCACAAAAACATGATTTTATTGCTCTATGAGGTGCATATACCATTACATGGGTTCTTAGAGGCACAAATACACTTTTTAGGCATAAGGAAAAGCTTACAGCTCAAATGGAGTTAGCAAACAACTTTGACAAAATTTCTCCACATCCCAAAATGTATCTCCCTTATCAAATGAGAAGTGTTTACAATATATAGATGATGAAGGTGAGAGAGAGAAAGACAAAAAATGGAACTCTTCTCTAGAAGCCCAACCACTAACCATTAATGCCTTGAAAATCTACCTACAATCTGTCAAGTCCTCCAATCTATGTCTGTTTGGTGTGTTAAAGAAGGAAGAACGATGTATCAAATCAAATCCGATCTGGTAGTTTAAGCAATCAGATTCAACATTAATGGATTAAAATATGTTTTCCTAATTTTCAGCCACCTAATCTTGCTAAAATTAAAGATTCAGGATCCCATCGCATAGATGAGGTTGAGACCTTTCAAAAAAGTCTTCTCTTGCTCAAATTTGAGATTCCAGTCAAAAGATATGGTTGTCTGAAGATTCTACATTGAGGCTGTGTAAAATGGTGAAATGTAACCTTTGTAAAGCGGATCCATGGGCCTGAAAATACAAACTACAGTTTTTATGAAAAGACACAAAATCACAAAACCTCCCACAGTCCCACAGGTCTGAAAATCACTTTTTCCTAAAATCCTAAGCAAGCCCGCATCCTTCTCATTTTTTTATTGGTAAGAAATATCTCACTGGCCCATGGGCTCGGAGTTGCAAACTACACTTTTGTTAAAGTGGCAGAAGATGGAAAAAACTCCCATGGCCCTGCAACTGAAGATGGAAAGTCCCGCATTTTCCACTTTGGCAAAATTCCTCCCTAGGCCCTCCTGCCGTCTTTGGAAAAAATCCTTCCAAGGCTCGCCTTCCCACATGTCATTTTGGCTTGACACGTGGCTTCCCTGGGTGTCAGCGGAGGTTTAGCTCACTTTTATTCTTTATGCCTTTCAAAAAAAAAGTCAAAAAATTCAATCTTCCTCCATTGACCCGCCTTCCTACTTTGACTTGAAACACTGCCACATGTAGAGCTGGGGCACATTTGAGGACCGCTTCTAGATTTTACCTTTGAATTTGCATGGAGTCAACATGTGTCACCTTCCACTGGCTCTGCCCTTGTTTATAATTTTCAACGATTGATTCTAACTTTTCGGATCGTGGGACACGTGGAAGCCTCGCGCTCATTTAAGTCTTTGCTTTGGGACGCACCTTTTGAAGTTGCGTTTTTGAGACACGTGGCACCTTCCGATGGCCATTCCATACTTAGAATATTTGGGCCTGCTACCTTTCGGGCCCTGGGATACGTGGAAATTTGGTTCTCATTTGAGTCTCCACTCTAGGTTCTTCTTTTAATGTTACGTCGAGCTTACACATGATTCTTTCCATTGTCCTTTCTATACTTAGCCGATTCAATGACCGGATTTGTCCCATTTTTTTACTCTGACCAAATGGCATACCTGCACTCATTTAGGACCTCAATATTTGGACCTAGGCTTGGTGTTCCGTGAAGCTGACACATGGCACTTTTCGCTGGCGTTGAGACTTTTAAACTGCTGACTCTGTTTCTTTTTGGACTTGGGACACATGGAGTGTTGGCACTTATTTTGGGGACCACCTTTGGCTTGGACCACTGAACGTGTGCCATTGAGACACATGGAGGATTCCACTACTAGTCTCATACTTAGTCTATTTACATGGTTTTCTCTGTCCCCCCCTTGAATTTTGGACACGTGGAGGGCTAGCGTAAGTTTGGATCCTCCACTCTTGATCCTTCCTTTAAAGTTGCATCACTAAGACACGTGGGGGATTTCGACGACACTCTCATACTTAGCTGATTTGGGACCACTTTCATTTCACTTCTGTAAGACCCTAGACACATGGAGAGGTGGCACATGTTTGAGTTTCCACCTTGGGCTCTCATTTTTAAATTTACGCCATTTGGATGTGTGGAGGATCAATCACACATTTTGGACCTACCTTTTGGATTTTTCTTTTGAAATTCTACTAAGCTAACACATGGTGCCTTCCACAAGTCTACTATTCAACCCCAAGTTGACTCATATGGGGCTAACTTTGATTCTTCCCTGTTCTCTTATTGTGAGCCTCTTGTTTCATTGACATTGTTGGCCCCCTTTGTTGACTTTGCTCCTACATTTCGAGTATGCTTTCACCTTAGATTTGGGATTGATCATTGGATTTGAAATGTGGCTCTCATGACAAATCTGACCCATAGATTTTCCTGTGCAGGGTCGTGTTTAATCAATTTTTCTGGGGGGGGGAAAATTGGGATAACACTCCCTTCACATCCAACTCCACATAACCCACCTTCTTTGTCTTTTTTTAATTTTTTTTTTCTATAAATTAGTTTCTTTTCGGGAACTACATGTCCCTCCCTTTATAAGAACATCATCCTTGACGTGACACATCATAGCAACTCAAAGGGTAGGTGGGTAAGGAAGTCAATAATGACACATGTCATTTAACAAAACAACTTTTCAATACAACATGACCATAAGGAAGCAATCTAAATTTGGCAATATCTTAAATTTTAATGTTTTGTGAAGATTTGCAATTCTAGTTTACCTTATTACTTAGTTAATATTTTCTTTTACAATGCTTCTTATCTCAAGATCTTAATAATCAATGTTTAGAATTTTTATTTATTTATTTTCTTATTTTCATAGGTGCCCAATAGAACTGACATCACAATACCACATAAGGGCCAAAAACAATACTAATGGTCCTCAGAATATATTGCTACATACTTTTACGACTGGATCACATGTCAAGGAATCAACTAAACCATGGAAAGATTATACATATTCCTCATAACATAGCACTTGTCACACATGTGCCTAACACAAATGCACTCATAACATAAGCATACTACCACAACATGGAATTCGCAACATGTACACATACATGGGTTTCATGCAACTCAAAACCATAACTATAGTATTATAGGGTCACGATGGAAACAACATCATACCAAAAATGATGAGCATCAATCCTTAACATCAAAAAACACAACTAGACTCACAAGAGTACACATAAATTATAACACCAACACCATACACCTCCCAAAAGATAACAAAAAAACTCCATATACCCCCAAGGCATCACCAATTACTACACACGCCTCCCAAAACATCATGACATAAAAATAAAACTCCAAGTGAGCTAATCACACACACACACACAGGTCTCTTATGCCTCCCTAAAGTCTCTTATATCTCCCTCAATTCATCACAAAACAACTCCATATACCTCTCAAAGCATCAATCACACTCACATAAATCTATTATGCCTCCCTCAAGTCTCTTATGTCTCCGTCAAGTTTCTTTTATGCCTCCCTCAAGTTTGTTATGCCTCCCTCAAGTGTCTCTTATGCCTCCTTCAAGTCTCTTATGCCTCCCTCAAGCAATAAAATAAAGATAAATTTTCCTTTTCACTCCCCAAAAGAGGTCGGTCACCCTATGGCCCTAGGCACATAGAGTCTAGATACCTCTAACCCAAGTGACATAATAAATTGTGGTTCAAAAACCCGCTAGTTATCTGTTACTCCTTGGGGGTACCCACATACAATGAAGTGGGTCTATAGGTCCCACCACTCCATGGTCAGTCCCATGACCGTATTTCAACACATTATGACATTAGAACCAACATAAAAATCCATATCACATGCTAAGTGCCAATAATCCCAAGCCTTGGGCTAGGCTATAAAATTTTTAAACTTGGTACGTAAATTTAAGACTAAGAAAATAAAATGGCTAATTAGCCATGGTTAATGCAAAATCCGAATGTTAGTGCAACAACCAAAAAAATACCCAATATATAAGAACATATCAATCAAAATACCTGTCGGTTCTAGCAAGAAAAGGGAAACTGTTCTATTTACTAATAAAAATCCATCTAGAGAAATAACACATTATGATAACTATGTGGCCTTGTACAACCACCAAGGGGGGTACTCAATGAGTTGTTGGTACTCAGAAACATCAAGCCTCGGCTCATAAAATATCATGTCAATAATACAACTGTCATCATCTCGGTCTTAATCATCAAGCCACAACTTTGATAAGGCTTAACATAGTCAAAATCACATAGGTTTAATCCATACGATAACCATATTGGGAGAGAGAAAGGATTACAAGTATCCATCTATTGAGCCTAAGGATACCACAAAACACAATATGGATGACACCCGTTGAGCAAGTTTCACACATACCAAATGAACAAAAGTGGGTTATCAGCCTATGTAAGGATCCACTTCCTATCTCGTACTTGTCTCAAGTGACTGGTCAATGATACACATTTCCTCACTCAAAACATACACATTTTACCAATATCCCTTAGGTTTAGATAGTGTAGGGTCCACAATATAACACATAGCTACATCACTAACACAACGCTGATTCAAAAAATTAACCATAACATCTTACGCATGGTATATCTACAAGGAAAACAAAATCATTACTTTCATGGGTTAAGATACATCACATTACCACATCGTGCACCCAAAGTGCAATCACTATACAATAGGGGTCATAAACTCACAAATGGCCCTAAATCACGATATGAACCATCACATATTACATGAATTATACGTATGAGGAACACAATGTATAACTTTACAATATATATTCAATATTAATGCAACATGGTGATGGACACGATTCATCACAATACAGTGGCGACATCATGATACAATATAATTCACTTTACAAGAAATTTTTCATGCAATACATCTATTGGTACCCAAATTTGTTCTCCTTTTCAAGCCAAGAAGAAACAATGATTCAACATGGAGCTTAAAGGCAGCCAGATCATAAATATATGTCATTTTGTAGCCGGGGAGGAAATCTGATTGTCTCTTTGTTACTTGGATTTTTGGAGAGATGGGTAGCACCTTAAAAGGATATGATCTTATCCTAACTATTCTAGGTTGTTCCTTTCAACCAAGGCAAGAGAACCTACTTTGTAACTTCTGTTATTTGGAAGGAGATACAAGTACCTTTATTTTGCATAGATTTTATAGAGCAAGCCTTGGGGAAAATATGATCAGCACACAAAATCTAACTCTCACGAGTTGTCACTTCCAGATTCTGGATATACTTTCACAATAAGGAAAAGGTTACTAAAGACATTTAAGACCCTGATTTATCCTATATACTTTGGCAAATGGATTTTGGTCTTGTGTGGGTATACAGAGTAGAACATGGGTAGGATGGGTAAGATTAGTTGTTTTTGAATGAAATTTTTGTGGGAGGTGGGGCAGGGTCAAACTAGATCCACTAGATCCTTGAGGAACCTTACAAAATGGAAAGTCAGATCAACAAAATGCCACAGAATAGGTAGAATATTTTTTCAACTAGAATATGTGCTTCAATGGAAGCCTAGATTTGCACTCTTTTAAACAACCTCTGATATTGTATCATGAAGGATCGAGTTAGAAACACCAACAAAGTATCAAGGTCTAATCCAAATCATTCCTAAGGTACACCCAAATGCTTACAGACAATCTCTGTCAACAGATGAGAGAAAAGTGATTTTAAATCATTTATTTCAATCCCAAATGAAAGCTCTTCTGAGAAATGGAATTGTTGATGCCAATAATCTGTCAAAAGGATTGAGGCATGTGTGATTGAATCAAATTTCAACACAAGATTGCAACAGAAAAAAGAAAAACTATTTTCATACATTCAAAAGTAAAATCAACACATTTCGCTCAAGACAACACAAAAATAACTTGAATTTGATTAAATCTATCATTAGGGGAGAGTTTCTAGAACATTCTCAGAGCTTGTCAATGGTTGTACACTTGCAACCACCTTGACATGATTAGATTTTATTACAAAAGATATATAAAAGCTTCTTGAATGGTTTTTCGAAAGGGATGGGCTCTATCAAGCTTTTGATTAGAAAAATCAGTCCTAACCCCTCACACTCCAACAAATCCCAACCATTTACACAAAAAATTTGTGCCATTTATAGAGTTTACAATAGAGTCCCCTTTCCCAAAAGACAAAAATGTTAAATGCACCAATGCTCGCCATGATTCTTTCATGATTCCTAGAATCAAATCTGCAACAATTCTCCAGGTGCTCGAGGGGGTAGATTTCATCGAATGCCTCCCGCATTCAAATCCTTTCTCTTATTCCTTCAATTTACCAACCAGTTTTTCCCCTAATCTGTCAAATCTGGCCCCTTGCATGCTCAAGAGAGGAAAAAATGGAAAATCCGATCGAGCAAAAAAGTTAGACAATTTTTATGGCGAAAGGCATCCTCCAGATCTTCCCACCAAACCTCAAATATCAACATTAACTTCCTTATCTACTTGACATATAGAAAAGACCAAGAAATCATAGGGACTCGTACTTCTAGACATGTTTCAGAGAAAACGGGGGGAAAATTAGATTTAGACTCATAGCATCTGTTGATCTTTACTTTGAATTTGAGCCATCCACATGGTAGATTCGAGCTTTAGAATAGACCTGGTGGCTTCCTTTGAATTTTTACAACCTTTTGAAAACATGGAAAAAAATTCCATTTTTCTCCACACCTCCGCCCTTGGGATATGAGCCTGACATGTGTACAAATATGATTAGAACGAAACCGTGCTCAAATTCTACCATTTTATTCTCTTTTCCGAAAAGGGAAAAAATTTCAAATTTTTCCCGTAGATCTGCCCTTGGGAATGAGCCTGACATGTGTCCCAATATGATTGGAGTAGAACCATGCTTCCTTTTTTGTTTTTGACCCCTTTTTTCCAAAAGGAAATTTTTCCAAATTTCCCCTGGGAGACCACACCTTCGTTGTTGACCAGGACAAAACATTGACCTTTTTCCATCATCGGGCTTGCGGACCATTTTGAAATTTTAATCCTTAAGGGGAAAAAATCCAAGTTGCCTCCAATGGCCTGCCTCTTTGAATTTTCAAACTACCACATGTCACCATGGCGCACCTTGAGGCAGTCCCAAAAATTTGATACCTTAAACAAGCGCGGGATTTCCACATGTCATGCTCTGAGGCAGTCTCCTTTTGACCATTGAAAATTCTAAGTAAAATTCAAAGTGAGTGGAGGCCTTCACATGTCAGCCTGGCATTTCTTTAGAATGAAACTCAAGGGCCGGTCCCCAAAAATGGGTGGTTCCTCCATTTGTCTCCATGGCACAACTTCAAGATGGTGTCCAAAGAGAAGACCCTAAATGAGCACAAGCTCCCCACATGTCCCGTTCTGCCAAACTGCTCCAACTGCATAGAAATTTGTCTAAGTCCGGGCCAAGTAGTGGAAGCCTTCACGTGTCCTCCCGGCACTACTCCAAAGAAAAATCCAAAAGAAAATATTCAAATGAGCGACGTGCCTTCACGTGGACACATTTTGAGTTGAGGCGTTTTATGAATTTTTCTAAGTATCCAACTGAGCCACATCCAACCAAAATATTCCACATCCCCTGCCGATGCTAGGATGCAAATTTGATAGGGAGAAATGCCCGTCAAATCGTAAAAAATAGAAAAATGATTGTTTGAGCCAGGGAATGAAATTTTCTTCAAGGACAAAAAGTTTAGGAATGTTACAAGGCTCAAATATGTTCCTCAAGGACACAACAATTCATTCTTCTTCAAGTACTTAGGGTAGAAAATATAGGGAAGACAAATCCTGACCGTGGAGAATAAAAAACATGGGGGAAACCAAATTTCTAATTGAACAGAGCACGAGAAACGTAAAATACAAACCCCTAAGAGATTGACAACCCAAGAAAAAATTAAAAATGGACACAAGGATCAACCAGGCACAACATGGGGAAGGAGAAAATGAAAGAGGCCATAAATCATAAGTTTTTGAAAGGCACAAATGGGGCGACACTATTTTGAGCACCAACAACATCAATACACCTGAGTATCACATAATGAAAAAATCCTTCAACACTTCACAATCCACAATAAAATTCTTTTGTCACACACAATAAGGCAGTACATCACACTTGAAATCTTTGTAGAATCCATTAAAAGGAGAGAGAATACTCTCATCAAAATCACATCAATATGCTAAAAAATACCCATTAAGTGAGATACACAACATGTGCGTTCACAATTTAACAATTACGACATAATTCACATCATGCTTATATCACATTAATCTTCCAATTTCCACAACCATCATGCAACACCATCACAGCTCCAATCTGCCCCAGAGGTTTGAGAGCATGAACCTCCGCTCTGATACCAACTATCACACCCACATTTTATACACACAAAGACAACAGTAAAAATACCAGGATATTTTTTTTTTGTTACTTACATTTCTCACTACACAACACCACAAGGTTCCAAGTAGATAAACTCAACAACACATATGCCACTTACATAATTCATCGACTCATATAGACATATTACAACCCCATATTCAAGTCTATGCCACACTTTCCCCAATGAACAAATTATAGCAATAACACAACCACAAGGAAAGGACTCAAGGAATTAAAAACCCACAATAAATCATTTCTTTAAGTGTATATTAGTTACGATTAACATTCCAAGAAAATTATCATGCAAGAATAATTTTCTCCTTTCTCCACCAACAAATTCTTAAGTTCATTCAACATTTAAATTACAGTTCGACCATTTTAAGTTCGATTTTATTTTTATCCTTTACGGAAATTTCCATAACTTACATACTTATTTTTCACATTTCATATTACATACAAAGTCCTTAATTCTCTCATTCTTATGTTGAGAATATGCTTCTTAAATGTTTATCCGATGTTTAATAATTATGCTTACTACATAGGTGAATATGACAGGATATCAAGAAAAAATTCTTAGGATTTGAGGGAGATTTAGATTTAAGATACCCTGTCCCCAAAAAAATTTCCACATAAAGAAATTGCATTTAGATTTATATATATATATTTTTTTCTTGAAGTTTGATCTCACCAAGGTCAATTCATATTCTTTGTAACACATGAAATTATTTAATTGAGTTATAAGGACTCCAAGAGTGACATTATTACTCGCCTCTAATATCATTTTACTCTTACATCATACTATGGTTTCATTATTAGCATTGTTTTATAACAAAAGGAGTTAGATGAGTATTTGTCTAACATCTAGAAGAAGTACCTGATTGAATTTTTTATAAACTACACATAATCCACAAGTGATTTTTTTTCAAGGTAAGATCCCATGTTTCTGCATTTCATGATTTCACATGTGAAATTTATTTTATTCTTAATGTCATAAAAGGGCATAACAAGGGATTACGGGAACAAGATTCTGGTTTCTTGGGTTCTCTAAAGTCAACATCTTTCAAAATCAATTTAGTTTTCAAGGAGCTACTTACTATTTTTTACCCACAAGCTAACCTCCTAATCGAATGAGGTTTCATTGAGTTACAATTTACACTCAGGTCTTTACGGCCTATTATAGATTAGATTAAGGCTTCAGAAACCTTATTTACCCTAGAAACCCTCAGTAAAGGACCAACACACTATATTTTCACTCACCAAAGATAAGACATTTAGCTGAGAGGATCTAAGCAGTCATTAACAAAATTTAACTGATAGTACAACTATTTCAGTAGCTCCGTACAACTGAAATAGAACGAAAAAGTGAATTATGGAAAAAAATTGCCAGGGATTCACCATCAAAAATCAACATTTCATATTTTCCAACATTCCATAAATGTTACTATAAAGGGAATAAAACATCTATGTGAAAGAAACAAATTAACAAAAATCTTAATAAGCATCTGAATCAAGGCTTATGCCTAAAAAAATAGCAGCAAAATAGACGAACAACTTATAATTTCCATAAAGTAGATACAGGATGTTAGGAATATCCTAACTATTAGTGCTCACTAATATGTTAGTGTGAGTAATTATATTATCTAGGATAATATAATATTGCATTGTTGGTGCGGTTGGTTATGAGTTACAACAACCCACTTATTTAGGGAGTGTATTGTTATAACATCTCGTATAGAATTAGTGAGAGGTTATGTTTAGCTTCCTTGATTATAGGAGCAACATTAGCCTATATAAATGTAATGGCCCGTATGAATCAATATATGGTGAATAATATATAGAATATCTTGTGTGTTAAACATGTGTATTATTTGCAGTTGGCATCGGAACAGGTTTTGTGTATGTCATGGAGTCTTAAAATTGGAGAGGGGCAAATTGATTATTCTATTGCCCTAGCATATGAAGTCTATTAATTTGATAAGTTCAGATTAATTAGTTTTTTAAGTTTGTATATTTACAGACGGCGCTACATATTGGAGCACATGACTAGATCTATCTACTGCTACATTGTGTCGAGATCCTTCTTACATTGCAATAATAGTGAAGGATTTTAGTGACTGTGGTGTATTCATTCATCCTTGGCTTCATTCTCATTGCGTTTGGATTGGAGCTGAGAAGATTGTGTCATTCCATATTCCAGAATATCTAAGATCGAATACAAGGTGTTTCAAAGAACTCAGTGAACTGTCACCTCTTGCCTCAGATTTACGTGGACTGTGGAAATTGTGTTTAGTGGCCAGTCAAGAGTGTGAGTATTTTGTGCTCTCATGCCCATTCTGATGTCTTAGACATCTGTAACAAGCACCAAATCCTCCCACCCAGGTCGTTCCTTGATCTGTAACTTGAGGTAAATCAATCTGTCTTCTATCGGCTTGGAAAAGAGACGTGAGCAATATAATTTGTGTTACCACAGTTTTTGCATCTATAGCTGAGCTTCGAAGGTAATGAAACAAATTTCGAGGTGTATGAGATCGACCTTCTATTAGAATTTTATTGATGCCTACAGATGAGAGATCTTTCTTCAGCCTTCCATGTTCTTTTACGCTTCCACTATCCATGATTGACATCTCTGCAAACTCACATTTACAAATTGATTAGAATTTGGATCTGTGACTCTAGAGTTCAGTGATTCTTGCAGATTATGTGTGAAACTGATCAGCTGAGACAATAATAGTAGATAAAGCCACGTCATTTGGGTGCCACCTATTTTGCATAACTCACTGCAATAGTTGATGTCTCCATGCACAATAATATTTATGGGCTATGGGAATAAGGTATTTATAGTTAGTCGAGTCTAAAATATTTATTCATTATAAGTCTAGTTGTATTTAGTGGTTGGTATTACCTCAAAAGCCTTAATAATTGTGTGTCTAAGGATTTAAGTCATTATTTATGTCATAGAATTTTATTAGTATATATAGTGGTCTATTTAAATAATTTTGAGAATATTCATTTCAAATCTATGAAAATAGAGTCTTAGAGTCTTTGTATGTAAATCATATTTTTGTCGTCATATGTATCATAAATTTCAATAGTCTTATTGTTAGCGTTATTTGTGAGTTTTTGTAAAAGTTTCATTTTGTATTGAGTCATTGTCAAAAGTCAAAAACTTGTAAATGAGTCGAAGTCAAAAGTTGTAAAATAAAACAAAAATTCTTTATGACGCATTTTCGGTGTTACACGACGTCCTGAAAACTATTGATGCTCAAATTCCAAATTTGTTGAGTTAGCAACATCAAATGGAGGACGGAGGCACAGGAGGCAGGAGGTCGAACAACGACCTCTCGTCAGTCACCAACGACGGGGCCACACAGAAGCTGTGGTGGCATATGTATGGTGTGAGTATATGATTTTCAATGTAGTTTCTATTTTCTCAGTGTGCTTCATTTTGTAGTGTTCTTGTTGCTTTGAGTGGTGTGCTTTACTGTTTAATACTAGAAAAAAAATTGTATAAGAGAACAGAAAACTACGGAGATCCTCTGACTGCCGTACATCTTTGGAAGATGATCGGTCAGTGAATACGTTCATTGGGAATGGTGATCATGTGCAGCAAGATCAAGACAACAAGATCCAGTTAGTATGTTCAACACAATACATTTTTCCCTTTCTGATTTCTTATTTGGAATTTCACATTGTGGGGGGGAACACATACCAATGTTCCATTCCCATTCTGCACCCAAAATGACTTATTCAAAGAAAGCTTCCAGTGGCAGTGATCAATGACAGAGACTACAATTAAGAACATTACGATTCTTATAGGAAGTAATGTGAAATTTTTTCAGTATTTCTTCTATTGTGTGGTTTTGTAATATGCCAGTTGTGTTTCCTACATAATTCCCTGATGTATAAGCATAGTGGTGAACAGTAGAACCAAAGTAAGTCAGTTCATGGATCTTGAAAGGGTTTGTGGGAGGATCCAGAAAACCACATGAGGTGGACAGTTGATGAGGTTCCTGTCACGTCAAGGTTTGTGGTAAGCCTATTTAAAACCATGGAAGGAGCGAGCCTTTCTTTTGGATCAAGGTCATGAGTCAGAGTTGGACATGCCACAGGGGTGAGCATACTGCAGAGGAGCGTGTGGATGTTTTTCTACCATGTTCGCACTAAGGGGGGGAATGTTAGGAATATCCTAACTATTAGTGCTCACTAATATGTTAGTGTGAGTAATTATATTATCTAGGATAATATAATATTGCATTGTGGGTGCGGTTGGTTGTGAGTTACAACAACCCACTTATTTAGGGAGTGTATTGTTATAACATCTCGTATAGAATTAGTGAGAGGTTATGTTTAGCTTCCTTGATTATAGGAGCAACATTAGCCTATATAAATGTAATGGCCCGTATGAATCAATAATGGTGAATAATATATAGAATATTTGTGTGTTAAACCTGTGTATTATTTACACAGGATTCGTGGTTAAACAAAACTTAAAGTGCAGAGAATGCTATAGTATAGCTTCATAGCTAAAGATAATGCATGATTCACAATTTTTACAAGTACAGTAAAATGCATAGTAGAATTTAGTTCTCAGAAAGCATGAAAGAGATAATGTATTAAAGATTCAACTATTAAAATGCATGCCCATCCAAGTTGAGGAAATATTCGAGTATTTCAGAAGTTAACACTCCCTTTTAAACCAATTAGTCTTGAATTGCAGTATAGAGGGAAAAGGTACAAATCCTGGTTCTAATCCAAAAACCCATTAATGAGTACTAAAATCAGAGTGGGAAACAAGTACTTACCAGTTAAATCGAAGTTGAGCAAACCCTCAAATGATCACAGAACGAGTTTCAAATCAAAGACTGATGTTTCCCCAAAGATCACAAAATATGTAAAGAAGGGCAAAAACATCAGTATCTGAAAGGACTAAATGGCAATGATGAAATTATTACAACACTTAGAGATTGAAAATTTACCGACTTCATAAAATAGTGATGCCAGTTGCACATCCAAGTTCACAAAGAAGAAAATTTGTGGCCAAGACAACACACAAAGATCTCATTTAAAGAAAATCTTTCAAAGCTTGGGATGAGCAATATATAGTCGGGAAATCACATAAGCTCGAACCCATGACAATGGGAGAAAACACCCAAAACTACCTTGCTGAGAGAACTATTATAGAGTAGAAAATAAAAAGATACATGCATAGGGCTTTGCAAAGCTGAACCATTAGAGTCTGAAAGACAATAATGGTGGCCACCTTCACATTCCTACACAAAGAGCTCAAAAAGAAGAATAATGGCTATGAATATAATAGATACAAAGTCACAAAGTACCTGAAGGCTAGGGAAATGTTTAAATCGGAGCTCGAATGCTCTGAATAATGGCATCCAAGAAAATTTTTGCCAAGGCTTTTCCCGTAGAGTGAAAATCAAAATGAAGTGATAATTAGGAACGAGCTTATTTTTACCGCCTGAATGCAAGCATTGGTTTGGTTAGAATTCAACAACAGTTAAAAGATCAACGATCAAAAATGACATGGCAGAAACCCTAAAATTATCCCTTATAAATCAATGGTTGAAAATCAATAAGTACAAAGATAGACGATCACCAACGAGTCATCAAAATCAAGGAAAAATTCGTCAAGTTGCAATGACGGTCCAACTTAGTCAATTTACCAAAATTTCATATTGTAAAACTTTCATGCGTAGATCCGCAGGCCCGCAGAATCGAGAAACAAATGTGTCATCACCACAGTGGAAGTGAAGAAATGGAGGTCGATGTTCACTTAAGTTTTCAAACTTTAAAAAATGCAAAAGTTAAAAGGTCAAAAAATTTCCCGTAAGCTCAAGCCTCCACGATGAGAAAGTCAAAGCCACAGGGAGAAAAGTCAAAAATCGATTCCACATAGTATCGGCAGAGCGGCGGGCCTTTTCAAAGTTTTGAGACTTAATACAAATAGGCCTAATAACTTCAAAAAGGTCAAAAATTCTACCAAATGAGTCAAAGATCAACGGTGCAGGTCCATAAAGGATAGAGATTGATAGTGTCGATAAAAGACCAAACCCGATCAGAGCTTAAAAAGGCATATATGTGGCGAGTGGACAAGAAACCCTAGTTTGGGTTGAGTTAAAATGCCACTGACAAATAGCTAAGGGTTGACTCATCGAGCAGAAGGGGCCAACCCACGTGTCCATCAAATAATCATTGCAATATTGACAAAGTTCGAACTATAGTATGCTCCAAATAATACAAGTGTCGACGAAATCATGCCAACAATGATCACTGAAAAGGTGAGTCTTTCAAACCATACATTATCCAATGTGCCAAGGCCAACAAGTGTATACATGCATATATTTATCACAAACGTGGTAGACTATAGTATGGTATGTGTATATACAAAGTGGACAAGTATTGTAATAGCTCTTCACAAAAGTACCCCGTGTATATCAAGAACTGTGGTAATATGCTAAGTCCATAAAGGTGGCCAAACTCAAATGAATACAAATCCATATATCAAAGGGTGGTCCCCACATGAAGCTATCACATACACAAGAGTATTTTTGCATGCCTTCACAATAGGACATAATAGAGAAGAAAAAAGAGTTGCATGTTCATGTAGAGAAACTTGCCTAGCAAGAAATCTTATTTTTAGCAAGTTATTCATCCATCTCTTCTTAAAAATAGAACAATCAACTTCAGTTTGACTGTATTGTAATTAAGGCTAATAATGCCTATTCGTAATTGCATGCTCTATTTTTATTCCTTTATCTATTATTAAATAAAGGATAAGAATAGAATGCATGGGTGAGTACAACCCTTAGGCTATTTTTAGAAAGAGTGTGAATTTTATTTTTAGTATGTATTGTGTGCCTTTGCAAAGCACAAGGAGAACTTCTAGAGGAATTTTCAGATATAGGAGTACTGAAGCAATTTTTGCCATTTTTGTCTTCTGAGTGTGAAGTATTTCTACCTTCCCAATTATTTGTAGTATTGTGTAATGTTTCTATTAGTCTTGTGAATTCAAATTCCCTGGTCAGTCATCTTACCCTACTACAAATTCAATATTTTCTGCATAATTTTAATGTGCATGTTAACTTATCAGTTTTGTTGTGATATTTTTCCCTCAGTACAACCAAGTGTTTGCCCTTAAATTCTTTAGAAAATTGTTGGTCCATTCACCAAAAATCCTTCACATATCAATTGTGCATATACTCAGTCAAAGCTGTCATACAAATTTGGTGTATCACCTTAGTTTTAATTATTTTACAATCACCTTTTACCCCTAAACCCCAGAATAAATTTTAGGATACGTCAACAAGGAACCGGCCTTGATACCGGAGACTCACCTAAAAATAGGTATACCCAAAAACTTGAGGTGTTTCCATTGTATCTACGAAAGAGAGAGATCAAATTTTGCAAGCTTAGAAAACCTGCAACCATCTCTCTACAAGGTGTACTTTCGAGAGATAACAATTTTTGGCACGCCCGGTGGGACAACAAATCAAATCTACATGCAAGTTACAAATTCTATAGCAGATCTACAACAGATTTACAAAGTCACTTTTGGGAGAAAGTTGCAGCAATTTATTTTTAAAATTTGAAGATATTTTGGCAACTCGACAGAGCTGATTTCATACCAGTATTGCAACATGTTCCATGCCTACAGTGACTACAAGATCATTGGTAAGAGGAATTCCTCCTGATTTTGTTTCTTTACCCTTGCATTCTACTAGAAGGAGAAGAGTTGGTAATACTTTACTTTATAATAGACCTGGTTTTGATTACCCTCCTCCTGATATTCCTTCACCATGTATCAATTTCTCTATTAACATCCCAGTTTTTCAAATGGCTATTCAACCACTAAGGAATTTTGTGACCTTTACTAATGGTAGTCCATTAGTAATCCCAGTCTACCATGACATTCCTAATGCTTCCATGAAAAGTTTTCCATCATTCACGGGTGAAAATCAGGTTACACCTGCTGAACATATCAAAGACGTTGCAGCCCTATGTGCAGTCCATAATATCACTCATGAAGACATAGCTTTAAGATTTTTAGCTACATCTTTTAAAGGGCAGGCCTTGCAATGGTATAAAAACCTATAAATTGGAAGCATAATAACTTGGGATAACTTAGGTGTAAAATTGTTGAAACAGTTCCAGGATAATTCAGATCATTTTTCTCTCATTGAACAATTGTCTACTATTAAAAGAGATCCCAATGAGTTTATGTCCAGTTTCAATATCCATTTTTCCAGAACTTAGGAAATAATTCCAGCAAGTATCAAGCCTCAAGTTGATCATGCTTTCCTTTATTATCTTAGGGCATTTAACAGTGATATCTCAACTATGATTCAGTCAATGGGAGGAGAGACACTCCCAGGAGCCTATGATACCACTATCTGAGCTGAAAATAGTCTTATTCAAGCTGGAAAATGGGCACTAAGGCCTTTAATGCCCTTTTCGGTAGATTTAGCACCTATTACTCATCCTATTACAATCATAGAACCTATTTTTATAGCTCCATTAGATGTTGTATTTAAAGAGTTGCAAACTATGGGAAATAAATTGACTTCAATTGATAACAGAATTGCATTATCTAGCAGAACCTATCAGGCTCCTTATCAACAAAATCAACAGAATCAACAAAATAGACAGCCCTATCAATAGAATAAAAATTATAGGTAGCCTTACCAGTAAAGGTAGTTTGACCCAAAGGCTCCTATTTCATCTAAAACTTTAGTCCCAGTTAATATGGCTATAGAATATTGGTGTCAACCTTGCAATCAACCTCATGCAGCAACAAGATGCCCAAATGCTTTTCTGAATCTGAATCTTGTTGGAAAACCTCAATCTAAAACATTATTCATGCCTCAAATAGATGGTGGGAGCTATAAACTCATGTTCAGAAAGCACCTAAACAGAATTTAGCCAATTTTAATGAGGAGGATTTCATTGTAGTCACTACTAGGGCTCAAGGGAAAGCTGCTAAAAGTCAAAAACAATAAAATTGGCCTATACAGCCTACTATCACTGATAAGACAACATGCACAGTCCCAAATTCAACCAACAACTTTGTTTTTCCTCAAAAAACAAGTGTTTAAGTTGATAAAGGCCATCAAAATCAGCTACAGCTTAATCCAAGAAGACTGTTTATACCTCAGATATCCAAGGCAGTTGAAGCAGACTCAGTTTTCACTAAAGCCTACTCTAAGACAATTGAATCTATCTCTAAAACTATTGATTCTTTCAACATTGTTGATGTAATGAAAAATCATAACGTTAACATCTCAATGTGAGATGCTCTAAGTATTCCTGAACTGCAAGATTTACTATCCCATGAACTAGCTAAGCTGCATATTTCTTCAAAAACAACAGAAAAGGAAGTTCATAAGGTAGACATGGTCTTGGGAACATTTGAACAAGACCTGCATTAAGGAAGTTAAGTGGATGGTTCAAAAGGCTCTGAATTCTCATGACATCAAGAAAACACCACCATTTTATTTATCATTGATTATTAGAGAATATCTAGTTCATAATTGCATGGTGGATAGTGGTGCAAGTAGCACAGTTATGCCAAAAGTGATTACAGAAAAATTGGGTTTGCAGTATGATCCTACAAAAAGGAGTGTCTTATAGCTTGATGGAACTGTAATTAATACAGTTGGTATAATAAAAAATTTAGAAGTGACGTTACATGCTTGCCCAAATGTTTTTATTCTGTAAGATGTTACTGTTGTGGATTTACCTCCATACTTTGCTTTATGCTTATCTAGAGACTTCACAACAAAAATAAGAGGTTATATCTCCTCAGATTGGTCCTTATTTTTCACTTCTTGTTATGGCACCAAAGTTACTATCAATTCAGAGCCATTGGCCAGATTTCACATTGAGCCTCACTCTTTAAATGCAATGGCTAATTATTCATCCCTATATCAGTCTGATTTTGATGAGGTAGCTCATGTTTCAACATTACATGGTGTTTCTAACATGTTTATGGATGAAAATACAGTGGAAGAACATGCTCATGATCCTTGTAAGTTGAAGAACACGTGTTTAGTGTGTATTGCTATGCATGAAGAAAATACACTACTTCCCTTACTATCCAAAATAGAATATTCAACAGAAGGGATTTGGAAGCTTCATTTTGATGGAGCTAAGAACAAGAAGGGAAAAGGAGCAGGTCTGATGCTCACTTCCCAAATGAACGAAATGTATTTATCAGCTTTGAGTCTACAATTTTCAAGTACTTGCAATGTAGCTGAATACGAAGCTTTAATTCACAGCTTTCTTTGGGCCAAAAAGAGAGGTATCAACATGCTATAGATTTTTGGTGACTCTAAGTTAGTTATCAATCAAGTAATAAATTTCAATGTTTGTAAGAATCCGTTAATGAAGTCTTACAGACATATAGTTTCAGGCTTAACAGAAAATTTTGATGTTATTAACATTCAGTCTATTCGTGGAGCTGAAAACAAGCATGCAGATATACTTGTAGCAGTTAGGGCTAGTTTTGAAGTGTTGGAACAAATTGAAAGTAGCAAAATCCAACCCATATAAAGTTAATTCTCAGGCCCTCAATACCTGATAATGATTCAAATTGGCAAGGTTTTGAAAGTGATGATCACATCTGTAGGTTTTTACAACAAGAAGCTAAGTTTTCTATAGTTAATCAAGATAAATTACATCATTTATATGGTGATTAGATTGTTTAGCTAAAGACAAATAAACTACCTCAAGGTCTGGTCACATTAGAAGACATCTTGAGCACTAAAAATTAGTTAAGAAAATGTCAAGACTAAAATGTCAACCCACACTGATAATTATGAAGAGATCGCAGTTGATGAAGGGAAAGAGCTTTTTACTAGAAAGTTATGTTCCTTAACTGAAAAGCAGTCAGTTATTAATCTTTGGAAGGAGTTTAAGGATGTTTTTTCTTGGAAATACCAAGAATTAAAAGGATTTGATCCTAGTTTAGCACAACATACAATTAAGTTTCATCCAAATTCTAAATCTGTTAGGTAGAAATAGAGGCCTGTGAATCCCAAAATAGAACCTCTGATGAGGAAAGAATTGTCTAAGTTGATTGAATCGGGTATTATCTTTCTAGTTAAGCATTCAAGTTGGGTAGCCAATCTTGTTCCTGTTAGGAAGAAGAACAGTGAAATCAGACTATGTGTAGATTTCAAAGACCTTAATAAGGCTTCATTAAAAGACCATTACCCACTCCTAAACATGGATCAAATTTTGAGAACAGTCTCAGGTTTAGATAAACTATATCTTCTAGATGGTTATAGTGGATATAATCATATTTTAGTCTGGGAAGAAGATAGATATAAAACAACCTTTACCACCAAGTGGGGTACGTATGCTTACAAAAGGATGCCTTTTGGTCTTTTAAATGCCGGTGCAACATTTCAACATGCAATAGACATGGATTTCTGCGGCTTATTAAATAAATGCATCCTCATTTATTTAGATGATGTTACTGTATTTTCAAAAAATTATGAAGAACATCTAATGCATTTAAGGTATACTTTTCAGTGGTGCAGGCAATTTGGAATATCTTTGAATCCACTGAAGTCTATCCTTTCAGTACATCAAGGCAAGCTACTTGGTCATATTTTTTCTAAGCAAGGTTTAGCAATTGATCCTTTCAAGATTGAAGCCATATCACAGCTATCATTACCCCATCACAAGAAGGCATTACAGAGTTTTCTTGGAAAAATCAACTTTGTTAGAATATTTGTTCTAGATTTTACAACATTGGTTAAATCACTCACACCTAGGCTAAAGAAAGAGAAAAATTTCTCTTGGACCGGTGAAGGGAAAGAAGGATTTGAATCAATCAAAGAAGTTATCTCTCAAGCTCCTACTCTTGAAAATCCAAATTTTGATAAATATTTTACAATGTATGCACTCGCAGGAGCTGAAACAAACTCAGCTATCTTGACTCAATTCAATGATGAAAATATTGAATAGCCTATTACTTTCTTTGGACAGAGCTTGCTTGATTATGAAACAAGGTACAAATTTTTTGAAAAACAAGTACTTTCAGTAGTTAGAGGAATAAATAATTTCAAGTATATGCTTTCAAACAATAAAATCCATGTTCTTATTTCTCATCCAAGTGTGAAAACATTCTTACTAAATAAGGAGTTGAATGAGAAAAGAGAAAACTAGATAATGAAGGTTGCTAAGATGGTTTGAGGGAAAGGTTTATATGAGCATCTAATTTCTGATATGGAAAAACAACAAGTTACATAACTGGATGATTCAAAAAAGCATGCTGAAATTGCGTATCAACAATCATAAATCATTGTTCAACCAGGAAATCAACAGCCTGAGCTCACTCACGACATTCAAGAATCAAGATGGATGATTGATTTGGTTAATTATCTATAGCATGGCACCTATCTAGAAGTTATGGACAAAAATAAACAAAGATATTTCAGGTTTCAGGTTATACATTATATCTTTATTGATGTTGTGTTGTTCAAAAGATATATAAATGGGATTTTGCTGCGAAGTTTTGATTATGATAAAGTTTAGAAAATATTATCAGAATTTCATGAAGGACTTGCAGGAGGTCATTTATCAGCATGTACCACATCCTTAAAAATTATGAAAGTTAGTTATTATTGGCCTAGCATATTCAGGGACTATTTTGAATGGATAAGAAAGTGTAGAAAATGTGTTTTGTTTGTTGGAAAAGAACGTTTAGCTTCGCTGCCCTTACACCCTATTTCAGTTGCTTAGCCTTTTATGTAGTGGGTTCTTGACTTTATCGAAATGATAAACCCACCCTCATCACAAGGGCACAAGTGGATATTAACTGTTACATATTACTTTACATAATGGACAGAAGTAGTAGTTTTAAAAGATGCTAATGAAAATTTGATACTATCTTTTTATGAAGGAATAGTCTGCAGATTCAGTGTTCCAAAAACTATCATATCAGATAATGCTCAAGCATTTCTTGGTGCAAAGATAACAGATTGGGATGTCAAACATGGAATTTATTTGAGTGCTTCATCTAATTATTACCCACAAGGTAATGGCTTAGCTGAGAGTACTAACAAGAATCTGTTAAGGATCATTAGAAGAACACTTAAAGATAATCAAAGATCTTGGCATCTAATGTTTAATTCAACACTTTGGGCTAACAGAGTGACTCCTAAAAGATCAGTTAGAAATTCACCATAAAAACTTGTGTATGGAAAAGAAGTGAGAATGCCTATTTCAGTTGAGTTACCAGCATTGGATTTGCTACACCAAATGGGGCTTCTTGAAAATGAACCATTGCAGGTTCGTTATCTAGAATTAATGGAATTACAAGAGCTAAGAGCTCAATCTCATTTGAATATGGAGAAGAATCATAAACAAATAAAGAAGACTTTTGACAAGAAATCCAAATTTAGAGTCTTCAATGAAGAAGATATTGTGTTAAAATGGGATATTGATCATGCGAAGCCAGGAAGACACTCAAAGTTTGATATAACATGGAGTGGTCCTTACATGATTTCATCTTGCAAGGAACACAATGCTTTTCATCTTTCGAAGCTGAATGGAGAGGAACTTCCCATTCCTATGAATGGTATGTTTCTTAAACACTGCTATTGAAAATATTACAGTGATTGTTAGATTAGGATTTCCCTTTCAATAAGTGCAGTTCCTACACATTGTAATGTTTTTCAATTCAATAAGTGCATTCATGCATGTGATCTAGTTTACCAAATCTTTTCCCAGTTTTAGTTCGTTTTAGAAAGAGTTGGATGTTTCAAAAAGGTATATTTTGGGTCTATACTTTGGACTCCATGCCCAATGGACAAGAGCAAGGAACTGATCTATAAGCTAGCAGGAAGCTTTCCCCACAGGATCGCTAGAAATGTTGACAATTTTTGCACTTGTGTAATAATGGGAAACTCGAAACTTCGTCATTACAATGAAATTCATGGTGGAGTATAGCTAAGATAAGGAAGTTTTGATGTTATTAGTTACTACTGAATTAATGAATGATTAAGTGAAATCTGTAGCTATGTGTGCTATTACGAAAATGTAACACGAATTGTAACAGCTCACATATTCTACAATTTCATGATACCTTCAGCAAAATAACACAAGGGCCCCGAAGGACAGATGTGTTGTCTTGATGAAGTCACCGAATTACAGAGTAGGTGAAGTGTTGAGTTTTGGGACAGAAAACATAATTGCATATTACAGAAATCAGAGTTCATTACTGAATGTTACAGGTTCTCATTGACGTTCTTTCCTTCATGATTAAGACATTCAATTAAATGACTACTTTTTTTAGTTCGTCATACAATCCATACAGAAAGCTGAAATGCAGGAAGAGATATACAACTCATTTACAAAATTCAATGTTTTATTCATAAGGAATTTTCAAATGTTTCCCACACAAGCCATGGGATGTAACTAGAAAGTAAAGTACAACTACTGAAATAAAAGGTACACATGCATGAAAGAGAAAGTAAATGAGTATGACTGAACGCATCATTTCCTTATGGTTCCTTTCTTCAATTGAAGCATCTCTGTCTCCATATTTTGTTCCTTCTTCATCTCCATTGTAGAAGCCATTGTACTTGAAAAGAAGAAAATAATAACTATCAGCTATGAGCTCAGGGATCAAATCATATTCTTAGTCTGTCCTAATTCGTGTATATAAATCTCTAATAACAAGATATGTAATTTACTTGAATATCACAATGCATACATGCTTTATTTACTCAAAAAGAGTGAAAAAAGAGAAAAGAAAAGAAGAAAACATGGACATAAGAGAGTCCAAAAAGCCCAAGTATTTTCTAATTGTTTTCCTAACTATGTAGATACAGGTTACAGCCAATGAAAAAAAAGACAAGTCATAAGTGCATGCATACAAGGGAAGAATGCAAATCAAAGTTTCAGTAAGTTTTCTGAAATGGAAAGGGCTAAGTACATAAAAGAGACTAGCGTTAGAAGCACATGTTTCAGATTGCAACTAAAGAAGAAGAATCAGATTTCAGGAAGCTAGAGTTGATTAAAAGAAAAGGGGTACAGCGGAAACATAACGGAAAAGAGAATTCTGGAAAAAAAAATTCTAGTGCTTCACCATGAAAAATTAAAATTTCAGATTTTCCAACATGCCAGAAATGTTACTATAAAGGGAATAAAACATCTATGTGAAAGAAACAAAATAATAGAAATCTTAACAAGCATCTAAATCAAGGCTTATGCCTAAAAAAATAGTAGCAAAATAGATGAATTGCTTGTAATTTCTAGAAAGTACATACATTATTCATGGTTAAACAGAACCAAAAGCAGATAAAGTGCACATAATGCTACAGCATAGCTTCATAGCTAAAGATAATGCATGATTCACAGTTTTTACAAGTATAGTAAAATGCATAGCATAATTTAGTTCTCACAAAGCATGAAAGAGATAGTTTATGAAATATTCAACTATTAAAATGCGATGAACATCCGAGTTGAGGAAATATTTGAGTATTTCAGAAGTTAACACTCCCATTCAAACAAATCAGTCTCAAATTGCAGTATAGAGGGAAAAGGTACAAATCCTGGTTCTAATCCAAAAACCCATTAATGGGTACTAAAATCAAAGTGGGAAACAAGTACTTACCGGTTAAATTGAAGTTGAGAAAACCCTCAAATGATCAAAGAATGAGTTTCAAATCAAAGATGGATGTTGCCCCAAAGATCACAAAATATACAAAGAAGGGTAAAAACATCAGTATCTCAAAGGACTAAATGGCAATGACGAAGTGATTACAACACTTAGAGATCGAAAACTTACCGACCTCATCAAACAGTGATGTCAATTGCACATCCGAGACCACAAAGAAGAAAATTTGCGGCCAAGACAACACGCAAATATCTCGTTTAAATAAAATATTTCAAAGCTTGGGATGAGCAATACACATTCATGAAATCACATAAGCTCGATTTCACGACAATGGCATAAAACACCCACAACTACCTTGCTGAGAGAACTCTTATAGAGTAAAAAACAACAAGATACATCCATAGAGCTTTGCAAAGCTGAACCATCAGAGTTTGAAAAATTATAATGGCGAATTCCTTCACATTCTCGAAATAAGAGATCAAAAAGAAGAAGAATGGATATGAATATACCAGATACAAAGTCACAAAGGTCCCACAGGATAGGGAAATGCTTTAAGCCGAGCTCAAATGCTCAAAATAATGGCATTGAAGAAAAATTATTGCAAGGCTTCACCCGTAGAGTGAAAATCCAAATGAAGTAACCATTAGGGACGAGCTTCTCTTTACTGCCTAAACCCAAGCATTGGTTTGGTTAGAATTCAACCACATTTAAAAGATCAACGATCGAAAATGACAAGTACACAGATCAAAGGCCAAATATCAAGCTCCGCGATCAATGAAAACCATGGTTAAAATGCATTTATGACATGGTAGAAACCCTAAAATTATCCCTTGGATATCAATGGTTGAAAATCAATAAGTACAGAGATCGACAATCACAAATGGGTTGTCAAAATCGAGGCAAAAGTTGTCAGGTTGGAATGGTGGTTGAAATTAGTCAATTTATCAAAAATTCAAATTGTAAAACTTTCATCCGCAGGCCCACAAGCCTGAGAAAGACACGTGTTGTCACCACAGTGGAAGCAGAGAAATGGAGGTTGGGGTTCACTTAAGTTTTCAAAATTAAAAAAATGCAACTGTTAAAAGTTCCAAAAATTTCCCGCAAGCTCGAGCCTCCACGATGAGAAATTCAAATCCGCAGGGAGAAAAGTAAACAATCAATTCCACATAGTATCGGCAGAGTGGCGGGCCTTCTCAAAGTTTTGAGACTTCATACAAATAGGCCTAAAAACTTCAAAAAGATCTGAAAGTCCAATAGAGGAGTCAAATATCAATGGTGCAGGTCCATCAAGGACATAGATCGATGGTGTCAATAAAAGACCAAACCCGATCAGAGTTTAAAAATGGCATATACATGGCGAGTGGACAGGAAACCCTAGTTTGGGTTGAGTTAAAAATGCCACTAAAAAATAGCCAAGGGTTGACTCATTATGCATAAGGGGCCAGCCTAGGTGTCCATAAAATAATCATTGCAATATTGACTAAATTCCGAACTATAGTATATGCTCCAAATAATAAGAGTGTTGACCAAATCATGCCAACAATGATCAGCGAAAAGGTGAGTCTTTTATACCATACATTATCCAATGTGCCAAGGCCAACAAGTGTATACATGCATATATTTATCACAAAGGTGGCAGACTATAGTATGGTATGTGCATATAAAAAGTGGCCAAGTATTGTAATAGCTCTTCACAAAAGTACCCTGTGTATATCAAGAACCATGGTAATATGCTAAGTCCACAGAGGTGGCCAAACTCAAATGAAGACAAATCCATATATCAAATTGTGGTCCCCACATGAAGCTATCACATACACAAGAGTATTTTTTGCATGCCTTCACAACTGGACATAATAGAGAAGAAGACAGAGTTGCATGTTCATGGAGATAAACTTGCCTAGCAAGCAATCTTATTTTTAGCAAGTTATTCATCCTTCTCTTCTTAAAAATAGAATAGTCAACTTTAGTTTGATTGTATTGTAATTAAGGCTAATAATGCCTCTTTGTAATTGCATGCTCTATTTTTATTCCTTTATCTATTATAAAATAAATGATAAAAATAGAAAGCATGGGTGAGTACAAGACTTAGGCTATTTTTAGGAAGAGGGTGAATTTTATTTTTGCTATATATTGTGTGCCTTTGCAAAGTACAAGGAGAACTTCTGGAGGAATTTTTCGATACAGGAGTACTGAAGCAATGTTTTCCTGTTTTTCCTTCTGAGTGTGAAGTATTTGTACCTTCCCAATTATTTGTAGTCTTGTGTAATATTTCTATTAGTCTTGTGAATGCAAATTCCCTAATCAATCATCTGACCCTGCTACAAATTTAGTATTTTCTGCATAATTTTAATGTGCATGTTAACTAATCATTGCTATTGTGATATTTTTCCCTCAGTACAACCAAGTATTTTCCCTTAAATTATTTAGAAAATTGTTACTTCATGCACCAAAAATCCTTCACATATCAATTGTACATATACTTAGTCAAAGACCTCATACAAATTTGGTGTATCACCTTAGTTTTATTTATTTTTTCAGTCATCTTTTACCCCTAAATCCCAAAATCAATTTTAGGATACATCAACAAGAAACTGGCCTTGATAATGGAGACTCACCTCAAAATAGGTATACCCACAGACCTAAGGTGGTTTCCCTTGTATCTATGAAAGAGAGAGATCAAATTTTGAAAGCTTAGAAAACCTGCAGTCATCTCTCTACAGGGTGCACTTTCGAGAGAAAACATATCCGACAAGCAATTCATTCGATGAATATAATTAAATTCTAAAACTAACTCTAGAAGACAAGGTATTCCACTAGGATACGAAGGAAGAGTTATCTCTACATACTCCAGATAAAGTTTGACTGTGTTGCTCCTATCTGTCAGGTTTATGACGATGTCTCTAAACATACCACCTAAGACGATAATCCCATTCTTGAGCTCTTATTTACCTAAACTAGAAAGTTCCATCCCCTACGAGAAAATGGCTACCATATCCACAATTTTTTTTACAAATTTGTTGTGGATATTTTATCTATAATTGTGAATCCAAATTTGTGGATTCCACCCACAATTATTTTGTGGAAACTGCAATTGTGAAATAATTCGTGAAAATTCCACACATTAATAATTGTAACAATTTTCACAATTATAATTATTGTGACAGTTTTTCACAATTTTAAATATGTTGTGGATCCACAAATTTAAAATTGTGATATGTGATACAACAACAATTTGACAACTAAATTAGCAATTAAAATTGTAAATATTAGCACAAAATTATGAATTTTAAAAAGTAATATTTTATATTAGTTTGCAAAATGATAAATATTTACAATAAGTATATTAATTTTTTTCAAAAATAATACAATTTTAAGAGTATGTATACATTAAAATATGTAAAACCTTCAATTTTTAATTCTTATAATAAAATTTTATTTTTTAAAATCAAATTTAAATCTAACGTCCAATCAAATTCAATAATAGTTATATTCATAATTAATTTCAATAATTCAAAATAAAAATAAAAATCAATAATTAAGTTTTAAATATCAACATGCAATAGACAAAAATATAACATTTCATAATTTTAACATTTTTAAATATTTTATTGATTAAATGATATAATAATTATAAATATTAAAAATCTATTACATTATAATTATTGAAAATATTTTGAATTAATATATTTTAAAAAAATAAACTAAATTATAATATCAATAACATATACTAAACATAAAAATACTAATAATTATATTTTTAACTATCTTTATAAAATTAGTGTTTAAATTTTATAAATATAGATATATTCCGGAAAGAATTTTTTTAATCATAATTACATACATGAGAAAATAGATGATTTTATAAGTGTCATTCAAAATTTTCTATTTAACATAATTTTAAAGAACTATTTCCGGTTTAAAATTGAAGTTGTGTAATACAAGTGGTTGAGCATTTTTATTTGTATTGTTGTATTTTTGTACTTGAACTTTTGGTTAGTATGATTGCAAAATGTAACTTTGTTACATTTTGGTGATTTTATTCCTCCTTCTTCAAGTATGTTAATCTTTAAGTTTGATGATATATTTTTTTAAGTTATGAAGAAAATATAATATGAAAAATTATAAGTGTAGAAATAAAAATTAAAAATTAATTTGAAAAAATATATATTCAATAGAAAAAAAACCATTTAAAACCATGCTTAACACAACATCCTTTGCCGAATATTTCTTCAAATTTTTTGTTCCCAAACACCCATTAATTACTCAGACATTATTCTTCTACTATCACAATACTACTCTGATTAAAATACCTCTATAAAATTCTCGCCAACAAACAACCTTCAGAGGGTATATCTTCCATATTAAAACAATCGCTACTTAATCCCTCGTATGTAACAAGGACCAAAAACTATATAGTTAATCCCCCAAACTCTTTATTACTTCGCATCCTCTTCAGAATGTAACAGATGAAAACAATCCCGACCGCTCTTCATAGCTCCTTTTCAGGTATGAGCCTCAAATCTGCAACACGGAACCCTTAAAATTTGAAGCTCAAAACCATATAAAAATAAAAACTAATCAATTGTATTACTATAGGAAATATAGTCTTTGTGAAAATCCTAAAGTTTGAATGTTCCAAAACTATGATATCTCCTTCAAATAGATCTTTATAGTAGATGCGTATGTGATCTCCTTCCCACAGATTGCCAGTATGCACACATCGCCAACATATTCATTTAGAGATCTCATTAATAAATATCACCGAAGTGGATGCAATTCACATGGATCACATTCTAATTCACATGGATTACAATATTTAATTCACACAAATCAAGATTCCCCATGCATCGGATCATATTCACATAGATCATGGGATTTAATTCACAAACATCACTATTCTCTAGGCATAGAATCGGATTTTTTGAGAATATTTCGCAAAGAATGTGGTGGGGTCGTGCATGCATGTCTTCAGTCTTTAAAATTTGAACACTCAAAATAAGATTCTTAAAAGAAAACCAATGATTATCTTCCATGCATGATGGTCTCTTTGAACACTTTATTAAATTTATACAATTTTATTATTAGCTTATTATTAGTGACAAAAATTCAATCTCATAATAATTATGTCTAACTCAAATTGTACAATCGCATATTAATTTGTTGTAAAATATATTTAAAAAATCAATATATAACAACATATAGGAGATAGGCAATTATATTCTACTTGAGGTTTTAGTTAAGATAATTTTTTGGATAATAGACACTTAAAAAGTGAAAAAAAGATTTAGTTTTTATTTAAGCATTAAAAATAGAGTAAAAATTTGACATCATGATACATTAAAGAGTATACATTATTAAGAACTAAAGTTTATATATATATATATATATATATATATATATATATATATATATATATATATATATATATATATATATATATATATATATATATATAACATTTTAGACTATGTATAATATTTGTTTTAAAATTTTAAAATCATGTAAAACATTGAATTGTTTAGCATAATTCTATTTTGAAATATCAATTTTTTGTTAAATTATGAAAAGAAAATGTAAATTTTCTACGATGTAATTTCAATAATGTGGATATTTCACAATTTTAAATATGAATTTTATAAAATAATGTGAAAATATTTTCAAATCATTAGAAATTGTGATTCCTCCACAATACAATATCATGAATGTGGATTTTTTAACAAATGTAAATGGTACTTTTATGAAATTGTGAATGATTTACATTATATTTGTATATAATTTATCTGTTTAATGTTGATAATTCACAAAATTTCCACAAAATAATATAATTGTGGATAACAATGTGAATAAATTAGCCTTGTTCTAGTAGTGATCGAGTGTAAATTTTAAGTTCATTCTATGGTTTCAATCTCTTCTATGGTAAAAAGGATCACACATGAAGACATGTTATGAATAGATCTTATACTAGGGTTGAGTGTTTCGATTAAATCTCTTTATTACATTTACAAGGTAAGAATACAACATAGTAATTAATTTATCATTCATTGGACACTAAAAATGAACTAAAATATATTAACTTCAAATTCATTTACTATATATATATATATATATAATATATATATATATATATATATATATATATATATGAAACCCTTATTCCATATGCAATTATGAATCAAATTGAACCTGTGATTAAATGCACATTTCCTAAGATATCCCTAAAACTAACATCCCCTACATATTAGAAAATTTCAAATATAACATTTCTATAGCATGAGACTACATAATACATATATTGACTTTACAATGGCCTATAAAAATTTCATCAATAAATAATAAATTACACTTTATCTTTTTTCCATCTTTCTTGTATCTTGCAAAACCATGTGAGCATGAAATCAACGATAAATCGGTGGCATGGCATCCACCCAAATCTAGTATTCTTAACATTTTTATTTTCCCATTTACATAATAACATTAATAATTTTTCATTTGAAGGAAAAAGGTTAGAGGCACATTTATTTATTTTCATTTTGCTTCATTTCCTAACCAAGGAGACAGAAGAAATAGGGAAGTGAGAGAAACACTATTTTTCCAAAAGTTCAATTGCACACAACAAATCACACAATAAGGTTTCAAGTAGTTATTTATAACTGTCACCAACTTTCCACGATGGTTTTGGCAACCAAAAATGGGTCATACAACTTCCTTCTTATGTTTCCCTGTTAGCTGCAAAAAATGCACAATTAACGCTCAGAGGTTAAGAAGCCAACTTCAAACGTTGTCCTCTAATGAGAAAACACACTTCAAGTAAGTTTCTATGTTTCCTCCTATACACCAAGAAATCATAGCCACTTATGGAATTCAGAACTGGTAAATAGTTTACAAACAACGACATGCCTTCTGAAGCCTCTGGTCGTAGTTGGGGCAATTTGATCTAGTCAACTACAAACAGAAGCCTATAAAATGGCTTTGCAAAACTATTAGGAATAGTGTTTTTCCTCATACTAAAAGTACTAGGAAATTATCTAGTAAAACTACTAGAGGTTTGCAAAGATGGATAAGCAATTTTGTTGTCCAAGATTCAAATGGCAGTTCAAAATGAATGCCAACTTTATAGTTTTAGTAGCTTCTTACAACTACAAAATGGTGTAACATTGCTCCCAGTAGGATGTCAAAAGATCACAAATTTTCATTCGGGGTATAACCAAAGGTTAAGGTGACTCCCCATATAACAAGGTACACTAAAGAAGCTTAACATCCCATTTTCAGAGTTACGAAGGGTACTTAACGAGTCTTTGAAAAATGCAAATTTGTCTATTTAAACAAGGAGATGGTAAAAAATTTTACTGGGAAGTCCATTTTGTCTTGACGATAAAACAATATTGTAGAGATCTAGTTTGGGTAGGACATTTTATAAATTACGTCAAAATGAGGGTTAAAGTTCATGGTTTAATAAAAAATAGTTATTTTCATTGCGTGAGTTGTGATACGACATTTATTGATTTGTAACCAGTTAATATTAACAATTAAATGTATGATAATTCTAAGCTTTTAAAATTATCTTTTGTTGCAAATGAGAAACTAAAGTATGATAATTATGAAAGACAAGGAGAGATAAACCATGAATGTGAATGATGAGCGAAGCTGGTGGAAATAACAGGATTTGGTTCTGCATCTGTAATGGACACTTTGTAAAATAGTTTTCACGCATCCACCATTCCTCCAATATTCATTTCCTTGAAATATTTGATACTCATTCCATGAAATGATTTGAGCATTATCCTCAATGATTGAAGCCCTACAAACCATGTTGGAAAAAAACAAAAACCCCTCCTATACATGAGCCTATGGAGCTTAAAAATCTTCCTACAACTTTCCATCTACAATATCTGTCGAAAATGGTATTATGTTCCATAATATGAACCTCAAAACATGATTCTTTCATTAGGTCCCTGAAATTTTATGCCCTTTCTATATTTTATATGGCAACCTAAATGCCCATTTCTACATATATGTTTAATAGGAGAACATAACTGTGACATATCATGATCTAACTCGAAAGGAGAGTTGTCATGAATAGTGACTCCATATCTTATATGTTCTTTAAGCACCAAGAAAACACACCTGCAGAGCCACTCCTAGCTTAACTAGCACGTTGAAGGAAATTTTTTGAGCTTCTTCAAAGTACTCACATGACTAAACTTTCTCCCACACAACCGTTTAAGATTTAAATAATCTCATTGAGGAATTATGTCCAAGAGTCTAGTGCCTTGGAAATTATCCCATGTATGTATACATGTCTTTTATTAACCATGATTTATCTGGAGAGGGAGTAGGTATAAGCATAAGAGGATACCCATACGTCCCATCTAAACATATATCTCCCGGTCAAACTCCAATACCATAATGGAAATCCGTTGATGATTTGGAACCGTTGAATCTTAAGGCTTAAATGCAAACCAACGATTGAGGTTGTTAACAATCCATATAAATTACACTTAACAGTTAGATGAAATCACCTCAACCCTACAAACATTAAAATCATAAAAATCTTAGTCTTGTATACCTTGCAAGATATTTTCATTATTCTTTTATGGATGTCCATTTCCTATTCATATGCTCACGTTTTTGATACAGGATGGGACGATGTTGGAAAAGTGGAAGACATAGGGGAAAGGGAAGAAGAATTATTACAGAGACATATGTGGGATAGCTAGAAGTCACTATCAATTTTTGATTCAATACAACTACTCGACTTAAAAGATAAAGAGAAGGAAATCAACAAAAGCACTGTCAAGACTAGTGCACGTAGAACATGTTCTCAGGAGAAGCAAAAAAATGGAAAACAACTCCACATATCTATACAAGAATCACTTCCATGTTCCCACGTTTTTTTTAAAACACAATTGCAACATTAGAAAGGTAAAAACCTCTCAGAGACATTAAACAACTTCAGTTACAGATATATATCCATATCAATAATTTAAAATATAGCCTGATCTAAATACCGCCCTTGACCAGGTTTCTAACTAGAATTTTCATACACCTATTTCATGCATAACCTACAGGTGTTGTAGTCCATGAGTCATGTTTCTTTCAGGAATTTTGGCGAGCAATTTTTACATGCAAATTTAATACTTGCATAATTTACATGCTTATTTGCCAACAGTAAAACTATCCAACCTACTAAATTTTAATGCAATTTGGGTTTCTTTGTGGTTGAAGTTCCTGGATCAGAATAAAGTGCTTTAAATATCATGTCAAGAAAAAAATGACAGATCTGACTAGCCATTAAGGATGCCCATGTGCTTTAACATGGGGGGTCACTACTCCCTTCACATTTAACTGCACGTATCTCACCTTCTTTGTCTTTCTTAAAAAAAATATTTTTTTAAAAAATTAATTTCTTATCAGGCAATACATTTCCCTCCCCCTTATAAGAGCATCATCCTCGATGAGACACAACGTTGCACCTTGAAGGGTAGGTGGGTAAGGAAGTCAATAATGACACATGTCATTTAACAAAACAAATTTTCAATACAACACAACCACAAGGAAGCAATCTAAATTTGGCAATATCTTAAATTTTAATGTTTTTTAAAGATTTCCAGTTCTAGTTTATCTTATTACTTAGTTAATATTTTCTTTTACAGTACTTATTATCTCGAGATCTTAAAAATCATTGTTTAGAATTTTTATTTATTTATTTTGTTATGTTCATGGGTGCCCAATATAACTAACATCATAATACCATATCAGGGCTAAACACAACACTAATGGTCCTCAGGACATATTTCTACATACTTTTACAACTAGATCACATCACGATAACTCAACCAAACCATGGAAAGAACATACATAGCCCTCACAACACAGTACTTTTCACACATGCTCCTGACACAAATGTAATCATAATATAAGTAGACTACTTCAACATGGAATTCCCAACAGGTATACATATAGAGGTTTCATGCAACTTCAAACCATAACTGTAGCTACATAGTGTCAAGATGGAAATAATCTCACAAGACATAAACCATAATCTCAAGAGTACACATAAATTCATAATACTAACACCATACACCTCCCAAAACATCACAAAAAACCTCTATATACCTCCCAAATAATCAATCACACTCACACACTCACATAAATCTCTTATGCCTCCCTCAAAATCTCTTATTCCTCCCTCAAGTCCCTTATGCCTCCCTCAAGTCTCTTATGTCTCCCTCAAGTAATAAAATGAAATAAAGATGAATTTTCCTTTTTGCTCCACAAAATTGGTAAGTCACCCTATGCCGTTGGGCACATAAGATCCAAACAACTCTAACCAAAGTTACATAATAACTTGTGGTTCAAAAACCTGCTACTTATGTCTTACTCCTTTGGGCTTACCCTCATACAACAAAGTGGGTCCATAAGTCCCACCACTCCATGGTGAATCCCATGACCCTATTCCAATAAATTACGACCTTAGAACCAGCATAACAAACCATTTAAATGCTAAGTGGAAAGATGTAAAGCCTTGGGATATGCTATAAAAATTTTAAAATTAAGAAGAAAATTTAAATCTAAGCAAAAAAATGGCCAAATAGCCATAGTCAGTGGAAAAAATCTGCATGTTTAGTGCAACAACCAAATAAATTCCCAAAATATAAGATCATGTCAATAAATAAAATTGTTGGTTCTAGCAAGAAAAGGAAACTTTTTCAAATTATGAATTTAAAATATGTGTAGACAAATAACACACAACCATAACTATGTGACCTTATACGGCCACCAAGTGGGGTACTCAACGATTTGCTGCACTCATTAACATAGTCAATACTACAACTATCTTCATCTCTATTAGAATCATCCCACCATCACTTCAACAGTGCTCAACATAGTCAAAATAACATAGGTTGAATCACATAGGTTTAATCCATACGATAACCATATCGGGAGAGATAAAGGAGTACAAGTTGTCATCTACTGAGCCTAAGGTGTCCACGAAACACAATATGCATGACACCCATTGAGCAAGTGTCCTACACATACCAAATGAAAAAAAGTGGGTTTTCGGCCTATGTGAGGTTCCATTTCCTGTCTCATACTTGGCATTCGAGTGACTGGTTAATGGTACACATTTCCTCACTCGAAACATACACATTTTACTGGATTTCCCTTAGGATTGGTTAGTGTAGGGTCCATAAGATAGCATATAACTACATCACTAACATAATGGGTGATTCACGCACATTAACCATATCATCACACACATGGTATATATACATGGTATAACACAAATTCTTTATTTTCATGGGTTACGATACATCACATTACCACATTCTGCACCCAAAGTGCAATCACTATACACTAGGGGTCATACACTCACCATATGCCCCTAAATCATGACACGAACCATCACATTTTACATGAATTATATGTATGCAGAACACAATCTCTAACCTTACAACATATAGTCAATTGTCGAATACAACATGGTGACACACACGATTCATCACAACACGGTGATGACATCATAATAAAATCCATTTAACTTTACACACAATTGTGTCTTGTAATACATCAATACACCTTCATATCAAAAAATGCCCAAATGCTCTAACACTCTGCAATCCACAATAACATTATTCTTTTCCACACACAATAAGGTGGTATATCACACATTAATTCTTCATCTAATCCATGAAATGGAGTGAGAATAATCTCATCACAAGCACATAAACATTATAAAAACATACACACTAAGTGACATACACAACTTGTGCATTCACAATATCACAATTACAACATAGTTCACATCACGACTTATATCACATTACTCTTCCAATATCCTACCACCACCATGAGAAAACCATTGCACAACTCCATTCTATCCCAGAGTTTCGAGAGTATGAACCTCCGCTCTGATACCAAGTGTAACACCCACATTTTACACACACAAATACAACAAGAAAAATACCAGGATAAATTTTGTTGTTTACTTACATTTCTCACTACACAACACCACATGGTTCCAAGTAGAGAAACTCAAACAACACATACGACACTTACATAAGTCATTGACTCACATAGACACATGAAAACCCCATATACAAGTTCTATGCCACACTTTCCCCAATGAACAAGTGCTAGCAATAACCTAACCACAAGGAAAGGACTCAAGGAATTGGCAAACTCACAACACACCATTTATTTAAGTGCATATTAGTTACGATTAACATTCCAAGAACATTATCATGGAAGGATATTTTTCTCATTTTTCCACCAACAAATTTATTAAGTTCATTCCACATTTAGATTATAGTTCGACCATTTTAAGTTTGATTTTTTTAATCCTTTACAGGAAATTTCCATAACATACATACTTATTTGCAACATTTCAAATTACATACAAAGTCCTTAATTCTCGTCATTCTTAAGTTAATAATATGCTTCTCAAATGTTTATATGATTGTTTAATAATTACCCTTACTAAATAGGTGAATATGACGTGATATCAAGAAATAATTCTTAAGATTTGAGGGAGATTTAGATTCAAAATACCCTATCTCCAGAAACATTATTTGATCACATAAAATTTATTTCCCAACCATAGTTAATATAGATCAATAACTTGTTGAAACCATTCAACATTTCCACATCAAGAAATTGTATTTAAATTTATATATATATATATATATATATATATATATATATATAGTATAATCTATATATATATATATATATATATATATATCTTTTGTTTTCTCGAATGTTTGATCTCACCAAGGTCAATTCATATTCTTTGTAACACTTGAAATTGTTTAATTGAGTTATAAGGACTCCAAGAGTGAAATTATTGCTAGCCTCTAATCTTTTTTTACTCTTACATCATACTATGGTTTCATTATTAGTATTGTGTTATAACAAAAGGAGTTACAAGAGTATTTTTCTTACATCTAGTAGAAGTACCTGATTAGAAGGATTATAAACTACACATAATCCACAAGTGATTTTTGTTCAAGGCAAGATCCCATGTTTCTGCATTTTATGATTTCACATGTGAAATTTATTTTATTCTTAATGTCATAAAAAGGGCATAACAAGGGATTACGGGACCAATATTCTAGTTTCCTGGGTTCTCTAAAGTCAACATATTTCAAAATCAATTTAGTTTTCAAGGAGCTACTTACAATTTTCTTACCCACAAGATAACCTCCTAATCAAATGAGGTTTAGTTAAATTTAAATTTGCACTCAAGGATTTACACCCTATTATAGATTAGATTAAGGTTAAAAAAACTATTTACCTTATAAACCCTCTGTAAAGGACCAAGGCACTATATGTTCACTAGCAAAAGATAAGACATTTAGCTGAGAGGATCTAGGTGGTCATTAAAAAAACTTTAAGTGATAGTACATATATTTCACTAGCTCCATGATGTCATCTAGATCCTACAAGAAATTCATTCGATGAAGACAGTAAAATTCTAAAACTATCTCCAGAAGACAAGGTAGTCCACTAGGATACGAAGGAAGAGCTATCTCTACTTACTCAAGATAAAGTTTGACTGTGTCGCTCCTATCTGTTAGGTTTATGACGATGTCACCAAACATACCGCCTAAGACGATAACCCCATTCTTGGGCTCTTATTTACCTAAACTAGAAGTTTCCATCGAGCGTAAAGTTTAAGTTCATTCTATGGTTTCAATCTCTTCTATGGTAAAAGGTATAATTTACATAAAGACATGTTATGCACAGATCATTATACTAGGGTTCCAGTGTTTCGATTAAATCTCTTTATTACATTTACAAGGTAATAATATAACACAGTAATTAATTAATTGTTTTATTGAACACTGAAAACACAACTACAAGATATTTGATTCAAATTTATTTACACTATATATATATATATATATGTACATATATACATATATATATATACACATATATATATATATATATATATATATATATATCAATCCTTTTCACCAAAAATAACCTATGAATCATATTGACACCTATGCTTAAATGCATGTTTCCCAAGGTATCCCTAAAAATAGCATCTCAAACATATTAGAAATTTCAACACAATCTTTCTGTAACTTGGGACTACATTATACATATATACACTTTACAAGGAACTATATAAATTAGAAAAATAAATAATAAATTACACAACGCCTTTTTGTCATCTTTCTTGTATCCTGCAAAACCATTTGAGCATGAAATCAACGATAAATCACTCACATGACATCCACCCTAATCTAGCATAATTAACATTTTTAGTTTTCCATTTACATAATAACATTAAAAAAATTAACATTTGAAGGAAAAAGGTTTGAGGCACATTTATTTATTTTCAGTTTGCTTCATTTCCTAACCAGGGGGACAAAAGAAATAGGGAAGAGAGAGAAACACTATTTTACCAAAAGTTCAATTTCATAGAAAAAATCACGCAATAAAGTTTCAAGTAGTTATTTATAAGTGTCAACAACTTTCCACGATGGTTTGAACAACCCAACATGGGTCATATAACTTCCTTCTTACGTTTCCCTATTAGCAGCAAAAAAAGTTTCAATTAATGCTTAGAGGTTAAGAAGCCAACATCAAACATTTTCCTCTAATGAGAAAACACACTCTAGGTAAGTTTCTACATGTCCTCCTATACACCAAGAATTCATAGGAACTGATGAAATTCAGAACTGATAAACGGTTTATAAACAATGACAACTAGAATCAAACTATAACCAGAATCCTAGAAAATGGCTTTGCCAAACTATCAAGAAAAGTGTTTTTCCTCAAATTGAAAGTAGGAGGAAATTTTCTAGTAAAAGTAGTAAAGGTTTGCGAAGATGGATAAGCATTTCGTTTTCTAGGATTCAAATGGCGGTTCAAAATGAATGCCAAATTTATAGTTTTAGTAGCTTCTTACAACTACAAAAAGGTGTAACATTGCTCCCAGTAGGGTGTCAGAAATATCATAAATGTTCATTTGGTGTCAAACCAAAGGTTAAGGTGACTCCCCACATAACAAGGTACATAAATGAAGCTTAACATCCTATTTGTAGAGTTACAAAGGGTACTTAATGAGTCTCCGAAAAAAATGGAAATTTGTCTATTTAAACATGGAGATGGTCAACATTTTTACTGGGAAGTCAATTTCATCTTAACAATAAAACAATATTGTAGAGATCTAGTTTTGGGTAGGAATTTTTCTAAATCACCTCAGAATGAGGGTTGAAGTTCATGGTTTAATACAAAAGAGTTATTTTGATTGTGTGAGTTACGATATCACATTTATTGATTTGTAACTAGTTAATATAAACAATTAAGTGTATGAAAATTCTAAGATTTTAAAATTAAATTTTGTTGCAAAAGAGAAACTAAAGTATGATAATTACAAAAGACAAGGAGAGATGAACCATGCCTAGGAACGATGAGCGATGCCGGTCAAAATTGCAGGATTTGGTTTTACATCTCTAATGGACACTTTGTAAAATTAGTTTGCACACGTCCACCATTCCACCAATTTTCATTTCCTTGAAAGATTTGATAATTGGTGCATGAAATGATTTGAGCATTATCCTCAATGATCAAATCCCTACAGACCATGTTGGTAAAAAAAAAAAAACTTCTCCTATACATCAGCCTATGGTTCTAGTTTACAATATCTATCAAAAAGGGTATTATGTGCCATAAAAATAACCTCAAAGCATGATTCTTTCATTAGGTTCATGAACTCGTATGTCCTTTCCAGATTTTATATGGAAACATAAATTCCCATTTCTATACATATGTTTGATAGGAGAACATAATTGTGACATTTTATCATCTAACTCGAAAGGAGAATTATCAAGAATATTGACTCCATATCTTATATGCTCTTTAAGCACCAAGAAAACACACCCAAACAACCACCTCGAGCTTAACTAGCACGTTGAAGGAAAGGTTAGGAGCTTCTTTAAAGTATTGGCATGGCCAAAATTTCTCTCACGCAACCGTTTAAGATTTAAATCATCTCATTAGGAATTATGTCCAATAGTCTAGTGCCTTTAAAATTCTCCCATGTATGTATACATGTATTTTATTAACCATTATTTATCTCAAGCGTGAGTAGGTATAAGCGTAATAGGAGACCCATATGTCCCATCTAACCATATATCTCCCAGTCAAACTATAGTACCATCTTTGAAATTGTTTGATTATTTTGAGTCGGTGACTCTAAATGCTCAAATGTAAACTGACGATTGAGGTTTTTAATAGTCCATAAATTACACTTAACAGTTAGAGGAAATCGCCTCAAGCATAAAAATATTTGGCCTACACACCTTATAGGAGATTTTCATCAAGCTTTGATGAATGTCCATTTCTTGTTCCTATGCTCACATTTTTGACACAGGATGAGACGATGTTGGCAAAGTGGAAGATGTAGGGAAAAGGGAAGGAGAAATATTACAGAGATATATGTGGGATAGCAAGATGTAAAATTCAATTTTTGATTCAATACAGCTACTCCACTTAAAATATAAAGAGTAGGAAAAAAAACAAAAGCGCTGTCAAGACTAGTGCACATTGAACATGTTCTCAAGAGAAGTACAAAAAATGGAAAACAACTCCACACATCTATAAATGAAGCACTTCCATGTTCCCATGTTTTTGAAAAAAAATACAATAGCAAACAGTTGAAACATCAAAACCTCTTAGAGACATTGAACAACTTCAAATATAGATATAGATCCATATTAATATTTTTGTATATAACCTGATCTAAATATTGCCCTTGACCACGTTTCTAACTAGAATTTTCATAAACCCATTTCGTGCATAACCTGTAGCCGTTGTAGTCCATGAGTCATGTTTCTTTTAGGAATTTTGTCGAGTAGTTTAAATGCAAGGTGAATGCTTCCACAATTCGCAGGCATATATGCCAACGCTAAAACTATCCAGCCTGCTAAATTTTAATGCAATTTGGGTTTCTTTATGGTTGAATTTATTGGATTAGAATAAATTTCTTTTAATATCATGTTAGGAAAAAATGAAAAGTCTTACTGGCGAGTAAGGATGCCCATCTACCTTCACATTGGTGGGGGTAACCTACTCCTTTCACATCCAACTCCACATACCCCACCTTCTTTGTCTTTTTTTCAATAAAAAAAATTTAAAATTAGTTTCTTGTCAGGCACTACAACATATTAGTTATGATTAATATTTCAAGAACATTACTATGCAAGGATAATTTTCTCCATTTTCCACCTATAGATTCTTAAATTCATTTCACAGTCAACTTACAGTTCGACCATTTGAGTCAGCCCTTTATCCCTTACGACTATCTCCATAACTTACATAATTAGTTTGCATATTTAAAATATCATACAAAGTTCCTATTTCTCTTGTTCTTATGTTAAACGTTTATTTATTAAAATATGTTTACTTGATATTTAATTTTACCCTCATTATGCAAGGGGTCCAACCAGAAGTTTTCAACGGAAAAAAAATACGATTCAAAGGAGGTGAAGGTTCAAGTTTCCCTTTCCTATAAACCACATTCCATTAGAAACACATTTGCACTTGTAATATGGTTTTGTTAGTTCCAAAATTCATTTGAGTCAATTAAGCATTAAAACATCATAAGTTTTATTTTATTTTATTTTTAGTGGACTCTTTACTGGATCAAATTCTTATTCCCACAAAGAATAATTTGTATCCATTCTTAAAAAAAATTCAATGCTTAACTCAACTATAATGGCTTCAAGTGAAATTTTTTCCTAAACCATTATCACCTATACTCGTGTTTCTCATCTCGTTTACATTATTTCTTAAGTATCTTATTGGCATCACTTTATTAAAAAAAGAGTTATGAAAGTACTTGTCTAACATCTTTAAGAAGTACCTAATTGGAAGCATTATAACTACATACAAACCACAAGGTAACTTACTAATCAAGTACCTGAGGTTTGGTTTAATTCTAATTTGCACACAGGGATCTACTCCCCATTATAGATCAGATTTAGGTGTCAAAACATATTTACCCTATAAATCCTATGTAAAATACCACACCACTATATTTTCACTCGCCAAGGTAACATATTTAGTTGTGAGTTTCTGAAGAGATCATTAACAAGAGTTTTAAGTTATAGTAAAACTATTTCACTAGTTCCACTATGTCATCTGGATCCCACAAGGAATTCCTTTAAATCTTCGTAAGACTAGGTAATCCACTCAGATCCTAAGGAAGTGTTAGTTCTTCTTACACCAAAGTTAGTTGGACCATGATCTTGCTAACCGTCGGGTTTACGATGATGTCGCTAAACATACCAACTATGACAATAACTCAAAATTAGGATCTTATTTAATTAAACTAGAAGGGTCCATCAAGTGTAAAGTTTAATTTCATTCCATGGTTTCAAATTATTCTATGGTAAGAAGGATCACACATAAAGACAAGTTATCCAAAAATATTATACTAGGGTTAAGTGTTTCGTTTAAATCTCTTTATTACATTTACAAGGTAAGAATACAACACACTAATTAATTAATCGTCTATTGAACACAAGAAATGCACTACCAAATTTTAAATAAAAATTCATTTACATACATATCTAGCTTTCATAATACAAAACTTAAGGATCAAGATAACACCCATGTGTAGAGAAACATTTCCCTTAAACACTAGCATCTAACATTTTACAAAACGTCAATTATAAACCTTTTCATACTTTGCAAATCTTGAAATATCCTCAATAGTTTCATTTAACATATATATATCCAACCTTTTTACAATATGTAAATATGAATTAAATTACACCTATGATAAAATTCCCATTTCCCAAGGTATCCCTAAAACTAATATCATATACATATTACCAAATTTAAGATATAAACATTTATGTGACATGGAAATACATTATTTATGTATACATTCTACAATGATATATATAAATTGTAATAATAAACAATGAATTACACCACACCTTTTCGTCATCTTTCTTACATCCTGCAAAACTGTGTGAGCATGAAATCAGCGATAAATCGCTAACATAGTATCCACCTAGATCTAGCATAATTAAGGTTTTTTGTTTTCATTTACATACTAATAATACTTTAAATTCAAAAGGATAGGATTAGAGACACATATTTATTTCATTTCATTTCTCTTCATTTTTTTAACGAAGGACAAAGAAAGAAATAGGGAAGAGAGAGAAACACTATTTTCTCAAAAGTTCAATTTCACACGAAAAGTAACATGAAGGTTTGGAAAACTGAGAGGGGTCTTAAAAATTTATTTTTATGTTTTCTTGCTAGTTACAAAAACGTTCAATTAAGGCTCAGACGCTAAGAAACCACTTTCAAACGTTGTCTTCTGATGAGAAAACATACCACGGCTAGTTTTATATGTGTCCTCATATACACCAAGTATTCAAAAAAACTAATGGAATTTAAAACTGCTAAATGGTTTGTGATTGGCAGCCAATTTTCCAAGGCCATCAGTCATAATTGGCCTATTACAAAAGATCAAAAGTTAGCACGAGGGCTCAAAAAACCAAGTCGAAAAATAATGTTCGATAGATGAATGCGCAACAATAAAATTACTACAATTTCCCTCATATATGGATAATTCACTAGATTCGACAGAGCTGAGAACTTGATAATAGTTTTCAAATGGTAATAGGTTTTTCAAAGCCACTTGTCGTAATTGGTCAAGTTTTTACCTAGTCCAACTACGACCGAATTCCTACAAAATGCCTTTTCCAATATATCAAGATGATTTTTTTTACCACAACTAAAGGTCCCAAGAAATTTTCTAGTAAATATTTTAGTGGTTTGCAAAGGCAGGAAATTATTTCATTGTTCAAGGTCCAAACGACGGGTTGAAACAAAATCTAACTTTTCAGTTTTAATAGCTTCTTGAGTGTGTAAAAATGGATAACATGACTTCTAGAGGAGTGGCAAAGAGACTACAAATAGTTGACTTATTTAAATATAAATGTAGATGTGAATCTCCTCATATCACAGAACACATACGTCATTTGACCTCTCTTTTATGGGGTTCAAAATATTGTTTAGCAAGTCTCTAAATATGGTGTTTTTACAACTTTGCAAGTAAAGAAAAAGGTTGTGTTTAGTTAACGAATCCTCTAAATCTCCACAATATCAGCACACACGAGCACTTGATTCGGATACCCAATTTGCATCATATGAGCTTATGGTGGCAACCATAGTTGATGTTCAAATGGTAATACAGTTTCAAAAATCACACTTGGTGGGGTGTTATTTCTTTACACTACTTAAGTTTTGTTACATATACAATTGTAAAACTATTTAGCAGTTTAACGGTTCTAATATAATGCAAATGAAGAACCAAATCATGAAAATTATAGAATATGGAGGTAAGGAGACCATTCCTAGATATACTATCATTCATAACACGAGTGGTGCTCCAGGTGGTTTTACTCACATTCTACAAGATGACATCCCTCTTCCAGGAATTCCATTGAATGGTTCGCATGGCAAGAGAATTTTTTTGACATTTTTCATACATTTCCTCTCAATAGTAGCATCTACAAGAACTTGCAAGAATAATACCCTTCCTCTATTACACATTGGCAGATGTCCATACTCTATGTAAAATCTCCCATAGTATACTTAGAGACGTTACTAGGAAGTTAGATGTGATTTGATTTTCTCCATCGGCCAAGAATTTCTGAAAATAAAGAACTAGAAAAATAATATAGTGAGATTTGTTTAGAAGAAGAAGAAACCTCAGTGAGTTTTCTATAGATTACAAATAGTTCAAACATACAAAACCCAACCTGATTTAGATGGCTAGCCCCTTGAGCCACACAACTAGCTAGAGAAAAATTTATGAGATGAGTCATAAATATGGCTAGCTATGTATTGAATAAATGGAAATCCCATCAAAAATGAAATGAGATTAGAGCTAGGTAGTAATAGAAACCCATAATTTTTTTGAAGAAAAAAGGTTCAGTTACAGGGGAAAAAAACTCAACCTAAAATCCCATGGAGCTAACAAAATATATGACAACATATATCTACATATGGCTGAGCCAAGAATAAACCAAAACAACGTTTTGGGTACATTTAAATTGTTAGAAGTTGTTGGTATCCAAATTTATTTTCCCTTGGAAGTTCATCAACATCACAAATTTAACAAGATACTAAGAGACAGACAAATCATAAGTCATTTTGTAGCCAGGGATGGGATATGGCCGACTCTTTGTCACTCGAGCGTTGGAGAAATGGATAACACCTTCATTAAGGATTTTATCTATCCTCACTACTTTAGGTCGTGCCTTTCAACCAGGGTGAGAGGACCATTTTTGTAACCTCTGTTGGTGAAGGACATGACGAGATCCTTCCTTTCACAATTTTCAAGGGAACCTTGAGAAAATATGATCAATGCACCACAATTTAATCCTCACGAGTTATCACTTCTAAATAATGGAGATAATTTATGAACATGGTTTGGGTTACTAAATACACTTAAAACCTATTTACTTATGTATATTTTGGCAGTAGAATTTGTTCATTTGTTGATACATAGCACAAATAGGGGTACTTTAGGTAGGATTCATGGTTATTTGAAATTGTTAGTGGGGGATTAAGCATTATGAAGTTGATTTCATTATATCTTTGAGAACCTTTACAACAATTGGAAAACTAACAGATAGAATGCTTCAGAATAGCCAGAATATTCCTTCAACCAGAAGGTGTGCATCAATGGAGGCCTAGATCTGCATGGTTTAACACAATCTTTAATAATTCAACACGAAGGATCAAGCTAAATACTTAATTAAACATTAACAACCCTTGGTTCATTATGCCTAAGGTACACTCATACACTTACAAACAATCTTTATCAACAAAATGACAGTAAAGTGATTTTTAATTTTTTATTTCATTACAAGATGAAGGCTATTCTCATAGTGAAATTGAAAATACTAATAAACTATCAGAGGGAGGAGATCCTGTATGATTCAAAGATATTTTAATATAAGTTTGCAATAGGAACAATAAAAACTATTTGGAAGACATTCTATAATAAAACCAGACACAATTTTGCCCAAGATCAACATAGATTAATTCAAGATCAATTAGATTTATCAGCATGGGAAAGTTTCTTAAACTGTCTCAGTGCTTGTCAATGGTTGTACACTTACAACCATCTTAACGTGATGAAATCTAAAACACAAGAGATTAACAGGTTTCTCATATGGTCTCTCAGGAAGATGGGCTTTCTTAAATTTTCACATAGAAATTAACCCCCGACCATTTGCAAGAGTATCCTCATTGCATTTATACAATTCAGTCACTCACTCATCACAAATTTTCCCGCAAAAAAAGAATAATATTCGAGGAATCCTTTACTTCTTACCAATTTGTCTCAGAAAGTGATGTTTAAAAAATTTACACTCAAACTCTACCAGTTGGATAAATCATGAAATGATCACGTTTCTCATACCCTCAACCATGAATTGGGATGTCATGCCATAACTTTTTGACAGTCCTTCTAATCATTCTTTTATTCTTTCATGCAAGAAATCCCCTTTTTGATCATTTTCAGGTGGCTCCATATGGCTGGATCTAACATACAATCCTTTTCACCCTAAAGAATACACCTTTATAAATAAGTGCCCTTGCATGGATGCCTGTATTCATTCCTCTTAGAAATGAGTGTCTGTGCATGGATTATCCCACATACTTGCACTATGAGTTTGAGTTGGCCAAGTGCAAAGAGGAGCTAGCGGAAGCCTCCACGTGTTTCCTTGGCACATATGCAAAGGTGAAGTCCAACGGTAGGTTCCCAAATGAGTGTGGGCCCTCCACATGTTTCCAGAACGCTAGAGAAGTGCACCGATTGCTGAAAATTCAGAGCATGGGAAGGCCTAGCAGAAGATTCCACATGTATGTTTGGTGCAACTTCAATGATGAAGTTTAGAGGTGGGACCCCAAATGAGCGAAGATCTCCACGTGCCCTGGGCCCAAGAAAATTTCCTTGGCCTTTGAACAATTCTTAGTATAGAGAGGAGCTAGTGGAATCCTCCACGTGTCTCTTCAGTGCACATTTTATATGGGGCCCAAAAGCGGAGACCCTAAAAAAGCACGGGCTCACCACATGTCTCATCCTAGAAAAGTTGTTAAAATTTTTAATAACCAGTGGAAGGTGCCACTGCCTAGGATTTGATAAATTTTCCTCGGCCGTTGAAAATTCTAAGTATGGGAAGATCCAGCAGAAACCTCCACATGTCCCTTTGGCGCTCTTTCAAAATTAAAGTTCAGGGGAAGGTTCCCAAATAGGTGCATCCGCTCCATGTGTCACATGCCTTAGAAAGTTGCTTGAGAATTTTAAGTATAGAGAGGAGCCTGTGGAAGCCTACACATATCTCCTTTGCACAACTATAAAGATAGGACCCATAGGCATAACCTCAAATGAGCGCAGGCCCTCCACATGGAAAATATTTTAGTTGAAGCAGGCTAAAAACTTCAAAATGCTCCAGCGAACTCGCCTCTCCACTTCCAACTTTTGATGCGGGCCCCATCGAACTTGCAGCTAACTTTTATACCTTTACTTCATTTGAAAATGGAGCTTAAAAACTCCAAAGTTCTCCACTGACCTACCGACCCCCCGCTTTGAATTTTCAAATGATGACTCAAACATGTAACATTAATCTGTCTCCAGCGGGGTTGCGGATCAGTTTATAACTTTTCTCCTTTTTCACACAAAGGAAAAAAACTTCAAAATGTTTTGTTGATCTACCTCTCCACCTATTTCTTGAAAAATGGCCACGTGTCCATCTCTGGGGCCAAAGTAAGAATTTTTCCCTATCGCTTCATGTTTGTTGAATATCCAATTAGATACTATCGAGGACGCAGGAGCCAATTTGGTATTTTTTACAAATGTGATGAAAGTGACAAGTTTCACAAAAAAGACCTGTTGGGCCACATCCAATCTAAAAGCACCAAGTTTTCACACATGTTGGGACAAATTTAGACAGGGAAAACACACTCATCAAATAGTAAGATGCAAGGGGGAAATTCACCATTTGCACTCAGAATTGAATTTTTATTCAAGGATAAAGAATTTGCAAATAATTCATGGCTCAACAACAATCCATGACCATAGAGAAGGATTTACAATACCACCTTAGTAAATATAAATCTTTCATGCATTAATACAGGGAGATAGAGAAAACCTCAAACCATGTGGACTGAAATATTTTGAAAAAACTGGGAGAGATTAAATAGAGCACCAACATCGGCTCCGACTTGGGGATGGGCACTGCATACGAGTTCTGCAAGAACAATAGACTAGACTTTGTGCCAAAAATCCATTGGGCAATGGAGTCAAGAGCAAGCTTGCAGAGTAGAAAGATAATAACCAAATCCCCAAAGACGAACAGAAAAACCAACAAAAACTGGTCACCAGGGACTAGGAAAAACCAAAAAAGAAAAACATGAGAACAAAACAAAAACAAAAGACTATACACTATACAATGATGCATGCCCGGATTCTGAGATTCTGTTATCCAAAATTCACCCCCAAGGAAAAGAATCAAGGAAAATTTTTCTAGGGTCCCCTCATATTTGTCTAACTCCCCTGTCCAAGAGGAAGAAAGTAAGTTCTGAGAAAATGCAAAAAAAAGGGTTGCAGAAGGCAAATAGGTTGATTCCAGGAAAAATCGTGAAAATTGGCTAAGTCCCGCTCAAGGTCGCCTCTGGGACGTTTGGGACAGAAAAGCGCGAACCGGCCGAACCGGGCGAAATCAGCACAAACAGTCTGAAACGCAGCAAGGAAAAATGGGACAAAAGTACGCGCCGGGCGCGAAAATTCCGGTTCGACAGAGAAAAAATCGACTAACTGCTGAGAGGGTCGCCTTTGGGACAAGCGGGACAAGAGTATGCGAACCGGCCGAACCGGGCGAAATGAGTCAAGGCAGCCCGAAAAAGTCTGGGACGCGCGGGTCAAAAGTACGCGAACCGGGCGAACCGACCGAAATAAGAACTTTTGTCCCGGGACAGTTGGGACAAAAAGGCGCGAACCGGCCGAACCGGGCGAATTTCAACATTTGACCCGTGGAACTTCAAACGGCCATAACTTTTGACTCCGAGCTCCGATTTTGATAAAATTGGACTTTCTTATTTTTAATGAGGATAGATATATTTAAATAAAGGAAATGTGTTCGGCTCCAGTCAGTAGATGCTCTTTCGTGTCAAATGACAGAAAACGCCTGCCAGGCCCAAAATAGCTGCCTGCACTCAGAAGGCCATAACTTTTGCATTTCTCAACGAAATCGCACAAAATTGGTACCCGTTGGAATCGTGTTTCCGAGCCCGATGAACAGTAATCAAGAAATTCCAGATTTGATCAGAAAATGATTGAGATTTTTAAGAAAACGTGGCCGGATTCAGAACAGTGTTTTATTTGGTAGCTGGGAGTGCATTTAAGAGGCATGGTCATCATTCTTTCTCTGCTCCAGCACATGGGACAGTATGGGGAGCCTTTTGCAAGTAATGTATACCCATTCCACTCAATTTAATGCCTCTTACAGGTGGTTGAAGGACAGATTTCGGGATTTCCACTTTCTCTTCTCTTCTCCTTCTCATTTTTTCTATAAATTGGAGTGTTGGGCTTATTGTAAAGGGGAGAGAGTTTTTGGGTAACAAAGCTCTGTCAAAATTGCTTTGTGAAGCCAGTGTGTTGCAGGCCCTTGTAGTGGACTCCTTGCATGGTGATCCAGGCCTTATCTTGTAATAGACTAAACTGTGCATACCATGAAGCAATAAAATACAAGCTTGTGGATGTATCTTCCCCTGTTGTGTTTTCTTGCATTCTTCTTGCCCTTTTATCTCTCTACAAGAATATTGTGTCTATTTTATGTTCTTGCAGGAATTCATTAACATTTGTGCATGCTTGGAATATTGTTGTGATGCATTTTGATTATGGTGAACTGTCATCACCTCTTCTAGTGTGCATTTTGCCTCTGTATTTCACACATTTGGAGATTACTCTCACCACCCTCCTTTTCTGGTGTATCACCGCTTTAGTGTAGGCTTTAACTTTATGCATTCTCTTTCTCTGGTCCCTTGGAAATTTAGATTAGAACAGTTTGCTTACCCTGCATTAGAGTAGATTGTGGCAGGTAGTTTAGGAGTAAGAACCAGCTTTCTCTGGAGTTCTATCTCAAGTAGCAAGTCCCACAACTTGGAGATAGTACCCATGTTATCCAATCACACTGTGAGTTCAAATACATGCACAGGGGTGCTGTGATTCGGTGATAACAGTTCCTTTAATTTTTTATATGACCATGCTAAGCAGTTTTGATACATCTTTAACAATTGGTCATATTATTGTTTCTCTTTTCCATCCAAGTTGCTATTTCACCACATTTTTTAGGCTTATCTTGTGTTCCTAGGTCAAGTTTTTCAACATCTCTCGAAGCTACATCAAAGATCAAAGTTTCAGGAAAATCAACCTACTCAGGATATCTGCATTTATCAATTTCATACTCCTTGAAAACAACATAGCTCACAGAGTTATCAACATCAATTTTTGTGTGTAATACTTCATAGGAAGCATTGTTGGGGTCCTCAATGAGATATAACATTTTCATTTTACCATATAACTTCACAAGGCTTCCCTCAATTGGTATGGTTGCATGATACATGTCCTTTTTTACACTTCCACCCACACTAGCTACCCACTTTCTGGATAATAACATCCCCCATTTAGTAGGACGATCCACAATGACCACATTCAAGGTGATTTACTTACCTGGATACACTACCAATTGCACTACCAAACCCTTGACACATCCAACTACTAGCAGCTCTCTTGAAATGGCAGTACACTTCCCATAAGCTATTGTTACTTTGATATTTAAGTAATTCATGACCTCAAGAGGCATTACATTACATGAGGCTACTGAATCAAACATGTAGTTATGTAATACCCTGTCCTTAATAATCAAAGTAGTAAGAAATGGAACCACATTCTGCTGAGACTCAACCAAAGAAGTTCCCAAATAAACCTTAGGTGGTTCACCCAATTCCTCCAATGCTTGTGGTTTTTCTAATTCTATAATGGCAGGAGGAACTTCTACATTGTTTACATTTTTACCCTTGGTGACATTTTCTTCCTTAAGCCCCAAATACTCAAATTCCCTCTTCTTATGCTTAGGGATTCTACGAAATTCATACAATAGGAACTGTAATCTTGATCTGACTCAAGATTTGGGCTATGTCATAAGGAAAATATTTGAGTAAGGAAGTATTAGGAGGAATGTTTACAAATTCATTTGATGGCACATGATTTTTCATAGTTTGAGCATGGGGAGGAAACACAAGTTTTATTTTGGGTGAAAAATCATTTTCCAGATGCATCTCTTTTAGGGGTTTGGTTAGGGTTATTGGTAAGCTCCAGAATTTTTTGTTTGGCCTGAGGCCCTGCCCCTTTGTCAAATTTGCTTCTTGTATTATATTATTTTTCTAAGGAAAATACTACATTCATTAACAATTGTATGTCCTCTTCTACAGGAAATCCTCCATCATACTTTTTAATCATTAATTCCCTTAAGTACTCAAAATCATTATTAGGAAACTAAAAATATTTTCACGAGATTAAGAAAATTTTCCACTAAAACTTTATGTGACCACCACCATGAAAAATCATCAATACTCCAATCTGTCCCAAAGGTTCAAGAGCATGAACCTTTTGCTCTGATACCAAATGTAATGCCCATATTTTACACACAAATACAACAGTAAAAATACCAAAATAATTTTTTTGGACTTACATTCCTCGCTACACAACACCACAAGGGCTCCAAGTAGAGAAACTCAAAAATGCATAAGACACTTACATAAGTCATGGAATCGCATAGACACACGACAACACCATATATGTAGTGTCGCTTCCCTTGGACACCTTTTGATATTGATCTTGATATTGCTAACTATATTATGGACATTGTTATAGTTTAAATTTAGTATGATGTTAGATGTTAGATCATGGTTTATTATGGACTTTGATTCAAATATGGTGCCTGATGACTATTAGAGACATTTTAGTTATTGATTTGGATATATTGTTTGACATGGTTATATTATAGATGTTGATCAGACTTGTGATATTTGGTTATTTTGAGTAGACCTAGAAAATAGGAATTGAATTATAATTGATGATGATATAGTTGTGGATGAAATTATAAGTCATACTACTGATTGTCTTGATGATTGTTATGATTCACATATTTTTCGATTATCTTAAAATGATATTTATATTCTTTTGGATGTTCTAATATGGCCACGAGGATGAAGGAGGTATTTGTATTTAACATGTTTAAAATATCACAACAAACATCGAGGGATTGGAGACCAACTACTTTGGAATTCTAGATGAATTAAACAAGGTTACCATGGAAACTTTATTGTTTGTGTGTGTTTGATTGTGTTAAGGATTCCCATGGGGTGGGGGTGGCGTGGGGGGGGGTCACTTTTAAATGTGACCAAGGGGGTTTTATGTATTTTATTTTATTTGGTTCCTTTGTTAATGTTTGCATGTGTTTATTTTGTGGTTCTTTGACTCCTTTCATTATTTATTAAATGGGGTGTAATATTGTGTGTAATCTTGTTAAGTTAATTAATAGAAATATGTCATAAGAAAGTAATTAATAGAGTTGTTGGCCTTGAATTAAAGTGTTGTAAGAAATGTGTAAGGGATATGTAAGTTGATTTTAGAGTATGAAACACTCCACCTTCTTAGAAATTTGAATTTGTCCTTGGAAGCTGATTTAATAGGCTTGCAGGAAAAGTTAAACTTGTCCCACACCTCTTAAATTTATTTACCAACATTTGCTTATGGTTGGAGGGTTAAATTTAGAGCATTCTTTGTGAATTTTTGTAAGTCAAGTTGAATTTGTTTATTGCACTTTCGTACATATTTTTAATTTCAGTCCTTATGGGGTGTGGGCTTGTCTTGGAGTGTGTTAGTAAGTTGTCGTATTATTCACCAACCTATTTATTGTGCCTTTGGAGATTGAATTTGACTTATGAGTTGGGAGTTGAGGATGTGTGATGTGGCATCCCAGTTGGATCCACCTCATCCTCTTCTCTTCACTCTCTATATATTGGAATTCCTTATCTTTTTTTTGGGGTTGCTTCACTTTTGAATACTTCATTTAGGGTGAATTATTTTCCTTTTTGGAGCTCTTGCTTTTTGGAGAAATTTTGTAGAATTTTTATAGGCATTTGTTTCATTGATCTTGGGCTGTTTTTGCATTGGAAAGCTTGTTGTTTGGAACTTAGAACAAAATCCATTATGAAGAGGTAAGATCTTGGCTCTTGAAATGCTCTTCTTTTATTTGTGCAAATGTTATTGTTGTGAATGTTTTGGCATATGTGTGGGTTTTTGGGTAGATGGCCTAGGGATGGTGTAGGAGAATACTATGGGGTATTTCTGTTGGAGGCATAAGTGTTTTGGGGAGGTATAAGATTGGAGGGGAGTTGGGATTTGGGTTCCACCTTACAAAGAAATAGCTTGCATTTCTTTACTCATTATGGGGTGCAATAAGAGGTTGGGGAGGCATAAGGAAATGTGAGGAATAAGGGGTACTTGGTGGAGGCATAAGGGTGTGTCAAGGAGTTGAAATGATATATATATTTTTGGTGGTTGTTCTCAAATGGTGATACCCATTTCCCCTTGGGAGGCATAAGCAACATCCCCCATAGTTTCTTGCTCCTTTGGCTTGCATGAGGAATCCTGAGTGTTGTATGTTGTCTTTTATCTATGGTTGCAAACTATAATTTTTTTTTGGACTGTGTTTTAAATGTGAAATCACACGTGTGTTGTGGAAGCCTATTGTTGCCATGAGTTGAAACACATTTCTTATTACACTATGGTTGGGGCTCAGCAGCTAGTGAAGAAGGATGGATTCTCTTATTCATTAGATATCTTGGTTGGGTGGAGAGAATTTCCTTTCCCCTTCCTTTGTTTTGAACAAACTGGAAAATAGAGGATCTTCAGGTTGTTGTATTGGAGCAAGGGAAAAAGACATGTCTGACAGTCCCTGATGAGATTATTTCTTATTGTAAAATTTTTCCCACTTTAAGCGGATGACCTTGTATATTATTTGTGATGGAAAGATGTTTTGTATTGGCTATGAAATTTTTAATTAGAAATGTGAAAGAGATATACTTTGTTTTTTTTTTTTGAAAGAATGAGAAAGAAATTGTATCCTGTATATTGAAATTGAGGAATGAAAGAAGAATTTGTAAAGGTATCTTGTTTTGAATCAATAAAAGATTGTATTACTTTTCGCAAATGACATTATTAGGTATTGAAATCGGATTGATGAATGTATTTTGAAATTCTGATTGGAAAGATGAAAAAGGTGAATATGTGTGGAGAAATGTCATAATTCTTTGTTCTTTAGAAATGAATGTTTAAGAAATCAGAATCATATTTTGGCATTTGAATACTTTGATTGAATCAACATAATGTGTTAGATTAGATCTGGAATGAATTCTAATACTTATAATATGATAAATGGAAAATAGATCATTTTGAATTTGATCTTTGTTAGCTATTTTCAAAACTACAAAATATTAATAAAAAAATGTGTAGGATGACTCTAAAAACTGTAGAAGACAAATGAAATGACAAATTGAACCTAGTATGATAAAAATTATCTCAATTAGACCTTAACACTTAAGAAATTATTATAAAATCTTTCAAATTGGGCAAAGGAAAAATTACTGACATCTTGCTGAATAAAAAAAATTATAATTTGGAATTACAAATCAATCAAACAAATTAACCCTCACAATCCAACCTAAATTCTTCCAAGTGCAATCCTCCATGTCTGTTTGACATGTTGAGAAAGAAAGAATGGCGAAATTGAACAAAAAATAATAAGTTAAAAATACCAGTTCACATTTTAGCAGCCTACAAAACCTTTTTTCTAAAAATTGACCCTTCAAACTTTATGAAAATTAAAATTTTATGCTTCCTGAGAAAATATGGCTTTGAGATCTTTCCAAAAAGTCCTCATTTGCAAAAAAATGAGTTCCCTATCAAAAGTTAGGGCCTTCTAAAGTTTCTACTTTGTTTGGCTTGAAAAATAATCTAACTGTCAAATTTAAATGAATTAAATATTCTTGGGCGGACCCGCGAACTAAAATTTTATGTTTTTCCTTTTTTCCAAAAAAGTGTAAAGTCATGAATTTTCCTGTCACTCCACTGACCCGCAAGCCTTCATTTTTTCTAAAATTTATTTAAGTCTGAAGAAAATAAAAAATTATTTGTAAATTTTTCCTCCATGGCCCCACCACCCTATAGCCAATCCTTGATAGACACGTGGCTTCATTATGCGCTGGTGGATACTTGGATCAATTTTAACCTTTCGCGCTTTCAAAAATAAATTTTGAAAAAATTGTAAGTTTTCCCAACAAGGGGTCGGTGGAGGAGCGGATCTTTTTAGCCTTAACGCTTCAGAAAAGTTTTGGGAAAATTTTCCAAAATATCCCTGCCGGCCCACCAACCCACATCCAATGGAGTACTAACACGTGGCATCTTCTCGCATCAGCGGAGGCACGGGTGAATTTTACACTTTTCACCCGCCAATAAATTTATTTTATCTCTACCACCCTGATTTCTCAACATTGGCTTAGTAGGCACCACGTGTCCCTTGCAGTCTTGCAGACTTGCAGGCGCTCAGGTGCGGGGGTGTAAAGGTGGCTTTTCACCTCATGCAGGAAATTTTCCAAAACTTCTTCCCTGCTCCGCTGACACGCGACTGGGAAGAGATTCCCTCCCCATCCCCACTGACCCGACTCCTCCTCCTCCTCCAGGAAAATTTCTCCCCGCAGCCTGCAGACCCGCCCCTGGGGAAAAATTTCTCCCATAGGCCTGTCAGCCCTCCATGGGAAAATTTTCCTCTCAAGGTCCGGCGGCCCATAACTTTTGAAATATAGGGAGTTAGGAGGACTTCTTTATATCACATCAAAGGTGAGAAAATTTCCTATCTAATGGGAATGTTTTCAGAAGATTTCAAGTGCATTAATTTTGAGAAAAACTAGGCTGAATCTCTTAAGCTTGTCAGGGGGTGGGAGAGTGAGAAATTTCCCTCTTAATCTTAATGACTATTGTAACCCTTAGTTTTGACCCTGTAAATTTTATAATTGTTGTAATGGGAAAATTATGAGCTAATATTTAAATTTTTCCTCGAAACCTTGCTTTTGGCAGCTATTTTTGTGTAACCTAGTAGCAGACACATTTAATAAAAAAATTATCACATAATTTTTCTGACTAATCCTAGGTTGTTCTTGGGTCTCAAGTCGGTTGTTTTAGTAGGCATTACAATGTACATGTTGATGCCACACTTTCCTCGATGAATGAATGCTAGCAATGACCCAACCATAATAAAGGGACCCAAGGATTAGAAAACCCACAACACATAATTACCATGATTACATCTTAGTTACGGTTAACATTCCAAGAACATTATTATGAAAAGATAATTTTCTCCCTTTTCCACCTAAAAATTCTTAAATTCATTTCACATTCAACTTACATTTCGACCGTTTAAATTGGTCCTTTATCACTTTCGATAATCTCCATAGCTTACATATTTATTTTCCATATTTCAAAATTCATACAAAGTTCCTAATTCTCTCATTCTTATGTTAAAGGTTTATTTCTTAAAATATATTTTGTTGACATTAAATTTTACCCTCACTATGCAAGGGGACCAACTAGAAGTTTCCGAGGGAAAATAATATGATTCAAAGGAGGTGAGGGTTCAACTTTCCCTTTCCTATAAAATTCCTTCCATTAGAAGCACATTTGTGCTCGTACTATTGTTGTTTTAGTTCCAAATTTAGTTTGATTCAATTAAGAATTTACAAATCATAACTTTATTTTCTTTTATTTTTAGTGGACTCTGTATTGGCTCAAATGCCTAGTCTCACCAAGGATAATTTGTATCCATTCTTAATAAAAAGTTAATTCTTAAATCAACTGTAAGGGATTCAAGTAATTATTTGTTCCTAAACCATTATCACATACACTCTTGTTTCTCATCTTGTTTACATTGTTTCTTAGGTATCTTATTAATGTCACTTTATAACAAAAAGAGTTACGAAAGTACTTTTCTAACATCTTTAAGAAGTACTTGATCGGAAGCATTATAACTACACACAAACCACTAGTTAACCTCCTAATGAAGTACCTAATGTTTGGTTTAATTCCAATTTGCACTCGGGAATCTATGCCCCATTATAGATCATATTTAGGTTTAAAAAATTATTTACACTATAAATCCTCTTTAAACGACCGAGGCATTATATTTACACTCGCCAATGTAACATATTTAGTTGAGAGGATCTAAAAAGATCAATAACAATATTTTAATTCATAGTACAAGTATTTCACTAGTTCCATTGTGTCATCTAGATCTCATAAGGAATTACTTTCGATCTTTGTAAGACTAGGTAGTCCACAAGGATCCTAAGGAAGTGTTAGTTCTGCTTACACCAAAATTAGCTGGACCCTGTTGTTGATAACCATCAGGTTTTTTGACCATGTCACTAAGCATACCGACTATGACGATAACCCAAAATTGGGATCTTATTTACTTAAACTAGAACGCTTCATCGAGTGTAAAGTTTAATTTCATTCTACGGTTTCAATTTATTCTATGGTAAGAATGATCACACATGAAGAAAAGTTAGGCACGAATCTTATACTAGGGTTAAGTGTTTCGTTTAAATCTCTTTATTACATTTACAAGGTAAGAATACAACACACTAATTAATTAATCATCTATTGAACAATGGAAATGCACTACAATATTTTAAATTAAAATTCATTTAGCATACATATATAACTTTCAAAATACAAAATTTGAGGATCAAGATGACAACCATGTGTAGAGGAACATTTCCCTTAAACCCTAACATCTAACATTGTACAGAAATTCAATTATTAAGCTTTGCATACTTTGCAAATGTTGAAATATCCTCAACAATTTCATTTTACATATATATATATATATATATATATATATATATATATATCCAACCTTTTTACCATAACTAAATATGAATTAAAATTGCACCTATGATTAAATACCCATTTCCCAAGGTATCCCAAAAACTAATATCTCATACATATTACAAAATTTTATATATAAACATTTTTGTGACATGGAAATACATTATACATATATACATTCTATAATGACCTATATAAATTGTAATAATAAATAATGAATTACACCACGCGTTTACATTATCTTTCTTGCATCCCGTAAAACCATGTGAGCATGAAATCAGTGATAAATCATTGGTATGACATCCACCTAGATATATCATAATTAAGGTTTTTTTCTCCATTCACATACTAATAGTACATTGCATTTCAAAGGAGATGGTTAGAGACACGTATGTATTTCATTTTACTTCACTTTGTTTTCCTCACCAAGGATAGAAAAAGAAATAGGGAAGAGAGAGAAACTCTATTTTTCCAAAAGTTTAGTTTCACACAAGTCACATGATAGATTTTCAAACAGTTATTTACAAGTGTAAAAAAATCTCTACAGTGGTTTGGAAATCCGAAAGGGGTCCTATAACTTTCTTTTTACGTTTTCCTACTAGTTGTAAAAATATTGAATTTCAGCTCAGAGGGTAAGAAACCACTTTTAAACGTTATCTTGGGGTGACTAAACATACCATAGTTAACTTTCTATGTGTCCTCCTATAAACCAAGGATTCATAGTAACTGATGGAATTAAGAATTGGTGAATGGTTTATGATTAGCGGCCAATTTTCTGAGGCCATTGATCGTAATTGGCCTAGTTGTAAATGATCAAAAGTATGCTCAAGGGCTCAGAACATCATGTCCAAAAATAAAATTTTATGGATGAACGTGCAACAATAAAATTATTACAAGTTCCCCCATATATGGAGAATGCATCAGTGTTGATAGAGTTGAAAACTACCAAAGGATTTTTAAACAGCGACAAGTTTTCTAGAGCCACCGGTCATAATTGGTCCAGTTTTGACCTAGTCAAATTGTTGTCGGTGGTGTAACACCCATAAAAAAACACCCACACGAGACCCAAGAACAACCTAGGTTTAGCTATAAAAATTATGGAATAATATTTTTTTGAAAAGTGTGCCCACATAAAGACTTCGAAACTACATTTGCTACAATAATGTTTAGAAGTCAATTACATTTTATAAATAAAGTTTTCCCATTATAACCAAATATTAAACCTGCATTAAAATAATGAGTGGATTTACAACAAGCAAGATTTAGTTCACTCTAATGGTTAATCCAATAAATAATTAAACTCCTACTACAGTCAAATATTCCATATTTAAATTTAGAGGGTTAAAGGGGGTCAAATTAAATAAATATCGTAGGTATTTAATTCCACAAGGTTTTGAACAATTAACAAGGTTCTCATTTTACATGGGGTTAGAATAATGAACACTTCCCTACCCCACAAAGTAACCCCTTAAAAAGTCAATACATATTTTGAAATTAAAACATTTAAATTAAAAGGGCAATTTCTATTCACCCACTCTCCGCCTACTTTTTTTAGGGATAAATCACATCGCTTGGATGGACTCAATTTGGTCCCTTGATGTGGAAAAAGGGTAACCAACCCTAAAGCATCCTTATGAAGTCTTATTTCTCATTTCATTTGTCTCATTATTTCTATTTCAAGTCTTACAGGTTATTGGAGGAGGAAAGGAATCCATTGGAGGTCAATCCTAACTTTTGTAAAGGCTTTTAAGTTGCATTATTTTCTCTATTTTCCTCACACCCTCTCCTAGGGTTTCAAAATGTGTTTATATATATTTTTATTTACTTGGATTCATTTGATTTTCCCAAATGGGCTTGTGGGTTCTTGCCCATTTTATTTGTAAAGCTAGGTTTGATTCATATTTTCACCTTGTAAATGAGAATGTATATATGTGTGTGTGTGTGTGTGTGTGTGTGTGTGTGTGTGTGTGTGTACATGGGTATAAGCAAGAAGTTCGGCCGCGGTTTTAAGTATTTTTTAGGCCATGGAAAGAAATCTGCACAGTTTACTATGTATAGACTGTGTGGTATTATGTGGAGGAAATTATTTGGGGGTGGGGAGGGGTCAGAAACCCCAACCCCACCCCATTTATATTAAATGGGTTGGGGGTTGCTGTCACTGACCCCTCCCCACCCCAATCTACACAATAAAAACAATAACAAAAAAAAAATTAACATTGCATACTGCAACAAAGCCCCAACACAAAAAATGTGATTTATCTTTTTTTTACATGCTTACTTTATTTAATAAAGTATATATATTATATATTATACTTATATAAGTAAAAGGGATATATATACATATTATAAATATGTACAATTTTACATATTAAAATTACAATTATATTAATATTGGCCTAATTTCACATCTAATAGTTCTCCATTTAATATTAGTAATGAAAGAAACTACCATCCGTATTAAATTTTAAAATATATTATTATTAATAATATTGAAGATAAATAGAATTACTATCAAAGTGAGGATATACACTAAATAATAGGATTGGTGACTTGAATGTTTACTCTAATATTTTTACTTTCTAACTATTTAATAAATTTAATACAAAAATGAAAGTGACAACATTTCTTTTCCCTTCAAGAATGCAAGGATAAAAATAAATAGTCTCTCTTTTCCAAAAAATCCCTTTAGAATGACACAATGAAATGTAACACCTTTTAATACAAACTTTCAAACATTCTAAAAGAAGTTTAGAACAATATTTCCAACAACATATTACAAGGCAAGAGCAACACCATTTTGTGGAAAATGAATCGACTTCAAATAAAATGAATTTATTCCTTTTCACAACTCCTTTTAAGTTCACCAAAAGTAACTTACAAAATAGATGTTTCTTCCTTTCTTTGTTTTGTTTCACTCAACATGCAATACAACTCTAATAACAATTATTTGAATGCAACTTTCCTTCACAAGATCAACACAATGTCCTCCACTTAAAGTTCAAAATCAAACAAGAATGTGATCTAAAATGGAATACAATATTACAAGTTTCTCCACTCTAAGTGGGAAAAACACTAAGGAATTTTTTTATTATAAGAAGAATTTTCTTAGGGACTCCACCAAAAGCTTCAAGCTTCTCAACACCAACAAGAGAGCTCCTTCATGATTTTCTTGATCCATAACAAAAATCGGGGGAGAGGAAACAATCTCCACCCAACCAAAATATCCAATGAGGAGGAGAAGTCATCCTCCTCATTGACCCTCAAGCCCCAACCTCATTAAAATGAGAGGTGAATCCAACCAATGGCAACAACAAGCTTCCACAACAGAACACCAAAACTTTCACAACCATTCCAAGCACATTCAACTTAACTACAACAGAAGAAGTAAAATAACCAAAATAAACAAGGCTTAAAAATGAAATCCAACGGAGTAAGAACCTATGGGGAGGCCACTTATGCCTCCCAATGGGAAATGGATCCCCACCTAAAATCCTCCAATAAAATCTAAAATCTCCTACATACTCTTATGCCTCCCTCAAGTACCTCTTATGCCTCCCACATACTCTTATGCCTCCCTCATTCTATTATGTCTCCCTCATTATCTTATGCCTCCCTCATACAAGAACAAGTAAGAAATGCAAGCATTCCTTTTCCAATGTGGGGTACCCAACCCAAACTCCCTCCAAAACATGAAAAAACTCTTATGCCTCCCTACATGAATTCTCCCCATAGTCCCCTCCTACACCACACTTAGGCAATCTACCCAAGCACCAAACAAGCATTCCAAATACTCAACAAAAATAAGCACACAAGCATAAAAATAAAGGAATAACATAAGCAAAATTAAAGCTCCTACCTTTCCATAGTAGATCTTGTTCTAAGAGTAAAACTCCAAGCTCCTCCAAACAAGCTTCCACAAGACCAAAAGCTCTCCAAAATCCTCTAAGTCCAAGAAAATAAAGAGAACAAAGGAATTAAGTAACCTCCAAACAAGCAAAAGAGCTTGAATAAATAGAAAAGGGAGATATGAGGGTTAGGTGGCTCCATGTAGGATGCCACACCACTCATCCTCAACTCTACCTAGAAATTAAAACTTCAAATTCCAAAGCCCAATTAATAAGTGGTTGAGGAAATGACATTTTACTTACACACACAATCCATGCCCACACTCCTTAAGGACCAAAAGTAATTACATGTAAGAAGGTGCAATAAATATTTACAATTTGTCTCCCCAAAACCCATAATGGGGTCTAATTTTGACCCCCCAACCCATAGGTATGGTTGGCATAGAAATATAAGAGGTGTGGGACAAGTTTAACTTGTCCCACAAGCCTTCAAAATTGACCCTTAAGGCCAAATTCCAATTTCCATGAGGGGGTTGTAGAGTGTACAACACTCAAGGTCACAAACACTCAATCTTACAACACAAGGCCCAAGAGCCATCTAGTCTAATAAATGAATTCTTTTGGTCACATCTATAATTAGTTTAGGACAAGAACAAATTATATTTACTTAAGACACTAAAACCCATTAATAATAAAGGGGAATAATACATACACCAAATTCCAAATAATTAATACAATGAATTACATCACTAAAAAAATGACATACAACAATTAAAGGAACTAAATAAAAGACAATACATAACCCCTTGGTCATAATTTCCCCCTAACCATAATTCAAACACACACACAAATACATGCTGCCATGGTGACCCTTGTTGAATTCACCTGGAATTCCAATGTGGTTGGTATTTGATCCCCCCGATGTTTGTTGTGACATGTTTACCTGTAAAACACATAACACCTCCTTCGGCCTCATGGATGCATAAAAAACATCTAGCATAAAATATACATTATAATTCCACAATCATCTATATACGAATCAAATATCATCTAGGAAAATACAATATCATTTGCAATTTCTAACAATATTTCTATTCTACATCTCATCGATGTCAAAATTATCACAACATTAGTTCAATTATCAAACATCTACTCAGTATGACGAAATATCACATGTCCGAAAACCATATATATATAACCATGTCAACATCATATCAACATTAATATAAAATATCTCTAATAATCCACATGCATCATATATGAATCAAAATCAATAACAGTCTATGATCTCTAACATCTAACATCATTGCAAATCAAAAACTTCAATAATATCCATAAGTATAGTTGAGAGTATCATAATCAATAACTAAAAGGTGTTGAAGGGAAAAGGGAACTACTGGAGGCCTAAAAAATGCCTTTTCCAAACTATCAAAAAAAGTGTTTTTACCAAAACCGAACGTCCCAAGAAAATTTCTAGTGAATATGCTAGTGGTTTGTGAAGATGGGAAAATATTTCATTATTCGGGATCCAAACGACGGCTGATATGAAACCCAAATTGTTCATTTTAGTAGCTTCTTGAGAGTGCAAAAATGGATAACATGACTCCTAGAAGAGTGGAAAAGAGATTACAAATAGTTGACTGGGGGAATCTAAAGCTTAATGTGACTCTCCTCATATCAAGGAATAAATACGGTGCTTGAACTCTTTTTCATAGGGTTCAAAAGGTTGTTTAGTAAGTCTCTAAATGTGTTGTTTTTCCAACATTGCAAGTAAAGAAAAAAAAATTGTTTACTTGATGAATCGTCTAACTCTCAACAATATCAGTGGCCATGAGCACTTTATTTAGATGCCCGAGTTACATCGTATGAGGTTATGGTGGCAACCATAGTCAATGTTCAAATGGTAAAAAAGTTTCGAAAATCACAAGGTGGGGTTTTATTGCTTTACATTATTTAATTTTTGTAACATATACAATTGTATAATTATTTAGTAGTGTAATGTTTCTAATATAATGCAAATGAAGATCAAAATTACAAAAAAAAATAAAAGATGGAGGTAAGGAGACCATGGCTAACTATACTAGCGTCTGTAGTGCAAGTGGTGCTCTACGTGGGTTTACTCACATTCTACACGGAGCGATCCTTCTTCAAGGCATTTCATCAAATGGTTCTCGTGCCAAGAGTAAGGTTTCTAAATTTAGTGTACATGTCCTAATAGAAGTAGCTACAAGAACTTTCCAGAACACTACCCATGCTCTATTGAACTTTGGTGGATGTCCATACTCTATGTAAAATCTCCCATTATGGCACAACAAGAGATGTTTCTAGGAAGTTATTTGGGATTCGATTTACCCCGGCCACTAAAAATTTCCGAAAGTAACGAACTATATAGTTGATATAGTGAGAGTTATACAGAAGCAAAAAAAAACCTCAATGAGTTATGCATAGCTTATAAAGAGTTCCATAACACAAAACATAACTCGATTTAGATGAATAGCCCCTTGAGCCACACAACTAGCTAGATAAAAAATTAACGATCTGAGTCATGAAAATGGTGAGCTAGGTATTGGCCTAGTGGAAATCCCATAAAAAAAAAATGAGATTAGAGTTCGGTAGTAATAGAAACCCCTAAATTGGGAGAAGAAACAAGGTTGAGTTACAGGGAACCAAAATCAACCTAAAATCCCATGGAGCTAACAAAATACATGGCAACACAGATATGGAAATAGCTGAATCATGAGAATAAGCCAAAACTACAATCTTGGTACATTAAACTTGGTGGAAGTGGCACAAATATAAAAATTAGAACAACAAGGGAGAGCCTCCTCAATACGTAGAAAATATAAATCCATGCTTTTCCTTAAGACCATTTTCCAAATAGTTCACGTGGCTGTCTATGCTCCCACATTTTTGAATACACATTTATAAGACCATTTGCAACTACAACACTTGAAAAGGTTGCTCTAAATTTTTTATGCTTTGAAGGATGACCATGCCCTGTTCAAAATTCTCCATTTTGGCATAGGTTGGAGAATGCTTGCAAAGGATGTGAATCCTCACTTCGCGTTTGAAAGGTTACAAGGATTTTTTATCAAACCCACTTTGTACAAATCCTTCTATTGTTGCAATCCATGATGCCACATTTGTTTCAGGTGTTCATTCAAATAGGACACATGCCAAGTCCATGATTCCCAAGTTAAAATGTATCTTTAAAAACACCTACAAAAAAACATCTGACAAAATTCCTCTATCTATATGGTTTGTTATAAGTCCATACCTTATTCCAACGATGGTATTTTGGAACAGCTGGGAGTGCATGGTAAAGTAACAGATCTGGTTGGAAACCTATTCACAACATTAGTAAAACAATGTGACTATCCCATGAGGAAATAACCATGTCTTCTTATGCGCTGCAAATATCCCAATACTTCTCAATTTACAACACGCAGTGGGTTTCAATGTGGATTTGGCCTCTGGATATCAAATAAAGTGTTTGTATTACCAAGCAAGGAATGATGACATGTTTGAATGGCCGGTATCCTACCCACGTTCCCTGTCAACCCATCTTCCACCCATCTCCATCTCACCTAAATGCATTAATTTCTTTCACTGCCCTCTCCAATAACCTATGCCACCAATTATTATTTTTAAATATTATCTCTTTGTCAGGCATTACAGACACCCTAAAGGTCCTTGACTTATGAGAAAAGCAAGTGTTATTTTGATTAGATCAATGCATCATTTAGCAATGAAAGTTCTAATTATACAGATGAAGGGTGGAATAAGGTGCATTATAAAAAAGATAAACACAAGAATACCATCCCACCCTCTAGAAGAATCACCAAGAACAGACATAAAGACTTTAAAGATAATGTTCTTGTGTGATTTCTCTTTTTTTCTTGTGTCAGGGATGGTTTTCATTCTTGGGTGGTCATTTCTTTGATGTTTTGTTGTTGTTTTGTGTTGGTCTTGCTGGGGTTTTGCTTCTCTGTGGTTGTAGTTTCATAGCACCCCTATTTCGTGTTGTACTACTCTTTCCTTATTGTGCTCGGTCTATTTTTGTATGCTATTTTTTCTTGAACATCTATAATTTGGCCTTTTGCACCCTAGGTAGGATCCCACTCAAAAAACCTTGAATCATATATTTTTAAAAAATAGATACTAAAAGATGTAGGGCTTAAGAAACTACACATTTTCTCAACCATCATAAAAAAAACACATACATACATAAATACATACATACATACATACATACATACTGTAACACCCACATTTGTTACAAACAAATACAATAATAAAATACTAGGAATTTTTTTGTTTTGACTTATATTTCTCACTACACAACACCACAAAAGCTCCAAGTAAGGAAAACTCCATAATACATATGACACTTACATAATCCATCGAACCACATAGACACATGACAACACCGTATACATGTTGATGCCACACTTTCCATAATGAATGAATGTTGGCAATAACTCAACCACAAGAAAAGGGACTTAAGTACTGGAAACCCCACAACATATCATTTCCATGATTACATCTTAGTTATGATTAACATTCTAGGAACATTTTTATTCAAGGATGATCTTATCCATTTCCACATACATATTTTGAAATTCATTTCGCATTCAACTTATTGTTTGAAAATTTAAGTTTTCTCTTTATCCCTTATGAAAATCTCCATAACTTACATAATTAAACTCCATATTTCCTATTACCTAAAAAGTTCCTAATTCTCTCATTCTTATGCTAGAGGTTTTTTTTCTCAAAATATGTTTAGTTGAATTTTAAATTTTACCCTCATTATGAAAGGGGACCAACCATAAGTTGTCGACGCAAAAATAATACACATCAAAAGAGGTGAAGGTTCAAGTTCCTCGTTCTTATAAACTTCCTTCCATTAAAATCACATTTACTTTTGTACGATGGTTGTTTTAGTATTAATCTTATTTTGATTCAATTAAGCATTTACAAGACATAATTTTATTTTATCTTATTTTTAGTGGACTCTAAACTAGCTCAAAGACCTAGTCCCACCAAGAATCAATTTGTATCCATTATTAAAAAAAATCAATGCCTAAATCATCTATAAGGACTTCAAGTGAATTTTTGTTCCTAAACCATTATGACACCAACTATTGTTTCTCATTTCATTTACAATGTTTTCTAGGTCCTTTTATTAATTTATTTTTTGTGTCACTTTATAACATAAAGAGTTACGAAAGTATTTATTTACCATTTTGAATAATTATATAGTTGGAAGAATTTTAACTACACACAAATCCCAAGTTAACCTCCTAATCAACTGAGATTTGGTTTAATTACAACTGCACCTAATGATCAATGCCTCAACTACATATGAGTTTAAAGCAAGAGGACATAGTTTTGCTAAACCACCTTCAAGAAAAGACCAAGGTGATATGTTGATAGAAACAAAGGTAACACATTTAACTCAGAGTCACTAAGGAGTTCATTAACAAGATTTTAAGACCTAGAACAAGTATTTCATGATCTCCATTTATGTCGTTTGGATCCAACAGCGAATTCATTCACTGATGAAGTTAATTTAAAGATCTAATATGGTAAGACCTATCAATCAAAAGGATACTAAAGGATTATTAGCTCTACTCACTCCATAAATGGTAAGGTTACACCACATAGTCTTTGCTTCGAATAAGGACTCTTAAGGTGACTTCCAAAGAGGCCTTCACTACTAAACATAGTTTCATACCTGAAGTGAAGACGTTATCCTTACCCAACACACGGTTACCAGACCTAGAAGGAAACCACATACTCTGAATAAAAAAATGGACCATATCTTTCCTAAATTATGGGTTCACGAAAACAATGCTAAACATACTGACCATGATGCTATCAAAAACTAGGGGACTTATTTACCTAGGCTACGAGGTTCCATCCAGTACAAGATTTTAAGTTCATTCTACAGTTTCAATTTATTTTGGGATAAGAAATATCTTGCGAGAAGGATGAAATCGGGAGTAGAGATTGAATTTTATCTTAAGGTTTAGGTATTCCACACTAAAAGGATTCACACAAGAAGGGTTATTATAAATGAGTCTTCTAATAGGGTTGAGTGTTTGGATTAAATCTCTTTATTATGTTTACAAGGTAAGAATACAACCCAATAATTAATTAATCATTTATTGAACACTGAAAAAGCACTACAATATATTAACTTCAAATTTATTTACTATATATCTATCAAACCCTTTTTCCATACACAACTATGAATCAAATTAAACCTATGTATTAAATGCACTTTCCAAAGATATCCCTAAAACTAGCATCTTGTACATATTAGCAAATTTCAAATATAACTTTTCTATAATGAGATATTGCATTATACATTTATTCATTTTACAATGATCTCTATAAATTACAATAATTAATAATGAATTATACACATCATATTTTCACCATCTTTCTTGCATCCTACAAAACCATGTGAGCATGAAATCAGTGATAAATCACTGGCATGGCATCCATCCTAATCTAACATAATTAACATTTTTCAGTTTCCCATTCACATATAATAATAATTACAATTTTTAATTGAAAGAAATAGTTTAGAGACATGTATTCATTACATTTCATTTCACTACATATTGTAATCCAAGGAGAGAGAAAGAGAAAGGAAGAGAGATAATCACCATTTGTCACAAGTTAAATTTCACACAACAAGTTACACTATGAAGTTTTCAAAAAATCATTTACATGTGTCAAAAGTGTTCACGGTGGTTTGGCAAACCAGACAAGGGTCCTATGAATTTCTTTTTACATTTTACTGCTAGCTACAAAATGTTTAAAACAAAGTCGGAGGCTAAGAAACCACTTTCAAATGTTTTTTTCCAATGAGCAAACACACCACGGTTAAAATTTATATGCGTCTATTAATATACGAAGAGTTCATTAGAACTAACAGAATTCACAACTGGTGAACATTTTATCATTAGCAACTAGTTTTCTAAGGCCATCAGTCATAATTACCCTAGTTGTAAATGATCAAAAGTTAGCTCGAGGGATCAAAAAACACATCAAAATCTAACAATCGATGGATGAATGAACCACAATAAAATTCCTATGAGTTCAACCATATATGGAGAATTCATCAGAGTCGTCAGAATTGAAAACTAGAAAACGGTTTTAAAATAATGACATGATTTCTGAAACCACCGGTCCTAATTGGTCAAGTTTAACCTAGTCAAACAACAACTAGGGTCCTAATGCAGAAGAGTGTTTTTCCCTAAACTGAATGTTCCATGAAATTATCTAGTGAAAACACTAGAGGTTTGCAAAGATAGAAAAGCATTTCACTGTCCAGAATTCAGAAGGTGGTTCAAAACAAAAGCCAAATTTAGAGTTTTAATAGCTTCTTATAACTACAAAGTGGTGTACCATTGCTCACAATAGGGCGTCAAAAATATCACAAATGTTCATTCGGGGTTAAACCAAAGGTTAAGGTGACTTCTCACATAACAAGGTAGACGAATGAAGCTTAACATACCATCTTAAGAGTTACGAAGGGTACTTAACGAGTGTCCAAAAAAACACAAAATTATCTATTCAAACATGGAGATGGTCAGCATTTTTTTACTGGGAAGTCAATTTCATCCTGCCGATAAAACAATATTGTAGCGATCTAATTGGGCAGGAAGTTTTATAAATCACCTCAGAATGAGGCTTGAATTTCATGGTTTAATACAAAAGGGTTATATTGATTTCATTAGTTATGATACGACATCAATTTTTTTGCAAAAAGTTAATATAAAACAAGTAAATGTATTATAATCCTAATATTTTAAAATTATATTAAGTTGGAAATGAAAAATTAAAGCATGAGAGTTATGAAAGATAAGGAGAGATGATCCATGCCCTGAGGAATGGAGTCAATCAAAGTTTCCGTGGTTCGGTTCAACATCTCACTAAGGCCTTTCGTCAAACAGTTCGTTGCCATGAGCCTAACTCCATTTTTTTTAAAAGGGGCGGTTAGATGATCTGGCTTAGCAACTGTAAATTTCATTTGTTTAGAAGTTTCCAATGCCCTTTTTAATAAGCCATTTTGTGCAGCATATTACAGCAACACATTCCATGGGATCACATTTTTATGAGGGCATTTTAACCAATAACTCATTGTCCTTACACGGGGACATGCCAATATCTTTTATTTCACCTCAATTTTCTTTAAAGAAACCCACATTTTTTCAGGCATTTGGTCAAAGAGTTAACATGCCTTGTCAGAGATTCCATCTTTTTGCATTTAAAAAAGGGGAACAAACATCTAGCACATGGGTATGATAGTCTTCCCTATGGCATTTCAGTTTTAAACCAAACAAATAACACTCCTTGCACACTTATCCACACTCTACTTTCTGTCAGGCATTTGCAACCACACAACATCGAATAGTCATTCCCCTGCAATAGTTGATCTACGTCCACACTCAGCTCCGCGACCTCCAATCTGACACAGGCTGCAACCATGGCACTCCATGACATGACATCTAGTGAGGCATTTCTTTGAACAACCATTAAAACACCCTCAAGAACATAATTTTGTGTAAAACCTGCAAACATAGCATTACATGAAACCACATTTTTTGAGGGTATTTGATTCACCAGATTGTGTGCACAGTTGAAGCGCTTACAAGAATCCACAAGAGACAAAAACCTTCTTCCAATTTGTTGTGTAGGTGCCTACAACTGTTAAGAGCTCTAATCATGGCACAAGACAATGGGTAAAGAAGAGACGTCATTGAGAATGTTGTTCCAAACCTGATTGAGGCAAGAACCCACAAATTTAAAAGAAGATAGAACCGAGTAAACTATTATGCCAAAAATGCTCACCACCAGTTTCAACATGGAACAAGCTCAATCCATGAAAAAATTGCAACTAAAACAAAGACTGCCTAAATTTTCTTCTCCAAGAAATATTTCCTGTATTTGTGCTTTCATTATAACTATCCACTTTCTGTTAAATGGCCTACATTAACTTTGGGTTACAACGTGGTTAGTTCCTCGATTCTAGAAAAAAAAAATAGTTTGTTTTATTAAGAAAGGAAAATAACAATTGTGAATGGTTATAGTGGATGCCCATGTGTCTTGACATGGGGGGGGTCACCTACCCCACTCACCTACTTTCCCATCTGTCTACGCTCCCTTTCTTTTTCATTTTTTTAATTTTAAAATAATATATTCCCTTTTCAGCATTATCTTTCTCTCCCCTTATAAAAGCATCGTCCTTGATGAAACACAATGCCAAAGCTCTCAGGATAGCTAGGAAAGTAAATCAATAGTGACGACATTTCGTTTAACAAAACATATGTTTTGTATAACACGACCACAAGGAAACAAACTAAATTTGGCGATATCATAAATTTAATGTTTTGTGAAGATTGGCATTTCACTTTTACTTTATTTTTTAGTTTGTATTTTCTTTTAAAGTATTTTTTTTAATCTTAAGCTCTTAGTATTTCAATTCTTAGGATTTTAGTTGTCTTATGTTCATAGGTGCCCAATAAAACTAACATCACAATACTACATCAGGGACAACACAACATTAATGGTTTACAAGACATATTTCTACATACTTGCACAGTTGTATCACATTGCAAGAACTCAACTAACCCATGGGAGGAACATACATAGCCCTCACAACATAGTACTTATCACACATGCTTCTGACACAAAGGTACTCGTAACATAAGTAAACTACAACAACATATAATTTCGAACATGTACACATACAAGGGTTTCACGCAACTCAAAACCATAAGTGTAGCTATATAGGGTCAAGATAGAAACAACATCATACCAAAAATGAGGAGTAATCAATCCTTAACATCACAAAACACAACTAGACTCATAAGAGTACACATAAATCATAACAGTAACACCATACACCTCCCAAACATCGCAAAACAACTCCATATACCTCCCAAAACATCACCAACAACTACATATGCTTCCAAAAGCATCAAAAAAATAAAAAAAAAAACTCCAAGTGCACTAATCACACACACACACACACACAAGTCTCTTATGTCGCCCTCAAGTCCCTTATGCCTCCCTCAAGTCTGTTATGTCTCCCTCAAGTCTCTTATGCCTCCCTCAAGTCTGTAATGTCTCCCTCAAGTCTCTTATGCCTCCCTCAAGTCTCTTATGACTCCCTCAAGTCTCTTATGCCTCCCTCAAGTGTCTCTTATGCCTCCCTCAAGAAAAATAAAATAAAGATAAATTTTCCTTTTAGCTCCACAAAAGAGGTCAGTCACCCTATGGCCCTGGGCACATAAGGTCCAAACACCTCTAACCCAAGTGACATAATAACTCATGGTTCAACAACCCGCTAGTTATTATGTAACTCCTTGGGGCATACCCCATACAACGAAGTGGGTCCATAGGTTCCACCACTCCATGGTGAATCCCATGACCCTATTCCAACACATTACGACATTAGAACAAGCATAACAATCCATATCAAATGCCAAGTGGAAAAAATCCCAAGCCTTGGGCTAGGCTATAAAAATTTTAAACTTAAAAATAAAATTTAAATCTAAGCAAAACAAATGGCCAAATAGCCAAAGTCAGTGTAAAAATCTGTCCTCTTTAGTGCATCAACCAAATAAATGCCCAAAATATAAGAACATGTCAATCAATGAAATTGCTGGTTCTAGTAAGAAAAGGGAAAGTTTTCAACTTACGAATAAAATATGTGTATAGAAATAACACATTACAATAACTATGTGGCCTTATATGGCCACCAGGGGGGTACTCAATGAGTTGCTGGCACTCAGAAACATCGAGCCTCAGCTCATAAAATAACATATCAAATAATACAATTGTCATCATCTCTATCTGAATCATCCCACCACCACTTCGACAAGGCTCAACATAGTCAAAATCACATAGGTTGAATCCATACAAAAACCATATTGGGAGAGAGAAAAGAGTACAAGTCACCATCTACTAAGCCTAAGGTGTCCATGAAACACAATATGCATGACACCCATTGAGCAAGTGCCACACATACCAAATGAACAAAAGTGGGTTTTCAGCCTATGTAAGGCTCCACTTCCTATCTCATACTCAGCTTGAGTGACTAGTCAATGGTACACATTTTCTCACTCCAAACATACACAGTTTACCAATTTCCCTTAGGGTCAGTTAGTGTAGGGTCCACAACATAACATATAACTACATCACTAACACAATGGTGATTCACGCACATTAACCATAACGTCTTATGCATGGTATATATACAGGGTATAACACAATCATTACTTTTACGGGTTACGAAGCATCGTATTACCAAATTTCTGCACCCAAAGTGCAATCACTGTACATTAGGGATCATACACCCACCATATGCCCCTAAATCATGACATGAACCATCACATTTTTTCTATGAATTATACGTATGAGGAACACAATGTATAACCTCACAACATATAGTCAATTCCAATTACAACATGGTGACACACACAATTTATCACAACACGGTGATGACATCATGATAAAATCCAATTCACTTTACAACAATTTTGTCTTGCAATACCTCAATACACCTTCATATCACATAATGCCCAAAATGCTCCAATACTCTGCAATCCACAATAACATGCTTTTTCACACACAATAAAGTGGTACATCACACATGGACTCTTCATAGAATATATGAAAAGGAGAGATAATAATCTCATCACAAGCACATCAACATGATAACAAATACGCACTAAGTGACATACACAACATGTGCGTTCAAAATATCAAAATTATGACATAATTCACATCACGCTTATATCACATTACTCTTCCAATATCCACCACCATCATGTAACACCATCACAACTCCAATTTTCCCAGAGGTTCAGAGCATGATCCTCTGCTCTTATACCAAGCATCAATGCCCACATTTTATACACACAAATACAACAGTAAAATACCAGGATAAATTTTTTTGACTTACATTGCTCACTACACAACGCCACATAGGTTCTAAGTAAGGAAAACTCCATAACACATCCGATACTTACATAATCCATTAACCCACATAGACACATGACAACACCATATACATGTCGATGCCACACCTTCCCAAATGAATAAATGTTAGTAATAACCCAACCACAAGAAAAGGGACTCAAGGATTGGAAACCCCACAACACATCATTTCCATGATTACATCTTAGTTATGATTAACATACCAGGAACATTTTTATATAAGGATGATTTTATCCATTTTCCACATACATATTGTGCAATTCATTTCACATTCAACTTATTGTTTGACCATTTAAGTTTTCTCTTTATCCCTTATGAAAATCTCCATAACTTACATAATTAAATTCCATATTTCCAATTACCTACAAAATTCCTAATTATCTCATTCTTATGCTAAAGGTTTGTTTTCTCAAAATATGTTTAGTTGACGTTTTAAATTTTACCCTCATTATGCAAGGGGACCAACAAGAAGTTGTCAAGGGAAAAATAATACACATCAAAAGAGGTGAAGGTTCAAGTTTCTTTTCCTATAAACTTCCTTCCATTCAAAGCACATTTTCTTTTGTACTATGGTTGTTTTTAGTATCAATCTTAGTTTGATTCAGTTAAGCATTTACAAGACATAATTTTATTTTATCTTATTTTTAGTGGACTCTAAACTGGCTCAAAGGCCTAGTCCCACCAAGAATCAATTTGTATCCATTATTAACAAAATTCAATGCCTAAATCATCCATAAGGACTTCAAGTGAATTTTTGTTCCTAAACCATTATCACATAACTATTGTTTCTCATTTCATTTACATTGTTTGCTAGGTCATTTTTTTTTTTGTGTCACTTTTTAACATAAAGAGTTACAAAAGTATTTATTTACCATTTTGAATAAGTATATAGTTGGAAGAATTATAACTACACAAGAATCCCAAGTTAACCTCCTAATCAACTAAGGTTTGGTTTAATTCCAACTGCACCTAATGATCAACGCCTCAACTATATATGAGTTTAAGGCAAGAGGACATATTTATGCTAAACCACCTTCAAGAAAAGACCAAGGTGATATGTTGTTAGAAACAAGGGTAACACATTTAACTGAGATGAACTAAGGAGTTCATTAACAAGAGTTTAAGACCTAGAACAAGTATTTCACGATCTCCATTTATGTCGTCTGCGGATCCAACAAGGACTTCATTCGGTGATGAAGAAATAATTTATAGATATAATCTAGTAAGACCTGGCGATCCAAAAGGATACTAAAGGAGTATTAGCTCTACTTACTCCATAAATGGTAGTACTAGGTTACACCACATAGTCATTGCTTTGAACAAGGACTCTTAAGGTGACTTCCAAAGAGGCCTTCACCACTCAACATAGTGTCAAACCTGAAGTGAAGACATTCTCCTTACCCCACGCACGGTTACCAGACCTAGAAGGAAACCACATACTCCGGATTAAAAAATGGACCATGTATTTCCTAAATTATGGGTTCACGACAACAATGCTAAACATACCGACCATGATGCTATCACAAACTAGGGGTCTTACTTACCTAGGCTATGAGGTTCCATCGAGTACAAGAGTTTAAGTTCATTTTACAGTTTCAATTTCTTTTGGGCTAAGAAATATCATGCGAGAAGGATGACATCAAGAGTAGAGATTGAATTTTATCTTAAGGTTTAGGTTTTCCACACTAAAAGGATTCATGCAAGAAGGGTTGTTATACACGAGTCTTATACTAGGGTTGAGTGTTTCGATTAAATCTCTTTATTACAATTACAAGGTAAGAATACAACCCAGTAATTAATTAATCATTTATTGAACACTGAAAAATCACTATAATATATTAACTTCAAATTCATTTACTATATATCTATCAAACCCTTTTTCCATACACAACTATGAATCAAATTGAACCTATGATTAAATGCACATTTCCTAAGATATCCTTAAAACTAGCATCTCATACATATTAGAAAATTTCAAATATAACCTTTCTGTAATGAGATACTACATTATACATTTATTTATTTTACAATGATCTATATAAATTACAATAATAAATAATGAATTACACATCATCTTTTCACCATCTTTCTTGCATCCTGCAAAACCATGTGAGCATGAAATCAGTGATAAATCACTGGCATGGCATCCATCCCTAATCTAACATAATTAATATTTTTCAATTTCCTATTCACTTATAATGATAATTATAATTTTCAATCGAAAGAAAAGGTTTAGATACATGTATTCATTACATTTCATTTCATTGCATATCATAATCCAAGGAGAGAGAAAGAGAAAGGAAGAGAAACAATAACCATTTGTCAAAATTTCTATTTCACACAACAAGTTACACTATGGAGTTTTAAATCAATTATTTACATGTGTCAAAAGTTTCCACAGTGGTTTGGCAACCCAATAGGGGTCCTATGAAAAAAATTTTTACATTTTCCTGCTAGCTACAAAAACATTCAAATGAGGGTCAGAGGCTAAGAAACTAGTTTCAAACGTTGTCTTCTGATGAGCAAACACACCAATGTTTAATTTTTATGCGTCCATTAATATACCAAGAGTCCATATGAACTAATAGAATTCATAACTAGTGAACAATTTATGATTGGCGACTAGTTTTCTAAGGCCATATTGCATAATTACCCAAGTTGTAAATGATCAAAAGTTAGCTCGAGGGCTCATAAAACCATGTCCAAAACTAACAATTGATGGATGAATGTGCCATAGTAAATTTCCTATGATTTCCACCATATATAAAGAATTCATCAGAGTTGTCAGAACTGAAAAATAGGACACGGTTTTCAAACAACGACATGATTTCTTGAAGCTACCGATCCTAATTGGTCTAGTTTAAGCTAGCTAGTTAAATTGTGACTAAAGGCCTACAAAATGGCTTTTCCAAAATATACGGAATATTGCTTTTCCCTAAATTGAATATTTCCATGAATTTTTTTAGTGAAAACACTAGAGGTTTACGAAGACATATAAACATTTCACTATCTAGAATTCAAATGGCAGTTCAAAATGAAATGCCAACTTTATAGTTTTAGTAGGTTCTTATAACTACAAATTGGTGTAACATTGCTCCCAGTAGGGCATCAAAATGGTCACACATGTTCATTTAGGGTCAAACCAAAGGTTAAGGTGACTCCTCACATAACAAGGTATAAGAATGAATCTTAACATCCCATTTTCGGAGTTACGAAGGGTACTTAACGAGTCTCCGAAAAATGATAAAATTATCTATTTAAACAAGTTGATGGTCAACATTGCTTTTTAACTGGGAAGTCAATTTTGATCTTGTGGATAAAACAATATTGTAGTGATCTAGTTGGGTAGGAATTTTTATAAATCTCCTCAAAATGGGGGTTGAAGTTCATGGTTTACTACAAAAGAGCTATTTTGATTTCATGAGTTACGATACGAAATTATATTGTTTTGAAAGAAGTTAATATAAAATAATTAACCTGTATCATAATCCTAATATTTTAAAATTATATTAAATTGCAAATGAAAAACTAAAGTACAAGAGTTATGAAAGATAAGGAGAGATGAGCCATTCCTGGAGGAATGAAGTCAGTCGAAGTTCCCGGGGTTCGGTTCAAGCATCTCACTAAGGCATTTCGTCAAATAATTCACTGCTATGAGCATAGCTCCATTTTTTATTTTTTAAACAAGGGTGCAGTTTAAAGGTGTTGGATTAACAACTGTAAATTTCATTTGTTTAGAAGTTTTCAATGCCCTTTTTAATAAACCAATTTGTGTAGCATCTTACATCAACACATTCCACAGGATCACATTTTATGAGGTAATTTTAACCAATAACTCACTGTCCTTGCACATAGGGCCATGCCAATATCCTTCGTTTCACCCCAATTTTCTTTAATGTCAACCCACATTTTTTAGGAATTTGATCAAACAATTGACATGCCTTTTCAGAGATTCCATCTTTTGGCATTTAACAAAGGGAAAAAATGTCTTGGCACATGGGTATGATAGTCTTCCATGTGGCATTTCAGTTTTAAACGAAACAAATAACACTCCTTACACACTCATTCACGACTCTATTTTCTGTTAGGCATTTGCAACCACACAACATCAAACAGTCATGCCCCTGTAAAATGTTGTTCTACATCTGCACTCAGTCTCCATGACCTCCAATCTGACACAGGATGCAACTATGACACTCCATAAGATGACATCTAGCGAGGCATTTCTTTGAGGAACCATAAATATCCCTGAAGCACATTTTTTTGTGTAAAACGTGCAAACATAGCATTACATGAAACCACATTTTCTGAGGTACTTGATTCACCAGATTGTGTGCGCGGTTGAAGCGCTTACAAGAAGCCACAAGGGACAAAAACCTTCTTCCAATTTGCTGGGCAGGTATCTACAACTGTTAAGAGCTCCAATCATGGCACAAGAACGTGGGTAAAGAAGAGACGTCACTGAGAATGTGGTTCCAAACCTGATTGAGGCAAGAACCCACAAATATAAAAGAAGATAAAATAGAGTAAACTATTATGCCCAAATATCTCACCACCAGTTTCAACACGGAATAGGCTCAATCCAAGCAAAAATTGCAGCTAAAACAAAGATTGCCTAAATTTTCTTCTCCAAGAAAGATTTCCTGCATTTGTGCTTTCACTGTAACTATCCACTTACTGCTGAATGACCTATGTTAACTTGGGTTACAACGTGGCTAGTTCCTTGGATCTCAAAAAAAAAGAATAGTTTGTATTATTAAGCAAGGAAAGTGACAGGTTTAAATGGTTATAATGGGTGCCCATGTGCCTTCACGTGGGGGGGGGGGGGTCACATACCCCACTCACCCACTTTCCCATCTGTCTACACACCCTTTCTTTTTCTTTTTTTAAAATTTTAAAATAATATATTCCCTTTTCAGACATTACACATACATACATACATACATACATACATACATACATACATACATACATACATACATACATATGGGAAATATTAGTACCATCGAATAATACGGGCAACAACAGATGGAGAACAATACAAGCAACAACAGATGCAGCGCATTATTTAGCCGTACCGCTCAGCGTGAGCTCAATCATCATTGAAAATAAATGCAAGCCCCATAAAAACAAAAATAAAAAAAATATATTACTACGCCGTGAAATTGCAACGGCAGCCATGAAATCATATTTAAAGATCAAAATCATGTGGAGAGAGTATTTCTAAGTTACTTGAAGATCAAAATCTGGCAGCTTCATTTCCTCTTGTTTTTCAAGAGTGTGTTTTTTTTTAACACCGTTTATCTATGGCGTGGCTCCCCAGCTATTGGTTGATCAGTAGTGTAGTCCTGATTAGCATGATTCTTCAGCTTGTGCTGGCATTTGGTGGTTCGTTAAGACATCGTAGCTCAACATCAATTTTGCAGGTGAGTTTATGGTTGTCTTATATTTCTGCGGAGGCCGTTGCTGTCTATGCCCTCGGGACTATGGCACGGGAGTCCATCATTAGTGGGTTATTCGGAATTTGGGCTCCGCTGTTGCTGCTTCATTTGGGAGGCCCTGATACCGTCACCGCTTATTCCACTGTTGACAACGAGCTGTGGAAACGGCACCTGCTTAATATGGTGTATCAGGTATCGGTTGCAATCTATGTGATATACCTATCCGAATTGAAAAGTGGCTTGTTTGTTGCTGCCATCCTCCTTTTATTTGTAGGAGGTTTTAAGTATGCAGAAAGAACTGTTGCCTTGAGATGGGCCAGCTTTTCCCAAATACTGAAATCCGTTCAACAGCATACGACCCCGGAACAGCCAGAGAACTATGTTGTTATGGTTTTAAACGGACAGGGGAAAACCATAGATAATGTTTGGAAGCAGACAACAGGGAATGGAGAGGCAACAGAACCTTTTATTCGAGAGGAATGGAGAACCTACTACTACATCCCGTGTTTGGCTCACGCCATGTTCAAAATGAATATGCGCAGGTACGTGGGTTTGGATATATTTGAAACAGAGTTGGAGGTGAGCGGAAACACCAGAGAATTCTTTTTTGATAAAAATCTATGTCATTTATCCACTCCTCACGATATATTTCTAGTGATAGAGATAGAATTGAAGTTTATGTATGATACGCTGTTCTGCAAGTCAAGGGGCACCAGCATTCAGCAAATCGGGGACAATAATGCGCATTGTCAACATCTTCCTATTGGGAGTTGGTGGTGGTCTTATTTATCGTGCACTGTCCCAGGGACACGGGAAAGAGGTGGTGGAAGAAAAGCAAAGGACGGTGTGCTACATTGTCATTTCTGTAGCGCTCATGGTGGAGCTTCTTCAATTGTGCAGAATCATAGCATCCGACCTGGACCTTGGTGAGCTTAATTTGCTCACATGTGCAGGATCCTACCAAATTGTTCACCACCAGAGCTCTCTTGCTGCTCGGCAAACTTCGCAGATCGCTTGGACGTCCGTATTGGAAGAAGTCGATTCAGCAATACTCTATTATAGATACTTGCTCACAAATCTCTCCGTCTGTATGGGAGTGGGGTAAATCTCTCAACATGGACAGATTTTATTACGGACTGGTACACCAAATCAGATCGTATTGAAGATACACTCTCTGAATTTATCCTTGATGAACTAAGAGATAAAATTTCACAACAAGATTCTAGAGAATCTTGTAGAGAAAGAATTAGACAAATTGCTAATATCTTGGAGGTAGCTCGGAGTGAGTTTTCCAGGACAGACCCCAATTTCATTCTTTACTGGCATATTGCTACAACAATTTGCGACGAGTGTAATCCGACAAGTTCCTATGCAGAATGGTAGCACGGTTGAAGGGGTAGAGGGAAAGAGACGTCGGCTCAGCCGGACGCTTTCCGACTATTGTGCTTATTTGCTGGTTTCATGCCCTGAATTTTTACCTCTTCACCCGGACATTGCGAAAATTCAGTGCATTGATGTCCACTCTGAACTTGTTCAAATTCTCTCCAACGGTGTCGATATTAGAAAATTGCTCAAGGAGTATGAAGCCGAAACTATCTTAGGAAAAGAGTATAAGATTGGCAAGGGAACTGAAGTATCGCAGAAAAGAAGAAGAACTATGGACAATATTGTCAGGCTTCTGGGCGGGGGTAATTATATATTATGCTTCTCTAAACAAGGCTGCAGTTCATGCAGAACATCTCACTGTTGGAGGAGAATTTCTCACACAACTATGGGCATTGGTGGGTCATATGGGATGTGGAGACTAATACCAGAGGGGGCAAATAGAATAACACATGGCAGATTCCCTCCATTATTAAATGCATAGGATAATTTGAATTTGTATTGTTTCGGTAGAAGTGAGCATTTTGGCGTTAGTAGTTCAGTTTCTGTAAACTTAAAACTTAGTTTCTGTATGAAAGAAAAGAGGCCTCACTTAGGAAGTACGTGCGCTATTATTATTGTTTACAATTGGAGAGATTTATCTTATGATTGTATTTGTGTCTAGAATAGAGGTGTGGAGGATTATGGTCTGAGCGTATTTGTCACTAAAATAACGGCTTCTTACAGTTACTGTTATAAATAGTCGATATGTATTCCATGGTTTAATTGTCGCATATTCCTGCTATAGTCAATAGTTTTGTTTGAGATGTATATGATTAACAATATATCCAGTCATAAAGTAATTTTGTACCGTGGGACATTTGTTGCTCGAAACAGTTTTCCCATATCATTTTTCCTTTTCATTTTTGACTACTGTGAGTTATATCTGGGCCGGAGGCTGCGCTGGCTACAGGTGTATATTTACAAACAATGAGTAGAGCCATCAAATACAACAGGGTAGCATCTATAGAACAAACTCAAATCCGTCCGTCGGAAGGTATTCACCGCTCAGCTTTTGTCTTTCTTAACTCTCTCTGTTCGATCAAAGTTGCCATTTGTTATTTTCTATGTTTAACTTATTTTCCTTCTTTTTTTAAATATTCATCTCTTTTTATAACTAGCAAATAATAATAGCAATCGAACCTCGAAAGGCAGTGAATTCATGAAGTTTTAAACTTATCAAAGTGACCCCCCAAAAATCAGAAAAAACACACACACACACAATACGTTATCTCGAACAAAATTAGGTGATCTGAAATTAAGGGAGTATACATTAATCATTAAAGTGATCAATTTTATTCAAAATGGATAAAAATGTTAATTTGAGCAGATTAACTGTTAATCTTAGTAGTTAGTAGCTTGGACAGCTGTTTGTCCTCATCCATTTGTTATGGGTAGTTTGGACAGCCTAGAATTTAGAGAAATAGTTGTTTTTGTCAAACAAAATATTGTTAGGATAAGAACAATTGTTATCTAATATTGACTCCTTTTAGGTGACACCTCATAACCAAGGTTGTTATGGTTATTGAGTTGTCTTAATGTCAGCCGTTCATTTGTATTAATCTTGGCCGTTGATTTTCAACGAGAGTAGTATATAAGGGGGTCATTGGGGTCATTTGTAACAAGGAAGTTTTTAGAGAAACTTGCAGTGTTAGCAAGTAGTCTTGCAGTGTTAGCAAGGGCGCAGTGATAGCGTTAGAGATAGTAGTGGAGGAATATCAGCAGGAGGATTAGGAGATTGTCGGAGCTTTGCCAGTAAGAGGCAAGTAGTATTTGTATCTCTTGATTTACTGAAGTTTAATATATTTCTCATTTGTAGTACTGGTTTTCCCTACGGGGTTTTTCCAGGGACAATTGTCCAAAAATATTGTGTTCACCTTGTTGGATATTTTTTTATGTGTTTGTATTTGTGATGTTACAGTTGTGTTATTTTCAAATATTTGTTGATCAAATAATCTTACAAGATAGGAGGTTAATAATCAGTAACTGTAATAGATTTTTCACATGGTATCAGAGCTAAGTTTGGGTAGAAGAGATTTACCCTAGGTGAAAGAAAGTGAGGGTTTATAAAACCCAGTTTAACCTCTTCAAAATTATTATTATTATTTTCTTTTAAGATGGCCTCAGCAGGTTTAAGAGATCAGGACAGATTGGATGGAGCCTCGAATTTTGGTGTCTGGAAAGCCAGAATTTCTCTATTGCTAGAAGAGAATGGTATCAAGGAATATGTGACCACTGTTGTACCTGTACCTACAGATGCAACACAACTCTTAGCATATAAGAAGGAAGATGCCAAGGCGAGGAGGCTGATTCTTGACGGTGTCAAGGATCATATTGTTCCGCATATTGCAGAGTTAGATACAATGAAGATGATGTGGGATGCCATTATGAATCTGTACCAGAATGCTACCACTAACCAAAAGTTTGATTCTCAAAGAAAAGTTGAGGAATACCTGGATGAATAAGGGAGAAGACGTCACAAGTTACCTCACCAAACTTAGACTTGTCAAGGATGAATTGGCAGCTGTTGGAGACAAACCAAGTGATGACGAGCTAGTGAGAATAGCCCTAAATGGGTTTACTAAGCAGTGGGATGTCTTTGTTCAAGTCATCAATGGACGAGAACACCTTACCGAGTTGGGATCGACTATGGAGTGATTTCACTCAGGAGGAGCTTAGACTAAGTCTTGTCAATGGAGCCAACAATAAGAGTCAGAAAAGTGAGGTGGAACAGGAAAAATTTTCCCTAGCGGGTAAAGGGAAAAGCAAAGAAGGGGTCTAGTAAAGGATCAAATTCACAAGGTGAAAAGAAGAAGAAAGATTCTTTGAAGATCAAGTGCTATGGTTGTCACAAGTTTTGCCACTATGTCAGTGATTGCCCAGAAAGGAAGAAGAGTGAAAAGAAAGGCAAGAAGAAAGTTGTGGCTTCAGCAAGTGCAGATGAGCTCTCTAGTAGAATGGAAGATGAGTTTGCACTCATAGCATGTATGGTTAGCTCAACCTCACAGAGTGTTTGGTACATAGATAGTGGGGCGTCATATCATATGACAGGAGTTAGAGAATACTTCTCCAGTTATAAGGAAGAGAGCACCAGAATCCAGATCTCTATGGGGAACATGTCCAAACTCAACTCAGTTGGGAAAATGGACTGTTCAGTTTCAGAGGGAGAGTGGTAAGATGATTCCCGTTCATGATGTGTTGCATGTTCCAGGCTTAGGGATGAGTTTGATTTCTGTATCTGTCATTCAAGACAAAGGGTACAATGTACTCTTTAGAGGGGCACATGTGTTGATCAAGCACAAGGATTGGAAATCACCCATAGCTATTGGAGTTAGGAGCGGTCGGCTTTATAGGCTGCAGTTTGATATTCCTAAGGCACTCATGAGCAACAGTAATCTTAGAGATCAGGGAGAGCTATGGCATAGAAGGATGGGCCATATCCATCATGGAGCCCTTAAATTACTTCATGAGATAGTGATAGGTGTTCCTGAGGTGAGCACAGAGCACTATGATGTATGTAAGGGATGCGTGTTGGGGAAGTTTTCTAAAGCATCTTTTCCAAGGAGTGACACCAGATCCAAGGGTGTTCTTGATCTAGTACATTCAGATGTATGTGGACCAATGTCGACAAAGTCTCTCAGAGGGTATGAGTACTTTGTTACTTTTATTGATGATTTCTCCAGGAAGACATGGATATACTTCTTGAAGACCAAGGATGAGGTTTTCAGTCGCTTCCAAGAGTTCAAAGCTCTTGTGGATAATTCAACAGGAAGGAAGATAAAAGTTCTTCGGTCAGACAATGGAGGCGAGTACAAAAGCAATGAATTCCAGGAGTTCTGTACCAAATAAGGAATCAAGAGAGAGTGGACTGTTCCTTACAATCTGCAACAAAATGGAGTTGCTGAGAGGAAGAATCGGTCTATAACGGAGGCATCAAGGGCTTTGTTGCATGACCAGGATTTACCCCGTTATCTATGGGCAGAGGCATGCAATACAACAGTATACATACAGAATAGAGTTCCACATAAGGTACTAGGGAAGATGACACCAGAGGAAGCATTCACTGGGAAGAAGCCAGATGTTAATCACTTTAGGATCTTTGGGAGTTTGGCATATTTTCACATTCCTAAGGATACACGTACCAAGTTAGATCAGACTGCAGAGAGAGGGTACTTTGTGGGGTACAGTGAAACCTCTAAGGCATATCGGATATTCATTCCGGGGACCAGGAGGATTATTGTTCGACGTGATGTCAAGTTCATGGAGGACAAGGCATTTATAAGGTCTAGAGATTTTCCAGTAGATGATCAGAGTGAGCAGCCAACAGAAGCTCCAAGGATCACTCAATCGAGTCAAGGGCAGCAAAGCTAGAGTACAGTTACTAGTACAAGCATAGACTCAGGAGGAGAGAGTTTTCAAAGTATGGAGCAACAGGTGCAAGAAGAGATGCATCAAGAAGACATGGAGGTTGATATTTCATCCTCTACAGTTGGCAGCAAGAACTGTGAGGTTCAACAGACACAGAAGAATACTCAGGAGTTAGTGGGTACTCCTAGGAGGAGTGATAGACAACGGAAACCACTAGCCAGGTATGATGACTATGTTGCATTAGTTAGTATGTTGGTAGATAGTGAACCTTCTAGCTATCAGGAGGCTGCACAACATCAAGTGTGGCAAGAAGCAATGGTTGAGGAGTATACTTCAATTATACAGAATGATGTGTGAGAGGTAGTGCCTAGACCAACAGATAAGGTAGTGGTTGGATCACGTTGGATCTATAAGATCAAGCATGGTGCAGATGGTAGCATCGAGAAATATAAGGCAAGGTTCGTGGCAAAGGGGTTCTCTTAGAAAGATGGAATAGACTACGAGGACACATTTGCTCCAATTGCCAGGTATAGTTCTATACGAGCTGTAATCTCAATTTCAGCACAGATGGGATGGCAGATCCATCAAATGGATGTCAAGACAGTGTTTCTAAATGGTGAGTTGAAAGAGGAGGTATACATAGAACAACCAGAAGGCTTTGTAGCACACAGCAAAGAGACCCACATGTGTAGATTGAAGAGAGCTTTGTACGGACTCAAGCAGGCTCCCAGACCATGGTATGAGCGCATTGATAGTTACTTGCAGGAAATGGGCTTTGTGAAGAGTGAGGCAGATGCTAATCTCTACTACTTGGTAGTTGGAGGTCAGATTTTCATTCTTGTTCTATATGTAGATGACTTGTTTCTTACAGGTTCACTAGGGCTCATAGAAGAATGCAAGAGGGATCTTGCAGCGGAGTTCAAGATGAAGGATTTGGGACTTATGCACTACTTTCTAGGCATGGAGGTATGGCAGAAAGATGGAGAGATTTTCCTCGGGCAAGGGAAATATTGCATGGAAATCTTGAAAAGGTTCAGGATGGAAGATTGCAAAGCCATGTCTACACCCATGATCATGAATTGGAGGAAGGTAGACACATCCAGGGAGAAGGATGTAAACCCCACCTTATACAGGTAGTTGATTGGTTCTCTCATGTATTTGGTCAATACTAGGCTAGATATAGCTTTTGCAGTTAACTCTCTTAGTCAGTTCATGGTTGAGCCAAAGAGAGTGCATTGGACTGCGGCAAAGCACGTGCTGCGTTATTTGTGAGGTACAATCGAGTATGGAATTAGATATGCTCGAGGTGAAGGAATCAGGTTGATGGGCTATACTGACGCAGATTGGACAGGTAGTACAACAGACAAGAGGAGCACTTCAGGGTGTTGTTTCAGTCTGGGATCAGGAGTTGTATCTTGGTTCAGTAGGAAGCAGAAGTCTGTGGCTCTGAGTTTAGCAGAGTCAGAGTACGTAGCAGCTAACATGGCAACATGTGAAGCTATATGGCTTCGGAAGTTGCTAGTAGCTTTGTTTGGTCAGAAGGTTGAGACTACGGTGATACACTGCGACAATCAGAGTTGCATCAAGTTGACTGAGAATCCGGTGTTTCATGATAGGTCAAAACATATAGACATCAAGTATCACTTCATCAGAGATTGTGTACAGCACGGGGTTGTTAAGCTACAGTTTGTACCTACAGATCAGCAGGTAGCAGACATTCTGACAAAGGCGTTGGGGAAGGAAAAATTTATCTTCTTCAGAGAGATGTTGGGTGTCATGCAGAACAGCTTCCTCGCTAAGAGGGGAGTGTTAATCTTAGTAGTTAGTAGCTTGGACAGCTGTTTTTCCTCATCCATTTGTTATGGGTAGTTTGGACAGCCTAGAATTTAGAGAAATAGTTGTTTTTGTCAAACAAATATTGTTAGGATAAGAACAATTGTTATCTAATATTGACTCCTTTTAGGTGACACCTCATAACCAAGGTTGTTATGGTTATTGAGTTGTCTTAATCTCAACCATTCATTTGTATTAATCTCTGCTGTTGATTTTCAACGAGAGTAGTATATAAGGGGGTCATTGGGGTCATTTGTAACAAGGAAGTTTTTAGAGAAACTTGCAGTGTTAGCAAGTAGTCTTGCAGTGTTAGCAAGGGCGCAGTGATAGCGTTGGAGATAGTAGTGGAGGAATATCAGCAGGAAGATTAGGAGATTGTCGGAGCTCTGCCAGTAAGAGGCAAGCAGTATTTGTATCTCTTGATTTTCTGAAGTTTAATATATTTATCATCTGTAGTACTGGTTTTCCCTACGGGGTTTTTCCAGGGACAATTTTCCGAAAATATTGTGTTCACCTTGTTGGGTATTTTTTTATGTGTTTGTATTTGTGAAGTTACAGTTGTGTTATTTTCCAATATTTGTTGATCAAATAATCTTACAAGATAGGAGGTTAATAATCAGTAACTGTAATATATTTTTCACATTAACATCTTCTGTACTTATATTTCATAAATATTTTTATGCAGACAATGTTTTGACTATAGAGTTGAAATTTCAAAAAAAAAAATCAGGCTACAAAATCAAAATTTTAAGGAAAAGTTTTAAAAATATTTACAATATAGTGGTACATTGTTCGAACTACAAGTTACAGATTGAAAGTGTAAGTTTTGTTGTCTTTGCATCTAGCATTTGCAAATGTACGTGATGTTTAGGATATTCCAAAAATAAGATATCATAAATTATGTTAAGAGAAAGTGTACCATGGAAAATAGTCATCTATCTTCTTTTTAGATTATTTAAATCTAGACAATAGCATATATCTGTAAATATAACCATAACATACAAGTTATGAGAAAGAAGAATATATATATTTATGATAAATATGTAACTAATTTATTTTGTAAGCCCATAAACTAGCAATCGCACGTGAAATGTGTGATGGAAATGTCGAAGGTTATGTATTAGAGAAGCAAATCTGAAAGGAGTGAAATGCCAGGAGAGGAAGAGGAGAGATGAAGTAGGGGTTTGAGGGAGAAGCACAGGGATGGGGAGAATTTTGTGACGAACCAATGGGAAAATCTTCTTTCCTACAACCGCATGTCTTTTTTTCAAATTGTCAAAAGAATCTCAGAATGCAATGAATGGTCAATTGAAATTACTACAACCGTCCTCCTTGTCTCCAAGACAACCTATCACTGTTGGAGGTCATAGGTGAGCTTTTTGCGGTCATGTAAATTAATTTTTTCGTAAATTCTTAGCAAGAGCCATTTAATCTATTTTGTAATGCAATGAACATATATTCAACCCATAAGCTCACCTTTTCCAAACATACTAACATTCCATAGAAAAAAATAGTTTTACAATGGGGTATGGACATCCATTGAGGCATATTAGGAAGTGTTCTTTATCGGATGTTGTAGTTGTAGGTGTGTTGTTTCATATGCATGTAACATGTCATGAAACAACCCTGTAAATGTTAAATAAATGCTCAACCTGTATAATAAACCTTTGCCAAAAAACTCACAAAATGGGGTTGTTAAAAAGGATGGGAGATTCAAAAATGGGTATGAACATCCATCAAAAAGTAATAGGAATGGGATCTTTACAAATGTTACAGTTTGGAACACTTTAATATATATATATATATATATATATATATATATATATATATATATATATATATATATATATATATATAGACAAGGCACGAAAACTTTATTCCTTTATAATGTTGGTATATCACTTTTTTTGTGGATTTTCGTATATTTGTTGTTGAGAAAATTGACATTAATATTAAAAATCACTCACATTAAACCATATTGCTACATGAGACCACAAAAGTTTCAGATTTATTTTCTTAGTAAAAAAAAAATGTGCACCAAATTGTAAAATAGATTGGCTAGCATATCAGAGTTATTTTCCTAGTCAAGAAACAATGTGTACCAAAAAAGGGTGAAAACCCATGGACATAGAGAAATGGCTGGGTTCCACTGAAATTTGTTTAATGACCAGAATATCATGTGGAAGTGATTTACAAACCTTGAACAAATTTGGATCACCGAAATCATGTGGAATATTTGCTTATAGGAATGAACCATTCCTGTCTCCATTTAATGAAGGCACATGTTTTTAGGTTTCCCTAAAGTGGATAAGGAAGTTAATGCACCTTATGTTGAAGCCAGGAGGAAGTCTTACAATTCTCTTAATGATATGGGAGTAGAAGAAGATCTGTGGTTTTGGAAGAGTCCTCCTCTTTTTGAAAATACCATGAGACCTGGTTTTGTCAATCCAGCCATTAAGAAAACTGTATACGTTGATTATGTATGCAAAACAAGATTTTCAGAGGTGATGCTCGGCCATTTAAACCATAATGGGCTGATGAAATGAATTGAATCTGATTTTTATGTTAGAATTCTGAAGAGACATAGCAAATAAGAAAATTGTGTTATCAATAGTTGTATTTTGGATTCCATGAACATGCTAGGTAAAGTGAGTGACTTTTTAGAATGCAAAAAGCTTGAGCAACCTCCAAACATGGTAGACGATCATTCATATTGTTCAGATCAAACTTTTTTTTAAGTAATGACTCTAAATGCAAAGAACAAAAAAGTATTGTGTTGGTAGGAACCAAAAATATCCATGATATTCCGATGAAGGAAGGTTGGCCTTTGGGCATTTACACCAAGTACAATGAAGTGTTAGATGAAAACATATCTCTGGTTCGTGTAAATGTAAAACCTGAAAGTTGCATTTCTATTACTTGTTTTGCACCCCCACAGCAACCTGCACTACCCAGGTCTCCTTCTGAGTCATGGCTTTAGCATGCCATGCCGCAGACTCCCTCTCCAAAATCACCATCATCACAGTATTTACCATATGGAGTTCATCTCAGAAAGCAGCAGCAAGGCTCAAAGCTATCCCTCACTACTGATCCCAAGTGGGAGATCATTGTGAAGTCAACTTACACAAAGTCGGGCCATTTGTAGTTTTTAGAGATATGTTGCTTAAACATAGATGGTGCAGATAAATATTTCTCTAACTTTAAATTATGCCAGAATTAACAAGTTAAAAAATATAGTCAATTTTAATGGTTTGATGTTGTTCCTCAGATACCTAAAATAATGTTTTTAACACAAATACTATCTAATAGTTTAAACATGAATATTATATGTTGTTTCTTGTTATGTTTGTAGGAGTTTAATAGCAGACATCTCCTAGAAATTTTCACAACAGTTGATCTCAATCTTTAGCTCTTGATTTATTTTTTTACAGACAAATATAGGCTAGTTGTTATTAAGATTAGAAATGTGGTACTAAAAGACTTGCACATATTAATGCACGATCAATGAAATTTCCCTCAGGTTTCATCACGAAGGATGTAAGATATGGTGGACACAGAACATACATAGATATTCACCTACTTCCTTAACATAAGCTTTCCATGAATTTAATAACGGTAATTTTTTTTATAGACTGATGACGTGGGGAATGGAGATGCGTTATCTGAGAATGTAATTGGACCAGGGCCCGACTGTTAGGCCCTTCTAGACAGCGTAGTTGCATTTGAAAGTGATCTGCCAAATGCAGTCTCCCCTATGCATTCGTGCCTTGGCGACCCAGTACCAGAGCGACGATGATGACGTGTTGATGAAATATTGGTATTAAATTAAACACAATACTGGTTGTTAGATTTAAACGTCTCTGGAGGAAGGAATGTGGTCTGTTAGATTTCTAACATTTGTCATAATGAACCGGTCACACTCCACTACAAGAATGCCTTACAGCTTAATTAATTTATGTGGTGAAGCCTAAAATCAAAGTGGAAAACTACACTTACTACAAGAATAATTTAAATTCAAATTGTCGTAGTATTGTACTTCTTGTTGGCATGTTCTGCTTTAGGTGTTGTCATTAATGCAAAACCCAAAAAATGACAAAGCATATGATGGAGAAGGGTCAAATATTGATGCTCAGAGTGATGAAGACATGGATTTCCATGTTTGTTTATGGTGATATCATGTGATTTGGTGAGGATTGCTTGCTTTGGCAAGCCTATTCAAGTGACCTAGCTAGCCTAGGTGATGTTGCATGGATGTTGGAGCTTCTTGGTGACTTGAGAATCATGTTAAAATGATGGAGAGAATGAGTGGAGAGTGTCTAGGAACTCACATGAGTTGCAAGGTGCAAATACGGGTTGGTGACCACGTCTAAGGTGCTCATTTGGAACATGTATTGTTGTTAGATTACTATTGAGTTGTAAATATATATGAGATCATGGATATATGTAGCTAGTTGATTCATGATGTACCAAGTAGTTTATGACCATTTGTATTGTTTTTATGATGTGTTATGAGGTATTTTTTAGTTTACCCTAGCCTTTACATTGCAAAACCCTAGGGGCTAACTATCCAAATGAGATATTCTGCAGATATGGAGTGTTAATTGTGACATGATGACAATTGTAGATGTATGTAGGGTGTATCCTTTTATTGTGGGAAAACGGTTAGGTTGCCATGATGAGTATTTTTAAAGATATGATGTTTTGTCATGAAATAGGGTAATAAACGAGGCCATTTCCAGCTCGAATCTGGTCTTTTGATGCTCACCATGAGTTGTATGCTTTGCATGGAGACCTGAGATCTTTGGCATAGTCTCTTATTTAAGTTATGTATATTCACAAAAATAATGAGGTGGCTATATTTCCATGTCTTTATGAATGATCGTTAAGAAGATAAAGTGGTTTGAAACCCTAGCTAGGAATAGCTTGTAGAAGAAGAGGTATAGTAAGTCTATTTTGATTGGTTTCAAAAAATTGATGATTAGATGTTGTAGAGGACTCTTCTAAATTTCAAGAAAGGTGGATTAGAGCATGTGGTAGTATGTGGGCACCACCTGAATATCCATGTTTCTGAAGAGTTCCAATTTTTGGTAAAGTTTCCCAAATGAGGTAATGTCTACATTGGCATTTATTATAACTCGGGATTTTTTCTTGATGTTAATGAAATTTTCAGATCATAGTTGTGATGCAAAGGAAAAAATGTTCCCTATTTGCATTGACTAGTTTTATTGGTAGTTTGGATTATCTTTTAGTAGAATTTAGATTACAAGATCTATACGGGGAATTAGGACTACATTCAAGTTTGGAGGATGCTTATTCTACAAGGGTACAAGTGGCTACATGAGGTAAGATGTTGATTTTGGTTTTATTAAGCTTGGTGATGGTTTCGTTTGGATTAGAAATTATGTCTAAGTATGTTTCATGCTTTGGTTATTCTTGGAAGTGGTTTGTGGTATTATGGAGTATGTTGGGATAACTACTAGTTCTTGAGTCCAAGAAGGGGTAAAAAGTAGTTTGCAAATATTGGCTTTGTTGAAGGCCTTCCACTTATAGTTGGAAGAAGTTTGTACATATTCCATTGACACAATTTCTTCTTGTGCAGGCCAAAAAATAATTTCCCCTACACATATTTCACTTAATACTCTCTAAGCTTCTTTGTCACAGGTTCTTTTGGCTTCTCTTACACCAAATTTTGCGACATACATTATAAATCATTTGTTTATTTTTTTCCATCTTATTAATCAACTTTGAAATTGTCTATAACCCACAATGAGAATAGTTTTTATTATCATATAACCAATGTATAGATTAATAAAAGTATAATTCTATATTTCTTGTACTTTAAATTAGATTACATTATTAATTTTCTGGTGTGTAACTTGTTATTTTTTGTCTTGTTTTTAATTTTTTTTGGCTCTTATCAAATTATATCCTTATGAAATTTCTTCTGAGTTTGCAGATATAAGATTGGTGAAATGCACTTTAGGTCTTGATGGGAGGTTTAGGTTAATACTACCACCGAATCGCTTCCATGTGACTCCTTTGAAGACAGTACAACTCATAATTTATTTCCCTTTTCCATATTTCTCCATCAAATGATAAAGAAAATCCACTATGGCCTTGATATAGGCATGATGATGACATCAACCTCTTGAACCGTCAAAGGAATTCTTGATTTCCAATGCGTTGACAAAAAAATCCAAAATCCAAGTTACCAAACACAAGATTTAAGAGAGCCCACTTCGAGCTATGTAAAACAAATACTTTTAAAAAATAGTCACAGAGGGTACCGCATATTATTGATCTATATGGTTAAACCATTGTGGCTTTCATAAATAGTCACAACAAATCCGTCACCTCAAACCCCTTAGTGGGTGGCTCCAGCAATGTTAAGTTGTGAACTAGCCCATCCACTTCACCATAGAACCGTTTTAAGCCATTATTTGATTCCCTTCCAAATCCCAAGCGAGTTTTAGCCTCAACATCAAAGGAGGAAGCAGTAGTTCAACAACTGAGCCCATATTTAGTGGTTAAAGTTCTTACTAGTTCTCAATAATAGGATAATGCTATTATTACTTCAATATCGATTCTTTTATGTTCTCCCTTTAAAAAGGTATCTGGTCACTCTCTAATCAACCCCTACACCACCTTTAGAAAGGTGATTATATTCTACTCAAATCAAAAGTAAATATCAATCTAATGAATTTTTAGATTCTAATTAGCAATGGTTATTTTAAAGTAGTTATAAAACCCTCAGAGTATTGAACTCAAAACAAATCTCCCTTTATCCATGTTTATGATTCAGTTTCTTCTCATGGAATTTTAGGGGTCTTACAAACTACACCTGTAAGTACATAATCGAATAATTTTTTAAGTCATGCGTAGACATGGAAATTAAGGTGGAAGCTTTTCTACTATCCAATATTATTAAATTTATCTACATAGATAGGGAAGATATTAATAACACTCATGACCCTACTTTTGGATTAATTATTATTTTTCGTCTCCTAAATGGCAGCCACACTAATTTATTTATGGAATTGACCCAACACATTATAGTCTCTCTAGGTGTTATACAACATTAATAACTAATCATTTGGGGTGATTTCTATTAATGAATTTGTAGTATGCTTGACATTTAATAAAATAGATAAAAAAAATTAGGGTAAGTGTGAAATTCATGGTAGAAGGGAACTAAGAAGGCAGTTGGATAATTGATGGTGAGTGGTTGTTAGGTGGCATGGAGTGTGGGCCTTCTAAATGACCTGTAGAACTGTCACCTCCTTGCATAATTAAATAAGATCTCTATTTGAGGTATAGAGGTGTCAACTAGAGGAAACCCAAGGTAACATGTAAATTTAGAAGAATATGAATAGTTACAACGTGTGAATCTTAGAGTGCAGTTTTACCTAGAAGCACTACAAGATAACATACCCTATATCCACAATGTTTCCACAATATCTTTGTGGGTATTTGAGGCAATATTGCGAATCCAATTTTGTGGACTCCACCCACAAAAATATTGTGAAAAAATTATATTGTAGAAAATTTGTGACAGTTACCATAGTTGAAAATGTGTGGCAACAACCACAAAAATAAAAGAGTGGCATTACAACAATTCTAATGATTTTGAATTTGCAACAATTTTAAAAATTGCGACTTTACCACAAACCAATAACAGATAAGATATTGAATCCAACATTTACAAGGATACAATATTAATATTTTTTTCTCTATATATTCAAATTTTTGAATGTTTTCAATTTCTTTATAATTTTAAAAAATATGTATCTAAATAACATTGGAAAAATTCTAATATTATTTAAAAATAAAATGTAATTTTACTAAGTTATATAAGGGAAACTTTACTAAGAAATAGGGTTCATCACACACACACACACACACACGGTTTTTTTATTTTTATTCCCTTACATAAATTTTTTGAGGGAAATATTAGGAAATCATTATGATACAAAAGCTAACAGTTTTATGCACAAGATTGGTGTTTTAGTGTTAAAAAAGGGGTTACAAATAAAATTGTAGGGATCCATGCACAACTAGTCATTATTACCATTGATATAATTTTGTAACATCTTTAAAGCATAGGGTTCATTATTATTCTATTTCCATAACATGGAATACATTTGAAACATGGGAATTGATATCAAAAACTCACACCATTTTCAAATTTTACATTGAAATTTCTAAAGCAATAACAATTTGTGTTGATAACTGTAGAAAAAAATTTATGTCTAAAATTTGAAATTGTAACAGATACTAATATTTGGAAAGGGGAAACATATTGAATAGTTTCTACTTGATGAGAAAAATGAGAGTATAGTGAGTTGATGAGACATTCATTTTCTGCTAGTATCAATTTTAAGTATATTCAAAGGGCATGTGGCTACATATTTCTTTTACAACAGAAACTCTTGAATATAACCATGTTTTAAATTGTTTGTATTTCACAGAATGAGATTCTATATTGTCATGATATCCTCTAGATCGATGAAATAATAAATAAAACAACATATTCATAATATAAAAAGAACTAAAAACTAAATCTATGTAACGATTATTCTATAAATGAATGATTATCTACTTGCTCATTAAATATTTTTTTTTTGAAACTGTAATCAGATTTTTATATACCCTTAATAATTTAATTTTTCTTGCAAACCACTCCCTGAAAAAATCCCTGAATAAAAATGGTAGACAATCAACATATAATCCCACATCAAAATGATGACAACACAAATCTACACAAATAATGGACATGACATACTTATATATAAAAATGATAGCTTCGAGAGAAAAAACTACAGCTAAAACCGTTCCTTTATGTGAACCTTCCAACTCAGAACTATCGGTTTTCATTGCCAAAAGAAGGGCATAAAATATTGCGATCAATGATATCAACCATACTATCTAGAATTTTTTGCATATATTATGAGTAAATTAGGGCATCATCAATGGAAATCATGAAAGAGTTAATGTCTAACTCTTCAATATTCAGTTATCAATCACTTTGACCTCTTCAAATTATCCATGCAGGCTCTGAAATTAAAAGACACCTTTTTAAAAACATATACTAAATTTGATTATATATCTCATAGCACATATTTCTTTTTTAATGTCAAATTAACTTTTTATTATTAAATATTAGTAACTATCCACAAACAACTCACTTATATTTAATATACTTCACTATATTAAAATTTAATATCTTACCCTTTTATTATTTGTAGATAATGTGATCAATTTTAAATTAATTGAAAACAATAATAAAGCAACTAATAATTTTTAGTTTTAAGAATAAATATTATTACAAGATTTAATATTAGAAATAATATAATAAATAATAATCTAATTGTTTCTTAGTTATTTATGAATTTAATTATGTTTTAATGGAGATATTTTGCAAAAGTTTAATCTTTATTAACATTTTTTCATGTGGTTTTTCAATATATATTTTACATGAATTTTCAATTCAAATAGAATTGTGAAAAATATGTAAAGGCAATGAATTTTTGTGACAACCATAAAAAAAAATCATAATGATGTGATTAGTGTAAAAAAATCTGTTAACTTCTTTTTGAAAAAATCATAGCACCCAAAAACATATTTTAATGACATTTTTGATATTTGATATTAATTAAAATAAAGAATATTACTAATTTCTTTAGGTGATGTATGCTCTCATAAGTATATTTGTAAGATAGATATGAATGTTGTGGATTTACATTATTGATTTCTTACTCTAATATACTATAATAAAATTGAATTTAAAGAATATATATAGTGTAATTTTTAACTAAGTGAAACTGAGATAAATTAACTATAATAAATTATTTAGCATACACATAATTAATTGTGTGAATAAATATATGAGGATTTTTAGAGTTACAGAAGCAAATCTAAGATTTATTAAATGTATATAATTCATAATGTTAATTTAAGTTTTAGATCGTAGAGATCATCCATAAAAATATTTCATCTTTTCATTCAAAAAAATGTTTACAATGTGTATAATTCACAAAGTTAATCCCATCCTTTGATCATTGTAGATAATGTGATATATTGTGGATTTGCATTGTAGATAATGTGATATATAGTGGATTTGCGACCATATTTATGTTTATGTAATATAGATGATTTAAAGTTTTATATCAAATCTTTATGATGTTGTAGAATAACCACAAGGTCTAGTTTATAAATAAACATATACTGTAGATATTCTACAATTATTTCACAATATTATTTTAACGTGGATACAATTGTCGATAAAGGAACCTAATTCTACTAGTTTCAGTCATTGTCGGCATGTGTTGGGTTCAAATATCTATAGATAGATTGTAAGATAAAAATTCTTCAAATTGAAGAAGTTTTCATGTTGATTTGGGCCACATAATGACAACCAACTAGACTTTTTATAAATATGGGGATGCTTGTGTGATTTTCCAAAAGGGAAGCTAAGGAAAACATGCATCATGATGACTCAAGATTGATAATCCAACAAGGTTTGGAGGTGTAAATTTCAAAGAATTGATTAAAACTTTAGAAACATAAAGGATGAAAAGGAAATATTTCCAATGTTCAATTGATGCAAAATTTGCTTGATAGAATTTTTTTTAGCCAAGGTTTGAAATATGTGTTCAAAAATGATCAATAACTTAGGCGAAAACAAGAAAATCAAGAGGATCAAAGACCCAAAGGATTGTCCTAGAAACAATTTTAACAAGGCTGATAAACACAATGAACAATCATGCGAGTTCAAAACAAAAAGACAAATTAATGACCAAAGATTAATGAATGATAAATAATCAATGGATCAAAGTTATTGTCCTAAATGGATAAGTCAATATGGTGAATGAGACACAATCACACAATTTTTTTTGTAAACAAATCAATCAAATGGATTAATTCTTGTGTCCGATCAATAAATAGTTTGACGCATAATATGACCAATAAAATGTCACCAATTATGCAAGTTCAAAAACAACAAGACGTAAGAAATAACAAAAGTTTGATACGATTTCCAAACAAGGTATACTTAAAGTGAGTTTAGACCCAATCAAGACCTAAATATCAAAAAGTAAAAGTTACAAAAATTAATGACACAACAATACCACTAAGATACGTTAACCAGAATTTATGGAAAAGTATGGTATTAGTTTCGAAATAATATTAATATGATGCGCATAAAGGTAAAAACAACACTTTTCAAAATCAAGGTAATGTTTGAAGGCAAACTAAGGCTAGATTATACCAAGGAATTGTTATGATTAATGTAGCCTAATGTTATAATGTAGACACTTAGGCCAATTTGGCAAGAAACAAGACGTAAGTATCAAAAATTGTGGTGATAGGATTCAAGAAAGATAACACCTCAAAAGAGAATCAAGTGATGAATCAAGCCTAACTATGATGACGATCTTGATTTGGGTATCAAGATCAAATAGTTACCAAATATATGAGTACATGTTCACACACTTTAGACATTTAACCACCCATCTGCAAACATGGATGAGTGTAAACAGACATTAAAGTGGTAACAACATAAGCTGGAAACACATGTGTGGTCACTCCTCTTTTTATCAACAAAGTGTCAAGAGAAAGTGAAGGAAGTAGTATAAGTGGGGATGAAAACTCTTTGCCTCACTTTGGTAGAGTTTTGCCTCACCTTAGGGTGAGTGTAAAACTAAGAAAAATTAAAGCTTCACACGTTCCATGATGAATTTTGGATCTTTACAACAACAATTTGGTCAAGTTGGCTCCAAAGACTGAATGGATTTCCTAGGTGGTTTTTTCAACTAGGTGTCACAAGTTATCTAAGAGAAATCTCAGTTTTCCAAGGTTTCCCAAGGATTGTCTCGGATTTACTTTACCCCCTTCAAGCATAGTGGGAAAAATATGTGTCCATTGTGTACTCTCACTAGGGGCCGCGATATAGGATAACTTTTTCATTAAATATCATGTGTATACTACTCAAGTAGGTGTGCGGTGAACTTCCCGTTTCATCCACAAGGTTCCCTCTTATGGGGACTAGTTTGGGGTTCCTAGGACCACCCACATTGTTGTAGCTTAAGGCTTATGCGAAAGGGGTTATGTCTTAGTTCTAAGCTGATGGGGCATACCCTTATCCAAACCTGCAAATCAAGTGTTTTGAATGTGGTTTATCCATTCATTTTTTGGCATCCTGCAACATGCGTGTAGTTAGAATTTTTTTTTTCTAACTCCTTTCTTTGAAATTTTTTTTTAAGTCTTGCACTCAAGCATTAGTAGTCCTCCAAGTAAATCATATTATTTAAAAGAGGATTGAGATTTGCTTTTGATTTTAAAGATCATAAAATATATGCAAGAGTCTTAGCATACACAAAAAATAATAAAACTAAATAGTAAAGGAAAGGTTTGAAATTAATGAACCATACAAAAAACTTGATAAATGTTCATTCCCTTAAACCAAAAATGAAAGATGAAGTTTACAATGCAACCAAATGTTAGAAAATGAAGACTAAATTTTCTTTTCATTCTCATGATCACACCTAAGGTGCAAGATAAGAGCATACACAAAATTTATCCAAACTAGATAGAAATGGAGAAATTCAAATCAAAGGACCATAAAAAAAATGTTTTATAGAAGGTTAATTCTCTTAAGCAAAATGAATAATCAAATTTCCATGTTAATCCAAATGTTAAAAAGATAGAGATCAAATTTGTTTTTAATTCTCAAGATCACCAAAATTTGTAAGATAAAATCATACACAAGCTTTGGTCTAAATCAAATAATGGCATTAAAATACAATATTCATCAAAACATTAAAGATGTTAGAAAATTTACCAATTTTACAATAAAGGGAAAACCCTGTAGATTGTTTAAGAATAAATCTAATAATTTATGTTTTTATTGTGCATTTCACATCAATATATTTCCAATGCAAAAAAAAATGAGGATTCATTTCGAGTTTTAGAGAAAACATTATGCCCTCTCAGAAGATGGGTTACACATATGCTCTTATGCTCACAAGTATGCACTTAACATGTACCAAAAAAATTATCCCTTAATCATGTAAAATGGTCACATTTTTTCAACCAAGATTCAATTTTGACAACAACATATCACATTAATATAAGAATAGAAGACTACAACACTATCAAAGGGATTAACATTTGGATGATCAAAAACTTAATATTTTCAATAAATTGACAAAACTAACATGTATAGTGTAGAAAAAGTAAGCTCTAAAAATAAAAACATGAAGAAATATTAAAATATTCTCACCACGATTTAATTTTTATAGAAACCTACAACATTATTATGTAAATATAAGACTCAAGACTATCAAAAACTAACCTACATGGTCAATAATTTTATATTTTCAAGAAATTGACAAAACTAGCACTTAGAATGTTGAAAAAGTAAGCTCTAAAAATGAAAACATGGAGAAATATTGAAATTTTCCCATCAATTCCCCAATTTCAATAGAAATTCACCTCCTTTATACCTACAAGGAAGTAACTCAACACATGCAAACTCAACAAAACAAGTTACATGTTATGTCAATATATGCAAAAAGAGGGTTAGTAACAAAAATCGAAACAATAACTACAAAAACTTGAAATTAAGTGCAATGGACAATGGAGAAAGTCCCACTGGGCGTGCCAAATGTATTAATGTATTTTTTAGCTATACTAAAGGGAATTGAAACTAACACCTTAATAGTTTGAAAACATGAACTAACTACACAAAGATCATCAGGTTAAGAGCTAAACAAGACTAAATACCTAAGCATTATGCATTAGAAATTGGAATAGAAATCAAACTAATATGCTAAGATGATTTGAATCTCTACTCTTTAGATCGCCAAAAACACTAAATGAACCTAGATAGATCAATGGAAATCAACGTTGATTGTTTGATCTTACATGGTTTGGGAATGGAAGATCATAAAAGTATGACTACAAGACAGTATTTTGATTCTCTCCATATGACCCAAAACCTTAGATGAATGAAATTCAAGAATGAGGCTATTATCTCAAATGAAAGATTCTCTAAGATAAAATGCCTATATATTAGCTATAAACATGCAAGCTATAAGAAGAAAAGTATAGGAGGGTAATTTATATAGCCCAATGGATAAAAGAATCTCTACATCCCTTTACATGTGGGATAATAGAGAGGTTTGTCTTAGTTATCAAGATAAGCATAGTTTAGAAGTGGGTTTGAGTCAACCTTAGAAGATTTTACTTTTTCCTTTAGTGACTCATGGGGATTGAGGGGGTTTCTTAATTAAATAAGTTGATTAATTAATAGGTGTGAAAACTTATAGAAGTATTTATAGGAATAGTTAGTACTGATTTATGTTATAAGAGGATTTTAATCAAATAAATGTTGATTTATTGATTGAATAGAAGAGAGAATTAAATAATTAAGAATAATTAATTAATCTAGATAGAAATGGGAGGTGATTAACGGAAGTTTGTTAATTTGTGTCATTGTGTGAGAGAAGAGTTCCCATTAATTAACGTAATATAATTAATTAATGATGATATGCAGATAAAATACGTGATATTGACGATATGTCGTTAATTTGCAGGAAAGGGTATAATTGACTTAATTTAAGTATTTAAATTACTAAAACTAAATTAGAAGTGTCTACAATCATGACATATTATTGTGGATGATTATGTGAATATGAATATTGGATATATAGTTAGGATATTATATTAAGTATAAATATATCTATAATGTTTAATTTTAATATATGTTTTCGCTCACAAATTGCACCCTAGTTGTCATTTGATCATGACAGATCAAGAATTTTGGACAACATTGGATTTCCCATCTTTGAGTGTGGGAATTTAAAATTGAGACAAACCGGAAAGGGAAGGTTGGCTCGTCTAGTTATTGCTAATCCTAAGGACTAAAAATACGTCTATGCTAAGCATGGTACATAACACATCGAAGTAATTAGTGGAGAGAGGGAGGCTTAGAGGTGGAAAACATAAATAAACTATGATAAAAGCATTATTGTTAACACCAAGGAAATGGTTGATCACTCTCTCTTGAATTCTTAGAAAAGAAAGAAGATCCAATGCAACTTTAGATGGACATATGCTTGTCACTTTCCAACGTCTGCAACTAAATCATTTCGAAACCCAATATATTTGACAGATAAATGATAAGAAATTGTAACGCCCATAAAAACAACCCACTTGAGACCCAAGGAACAACCTAGGATTAGATAGGAAAATTATGGAATAATTTTCTTTTTTGTTTAAAAGTGTCTTCAACCAGGTTACAAGACAATAGTTGTCACAAACAAGGTTCCAGATCAATACTAATTTACTAGATTATATTTTTTTCTTTATTAACAATTATTAAAGGTCACAAGGTCAAAATTTAGGGTTAGAAAGTTCAATTAGGTTAAGAGGGTAATTTCACACTACACCACTCTCTAACTGGCTTAAAATATTCAACTTGATTTTTCTCAGAATTAACACTCTCAAAACTTTCCTAAAATATTCCCAAAGGATAGGAAATTTCCTCACCTTTCCAATGATATAAATAAGTCCTCCTAACTCCTCATATTTCTCAAGTTATGGGCCGAGGGACCTTGGGAGGAAATTTTTCCCAAGAGCGGGCCTGCAGGCCTAGGGAAGAAAATTTTCCCATGCGTGGGCCAGTGCAATGGGGAGAAAATTTGGAACATTTTCCTTATTCAGGGAAAAAGCACGATTTACCTCCACGCGCCCACGAGCCCGAAGAGGACACGTGTTGGCTTTATAACACCCCTGTGGAAAATTGGGTTGTTAAAGTGATTTAAGACATTATGTCTTTTCGGCCAAAAAGTGCTAGGGATCAAAATTTACCACACCTCCACGCCTCCATAGACACCCAAGGCTGTCCACGTGTTGAAATTTAAAGATTGGTTGCAGGTCATTAAGACAAATGGCCATGGTTGCGGTGGGGGAAAAAATTAGGAAAATTTTCAAAAATTTTCTGAAGCACTAAGTTAAAAAGGGATCCGCTCCTCCGCCAATGCCTTGTGGTGCCACGTGGCAGCCTCTAATTGGCTACGGGCTGGCAAGGCCAATGGGGAAAATTAGGAAAATTTTTCCAAAACATTTTAAAGGCTAAGTTTAATGTTATGGACCCATGAAAGACAACCAAAGGGCAAAAGCGAGGCGGCGGGTCCGTGGGGGAAATTTTTCCAAAAAAAATTCTTTCAGAACTTAGGATATTCTTTTGACCAAAAAGAAAGGCCTGTGGGTTAGCGGAGTGGCAGGGAAATTCATTCCTTTGGCACTTTTTGACCAAAAGTGCTAAGGGAAAATTCAGGCCCACGGGTCCGCCAAGGAAATTTTTCCCTAAATCTTTTTTTTGATAGTTAGAATTTATTTTTTGACGCCAAATGAAGAAAAACTTCAGAAGGCCATAACTTTTGATATTGAGCTCAGTTTTGGGAAAACAAGGAATTTCTGGAAATATCTCGACATCCTCTTTACACAAGTAATCATTAAATTTTTATTTTGATAAATTTTAAGGAGTCAATTTCAAGAAAACGATCTGTCAGGCTTTTAAAGGGCAAGCTAGTAGATTTTAACTTATGAAATTTTAATCAATTGGATCCTTCTTCCTCTCTCAACATGTCAATTAGACATGGAGAATTATTCTTAGATGGATTTAGGATGGATTTGGAAGGTAATTTTGTTTTATTGATTCCCAATTTTTTAAAATTATACAACTTTGACAGCAAAACGACAGTGACAAAATGGTTTGAGCCTGATTTTGCTAAGTTTTCTAAGAAATTCCTTAAGTATTTTTGTCTAATTGAATTCATTTAGGGCATAATACTTCAATTTAATCATTTCATTTGTTATTTCATTGTTGCAGGTTCAAACTGTGCATTTTTGGATAAAGTATTTGCCAGTTTGAAAATTTAAAACAGAGATCAAATTTTAAAGGATCTATTCACCATTTTCATCTTCTAAGTATTAGAATTCATTCCAATTCTAATCTAATACATTTAGTTGATTCAATTACAACTATTCAAAAGCTAAAATACATATCTGATTTCCAAATTTTACATATTTCAAAAGACAGAGTATTACACTTCCTTCATACACATTTCTTTCTTTCAAACAAAGATTACAACTCACATTTAGATGATCAAATTCAATACAATGATGCAATTTGAGGAAGGTAGTGTAATCCTTTATTGATTTCAAATACAAATTTACAACTTTTCTTTCATTCTTCAAATTCCTCATACAGAATACAATTCTTTCACATTCCATTAAAGGTTGAAAACAGAGTTTATCTCTTTCACATTACAATATACAAATTTCAAATCAATACAACATCTTTCCTTTACAAAACATGTACAAGTTCATCCAATTCAAGTGGGAAATGTTGTAACTACGGTTATCATATATCAACAATGAACTATCAAACTGTCTTTTTCTCTTGCTCCAAAACAATAGCATGCTAAATTTCTCATTCTCTCTAAATTATGATCACAAGAAGAGTAGGGGAAAGGAAACACTTTCCACCCAACCAATACATCTAATGAAGATGAGAATCCATCCTTACTTCCTTGACCTCTAAGCCCCAACCATAGTGTAATAATATATATGATTCAACTCATGCCAGCAACAAGCTTCCACAACACACACAAGCAGTATTTTGTTTCACATATAAAAATAAAGTCCAAAACAAAACATAGTTTGCAACTACAGTTAAAAGCATTAAAAACATTAACTAAGGATTCTATTAAGCAAGCCACAAGGAGAAAGAAACTATGGGGGATGCTACTTGTTCCTCCCGAAAGGGGAAATGGGTATCACAACCTGAATTTCAAACCGCCAAAGTATAGTATATCAAAACCCTGACACACTCATATGCCTCCCGCAAAGTACCCATTATTCCTCTTATTTTCTTATGCCTCCCCAACCTCTTACGGGACCCCATAACGAGTAAATAAATGTAATCTATTTCTTTGTAAGGTTGAACCTAAATCCCAACTCCCTCCACACTTATAGCTCCCTTAAACACACTTGTGCCTCCCACAAAATAAACCCCATACTCTTCTCCTACATCATTCCTAGGCCATCTACCCAACAACCCACAAACATGCCAAAACATTCACAACATAACATTTACATTCATAAAAGAAGAGCATTTCAAGAGCCAAGCTCTTACCTCTCCATGATGGAGTTTCCCAAGTTCCAAATAACAGTTGTTTCTAAGCAAACAATCCAAAAATCCACCAAACAACAAGCATGCAACAATCTTCAAACTTCTCCAACAGAAAGAGCTCCCAAAATAGCAAGGAATTCACCCAAGAATGAAGTCTCCAAAGTGAAGCAACCCAAAACAAGGCAAGGAATTCAAATTTTATAGAAGAGGGAAGGGAAGAGGATGAGGTGGATCCATGTAGGATGCCACATCACACATCCTCAACCCCAACCCAAAAGTACAACTTCATTCTCCAATGCATAATAAATAGGTGGGTGAATAATATGACAATTTACTTACATACTCAAATCAAACCCACACCCCAAAGCACTGAAATTAAACCATGTAAGAAAAGTGTAATTAAAACTTACAATTTGAATTCCACAAATGCATTATAAAAGTCTAAAATCAACCCTCCAACCATAGGTATGGTTGGTAAATGAATTTAAGAGGTATGGGACAAGTTTAACTTGTCCCACAAGCCTCCAAAATCAGTCCTCCAAAGGACAAATTCGAATTTCCAAGAAGGTGGAGTGTTTCACACTCAAAATTTAACTTACACATCACTTACAAATCTACTTACAACACTTTAATTCAAGGCCAACAACTCTATTAATTACTTTCTTATGACATATTTTAATTAATTAACTTAACAACATGATTACTCACAATATTACACACCATTTAATGAATAATGAAAGGATCAATGCACCACAAAATAAACACATGAAAACATAAACAAAGGAACCAATAAATAAATACACATAACCCCTTAGTCACATATAAAGGTCATCCCTACCATGGGAATCCCTAACACACACAAACATGCACAAATAAATATTAGTTGCCATGGCGACCTTGTTGAATTCAGCTATAATTCTAATGTGGTTGGTCTACAATCCCCCAATGTTTTTTGTAATATTTTATCTTTCAAAACATGAATACCTCCTTTGGCCTCGTTGCCATATCATGAATATTTAAAATAATATAAATAACATTCCAAAATCATCTGGATATATGTATCACTAGCAACATCAAAGTAACCAACAAGATCATTTGCAATTTTACTCAACAACTATATCATCATCAAATAATTTCCATTTCAAGGTCTACTCAAAATATCCAAATATCACATGTCTGAAACAACAATCCATATTATTACCATGTAAAACAGTATAGGTCAACATCAATATCCAAAATGTCTCTAATAATCATCATGTATCATAGTTGAATCAAGTCAATAATAATCCATGATCTAATATCTAACATCATACTATAATAAAGTCCATAATCATGTCCATAATATAATCAGCAGTATTAGGATTAGTATAAAAAAAAGTGTCAAAGGGAAGTGGGCACTACTTTCCCCTCCCCTTCAGACTCGAATTCCTCCTGGAAGTCACTAGAACAAATGTGGAAAAATAAATTCAGTATCAAAGTAGCATCCTTTCATGTAGTCTATAGTCTCATCATATCCATCCGACTCCACCCAAACTTGATTAACTTATCTACTCCAAAGGCTCCATGGTCCTGCGATCTAGAATGTGAACGGGCTCCACCATTAGCTGCCCCTAATCTTACACCTGTAATGAGGTCCAATCTAACACATGAGAAGGCTCAGATAATATATCTCTTGATAACTAAAACATGAAACACATCATGTACGTGAGAAAAGCTAGGGTGGAAATGCTAGATGGTAGGCCAAAGGGCTAATATGATCCAAGATCTCAAAAGGACCCAAAAATCTAGAAGCTAACTTAGATCCTTTTACATAACAGATAGGGCTCTTGTGTGGCCTGACATGAAGGAACGCCTTCATTCCCATATCAAAAATACGATCGGTCCTATGCTGATCTGGGTACTTCTTCTGCCTGTTTTGTGCCTCCTGCAGTCTCTGTATGATCAAAACCAGCTGCTACTTCATGTCCATTAACAAATTTAGTTCTAGTGAAACCTTGTCCTCTATCCTATCCCAACTAAGAGGTGTCTTTCACTCTCTATCATACAAGGTCCTGAAAAACGAGCCATGCCTATAGAACTTTGAAAACTATTATTGTAGGGAAAATTCACCAAGTACAAGTACTCCTCCCATCTAGACTATTGATCCGTCACATAAAACCTGAGCATATCCTCTTAAATTTAATTCACCCACTTAGTCTTTCCATCTGTCTTTGAGGTGATATACTGTAATGAAATTAAACTTTGTCCCAAGGGCATACTACATGGTAATCAAAAAAATGGGAAGCGTACAAAGTATCGTGGTCACTAATGATGTTCTCATGGAATCCCATGCAACCTGACAATCTCATCAAGATATACCCGTGCCACTTCACTAGCTATATAAGTGGTCTTTACTAGAGAAAAATGAGTCACTTCTATAAATTTATCAACCATGACCATGATGGCGTTGTGGTGATATCCCGACATCGGTAGCCCAACAATGAAGTCCATAGAAATGATGTCCTGTTTCCACTCCGGTATAACATGAGGAAAGAGAAGGCTATCTGTTTGCTAAAGCTTGACATTTAATTTCTAACACTCTAAACGTCGTGACACAAACTAAGCCATGTATCTGTGAAGTCCTCTCCAACGATATAGCTGTCTCAAGGTGGCGTGTATCTTCTTCACCCTCGGATGGGTTGAATAGGGTGCACGATGTGCCTCTGTCCAATATGTCCTGCCTCAAGCCTTCCGTCTTTGGGAACATAAATCTTACCTCTGTGTCTGAGAATACCATCAACATCTAGTGAGAAAAACATCGAAACTTCCCCTCGAGGGGTCTTTGATATTCAATCTCTACTCGAACTCCAATGTAGAAGTTTTCAGGAGGAAGCTGCTGAAGAATCTTGCTTTGTAAATCCTTTTGATCACTTAAGGTGGCCATAACCACATGTCTCCATCTACTGAGAGCGTCTGCCACAAAATTCTCCTTCCCCTTCACATGCTCTATCTCCATATCATAATCACAAAGAAACTCCTTCCAACGCCGCTGACGAGCGTTGAGATTGGGCAGAGTGAAGAGGTGATGAAGACTCAGGTGATCTGTCTTGAGTGTGAATCTTTGACCAAGCAGAAAGTTCCTCCTTCGAACCAAAGTGTACACAACTGTCTACAAGCTCAAGATTGTGATTCAGATAATCAAGCTCATAATCCTTGAGTTTGCGAGACTCAGAAAGTCACTTACTCCGCCTTCCTGCATCAACACACCTCCAAGCCCTACTAAAGAAGCATCCATGCAAATAAAAAACTGTCCCTATGGTTCCGACACTGTAATGATATGTGTTGTAGTGACGAAATTCCTTTAATGTCCTGAAGGCTTGCTCGCACCTGTTTGACTAAACAAACTTCTTCCCTTTCCATTCAAGGGAAGTAATGGGGAGTGCACAATCTGAGAGAAGTCCTGAACAAATATCCTGTAATAACATGCTAGTCCTATGAAGCTGCACACCTCTGTCATAGTAGTGGGGGTTGGCCAATCCATGATAGCTCTAATCTTGGAAGGATCGATGGCGATACCTTCCCTAGAAATGATATGACCCAAATATTGCGTACCTCGGTCTGAAAGAATGCACACTTCTCCAAGTTCCCATCCCGTAAAGCTACTGCTCCTCGAAGACACTAAAGAACCTGGTGAAGGTGCCCCTCGTGCTCCTCATGCATACGTGAGTAAATCAAAATGTCATCAAGGAAGATGAGCACGAAGTGATCTAAGAAATTCCTGAATACCCCATTCATCAAACTCATAAATACTGCATGGGGGCATTAGTCAAACCAAAAGGTACCACTGTGAACTCATAGTGGCCATATCTCATACGAAGGTGGTCTTATGAATGTCTACCTCTAAAATCCTCAGCTGATGGTAGCTTGACTTAAGGTCTATCTTAGAGAAAGTCTGTGGCTCCCTTCATCTGATAAAACAAATCATCAATGCATGGAAGGGGATAACGATTCTTCAATCTTTACCTTATTTAGCTAGCGGTAATCAATACACAACCGCAAGGATCCATCCTTCTTCTTTACAAAGATCACTGGTGCACCCCAAGGGGACATGCTAGGATGAATTAGGCCCTTCTCTAGAAGGCCCTCAAGTTGTAACTTGAGCTCGTAGAGCTCAGGGGTAGTCATCCGGTAAGGTGCTCGTGAGATAGGCTCTTGCTCCTGGAACAAGATCTATATGAAAATCAATCTCACGTGGGGGTGGTAACCCCAGTAGCTCCCCTGGAAATACATCTGTAAACTCTCTCAAAATGGGATGATCATCTAGCGATGGTCCACTAGACCCATCCTTTGATCTATCACTGACTGTAACAACATACATCTGACAACCCCGTCGCACACACCGCTTAAGCTACATAGCAGAGATGGTGTGAATAGAAACATGGGTCTTTTGACCCCTGAAATCACCGATTCAACTCCCAAATCATCTACACAAAATATAATCTTGTGGTAACAATCCATCCTGAGCCCTATGTGCAGATAATCAATCCATGCCCAAGATGACTCCATAAGATACCAACGGAAGGATACAAAGATCTCGAGGTAGTGGTAAAAGGTCCCAAATCCACTACACACTCCTTGACTAAGGATTCTACAAAGATCTTGGCTCTCGAAGCCATCTCAACGTCCCAACTAAGACCCTACCTAACTGCCACCAGCCTGCATCGCTCTACTAAAGATGGTGCAATAAAAGAATCAGAAGAACCAGAATCAAACAAAAAGGAGGTAAGAATGCCTCCAATGTTACCTATAGTCTCAATAAATATACTTTGATGCCCTTCCTGGCGGTTCTCGACAGTTGCATACATCCTATGTTTGCGCCCCATATCACCAACAGTAGGATCTGAGATCCGTGTCTTACCCAAGTTGTTATTAGGGTTTTATGGGAAGTCTCTCCAAAAATGTCGAGTAACACCACACCCAAAACAACCGCCTGATCCTCTCCCCTGTGTAGCAATTCCAGCCGGGTACTCTAGAGGACTTTGGTGTGGATCTTGATGATCTGGATACTAGGTTTCCTGATGTCTCTACTGGAGAGCTTTTTCTGAGTGAGCTCTCTAGGCACCCTGTGTCCTGATGGGACCCCTGGGAGGAGGCCCCATACTCCGACCTCTCTATGCATCAAACCTCTATGGAGGTTTAAAAGGTGGGCAAGCACTGCTGCTGTTGCTGCTATTATTGTGGTCTAAAAGATGACTATGTTAAACCCTATCCACCACGAAGAAGAGGTACTGACCCTCTCGATCTACTATTCTTCATCTAATGCTATACGGCATCTTCGGACTCGGTCTCTAGCCTGTTGGGTCTTTCCCCAAGTCTCCTCTGCTATATAGGCCTTCTCGACGGCCTCAACTAATGTGTTTGTAGACAATGGATTTGCACTACACTTCCAATGTCTAGATTCAGGCCCTAGATGAACCTATGGATCTGCACCTACTCATCCTGCATGTAATCAACATATTTGAGTAGATCCAGAAATCTACTCTCATACTCAGCCACTGTAAGAGATGCTTGTTGGAGGTCATGGAACTCATATATACGTTGCTATATGAACCTCTGTGACAAGTATCTACTCCTGAAACAATCCTCAAAGAGCTCCCAGGTAACTGTCTCAGAATCAACATGGAGCTTCTTGCTCCTCTGTCTACCACCAGACACCAACTCCATCCCTCAGTAGATGGATCGCAACACGAGCTTTCATGTTGCTAGAACAAGGACAGAGCTTGAAGCACCCGCTCAAGCTCACCAACCAAGCCTCTTCCTGAAATCCACTCTGTGTCACCAAAATAATGTGATGGCCGAAGCTTCAGGATCTCCCTGATGTGATCTACAGTTGTGGTCTGACGGCCTCTAGGCCTCTCTGTATGCTCATCCCTAAGCCTAGGGCTCCCGAGACCTCTCCCTATGTCCTGAAACTCGGTCACCCTGTCCCCTCTTGTGGTGACTATGCTTTGGCTAACTCTGCATGGAAGTTTTCTCCTCCATGCTCCTCACTGGGTCGAGGAGATACATGACATCTCAATGGAAGTGACTCTATCATGTCTGGTTGCATGTCCTCCTATTGATCCTCCACGTAGAGCGGCATTAACATCCTGAAGAGTCTACAAAATATGTGGTAGGATGGCTACTACAAGCATGATCTAGTGTTGGTAAGTCTAGGTCTATATGAAAATACCCCTCGTCCCATCTGCGCCTCCTGCATAGACCAAGGCTGAGAATTAGTTCATCTTTCTAAGTTTTATTCAGTTTCCATGTTTACTAAAATATGTAATTTCTAAACTAAGTTGTTTTCTAGATTTAAAAGTGTGCTAGCTTTAAGGTTCATGTCTCAAGTTTTTTAGTGTGCCCAATGGCCCAAGATTTTGAACCACTACTCTGATACCAAGTGTAATTCCCATAAAAACAACCCACTTGAGACCCAAGGAACAACCTAGGAATAGATAGGAAAATTATGGAATAATTTTATTTTTTGTTTAAAAGTGTCTTCAACCAGGTTACAAGACAACAGTTGTCACAAACAAGGTTCCAGATCAATACTAATTTACTAGATTATATATTTTTTCTTTATTAACAATTATTAAAGGTCATAAGGTCAAAATTTAGGGTTAGAAGGTTTAATTAGGTTAAGAGGGTAATTTCACACTACACCACTCTCTAACTGGATTAAAAGCTTCAACTTGATTTTTCTTAGAATTAACATTCTCAAAACTTCCCTAAACCATTCCCAAAGGATAGGAAATTTCCTCACCTTTTCAATGATATAAAGAAGTCCTCCTAACTCCTCATATTTCTCAAGTTATAGGTCGGCGGACCTTGGGAGGAAAATTTTCCCAAGAGTAGGCCTGCAGACCTAGGGAAGAAATTTTTTTCATGCACATGCTAGTGCAGAGTGGGGAGAAAATTTGGCACATTTTCCTTCTTTGGGGCAAAAGCATGATTTACCTCTGCGAGCCCGAAGAGGAGACGTGTCGGCTTTACAACACCCCGATGGAAAATTGGGCCATCGGAAGTAATTTAAGACATTATGTCTTTTCGAGCCAAAAAGTACTAGGGATCAAAATGGTCTGCACCTCTACCGACACCCAAGGTGCCACATGTCAAGCTCTGATTGGTTGCGGGACGGTGGGGCGGCGGGGAAAATTAGGAAAAATTTCCCAAAAAATTTCGAAGTGCTAAGTTAAAAAGGGATCTGCTCCTCTGCCAATGCCTCGTGGTGCCAAAGTGGCAGCCTCTGATTGGTTATGGGCCAGCGAACCCAGCGGGGAAAATTAGGAAATTTTTCCCAAAAAATTTTATAGGCTAATTTTAATGTTGCGGACGTGCGAAAGACAACCAAAGGGCAAAAGTAGGGCAGCAGGTCCGCGGGGAGGAAATTTTTTCCAAAAGTTTTCTTTCAGACTTATGCGATTCTTTTCACCAAAAAGGAAGGCCTGCAGGTTAGTGACACCAGTGGGGAAATTCATTCCTTTGGCACTTTTTGACCAAAAGCACTAAGGGAAAATTTAGGCCCGTGGGCCAGCGAAGAAAAAATTTCCAAATTTTTTTATTACAGTTAGAATTTATTTTTTTCTATGCCAAATGAAGAAAAAATTCAGAAGATCCATAACTTTTAATAGAGAGCTTGATTTTTGGAAAACGAGGACTTTCTAGAAAGCTCTCAACGTCCTCTTTACACAAGAATCATTATAATTTGATTTTGATAAAGTTTAAGGAGTCAACTTCAAGAAAATGATCTGCAGGCTTCTTAAAAGGCTAAGCTAGTAGATTTTAACTTATGAAATTTTAATCAATTGTCCTTCTTCCTCTCTCAACATGTCAATTAGACATAGAGAACTATTCTTAGATGGGTTTAGGATGGATTTGGAAGGTAAGTTTGTTTTATTGACTCCCAATTAATTAAAAAACAACTTTGACAGCAAAACGGTTTGAGCCCGATTTTGCTACAGTTTTCTAAGGAATTCCTTAAGTATTTTTGTCCAATTGAATTCGTTTAGGGCATATAACTTTAATTTAATCGTTTAATTTTTTATTTCATTGTTGCAAGTTCGAACTGTGCATTTTTGGATAAAGTATTTGACCAGTTTGAAAATACAAAACAAAGATCAAATTTTAAAGGATCTATTCACCATTTTCATCTTCTAAGTATTAGAATTCATTCCAATTCTAATCTAATACATTTAGTTGATTAAATTCAACTATTCAAAATCTAAAATACATATCTGATTTAAAAATTTTACATATTTCAAAAGACAGAGTATTACACTTCCTTCATATGCATTTCTTTCTTTCAAACAGAGATTACAACTCACATTTAGATGATCAAATTCACTACAATGATGTAATTTGAGGAAGGTAGTGCAATCCTTTATTAGATTTCAAATACAACTTTACAACTTTTCTTTCATTCCTCAAATTCCTCATACAAAATACAATTCTTTCACATTCCTTCAAACGCTGAAAACGTAGTTTATCTCTTTCACATTACAATATACAACTTTCAAATCAATACAACATCTTTAATCCATTACAAACATTTACATGTTCATCCATTTCAAGTGGGAAAGGTTACAATACAGCTTCATTTCACAATGAACTATCAAACTATCTTTTTCTAAGCTCCAGAACATGAACATGCAAATTTCACATTCTTCTAATTTGATCACCACAAGAGCAGGGGAAAGGTAATGCTCTCCACCCAACCAAGACATCCAATGAAAAGGAGAAGATCCATCCTTCTTCATTGGCCCCATGAGCCCCAACCACAATGCAATAAAAGATGTGATCCAACTCATGGCAACAACATGAATCCACAAACACACAAGAAACATTTTCACAATAAGAACACAGTCCAAAACAGAATGTAGTTTACAACTACATTAAAGCATGAAAAACATTACTGAGGCTTCATCAAGCAAGCCTAAGGAGTAAGAAACTATGGGGGATGCTTCTTATGCCTCCCAAAAGGGGAAATGGGTATCACCACCTAAATTACAAACTGCCAAAATATAGTATATCAAATCCCTGACATTCCTTATACCTCCCCCAAGTACCCCTTATTCCTCACATTTCCTTATGCCTCCCCAACCTCTTATGGCACCCCATAATGAGTAAATAAATGTAAGCTATTTCTTTGTAAGGTGGAACCATAAATCCCAACTCCCTCCACACTTATATCTCCCTAAAACAAACTTGCGCCTCCCAAAAAATAGAACCTCATAGTCTTCTCCTACACCATACCTAGGCCATCTACCCAACAGCCCACAAACATGCCAAAACATTCACACAATAACATTTACATTCATAAAAGAAGAGCATTTCAAGAGCCAAGCTCTTACCTCTCCATTATGGAGTTTCCCAAGTTCCAAACAACAGTTGTTTCCAAGCAAACAATCCAAAAATCCACCAAACAACAAGCATGCAACAATCTTCAAACTTCTCCAAAAGCAAGAGCTCCCAAAACAACAAGGAATTCACCCAATAATGAAGTCTCCAAAGTGAAGCAACCCCAAAAACAAGGCAAGGAATTCAAATATTATAGAAGAGGGAAGGGAAGAAGATGAGGTGGATCCATGTAGGATGTCACATCACACATCCTCAACCCCAACCCAAAAGTCAACTTCATTCTCCAATGCATAATACATAGGTGGGTGAATAATATGATAGTTTACTTACATAAGTTCAAATTCCAACCCACACCCCAAAGGACTGAAATTAAACCATGTAAGAAAAGTGCAATTAAAACTTACAATTTGACTTGTACGAAAATGCATTATAAAAGTATAAAATCAACCCTCTAACCATAAGTATGGTTGGTAAATGAATTTAAGAGGTATGGGACAAGTTCAACTTGTCCCACAAGCCTCCAAAATCAGCCTCCAAGGACAAATTTGAATTTCCAAGAAGGTGGAGTGTTTCACACTCAAAAGTTAACCTTACACATCACTTACACATCTCTTACAACACTTTAATTCAAGGCCAACAACTCTATTAATTACTTTCTTATGACATATTTTAATTAATTAACTTAACAAATGATTACTCACAATATTACACACCATTTAATGAATAATGAAAGGGGAAAATGCATTACAAAATAATCACATGCAAACATTAAACAAAGGAACCAATAAAAGAAAAATACACCATAACCCCTTGGTCACATTTAAAGGTGATCCCTCCCATGGGAATCCATAACACACAAAAACACATTCACAAACAAATACTAGTTGTCATGGTGACATTGTTGAATTCATCTAGAATTCCAATGTGGTTGGTCTCCAATCCCCCGATGTTTGTTGTGATATTTTAACCTGCAAAACATGAATACCTCCTTCGGCCTCATGGCCATATCAGAACATCCAAAATAATATAAATAAAATTCAAAAATCATCTAGATATATGGATCACAACAACATTCAAGAAACCAACAAGATCATTTACAATTTTACTCAACAACTATATCATCATCAAATAATTTCCATTTCTAGGTCTACTCACAATATCCAAATATCACATGTCCGAAAAAACATCCATAGTATAACCATGTCAAACAGTATATCAACATCAATATCGAAAATGTCTCTAATAATCGTCATGCATCATAACTGAATCAAGTGAACAATAATCCATGATCTAACATCTAACATCATACTATAATAAAGTCCATAACCATGTCCATAATATAATCAGCAGTATCATGATCAGTATCAAAAAGGTTTCAAAGGGAAGTGGGCACTACAGAAAACTCTGCAAAACATAGTTGATACACATCCCAAATGAGATAACATAAGGGAATAGTAAAATAATGTAAGGCATGGGGAATATTCAAGCCATAATTGACATCATATTATTGTTGTACATATGAAAATAAATATTCAATATTTGGAGGGTAAGAACCATTAAAAAACACATGTCATGGGTCTAAAACTGCTTAGTTCTATTATTATTTTGACATAATAACATTACCAAGAAAGAAAGGATCATTTCAATGAAGAAAGTGTTAGATTTTATAGAATGGAGGAGAGGATAGGGGTTCCAAAGATGTTAGAGAGATTATCAACCTAGTGAACCTTCAAAATAACTTTTTAAATGCCTCTTGTGAGTAACCATTACACCTCATAATGGTTCACGCTTTTATGACTATATTTTCTTGCCTTAAAACTCTAGATATTTCCTTGTGGATGAGCATCACCTTGTAGATAAATGCATGCCCAAGAAATTTGGAAAATGGAGGAATTTAATATTGCTAAATATCTAATTTTGGTACAAAAATCACCATTCCCCATAATTTTTGTTTGGCATGGGGGAATATGCTCTTTTCGAAGCATGTGACCAGTCCGAATGTGAATTATAATTAAAAAAATCATCTTAGAAACTAAAATGGGAACTTCTATCCTTCAAAAGCGATGTGAAATGTACCAAAAATCCAAAACATTGACTTACCAAAATAATTCATTAATATTTGTAAAGTTTCCATCTTTTGAAAGGAGTTACTATGACATTTCTAATCTCAGACAAGTGGGGCTCCTTCTCTTCAGTAATATTGAATAATATGAATTTATCTTCATTTTTTTGTGCTCGGCGAACAAGTTACCTATCAAATATGAGTTGAAATGGAGGTCCGCAATGAAATATGTCATAAAAAACAAAATCTGACCTCCCATGTGAAAGTCCCTTATTTTTTAGATTCCATAGTGTTTTTATTTTGTTTCATGGATTTTTGCTAGTTTTTTTTTGTCATGGCTTTTTTTTATCTTCTTATACTCCCACGTCTCTTTCTTGTCAATCACCTTGATCATGAGAAATATCCTTTGTTACAAAGAAATATAACATCCCATTTTTCCATGGAAAACTAATCCCTTCATTTGGCATCTTTACTAAATCTAGGTCCTAATTTCCTTATTTCACAGATTTGTGAAGTCAGTAGAACACTAAATATTAAAGATTGTTACAAAATACTAATTTAGTGTTTTGTGGATTCAAACCTTATCTGCGTTTAAATTTTTATTACCTCTACCTTGTGGAGCTTCTAAATTTTCCCCTATGCATCGGAGCTTCCAGCTCCGACATAATTTTGCACAACACTATAATTCAATTTCCCAAAACTTTCCTTACAATATTTCTTCTAAAGTTCAAACTAATTCTCCATTTGTTTTGTAGGTTAGGATATCCCATAGAACCATGAATTCCTTGATTCTATGGAAGACTGAGTTTGAGTACTGCATCAATTTTCAACAAAATGTTATTTTAATTCCTAAATTGGATTTATAAATTGCCAAAATAGCCTTGGGGGTTATTTTAGACAAAAATTTGGTTATTCAATGAAGTTATATGCCTACCAGATAGAATATCAATGAAATTTTGAGAAATATATAGGGTGTGAAATCAAGCCTGAAAAAATAAAAAAGTGATCTTAAATATTGAAATTATTACCCTTGGATCTACATGGAATTATATATGACATGGAACTAATTACTCTGACTCTTGGAAGGTGATTTCTATATTTTTTTTATAAAACTGACAAATCTTCCCAAAAAAATGATTTATTGCCAAAGAAGGAGCGTGTGCAATTTTTTTATTTTAAGAGAGATCTTGGGGGTTGAATAATTAACATGGAAACTTCCTCAAAACACTTGTTTTCAACAAGGAAACCTGACTAAACCAAACTTTGCAACAAAAAGGGCTTATAAAAAATCTATATACAATATTAAAATAGTACATGCTCGAAGTGAAAAAATGCAGAGTGTTCACAATGCACTTGTTTTAAAATATTAAAAGATAATATACCCTACTCCAACTAAAGGAAAAGGAAACTAAAAAAAACCTGATACAGTATGGAAAAATTAAGTTCATTTCCTCAAAAAATAGGGCCATGTGATCAATTTGGCAACAAGATCACATGGTGGAAGTGAGTGCATGGACTGCACTTTATTGTTGCTCAAAGTATAGGCTTGAAAGAGAATAAATAAATCCTTTGATTTCTCTGTATTTATTTGGAGGTGTTGGTGGTGACCTTTGGTTCTCTAATGATCTCCCTTTGTCTTTAAAGTGAACATAACTTGTGGAAATTTTTTTGTTAGCTCTGATCTAGCCTTGAGAACCTCACTATTCTCCTCATCTTTTTCATTGAGGATTCCCTTCAAGACAAATTATTTAAAATAAGGAAAATACTGACCAACATATTCTTCTTGAATATAGAGAAGGGAGATCCCCATTATTCCTTATGCATTGAAAGTCTCAATTTCTAATTTTTTTTCCACTTTCTCCACATAAACACTGACACTTAGAGGTACTTCAACATTTTCTTATTATCAATGGGAAGGAAGGGATTCTTGGGAAAGATAATTATTGTAGGAAAAAGGGTAGAAAAATTAAGGTGAGGAGGAAGAGAAGAAGATGTAGAGGGTGGTGGAAGTGGAGAAACACTTGGGGGAGATGGGGATTTGGGAAAGAGAATAAATAAAAAAAGATGTGTAGGAGATAATTTGGTACAAATGGTAGAGAAGGTGAGGGTAATTGAGAGAGGATTGTAGGTGTTGTAGGCTTGATATCCTACTTCTATGAAAATAGTGATAAAAATTAAAGCTTAACAAGAAGGGAAGGATATTGAAGAAATGAAGTCATGATTGCATAACTTCATGGAAAATAGGTTTGGAATTATGGAAATTAGTCTACAAATGAGGGAATACTTTTTTTAGATTAGTGAAGTTGCCAGATATGGTAAGAAATATCTCCAAACGAGGAATATCATCAAGAACAAATAAAACTTGATGATATGAAGTTGTAATGTGCTTCAATAGTTTCCGATTGGGAATGCCAAAAACTATTGTAGTTAAGAATCACACCCTAGTATTTTATCATGAAATATCGAGAATCGTAAACAACATTGGATTGTCTCCACATGTGGGACTTAAAATTGAGACATACCTCTAGAGAAGGCAAGTTCCTCCACCTATTTCTAATACTAGCACTAAAACTACCTCTAAGATAATTCTATTATAACACATCCAAGAAATCATGGATAAATAGGGGAAGAGGGGAAAAAATAATAAAAATAAGCTAAAAAAGTGGTCATAACATTAAGAAAAGGCTTGATCACTCTCTCTTGAATTCTTAGAGAGGAAATAATATCCAATGCAACTTTTGAGTTGAAGATACTTTCCACTTTCTAAATCTGCATCTAAATCAGCTCAAAACCCTATATATTTGACAAAAATGATTAACTCTTCAAAACATATCTAATACACATCAAAAATTAAAGAAACTACACAATACTTGAGAATAATGAAAAAGATTCAAGCTAAAATTGACATCATATATATTTTTTAAGTATGTGCATACTACTACAATAAATGGAGGGTAATAAGCATTAAAAAACACATACCATGGGTCTATAACTCCTTGGTTCTATCATAGGTTTCACATAATGACATTACGAAGTAAGAGATGATCATTTCAATGAAGAAACTGTTAGAAATGAGGTGTCTCAACCTTGTTTGGTTTATTCATTTAATCTTTTCCTACAACCGTTTCACATTGTCTAGGCTTTAAAAATAGAAATAGGAGTTGTCAAAAGAATCCCATATGATAGTATATCATGGAAGGGCTACTTTTAGAGATATTATGACAGATTTTATGACATCTATGAGGGTCAAAAATAGGGGAGAATATTGTGGACGTGGTAGCCTATTTTTAGACCAAAATATTGCTCTTTAATGTTATCCACCTCATGAGAGGTTTGGCACATGGTTTTGTAAACCATAGGTGGTTTCTTGTATAACCAGAGGTCTATAAATTGAAGGCTTGGAGAAGCAATTGAAGTAGTGAGTTTTAATCCTCCTAGAATTGTTTCTGGTGAAACTCCTGTAAGAAACTTTCTCTACAAGTGTATGTAATCTTGTTATTAGATTTGAAATACATTGAGTGAGCTTTTGGAGTGTGGGGTTTTTTATCCAAAAGCATTTTCCCCACGTATATCTGGTGTTTGTGTTTCTATTATGAATATGTTGCTGATATTTCTGTAACTGTTTTACTATGTTGAAAGTTTTGCATAATATCTCTCCTCAAGATTAGCATAGGAAGTTTTTCCGTTACTCTTAATTTCCTATCATGTGGTATCAGAGCCTGATCACCTTTGGTTTCAGTTTTGGTTTGTTGGGTTTTTTGTGCTAATCTAGGTTTGAGTGGGAGCTTGTGCAGAGAATACTTTGTTATCTGGTTGCAGATATTTTTCAAATGGCGAGCACATCTGGGAGAATTGACGTAGAGAATTTTTCTGGCACAAACTTTGAAATGTGGAAGCTAAGGATGGAAGATCTATTGGTTGATCGAGATCTATGAGATGCAGTGGATGAGAAGGTCTATAGGCCTATGGATCCAGTTTTGGCTGCATGATATGATGTAATGGATAGAAAAGCTAAAGGTCTTATTAGACTATGTCTTGCAGATTCTAGCCTAATAAATGTCCATGAAGAATCCACTTCGGAGAAGCTTTGGAAAAATCTGGGTGAGATATACCAAGCTAAGTCTCTAGTAAATAAGATTTTCTTAAGGAAGAAGTTGTTTTCCTTGAGAATGGAAGAAGGTCGACAAATATCTGAGCATATGGAAACATTTAATATGTTGGTGACTCAGTTGAGCTCGGTTGGGGTTAAAATGGATGAAGAAGAAAGGTGCCAAACATTGTTGGTTTCATTGCCAGACTCATGGGACAACCTAGTCATGGCCATTGGGAGCACTTCAGTCACTCTGAAGATGGAGGATGTTGTTGGTTATCTACTCTCTGAAGAGATGAGAAGGAAGGTCTCTCTGAATGCCAAAGAGGCTTTGAGTGTTCGAGGAAGAACAAAAGAACGAGGCAAAGATGAGAAGAAGCGTGGCCATTCCAAGAATAATCAGAGATCAAAATCCCCTGGTAAGTCTAAGGCGATATGCTGGAACTGTGGCAAATCTGGACACTTCCGAAGGGAATGCAAAGAAGAAAAGAAAAAGAAAAATAAGAAGCATGATTCTAATTCTGAGTCTGAAAAAGAAGATGGAGATGCCTTTATTGCAGCTTTGGCCACTCGTGCAAGTGATAATGCATGGTTGATAGACTCAAGTGCATCTTTCCACATGACTCCTAAGAAAAATTGGTTTAGTAAGTATGAAAACTATGATGGTGGTAAGGTGTATTTGGGTGATAATTCTTTCCTTGAAATTTCTGGTCATGGTAGTATTCAAGTGAAATTTTTTGATGGTAGAATTAGAATATTTGATGGTGTCTTGCATATCCCAGGACTAGCAAGAAATTTATTATCTGTTAGCAAGCTAATAGATGCGGGTGTGCATGTACAATTTTCTGAAGCAGGTGTGAAAATGGTGAGAGGTGCTATGGTGATAGCAAGAGGAAGTAGATTGGGTACATTGTACCAACTTGATGCATGTACAGTTGAGTGCAATAACACTTCGGATAAAACTAAGCCAGTAACTACTTCGCTGAAAAAGGAGAGGGTTTCCTCCTCTGCGGATGGTCGTGGCTTCTGGGTACCCAAGGGTGCTCTGTCTACCGAATCAAAATTACCTGTAGAGAAGACCATGTTATGGCACCAAAGGCTTGGCCACATTGGAGAGAAGGGTTTAAAAGCCCTAAAAAATAAGAACCTCGTTGAGGGGTTGAATGATTGCAATCTGGAGTTTGATTTCTGTGAACATTGTATTTATGGCAAATAGAACTACGTTCAGTTTTACTCGTCTACTCATAAGTCTTCATGTATCTTGGATCTAATCCATTCAGATGTATTTGGTCTTGTTAAAGTTCCTTCTATTTCTAAATCAGTTTACTATGTTACTTTCATTGATGATTTTAGTAGGAGAACATGGGTATATTTTTTTAAAAGTAAATCTGAAGTTTTTAGTTGTTTCAAGGAATTTAAGGCTATGGTTGAAACTCAAACTGGGAAGAAAATTAAGTGTTTGAGATCTGATAATGGCGGTGAGTATTGTTCTAAAAAATTTGACAAATTTTGTACAGATTACGGGATTAAAAGACAAAAGACAACTTCGTATTCTTCGGATCAGAATGGAGTTACAGAAAGAATGAATAGAATGTTGATGGAGAAGGCTAGGAGAATGCTTATTGGAGCTGGTCTAGAAAATAGGTTTTGGGCTAAAGTTGTTACCACTGCTTTCTATTTGATAAATAGATCTCCTACATCAGCGCTTGTTGATAAAATGCCAATGGAGGCGTGGTCGGGGAAAAAGCCTTGAATTAGACATCTGAGATTTTTTGGCTATGAGGCATATGCACATGTGCCTAAGGAGAAGAGAACAAAGTTGGATTCTAAGGCTGTCAAATGTATCTTCATCGGATATGGCTATTGTGTGAAAGGATACAAGCTTTGGGATCCTGTTGCACAAAAGGTAATATACTCTAGAAGTGTTATTTTTAGAGAGATTAAATCTTCCCCTGTTAATTTTCAGCCAGAACAACATAAAGAAAATGAACAAAAATAGGACGTGGTTCAACTTCCTTCTACACCTGAGAAAGTTGAATCGAGACCCCAAAATAGACAAGAAGTTGAGGAGAGCTCACCAAGCTCTGAATCTTCAGAAGAGGAAGAAGAAGAGGAAGAAGTGGAAGAATCTCCACCTCATCTTGTTCGAAAGTCTACAAGGAAAATGTAACCACCTGAAAGGTATGGGTATTCTCTTGATGATTGGAAGTGCATATTTTCTTTGAGTACTAACATTGATGAACCGAGATCTATACAAGAGGCTTTGGGTATGGATGATGCAAAGTCCTGGAAAATAGGCACGGATGAAGAAATGGCATCCCTTAAAAAGAATGATACATGGGACCTTGTACCATTGTCTGAAGGTCGGAAACCTGTTGGATGTAAATGGGTGTTTAAGAAAAAGATTGGTTCAGATGGAAATGTTGAAAAGTATAAGGCACAGTTGGTTGCCAAGGGATACTCTCAAGTTGAGGGTATTGATTATGGTGAGATATTCTCTCCTGTTGCTAAAATGATATCCATTCGATTTTTATTATCTATTGCAACAGCTTATGACCTAGAGGTTGAACAAATGGATGTGAAAACTACTTTCCTTCATGGTGATTTGGAGGAAGAAATCTATATGACACAGCCAGAGAACTACATAGTGAAAGGTAAAAGTAATATGGTTTGTAAGTTAAAGAAATCCCTGTATGGCCTTAAACAAAGTCCTAGGATGTGGTACCAGAAGTTTGATTCATATGTGTTGAGTTTATGGTTTGTGCAGTCTAAATCTGATCACTGTGTATATTTTAAATCTGATGGTGATTGTTTCTTGGTAATTACTTTATATGTTGATGACATGTTGTTTATTGGGAAAGGAAAAGGTTTGATTACAGAATTGAAATCTCAGCTCTCTGTGAATTTTGAAATGAAATATCTTGGTGCAGCAAAACACATACTTGGGATGGAGATTAAAAGAGATTGTGAGAACAGAAAGCTATGGCTTGGCCAGAGTAAGTATGTTTGTTCTGTTTTGCAAAGGTTCAACATGCAAGATTGTAAACCACTTTGTGTTCCTGTTACTTTGGGAACAAAGCTCTCCATTTCACAATGTCCTTCATCCCCATCGGAGATGGAAGAAATGAGCAGAGTGCCTTACTAGAGTGCAGTTGGAAGCTTAATGTATGCTATGGTTTGTACAAGACCAGACATTGCCCAAGCAGTGGGAGTTCTTTCTCGTTTTATGTCTAATCCTAGAAGATTGCATTAGGATGAACTTAAGAGGGTCTTCAGATATTTGTGAGGTACATCAGAGTACTCTATATGTTTTCATGGAAGAGGAGATCAACATTCCCTATGCATTCATGGTTTTGTGGATTCAGACAGGGCCGATGATGTGGATAGCAGAAGATCCACCAGTGCATATGTGTTTACTCTTAATGGTGGTGCAAGTAGTTAGATGAGAAAGTGATAGGCTATGGTTGCTTTGTCCACTACTGAGGCAGAGTACATGGCAGCTACTCATGCCTGTAAAGAGGCCATTTGGCTGAAGCGTTTATGCTCAGATATTGGATTAAGACAGGGTGCAGTTACAATATACTGTGACAGTCAGAGCACAATCTACCTTGCGAAGAACCTGACTTTTCATTCCAGGACCAAACACATTGATGTTCAGTATCACTTCATGAGAGATATGGTCGAGGATGGAAGGGTGAAGCTGGAAAAGGTAGAGACAGTTGCAAATGTTGTAGATGCATTAACTAAGCCTGTGAGCACAGTGAAATTCAGGTGGTGTTCCGATTCTATGGTCCTCTTAGCCCCTAGAAGTTGATCCATGATGGCATCTTTCCCTTGACCCTTGCAAGGTATTCGACAAGTGGGAGATTGTTGGAAATGAGGTGTCTCAACCTTGTTTGGTTTATTCATTTAATCTTTTCCTACAACCGTTTCACATTGTCTAGGCTCTAAAAATAGAAATAGGAGTTGTCAAAAGATTCCCATATAATAGTATATCATGGAAGGGCTATTTTCAGAGATATTATGACAGATTTTATGACATCTATGAGGGTCTAAAATAGGGGAGAATATTGTGGACGTGGGAGCCTATTTTTAGACCAAAATCTTGCTCTTTAATTTTATCCACCTCATGAGAGGTTTGGCACATGGTTTTGTAAACCATAGGTGGTTTCTTGTATAACCGGAGGTCTATAAATTGAAGGCTTGGAGAAGCAATTGGAGTAGTGAGTTTTAATCCTCCTAGAATTGTTTCTGGTGAAACTCCTGTAAGAAACTTGCTCTGCAAGTGTATGTAATCTTGTTATTAGATTTGAAATACATTGAGTGAGCTTTTGGAGTGTGAGGTTTTTTATCTGAAAGGATTTTCCCCACGTATATCTAGTGTTTGTGTTTCTATTATGAATATGTTGCTGATATTTCTAGAACTGTTTTACTATGTTGAAAGTTTTGCATAATATCTCTCCTCAAGATTAGCATAGGAATTTGTTCCGTTACTCTTAATTTCCTATCAGAAACATGTTATATTTTACAGAACGAGGAGAGGAGATGGGATCAAAATATGCTGGAGAGATTCTTGAGCTAGTGAGCCTTACAAAAAACCTTTTACCTTCTTCAAGCATGTAACCTCTACGCCTCATGATGGTTCATACTTTTGGATCTTCCTTTACTTACAAGAAAATTCCAAATTATTCCTTTTGGATGAGAAAACACTTGGAAATCATTGGTTTCCCATGAAATCTAGAACATAGAGGAATGTGACATTGTAAAATGTACAATTTTATTACAAAGATCACAATTCCTCATCATTCCATTTGGGCATGGGGGTAATATGCTCTTATAGAATAATATTAAGGGTCGTAATGTAAAGTAGGATGAAATAGTCATCGTATAATTTAAAATAAGATCTTTTTTCCTTTGAAAGTGACGTAAAACGTCCCCAAAATCCACAACTTTTATATCCCAAAATACTTGACCATTATTTGCATATTTTCCTTCTTTTGAAAGGCATGTTAAAGACATTCCTAATCAATCAAATATGAGGTGAAATGGAGCCCCACCACAAAATATATCATCAAAAAATCAAATATGACCTCCCGCAACAAAAGTCTCTTGTTCCACAGATTCTAGAGTTTTTTCTTTGTTCGTAGTTTTTTACTTGTTTGTTTGTTCCCCGACTTTGGCTTTGGCTTTGGATTTTAAGACCTTTGTGGAAATTTATTTTCATTCACATTAATGTTGAGAAATATCCTTTGTTACATCGTAATTTAATGTCCCCTTGTTTAGCAAAAGAGTAATCCTTTCATTTAGAGGATTTACTTACCCCACAACCTAATTTCCTTTTTCCATAGATTTTTGAAGCATGTAGAACACTAAATTTTTGATATACCCATGAAACACTAAGTTAGCATTCGTTGACTTCGAACCTTGGCTGTGTTAAAACTTGCATTTCCTTTATATTGTGGGGTTTCGGACATTTCCCTTATGCATCATGACTTCCTGATCCGTAACAATTCTATGGCCAGCTCAGGAATAATTATATGGCCAACTCCGGAAAAATTCTATGGCCAACTTAATGCTAATTCTATGGCCAACTCCAGACTAATTCTATGGCCATCTCTAGACCAATTCTGCATAACACTACAATTCAATGTCATGCAAGCTTCCTTACTGAATTTTTGACAAAGTCTAAACCAATGCTCCCTTTGTTCTATGGATTAGGAGAACCCACATAACAATAAATTCATTGATTCCACGGAAGACTTATTTCAGAGTTTTCTGGATTTTTGACCAAAGTTTTTTCTTAGTGCAAAATTTTATTTGCAGGTTGCCAAAATAGCCTATGGGGTTATTTTGGAAAACAATAAGAATTATAAGTATTTTTTGCAAAGTGCATTTCTTTTTCCACTTTTTCATTTCCTTTAAAAACTTGTAAAAAATTTTGCTATTCTTTGATGGAAAAAAGTAGATTTTGGGAGAAAAGGAAAGTTATGTGGCTATTGAATCCCACTGAGAGGAATAAATGTTGGAGCTAATGAATCTCTCTAGGAGGCATAAATGGTATCCTTGGATTTCAAAAGTTTTCAAATTTTAGTCCTCCATTACATGGATGAATTTGTATAGTGTGTAGGGAGAATATGAGCAATGTAGTGAAACGATTAGAGAGCATCTTAAAGAATGTTGAAGTTGAGATAACTCATCATAAACTTGCATTTTAAAGGGGGTGATTTTAAAAATAGATTTTCAATCAAAATAAGACACAAACTATTTTACAAACTCATAAAAATAGAGAGTTCTTGTTAGTAATAACAAAGGTTAATATTATTTCAATTATTCCTAATAATATGTTGATTATTAAATATAAGTATTTCATTTGATCAATGGAAATTATGAAATTAGACATTGATATTGTTTCTATATAAATAAGCTTGTGTGATCTAGCTATTTTTTTTATAGTTAAAAGATTCTCCATTGCCATTTTGTAATATGTACAACTTTCCACTCTATCAAATTTTGAATAGTAACCATGCGAATATTCTTCAAGATTTAACTAGAAACATTTGTTTTTGTATCATCTAAATCAGCATTAGATCATAATCAATATTCTTCAATTGCAGATAATTCCCACTTTATGGGTGTCATCTCAGATTTTGTCATAATTGAAGAAAAGCTCCAAAGCACAAGAAACGCACGGAAAAGGATGGAGATGAAGATGCAAATGCAAATACAAATGCACGGATTGCACATGATACAGATGGTGCAAAAGCAGATGCATATGACTACGGACTATGAGTCTGACTCCCTATTACAGATGGTGCTTGCTAGCTCATAACGATCTAATCAATCAAAAAGTAGGAAAGTATTATTTAAGTCTTCTCGTAGGGAGAAAAACAAATTCCCTGAAATCTGTACTCGTGTCTTCCGACCACAGAATGGGGCCTGGGGAATATTTTATGTCACATGTTGTGACAAGTAACGACAACATTTAAACTTGACGTTGTTTACAAGTTTGTTCATGTTTTTAACTCTAAAATACTTGTAACTTTTTAAAGTTGTTGCCTTTCTAAATTATTAAAATTTTATCACTCTTAATATTATTATTATTATTATTATTTTTGGAAAATTTTATAGAAAACCATCGCAAAATAATAATTTGATATGAATAAATAAATGTTAAATTTTAAATTATGGGCTGGACTTTTATGGTGGTCATGAGTAAAAAATTTCTCAAAAATATTTAAATATAAAATGGGATCATTAAGATATGAAATTGAATATATAGAAAATATGCCATGACCATTATAATATTTGTTTAAGTCTTAGTAATTATAACTTGTACTTTTATTATGAAGAAACAAAAGAAGTGGACTGATAACTTTTTTGATATATTTTTGAAAAACATCCTATTTGAAGCACAATCCATTTCTGAACTAAATATTCTTTGACCACATTTATGCAATTCAATTTGACATGGTATAAAGTTACTAGCTTAAAACTCTGCTCAATGACTATGGTCATATATGCTTAAGATTTAGTGTAGTCGTAGCTTTCCATTTTCATACGAGTATTTATAGATCCAGTCAAACCACCCATTGTTTGACATTTCAAATATTAGTGTACACTTCATATGTGTCATTTAATATTTATTTATTGATTTTGTTTCAATGGAATTTTGGTTTTCTAATTTTTGGAAGGACAAAACACACCAATTATCTGAACAACAAATATTACAATGAAACTATTTTTTATTTAAAAACATACCATTGTACACTATTTTTATGAGCAAAGTAACTAATTTTCTCATATAAATGTGTAAATGATGGTATAGATTGATTCCAAACTACTTCAATGAGTGTAGACACTCATGTTTCCAATTGTTTGAGCCAATTATTGTTTATCACTCTAAAGGAAAAGAAAATAGTGATGGTTATATCTACTAGCAAGTGCACACAAGTGTGAAATGGGTATGTTGATAGACCAGCAGATAAGATGTGTGGTAATTTGTCTCAGGGAAGGACAAACGTTTTTTTAATTTTTTCTTGTTTTTTTCCATGTATACACAAAAACTTTCTCTTCAAATTTGTTTCTTCCAATGAGAAATAAATTTTGACAAGCATGTGTATTGGGAATAGAAGCACCTAAACCTTTAGATTTCACTTATATATTTATTCCACATATTTGCTTTGTACTTGTAGTGTTCACCAAAAGGAGTGGGATATACGGGCATGAGGAAAATTTCTTTAAATTGTGTACGAGAGTATGTAGACTAGAAATTACACATGAGATGCAAACTATGTTATAGAGGATAACCATGTAAGTTTGTTGGAATTGTATATTGCGATCAAATCTATGTTTTGTGAAAAAATAACATGTGTGAACGGGATGAGTGAACAATGTAGTTTTTTAATAGAGTCTTGAAGTGACATATTTTAACATCCAAAGGATGTTTTTTAAATTTATATAGGACATGCTATTATCATTTAAAATAATATTAAAGTCTTTCCAAATAATAGGATCATCTTTGTGCACCTAACTCTTTTGTAATGCTCACAAGTAAATGCAAACAAGATATGTAAATCAACAAATCAGAAACCTCTTTCCATTGAATAGAATTCCAATCTTTGGTGGTTAAGATTGGCGATGTTTATTGCCTCCATATTAAGTGTCATATCTTGTTATTTATAAATAGTGAGGGCTAGGGCATTTTTAGTTTCATTTGACAAAGATTTCCATATGTGACAAGAGGTAGCGGAAAACAAATTGGGTAGAGAATGTTTGATGTGGGGGTAGTCTTGTTTTGAATTCAACATCAACAAAGGACAACATGTAAAGGGTTTTTGATTATGGATTGTAGCCTATAAAATTTCCTCAAATTTCAGCAACACCCCACTAACTAATCCAAATTAGAACCATAAATTTTATGTCAACATAATCTCTTCTCCTTTATAGAAGAGAAATATAGCCTCCAGATTAGTGTCATTGAGGTCCAATAGTAATTTTTCTTTGTATTGTTTCTCTTTCTTTATTGAAACTTCAAGGTCCAACACTTTTATCATTTTTTATTGTCCAAGTTTATTAATTCCTTTGTTGCGTAAACATGTTTTACTCATGTATTGCTTTCCTATTCTAATGTACAGATGAAATATGTTATACATGGCATCAGAAGATTCCAATCATCCATTGTTCGGTTTTCATTTATGATGTTGGTTAATAAGTTTATAAGTTCCAAGTTTTTTGGAGTCCATTCTTGTTTACAAAAATTAGTATCCAAGGTAATGAAAGTGTGTGACCAAATGAATTACCTACATAATGTGGTATGTTGTGAATTGAAATAAGTTGACAAAATTCACCCACAAATATAATTGAGTAGCCTCTAAAATATTTATTATTATTGTTAGAGAATTCCTTCTGCAACTTACAATTTATATGTTATTCACACACTCTTATAAAAGTGGACCACATCCTATATTCAAGAGCCTTATTTTCTTGATTGGGTGTTTCAAACCAACTTGTATATTAGATGTGTTTATGTTAAATGTATTAGTACATATTGAAGCTAGTAGGACAACATAAGACATGATTTTTCTATTGATTATTTTCAACACGCTTCATATGCAACCAACTATGTAAGATTTTCTTGTACCAATTATATCTTGAAAAATCATCTTTATGTCTAGAAGTTATGGTCAATGAGAATTTATTATATGTTATTCACACACTCTTGTAAAAGTGGACCACATAATGTATTCGAGAGAATTGTTTCCTTGAATGGGTGTTTTAAACCAACATGTATAGTATATGTGTTTATGTTAAATTTATTAGTACCTATTGAAGCTAGTAGGAGAACATAAGACATGAATTTTCCATTAAGTATTGTCAACACGCTTCTTATGAAAGAAATTATGTAGGATTTTCTTGTACCAAATATTTCTTGAAAAATCATCTTTACGTTTGGAAATTATCATGTTATGAAAAAATTTAAAATAACGTTTATGTAGGAAATTTGTTTCTTTGAATATATAAGAAAGGAAACTAGTCCAGTGCGAGGAAGAAAAAAAGAGAAGATTATTCTTTATGCATGATTGATCTATGAATTTAGGATTTTTACTTTACATGTCAAAAAAGATAGCATGCTTTGATCAATCATGGTTATTGTTGAAGTCTTTAAATCCTAACATGTCTAGTTCATCAATTGATGTATTGCTAGATTGGTGCATGTGGGATACATTTTCCATTGTACTTTAATTTCCATAGGTCATTATCATGTTGGGTCACTATGACTAACTTTTTTATCAAATAATAGTTCCATCTTGGAAAGTAAAACTCTCTAAAAGGAAAATAAGAATTTTTAATCTCTTCCTACTGTGTAATTATATGCCTTTTGGTAATACCGATGTCCACTTATGTGTTTCATGCAATGGTTTGCAAAGTGCAGTCTCGTAGAAACAAAATAATTCATAGGAATTAACATCCACCCTAGGCACGTCATAGTAATAATGAAAGACATAAATGAGTTCTTATGTTTTCCTTCTACTCCACTAAGTTTCTTTCCTTTTATTATTAAAATACCATACACGTGCATCCTTGAAGACGGGGATTGGATCTAGATGTAACGAGCACTTCATGTTGGAATCTATTCAAGAAGGAATATGGGACTATGGTCATAAATTCTTAATAGTTATTGCAATCATAGCTTCACATTTTCATAAAATTATTTATAGAACTAATTAACTCGCCCATATTTTGACATTTTAAACAATAATGTACACTTTGGATGTGTTATTGAATATATACTTATTGATTATGTTTAAGGGTAATTTAGATTTCATACTGTTTGGAAATTTTGAACCGATTGGATGGGATGGAAATGTTATTCGATGGCCAAAACACACTAATTATTTCAAAATATATTACAATGAGACACTATTTTAAGAAAAAAAAAAGCATACTATCACACACTATTTTTCTGAACAAATTAACTAATCTACTCATAGAAATATGTAAAGAAAGGTGTAGATTGATTCCAAACTACCTAAGTGAGTATAGACCATCATGTATATAATTACTTGTACCAATTAATTTTCACCATGCTAGAGGAAAAGAAAAAAGTGGTGGTTAGATCTATTAGCAAGTGTACTTGAAGTGCACAATGGGTATGCTAATAGGCCAATAAAGAAGATGGATGGGAATTTTTCTTGTGTAAGGACAAAAGAGTTTTGAATTTTTCATGTTAGGGTCCATAGGTACACTAAAATATTTTCTCGAAAGTTATATATTTCAAAAAGAGAACAAATTTCAAAAAACAAATGTATTGGGAAAAGAAATGACCAAAATTTTAAATCTATCTTATAGATTATTTCAAAATATTTTCTCTACTTTTAATTTTCCCAAAAAAATAAGTGGTATATATGCGTATGGGGACAAAAGTTTTAAATAGGGTACAAGACTATATAGACTAGAAATTTCACACAAGTTGGAAATTACATTAGAGAGGATAATAATGTATAGTTGGTTGGAGTTTTATATTTCAATTAAATATATGTTTTGTTAAATTGTGGTTAGGGTGTTTGAAGGGGAGGAGTGAAAATATAGTTTTATTTGTAATTCTTAAAGGGATTAAAATATTGCATGCAAAGATTTTTGTTAATTTATATAGGACATGCTAATATCTTGTAAAACAATAGGAATATATGCATAGATTGTAGACATTAACTTATGAACTTGGGTACATTTATGAGGTCCTAAAAGCATACTTGCATTCATATGATTCCTAAACAAGAAAACTAGTAATTGACATCTATCTTTGGCCTTTTTTTCTTTTTTTCTAGTCTTCTTTCGTATCTTGTACATCCTATAACCTAGTCGGTATTTCACTTGCTTATATTTTATGACTTTGGACACCAGTGCTGAACCAGGATGTTAGTGCCCAGGTGCCCTTATCCCATTTGGGCGCTCTTGAACCTTTTATATCTTACTCGCTTCTTTTTGGTCTCTTTAATCTTTTAGGCATCTTATTTTCATATGGCTCGGCATTCTAGTTGTCAATTAGGAAATTCAACTAAGGGAATCATATAAATCCAAAGCTATGTGACAAAAATAAAGTACGACGTTGTAAGAATATACTATCATCACTTAAGGTTGTATCCAAAGGCATCAAAGAGCATCTAATGCATCCATCTAGCACTCATTCAAGGGAAAAGGAAATCTATTTTCTACATACACTTCATAGGAAATGTAAGTTCATTATTCCATGCACACATATAGTTACATTGGTACATCTACCTATCACCCACTATCATGTGAACTTGTAAAAGCACTTCCTGAGGCACGATTCTATCACACACACAAGAACTACATGGAGTTTGAGATGTAGTGTAACACTCGGTCATAAGGTCACTGAGTCAGGTGCCTGCCAAGGTTATTCCAAATCCCAATGTTACATCTTTTCTTTTTGGGATTTGATGTAGTTTAAGGGTTGTGCAAGTTACAAGAAAATTGTGTAATCATAATCTAACATATAGGAGAATAAGAATGAATACTAGCGATCATGTTCCGACACTAGGAAAACCATGTTCTAAGATTTTTCCTAGTCACAAATGCCTAGCAAGGATCTCTAGTGGTTACGAGCGCTCATCCCACTGCAAGCGCCATAGTCAATGTTTATTTGATAGTTCAAAATTTCATTGCGTTTGATTATGACAATCTTTCCTTCATGTTAATTAGTTTTCTAGTATAGATTAGCTCCAATGGATAGTGTGAATTATATAAGTCATTATTTTACCTCTCCTTAACTTAGGCTTTACTATTTATCTATCTTATTTCTTGTGTCAAATATGTACTTTAGCATTTCTTTATCATACATGACTCTACAATAGTAGGGATTTACAAATTCCTATTTTTAATAAATCATTTGTTGAACCCAATCACTCAAACACTAACTTAAAACAATGCATTGCAATCTTCATCCTTCTGAATTCATGGATCAATCTACTTATCATTATTTCACCCCAACTAAGATTTATGGCATGGTTACCATTGATGCTTATTTTATGCAAGTTTGTACTCAACAACCTCCTCACTTCATTAGTCATATGGTTGATCTTATTATCAATGTAGTCACCACTCGCCGCACTCGTCCTTCTATGGCTCAACCTATTTTTATCCCAAAAAATATCACATCAACAACTCCTACCACAACCTCTAATGGTTATGACATCATAGAAACAATTAAGAATACACCGGTAAAAATATCTCTTTATGATTTAATATGTAGTGCACTCGATTATCGTCAAACATTTGATTTCTCCTTTCACTCTATTCACATTGAAAGTAATAAATCACCGGTGTCCTTAATAGATCCCATTTAATCTCTCTAAAATCTATGACATTTTATATCATTTATTTCTGAGGATAGTCCACCCTCTACTATTGACAATCCATTTGCACATCTTCTTATCACCGCTACCATTGGTACCATTTGTATCAAGTGTGTACTCATTGAAAATGGATCTACTATAAATATATGTGCTCACTCACTTCTCGGGAAAATTAGAATTATTAATAATCTAATTACTAAAACTTCTACTCTTATTTGTTGTTATGATTCCACCACTCGCACATGTCTTGGTACTATTACTTTACCTATAAAATATCATCCTAAGATTGTTCCTATGGTATTCCTCATTATAAATTCATCATTTCTGTTTAATATTTTTTTGGGTAGACCATGGATTCACGTAATGCATGTTGTCCCTTCTATAGTTATCGATGCATTAAATTCTTACTTGATGGCTATGAGCATACCGTTGCTACTGACCTGAATTCATTAAAACATTTCTACATAGACCCTATTAATGTTATGCCCACTCCTCCATCTCAGCCTATTCTATATAGTAATATTGGTATTTGTGATATTGGATAATATAGTCTGCCAAAATATTCTTCCAACTCTACAAGTGTACCATCTGTTGGATAACTCATACTACTGATATCCTATCACCCACCATTTCCACTCTCTATGGCTACTACTATTCTACCAAATGTCATGGATCCTCTCTAATGATACATTTGTATCCGCTCCCTACTAGTATCTTTGATACATCCCATTCTAACAATGATGATGTTAGTAATGAATGATTTCTGATGACGAGGTCGATGTCTTAGAGCTCAACGACGACACATTGCACAATATTAACTTTACTCCTATTAGAGATAGATAAATCCTAATTTCAATGATAATTGTATTTACTATTGGCCTTGGTGAATACCAATTCAATAAATTTTCCTCCTTCAACTAGTGTCATAAGATACCTTTCTTTAGGGTTACCGTACATACATTCGACATCTCACCATATACTACATCTCCCAAAAATAATTCTATACTCACACCTTACGATACCTTCACATGCACTCTTTTCATTCGTAACTCTTATTGGCCCCATATTCTATTCAATCCCATGCTTATTCTGAGACTATTTGCATGCATGATGGCTTGATTAAAACACCTCAGGATTCACACTTCCTGAATCTCCTCCCTCCACCGCACTCTCCTCACATATATCATGGATGTATATTTAGTTCACTACTATCTTATGGCCTCCGTGCATCTTCCATTTATGTGTATTCCTTTGTGCACACAATCCTCAAACTTCTCTCATACTCACAACTTGAGAAAGTCTGAGCTTGATTACATTGGTGGAACTTCAGATCATAATCATACAATGATATCGCATTTCCCATGACCTTCAACTATATTTTCTATTTGTAATGATTCTTTTCTTAGCTATACACAAAATATTACTCATTGAGATGCACATGGTTGTCCACAACCATCCTTTCACTTATGAATAATATGTAATGTACATGAAAAATTTATGCCACAATGGTTATTTATCTTATGAGCTGCATACTATTAATTACAAGGTTTCCGACACTTCTCCATTTGGCTTAAATGATGACAATGATGATATATTAAATAGTTTAACTTTATTTTTCTCTACATCATACACTCGGGGGCATAAAAATTATTATTCTCTCTTCTAACATCATCACGTATCTAAAATTATGTTATGTGTTTCATACTTCTTCTTTATAATAATCCTTACAAAAATTGATATACATATTGTATCATCACTACCCTATGACGCACTCTTGTGCTAAGTATCACACTTAATTGTTGAGGGAATATTACATTGATGAAATTCACACACTACACATTTCACACTCTTCTTCATGACACATATTTCTAACATTTTCTTCTCACACATCAAACTATCCTATTCTACAATCTACGCTATGTGCTTCTTGGATCCATATTTCTAGCATCTATTTTCAAACCATTTCTTGATGATGCAATCTTGTTATATGGTTCACTATTGATTGTCAATACGTATTTATAAATGAACCTCATCTCATGCTCATCCCAATCAACATCCAGTCAGGGAAAATGTTTCTCATATCACATTCACATTGCATATCATTCCATCTCACTCATTCACAACATATTGCATATATTGGTTGCATTTATTCTTGCTTATCATATCCTCATATCTACACTTTATTTCCATGCTAGATAGATACTTACTATGTAATTATATTTATCATATACACATGCACACTTTCTATGGATCTTTACATGGAAAAATAATGCTTGGCACTGTACCTCTTACAAGTTGCACCGAGGCTTATGAAAATATCTACATTCACTACTCTTACATATCACACACGTTATTGTTTTATTCTATAGTAATTCCTTTTCTTACTAGAACATTACTTTATTTTGATATACACATGATTTGACATACTCTTTACCTTTCTAACATACTAATTTACTGCCTCAAGTGTAGCATTTACTTTACAGGAACTATTTTCCACCATGGTTGTCTATTTCTCTCTGCTTGCCACTATTGTTTATTGCATGCCATTGTTTGTGGGTTATGTCCTATGTATTATTTGATCATTTCTTGTATTATTTTATGATTTCATATACTTCTTCCTTAAACATTTTGTGACATTATGAGATAATGTTCCCATATTTGAAACCCACTTTTTGTAGTCCATATTGTATGTACACTTGCTTATTACTTTGTTTTTATATTACAGATGAGGCCATAAAATGACCATAAATTACCATTATTTTGTCCTTCCAAGTTACCTTTGAAAGTGGATTTAAATGTAATCTAGGAACTTATAGTTTTCTTAAGATAGAATATAGGATATATATCTTGTTCATTCTTTAGAAATATTTTGTTATCTATTTTGTTGACTAATCCTATTGATTATTTGGGAAAAGATGCAAGTCTTGTGTATGCAGGACATAAAGGAAAGATAATGCTAGTATTGGGAAAAGTGGAACTGATCATGAAAAATACATTTAAACTCAAATCTGATTTCATATTCATATTCCTCTTGAAAAATTATGCAAGTTCAAAAAAAGAATCATCTCAATCCGAAGTCACATGCAAAAGTTGTAGCTGTTTTAAGTTAGCTCCGGAACTCGCAGAGTTAGTTTCGGAACTCACAGAGTTAGTTCTGGAACTCGCAGGTTTAGTTCCGGAACTCACAAATTTAGTTCTAGAACTTATATCAATTGAATGAAAGTTAGTTCTAGAACTTTCAATTCATGGAAAAATCAGATTTAGTTCTGAACTTGCATAAAAGGAATGACAACTTTAGTTCCGGAACTTGCAATCAACAAAATGACAGTTTTTGAGGGATTGTAAAAAATTAGAGAATCCAATGGTAAATCTGAGAGAGGTTTTTGTTCATAACGATTTGTTTAACAAAAATATCATTCAGATTTACTACAAATTTTACCAATGAGGAGAGATATAAGTTTTAGTGGGGTGTAGTCCGAGGAAAAGTGAATCAGACGAGAACTAAAAGTTCCTTAAACACAAACAAAAAAGTCAAATGTAAAATATGAGAGAGGTTTTTGTTCATAACAATGTGTTTAATAAAAACCTCATTCATATTTTCTACAATTTTTACCAATGAAGAGAGATCTAACTTTTAGTGAGCTGCAGTCCGAGGAAAATTGTATTAGACGAGCACTAAAATTTCCATAAACAGAAACATAAAAGTCAAATGGAAAATATGAGAGAGGTTTTTTTCATAGAAATGTGTTTAACAAAAACCTCATTCAGATTTACTACAGGTTTTACCAATGAAGAGAGATCTAACTTTTAGTGAGTTGTAGTCTGAAGGAAAAGTGTATCAGACAGAGCACTAAAAGTTCCATAAACAGAAACAAAAAAGTCAAATGGAAAATATGAGAGATGTTTTTGTTCATATGAATGTGTTTAACAAAAAATTCATTCAGATTTGCTACAGGTTTTACCAATGAAGAAATATTCTAACTTTTAGTGAGTTGTAGTCTGAGGAAAAAACATATTAGACAAGCGTCAAAAGGTCCATAATCAAAAACAACAAAGTCAAATGGAAAATCTGAGAAAGGTATTTGGTCAAAATCATATTTTGAGGAAAATACTCCTTCCAATAATGTAGGAGAATAAAATCATTATGATTCTTGTTACCAAAAAGCAAGGAGAAGATTTGGGAGCAAATCTTCCTAAAATAAGTAAGATAAGATTTGACTTCAATAATATATCTCTCTCCATATTTTGTGGAGATGGAGATCTTAGTTGTTAGGATTGGAATAAAGATAAGATTAGATTGTATTTCCTAAAATAAGGATTTGGTTGGATGCATGAATTATAAATGCAACCTTCCACACTTAGATATGTAATTCTTTTCCCCAAGTAATCAAGATCTGTTCTTTCTTTCCAATCTTTGGAAGTAAAGTTTTTCTGCAAGTTCTGAATTAAAAGTATGAATTAAATCCTCTTCCAAGGAATGAGCTGGCCACTCATTCCAAGGAAGATGGATCAATGTGTTAATGTTTATTTCTTTATTTCTGTAGTTTTCCTTTTGTTGTAAATTTTTGTTTTTTTATGTTATGTAATTTCTTTTGTGAACCTGCAGGTGTCTTTTCCTCTTTCCTTATTTTCAATTCAACAATTTCAATTTATGCAAGTGTGTTTTAAATTTTTTCATGTGTGATTTATTTTATGCAAGTGTGTTTCAATTTCTGTAAGTGTGCATTTCAAATTTCTGCATGTGTGCTTTCAATTTATGCAAGTTTGGATTGTGTTTAAGGGAGCTTCTTTCCAAGATTTTCTTCTCTTAATGCATACAGCCTTCGAACACCAACCCTGGATTGACATTATTAATGGCGAGGATTGACGACCCTCATCATTTTGGCATGATTTTTGGGGACATGGTGTTATTAGGAGATTCAGAGTTCTCTAAAAGAATATTCTAGTGATAGTAGAATACCTTTTAACAATTCTGTGACAGAAGAATTTGGTAAGTAGTTTCTTTAGACTTTTATTTCCTACAAGTAGATTAAAATTTCATTTCTGCAATTAGGAAGATTAGATTGTAAATATTTATCTCCCCACAAACTAACTCTGTGTATAAGAAAATGACTACGATGTTTAATCAAGAGGTATAATGGTATGAACAAATAATTCAGATCTAGAAATGGTATAATATGATATTGAATCTGGAAGTAGATCCAGTTGATGAAATATCATATGTCATTTTTGATAACCACCACCATTTCCCCTTGTATCAACTAATAACTCAGTGATCTTATTACACATAACCTTAGTAAAAAACTGGCTTATCCAGTTTGTAATAATGAAGTGGTAGCATTTCTAATTAACTCCATCCATATTCAGGGATTTCATTAGAGCCAAAATAAAAACCCACTCATAATAAATCCACCCATCCAAATCAGTTTTTCATCCCATAATAAAATTCAATCCCTGAACCAGATCCATTAGAAAAATTTATTTTCATGTCTTTCAATTTCTTCATTTTTGTATATGCTTGTATAACGTTAAGAAGTAATTATTGTGAATATCAAGGAAAATAAATTTTTGTGTACTAACATCTGAGGACTAGATCTATAGGAATTTCTAGAGTTGTTTTTTATATCAGCATGCATATTTTTGAGCACCAACAGTATCAACCAAGGAGCATGCAGATTTTGGAGGGACCCACAGATACCTTCACTTTCTCTTTTAACAACTCTCCATCTCCTGAGATCACTAGTTTGGGCTTTGAAGATTACTATGGTGATTCTGATATTGTACAATTCAAGTTGGGCTTTGAAGACCTAAAAATTATCTACACAATTTTTGGAATCTTCTTGGAGTTACCAAGTATGCAAATAGGTTTTTATGAGATCTTAGACATTGCTTCTTATTTTACACAAGTTGTACTTTGATGAATATAGTATGATGATGAATCAATTTTTTCTCTAATCCTTCTCATGCTATCATTTCAAAAAAAAAATAAAAAATCAAAATAAAAATAAAAAAAATCTAAAATCTAAGAGTTTTGATTGGAAAACAAGCTTGTTGGCCAATCAAAGGCAAAATAAAAAAAAATTTAAAAAAAAAAATTTGATTGGAAAACCATCTTGTTGGCCAATCAAAGGAAAAAATAAAAATCAAAAAATCAAAAATCTTTGATTGGAAAACCAGCTTGCTGGTCAGTCAAAGGCAAAAAAAAACTTTGATTGGAAAACCAGCTTGCTGGCCAATCAAAGGAAAAAAAGGAGGTGGATCTTCTTCAAAGGAAATCAACTATTACCTGGTGGCTTTCTTCTCGGCACTATTTGACCATGTTAACAATAGGATGACAAAGACAACTAGAGGTATGATCAAGTTATTTTGTTCTACTATTTTATTTTTAAGCTTTCTTGTAAGTTTTTTTATTATAGCTAGATCCACTTTTTAATATTTCCAAGGAAGGTAAGATAAAATTCATATCTCCCCTACTTATATGAAAAATATGTGCACCTCTTTGCAATCAAAAATTTTGAGTCTAATTTATGGGAAGCCATAAATAAAAAACATGCATGGACATGCATGAGTTTAGGTGTGGGAGAGAAGGAGAAGCATGAGCTATGCATTTTGATTTTAAATATGAGACACAACAGAAGAAGATCCACACAAGAACCTGTTGTAAAATAAAGAAATCAAAAGCAGCAGAAGGAGATCCACACAAGAACCTGTCGTAAAAGAAAAAAATCAAAAGCAAAAAGGAGATCCACACAAGAACCTAATGTAAAAGAAAGAAATCAAAAGCAGCAGAAGGAGATCCACACAAGAACCTGCTGTAAAAGAAAGAAATCAAAAGAATCAGAAGGAGATCCACACAAGAACTTGCTGTAAAAGAAAGAAAATCAAAAGTAGCAGAAAAAGATCCACTCAAGAACCTGTCATAAAAGAAATAAATCAAAAGCAGCAAAAAAATATCTACACAAGAACCTGTTGTAAAAGAAAGAAATCAAAATAGCAGAAGGAGATCCACAAAAGAACCTGTTATAAAAGAAAGAAATCAAAAGCAGCAGAAGGAGATCCACACAAGAACCTACTATAAAAAAATTAAAAGCAACATAAAGAACTCATAAGAATGTGTCCTCAATATGGAGAAGAATCAAAGAAGAGGAGATAATAATGTAATACATGAGGACATGCATAAGATTAAGTGTGGGGCAATGATGAGGCCATAAAATGACCATAAATTACCATTATTTTTTCCTTCCAAGTTACCTTTGAAAGTGGATTTAAATGTAATCTAGGAACTTATAGTTTTCTTAAGATAGAATATAGGATATATATCTTGTTCATTCTTTAGAAATATTTTGTTATCTATTTTTTTGACTAATCCTATTGATTATTTGGGAAAAGATGCAAGTCTTGTGTATGCAGGACATAAAGGAAAGATAATGCTAGTATTGGGAAAAGTGGAACTGATCATGAATAATAATTTAAACTCAAATCTGATTTCATATTCAAATTCCTCTTAAAAAATTATGCAAGTTCAAAAAAAGAATCATCTCAATCTTTAGGTCGCATGCAAAAGTTGTAGTTGTTTTAAGTTAGCTCCGGAACTCGTAGAGTTAGTTCTGGAACTCACAGAGTTAGTTCTGGAACTCATAGAGTTAGTTTAAAACTCACAAGTTTAGTTCTGAACTCACTTTAGTTAGTTTCAGAACTTTAAATTCATGAAAAAATAAGATTTAGTTCCAGAACTTGCAGATAGTTCCGGAAGGAATGAAAGTTTTAGTTCTGGAACTTGCATCAACGAAATGACAGTTTTTGAGGGATTGTGAAAAATCAGAGAATCTAATGGGAAATCTGAGAGAGGTTTTTTTTCATAAAAATATGTTTAACAAAATATCATTTAGATTTGCTACAAGTTTTACGAATGACGAGAGATCTAACTTTTAGTGAGCTGTAGCCCGAGGAAAAGTGAATCAGACGAGCACTAAAAGTTCCATAAACAGAAACATAAAATTCAAATAGAAAATCTGAGAGAGGTTTTTGTTCATAACAATGTGTTTAACAAAAACCATATTCAGATTTTCTACAGGTTTTACCAATGAAGAGAGATCTAACTTTTAGTGAGCTATAGTCTGAGGAAAAGTGTATCAGATGAGCACTAAAAGTTCCATAAACAGAAACAGTAAAAGTCAAATGGAAAATATGAGAGAGGTTTTTGTTCATAGCAATGTTTTTAACAAAAACCTCATTCATATTTGCTACAGGTGTTACCAATGAAGAGATATCTAACTTTTAGTGAGCTGTAGTCCAAGGAAAAGTGTATCAGACGAGCACTAAAAGTTCCATAAACAGAAACATAAAATTCAAATGGAAAATATGAGAGAGGTTTTTATTCATAGCAATGTATTTAACAAAAACCTCATTCATATTTTCTATAGGTTATTACCAATGAAGAAAGATCTAACTTTTAGTGAGCTGTAGTCCGAGGAAAAAACATATTAGACAAGCGTCAAAAGTTCCACAATAAAAAATGACAAAGTCAAATGGAAAATCTGAGAAAGGTATTTGGTCAAAATCATATTTTGAGAAAAATCCTCCTTCCAATAATGTAGGAGATAAAATCATTATGATTCTTGTTACCGAAAAGTAAGGAGAATATTTGAGAGCAAATCTTCCTAAAATAAGTGAGATAAGATTTGACTTTCAATAATATATCTCTCTCCATATTTTGTGGAGATGGAGATCTTAGTTGTTAGGATTGGAATAAATATAAGATTAGATTGTATTTCCTAAACTAAAGAGTTGGTTGGATGCATGAATTATAAATGTAACCTTCCACACTGAGATATGTAATTCTTTTCCCCAAGTAATCAAGATTTGTTCTTTTCTTTCTAATTTTTGGAAGTAAAGTTCTTTTGCAAGTTCTGAATTAAAAATATGAATTAAATCCTCTTCCAAGGAATGAGCTGGCCACTCATTCCAAGGAAGATGGATCAATGTGTTAATATTTATTTCTTTATTTCTGTAGTTTTCCTTTTGTTGTAAATTTATATTTTTTATGTTATGTAATTTCTTTTGTGAACCTGCAGGTGTCTTTTCCTCTTTCCTGTTATTTGAAATTCAGCAATTTCAATTTATGCAAGTGTTTCTTTAAATTTCTACATGTGTGATTTATTTTATGCAAGTATGTTTCAATTTCTACAAGTGTGCATTAAATTTCCGCATGTGTGCTTTCAATTTATGTAAGTTTGGATTGTGTTTAAGGGAGCTGCTTTCTAGGATTTTCTTCTCTTAATGCATACAACCTTCAGACACCATCCCTGGATTGACATTATTAATGGTGGGGATTGACGACCCTCATTATTTTGAAGCCGTTTCTAGGGACACGGTGTTATTAGGAGATTCAAAGTTCTCTAAAAGAATATTCTAGTGATAGTAGAATATCTTTTAGCAATTCTATGACAAGAAGAATTTAGTAAGTAGTTTCTTTATACTTTTATTTCTTGCAAATAGATTAAAATTTCATTTCTGCAATTAGGAAGATTAGATTGTAAATATTTATCTCCCCACAAACAAACTTTATGTATAAGAAAATGACTATGATGTTTAATCAAGATGTATAATGGTATGAATAAATAATTCAGATCTACAAATGGTATAATATGATATTGAATCTGGAAGTAGATCCAGTTGATAAAATAGCATATGTTATTTTTTATAACCACCACCATTTCCCCTTGTATCAACTAATAACTCAGTGATCTTATTACACATAACCTTAGTAGAAAATTGGCTTATCCAGTTTGTAATATTGAAGTGGTGGCATTTCTAATTAACTCCATCCATATTTAGGGATTTCATTAGAGCGAAAATAAAAACGCACTCATAATAAATCTACCCATCCAAATCATATTTTCATCCCATTTACCCATTATAAAATTCTATCCCTGTACCAGATCTATTACAAAAAAAAAAATCATGTCTTTCAATTTCTTTATTTTTGTATATGATTGTATAAAGTTAAGAAGAAATTATTATGAATATCAAGGAAAGAAATTTTTGTGTACTAACATCTGAGGACTATATCTATAGGAATTTCTAGAGTTGTTCTTGATTTCAGCATGCAGATTTTGCAACACCAACAATATCAACCGAGGAGCAGGCATATTTTTTAGGGACCCATGAATACCTTTACTTTCTCTTTAAACAACTCTCCATATCCTGATATCACAATTTCGGGATTTGAAGATTACTATGGTGATTCTTAAATTGTAAAATTCAAGTTGAGCTTCGAAAACCTAAAATTTTTCTACACGATTTTTTGAATCTTCATAGAGTTACGAAGTATGCAAAAAGGTTTTTATGAGATCTAAGACATTGCTTCCTATATTACACAAGTTGTACTTTGATTAATATAGTCAAATGATGGATCAAATTTTTCTCTAATCCTTCTCATGCTATCATTTCAAAAACAATAAAAAATAAAAAAACTTTCATTGGAAAACCAACTTGATAGCCAATCAAAGGCCAAAAAAAATAAAATCGAAATGCTTTAATTGGAAAACCAGCTTGTTAGCCAATCAAAGGAAAAAATAAAAATCAAAAAATCAAAAATATTTGATTGGAAAAACAACTTGTTGGCTAATCAAATACAAAAAAAAACACACTTTGGTTGCAAAACCAGCTTGCTAGACAATCAAAGTAAAAAGGAGGTGGCTCACCTTAAAAGGAAATCAATTGTTATCTGGTGGCATTATTCTCGGCACTATTTGACCATGTTTACAATAGGATGATAAAGCCAACTAGAGGTATGATCAAGTTATTTTGTTCTACTATTTTATTTTTAAGCTTTCTTGTAACTAATTTTTATTATAGCTAGATCGACTTTTAAAGATTTCCAAGGAAGGTAAGATAAAATTCATATTTTCCCTACGTATATGAAAAATATGTGCACCTCTTTGTAATCAAATTTTTTGAATCTAATTTATGGGAAGCCATAAATAAACAACATGCATGAGGACATGTATGAGTTTAGGTGTGGGAGATAAGGGGAAGCATGAGCTATGCATTTTCATTTTAAATATGAGACACAACAGAGGGAGATCCACATAGGAATCTATTGTAAAACAAAGAAATCAAAAGCAACAAAAGGAGATCAGCACAAGAACCTGTCATAAGAGAAAAAAATATCCACACAAGAACCTAATGTAAAATAAATAAATCAAAAGCAGCAGAAAGAGATCACACAAGAACTTGTTGAAAAAAATAAAATCAAAAGCAACAGAAGGAGATCCACATAAGAACCTGCTGTAAAAATAAAAAAAATCAAAAGCAGCAGAAAGAGGTCTACACAAGAACCTGTTGTAAAATAAATAAATCAAAAGTAGCAAAAAGAGATCCACACAAGAACCTGCTATTAAAAAAATCAAAATCAGCAGAAGGAGATCCACACAAGAACCTGCTGTAAAAGAAAGAAATCAAAAGCAGCAGATAGAGATCGGCACAAGAACCTGCTGTAAAAAAATCAAAAGTAGCAGAAGGAGACCCATAAGAACATGTCCTCAATACAGAGAAGAATCAAAGAAGAGGAGATAATAATGTAATGCATTAGGACATGCATAAGATTAAGTGTGAGGAAATGACGAGGCCATAAAATGACCATAAATTACCCTTATTTTGTCCTTCTACGTTACCTTTGAAAGTGGATTTAAATGTAATCTAGGAACTTATAGTTTGCTTAAGATAGAATATAGGATATATATCTTGTTCATTCTTTAGAAATATTTTGTTATATATTTTTTTGACTAGTCATATTCATTATTTGGGAAAAGATGCAAGTATTGTGTATGCACGACATAAATAAAAGATAATGCTAGTATTGGGAAAAGTGGAACTGATCATGAACAATACATTTAAACTCAAATCTGATTTCATATTCAAATTCCTCTTGAAAATTTATGCAACTTCAAAACAAGAATTATTTCAGTCTGAGGTCTCATGCAAAAGTGTTATTTATTTTAAGTTAGCTCCGGAACTCGAAGAGTTAGCTCCAGAATTCATAGAGTTAGTTCCGGAACTCACAGAGTTAGTTCTAGAACTCACAGGTTTAGTCCTAGAACTCGCAGATTTAGTTCCAGAACTCACAGATTTAGTTCCAAAACTTGTACAAATGAATGAAAGTTACTTTCGGAACTTTAAATTCATGGAAAAATCATATTTATTTCTGGAACTTGTAGATTTAGTTATGGACCTTGCATAAAAGGAATGAAAGCTTTAGTCCTAGAACTTGCATCAATGAAATGACAGTTTTTGAGGGATTGTGAAAAATCAGAGAATATAATTGGAAATATGAGAGAGGTATTTTTTAATATAAATTTTTTTAACAAAACTTCATTCATATTTGTTACAAGTTTTACAAATGAAGAGATATCTAACTTTTAGTGAGTTGCAATCTGAGGAAAAGTGAATCAGATGAGCACTAAAAGTTACATAAATAGAAACAGAAAATTCAAATGGAAAATATGAGAGAGGTTTTTATTCATATTGACGTGTTTAATAAAAACCACATTCATATTTTCTACATGTTTTACCAGTGAAGAGAGATCTAACTTTTAGTGAGTTCCAGTTTGAGGAAAAGTGTACCAGACGAGCACTAAAAGTTCCATAAACAGAAACGTAAAAGTCAATTAGAAAATATGAGATAGGTTTTTGTTCATAGCAATGTTTTTAACAAAAAAATCATTCTGATTTTCCACAGTTGTTACCAATGAAGAGATATAACTTTTAGTGAGCTGCAGTCCGAGGAAATGTGTATCAGACGAGCACTAAAAGTTCTATAAATAGAAACATAAAATTCAAATGGAAAATATAAGAGAATTTTTTGTTCATAGGAATGTGTTTAACAAAAATATCATTCATATTTGCTACAGGTTTTACCAATGAAGAAATATCTAACTTTTAGTGAGCTGTAGTCTGAGGAAAAAACATATTAGACAAACATCAAAAGTTTTACAATAAAAAACAAAGTCAAATGGAAAATCCAAGAAAGGTATTTGGTCAAAATCATATTTTGAAGAAAATCCTCATCCAATAATAGGAGAATAAAATCATTACGATTCTTGTTACCGAAAAGCAAGGAGAAGATTTGAGAGGAAATCTTTTTAAAATAAGTGAGATGAGACTTTGACTCAATAATCTATCTCTCTCCATATTTTGTGGAGATGGAGATCTTAGTTGTTAGGATTGAAATTAATATAATATTAGATTATATTTCCTAAAATAAGGAGTGGATGCATAAATTATAAATGTAACCTTTCACACTTATATATGTAATCCTTTTCTCCAATTAATCAAGATCTGTTCTTTCCTTCCAATCTTTGGAAGTAAAGTTCTTCTACAAGTTCTGAATTAAAAATATGAATTAAATCCTCTTCCAAGGAATTGTTAGGATACGTTGGTTTTTAGATTAGTTGTCTTTCTTATCTCTTATCTCTTATCACATCATTCTCTGCTGATATTGTGGATCTTCTCAACTTAGTTAGGGAGTCAGTTCAGATTTCATAGCTATATATACTGTACGTGTGCTTTGTTCTAGTCAGAATAATATGAGATAAATCTATCTCTGCTATTTCTCATTCCATAGCTTTGCTTCAGTTTGGTATCAGAGCGCCTGAAGCTTTTCTTTGACCATTGCAGAGTGCCTGAAGCTGTGCTGCGTGGAGAGGAAACGTTCTTGCTGAGGTGTTGGACAGGACTGCACTTTGCTGCTTTCCTCGATTTACACACAGTTTGGTGCAGATGCACAAGTTTGGTGTTGAAGGCGTCAGTGTTTGAGTGCGTCAGTGTTTGAGTGTTGAAGGCGTCTGATTTGTTCAAAGGAGGTCGAGGCTGAAGAAGGCGCGCAAAGGTGCAGAGTTGATCGAAACAAAAGGCAAATACCATGTTTTCCATCTGCTGAAGTCTGACTCAGAAAATGCGCTGCTAATGATGAAACAAATCTGTCATACATTCACTCTTTCCAGCTGAAGATCAGATGTGCCAGTGTAGCAGCCGGTTCTTTTGAGACCACGTCCAGAACTTGGAGCCAAAGCCTGTGAGCGCCTGAAGTTTTTACAGCATAGACAGCTGCTGTTACGTGGAGACAGTTGCTGCTGCGTGGAAGAGTGTGCTGCGTGGAGGTGAAAACAATCTTGCTGCCGCGTGGAGAGCTTTGAGCAGCCTTCAAAATCCGAAACATCAGGATTCTGTTCTCCTAGTGATCGATCAGAATCCCGGTTGGATTCAGCGATACTCAAATCATTTACATCGAACTCACGGCCAGCCGAGCCATGTTCGAAACCTGAGCGTATTGAAGACAACTCTGCAGACCGCTACAGCCGGACGTGGAGAGTTACTCAGTCACCTGCTGAAGGAAGGCAGCACGTGCGCGTTTTCAAGGTAATTTTTGAGTCTACAACAGTCTCTTCTACACTACATCGAATGTCGAGTGTAGAAAACTCGATTGAAAGCGTCAACAACACGGTCGCCATAGCTGAAAGCCACAACATCAACTCACCAGCCAGAGAACACCGTGGAGAAGCTCCTGAGAGCTCCAGGTTCTACTTTGCCTTGCTGAACGAGCTTCAAAATTGCGGCAATCTTGCATTCAACAAACTTGTTCGAGAAGGACTCCTTGAGTACTTTCTTTTCGACGTCAGATGCCAAGCAAAGCAAGTACGGGAAGAATTAGAAGCCGGATACGACGCAGATTGTGACGACGAAGAAGAACGCCCTGCAAAGCGTCGCTGTCTCACAGCACACGAATATCGCGAGCATCTACAAGCCAATCATTCTCGATAGTGAGTCCAAATTGTAATAAGTTTTTCAAATAAATTAAAAAAAAATTATTACAATGTCTGCTCCGAAGTTACTTCTGTCTGACGCTCAGTTGCTCAAAGGGCCTAATTTTGTGGCCTGGAAGACAAAAATGAAGAAATTCCTTCAGTTTGAAGGATTATGGGGAATTGTCACAGGGTCTGTGCCTGCTCCCACAGCCCCCGATGAACTAATAAAATATGACATGGCTAGTGCTAAAGCCTTGATGCTGATAATGCTCAGTATCAGTGATGACATGCAACCGCATGTTCAGAATGTGGAGAAACCCAAGGAGGCCTGGGACAAGTTGGCAACCATTTATGAAGCCAAAAATCAGACAAAGATTCTTCATCTTCAGTCGAAGCTGCATACCCTCTCTATGGGGTCTGACAAGAAAGTGGAGGAATTCCTGCGTCGCGTGGCTGAGTTGAGATCGGAGTTATTGGCGCTCGGTGAAACGGTAGACGATAAACTACTCGTCCCAATCACCTTGAGAGCACTCCCTTCTCAATTTCGAGTGTTTGTTACAACACTGAATGTGTCTAAACAAACAGTGACATTCGAAGAGCTTGTGAATTTGCTGCAGCAGGAAGAAGCTATCACTTCATCGCATGGGGAGTCTCAGGACAAAGCCTTGTTCTCAAAGCCTAATCGTGGCCAGAAGAATCGGAAAGGTCCCCCAGAGAAGCCAAATCCAGCACAATCCAAATAGAAAGATCAAAAGTCAAAGAGATGGTGTCACATTTGCAGAACCAATACTCACGACATTGATCACTGTTGGCACAACAGCCTGAAACAAGGGCCTTCAAGCCATACAAGCACATCTGGGCACGAAGATTTTCAAAAGTCTAAACGACGTCCCCGCTGGAGAAAGCAAAAAGGACATCTTGCAGCCCAACAAGAGGATGATGAATCTGATGAGGAGACATCAGAAGGAGCCCATTGTAGTAAGAATCTTGTACTCGTCTCTCAAACTTCTCATCCCACGAAGAAAGTCTGGTTGATAGACTCTGGTGCAAGCAAGCATATGTCAGGTGACAAGAAGCTGTTTGATTCACTACACGAAGAGCCAACTGGAGATCGATTTCAGATAGTGGATGACAAAGAGTACACTACAGAAGGAATAGGGAATGTGACCATTCCTCTGGGGCCACGAAAATGTACACTTACAAAGGTACTATATGTTCCTGGCTTGACTAGCAATCTTTTGTCAGTTACTCAGCTCTTGAATCATCACCTTAAGGTTGAATTTCTTGTTCAAAATGGCATTAAATCATGCTTAATCTCCCGACAAGGTACGGTTCTTGCTAAAGCCTTTGTAAAAGATAAGTTATTTGCTTTAGATACTATTTCATCTTCTGCAGTAGCTTTATCTGCTTCAACAATAGAATCAGCTGCCTTATGGCATTATAGATATGGACACTTATCGGTCGGTTCACTGCACCAGATGAGTTCAAAAGCAATGGTCCGTGGACTACCCAAATTGTCCAGTTCCTTGCCTATTTGCCCTGGTTGTCTTGAAGGAAAACAACATAGAGATCCGTTTCAAGCGAGCACCTTCCATGCCAAGAAGTGTCTGGAGATAGTTCATACCGATCTGAACGGCCCATTACCTGCTTCGTTTTCAGGATACAAATACTTCCAGTTGTTCGTGGATGACCACTCTCGCAAGATGTGGGTATATTTCCTAAAGCAGAAAAGTGAGGCTCTTCAACACTTTCAGAACTTCTATCATCGTGTTGTCAAAGAATCTGGACAACCACTTCTTCTACTCCACTCAGATCGAGGGGGGGAATTCACATCAAAGAAGTTCTTGGCCTTCCTAAACCATCACGGCATTAAGCAGCACCTGACTGCTCCCTACACGCCCCAGCAAAATGGCATTGTTGAGCGTCGCAATCGCACAGTGATGGAGATGGCTCGCTGCATGCTATCAATTGCAAAGCTAGGAGAATGCTATTGGGCTGAAGCAGTACAAACGGCTGTATATCTTCTCAACAGGGCACCAACAAAGATTCTACTGAACAAGACGCCAGAAGAGGTATGGAGTGGTAAAAAGCCATCAATTTCTCATTTGCGAGTATTTGGTTGCATAGCATACATGCATGTTCCAGCTCAGAAGAGAAAGAAGGTGGAGCCAAAAACACTCCCGTGTATCCTTCTTGGCTACAGTACTACCTCGAAGGCGTATCGTCTCATGGATCCTGAGACAAAGAAAGTATACGAGAGTTGGGATGTGGTTTGTGACGAGTCATCCTTTGACTCAATAGTATCAACAGAAGATCCACTTCCAAACACATCTCACCGATTAGTCTCTGAATCAGATGATGAGCTGGAGGAGACTACTCAGAGAAAAGAAATGCTACAGGAAAGAAACCCATAGGCTGCAAATGGGTCTTCAAGACAAAATATAAGGCAGATGGATCCATCAACAAACATAAAGCATGACTTGTAGCCAAAGGATATGCTCAGAAAGAAGCCATCGACTATGAAGAAACCTTTGCACCCACTCCGAAGATGAAGACCATCAGGGTAGTTTGCGCACTTGCAGCACAGAAAGGATGGAAACTTCAGCAGATGGACGTCAAGAGTGCTTTCCTAAATGGTGATCTGAAAGAAGAAGTATACATGACCCAACCTGAAGGATTTGTTGATGAAAATCAGCCTAAAAAGGTATGTCGTCTCATCAAATCTCTTTACGGACTGAAACAAGCTCCCAGGGCATGGTATATCAAGATCAATGATCACCTTTTGCAGCATGGGTTCACTCGTAGTCCCTCAGATTCAAATTTGTATATAAAGAAGGTAGGAAAAGAAATTATCATTCTGGTTGTTTATGTAGATGATCTTCTGATCACTGGTAGTTCAGAAGATCAGGTTGATATTGTAAAGAATGATCTCAAAAGAACCTTCGACATGATAGATTTGGGGCTACTACATTACTGTCTTGGCTTGGAAATATGGCAAAAGGAGCATCACATCTTTGTCTCCCAGAAAAAGTACGCCAAGACACTCCTGGAAAAGTATAGAATGTCTGATTGTAAACCTATATCCACTCCCATGGAAAAAGGCTTGCAACTTTCAAGATTCCAGGACTCACCTCAAGTAGATGCTACTCTCTACAGGCAATTGGTTGGAGGGCTCATCTATTTGACATACACCAGACCAGATCTCTGCTATGCTGTCAGCTATCTTTCCAGGTTCATGCAAGAGCCAAAGAAATGTCACTGGAATGCAGCAAAGCATGTTTTGAGATATGTCCGAGGAACAACTAATTATGGTCTGGAATATAAAAAGAATGATCAATTCTTCCTACAGGGATATGTCGACTCGGACCATGCTGGATCTGTTGATGATAGGAAGTCAACTACAGGATACATATTTCATCTCGGATCTGGACCAATCTCATGGATAAGCAAGAAGCAGAATGTTGTTTCTTTCTCATCCACAGAGGCAGAATATCACGCCGCACGAGGAGCTGTGTGCGAAGTGATATGGATACGTCGCATTATGGATGACCTAGGAATTCCTGAAAAATAGTCACCTATTCTCTATTGCGACAATCAGAGTGTGTTGAAGCTCGTGCAGAATCCAGTCTTTCATGAACGAACAAAGCATATTGAAATTGACTGCCATTTCATTCGAGAGCACGTCTTGAACCATCAAATTCAGCTCCAGTACTGTCCTACTGAAGCACAAGTTGCTGACATTCTCACTAAATCTCTTGGAAAAGTGAAATTTGAATCTTTCAGAGGTCACATTTGCAAGAATAATGTAATAAGGGGGGGAATGTTAGGATACGTTGGTTTTTAGATTAGCTGTCTTTCTTATCTCTTATCTCTTATCACATCATTCTCTGCTGATATTGTGGATCTTCTCAACTTAGTTAGGGAGTCAGTTCAGATTTCATAGCTATATATACTGTACGTGTGCTTTGTTCTAGTCAGAATAAAATGAGATAAATCTATCTCTGCTATTTCTCATTCCATAGCTTTGCTTCAAATGAGCTAGCCACTCATTCCAAGGAAGATGGATCAATGTGTTAATGTTTATTTCTTTATTTCTGTAGTTTTCTTTTTGTTGTAAATTTTTATTTTTTTATGTTATGTAATTTCTTTTGTGAACCTGCAAGTGTCTTTTCCTCTTTCCTATATTTTCAATTCAACAATTTCAATTTATGCAAGTGTTCCTTTAAATTTCTGCAATTTATTTTATGCAAGTGTATTTCAATTTTTGTGTGCATAAAATTTCCGCATGTGTGCTTTCAATTTATGCAAGTTTAGATTGTGTTTAAGGGAGCTTCTTTCCAAGATTTTATTCTCTTAATGTATATATTCTTCAAACACTAGCCCTGGATTTATATTATTAATGGCGAGGATTGACGACCCTTATCATTTTTGTGCCATTTCTGGGGACACAATGTTATTAGGAGATTTAGAGTTCTTTACAAGAATATTCTAGCGACAGTAGAATACCTTTTAACAATTCTGTGACCAGAAGAATTTGATAAGTAGTTTCTTTAGAATTTTATTTCCTGCAAGTAGATTAAAATTTCATTTCTTTAATTAGGAATATTAGATTGTAAATATTTATCTTCCCACAAACAAACTCTGTGTATAAGAAAATGACTATGATGTTTGATCAAGATGTATAATGGTATGAACAAAGAATTCAGATCTGAAAATGGTAGAATATGATATTGAATCTAGAAGTAGATCCAGTTGATGAAATATCATATGTCATTTTTGATAACCACCACCATTTCCCTTTGTATCAACTAACAGCCCAGTGATCTTATTACACATAACCTTAGTAAAAAAAAAATGGCTTATCCAGTTTGTAATAATGAAGTGGTAGAATTTCCAATTAACTCTATCCATATTCAGGGATTTCATTAGAGTCCAAAATAAAACCCACTCATAATAAATCCATCCATCCAAATTAGTTTTTCATCCGCATAATAAAATTCAATCCCTGAACCATATCCATTATAAAAATTTGTTTTCATGTCTTTCAATTTCTTCATTTTTGTATATGCTTATATAAAGTTAAGAAGCAATTATTATGAATATCAAGGAAAGAAATTTTTACGTACTAACATCTGAGGACTATATCTATAGGAATTTCTAGAGTTGTTCTTGATACCAGCATGTAAATTTTGGAGCACCAACAATATCAACCAAGGAACATGCAGATTTTGGAGGGACCCACATGATACCTTCACTTTCACTTTTGACAACTCTCCATCTCCTGAGATCACTAGTCTAGGCTTTGAATATTACTATGGTGATTATGATATTGTACAATTCAAGATTGGGCTTTGAAGACCTAAAAATTTTCTACACAATTTTTAGAATCTTCTTGGAGTTACCAAGTATGCGAAAAAGTTTTTATGAGATCTAGACATTGCTTCCTATTTTACACAAGTTGTACTTTGATGAATATAGTCTGATGATGGATCAAATTTTTCTCTAATCCTTCTCATGCTATCATTTCAGCAAAAAAAATAAAAAATAAAAACTAAAAATAGGCAAAAAATCAAAAATCTAAAAAATTTATTGAGAAAACCAGCTTGCTGGCCAAACAAAGGTAAAAACAAAAAAAAACTTTGGTTGGAAAACCAACTTGCTGGCCAATCAAAGAAAAAAGGAGGTGACTCTTCTTCAAAGGAAATCAACTGTTACCTGGTGGCATTCTTCTCAGCACTATTTGACCATGTTAACAATAGGATGATAAAGCAAACTAGAGGTATGATCAAGTTATTTTTTCTTTACTATTTTATTTTTAAGCTTTCTTGTAAGTTTTTTTATTACAGCTAGATCCATCTTTTAAATATTTCCAAGGAAGGTAAGATAAAATTCATATTTTCCCTACTTATATGAAAAATATGTGTACCTCTTTGCAATCAAAATTTTTGAGTCTAATTTATGGGAAGCCATAAATAAACAACGTGCATGGGACATGCATGTGTTTAGGTGTGGGAGAGAAGGAGAAGCATGAGTTATGCATTTTGATTTTAAATATGAGACACAACAGAAGAAGATCCACAAGAATCTGTTGTAAAAGAAAGAAATCAAAAGCAGCAGAAGGAGATCCACACAAGAACCTGTCGTAAAAAAAAATTAAAAGTAGCAAAAAGAGATCCACACAAGAACATGTTGTAAAAGAAATAAATCAAAAGCAGACAGAAGGAGATCCACACAAGAACCTATTGTAAAAGAAAGAAATCAAAAGCAAAAGAAGGAGATCCACACAAGAACCTGCTGTAAAAATAAAAAAAAATCAAAAGCAGAAAGGGATCCACACAAGAACCTGTTGTAAAAGAAATAAATCAAAAGCAACAGAAAGAGATCCACACAAGAACCTCCTATAAAAATATCAAAATTAGCAGAAGGAGATCCACACAAGAACCTGCTGTAAAAGAAAGAAATCAAAAGCAGTAGAAAGAGATCCACACAAGAACCTGTCTGTAAAAAAATCAAAAGTAGTAGAAGGAGACCCATAAGAATGTGTCCTCAATACAGAGAAGAATCAAAGAAGAGGAGATAATAATATAATACATGAGGACATGCATAATATAAAAGAAGGAGAGCCTAAGTGTGGGACAATGATGAGGCCATAAAATGACCATAAATTACCATTATTTTGTCCTTCCAAGTTACCTTTGAAAGTGGATTTAAATGTAATCTAGGAACTTATAGTTTACTTAAAATAGAATATAGGATATACATCTTGTTCATTCTTTAGAAATATTTTGTTATGGATTTTGTTGACTAGTCATATTCATTATTTGGGAAAAGATGAAATGTCTTTTGTATACAGGACATAAATGAAAGATAATGTTAGTATTGGTAAAAGTGGAATGATCATGAACAATACATTTGAACTCAAATCTGATTTCATATTTAGATTCCTCTTTAAAAATTATGAAAGTTCAAAACAAGAATCATTTCAATCTGAGAATCACATGCAAAATTATTTCTTTGTTTTAAGTTAGCTCCGGAATTCATAGAGTTAGTTTTGGAACTCACAGAGTTAGTTCTGGAACTCACAGGTTTAGTTCCAAAACTAGTAGATTTAGTTCAGGAACTTGTATCAATTGAATGAGTTAGATTTCAGAACTCGCAATTTGTGGAAAAATTATATTTATTTCTGGAACTTGCACATTTAGTTCTGGACCTTGCATAAAAGGAATGATAGCTTTAGTTCTGGTACTTGCATCAACAAAATCACAGTTTTTTAGGGATTGTGAAAAATCAGAGAATCTAATTGGAAATTTGAGATATTTTTTTGTTAATAACAATGTGTTTAACAAAACTTCATTCAGATTTGTTACAAGTTTTACGAATGAAGAGAGATCTAATTTTTAGTGAGCTGTATTCGGAGGAAAAGTGAATTAGATGAGCACTAAAAGTTCCATAAAACGAAACAGAAAATTCAAATAGAAAATCTGAGAGAGGTTTTATATTCATATCAATTTGTTTAATAAAAATATCATTCAGATTTTCTACAGGTTTTACCAATGAAGAGAGATCTAACTTTTAGTGAGCTACAGTTTGAGGAAAAGTGTATCAGACGAGAACTAAAATTTCCATAAACAGAAACATAAAAGTCAATTGGAAAATATGAGAGAGGTTTTTTTCATAGTAATGTGTTTAACAAAAACCTCATTCTGATTTGATATAGGTTTTACCAATGAAGAGATCTAACTTTTAGTGAGCTGCAGTTCGAGAAAAAGTGTATGAAGACGAGCATTAAAAGTTTCATAAATAGAAACATAAAAGTCAAATGGAAAATATGAGAGAGATTTTTTTATAGAAATGTGTTTAACAAAAACCTCATTCATATTTGCTACAGGTTTTACCAATGAATAAAGATCTAACTTTTAGTGAACTGCAGTCTGAGGTAAAAAATATATTTGACAAGCATCAAAAGTTCCACAATAAAAAACAACAAAGTCAAATGAAAATCCAAGAAAAGTATTTGGTCAAAATCATATTTTGAGGAAAATCCTCCTTCCAATAATGTAGGGGAATAAAATCATTATGATTCTTGTTACTGAAAAGCAAGGAGAAGATTTGGAGAAAATCTTCCTAAAATAAGTGAGATAAGACTTTGACTCAAATAATAGATCTCTCTCCATATTTTGTGGAGATGGAGATCTTAGTTGTTAGGATTGGAATAAAGATAAGATCAGATTATATTTCTTAAAATAAGAGTTGGTTGGATGCATAAATTATAAATGCAACCTTCCACACTTAGATATGTAATTCTTTTCTCCCAAGAAATAAAGATATGTTCTTTCTTTTCAATCTTTTGAAGTACAAGTTTTCTACAAGTTCTGAATTAAAAATATGAAATTAAATCCTCTTCCAAGGAATGAGCTGGCCACTCATTCTAAGGAAGATGGATCAATGTGTTAATGTTTGTTTCTTTATTTATTTAGTTTTCCTTTTGTTGTAAATTCTTGTTTTTATGTTATGTAATCCTTCTTCATCTTTTGTGAACCTGCAGGTGTCTTTTTATCTTTCCTATATTTTCAATTCAGCAATTTCAATTTATGCAAGTGTTCCTTTAAATTTTTGGATGTGTGATATATTTTATGTAAGTGTATTTCAATTTATGCAAGTGTGCATTAAATTTTCGCATGTGTGCTTTCCATTTATGCAAGTTTTGATTGTGTTTAAAGGAGTTTTTTCCAAGATTTTATTCTCTTAATGTATACAACCTTCGAACACCAGCCCTAGATTGACATTATTAATGGTGAGGATTGACGACCCTCATCATTTTGGTGCCATTTCCGGGGAAGCATTGGGTAAAGTGTAAATAGGAGATTCAGAGTTCTTTAAAAGAATATTCTAGTGTAAGTAAAATACCTTTTAACAAATTCTGTGACAAGAAGAATTTGATAAGTAGTTTCTTTAGACTTTTATTTCCTGTAATTGTAGATTAAAATTTTATTTTTGCAATTAGGAAGATTAGATTGTAAATATTTAATCTCCCCACAAACAAACTCTGTGTATAAGAAAATGACTGTAATGTTTAATCAAGATGGATAATGGTATGAATAAATAATTTAGATCTGGAAATGGTATAATATGATATTGAATTTAGAATTAGATCTAGTTGATGAAATATCATATGTCATTTTTGATAACCACCAGTATTTCTCCTTGTATCAACTAATAGCCTAGTGATCTTATTACACATAACCTTAGTCAAAAAGTGGCTTATCCAGTTTGTAATAATGAAGTGATAGCATTTCTAATTAACTCCATCCATATTTAGGGATTTCAATAGAGCCAAAATAAAAACCCACTCATAATAAATCCACCCATCCAAATCAGTTTTTCACCCCATAATTAAATTCAATCCCTGAACCAGATCCATTATAAAAATAAATAATATTCATGTCTTTCAATTTCTTCATTTTTGTATATGCTTATATAAAGTTAAGAAGCAATTATTATGAATATCAAGGAAAGAAATTTTTCAGAGTACTAAGATTTGAGGACAATATTTATAGAAGAATTTCTAGAACGTTGTTCTTGATATTAGCATGCAGATTTTGGAGCACCAACAGTATTAACCAAGGAGATGCAGATTTTCAAGAAGATACACAGGATACCTTCACTCTCTCTTTTAACAACTATCCATCTCTTGAGAGCACTTCTTCTTTGATAGAAATAAGGTAATACATATTGAAAAAATTGGATTTGAATACCTGAAGATTTTTCTACAATTTTTATGAATCTTCTTGGAGTTACCAAGTATGTAAAAAGAGTTTTTATGAGATCTGAAGACATTGACTTCACTATTTTACAACAAGTTGTACTTTGATGATATAGACCTATGATGATGGATCAAATACTTTTATCTAATCCTTCTCATGCTATCATTTTAGAAAAAAAAAATCAAAATTTATGATTGGAAAGACAACCTTGGTAAAAAAGGAAATCTAAAAAGAAAAATCCTTTGAAAGGAAAACCGGCTTGCAATGGCACAAAGAGATCAAAATGGTATAAAATAAAGAGTACATTAATTGGTAAACCAGCTTGTTAGTCAATCAAAGGAAAAAATGCTAATAGGATGAAGAAAATTGATAAAAAAGAACATTTGAAAGGTCAAACCAATTTGTGGCAATTAAATGATGAAAACAAATAAAAAATTTGGTTGACTTCTTTGCTTGAATTGAATATCTCAAAGTTTGTCTGAGGCATTCTTCTTCAAAGGAAATGTTACAATGGTGATTCTAATCTATTGCACTATTTGAGGATGTTGAAAATAGAAAAAGTATCTTACAAATAGAAGGATGTAAGAATGAGTTTGTTCTATGGACTGATGTTGATGAAACTTTCTTGAGGAAGATTTTTTATTATGAGAATATTGTCCATGATTAAATATTTCCAATGAAGGCCTAAGATTTCAAAATGCAGTGATTTCCCTACTGATGATGAAAAAAATTCTGCAGGTACATACTTTGAAATCAAAATGATTGATCTAATTTATGGGAAGCCAAAATAAACAACATTAAAACCCTGAAAAAATTTGCATGACTATGGAAAAAGAGAATGATGAAAATAAGTTAGAATGGTGTTTACTTTACACATAGTGAAGCATCAATATGATTGACATGAAACTATAGATCTCAATGTATTAGTTTATTTTATTTATTAAGATTATATTTGTGTAATCCACATGCCATAAAGAGTGGAAGATTGAAGATGGTGCAAATAGTGAAAAATAAAGAAACAATAAATACATCACAAGGAACCTGTTGGAAAGATAAAGATCAAGATATGGTACCCAGGTGGACATGAAGCACACAAGAACAGTGCGAGTGAAAGAAAGAAGATCAAAAGACAGCAAAGAAGATCCAGACAAAATCAACTATAAAAAAAAACAAATAAAAGGAATTTTTTCTCCACACTTGGACCGTTTATGAGGTAGGGGAATAATCAAAAGAACAGAAAGTTGATTTATCATTAGAACATGATTGTAAAAGACAAGATAAAAGCATTATAAGGATGATCCACACAAGAACCTGCATAAGGAAGAATTATCAAAACAAATCAAAAAATGTCTACATTTCCCTCCAAATTGTAAAACATAAATTCTAAACATGTAATAGAAGGAGTGTCTTGATGACGCTGTAAGGTGTCAATAGGGAGTATAGTTAATGGTAATGAAGTCTTAGGAGATAAGTAAGTCGTAATGTTGAAACATGCATAAGATTCCAACTTTGGGGCAATGATATGAGCATAAAATGAGTCATGGAAAAGGGTATTATTTTTGTAGTCCAAGTTATGAGAATAGTGGATTTAAAAGTAAGAGTGATCATAAGAAAACTTATTAGTGGCCCTCCATAAGGATATCAAGAGAATATTAAGGATAGGATATTTGTTCGATTCTTTAGGAAAGGGAGATTTGGAATCATAAATTTTGTGTCTAATCATATTGAGTTTAATGGGAATAGATGCAATTTTTATATATGCAACGATAAAGTGAAACATGTTGTTAGATTGTGAAAAGTGGAAATTTTGGATCTGATGTTGAAATATGTGCATTTAGAAGAATCCAATGTTTGACATTTCAGAGTTCCTTTAAAAGTTTGATGTAAGTTCAAAATGAGCTATAATCTTTTCTATTCCTCCTTAACAATGAAAATCTAATTGTACTTGACATGGTTAGCTCATGTGAATTCGTAGTTGGATTTAAATAAAAGTTGGTATAAGATCTTTGCATGAAGACTTATTTACAATCTAAGAAGAAGGTGAGGTCCACGTTACTCCAGTATTAGTTTTAACTCACTAGAAAACTCTTTCTATGTGGTTAATCATTAAAATTTAAGGATTTCTATTCATTTGTTATTGGTTCATGGAGTAATCTTTGACTGTGTATTGGTTTCATATGACTTTGACATCCTTGTAAAGGCACAATGAGTGAGATTGTTAATGATTATAATGTTTGAAACTTGGTTGATTTTGAATATAAACAATGCAAGTAGATAAAACTGAGAGATTTTATGTTTTAATGGGAAAGTGTATTGTATAACTAAAACTCGATCACCTACAGATTTGCCACAAGTGTTTACGAGTGAGGGAGTATTTAGTTTTTTCATGGTGTACTGATTACATGAATGAGCATCCAATGGTAAGATAATAACATGTAAAGTCCTATACTAAAACAGGATCCTCAGGATCAACTTTGTTCACTTGGAAAGGATTTTTAATAATTTTAATTTATTTTCCTATCACCTAGGTTCTTTGGCATGAATGCAACCCTCTTGGGTTTGAGGAAAATATAATTTTAAAGACCTTAGAAATTGGAAGAAAATGATTGAAAATTGGTAAAAGTGTGTAACATCGCCCTAAATTATATTTATGGAATAATATTTTAATAGCATGTGTTCAAAACCTCATAGTTTTGCTAACAGTCGGGTTCTTAGAAACTATCACAGAGGTAAAAGACCTAATAGAGACTAAAATTGAGTTGTTTGAGGCATATTATCTTAAAGTATCCCAGTACTAAAAATTTTCACAAAGGAAGAAGACTTAAACGCTTATTTATAAAACCCCTCCTTTAATTGGAACCCAGTGAGAAAGATATGATTGAGAAATGCCTAGAAACGATAGTAGGGCTTTATGAGCAAGAAGGATTCTGATTTAGAACAGAAGCAACGTACAAATTATAGGTTATAAAATTTGTACTACACTCCCCTAAGCCCTAAAGGAGTAGATCTAAAGAAGTATTCAAGAATGATGGAATACACCAAGGAAGAAGAGATAAATCTGATAAGATAGACAACCATGAATCTAGAAAAGCAACGTATCTTAACATTCCCCCCTTATTACATTATTCTTGAGAAATGTGACCTCTGAAAGGTTCAAATTTTCACTTTTCCAAGAGATTTAGTGTAGAATGTTCAGCAACTTGTGCTTCAAAAGGACAACACTGGAGCTGAATTTGATGGTTCAAGACGTGCTCTCGAATGAAATGGACAACAATATTCAATATGCTTTGTTCATTCATGAAAGATGGATTCTGCACGAGCTTCAACACTCTAAACTCATGATTCTACGTGAGTTCAGAATAACTAGAATATTGTTTTATGAATTCCCAGGTCATCCATAATGTGACAAATCTATAACAATTCGCACATAGCTATTCGTACGGTTTGATACATCTACACATCTAATGGATGAGATCACAAACAATATATCTTTGCTTCAAATATGCTGAGTACTACTCCATAGGTCCTAACATTTGATAGTTGGATTAATTTTTTTCCTGAAGTGGTGAATAGGTTCATCAATGAGGATAAATCATTGGTCCGAAGTCGACAAATCCCTATAGGCAAAAATATGACATTCTTTGTGCTATATTCTAGGAGAGTGAGAGCTAGTTGTTCCTCAGAAAAATCTGAAGAACATGTCAATGTAAAGTGTGTTTGCATTCCATGAAATGTGACTAGTTGGATAGTTGCATTGACACCTAAAGATAAGCTAACAACATAAGTCAGAGATCTGGTGATTGATTAGGCCATTCAAGATGAGATGAGCCCTCCATTTAATTGCATGTTTAGAGTATTTTAGGATCTCCTTAGAAGTGATCCTCATCTGCAAATCTTGAAAGTTGCAAGTTGTTGTTTGGGAGTCCTTCTAACTAGGTTGACAGTGCATTAAAAACTTGTATACAGGAGTCTACATAATTACTTTGTCTGGGAGACAAAGATTATAATTCTCCAAGTCATATTGTGAATATTTGTATCCCATAAAAGTAATGAAGCAAACCCAAGTCAGTCATGTTGATAACTTGTTGGCTAAAAAAATCATTCATTAGAATATCAATGATCGAGGAAGAACTGCCCGTAATTAACAAGATCATCAAAATACAAAATAAGGATGAGCACCGAGTTCATTGCCTGACCTTATAGAATGTACAACATTAGGGTCAAAGTGGCTACCTAGTGAACCCTAATTCAAGTAATAAGGTTATTCCACCTTGGCATACCAATGCCCTGAATGGAGCTTGTTTAATTCCATAGAGAGACTTGATTTGAGATTGTACATACCTTCTTAGGGATGAATCATGGACATAATCCTTCGAGGTTTTTTCCATATAGACTATCTTCCTTCTAGGTCACTCATGAAAGAAGGCACTCTTGACATCCATCTATTAAAGTCTCCTTCCTTTCTGTGTTGCAAGTGCGCAAACTACTTTGATGGTCTTCATCTTTGCAATGGGTGCAAAGGTTTCTTCATAGTCGATGCCCTCTTTCTGAGCATATCCTTTTGCTACAAGTCATGCTTTATGTTTGTCAATGGATCCATCTGCCTTATATTTTTTCTTGAAAACCCATTTGCAGCCTATGGGTTTCTTTCCTATAGGCACATTGATAAGTTCCCATGTTCTGATTTTTCATGAGTGAGTCATATTCTATATCCATGGATTCCTTCCACTAAGGTTAACTGAGTGCTTCACGAACATTATCTAGACTCAGAGCTATTCATCAGTGAACTCATGAGTGTAAAGTTTACCTCATTTATTATTTGACTCCTTGTTTTGACTTCTGGATGATGTATTTGGGAGTTGTTGCAAATGTGAGTCCTTGATAGTGATTTGTACCCACTGTCAGACGAGAACTTGGCTACTTTTGAGAAGAAATGTGTCATTTCCGTGTGGATTGATGTGGAGTCACACTCTCCAGTTCTCCAAGATCAACAAATAGCTCTCCTGGCAGAATTTATTTTCTCTAAGTAGTCTCCTTTGGCTCATCACCTGATTCAGAGACTAGTCGGTGAGAGGTGGTTGGAATTGGATCTTCTGTTGATACTATTGAGTCAAAAGATGACTTGTCACAAACCATGTCCCGAATCTTGTATATTTTATTTTTCACAGGATCCATGAGATGGTATGCCTTCGAGGTAGTACTGTAGCCAAGTAGGATGCATGAGAGTGACTTTGGCTCAACCTTCTTTATTTTCTGAGCTGGGACATGCATGTATGTTGTGCAACCAAATAATCATAAATGAGAAATTGATGGATTTCTACCACTCCATACCTCTTATGGCATTTTATTTTGTAGAATATTTGTCGGTGCCATGTTGACAAGATATACAGCTGTCTGTACAGCTTCAGCCCAATAGCGTACTCTCTCAAGCTTTGCTATTGTTAGCATACAACGAGCCATCTCCATCACTATGTGATTGCGACACTCAACAATGCCATTTTGCTGGGGTGTGTAGGGAGCAGTCAGGTGCTGCTTAATGTCGTGATGGTTTAGGAAGACCAAGAATTTCTTTGATGTCAATTACCCCCCTCGATCTAAGAAAAGTAGAATAAGTGGTTGTCCAGTATCTTTCACAACACGATGATAGAAGTTCTAGAAAGTGTTAAAGAGCCTCACTTTTCTTCTTCAGGGAAACATACCGACATATTGTGAGAGTGATCATCCATGAACAGTTGGAAGTACTTGTATCCTGAAAATGAAGTAGGCAATGGGCCATTTAGATCGGTATGAACTACCTCTAGACACTTCTCGGCATGGAAGGTGCTTGCTTGAAATAGATCTCTGTGTTGTTTTTCCTGCAAGACAGTCAGGGAAAATAGGAAAGGAACTAGAAAATTTGGGTAATCCATGGACCATTACTTTTGAACTCATTTGGTGTAATGAACTAATTGACAAGTGTCCATATCTAAAATGCCATAAGACAGTTGATTCTATTATAGAAGCAGATAAAGCTACTGCAGAAGATGAAACATTATCTAAAGAAAATAACTTATCTTTTACAAAAGCTTTAGCAAGAACTGTACCTTGTTGGGAGATTTAGCATGATTTAATGTCATTTTTGAACAAGAAATTCTACCTTAAGGTGATGATTCAAGAGTTGAGTAACTGACAAGAGGTTGTTAGTCAAGCCAGGAACATATAGTACCTTTGTAAGTGTACATTTTTGTGGGTCCTAGAGGAATGGTGACATTTCCAATTCCTTCTACAACATATTATTTGTCATCGACTATCTGAACCTCGATCTCCAGTTGGCTCTTCGTGTAGTTAATCAAACAACTTCTTGTCACCTGACATATGTTTGCTTGCACCAGATTCTATTAACCATACTTTCTTTGTAGTCTAAGAAGTTTGAGAGATGAGTACAAGGTTCTTACCATAATGGGCTCCTTTTGATGTCTCCTCATCAGAGTCATCATCTTCTTTTTGGGCTGCGAGATGTCCCTTCTGCTTTCTCCAGTAGGGGGACATCGTTTGGACTTTTGAAAATCTTCATTCCCAGATGTGCTTGTATGACTTGAAGAACCATGTTTCAAGATATTATGCCAGCAGTGATCAATGTTGTGAGTATTGGTTTTGCATATGTGACACCATCTCTTTGAATTTTGATCTTTCTATTGTGGTTTTGGTTGTGCTTGATTTGTCTTCTCTGGGGGACCCTCCCAATTCTTCTGGCCACGGTAAGGCTTTGAGAATAGGGCTTTGTCTTAAGATTCCTCATGGGATGAAGTGATGGCCTCTTCCTGCTGTAGTAAATTCACAAGCTCTTCGAATGTCACTGTTTGTTTAGACACATTCAGTGTCATAATGAACACTTGGAATTGAGAAGGGAGTGATCTCAAGGTGATTGGGATGAGAAGTTTATCGTCCACCATTTCACTGAGTGCTAATAAATCTGACCTCAGCTTAGCCACATGATGCGTAAGAACTCCTCCACTTTCTCATCTGACCCCCATAGATAGGGTGTGCAGCTTTGAATAAAGATGAAAAATCTTCGTCTGATTTTTGGCTTCATAAATGGTTGCCAACTTGTCCCAGGCCTCTTTTGGTTTCTCCACATTCTGAACATGTGGTTGCACATCGTCACTGATACTGAGCATTATCAACATCTAGGATTTAGCATTAGCCATCTCATATTTTATTAGTTCATCAGCGGGCTATGGGAGCGGGCACAGACCCTATAACAATGCCCCATAATCCTTCAAACTGAAGGATTGTCTTTATTTTTGTCTTCCAGGCTCACAAAATTAGACCCTTTAAGTAACTAAGTATCGGAAAAAAGTAACTTCGGAGTAGACATCGTAATAAAAAATATTTATTGATTTATTTCAAGAGTTATTACAACTTTGGACTCACTGATCGAGAATTACTGGCTTGTAGATGCTCGCGATATTCACATGTTTTGAGAAAACGATGCTTTATAGGGCATTCTTCTTCATCATCACAGTCGGTGTTGTACCCGACTTCTAATTCTTCTCATGCTCACTTTTCTTGGCAGTTGATGTTGAAAAGGAAGTATTCAAGAAGTCCTTCTCGAACTAGCTTGTCGAAGGTGCAAGATTGCCGATATTTCAAATCTCATTCAGCAAAGCAAAGTAGAATCCGGAGCTCTCAGGAGCTTCTTCATGGTGTTCTTTGACTAGCAAGTTGATATTCCATGGCTTTCAGTTGTGGTGTGTGTGTTATTGACGCTCTCAATTGAATTGTCTACACTCGACACTCGACGTAGTGTTGAAGAGACTATTGTAGACTCAAAAAAAAACTACTTTGACAGCGTTTGAAGGTCTCCGCGCACAGAAATAAATTCTCTCTCCCGGTGAGATCTCCACATCCAGCTTGTGGTCTCCAACACGCTCAGATAGTCTCCACAAAAGAGTTGTCTTCAATATGCTCAGGTTTCGAACATGGCTCGGCTGGCCGTGAGTTCGATGTAATTGATTTGAGTATCGCTGAATCCAATCCGAGATTCTGATTACATTCGATCGCTGGGAGAAAAGAATCCCGATGTTTCGGATTTTGATGGCTGCTCAAAGCTCTTCACTTAGACAACATACCAGCTTCAGAAATCAATCTCATAGTTACTCATACTTTTTTTTCAAGCAACAGCAAAATTCTCCACGCAACAGCACGATTCTCCATGCAACAACATGATTCTCCACGCAACAGCAAGATTCTCCACGCAATAGCATCCACGTTCTGGAACAAGTTTATCTTCCTCCGCTGCATGATATACAAAAACTCAGCAGGTACTCACGCCTGTCCTGGAGCCACGTGTTTTGGCTGAATCGCTCCTGCTGTTGGTGAATTCCGTCACGTCCACGTTGATTGCTGGCAGAGCAGGTCGCAGCTTAAAACACCGGGCAACCCATCAAGGATTCACACACAATGCAGGCAGCCGATCCGTTTGCCATGGGTGCAGGCCACGTGATTCCACTAGCTACTGTTGATCCTAGCCTTGTCTATGATATGGAAGCATCAGATTACATCGACTATTTCTGCAAGCTCAACTATACCAGCGAACAAATCACTGTACTCACCAATCGCTCTATAATGGTCGAAGAAAAGCTTCAGGCGCTCTGATACCAAACTGAAAGAAAGCTACGGAATGAGAAATAGTAGAGATAGATTTATCTCATAGTATTCTATCTAGAACAAAGCACACATACAGTATATATAGGACTGAAATCTATACTAGACTCCCTAACTAAATGGAGAAGATCCACAATAGTTGCAGAGAATGATGGAAGAAGAGATAATGTGATAAGATAGACAACTAATCTAATAACCAACATATCCTAACAATGGAAAATATATGAGAGATTTTTTTTCATAGCAATCTGTTTAACAAAAACCTCATTCAGATTTGCTACAGGTTTTACCAATGAATGAAGATCTAACATTTAGTGAGCTGTAGTCTGAGCAGAAAACATATTAGACAAGCATCAAAAGTTCTACAATATAAAACAACAAAGTCAAATGGAAAATTCGAGATAGGTATTTGGTCAAAATCATATTTTGAGGAAAATCCTCCTTTGAATAATAGAGGAATTAAAGGAGAGAGATATATTATTTGAGTAAAAGCTTCCTATTTTAATTTTTTTTGCCTTTGATTGGCCAGCAAGCTGGTTTTCCAATCAAAGTTCTTTTATTTTTGTTTTTTATTTTTATTTTTATTTTTTATTTTTTTGCTGAAATGATAGCATGAGAAGGATTAGAGAAAAATTTATATATCTCTCTCCATATTTTGTGGAGATGGAGATCTTAGTTGTTAGGATTGGAATAAAAATAAGATCAGATTGTATTTCCTAAAATAAGGAGTTGGCTGGATGCATAAATTATAAATGCAACCTTCCGCACTTTGATATGAAATTTTTTTCATCAAGTAATCAAGATCTTTTCTTTCATTCCAATCTTTGGAAGTAAAGTTTTTCTGCATGTTCTGAATTTTAAGTATGAATTAAATACTCTTCCAAGGAATGAGCTAGCCAATCATTCCAAGGAAGATGGATCAATGCATTAATGTTTATTTCTTTATTTCTGCAATTTTCCTTTTATTGTAAATTTCTATTTTTTATGTTATGTAATTTATTTTCCTCTTTCCTTTATTTCCAATTCAACAATTTCAATTTATTTAAGTGTTCCTTTAAATTTTTGCATGTGTAATTTATTTTATGCAAGTGTGTTTCAATTTCTGCAAGTATGCATTAAATTTCCACATGTGTGCTTTCAATTTATGCAAGTTTGGATTTTGTTTAAGGGAGCTACTTTCTAAGATTTTATTCTCTTAATGCATACATCCTTCAGACACCAGCCCTGGATTGACATTATTAATGGCGAGGATTGATGACCCTCATTAACCAACACCCAACACTAGACAGTAGCGCGTTGTTGCCTATGTCCTTCAGGAATATAAAAATAATTTCTCAGGTCAACATAATCTACAATAGTTCACAGAGTTGTTTCCTAGGATCATGCGCTGGCCTCAAAATGTAGAATGTATGAAACCTCCTAAAATATCCTTTAATTGGGACATTCAGTAAATTTGGAACAATACAAAATAATACGAGACTAAGCACAAATCACACCATATTTAGTGATGTATAATTCGGGAAGCACTCATGGAAGTAGAGTAACACTAGGCATCAATTGGGACATTCAATACACTTGGAAGAATATAGAACAATACGAGACTAAGAAAAAATCATACCATCTACAGTGCTCTATAATTCAGGAAGCACTCATGGAAGCAGAGTAAGCAGTGTGAGATCGAAAAAAAATCACACTTGGTGTGAGATATCTAACAAAACTCATTCTTAGCGTGATATCGCCCAAAATACTCACTCTCTATGTGATATCACCCAAAAACTCGTTATTCTACAACATTTTCATGACATTTTTATTCCTTTAACACTCATAATTATCACGTGTACACTTTCCTTTTACTATTTTTACACACATTTACATGCTTTTACATACTTTTAAGGAGTTTTCATAATACATGACATTGATTACTCTTTTGCTCTTGTTTTGTAGGTTAGTCCTTAATACACAACAAGAAGAAACCTTACATCCAACACAATAATAGGTATAACATGGTACAACACAATACGCTTCACCCCTAGGGTCATTTTCTCTTTCTAAGTTTCCAAACTTAATTTCTATCATTTCCTGCATTTTCTTGTCTCTTTAGTGCATAAATCGCCATCACATTATATGTGGTTATCAGGTATGCATATATTACCTAATTTATGTTATCAAGTATTCACTCAACAAAATAAAGTGGGGGAAAATGTAGACACAAGATCGTGCACTTGGTTACTGTTATCCCAATTTTTCCCCTCAGAAAAATTGATCAAACATGACCTCGTGTAAGAATAAATTCAAGAAATGGATCTGTTGGATGAACCCACACTTCAAATACAAAAAATAGGTTGCATGCAAACTCTAAAATGAAATAGCAAGGTCAGGGAAGAGAAGACAGTGTCAAAGAAACCAAAGGGTCAAAGGAAAAGAAACGATGAAGTCTCGAAGCCTTTGGGCTTTGCAAATAATTCAGAACAAGCCCTAAAATTGGCTAAATATGGAGAAGATAGAGGAAGCTGCCAAGTGTCCAAATGGTGCACCTCCAAAGGTTAAATCCAAAAGGTAGACTCAAACAAGCGTCAAGCTTTCGCATGTCCCATAGTCAAAAAAGGTGAATCGTGGGCCCAAAACGGTTAAGTATAGTAGACCGACAGAAGCTTCTAAGTGTTCAAATGGTGCACCTTCAAGGTGAAAATAAAAAGGAAATTCAGAGATGAGCATGAAGCCTCCATGTGTTCAGAGCCCCAAAATTTACACCGGCTGTTGAAAAGTCTTCGACTTAGCGGAAGGTGCCAAGTGTCGACTCGGCGTAACTTCAAAGATAAATCTTAAAACAGAGATCTAAATGAGCATGGGCTCGCCACGTAGTCTAGATTAAAAAGTGGGACAGAGCAGGCCCAAAACAACTAAGTATAGAGACAGCGGAAGTTGCCAAGTGTCCAAACGACACACCTCTAAAGGTTAAATCCAAAAGGAAGTTCCCAAATAAGCATGGAATCGCCACATGTCCCAGGTCCAAAAAGGGATAGAATCAGGTAGTTTGATAGTCAAAGTAGAGGTAGGCCAGTGGAAGCAGCCAAGTGTCAACATGACACTATTTCAAAATTAAACTTTGGGGCGGGTTTCCAAATAATCGTCTAGCCTCCACATGTCCAGAGTTAGACTTTTGGCCCCGCCAAGCAAGGAGACTAAGGAAAAATAGAAAGGATCCCAATGAGCTCATGGAAGTTACAACGTGTCAGTCTAGCTTAATTTCAAGAGTGGAAGGAAGGGACTGAATTTTGAAGATGTGCAAGGCTGCCATGTGGACCCGGTATGGAACAACTCTTTTAATATTAAGTGCCTGACCCGAGGAACTTCAGATGGACATATCTTTTGATTGGAAACTTAGATTTTTGTGGGAGAAGACTTTTTGGAAGCATCTCGACACCCTCTACTCCATGGAAACATAAAATTTCATTCTTAACAGGAATTAGTGGGTGAAAAATGGGAAGATTATTTCTATGCCATTAATGCAGAATCTGATTTCTTCAACTACCAGACTAGATTTAATTTGATCTGCCAGGGAACTAGAGTCGATAGATTATGGGAAGATTTGAGAGGGGAATTGATTGATAGTGGTTGAGATTTTAAAGCAAGATTCAATGCATATCTTAAGGTGGTTGAAGCAGGATTCAATTTTTTTCCCTCCTCTCTCTCCTATTCTTCCTATATATTGTAAAGAGGGGGCATATTCAAATGTGGTTGATCATTATTTCTCCTCTGTCCCCTCCTCTCTTTCTTACTTAGGGTAGAATGGAGAGTCTAAGCCTCCTCCCATGGCTTTCTAATGGAATTTTCTTGTCCCTTTCCCACTGATGATGTACCATGTAACATTTTGGACCGATAAAATCTGTTTCATGATGCATCCTTCCATTATTGGATTTTTTTGTTCTCTCTTCTTACCTCTGATATTTACATGGTATATTGTGCATACTTTGGTGTTTATTGTAGGTTCTGGGAGATTTGTTTAATGGGTATCGAATTGGTGTTCTGTGTGAAAACTATCTCTAGTCTGTGGTACATCTTGTCCACCCTCTCCTCTTCTTACCCCCTCCACTTCAAGAAATTGGATTCGTGATCAAACACTTCCTTTTCTGTTGTATCACTACTTAGTCTACGCTCTTTCACCCTCTCTCTCTCTCTGTCCCCTTGGAATGGTTAGATTAGGATAGAATAGGTTATGCCTGCACTAGAGTAGATTGTGGTAGGTAGATTAGGAACAAAGAACCGACTTTCTCTAGAGGTCCATTTCAAGTTTTGCAAGTCCCACAGCTTGAGAGATGGTCCCATGTTGTGCAATCACACCAAATGCCCCAATTCACACCCAGGCAATTCAGGGGTGCTATGATTATGTACTAACAGTTTTGGCATGCCTGGTGGGATAGGTCTGAAGTACCTTACCACTTAATCTTAGTAATTTGGTTTTTTTTTTGTTAAGGTTCATCCTTTTGAGGCACATCGAAGCACATCTAGTGAATCCATCTGGTCAACAACCCCATCTTTGAATTTTTTGACCATTTCCATCCATTTCCACCCATCTTCATTCACTTTTCTTTCCATATCTCCCATTTTTATCCCATTTCATAAATTTTTACAAACATGACTTCATTTACCTCTTGGAACTCTCACTTGCTGCAACCACGGTGCATCAAGCGTCAAGTGTATCTTGAAACTCCTCTAAATCAACAATATGATCAAATCCAGAACCATTATGCTTACCCATATGAGCAGGGTCAAAGTTAGTTTGGCCATAGAACTTATCAAGATTAAAGGAACACATATAATGGGGACATCTACACTGAGAATGTTGATTTGTTGGAGAAGATTCAAAGAATGGAGGATAGCGTGGTGCAATCCAGGGGTACAGCACAGATGAAAGCATTCAGAATTGGTTTCAGGGCACCTTGTCCATTGGAAGGCCCTTTCCCAAGACATTACAATCCTCAAGAGAAGGTTGAATTCATGGTTGAAATGTTGCCTCAACTTGCACAGTGGATTGAGGGGATTTATGCCTGTGAGAAAAGTGTGAGACAACCTTGTCAATGGGTAAGTCAATCATGAGCTCCCTGTCCTTTATTTTCTCTTTCTCAAGCTTTATCATTTCACCAGTGTCAAGAGTCAAGCCTCTCAGCTACTTCCCCAAGTTTTGGTTTGTCTTCTCCATCTCTTGATCTTCCACCTTATCTCATTTCTTCTGCCCTTTTTCCTTCCAAGCAGTCATCCCTTCCAAAAAAGCTAGAAGTTCCACCTCCCTTCCCACCACAAAAAATTGCAAAGCTGGTTGAACCCCAACCTGCCACTCCTCTTGCCTTCCCAATTCCATATGTGGAAGAGATTCCAAAGACCAGTCAAGGAGATCAGCAAGAGGAGGAAACCAATAGAGAAGAAACGATAGAATATTTGAAGTGTTTGGTTTCTAGTTTTGGGTTTACAAATATCCCCTTGATGGTTAAGCCAACAGAGGAGGTCAAGGTTAAAGATCCAGTGGTGGCTGAGGCTGAGTTTGCAGCAGAAGAAGGACAAGAAAAAGAAGGAGAAGATCAAGTTTATGTTTTCTCTTAATGTAGTGTCCATGATGGAACTTTTTCTGAAGAGGATGTTGATCTGATCCAAGCTGCACAATCAGTTAAGAAGGAAGAAGAATAGCTAGCTCCAATCCCAGTTAAAGAGGAGCATATGGAGGTGACCAATATAGATTCATTGGCACTGAATCATGAGATGGTTTCACAAGAAAGTACATACCACTCTCCCTATCAACCTCTCCAAAATTCTGATTTTTTGAAGGAGCCTAAACTCACTAGCTTCATGTTTGAAGATGAAGCTTCATATGGTGAAGATAACAAATATTTTAAGATCACCATGCAAAGGGGGGAGACCTTACTATAGTAGAATAGTAAAGAATTTGATTTACTATCATACTCAAAATAATTTTTTGATGAAAAGGATCCAATTGAAATTGCATTCTCTTCCCCATCATTCATTCTTCAACCAAAAGAACCTGCAGCCATGGAAGAGAACGTGCAAGCATAACCTAAAGTTTGCAACATACCTCTTGAATCAAATTTAGAAGATTTTGATCTTCCAAAATTCTCACCTGCTACAGAGGAAGAGAAATAATATGAGGCTATCATCTCTCTCACACCACCCATCCAAGAAGGTCCAGAAAAAGAATCCATTTTTGGAGTTAAATTTCATAGCAAAGGGAACATTCAAAAGATTAGACCGTTCCCAATTAGGTACTTGGCTTCATCAGAGCCAAGAGAGAAGAAAGAACCAGTCATGCCCACTTTAGGGCATGAGGATGAGTATCAAAGTACCAAGGGACACCATCAACATCTCAAGGACTCCAATGGTCAATCAACTTGAGGAGGCATCTTTAGTTGAAGTAGATACCTTGATGATTTGGGTGGAGGACCAGCTTATTGTAAGTTTTTCACTCGTATAGGTAGCCATATTTAGTGTCAAATCATTTGCATGGTTGCACCTTTTGTGAAAGGGAAGTTACTTCTCCCTACATGTAGCAGGATTTTTTTAGCCTCCTTCTCTCTAGTTAGTGTCGGAGTAGGAGTAGACTTTGTTTTCATTAGAAGAAGTGCTTTTATACACTCTGCATGTCTCATTTGAGGCAAGTATGATTTGATCATTGTATGTAGTGTGTGTTGTTGTGTTTTGTTTCTTTGAGGTTGTATCAACATGCACTTTAGTATGCCTGTAGTCCATCTTAGAAACGAATGGAAAGCCCCAGGTCAATACAAATTTCTACTTTCAAAAACCCCATTTCTAAGATTTTCTTAAGAATAATTGAGAGTACAGATAGAGGGGCAGGGTCAGGGTCAACAAACAGGTTGCAGTCAGGCTCACAGTGGCTCAGGGATCAAATTTTCAAATATCAGATCAATGTCAACCTACCATTCTTAACTCCAATCCCAATGGATGGTTTAATTCCACTATTCTCTTCATCTAGTAAGCAGATGTCCCCATGAGTTCGCCAAATTGTTATCCCAATTTTGCCCCCCGATAAAATTGATCAAATACGACCTCATGCAAGAAGAAATTAAAGAAATTGGCTCCATTGTATGAACCAGCACTTCAAATCCAACAATCTCGTTGCAGGTGGGCTCTAAAATGGAATAGTAGGGTCATGGAAGAGAAGACATTGTCAAAGAAACCATAGGGTCAAATGAAAAGAAATGGCGAAGGCTCAAAGCCTTTAGGCTCTGTGAATGATTTAGAATGAGCCTCAAAATTGGCTAAGTATGGAGGAGAGAGTGGAAGCTGCCAAGTGTCTAAATCATGCGCCTCTAAAGGCTAAATCCAAAAGGTAGACTCAAACAAGTGTCAGAGATTCTACGTGTCCCAGTGTCAAAAAATGTGAATCTCAGGCCCAAAATGGTTAAGTATAGCAGACTGGCGGAAGATTCCACATGTTCAAACGACACAACTTCAAGGGGCAAAGGAAAAGGTGATTCCCAGATGAGTGTGAATCCTCCACGTGTTTAGAGCCCCAAAAGTTGCACCGGTTGTTGAAAATTCTTTGACTCAATGGAAGATGCCAAGTGTCAACTCGTCACAACTTCAAAGATAAATCTCAAAACAGAGACCCAAATGAGTGTGGGCTCACCACGTAGTCCAGGATAAAAAGTGGGATAGAGCAGGCCCAAAATTACTAAGTATAGAGATAGCGGAAGCTGCCAAGTGTCCAAATAGCGCACCTCTAAAGGTTAAATCCAAAAGGAAGTTCCTAAATAAGCACGGGCTCGCCACGTGTCCCAGATCCAAAAAGGGACAGATTCGGGGAGTTGAATAGTCAAAGTAGAGGCAGGCTAGTGGAAGGAGCCAAGTGTCAACATGACACTATTTGAAAATTAAACTTTTGGGTGGGTTTCCAAACAAGCGCCAAGCTTCCACGTGTCCAGAGTAAGACGTTTGGCCCCACGAAGCAAGGAGACGAAGGTAAAATACAAAGGAGCCCAAGGAGCTCGAGGAAGTCATCACATGTTGATTTAGTGCAATTTCAAGAGTGAAAGGAAGTGGCTGAATCTTCAAGATGCGTGAGGCTACCACATGGACCCGGTATGGACAAATTCTTTAAATATTAAGCACCTGACCCGAGGAAATTCAGATGGCCATATCTTTTAATTGGAAACTTAGACTTGGGTGAGATAAGACATTTTGAAAATGTCTCAATGCCCTCTATGCCATGGAAACATAAAATATCATTATTAACAAGCTTTAGTGCGTGAAACATGGGAAGACATTTTCCAAGCAATTAATGTAGAATATGATTTTTTCAACTACTAGACTAGATTTAATTTGATTCGTCGGGGAACCAGAGATGATAGATTCTGGGTGGATTTTAGAGGGGAATTTATTGATAGTGGTTGAGATTTTAAAGTAGGATTCAATGCATATCTTAAGATGGTTGAAGTAGGATTCAAATTTTTGACCTCCTCTCTCTCCTATTTTTCCTATATATTGTAAAGAGGGGGCCATATTAAAATGTGGTTGGTCATTGTTTCTCCTTTTTCCCCCTCTCTCTTTCTTCCTTAGGATACAATACGGAGTATAATCCTCCTCCCATGGCTCTGTAATGGAATTTTCTTGTCTCTTTCCCACTGATGATCTACCGTGTAACATTTTGGAGCAATAAAATTTGTATCGTGATGCATCTGTCCACCCTTGGCTTATTTTGTTGTCTCTTCTTACCTCTCATCTTTACAGGGTATACTTTGCATACTTTGATGTTTGTTGCAGGTTGTGGGAGTTGCATTGAATGGCTTTTGAAGTGGTGTTCTGTGTGAAAACTATCTCTTGTATGTGGTGCATCTTGTTCACCCTCTCCTCAGCTCATCTCCCTCCACTTCAGGCAATTGGATTCATGATCAAACAATTCCTTTTTTCGTGTATCACCACTTAGTGTAGGCTATTTTACCCTCTCTCTCTCTCTCTCTCTTTCCCCTTGGAATGGTTAGATTAGGATAGAATAGATTCTACCTGCACTGGAGTAGCTTTTGGTAGGTATATTAGGAAGCAAGAACTAGCTTTCTCTGGAGGTCCTGTCTCAAGTTTTGCAAGTCCCACATCTTGAGAGATGGTCCCATGTTGTGTAATCACATTGAATGCCCCACTTCACACCCATGCCATTCGAGGGGTGATCTGATTCTGCACTAATAGTTACATTTGTAGGTCTTAAAATAATACTTACATTAAGGGATTCCTAAGTGATAAAACTAGTAATTGACAACTATATTTCAGATCTTTTCTTTGTTTCTTTTCTTTTACACCTTTCAACCTAGTCTTTATTTCACTTACTTATCTTTTATTACTCTTGACACCAAATCCTATTCAATATGATAGTTCTTAGGCCCCCTCATCCCCTCGAGGGTGCCCTTAACCATTTTCTGTCATACTCACTTATTTTGGGTCTATTTTATATTTTGGGAATATTATTTTCTTATGGGCCAGCCTTCCAGTTGTCAATTATGAAATTCAACCAACAGAAGCATATAAATAGAAATCTATGTGACCAAAATAAAGGACCAAGCTCTAAGAATTTATTATAATCATCTAAGGTTACATCCAAGGGTATCTAATAGTATTAAAGGCATCGATCTAAAAATCGTTCAAGGGAAAAAGGACTAAATTTTATATGTAAACTTCATAGGAAGGGGACATTCATTATTCAATCCACACATCTATTTACATTGGTACATCTAGCTATCACTCATTATAACATTCACTTGCACAAAGGATTCATATGGTATTATTCTATTACATACGCACAATAACTACATGGATTTTACGATGTTATGTAACACTCATTCATAAGTTCACTTAGTCAGTGTTACCATCAGGATCAGTTTGAATCCCCATATTGCATCTTTTCTTTTTGGCATTTGATGTAATTTTAAGGTTTTTAAGGTCATCATCTCTTTGCAGGTTATAGGTAAATTATGGGATCACAGTACGATATATAGGATACGAAGAATGAATATCAGTGACCATCTTACGACACATGAAAAATCAGGTTTTAAGCTCCTGTGCAGTCACAATTTCCAACTAGAGGTCTCTAACTCCTAGGTTCCCGTGTCCCATTACAAGCATCCTAGTCCATTCTTATCTGATAGTTATAGAACTCCCTATGTCTGATTTCACATTATTCACTTCCTGTTTATCAATATTCCATTCTAGGTGAGTTCCAAGGTTAGTGTGAATCAGCTAATTCATTCTATTCCCTTACCTTGCACTTAGGATTTCATATTTATCTAGCTTACTTCTTATGTCAAATCTATACTTTCGCATTTCTTCATCTTAGGTGACTTTGTAATATTAGGTATTTACAAAACACCACTTCTGTTAAATCTTAAATAAGTTTGGCCTCCTATTCTTTCCATGTCTTAGAGATCTTTGTTCACCTTATTATTGCATAATTTTGACAAGTAAAATCAAGAAAGATCTATATATAAGTAAAAAAGTGAACTCTTTGGATGGTAGTAAACGTCATTCCTTTCTAATCAAAATTATCATAGTTTATTGTTTCCATATTCATTGTATTACCTTGTGTCGTATAGATAGTGATGCCCCATTGCATTAAATTTGGCATTTGAAAAAAACATCCATGTGTGACAAGAGACAATGGAAAATAAATTGGGTAGAGAATGTTTGGCACATGGGCAAGGGGCATAGTATTATTTCAATTCAACAACAACAAAAGAAAACAAGTCAGGGGGTTGTGATTATGGAGTGTAGAAAATATCCACAACTTTTCTCAACACGTTATTAACTAATCCATATTTGACCCATTTATTTGATGTCAAAATAACCTTTAATCCTTTACGCAAGAGAACTGTAGGCTCCAACTAGTTATCATTAAGGTCTAATAACACTCTTCATCTATATTGTTTCTCATTTTTTATTGCAACTACAATATGCAATGATGATAACATTTACTTTTTATCCAAGTTTACTAATTAGTTTTTTGCGTAAATATTATTTACTCATTTAATGGTTTCAAATTGTAATGTAAACATGAAATAGTGTATACATGATATCAAAATTTTCTAATCCTCTATTTTTGGGTATGCATTTCTAATGTTGGTTACTAAATGTTTAAATTATAGTTTTTGTGGATTTATTTAATGTTTAAAAATAAATGTATCCAACATAATGAGCATATAAAATTTTCACCGAAGTATGTTACCAAATGAATTACCTACATAAATTTGTATGTTGCTAACATAGGTAAGCTAACCCAAGTTTCCCACTAGTATAATTAAGTAACTATATGAATACTCATTTTTATAGGGATGAACTACTCACCCAGCTTGTAGTTTATATTTATCAACATTTTTTGGCCTGCGAATCTATCATTTCACCTATGAGAGTGTATTATATGTTACTCACACATTCCAGTAAAAATATACCGGTTCCTTTCCCTTGAGAGCTTTCATTTCTTAAATGGGTATTTGAATCCCAAATTTTATATTAGATGCATTAATGTTGAATGTATTAATACCTATTAGAGTCATTAAGATGAGAGAGGAAATTCTTTATCCATAAAATATTTTCAATGGATTTTTAATCCAACTATTTATGTTGCATTTTCCTTTAATGGTTGTATCTTTAAAAATAACATTTAACGGTGGAAGTTATCATTTAACAATAACATTCACAATAAAAATGATCTATGCAAGTTGTTTATTTTTTATATAAGGAGGGAAATTGGGCCACTATGAGGAAGAAACAACCAGAAGATGATTCTCAATCCATGATTGATCTATGAATTTAGGATTATTACTTTTTAAGTAAATAAATAAACAATTCTTTGACCAATCATTTATATTGTTGAAGTTTTCGATCCCTAACATGTTTACCTCATCAATCAATTCATTCCTAGATTGGCACATGTGATCCAAAACTAAGGGGTGTTGGGATTAGATGATTGGTTAATAATTGTACTAGATGTAAAATATATATATACCTGATAAGATATTTCTAATGTTCAAAACTATCTATGAAAAGATACGTATATTGCTCAAGAGAATGTGGCTACAATATCTTTCTTTCAAAGGCAATGTGTGTCTTTCCCTTGAAAGTTACATCTACTTATTTACTACTTTTAGAAATTTGAAGATACATCAAGAAGAATTTAAAACATCACCTAATACCTAGGGAGATGAGGTGATTCACTTTCCGTTAATTACATATGCAAATTGTTTATGAATTTACTATTTTTAGACACCACTACGAAAATTGCAATCTGGGAACTTTAGAAGTGGATTTCGATGGTAAATTATTTATTAACATAGCTCTACACCCTTTCATCATGTTTTACATGTTCCAAGATTTCCAACACATTTTGAATGTAGTCAATCAAAACTATGAATTCAAACATTATGCCTCCCGGAAGTTGCACCACTATAATTGCCACCTAGATCATTATTTGGATCATCATGTGGGATATATTCTCACATTCTTGTAGTTCCATTTCAAAATGGAATTTTCCTTTTAGGTCATTATCACTACCTTTTTTTCTAGTAATAGTTCCATCTTGAATAATAAAACTCTCTATATTTAAAGGTTGGTAATAGTTTTTTTTTTCTTCTCACTGTGAACTATTTTTCCTGTGGTTATGTCAATGTCATCCTATATGTTTCAAAATGGTTTGTAAAGTTAAATTTCAAACCAAAAAAATTATGCATAAGAAGGAACATCAACTACATGAACATCATAATATTAAGGAAAGACATAACTGAGTTTTTATGTTTTTTTGTCCTCCATTCATTTGCTTTCCTTCTATTATTAAAATAACATGCACGTGCATCATTAAAGATTGAGATATATTTTAGATGTACATGGAATGCTTCTTATACACGTCTTAAATAATGAATATCATACCCTTACGTGATGTCTATGATGATGAAATTAAAAGCATGTTTACAAATTAAAAGGGAAATGAATGTGTGGCTACACACCAAGAGAGGATGTTTTTGCAGTAAGTGACACATATCTTCTGTAGAAATGTCACAATCAACCATAGTTTCATATAGGAACTTTTAATAGGAAATATTTTTAAGGATTTCAACCTACTAACATTATTCAATATTATGCTCAATATGTGGTGGTAGATCTACGATTTCCTCTCTACCTTTGATGCACACTATATAATGAAAACCTACATGGTGGTACACAATAGGAAGGAAGCTGAAATTAGCTTAAATTCATATTGCTAACATGTTTGAATTTTCTATGTTTACTCATGTACCATTATGTTTTAGTATGTAGGTTTTATTCCATTTTACATTTATGTACATAGATGAATGGTCTTATATTGGAAAAATGGATTTATAAATGTAATGACATGTAACACCCTTCTTTCAAAAAACATGTCGCTTTGCTACATTATTTGTTTCACTATGCTCAATTCACTAATTATTCACAACATTTTAAAGATTTGGATGAAAGTATCCCATTTATGTCTAAAAAACATGGTTTATTGAAGCTTCACTGGTGCAAGACACCACTACAATTTTCTATGACCCTTGGATTTTGTGCTTTCACTACTTTTTCAAATAAGATGTCCTTATGTTTAATTACAGGGAATCATCTCATTCTAATAGATCCTTATATTATGTATTTTAAATCCATACAAATACTTGAATACGAGTAGATCCTCTATGTTTCTACTCATATTTGGGTTCTACAGAAATAATATGAAGTTGGCCAAAACTGTAAAATGCATTAGGAATAATTTAAATTAAGAATGAATGACCGATCACCTCTAAAAATAGTTTATCTAGTGTAATTTTATTTCGATAAATTCATCGTAAATGATTGTGAATCTCTTTAAATGTAGTTATATGCAATATGTGAGTGCGCATTCAAGATTTAATTTCTCCAATAATGGATTTTTTTTGGACATTTTTTGAGGTGAGCCTAACATCATTCTATGCAAATTCAACCATTAGGTGTCAGTTGCGAGTAAAGTGGAGAAAAATGAAGGTAAACCTAGATGTATGATCATATATATGAGTTTTTTTCATATGTTTTCAAAATAATATTTTATCCCTCTAATATTACTACTGGACCTCATTTTTTAGTTTGCAATATATTGTTTTTTAGAAAAAAAATTGTTATATTTTATCACAAGATAAATATTGTAGTCGGAAAGTTGTTAATTATTGTTTTATGTTGAAAATTGCAGAAGTTTCTTGGCTCTTTTGGCACATCATAAGGTTAAGAATTATTATATTGTTCTACAAGGATCAATTCGGAACCTCATGCACATCGAACAAGCTACACTCCAATGGTAATGTGATGCTCGAAGTAATCAGCAATAATCGAACAATAATGGAAAATCATGCATAAGGTAAAAATAGTTCTAGCATACTCATAGATTTTAAAAAATGATGGTGCATATAGGAATGTTTTGTAACTCCCATGCCTGGACAATAATTCCCTTTAAGAGGGAAAGAGAAATTAATATTCAAAATAGGGAATGTAACTCTTATTACACTATTAATGCATATGTTAATGACATATTATATGCCATGTTCGAGATAACTCCTATTACCTATGATCTTTTTCAGTGAGATGATTCACCACGTGGTTTGGATGAAACTGAAAGTGATCAAAAAGAAAGTAACACACACTTATTACACATATCATCAAACTTGAGGTAGAGCTCATGGAAAGTTAGAACATAAAGAGAAATCCCCTAGAAAACTAATATAGGTGTGTCAATAGGGCCCATAAAGTAAAGCCTTGATTAGGTAACCATGTAAAAAATATATCTCTCTGGAAAAGAAGAAGAGGTGAAAACGGACTTGAAATCCCAAAGAAGATGGGTAGATATAGGAAACCTCATCCCATGAAGAGCTTGTGAATGAAAAAAAATTCCTCAATGAAGGGCTTGGTGAATATGTCTATAACCTGATCAGATGTTTGACAATAATGCAAATCAATGATTTTTTCATCTATTAGCTCTCGTATGAAGTCCATGTAGATCTCAATTTTTTTCTTCCACTGATATTGAACCAAATTTCGATAAATCCATATGGTGATCATGTTATCATAGTAGATAATGGTAGGCCATGAAAAGTGAATACAAAAAAATGTCAAGATACCCTACAATCAAACAACTTCCGTGGAAACGTTAACTACTCCTTTGTAATCTATCTCTATAGATGATATGGAAATGGCATTCTTCTTCTTTCTAGACCAACTAACATGAAATGAACTAAGAGAGAAATTGTAGCCTGAGGTATATTTTCAACGATCGAAATCACTTGCCCAATCAGATTAAGTATATCCAACCAAGTCAATCTCTATCTGTCCTACATATTTAGTGTCATTTGTATGAATGCAATGAATATATTGAAGGATCCACTTCATTGTTTTCCAATGCAACTCATGAGGATCCTTCATTAATCCAGACATGATCCCAATAACATAGAATAGATATAGCTGAGTCTGAGTAAGGTAAATCAAGCTCCCCACCAATGTTCAATAAAGGTTATGATCAACTAAAGGAATAGAGTAATCAGAAACCAACTTAACTCTAGAAAGGAAAGGAGTAGGATAAGGCTTATAATTTTACATGTGAAACCTTATGACATTTTTTACACTCATGTATAATGGAAACTAGAAACTTTGTTTTCGATGGAAGGCCTTAATGAAATGGACCTAACTAGGGGGAAGTCATATAGTTTTCATTTTGTATTTATTTACAATAATTAATTAATAGCATGCAATTTGTAGCTATGTGTGGTGTTATAGAATGTAACACCTGACATAGGTTTTTATTCCATGTTTATTTTCAAAAAGGAAACACAATATCCTCTAAGGACCAATGCATTACCTTGATGAAGGTGGGAATCAAACTTTAGGTGAAATGTTAAACTCAAAAAATAATAAACAAATTTTCATCTTACATGCAGAAGATTCCATTATTAAGTTATAGGTACATCAAATCTCAATATTTCTTTATGCTTAAATATGATTAATCATGTGATTGAGTTATTTATTTTGTTATACAATCAATACATATCATAAAAGTTGAATGCAGAAAGAAGTATACAACTCAATTATAGAAATTAATGTCATTTATTCATGAAGAAAATTTAATGTTTACCACACAGGTCGTGGGATGTAACTTATGACTATTGAAGAAAAAGATACATGTACACAAAGATAAATGAAAAGTAATATAGAAAAAAACCATCATTGCCTTTTGGGTCTTCTCTTTATCTTCATCTGGTTACATCATCCAATTCCATCATCGTACATGAAAAAAAAAGAGAAGGTTGTCAATTTTTGAGCTTGGGGTTTAATCTATATTCTGGTGCTATCAGTTTCATGTAAATGAATCATTTGAAGTTAACACGCATAAGGTACATCAAAGATGATAAAAATTAAGAAAGCAGTATCTTGCAGAAGTGCATATGATTCCCAGAATCATGATAGACAAAAAATAAATAAAAGAAGAAATAAATACCATGGAACTCAAAGAGAGCCCAAAAATCCTATTGTTTTATAACTAGTTTCTCTGAATGTGTAGGTACATGTAAAAAAGGGAAAGAAATATAACCTGTTGTATTTTAAGAACAAAATTGCTTTGCAAGAAGTAAAATATTGATAAATACAAAAGTCAATCATTGCATACTTTGAAATATTCAAATCTGAAAGTACCACATTCTGCAAGTTAAATCCAAATAAATGCATTCATCTCATATATGATCAAGTATAATTAAGGTCAAGGTTCAATTTAAGGTGAAATTACATCTTGTTCACTCTATATAAGCACAAAGCCTTATCAATTTCATTACAGCTAATAGAAGGAGATTAAAATAGATTGCGATAAAGATCACTATTTATTTGAATCTGAAAGTGATTGCGAATTCCTTGAGATGATATAAAAGGCAACCATCATGCCTCATAACATATTTGCATTGAAAAGAAGGTACTTCAAGTCCTTCAAGTAAGGAATCATAACTGAGGAGAGTATAGATGATAAAGTATAGATTGATTCAGAAGCTGCAAATATTCAAGATCAAAGGTACATAAGATCAAGCTTTCAAACATCTTTAGTACAAACATAATCATCAGTAAAAGCTTGTAAAATAAACTCAGTTATGCCTAACTTCAGGATATAATGGATTAGAGAAAAACAAAGTGTTCCAAAATAGATCAAGGAATAATCCATCACGTTACATATCACTATTAAAAAACAAAAAAGTTCATCTATAGGTTTTCAAGGATCAACGACACAAACATTGTGCTTAAATTTTAAGCTTTCCAGAATAAGTAAAAGAAAATGGTTTCAAAGTTTGAATGAGGGTATTTATAATAGCAACTATCTAGAGCCATTAAAGAAAATTAGAGTTGAGACAATGTTTCAGAGCTCACGAGGCAAGGTTCCCAGAGCTCAAACTTGAGAATACTAAGGAATGACTTAACTAGAGCCTACACATCTCTGAAAATAAAGGATTTCTCAATAAAAATAGTAACAAGTAGAATACAGGGAGCGTATAGGACACATTGCACAAAATAAAAAAATCACAAAACTAAATACAAAAGGATCAAGATACAAGTTCATTGTTTATCAAATATAAACTCAAATATGCAAATGCAGCTAACAGTACCATCAAGCTACGGACAAAGTTTCAGATCAATTTTTCAGTATAATGCTTCAGTTAAAGTTTGGAAAGGAGATTTCATAAAGAAAAAAGAGTTCATTTTGAAAAGGTGAATGAATAATATTCTACCAAGTGTAAAAAATGCAAACATCCAAAACTAAATTACAGAGCTATAGTAATAAGTAAGTTTCCAAAGCCAGAAATAAAACATATGCAAATCCAATTCAGGTATGAACAGGAACATCAACAAGTTTTAGTACAGGTTTAGACTATAATGATCAAGTTTCTCCATTCAACCTAGAACAGTTTAAAAGTTTCTAAGGAATGAATAAAAGATCAGGAACTCACCGTTTGTAATCAATATTTTAAGAACCCTCAAAATATATTTATATGTAGTGAAAAATAATAATGACCAGAGTGATTTTTGAACTCAATTTTTCCACGAAACATAATAAAAGTGAAAATGAAGTGAAATATTAGTGCTCATGCATCCAAATACGAAGAACAAACTAGAATGGCATTCAAGATAGAAATATCTCACCTCTGTTAGAAATAGCTCAATTGGATTGATAATGGTTGCCAAAACTTCATAGGAGAGCTCAAAAAATATAAAAATGGCAGAAATATACAAGTATTCGAAGTCATAGAGCCTCACAGAGTTAAAAAAATACACTAAATCATACTCAAGAGGATAAGCTTTAGAGTTTTATAACTTCAAAATCATGATAATGACTTCCATCCTCGCAGAATGCTCAAAATAGAAGTGAAGAATGACATAGGATTCAAGTTTTCACACTTGCAGACCCTCTCACAGGATAAAAATAAAAAGAAACGAGATCGAAGAATCAAATTAATGGTGTTCTGGAGAAACATTTCTAGGGCTTTGGCACTTAGGAGAGAAAATGAAAATGACAAAATGATTGGCTCGTTGAGTTTTTACTCAACCTAACTCATCCAGAGTTAGTAATCAACCATCTAGATGTGAATTTACATAATCAATGATGCAAAATTCTAACTCACAATTGAACCATGAGGTCGCCATTGTTTACAAGGTCAACCATGTAGATATGTCAGGTAGAAAAATTGACGGTCATCAATGTAAACCATCAAAAACATAGTAGGGTCATTCAACTCTACCATAGTTTCCTGAAGATCAACGCTACAAATTAAGGCATACAGAGATTAACAGTCAAATATCAAAATCACCCAATCATAATGCAAACTCTAGGGTTTCTTGAACACTACCATAGTCAGTGACGTACTTACGTGGCACATAAAGATCAATACCCTAACCTTAACATAGTCAGTGCCACCGATAAATCAAATAATAGGGTGAGTCATCATCACAAAGGGGACCAAACCCAGTTTAACTATTATCATTGCATTGACCTTAACTAAGGTGTAATAATAACGTATGTACCATCAACTATCCAAATGATCTCAAAGACTAGTGTATGTGCAATGATCAAATCAAAGGGGTTGACATAATTTTAAACAAATTATTTCTTAGACATTAGACTTAGGTGTTTTAGATAATGTGTCATAAGGGTTAAACAATGAACAAAGTCTATGCCATGTATTTTGAATGGAGCATGTTTCAAACAAGGATTACACAATATGAACAAATAAAAAGATGGTCCCATTATAGATTAGTGAAGTAGTCCCCACAAGAAAGATAATGCATGTAGAGGTCAACATCATAGCACATGGAGATTGTTTTGAAGTCCAAATTACCTTATTTTTCAAAAAAATAAAGGTATTATTTTCTTCCACATACCTAACCGTGGTCCCCACAGAGAGGTTGAATAATTTTGCTAAGTGTTGGAGATGAAGCGAACTATTTTTCTTGCACATAATGCATTTTGCATGCCTTCACAAGAGGAAAAGAATGAGATAAAGCCAAAATACTCTTGTAAGTGAGTTAATATACATGTGCCACATTAGTTATTAAGTATGTTTATTTAATCAATAGCAAGAAGACCAAGTTGCATGCACATTGGAGGATAATTGTAGACCAAGTAAGAGCTATTGTTGGCTAAAATTATTCACCCAAGTTATTTATTGTATAACAAATAGAGGAGTCAAATACACTTTGACTAAGTGTATTTTTGTAGCTAAGGCTATTATTGCCTTATTGTAATCAGCATGTCTATTTTTATTCCTTTATTTATTCATGATAAAGGGCTAAAATTATTGCATCGGCCAGTACAAACTGCAATCTATTTTTAGGAGGGTTTCGATGAAGTATTTTTGTTATACATTGTGTGCACTAGCAAGGCACAAAGGAGGAATTTTGGACACAGGAGTGTTGAAGCATATTTTTGCCAGTTTTACCCTTGAATAAGAGTTAGTTATTACCTTTCCAATTATTTACAGTGGTGTGTATCTTTCCATTAATTCTTGTCAATGTTAATTCCCTAATTAATCATCTTACATAGTCTTAGTGTGCATGTTTAATTTGTTGTGTTGTTATGATTTATCCCTTAATACATAAGTGTTTTACCTTAATATTCTGTTGAAAAACCATTGGTTCATGCATATGTAATTTTGTTGTCAATTTTATTGTGCATGTACTCAGTCAAATCCATTAATACATTTGGTGTATCACCCCATTTCAATTTAGTTACAACAATATTTTTTACCATCAAAACCCCAAAACATTAGTTTATGATACATCAATAATGAACCGGCCTTGATATCGGAGACTCACCTCAATAATAGGTAAACCCACAGACATGAGGTGCTTCCATTGTATTTACAAAATAGAGAGATAAAGAAATTTTAGAACCCCTATTGTCATCTCTCAACAAGGGTGCACTTATGAGAGATAATAGTTTTTGGCACGCCCGGTGGGACCGGATCAGATCTAAAGTAGATTACAACAATTTACAATAGATTTACAATGAAATAAAATCACTTTTGGAGGAACAAAGTTGTAAGGAATCCATTGAAAATTAAAATAAATTATTTGGTGACTATGTAAGGATTATTTCAAACCAGTTTTGAAGGATGTTCCATGATAGTAAAGTGATTACCCTAAGATCATCGGTAAGAGGACTTCCTGCTGATTTCATTTCATTACCTTTAAATTCTGCAAGAAGAAGAAGAGTTGGCAATACCTTACCTTCTAATAGGCCTGATTTTGGAAACCCTCCTCCCTTTCCTTCACCATGTGTTAATCTTGTTATTCAAATCCCAGTAATCATGTATCAACCACCACCACCTAGAAATTTTTATGACCTTTACTAATGGCAGCCCTTTAGTAATTCAAGTCTATCATGATATAATTGTTACTTCCCTAACAGGATTACCTTCATTTAGTGGTTAAAATCATATTACCCCTACTAATCATATTAAATATATTGCAGCCCTTTGTGTAGTCCATAATGTAACTCATGAAGATGTAACCTTGAGACTCTTAGTTGCATTATTTAAAGGAAAAAACTTTTCAATGGTAGAGAACTTTACCGATAGGGATCTTAACAACTTTGGATGAATTATGGGAGCAACTACTTAAACATTTTCAAGAGAATTGTGATCATTTATCTCTCATAGAACAAATGTCTACAATAAAGAGACCTCCTCATGAATTTATGGCTAGTTTTAACATCAAATTTTCTAGAACTTGGGAAAGAATTCCAGCTCAATGTTAAGCGTCAAGCTGATCATGCATTTGTATACTATCTTAGAGCTTTAAATGGTTACATTTTAGCCATGTTTTATTTTATGGGAGGAACTACGCTCCCAAAAACTTATGATATTATCTATTAGGGTTGAAAACAACCTTAATCAAGCTGAAAAATTAGCCCAAAGATCTTCAATGCCTCTTTTAGAAAATTTGGCACATGTTCCACAAACCATTTTACTATAATAGAACCTGTTGTCTGCAGCACATACAAATGACATATTGTAAATCCTTGCAGACAATGGGGAACAAACTAACGTTAATTGAAAATAAAGTTACCCAGACTAGCAAGTCTTACCAAAATCCATATCAGCAAAATCAAAATAATATGCAACCATTTTAGATAAATAAGAACTATAGACAACCTGATCATCAAAGGTGAATTTGATCCTAAATCTCCGAGTTAATCTAGTCACTCTTTTTATCAATCAACATGGCTTCAAAAGAGTTGTTTTTACCTTGTTATCATCCTCATTCAGATGCTAATTATCCAAATGCATTCTTAAATATAGGCCTTGTTGCACAACCTCAATCTAAAGAATTATTTATGCCTCAAATGGAGGGTGGGCAGCCAGATGCTTGTTATCCAGAATTCACCCCTCAAGATAATCTTGGATAACCTGCATCATTTCTTCTGGCTTGAACAAGTAAAATTGGTCTAAAGAAAGAAAAATTAGATTTTAGGGGTCCCTTTTGTTTCTCTCTAACTTCCCCATCTAGAGAAAAATCCAAGAAGATGAAAAATTGCAAAAGATGCAAAAAATTATGCCTTTGCTAGTGTTGTGCAGAAAAATCAGGTTTTTTGAGCCCAAACCACACAAGTACGTGCAGGACATCTGAGACCTGAAAACCCAAAATCACCACAAGTAGTTCAAATCGGCAAAGACGGGTATATTTGGTCCATGTGGTCCATAGGACATTGGGACATGCGAGACCCACAGAGCCGAAATGACTGCATTCCTTTGTTTTGTGGAAAATTTGGGTTGAAGCTATCCAAGTAGAAAAGGTACGTGTTGGAAAGTTGGGACCCACATTGCTGAAATGGCTGATTTGCAAAGAAATCGGCAAAATCAGGTTTTTGGAGCCCAGGTTGCATAGGTACGCATGGGACATATGAAACTTGAAAGCCCGAAATAGCCACAGGAAGTTAAAATCGGTAAAGTCAGATATATGTGGTCCACATCATGCATGGGACATTAGGACATGTGGGACCCGAAGAGCCAAAATGTCTACATTCCTTTGTTGTGTGGAAAATTCAGGTCGAAGTGGTCCAGGCAGCACAAGTACGCACGAGACAATTGGGACCCAAAAACTCAGCTTGTTCGATTATGCAAAGTGGTTCGAAGGGATGCGAGTGAAGTGGTGGTCAATGGCCCTAGCAACCTAATCAATGATGGGAGAAGTGAGACACCAGGAACTGAAATGGACGATATGCCCGCATGCAAAGGAAAATTCAATGTCTGACCCTCCTGAACTTCAAATGGCCACAACATTTGACCCCGAGCTCAAATTTTCACAAAATTAGACTTTCTGGAAGGAGCATGACGTCCTCTATGCCTCAAAAACTGGATTTCTTAATTTTGAAGAGGGTAGATAAATTAAAATCAAAGAAACATTTTCAGCTCCAAAAAAGTAAATGCTCAGTCCCGTTAAATGACAAAAATGCCTGGCATACCCAAAATAGTTTCTCGCACTCAAACGGTCATAAATTTTGCATTTATTAACGAAAACACAAAAAAATTGGTACTGTTGGAATCATGGTTTTGATCCCAATTCATAGAAATCAAGATATTTGGAATTTGATGAGAAATCGATGGTGATTTTTCAAAAAACATGCTCAGGTTCATAATAGTGTTTTATTTTCTAGTTGCGATGCATTCAATGGAGCATGGGCTAACATTTCTCACTATTACAAGTCATGGGACAGTATGGGGAGCCTTTTTTAAGCAACCAAACATCATTTCACTTCATTTAATACATCTTGCAAGTGGTTAAAGGACAAATTTTGAGATTTTCATTTTCCCTCTCTCTCTCTCTTCTTAAAAATATATAAATTAGAGTGTTGGGATCATTGTAAAGGGAGATAGTTTTAAGTAGAAAAAATCTATCAAAATTGCTTTGTGAAGACAATGTGTTGCATTCCCTTGTATTTGAATCCTTACATGGTGATCTAGGCCCTTATCTTGTAATAGATTGGATTGTGTATACTCATGAAGCAATAGATGCAAGTTTGTGGATGTATCTTCCCCTGTTGTGTTTGTTTACATTCCTCTTTCTCTTTCAATCTCATTGCATATATATTGTGCATATCTTATACTTTTGCATAGATGCATTATCATTATGTGTGCATGAAATATTGTTGTGAATGTAGTTGTTAGATTGTGGAGAACTGTTATCACCCCTTCTAGTTTACATTTTGCTTCTACTTTTCACACATTAGAAGACTATTCTCACACTCTCCTTTTCTAGTGTATCACCACTTTAGTGTTGGATTTGATTTCATGCACTCTCTCTCCCTGGTCCCTTGGAAAGTTAGATAAGGATTAGATATTTTTACATGCATTATAGTAGACTATGGTAGGTAGTTTAGGAGAAAGAACCAGATTTCTTTGGAGGTCTATCTCAAGTAGCAAGTCCCACAACTTAGAGATAATACCCATGTTATCCAATCACATTGTAAGCTAAAGCACACACACTTGTGCAAACCATAGGGTGTTTTGATTCACTGATAACATTTCTCGCATGCATGGTGGGACCAGATGTCTTTATTTTAATTGCAGCAAGATTGATGTGTACTTGTAATAGGTTCCTAGCTTGTAAGAAGATCTGAAATTGCACATCTAGTGAATCCTAAGAGGAAGAATCCATTGGTTTGAGCAGTTCACTATTGTCAGACTCATGAGAAGAATCCAAACAAGGTCAAGAAGTTGAGAAGATGGACTATTAATCTATCTACACTTGTCCCTAGATAGAGCAAGAAGAGGAAGAATATATCAAAGGTATCCATCCCCACTGAATAGAACCTTATCAACACCTCCTCCAGGAAGGCATTTTATTCAATCAACTAGAGTTCCCCAACCAATCAGGATATCGCAGCCCAATCCCTATGTCAACTTCACTGGCAGAAGCCTGCTTGCTCTCAATGCACAAAATCTAGTTCCAGTTGCAGCATTGAAGAACATTCCATATTTTACTGGAGAGAACCAGACAACTCCAATTGACCACATCTAGGACATTGCAAATATCTTTTGAATTCATGAAATCAATGAAATGGATATTGTGGTCAAGTTGTTAGCTTCATATTTTAAGGGTAAATCTTTGCAATGGTTTAGGAACCTAACACCAGGGTCTATCAAGAATTGAGACCATTTGTGCACAGCTCTCCATAATCAATTGGGGGAAAGGGAGATAATATGTCTTTATTGGAATAATTGACAACAATTAAGAGTGCTCCTAATGAATAGGTAACAGATTTCAACTTCAGATTTCAAAGGAAATGGGATAGGATTTCATTAGCCATGAGACCAACAGCTGAAGGTGCTTTCCTATACTTCCTTAAAGATTTAAATTCTGATATTTCCAGGATGATACAGTCTATGGGAGGTATAACTTTACCTATAGCCTATAACATTGCTATTAGAGCTGAAAATTGCTTAATTCAAGCTAGTAAACTTGCACTTAGGCCACCTATGCCTCTATATCTACAACTAGGAGCTTCAAGCACTAGTCAAGAAAACACATTAGCTCCTATTCCTTCTCTAAGAAATCATAATTCAACTTAGGCTTCTACCTCATCTTCTAGTACCTCAAGCGAGCTCCAAGAAGTCATGAAGCAACTGTAAAACTTGGGTAATGATTTGGTGACACTCAAGAGGCAACAAGCTCAAAATTTGAGGTCATATCAACCTCAAACCCAACCCAATAAACCTCCATATCAGCCTAATAGGATACCTATTCAAGCTACAAATCAGAATCAAGCAAAACCTCCTACAAATAGACCATTCTAGCCTTACAATCCCAATTCTTCATCCACATCTAAAGCCTTGGTACTAGTGCAAAATAACATGGCTCAGGAATATGGCTGGTGCTTCCCATGCAATCAACCCCATACACAGTCAATGTGTTTTAATTGTGCTTTGAATAAAGCTCTTAAGGTGACAAAAACTAGCATGGAACAAGAGGCAAGCCAAGAGAGAAATCAATAGCAGGGAGCATCTCAGAAAGAGACACCTCCAAATGAGACCATACTTTTCAATTGGCACCTGAAGATTTATGTGGTATAAATTAAACCCATTCTCAAAGTATAACATCCAATACACGGTTAAAGAAGAGGAACATAGAGGAGGGAAAACCATCTAACCCTCTAATTTCTCAGCCCAATTCTACACAACAAGGAGTTAGTAGACCAAATCTAGTCCCAAATGTGTAAAATCAGCCTAAGGAACCCATTACAGCAGCACATGTGCATATTCGAGCTCCAAATACATTTGTTCCAAGTAAGGGGCAACAAAAGGATAATTCTCCCCCTTTCAACATCATCGAACAAATGAAGAAAACACATGTGAACATTTCTATGTGGGGGTCACTTATCATTCCAAGACAATGAGATTTGTTTCATGCCAGAATGGCCACTTTGTCTGTCTCAAATGGATCAAACCAAGGATAGGAGAAAGTCCTCACTAATGCATTACAACAGGGTGGGAGTCAACCAAGTAAAAATTTAAAGCATGCACCATTCTATGTGTCATTAATTGTTGGGAACCACTTGGTAGATAAGTGCATGATCGATTTAGGTGCAAGTAGCTTAGTGATGCCTAAACAAATAGTAGATCAATTGGGTCTAAAATATGAGCTAGTGTTGAAAGGAGTAGTGCAACTAGATGGGACAACAGTACGAATGGTTGGGATTATCAAGGGGTTAATCCTAACACTACTTGCCTGTCCAAATGTCATAGTCTTGCAAGATGTGTCTGTAATTGACCTTCCACCACACTTTACATTATTTCTATCAAGATACTTCACTGCCTAAATTGGTGGATATCTATCAATAGATTGGTCACACATGCTATTCAAAACAAGGTATCGAACCAAAGCAATCATCAGATCTGAGCCAATTGTAAAGTTTCACATTGAGCCCCATGTGTCAAGCCCAATCAATGTAAATTGCTCAGCCTTTGACAAGGAAGTGTGTTCAACTGATCTAGAAATGGGTACCAAGGTTGAAGGTATTCCAAATTTGACTCTGGATGAATGGGAAATCAAAAGGCATGTGTTTGACCCATTTAAGGAAATGGAAGAATTTGAATTGGGTGTATATTGTGTACACAAAGAAAATTCACCCATTCCCAACATCACCAAGCTAGAAAATAAGGATGACAATGAATTTTTGAAACTATTTTTTGATGTCTCAAGAAGAAAATAAGGTGTTGGAGGTGGTGCAATGTTGGTTTCGCCACAAAATGTCAAGTATTATTCAGCCTTTCATTTCTAGTTTTCTTGTTCAAACAATACAGCTGAATATGAAGCCTTGATTCATGGCCTTCATTGGGATAGGAAAATAGGCACAAAGAATTTACAGGTCTTTGGTGATAGCGAGCTAATATTCAATCAAGTCAGGGGGCATCATGCTACAAAGAACGACCTACTTAGGAGCTACAAAAAAATGGTATGGGACCTGATGAAGGATTTCGAAGCTTTCAACATCGAGTCCATACTTAGGAAGAAGAATGAAGTTGCAGATAGGTTAACAGTAGTTGGAGAAACTCTTGATGTGGTGGATGTCATTAAGAGAGAAAAAACACAGCCACATATCCATGTGATTGTAAGGCCATTATTTCTAGATAGAAGGTGTTTAAGAACAATCAAAATATCATTAATTTCTTACATGAAGAGGCTGAATTCTCAGGTAAGAATCAAGACAAAATAGAGCAGAAATACAGGGATCAAGTAGTGCATCTATGGACAAATATGCTACTCAAAGGTTTAGTGACACTGGAATCAATATCCAATCCTAATGATCAATTTCAGAAGGAGAAGGAAAACATTCAGGAAAAGGGTGAAGATTCAAAGCCCATTTCGGTAGATGAAGGTAAGATGTTGCAAATTGGCAAAGTAAGTACCCCACAAGAGAAATCTAAATTTGTTCAGCTTTGTCAAGAATTCCTAGATGTCTTTTCTTAGACTTATGAGGATTTAAGAGGTTTCAACCCAAATTTGTCTCAACATACTATTGAGATGGATCTGGAATCCAAGCCTATCAGACAGAAGCAAAGACCAATGAATCCTCACATTGAACCTCTCACGAGGAAGGAGCTAAGAAATATGATTGAAGCTAGCATCATATTCCCTATCAAAAATTCAATCTGTGTTGTAAACTTGGGTTTGGATGAGGATAAAGGAATGGATAAATCAGATTGTGTGTAGACTTACATGATCGAAATAGAGCATCGCTCAAAGATCATTATCCACTCTCCATCAATGGAAAAAATCTTACAGGTTATAGCTGGTTCTGAAAGGTTTTCATTGTAAGATAGATACTCAAGATATAATCAGCATAATGGTAAAATAAGAAGATTAGTTCAAGATAACCTTCACCACGAAATAGGACAATATGCTTATAAGAAGATTCCATTTGGACTACCAAATGTTGGAGCAACATTTTAACAATCTATGGATATGGAATTCAAAGGATTAATCAACAAGATAGTGTTGGTATATTTATATGATATCACTATCTTCTCAAAGAATGCAACAAGATCACCTCTTTCACCTTAGGTAAGTATTTCAAAGGTGTAGAAGGTTCATAAGTGCCATTGAATCGAAATAAGTGTGTATTTTTGGCACATGAAGGAAAATTGTTAGGCCACATTGTCTCAAGAGAATATTTAACAATTGATCTTGAAAGATTTGAAGCCATTAGAACACTCCCATTTCCACATCACAAGAAATCTCTCCAAAGCTTCTTGGGAAGGATCAACTTTATTCGCAGATTTGTTCTTGATTTTTCCACTCTTGTGAAACCTTTAACGATGATGCTGAAGAAGAGTCTTGTATTGAAATGGACTTCAGAAGGTAAAGATATTTTTGAGGCTATCAAGTATGCCATATCACAAGCTTCGACTCTTATCAACCCAAAAATTTTCAAAGGATTTCATGTTGTATGCTTTTGGAGGTTTTAATATACAATCTTAGCTATCTTGGTACAATCCTAACAAAGAAGGTTCAAAAAAGCCCTTAGTATTCTTCAGTCAGAGCCTCGAAGATAATGAAGTAAGGTATTATTTTATTAAAATGCATGTCATTGTTGTCATTAGGAGTTTGAAGAAGTTCAGACACTTGGTCTTGAACAATAAGATTCAATTGCTAGTGTCTCATGCTAGTGTCAAGGATTTTCTCCTAAACAAGGATTCGAATGAGAAAATAATAGGTATTGGATCACTCATGTAATAGAGCATGATATTGAAATAAAATTGACCAATCTAGTTCATGGAAAATGATTTTGTCAGCAGCTTGCTTCCAAACAATAAGTTTAGTCAAAAGATGAAGAAGAGGTTGTCCTACTACTGCAGAATGATCAAGAACAACCAGATAATGATGCACTCATCCCATGTTGGACTGAAGACTTGGTGCATTATCTCCAAATAGGGTTTGTGCCCTCCAGAAATGAGCAAAGAAAAGAGGAGATACTTTAGGTTGTCAATCCATCCCATATGTGCTTGTTGATGGTGTTTTTGTTCAAAAAGGATGTCAATGGTGTTCTTTTGAGATGCATTGGAAAAGATCAAGTTGAGAAGATATCACATGAGTTCTATGACGGTGAAGCAGGAGGCCCACTTTGCTCCATCGAGTAATAGCTCTCAAAATCATGAAGGCTGGTTACTATTTGCCTACGGTGTTTAGCGATTGCTACTCATGGATCAAGAAATGAAAGAAGTGTGCATTCTTCACAAGAAAAGAAAGGTTAGCAGCCTTGCCTCTTTGTCCAATTTCAGTAGATCAGCAATTCATGCAATGGGGATTGGACTTCATTGGAGTGATCAATCCAAATTAAAGTAAAGGCCACAAGTGGATACTTACGGCAAACTGACTATTTCACCAAGTGGACTGAGGCAGTGGCACTTAAGGACGCAAATGAATCCAACATCTTGAATTTCTATGAAGGGATAGTCACAAGGTTTGGTGTCCATGAATACTATCATATTAGATAATGCATTGGCATTTATTGGCACAAAGATCATTGAATGGGTTGTCAAGAATGGTGTATACCTCAGCACTTCTTCAAACTATTACCCTCAGGGTAATGGCCAAGAAGAATCCACAAACAAAAACTTACTGAGAATCATGAGAAGGAATCTTGATGAGAATCAGAGAACTTGCACACGAAGCTCAAATCAGCTCTATGGGCTGATAGGATCACACCCAAGAGGTCTACAGGAAGCTCTCCATTAAATCTTGTATATGGGAAAGAAGCAGTTATGCCTATATCACTTGAGTTGCCAGCATTAGAACTCATGAAACAGTTGGAGCTAGTTGAGTTTGAGCCTATGGAAATCAGGTATGCAGAGCTGATGGAATTAGAAGAAGCAAGAGAACATGTTGTGCAGACCATGGAAAAGGATCAAGCATTGATCAAGAAGAGATTTGACAAGAAGGCTAAGGCAAAGACATTCCAAGTTGGAGACTTGGTACTAAAGTGAGATGTTGATCATGCGAAGCCAGGCAAGCATTCCAAGTTCAATGCCATATGGAGTGGTCCATACATGATCACTAAATGCAAAGGTAGCAATGCCTTCCATGGCTGGCTAAGTTGGATGGTGAAGAACTGCAGATTCGTGTCAATGGAATCTATCTCAAACATTTATACTAGAAGGATAATTTATCACCCTTGTACATATAAGTCTAGGATTTCCAATTCCTCCAAGTGCTTGTGCACATTGTTGTTGTTGTTAGAATAAGTTTTATTTCCCTAAGTGTTGGTGCACATGCTCTATTGCTTCTAGAACATGCCTTCTTTATAGTTCATCAAGCTTCCAGCCAACAAAGAGGAACTTCTATAGTAAAGAGCTCATGGTTGCCTATAATAGTTACAAAGTTCATATTTAAACAAGTGTAGAGTAACTAAAATCTAGATGTGGAGGCAGCGTTCATAGGTACTGATCATTCAGCCCCATGGATCACAGTGGAAGAAATGGATGGGATCCGGTTGTCAAGCAATCTTCTACTCTCACAAATCTTATTTTTTAAGATTCTCTCATCAGATTGGGAGTGCAAGCAGTGGAGGGAAGTGTTTCAATGAACTTAGGGATGCTTATTTTTAAATCTTCAGATCAGATTTTAGATCATCAGATGGACTCCATGCCCAATGGATTGCTACAGGTAAAGCTAGCCACAATTCATCTAACATGGAAAGAACCCCATTGAGTCACCAAAATTGTTATCCAAAATTCACCCCTCAAGGTAATCTTGGATAACTTGCATCATTTCTTCTGGCTTGAGCAAGTACAATTGGTCTAAAGATAGAAAAATCAAATTTTAGGGGTCCCTTTGGTTTCTCTCTAACTTCCCCATCTAGAGAAAAATCCAAGAAGTTGAAAAATTGCAAAAGATGCAAAAAATTTGGCCTGTGCTAGTGTTGTGCGGAAAAATCAGGTTTTTAGAGCCCAGGCCGCACAAGTACACGTGACATCCGAGACAGTTGGGACCCACATTGGGAACGAAATGGGTCCATGATTTACAAAGAAATTGGTGAAATCAAGTTTTTAGAGCCCAAGCCACACAAGTACATGCATGGGACATTCGGGACCCAAAAATGGCCAAAATCACCAGATTTGTAAAAGTCAAATATTTGGTCCACATGGAAAAATTAGGTTTTTTGAGCCCATGCCACACAAGTACATGCACGAGACATTAGGACCACGCGGGACCCGGCCGAAATGGTCCGATTTTTTTTAAAATGTGGAAAGTTTAGGTATATTTGGTCTACGGCAGCATAGGTACATGTGGGATATGTGGGACCCAAAAACCTGAAAAGTCCGCAGGTCAAAGGGAGATGTGGTAAAATTAGAGGTCAACGGGCTCCTCAGGACCTGATCACACGTAGCGTGGGACATCTGGGACATCAAAACCTGATTTTTCCCTATAAGGAGGCTTGATAGGGAGAGTAAGGTGTAGATGAAGTGAATTTTTTCTGGCCCAAGTCACACATGGGACACCAAGGACCTGAAATGGCCGATATGCCCGCATGCAAAGGAAAATTCAATGTCTGACCCTCCAGAACTTCAAATGGCCATAACTTTTGACCCCGACCTCTGATTTTCAAAAAATTTGACCTTTCAGAATGGGCACGATGTCCTCTACACTCTGAAAAAAGTGGATTTATTAATTTTGATGAGGGTAGATATATAAAAATAAAGAAACAATCTTCAGCTCTAGTCAATTGAAATACCCAGTCCCGTCAAATGACAGAAATGCTTGGTAAACCCAAAATAGCTACCCGCACTCAGAAGGCCATAAATTTTTGCATTTCTTAATGAAAACACACAAAATTAGTACCATTGGAATCATCATTTTGAGACTAATGCAAAAAATCAAGAAATTCATAATTTGATGAGAGAATTGATGGGTATTTTGTAGAAAACGTGCCCAAGTTCAGAACAATGTTTTATTTGGTAGTTGGGATGCATTCAATGGAGCATGGGCTGACATTTCTCACTGCTGTAAGTCATGGGACAGTATGGGGATCATTTTTCAAGTAAGTGAACATCATTTCACTTCATTTACTACATCTTACAAGGACATATTTCAGGATTCTCATTTTCTCTCTCTCCCTCTCTTCTCAAAATTCTATAAATTAGAGTGTTGGGCTCATTGTAAAGGGGGATAGTTTTGTGTATCAAAAACTATTGTCAAAATTGTTTTGTGAATTCAATGTGTTGTAGGCCCTTGTAGTGGACTCCTTGCATGGTGATCTAGGCCCTTATCTTGTAATAGATTGAACTGTGCATACTTATGAAGCAATAGATGCAAGTTTGTGGATGTATCTTCCCCTGTTGTGTTTGTTTGCATTCCTCTTGCCCTTTCAAATATCATTACATATATATTGTGTCTATCTTATGTTATTGCAGAGATCCATTATGATTGTGTGTGCATGAAATATTGTTTTGAATGCAGTTTCTAGATTGTGGAGAACTATTATCACCCCTTCTAGTTTGCATTTTGCTTCTACTTTTCACACATTAGAAGACTACTCTCACATTCTCCTCCTTTTCTGGTGTATCACCACTTTAGTGTAGGATTTTTTTATGCACTCTCTCTCCCTTGGTCCCTTGGAAAGTTAGATTAGGATTAGATATTTTTGCCTGCATTAGAGTAGATAGTGGCCAGGTAGTTTAGGAGCAAGAACCAATCTTTCTCTGGAGGTCTATCTCAAGAAGAAAGTCCCACAACTTGGAGATAGTACCCATGTTATCCAATCACACTGTGAGCTCAAGCACACACACTTGTGCAAACCATAGGGTGTTATGATTCAGTGATAACAATGCTCAGATTGAGACATAGAACTTAGTCAATTTTGGATAAGTAGATTTTATTGCAATTATAACTAGGTCTCAAGATAAATAAAAATAGTAAAATAGACCTGTTTTTCCTATAGTTACTGATAAATCAACAAGTATAGGTTAAAAAATAGCAAACAAATATGTTGTTTCTTCAAAAACAAGAAGCAGTTCAGCTCCTAAAGAGCAGAAAAAATAATTGTAGCATGATCCTAGAAGATTATTCATACCCCAGATTTCAAAAGTTGCTAAAGCAGAGTCAGTTTTTGCTAAAGCTTATGTTAAAACTGTAGAAGATTTTTCAAAGACTATTACTTCTTTTAATATTTTTGAGGTAATAAAAAAGCATTAATATTAATATTTCATTGTGGGATGCTTTGAGTATTCCAAGATAATAGGAGTCTACTTGCTCATGAGCTTGCTAAGTTGCAGATTTCTTTAAAGCCAACAAAAAAGGAAGCCTCAGAAAGCAGATATGGTTCTTGGTACAATCGAGAAAGATCACACTGAAAGAGGTTAAATGGATGGTACAAAAGGTTTTAAATGCTCATGATATTAAAAAGCCACCACCCTTTTATCTATCTTTGATTATTGGAGATCATTTAGTTCATAAATGCATGGTTGAAAGTGGTGCAAGCAGCACAGTAATGCCTAAAGCAATTGCGGAGAAATTAGGCCTGTAGTATGAACCTACAGAAGAAAAGTGTGTTGTAGCTAGATAGGAACAGCAACTAACATAGTTGGTGTCATTAGAAATTTTGAGGTAACTGTTACATGCTTGTCCAAATGTTTCTATCTTACAAGATGTTATTGTATATAGATTTACCTCCCTACTTTGTTTTATGTTTATCAAGAGATTTTACAACAGAGATAAGGCATTCTTGTTCTTTACTACAAGGTATGAAACTAAAGTTACAGTCATTCTTATATTTCTTTAGATTGGTCACTTCTTATTCTTTACTACAAGGTATGGAACCAAAGTTACGGTGAATTCAGAGCCTTTACCCATATTTCATATTGAACCTCATGCTTAAAATGTTGTTGTAAATTATGTAGTCATAGATCAGTCTGATTTTGATGTCACAGCACATGTTTCTGCATTAGATGGTGTTTCTAATATGTTTATAGATGAAAAAAACTCAAGAAGAACATGCTTATGATCCCTTCAAAGAAGTGAAAGAAGATTTATTTGGTGTTTATTGTTTGCATGAAGAAATGCACCAATCCCCTTATCAATCCAAAACAGAAAAATAGTTGAAGGCTTATGGAAGCTTCATTTAGATGGAGCAAAGAAACAAAAAGGATAAGGTGTAGGTTTAATGCTTACTTCCCCTACAAATGAAAGGTATTTTTCAGCTCTAAGTCTATCAATTCTCATGTACTTGTAACATAGATGAATATGAAGCATTAATTAATGGCTTATAATGTGGCCAGAAAAAGAGGTATCACCATGTGCTATAAGTTTTTGGTGATTCAGAGTTAGTAATTAATCAAGTAAAAAAATTTAATGTGTGTAAGAATTTGTTGTTGAAATCTTACAAGCATATAGTTTCAACTTAATAATGGATTTTGATGCTATTAATATGCAATCTATTCCAAGAGCTGAAAACAAACATACAGACAGATTTGCAGCAGTTGGTGCTAGCTTTTAGGTGCTAGAACAGATTGAAAATGTAAAAGTGTGCAGCCACATATAAAACTGATTATCAGACCTTCAGTACCTGATAATGAAGAAAATTGGTAAGTTTTCGAAGATGATGAGAAAATCTATAGATTTTTGCAGCAAGAAGCTGAATTTTTTTTACAGTTAATCAAGAAAAACTACAGCATTTATATGGTGACCAGATTGTTCAATTGAAGACAAACAAGATACCCCAAGTACTGGTCACATTAGAAGATATTTTAAGTTCTGATGATCAATTAAGAAAGGATAAAGGAAAGATCTTGACTCACACAGATAACTATGAAGAGATCTTAGTTGATGATGAAAAAAAGTTATTTATCAGAAAGGTATGTTCCTTAGCTAAAAAAAAGTCTTTTATTAATTTATGTAAATAATTCAAAGATGTTTTTTCTTGGAAATACCAAGATTTGAGAGGATTTGACCCCAGTTTAGCTCAGCATACCATAGAGTTACAGCCAAATTCCAAACCAGTTAGGCAGAAAAAAAAGGCCTGTAAATCCTAAGATTGAACCCTTGATGAGAAAAGAGTTATCCAAGGTTGATTGAATTAATGTATTATCTTTCCCAGTTAAACATTCAAGTTGGGTAGATAATCTTGTGCCTATTCAGAAAAAGAATGGAGAAATACGGCTATGCGTGGATTTTAGAGATCTTAATAAGGCTTCGTTAAAAGATCATTATCCATTTCCCAACATGGATCATATTTTAAGAAGAGTTTGAAGTTCAGACAGGTTGTCCCTTTTGGATGGTTATAGCGGATAACAATCAGATTCTTGTGCGTGAAGAAGACAGATACAAAACAACTTTCACCACAAAGTGGGGTACTTATGCTTACAAAAGAATGCCTTTTGGACTTTCTAATGCCAGTGCAATGTTTCAACGTGCAATGGACATGGATTTTCATATCCTATTAAATAAATGCATACTGGTTTATTTAGATGATGTTACTATATTTTCGAAGAATTATGATGATCATCTTATGCATCTAAGGCTTACTTTTCAGCTTTGAAGGCAGTTTGGAATATCATTGAATCCCAAAAATTCTATATTTTCAGTCCATCAAGGTAAATTACTTGGACATATTGTTTCTAGGAAAGGTTTAGCTATTGATCCTTTCAGAATTGAATAAATTTCATAGCTATCCTTGCCTCATCATAAGAAAGCATTACAAAGTTTTCTTGGGAAAAAATAACTTTGTTAGAAAATTTGTTCCTAGATTTTGAAACATTAGTCAAGCCATTAACAACCATGTTAAAGAAAGATAAAACTTTCTCTTGGACTGAGCAAAGGAAGAAAAGGATTTGAAGCTATCAAGACAACTATTTCACAAGCTCCTACTCTGGTGAATCCAAATTTTGATAAGTATTTCACGATGTATGCACTTCCAGGAGTATGAAACCATTTCAGCCATATTAACTCAAGTTAATGATGAAAATATTGAGAAGTCCAATTGCTTTCTTTGGGCAGAGCTTACATGACTACAAGACAAGGTACACTATTCTTGAAAAACAAGTACTTGTTGTAGTTAGAGGATTAAATAATTTCAAGTACATGCTTTCCAATAATAAGATACATGTTTTAGTCTCTCATCCAAGTGTTAAAGTGTTCTTATTGAACAAAGAACTGAATGAGAAGAGAGCAGGATGGATTACAAAGGTTATGGAGTATGATGTTGACATCCGTGTTGAAAAAATAGTTTGAGGTAAAGTATTGTGTGAACATTTGATTGCTGATATGGAAAATAACAGGCTACAGAATTAGAAAATTCATTAGAACATGTTGAAATCACGTATCAACATTCAGAAATCTTATTACAACCTAAAAATCAGCAACCATAAATCAATCAGAAGTTCAAGGATCAAGATGGATGAATCATTTGATTAATTACTTGCATCACGGTACTTATCTGGAAGGTATGGAAAAGAATAAATGAATTTATCATATTACAAGTTGTACCTTATGTTTTCATTAATGGTGTGCTGTTCAAAAGAGATATAAATGGAATTTTACTGCAATGTATTGATTATGATAGAGTGCAACAACTATTATCTGAGTTTCATGAAGGACCTGCAGGAGGCCACTTTTGAGTACATACTACATAGCCTTAAAAATTATGAAATCTAGTTACTATTGGCCTAACATATTCAAGGACTTTTTGAATGGATTAGAAAGTGTAAGAAGTGTGCATTCTTTTTTGGAAATGAACGTTTAGCTTCACTGCCCCTGTAGCCTATTTCAGTGGATCAACCATTCATGCAGTGGGTTCTTGACTTCATTGACATGATAAATCCACCTTCATCACAAGGACACAACTAGATATTGACTACCAATGATTATTTCACACGTTGGACTGAAGCAGTAGCTTTGAAATAAGCTAATGAGACTTCAATCTTATCATTTTACAAAGGTATAATTTACAGATTTGGTTTTTCGACAACTATCATTTCAGATAATGCCTTAGAATTTCTTGGTGCAAAGGTAACAAGTTAGGCTGTCAAGCATTCCATTTATTTGAGTACATCATCTAATTATTACCCACCAAGGTAATGGATTAGCTGAAATTACTAACAAAAATATTTTGAATATCATTAGAAGAACACTCAAGGAAAACCAAAGAGCTTGGTATCTGATGTTAAATTCAGCACTTTGGGCTAACAAAGTGACTCCTAAAAGATCAGTTGGTAATTCACCATACAAGCTTGTTTATGGACGTGAGGCAAGAATACCCATCTCAGTTGAGTTTCCCACATTGAATTTACTACATCAGATGGAATTACTTAAGAATGAACCAATGCAGGTTCGATTATGTAGAATTAATAGAGCTGCAAGATAGATAAGAGATCAAGCTCATCTGAACATGGAAAAAAATCAAAGAAAGATCAAGAGAACATTTGATAAAAAATAATAGTTCAAAGTCTTCAATGAAGGAGAAGTTGTGTTGAAATGGGATGTTGATCCTGTAAAGCTAGGAAACCACATGAATTTGATACAATCTGGAGTGGTCCTTACATGATTTCAGCTAACAAAGAGCACAATGCATTTCAACTTTCAAGGCTGAACATTTAGAAGAACTTACCATTCAAGTGAATGGTATGTTTCTTAAACATTGTTATTGAAAATCCTATAGTGTTTAGTTAGAGTAGGATTTCCCTTTGAATAAGTGTAGTTCATGCACATTGTAATGTTTTTCAATTCAATAAGTGCATTTGTGCACGTGATCTCGTTTACTAGATCCTTTCCCAACTTTAGTTTGTTTTTCATAAGGGTCAATTTTTCAGAAAAGGTAGATTTTTATTATATGTTTCGAACTCCATGCCCAATGGACAAGAGTAAGGCACTAGTCTTGAAGCTAGCAGACAACTTTCCCCACAGGATTACCAGAATTGTTGACAATTTTTACACTCATAGAAAATGGAAACTCAAAACTTTGTTTTTGATGCAAGGCATTGATGAAATAAACCTAACTAGGGAGAAGTCATATATTTTTCATTGTGTTTTCAGTTGCAGTAATTAATTAACAACATGAAATATACAGCTATGTGTGATGTTACATAATGTAACACCTCACATAGGTTTCTATTCCATGTTCGTCTTCAAGAAAGGAAACACAAAATCCCCAAAGGACCAATGCATTACCTTGATGAAGGCAGGAATCACAGTTTAGGTGAGAATGTTAAACCCAAAAAATAGCAAACAAAGTTGCAGCTTACATGTAGGAGAGTCCATTACTAAGTTAAAAGTACATCAAATCTCATTATGTTTTTATGTTTAAATACGATTAATCATGTGATTGAGTTGTTTATTTCGATATACAATCAATACATATAATAAAAGATGAATGTATAAAGAAGTATACAACTCAGTTACAAAAATTAATGTCATTTATTCATTAAGAAATTTAATGTTTCCCACACAAGCCATGGGATGTAACTTATTACTATTAAAGAATAAGATACATGTACACAAAGATAAAAGAAAATGAATATAGAAAAAAACCCATCATTGCCTTTTGGGTTTTCTCTTGGTCTTCATTTGGTTACATCATCTTAATCTTGATCTGCATCATCCAATTCCATCAATGTACCTGAAACAGAAAGAGAAGGTTATACATTTTTGAGCTTAGGGTTTAATCTGTATTCTAGTGCTATCAGTTTCATGCAAATAAATCATTTTAAGTTAAAAAGAATAAGGTACATCAAAGATGATACAAAATTAAGAAAGTAGTATCTTGCAGAAGCACGTATGATTCCCAAAATCATGACAGATAGAAAAGAAAAGAAAAAACACCATGGAAATCAAAGAGAGGCCAAAAGGCCTAATGTTTTCTAACTAGTTTTTCTAAATGTGTAGGTACAGGTAAAAAGAAGGAAAGAAATACCAACTATTATATTTTAAGAACAATAGTTTCCAAGAAGTTAAATATTGATGAATACAAAAGGCATTCATTACATACTTTTAAATATTCAAATCAAAAAGTACCACATTCTTCAAGTTAAATCAAATAAATACATTCATCTCATATACGATCAAGTAGGATTAAGGTGAAAGTACATCTTATTCACACTATACAAGCACAAAGCCTTATCAATTTCATTACAGCTAACTGAAGGAGATTAAAACAAATTACAGTAAAGATCACTATTTATTTCCATCTAAAACGGATTGCCACTTCCCTAAGATGATTTAAAAGGCATCCATCATGCCTCATAACATAGTTGCATTGAAAATAAGATACTTGAATGTCTTCAACTAAGGAATCATAACCAAGGATAATAAAGATGATATATTACAAATTGATTCAAAAGATATAGATATTGAAGATAACATGTACATAAGATTAGGCTTTCAAATATCTCTAGTACATGTATACTCATCAGTACAAGCTTGCAAAAGAGTCTCAGTTATGCCTAACTTCAGGATACAATGGATTAGAGACAAACAAAGTGTTCTAAAACATATCAAGGAATAATCCATCATGTTGCATATCACTGTTTAAAAACAACAAAGTTCAGCTACAGATTTGCAAGGATAAAAGGTATGAACATTGTGCTTAAAACTTAAACTTTCCAGACTATGTAAAAGACAAGGGTTTTAGTGTTCGAATTAAGATATCTACAATAACAACTATCTATATCCATCAAAGAAAAATAGAGTTTAGACAAGGTTCAGAGCTCACGAGGCAAGGTTCCCAAAGCTCAAACTCGAGCATACTAAGGAATGACTAAACCAAATCCTACACATCTCTAAAAACAACGGAGTTCTCAATCACAAGAGTAACAAGTAGAATACAGGGAGAGTCTAGGACACATTATACAAAATAAAAAATTCCCCAAACTAAATACAAAAGTATCAAGATACAAGTTAATAATTCATCAAATATAAACTCAGATATGTAATTGTAGTTAACATTACCATCAAGCTACTGATAAATTTTTTGATCAAGTTTTCAGTATAATGCTTCAGTTCAAGTTTTGAAAGGATATTTCATAAAAATAGATTTCAGTTTGAAAATGTGAATGAATAATATTCTACCAAGGGTACAAAATGCAAAATTTAGAACTAAATTGGAGAGCTACAGTAACAATTAAGTTTATAGAGCTCAAAATAAAATAAATGCGAACCAAATTCAGGTATTTTTATCACCAAATCACTACACCCACTAAATCACCTGAAGGTGAATATGAAATTCAGTGTGATTGGGTAACATGGGATCACCTATCAATTTGTGGGACTTGGGCTCAAGGTGAACCTCCAGAGAAAGTTGATTTCCTCTTCCTAAACTAAGCACTACACTACTCCCAATGTAATAAAAATGGCTAGCTAGACCTATACTAAATTTCAAGGGGATTAGGGAGAGAGATTTCAAAGAAATAAAACCTAAATTAGAAGCATTGATGCACCAAGAAATGGTTTTGCTAGAAAAAATTCTGGTTTTTCAATGAAGAAAGATGATCATGAGGTAGAATGAACATGCATTACAAACCCAATTTACATAAATTACTTCACTCCTTCACTAGCGCAATGACCTCCAAAACTTGCAAAAGAAATCCTGGTTGCACAGTCCACTTGCAAACATGAGAGAGGAAAATAGAAACAATAAAAATATGTAAGGACATACAATTGATCACAAAGCATAATCTCCATTACTTCAAGCACTTTCACAGTGCATCACTACATCAGTGAAAGGAATAGGCTGCCATTACAATTTTGAGAAGAAAGGCTTGAAAGCCTTCAAATTCACAATAGCTCAACTTGTGAAGAGAGGAGAAGCTTGGAAAATTTTCTAACTCCCTTTGGAATAAGTACCCTTTTTACATTTATAGAAAACTTTGAATTGTTGAGAGAAAGAAGGAGAAGTCTTAGAATCTAGGGGAAAATGTACCAAACAATTAATCATTGTTGTTGGTCATTCTTGTTTAATTAATTTCACCTCCACCTCCTGGGTATTGTTTCTCACAATGAATAAACCTCACAATTTATAACATCGAAACCTCTAAAAATCCATATCCTAATGATACCATGGCATAGCTCTCGTTCTCATGATTCCATCGACTATAATTTTGTGGAAAATGGACAATAAGGGAGGAAGTATGCTAATTTTAGTATAGGTTGTATTTAAACAAAACCTCCCCACACTAACTCAGTGCATTCAATGCTCTGATAGCTAGGTGAAGTCCAAAATTGATTCAACAAGTTATTTCTTTTCCAAACTCAAGCATTTCCGAAAATGACTCAGATATTTATTAAACTAACTCCCGCCTCTACTCATAAATGGTCGAGATCTTCAACTTATCTTATGTTATGCTCACATTGGCCAATGCCACAGATCGATGTTCGGGATTATTTTTCGGTGAGCTATCCATCCTACCCCAATCATCCCATGAAATTGATGATTGAAATCCCTAGGTGGCTCTTAATGTTATGATCCTTGCTATCTCATAGACTGAGTTGGTTCCATATGTACCACATTGGGTTAGATGAAATAACTTGAATGACCCACCTAGATCTTTTACCATCGAGTCTTTTATTCACCTCGTTTTCATTATAATAGTTGGTGAGTTCCTTGAAAACCATTCACCGCTTCGTTTCATTCGCATCTTTCAATATTTAAGAAGCCATTTATTTCCACCGCTTCCAAAAATTTTACACATGGCCGTATTTCTCATTGGACTTCAAGATTCACCTTTTCGTTACCGCCGATGCATCGGTTCATGCCACGATCTCACCCCTAAATAACTCATCCAATTACTCGGTATTGACCAATATAATGGCCCACCTATCATCCCATGAAATCAAAGTCAAGTTCAAAATAATAACTATGAATAATGGGTCCATTGGGATTTTTTTTGCACTCAACTCGACCTGACATAGCACTTCCGAACCCAAAGTCCAAAATTCAAACTTTAGAGTTTTGGAGATTTGGACATTTCTTCACATTTTATCAACTTGTTTGGCCAGTTTTTGAATTGATCACCCCCAAAATTCTGAAATGGGAATCTCCAACATGAGCTCCCAACTGAAAATTTGTAACTCGCTTCACTCCTCCCTGTGTTTTTGAACAAAACGAGCTCTTCCAACACTAGGACTATTTGGCCTTAGCTATCCTTGCTAAGTTCTAAACTCAGAGTCAAGCTTGGTAAACCATTAGGAAATATGACCCACTGATGAAACTTTTGTTGTCTATGGGAATGGGTTATGAGTCCCTCTACCTCCACATTCGAGATATGCCACATTATGCATTTTATCCTGCCTCTTTTGATGATGTAATGACGGGTCGCGTCCCCGGTAACAACCAAGATATTAGCAAGAGCTCTTCATCCAACCTTATATGAGCTCAGATCTCCATATTCATACATGGCCCCGCGAAATATTCATTATTATAACGCCGACTCATCCTCCTCATCATGGTCTTGGTCTAAACCATACTACATGACCATTGATCTTTTTGTTACAGAGTTCTATGTGGTATTCAATTCCCCCAATGCGAGCTTCATTGATTTCTCGAGTTGCAGTCTCCAATGTTCTGTGCGAGATGTGACTCCATTGTTCACTTTGAGCTTATATCCTTTGGATGCTTTGATATTTCTCTAACCCCTTATTATCAGCCAAATCCTTCAGCTCGACCCACCTATGCTTTAGCGTGAGCCAAACCATGAGCGACAACCCATGAGCTTGTGTGAGCCGATTTAGCTAGGCCCTTAAATATATGATTGCTACGTTACTTGGCTGAGTTCCAAGCTTTCCTTCCAACAGCTCAACTTGGCTTCCATTCCTGTGTGGCCCACAGACTCTGTGGCCAATTCAACAAGCTCTTAGATTATGTGTCAAGTAATGAAACATCTTCGTTGTTCCCAAAGACTCCATTCACACTGACAAGCCCCTCAGCCCCTCAGCCTATTCTCTTGAAGTGCTCCATGATTTTAGAATACTCGGCTTATCTTGATCTGTCATTGTTCATACCTTATGAGTTCCTCCATCAACTTAGGATCATCATGTATCACCCACTGATCCAATCCTTGCTCTTTCAGTTCACCACGTTCATCCCACAGTCGGCAAGTTCTTAAAATTTTCAATCTCCATTTTCACGCAAGATAGGTTTGTTCATACATGCTCGTCTTCTTAAAAATTCTTCAATGCCTCCCAATGGTGGGCTCAAGAGTCAAAATGAGTCAGTTTACAACTCATATTTTATCTCCCTCTTCTTTTCCGACAAACCATCTATGACTGCTGATGTGCACGTTTAGCTCCATGCACCCGATCGTCCCTCACGGACACCTTGTAATTCGTTATGATGAGTTCATCCGAGTCATGCATTCCATGTTGGCCTTCGTGAGCTTTCTCAACCTTCATGTCATGGTGCTAGGATCAGTTCATGATTCTTGACCGAATTTTCTTATTCTTATTTCTTCACTGTTATATCCCTTTTGAGTTATATATTGCCTCCATTGAAATGTTAAGCGACGTGGTTTAGGCACGAGATCTCATATCATGGGTTACTCGCTTTATGGCTTTGTTTTACCACTTAATAATTTTCTTCGTTGTGTCCATCTCCATCGTGCTACTGCAAAATGGCTTGTCTCTGAGCCCTCTTTGCCACTGTGGACCATACCTTTGACCCTATCCTGTAGGGTATGAAACTTGGGTCTATTTTCCTCAGCTCTTTCCTTTGTGACATGGCTGAGCCTCTAATCTCAACATTGCTTGATCCTCTCATTGCCTTCGTGACGTCCCATTTTGGTTTCATCTGTATAGCCCTAAGCTCTCCAACACTAAGTCGCGTTCATACCTGAATAACTCACCACCAATCAAACAAGCTCGATCGTGCTCTTTCCTATTGTGGCTTGATCAAATTTTCTCACTAGCTCGCCGAGTAGTTGTTATCCAAAATTCACCCCCCCCAAGGTAATTTTGCTAACTTGCATAATTTCTTCAGGCTGGAGCAAGCAGAAATGGTGAAAGGAAAAAAAAATCAGATTTTTGGGTACCCCTTTGCTTTCCTTTAACATCCCTCTTCAAGAAAAATATAAGGAGTTAGAAAAAATTCACAAAAATTTGAAAAAATTAAGTGAAGGGCCTATTTTAGTGCAAATCAGGTCTAAGGGCTACGGATGGAACCAATGCGTGTTGTACTAGGGTTCGATGTACCAAGTTTGGGGCCCAAACGCTAAGGAAATAGTGGTTTGCAACAAAATCTGATTGACGCATCCTAAGCTGCATTGGAACATGCGGGACATTCAGGCCCAAAATCGCCGATTTCACTACACAAGAAGGAAACTTAGTGTATTGTGGAGATGGCGGAATAAGATGTCCGGGACATTCGGGCCCAAAAAATTCAAAATAGCCGCAAGCAAGGGAAATGCAAAGAAGGCAGAAGATTTTTCCCCACGCGGTTTGAGGGAAAACTGGGACAAAGGAATGCGTGGGACCCAAAAATATGAAATGGCCGCAAGATAGTGAAAATTGGGTGGATTAGAAGTCAACGGTAAACACGTGAGATAGAAAAGCCCGAGTCGGGCGATGCAGAGAAAATCAGCCCAAGCCAAACTGGGATAAGAAGGACATCCAAACCCAAAATCACCACACAAATAAGGAATCTGAAAAAGAAAAGAAAGGAGGCCCGGACTTTTTGAGTGCCACAGGGACATGAGCTCCCTGAAAACCCGCATACTCGCAATACAAAGGAAAAGGCAACACCCGACCCCACCGAACTTCAAACGGTCATAACTTTTTACCCAGAGCTCTGATTTTCACAAAATTTGAGTTTTTAGAAATTCCATGACATCCTCTATGCCACAAAAACATCTCCATCTCCAATAAATTAAATTCCTAGTCCCGTAAAATGCAACAAATGCCTGGAAGACCCGAAACATAGCTGCTTACACTCACATTGCCATATCTTTTGCATTTCTCAAGGAAATCAAGCAAGGTTCGCTTGTTGGACTCATGGCACCAAGTCCGATACACAGAAATTAGGAAATCTGGAGATTGATGAATTTTTATGGATATTTTCAGGAAAACGTGCTAGTTTCATAACATTGTTTTGTAAGTGGTTGGATATGCATTCAATGAAGCATGGGAAAACTTTTTTCACTGCTGCAAGTTATGGGACAGCATGGGAAGCCTTTTTCAAGAGACATACCATCATTTCATCTCATTTATGACTTCTTTCAAGTGGTTAGAAGGCTGATTTCAGGATTTCAATTCTCTCTCTCCCCAAATTCTATAAATTGGAGTGTTGAGCTCATTGTAAAGGGGGAGAGTTTTCAAGTAGCAAGACTCTGTCAAATTGATTTGGTGAAGCCAATGTTCTGCATAGGCCCTTGAAATGGACTCTTTGCATGGTGATCCAGGCTCTTACTTTATAACATATTGAACTGTGCATATCATGAAACAATGGATGCAAATTTATGGATGTATCTTACCTTGTTGTGTTTGTTGCATTCTTCTTGCCCCTTCAACCTTATTATAACTATATTGTGTTTATCTTATTATCTTGTAGGGATTCATTATCATTGTGTGTGTATGAAATATTATTGTGAATGTAGTTGCTAGACTATGGAGAACTATTATCACCCCTTCTAGTATGCATTTTGCTTTAATTTTTTCACACATTAGAAAGCTATTCTCATACCCTCCTTTTCTGGTGTATCACCACTTTTAATGTAGGCTTTATTTTCAATTCCCTCTCTCCCTGGTCCCTTGGAAGTTAGATTAGGATTAGATAGACTTTTCTGCACTGAGAGTAGCTTGTGGCAGGAAGTTTACGAGTAGGAACCAACCTTCTCTGGAGGTCTATCTCAAGTAGCAAGTCCCACAACTTGGAGATAGTACCCATGTTACCCAGTCACACTCTGAGCTCAAGCACACATAATTGTGCAAACTTGAGGGTGTTATGATTCGGTGATAACAGGTTCATGACAAGAACGAAACACCTGTAAGACAAGGAAGAAAATTCCATTGTGAAAAGGAGGGGAAACGGGGAATAAGAAGCCCGGTGGAACCTGAGACATGTGGGACATGGAAACCTGAAAAATCCACAATACAAAGAAAAAGACTCGAAAACCTTAGAAGTTTTTAAAATTTACTAACTATTGGAATCATCTTTCTTTCTAGAATTTAAAAAGGCAAACAAATACTTCATAAGAAATGTCTTACTCCTTTTTTTTGAAAATTTGACAAAATAACACACATTTTTGTGTAATTTAGAACTAGCTCCTTTTGGGGATTGGACTGACTTGGTATATGGCAGAGAAAAAGGACCTCTGAATCTATGGTTAATTTCAAGTGCTAGAAAAATTAGGCAATATATTCTAGAATATTGAAATATAGAAGATACAAGGACAAGGAAGGGATAACACAAACCAAAAATAAGAACTAAACAAGACAATATTTACAGGACTATACAAAGGACTTCCTATTCACCTATGACTGAAAAAACTTCAAATATTAGCCACTATATGGAAATGGAATGGAATTTCTATTCCATATAAATCAAGTAGAAATATTTCTCACCAGCAAAATGTATGATTTTGAAAGGACCAAGTCAGAGAGAATCAAACTTACTATGACTTCCTCTAGGTTCACGTCATTTGTCCCAGAGTAGGATAATATCTCCAACCTGGAAGTCTCTGGATCTATATTTCTTGTCAAATATTTGCTTCACCTACTATTATTGTGCAACAATCTTATCCACCACATGCATCCTATCCTCATACAACTTTTACAGATACATAATTCTCTTCTCCATGGAGCTATTAAATTTTTCATCCTCAATAGATTTCATCAATTGTAATGTTGGAAATTCTACTGCTACTGACAGTTGAGCCTTTGTTCCATATATAACCTGGAATTGGGACATACTAATTGCTCTCTTGGGGGATCATGTCTGCCTAAAGAGCATCATAAAGTTTTTTGTGTCAATTCCTCTATGATTCATCCACAAGATTTATACAATTGTCACCAAATTCTTATTAGTTGATTCTACTTACCCATTCCTTTGAGGATAGTAATCAGAAGAGTGTGCTATGGCAATTTCATAGCCATAACATAAATAAGTCATCTCATAAGAAGAAAAATTCGGGCATTGTCAGTAAAATTTTTGTTTAGGACTCTAAACCTGACTAGAATGTTTTCCTTAATGAAATTACATACTACTTAAGAAGTAGTTCTATTGACTAGAATAACTTCTACCAAGTTTGTGAAGTAGTTAGTAGTTGTCAAGACATGTGTGTGTTCTGCACTAGAATTAGGATTGAGAGTACCTATAAAATCTAACTCCCATTATTGAAATGGCTCCTCAATTACCACTGGATTGAGAGGTAGGATGGCCAATTAGGGTCTGCCCACAAAATTTTGGCATGATTCACATGATGTTACTAATTTTGTTTCATCTTTGAACAATGTTTGCCAATAGTATATTGCACGAAGAATTTTGTGAGTTGTTATAGCAGATGAAAAATGGCCTCCATAGGACTGATCATGGAAATATCTTAGTAATATTTTCTATTGTTCTTTATCCACACATCTCAAAAATCCTCCATCAATTCCTCTCTTGAACAACGAGTTGTCTCATAGTACATATTGTGCAGATTGTAATTTGACAACTCTCTCCCCCTTAGCTCTCAAATGTGTTGGGCATTCCTCATAGGTAAGGAAATGAGAAATTTCAGCATACCATTCATCTGTTGAACTAATGAAAAGTACAAATGGGGTGGTTGCATCTTCTTTCTCTGATGATTTTTACATTGCGTCATTGACAAGTAGCTCACAAAGACCAATACCATGAACAAGTTTAGTTTGTTTTTTATCTAAGTCATATTCCTAGAATTTTGCTATGCAATTTCCTCGTTTGGATCCAAATTATTTTTTTGTGAGGATTTTTTCGAAAGTTGTATCATGAACAAAGAAAATTGAGTGAGAGTTGAGGATATAGAAGTGAAATTACTTAACTACTTTTACCAAAGCGAAAGCATGTTTCTCAATTTGTGAATATTTCATCTCATGGGCCTTTAGGACATAACTCATAAAGGCTATAGGTATATCACATCCTTCAGGATTCTGTCTTATGAAAATGGCTGCCAAAGTGTACTCAGTGGCATAGCAATAAATCCTAAAATCCTCGTTAAAATTGGGACAGGAAAGAATGAGAGCATTTGAAAATTATTTCTTGTTATTTTCAAAGGCACTTTTTCATTCTGAATTCAAGAAAAAGTATTGCTTCTCTTTCATTATCTGGGCTATGCTTCTGATTAATTCTAAAAAATCAGGAACAAATCTTCTTAGGAAATTAATTGTGCCAAAGAAAGAGTGCAAACCTTTCTTATTTGTAGGAAGAGGAATCTTCTGAATAGTTTGGACTCTTTCTGGATCAATTTTGATCCCTTCCTTGAAAATAATAAGGCCAAGTATATTTCCTTCTGTGACACCAAAGACGTATTTCTTTGGATCCAAATAAATTACATGATCTCTGTATTTTTGGAGAAAAAATTCTAGGTGCTAAAAATGATCTTCTCTTCTTTTGGTGAAAACAGTTAAATCATCAAGGCAGGTCACCATGCATTTCCCTTTAAAATATTTGAAATCCAAATCCATTTCCCTCTGGAAATTTTCTCCAGTATTGATAATACCAAATGACATACTTGTGTAATAAAAAGTTCCCCAGGGAGTTATGAAGGTTGTCTTGTGTGTTGAGGTTAGCAAACCAATTGTACCAATAATATATTAGATCTAAGAATATATGCAATAAAAGGGGATATTCTATCAGAAGAAATATACAAAAAAGAAATATATAAATCAACACCATATTTAACATGGTTCACCCAATGTGGGTTAGTTTTACCAAGAAATAAGCCAATCTATTATTCAAATATTTTAGAAGATAAACAATGAAGATTTACAATCTTCCACACCTATCATGATGTACAATAATTTCTTTCTCTCAAGCTTCTCCTTCTTCTCCAAGAATTTTCTCACCTAATTATTTTACATAATAATCATCAATTCTCTCTCCTCTTGCTAATCTAACCCTAGCTACCAAGCTATATATATCTTATATAGCCTTAGGGAACTTAGTCATGCAATTACAATCAATAGATCTGCTTTAATACTAAAATTAGATCTAATTCTCGTGAGTGAAATAAAACACTCATGCACAGGTAACTAATGATCGTTATCCCTAACTGATGGTAGTTCCTTCTTGCCTAACTGATGTCGGTCCTAGGTGATCGATGTCAGTCCCTACATAGTGGATGCCGATTACTGTGTTTTTCAACAATTTGATAAAATATTCTAAACTTAAATAATTAAGCTCCACAACTCAACAATATCCCACTTGGAGATAAATTACTGCGCTATACATGTACAATGTCATTCTTGGATCCTTTCCTTAGCTTTGTTTCTTCTACTTCAAGTCTCAAACTCTAAGACCAACATAAGTGGAGTGTAGCTCCAAATTCTCTTTTTATAATGGCCTCGTTAGCATATCTGTAGGGTCCTCACTCATATGAATCTTCTCCAGTTTCAGCTGCCCATCCTCCAATGCATGTCATATGAAGTGATATCTTAAATGAATGTGTTTCATTCTAGAATGAAATAGTGAGTTATTTTCTAGACGAATTGCACTTTGATTATCACTAAACAATTTGCAATTATCTTTCTCATTTCCCAACTCGTCCATGAACCTTCTCATCCATATCATCTCTTTGCTATCCTATGTAGCTGCAACATACTCTGCCTTCTGTAGTAGACAAAGTGACAATCTTCATGAAATATTGATATCCAACTAACTTCCATTCCACCTACTATGAAAATATATCCATTAGTGCTTCTCCTACCATCTAGATATCTAGCCATATCTGAATCAACATAGCCACATAAAAAAATAGATGAACCTCCATAACATAATTGCATGATAGATGTCCCTCTCAAATACTTGAGTATCCAATTCTCTTTACTGGGATTGACTATAAATATACTCACAACTCCCACTGCCTATGCAATGTCTGGTCTGGTAAAAACCATAGCATACATGAGACTCTCAATTACTGAAGCATATGACACTTGTGTCATGTATTTGACCTCCTCATGTGATGAAGGACGATGATCTCTGATCAATTTTAAATGTCCAGCCATAGGTGTACTTACTGGTTTTGAATTATACATTTTAAACCTTTGTAAGACCTTGTAGATATAATCCTCCTGAGACTAATAATACTTCTTATTCATCTTGTCTCTATGTATTTGCATGTTAAGGATTCTTTTTACAGCTTCTAAATCCTTCATAAAAAATACATGATATAGTTTTCCCTTAACTTCACCAATGTCCTACATACTAGATCCTACAATAAGCATATCATTCACATACAATAACAAAATAATATAGATCCCATTTTCAAGCTTCTTGAAATAAACACAATGGTCAGATTCACATCTCAAATAACCATGCTCATGCATGAAATTATCAAACCTCATGTACCATTTCCTTAGAGTTTGTTTGATCCCATATAGGTGATTTTTCAACCTGCACACTAATTTATCCTTACCCTTGACTTCATACCCAAGTGGTAACTGCATATAAATCTCTTCATCCAAATCACCATGAAGGAAATTCATTGTCAGATCTAGTTTCTCTAAATGTAAATCATGTACTCCAACTATTATCAATATAGTACGTATAGAAGTCATTTTAACAATAGGAGAAAATATTTCACCAAATTCAATACCTTCTTTCTGTGCAAATCCTTTTACTACAAGCCTTTCCTTATACCTTTTCTATCTACCCTTTTCTTCCTTGATTTTGTAAGCCCATTTTTTCTGCAATGTCCCCTTACCTGCAAGCAACATAACAAAATCTCAAGTCTGGTTTTGTTCCAAGGATTCCATCTCTTTATCCATGCCATGTTCCCACTGTACGTGGGTCTCATCCTGCATTACTTCTTAAAAACTTTATGGTTCACCATTATCAATTAATAATAAATAATATAGAGAATGTGTAAATATTTCTGGAGGTTTAATTACCCTTTGTGATGTTCTCATAGGATTTTGGGGTACTAAAGGCTCATTCTAGACCTCATGGACATTCTTTACAAATTCTGACAGTGATCAACGCTGGTCACCTGTAGCCGATGTCAGTTCTTCTATAACTGATATCGTTTCAGCAGAATGATGTCATTTAGGATTCAACCAACACTGGTTACTTTGTAACCATGTAGGTATGGATTTTGAATCTAAAAGTTCATTCCCATTCACAAACTTCTAAACCAGTACATCCTTGGGTAAAAAATTTTTATCCATGAACATTGTCTTTTGATTCCATTTAATGGCATGACTCCTAACAATTTTAGAATCCTCTAAATCACCAAAATAGAATCCGAAATCACCATATCCATAACCAATGAAAGTGCATCTCTTAGATTTTGCATCCAATTTTTTCCTATTTTCCTTATCAACATGCACAAAAGCTTATAAACTAAAATCTCTAGGAAAATAAAGATATAACTCTTTTTTGGTCCAAGATTTCTTCGGTATTCCTCCATCTAGTGAACTTGAAGGCCCATGGTTAATCAAATAAATTGTTATGTCAACTGTTTCTTCCCAAAACTGCAAGGGCAATCCAGCATGTATCCTCATACTTCTATCATGTTCCATGATTGTTCTTGTTATTTTTTCTACAACACCATTCTCTTGTGGTGTTCTTGGACCCATACTTTCTCTACTTATTCCATTCACTAAACGATAATCATTGAAAACCTTTCTACAGTAGTCACTATCATTATCAAATCTAAGGCACTTTAACTTTGAATTTGATTCATTCTTAAAAAGGACTTTACATCTTTTAAAAGTATCAAAAACATCATATTTACGTTTAATACAATAAACCCATACCATTCTTGTAGCATCATCAATGAAAGTGACATAGTACTTATATCCTCCATGAGAAGCTACCTGGGTTGGTCCCCACACATCTAAGTGTATAAGCTCCAATTTATGATCCTTTTTAGTTGCCCCGACTTCAAAAAATATCACTCTCTTTTTATTTTCGAAGACACAATGCTCACAGAAATCAAGATCTAAATCTTTCAAATCTTATAACTTACCCTTATCCTTTAAGATATGCATTCCTTTTTTACTCATATGGCCCAACTGATTATGCCACATGCATGCATTTGAATTTGAAGTAGATAATACAGAAAAGGAATCAATAACATAGGTAGACAAATATAACGTTCATACCTTCTTTCCTCTTTCCACAACAAGGGCACCCTTGGTGAGTTTCCAAGAGTCGGTTATGAATGTAACCATGCAACCAGCTTCACCTAGTTGCCTTGCAGAAATATGATTCCTCCTGAGTTTTGGCACATGCCTCACATCTTTCAATACCCATGTATTTTCATTATGCAATTTTATATGAACTTACCCTTTACCAGTAATACTGCAAGGTTCATCATCACCCAAATAAATATGGCAAACATTTCCCTAGACATAATTTCTGAAATAACCCTTATTAGGGGTTACATGGAAATAAGCTCTTGAATCTAAAACCCATGATTCTATTCTATTATCCAAAGAAACAATACGAGCATCTTGCATTATCTCTTATGTAATATTTTCCTCTTTACCTTTGTCTAGGTGTTGGTTCTCTTTGTCCTTTTACCAACAATATTTCTTTGCATGCCCTTTATTTCCACAATTCCAGCATGTAATTCCCTTACCTCTTAATTTAGATATCCCATTCTTGGACTTTGATTTCCTATTATTCTACTCTTGGATCTCTCCTTCTACTTGGCCCCCCTTTCTACATTCAAATAATTTCCAGATGATGATTCCTCCATAATTTTCTTGCAAATTTCTTCATTCAAGATTATACCAACCACATCATCAAACTTATAAATATTATTAACAGATGTTGTATTACAAATAGCCATTACCAAGTTATCCCAACTATCAGGAAAACAACATAAGAATAAGAGTGCTTTCACTTCATCATCAAATGGAATATAAACCAATTTTAATTGATTTACAATAGATCAGAAATCATTCAAATGACTATATGCAGATCTAACTTCATGCATTTTAGAACTAAATAATTTCTTCATCAAATAAACTTTATTTGGAGCACTAGGTTTTTCATATAAATTAGAAAGAGATTTCATTAACTCTACTATAGATGTCATTTCTATAATATTAGAAGCTAAAGATTCTCCCTGGCTCAATCTTATAGATCCCAAAGCCTTTCTATCAATAATATTCCATTTGTCATCTACCATCTTTGTAGGTCTAGACTTTTCATCCAATGGTAAGTAAAACTCTCTTTGATACAGATAATTCTCAATCTGCATCTTCCATAATTGATGATTTTGGTCGTCAAAATTCTCTACCTTGTATTTATTCTTTCTTCATTAATGTATCTCCCACTCAATCAAAAAACCTTTTGTGAGTAAATATTTAAACACACAAAACCCTCAAACAAAGCTCTAATACCAGTTGTTGGGGTTAGCACACCAGTTGTACAGATAATACATCAGATCTAAGAATGCATGCAATAAAAGAGGATATTATACCAGAAGAAATATACAAAACAAGAGATATAAATCAACACCTGGTTTAACATGGTTCGCCCAATGTGGTTTACACCCACCAAGAAATAATCCAATCTATTAGCCAAAGCTTTCAGAAGATATATAATGAAGGTTAACAATCTTCCACACCTCTCATGATGTACAGTACTTTATTTCTCTCAAGATTCTCCTTCTTCTCCAAGAATTTGCTCTCACAATTATTTTACACAATAATCATCAATTCTCTCTCCTCTTACTACTCTAAAGCTACCAAGCTATATATACCTTATATAAACTTAGGGCACTTAGTCATACAATTACAATCAATAGATATTCTTTAATACTAAAATTAGATATATTGTTGTGAGTTAAATAAAACACTCATGCACAGGTAATTGATTTCAGTTATCCCTAACCGATGGTGGTTCCTTCTTTCCTGACCGATTCTGGTCCTAGGTGACCGATGTCGGTCCCTATATAACTGATACTGGTTACTGTGTTTTCCCGCAAGATTATAAAGCATGATAAACTTAAGTAATTTTTTTTTATTATTGGCAAATGGTTTTTTGAAAGGGACTATACCCTTTTACAACAGTGCTCAAAAGCAAAATTTAACCCTAGAAAGCTCAACAACAGAAAACTTACAAGAACCAGCAAAAACAAAACAGCTGCTTCAAAAATAGCTAAAAAACAACAACTTAACAGCAACACAGCTACCCAGCAACTGTGCAGTTGGCCATTTGCCCAGATGTAACAATAATAGCACTAACAACGACAAGAATCAAACCTTGTTCAGAGTGGTGGGGGGTTTAGATTTAGATGAACTTAAGTAATTGAGCTTCATAACTCAACATTGTTTTGGTATTGAATAGGCACTTCAACCTGGTTGTACCCAGAAAAACCATCAAGTATGGAAAAATTCTCTGATTTTGTGACAGCCTGTAAGATTTGATTTATCATAGGGAGAGGGTAATTATATTCTATGGAAGCTTGGTTTGAATTCCTAAAATCAACATAGATCTGGATATCGCCACTCCTTATCCTTATAGGAACAGTATTGGCTATCTAGGGTGAATGATGAATGAGAAATATTATTCTAGTATACAACAATTTTTAAATCTCTTGATGGATCGTGTCTTCAATTTTAGGAATATAATTCCTTTGCTTTTGACAAAATGGCTTGATCCCTGGCTTTAAGGGGATATAGTGTTGCATCTCCCTTAGTTTGAAAGATTTTATATCATCATATGAATAAGCCAGTACGTTTGCATAATTTTTCAATAATTCAACCATTTTCTTCCTTTCTTTTCGACTACAACAGTTGCCAATATTGAAAAACTTGGGCTTTTCTTCACTCCCTATGTTAACCTTCTCGTGTTCAGTTGATTGATGGACCTCATGTGACACCTTATACTTTATATACCTATCATGTTTGTCAAAAAAATATTCTACACTTACTAGAACTTTAGGTATTTGGTTACCTTTTAATGTTATGCAGCCATCTTTATCAGATTCTTCTTCAACTCCATCTGACACAGAGGATGAATCAAAATCCTGATGAATAGATTCACTTCCTTCCGAGTATAGTTGTCGTCTCCTGAAAATAGCTCTGGGTTTTCATAGTAGAATTCAAAAACAATTTCAGCTCATGTCCTTTATTGGTGTTTAAGCCAAGTTAGAGATTCAAGAATTTAGTAAAATTCATGCCCTGGAGCTATTTAAACCTCTGTTTTGCTCATTTTTGGGAAATTCTCCATTTCCTGGTCTGTGTATGTAATATACTCTTTGTAACCTCCATTTTTTATTGAAATGGTTCATGTTTTCTATGTCCTGGGTCATCAAACCATAGTTTTTCCTTCATGCCTCTGGTTCGTGAAGGAAATTCAAAAATTGGGCTCAAAACGATGAAGTTTTCTTCCTCTGTGTATTTTCCACAGTTGGGAATGACGGGTGTCTTTTCCCTGTCAAAATTTGGCCCCAATGTATGCAGGTACGTGGACAGATCCTATTGAATGGGGAAGAATATGATTTTTTATGAACTTAAAACTTTTGGTAAACATGATAAATTTGCCTCGTGGCCTCGAAAAGTCGAAGTCGCTGATTTTGGTTCATTGCGGAAAAAGTGGAAGATTTTGTCCCAGGTACACAAGTTCACGAGGGACACTTGGGACATGAAAAACTGAAGTTTCCAATTTTGGTTCATTGTGAAAAAGTAGAATTTTTTGTCCTAGGCTGCACAAGTTCACGAGGGACACTTGGGACCCAAAAAGCTAAAGTTGCCGATTTTGGTACATTGTAGAAAAAGTGGAAGTTTTTGTCCCATGATGCATAATAAGTTCACGAGGGACACTTGGGACCCAAAAATCTGAAGTTTCCGATTTTGGTTCATTGTAGAAAAAGTGTAAGTTTTTGTCCTAGGTTACACAAGTTCACGAGGGACACTTGGGACCCAAAAAGGTGAAGTTACCGATTTCGGTTCATTGCGGAAAAAGTGGAAGTTTTGTCCTAGGCTACACAAGTTCACGAGGGATACTTGGGACCCAAAAATCCAAAGATTCTGATTTTGGTTCATTGTGGAAAAAGTGGAAGTTTTTGTCCCAGGCTACACAAGTTCATGACAGACACTTGGGACTTGAAAAGATGAAGTTTCTAATTTTGGTTCATTGCGCAAAAAGTAGAAGTTTTTGTCCCATGCTGCACAAGTTCACGAGGGACACTTGGGACCTGAAAATCTGGATCGGCTGAAAAATTCAAAAGTGTGAGAGTGGGCCAGTGGAGGAAATTGAGTTTTTGAGCCTTTTTCCAAAAAAGGTTAAAAATTTTAAAAGAGATCCAGGACCACGTTTCCAACCAATACGTGCCAGGTTTCCTAGTCAAATCGGAGTAGCGGGTCAGTAGAGAAATTTTTTTTTTCAGCCTCTTTACAAAAAAGGGAAAAATTCAAAGTTGAAGCCTGCAGGGAGAAAGTCAAAGGTGAAGCCCGCCGTTGAAAAGTCAAAGTGGGGCTGTGGGCCAATTTGTTCCAAATTGCCAAATCTCACGAAAAATAACAAAATGCGAAAGGCTTCCCCCGTAACCACTCCAATCCCTTCCTTTCATGTGGACAGCCTGATTTCAATGCTATAGGAGAAAATCAAATGGTTTATACACAAACTGGCAAATCGAATGTAATGGTTGCTTTACAAGATCTAGTTTTTAACCCACCATGAGTGTTTTCTTCACAACAAAAGAATTTGAAAAGGTGTTGAGGATTTGTAAAGATTGCAACCATCTTGGCAAAGGACATAATGGCTTCTCGACGTCATTCTAAAGGCAAGTGATTGATTTTGGAAAAGACCAGAGTGCTCTATACTTGGAAAAGACAAAAAAATTCCATTCTTATTCTATTTTCTCTTCTTCCTTGAATTTCTTCCATTCTAAAGCTATGTACAAACTCTTCTCGAGCTTCAATAATAAAAATAATCAATTATTGCCTCTTTCATTAAGGAATTGATTGGTACTTTGTGACCAATGAGTTTCATTCAGTCTTGTAGCTTCTCTTGTAGTTTTTTTTTTATTCTAATTATCAATGCATGTAAATTAAATGTCTAATTAATGTGTGTAGACATTTGATATTCTACTCACAACATTAGTTTCTCCTATCTCCATTCTCACTCCCTTTCCCCTTCTCAGACAAAGTTCTTCTCTAGTGAGAAATTTCTAGCTTTGCCACAGGGTCAGTGGAGTGCCCCTTGTTGGATCTCTGGTCGAAAGGCCACCATTGAAATCCACTTTTTCACGCACGCACATACGAAATCTGCACCGTTCAAGTAGAGGGACTTATATTTCCATAGCGTTGGCTTGAAACTCACCAATTTGTCCGCAAGACAAATTTTCTCTACAACAATTGTTGGCACCCACCGTGGGGAAGATTTTGCAGCATCTACATCTGAAAATGACCTCAAGGTCATAAAATAAAAAAATATATTCTAGAAGGAAAGTTTTTGGAGATTGAATAATTACACAAACTTCATGGATGTAAATCATGACTATTATGGGAGATCCTCCTATTGAGAGACCTGATTTACTCTTTCACATCCAAGAAGACATTACTTCTGATCTAAGAGAAGCTATTTGCAATAAGAGAAAAAAATTTAATCAATACTTCATTGCCATAAGGATTTTGGACCTGGAAGAGGAATGTGTTATCAAACTGGAAAGGCAGAGACAAATTCCATCACCCCAGAGAAGAGTGTAAACTTTCAAACAGGCTAATAGAAGATATACCCGGCAACAGAGACAAGGAGGACAAAACAACCCCATTTTTGAATAACTTCAAAGAAGACAATAGCTACTCATAATTCAAGGGCCTCCCCTTCGTCAAGAAACCAGTCACATTGAGAACCTAAGTGTTGTTAATCCTTTGGACGGTGAATTTCCATACATCAATGAGAACCTTGATGATTTCACTAACATAGAAACCGAAGAAGAATTTAGAAAAGAGAAGCAAGAGCAGAAGAGGAAATCAGGGCTCAACTTGAAGAAATCAAAAGGATTAAAGCTGAAGCAGATGGGAGAGTAGCAGTACAAGCCATAGCTTTGGCAAGGTGCAAAGCTAGAAACAGAAATAGAATGGGGGATCATGAGCGTGATCGTGATCACGAGGCCAGTAGGCCCAATGTACCATGGGGAGGAAATACTGGTTCACTTGCTCTTCCACAACCACTTCATGACCTCCCAAGAGGCTCAAGAAAGAACTTCCCAAAATTCAAAGGGGAACGTTCTCATCTCCCCGAAGAACATGTAACAGCATTCATCACTGCTTGTGGAGTTTTGGGAGTTGAAGATGAAGATGTTTTAGTTAGGATCTTTGTGGAGTCACTCCAAGAATTTTTTTTTGAATGGTTCTACATGTTGCCCCCAAGATCTGTCACATGTTGGGTAGATATAAGAAGTGCATTTGAACATTGGTTCAAGAGTACAAAAGATTATCGGGATCTTCTGGTCCTATTGGTTCAGATGAAGAAGGAGACCTCCAAATCAATGAGAGATTTTGTAGCAAGGTATGATAGGTTGGTAAGAAGGATCTGGAAAGATGTGGTCCCCTCTGAAAACAAATTGAAAAGGTTCTTCATTAGTGCTTTGCCATCATAATTTGGTTTCTTCCTTAAAATATCCCAACCAAGAACACTAAGGGAAGATAAATACTTTGCAATTGAAACTTATGATGATCTAATTCTTTTTGGAAAATTGAAAGGACCAAATGTGAAGAAAAAAGGGCAGTGTTCAAATTCAGTCACCACTAATCCAATGTTCCGAAAAATGGCAAATGACATATTTTCTTTAAATAAGTAGATATCATAAATCACAATGAGGAATGCTCCAAGGATACCAAATCCTCCTGATAGACCAAGAATTGCTCCACCTCCTTGTAGGCTAGCTCTTGAAGCACCACCAGTCAATGTCATATGTGACACTAGGGAATTAGAAGAAGGAACAGACATTGAGGAAACTGAAGAAGAAAGCATGGATGACTATGAAAACTACCTTTAAATTGAAAAGGTTGGATCACACAATGGCCTAATTGAATACATTGATGAGGAGGAGAAGGGTGATGAAGAAGCTCCAAGTTTTTCATTTGATGTTTTAACTCATGCACAATCCAAGAATGGTTTTTCAGCCTCAATAGTCACAACTGAAAGTAGGAAGAACAAAGGAGATAGCTCTTAAAATCCTCCACTAAACAAGATCATCAGTAGGGGATCACCATTACCACCTTCCATGGAATCATCTAGGGAGAAATTATATTCACCAGTTGTCAAGGATCACACTACTATGCCAAGTAAGTTATCTGATTCTTCTCCAAGCTCAAAAGTTGTTAAGAGAAATTCTCTTCCAAATGATGGTTTTGCAAAAACATCTAAATTTTAATCAAAGGATATACCCTCACCTCCTTCCAAACCAATTGCTACATTTGAAAAGGAGAACCCAGCACCAAAACTAACAAAACCCCTGTCATTTAAATCCTCCCCCATTGTTGGAACCTCTTCCTCATCTACCATAACTCCATTTGACTTTGTAGAGCATGCAAGCAAAACAAATGTTCAACTCTCTAAGATTGAATACCTACAAACACATCCTACCCAATTTGATAGATTCATCAAGGTAGTTCGTGGTAGTAACCCTTGTTCTTAAATCCCAATATATAAAGGCCTATTACCCACACCATCCATGCCACCTTCTCAAAACATGTTAGCCCTCAATATATCCACCACTAACAAAGTTGAGCCTTTCTACCTATCCCTCCTCATCAAAGGTTTCCAACTGAACAATTACATCATATATTCTGGGGCCTCAGATAATGTGATTCCAACAAAAGTTGCAAATGCTTTTAGCCTCACTTTGACCTGGGTAAATGGCACATACTACTCAATTGAATCCAAACAAGTTCTATTGGTAGGAAGGATTAAGGATGCTCAGGTTGCACTAGCTGATTACCCTGACAAGAAGATACTCTTGACCATTTTTGTGGCAGACATCCCAACATATTTTGGTATGCTACTGAGTAGAAGCTTTTGTAGAGATCTAGGTGGAGAAATAAAAATGGATTGGTCATCTACAACTATCCTAGTGAAAGGAGAAATGAATAAGCTACTGCCAGTCAAGAAAATGAAATTCACAATAAGAAAATCTGATGATCCAAGAGCTGACATCCTCTTTCAATATTGTGGTCTAGGAAACTACTTCCTTACATCACAAAAGGAAGATAAATTGCCACTCCTCATGGAGGAAGAAGAAGATCAAATTTGGACAATGGAGTTTGATGGCAGCCATTCCAAAGTAGGTTCAAGAGCTGGTGTTTTATTATATTCTCCCTCCAATGAGGTATATCCTTTTGCCTACAAGCTACAATTTAACAATTCAAATAATACAGTAGAGTATGAAGTATTACTCTTAGGCATGAATGCAATAGATGACATGGGAATTAGGAAGCTAAGATGCAAAGGTGATGCATAGGTTGTGGTGAAGCAGGTCCGCCAACAATATCAGGTTAAAAATCCAAGGCTCGAGCATTATAGAAACAGAGTGTGGGATTGCATTGAATCCTTTGATGCATTCTCCATTGAATCTATCCCTATGGAGTAGAATGAAAAGGTTGATTCCCTAGTAGTGTCAGCTTCCTTGGTGACACTTCATCCTTCTCTTGGCAAGGATAAAGTGACTATTGAGATGGTGTTTAGACCCAGCATACCAGACAATGCAAATCACTAGCAGGTCTTCAATGATGATAATCAGATCCTATCCTTCTTAGAAGAAAGGGATAACTTCAATAATCTGTTCTTTGAAGGAAGTGAAAATCCACACCGTGAATCAATCCCCAAAGAAGAGAAGGAATGAATTGATGGAATTGATGAAGAGGGATTAATCAAACTAAAAGGAAAAAAAATACCCAGAGGCCTAGTTTCTTTGGAAGACCTCTTTGACAAGCATGACATGTTCATCTAGGAGAAAGAAAAATAGTCTTCTCGATGTCCATCTAATTTTGATCAAGAAAAAATTGGCACTTCAAAGAATCCAAGGATGGTTAACATTGGTAAATGTTTGCTCACCAGAAGAGAAGAGAAATTTTTGTTGCTCTGCTACAAAAATACTCAGATGTCCTAGCCTACTCCTATGATGAACTCAAATCTTTTCAACGAAAAGAAATGCATTACTCCATTCCTTTGAAGCAAGGAGCAAAGCCCTTTAGGAAAAATCAAAGGCCCTACAATCCAAATATTTTCTATTTTATCAGAGAAGAGGTGACAAAGATGCTCAATGCTAAAATCATCTTCCCAATCCACCATTCAACATGGTTTACTAACATTTTGCTAGTAAGGAAGAAGAATGGGGAAATAAGGATTTGTGTAGACTTCTGAAATCTGAATCAAGCATCTCTCAAGGAAAACTACCGTCTTCCAATCATGGATCATATTTTACAAGCATTCACTAGATCTGAGATGCTCTCTTTGCTTGATGGATTCTCAGAGTACAACCAAATCAAGGTGGCAAAAGAGGATTGCAACAAAACAGCCTCACAACACCTTGGGGAACTTTTGCCTACAGCATAATGCCTTTTGGGTTAATGAATGTTGGAGCCACTTTCCAAAGTGTAATGGACTTGGCATTCAGAGATTTGAAACACTGCACTATCGTTTACCTTGATGACCTCACAGTTTTTTCAAAGAGGAGGGGAGATCATATCAGTCATCTGGAGAAAGTCCTTACAAAGTGTAGGAAACATGACATTTCTCTAAATCCAAAAAAGTGCATTTTTGGAGTCATAGAAGGTAAGTTGTTGGGACACATTGTGAACAAACATGGTGCACACATTGATCCTGAGACAGTCAGAGCTATCCAAGCATTGGCCTTACCAACTAGCAAGAAGGGACTTCATTCATTCTTTGGAATGGTAAAATTCCTTCGTCGTTTTGTGCCTGAGTTTTCTGAACTGACTAAGCATATAACTTCCATGATGAATCCTGAAGCAAGTATCAAGTAGAATAAGGAAGGAAAAAAAAACAATTGAGGAGATCAAGAAAGCCATTGCTAAACCTCCAACTCTTGTATCCCTATGTTTCAACAAGGAGTTCATCATGTATTGCTATGCATCAGAACATATACTCTCTTTTTTCCTTGTTTAGAAAAATGATGAAGGTTTGGAAGCACCCATTGCTTTCATGATCTTTCCTTTGAAAAATAATGAGCTAAAGTATAGCCAATTAGAGAAACATGCCTATGCAGTGGTCAAAGCTGTTAAAAGTTTCAGATTCTACATTCTCAATTCCCATATAGTGGTGATGGTCCCTGGAAGTGCAATCAAGTCCATTTTGACTCAACAAGATCCTGGGGCTAAGAGAGGAAGTTGGATTACAAAGACCCAAGAGTATGACTTGGAGATTAGACCCTCTAATCTGGTAAGAGGAAATGGTTTGTGCAAGCTGATTGCTGAAGATGAAGTTCTCAAAGCTCAGCAGGGAGAAAATGATGGAGTTTTCTCAACCTATTCAGGAGATAGTCCACAGGTTCTCTTTGGCACCACCACTGATGAGTGGTATGCTGACATTGCTTACTATCTCACTTATGGAGAATTACCCCCTCATCTTGACTATAAACAAAGAAGGACACTCAAGCTAAAGGTAGCCAATTTTGTGATTTGGAATCATGCACTTTACAAGAGAGGCCTAGATGGTTGTTTCCTCAGGTGTGTAGATAAGAAGCAGCAAGAAAAGTTGCTCAGAGCATATCATGATCAAGCTTGTGGTGGACATTTCTTAGAAATGGTCACTGCATATAAGATCCTTATAGGGATATATTATTATCCCTCCATCTTTGTAGACACTCAAGATTGGGTTTCCAAATGCAAATCATGTCAACAATTTTTTGGAAAGCCACAACTAGTTGCAGTACTACTCAGGCCTGTGGTGATTGAAGAACCATTTTAGAAATGGGGGATAGATTTTATTGGTCTTCTGAATCCTCATTCTAGTGCAGGGCATACTTATGTACTCACTGTAACTAATTACTTCACTAAATGGGTGGAATTTATCCCAACCAAGAAAGCCAACTCTGAAACAGTCTGTAACTTCATCAAGGAGAATATCAATGTTTGTTTTGGAATACCACAGAAAATTGTTGTAGACAATGCCACTTATTTCTCTTCCAAAGAGCTCACAGAGTTTTATTATGGCTTTGTAATCTCCCTATCTCAATCCTCTTACTACTACCCATAGGGAAATGGGCAAGCTGAGTCAAGCAAAACGAACATTGTGACCATTATTCGCAAGCTGGTAGATGAGAATCAAAGGAACTGGCACAAGAAGTTATATGATGCATTGTGGGCTGATAGGATCACTCCGAAGAAGGAAATAGGTATGTCACCTTTCCAAATGTTGTATGGAGTTGAGGCAGAGATTCCCCTCACAATTGAGATGCCAGCCCTCAAGTTGCTGCAAGAAATAGAAGATGGTAAATACAAAGAATCCATTAACAAGAGGATCCTCTTCCTAGAAAAGCTGGAAGAAAGTAGATGCCAAGTGGTGGATAGAATTAAAGAACACCAATTAAAAGTGAAGAAGATCTTTGACAAGAAGGCAAAGGTAAGAGAATTCATGTTTGGAGATTTTGTTCTACTATGGGACAAGAGAAGAGAACCAAAGGGCAGCCATGGAAAGTTTGATTCATTATGGCTCGGCCCATTCCAAATTCATGGAACTTGTGGTGAGAATTTTTTTCTCCTCTCAGACTTGGATGGAACGCCATTGGAATTACCTTGAAGTGGGAAATACTTGAGACAGTATCATCAATGAAATTGGGTTGTCCCCCATCTTGTACCATAGGTGATTTTCGTAGGTGTGTTTTTCCTTTTTCTGTTGTGTGGTTCTCATTTAGTTTTGTTTGGTTTTTTGTGTTTTTTCTCCTTCTTCCATTCTTTCTCAGAATTGTACATGACTCTAAGAGGCCCAATGGATAAGGCATTAGTCAATGTAATATGTTTTGAAACTTGAAGATTCTGGATCCTCATGTCGTGCCCTAGCCATGCCCAGTTCATGCCATGTCTCCAATCTAGAGCCATTTGTTGTCTCCTGAAAATAGCTCTACATTTTATTAGCCAAATTCAAATTTATTTTTTGAGCTCATGTCCATTATCATGCCCTGGAGCTGTCTAAACCTTTGTTTTCTCATTTTGAGAAATTCTCAATTTCCCAGTCTGTGTACGTAATATCCCCGTTTCAACCTCCATTTTTGATTGAAATGGTTCATGTGTTCTATGGCATGGGTCGTCAAACCATCATTTTTCCTTCATGCCTCTAGTTGGCGAAGGAAATTCAAAAATTGGGCTCAAAATGATGAAGTTTTCTTCCTCTATGTATTTTCCACAGTTTGGAATGACGGGTGTCTTTTCCCCATCAAATTTTAGCCCCAATGTATGCAGGTACATGGACAGATCCTATTGGATGGGGAGGAATGGGATTTTTGTGAACTTAACACTTTTGGTCACTTTTGGCAAAAATGGTAAATTTTCCCCCGCTACCCCAAAAAGCCGAAGTCATTGATTTTGGTTCATTGCGGAAAAAGCGGAAGTTTTTGTCCCAGGCTGCACAAGTTCCCGAGGGACACTTGGGACCTGAAAAGCCGAAGTTTTCAATTTTGGTTCATTGTGGAAAAAGTGGAAGTTTTTGTCCCAAGCTACATAAGTTCACAAGGGACACTTGGGACATGAGGGACCTGAAAAGCCGAAGTTGCCGATTTTGGTTCATTACGGAAAAAGTGGAAGTTTTTTTCTTAGGCTGCACAAGTTCATGAGGGACACTTGGGACCCGAAAATCTTGATCAGCCAAAAAATTCAAAAGCGTGAGAGCGGGCCGGTGGAGGAAATTGAGTTTTTGAGCCTTTTTCCAAAAAAGGTAAAAATCTTTAGAAGATATCCGTGACCCCGTCTCCAACCAGAATGTGCCACGTGTCCTAGTCAAATCGGAGTAGCGGGTCAGTGGAGAAATTTAGTTTTTGAGCATCTTTGCAAAAAAAGGAACAAGTCAAATTTGAAGCCCGTAGGGAGAAAGTCAAAGGTGAAGCCCTCTGTTGAAAATTCAAGGCAGGGCTGCGGGCCAATTTATTCCAAATTGCCAAATCTCACAAAAAATCACAAAATGTGAAAGGCCTGATTTCAAATCTATAGGAGAAAATCAAATGGTCTATATTTAAACTAGCAGATCAAATGTAACGGTTACTTTGCAAGATCTAGTTTTTAACCCACCATGAGCGTTTTCTTCACAACAAAGGAATTTGACAAGGCGTCGAGGATTTGTAAAGATTGTAACCATTTTGGAAAAGGATATAATGGATTCTCGATGTCATTCCAAGGGCAGGCAATTTATTTTGGAAAAGACCAGAGTGCTTTGATCCTAGAAAAGACAGAAAAATGCCATTCTTCTTCTATTTTCTCTTCTTCCTCAAATTTCTTCCATTCTCAAGCTATGTACAAACTCTGCTCGAGCTTCAATAATAAAAAGAAGGAATTATTGCCTCTTTGATTGAGGAATTGATTGGTACTTTGCAACCAATGAGTTTCATTTGGTCTTGTAGCTTCTCCTACGGATTTGTTTTTCTTCTGATTATAAATGCATGTAAATGAAATTTCTAATTAATGTGTGTGGGCATCTGATATTCTACTCACAACATTAGTTTCTCCTATCTCCATTCTCACTCCCTTTCCCCTTCTCAGACAAAGTTCTTCTCTAGTGAGAAATTGCTAGCTTTTCCACAGGGTCAGTGGAGTTCCCCTATTAGATCTCTGGTCGAAAGGCCACCATTGAAATCCACTTTTTCATGCATGCACATACAAAATCTACACCATTCAAGTAGAGGGACTTAGATTCCCATAGCATTGGCTTCAAACTCACCAAATTGTCCGTAAGACAAATTTTCTCGCCAACAAACTGACTGAAGTTGTGCTTGAGTGCAAAGAAGGAGATCAAGTGTTGATCATCGTTAAACACCTTCCAATTATTCACATTATCCGAGCACACTTGGTCTATGTATCATTTCAATTGTGAAATTTTCTTGCGAAAAATATGGGTGAGGAATTAGCATAGATCTAGATACAACTAAGGCATCAACTCTAGTATTCTTCTCTCTTGGTACAACTTCAATATAAAATGCATCTAACAACTCAATTTAATCCCAAACCATATTTCTATAATTGTTCAGCCTTTTATTTTGAACTTGAAATGCTCCTCTGACTTGCTTGACAATGAGTTCAGAATCCCCCTGAATGCAAAGATTATTGATCCCCATTTCTCTTGCTATTTCCAAACAAAAAATAATGACCTCATGTTGTGTTGTATTGTTTATATTTTCAAACTGCATTTTATAAGAGAATGGGTGAGACCTTCTTTCAGGAGAAGTCGATATAACACTAACTCCAGAACTAGTTGAAGAACAACTACCATCAAATTTTAGGGCCCAAACACCATTAGGATCATAAATCACCCCCTTTGGAACCTTTATTTCATCCCCAGACATGATCATATAATTACCATGGCCAATGTCTTTGTAGGGAATTTGTGCTTTGGGATCATCAGTTTTCTACACAATATACTTTGCCTACCTCTTAGCTAACAATTTCTTTATTTTTCCATTAACTGGGATGAGGGCATGATACTAATCCATTTGAATTTCTCCTCCCACTTCTCTAAATAAATTACTACTCAACAACATACCCTTTGATGGTGAGATGTCTGTAACTAAAATTGTATTTTTGACCCTTTTCTTTGGGAAGGCAGCAAAAGCTATTTGGGCATCTTTGATCCTTCCAACAAGGGGTACTTCCTTTCTTTCCATAGAATAACATGAGATGAATGTTTGTGTAAATTTGAGGCCAAGGACATGAGAAACTTTAGCAGGAATCACATTATCTGATGCACCTAACTCAATGAAACAATTACTGAGCTTATGACTGGGTATGAGTAGTGTGACATAGCAGGGCTCAATTTTCTCTGTTGTAGAAGGTGTCGAGGCCATCAAATTTTTTGGAGGTGGAGAGCGAGGAGTAGGCAACAAGCCCTTAGAATTGGTGGATGGTAAGTTGTTAGGAAATTTATAGTGCTCCATGGTAATTAGTTACCGTATAGTCAAAGTATGCTTACGGTTATATCATATATTGTTATAAGAATATTAGTTCACATATTGTTTGGTTATACCTGTAACTCATTTAAACGGGTTATAGTTTTTTGTTTGTTATTATTGCTTCCTATTTTATAGGAAGTTTTTATCCTATATCCATGGCTATTTAATAACCATTGTAATAGTTAAGTTATACAAAAAATCAATATTGAATATCAATTTTGCTAGTTTAATCTCATATTTCCAAGATTTGGTATCAGAGCGAAGTATGCCCTTGTGAAAATAATATCCATTTCCATTTATCTTGAGAGTATTTTTCTACAGATCTATGTTTCTTCTTATCACTATGAATCGTTGGGAAAAGTAGATAGTGATCATTGTTTTGGGAGCAGTGTGTATTATTTATCCCCAAATTTAGATGGACTTAACTTATGTTTCAAAGCAAGCTACTGGAAATATTGATAGATTGGTTTAGACATCAGATTCAGGCCCCCACGTTTGAAATATTCCAAGATACAAGTCTTATAGCCCACACATGAGGGAAGCTCGACCAGTTCATTCATTCTTGACATTTGATTGATAAAATACTTTACGTGTAGAGTGAACTACGTGATTTTGATGTGCTACGAAGATAGTCCTTGTATCCCTATGTGTGGCCCTTTCATATCGAGTGCCATTGTTGTATAATCTAATGCTCAAAGCTCGTCCAAGTCCAGAAACACCTCATTCTTTTTTATTGGATACAACTACTTGTGTATTGAATTATTGGGAGGTTGAAACTTACAGTATATCCACATACATTTTCTTGTGTCCATTTATTTTATCCAGTGGAGCGTATATCCATCTTCATTCACCGTTTTAGATCATAAAGTTACTGTTTACATTTGGCGAGAAAATCCTCCCCTGAGCTGCAAGTTTAGATATGAAAATATCTCAAAGAGAGGCTCTTTCTCATGCTACAAAAAATAATTTATCTGAATTCTAAACTCTACATCGATCGTCCTCTCTCTATTCACATGGGTGCATGTAATCTCATTTCCTATGCATCACTCGATCCAACTATGCTCATTTTCTCTACTTTCCCTTGCCATGTTAGAAAATAACTCCTATGCGGCATGGTCGTTGAAGACATGTTTATCATTATGTTTAGCATGTCACAACTATAATTGTTGGGTTTTTTATATTAAGTGGTAATTTCAGGTTTTATTCATTGTTTTAGGGAGTAGTAATATGTTTTTAAGTATATTTTGGGTATAGGTTTTTTAATATATTAATGGTTAAGATAGTCATCGAGTAAAAATAGTGTCTATTGTTATTGTCATCGTAATGTCAGAAATAGTTTTTTAATGTTTATAGTTCATTACTATTGTCAATCAAAAGATTCAATTCATTATTTTCATGGTATTGTCATTTTGTGTTGTAAAATAGTCCTTTTGTATTGCAAGTTCGAAATCCAAGATTAAAAGTGTCAAAAAATTGTCAAAAGTGTAAAAAACAAGTGTCGTAATTATAAAAATAAAATTGGTGATTTTAGGTGTTTGGTATCGTGGTGTCAAGATTCAATGTTAAAATAATGTAAAAAATAAAAAATAAAATTACCTTACGGATGCATTTTCGGTGTTACCTGACGTCCTAAAAATAAAGTGTTTGACATTGTAGGAGGAAGGAAATGAATAATCTCAATGTGAAAAAAATGTGCTTCATGTTCACATCTTGCTAAGCTAGAAGCATGTATACTGCAGGATGGAGGATAAGTAGCGTCCTCTCACTAGCCGCAAGTGACGGGCCGCAAAATGAAATTGTGGCATTTTGTTTTAGTGTGTTTTTTTTAGTTGTAGTGTACTTGTCATTGTTTGTAATTCATTTTACTGTATGTTCCTGTTGTAATAAAGTAAGTAGATTCCTATGTACTTTCCTGATGTGAAAATATAGTGGAAAGATGAAAGCACAAGGAAAAAACAACATCATGATACTTGAAGAGGATTAACAGGGGTTCATACCTAGAATAGGGGTTCCTTTTTTTACACAAGGGTCCATATTTGATTAACAAGGGTTCATATTGGATGAGCAGGATCCCATACCAATGTTTTTGGTCAACCTTTGCAAAACCATCAGTGAGCCAAGATCATGAGCATGCACAAGCGGTAAGCTACGAAAGAAGTGCAATTGTTTTTCTCCCATGTTCACACTAAGGGGGGGATGTTAGGAAATTCATAGTGCTCCATGGTAATTAGTTACTGTATAGTCAAATTATACTTACAGTTATATCATATATTGTTATAACAATATTGTTTCACATATTGTTTGGTTATACCCGTAACTCATTTAAAAGAGGTTATAGTTTGTTGTTTGTTATTATTGCTTCCTATTTTATAGGAAGTTGTTTTCCTATATCCATGGCTATTTAATAGCCATTGGAATAGTTAATTTATACAATAAATCAATATTGAATATCAATTTTTTTGGTTTAATCTTTGATTTCCAAGATAATATTGGCTTGGACTTGATAAACTTGACAACTTGGGCAAAGCCCTCTGGGTGAGTTTGGTAGAATTTAGCTTCAGAAATTTGGATGTTGGTATTTTTTATATAATAAATTATATCAAAGGACCCTGAGGTAGATGCGGAATCTAAGATCAAGGAAACGGAAGTCTTGGGCTTATCAACTTTTGTGGATGGGGAAGCTTTGGGCACAATAGTAGATGATGCACTAGACTTAGGAGTAGAAGATGAAGTAGTAGGAGTATTTGTATTACTTACCTTTTGAGTGGCACTGGTAGGAATAGGATCTCCTTTCCTTGTAACAACAAGAATAGTGACTAGAAATTTTATAGATTTCTTTGTAGGATGAACCAGTTCCTTCTTCTTACTAAGTTCATCTCTTATCATGACAACATAAGATTAGCTATTCATGTGTGTTACCACTTTGTGGTAGTCATCATCATCATCCAATACTTCAAGATTGAGGAAATTGACCTGAGAATCATTAATGTCTTCCAACACTTCCTCAAGTTCCTCTTCTCGGATCATTTAACTCTTAAGCTTCTACTTCATCTTCAGGTTCTTGGACTTCACAGGTTGCATTGACTGGAACCTTGAGAGGTGATGCTTCAATTGTTAGTTTAGGCTAAGTGGGAGGTAGATTATTTTGAGGTTGAAAATTTCTTCTAAGAATATACTTATAAATGGTATTTTGGGCCAATTGTTTCTTGATAGCAATCATATCATTTTATAGCTTCTGAACTAATTGATAAGAACTTGTGGCAGTAGAAGTAGAGGCATTGGCTTTATGTGGTTCCTTATGGAATTTACTTGACATTATCAAATCATCTTCTATTCTTATGGCCAAACATGTCGATCATCATGCAAGGTAGTAATATTGGCCCTTATTAATGCATATATCACCTCTAGCAGTTGAGCATTCATGAAAAAGTGCTTCTAAATTTGATCCAAAGGACGAGTGGTTGTTGGAATTTTATTCGTGCCAATTTGTTAAATTTTTCCATGAACTCTCCCATGGGTTCATAGGGTTCCTTTTTAATTTGAGAGATTTTTGAAACAAGAGAAAGCACATCCTCTGTGTGCTTGAATTGATTTTCAAATTGATTTTTCATATTATCCCAGTTAGTAATAATGTCATCTGAGAGGTGATAAAACCAATTTGTAACATTTTCGTGCAATGTTTCCACAAAAATCCTGACAGAGACATCTTCATGCCCAACTCCAAGCAATCCACAAACCACAATGAATGCAGGAATGCGCTCATATGGATGTACATTTCCATCACCTTAGAATTTGGGGAAATTTTTCCTTTTCCCTTTTTGTAAATCATGCAGTGGTTAAGGGAGAGATAAAGGCCCAACTCGTTGACCCCAGTGCAAAGGTGCATAAACCATTCTGGGAAAAATGGTCTGCAAAGGGATTGCAATTTCAGCTAATATCAAGGCCTGAGCACTGGGACTCGACTAAGTTTGAAAATCACTATCTGTTGAGGATGAAAAAGTCCTATCCTTTGTGAGAGGAGTACTTATTATCTTTTCCTTCTAGCTCTTCTTTCTTGAGTCAGATGAAAGCCCTGTTGTTCTAGAAATTGAAAATCATGATCATTAATACTTTGTGCTCTTTTACCTTACGTGTATCTCTTCTCTACCAATGTGTTTTTACTTCTAGTCTATTTGAAGATTGTTTTTATGGGATGCACAGAATGTGCCCCATGGTGGGTGCCAAAAAACTTTTGGTTTAAATATTTTAATTTTGATACAGGAAACAATTCAGGGGACAACAATCCCTCCTCTTTATGGGTGAGTTTACCTTATTTCACACACATAAACAAGAAAAACTATTTATTTACAAATATATAAACTGTCAATATTGAAATGAGGATTTTGATGATGGAATTACTCCCTATATCAATAATGTTTTCAATACAGAAGGTAAGAAGAGAATAAGAATTCATCAGAGGAAACTATAACATTAAATAAGAAATATTGTTTGGAAGGAAATCCTAATTTCACTTCTCACCTATCAAGAACATGAATGATATCCTTGGTTTCCCAAGATCACCAGCGATTGAAATAAAGGAGAAAGGAAGAAAGCAACACTTTTAGGAAAATAGATGGAAGATAAATGCCCTACTAATGCGTGCATTAAGCTTCAAGAATTATATGAATTTGCATATATCCAAATAATCCATGAGATATAAATGTTTCAGACATAATTTTTTGTACATTATATCTAGTAGGTTGAACATAATGTTTCTCACTTGAATATAACAAAAACACATACACAGATCAATGAATAGAATAGAAAGAAAATGAGAGACAAAAGGCAAGAGGAAATATCATCTTTTGTATTGATTAGAGTTCTACGTATTACATTCCAGTCATTAAAATCTATCCCTTTACAATGATATGGGGTTCCTTTTTATAGCCACCAGGGAAGTTACAAATAAAGTCTCTTCGGTTTCCTTTCTTTTAATAAAACATTAATACTTAATCAAAAGTATTTTATTTTAAGTTATCTCTTATTACAACTTACATTGTTAAAACTATGCCAACTTTGAAATACATAGAAAATTAAAAGAAAGGCCTATGCACAAGATGATAGAACATTTGAAGAGGAAGTTACCATGGTCTTCACTTTAAGAATTTTTTCCCTAAACTTTACAAATGCTTCAGCTATCTCCATTTCCTTTGGAATATTTGTATTGGATGTTGGATTATCCCAGCTATTTAGGCAATCCTCCATGTCTTGTACAAATCATGTATTTTATGAGTAACCTTTATTTACTTCAATGATTATAGTCTGTAATGCACACACCTCTTCCATATTTCATTAGGCTATGGTATCAAATTTGAAAAAAATTATTTGTTAAGTGATTTGAATTATACCTTAATATCTTGCAATCAGGATTCATTTTAAGACCCCCCATCAAAAAAATTAGTTTAGAATGGGTGGGGAATCTCAAAAATTAACTTTTGAATCAATGGAGAATTTATGAAAAAAAAAATCGTGGCAAAGGGGATTTGGTTGGGAACAATTTTCTTAGATTTCACATACTTTTAAGGGTGTTAGATGGCCATCAATTGGCTTCCATACAACCTAGGTTAGATGGCAGGAAATTGATGACTGTCTATTTCCTAATGTCCAACCTCTTTATTGAATGTCTGTATTAAATCCCCCCTTACAACCCCCCCCAGACTATGTATTATACCTCAATGAATATTTATAAATTTTGATTAGAAACGTTGGCAAAATACATACATAAGTTTAATTTTTACATATGAATAGTAGACAAAATGACCCATACAAATGACTTGTTAGCCAAAATTTTTGGCGAATTGGGCGACAACCGACTACTAAAAATTTTCCATTTCCAATTTCCAAAATCCCTAATATTCACGAGTTTAAGAAAAATTTCCACTAAATTTTTCCCTATTTGCACTGTATTTCTACTCAGGTATTATTCCTTGAATAATTGGCAATGAAGATCCTGAAATTTATCCAATACACAAGCTTTGAAGGCCTCAACTTTCTTGAACATATTCTTCAATTCATGTATTGCTTCCTCTAGGCCTTTAATCTTCAAATCCACGATATACACCAATTTATTTGAGAGATTATTACTTCATCCACCAAAGATCTTATTTGCAATGAGAATTTTATCATCAGTATTACTCATTTTCATGAGGTCTCGTATGAATTTTGTCCATAGCTTGAGCTCTATCTCTAGGGCTGCAATAGTTGAGGTGAATCTTTGCTGAATTGAACAAATAATATCATATGTGTTTTATGCTTCCTCCATGAAATTAAATCCAAAAATCAACATCCCATCCACCATGGCCTTAATTACCTTCACATAAGATGCATGTTTATGAATATCTTTGGTGTTTTGTACCTCCTCATCAGTCAGGACAACAAGGGGTGGAATTGAAGTTAGACCAGCTGGATCTAATAATTTTTCACTTTCCAATAGAGATTTGATGAAATCAAAAATGGTTTTCACCTACTCTTCCAGCTTCTCCTATGTTTTCTTCCCTTTCTCAACTCTTTCAATGATATTTGACATAGTTTCTTTCAGGTTATTAACCTCACTTTCAGGAGTGGATTCACCTAGTGGGATCCTTGTTAGTTCTAAATCAGTCAAAGTTAATTCCCCTTCATCATTTTCTATCTTTGGTTTGGAAATATCTATAAAAACTTGTCCTCATGAATTAGAAACCAATCTCAAAGTAGTTTTATCTTTCTTGGTAGATGAGGTAGGATTTGTGCCCAAAAGGGTAGCTACAACATAAAATTTAGGGGTAAGAATTTGATTTGAGGCTCTCCTTTTCTTAATTTCAACAAAAGTTTGAACCTAAGTGAAGGTGGTATTAGAAGGAGGGATGACAAGGGGACCTAATGCAAGATTGCTCATTGAGTGAAGAATTTTGCACATCTGTTATTTCAATAGTAGATTTCTCAACACTAGAAGCAGGTATCTCCTTAACAGGAGTCTCTGAGATGCTCACCGTTTCAGCTTCTGATTTTTTATTCTCTTGTTTTTCATTCACTTCATCTTCTTTTTCTGTGTTACATCCTTCATAATTGCTTTCTTCTCCTCATTCTTTTTACTCCTTCCCTTCTTCTGAGAGATCAATGATTTGCTCCACTTTATGAACTATCTATGTTTTCTTAGGAGAAGGAGGTTATTTTTTTCTTCTTCAATTAACTCTTCTGTTCTTTCAACATTTCCATCCTTCCCTTTCTTGGTGTATACTAAAGTTGTAGATTCAAGAGGAGAAGGAGTTGACTGAGTACATACGTCAGGTACTGGGGTAAGAATCTCTCTGTGTGATGTAAATGCTTCTTGAGAAGAAGATTGTAACCTTCTTGTTCTATATGCCATCATTTTCCTATCAAACAAGACTTTTGTTCTTACTACAAATGGATTTATGATTTCTAATGGATCATCCTACTCTTTTTCTAACCATTCAATGGTGGCAAGAGGGTTGTGGCTGATATACTTAATGTATTCAAGAGATTGTAGATCCTCATCATTATCTTACAACTCTTTTGGTACTTTGTAGATTCTAAAATCCCTTATTTGTTGCAAAGAGATTGCCATAGTACTTTATTCTTGCTTCATATTCATCTGATCAGACTACCCAATAATCTTCCAGATTAGGAAGAAAATAGAAAGACATCCTTAAATTGTTGGAAAGGAAACCTTTAAGATCAAAGCAATACCTCTTCTGAAAGAAGTATAAATTGAAGGAAGAAATAGTCCTCTCAATATTTTGTGCATCGAGGGAATTTCTGTAAGTGTAGTTGCCCAAAGTAATTGGGAATTGAATGTCTTTTATCTTTTTATCTCTATAGGTTTTGTGGAACATGTCAAGTTGTCTAAAAATTTATACAAGGGAAATATTCTCACTACAAAACATTAGGAGTTTAAGGGGCGCACCCTCAAATCCTACTAACCTGATTTAGGAGAACTTCCTAAATTGAATGAAATAACTGCCTCAGATAGATATCAATTACTTAGCCTCTCCAGAAAACCTTTCAGAAATGTTGCCTTCCAGAATTCTGACAATGTACATAGTGAAGGCATCATTGACTCTCTTGAAATGATGACTGTTATTTTTCAAATTCAATTGCAGATAGTATTCATACATTGGAGCATCATTTTTAACTTCATCATGAGTAAGACCTAACCATATTCTATATGTTGCAATAATATACATTAGGTAAGAGGTCATATGAAAGGTTTTGGTCCTCTAAATATTAGCCAATTGTTCACTGAGGTTGTTACAAATGATTTCCCCCAAATTCAGAATTTTCTTTCCCTCATGGAAGATATTCAAGTATGGGAACTTCCAAAAATAAAATTCATTAGTTGAAGGAACACCCATTATTATTGCTAGGAGAACGATAATATCTGAAAGCTCTTCTTTGAAATCCACTCTGTACATAGTTTTGGGAAACCTATATGCTCCTTTCTTTGGGACTTTAAACCAAGAATTGGCCACCATGTGCTTGTATTTTTCACTTTCTTGATCAAAAAAAGACTAATCTTGAGCTAGAGTAAGAACATTTGAGCCTTCTACTACATGGATCCCAAAAAAAGTGTTGATGCATCTAACATTCAACTTGGGAATTACCTAGCCTTGTGGATCTTTAATCTCCTTTGTGCTTGGATCAAAATAGGAACAACAAAGACAAGACAGTATCTGCACATTGGACTACAATTAGAAAGCCTCCAGCATGAGCTATTTTAAAATATTTGATAAGTTGGGCTATAGGGGTGGGATTATCACTGTTGATTCATGCCCATAAATCCTTGAAATCGATATGTTGCACATCATTGTCCCCTATGTTAAGTATGGAAATATCAAGAGAGGAGAGATGTTCATGACCCTTAAAGTGTATTTTCATGATGGAAATTAGCTTGAAAAATAGACGCTCAAGTAGGAAAAGGGAAGCTCTGAAAAATATTTCGTGAAAACGACAATAGAATAGGGAAAAATATAAAATTAGTTCCAAATTCTCATTGAGGACTTCTGAAAACACTGACACTAATTTTAGGATGAATGGTGACCTTCCCAAGAGCACAACGCACTTTGAAATTTTGAAAATGGTGTAGGAATGTCCTTATTATGGCTAAAACAACTTAAGAAGTATGGGAACGAAATGTTTGAAGCTTCAATGTAATTTGCAAAGGTTAAAAAATGACTAATTTACCCTATTTTATATTACCCTGTTTGGAAAAGGTCTATGGGACACATTAAATGGAGGGTTTTAATTCATTGCAGAAAATGAAGTTGTTTGCAACATAAGATGTCATCTTGACCTTGGGAATGTGGGTATGGTGGAAGAAAGAAGCACAAGAGACCTAATATTATATGGGACATTCAGGACACAAGAAGCCAACATCTCCGCAATACAAGGAAAACCATATCAATGTGGAAAAGGTGGATCTTCAGAGAACGAAGGGTTGAGATGTACTTAGGACATCTGGGACAAGGAAGGCCAAAAATTCTGCAATACACCAATGTCTAATGGAAGCGAGTAAGTTGGGTTAAAAGCACATAGAAATCCCACAGGACATAGGAACACAAGTTCTCTGTCGGTCCAAAATCTTGCGACATAAAGAGGACTTAGAAAATTTGAAGAGGGCTTGTGGGTTAGCAATTTGTTTAGGGAATGCAGAGATGCAGGGAACTAAAGGCAAGAGGCACAAGGGCCACTGGTTCATAAAGAGAATGAAACACCTACAATACAAGGAAGAAAATTTCATTGTAGAAAAGTTGGGGAAACGGAGAATGGGGAGCCCAGATGAACTTGGGACATGTGGGACATAAAAACTTAAAAAATCTGCAAGACAAAGAAAAAGACCCCAAAACATTAGAATTTTTTAAAATTGACTAATTGTTGGAATCATATTTCTTTCTAGTATTCGAAAAGGAAAAAAAATACTTCATAAGAGATATCTTACTCAATTGTTTTTGAAAATTTCACAAAACTACACACATTTTTTGGTAAGTGACAATAGGTTGCATGGATTGTGGATTCATTTCATTTGGGAGTGGTGAAGGAAGAAAAGAGAGGTGCCTTAATTTTATGTGGTATCATGGGTGTCCTGGGACTATAATTTGGGTTCACAAGAAAGAGTGGATGGCCATTATTATTATTTAGATTTAGGAGGAGGGATAGGTGAATTGGATGATTTTGATTAAAACTTGGGAGGAGGAAGAGATGGTTTGGATAAATATTTGTTGATGGGGGATTTAGATGAAGAGACTTGTCCTAAAATAGATGGAGGTGATCCTAAGATTGATGATGGGACATGAAATTTCTTAGGATAATGTGGTTTAGGAGGAGGGAGCTCTAAATTTTTATGTGGATTGGTGAGAGATTTCTAAATGGGAACACCAAGGTCTTTAGATTTTGGTTGTGGGGATTTTATTTTGGTAGGAATGACAATAATTTCAACTAGGGGATCCTTGTAGGGGAAGGGCCTAGTCCCAAAATACATGGAGTTACTCCTAAGATTGATGATAGGACATGAGATTTCCAAGGATGGTGTGGTTTAGGAGGAAGGAGCTCTAAATTTTTATGTGGATGGGTGAGATATTTATAAATGGGAACACCAAGGTATTTATATTTTGGTTGTGGGGTTTTATTTTTGGTAGGAATGAAAATAATTTTGACTAGGGGATCCTTGTAGGTGGAATGAAATTATGTGGATTTCATTTTAGATGTGGGGATTAAAGGTGAAAGTGGTTTTTGGATAATATCTTTGATGAGATCAGAAGGAGTTGCAGATTGTGTGGATATTTCTGGTGTTGGTATAGAAGTGATGGTAGTTGTTGGAGATGAAGATGGGATTCATACATCCTTTCTAATGGGATCAAAGTAGGATGTCTGCTTAGTAGGCTTTTTGAGGGATGATATCAATGTGGACATAGATTTGGATGTTGGTGTGGGTATGGTCACAATTATGTATGTGGTTAAGTTGAAGTCATAGAAATGGGTATAGATGTAGAAATATGTGATGAGAATGTTGAGATAAAGGTTAAAATAGATGTGGGTAAAGAGGTAGGTATGATAGGTGTAGATGCATTAGGTGTAGATATGGATGGAGAAGTGGATATAATTGAGGTAGGTGGGGTTATAATAGTCATGGATATAGTATATGTAATTGGAATGGATGTAGGTGTTGTTATAGATGTAGATAGGATTGTAGATGAAGGGGTAGAAGTCAAATTAGGCATGGATATGGAGATAAATATTGGGGTAGGTGTGGGAACTAATATAGATATGGTAGATTTAGCAGATGTGAATATACCTGTTGGTGGAATAGAGATAGGTGAATTGGATGTAATAGATGTAGGTGTATGCATAGTAGATGTGGATAAAGAAGTAGACATTGGTGTGGATGTAGATGAGATTGTAGGGTTGTGGGTAAATGCCAAGGTAGGCGTGGGCTCAATAGATGTAGGTAATAATTATGAATCTTAACTTAGAGTATTGATCATGCATTTGTAATGTGATTTAGATAAAGGTGGGTTATTGTGATTATTCAGTGCATTGTTTAAAAATTGGTTAGTTGAAAATATATAGAGGTTGATTGGGAGGCATGTTAGGATTATCCAATTGAAGGTCCACCATGATCTATGAGTCATTGAACAAGGTCCTTGAAGGAACAAGGATTTTCAATGTTGTGACCATGGACTTGGTGATATTTACAATAGTGACCCTCATGATACCATACGGGCTTAGGTTGCGAGTCATCAATGGGTTAGATAGGGGGAAGTTTGATGAGATAGATAAACATCAATTTTTTGAAGATAGAGTTGTATGATTCTCCAAGGAGAGTGTAATTGGGAGATGGTCTAGGATCCCTTTGTGGAGACTCAGTGTAAGATGAAAAATTTATAGTAATGGCATTAGGTGTGTTCTTAGACGTGTCATTATGAATATATGACTTGGTGAGTTTAGGTTTTGGTTTATCAAATCAGAGTTTGAAATGGAATTTCTCAAGGGAGTGAATTCCATGTTTACAAGCCATGGTGAATTCCTCTTTAAAGTTTTCGAATGAATGTATGTTAAGAGTATAGGAGATATGCTTCACAAAAAAAATGTGAAAAGAGTTCGATTAATTCAGTCTTTGGAAGGGAGAAGGATAGTTGGTTGATTATGCCACACCATCTAGCGACAAAATTTACGATAGTTTCATCTTCAAATTGTCTAATGGCGTAGAGGTCTGTACTAGTGATTTTATGCAAAATATTGATTAAAAAGTGTTCAAGGAAGAGTTTAACGAGTAGCGTGAAGGAAAATAGGGAATTTTATGGGATGTTATTATACCAGTCCAAAGCAGGTTCGGCTAACGACATAGGGAAAGTACATAGCATAAGATATGGGTGATGATAAATGAGCTAAGGGCATGAAGTTGTTGTTGCGGGTCCTATTTTCTTTTAAACATTGAAATTTTTTGAAGCTCCCAATGTGGAGGGTAGGGTTTGATAGGAACTAATGGGTTGATAGGTTCATTACAAATTTGTTCATAAAAGAAGGTTGTTTTGTCCCCAAAAATAGTGGCTTTAAGATAGTCCATTCTACTTAATAATGCATGCATGGGATCATTGGATGCATGGGGTTACAAAATTGAAGGATGAGGTTGTGGAATATATGAAGTAGATGGGTTAGGTCAGGGATGGGGTTGGTATGTTTGAGTATGAATAGGTGTTGATGGAAGTGGTTGATAAGGGGGGGTGTAATTGAATGGTTACGATTGAATAGATTGGGATATAGGTTGTTGGGAGATGGGGACATGATAAGATTAATGAGATTGTGATGTTTGTTGAGTGATGGGTATATTAGATTAGTTTTTCATGGGATGAGTTGGGATGTATGTATGGGGTGGTTGGAATGCTTGAGTGGATTTGTTGGGAAATATGTAATGAAAAGCATCTTGAAGAGGAGGTTAGTGGGTTTGGGTAGATTCATGAGGATGGGGTTGTCAAGTGATCACATTTTCATTAACATGGGAAGTGGAAATAAGGGGTAAAGTTGGGTTATGCTCTTTGGGTGGAGGAGGAAGAAAATGAGATTCTTGTAAAATTTGCATAGAGACGTGCTGGTAGATGAAGAAGTGATGGGGATAGAAGAACTATGGATGGTGTTGATACGAGGCAAGTTGGGTGGAATGGGCACCATCGATTGGGTGAATTAATGAGTTTGAGGGATGGTGGTGGATTTTTAGATAAGATATTCATGAAGGGTGATGGGATTAGCATCAAGGAGATATGGAAACTCAAACAATCCACGAGGGACAGTAGGAGTTCCAAGGGTCTCCATGGAAGTAAAAGATGGGGGCATGACTGGTCTAGAGGAAATGGAATGATGAGAGACAAAAGGAATGGTTTCAGGATGGGGATAATTTTGGATGACATGGGTCTCATGAAGTGAGACTATAGAGATAAGGGTTTTGGGCACCAACTGCGTGGTGATCATAGGTGTAGAATAAGCAGTGGAAAATGCATATTTTTGTTGGAAACTATATTCAGAAGTGGTGATGTTGCTGGATGAGGTATATTTTTGCATTTTCCAGGCATGAGAATGGGTGATAACAAGCATGAAACAAAAAACAAGAAATTATATAGTTTATTAATAAATAAGTCAAGCAACAAATATTTAATCATCTTGATTATTTACAATGATGTGAAAAATAATAGAAATGAAGCTCAAAGGGAACGTAGGAAATAACCAAATTATGGATGGTTTTGGGTTGTTTTGAATGACATCCTTGATATACCCAAAGGTGCGTGAGGCTCAAATCTGTGATGACTACTGGTATGGGGCCTACTCCCTCTCTTCACACACCACAGTGATAAGGGTGTTTGGCACTTAGCCAATATACCAATAGCCAAAAAAATTCTAACACATCCCCAACACCACTAAGACTTTCCTATTGGTTGATAAAATCTCAATAGTTCCACCTGGTAGGAGATGTTTAAGATGTGTAGTTTGGGTGCATGTTTTTGATGTTTGTGATGAAAGTAAATGCAAAGGATTAACCCCTACTTAGACTATATTTTCAAGAAAATATGAAGGTTCCTTTTAGATCCAAAATGAAATTTTATGTTCGATGAAGTAACTCAAGCAAGGAAGGGAAAAATGATGCAAAAAAGAAAATAGAAAAAAATGAAGAATACCTGGATAACTCTTTTCCTTTTTGTTTTTTATTTTTAAGGAAATCCAATTAATCCAAGTAAAGTGACCCAGGACACAAGAAATCAAGAAAAAATCCTACCTACGAGGTTAGTAGATGACGCATAAAAGAAAATGGAAATGAAGGAAAAATAAAAAGAATCACAAGAGAAGGGTGGGTCCTGCCAGGCGTGCCAGAATGTTGACTGAACTTCCTCATTTCTATTTCAGATTAGTGAAATAGTAATAAAGAAAATAAGTAACTCCAAATATGAGAGGGTTTATGGTACCTCTAAATGGAATGATAATGGATACTAGTGTCAAAGCAAGATCCTCCTTGCAGAGAGCTTGGTAACCTGCCCAACAAAGAGAAACTCAACAGAAAAAGGATTAGCAAATAGATGGGTGTGTTTCCTAAAAATGTCGGCCCTGAGAAGTGAAAAATTTCTAGGATGGATGTAAACCCACTTTTAGATAAAATATAAGTAAAGTAATGGTTGATAAATTGGATGTAGCATAATCTGAGATAAAATAGAAACTTAAATGGGAAAGATAAGATGTAGATATAATCGAAGAAAGTGTAAATCAAATCAAACCTATGTGGTTCGACGGAGATACAAGGCTAAAAAGGATAGCTGATGGCAATTAGGGTTAGTGTAGGAATAAAAATGTAGATAAAAAAAAACTGAAAGGCCTCTTAAAGCCTTATCTGGAGCTTATATGAACTTGTAACAGTGTTAAGCAGTTATGAGAAGACTGGATCTTATCAGAATAGAAGGGATACAACAAAATTGATAGATTTGATAACTACTTACAGGGTTGATGAAGAATGTTGCAATGAATATGAGGTATGACATCCTGAACAGGTGGATAACAGAAACATAGATGCTTGATTATTGAAGGAAGATGTAGATTAGATGACAGATGAAAAATGATATAGAAATAGTGTTGATGTGGATCAGGTCGATAGAAACTAAAATGGGTTCGACGAAAACTAGGTTGGGTCAACAGTGACTAGGACATATTTTATCATTTGATAAGGTAAGAACAGAAAAAAATGGAGGATCAAGAAGGTTGAGTAAAGGATGGGGTAATGACAGGGGTCCAAGATGACTATTGATCCTGCAAGATTAAATAAAAAGATGAAAGGAAAAACAAAGGTGTTGTTCACAATATCAAATTGTCTTCAAATATCCACACTGATGGAAGAGGTCTTCAAAAGGAAGATTCAAGTTGATAGAAGTTATTGCTGAGAAGAGGAGAAACTTACAAAACAAAGCCAAAACCGAAGAACACTAAAAATTTCCTATCTTTACGAGGAGGTAAATTTACATTTATAGGGTTTCATGGTATGTGAGAGGTAGGAAATTATTAAATAAATTAGAAGGAGAGGTAAAATTATTAAATGAGGGCCTAGGGAGGACAAAAGAGGCATTTAGGGAGGATAATTGTTAGATGAGAGGTAGGAAAATATTAAATAAAGGTAAAGGGGAGGTGAAATTATTAAATGAAAGTGGGTGGGAACCTAGGGATGGTAAATAGATACATTTAGGGAAGATAAGTGGATTATATGGGGATTTAGGATTAATTAATAGCAATTAGGGATGATTAGGGGATATTAAATTAAGGGTGTCATTAAGATGAGGTTAAGGTGGCGAATACCAGTTAAATGGATAAATAGATTTTAGGAGGGTGAGGGGGATTTAAATAGGAAGATATTTATATATGTATCAAATGATGACGATAGGGAGTGAATGCGGGATGAGGGGTATCGATACCAAAAATGGGTCTCTACACCTTCTAATCTGAATTTTCTAATTATCTTTCTGTCATACTAGGTCGTATACATAACTTGGAGAAAGCTACATTGACGAATGTTATTTGTCTCGTAAGAGAGATTTGTAGCCACTCTAGATGAAAATATGAATGATTTAATTTGTGTGTTCAATCAACTATTCTTTTCTTAAATCACCTGCAACCACACCAAAAAAATCCACAAAAAATGACATATAAAATAAATTGAAAAAAACTAAAAATAATAGAATGATGGATTACTATAGCTCAAATAAAATAAATTATAAAACTCATTTTAAAATATTGAAATATAATTATTAAATCCTAATTAAGTTACAATACAGATATAGATATGCAATAAATTACATATTTGATCCAAGAAAGTAAGCTAGAAAATATGAAATCCAAGTTGCAATTGAAGGGATAAAATATGTAGATGATTTGCAATTAATCATGAATTGTGCCAAGTTGACAAAATGATAAACATGAGGAGGGAAGTGTCGCACCTGAGCTTAGGAAATTGTTCGACCACGAGACCTTCCTGGACTAGGGAACTACAGACCTCCTATAGGCACCTGAGACTTCTTAGAACCTCATTAAACCAATTTCATAGGGCCATGAGATGTTCACTAGATATCACCTTTAATTGCCTATATATCGTTGTACTTCATTGGTATTCTCTTGAAACCTACAAGAAGAAAGAGCACCTTAAAAACCCTAAAACACATCAAATCCTAAAAATAAAACAATGTAAATGGGAGTCGTACTAACCCTGACGGTCACCTGACTAAGTGAACTTATGATCTGCACACTATAATATATTTCAGAATCCATGTATTTCTACGTGTGTATGTGAATAATCGTGCCCTAAGTGGCACTTGTGCAAAATTCACTTAAATAGCGAGCAATATTTATATGTAGAAATATGTAAATAGATGTGTGCATGGAAAAATGATCTTCCCCTCCTTTTCTTGTATGTAGAAATAACAGTCCCTTTTCCCTTTTTTGGAGCTAGATGGATGCTTGAATTCTCTTAGAATATTCTTGGATGGAACCTTAGGTGATGATAGAAAATGCTTAGTGTTTGTTCCTTCATAATGGTCACATAGATTTGAATTTATATGATGCCCTTGGTTGAATTTTTTAATTAACCACTAAAAATATGACCCATAAGAAAATAAGATTCCCAACAACAAGAAGAGGCCCAAATATTATGAACAAGATACAAAGAGGTCATGGGTGCCTTGAGGGATGGGGGTGTTAGTGTCCATAATCATAAAATATGAAGAATCAAAAGTCAGAATGGGCAGCAGGGTGTGTAAGGCCAAGAAGGAAGACATAAATAAATCAAATAAGCCAAAAACAGTGGTTAATTAGTAATTTTCTTGTTCAGGAATCATATGAATTGTAGATGTGCCTAAGACCTTGAAATTTACTGAAAGTCTGTTATTTAGTGTCTACATTTTCCTCCACTTTATGTTATTAAGTGAATACTTGATAACATAAAGTATATAAGATATGTTTACCTGATATCCATGTAGATCGATGAGGAAAGTTGTGTTGAGGAGACAAGAAAAAGTTTGGAGTGATACAAATGAAGCGTGGAAAATAGATAAGAGGAATTCACCCTTAGTGTGAAATCATATGTATTATGTCATGTTGTACCTATTGTTGATGTCTCTTGATGCTTGAAGCATTTATTGATGTGACTGATAATTTTTATAAGGATGAACCTATAAAAAGAAGAGCAAAAGAGTAGTCAAATATATGTATATGAAAAATTCAATCCAAATGTGTGAGAAGTTTGTAAACATTATGTAAAAAAGTGAAATGGAACATGCGCATCTGATCCGTGTTGAGTGACAGAGATAGAAAGTATCCTTAAGATGTTGTAGAAGAATGAGTTTTTTGGACGATCTCACGCCAATTGCATCAAGTGTGAGTTTTTTGGGTGATCTCACATAAATAATAATATAAGTGTAGGGAGAAAGGTATAGCATTATTCTCCAACCTTTAAGTTTTTCCCAAAGTATAAACACTAATGAAGATGGTGTGTGTAAATCTAATCCATTTTTATCCAATGCAAGAATTGAAAGGAAGGTGTAATGCATGCACATTGAGTGCTGAAGGACTGTCTCTGTCCTATAAAATATGTTGTGAAAATTACTGTGAAATGTGATAAACTGAGAAAAACTATGTAATTTCCCCTATTCATGGGCACCCAAAGAATGTTAGCGGCACCCGAGCACTATTGTATATGTTTGAGCATTGGCGTTTGTGTTATGCTGAGGACCCAAGTTAGGGTCTGGGTCACTGTTGCGATTGAAGATTGTGTTGTACTATTTTTGGACTGTGTTAGGAAATAAGGGATAAAATACATGGAAAAATCCCTCACAGAATCGTAATAGTAGAAAACTAATATGCAGAAATTATTATATATCTAAAATAAAAGTGCAGAATAAAAAGAACACAACACAGAGAGACAATATTTAAGATGGTTCACCCAATTTGGGCTACGTCCACCAAGAATCACTTGCTCATATTTTATTACAAGCCACCTCTTCTCTAAATACAATACCCATATCTATTTGGAGATATGCTAAAAAAACTCTACAGAATTTAGACCTGAATTCACACACATCTACAATGTTACATCAACCATACCATATGTACAAAAACCACATAAATAGGAAACTCCTTAAGCATTTTTACAATACCATGGGTACCAAAACCAAAGGCCAAAAATGACCCATAAACCTATGGGTCAAAAATCCCGCCCCTATGGAAATATCACGTGGAAAGTGTACAATATTTTTAGTGTATAGTCTTCAACACTTGCACACATGAAAATAGGATCCACAACCTAACAAATTATGTTGTTGTGACTATAGACTGCTAAATGGGGTGACTGATTCACCCAATGATTCCCCCCTCATTTGGGGTACATGGGACGCCACGAGGAATATGCATCCCAAAGGAGGACCTACAGTTGAACTAAAACCAATACCATGAAGGGGGGATGTGCTTGGTAGAAACCAAGGCACATGCAAGAAAAGTGGATATAAACAAGTGTTAGTGCAAGAAAATAAAAATATTCGAGTTGGCCCCGAATCCCAGCAAGACAACTGTTGAAAGTGTACATTAATTTTAGTGTATAGTATTCAACACTTCCTCACATGAAAACAGGTTCCACAACATAACAATTTCCCACTTAGAGACTATTTTTCCTCTGAGAAAGATTCTCAACCCTTCAATGTTGTCTATGAAGACCAGCCAAAGTTGAACATAGATTCACTTTCTCCCTTGTTACGACCTTGGTCATCATGTCTTTAGGATTCTGACTTGTATGAATCTTCTCTAGCATTAAGTTCTCTTTCTCCAAAGTTGTCTTGATGAAATGGTACCTAAGATGTATATGCTTCATCATAGAGTGGAAAGTAGAGTTCTTATCTAAGTGTATAACACTCTGACTATCAATATGCAGATTCCCTTCCTCTTGCTTATGCCCCAACTCCTTGAGCAATTATTGTAACCAAATCATCACTTTTCTTGCCTCTGTAGTAGCAAAATACTCATCCTTTGTTGTTGACAAAACCACAAGCTTCTATAGTCATGAATGTCAGCTCACTATTGTCCCACCTATAGTGAAAATATAACTTGTTGTGCTCCTCCTATTATCTACATCTCCTGCGATATCTGAATCTACATATCCTCGTAAAGTGGTGTTTGATCCACTGTAGCAAAGAAAATTCCCCATGGTCCCTCTCAAGTACCTAAGGATGCACTTTACTACCTGTCAGTGATCTTTACCTAGATCACTCATAAATATACTCACTGCTCCCGCTACATGTGTAATATCAAGCCTATTACACACCATGGCATACATCAAATTGCCAACTCCTGATGAGTAAGATACGTTGGACATCTAGTTTCTCTCCTTTTCTATCTTGGCACACATCTCCTTTAATAAATTGAAATGTCTTGCCAAAGGACTCCCAAGCGGTTTAGCATCCTGCATATTAAACCTCTTCAAGATCTTTTTAATGTACTCTTCCTGAGATAATGTCATATTCCCTTCCTTCCTATCCCGAGATATCCTCATACTAAGCATTTGTTTTTTGTTTCCCCCACATCCTTCATAGAAAAGGATTCACTTAGCTACTTCTTGAGTACTTTTATTTCCTGCATGTTTTTTCCTATAACCATAATGTCATCCAAATACAAGCACAGGATAATATAACTATGATCTTAAAATTTCTTTATATAGACACAATGGTCAAAATGGCATCTAATATAACTTTTCTCCATCATGAAGCTACCAAATTTCTTATACCATTGACATGGAGCTTATTTTAGGCCATACAAGCTCTTCTTCAATTTACACACCATCTCCTCTTTACTTTTGACTACATAGCCATCTGGCTGTTGCATATATAGATCCTCCTTCAAATGACCATGGAGAAATGCATTATTTACATCAAGCTTCTCTAAGAGAAAGTATTCAGATGCAACTATTCCAAGAAAAATTCTAATAGAAGTCAATTTTACTATAGGAGAAAAAATCTCATCAAAATCTATACCTTTTTTTCTGTAGAAACCCCTTGAACTCCAACTGAGCCTTATCTATTTTCTTTCCTCCTTCTTCCTCTATAAATCTATGCGCCATTTATTCTAAAATGCTCTTTTACCTTCGGGTAGCTTCACCAAATCCCAAGTTTGGTTCTCCATAAGAGCCCAATGCTCCTCATCCATGGTCTACTCCCACTTCTTCTTGACTTCTACTTGTATTACTTCATCAAATATCTATGTCTCTCCACTTTCAGTGAGTAATAAATAATAAAGAGAAGGAGAAAAATTTCAAGGTTCTCTTCTTACCCTAGAATACCTCCTCAATAAAGGAGGTTGGGGTTCCTATTGAGTAGGTTCCTAAACTGATTCATGTGTCACTTTCCCATTTGGAAGATCCTTTACTACTTCACATTCTTTCTTGGATTCTTCCCTATTTTCCTACAATTTTTTCTTATACATAACTTTCTCATTAAATACCACATCCCTAGATCGAATGATTTTACTTTCCTTTGTACTCCAACATTTATATCCAAATTCATCACCACCATAACCAATAAAAGTGCATTTTTCTAATCCAGCCTCTAGTTTGGTCCTATCATCCTTGTCAATATGAAAAAATACCTCACATCCAAAGAATCTAAGAAATGAGTAACAAACTATCTTACCATACGAAGCCTCCTCAGGTATGCCTCCATCCAAGGCACTTGATGGTCCTTTGTTTATCAAGTACACAATTGTGCTCACCGCTTCTACCCAAAAAAAAGAGGTAGTCTTGCATGTGACCTCATGCTCCTAACACGTTCCATTATTGCTATTTTCATCCTTTCTAATACCCCATTCTATTGTAGACTTCTTAGAACCATTTTTTCTATCGATTCCATTCTTATAATTATAATCATCAAACTCATTGTTACAATACTCCCCTCCATTATTTGACCTAAGACATTTTATCTTAAAACATGTTCCATTCTCTACCAAGGCTTTCCATTTAACAAAAGTGTCAAATACATAATATTTGTTTCTAATACAATATACCCAAACTTTCCTTGTTGCATCATCAATAAAAGTAACATAATAACTTAAACCCCAAAGAGATGTTACCTGAGTCAGCCCACACACATCAGAATATACTAGCTCTAACTTACTCTCTTTCTTTGTAAGTCCAACCTTGAGAAACATTACTCACTTTGGTTTCCCATTTATGCAGTCCTCACAAAAATTCAAACATGTTTCTGTATATCTGAGAAAATACTTCTTTATGATCTCCATGCCCTTATGGCTCATATGATCTAGCCTGTAGTGCCACAATGTTGTATCTTCTTCTGAAGCCATAATATTACAAACATTAGTGCTATCATGTTAAGTACAAGGTTCCAACCTTCTTACCTCTTGCCACCATAGGAAAACCCTTGGTAATTGTGCGTACACAAAATTCCATGTGCTACATTGTCAGAAAAATAGTTACAAAATTCCCTTATGATGATTTAGGTTCTTTCTAGAAGGTGTTCAAGCTCCAATTTCCATTCGTAGTGTATATTTGTTTCCTATACATCTTTACTTATCCTTCCCACACTTTTTTCCACCTTCCTGCCTCTTTCTATGCTTTTTTTTTCCTTTAGTGCAAGGATTGCCGCTCTGTGCAGGGTGGAGGTGTCTTCTTGTATATGTTGCTAACTTACTCTTTTCTCATGTTTTGGTGAACACAGAAGAAGGAGGAATACATCCATTGGAGTAGAGAGAGTGTGTGTGATTGCCTCCCTTGGATTCTGGCTCAGGCTGAGAGGGACACTCTGCATAGGGACAAGTATCTGGAGGATTGCACGGGTACCCCACGTTGCCCCTGACACTCACATATTGTGTGACTTGTTCTCCTACTGGGATATATATCGGAACACCTTCCAGTTTCTAGGTGTTAGGGGTGAGTGGACCATTACTCTAGAGGATGTATACCACATCCTTGGGCTCCCAATTCTTGGGAGGAGAGTGACCTTAGAGACAATAGGATCCAGGGTCGTGATGACATAGTTGGCCACATATATGGGAGACATCGTTGTCTCTAATGGTTCAAAGAATGGGATGAAGGTCCGTTTGATTTATACTACTCCTATTTCAATCATCCGGAGGGCCATTATGGGTATCATATCCTCACGATTGATTGAGGACAAGGGAAGCAAAACACTTCTCTACTGTTTGGCTCCCATTATCGCAAAAATTGAGGGACATGGCCGTAGGTACACATGGGGGGTGGAAATCTTAGGGACATGGCCATAGGTACACATGGGGAGTGGAAATCTTAGGGACTACCTACCATGACCTGTACAGGGTAGTCTGATTGCAGGGACAGTCACTGAGCCACCCCACTATTGTCATGAGATAGGTATATGAGCGTATCACCCCTTATGGAAGGGGAGTACATGTATTGGACCCAACGACCATCTGAGCAATGAGGTGGATAGCTATATCGGTTCTTATGTCACCTCATCTACCAGTGGCTTCTCTTAGCACAACAAACATGGTTGTTACCCCCTACCAGGACATGGTAGGGTTATGGGGACAGGAGGTGACCATAGTGATAGCTTGTTCTAATACAGGCTAGATTGTTGACAGAGCCAAGAGAGTTGAGATTCACCCTTTTGATCGGGTTCCTCTATAGATTGGCGTACCATACGTTGACATTCCTCCCCCAGTGGTACCAGTTTACAGGACCATTTAGGAGGCCCGGAGGGGTCCTATAGGAGATCTTGGTTCAAAAGTGGCCACTCCAGGCATGCCTATTAGAGTTAGGCATGTGGTTTATTCTTGATGGGAAGGTGGTGCCCATCAAGTGTCTTTACTCCAGATTGCAACCGCTCCTATCCACAGTGGAGAGGAGGATGAGCCCATTAGTGTAGACTCTGATTCTGAGGAGCACACAGGGGATGAGATGGAGGAGGATTCACTCGAAGAGGAGACTAAGGAGGATGAGGGGGGCACTCTAAGACTAATGAGGTATCCTGTACGATAGAGGAGGAGAGTGATCCTTAGTGGCATGACACTCAGGAGATGTTGAGAGCCACACACGAGGAGGCAAGTGTGGAGAGAAAGACCTTAATCTCAGAGGAGCCATTTACTCTAGGTGCGAAGGGGGATGATGAGTCCATGATCAGATAGAATTTTTCCTCTTGCTTTGGGTAGGCTACACAGCCACCACCAGCATTGGTAGCAGCAGTCACTGACCCTACCTAGATGCTCTAAGATCAAAGTATGTTTGACACTTTTCTCTCTCCTTCGTTAATTTGAAACCTTAGTTTTGATATTCTCATTTAATTTGTGTTTTTCTAACTTATCTACTTCTTCTCCTTCCATTCTTGTAGCAACTGCACAGGAGTGGAGAGATCTCATTCAATGGGTGTGCATGGACACCCTGCTTATCCCCTCAGGGAAGACCCGAGCCGAGATGAATGATGATTCGGGTCAGCCACTAGCTTCCAGCAGACACACCGACATGTTTTCTCCCATTTGGAGGATAGCGGAGGTGGTGACCTCCCTTCATACTATAGTGGTTGGATATGAGGTTTTCGATCGTTTGATGAGGAAGAGCCATTCCCGTAGTGATACCACATCTAGTGGCCTCCATCACAAGCACGAGCACAATTAAATTCACTCCCAATATCGTCGCAGCTCCAGCAGGAGCCCTAGACGTGGCTGTGCACCATCTAAGGGATCCCATAGGGATTAACATGCCACTTGGCCATTTATTGCTTTGTTTCCATTTGCTTAGATAGTATACGATTTTTTATTTTTTATTTTTTATATTCATGGCTCATTGCAAGCATTTTGACCATGCCTTAGCACGTGATGGCATTGTATATAAAATTTACCCACTATGATATATACATACTCTTATTTTTGGTTTGGAAATCCATTTTACCTGAGTTGAATCTATTTTGGATGATTTCTCATGTGTACTCTAGATGTTTAGAATTTCCACTTTTCTATGCTTTTCAGAATGCATGCAATGGGTGTGAAATGATAACAGAATAATTTATTTTTATATTTTATAATGTTGATATATGATAATGTGAACATAATGTGATGTTTGAACTTTAGTTTCTTTAAAAAATATTTGATACTTCATATTGTCTTGGAAAAATGTGGTGACACAGTGATATGATAAGAAGATGTACTTTCCCCACTGCTGACCCCACTCAACCATTAAGATGTAAGGGCTCATCACCGAGAGATAAAAAGGGCACAAGTTATGAAATTTGTTGAATGATAATGAGGAGAGAAAGACAAGGATTTTACAACACCAAATTGAGACACTACAACCTCACTCTAGTCAAGTTTGCTTCATAGTTTAGAATGTGAATTACTTTCCAGTTTATATAGACTTAGATCGGTAGATGGATACTTGGTTGAAAAAATCTGGTTTTGAGGTTTTAACTCTTTTGGAACTTTGGACATCTAACTCACTTTGTTCTTGACTTATGATTTAACAACATTTGAGCGAATTATTTGTAACTTTCAAGTTTATCAAAGATACCCCCTACTTCTTGCCCCATGCTACTAAGAGGAAGCATGGGCTCATCACCTCAGACAAGGAATAGGTGAAGTAAGGGCATTTCTCTCCTTTCCCAACCCTACCTCACTAGTAAGAGATGCAGGCTCAACACCAAAGGTTGGTAGGGAAAACAAATGTGTAAAATAAAAGTTTTCTGTGGTTTTGCATTCGACTTACTCATCTAGGAAAAATGTTTAGTATGTTCTTATTTCCAAATATATTTTTATGGGGTAGATGTGACACCATTGAAGCTTCAAAAACAGACTATAGGAATAGACACCTAATCTAGAAAGAGACTATAAGCATAACCAAGTATGCAGGACTTGGTATGATCATGGTCAAAAGTTCATCTTATCCTATTTGAACTGATGAAATGATTTAAAAATAATTGATGATACCATGAAAATTTAGAGTGACATGATTTGAAAGCTTTGCCAATGCTTTTCAGCAGTTTTTAGAAGTTGCTATAAGACTAAAACCCTTGATCACAAGTCTTACAGAATGAGCTAGTAAATGAAAGTGCAATACATATGTAGTAATGTACATATGGAAATGCAAGTGAAACTACATATCATGACGCCTAAGGTGAAGAAAGTTGACGAATATCAAATTCTTCACCCCTAAAAGTACACAGCGGAGAACCATTATCCTCAAAATTCCCTTTCTCTTGACAAGGGCCTACCATTCTCAGTTTAAACTTATAGCCCTTTCTCAGAAGTGTATATGTCCAACTACTAAAATAATTTGTCTAAAAGAGGAATTTTTACACCTCTTTATCATGTTCTTGAGAGATGGTGTGTGGAATGAGCATGACTATGTTGATCAACCTTATTTTCTATCTAGATTGTTATGTTTACTTGTGATACTTGTTGAATGATGAGGCCTTGCCCCATGGATATGGAAAGCTTAGTTTCAAATGTACATGGATTAAAACTGGGGTTTAGAATAGAAAACCCCTCAGAGATTGCTTTGATGGGAATTATTTCAACCTGAAATTGTCCTTCTTTGTTTGTTAATTCTATCATGTTTACACCTAAACCTAGGTCGTCGGTGTTTCACCTTTTTCTTAGATCATTTCTTTGAAGTGTTGACAAAATAGATAGGGTAACGGGCATAGGAGGAATACCTGTTGAGATGTCGGTTGATGGGTTGTTGTGTGCATATGACTTCTGAATCCACAGCTGATCGTGAGAGCTTCCTTTTGGCTAGGAGGAACTACCTGTAATGAAAACAAGACCACCAAAAGGAATTAAACAGTATGGGCAGTGAACTACCTAGCGTATGCTAGATTCAGGAAGTATGATACTTCTTAGATGGCTATCAATCCACTATTTTAAATAATTCAATGTTGTAAAACAAAGTAAATCCTATTGTTATTTTTAAAATATTTAGGTATCTCACTTAAAAAAACAATAAGAAATAGATCTAATCTAACAGGCTAAGCTAGAATAGAATCCAAAGGTCAAATGATTGGTTATGAGTCTCTGTAGGTTTGATAAAGGTCTCGGATAGATCACAGGTGAATGAGGGTGAGATGAAATTAGGTGCATAGGTCTATGTTCTAGGTTGTGTGGGCAAATACAGAGACTGGTGTCAGTCAGGGGTGACTGATGGCGGTCGAGGTGTGACCGGTGCCGGTCACTGTGAGATTTGGAAATGTCACAGAACAAGCTTGTGGTCTCCTTTGTGATCGCACAAAGGGATTTGATTGGTCGAGGACGAAATATTGGGTGACTGGAGTAGGCTTTTGCGAGGTTTTAATGGGTATATTAAGGTGAAAATGTTAGAGAAGGTCAATAGGGGGAAAGATAAACAATGGATGATAAAATGATGATGAAATGAAATAAACAAGGAAAGTATGATATTATACTTACTTGGATTTCATGTTCCTGAAAGTCTATGTGTGAAGGATGGAGGTGTTGATGATGGGTTTGAAGGCTGTACAAGTGATCACCGGTTGAATAGAAAGCTTCTACATGGGTTGCATGCACACTCCTCTTTACTTGAGATAGATCCGAATCATGGCTGGGATGGTTGTGCAATAGGAGAGAATGTTCAATCTCCTTCTTTGGATGTGAGTTCTTCGCTAGAATTTTTCTCTCTGAAGATGTGTTGTCTTTCTACAGATCTCGTTCTTTCTCGTCAAATTTTCCCAATGTTTTCGTAATGTTCCAACTTCCAACCTTGAGAATCAAGTTTGTTTCAGGAGTTAAAAAGGGGTAACCGACGGCGGTCTGACTTAACCGGCAACGGTTAGGGGTAACCGACGTTGGTCAAGACAGGATTTTCTAGGTTTACCAAACTTAGGGAGATCCTCCTGATTTCCTCAAATCTTGTGTGGTTATCCCACGGATTAGACTGGGATCTTATTGTGAGCATGTGGGAATGTGGTTAGAGGGAATGTAGGCATTGATTTTTAGGGTTTGGGTAAGTCTTAGTTAGTTATGGTAACTTGCTAAGAGTAGGTCTTAGGTTGAGTTGGCTTGGTGAGGTGTTTAAGTGAACTGTATGTGTAGGATATTATTTAAATAAGATATTTAAATAAATAATCAATATAGTGAGGATAATGCAGTTAATTTAATTAAATTAATACTCGTGAGGTGAAGGGTGTCGTGGCTAGGTTAATGTGATGAAGGGTGTTTATATGTCGAGGGATGCAAGGGGAGTGTGACCTAATTTTAGTGTCTACAATTTTCCCCTTTTGTTGCGTAGATTGCATTTGGTTTGCGTTGCTAACAAAAATAAGATGTGGTTGCCCCATAGATAGTGGGTGAAGGTGATCCCCCTCAAACCATGAACTGACGAGGCAACAGGCTGAAGCATTTGTGTTGAAACAGGAAGTAGAGGAAAAGGCAAGTGGGTACAGGGGAAAATGGGGAAAGGTATACTCAGGAAATCTAGGTAATGGGTCAGGGTCAAAGGTAGTAACAATGAAACGCATGGACACGTATAAACTGCAGCACACTACTAGGTTGAAGAGTAGGAAAACTCTACGTCGTCTAAGGTCGATAGGTTTATTCAAACAAGGTTAAAGTGAATCTGGTATCCAAGGTATAGGATGTGGTTAGGAAACACAACGTAGGTTAGGTGCAAGAACGTTTAGATATGTTCCGGTACACCAAAGGTAGGGTTAGGATAAATGGTCATAGCAATAGGTTAGGTAAGATCATTAGGTCAATCAACACAGGTAACAGTGCCACAAGGTATAACAAACACATGAGATCAAAGGTCACTAGCAATGGTCCAGGTCCAAATATCTAGGTTGCGGCATGGGTAAGGCCAAGGTAGGGATAAAATATTGAGTCCCCAAAGGAGGACAAATGGAGGTAGGAAGTGATGAGGTCAGGAAAGTTAAGGTAATGGGTTGGGTAAAGGTATGGGGTAAAGGAGCAAGGTAAAGAGTGGTGTAAAATGGCAAAGTAAGGGCAATGTGTAGGTGAGGGTGACCAATGGCAGTCATGGATAGCTGACGTCGGTATAGGAAAACTGGAAACGGTGAGGTAGGGCACGAGACCTATGTCGATCAAGGGGAATTGACGTCGGTTGGGTTGGGTTTGTTATAAAAACAAAAAATCCATGTTTTTATTATTCATTTGTTATTTGTAAAGTGAAGAAATGACAAAAAGAGAGAAAAAGTGTCTCGATAAAACAAGATAGTGAGCGAGCAGTGTGATTTGACGAGGGTTGGGTTGGTGAGTAGCAGGTCCATGGGATCAAGGCAAGAGAGTTGATTGGTCAGAGGGTATGAGTAGGTATTTAGTGATGGTAGAGGTTGGAGAGGGATAGGGTAGACCACCGGCACAGTGGCCAGACATGCCACCGAGACAGTGGCAGAGTAACGAGGTAAGCCCTGAATGCTATATTGTTGATAAAATAGATTAGAAGATGTGGTATGTGTTTTTTTTTTTTTGGTTTTGTGTGTTTTTTGTATTTTGTGGGTTGGCAAAAGTTAAATCGGGTATGGGGGGAATAATGGGCAAAAAAGAGGGGGGAGGGTATTAAATTGTATAGGTGGAGTGGGTAGGGGTCTAAGGGGAGTTTAGGTCATTATAGGTGGGGTAAAAGGGGCACGGGGAGGTTTATAGAAAAGGGGGGTTTGGGAATTCACAGATTTTTCTGTGACAGTGACTAGCATCAGTCAAGCTTGGCCGGTGTCAGTTGGGTAGAACTGGGATTGGTCACTAAATAGGTGATTGATGCCAGTTAGGTGGTAACCGTGGTCGATAAAGATGAACCGGTATCGATCACCAAATAGGTGACCAATTCCAGTTTAAGGGTGACCGGAGTCGGTAAAGATGAACCGGCATTGGTCAGGATTTTAGGCACAAGGGTGTAAAAGTGATGTAGGTTAGGTGGTTGAGATAGGTAGGGTAAAAAAATTAGGGTGGTGGGTAATGATAATTGGTGAATATGGTCATAGTAAAGGTAGATTAATGTTGTGCTTCGATTGGATGCCGAGGAGATCACAGTTACAGATGTGGGATAGGGTTTCACCTCTACTAGTGACATTGTGTGGTTTAGCGATCCCTTTGGAGCTGCAGAACATGGAGGCAGTGTGCTTGAGTGGTATTCAGTGCTACTGAAATGCTGTTTGGCAACCCAGCTTGATGGTCGCACTCATCAATAGATGGGACTCCTCGACCAACACGTTCCACATTCTGATGGGTGAGATGACTATCACCCTGTTGGTTTGAAAATCTATCAGATTAGCTAGATCGTGGGGAAAACAGGCCAACAGTGTGCAGGGCATAGCCCCTCTTTGAGACAGAAAAGTGAAACTAGTTTATTGCTAATCTATCAAGTAGGAATTTGTGTAAATCTACACTATTCTAACTTCAGGGGGGTTTGGGATCTCATCCCAGTAGAGGTAGTTCCAACTACAAACAGAAAGGTAGGAAGGAAGGAATGGAGGAGAGATAGATCTGAAGGAAGAAAAGAAATGAATTCCAAGATGGAAAGGTCAGAAGGTTTATGCTTTGGGCTGGGAGTAAACAGAGCCAAACTTACTTGCATAAATGAATTAAAGCAATACTGATGAACATATGACAATAGTGGGAATGAATCTAACAGAATAAAAACATAGATCTAACTTAAGAAAGATCTTATGTAAATAACACACACATTAAGCACAAAGTCTGAATATGTGTATTAATATTTCTTCTGTTGCAAGAAATCACAAAGTCTTTCTCTCCTCACTTCTCGTTTCATACAAGAAATGTTCACCCTGATATACAACAAGTATTCTAGTATTTATAGAAGGAGAGGAGGGAAGAAGACAAAAGCAAACCCACAACTTACAAAATATCTTACAAGATATTTACAAAAGATCTAGAAAATATCTAGAAAATATCTAAAAAGTCAGCAGTTGACTTGGGCAAGTTTTTGGATGGCACCATCCCATGGTGCAACATGGATGAGGTCATCGTGTATGCCAACAAAACTTTTTAAATATTTAAAACAAAATTGATCAACGCATCCACAAAAAGAAGAAACTACTCTTCATGTCATCTCTTTGCTCAAACTGGAGTATCATGCTTTTGATCAGGAGATTTGATGTGACACTGTGCTCGATATTCCAGCAAACCTGCTGATCATTCACTTAAATTTGATCATTGATCTAGGACCATTGAGAATGGTCGCTGAATGACTTCACAAGTTTCTTTCTCATTCTTGAATTTGTCAGGTAACTCAACGAAATATCTCGCTCAGCATGCGATAATCAAGAAGCCAATGAAATCAGAGGCAAGCCAAGAGGTTATTGATTGACTCTCGGTCAAAAGTGACCTCGGGTGCCCAAACCTTGAGTGACGATAGCTCTCAAAATGCTGGAATGTGCCATCTTACTTCCCTCAAGTTACCCGATTCACTGAGCATCGCTAGAGCCATTTTTGCAATTGTATCCTCCATGTTGTATCATGCTTCCAGGGCTTCATCCTTGGCTTTATCTGATTCTCTATCTAGGATATATTCCATCTGATCAACCCAGTAATCCAATGCAATGAGAGCCTTCTTATGTATACGCGGATGATTGATAATGCCAACATTCAATAGGTCGTCAACTGAGCAGTTAACCATTGCTCGTAGCATGTTCCCATGTACAAACCTGGTGTTATCCAACTCCTTCGAATAGGGAAACTACTACTGCTTGTAGCTCCTTACTTGCTTGGATTAATATCCTGATAAAGCAATGTGAATTTCTCCAAGCACTTCCTTACCTGTCTCTGAGGAGTTCACTCAATCCATGATGATACTGTCGTGCACATTGTTCACCAATATTAATATATTCATTCATTTTCTCCTGACTGGGAACTTCAATAGGTTCGATGGCTGTCACAAGAGGAGCATTGCCCATTTTCTGCAATACTTGTAGTAGGTGTTTGTTTTGTTCTTTAAGTATCCTTTTCTCCTTCTTTTGCTCTCTTGGAGCTTCTTACAGAGAGCATCCACTAGAAGACAAGTCTTCCCCTTACAGGCTTTTAGATGAGGTCCCCATTGTGACTTAGAGTCACCGTGAAGTCTGTGGGAGACAGATCCTTCTTTTCTCTTGGTGGGATCTGGGAAAGCTATCTCCATGACTCTCTCCCTCTGAAGTGCTCTTTAGAAAAGTGAGATATCACTTTTTGCATCTTGGTTCCCTTCTTCGGAATAACGGAGAAATCCATAGCCGCAATGGGAACCTTTCCTCTTATTCTGGCTCAAATGTTTAGAAATCCAACCAGGACTTATGGGAGTGGGAGTAGAAGGAATAGAAGAAGAAACAGGAGTGAGGGGGGAAGTGACTAAAAAGGCCCACAGGGAAGTATGTTGAAACACTCGGTGGTGGCATTGATAGGGAGTCTGACGCACTGCAATGCTTATGGGGCTTGGAGTTACTAACAGGAGAAGAGAAGGACGCGGAAATGGAAGGGATCTGTAATGCAAGATTGAGGGAAGTATTGGGTGACAGATCCACGAGAGAGGAGAATATGGAAGAGGTGGGAGATGGAAGGGAGGAAGGGAGAGAAGAAAATACATCCATAGGAATAGATGCTTGAATGACAGGGGGAGGAGAAGGAGTGGAAGAAGGAACGTTGGGTACCTCAGTAGTTATAGCTCATGACATCATCCTGGGTGGATGTATCCGTTGAAATATTTGGTGGTATCTTCTTCCATCACTTGGAGATACTAGGTCGACTATTTGCTTCTCAGAAGTAGGAGGAAGGATCTTCAGGGAGTTTCCTCCTATGTCTGCTTGGTTCTCTCTACCTTGTCCTTTCCTTTTCCTTTTAGGCACACTGGTCCGGCCTTGGAGGTGCTACTACCTGAAGGATAAGTTTTGAAGTCAAATCCAAGGTATGTAAGGCCATTATGATTTTCACCAATGTTCAGTGCACTGTAATATGGGTTTGGCCCCCCTTTCTTGAATGGTCTTTGGTGCTTTAGCTCTGTCGATCTCTCCCGAATGGTCAGTTGTCCCCATTTGTGTCAATGTAAACTTGATCAATTTCTTGATCAGTCTCTTTGAATTTCTTTGGAACAATGGAAACACCATAATGGATGATTTCTTCTAGAGCCATCCTAGAGTTATCCTTCTGCACTTGATGTCTATTCTCATGGGTCAGGTCAATCCAAATGTCCTCAATCTCAGAAAACATGGATGGGATCTATTTTTTCCTTTGGGAGGTAACTCCGTACAGTAAAAGGTTGGCCCTTGCTGGGAAGTTGTGTTTTAAATTCAGCAGCTCTAAGTTTGGCGTACATCTCCCGTGCTTTAGCCAATAGTAGGTGCAGGTGTATCAGCCAACTGTAAGGGGGAATGGAGTTCCTCCTTTCTTTCTCTTCATACACTTTTCATGATAAGTGATTAATTGCCTTGATAATTCCAAGAGGGACCAGCTTCGGCCCTACAAACCCTGGTAGTTTTGTTGGTTCTCCCTCAAAATTCACCATCTCTGAGATATGTGAATGTGGGAAATTGTGTGAATAATAATCCCCATTTCTTTGTAGCAGTAATTACACTCAAGTTGGTTCGATTGTGCCTCATAGTTTGGCCTCAGCAAATAGATTACCTCATAGAAGAAGGCATCATTTATTTTGGATAAATGGGAGATGTTGGCTTCGAGCCTTCAGCTCTAGGTACAACTCATATACCTTGACTTGGGGCCATACTCCATTTTGAGTTAATCCTATGAAATTTCATTCCTGCATGCTAGCATCGTATACAACGTAGGAGTTCATGTAGAAATTGCCCAGTCGTTAGAACCTATGCTGAAGTTGCTGTGAGATGGTGTCACTTATGATTTCACCCCAACTGAAGCGTTGATCAGGAATGCATTCTTTCTCATGTTCTCCAGGTATCTCAGCATCCACTTATGGAAATAATGGGCATCGGGGATCCCAAATACTTTGTTCAAGAACGTGATTGTATCACTCAATTCCTCATTGAAGTCACTGCGGTGGATGTTCTGTGGCCATATGCTCACTGACTACTTATTTTTTAGATAAAGTTCGTTCATCATTTGCATACATTTATCTTCATTGTCATCGCATGCCTTCTTGCAGTCTTCTAGAATTATTGCAACATATTTCCTATGATGAGGAATGCCTAGGGTCAGTTCAAAGTGACGGGATATGAGGTCGATGATCATCTTTCCTTCCTTACCTTCGACACATCTAGTGTCCTTGTTATAGCATTAAGCCACCAACATGATGAACTCGTTGTTTACAGTACTTACTGGTAGCCCAGCTACGAAGTGCAATCCACTGCCCACTAGTTTGTTCATCCATGGGCCACTAGTTGACTGATTGGTCCTTGCCCAAAATTCCTCCATATCGATATGCCCCAGCTTAGAGTCTCTGATGTCGAGGTCACTCTCATCATATGAGTCAGGCATCCTGACTTTCTAATATTTGTACTTCATCTCTTGTTCTGACAACTTTGCTTTACCTTTAGACTTTGTTGGTTTCTTTCTTGATGAAGACATGTGTGAGCTCGAGGATAGTTGTTGTTGTTTTGCAAGAAGGATCAAGGAGGTACAACACAAAAGAGCCATGTCAACCATCATGTTATTCATAATGAAAGCTTGTAGAAAGAAGAACGAGTAAGTGTAAGGTTTAGGGCACAAGGTGCAGGTTCACAACATGCTGTAGAGGCTTTAAAATGTTGGGTCCACTTTTGAGGGTGTGGACAGGAGAAAAGTTGCACTTAGTAGAAGGGGCGTGGTTTTCTGGGTGTTGACATGCAATTTTTGTGCCTAGGGAAGAAGCTGAAAATGGCTAAGTTCTAAAAAAACTTGATTTTCGAAGGGGTGGTTTTAGGCCATTTTGGATGCTATCAGACTTCTTTCGGGGACCAAAATGGAATTTTTGGTATGGTTACCTGAAAATTTCCCTTGTCAATTTTGCAGGATAACACACCCTAGAGGACGTGTTCTAGATTTTATGGTTACCCATATTGGGGGCCGAGGTTTACTCTATCTCCTCTGAGGCCTCAAAGGAGCTGATCAGGATAGGTTTTGGTGAGGGGGTAGCATAGCTGAGATTCCATAGCACCAGTTTGAGCTATGGCAAGATTTACCTAGCCCATCCGAACGAGATGAGGCTATTGGTTTTATTGATGGAGGCAGTGTGCTGCTATGGACTATCAGATACAGAGGGTGGACGCTTTCCCTAATCACTGATGGGGGTGCTCCATGATATGATGGTGCATGAGACATGCTTTTCCTGGGCACCAACATTCTTGGTGCAGCTATATAGAGAGTTGTGGGCATATGGGTGGTTGTGCAGGTTTAGCATGTGTTGTACCTTTATATTGCACTACTGGGCCTACGAGCACATAGTCTATTTTTGACTGATAGGGATACCCTGAGTAGATGCATTTCCCACAAGATGTGTGTGGGTGGGATACAGGAGATGGGTGCTAGTTGCAGGAGAGTAGAGGTAGGATAGGCCGACATATGATGTGGCCCATTTTTGGTAGTTGTTAGAGGGGTTTTCTGGAGTGGACATTATCTGGAGGCCATATGTGAGATTCCCCTCATATAGCCACATGCATGAGGAGCTAGCTGAGCTCCAACTAGAGAGGTGGATATAGGGTCGCCATGCCGAGGAGGATGAGATGATCCCGGTAGACAGGGTCTGACGGTAGTTAGGGCTTATAAAGGATATTTTTCCATCCTTCCCACAGTATCAGAGAGATGATGTGGAGAGGCCTCTACCTCTATCACAACCTATAGTGCTTATAGGGGAGGAGGAGCGGCCATTGGATCAGTCAATTGATGATTTCGAATGCATAGATAGGTATAAGCAGTGGTGGGAGGTGTAGTTACGAGCCATACCACCTAGACCGAGGTAGCCAGACTTAGCTACCATTACAGTGCAGAGAGATGCCCTACAGGGGTAGGTAGCGACACTAATCACATAGATAGGTATACTATAGACACAGTTGGAGGGGTCAGAGGTAGAGGTAGTAGAGCTACGAGTACAAGTGGCCAGTCTGCAGGCCCAGATGGTAGAGGGAGAGGGTAGCGGAGATGGAGGAGATGGAGACAGAGATGGTCAGGTGGTAGCCTTACAGGCTGAGGTGGCAGGTTTACAGGGCCAGTTGGCCACAACCCAGGCATAGATTAGGGCCTTACAGGCCCAGATACAGGCACAAGGGCAAGGGGGACCACCACAAGCATAGAGAGGTAGTCCCAGTTCATAGGCTAGCGCAAGGGAGGTCACTATAGGGCAAGTATAGGGGCCTAGACTTATTGTACCACCACAAACCATGCTTGTATCCAGGTTACGAGATGCCCTAGTGGGGTGAGATATTATCAGGACCAGCTCATGGTGGTCAGGATAGAATTCCTCTCTTACGGAGAGTACAGGGCAAAGCAGGGGTCCAGTGAGAGGATGAGATCTTGTACACATAGTGTGGAGAGCATAGGGTGTCAGCGAGCTCTGAGGCCCTATTAGGGAGAGGCCACCAACACATGGCAACTAGAGCTAGGTGATGTGCCAGCAGGGACATGGAGATGGAGGAAAGCCGGTGAGATATCTGATATGCGGCCACCTGATTTTTGATGTATATTGGTGATTTTTTTGATATATATGCCAGCCTACATACCGAAGATAGTTTTTTTTATCACATACCGGCATGCGTGCCGAAGATAGTGAGTATGTACGAGTGATTTTGTTGTATATTTTGAGCAGATACCAGCCTTTGTGCTGAAGATATTTGGTATTGATTCATTCAGTCTTTTTGTATATATGAGATCAACCTACGTGCCAATGAAATTTTGTATTGTATATTGGTCTGCATGCCGGCATTTTGAGATGATGGTTATGATGAGATAGGCATGTATTTTGAGATACACATTTATTGATTTATATGATTAGATTCATGGTATTTTGTGATTTGTTAATATGTTAATGAGATATTGGATGTATGGCTTGTGTTAGATGAGATATGGATTTTGTTACTTTGATATGGATGGAAATTAGGTGAGTTAGGCATGATGGAGTTAGGCTATAGGCATGGATCGAGTTAGGTTATAGGCATGGTTGAGTTAGGTTATAGGCATGGTTGAGTTAGGTTATAGGCATGGATTGAGTCAAGTTATGGTTAGACATGGATCAGTCAGTTTGGTTTAGACATGGTTGAGTTAGGTTGGTTTAGGCATGGTTGAGTCAGGTTATAGGCATGGTTAAGTTAGGTTATAGGCATGGATTGAGTCAGGTTATGGTGAGCCATGGATCAGTCAGGTTAGTTGAGGCATGGTTGAGTCAGGTTGGTTTAAGAATGGTTGATTCAGGTTGGTTTAGGCATGGTTGAGTCAAGTTATAGGCATGGTTGAGTTAGGTTATAGGCATGGATTGAGTCAGGGTATGGTGACACATGGATTAGTCAGGTTGGTTGAGGCATGGTTGAGTCAGGTTGGTTTAGGCATGGTTGAGTCAAGTTGGTTTAGGCATGGTTGAGTTAGGTTATAGGCATGGTTGAGTCAAAAGTAGCTATAATAAATGTATGTAGCCTAATTTCCAATTTTGTGATAAAAGGGGAACTAAGTTAAATGTGGTGTAAATGGCGAGTTAGGCATGGTTGATGAATTATTTTTAGAGTAGATAATGGCCGAGCTAACCTCCAAGGGCCCCACAGCCTCAAAGTGCTACCTACATAGTCTCGGTGAAAAGGGACCTCAGGCCAATGTAGTTCTCCAATGAGCTAGGGAAGAACATGAAAATGAGTTGGTAGGTTTTTGGGCATGTTGTGGGTTTAGGTTTAATAGGTGTGGGTAGATTATAGGTAAAATGATGTAGGGGAAGGTGATTATTGGTGAAAGGGGAAGACTATCCCAAAGGTAAGCGTCGAGGACCAAGTCCTGTATAAGGTAATCAAAACATAAACAAAGATGGTTAAAAGATAAGAGGGGGGCAATAAATCCACTTGATTGGGTAGGATCATACTAAGTAGATCATACCTTGGAGGGGGTGATGAACACAAGATCCTGAAAGGCATTGCATGATTAACTAGTTCTATGATGAAGGTAGTCACAGGATCACCAAATGTCTAAATTCCAAGATATCCCTTGAGACAATTGAGGAAATGAGAGTGAAAATGGTAAGGTGGGTGAAAGGTAGTTAATGTTATTTGTTTTGAGTGAAAAGTCTTTTGGGAAAGAGGTACCTAGGTCACAATGGGCAAGTCCATGACCAAATTTTTTTTTGTTGTGATATACCAATCAATGCGGGAAGTCTAGATGGGATAAATAATATGGTACTCCTTGAGGTCTTCATGAAGCTGATCGATGTGGGAAGCTTTGGTTTCTCTCATTTTTTTTTTTGAAAGATTCGCATAGCTTTCCTTCAAGGCAGCAGTCTATTTATAGCAGCAATTTTGTTGAGAGGAAGATGTCCTTTTGAGGGAGTCATCTTTTTATTAGAAGTTTGAATCAAGGATTTTTGGTCCCATGTGGAGGTCTTTGAAATCATGGACAAGACCAAGGTGAAGGATAGCACTGTTGTTCAAAAGGCAAGGTGGAACATGACCATGGGATCTCATCTAAAGGTAGATGAAAAGTATCCATGAGAATCATGCTATGTGGAGTGCCATGGTACACATATTCAAGAGAAGATAACAAGTGACGGGTACTCACATGATTCTTGTTTAATCGTTAGGGAGGTGTATGGAGTGGATAGCACTCAAGGGACGAGCCTGTAAAGAGACAAAGGGTGAGGTAGGACAATGAGTCAACAATAGAATGGTCGAAGATGTAATGCATTAAGGGGCTCAGGTTTGGGTTTACCATCAAGTGAGGATAAATGATAGGCACACTGATCCATAGGTATGAGTTATGATGTATGGTCCAAACTAATTAGGAGTGAATTTTCCCCGTTTACTTTTTTCTGCTTTGGTTACGTGTTAATTTTCTTTCCAAGACAAGGTCACTAACTTGGAAGGTTCATTCATGAACACGTTTGTCATAAGCACATTTGATACGTTGTTGGTAAACTTGAAGGTGATCTAGAGCGTTAAGATGACATTCATCTAATAACTCTAGTTGTGCTAAGCAGTCCTAACAAAAGTCATCATCAGTAAGCATGTCTTGGAGAGAAATGTAGAGTGAGGGGATCTAGACTTCAAGAGGCAGAACAACCTCTATACCATAGACCAGCAAAAATGGTGTGGCCGCAGTGGAAGTGTGAATACTAGTGCGGTATGCCCATAGGGAAAAAGGAATGTGCATATGCCAATCCTTCCCAGTATCGTCAACCACTTTCATGAGAATTTTGTTGAGGTTTTTGTTAGTGGATTTGGCTTGGCCATTGGTTTTATGGGTAATAAGGTGATGAGAAACTAAGCTGAATGCCGAAGGCGTCGCAAAGTTTTTGCAATGTTTTGTTTTTGAATTGTTTTCCATTGTCAATGATGAGGCGATGAGGGACACCAAAGTGAAAATGATGTGATGGTTAATTAACTCACATATATTCTCAGATTTCTATGGAGATGAGTGGTATGGATTCCACCCATTTTGTGTAGTATTCGGTAGCCGTTATGATCCATTGATGGCATTGGGAAGAATGAGGATTGATTTCTCTGACAAGATCCAAACCCCATTGAGAGAAGGGCCAAAGGTCACGAAGCGACCTGTAAGGCATGACTGGGTGTATGATGAAGGTTGGAATGTTGTTGGAATTTCACACAACATTTGACATAGTCACAACAATCATGGTTAAGGGTCGGCCAGTAATAGCCTAGGCGAAGAATACACTTAGCAACAGCAAGGCCACTAAAGTGACCTCCACATATGCCATCATGAACCTCCTTAATGGTATAAGGAATTTCAGAACTTGTGAGGCATCATAAGAGAATACCATCAAAGCCACGCTTATAGAGGAGTCCCCCTAGAATGATGAAATGAGAGACCTTTTTAAGGAAGGTGCGTTGTCTGTTATGGGTGAGATCAGGAGGTAAGATGGAGAGAGAAAGGTAGTCGGAGTACTGTTTATACCAAAGGTCACTCGGGTCAAGGGTGTTAGTTCTGATTGAGTAAACATCATGAGGTAAATAAGAAGGTGAATGGAGGCATTGTATGGTGACAAATATTTTGGAATCGAGCAGGGGAAGCAGGGTATTTGGGAAGCTAAGCAGGCCATGGTATCAGCAAATTTGTTGGTTGAATGTGGGATGGTTTGAAGGGTGTAATGATCAAAGGTGGTCAAAAGTATGTCTACATGATGTTTATACTTTTGAAGTATCTCGTTATGACATTGGTACATACCATTGACTTGGTTTATGACCAATTGTGAATCACCAAAGATGTGGATTGATTTGACATCTAGGGCATATGCGGCTTGGAGACCTAGTATGAGCACTTCATACTCGGAAATATTGTTGGTGCATTCAAAGTCTAGTTTGAAAGACAAAGGCATGGGTTCTCCATCCAGAGGAATGAGGATAATACTAGCCCCATCCCCATGCTGACACTTGGAACCATCGAAGAAAAGTGTCATTTGGTAAGGGGGTTCGTCCAGGGAAAGAGTAGCAATTGACTCATCGGGAAAGTCAAAATTAGAGGGTTGATCCCTAGAAATAGGTGCGTCAGCTAGTTGGTCAGTGATAGCTTGGCCCTTGATGGACTTTTGATGAATGAATTTGAGGTCAAGATCAGCTAAAAGCATAAGCCATCGTGCAACACGCTAATTTTGATAAGGTTTGGCATACATGAAGTGTAAGGGATCGGTGTTGGTCACGACATAGGTTTTGTGGTTGAGTAGGTAATGGCAGAGTTTGGTGGCAAATGAAAACTAAGGCTAAGAAAAGTTTTTCTGGATGGTTGTATCAGGTTTCATAGTCCAAAAGAGTACAGCTTATGTAATAAACCACCTGCTCCCTGTGTTGTTCATCACGATGAGCAAGCATGGCTCCCAAGGAATGATTGGAGTAGCTGATATGTATAGGTAAAAAGGTTGATCGTCTTTAGGTGGAATGAGTACATGGGTGGTTGGAGAAGGTATTGTTTTAGGGCCTCAAAATCTTTGTGATATTCATCATCCCATTTAAAGGAGACATCCTTCCTAAGTAAATGATGAAATGGTTGACACCGATAAGATAATTGTGAAATGAAATGGCGAATGGACTGCAATTTACCTTGTAGGCTACGGAGTTGTTGAAGGTTAGTAGGAGGAGGCATTTCTCAGAATGGCCTTGACTTTAGCAGGGTAAACTTCTATACCACGGAGGGAAATAATAAATCCCAGGAGCTTTCCTGAGAGAACCATGAAAGATGCACTTTTTAGGCTGAAGGCAGACATAATATTTAATGAGGCAGTCAAAGATGGTTTCGAGGATGGTGAGGTGCTTGAGCGATGTTTATATTTGGCCAAGAGATCATCCACGTAATATTCCATTATGCGATGCATGATATCATGGAAGATGTAAGTCATAACATGTTGATATGTAGCACCAGACTGTTTTTAAGGCCAAAAGGCATGACTCTATAGAAAAAGGTTCCCCAAGGGGTGATGAATTTGGTCTTGTGTTGATCTTCTGGGGCAAGTAAAATTTTGTTATAACTCGAGAAGCCATCCATGAGTGATAGCATCTCATGACCAGTGGTGAGGTCAACTAGTTGATCAATACCGGCAAGGGAAAGTCATATTTTGGGTAGGCTAGGTTGAGGTCACGAAATTCCGTGCAAATGCAGAGTCCCCTCTTTGCTTTAGTAATAGGGATAATGTTAGAAATCCAATGAGGATAATCAATGGGTAAGATGAAGGAAACGAAAAGAAGGCACTGAAGTTCTTCTTTGACGAGAAGAGCAATGCGAGGGTGCATTTTCCTCAGCTTTTGTTTGATAGGTTTGGCATTCAAGAATGGTTACGATATTGTGGACCACTATGGTGGGGTCAATACCGGGCATGTCTACATAAGACCAAGCGAAAGTGTGGTTATGATCTTAGAGAAAAGAAGTGATGGCTTCCTATTCAGCAGCATCTAAAGATTGTCTGATCTTTAGGATGTGCGGGTCATCCTGAGTATGAATGTTGATCTCGATAGTCAATTCATTCAACATGGTTTAGCATCTTAGAGGGTAACGACCAGATGAATATATGAGTCTTCTGCACCAAGGTAGGTGAGTATGGATTCATCATCCTGACATTGAATGATGTTAATTATAGGTGTTGTCATCATCGATCATTTCAGGATACAGGAATGGAAGAGTGGAAGGGGCCTCACCTTCACGTTGATAAGTCAAAGGCCCCAAGGAAATGGTGTTTATGAAAAAAAAAAAGTTAGGGGGGATAGATTCAGGATCCATCAACTCTATCGGTGAGGGTGGTGATGAAGGTGGAGTGGGTGAAGATGGTGATGAAGATGAAGGTGGAGAAGGGCTAGGGTCCTTAATGAGTTCAATGTGGGCCTGTTTGGTAGGAGGTTCTAGGGAAGCCGATACCACTATGGTCATTATGTTTATAGGTGGTACATGGAATAACAGTATGGCGGCCTTGCTCATAAAAGCCAAAACCAAAACCCTTCCACTGCACAGTGGTGTAGGAAGGTGTGGGTGAAATGGCGATTGGTAAGTGATTGGAAGTCAGCAGAAAATGGGTGGGGTTGTGATGGTGGTTTAGGTGTGTAAGTGGTAGTATCAAGTCCCCCATAGGTGAGACTAGTACAAAGATGAGGAGGACCATAAAGGAGGCATTCTCCTATATGGTGATCATAGTGAGGGTGTTGGTGAAGGCTTCCATACTCCTATGCGGAGTAAGGAATGTGTTGACACTATATAGGCAGTACTCCCCCAGAGTGAGGCATTGAAAAACACCTTCCAAGGGATCAGTGGTTGGTATGTAGGTAGCTGGAATGGATGATGTGTCAGAGGTCAATGCAGAGGTGGAGTTAATGGATTGGGAAGCTAATGGGTCAACCATGGAGGTTATAGCAGTGGTAGGAATGGAGGAGGTATACATGAGGTGAAAGTAGCGGCTATACTGGTAGGTGGAGGTGTAGGTGAAGTGGTATTGGTTGTGGAGGTAGACGGCTTGACAGGTATGAGCACATCATTGGGTCGGTAAAGCATGTTGCATGTTTTGAAAGGTGATGGGTCAGCTGGAATGGTATAAGTGTGTCCTTCATGTTCAAAATTTACACAATGATGCAAAGTGGAAGGAACACAACCCATGACATGGATCCAGGGTCTACCAAGCAACAAGTTATATTGGAATTCCCCCTCTAAAATGTAAAACAATTTTGGAACAGTACGGGGGCCCATGTGAACATGAAGGATGACATTGCCTAGTGTGGAGGTGATAGCATCATTGAATGAATGCAACATGACTGGATGTTTATGCATGCAATTATCTAGGTATGCACATTTGAGTAAATGCATGGGATGAAATGATGTTAATGCTAGTGCCTCCATCAATCATCACATGACGTACCTGTATGTCATCAATGTGGATAGAGATGAAGAGGGCTGGGTCCAGGTCATCATTTTGGTGTGGCGCAATCTCCTCCTTTGAGAAGCTAAGGGAGGCCACTTGGTGAACAAGGTGAGGTGAGGATGAAGGTGGTAATTTGGTGAGAGAGGCTACATGATAGGGTGTGATAATGGAGGCTATGGGTGTAGGTTCATTGGGTAAAACCTCAATAGATTGAAGAACCTCCATGAGGGCTTGACGATGGGATTCTGAGGTTTGGATGAGGTCATATAAGGACATTTTGAGGGGAGATTGGTGTAATTGTTTGAGCATGGTGTGATGTGTGACACCATTAGAAATGGGGTATGTGGGGCCACAAATAGTGATTTTAGGTATGGGTGTAGATGGTATGTTGGGTATAGGATTGGTTGGTGGGTCAGTTGCCTTTTATTTTCCCTTTTATGCACATGTAGTGACGTGTATCATGTTTGATTTGAGGGGAGTTTAGCAAATGGAGAAGGTGTAGGGTGAGTGGTATAACATGAAGGGAAAAAACCTACCAGAGGAGAAAAACCCTATGAGGTGAGTTGGGTGCAATGACATTTGGGTGGTGGCGTGGCAAGTTCTCTGATGCAAAGCCATGTTAATTTCAAATCTTGAGGAGTGGCTCTAGGAGATGTGAGGGTGGAGGTTGTGGTTGTTGAGTGGGTAGTGTGGGAATGGGTGTTGGTGAAGCAGGATCCTCATCAAGAAGGTCATCATCATCAAAGTTGGTTTCTGGTGGACATAATTTTGGGATAAGGATGGTTTTTAAGGCCTTGTAGTTCTCCACATCATGCCCTGGCACATGATGGTATGCATAAATTTTAGTATCGTCAAACCCTTTTAGGCTTGGGTTTGAGGGGGTCATAAGGTCGGAGTGGTACAATAATGTGATAACAAAAGTCTCAAGGAGGTTGATGTAAAATTTTGGTCATAGTGACCCTGCTAAAGTGGTAATCACAAGTGGGCAAGTGAACGTGGGGTTTGGGTGTAGGTGTGGTTGATTATGGGTCAAGGAACTATTTTTGAGAAGAGGTATCATGGAAGGGGTTGTGACAGGGTTGAGTTATGGTTGTATTGTGGTTTTAGGTATCAGTCGAAATGTGTTTGGGTAGGGGTACAATAGATGGATGGGTAGGAGCATGTGTGGTTCTTTGACTATCTTATGTGTGGGTTAGTGGGAGTTTTGTTTTTGCACCCCCATAGTAAATCACCTATCTTGGGTAATCTAGGTGATGTGGGTGTACAAGGCCTAGAAGGAAACGTCAGATGGAGGAAGAGGGTGAGTTACCCATGGGGATTCCCCATAAAATGTGTCTGTGAAGATGTAGAATTGGCTAGCTTCATACTTCCGTGGGTAAGAGAGATGAAAGTAGGTCTGAGTTGGATTTGGGTAGTGGTAAATGCTCGTAAAGAGGCAAAGGTATCTCAACTGGGTCTATGATGGGTGGAGGAAATGATGGGAGCTCCTCTATAAGTGGAAGAACATATAGGTGCTCCTCTGTGGGTGGAGGAGGTTATGAGTGCTCCTTGTGTGGAGGAGGTAATGGGAGCTCCTCTATGGGTGGAGGAGGTATGGTAGGTAAAGGTTCTCTAAGGTGTGAAGCTAGGGGTGAGATGGTCTCAATGTTAGCGGAAGACCCCTCTATAGGTGATAAAGGAGATGAAATGTGTTTCGGTCTGTTGGTGAAGGAAAAGGGGAGGTTGGTTCCGACATGGTTTGAAGGTGGATAGTGGGCTAGGATTTCCTCTATGGAAGGATGTGGGGTAATTAGGTCTTAATGGCAGACAAGTATGTCAGTAAAGATAGTGTGGACCATCGCAGTCGTATGGGTATCATGAGTTGATGTCTTACTGGTTTGATTGGATGATAGGGGCAAAATGGTTGGGAAATGGTTTCTTTGAAGATTTACATATGTCAGGTTGGGGGTGGCATTGGGATTATCCATGGTTAACTCACCTTTCTCGATAATTTCTAACAATATTCTTGAAAGTGATGTAGTTGACATCACTATGACCCTTTACTTGATGATAGTTATATAAATCATGTTCTTTATACCATGCGAGCATGGGGTGAGCAGGGTCAAAACTAGTGTGTGTTTTATGGGTGGAAGGGTGATGGCTATGGCTTTGATAAGATTTTCTAAGATAGAAGAGTAAGGTTCCCCAATTGGGGTATATTTTTGTTCTTGTCTGAAGATGAAAAGTCTCTGATAAGTGAGAGATTAGATGAGGGTGTATCCTAATTCTGATGGATGAGAGGAGGCTAGCCTTGAGTACCACTATGTTAGTGGTGCCCTTAGCTTTTGAATAATTGATTTGCTGGTTTGGAAGAGGAAGAGGTATCATTTGACTTAAATGCCAAATTCTTATTACGTAGTTAGATTTTCTTCTCTTCGATGGCCCGAATCTCTAACTTTCATGCCATAGTGAATGCCTCATCAAATGTTCAGAAGGTTTGGACCTGCAAGGTTGGGGAGATATGTCTGGTGCAAGCTCATGTGAAGAGTTCAATGATTTCAATTTGTGGCAGTTGGAAGGTAAGTTAATTGATTAGGCTGTGCTAGCGAGTGACAAAATCTAGGATAGATTCATCCTCATGGACTGGACGTGTGGAATATAGATCGGTCATGGTAACCTTCGTTGATGATATTGATAGATAAATGATCCAAGAAGGCATGGGATATCTGATTGAATGAGAATATAGAGTGTTTAGGTAACCCACTATACCAGTCTAATGTAGGTCTAGTGAGGAACATGGGAAAGGTTGTCAAAAGTAAGGCATCATCATGGGTGATCAGATAACACCCATGTTTGAATGACCGTAAATGTTGTTGTGGGTCTTCTTTACTATTGAAATTATTGAATTTAGGCATTTCCCAATGCACAGGGTATGAATGGATAGGAATGGATGGGTGAATAGGCTCGTTGCAAATCTCGTCGTAGGTGAGAGTGTTGCAGGAGCCAGAAACCGATGCCTCCAATGTCTGCATCTTGTCCAACATCAATTTAATTAGGTCATTGGTGGGTTGTGATGATTGGATGCCTCCTGTAGCATGAGGAGGTTGGTTTTGGGCATATAACAGGGGTGGCACTCCAGTGTATGGGGCTGTCATGTAGGGTGGTGGAGAAGAAGGTAGTGAAATAGGGGGTACGTACCTAGAATGAATAATGGATGAAACAGGAGGTTTTTGGTAGTATGTATATGGGGGTGGAAGGGTCATGGTAACCCTAGTGGAAATAGGGGCTAATGATTGTGGAATGGAAAGAACCACGTTCTGAAATGGGGTAGGGGTCACTGAGACTGGAGGTGGGAATGTAGCTACAGGTATATGTGAGACATTAGGGGATGGATGAGGTTGTGTTTGGGGTAGTCGTCAAGGGTACGGTGGATGTAATGGGTGCCACAGAGGTAACAAATGCATGGCGGTCATAGTGGGTATAGGACCTAACTGCTGAAATGACTAGGGGTAAGGTGGATGCGGGTTAGCACGGAGCTAGATGGGGCTCGATGTGGAAGTGGGTGAGAGAGTCTGGTGGATAGATATGGGAATATACATATATCAACTGACCTGAGGCGTCTCGAGTGGATGAGTGGGAAAGGTAAAACTATAAGGTGGAAGGGTTCTGGTCAAGGAGTCGTGTGAACTCCTCATCTCTGGTAGCGATAGTAGTAGGCTGGATGGGATCCATGACTGGTGATAAAATAGAAGGTGGTGAAGGAATAGGTGGGAGTGGTTGACAACTGGCATGAAATACGAGGGTGCTTGCTTGTCTTCGAGTCAGCATCATGTGAACTAGTACTGATCAGGTAGGGCTTCTTCTCTGTAAATGATATAGAGAACAATAGGAATAGGTGAATCTGGTGATACAAAAAGTGGATTAAGTACCAAATGGTGGCTGGAATGTGAAACAGGATAACTGATGCCAGGTTAGGGAAAACTGACGTCGGTTAGGGGTAACCGCTGCCGGTCACTATAGAAAATGGACAGTAAGTAAACAAACAAGGCAGAAGGTAAAATTTGATAGGTATGCCAAATCTGAAGATGTTTAAAATGTCAATGGGAATAATGATAGTGATAGAGACTATGAAAAGTGGAAGAAAATGAATAAAAATGTCCTTTTGAGTAGGTTAGCAAAAGGACATGGAACCGACGTCGGTTGGGTATAACCGATGGTGGTCAGAGGTAACCAATGATGGTTACTATGAAATTGAAACAATGATGAAAGAAAGTGGTTGTGAATTAAAATCTGATGTAGAATCAGACCCATAATTCTGAGAATGATGATGATATGGCCCAGGCACACTCAGGTGAAGTTGGAATACACCAGCTGTGATGAGGAGCATGCAAGGATGAACAAAAAAGTGATGAACGTGATCTCTCACCTCAAAATGCAAGCCAAGAAAAAACACTAAGAAAATGTGATCCTAGGAGTGCCTTTTCTATTATGTTTGTTTAGCTTATGCTATTTAGGGACTGACACATGAATTGTGAAATAGAGTTTTTGGTGAGGATGGCTTTCTACAAAGAAGGAGATCTAAAAGGTGATGTTTTAGGTATGTTATGGTGGGGGCAGGGCTTCGCTCTGAAGTATGACTTGACAGAGCAGTGAGCTGGGTGCCCACTGTGCCATGATCATGTGATCACCTACAACTTCTTCCAGGTAGGATGTTGTTTAAGAATGTATGTATTTTGAATTTTTGTGTGGTTTGGTAAGACTCAGAGAAAGAGAAAAGGATAGAAGTGCTTTTCTACGATTCATTTGTCAACCATCAGTTGGTCATGACTTCCAGTGTATAGGTTACCCTCAATTAATGTGAGCTAATGCAATAAATCAGAATGGAATGCACTTATTTTTAAACCCAAATCGAAAATGTGAAATTGGATGACATAATAAGATGAAGAGGAAGAGGGATGCTCTTTCACTACAATGCAAAAAACATGAAGAAATGGTTCTTTTTAATTACACCAAAAGAAAAGTTTCCTTTAGAGCAAATAGAAAGAAGAGGTGGATTACCAGGGAAGAAAATTAGTGTGTACACTTTTCAGAAGGGAAACAAACACACAATTTTTTCCTAGGAATGAATGAAATGCAAGGAACCCCGGATGGGTCCCACCGGTGTGCCAAAATGTTTCACCTTTTTCTTAGATTATTTCTTTAAAGTGTTGATGAAACAGATAGGGTAACGGGCATAGGAGGAATACCTGTTCAAATTTTGGTTGATGGGTTGTTGCACATGTGCGTATGACTTCTGAATCCACAACTGATTGTGAGAGCTTCCTTTTGGCTAGGAGGAACTACCTGTAATGAAAACAAGACCACCAGAAGGAATTAAACAATATGGGAAGTGAACTGCCTAGCGTATGCTAGATCTAGGAAGTATGATACTTCCTAGATGGCCGTGTCAGTCCACTATTTTAAACAATTTAATGCTGTAAACAAAGTAAATCCTATTTTTATTTTAAAATGATTTAGGTATCTCACTTAAAAACACAATAAGAAATAGATCTAATCTAACAAGCTAAGCTAGAATAGAATCCAAAGGTCAAATGATTGGTTTTGGGTCTCTGCAGGTTTGATAAAGGTCTCAGGTAGATCACAGGTGAATGAGGGTGAGATGAAATTAGGTGGGTAGGTCTCTGTTCTAGGCTTGTGTGGGAAAATACAGAGACCTGTGTATAGGTCAGGGGTGACCAACGATAGTTAGGTGTAACCGGTGCCGGTTACTTGTGAGATCTTGAAATGTCACAGAATAAGCTTTAGGTCTCCTTTTTGATTACACAAAGGACTTTGGTTGGTTGGGATGAGGTATTGGGTGACTGGAGTAGGATTTTGGTGAGGTTTTAATGGGTATATGGAGGTGAAAATGTTGGAGAAGGTCAATAGGGGGCAAGATAAACAATGGATGATAAAATGATGATGAAATGAAATAAACTAGGAAAGTATGATGTTATACTTACTTGGATTCCATTCCTGAATGCCTGTGTGTGAGGGATGGAGGTGCTGATGATGGGTTTGAAGGTTGTAAGTGATCACCAACTGAAGAAAATCTTCTGCATGGGCTGCATGTACACTCCTCTTTTCTTAGATGGATCAGATCATGGCTGGGATGGTTGTGCAGGATAGATGCTCAATCTCCTTCCTTGGATGCGGGTTTTCACTGGAATTTTTGCTCTCTAAAGATGTGTTATCTCTCTGAGATGTGTTCTTTCTCATCAAATTTCTCCCAATGTTTGCCAGCTTCTAACTTCCAACCTTGAGAATAAGGTAGTTTAGGGGTTAAAAGGGGTAACTGACGGTGGTCTGGCTTAACCGGCGACGGTTAGGGGTAACCGACATGTCAGTCAAGGTGGGATTTCCTAGGTTTACTAAACTAGGGAGATCCTCCTAATTTCCTTCGATCTCATGTCATTATCCCACGGATTAGACTGAGAGCTTCTTGTGAGCATGTGGGAATGTGGTTAGAGGGAATGTAGGCATTGATTTTTAGGGTTTGGGTAAGTCTTAGTTAGTTATGGAAACTTACTAAGAATAGGTCTTAGGTTGAGTTGGCTTGATGAGGTGTTTAAGTGAAGTGTATGTGTGCATATTATTTAAATAAAATAATTAAATAATAAATATAGTGACGATAATACATTAATTAAATTAATATTGGTGGGGTAAAGGGGGTCATGGCTAGGTAAATTTAATAAAGGGTTCTTATATTTTGAGGGACGAAAGGGGAGTGTGACCTAATTTTAGTGTCTACAGTCAAAGGGAAGAGATGATAAACCGACAAGACTACCCATCCCTTATGGTTCAAATGGGAGGAAGATTGGATCATCACTCTCTAAGAGTTTCATAATTTGATTTGTGGTTTTAATGGACACTATTTCAACATATATTGATTTACCATTATATATTTTTTCCCCCTCAAATGTTTTTGGGTCAACGACTTCAACCTTCAGAACGCTTGGGGTGATCGGGGCTAACTCTTTTGATGGAGGTGGTTTGTTTAATTTATTTGCAGGAATTTCATACTCCATATGGACTCCTTTTTTCTTCTTAAGGTTTTCTAAATGTATATTGAAGGGCTTAGGATCCCCTTGAGCGATGAAAACCTTCCCCAAATGGTGGAATCTAATCTCCTGGAACATGGTAGAAGGGATAGCCTTCATTTGATGAATCTAGGGTCTCTCGAGGATCATGTTATAACTTTTTTCCTTGTCGATAATGTAAAACTCATTCAAGATAGTTTTTGGACCAAGTGTGACTGGAAGAACTATGGTTCTAATCGAGGTCGCTTTAATATTTTTGTACCCCGTAATGTGTTTCTTGTAGAGGAACAATTTGTCTCTCCATATCCCAACTTCTGTAAGAAAGAGAAGGGAACCACATTTACAGCATCCCCATCATCAATCATGGCTCTCTTAATATAATTTTTATAAACCCAAAATTGTAAAAATAAGGCATAATCACCTCCTCGGGAAATTTCGGCGTCAAATGGCATCTTTTCTATATCAAAAACAAACCCAATATCCCTATCATTCTATCCCGAAGGATGTATGTCAAAGTCAATATGATTTATTTGAGCACTATGAGGTAGTTTAACATGGATTAGATGACAAATACCTAGTGCATTGAGAAACGCAGAATGATGTGAAGTTGAATTCTTCAGCAAATCTAGAAACGAATTGTGACAAAAGGTCTCATTCAAATCCGATATTAAATCATAGGCTTCTATTAGTTTTGCGATTATAAGAATGTCATCCTATGGGAAGGAAACAGTGGGTAGGAATCCTGAAACATACTCCTTCATCTGAGTTATTGCATTAATTTCATGCTCAACTAATCCTAATATTTGTGTATTATCGTTTAAACCAAGGTTAGGAGCAACCTGAGAATTGTTAGAAGTTGAGGCTTCGTGATCATTTTTCCCTATAGGGATGTCCTTTTTTATATTTTAAGGATTCACTTGGGAATCCCCATGATGTTTAGGGTTTGAATTTTGATGTGTGAAAGGTCTAGTATGAATGGGTTATGGGTTTGTTTCAGGATTTGTTAGGAACATGTCTACAAAGAGTTGCCTTTGGTTTTAGGGAAGTCTTTGCAGAAACTTGTTGCAATCATTATAGGTCCTATTGTCATGACCTTGAAACTTATGGAAACCACAATATAGGTTAGGGTCATAATATCTTGGCCTTTGATAAGCATCTTGGTGTTGTTGATTATAACCTCAGTCGTAGTTTTTAAATTGGTTGTTATACCCATGATTGGTTTCCCCTTGGTTAGAGTTTTGATACTAGTTTGGGCCTTGGGTTTGATTTCTTTTTATGATGGATGATTTAAATTGACCGTATTGACAGAAGACACATTGTTAGGGCCTCTTTGATTGCTAGAGTCATTTTTATTGTTAGTGTTGTCATTGTTTAGAAAACCAATGTTCTTGGCTTGATCAGTAGCACTATTCATGGTAGAACCATGATTACGATTCAAACCCTTAGGTCCCTAGTTTTTGGAACCATTGTTTTGATAATTTACATTATTTTTATTTAGAGATACTAATTTCCCATTGGGACCATAAATCTTATGCCCACTATCAATAGCCACTTGGTCAATCCAAAGCACACCTTCCAAAAATTCCTCAGAACCAATTAGGAAAGGAAACTTTTAGACCTCTTCCCTAGTCTCTCAATTGAGTGAATGAAGGAAAAGATCACAAAATTCCATCTAGTCCATATTGGGTGCACTTGTAGAGGAATAAAGAACTTGGCGCCATCTCTGGATGAAATGAGTCACAGATTCGTTTTTCTCCTATCTAATATGTAGGAACTCCCTAGTCCCTGTACACAACAACTTGTTCATGTTAAATGATTTGATGAACTTAGAAACAAGTTGTTTAAAGGAATTTATAGAAGCTTCTGGAATACGGTAATACCAATCCAATGTGATTCCTTCGAGAGTATTTGGAATATCTTAGCCACTATAACATCCCAAAGAAGGAAATTTCTGATAGCAGTAGCATAGGCCTTGATATGAGCATTTGGGTCTCCTTCTCACTTAAATTTTGGAAGATCCAGCAATGGGCACAGAAGGATGACACCACATATGGTGAAGTACAGAGTATCATTTAAGTACTCAGCGTATATACCCATTACGTAAGATTCCACCATTGAAGATCCTTGATGAGGAGGTGGAGGAAGAGGAGTTAGATAAGCTACATTATAAGCATTTACGGGAACATATGGGATCTCTTGATATGGTATATAGGGAGTAGGAATGGTATGTGGGTCCATCTGGGGAGTTTTTGAATACATTTGTATGTAAGGTGGGATAGTACCAGGATATGGACTAGTGGGCGTAAAACCAAGGAATGTCACATTACTTATTTTGCCGGCATTTGAGAACACACTTTTGGCTAGCCCTTGCGTCGGATAAGCTTCAGAAGGATGAGGACCCATCCCTAGTGTGTCTAACCCTGTGATAAGGTAACCTAGGTTTGAATGAACCTGATAACCTTGTTGTATAGGATATTGCATTGGTTGTTTATTGGAAGGGACGTATCCTTTGTTGTCAACTAGATACCCCATGTTCTACCCTATTACATGTGTTGGTTGTGAAGTCTGGGAACTTTCTAGTTCTCTAATCCTACCCACTAAAGTAAAAATGAGATCGTTGAGAGAGGATTGAGTTCCTTGTTGGGGTGCATGTGGCGTAGGGTTGTATTGAGCAGGCTCATGATACCAAGATATGAATTGTTCAGTGTTATAATTCTTGTCTTCCTCAGAAGCAATAATCTTAGGATAGGAATTTGAAATCTCAGAGGCTCTAACATTCATCCTATCCAAAGAAACATATATTTGATGAAGAGGATTTTCCATTCGTGTGAATATATCATCTTCTATTGATTGCATGGAAATGTGAGGTCTTGACAAGACTATGTGGTAAGAACCTTTTCCATTTGCGATACCAATGTGGTTTGCATTGGGTTGACTATATTGTGTGTTTAATAGTTGATCAACCTCCTCCATCCTTACATAGCTAATGGGGTTTGACGTGTAACTAGGGGAGGTTTGGACGTTGCTTGTGTCATTGTCACCCCACCTCAAAATATAAGGGGGATTTTGTGGTTAAACATTAATGTAATATCTATCAGAGCCAAATGGCCCACCAAACTCTCTTCCAAACATATTTTATAAAGTATAAAATACCTAACAAAATAGGGGAAAAAATGGAGAGGTGAGGTAATAACAATGAAAGAAAAAGGAACAAGAAGGAATTAATCCTTCACGTCGGGTTCACTAATTTGTACAACAGAAAATCAACACGTGACCTTCTTCACACCAGACCTCTCGAGGTCGTGTTGTAAATATCTTCCCCCCGGGTAGATATAGACAAACCAAAGAATATGGAAATCAAAGAAAACTCAAACCATGACATTTATTGCATCACCAACGGTCAAGCGGCAGGTAAGGGGTGCAGGTAAAAAGTTGTCGACATGAAAATGGATGCGCCCTGGCGTAGGTAAAATTTTTTCAATATGAAAATGGATGCGCCTTGGCACAGGTAAGGGGCGTAGGTAAAAAGTTGTCGATATGAAAATGGATGCACCCTGACGCAGGTAAGGGGCACAGGTAAAAGGTTGTCGACATGAAAATGGATGCACCCTAGCACAGGTAAGGGGCGCAGGTAAAAAGTTGTCAACATGAAAATGGATGTGCCCTGGCGCAAGTAAGGGGTGCAGGTAAAAAATTTTCGACATGAAAATGGATGCGCCCCGGCGCAGGTAAAAAGTTGTTGACATGAAAATGGATGCACCCTGGCGCAAGTAAGGGGCGCAGGTAAAAATTTGTCAACATGAAAATAGATGTGCCTATGGAACATGTAAGGGTATGTTGACATGAGGATGGATGCGCCAAGGTGCACCTTCAGGAGGTGTAACATTTTGAGCGCTGACAGGAAGTAGACCCTGACCCAGATATTTAAATGGCCATAACTTTTCACAGGGAGCTTGGATTCATACAAGGTTGGACTTTTCAGAAATATTACGAGGCCCTCTATCCAACGAAGACTGGATATATTTAATTGGGTGAGAAAAAATTCTTAAAATAGCAAAATATAGTTTGCCACTTTTTTGGTTTGCTAGGGTTCTCACCTACCACCATAATGAGATGAATTAAATGTAACCTGGAGGTGGTTGGGGAAGATTTGGATTTCCTCTCTCTTGTCTCTCTCATTATTCCTATAAATTGTAAGGAGGGGATTCTTTCTAAAGTTTGGACATTCTTGTTTTGCCCCTCCCTTCTTCTCTTTGGCAGGTGAATTTTTGGAGTTTAAACCTCCCATCTAAAACTGTAATGCAACTTTTCCTCTTGGCATTTTGTAGTGTATTGTATCAATTTTTGGAGCAAATAATGCATGCCTGTGGATGATTCTCAACCCTCTCTATATTCATTTGCCTCCTCCTGATCTTTCACTACAAATTTGATTATCTGTGCATGATCTTGCATTGCATTTTAATGGTTTGTGTTTATTGGCAAGATAGGTGTTCTTCATTCCTTGGTGCATCACCTTTGTTAGTTTAGGTTTATTTTATGCATTTTCTTACCCTGTCTCCTTGGAAAGTTAGATTAGGTTTTTTGAGTAAACTGTCTACATTTTTATGTGTGCATCTAAACAGAGGAATAGGAACCGGCCTTCATCCAGACAGCTTTCCTGATTTCGCAAGGTCCCACACTTGGGAAAAGATCCATGTTATACAATCACACTGAGAGTCTAAACCCATCGAGTTGCAGACATTCAGGGGTGCTTTGATTTTCCATCAACAGGTCATGCTAAGATAGCCAATTTAGAATGAGTGTGAATGTGAGTGTGGTGATGGGGATCAAGCTAATGGGGAAATCTTATATCTTCAGCACGCAATGTCAAGATCTATAAGTCGACGGAAAAGAATGCTCTCCTAACTTGAAGTGGTGTGATGGCTCGGTCTAAAATAATAGCGTCTCGTACACTCAAATAAATGTCAAGATCAGTCGATATCCTATTTTTTGGTTTCTGAACATGCAAAAAATTACCTGCGGGCACCTCGTATAGATATCCAAACAAGGTCATGGAAGTAAGAACGAGAGGCATGATGGAGCCATAGGTATTTATGGGAAATTTTCCTGTCTATTCCAGAATGTATTAGCCTTATTGGCTACTTTATTCAGTAAGGAAATTTATGCAATAATATCTACTAGAAGTAGTGAAGATTTGAATACTAATGTACGTAAACTAGTGTCAATGTCTAATTGACTAGCAGGCCCGTTGGGTTGTCGGACCTAAGGATCACAAGCAATACTCGTGGAGGTTGTGGCTATTGGACTTCTCCTAGAAATAGTGTTTTATTACACACATGACCATTCAAGGGCCACACCCTCCATGAGTCTTTGGATGTGAGCCTTAGTTCTCAAAACCTGATGGGCCTGAGCACTAGTCAATTATACATTGACACTAGTTTACGTATATTAGTATTCAAATCTTCACCACTTTCACCAGATATTATTGCACAACTTTCCTTACTGAACACAACAGCCGATAAGAATAAGAATTTCTTGACCAGACTAGAAAATCTCCCATAAAGACCTGTGGCTCCATCATATCTCTCGTTCTTACTTCCATGACCTTGTCTGGAAATCTATATGAGGCACCCACAGGTCATTTTTCGCTTGTTCAACAACCAAAAAATAGGATCTCGACCGAGCTCAACATTTATTGGAGTCTACGAGCGGCTATTATTTCAGACTGAGCTATCACACCACTTCAAGTTAGGAGAGCATTCTTTTCCTTAGACTCGCAGATCCTGACATTGCATGTTGAACATATAAGATTTCCCAATTAGCTTGATCCCCATCAACACACTCACATTCATACTCATTCTACACTAGTTGTCTCAACAAGACCTCAAGAGGTCGGGTGTGAAGAAGGTCATGTTTTCATTTTCTGTCATACCTTAACCTTCCAATATTCCACTCTAAATATCATAGCACAACCATCACTTCCCAACTTGCCCGCCAATATCAAATTTCATCTTAAGGTAGGAACATGTATGATATCCTTTAATAGCAATGTATTTCCATTTTACATCTTAAGCTAAATAGAACATTTTCCAACTATGCTGCAAGGCTCATCATCACTAAGCACAACATGCCCAAACTCCCTTTGAAAATAATCAACAAAATAATTCCTATGTTGAGTAGCATGGAAAGAATCCCCCGAATCTAAAACCCAAGATTCAGCAATATTATGCAAAGAAAGAATCAAATCATCCTGACATAAATTACCCGTTGCCACATTTGCATCCTTGTTTTCTTCCTGTTCTTTCTTCTTATCCCGAAGCTCCTAATAGTCCTTCTTTGCATGCCCAGACTTTCCATAGTACCATCATACTATCTTGTTTTTAGATTTTATCCTTGCCTGATCTTTCTATTTTCCACGACCTCCTCTATTCTTCTATCTCCCTCTAGTTTGCACTATCAAAGCATTCACTGAAGTCAAATATTCCTCAGAGCTTTTTCTTCTCATTTCCTTGCTTAGAATCACCCCTACAACATCCTCAAACTTCAACTTTTAGTTAGCTAGAACTGATTTTCATACCGCCATTACTAGGCTATTCCAACTCCTAGGTAAAGAGAACAGAATTAATAAATCCCTGACTTCTTCATCAAATTATATTATAACTGAAGGTATTATATTTACAACCATATTAAAATCATTTAAATGATCTGCTCCTGAACCATTCTCAGACATCTTCATATTAAACAACTTTTCCATCAAAAATATCTTGTTATAGGCATAAGGTTTTTCATACAACTTCCCTAATGCATCAATCAGTTCTTTTTTAGTCTTTCCCTTCGAAACATTAAATAATTCCAAATATGCAATACATAGATGGATTGTCCCAAGTGCCTTCTTATCTAGCAAATCCCATTCTACATCTATCATGCTCGAGGGTTTTTTTTACTTTCTCGAACAGTGGAATATAAATATCCTTATGATAAAGGTAATATTCCATCTACATCGTCCAAGGATTGAAATTCTTCCCATTGAATTTATCAACCCTTGATCTTCCATCATCTATCATAGCTCCCACTCAAGCCAAAACTTTATTTGTGATTCAACACTTCAGAAAACAAAACCAGGCTCTGATACTAATTATTAGGAAATAAGTGATAAAATACACGGAACAATCCCTCACACATTCGCAATAGTAGAAAAATAATATGCATAAATTATCACAGATCTGAAATAAAAGTGCAGAATAAAAATAACACAACACAAAGAGACAATAATTAATGTGGTTCACACAATTTAGGTTACATCCACCAATTTTCACTTGCTCAAATTTTATTACAAGCCACGTCTACTATCAATACAATACCCACATCTATTTGGATTTATGCTCAACTAACTCTAGTGAATTCACACCCGAATTCACACACATCTGCAATGTTACATCAACCCTACCATATGCGCAAAACCACATAAATAGGTAACTACTTAAGCAGTTTCAAAATACCATGGGTTCCAAAACTATATGCCAAAACCAACCCATAAACCTATGGGTCAAAAAACCCACCCATATGAGAAGAGCATGTGGAAAGTGTACAATACTTCTAGTGTATAGTTTTCAACACTTCTACACATGAAAATAGGCTCCACAACCTAGGAAATTGTGTTGTTGGGACTCTAGACCGCAAAACTGGGTGACTAATTCATCCAATAATGCCCCCCTCATTTGGGGTGTATACAACGTTGCGAGGAGTATGTGGCCCAAAGGAGGACCTACCACTGAAATAAAATTGATACCTTGAAGGGGGGTGTGCTTAGTAGAAACCAATGCACATGCAAGAAAAGTGGCTAGAAACAAGTGTTAGTGCAAGCAAATACAAATAGGCATATAAAAAACAAGATACAAGATAGCAAGTAAGAATACAAATTATATTGTGAAAAGAGGGTTTCAAACATGGGAAATCACTCATGATGTTGCAAGAAAATCGAGGCTAAGGTGGCAAAAAGAACACAAGAAGTGAATAAGCTAGACAGATCACAAATCCCCCAAACAATGCCATACGATAATAAGAAATGGAAAAGAATGAAAAATAATAATCTAAATACCATGGTATCAAATAGATCTAAAATACAAAATTCTACACATGGAGCAACCATTATCATGTTAGAAAGATATAAAGGATGTCAAAGGTTATATAATATGATATTAGTGTGCTATGAAAAATGAAACAATAACACTTGTAGAGTATACGAAAGTGGATGCCCCCAAGATTCTATTATGGGACTAGTAAGAGGTATTGTGTCAAGCATCCATGCTAAGTGTAATGATATATGCAAATTCTATGATCATGACTAGAAGGAAAGAAAACACACATGCGTATATAGAAAGACAATGAATTATGAAATATATGTCTAACGCGTGTAGTAAAGTGTACATGCAATGAGTAAATGCAAGAAAGACTAAGTATGAACCAAGATATGTATTATGTTGTGGATGAGATGGAATGAAATGAAATCTTAATGTGCGAGGAGTCGTGTGCCATCCCTAAGCGAATGTGAATGAGTATGCATGAATTGAGGTTCATTTATACATGCCCCCTTAACAGTCAAGAATCAACTATAGAGAAAGAGTGCATCATCAGGAAATCATTTGATTGCATGCACTAGAAATATGTGATCTTGAAGTGTAAAACACATAGAGTGAGTGAGTTTGGTGAGGTACGTTTTAGATTAAAACCCTCAACATTCGAGTGTGAACCGTGAAACTAGAGTGTGTCATCGGGAGATTAGTGCAGTGTGAAAAACATTTAGGTCATGAATGCACAAAATATGTATAATGTGAAATAGAAGATGTGAGAAAGATATGTGATGAATGTGCAATGGGTGAAAAGTGTAGTGTGTGATGTTCATGTATATATTATGCCCTCAATATTCACGTGTGAACTGAAGCACAAGAGTGTGTAAGAGGGTAATGAGGATACATGTGTATCAAGACGTGTGTCGAATACTAAATGTGAAGTAAGAGGTGCAATAATATAATTGTGAGACACATGGTGATTCTATAAAGGGGGAGAATAATCATGATGCCCCCCAAGTGTATGATGGTAAATGTGATCAAGTAACATCATTTAAGAGATAGTCATTGTCATGGTAAAAACCAAATGGAGATGCATCAGAGACATGATAAGCAATAGTATCTGGTTGATCAAGTAAAGAGCCATTATGACATATATTATACATACCCATTTCTTATTCCTCATTAGTGAAAGGTGGTGATGGATGTATCCATGTCCATACAAACTAGTAAGGTTTTGCGAATAACCGAGAAAGGAGTCATTGAAAATGAAAACGTGGCCAAAGGTAATGGGGAATGAAATGTCGATGTGATTGGGATCTAATGTGCCGCAAATGTAGTTGAGCCATGATTCTCCAAGAATAAGTGGTGAAATGCACAGACTGCATGCAATAAACACTTATAAATGAAATACTCATAGGCCATAAACAAGAGTAATGCAAACATATCCATAATAGAGATGTGGTAAATGTAGTGGTGGTAAGATATCATTGAGTGTAAAACCAAGCCAAGGAAATCCATCATGTGTGAAAATAGTGTCAGAGCAAGTTGGATCAAATGGAATGTGTGACTAGTAAGCATTATTAATGAAGAAAGTGTGTGTGATGGGAGAATGTGAAATGTAGATTACTCCTGAGAAGACACTGAAGGCGGTATGGCATATGATGAATGCATAGACCCCCGATAAAATACCATAGAATTAGTAGAAGGGGGTTTGATTCTGAAGTGAGTGGGATAATGTTTAGTGTACAAACAGTTCCCTTGAGTGGAGGAAAGTTATCTAGTTAGTGCATAGGTTGCAGATCAACAACAGGATGGATGGTGGCAAAAACTGGAATAGGTAATGCAGTAGTTAGATCTAGGTTGTAATAGTGGAATGGTGTACTATCAGTAGGAAGTTCATATTAAAATCCCTCATGTAAGAATCGAATACATCGGTGATCTATAGAAGACATTTTTTTCATTCCATAAAGCCACTACCTACCAAGTAATCAATTATATAAAATTGGGATGTCAATGTCAAAAACTAAAACTGGAAAATTCTATTGCCCAACTATGATGAATAAGGTGGTAGTGCCTACGCATGGATGCATAGTGGAATCGTATTCTCAAACAGAAATAGATGTTGGGTTAAGAATATATGTGGGAAGGCCTATATCTTGAATGAATGATAAAGGAAAAATATTGAGCTCAAATCCAATATCAACTAAAGTGTGCTTGAATCATGTTATCTTCGAATCAAAACACCTTATGGTTTGTACAATTTTATGTGCTTGAGTTCACAGTGTGATTAGATAACATGGGTACTATCTCCAAGTTGTGGGACTTGCTATTTGAGATAGACCTCCAGAGAAATTTGGTTCTTGCTCATAAACTACCTACCACAATCTACTCAGATACAGACAAAACTATCTATCCTAATCTAACTTTCCAAGGGACCAGAGAGAGATAATGCATGAAAACGAATCCTACACTAAAGCAGTGATACACCAGAAAATGAGGGGATGAGGATAGCTTTTATTGTGTGAAAAATAGGAGCAAATTACATACTAGAAGGGATGATAACAGTTCTCTAGAGTCTAGCAAATGCATTCACAGTAATATTCCATACATGTACAATGAGAATGAATCCCTCCAAAGTATAAAGTAGACACAATATATAAACAATGAGATTGAAGGGGCAAGAGGAATGCAAAACAAACACAACATGGGAAGAGAAATCCACAAACTTGTATCTATTGCTTCATTGATATGCACAGTTCAATCTATTACAGAATAAGGGCTTGGATCACCATGCAAAGAGTCCACCACAAGTTCCTGCAACACATTGGCTTCACAAAAAAAATTTGATAGAGTTTTTCTATACAAAACTACCTCTCTTTACAATGATCCCAACCCTCCAATTTACAGAATTTTGAGAGGAGAGAGAGAGAAGAAAAATGAACATCCCGAAATTTTTCTTCTCACCACTTGCAAGAGGTAGTAAATGAAGTGAAATGACGTTTTGTTACTTGAAAAAGGCTCACCATGTTGTCCCATGAATTTTAGCAGTGATAAATGTCAGCCCATGGTTCATTTAATGCACCCCTAGCTACCAAATAAAACACTATTCTGAACTAGGTGTGGTTTCTATGAATATCACCATCAATTCCTTATCAAATCCTAAATTTCTTGATTTATGTGTGTCGTTATTTGAGCCATGATTCCAACGGTACCAATTTTGTGTGATTTTGTTGAGAAATGCAAAAGATATGGCATTCTGAGTGGATGCAGTTGTTTTGGGTTTGCCAGGAATTTCTGTCATTTGACAGGACTGGGTATTTAATTTACTAGAGCAGGATATGTTTCTTTAATTTTCATATATCTACCCTCGATAAAATTAAATCAGAGCTCTGAAAATTCCAATTTTGTGTAAATCAGAGCTTTGGATCAAAAGTTATGGCTTTTGAAGTGCAAGAGTTGGGTGCAAGGTGCAGAAGGGAAATAGGGAGAAGGCACATGTGTAGGTGCGTGCACGGGAGGAAGGAATACCTACAGAAGGCACATAAATAGGGCGCTCGGGCATCAACTGAAGGAGGATGTGTGGCATAATAGGGGGTACATGGGCACGTAAGAGGAAGAGCATGGATGACCAATTTTAAAGTGTTTGCACAAGGGTGCGTGGTGAGGACGTGAGGGGATAGAAAGTGGGCACACACGAGGAAGGTGCAAGAGGATTGACCGCAAGAGGAAGGCACAAAAAAGGGGGGGAATGGAAGGAGAACACAATACGAAGGGAGAAGAAAAAATGTGTGCAAGGGCACGCAAACAGATTGTAACAAGGAAGCAAGGCATGTGGAAAGATGCAAACACATGTAGGAAAGTTGAGGGAATGCACATGCGTAGGTGCGCGCGTAGAAAAAAAAGAGCGCATACTTGCGGAAGACAAGTATGGAAGCAGAGCGTAAACATCCAACTGATGAATGGCACAAGGGGATAGAAAGAAAATAAAGAGCGCAAGGAGGACTACAGCCTATGTAAAGTGCCAAATGAGTAAGTCTGTGTGCATGCAACCTGAAATGTAAAGCATCAGAGTCAGACTGAAGATACAAGTTATCCTAAATAACTAGGAGAGTTATTTGGATAACAAATCCCAAGTTATTGATGCAAAATCATATATAAAAGGGAGGATCATTTTCATACACAGAAATATTGTCAGCTACAAAATATGTAAAAGTAATTTGTTTATAAAATGCATCTACAAATGCATGATAAACATTTTTCGGATGAGTAGTCAAAGGAATACGAGTATTAGCCAAAAACATAATGATTTTAGCACGACACTCAGGATTAGCTAGCAAGAAATCATGAATAAAAATGTCCATGATGAGTGGAGCCTAAGAGAAATGCAAGAAGTGATGATAGAGGATCCAAGAGTGGTCGAATGAGTCGAGGTTCACTAAATGATTCAACAAATATTGAGATATAAATGTTAAATTCTAAGAAAGTTACAGCACAGATATAGATATGCAATAAGTATATATTTTACCCAAGCAAGTAAGCTAAAAAATATGAAACCCTAGTTACAAATGAAGGGATATAATACTTACCTAATTTGTAGATAATCATGAACTATGCCGAGATGAAAAATTGATAAACATGAGGAGGGAAGTGTAGCAATCAAGCTCATAAATGGTGGTACCTCGGGATCTGCCTGGGCTAGGGCGTTGCAGAACTCCTCTATACGGATGTGACTTCTCAGAACCTTAGAAAACCAATTTCATAGGGTTGTAATATGTTGGTTGGATGTCACCTTTAATCTCTTATATGTCATTGTACTTCGTTGTTATTCACCTAAAACCCATGAGAAAAAAAAGCACTTGCAAAACCCCAAAACACATCAAAACACTTACATGCCTCAATTATATATTAACATTTTCATATCATCATTTACAGAATGGTCCATTTTGAGGTCCTGTTGAACCCTAGTGTTTATTATTACTACAAACAAGATGAGAGGGTCTATCAATTTTTGTTGCTGGAGGGGGAGAGAATGAATTATCAACCCCCCTTAATCCACTTGGGAGTAGGTCATTCATACTTTTTGAGTTAGTCTCTCATTGTTTCACTTATTATTATTATTGACAGGCTGAGAGGGACTTGCCGTTGGGGATGATTTGAAAAAATGTCAACTCATTATAAAAGAATTAATTAAAATAACTTTAAATAATAAGTTTGAAGACATTATATCAATGTGTAAATGATTCCCTCATCCTGTGATGGTCCTTATGCTCATGTCCATTGATATGGGATGTATAATGTCATAATCATGTCATATTATAATTGTTCAATTAAGAACAAACATTTTATATTAAAAAATAACTATAAATTTATACATATATACAGGGGACAACCTAAGAGCAAACGACTATGGTAGGTCTTTATAAGTAGTGGATTTGGCACTATGAAGATGTATAATAATAATTTTACATGTGAAAAATAATATTAAAATATAAAATATATTATACACTTATAACTCTATGGTGGACACGTAGAGGGCAATGAACGCCGAGGGTAGTACACGAGTTTCATCTAAATCCACATCCATCTCATATTGTGTCAGACCCTGATGTCTAGAGTTGCCAATGGCGAAGGCATTAGATGTCTTTTTGAATAGGTTACATAAACTCTAATATCAAAAGAAAAATTATAGAATGCATTGAGTGAGAAAATAAATTTTTGAAAAAGAAACCAAGATAGATATATTTTTAAGTGCATGAAATATAAATTTATGCCCAAATGTAGTTTCTAATGAACATGGGATTATTGTTTTTTAACTCTAATGTTAGCAACCAAAATAAACAATTACGGTCTATAGGAGATAAGAATACAAGACAAGAGTAGAACAATGAAAATAAAATTACTTAACCCAGGGGTGATTGATGGACCATTTGTTCTATATCTTGATCTTGCAAAAATGGATAATAAATAACGCTACAATAGAATATATAATTTTAAATGTGCCAAAACAATATAGGAATGTCATACAATAATCTATTGCCAAAACAATCTATCTTTTTTTATTGGTATTTTCTTACAATATTTTTCCCCCAAACAATGTTTTTGACATTCAAATTGATATCAAAATTTAAATAAAATATCAGGTCTACACACTCTGAATTAAATTGGAACGTCTAAACAACATAAATTGAGAAAAAGAAACACCACTAAAAACCATAAAAAATTAAGTCCATCAAGAGCAAGTAACAAAAGCTCTCTTTAGTGTGAAAACAATCGATTGAAGTTAGTGCTAAATTGAAATGGAATGTTAAAGATGAAAGATAATAAACCGAAAAGAAATAAGCTGCTATGGCCGCTCTCATATCCATGATAAAATATTATGTCCCATTGGAGTGAAGAAATAAAAATTTTACAAGACTCTTGGGTGTAAAATGTGAGTGTTAGAAACTTGGACTCCATTTCTAAAAAAATAGCCGAGGAAATATGGTGTGTTTTGTGTCTTCAGACTATAACCCCGGTGTATATTGTAAATTTATATTCATACTTATTCCTCTTGGGGAAGGAGAAGACAAATATTTGCACCGCAACAAAATGTAATTGAAAACCTACCTTTGATTCTCTGCAACATCATAAGGAGATGTAATTGAAAACCGTGTTAGTTAAAATTAGGTCGTCGATGTTCATATCCTTGTTAGTTAAAATTGTCAGCCTATCCCTATTTGATGTGAAAGAACTTGGTAGAATCTCATTATCACTATGAATATATTCAATATAAATATAAATGTAACATTACATAAATATTTAAATAACATATTTTAATTAAAATGTGTTTATATCAAACACATAATTCCTAAAACACCTTAACACTTATAAATAATACTAAAACTAACAATATATTTTTTAAATTTGTAAATATAAAAAATATATTTTACATCATAGATATTTTATGTTTGACAGGTGGAATCAGTTGTCAAATCTCATACCATCCCAGACTACCCATTGTTTGCAAACTTTCCCAAAAAACTATATGGTTCATTGTAAGATAATCCCTCAAGTCCCACCACATTATTCAGCATGTGCTCGACTGACCTTGTTTTTTGACGGAGAACAACATACAAATTGTAGACAGCCAATCCTTTTGACAAGGTGCCATTCAATATAGAATTGTTGACTTACTTATGTTAAGTTCAATTTTGGGCCTTACTGTGGATGGTGCGGAATTAAAAGTTGTCATTATTTTCAAATCTTACCAACTAGTCATCCCCGTCGCATAGGTACATGCGTGCGCCAAGGGAAAATTTATTTTATTGTGGGCGGGTGTTCAAAAATTTGGTTATAAATGGGAACTTTGTGTAATATACATTTGTTGAGTTCTTTTTTCAATGTGCTCGGTCAGAGTGGGACTGTAAAAACCTATTATTATTATATTATTTGAGTTCTTTTTTCAATGTGCTCGGTCAGAGTGGGAACTTCTACCCCTTGGCTAGAAGATTGATGATTTTGACAGATGAAACAGTGTATATTGAATACAAAGGGAAATGGAGCGGATTTTAATCAAAATGTCAACACTAACAGTATGGTCCCATGGAGGGGCTTGCACTCCTATTTTCATGTAGCAGAAGGTCCCATGCTTGTTTTTAAAGCCAGCTACGGGAAATAATAGAATCTAGACCTAAAAAATAGGAGCTCCACTTTTTTAGCCCTCTCAACTTAAGAGGTGGCTGGAGAGGGGGGTGTTGGGAGTTTCCCCCTATAGTTTAGCGCTGATAGAATCTAATATGCATTCTTGCCATTATTTTGTGGTGATTTTAGAGAGAAATATGATTATGTTTTCCTACAAATAACCATAAATATCCAATGGGATACTATAATATCTCAACGGGTATTATTGAGGGAACTAATAAAAAATCATGGGACCTTAAAACTACTAAAATGCTCCTAAATTTTCTCAACACAACCCGCCGAGATATTTGAGCCCCATTTCCATGGGACCATGCCCTAATGGATATTAGAGTTGCTAATAGACAATGTCGAGTGCGCTTTGAATGGCACTATTTATATTAACAATTTCATATACTAATTAAGTGCAAGTTATATGTTGGTTACCATTGCCTTCCATGCTTAGAATGTGATTATACACCTAAACATTGAAAATTAATTTAAACAGAATAATCATATTAATTGCTTGTGTAGTAGTAATAATAATAATAATAATAGGTTTTTACAGTCCACGATGTCGGGTGGCCTTCTTTTGGGTTTACAAGCAGCTTATAGCATATGGGACTACATCGTACTCACATGCAGGAGGAAACTAACTTTGCTACAAACGCGGCGTACATACCCTACCCCCTACAGGATTTGAACTTGTGACCCTATTTCAAGAGCACATATTCTTCACCATTAGGCCAACTTAGGTGTTCTTGAGATATTGACTTCAATGTATATTTTGTAGAGACATGTATACATTGCAGCTAGACCATTTATCATACTTCATGTCATTGCATATCGCGGACTTAGATAGAGTCTTTTCCATCACAACTTATTTTTGTGTATAATAGGTAGTGCCTTTTGTTCTGCTGGTATGCAACGTGAAGAGGGTATTGACCATTGAGTCAGAATACAATAGTAACTCATCAAGGTGGTAATGGTGGTACAAAAGTTCACATTGAACACCACGTGTAAGTAGAGGAAGGAGATTGAGCTCTGTTTGGAATGTTTGAAGCAAAATTTATGGTTTCAATTAATGGCACTGAAAAATAAACTAACCCTTAGGGAGAGTGTGGGCACTAACCGCAATGCCTTCCGATCCATGATATTTCTCAATGTTAGCAAAGGCCCTTGACATCAACTGCTAGTGAATGCTAGTTGATAAAAAACAAACACTTAACTAAATTTGTGCAAACAAAAAAATGTGAGCAATAGAATCATATAAACTATACACACCTAACGGAGGCAACATAATATTATATTTATATTAAATAATGAACAAGAATGCAATTCTCAGACATATAGGCTATGGTGCAAAAATATATAATAATGCAAATCAACACACATTTTTCCTTCCCTCTTTCCTTGCATATTTGTATACAAAGGTGTCCCTTCAGATCCCATGTGGTTCTGCATCTCTTTCATGTCTCTTCACATTCTTCATACAAGTCATTAAAAATAATTTAATTTTATCCCTGGTAACACTTCCATTGACGCAATAGATGTCTCGTTTTGAGACACAAGAACAAACGCTAGATTTGATACATACTTGTATGTGATCCTAATTACGTCGTAAGGCATTTTCCCTATGAAATAGGGTTGGTTGAGTCTAACAACAGTCAAAAATTGCACGGTCTTTGCTCTATGTCAAACAGCAAAGAAATTTTTTTATATTTCATGGGTGGAAGACTTCGCAAAAGACTCTGTGCATGCGTGTCTGAAACTGATACAACTGTGTGGAATGTGTGTAACCATGTAAGACCTGTTAAATTTTTCCGCAGTAAACCCAAGAACAACCTAGGGCAAGCTAGAAAAACTCTGCAATAATTTCTTTTTAAACATGTGCTCACAAAAAGGTTTCAAATTATAGTTGTCACATTCTTGTTTCTAAGTTACTTTAAATTAATAATATAATTTTCCTTTTTAATCCCCATAAAAATAAAATAACAAAAACTCTCAATACCTTTTAATAAACTTAGTTAGTCTAAGGCATGGTTTAGGTCCCCCCTAAATTTTATGTTTATAAACATTTAAATTCCACTATAGCCAAACTTGCACAAATTAATCCCAAGGGTAAAGGGGTATAACTAATTAAATAATTAAGATTTTATTATACCCATCAAGGGGTCAAATTTTACATTTAATTAAAATTTCTCTAAAACACATTTGGGTTCGAAAGTTAATAACACTCATCCCCTTTTGCACTTAATTGAGTGGCCCCTAAAAAGGTCAACCCATGCATTTTAAAATTTGAATTTCGCTCACCCACTCCCCACCTACTTTTTTTAGGGATGAATCTCATCCATTGGATGGATTCATTTAGGGCCACAAGATCAAGGGATTCCACTAAACCTAAGTTTTCTAATGAAAGACTTCTTTCTCTTTGTTTGGCTTATTATTATTTTATTGTGTTTTGCAAATTGGTGGAGGAGGATGAGGAAGCCATGAGAGGCCACCTCAAGCTTTTGGAAGGATACACATGCTTCATTTATTTTATTGTTTTATTTATACCCTTACCTAGGGTTTTAATGTATTTCATTTTTTTTTTTACCTCATTATTTTAAGATTTGCCCAAATGGGTATATGGGTTATGCCCCATTTTAGTGATATGGTTAAATTGGTAAATATAATTATTTGGGTGAGAGGGTATATACATATACATTGTATATGTATATATAACGTATACATTTCTATTTATACATTCATTTGTTTTATACTCAAAGACAAGGTTTACAAGGACATATATACGTGTGTGTGTGTGTATAAACACACACACACACACATATTTATATTTATATACATACATATAAATAAATATATAAATATTTATATGTATGTATATAAATATATTTTAATAGTCATATATTATAAACAAAGCCGAATGATAATATCCATGGCCGTAGGTTTAATACAGTCGATTGTGGTATCAATGGAGCCGCAACCGGGCTCTAATAATCAGTAAGTAGTGCTTGGGGTTGGGGGGAGGGTCGCCGACCCCACCTCCAATCCCATCCCATTTATTAATGGGGTGGGAGTGCGATCGGTGACCTTCCCCCCAACCATATCCCCAATAAACACAGTTCGCAGTCGCAGTGGCCATGATTTGGTATATTTTTATTTTTGATTTAATACAACAAAACTTAATACGAATTTAAATATATATATTTTATATATGTATAATTAATATAATACAAATTAATAAAATGATATAATGATATTAATCTAATTTTAATATAATACTATTAATAGTATATTAATATTGATATATTTTAATACTAATAAGTTTATTAATATTAATAATATTTAAAATATTAATATTACTATCAATAAGTAGTAATAAATTATTGATAATAATATTAGCAATTAGAACTTGCACTAAAACTTTCTTCCTTTTAAAAAAAAAACTTGGATAAATATTGTATAGAGTGTAGAAGAGAATAAATTCCATTTCCTTTAACAATTTATAGTAGATTTACAATGATTTCGTTCAACCAAAATGAGACAAAGTCTAATAGTAGCCATACAACTTCTTCACTTTATTTGATAAAAAGACAAGCAATCCATTTAAGGACAAAATAACAAAATAAGAGATTTTTTGAAACTTTTCCACAACACCTACAACATTTAAACTTTCTTCAACCAATGCGAAGGAATGAACTCATATATTTTGTTTGTTATTATATGCCATTAAAGTAATTCACTAAGAATATTATTTCTCTCTTTTGCAACTTACAATTTACAACCATTTCCACAAGTAGTTTCTCACAAGCAATTTTAGTAAGATTTTTCAAAGTTAAATTAAAATAAGAACTACTAATTTTCCAATAAGAAATACACACCCATTTGAAACAACAAACCAACTAAAATGAGGACTAAGCAGTTTTCCTTTCAATCTAAGTTCCATTATACAAAAACTTAACTCACTAAAATTATTTCTCTTTCAACTTCATTTTCATTTTATCAAACTTGTTTCACTAGAAATGCCTTTCATTCCCACATACATTCCAACCTTAATAACCCATAATCAATACAACTTTCCTTTCAAAATAAATGCAATAAATCTTCCACTTGAAGTGGGAATTTTATAAGAAGGTAGCTACAATGGAATATTTTTTAGTCTTCTACAAGTGCTCCAAAAATAAAATCTCCAACAAGGCTCCATCTTTTCTTCACTTGATGAAAACAACAAAAAAATGGGGGAGAGGCAACACTCTTAACCCAACCAAAAACTCCAATCTCATTGACCCCCGAGCCCCAACCATAAGGCAATAAGGGATGGATCAAACACATGGAAACTATACAAAACTTCCACACTTACTTTCAAGCAAAAAACACATAAGAAAGATAGCCACACAAAAAAACTCATTTTTCTTATCATAGCAACTTCCCAAATCAATGGCTCTAAAATAAGCCAAGTAGAGATAGGAATATGGGGATACCATTGTGCCTTCCAAGGGTTTGAATGACCACCTCAAGAAACCTCCAAAACACAATCAAACCCAAAATCTCTTATGCCTCCGAATAACAAAAAATATATGTCTCTTATGCCTCCCTCTCTCTTATGGTTCCCACAATGCACAAAATAACAAAAGCGGACAAGGTGGGGCATCCAAAACCCACTCCATCCTAAACACACAAAGGAACTATTATGTCTCCCAACATATTTCATCCTCATTTCACCATCTCAACACAACCTAAGGTAAATTTACTACCCAACACTTCAAGCAAGAACACACATCCACACAAAATATATCATATAAGAAAACAAAGAAGCAAACAAGGGTGCAAGACTCTACCCTACCATGGTAAACCTCCACTTTTCAAGAAAGTCATAAAATCTTTCAAAACTCAAGAAATGTCAAGCTCCCTTCCACTCCAACAAGCAAGCATTCCAAAATCCAAGAGCCAAGACCAAGCAAGTAACCCCAAATACTTCTAAAAAATTCTAATAAATAGAAAATAGGAAGAGGGAGATGATGTGGCTCCATGTAGAATGCCACATAATTTCTTCTCCATCCCACATCACCCAAGTCAAACTCATACCCCAACACATAATAAATGGGTGATTGAGAGGTATGGCAAACCTCTTACACACACCACTCTAACCCACGCCCTTTAAGGACAAAAATTAAAAACATGTAAGAAAGTGCAATTAAAACTCACCTTTTGGCTTCCAAAACACATAATGGGATCTATTTTTGACCCCCCAACCCATAGGTAGGGTTGGTATAAGAAATTAAGAGGTGTGGAAAAGCTTAGCTTGTCCCACAAGCCTCCAAAATTGGCCCTTAAGGCCAAATCTGAATTTCCAACATGAGTTAGAGTGTACAATACTCAAGTTACTTACACTTAACTTAAAAACACATAAATCAAAGAACCATCTAATCTAATAAATAACTTATTTTTTTTCCCATCCATAATTAGTTTAGTAACCTGATTAATTTACTAATCTAGACACATAAATTAATTAATGATAAAAGGGAATTACATCACCATAAAATCACATACTCTAAAATTAAATAAAGGAAAATAAAAGAACAACACACAAACCCCTTGGTCACAATTGGAGGCCATTCCCACATGGGGACCCCCTAACAACAAATAAACACACACAACATAACACAAGTTGCAATGGTGACCATTTTCGTATCCACCCAGTATTCCATTGTAGTTGGTCTTCAATCCCCCTTTTGATTGTTGTGATATATTTACCTGCAAAAATCACACAATACCTCATTTGGCCTTGTAGCCGCATCAAAACATCGAAGATAAAATATATGCATATAATTCAACAATCACCCATACATAAATTAAATCATCGTCTAGGAAAATAATGTTATTATTTTAATATTCTAACAACATATCAATTCTATATTTCATCAATACCAATAAGATCACAAGATTAGTTCACTGCTAAATCCTACTCAATATGACGAAAATATGGAATGTCGGAAATATATAAATATTTCAACAACACATCATCATTAATATAAAATGTCTCTCTAAGAAATCCACACAAATCATACTATGAATTGAAATTCATCAATAGTCAAAGTATCTCTATCATCTAATCATCATGTTAAGCCAAATTGATACAATAATATCCATGTATAAAGTCAACAGTGCTTGAAATCAAAATATAATAAGTGTCGAAGGGAAGTGGGCACTACATACCCTTCCCCTTATTCTCGAATTCATCGTGGAAGTCACTAAAATAGGTGTTGAAACTAGACTCATAGCAATGTAGCATCCTCCCATATAGCAACAATCTCATCATACCTGTCCCACTAGACCCAAACTTGATCAATCTGTCTACCTCGAAGGACAGGGTCTTACGCTCTAAAATACGGACGGGCTTCACCATCACCTACCCCTAATCCTACACATGTAATGAGGTCCAATCTAATACATGAGAAGGATATGCAATGTATCTCCTAAGCACAGAAACATGAAATAAATCGTGAACGTGAGACAAGCTAGGTGGTAATGCTAGACAATAGGCCAAAGGAACGATACGATCCAAAATCTCAAAGGGACCCACAAATCTTGGAGAAATCTTAGAGAATTTTCCGTAATAGATAATGCTCTTATGTGGCATGACACAAAGAAACATATTCGTGCCCACCTCAAAAACTACAATTTTTCCTATGCTGATCCACATACTTCTTCTACCTGTCCTCAGGCTCCTGTAATCTCTCCATGATCATAACAACCTACTACTCCATATCCTATATTAAAGTTGGCCTAAGAGAAACCATGTCCTCTAGCATGTCCCAACTCAATGGTGTCATGCACTCTCTACCATACAATTCCTGAAAATGAGCCATGCCTATCGAAATATGAAAACTATTATTGTAGGAAAACTCCACCAGATACAAGTACTCCTCCCACCTCAACTGATGGTCCATGACGTACATCCTAAGCATGTCCTCTAAGATCTGATTCACCCGCTCAATCTATTAATCTACCTCTATGTGATGAGCTATACTGAAGTTTATCTTTCTCTTGAGAGCATACTAGATCATATTCTAGAAGTGAGAATTGTACAAGGGATCACGGTCGCAAGTGATCTTCTGCGGAATCCCGTGCAATCTGAAAATTTCATCAAGGTATACTCATGCCACTGCACTAGCTATGTAGGTGGTGTTCATAGGAGAAAAGTGGGACACTTTCGTCAATTTATCCACCATGACCATGATGGCGTCAGGGTGGTATCTCGACGTCAGTAACCCAAATATGAATTCCATGGAAATGGTGTCCCATTTCCACTCTGGTATAGCGTGAGGGAAGAGAAGGCCAACTAGATGCTGATGCTCAGCCTTCACCTTCTAAAACTCTAAAAAAGTGTGACACGAACTAAGCCACGTCTCTTTGTATTCTCCTCCAATGGTACAACGGTCTCAAGGTGGTATGCATATTCTTCACCCCAGGATGGGCTGAATAAGGTGCACAATGAGCCTCTGTCAAGATTTCCTGTCTCAAGCCTTTGTCTCTAGGAACATATATCTGAACCTTGTTCCTGAGAAGACCATTTACCTCTAATTAAATTCCATAAAATCTCCCCTCAAGGTGCCTCTGAGACTCAGTCTCTACTCTGGCTACAAGGTAGAAGCTGTTGTGAGGAAGCTGCTGTAAAATCCTACTCTGCAAGTCTGTACCCACTGAAGTAGCCATAACCACATGTCTCCTTCTACTCAAGGCATCTATAACCACATTCTATTTCCCTTTCACATGCTCTATCTCCATGTCATACTCACAAAGCAACTCCATCTAGCACCGTTGATGAGTGTTGAGATTAGGTTGCATGAAGAGGTGGCGAAGACTCAAGTGATCACTCCTGAGTGTAAATATTCATCCAAGAAGGAAATGTCTCCATTGCACCAAGGCGTATAAAACTGCTGTAAGCTCAAGGTCATGATTTGAGTAATTGATCTTATAATCCTTGAGTTTTTGAGACTCAAAAGTAACTACTCGGCCCTCCTGCATCAACACACCTCCATGTCCTGTTAAAGAAGCATCTATGCAAACGAAGAACTCACCTTGAGGGTCTGGTACTATAAGAATAGGCATTGTATTGAGGCTTTCCTTCAATGTCCTAAAGGCATGCACACATCTATCTAAACATAGGAACTTCTTCCCTTTCTGTTGAAAGGAAGTAATGGGGTGCGCAAGCCGAGAAATTTCTTGTACAAATCTCTTGTAGTATCCTGCCAAACCCATGAAACTATGCACCTCGGTCACACTAGTGGGAGCTAGCCAATCTATAATGGATTTAATATTAGAAGGATCGACTGTGATAACTTTCCTAGAAATGATGTGACCCAAATACTGCACCTTAGACTGAAAGAATGCACACTTCTCTAGGTTCCTGTAAAGTTGTTGCTCACAAAGACACTGTAGAACCTGACAAAGGTCTGCCTCATGCTCCTCACACGTACGTGACTATATCAGAATGTTGTCAAGGAAATCGAGCATGAAGCAATCCAAAAACATCCTGAACACCCCATTCATCAAGCTCATGAATACTACGTGGGCATTTGTCAGACCGAAGGGCACAACTGTGAACTCATAGTGCTCAAATCTCTTGTAAAACGCTGACTTGGGGATATCTTCCTCTGCAATCCTTAGCTAATGGTATCTGGACTTCAGATCAATTTTATAAAATATTGTGGCCCCCTTCATCTGATCAAACAAATCATCAATGTGAGGAAAGGGTAATGATTCTTGATCGTTACTTTGTTCAGCTGCCTATAGTCCACACAAAACCACAAGGATCCATCCTTCTTCTTAAGAAAAATCACTGGTACACTCTAAGGGGATACATTAGGATGGATTAGGCCTTTCTCAAGAAGGCCCTCAAGCTACAACTTGATATCACAAAGCTCAGGTGTGGTCATCCTATAAGGAGAGCGTGAGATAGGTTCTTCTCCTGGAACCAAGTCATTGTGGAAGTCTATCTCACGTGGGGGAGGCATCCCTGAAAAATCACTAGGAAACACATCAGACAACTCCTGCAAGATGGGGTGATCATCAAGTGAAGGTCCACTAGCCGCATCCTCTGACCTATCACTAATAGTAATAGTGTATAATTGACACACACGTCGTGCATACCGCTTAAGCTGCATAGCAGAAATAGTACAGAGAGAAATGGGTCTCCTAACTCTGGCTATCACTAACTCAACTCCTAGATCATATATACATGATATAGTCTTATGGTAACAATCCACTCTGGCTCTGTGTGCAAATAACCAATCCATACCCAAGATGACTCCATACGAACCCTATGGAAGGATACGAAGATCCAAGGTAGTGGTGTAGGCTCCCAAATCCACTACACACTCCTTAACTAAGGATTCTATATAGATTTTGGCTCTAGAAGCCATCTCGACGTCCCAAATAAGGCCCTACCTAACTTCCACCAGAATCCAACGCTTTACTAAAGATGGTGCAATAAATGAATCAGAGAACTAGAATCAAACAGATGGAGGTAGGAATACCACCAACAGTAGTCTCTATCATAATGCTCTAGTGCTCAACCTAGTGGTTCTTAACCGGATAGATCCGACTACATCCCATGTCGCCAAGCTGGCTCTAAAATATGCATTACCCTTGTTACTAGGGTTTTGTGGGAACTCTCTCCAATGATATCCAACAACGCCACATCCATAACAATTGTCCCCTCTCCAATGAGATGCAGGTGCTCCGGTACTCTAGAGGTCTGTACGGAATCCTTGATTTGGCTATGGACGACCGCTGCATAGATCCACTAGCTACATCCCATGTTGCCAACTGTAGGCTCTGAAATATGCACCTTACCCTTGTTACTAGGGTTTTGTAAGCAGTATGTTTTTTCTACATAACCAAGAGGAAGAGTATGTTTTTTCTACAGAACCAAAGGAGATGATATGTATGCAATGGTTCATGGAAGATTTGGGAAAGAAGAAGGAGGATTACATGTTATTCAGTGATAGCCAAAATGTAATTCATCTTATAAAGAACTCAACAATCCATTCAAGAACTAAACATAGGAAACTCAGGTTTCACTTTATTAGATCAGTTTTGGAGGATGTACAACTGAAGTTGGAGAAGATCCATCTAAGTTTGAATCCTGTTTATATGTTGACAAAGACGGTGACAAAAGATAAGTTGGAAGGTTATTCGGCTTCGGTAGGTCTTCAAGATTGGTCTTAAAGAAGAGAAACATGTTAGAGAAGATTCCAAGGATGAGCTGTAACAGTGGGTTGGAGCAGTCAATCTCCAAGTGGGAGATTGTTGAAGTTATGGATCTTGGTGGCATGTTAAAGTGGCAGTTTTTTTTTTTCTTTTTTCTATTTATTGGGAGGAAATCATGGTCATGGATAAATATAACATTGTCTTATTAATATACTGAAGTTGTTATTAATAGAATGGATTTGTTATTTTTATAAGCATGTGATATTTAGGTTTCTTGTGGTTGAAGAAAAATTTTACAAAGAGGTGAACAAGTTATATATATGTGCAAGGAATTACTCTTTGTAGTATTGAAAAGAGAGAGAATTGTATTGTATTCCTTAGGACTAAATAAATGAGAAGTCTAGCTTGTTTCTTGTGGATGTAACCCAAATTAGGTGAACCACATTAAATCTTGGATTTATCTTGTGATTGCATGCTTCTTTTATTTATGTTTTAATTACGTTTTATTTCTCATCTATATTTTGATCCTAACATGTTTAAACTTCAGCCTTGGATGGTCCCATATAGTAAAATTCTCATCGCATGAATAAATTGTATTCCATATGTTGCAATATGAAAAAAAACATGATCATCATCTTATCTTTCCATATTTGTAATAAAATGACATTACAAGCTTGTCCATTCACAACTTAGAGGTGGAATTAGAAGCTTGTGAATGCTTGTATCCTTAAGTGGATTCAGATGGAAAATAGACCCAACTGATCCAGATTACAGATGAGACATTGCACTTGCTATTTTTAGGGTGGTTGTTTTGAATACTTATAAAAAAAAATCTATTTTTTGGTTGCCTCTACTGGGAAGGATAATTTTTGAAACACAGGTGAGGAAGTGCCCTTTGAGGAAGAGCTTGCAAGTTTGAGCCAAAACAATGAGTAAACTTTGGAGTAGCTAACTTTAAATCACATGCTCTTCTAATAACATCATGTAATGAAAAATGCTCAAATGCCTTCTTAAACCCTACTAGTGCATCTGTTGAACATGCTATGAAGAGTGAAGTCAACCTCATCTTGGAAACATAAATAACCATGACTGAAAGCCTCTGAAAATATCCAATGTATATGTCCAAAGAACATGACTATCTCAAGTGATTCAATTCTCTTAAGTACCTTCTAGATCCCTTCTGTCAAACCTGCTCACTAGCCTCTCTGTAAAATCCGCATATGTATCAATATGCATGTGACCCTGTGTAATGAGACCATGATGCCACCATTCATGTGCATATCCCTCTAGAACATGTAGGATTACAAATTTAATTGCATCCTCTTCATGCATGGGATTCAATTTGAAGTATGGCTTCAAATTCTAAATCCATGATTACATTGTAAACCTCTTCGAACCATCAAAGTTTGGAATGGATATTTGTCCCAATCTTCTATGTAACTCAAGCACCTACATCATATGGTCCCTCTTGGGTCTGCTACCAATCTTCATCCTGCAATACTTTGGGAATGACATGTTCTCCTGGAAACCCTCACTTAAAGACTGGTACTTCTCCCATCAATATTCCTCATCAAATGCTTATGTTGGCTACCCCACATGTGAATCTTCTGGATCTTTAAAGAAAGAGGACCCTTGAAGTCCCAAAGGCTTGGTAAAAAAGAAGGGAGATCTTTCATATGATTTTATCTCCCATAAGGGATCATCTCACAACATTATTTCACTTAAACCACCTCAAAGTATGTGTCCAAATAAAAAACATAACATATAAGTGAAATGAAGGTACAAACCATGCCTAGTAACTGTCAATGCCACTAGTCCCCTTGGGCATAACCAAAGATGGATGAAAATTCTCCTAGGCCATCTTCTCAGAAAATGGGGTTATTACAGAATAATATTTATTGTTTGAACTTTTATCATCATTTGATGGGTTGGCTATGCCACCTCTTCTTTGCCTATCTCTACATCTTCCTCTATTCAAACCAACATTTCTCTACCTTGTCCAAAATAAATTTGTGACTTGAATGCATGTTCAAGAGAGGGGATTCTAGATATATTAAGTCTTACCTCATGCATTAACAAGGATCCCTTCAACTCATTTCTATACATCTAAAATAAATATTTTGATTCTTCTATAAAAACTATACTGAGTCATGTTTTCTAAGCATACTTGTAAGTATTTTCTTAGCTATTATGTGCTCGTCTAGTGTCTCACCATGACAACTAATTTGGTTAACAACTCCCATCAAATCTAAGTGAAAAATAAATCTAATAATATGAATCCTTCATATATTTTTTTTTCAAAATTGCTTCATATAATCTTCAACTCAGCAATTTTAAAATTTACTAGTACCTTAGTATGTATTCTCTAAGCTCTCCCATGGCTATTTGGACATGGTCACTACTATAACTCATGTGAATATTTCTTGTTGGATAAATACAAATTCTTTGGCTTATTTCTTTCTACTATCTTTCAATTGATATGTTTATGGTTGAGTCAAGAGTAAAAACTTTTCTTCATCTTTAGACTCAACATATCTATTCATAACAAGCTCCCCTAAATCTTGAGAGCCAAACAAATTTCTTATATTGATAGACCAGTAGTCATAACTTGTGCAATTGAAAATGAGAATTTAGGGTTGAGTATTGCTGCTCATGGCTGCCATGATTGAGTTGGAAAGAGAATTTTAACCTAAATGCCCTAATACCAATTTCAAGGATTGAATGGGTTTAATCCTCCTTAGGGATGTATGCCAAGGTGAAATGAAACAAGAACATATACTGCAGTATATACACACAAATTCAGAATTACAAAATAGGAATTATGTTATAATTTCAAGAACATTTCAATTCTTTACAAATTGCGAGATAAACTACTATAAGGACGCCCTCAAATTTATAGAGGAAAAATCCTTAACAGCAAAAATGACTAAACCTAAATTATTGGTGGCTAATAGGGAAATATTGTTTAGTGTGAAAAGATAGAAGGAAAGGTAATGGTAATAGTCGAACCAATACAACATGTTTCAACTAAAATATTTCGACTATGGTCGAATACATAAGTACAGGCAAGTTAACCTCTTTTATTCTTTTTCTCTCCTTAATATTAATGTCTCTATGAAACTAAAATTTAGATTAAATTACATAAGTTAAAAAACACTATAAATTCATTGTGACTACAACACTAACGCCCCTCTAAAGGATGTGGAAGATGAAGCATCTGTACTGAGACTGAGACTATTGGAAGATGAAGCTCCTTGTTTTATATGCTACTCTATCATAACACTCTTATTTGGACATTTGTTCAATGTATACACTACACTAGCTAGTGCTTCGAACTAATAATTTTGTGGTAAATGCTTAGCTTTCAACATGTTTCTAGTCATCTCTGTATCTTTGTTCATTATCTCTTCTACAATATTTTGTTTGTGGTGTGTACCTTGTACAAAGCTGATTCTCGATTTCATATTATTTACCAAAATTTAGAAATTCATTTGAAAATCAATCCCCTGCCCCCCTCACCCCCATAACCACCGCAGTTTGATCTCAACATTTTGATATAATTTTCACTATATCTATCAACCATTGCTTTTAAATTCTCTGAAAATACAATATAATTTTGACTTATCTTTTAATAAATTAACCAATTTTTTTAATTATATAATTATTTATAAAATTCCAAAACTACAAACTTCTACCTATTTAAGGTGTTTAGATATTCACTCACAAATATGAGGGAATAAGCTCTACTGGGGTCCCCAAGATCTATATTATTTTTTCATTATAAAGTAATCTCTATATTGTTTCACCAAAATACATCTTTCATAGGCTTCTTCTAGTTCTTCTATATATGGTCATACATTCACCATGTTCGTATTGCGGTATGTATTTATACGACCATATATTAAATGACTAATTCATAGGTGTCAAAACCAAGACTGTTCTTTAAAAGACACCTTGAATTCATTTAGACCCATTTCTTTAGTGATTTCTCAAAAAAATCTTCAAAGATATTTTTATTTTGTGCTAAAAATTGTCATTTTTCAAATAAATGTACCAGTTGGAGATGTTGTGGACAAGAAATCACACATTCTCTACTTATATCAGGCCTCTAAGTATGTTATTATATGCATTATTGCTAAGTAAAAAAAGTAGACATTAAAAACACTTGTGTTACCTTTTATATTGCTTTATTTTTTTCATACTCGTGTTGTTTACTTATTTGGAAAGGCCACTTTACTTGTGAACATAGGACAACATGTAACTCAGCTTTGTATATTCTATTTTATCCTTCAAGCATCCTAGAAAGTACCATCCATTAGGGACAGGAGCACCCGAGCACTACTATCCCCTTTAGATGCATCCCTCATTTTCCCTCCTTTTCTTAAATTTGAAATGTCACATCATTTATTATCTCTATTAAAATACTTCCCATCACTTTAGGTCTTCCTTTTTCATTATTAGTCTCGAAAGCCAAACAAGGGAATCATGTATATGTATATGTATATGTATATGTAACATATACATATACATATACATATACATATACATGATTCCCTTGTTTGGCTTTCGAGACTAATAACGAAAAAGGAAGACCCAAAGTGATGGGTAGTATTTTAATAGAGATAATGAATGATGTGATAGTTCAAATTTAAGAAAAGGATCTATATTGTTTTTTCATTATAAAATAATCTCTACACTGTTTCACCAAAATACATCTTTCATAGGCTTCTTCTAGTTCTTCTATATATGGTCATACATTCACCATGTTCGTATTGCGGTATGTATTTATACGGCCATATATTAAATGACTAATTCGTAGGTGTCAAAACCAAGACTGTTCTTTAAAAGACAACTTGAATTCATTCAGACCCATTTCTTTAGTGATTTCTCAAAAAATCTTTAAAGATATTTTTATTTTGTGCTAAAAATTGTCATTTTTCAAATAAATGTACTAGTTGGAGATGTTGTAGACAAGAAATCACACATTCTCTACTTATATCATGCCTCTAAGTATGTTATTATATGCATTATTGCTAAGTAAGAAAAGTAGACATTAAAAACACTTGTTTTACCTTTTATATTGCTTTATTTTTTTCATACTCATGTTGTTTACTTATCTAGAAAGGCCACTTTACTTGTGAACATAGGACAACATGTAACTCAGCTATGTATATTCTATTTTATCCTTCAGGCGTCCTAGAAAGTACCATCCATTAGGGACAAGAGCAGTCAAGCACTACTATCCCCTTTGGACACTTCCCTCATTTTCCCTCCTTTTCTTAAATTTGAACTGTCACATCATTTATTATCTCTATTAAAATACTACCCATCACTTTGGGTCTTCCTTTTTGGTTATTAGTCTCGAAAGCCAAACAAGGGAATCATACACACACACACACACATTACTTATTATTATTAGGGGTTGGACAACTTCAAGGGTTATTATTTACTATCTCCTACTTGGATAAAGAGTAAAATCCAAAGACTATATTTGGGTTGCATTATTCATTGCATAAGAGGGGTTGTTTTTTAATTCCATCTCACACGTTCATCTTGGGGGGAAAGTAGTTGTATCCTGTTATCTTGGTGCGACTAGTACAAGGGAAACCTAGATTCAAGGGACAAAATTCAATCTCACAAACTCTAGAACTACACAGAGTATAAAATATAGTGCAGTGCTTGGTGACAATCACATTGGATTGACCTTCGAGGCTATTCTGACTCTAGCACATGCATTATTTATTAAATCTAATGTTTTTGTGAGCCTTGTGCAAGTAGTTAAGGTTTGTTTTGTAGGTCCAAGTGTGACAGTGAAACCTTACATCAAAGTGGATGTGACAAAGTGTGAAAGGAAGAAGACAATTTTAGACCATGTGAAGATTAGAAGAAGAGCATTTACTAGGACACTAGGGCCCAATTCATACACTAGTTCCCGATCAATTCTATCCTCATCTAGGCAGCTATGTCTGAAGGAGTTTCAGATCCCAGTTTTCCAGACGAAACATATGTAGTCCATATCCAGCATACTCCACTTAGTTTTAAGCCTAGAATTAGCCCATATCTCCAAATACAAGCTAATTCACTCACATTTCCCCATTGTAAAAACTTGCTTGTTTCTTGTATGAGATCTTTCTTTGTGCTGTTATATTCATTTGATCTCATTCCTCTTATAGAGATTTAATTTCTATTACATCAGTTTTCGCAGCAAGATTTGCTATTTTTTATAGCTATGAAGGGTTGTTTTCACATGTGATTAAAGTAACATCTGGGGCTAGGCCTTCATTTGCGGGCTTTCTTACAAAAAACAGAATTTAGATTTTTTTTTCAGTACTTGATGCATTTAGATTAGGAGTATTAAAAGGCTATTTGTGTAGTGAGTGCTTGAGACGTAGGGTCACCTCATATTTTTGAGGGAAACATCATGAATCTAGACATTTCAACCCTTGCTAAGTTAACTTCTGACTAGGATTTTGGTTTATAATAACACCAGCATGGGTTTCTAAAGTAGACTTTATAACCTTCTTGAATCAATTCCCCTATACTCGTGATATTATGTTTCAAAATCAGAACATAATAGACGTAGTTTATGTGCTTCTTTTAACCAAATTTTGTAACAATATTGGTTGTTCTCTTGCCCATGACTGAAACTTCATTATTTTTCACCCAATCTATCCTCGTATTTGACTATTTTTTAAACTTGCAAAACATTTAATATTCTCAAACGTTTGATTGTTACATCCATTGTTCAAAATCCAAATTTCCTAAGAACTTTCTTGTGCAACATGACAAGTTGTGAACAAATAAGCTTGATTTTCTAATTCATAATGTGATTCTTTAGAAAAATTGACACTATTTTCTCCAAATCACACTTCTTGTACATTCATTTGTATAATACACAATCTTTTTGTAATAATAACATTGAATATTAGTTTTTTGAAATTTGTGCCTTGAATTTTGAGTACTCTGGCTGCTTCCACAACCTCTGGAGCTTGAACAATAAGAAGTTTTATAAGTTTAGCCACCATTGTCAAGTTTTCTACTCCTTCCACCTCTCCGATTTCTTTCTCTTCCTCTTGAATTTTACCTGCCTCTTCCTTTGCTAGCTGAAACTTAAGACTTGAAGGTATGCTCAAGGGAGGAATTTGACCTAATAATTCTTGAATCGTGTGACAAAATTGAACCCATTAACTCATCCACTAAAATTTTGTGTGAGGTCTATTAACTCTTTTATGGCTACTACAATGACATCAATTTTCTTGGGTACACTCCTAAAGGCCTTTTTAATTACTTATTGATCTAGATCCCTGATAGGTTATTTCCATGCTATCAAAAGTCTATTTTGACCTAGTTGCAGCAACTACAACTCTAAGGAAAATGGATTCATCGAAAGTTTGATGAATAAAAAATAAAGGTTTGGAATCCTTTTCAATATTAAATTTTTAATAGATCTTTCTCTACTTGTGTTAAGGCTCGATAAGCTTGCTCGTTAGGTTGTTCACTGACCATATTTCAACCAAATCTAAAAAAACTTAGGAATAAAAAATGTTACAAAAATCATGATTTTACCTATGAAAATGGTGTTTGGGGCTGTGAGAGGCATTCTTTCTCCTACCACCATTTGAGACTATAATAAAGCTTTTAAAAGTTGACTTTATTATTCTAGAACCTAAACTTGTAGATTTCTACTTGTGTGGGTTGGATTGTGCACCAAAATAGACTAAATATGGTAATTTTAGCTGATAAAATAGCGGATTTTCAACCAAAACACACGCGAAAATGATCGTAAAAACCTATATTTTTGTTTCGCCAACGAGAGTTTTCAACAAATAATAAAAGTTGCAGCTTAATTAAAAGGGGAAAAAAAAATGACCCAAAATATAGCAAGTTTTGTTTAGAAATAGAGTATGAAACTCAAAAAAAATAAAATTGTCAAGACACAATTTCATGAAAAATAGAATGCAAACACATATACCATATACATAACCTAAAATTTCAACTTGCAAGCTAGGGAAAATGTCTTGAGAGCGCTTATTGCCCTTTTCTTATTAACCTTCTTGCATGCATTCCCCCAACCAACAAAAAGGAAAATAAAAAAAACTCCCATAAATAGAACAATTACAAAATAGATAGATTTTTGATGGTGACATGATTTGACGTCCCTGACTACGAGGAGATTTTCCAAGATATTACAAATATTCTCAAGCAAACATGTCATTTTCATTGCTAGATGGGTGTCATTGATTGTTTTTTGTCCCAACAATTTTGACTGTTATCGAATTCAACTGTACCAGCAAGTTAAGCTGTCTTGGCGTCTCCTAAACGTTAATATGAAAATTAAAACTAATAAAAATAAAAACTTGAATATTTGGATTAAGGGAAAAAACTCTAACGGGCAGCTAAGGATGTGGAAGATGAAGCATCTGTAGTGAGACTGTACGAATTGTTTCCTGTATCGCTAGGAATACTCATTTCAAATGAAAGCGGAAACGCAGAGGCCTCCCCTTCAAGTATTTGCACTACCTGTCTCATGCCAGGTCTGGATTCCGGTTTATGATTCGAACAAAGCAGTCCCAACTTCAACACACGTACCATCTCTTCCTCAGAATATTCACCGCCCATCTTTGAATCGGCGGCATCCATGACCCTGTCATCGGCATAGACCTCTCGCACCCAATCCAGCAAAAGTATTTGAGCAGCATCGAGAAAAGGTTCAACCGGACGCCTCCCGCAAGCAACCTCCAACATCAACACGCCAAAACTGAATACATCCGAGCTGGGAGTGGCCTTTCCTGTGTTCACAAGTTCTGGTGCGATGTACCCAACTGTTCCCGCCACACGAGTTGTTAGCGAGTTTTCATCATGCCCATACAAACGAGCAAGCCCAAAATCTCCGAGCTTTCCACCAAGAGCCGAGTACAACAAAACATTACTAGACTTGATGTCTCTGTGCACCACTCTCTTTTCCCATCCTTCGTGGAGATACAGCAATCCTGCGCCCACGTCCCTCAGAAATCTGTACCTCTGATCCCATACTAACAATCTTTCCCTATTCCCAAATATCATCTTACCCAGGCTTCCATTTGGCATGCAGTCATAAACTATGAATAACTGCGTTCCCCGCTTGCAATACCCTCTGATTTGTACAAGATTCCTGTGTTGGAGGCGACCAAGGCTGGAAATCTCTGCAATAAACTCCTTAATTCCTTCGCTTGTCTCTCTAAGGATACATTTTACCGCAACTTCGAGGCCGCTATTGGAAAGGACTCCTTTATAAACCCGGCCGAAACCTCCACAACCTAACACTTGTTCCTCTGAAAACCCCTTGGTTGCAGTATACAAGTCTTTGTAGCTACATCTATGAGGCCAATATTCCACCTCCCATTCTTCAACAACGTCTCTGTGTTTGTTTCTTTTAAATCTCATATATACTGCTGTTGCAACCACTAGAAATAGAAATAGGAAAGCTATAGCAACGCCAACTATTCTGAATAAATCTTATTAACAAAATAAACATAACACTATTTTATATTTTTGACATTCAGACACTCAAGAAAAAGAAATAGTAGTGGCGCCAAAGGGGGATTAAGCCTTAGGCAAACTAGGCAGTTGCCTAGGGTGCCAATCGTCAGGGGGTGCTGAATCTAAAAAAATTCTTTTTGTCGGTTAATTTTAGAACTTAATTTTAAAATAATTTATTTGAATACTTAATAGTGATCAACCCATTTATAGATATTATTGTATAGTAACATAAATTTCACGCATACACATAAAAAAGTTTTGTAATATTTTTCCAAGTAAGAGAAAATATCACATATTTATAATCAAATATGATTTTTTTAGTATTGTTACCCATTCTCTGATGTAGCTCTTTGATTATGTAGGTGTGTAATTTGTTCTAGAAAAAGGTTAATGTATTTTTTATAATGTTGTTGGTGTATCTAGTAGAGGTGACTATAATTAAAGGAAAAAAGTATTTAATTTTCTATTCTTAATTTTGTGGGGAAATTTTCTATTATTTTGTTATGGAGGAATCCGTAGGCCTAGTCCAAATACGACTCTTCACAAAACCATGGGAGCTACATAAACGTTTTTGTTTCTTTGGAAAAAATGGTGCTTTATTTCATAATAGAGTTCATGTCATCTACTTGATAAGGCTAAATTAGACTTGTAAGAAGCCTTGTATAAAATATTGTATTTTTTGCATTCTGAGCAATGATTAAATTTTTCCATCCACAATATATTTTTCATCCTTCTGTGATAATTTAACAATATATTTTTATTATTATTTTATTATGACCATGATGTAAATTTTAAAATACAAAAATATAGACATATTTTATTTATTTACTTTATGGAAAAAAATATTAAATAAATTTTTGAGGAGGGCGCCCACTCAATCTATTGCCTAGGGCGCTCCCAACCTTTAATTCGGCCCTGAGTGGCGCAAGCCTCACATACATGCCTTCCATGGAATCAGAAACTGTACTGAATTAATTAAATTTAGGCCATCCATGTTTATATCCGATGAGCCTATCCATGTAGCTTTGCAGCCGACGGGCTGCCCAGACTACCCGTTGACTGCAAACTTGACCCAAATAATTGGCGTACGCGCATTTCCCCACTACTGCTAGTGTTTTGCTATGGAGGCTCCTATCAATACCCGTCTGAACTGTTACACTCCATGTATACGGACTAACAATATTTACACCCTCACGGCCCTCACCCCTTCTCACAAGTGACACAGGGAACAAAGGTGTTCAAGATTCAGTGTAGAAGATCTGATATCGAAAAGAGTTTGAATTCATCTTGAATTCTAAGCTTTTGGTCCCATAGACTTTTCAGTCTCGTGGACGTCATTAAAATCTTTTCATTTCAAGCCCCACCTCTGTCGTGCAAGCGGAGTGTAATGGTTGGAGAGTTCTTTGTTTTGGGAGGATTGTTGTACGTTATGAAACCCTTCTTCACTGATATTTTTGGCTGCAACTTTTCCTCTTTCTTCATCTCGTGTTGTTAATGCAACACAGATACCATTGTCTACTAACTGACGAACAATTGTATAGCCGATCTACTTTAAATTTTAACCGTAAAATACTTACAAATATTTTTAAAAACCGTCACATGCAACTTGCAAATTTTAAGTATGACCGTCATTTTTTATATAGATTTATTGTTAAAACTATACAAATATATATTAGAAATAGTTAACTATATATAGAATAATATTTTATAAATCTTATTAACAAAATAAACATAACACTATTTTATATTTTTGAAAGCCAAGATTTTAATTTTACAATCACCTAAAAATTGTTTGACAGGAAAAGGTGGGCATTAAATTTAACCCCCGGTAGAAAGCCCCCAGTACCCCTTCTGACAAGCGACATAGGCAATAAGGGTGATTTTTTTGGACGTTGAAGCCCCACCTCTGTCATACACTTGGCGGCAATGGTTGGAGAGTTGTCTATTTTGGCAGGACTACTACAAAATCTTCTTGCATTATAAAACCCTTCATCATTGATATTTTGGCTGCAACTTTTCATCTTTCTTCATCTCGAGTTGTTAATGCAAACATAGATACCATTACATAGTGATTTCTCGATTCCACCATTTGAAATACAAACTAAGGGAGAGAAACCAATTATTGAGCATGGACCAATACTTGTGAGGGTACATGAAAATTAGGGAGCTAATACATATCATTGTACCACTTATATCAAGTCAAATCAAATCACATCAAGTCATTTCACCCCAATTAGGCAGGGGTCCCATGGAGGGGGCTTCTGCTCCTATTTTTGTTCAACGGGTGACCCCATGAAAAATAAAATTTAAGTAAATAGGGAACTTCAGAATCTTTTCCTTAAAATAAGGAGCAAAAATTTTTTAGGAGGAGAGTTTAAGCGGATGATAAAAAGGAGGAGCAGGAAGATTCCCACACCTGCTTCTATATTTTAGCAAGATATATTGCCAAATGTCAATTACTCAATGATCAAATTTGTTTCATTTTTTTTTATTTAAATTAAAATATAACAGTTTTACATATATCTCCTTAAAAATTGCAGCACATTCTCAAAACCATTTTATACCATGGGACCATTTAGGTATAAAATACTCCTAAAATTACTCTGTAGCACTGCTAAGAAATACTAGGAACCCTCCTCTCATGGGACCACTTCCTTAGCCAATCAAATGATGACAAATATGTAGAAACAAATATGTTATTTAATTCACAAGTATGATTCACCTTTAAATTTCTTTGTATTTATAATAACCAAATTTAAATATTTAAAAAATATCCCTTCCACAATTATTTTAATATTTCAAACGAAATATATATAATAAGGAGACCATAACCTATTAAAGGTTTTTTTTTAAATTATATGATGTTTTGTTTTCTATATGCACCCTTAAACTTTGGGTGCACAAAGAGTGATTCCTCTCCCTTATATGGAATTAAATACCAACAACATATGATAAAGGTAAATAAATGATAAGAAAACCACTACCTCTGGTTAGGCATTTAAGGCTTGTCCATGGCTGTACTACAATACAAAATGATCTTATTTGCAGTTTTGTAATGTTGTTGAATTTTAGACATGTGGTGTTGGAAGTTTCTGAACTAGGTGACGTGCTCATACAAGTGTGCAGAAATGGTAACTAGAAGATATTACTTTTTCATTGTAATTGAACATCCTACCTTGCAGGGTTGGTTGGTAGACGATGGGGTATATTTGGTTTTTTAATCGGTACTAAATTGGCAATTCAAGAATTGGCCAATTAATAGGACACATGATACATTGACCAATTTGTTTTTGCATTGGTGGCATTTTGCTCTGACGTATGCATCTTATCCTTACAAATTTTGGGGAGAGATGCTTACATGTACTTGTATAATTGAACTGCGGGCAAAATATTTGACCAGATTTCAAATGTAAGATGAGCCTTTTCCTTTTGCTAAATTTTTATCCATATTTTTATTTTAAACTTTGTACACAACTCACACACCCTCTTTATTTTTGAAATACATGCCATTATCAGAAATAATGACATGTGGCACCCCATACCTACAAATGATCTGGTTCAGGATGAACTTAGCGATCATAGAGCCAGGTACGTTGGTAAGGGGCATGGCTTCTACCCACTTGCTAAAGTATTATGTGTCCGTGATTATGAAGTTATGGTCATCTGTCGAGGAGGGAGAGAATTTCCCTATCAAATCCAATCCCCATGTGGAAAAGGGTCGTGGGGTTGTGATTGGTTGCAAAGCTTGTGCCAGTATGTGGATCTCATGAGAGAAATCCTCGCGTTTATGGCATCTGCGCACAAATTATAGTGTGTCATGCTCTAGAGTGGGCTATAAGTAGCCCATCCGATGTATTTTCTGAGTAGTAGCATGGCCGCCGAAGTAACCTCCACATACCCCGCTATGTGACTCATAAAGAATATTTTTGGATTCTTCGGTATCAACACATTTCAACAACATTCTGTCAAAGGATCGGTGGTAGAGTACTTTTTCCAAAGTAACATACTTAGCAGCGATGACACGTAATCGCCTTCTTTGTTGTGAAATTACCCCTTCTGGGTATGTGTGGTCCATGATGAAGTTGATAATGTCGGTATACCAAGGACATACAAACATAGGGCGCCTGGTTTTGACAAAGTATAGACACTCATCAGGAAAGTCTAGATCTACCAAATCACCCTCATCCAATGGATTGTCAGCCAACTAGTCTGTAACGATTTAACCTGTCATCACCAATCCAACACTATGACAATTCTTCACTGGGAACTCCTTGTGCTATGATTATTTACTAATGCATAGCTTTTAGTTTGGTGGATGTAATATGGAAAAACAACAACAAACATAACACAGGAATACCATAGACTATGATAAGAAGGAATGATGATAAATCTAAAATATAAGTGTAAATTATAATATCAACATGAAATTGTTACAATCTCACCCATGAGGTACTTCAAGTGTTACTTACTTCACTTGCCTTCCAACCCTAACTATGGGATAAACTTCACAATTACACCTATTAATGGCTTCTTTAACACACCTTCAAAATGATGGCTTCCTTTACACACTTACTCATACAATATTTCTCACTACTTCCTTCTATGCTAAATGAGGGGGGTGGCCTCTCTATTTATAGAATTTCCAGGCTTATCCATCTTATCTCTAAGATAGGATAAGAAATCTACTCTGACGAATCATATTCCATACCTTAACTCTTATCTGTACATGTAAGCTTATCTTTTCAGATAAAATAAACCTTATCATTTCACATGGGTTCCACATTTTTAGACTTTTTACAAATAAAATACACAAAATATTTATGACCTCACTCCTGTCCTTATTACCAATATAATATTTCTAATTCCTAATCATGTAGACCCTACTTCTCTACTTACCCTAACTTTGACATTTTAACATTACCGGACCACTTACGACATATCTTTACTTTTTACCACAACATTCCTATTGTACTTTTGACTATTACTGTACTATACATTATTGGCAGTGTCATACCGACAGCTCTGTTATCTTCTGTCGGATGCTACTACTAATTATACTTAACAACATCCTTTTCCTAATACATACATTAATGAAATTTAAATTACGGAGGAAAATTTTAGTGTCGACAGACCCTTAACGGATTTTTGATTTACAAACCTTAACTCAAACTCACCAATTAATGTTATGAAACTCCCGACCTTTTTAGACAAAGATCCTTAGATGAGGAATGCTTCAAGTGGTCTTTCTTAGAAATAACCCTTGTTTTACTGATTGATCATGTAATTCCTAAACGATTTATTGCAAAAACTATGGAAAGGAATTCCTTTTTTGCCTATGTGCAACATGTCTCGTAATCAAGCAACATCTAACTAATGAAGTAAACTACACGCTCTCGTTTATCGTCACCCTCTTGAGCCAACATATAAGCTAGTGAAACATCTGTATCTCATGAATACAAGATCAACGAGTGATCCAATCTAGGTGGCATTAGCATGGGAGGGGATAGCAAAAATCATTTAACCACCTTAAAGGCCTCGTTGCATTCTTTTGTCCAGTCAATGCTATAATCCTTTTTCAACAAATTGTTGATGGGATGAATATCATAGGTCAAGTAAGGGATGAACCTTCGGATTGCACCGAGTTTCCCAAGAAAATATCTAATAACAGAATCGTTCGATGGTGGAACCATTTCTAATAGAACCCAGATTTTGGCTGGGTCAACATCAATCCCTTGTGAAGATATAATGTAACCCAGAAGCTTGCTTCTTGTTACACCACAAACACATTTCTCCGGATTTAATGTGACACTATACTCAATTAAGCACAACAAAATGATGTGAAGAACCTCAGGGTGATTGCAACACTTCCTGTCCTTAGCCAATAGGTCATTTACATAGGACTACACAATCTTATGAATAAGATCATGGAATATGTAGGTCATTTCTCGTTGGTATGTGTTATCACCGAGTCACAACACCCTTATGTTTACACAAGTGTATATACTTGAGCACATGGTGTGATTAGATAACATGGGTATTATCTCAAAGTTTTGGGACTTGCTACTTGAGATAGACCTCCAAAGGAAGTTGGTTCTTGCTCCTAAACTACCTACCACAATCTACTCTAATGCAAGTGAGACTAACTGTCCTAATCTAACTTTCCAAGCAACCAAGGAGAGAGGATGCATAAAAATGAAAGCCTACACTATGGCGTTGATATACTAGAAAAAGAGGGGTGTGAGAGTAGTCTTCTAATGTGTGAAAAAATAGAAGTAAAATGCAAACCAGAAGGGGTGATAACAGTTCTCCATAATCTGGAAAATGCATTCACAACAATATTTCATACATGCATAATAATAATGAATTCTTGCAAGAGCATAAAGATAAACACAATGTTCTTGTAATGAAGGTTGAAAGGGCAAGAAGAGTGCAAACAAACACAGCAGGGGAAGATGCATCCACAAACTTGTATTTTATGGCTTCATGATTTGCACAATTCAATCTATTACAAGATAAGTGCCTGGATCACCATGCAAGGAGTCCACTACAAGGGCCTGTAGCACATTGGCTTCACAAAGAAATTTTGATAGAGCTTTTATACAATAAAAGTACCTCCTTTACAATGACCCCAACATTCCAATTTATAGAAGAATGAGAAGAGAGAGAGAGGAAGGGAAAATGGAAATCCTGAAATTTGTCCTTTAACCACTTATAAGATGTATTAGATGGAGTGAAAGGATTATATGTTACTTGCAAAAGGATCCCCATACTATCCCAGGTGCTGCAGCAGAGAAAGAATGATGACCATACCTCTTAATTACACTCCCAACTACCAAATAAAACACTGTCATGAACCCAACCACGTTTTATGAAACATCACCATCAATTTCTCATCAAAACTGAAATTTATTGATTACTGTGCGTAGGACTCAGAGCCATGATTCCAATGGTACCAATTTCGTGTGATTTCATTGAGAATTGCAAAAGTTATGACCTTCTGAGTGCAAGTAGCTATTTTGGGTCTGGCAGGCATTTTCTGTCATTTGACAGGAATGAGCATTAACTGACTAGAGACAAATATGTTTCTTTTATTTAAACATATATGTTCCAGAAAGTCCAATTTTATGAAAATCAGAGCTTGGAGTCAAAATTTATGGTTGTTTGAAGTTCGGGAGGTCAAACTTTCACTTTTCTATTTGCTACGGCTATTTCAGCAAAATCGGGTCCACGTGTCCTGGCTTTCCCAGACACATTCTTCTGCATCGATCGATTCGGGCCTCCTTATTCCTATGCTTCTGACGTTGACTGGGTGATGAGGGTCGTTTACTTCTGCATCAGCCGCATCCACTTAGCTTGGCTCCTTTTGTGGCTTTATTTCCTTTTCACGTCCCGCACGTCTTGTGCGTACTTTTGTCCTGACTGTCTCAGACACTTTCATCCACACCACCCACAATAGACTAACTTGTGTCAAAATCAGCTTTTTGTCTCCCATGTGTCCCGATGGCCCAACTGTTCCGCGGACCACCTGGGACAAAAATGTCTAATTTTACTGATTCCTTTGTATTTTGGCTCCAAACCTAGTACGACGAACCTTGGTACAATCTGCACTTGTATGACCCGCAACCTCCAGACCCGCAATGCTTTAAAACAAGCCTGCGGCTTCTTTTTTTGGATTTTTTCCTAACTTCTTAGATTTTTTCCTTGAATGGGGAAGTTAGAGAGAAGCCAAGGGAACCCCAAAAATATGATTTTGGGCCTTGAATCAATTTTACTGCTTGGGACTGAAGAATTTGATGCATGTTATCAAAATTACCTTGAGGGGTGAATTTTGGATAACAATATGTAGCGTCGGCATTCTTAAGACCGAATGACATGACAACATAACAATAGATTCCCCAAGGATTTATAAACGTAGTCTTGGTTTGATCCTCTTTAGAGATTTTGATTTGATTATATCCCAAAAACCCATCCATGAGAAACAACAACTCAAACCCAAATGTTGCATCAACAATAACATCAATGGATGGTAATGAGAAATAATCCTTGGGCCAAGCTTTGTTAATGTCCCAGAATTTTATGCAAATACGGATCTTTCCATTCTTTTTTAGAATAGGGACAATATTAGATACCCAATGTGAATAATCAACCAGCTTAATGAATCCCACATGGAGAATTTTGATTACTTATTTTTTCACCATAAGGGCCACCTTTGGCTTCATAGATCTCAAATTTTACTTAATCGGCTTTGCATCCGGTTTGGTGACAAGATTGTGCACCACGATATGTGGTGTAATTCCTGTCATTTCCTTGTAGCTAAATGTGAATGCCTTTTAATGTTCATTGAGGATTTGGGTATGTATTTCCACTTCCTCTAGAGTTAAAAGAGGACCCTAACTTTAAGATAGTTGGTTCCTCCTTCGTTCCAATGTTTATATCAATTGTTCCTTCAATTAAGGAGGAATTTCCCTCCTCAAATTTCGATGGGGCTGGAGGAAACTCCAAGTCCCATTCTTCTTCTACCTCTTAAATCTCAATATCCTTTTCCAAAGAAGACTCAATCATTGGATTCCCAATATAAGAAGAGGAAAGTGGGATTAGGGAAATGTCTATCTCATGACAGGTAAGATGCAGTTCTACCAAAGCATTTAAATAAGTTAAAATATATTAATCACTACTGATGTGCTCTGAATAATCAGATTAAATCTCAGTTTCTATGTATGTGAACATTAGGGTTGTTGGTTTTTTACGAATCAAGGGTTAGTCGTGAACTAAAACCATGAAGTTGGTATTTTCCAGGTCACTACTTGGGGTGAGGCATGAAGTAGAAGTTGCTATAGAATCTGCGAGAAGGTTTTGTTCACATGGAGCTGCTTCGATTGATATAAATTCAAACCCCTTTGTTAGGCCCAACACAGCTATTTTGTAAAGTTGTAGGTGCTCAGCCCTAGTCTCATACACCTCAGATACCCGATTTATGACCAGTTGTGAGTCACCCAGTACCCTAATATTGAGGATTCCCATCCTCTTCGCTATGATGAGGCCTATTAGGAGAACCTCATATTCATCCCCATTGTTTGTGCATTCAAAATTAAAATTGAAAGCAAAAGGTATAATCCTTCCTTCGGGTGAAGTAAGGATCATGCCTGCCCCAGCAGCAAAGCGACACTTGGCTCTATGAAAATGGAGAGGCCAACAACTACTTAGAAGGATGGACATTGAGTCATCCTTTGTACCTTCCCCCTTTACCTCAGTTACCTCAACCATGCAAACCTCATCTGCTGGAAGGGAACCAAGTCCCAAAGCATGTTTGATATCCATGGAATCAAAGGGGAGAAGGATAGGAAAATCCTTTTCTAATAGATCGAAAATATTTGATGTGGTTCCTAATGATATAGCCTCTATAACAATGTTTTCATCCTTGACTAGTGGAATACCCTCGATCAATCTTGTAACTTCTAACTCCATTTTAGGAACTAGTTTTTCTTATGGTGCTACACTTGCAGGTTTGTTTAACTGGTTCGTAGGAAGTTCAAATTTAGAGTGGACCCCTGGCTTTTTCTTCAAGTTGGCCAAATGTATATCAAAGGGTTTTGGATCACCTTGAGCCACAAATACTTTCCCTAAATGTGTGAATTTGACCTCTTAGAATAGAGTGGAGGGGATCACCTTCATGTGGTGGATCCAAGGATGGCCAAGGATCATGTTATAATTGGTTTCTTGATCTATAATATAAAACTCAGTGAGTACCATCTTGGGCCTGAGAGTAACCGGTAATACACTGGTTCCAATCGAGGTTTCCTTGAGGCTATCATATCCCCTTAGTGTGTTCCTAGTTGAGGAGAAATTGGTATCCCCATATCCTAAATTTTGAAGAAAAGAGAAGGGAACTATGTTAACTGGTTCCCCATCATCGATCATTACACGTTTCACGTAGTTGTTGTAGATCCAAACTTGTAAAAACAAGGTCAGATCACCTCTACGAGCTATTTCAGCATCCGTAGGCATCTTACTTATGTCAAACACAAAGCCAATGTCCCTTTCAGGTTTCCCTAGAGGGAAAACATCAAAGTCTATATGATTTATCTATGCCTCTGGTGGAGGGGTAACACTAATCAAATGGCCAAGACCTAGTGCTTCTAACAAAGTGGCCTGATGAGCAGGGCAATTATTTAGTAGATCTAAGAAGGAAATGTGTGAAAAGGTCTTGGTCAGATCACTGAATAGATCATAAACCCCTACCAGATTAGCTACGTAGAATAATCCCTGGTTCTCGTAGCGGTGTTAATTTGGGGTTCGGCATCTAACTCTTCCAATCCCACAATTTTTTTTTTGTTGGCAACCATCCAAAGGGGGTGCCACCTATGGGTTTGATGAATTTGAAGCTTCATGATCATGATTCCCTATTACAATACCTTTATTCGAACCATTGGGATCTAATCTACCACCCTTTGGATGCATGGGGAGAGGAGCATTCAAGATCCCTAATGGCGTGTTCTATGGAGATACTGGTCCTATATAGGCATTTTAACCGGGTGCAGATGCGTTTGTCAAAAACATGTCAACAAATAATTATCTTTGGTCTTTTGGAAAATGCTGTAAAAACTTATTACAATCACAAAAAGTTCTTACATCATGCCCGCGGACCCTATGGAAACCGCAGTACAAGTTAGGATCGTAATCTCGAGGCCTTTGGTTTGTTTTTTGTTGTGATCCGAAACTACGGTTGTTGTTTGGTTGTTGACTGTTGTGGTTAAAATTTTGAAACCATTTCCCTTGGTTTTGGAATTGGTTGGGGTATTGACTTAGGCTTGGGGTTGGCATTTTCCTTTGTTGTTGAGGTTGTTGTTGTTGTTGAGGATGATTAAAATCTAGAGCGTTTACCAAGGGTGAGAAATTGTTGTTTCTCTGATTATTTCCATTATTGTTGTTACTATTTGTAACACCAGTGTTAGTAGGATTAACCACATTAGGGTTTTTGGGTTGGTCAGTCACATTGTCGGTCGTGACTCCATGATTCTTATTAAGGATCTTTGGTCCTTGATTGTTGTTCATGTTTTTGGAGTAGCCAGGATCATTTTGAGTAGGAGTGACTAGCTTCCCATTTTCCCCATAAGTTATACGACCACTATCAATGGCCGCTTGGTCAATTTGAAGAGTGCCTTCTAGCACTTCCTCATAGCTCCTGAGTGGGAACTTTTGAGCCTCTTCTTTTGTCTCTCTATTGAGAGAGTAGAGGAATAAATCACAAAGTTCCGTTTGATCCATGTTTGGAGCACTTGTGGAAGAATAGAGATCCTGTCACCACCTCTGAATGAAGTGGGCTGCAGATTCATTATATTCTTGTTTGATGTGCAAGAATTCTCTGATCCCTGTTCTTGGAAACTTATTCATATCGAAATCCTTAATGAACTCTGAAATGGTTGTTTAAAAGAGTGTATCGAGGCCTCCGGTGTTATATAATACCAGTCAAGAGCGATGCCTTCTAATGTCTTAGGGAATACTTTTACAACAACTGCATCCCACAAGAGTAAATCGCAAATGGTTGTTGCGTAGGCTTTGATATGAGCATTTGGTTCACCTTCCCCTTTAAACTTTGGAAGATAGAGCAATGGCCTTGGGAGCATGACTGTCCAGATGGAAAAGTCTAGAGGCTCCTTTAGGTACTCAGAGTAAGTTCCCATTGCGTAAGTTTCAACCATTGAAGATCCTTGTTGGGGAAATAAAGGTTGCATTGGTTTCTAAAATGGCATGGCATAGGAATTTTTTGGGGCATATGGCATTCCCTATAGATAACCATAATAACCCAGATAGGTGTACGCATCTCCTTATGGCATTTTAGAGTATGTGTGCATATAAGGGGGGTTGGCCACTTTGATATGGAGCTGAATGTGTGAAGTCAGGGAATGTCACATTTCAGGTTGGTATAGCATTTGAGAATGCACTTCCAGGTGGTGCCTATTGTAGGTATCCATATGTGGCTTGAGGAGGCATAACCAAGGTACCCGTCCTAATTAATAAATCCCCAGGGTTAGGAGTATTCATGTAGATTGGAGGATTCTATGTAGTTGGGTATTTTCCCATAGTTTTGCGGGTAGGATGGAGTTCGACCTTGCCCTGCATATGAATTCTACATTTTTTGGGTAAGCTCTAACTCTTTAACCTTGTCTACCAAAGCTGAAATGACATCGCCTATTGACGGGGTAGTGTCTTTCTTAGGTACCTTTTGTTGAACCCTTGGAGGTTGTTGAGTAGTATGGTATCCTACTATGAATTTTTCATGATGTTGTCACCCCTCATTGGTTGTATTGTTAGTTGGCGGTGGGGTAGCGTTATTGTTTTGAAGTAGGACATCACCTTGTCCTTGCAACCTATCGAAATATTGGTTCATGTGTTGGAATTTTTTTTCAATCCTAGCATATCGTGCTAAATACTCCTCATCTAGATGGGGGATTTGATCAGATTGCATGCTAATGGGATGTCAAAACAATACCCAAGGAGATGAACTTGCTTCACCAGTGAATGTCATGTTATTTGAACTCGATTGTTCAAAGGGATAGGTCTTAGTGACCTGATCAAGTTCTTCAATGCATACAAAAGAACTGACATCAATTCCCTGAAGTAGAGGATTTTGAGTGGATGAGTGGTTGTCTGCCCATGTTGAAAGTGAAGGTGATGGTTGTGGTATACTTGATTGGTAATGGTACATGTTGAAACCTAGGATGGGCTGACCGTACTCGTCATATCCTAAAAATATCAGGGGTATAAGAATACCCACAAAATAAAGGATGGACAAAAAAAATTGAAATGTTTAGAGACTAGATCTTCACGTCAGGTTCACCAATTTTGTACGATAGAAAATCAACACGTGACCTTCTTTGCACCTGACCTCCCAAGGTCACGCCGAGACAACTGGTATGGAATGGAAATGGAAGTGAAAGTGATGGCAGCGATCAAGCTAATTGGGAAACCTTATGTCTTTGACATGCAATACTGGAATCTTCAAATCTAAGGTAAAGAATTCTATCCTAACCTGAAGGGGTGTGATGGTATGGTCGGATATGATAGCTACCTAGAGAATCCAATCGATGTCTAGTTTTTTTCGAGATTCTATTGATTGGTTGTGGAATATGTGGAAAATAACCTGCAAGTGCCTCATATGGGTTTCCACAAAAGTTCATGGAAGTGGAGACAAGAGGTGTAGCGGAGCTATAGGAACTATGGGCGATTTTTTGGTCTTGTCTAGAAAGTCTTAGCCTGATCAGCTACTATGTTCAACAATGAAAGTTGTCTAATAATATCAGGTGGGAGAGGTGAAGATATGAATACAATTGTGTGTAAACCAGTGTCAATATCTAGCTGACTAGTAGGCCCATTGGGTTGCAGGACCTGTGGATCACAACCGAAGAATCGTTGAGGCTGAGGCCCTCATATGGTAATGCATGCAATCAAACCCTATTTCTAGGAGCAGTCCAAAATTCATAGGCTTGATTAACAATGATATTTAGGGTATCTAACTGTCTTATTTTCTCAGTGTATATTGCATGTGTGCGTAAGAATGTTAAACACAATCTTGTGTCGATGTTAATCATTAGCTCTCTCCCATTGGGTTGTGGGACTAGTGGATTACAACTGTAAGTCTTTTCCTATTGTGGACCGTTGATGGTCATGCAAGATGAATTGATTTGATTTTGGTAAACAAACTATCTATCAAAGGAAATCTAACCTATGTTTTTAGTGTTTTCTCAAAATATCAGAACAAAGCAGTAAGACAAACTAATCTATGGAAAGTAAATGTTGTTATTCTTTTCTAACTTTTCAGATAATGCATTTAATCTAGTAACCAAATTAAATTCAAACAATTAGCTAGATGTAGATAACTATTTGTGTAGATTTGTGAATATAAATATAAAAAAAGGTCTATTCTAACTCAATCAAAATCCTTACAACCCTACCTCAGAAGTGAAGAAAAAATCATAACCCTAATAGAGCTATTGTTCCCCACAACTTCCTGGTAATGTTGAAGAGACAACTTCCTATTAATTTGATCTACTTGAAATTATCTAGATAATTCGAATGAACTGTTTCTCTACTCTATTTGATATGCAATTGAAATTAACAATTCTTAATTGACAATTTGATAAACAAAGCAAACAAATAGAAAACTCGAACCTGGAAGAGCAAGAACCTTGGAAAATCCATTAGTATCAGTATTTTTCCCCTCAATTCTTTCCTTTCTTTCTCTGAGTGTTCATATGAGTCCAAAGGATTGGAAATGTAAAAAACATCAACAAGAGGGTGGCGCTTGAGAAATGGCAGCTTGGAAGCAATCTAGACACAATGCAAGTAGAAGAGTGATAGCATAAGAGATCTAAGCTTGGCTATGTAATTCCTAGCAAGATTATGGCAGCAAAACAATACAAGATACACAAAATTCTCAGGCCCTTTGCTTGAATACAAGCGTTGAATATATAAGAATGGAGGCTAGGAGGTTACTTCATGCATGATGAGGGTCGTCAATCCTCACCATTAAAAATGTCAATCCAGGTAGGTGTCCAAAGGCTGTATGCATTAAGAGAAGAATATCTTGGAAAACAAATCCTTTAAACACAATCTAAATTTACATAAAATAAATCACACATGCAGAAATTTAAAAGAACACTTGCAAAAATGTAAACACACTTGCATAAAGGAAATCACAATTGCAGAAATATAAAGGCACACTTGCATAAAGGAAATCACACTTGCATAAATTGAAATTACTAAATGGGAAATAAGCAAAATTAAATGAAACACCTACAGATTTACAACAGACTGAATTTTTACAATACAAAGATAAAAACAATACAATATAATGAATTAAAGACAAATGAATAAACATAAACATAAAAACACAGATCCATCTTCCTTAGAATGAGTGGTCAGCTCATTCCTTGGAAGATGATTTAAATCATACTTCTGAGATCTCAAAACTACATAATATTTGAGAGGAAAGAATAGATGTTTATTTTTTTGGAGAAAAATATTACATATCTAAGTGTGGAAGGTTGCATTTATAATTCATGCATCCAACCAACTCCTTATTTTAGGAAATAAAATCTTATCTTATCTTTATTCCAATCCTAATAACTAAGATCCCCATCTCCACAAAATATGGAGAGATATATATTATTGAAGTCAAATCTTATCTCACTTATTTTAAGAAGATTTAACTTCCAAATCTTCTCCTTGCTTTTCGGTAACAAGAATCATAGTGATTTTATTCCTCTACATTATTGGAAGGAGTATTTTCCTAAAAATATGATTTTGACCAAATACCTTTCTCGGATTTTCCATTTGACTTTTCTATTTTTGATTGTGGAACTTTTGATGCTTGTCAAATACACTTTTTCCTCGGACTGTTGTTCACTAAAAGTTAGATTTCTTTTGATTGGTAAAACCTGTAGAAAATATGAATGGTTTTTTTGTTAAACACATTACTATGAACCAAAACCTCTCTCATATTTTCCATTTGAATTATTTGTTTCTATTTATGAAACTTGTAGTGCTTGTTTGATACACGTTTCCTCAGACTGCAACTCACTAAAAGTTATAAATATCTTCATTGGTAAATCCTGTAGCAAATATGAATGAGGTTTTTGTTAAATGAATTTCTATGAACAAAAAACTCTTTCAGAGTTTCCATTTTATTTTTCTATTTTTGTTTATGGAAATTTTAGTGCTCGTCTTGATACACTTTTCCTCGGACTATAGCTCACTAAAATTTAGATCTCTCTTCATTGGTAAAACGTGTAGGAAATATGACTGAGGTTTTTGTTAAAAAAATTTCTATGAACAAAAAACTCTCTCATATTTCCCATTGGAATCTTTGAGTTTTCACAATCGCTCAAAAACTATCATTCCCTTGATGCAAGTTCTGGAACTAAAGTTGTCATTCCTTTAATGCAAGTTCTGGAACTAAATCTGCAAGCTCCAGAACTAAATCTGATTTTTCCATGAATTTAAAGTTCCGAAACTAACTTTCATTCATTTGATACAAGTTCTGGAACTAAATCTGTGAGTTTCGGAACTAAACCTGCAAGTTTCAAAACTAACTTTGCGAGTTCCGGAACTAACTTTGTGAGTTCCACAACTAACTTAAAACAACTATAAATTTTGCATGCGACCTCGGATTGATATTTATATTACCAAAATTACCAATCGGAATGTGTGGGGTTTCAAAATTACCAATCGCAAGTATCTTGTCAAAAAATTGATAACTTATATGTTTTGCATCTGCATGAAGTGAAAGTTATAGGTTTTCAGTTGTCGATGGTTTGTAAATCCATTTGGCTTGACAACCTAACGTTTACCAGTAATCATGATGGAGGGTGTGGGTGATTAATTTCAATTTGTTCTCGTAAATAACAACCCTTCTTTATGGATCAAAGCATCAACCCCACCAATCATGCAATCTAGGCCTTATTTAATATTAAAAGTTACCGTTTTGGCTTCATCAAAATTTATGCTTCTAATAATGCGACTAAAAGGGTTGATCTTGGCAGTGGATAGCAAATGAAATTCTTGATGCTTACTGGGTCATTTGTGGTAATTTTAATATGGTTGAGCTTCCTTTAAATAAGTATGGAAACTTGCCTATGCGATGATCAACTACAGAAAGGGAGGTGTGGTTCTATATGCGCAATAAAGTTTGGTTTTATGACCTTAATGCTTCCTACAGACCCACATCTGAAACATGGCTCATCTATTACAATCTCTAAGGTGGATCAAATCGGGTTCTGAAACAGCTCGAGAGGGCCATGTTGTCCATTGAAGATTATTTTGAGTTTGACAACACTTATTCCTTTCCTATGGAAGTGATGTCTTATTCCATCCTTTCTGACCAATTCCCTATTTGATTTTGTATCACTTGGTAAGATAGGAGGCCTTTTTTCATAAAGGCCAACTGTTTCTCAATACGACCTTGATGGAGCACGAACCCACACTCAATCATATCAACCGATTGTGGAACTTAACTCCTTGGCCACATCATTTGTAAAATTATCATTCACCTCTTTGGTCCATCTGGACTCAATGGTGGGAGGGTGCAACGGCTAAGACGACTAGATTTCTTAGAATCTATAGTTTACAGTTGGACAACATACGACGCTGATCATACTTCTCTACCTCCTACGCACTTAGCCGGGCGATGGTGGAGCTTGAGGGAAATCCATTCTCTGAAAGCATGTAAATCTAGGTGGCAAAGTTTCGAAAAAAAATTCAAATTGAGGAAAACTATAATGCTCGGGGTGCTCAAATTTGTGCCCTCCTTCACTTGATCAAGGTTAGGGATCGTGTTTCGAAGGAGTTCTTTCTTTCTTTCAAAGCTAAACATTCCTTTCAACAAATATGTGCTATTTGTGATGACGGAACACGACTCATAGATTCCTAGCTCATGCTAGAGGTCTTTATTAACCATTACAAGTTGGTTTTCCAAGCTCAAGTTCCCTCAGAGGAGTGACGAGCTGCATTGGATCAATGTTTGGTTGCGGTGCCATACAAGCTCTCTCAAGTTTAGAAAATTTCTTGTTATCTCATGCTCTCCCTTGATGACTTCCAAGAAGCGGTCATACAAATGGGAAATGACAACGCTCCTAGCTACGATGGATTCCCCTGTGAATTTTACAAATTGCTTTGGGATATTGTTGGCATGCACCTCTTTCAGGTATACCTAGAAGAATTTCAGATCCAGTCGCTTGGCTCTCACATTAACAAAGGGAATATTAAGCTCATCCTTAAGCTTGGAGACCCCAAGCTGATTAGTAATTGGCAGCCTATTAGCTTGCTCAATGTTTCCTACAAAATTATTTCCAAAGCTCTTACCATTTGGCTGCGTCACATTCTTCTTACCATTATCCAGCCGAAGCAAACCAGCTTCATCTAGGGGCGTTACATCTTGAATAACATCATCACCGTCTGGGAAGGCATGGAATGAGCTACTAAATCCAACCAGTCAGCCCTTTTCATAAAAATCAAATTCAAGAAAGCGTGCGACAAGATAGAGTGGCCTTTAATTTTTCCCATATTTTAAATCTACTGTATTATATGTGTAGTTCGAAAGTTGCTATCATGGTATTAATCATAATTACCAAATACAATTATATGTGGGATTTTTTTTATGATTTTTCATTTTCATTTATTCTCCTTCTGAAAATTCAAAATTCTATATTTTAATTAATTTATAATTTAGATTGAACAACAAAACAAAAAGTAAACAATTTGCTATTAGTTTATACCACTTAAAGAGCAATTTCATGCTGATGTTGAAGGAGACTTTTTATTCACAGAATTTTTTAGTATAATTTTTAAGGTTGGAGTGTTACAAATATTTTGACAAAAAGTCTCTTACAAATCTGTTATACGTATATGAACTATTTGACAAAATTTCCTAAAATAGTTTCTAATTGTAAACTCCATGAATAAACGATCTTCAAGTGCATCACTCTTTAATTCAAAGATTTCTGAGGTTAATTTTATGTCTTGGATACTCATTTGAACCATATTTTTTCTATATTATAATTGTATCGAAAAAAACTCTCCATACAAAAGTTACCTTAATGTTAGCTACACTTTGGATCATGGGACATTTGTAACAGTAAGCCAACTTGACACCAGTGGGCCAAATCAAGGAGATTAGAAAAAATAATTGCTCTTGGCATACACCTGTGGTTGTCAAAGGTTGGTTTCCTCGACGAAAAAAAAAAAGAAAAGAAAGAAAAAGTTTATGTTTATACAATCTGCATTCTTTATGAAAAGGCATCCATAATCTTCGAATAACTAACATCTTTCCACCAGAATTGGAATGCCATGCTGAGGTTTGATCGTAAGGAAGGCCACAGGCGCATGCCTATAAGATGAAGGCAGTCCAAATTTGAAGGTCCTGAGCATCATAGTCATCACAACCTTAGCTTCCAACATGGCAAAATTCTGGCCTATACAAACTCTAGGCCCGCTAGAAAATGGAATAAAGGCAGCGGGATGATTGTTTGTAGCTTTGCTTATGCCATCTCTGAAACGCTCTGGCCTGAACTCATTGCCGTCGTCGCCCCAATATCTGGGATCCCTGTGCATCGATAATAAGTCTATTACAACATTCACATCCTTGGGAACCATAAAATCAATTTCCTAATTTAATGTCTTTGAAAGCTTGTCTCACAATGCCAGCTGCTGGTGGGTACAATCTCAAGGTCTCGTTCAATATCATCCCAATCTGTGGAAAAATAAATAAAAAATTCTGCTTCAGTATTTGATGGTGGACTGGGAAAGCACAATTGTGATAGTTGAGACTTGTTGTTTTTAATGAATTTTTCATTAAAAAAGTGTTGAGACAAACCCAAACGGATAAGGATAATCAACTCCCAGTATAAGTACACATTAACTAGAGAGAATTGAACCTTTTTACAGTCATTCCCAAAGGGATATACATGTTGACAGGCTGTAGAAGAAATTGAATTGGTACCCAAAGAGACGGACAATCAGCCCCAAAGGGATATACACATTGACCGGCCCTGGAAGGGATTGAATGCATATTGAAACAGCCCAAAAGGGATACGGACAATCAGCCCCAGAGAGATGGGGAAAATCTAATCCCAAAGAAATAGGAACAATCAGCACCATCTGGGTATACACACTGACAGGCGGAAGAGCCCCAAACAAATTGGGACAATTATGTCATAAGGGATATACATATTGATAGGCCCTAGAGGTAATTGAAAGGGACATGGACAATCAGCCCAAAGGGAAATGGACAATCAACCCCAACAGGATATCAGTCCCAAAGGGAAGGGGACATCAGCCCCAAATATATAGGGACAATCAGCACTAAAGAGATATACACAAGACGTTTCATGTAGTGGATTGAATGCGTATTACAATTAGGCCCAAGGGAACAGGGACAAACAGCTCCAGAGAAATATACACAAGACATGTCCTGGAGGGGATGGAATGGATATTACAATCTGCCCCAAAGGGACAGGGACAAGCAGCCCTGAAGGTATATTAGCCGAAAGGGATGTACACATTGATTGGCCTTGGAGGAGATTGAACAGGCATTAGAATCAACCCTGGTATTACAATTAGCCCAGAAAGGATATGCACATTGACAGTCCATGGAGTGGATAGAAGTGTTGGTTTTCTTTTTAAAATATTAATGGTAAAGAATATATATTATGTTAAGGGGGATTCATCACACTTACAGTTTTGAGCTTTCCAAGAGAATCCATGGTCGGATGGCTCTTCCCACAAACTGTCATGGCTTCCTCACGAGCTTTATGTTGCCAATCCTGGTTGAGGGCCAACAGGAGTATTGCCCATGATAGCAAAAGGCTTGTTGTTTCTCTTCGTGCCAGGAAAAAGGTCTTGCACTCGTCCATTACTTGTTGTGTAGTGTAAATGAAATCTTTTTCACTATCTATTTCCGAGAGCATCAACCCTAGAAGATCATTTCCATATGTTCGACTCTCCCTTCTTTGGTGTATCATATGTTTCAAGTTCCTTTCCAATCTTCTAGCTCCTTTCCACAATTCTATATTTGTTGAAGTAGGGATGTACCTCAAAACAGAAAGTATGAATCCAAATTAGTTCTCTAGGATATACAATTCCCAGCCAAAAACGCCATTCCCAGGCTACATTTCGGGACATTCTTTGTTATGCATCATCAAATTTTTTTCAATGAATCATCATTGTAATGACCACTAATAGTATTCAAATCTTTCTATATAAATTATCGTGAATTTGTTTCATAAATATTATGGATTGCAGAAATTTGAAGCCTCACATTATCATGTCATACCTGGTACCTGGTAGCCACAGATAACGAACATTGTGAATCATTAGCTCTTCTAACCTGTTGATGTCTTCATATATTTCTCTTCCGTGCTTGTAGTCCATTCCAAACCCTACCCTCATAAAAATGTCGGCAGTAAGTTCACCCATATAAGCACTGAGCTCTAATTCACAAGGTATCTCTGCAGCTTCCCCTATAATATTATTCCACACATCTACCATTTGGGCTGTGCAGACGGACATAACGTCAACATAGGCCTGCACCTAACAATCATAGATAAGATTATTTAAACCTGAGTAAAGGCTCTACAGGCCTATGCAGAAATCAACTATTAGTGTAATGACCACCTTAAGTTTTTCTGTATGAAAAGCAGGGGCCACAATTCTGCGCTGCCGAGACCAATTTTGGCCATTAACAGTAAACAGTCCTTTACCAAAGGCCACTGAAAGCATTTTTTGAATCATAGGGGATCTTCCACTGTCAGTCAAGTTCTTTGATGAAAGAAGTTGCCTGATGAGTTCTCCATCCGTTAGAACAATTCTAGGCTCATAACCAAACCACATAAAACACTTTTCTCCTGCACACAAATTAATCCAAACAGTGATTATATATAATAGTATACAATTAAATCTCGAATAACACAAATTAATCCAAACGGTATTGATAAAGAGAAAATACAAGGAGATCTTCACTCATTCAAGAGAAACATTACCATAAGTCTCTGACCATTTGACTATATATGGAAAAGCTCTGTTTTTGAAGTCGTGATGAATGGAAGGCATGTCTGTGAGCAACTGCTCCTGTACAGCGTTTGCGATTTCCAGAAGATTACCAATCATGAAGCGAGGGGAAGGACCTTTGAAGCCTCGTTTTTTCAGAGCTCTGTAAATCTTCCAGGGCCTCCACAAGTATTTTATAAGAAAACGTGCAAGGAATGGCCATATTCCCACAGAAAGCACAAGCAAGAGAGAATTAACACTTGCATTGAAGAAATCCATGGCAGTAATGACAGATGATGGAATAAAACTCAGAGGGAGGAATGCAATACAATTTCATGGAAGACCTTATCTTGCGGGTGCGTTACAGTTTAGACTGACGCATCTGGCTGGGCCCACAATATATTGAGTCAGCAGTCAAACATATTCTGTTACACCTTTAAACGCCGATACTGTTACTGTTTTTCCGGTGAATTAACGACATATCAATCATCATATGGCAGGACACGATAGGCATTTCTTATGATGGGAGCCTCAGAGCCTGGAGGCTTGGATTTTGCAAGGCGTTTAGACGTATTTAGTCATTTTAGATGTCAAAATACAGTCACTTTTAAAATATGACCGTTATGTTTGAGAGGGAAAATTATAATTTAAACGTTAAAATGACATGTACATTACAAATTTAACCGTCTATATATATATAGTTAGTAAATTACTTATTATATTATATATATTTTAAAATTCATCAAAAATCTAATATAAATAAAAATCAAAATTAAGAAATATTTAGAAAGAAAGAATGTTGCAGTTGGTAATGAGTATGAAATAGAAACTATGACATAGAATTAGAAAATGCAGATTATTAATTACTAACTTAGTAACTATCCAAATAATCCATCCATCATTCCATGAATATGATCCAGATTCCACAGTTACATACTAAGTCTACATTGCTTTTAAGTTTTTTTCACCGCAGCCTGCAACCTGAGCCACCTATTATAATTTGTGTGCAGCGTTCAAACTTCAATCTATTGTGTGGAGCGTTCAATCGGATGAGGGCGTCATTTATTTCAGGGATGAGTCGATGCATTGACCAATATTGTTGATGAGCATGGTTAAATAGTGTGCATTGTGCTAGTTTATTTGTTGTTTACTGCTCTAAATTAAAATTTTGGACAAATTTGTTTTTTCCCAATGGTCTCGTCATCCTTTTTGTCTCCTTATTATTCTGCGCAGCCCGAGAGCCAAGACTCACCAATGACCATTGACACATATTAGTTTTAAATAGCAAAAGCTTCATTATAACATTGATCTGCGCGGCCAGGGGCAGGGATGCTGAAATGACACAAAATAAAAGTAGAATTTGTGGACAGCTTCCACCGTACGCTGGTTCATGTCAGCGGTCAGAAGGTCACAAAATATTTTGTGAAAGCATGGTTGATCAATTTAAGTTTTAGCTCTTTGATAAACTCATTTTATCTAAATAAAATTTGTAGTGATGTTTTATTTCACATGATGTTTATATTCTACTAAATATTTAGAAATATTATGCATTTAATTTTATATTATTTATTTAAAGTTATTTTTTCAATCTTGTAGATGTAAAATTTTACTCAAATTTTTTATTGTTTGTAATAGTTATTATAAACATAAATTTGACGTGCATATTATATTTTGAATGTTAAATGACATCCATATAATTTTTTAGACCGTCAAATAAGATTATTGTGACACGTAACATTGAATGTCAAAATCCAGCACTGCTCGGAGGTCACCTGCGTTGTGCGAATCTGCTATTGGTAACAGAGCCGTACGCGTGTAAGACCATGAAATGCTTTGCGTCCGTTGATCCTCTACTGTGCTCAGATTTTTAGGATCTATGGCGTTTACACAGTTTGGAGTCTTTGGACTGAACGACTGTTTGAAGAAGCGTACTGAACGTTGCATACAGTGTTTTCTTTCCCTCGCGCAGATTGCGTTTACAAGTCTTTCGCATTGATTACACTCAGTTCCTGTGCCGCTTAACTAGCTGTTTCATACGGGCGTGACGCGTCCCCTTCCAGTCCGTCATTAGCACTTAATGAGGGGCGATTTTAGGTGGATTATCTGCTAAGCGCCCATTGATGGAAAAGGATATTGAAATTCGGAATCGTTTGAAAAAATCAGAAGAGGATTTGATGAAATATCAGGCGATGGAAGTTGAGGTTGAATCCGTAAAGGGGCTTCTGAGAGAGAGAATGAACTTCTGGATGCCCAAAGAGTTTTCGTCATGAAAAACGAGGAATTCAAAGTTGTGGTCAACGTATGTGAAGGCAGAGAAGAGGAAATTATGAAGATGCGGGAGGACGTGAGTGCGTGAGGGATAGGTAGAAGTTGGGCGGAGCCTATCTCTCACGCAGGTTTACAGGGAGATAGGCAGATTTGAACCCGCGACCTCCAAAATAACAGGAAGGAGGCCTACCACTCTGGCGCAGCAATAATTTTGTGTTGGTTGTAACTGTAGAGAACAAAATAGGGGATAAAACTTTTGTGGAACTCGCAGTGGAGAAACTTGAGCTAGAAGCTGCCAAATTAGAAGCCGAAGCTGCCATGAATGCATTGAAAAATCTTGCGGATGTTAGCAATGAATTTCGCAGAGAAGGAAATGAATTATCTTTGATTGAAAGACAAATGTTTGAGCATCCAGCTGTAGATACGATGACATGTTCTCATGAAGCAGCAAGCAATCGACAGGAAATGTCAAGGCCGGCAGGCATAGTTGATCTAAAACACAGATAAGTTGATGAATAGATTGCAAAAGTAACCCTGGGTTTTAAACGCCGTCGAGGTATGTAAAATGTTATTTCCCCTGTAGTTACTCGTGCTTATCAGGGATTGAAGAGACGTGTTTCTTTTTTTATTGATGAATGTCTTCTAAAGGGATGGACTATTTTGGACATTTATAATTTTCTGCAACTTGCAAAGGAAGTTTTTAAGGGCAGCTGCCCAGTTCTTTTGTGTTGCTGATGAGGCTGCTCTGTGTGCCAAATGTGATGAGAAGGTGCTCTTTCACAAATCAATTATTCATTTTTTTAGCCTTTTCCTTAAATTCGTTGGTTTCATTCTTGATGATTTAATTTGATTTCTACTGCGCGCAGCGCATTATTAGGGCGATTTTCTGGTTTTAGTGTTCATGGAGTAATTGAGATAAACCCATGGTTTTGCTATTTTGTGCAGAACTAGGCTTCGACTTCATTTAAATATTAGATCAGGCCTTGAGGTGGCAGCCAGTAGATCGATCTACTTTCCCAGAAAGACTTTCCAACAGGCAAGCAACGTAGAATCTCTTTTCTTTGATGTATTAGAGTTAAATACAATAATAACTGATGTTGTCTGTGAGTGGACAATTTTGAGAGGGATCTTCCGCCTATTAATGTAATTATTTGCACCGCTGACCCAATCAAAGAACCTCGAATAGACCTTGCAAACATTGTATTGTCTACTCTGGCTTTTGATTACCCGGTAGAAAAACTGTCATGTTATGTCTCAGACGATGGGGGATCTCCACTCACATTTTACGCTCTGTTTGAAGCTTAGTGTTTTGCAAAGATTTGGGTTCCCTTTTGCCACAAGTATTCCATTCAGCAGCGATGCCCACGCAAATCATAGCTTGTCTCTCTAAATATCATGTCAACGCAAATCATAGCTTGTCCTCTGTCGAAGAATGGAAAACCGTCAAGGTGATTGCCATTGTTTAGCTCATACTATCTTAATTTCGCTGTATTTGTTGGGGTGATTTGGTGTAATTCCTTGCTTTTTTCGGGATGCCCAGGTTATTGGCTGGTGTGACTTGGTGTAATTCCCTGCTTCTTTGTTGGGGTTGGGGGGGGGCGGGTGAGGTGGAATAACCTGGGGTAATCCACCTGACACGCTTGGAACCCTAGGTTTGTGTGTAGGAGGTTTGATTTTCAGATTCCTGTTCCCACAACAGGCTACCCTGTCAAGTAAATAGAGTACTATGTTATCAACTAACTCAAAATCAGATCTTTGAATTTCTTCTCTCAAACGTTTTTGTTTTGTGCATATGCTTTACTAGATTTTAGCAGGTTGTTATGGCATTGTAGTTAAGTTGGTCACAGTATTTTATCAAAATCTATTTCGAGAAAGCTTATGACTAGCCATTAGTATGATGGAACCGCCGAAGGGTATGTATGGAAGAAGTGAAAATAGAAGGACCGAAATTGCAAAAGAGGTTGAAATTCAATGGAGAGGGGGTAGAGGGATGAGGAGTCCGAGGACAAGGAAAGTCAAGCTACATTTCACGGGAGAGTTTAGAGATGGGGATATGCACAATAGACTTGACATCCAAGGGTTACGATTGTATGCACATTTATGATAAAGGAATCTCTCTAGTTATAAGGGTAACGGTTAGGGTTTACCTCGTCAACATTCTAGACAAAGTTTTCTGTCAATAACCATTGACATAAAATGGGATTTGCCTTTTTTATTGCGATCCTTATTATCATCTCCATCTCATTTGCATTTTTCATGGAAGTCTAATTTGTTCTTAAAGGGGTCGAAATAAAAAATAGGGAAAATCCAATACTATGAAAATTAAAAGTAGGTTTTGGGTCTGGAACCCAACCTCATGAATACAACATATCATGTTCCTTATTCGTGGCAAGGGAAGAAATGGATTCTATGTCCTTTATGCATGGGTTGTATCTAATCTTTGATAGTAATTATAATTTATATTATAATAGGTTTATTATATAATATTAATTATAACACATTTATGTTTTAATATTAATTATAACATTAATTATGATTTATTATAATTTAAATCAATATGAAATCAATATTATACAAGTTTATTACAATAATATAAATTTATATTAATAATAAATTTCCACAGACATAGATGACCATTCACAATAATTATTCACGGTCAAATAATTAAAAAATTCATCCATGTCTTTGACGCAAGTTCCCACCAACGCCAGTACACCTGCCATTGCCATTAAATAATGTTCTCACATTTACCTATTTTTCGTGATCTACATAAAACATAATCCCGCCTAATAGAGCCCTGCATGTGTGTATTTATTTGGCCGATTGTGATCAATGAAGGAGCAAAAATTAAACAGATTTCTCCTACACAACGATCACGTTTTAACAAATGAAAGCTAAAATAAGAATTCGTGGATGGATTTGTATTATCGCTACTCCATGATAAAGAAATTTCATAGAAATGTTGCATTTGAATCCTTTTTAGCATTTCTAATAATATTGCATATGGATCTATGGTGGCACTAAAGGTGGTGAAATTGTAATTGGTGTTCTTTTTAATTTGTTTGATTGCTTATAAATAAAGATTGGATAGTGGTGTAATGCCATGGATTTGGAATTTTGCAAGAAAGGTGAAATTTGAAGATTGAACTTACAAGTCTAGAAGTTGGAAGCTAGAACTCATTTTCTACATAATTGCGAGTTCACAAATGTGATTTTGAGAGTCATTTCTATCATTTTTTTCAATAACAAAATATAAAATTTTAATTTGAAATTATATTTTAATGCTCTCATAAATTTTAATTATGTTAATGGATATTCTAATTAACTGTTGCAACATTAATTTTTAGGGGAAAAATAGAATATGTGAAAAACTATTAAATTGATAAGTCTGATCTATTGTCCAAAATTAAATAAAAGTCACATAACATATTACAAAGAACAACATCCCTATAAAATTTAACTCAATTTATGTATTTTCTAATAGTTATTACAATCACAAATTTGATGTGGATATTAAATTTTGAACACCACAAAACATCCATATAATTTTCTAGACCATCAAATAATTTTACTGTGACATGTAACACTTATCCTCAAAATCCAACACTGGTCGGCATGGATGAAAATGTCAGTGTGATGCGTATATTGACAATGTTGAATCACCAATCACTAACTAACTATGCACTATCACTCATTTATAATTTTATACATTGCAATTCATATTATTAAAAAACTTGAACTTGGACTTCATAAAACAATATCTTTCAAATCTAAATAATTCGTGTTATAGGTTGTGGAGCTTGTTTTCATGTGAGAAAGTGTTGAAGAATGTACACTAAGAGTACTGTACACTTTCCATAGTTTTTCTGGCCTTAAAACGTGCTCAATATACCGGGAAACGTGCTTTTCTCATATGGGCGGGATTTTGACCCATAGGTTTATGGGACGGTTTTGACCCATGGTTTTGATACCCATGGTTTTGTAAACCTGGTTAAGCAGTTGTCTACTTATATGGTTTTATGTATATGGTAGGTATTATGTAACATTGCAGATGTGTTTTGAATTCGGGTGTGAATTCTGTAGAGTTTTTTGAGCATAGCTCCAAACAGATCTGGGTATTGTATTGAGATAGCGGTGGCTTGTAATAAAATCTGAGCAAGTGATTCTTGGTAGACGTAGCCCCAAATTGGGTGAACCACGTTAAATACTGTCTCTTTGTGTTGTGTTATTTTATTTTGTAATTTTATTTGAGATCTATAATATTTTTTGCATAATAGTTTCTACTGTTGCGAACTGTGAGGGATTATTCCGCATATTTTATCCCTTATTTCCTAACAATTCGCAACATAATGTTTTCTAATAATAATCAAGTTAAAATTTCTTCTCAAAACTGTAAACATCAGCATTCGGGTGCCCTGTAAGGACAAGCACTAGTGGCAATTGAGAGAGAGGCGGAGGCACCATCATCGTGGCCGCCAAAGAGAGAGGCCATAATCGGTTATGCGCGCTTCAAAATCACAACCGATGACTAAGTTGGATGACTTAGGTTTCCATGTGTCACTCCCATTGTATGCAAATATGCCACGCCTTGACCTATATCTTCTGCAATCTTCAGGCATGAAGTCCAATGCAAGGGCTTCGCCTAACCACTTCCCCTGCACTTGATTATGTACCTGCACAACCATGTTTGAGCAGCTAAGCAATTTAACTAGGTATTCTACACAAAGATGGAAAGAAATAAATTAACTGACCGTGACCGTGAATGAGAGAGATGAGGTTGCGATTGGGAAAATAATCCTAAACAACCAGGGTTTCGCAAGTAGGCTGAGAGATGCAAAACAACGGTGCCTTAGATTTCCAAGCATTTCCATATGTCTATTCACTTACCCTCAGTTCATGGTGTTACAATTCTTTATCATCTTCATGACTACAATCGATCCGCGCTCCATCGCAACCCAATAACCTACTGCCTAAACTACCCCTTCCTAAAATCATAGCCGTCACCTTTCAACAGATCTTTCAAATTGTAGTTTTGTGTTTCTCCTCCGTAGAAGAAAAGATTTCCACTTCCGCTTGTGTTTGCTCTGCTACATTGAATATCTGAACTCAAAGCCACCGGGCTATTCCTTTTGTTTTTGATTTTGCTCGAAAGATGTGAATCAATTCGCCTACAATTTTTCCTTCTTCATCGCCATTATCCGGTGGTCGTCCGGTCTTGACGTCTATGAAAAATGCTTCGACACAGTTCCAGATTTCCCTTAAATGAAGGCGGCTGAACTGGCTTGAAAAAATATTGACTGCAACATCAAATACAGAACGATTACCCTAAAGATCACACACCGTTTGCAGTCAATAATAAAACTAAGTTTTTGACTTTGATATACTAAATTTAGCTGTGGTGCATTGGTGGGTGGCAGGAGTTGTTTGGAGGAGGTCATAGGTTTGATTTTGCTCCCCACCATCACGAACGTGCGTGATGGATAGGGCCTTAAAACTGTCATTTTTGTCACAGAGTTCACGTGAAGCAGCTTGGACGTGCAGCATTGCACATCGTTAAGATTCAACGCATGCACGTTTAACCAATGTGCGCCGCTGATTTCGCCAATTTGTCAAAGCCAGGAGGATGAGTTTAAATAGAAACGCCTTCGGCATAACAAGATAGAGTGGCCTTTCATTTTTCCTATATTTTAAATCTACTGTATTATATGTGTAGTTTGAAAGTTGCTACCATGGTATTAATCATAATTATCAAATACGATTGTATGTGGGATTTTTTTTTATGTTTTTTCATTTTCATTTATTCTCCTCCTGAAAATGCAAAATTCTATATTTTAATTAATTTATAATTTAGATTGAAAAAAAACATAAAAAATAAACAATTTGTTATTAGTTTATACTACTTAAGAGCAATTTCATGCTGAAGTTGGAGACTTTAAATTCAGAAAAAAAAATTAGTATAATTTATAAGGTCGGAGTGTTACAAATGTTTTGACAAAAAGCCTCTTACAGATCTATGAACTGTTTGACAAAATTTCCTGAAGTAGTTTCTAATTGTAAACTCCATGAATAATCGATCTTCAAGTGCATCACTCTTTAATTCAAAGACTTCTGAGGTTAATTTTATGTCATGGATACTCATAATTAATTTATCATATTTTCTCAATGTTCATTACATTTTTAATTGAACCATACTTTTTCTATATTTTAATTGTATTGAATAAAACACTACATACAAAAGTTACTACCTTGATGTTAGCTACACTTTCGATCAGGGGACATTTGTAACATTAAGCCAATTTGACACCAGTGGGCCAAATCAAGGAGATTAGAAAAAAGAAAAGAAAGAAAAAAGTTTTAGTTTATACAATCTGCATTCTTTATGAAAAGGTATCCATAATATTCAAATAACTAACATCTTTCCACCAGAATTGGAATGCCATGCTGAGGTTTGATCGTAAGGAAGGCCACAGGCGCATGCCTATAAGATGAAGGCAGTCCAAATTTGAAGGTCCTGAGCATCATAGTCATCACAACCTTTGCTTCCAGCATGGCAAAATTCTGGCCTATACAAACTCTAAGCCCACTAGAAAATGGAATAAAGGCAGCGGGATAATTGTTTGTAGCTTTGTTTATGCCCTCTCTGAAACGCTCTGGTCTGAACTCATTGCCGTCATCACCCCAATATCTGGGATCTCTATGCATCGATAATAAGTCTATCATGACATTCACATCCTTGGGAACCGTAAAATCATTTCCTAGTTTAATGTCTTTGAAAGCCTATCTCACAATGTCAGCTACTGGTGGGTATAATCTCAAGGTCTCGTTCAATATCATCCCAATCTGTGGAAAAATAAATTAAAAATTCTGCTTCAGTATTTGATGGTGGACTGGGAAAGCACAATTATGATAGCTGAGACTTGTTTTTCTTGTGAGTTTTTCATTAAAAAAGTGTTAAGACAAACACAAAAGGGATAGGGATAATCAACTCCCAATGTAAGTACACTTTAACTAGAGAACCCATTAACTGGAGGGAATTGAACTGTTTAACAACCATTCCCAATGGGAAATACATGTTGACAGGCTGTAGAAGAAATTGAATCGGTACCCAAAGAGACGGACAATCAACCCCTAAGGGATATACACATTGACTGGCCCTGGAAGGGATAGAATGCATATTACAATCAGCCCAAAAGGGATAGGAACACTCAGCCTAGAAGGGATATAACCCCAGACAAAGGGACAATATACCCCAAAGAGATAGGAACAATCACCACCATTGGGGTATACACATTGATAGCCCCAAACAAATCGAGACAACTATATCATAAGGGATATGCACATTGATGGGCCCGAGAGGGAATTGAAAGGGACATGGACTATCAGCCCAAAGGGAAAGGGATAATCAACCCCAATGGGATATCAGCCCCAAAGAGACGCGGACACCAAAATCCCAAAGAAATAGGGAGGATCGGCACTAAAGAGATATACACAAGACATTTCCCCCAATTTGTTTTGGTAAAAGAAATATTGGTAACATAAAGTAGATAGATGTGTACCTGATACTATGTTGATTGATGTAGAAGAGTGTGTCGAGACAATAAAAATCATGGAGTGATAAAAAGTGAAGTGTGGAAGATAGAGAAGAGGAAGTAAAAAGTGATGATGATGACCCTAGGGTGAAATCGTATGTGTAAATGTTTATTTTTTACCTGTTGTTGATGAATTTCTTAAAGTTTTATTGTTATGTGCTAATATTGACTACTTCTTCCCATAAGGATGGACTTGCAAAAGAGAAGAATGAACAAGTATTCAAATACACATATATAGAAAAGCGTCAATCTAAATGTATGAAATTGATGTTAAAAGTGTGTGAAAATTCTAAATATAGAAAAAGGAACATGTGCACTTGATCCATGATGAGTGAAAGAGATAGAAAGGATCCTAAAGATGTAGATAAAGGATGAGTTTTTTGGGTGATCTCATGTTAGTTGTGTTGAATGTCAGTTATTTTGGGTAATCTTATGCCACGGCAGAAGTAGTGTAGGGAGAAAGGTCTAGTGCTATTCTCCAACCTTTGATTCCATCCCAAAGTAAAAAACACCACTTTAGATGGTGTGTATAAATCCTATCCAATGTGAATGCCAAGTGTTGAAGGACTATCTACCCTATAAAATGCCTCTGTGACAATGTTGTAAACTATGCTAAACTGAAAAATATTGTGTATCTTCTCCTAGTCTTAAGCGTCTTGGAAGGGACAAAAGAACTTAGGTGCCCAAGTCTGATTATGGGTGCTAGTGTTTGTGTTGAATTAAAGACCTAAGTTTGATTCTGATCCTTTTTTGTGACTATAGACTGTGTTGAATTCAAACTAAACTATGTTAAACTATGCATGTGGATGTTGAATGGGGTTATTGATGCACCCATTAGATGCCCCTTCATTTTGGGTACATGCGATGTTGTTAGGAGGATACGGTCCAAAATAGGATGCCATGTTGAACTGAGAGCAATATACATGAGGGAATGTGTTTGGTAGAAACAAAGGTACATGCAAACAATGGCTAGGAAACAAGTTTTATTACAAATAATCATGCACATAGAAAATAGTGTAAGATAATAATCTAGAATACAATGTAGACCAAAAAAATGGGTTGCAAACATGGGACATCACTCACGATGTCACAAGACAATCAAGGACACAATGGCCAAAATCATATAGTGTGCACACAAGATAAAGAATAGGATAATGTTTGTAAATAATGGCATACAATGACAAAAAATGGAAATTTTTTTTAACAAACATCATATAATCATGGTGGAAAATAGGTTCTTGCAAGACAAATATGCACATGAAGCACCTATTTTCATGTTAAGGAGATATAAATCATGTCAAAGAGTGTATAATCCGATATAGTAGTGTGCTAGTATGAAATGAAACTAGCATATGTAGTATGTACGAAATTTAATGCCCTCAGGAGCAGCTATGGGACTAGTATGAGGTATTGTGCCAAACATCCATGATTCCTGTATTGATCTATATAGGGTATATGATCACAACTTGAAATCAAGTGAACATGCCTGTGTGTATAGATAGATAATGAAATACAAGATATCTTACTAGCATGATAAGAAAAATTTACATGTGAGTATAAGTAAGTAATAACTATGTGCAACCAATATATGCAACATGTTGTGAGTGTGAATGAAATGGAATTCAGTGTGAATATGATAGGTTTAGTGTGCCCCTCAAGTGTGTATGTATGCATGAGTGAAATGAGGTTCATTTATAGATGACACATCAGTAGTCAAGAATGAACAATAGAATAAGAGTGCTTCATTGGTAAATGGTTCACACAATGTGTTGCATGTGAGAAATATTCGAATGTTGGAGTGTGGAGTGTAATTGTAGAATGATTTGATGTGTAATATTGAATGTGGAATTAGAATAATTTATCATAAAGTTAGAATGATTGATAATGTAGCGTGGAGCATAGATCATAGAATGTGTGAATAAGATGCTAGAAAGTATTATTTGTGAAGTAGGGAGTGTGAATTATAGAGTAGTGTCACATGATGTGAAATATAAAGAGATACGAATAACTTGATGTATGAGGTGAAGAAAAAGATGATAGAAATATTGATTATGAAACAAAAAGAGTAGGTTGTATAATAGCATATAATTGTGTGCAAGAACGATTGCATAATATTCTAGAAATATTGGTCATGAATGTGAAGCATAAGATATAGGATTTTGCAATTAAGGTAGGGTTCAATTAAAATTTAAACCCTTAGTAGTCAAGTATGAACCATGAGACTAGAGTGCAACGTTAGGTAGTGAGATGTGCACTAGAAAGGTTCCATTAGAAATTGTAGAATTTATAATAGTATAGTGTGATTTACAATCTGAATGTGCTCGAATGATGTAGATTAAAAGTGTACAGTGTGTTGTTTGATAATGTGACACAAAAATTATGTTTGTTAAATGCGCCGAGTGTGAATATGTGTAGTGTGAAGCGCAATAAGTGTAGAATGTGTATAAAGTGTAATATGTGTATGATGTGTAATAATAGGTGTGAGTAGAAAATGTAGAAAGAGCACAATTTGTATGATGTGGTAGAAGAAGATGTTATAAATGTGAAATGTGCACTGTGTGAGGTTCATGTGTATAGTATGCTCTCAACAGTTAAGTGTGAACCTTAGGAAAAGAGTGTGTCATAGGGTAATGATGATACAAGGAGAGTATCAAGTTGTGAAAGATGAATTTTTAGAAGTGTGAAGTAGGAAGTATGAAATGTGATGATAGAAAAGATAGACACCTAGTGATGTAAAGAGAGGGTGGGAGGAATGAACAAGATGCCCCCCAAGCATATGATGTATAGAGGAATCAAGTCACATTGTCTAAAATATCATCATTGTGATGATCAAAACTAAATGAAGAAACATCAGAGACTTGATAAGCGTGGCTCATATAAAAAACCATTTTGGTGTAAATTGTACATTCTCATAGCATATTATTCATTGGCTAGAGATGGTGATGGAAAACCATTTGCGTACCATTGAGAAATATTTAGAGAATATGTAGGAGATGAGTTATTAAAGTAGTTCCAAACAACATTGGAAATGAGATATGTGTATGATTAGGTCTGTTGGCGAGAAAAAATTTCGGATGGACAAACTTGTGGATTTCTTGCCAATGCTCTTGGAATCTAAGTCCCTCTATTTGACCGGTGCAGCTGTTGTATATGCATGCGCATGAAAAGGTAGTTTTCTGTGGTGGCATTTCGACTGGGGATCCAACAAGGACACTCCACTGACCCTGTGGCAAAGCTTTCAGATACCTGCAAGAGAGGACCTTGTCTGAAAGTGGGAAAGGGAGTGAGAAAAGAGTTAGGGGAACTAATGTTGCAGGTAGGAAATTAGATTCCTGCACACACTAGTCAGAAGTATCATCACATGCATTTAAGAGAAGCAACAACTTTGTAAGCATCATTGAGACCAAATGAAATTTTATGAACACAAAGTATCAAGAAATATCTTAGTCAAAGAAAGCTAGAAACTCCTTGTATTCATTTCTCAAAAAAAATTTGTACATAGTGGAGAAATGGAGGAAATTGAGAAGGGGGGAAAGTAGAAGAAAATGGTTATCTCCTTTGCTTTCTCTAGGTACAATGCACTCTTGAGTTTACAAGATCAATTGCCAACCCTTTGACATGGGAATGGTGTTACAATTTATAGAGTGAGAGGTGACTTATCATCTACCCCCCAATGGCTTTTCAAATACCTTAACATGACTTAAGTCTGTCCATATTCCACTTTAAATATTTAAGTCCCTTTTATAATAGCAAGGTGACTTAAAGTTACATTATATTTCTAAAGTCACTTAAGTCATATTAAAAAGTGCAAACCCCAACGTGAAATTAGAATATTGGAAAGTGAGAGAAATTTGGGGGGAAGAGGAGAGAGAAAGAGGGGGAGAAGAAGAAGAGGAGATATCATTCCCGATGAAGTCTGTTGATCCTCACTAATGGAAATCTCTGATGTAACGAAGTTCTGAATGTCCCATTATGCCAAAGATGCTCATTGAGTGTGGCTTACTATTTTTAGTAAATGCCCAGATGGAGGACTTACTATTTTTAGTAAGTGGCCATTTTCACTATTTTCTTCTCCAGATAATCATTCTGAACTTTTGGATATCTTCAGTGCACACTGCTCTTTCCATAGCCGCTTTTGATGAAGACTTACCAAAAATAACAAGCATGTGTAGGAAAACTTACTATTTTTAGAAAGGTTGTTTCCAGTACTCGATTTGTGACAAAAAAAAAATTTGGACTCTTCTTGTCATTACAATCACACCCTTTGAATTTCACATAGTTTTTCCCACAAGAATGCTTGGAAATAAATTTTGAAATTTTGACCTGGCGGTGGCTTCGGGCACGGAGCTGCCATGGCAGCCATTAATGGAGCTTGAAATTTTTAGGTGTAGTTTTTGTCTCTGTTTACAATGAAAACAACTCCATTGTGATAGGTTTTTCATTTGGATCTTGTGTGCAAGTTTTTAGCTCGTTTCCATTGCTAAAATGACGAGAAATCCAACAAATGTGAACCGGTGCAAGAAGAGAGGCTTTTGTTGGAGAAAATGATTCTAGGAACCATTTGACATATTATTTGTTGCATCTTGATCACCTTTAAAAATGAGGAAATCTATAAAATATGGCATCACGATCCGACTTGTATCTTGTGAGATATGAAGATTTTTCAATTGGGTGACTTCATGGTTATCTAGCAAAAAACCCTCATTTTCTCCCCGCTCTTTGTCATTTCACTCCATTTTCCTCTAAGAGCTGCATATTTCTATGTATTCATGGTGTGGATAGTTTATGTGGCCTTGGCAAAGCTGGTTTGGAGCAACAATGGTGGACTAGGTGTCTAGACAATCATGCACGAAGCCATGACAAGGTGAGGAGATGTGGAGGAGAAATGAGAGGAAGAAAATGGCTAAGTGCTAGATTTAAACTTTAAAAACATGCACATGGAGGGGTTGGGAACATTTTTATGTCCTTGATGTCCCTAACCTTAGGGATGTGACAGACATCAATTTCCATGGTGGTCAAGGCGATGCCATGTGTCCTCGATCTGACAGCAGGGGATTTGCTTGAAAAATGCACCTAGGGGCTGAAAGTCAGTCATGTGGGTGTCTAAATGACTCCCCATAGGTTTTGGATGCATTTTTCCATGTATAATGTTCCCCACCTTAGGTACATAAGGGAAATCAGTTTCCAAAGTGGTCTTGGAGGTGACACGTGGCACCCGATTCGACGGCAGGGAATGGATGCTCCAAAAATGCACCTGGGAGTTGAAAGTCGATCACGTGGGTGTCCAAATGACTCCCCATAGGGGCTATGTGAATTTTTAAAGGTCTTATGTCCCACACCTTAGGTTAATAAGGGACATTAAATTCCATGGTTGTCCTGGAGCTGACATGTGGCACCCGATCTGACGACAGGGAATACATGCTCCAAACAAGCACCTGGGGCTGAACTGTCAAGTCTAGAGGTCATATGAGGGTCCCAGAGGTCACATGGGGGCTGGGTGAATTTTCCAAAGGTTGATGTACCTAACCTCAAGGATGTCAGGGACATGAAATCCCACCATGCTCCTGGTGTTGACACGTGTCCTCTAAAAAAATGACTAAGTCCTAAACTGCCTTTGAGAGGGTAACTTGGAACAAAGATAACTTGAGCTCCTAGTGGAATTTATTGGTGAAATTTTATATTATACACACTGGAAATGTAATTTTTAATCCAATGTTGTGATCCTAATGTCTTTATTAGACCATCTTGTCCTTGAAAAATCAGATTTTTGATCTGGAACTCCACTTGTTCTTGAGAAAAAACTACCTACCAATCATATTCACCAAGTTGTTGTGAAAAATATTATTTCACCATCATGTATGTCTTGGAATCCTCTTTCCTAATATGTTTTGTTTTACTTCTAACTCCATACAGAGCTCTTGAAATCTTCTTCTGAACGCTAGCAATTCTTTTAGGCATGTGTACCGCCTACGCTTATGAACATTGTTTTCACTCAGACTACTCCAAGTCTTTCAAAAATTCCTTAAACCTTTAAAAATAATTTCCATGATGTTTTGAGGTATTCATTTCATCTCCATTTTGAATTTTACCCTTCTTTTCTGCTCCAGGGGGTTGATCCAGTCCTGGGCAGGCTAGTGATACCTTCCCTATACTGCCCGAAGATAGTGTCTTTTTAGAACTCCCTAAAATCACCTAGGTGGAATCAATAGAATTTCCTAAAAAACCTAGGGGAACAATTTGAAAACAAATAGGGGGTGACTAAACTGACAGATTTGACCCGGGGGGTCTTGAAATGATAGGACTTGAAAAATTTGACACTGGGGTATAGTTTTCGTGCTAAGAAATTATCAATTTCCCTGTTGCAAATTTGCACGACAAAAAGGTGCTAGAGTTCCCCCAATGTAGTCAATCAAAGACTTCCCAAGTGTAATTAGAGAAGAGCGAGAGGTGCATGTAAGAAATAATGAAAGATGGAATACATGAATACCATAAACAACGGTAATGGGAACATATCCTTGATAGTGATTAGAAGAATGAGGTGGAGGGATGATATCATCCATTGTAAATTTAAGCCATATCAATCCATCATGTGTGCATATCGTATCAAAACAAGTAGGATCAACTAGAAAATGGAGCCAATATCAGTGATTCACAAGAAGAGTACACATGAAAGGAGAACGTGTGGATGACGGTTGCTCATGGGAAGTAAGTAGAGGTGAAACGATGTACAATGTATGGAAAAACCCCTAATAGAGGACCTGTTGATGCAGAATCATAGCACCCCTGGACGCACATCAGGCTTCTAGGTTGATGTTCAGGCATCTAGTGTGATCACACAACATGGAAACCTCTCTCCAAGCGTGGGACTTGTGAAACCGAGAGAGGAATCTCCAGAGAAGGCTGGTTCCTGCTCCTAAACTACCTGCCACAAGCTATTCCAGTGCAGGCAAGCTAATCTAATCCTAATCTAACCATGCCAAGGAGACAGAGAGAGAGAGAGAGAGAGAAAGGAAAAGAACAAAAGCCTACACTAAAACAGTGATACACCAGAGTAGGAGGATGTTGGACATCTATTAAAACTGCCATGGGACAAAGAGAGGTGAGCAATGGGAAGGATGGACAGATGCATCACAGGCCCAAGGATAGATTTCACACAGAAAATGTCCCAAAACTCCATGAACACAACTCCAGATCTGCAATGAGCATTCAAACATGCACAAATACCTGCAATGAAGAGAGGCAAGAAGAGAACAAGCAAAAACGAGCAAGGATGGACAGATGCATCACAAAACATGTTTTGTTGCTCCAGAAGTTTGCACAGAACATCATTCCATTAATAAGAGGCAAAAACGCCATTACAGAGCAAGGGAGGAGGCTCGAACTCCATTTTCAACCCTAGAGAAGAAAAGAAGGGAGGGCAGAGCAGAAAAGATGAACCACTCTTTATCTCTTTGCCCCTCTTTACAATATATAGGAAGAATGAGAGAGGGAAAAGAGAGGGAATTCAGATCTACCCTAACCACTTCTAGGTCGCATTTAACTCATTTCATTATTGCGGCAGGTGAGAACCTTGGCAAAATGGCAGGCTGTCTAGCAGAAACGGCGAGCTGTCTGTTGTATTAAAGCTGGTTGCTGAAACGTCACTTCTGGTCATAAACACGCGTCAGAGCCATTTCTTGATTTTCTCTCTCCAGACTGCACCAAAACTCGAGATTGACCCTGGAATCATGTAGAGCATCTCACAAGCTTTCCGTTGATATAAAGAACATGCAAATCCGAGCTCTGGATCAAAAGATATGATGATTTGAAGAAACCAGGCGAAAATGGATTTGAAAAGCTTTTCCCACGCTTCGCCACCTGGATGACACGTGTCATATGTTGATTGGATGAGCAAGGTCCTCAGCCTGTCGGGTTCGGGATTCTCCTTCAAATTGGTCAAAAGATGGCAGGGTATGGGTAGGTAAGGTATCCCAGGCCGTTTTAATGCATCTGCAGTCAATGAGGAATGGGCTTGCACGTTTTCCCACGTTTCTGTCCCCTGGGCTTGACCCATGCAATGTAAAAAAGCCAGATTTGGCTCATTTGAAAAAAATTTGTTCATCTTTTCTGCTCGGCCCTCCCTTCTTTTCTTCTCTAGGGTTGAAAATGGAGTTCGAGCCTCCTCCCTTTCTCTGTAATGGCATTTTTTTCCTTTTACTATTGAAATGATGTTCTGTGCAAACTTATGGAGCAACAAAAACATGTTTTGTGATGCATCTATCCATCCTTTCTCATTTTCTGCTTGTTCCCTTCTTGCCTCTCTTCATTGCAGGTATTTGTGCATGTTTGAATGTTCATTGCAGGTCTAGAGCTGTGTTCATGGAGTTTTGGGACATTTTCTGTGTGAAATCTATCCTTGGGCCTGTGATGCATCTGTCCATCCTTCCCATTGCTCACCTCTCTTTGTCCCATGGCAGTTTTGATAGATGTCCAACATCCTCCTTCTCTGGTGTATCACCGTTTTAGTGTAGGCTTTTGTTCTTTTCCTTTCTCTCTCTCTCTCTCTGTCTCCTTGGCATGGTTAGATTAGGATTAGATTAGCTTGCCTGCACTGGAATAGCTTGTGGCAGGTAGTTTAGGAGCAGGAACCAGCCTTCTCTGGAGATTCCTCTCTCGGTTTCACAATTCCCACGCTTGGAGAGAGGTTTCCATGTTGTGCAATCACACTGGATGCCTGAGTGATCAACCTAGAAGCCTGATCTGCATCCAGGGGTGCTGTGATTCTGCATCAACAGTTTTGGCACGCCCGGTGGGACCTTTGAGGTCTTCCACTTCATCTTTTGCAGGTTGATGTGTTCCTGTGAAGATTTCATCCTTTGGAGGCACTTGCAAACACATCTGGAGACTCCATCTGATCAGAAACCCATTTCTCTGAGCTTGCAGACCCATTTCCATCCATTTTCATCCATCTTTCTTTCCATCCCTTTCATTCTTTTCCATTCCATGAAGTTGTGCAATCATGACTTCATTTCCATCATGGAATTCATATCAACAACAGCAGTATATTCCACCTCCAACACGTTTTACAAATCCTCCAGATCAGCATGCATACTCATATGAACAGTAGTGCCAAAGACAGTTTGGCAATGGAGCTTTCCAAGAGCAAGAGTATGCATACAATGAAGACCATCAGATCCAAGATGCTGGTCTGTTGGAGAAAATCCAAAAAATGGAGGTAAAGATGCTGTATTCCAGGGCTCAAGCACAAATGAAAGCTTTCGGAATCGGTTATGGAGCACCCTGTCCATGGGTGGGACCTTTTCCAAGACACTTCAGCCCTCAGGAGAAGCTGGACTTCATGATAAAGATGCTGCCCCAACTTGCACAATGGACAGCAGAACTAGAGGCCTACACACTTGTTGTTGAACAACCTTGTCAATGGGTAAGTTCTACACCATCATCTAGTTTTTCTCTTTCCATTACTCAAGCAGCACCATCTCATTTAAACCCTCCATCTGCTGTCCCAAATGTTGAATCCATGTCTCCACCTCTCAGTCTTCCATCTCATCTCAATTCTTCTTTCCTTTTCCCTTCCAAACAGTCATCCCCTCCACAAGAGCTAACAGAAACACCCCCTCCTCCAAAGAAACAAGACGTTTCATCGCCTCCACCACCACACAAAATTGTAAAATCGGTTGAGCTACAACCCATCCCTCCTCTTGCATTCCCAAATCCATGTTGGGAGGATGAAAATCAGAATGCCAGTCAAGGAAAACAATAGCAAAAAGAGAGGCCAAACAAAGATGAAGAAATTCAAAGTCTAAAGAGTTGGGCTCTTAGATTTGGGATGACAAAGATCCCCTTGATGGTTAAGCCTACGGAAGAGGCTAAGGTTGAACAAATGGTGGTGAGGACTGATTTTGTTGAAGAAGAAGATCTTGCAGTCCCAACTTGTCCTCTAGAGCAGCAAATTGAAGAGTTTGACTTGACAAACTTCATGCTGGAGGAGGAGTTCAATCAAGAGCAAGATTGTCTTCAAAAATTGGAGGAAGGAGAAGCTACTCCAAATCCAAAAGAAGAGGAGCACATTCTAGCTGTGGAGGAGAAAAGTGCAGATCCAAGGGCTTTGAGCACAAAGCAGGCTACAGGAGAACCTTCAGTTCTTCTTTCTACTTCACCTCTCCTGAGTTCTAGTACTGAAGAGGAGGTTGATCTCTCAAACTCAATATTGGAGAGTGAAGGAAACCATGGTGGTCAAGTTGCAGATCTAGAGGACACCATGGAGGAAGTTGAACATGAACAGCAGGACAGCAATGAGGCAGTTTACCTGTCAGATTTGGAGGACTGTTTTGATGGAGAGGAACCGGTTGAGTTTTCACCATTCTCTCTTTCATCATCCACATTCCAAACACCAGAGCCTGCTGTCATGGAGGACAGCATTCATTTGCAGCAGCCTGCATCTTATAGCAGCTTTTCGGAATCAAAATTGGAAGATTTTAATCTTCCATGTTCTTCATTGGAGGAAGAGAAAGGACAGAAGGATTCCACCATTTCTTCCACATCATCCATTCAAGGTCTACAAGAAGACTCCATTCTTGGAGTTGAAAATCAGAGCTATGGGCATATCAAATGGATCAAACCTTGCCCAATCAGGTATTTGGCTTCATTGGAGCCAAAGGAGAAGCCACAACCAGTCATGCTTGCTTCTGAGCATGAGGATGAGCTACAAAGTACCAAGGATCAGCTGCCATACCTCTTCAATCCAAATGCAGAGCAACTAAAAGAGGTTTTGGATTTGTTTTCAGCTAATACCTTGATGATCTGGGTGGAAGACCAGCTTCTTGTTGATTTTCCATCCATCCAAATAGCCATGATCAGTGCCAAATCAATTGCATGGCTGCCAATTTTGAAGAAAGGAAGCTATTTTGCACAACCAGTTGCAGGGTTTGTTTAGCTTGCATTTGCTTCCAGTTAGAGTAGAGTAGGTAGGTTTGCTTTCAGCAGAAGAAGTGTTTGTGCACACTCTGCATGTTCCATTTGGGGCATGTATGATTTTTAGTTTTGTACATAGTTTTTGGTGTTGTTGGTTTTGCTCTTGCACAGTTCTTTTCAGTGGTTTTGGGTGAGAACAACTTCATACCCGGTGGGTTTCCAAGTGGTTCAGAGGGGAGATTTTCAAAGTTCAGATCAGTTGCAGGCTACTACTCATGACTCCATGCCCAATGGATTGCTTCAGGCTACTGATCATTCATCTAGCAGGCAGATGACCCCGCTGAGTCGCCAGAATTGTTATCCAAAATTCACCCCCAGGGTAATTTTGATAACATGCATCAGAATATTCAAGTCCCGGGCAAGTAGGTTGATCCAGGAAAAATCATGAAAATTGGCTAAGTCCTGCTCAAGGTAGCCTTTGGAGCAATTGGAACGAATGTACGTGAAAGGCGTGGATCAGCCAGAAAGCCTCCAGGCGGCCCAAACAGTTTGGGACGTGTGGGACAAAAAGACCCGAACCGGCCGGTTCGGCCGAAATGGGAACAGGCGGCCCGCTAAGCATTTGGGACAATCGAGCCAGAAGTACGCAGCGGGCATGAGAAGCCAATCCGGCCGAAAAAAGGAAGAAAAATGACTAACTGTTGAGCGAGGTAGTTCGGGACAAGAGTACGCGAAGGACCTGAACCGGCCGGTTTGGCCGAAATGAGAACAGACGGTCCGAAACAAAGTGGGACATTTGGGACGAAAAGGCGCGAACCGGCCGAATCGGCTGAAATGAGCACAAGTAGCCCGAAAGCAATTGGGACAATCGGGCCAGAAGTACGCAAACCGGCCGGATCGGCCGAAATGAGCACAAGCAGCTCGAAAGCAAATGGGACATTTGGGACGAAAAGGCGCGAAGGAGCCGAAAGGGCCGAGAACCAACCAGATCACGACACGTGTCGCAAGGGAGGTGGTCAAAAATTCAAAAGGACGAGGTCTCAGGCACTGACCCGAACCAATGGGATAGTGCCACGTGTTCAAGCTAGGGCCCACGACATCAAAGGACATGTCGGAGGGGTTGGAAAACCCGATAGGAAAGAACATGTCACAAGGGTTGGAAAACCCGACATCAAAGGCAAATCGGGTCTCGGAATTGGGAAAACAAGTCAGGAAAACACGACAGAGAAACATGGCGCAAGAACATGTCGGAAGGGTTGGAAAACCCGACAAAGAAAAGAACATGTCGGAGGGGTCGGAAAGCCTGACAACAAAGGAAAAACTTGGAGATACCGGCGGAAGCGGGTTTCGGGAAAACACGAGCATCAAACATATGTCGAGCCACCTCCCAAACCCGATGCAAATGTAGAGGAGAATCCCAAACCCGACAGGCTGAAGAACTTGCTCACCCAATCAACACATGACACGTGTCATCCAGGTGGCGAAGCGCGGGAAAAGCTTTTCAAATCCATTTTTGCCTGTTTTCTTCAAATCGTCATATCTTTTGATCCAGAGCTCAGATTTGCATGTTCTTTATATCAACGGAAAGCTTGTGAGATGCTCTACATGATTCCGGGGTCAATCTCAAGTTTTGGTGTAGTCTATAGAGAGAAAATTGAGAAACGGCTCTGACGCGTGTTCATGACTAGAAGTGACGTTTCAGCAACCAGCTTTAATACAATAGACAGCTCGCCGTTTCTGCTAGATAGCCCGCCATTTTGCCAGGGTTCTCACCTGCCGCAATAATGAAATGAGTTAAATGCGACCTAGAAGTGGTTAGGGTAGATCTGAATTCCCTCTCTTTTCCCTCTCTCATTCTTCCTATATATTGTAAAGAGGGTCAAAGAGATAAAGAGTGGTTCATCTTTTCTGCTCTGCCCTCCCTTCTTTTCTTCTCTAGGGTTGAAAATGGAGTTCGAGCCTCCTCCCTTGCTCTGCAATGGCGTTTTTGCCTCTTATTAATGGAATGATGTTCTGTGTAAACTTCTGGAGCAATAAAATGTGTTTTGTGATGCATCTGTCCATCCTTGCTCGTTTTTGCTTGTTCTCTTCTTGCCTCTCTTCATTGCAGGTATTTGTGCATGTTTGAATGCTCATTGCAGATCTGGAGCTGTGTTCATGGAGTTTTGGGACATTTTCTGTGTGAAATCTATCCTTGGGCCTGTGATGCATCTGTCCATCCTTCCCATTGCTCACCTCTCTTTGTCCCATGGCAGTTTTGATAGATGTCCAACATCCTCCTACTCTGGTGTATCACCGTTTTAGTGTAGGCTTTTGTTCTTTTCCTTTCTCTCTCTCTCTCTCTGTCTCCTTGGCATGGTTAGATTAGGATTAGATTAGCTTGCCTGCACTAGAATAGCTTGTGGCAGGTAGTTTAGGAGCAGGAACCAGCCTTCTCTGGAGATTCCTCTCTCGGTTTCACAAGTCCCACGCTTAGAGAGAGGTTTCCATGTTATGCAATCACACTGGATGCCTGAACATCAACCTAGAAGCCTGATGTGCGTCCAGGGGTGCTGTGATTCTACATCAACAGGACCATAACATTAGTAATATGGGGTGGATTCTTGAATTGATATTCACCAGGACCAATTGTAACAAAAGTATCATAATAATTCAAGTCACCAATGTCAATAGGAGTAAAGTTAAGGTTGTGTAATTTCTCATCGGTAAGTTTGGTAGTATCGAATTCATCATCAGATTTGTTAGTGCTGACATAATCTTGATTGATAATAGAATCAGTAGTAGTGCTAAGAGTGGAGCAAGATGTATGAGTGACAGCCTCTAGGGGAGGTGTAACAATAGTAAGTGGTAGAAGTAGTTGAGTTGGGTGAGATTAATATCAGTAGTATGAGTAGGAATAGATGGTATGCTCATAGATGTGTATGAGGGTAGAGAAACGACTAGGCTGACCAATATAATATGTATTAAGACTATGAAAGGGGATAGGTTGTGATGGAGGGATAGGCCTAGTAGTAATAGTATGTATGCAACAATACTTGAATGGTTTGGGATAAACAACAATTGAATGCTCATAACCATCATGGAATAATTTTAACAGACTGATGAATTGTAGATGGTACAACATCTGCATAGCATTAATCCATGGTCCTTCCTTAAAAGATATTTAATTGAAAGGAGGAATTGATTAAAAATAATAATGTAGGCAGAATCTTAGGACTGACTTAGATGGGTAGAGTAATAGTACCCAAGCATGTGCATGTAGTAGAATCATAACATCTAATGAGTGTATATTTCTTAGCAATTAGATTATCATGAATACAAATATGATTAATAAGAGAATGAGTGCACAAATTCATATATATACCTGTTATTAATAAATATAATGCTTGAGACATATTTTTATGAGGATAGAAGTGATAAGTAAAGGATAACATGGATTTTCAATAACAGATGGAGGTATGTCCTCATCATTAAATTAAATAGCATCTGGTATGTTTTGAGGGATTGAATAAGATGCATAAAATTGACCTGGGAGGGTATCAATCTCAATGTGTATAGAATGAAGAGCGGCCTCTAATGTATTATGATAGTCAGGTGCATTATGCAATCGATCATAAGGACAGATTTTGGAAGGTGTATTATAAATTTTCAACAATATCATACCCATTATTGGTGGTTTTAGGAATTCTAGGAATAGTGGGCGGTGTAATAGAATCCAATGGATCGATAGGACATTGAGATTTGGGTCAACTATAGGAGTAATGAAGTGAGGAGGATGCCGAGTGCAAACTTATACGAAATCAACAGCAAATGTAACAACGCCAAAAATCTTGGTTGGAGAAAAAATAAGGATAAGAAGATTAATCCATGGATTCATAAGTAGGAGCAATATTTTGATACATTTTCATAAAGTTAGTGTAGGAATGGTTAGGTTCACCAAATGATTATAACAAAGATAAAGTATTTAAGTTTTATTTTGTTAACTTCCTAGCTATGCTACAATAATAGATATGAATATTTAATATAGAAAATGAAGTACAGATCTAACCTGAAGAAATAAGAAAAAGTAACTAAAACCCTAAGTGTAATGAAGAGTTAGAACACTTAGCTTATTTTAAAATAATCCCATAAGTGTGTAAAGTTGGAGTACTTGCAAAAAAGAAGTGCAAGATGTCACATCCAAGCCCAAAAAAATGCAAGAGTGTAGGAGAAGCAGGGACCAAGGCTCTCTAACTGGTACTAGTGGCACTTGGGTGCTAGGATCCCTCCCTAGGCATCATGTTATGCCAAGATTCTTGGAAACTAATTTTTATAGGGTCAGGAAATTTTCTAAAAACCATTTCTTTCTGTCACACTATGATCTCCGATGTCAGTGATAACCCACAATAAAGAAGATCACCTGCAAAACCCTTAAAATCACATCAAATCCTACAAAATGAAAGATGCAAAATGAGGGGCTGTACTATTCTCAGTTGTCAAAAAAAGTGATCTTACGACTGATCATTGCACTACATCTCATATCCAATATAGTTCTATGTGTGTGTGTGGAGTTTTTACCCTAGAAGGCTCTTGTGCGAGTTGCACTTGATAACAATAAAGTAACTGGATGTAAAATATGTAAATATATGTGTGCATAGAAAAATGAACTTCCCCTCTTATGAAGTGTATGAAGAATAACCATCCCTTTTCCCTTGGATGAAGCTAGATAGATGTAATGATGATCTTTAGAGTCATTTTGATGCAACCTTGGGTGGTGATAGTATATGCTTAGAGCTTGGTCCTTTAATTTAATCCCATAACATTGAATTTATATGTTTCCCTTCCTTGAATTTTGTAATTGATCACCAAAATGCCAACCCCTAAGAGATAAGGATGCCCAACAACTAGAAAGGACCCAAAAATGAATGAGTAAGATACAAAGAGGTCTATGGATCCCATAGGGAACTAGGGAACCTAGGCACTGGCATCCTAGTTAGGTATTGGTGTCTAAATCTAGAGAAAGTGAAGTATCAAGGGTTAGACTAGGCAGTAGGGTCTATGAGGCCAAGAGGTAGAACAAAAAGGAACCTAAGAGGCCAAATATAGTGATCAATTAGTAATCTTCTCCCTTAGAAAACATATGAATGTAATGCATGTGATTAGGACCCTACAAATTTAATCCAAGTACATGATTTAATGTCTACAGCACCCAAGTGCATGATTTTGTGTCTATATTCACCCCCACTTTATGTTTTTGAGTGAATACTCAATAGCATAAAATAGATAAGAGATGTGTACCTGATAACCATGTAGATTGTAATGGTGATAGCATGTTGAAGAGACAAGTGAAAGCATGAAGTGATAAAAATGAAGCGTGGAAGATAAGAAAGAGGAAGTGACCCTAGGGGGTGAAGCATGTTGTTTTATACCATGATGTACCTATTTTTGTGTGTGTTTTTCTTAGTGTGGGGCTGATTTTTGTTATGTATTAAAGAAAGAATTACAAAATAATAACAAAAATAAGTATTCAAATATGTATAGTGTAAAATTGTATTAAAATGTGTAAAAAAGGAAAGTGTGCACCTGATCCGTGAAGAGTGAAAAGGATAGAAAATTTCTTGAAGCATTGTAGAAGAGATATTTTTTTGGTCGATGTCATGCCAAGAGAGATTTTTTTGGGTGATCTCACACTAAGAGAGAGTTTTCTAGGTGATACCATGTCAAGTTAGAGTTTTTTGGGTGATCTTATGTCATGGAAGAGGAGTTTTGAGGAGAGATATCTAGTGTTACTCTCCTTCCATGATAGCTTCCTAAATTTACACACCATTGCAACTAGTGTGATCCTTGTTTAGTTCTGTCGACACTAAAATTTTCCTCCATAATTTCTATTTCATTAATGTATGTATTAGGAATAGGATGTTGTTAAGTATAATTAGTAGTAGCATCTGATAGAAGATAACGGCACCGTCAGTATGGTGTCGCCAATAATGTGGAGTATGGTAACAGTCAAAGTACAATAGGAATGTTGTAAAAAGTAAATATTTGTCATAAGTGGTCCGGTAATGTTAAAATGTCAAAGTTTGGGTAATTAGAGAAGTAGGGTCTACATGATTAGGAATTAGAAATATTATATTGGTAATAAGGACAAGGAGTGAGGTCATAAATATTTTGTGTATTTTATTTGTAAAAAATTCTAAAAATGTGGAACCCATGTAAAATGATAAGGTTTATCTTATCTTAAGAGATAAGCTTACATGTACAGATAAGAGTTAAGGTATGGAATATGATTCGTCAGAGTGGATTTCTTATCCTATCTTAGAGATAGGATGGATAAGCCTGGAAGTTCTATAACAATCTCACCCATGAGGTACTTCAACAAGACTATGGGAGAAACTTTACAATTACACCTCTTGATGGCTTCTTCAACACACACCTTTAACTGATGGCTTCCTTTGCACACTTCCTACAATTTCATGTTAATATTATAATTTACTTTGATATTTCAGATTTGTCATCATTCCGTCTTATCATAGTCGATGGTATTTTTGTGTTATGTTGTTGTTTTGTTTCCAGATTACATCCACCAAACTAAAAGGCTGTGCATTAGTAAATAATCATAGCACGAGGAGTTCCCGGTGAAGAATTATCATAGTGCCGGATTGGTGATGACAGTTCCATGTTGTTTTGTGCTTGATCTAAGTAGAAAAAGGAGATAGAATGCATTATGAATACTGGAGGAGTGTGCATGTAATGTGAAAAAATGTTCTATGAAATGCTGAAAAATTTGTTGATCTAAGAATGTAAATGTAACAACCCCATGTTTATAGGCACCCAGGAAAGGTTAGGAGCACCGAGGCACTAGTGTTTATATCTAGGCACTGGTGTTTGTACTGAAATGAGGACCCAAGTCATAACCTGGGCCATTATGTGACTATAACTCTATTTTTTTCATATAATGTGCAAGCCTTTACTAAAGTTATGAGCTATTAAATGGGGTGACTGATTCACCTAATGTATTCCCCCCATGTTGGGAGTGCATGCAATGTCACTAGGAGAATGCAACCTAAAGAGATGACCTAATGCTGATCTAAAAATATAACCTGACAAAGGGGAGGGAATTTACATTGTAGAAACTAAGGAAAACACAAACAAAGTGGCTAGAAACATGTGTTAGTAGAAAAAGTTGAAATCATGTAATAGAAAAGAAGTGTAACAACCAAATGTGCATACAAAAGAGAGATCGCAAAAAAGAGGGTGCCATACATGGTACATTGCTCACAATGTCGCAAGAATAGGTTAGGGATGAAGTGGACAAAAGATTATAGTGTACATACAAGACTAAGGGAATATCCTACTAACAATAACATAAAATGGAAAACAATGGCATATAATAACAAGAAAATTATCAGACAACCATGGTGGTAAATAGTTCTTGTAAGACAAATTTTGCACATCAAGCACTCATTATCATGTTGGAAAGATAAAGAGTGTGTCTAAAGCATGTAAAGATCCATGAAACATAGTGTCTTAGTAAAATTATTAAGTAGAAAATAATGAAATAATAACCCCTGTGATGTGTAAGAGTAGAAATCTAGATACCCCCATGAGCCTAGGTGGGAGTGTTAAGAGGTATAGTGTCAAGCATCATTGTTGCAAGTAAAGATATGTACAAATTATGAATTCACAACTAAATAAAAAATTGAACATGTATGTGTATATATAAAAGATAATGACATATTAGATATGTATCTAATAGAATAAGCAAAGTGTAAATGTAACTAATATAAGCAAGAAAGAGTATGTACAATAAAGATATGCAGCATACTATGAATGAGTGAGATGGAATGATATGCAATATGAATGGGAGAGGAGAAAAAATTCCCCCCAAGTAAATTTTAATGAGTATGAGATGAGTTTTCATTTATAAAATACCCCTCAATAATCAATAATGAACCATAGAACAAGAGTACGTCATAGGCTAATGATGATACAAAGTGTATCAAATTATGTAATGATTCTTAGAAATAAAATGTATGAATATCACACCAGCATATGAGTAGGAATGATAAACACCTTATAATTTTATAAAGGGGAGATAAGTAAGAATGATCCCCCCAAGTGTATGATGATGATGGAAATATCCAAAAAAACGTGAAGGGTAAGGGTCCTCCACCTAATGCCTACGGAGATAATGGCATGTGACCATGCTTTGAGATCAGTGATGTATGGGATTGATGTTGTATATGTGAAGTATACCTAGATGGTGAAAACATGTGTGAATAATACCGAGGAGGTGATAAGCACCTATGCAAAGGATACCAAGGAGCTGATGAGCACCTATGTGAAGAGGAATGAGGAGGTGATGAGACCTTATGAAAAATAGACTGAGGAGGTGATGAGCACATATGCAAAGGAGACCAAATATGTGATGAGAACCTATGTGAAGGACACCTAGGAGGTGATGGTGGTGATGAATTTATATATGAAGGGGATGTTTGAGAATGGGACTTATGCTGAGAAGATCGACTAGTAGACTGATGAGGATGAATAGATTGTGTGCGACTGGTTAAGATATATGTAGAAAATTCCTTAGATTTGGAGGTCCAAGGGACCTAGATGTTTTATCTAGTGCAATGGAAACCTCGAGAGGAAGTTTCAGCCATGGTGTATATGGAGAAACACCCTTAATGGTGATAACTTTCATGTTGTGAATCAATTTTAGACACAATTGATTCATGTAAATGATAGCTTGAGTGGCATAGATCTAAGAAAGACCTAAGATCATGTCCTAAACATTAGATTCGAAGGTTCCACAATTAATGGCACAAGCACGGCGAGAGGTCCAATTGTAATTGAAAACTTGACATAAACCATAATATTTAGGAATTAGATACAAAATATGATATAATGGATAGTTGATAACAACAAGGAGTGCAATAGAGCACACACCCATATGAATCGATGGATCGATAATTATATTATTGATAACATGGTGTTCAATAAAATTATTCATATGTAGTTTATTATAAGAGAATTTAGCATGATAATCATGATCAGAGAATGTAATGAATGGTGGTGATGCATTAGTATGAGCAATGAGAAAATAAAGAGACCCTAACGAAGGAGGAGGCACAACATGATATGTATGATTAGCTGAAGAGTCATCATATTTTTTTTCATGCTAAGGGAGAGGATCATTAAATATTTTTAGTTTTTTTTTCACTAATTAGCATAAATGTCAAAGGATTGGGGAGCTCAATTACATTTTTGTCAATAAGATCTTGAATAATATGTTACAGTTTGAAACATTTATTTGTAGAGTTCCCAATGCATTGATGATAATCACATCTAACATTTTCTTTATAATTGTGTCCTTTAAGGCGAGATGGATCTAGATTGAGTGGAGGAGGAAGTGTAATAAGATTTCTCTCAATAAGTTATGGCAATATAATATGTTGAGCATAAGGAAATTTTGTGAATGTACACTTTGGAGGATGCCATTGAAGCTTTTCAGGAGTGCATACAACCTTAACAATAGATTTTTCTTCAACGGGCTTAGGAGATGGCTTGAAATTTGATTTTTATTTGAAACCAGTTAGAAGACAATGAACCTTGATCATGGTTCTTGAGTTTACCCACAGAGATAATTTTTCCTCATGTAAGTTAATAGTATGACATAAATGATTAAATAAATTATATATTTAAAAAAATGACACTCTCTTGAAGAGGAGGTAAGATACTTTGAACAAACAAATCTGGAAGTTTCTAGTCAGCGAGAACATTGGTCATCCTAGCTAGGTTGTTCTTATATCGTAAAACAAAGTCCACTAGATGCTCATTAGATCCTTGTTTAATTTTTGTGATTTGATTTTAGGATATATTAAAACTGATATTGATTGAAAAATGACCAAGAAAATCATTGGACAAATGTGTAAATGATATTACTGAATGAACAAGTAGATCATACAACCAATGCATAACATAATATTGAAGGCCTATAGGAAGAAGCTTTTCGAGTAACATATGATCATCCGCATAATCTATACATGTAACTTTAGACACAAAATCTTGCACTTGGGTACATTACTAGGCCCTAATCACATATTATTATTCATATGCTTCTTACGGGAGAAAATTACTAGTTGATCGCCATACTTGGCCTCTTAGGTTCCCTTCTAGTCTCCCTTTTAACCTTACAGATCTCACTACCCAGTCTGACCATTCACATTTCACCTTTTATGTCTCTAGACACTAGTGCCCAGTTAGGATGCCAATGCCAAGGCTCCCTCTTCCCCTCTAGGAACCCTAGACCTTTGTGTATTTAGCTCGCTCCTTTTTGGGTCATTTCTATCAGTTGGGCATCCTTATCTCTTAGGGGTTAGCATTTTAGTGATCAATTTTTGAAACATGAACAAAAGAAGCATATAAATGTAAAGTTAGACCAAATTAAATGACATATCTCTAAGCATCTATACTATCACCTAAGGTTGCATCTCACAAGCATCTAAGAACATCATTGCACTCATGTAGCACCATTGCAAAGGACAAGGGATGATTTTTTGCGTCACATGCATTAAAAAACTCACGTAACCCACTCTCTGCACACAACACTTCTATGATAAAAAAATTTCTCGCATAAAACAACATTTTTTCAAACCATTTCTTGATGATGCATTCTTGTTATATGGTTCATTCTTGACTTCTGAGGGGTCTTATATAAAATGAACCTAATTTTCACTCATTCATTTATTCATACTCGGGGGGCATGTTTCCCCTATCACATTCATATTGCATTCCATTCCATATCATCCACAACATATTGCATATCTCAGTTGCACATAGTTCTTACTCGCTTATGCTTACATGTACACTTTATTACACATGCTAGATAGATATATTATATGTCATTATCTTTATCATACACACATGTGTGTTAACTTTATTTCTATTTTTTTATCACAGAATTTACACATATCATTCCACTCAGCATGGATGCTTGGTGCAGTACATCATACTAGTCTTGCAATGGCTCCTAGCAGCATCCATATTTGTACACATTTCAGGTGTTATTTTTTCATTATTGTATATAGCAGACTACTATATCATATTATACATGCTTTTTCATACTTTATATCTTTCTCAAATGCTAACAGGTGCCTCATGTGCAACATTTCCTTTACAATAGCTATTTTCCACCATGGTTATCTAATCTTTTCTTACGCATTTTTGTCATTTTTTGTGGGATTTTCCCTATGGTTTTTCTTGTGTGCACGTTGTATGATTTTAGGAATTGTGGTCTTCATTGTCTTGTGACATCATGAGTGATGTCCCATGTTTACAACCTACCTTTTGGGGTCTACTCTATATTCTTGCTTGGTGGCTTACATTTTTTTCTATATACATGCTTGTTTTCACTAACACTTGTCATCTAGCCACTATTTGCATGTGCCTTGATTTCTACCAAGCACGGTCCCTCCTACATACAAGTATTGGTTCAACATGGGGTCCTTTTTTTGGGTGCATCCTCCTAACAATGTCACATGCACTCTAAATGAGGTGGGGCATCTATTGGGTGAATCAGTTACCCCATTTAGTAGTTACAGTCATAGGTCAACAGTCTACAGTCACAGTTCAATATAGTAAAACATAGAGTCAAAAAATTCTACACACTCACACATGTCTCAAAATTAGATTTGGTTCCTCACTTCAACACAAACACAAGTGCCCAAAATCAGACATGGGTGCGTAGGCACTTCTGTCCCTTCCTGGGTGCCTGAGACCTAGGAGTAGATATAAATATTTATTCAGTTCAGCATGGTTTTCTACATTGTCACATAGGATTTTCACAAGGAAGGTATTCCTTCAACACTTATAAATCACGTTTGATCACACTTATTCACATTGGATCAAACTTATACACACCATGTGCAGTGGTGTTTTTACTATGGGAAGAAGTCAAAGGTTGGAGAATAACACTAGACCTTTCTCCCTATACTACTTTTGTCATGGTGTGAGATCACCCAAAAAAAATCACTCTTCGTCAACATTTTCAAGATCCTCTCTACACTCTTTTACTCATCACAGATCATGTGCACATGTTACTTTTTCACTTTTTCAGAATTTTACACATTTCTTACATGTATTTTATACACCTATACACCATTTTTATCACTTTTTTGTTCTTCTCTTTTATAGTTTCATCCTTACAGGAAGTGGTAGTCAACATAAGTACACAACAAGTGTCGTCATCAACAACAGGTACAACATCAAAAATCTACATGTGTGTTTCTACCCTAGGGTCATTATCATCACTTTTATTTTTACTTCCTCTTCTTTAGCATCCACGCTTCAAAAATTTTATCATTCCATGTTCTTATACATAGATCTACATGGTTATCAGGTACACATATCTATCTACTTTATGTTACTGAGATTTCCTCTCGCCAACATAAAGTGGGGGAAAATGTACACACAAAATCACACACTTGGGTACATTACTAGGTCCTAATCACATACTACTATTCATATGATTCTTATAGGAGACAAGTACTATTTGATCATTATACTTGGCCTCTTATGTTCCCTTCTAGTCTCCCTTTTAACATTATGGACCTCATTTCCCAATCTGACCCCTCACATTTAAGATTTCCTGGCTCTAGACACCAACTCCCAACTAGGAAGCTAGCACCTAGGTTCCTTAAACCTATTCATATTTATCTCACTTCTTTTTGGGTCCTTTCTAGTCATTAGGCATCCTTATCTCTTATGGTTCATCCTTTTAGTGATCAATTACAAAATTTGAACAAGAGAAACATATAAATATAAATTTTTGTGACCAAATTGAATGACCAAGCTCTAAACATCTATACTATCACCTAAGGTTGCATCTCACAAGCATCTAATAGCATCATTGCATGCATCTATCACCATTACAAGGGATAAGGTTTGGTTTTTTACATCACATGCATAGGAGGGAAGTTCATTTTAGTCCATGTAAACATCGATTACACGTTTTTTACATCTAGATACTTTTCTTGATATCAATTGTGACACGCACAAGAGCCACCTAGGGCATGATTCCACATGCCCACACATAGAACTACATTGGGTATGAGATATAGTGCAACACTCAATTGTAGGATCCCTTGTTTGATAGTTGAGGATAGTTCAACCGCTCATTTTGCATCTTTATTTTTTAGGATTTTATTTTATTTTGATTATTTAATAGATGATCTCTTCATTATAGGGTATTGTTGACATCCATGTGAGTTGTGCGACATACTAGTGAAAGATAGTGAGGGTTTTGGATCAACCAGAGACCCTGCAAAATTGACTTCTGGACCTCTTATATAGACTCTGGTGCCTAGGAAAGTATCTTAACACCCAGGTGCCACAACACCACTCTAAGAACCCTATTCCATGATCCTCCTACACTTTTGCATTATTTCTAGGCTCAGTTTCAACCTCTTATATTCAATTTTTATCAGTATTCCACCTTTTCACACCTCTCAAATATTTACAAAATTAGCTAAGAGTTATAAATATATCTTGCACTTATGGTTTTACTTTCCTTTATTAGTGTTTGAGTCATCTAGTGTATTTTACTACTATGTCTTCTTGCTATAACATATCTTAGTATTTAACATAAGTAATATCCATCCATTTGTTTTATTTTTGTTAAATTAGCAACATAAAAATTTTAGAGATGATTTTGAGTATTACCAACCATGGTCATAAAAGGTGGTAAGCTTAGGAGTGATAAAGTTTGGAGGAAGTTCATGAGTGTAAATTTCAGGTGTGAAAGGAGTAAAGTAGAATCAAGAGATGGATATGCATAATAAGTAGCTTGCTGAGGTTGACAGATTTGAACTTGGAGATCATAATAGAGAGAGGCTAGATATTGAGTACCACCAGAAGAGACTTGCAATGTGTGACAAATAAGAGGCAAAGTGCAGTGGGTAGTAGGAGTAGGAATAGATATGAGAACATTAGAAGCAGTTGGACGAGTGGAATTATGTGGTTGAGTAGTAATAGGCATGGAATTCATAGTGGATGTAGGAACATAAAGCTTAATAAGCTTTGTGGCCTCCTTACGAGAAGTAAACAGGAATAAATATATATCTTGGGGATGTTCAATAAGATAAGAATTGAGCTCCTAAAGGTGTTCTTTAGTAAAGTTTTCATAATATTGATCCATGATAAGAATATTGCAAAAATGTCCAGAAGAAAGGTTGGGTCCGAATGGATGTTCACCAAATTATTTAATAAATATGCAATTTCTAAGACCATAATTGTAGAGTCACATCTAATAAATAAATGTTAAATGACTGTTGGAATATAAATGAAACAAGAAATAAGTGAGGAAAATAGAAAACTGTAAGTGCAAGAGGGAGAAATAAATACTTAGTTGATTTGTGTTATCCCTGGGACTATTCTGGATTGGAAGATTGATGAATAGGAAAGGAAGATTGTTGCAACTGAGCATAGAAAATATTGAAACTGATGGATGACCTTGAAATATGGTGTATAGACTAGGGTGAGGGATATTAGGCACCAAATACCTCTATTGGGCACTTATGACCATTCAAGATCTCATAAAATGGTTTTCTCTGTGTCGCACAAATGCCGCTAACCTTCTTTTTTGATCACATGTATGTGTTTAGATGATCGTCATTCGCATGTAACCTATAAAGAGAATATGACTTGGAAAACCCTCAAACTACATTAAATACCAAAACAAATATGTAATATGGGGAGGCAAACTAACCCCAGTGGTTACACTATTGAGTGAGATTACAACCGAGTGATACCCTACATTTCATACTTCATGTAATTCTTGTGCGTGTGTGATAGAATCATGACCTCAGAATACCTTGTGCAAGTGCACATGATAACAAGTGATAGCTAGATGTACCAATTTCAATAGATTTGTGGATGAAAAAATTAAATTCCCTTCTTATGTGTGGATGCATAAAAATGTACTCCCTTGTCCTTTGAGTGAGTGTTATATGGATTCCTTCGATGCTCTTAGAATTCCTTCGGATGCAACCTTAGGTGATGATGATAGATGCTTAGAGATTTGTCCTTTATTTTTCTCACATATATTAATATTTATATGATTCCTTTGGTTTAATTTCACAATTGATAATTAGAAGGCCAACCCATTAGAAAATAAGATGCCCAAGAGATAAAATATTCCCAAAAAGAGAAACTAAAGTAAAAAGAGGTCAGGGTGCCCATAAGGATGAGGGCACTGTTATCCAAAATTCACCCCCCAGGGTAAATTTGATAACATGCATCAGGATGTCCAAATTCCAAGAAAAATGACTGATTCAGAGCAAAATCAGGTTTCTAGGGTCCCTTCAGGAATCTTTCTAAACTCCCCAGGCTGAAGAAGGAAGGAGCAAGCTTTGAGAAAGTGTGAAAAGTTGCAGAAAGGCAAATAGGATTGATCCAGGAAAAAGTGAAAAAATTGGCTAAGTCCTTCTAGAGAAAGCAATTGGGACAAGCGGGCCAGAAATACCCGAACCGGCCGAACCGGCCGAAAAGAGACAAGTCAGCCCAAAAGCAATTGGGACAAGCGGGCCAGAAATACCCGAACCGGCCGAACCGGCCGAAAAGAGACAAGTCAGCCCAAAAGTAATTGGGACAAGCGGGCCAGAAATACCCGAACCGGCCGAACCGGCCGAAAAGAGACAAGTGAGCCCAAAAGCAATTGGGACAAGCGGGCCAGAAATACCCGAACCGGCCGAACCGGCCGAAATTGTCCCAAAAGGTCCAAAATCAAAATAGGATGTCCGGGACAAAAAGACCCGAAATACGCGAAGAAGCTGAAGGAGCCGAAAGCCAATCAAAAGGTGCCACGTGTCTCTGGCCAAATGAGGGACAAGGAAGCCCATTTCGGACGGATTAGAGGTTTTTGTCCCAAGCAGCACTGGGACATCCGGGACGAATGGACGCGAAGTACGCGGAAGACCCAGCAGGCCCGAGAACCATTGAGAAATTGCCACGTGTCATCAAGGAAAAGCCGAAGGGTCAAAGGGCAAGATTTGAAGCGCTGGCCCGAGCCAATAGAAATTGGACACGTGTCCAATAGAGCATAGAAGTGCAGAGCTCGGGGAGGAGTTGGAGAATTTGGCCAAATCTAAGCCAAAAGGGGTAAAAGTGAAGGAAGACCCGGCAGGTTCATGAACCAACCAATGCATGCCACGTATCCCTAGTAGCGGGGCGTGGAAAAAGATGTGGAAAATATTCCAAGAGCACCAAAAGTCAAAATTCAAGAGACAGCCCACCGAAAAGCAGAGGGAAGAGAATTATTCAGCGAATCAGAGCATGCCACGTGGCGTCCAAGTGGCAGTGCGCGGGAAAATAATTCAAAATCCATTTTCGCCTGTTCCATGTCCTAAATCTTCAGATCGTCGTATCTTTTGATCCAGAGCTCGGATTTGCATGTTCCTTATATCAACGGAAAGCTAGTGAAATCCTCTACATGATTCTGGGATCAATGTCGAGTTTTGGTGCAGTCTGAAGAGTGAAAATCAAGAAACACCTCTGGCGTGAATAACAAGCAGAGGTAATGCTTCAACAACCACTTTAATGCAGCAGACAGTTCGCCGCTTCTGTTAGGCAAACCGCCGCTTCGCCAGAACCCGCCGCTTCTACCATGATGGACGAATTAAATGCAACCCAGAGGTGGTTGGGGCAGATTTCAAATTCCTCTCTCTTTGCTCTCCGTTTCTTCCTATAAATTGTGAGGGGTTTCTTTCTAACGTTGGACATTTCTGTTTTGCGACCCCTCCCTTCTCTCCTGCTTGCAAGAGAATTCGTGGAGTTTTCAAACCTCCCATATAGACTGTAACACCATTTTTGCCTTCTGGCTATTGCAATGTATTGAATCGATCCTTGAGCAATATATATGTGTCTGTGGTTGCTTTTAAACCCTCTTACATATTTATTACTGTCATTCTTGATCTTTCATTGCATTTTTGCTATCTGTGCATGGTGTTGTGTTATATCTACATGATCTATGTTTAATGTGGCAAAGCATATGTTCTTCATTCCTCGGTGCATCACCTCTATTAGCTTAGATTTATTTTATGCATCTTCTTACCTTGTCTCCTTGGCAGATTAGATTAGATTTTGAGGAAACCCTCTGCATATTTCGTGTGCACCTGAACAGAGGAATAGGAACCAGCCTTTCTCTGGAGATTCCTTTCTCACTCTTCAAGTCCCACACTTGGAGAAAGGATTCAATGTTATGCAATCACACTGGATATTAGTGATCAACCTAGAAATCTGATCAACATCCAGGGGTGCTGTGATTTTGCACTAACAGTTTTGGCACGCCCGGTGGGACCCAGAGGTCTCATTTTTATTGCAGCAAGGTTGATGTGCATCTGTTGCAATTTTCTGGCTTAAGAAGAGCTATTATTTGCATATCTGGCGACTCCAAAGGGAAGAATCAACTAAGTTTCAGCAGACAGGCCTAAAAGCTTATGAGAAGAATCACAAGGTCAAGAGCTGGAGAAGAGGAAGTGCTGTTTGAATACCTGCAACTATCTCCAAGAAGAAGGCAAAGAGGAAGAAGGATTCAAAGGTCTCCATCTCCACCAAACAGAACTCTCTCAACTCCTCCACCTGACAGGCCTTTCTTTCAATATACAAGAGTTTTAAGACCACTCAGAATGGGCGCAACCAGTAAACCCCTATGTCAACTTCACAGGCAGCAGCCCACTTGCTCTCAATGCACAAAATCCAATCCCAGTTGCAGCATTGAAGAACATTCCATATTTTACTGGAGAAAACCAGACCACTCCTGGTGATCATGTCAAGGAAATTGCTAACATTTGTGCAATCCATGAGATTAATGAGATGCAAGTAGCTGTCAAATTGCTGGCGTCTTCATTCAAGGGAAAAGCATTGCAATGGTTTAGGAGCCTTGAAGCTGCTTCTATCACGAACTGGAATCAGCTGTGTATTGCACTTCATAATCAATTTGGAGAAAAGGGAGACAACTTGTCTCTTTTGGAGCAGCTGACAACCATCAAGAGAGCTTCCAATGAGCAGCTAACTGACTTCAACTTCAGATTTCAAAGATCTTGGGATAGAATTCCAGTAGCAGTCAGACCAACAGCAGAAGGTGCTTTTCTATACTACCTTAAAGCTTTAAATTCTGATATTTCTATATTGATTCAATCCATGGGAGGCACAACTATCCCTGCTGCTTATAGTATTGCCATTAGAGCTGAAAATTGTCTGATTCAAGCTGGCAAGCTAGCTCCTAGGCCTCCAATGCCATTATATCCAAGTTTAGAGAGCCCAAGTACTAGTCAGGCACCTGTCTTAGCTCCTTCTTCCACTCCTAGAAATCAGAGTTCAAATGAAGCTTCCACTTCATCTCCAAGTGCCCCAAATGAGCTTCAAGAAGTCATGAAGCAGCTGCAAAATTTAGGTAATGAGCTGGTCACACTTAAGAGACAGCAAACTCAAGGCTTTAGACCTTCATATCAGCCTCAAGCTCAACCTAATAGGCAGCCATATCAGCCTCATAGGCCACCTAATCCAGCTGCAAATATGAATCAAACAAGGCCTCCTGTCAATAGACCATTCCAGCCCTATAATCCAAATGCCATATCTGCCTCTAAGGCATTAGTACCAGCACAAAACAATATTACCCAGGAGTATGAATGGTGTTTTCCATGTAATGAACCCCATAATCAATCCATGTGCTATAATGGTGCTTTAACCCAAGCTTTAATGGTAACAAGTGCTGGTGTGGAGGGGTGAAAGTAGTCAAGAAAACAGCCAACAACAAGAAACATTCCAACAGCAACATGCCCCAAATGATACCACATTGGTAAATTGGCAAGCAGAGGATTTCTGTGGCATGAATCAGGCAGTTTCTCAAGGTGTCGCTGCCAACACAAGGTCAAAAAGGAGAAATTTGGGTGAAGAACAGCCGTTAGCCCCAGCCAATCCACAACCTTCCACAGCTCCACAAATGATTGGCAAGCTAAACCCAGTTTCCAATGCACAAGGGCAGTCCAGAACAGCCCCTAGGCCAACTCAAATGCCAGCTGTTGCTGCCCACATACAAGGAGTGAATGTGCAAACCAAGGGACAGCAGAGAGATCCTTCATCACCATTCAGTATCATTGATCAGATGAAGAAAACAAACGTCAATATATCTATGTGGGAATCCCTATCCATCCCAGGCCAAAGAGATCTGCTGCAAGCTGCTATGAAGGACTGGCCAACTTCGAATCAGCAGGTTCAGAGGCAAGACAAAGTGCTTACAAATGCTGCCCAGCCTGAAGGAAATCATGGAACACAACAAGGTAAAATGTTGAAGCCCCCCCCTTTTTATGTTTCGTTAATCATTGGAAATCAGCTAGTGCATAATTGCATAATAGACTCTGGGGCAAGTAGCTCAGTAATGCCTAAACAGATAGCTGATCAGTTAGGGCTCCAATATGAAATAACATCTACGGGAGTAGTGCAACTGGATGGGACAGCAATAGCAACAGTTGGAGTGATTAGAAATTTGAGTCTTACCTTACATGCATGTCCAAATGTTGTTGTCTTACAAGATATATCAGTCATAGACCTTCCACCACTCTTTGCCCTCTGTTTGTCAAGGGACTTTACTGCCAAGATTGGGGGATATTTGTCCGCTGATTGGTCACACATGCTGTTCAGAACGAGGTATGGAACTAAAGCTACAATTAGGTCAGAACCCTATTGCAGATTTCCACATTGAGCCCTATACTCCAAGTCATATTAATACCAATTGCTCAGCATTTGATCAAGAGGATCACCTTGGCACTGATGAAGCCAACACTAAGGTTGGAAGTATCCCAGATTTGACTCTTGATGAATGGGCAAGCAAGGTGCATGCTTTTGATCCTTATCAAGAAGTAGAAGAATCTGAGCTGGGGGTCTATTGTATACACGAAGAATGTCAACCTATTCCTAGCATCACCAAGCCAAACCACAAGGATGAGAACGAGGTATGGCAACTGTTTTTTAATGGATCAAGGAGTAGACAAGGTGCAGGAGGTGGAGCCGTGCTTATTTCACCTCAAGGAGTAAAGTATTATTTAGCGTTTAGATTTCAATTTGCATGCTCCAATAACACTGCTGAATATGAAGCCTTGGTGCAAGGGATGCATTGGGCAATAAAGAGAAAAATAAAGAACTTGCAAGTTTTTGGGGACAGTGAGCTGATTGTAAATCAGGTCAAGGGACAGCATGCTGCCAAAAATGATCTACTCAGATGCTACAAGAACAGGGTGTGGGACCTCATGGAGGATTTTGAAGGTTTCGGTATCAAGGCCATTCCCAGAAAAGAGAATCAAGCTGCTGACAGGCTTGCAGCAGTAGGGGCAGCCTTTGACATTGTAGAAAACATTCAACAAGACAAGGTACAGCCAAACATCCACGTGATTGTGAGGCCTTCAGTGCCGGATAATGATGTCAATTGGCAAGTATTTGAGAATGACCAGCAAATCATCCACTTCTTGCAAAAAGAAGCTGAGTTCTCAGCTAAGAATCAAGAGAAGTTGGAACAGCAATATGGTGACCCAGGTGATACAGCTGAGAATTGACAAGCTGCCCAAGGGACTTGTCACCCTGGAGTCCATTTTTAACCCCAATGATCAGTTTAGAAAAGAGAAAGCAAATATTCAGGTCAAGAGGGAAGATTCGGTATCCATCTTGGTAAAAGAGAACAAGCCATTGCAAATTGGAAAAATGACAACTGAGCAAGAGAAATATGAGTTCATACAGCTTTGTCAAGAATTCCCTGACGTGTTTTGCTTGGAGCTATGAAGACTTGAAGGGTTTCAATCCTAACTTAGCTCAGCATACCATCGAGTTGGATCCAAATACTAAGCCTGTCAGGCAGAAACAGAGACCAGTCAATCCACACAAATACCCGAACCGGCCGAAAAGAGACAAGTCAGCCCAAAAGCAATTGGGACAAGCTGGCCAGAAATACCTGAACCGGCCGAACCGGCCGAAAAGAGACACAAAAGGTCCAAAATCAAAACAGGACATCCGGGACAAAAAGACCCGAAATACGCGAAGAAGCTGAAGGAGCCGAAAGCCAATCAAAAGGTGCCACGTGTCTCTGGCCAAATGAGGGACAAGGAAGCCCATTTCAGGCGGATCGGAGGTTTTTGTCCCAAGTAGCACTGGGACATCCGGGACGAATGGACGCGAAGTACGCGGAAGACCCAGCAGGCCCGAGAACCATTGAGAAATTGCCACGTGTCATCAAGGAAAAGCCGAAGGGTCAAAGGGCAAGATTTGAAGCGCTGGCCCAAGCCAATAGAAATTGGACACGTGTCCAATAGAGCATAGAAGTGCGGAGCTCGGGGAGGAGTTGGATAATTTGGCCAAATCTAAGCCAAAAGGGGTAAAAGTGAAGGAAGACTCGGCAGGTTCGTGAACCAACCAATGCATGCCACGTATCCCTAGTAGCGGGGCGTGGAAAAAGATGTGGAAAATATTCCAAGAGCACCAAAAGTCAAAATTCAAGAGACAGCCCCGCCGAAAAGCAGAGGGGAGAGAATTATTTAGCGAATCAGAGCATGCCACGTGGCGTCCAAGTGGCAGTGCACGGGAAAATAATTCAAAATCCGTTTTCCGCCTGTTCCATGTCCTGAATCTTCAGATCATCGTATCTTTTGATCCAGAGCTCAGATTTGCATGTTCCTTATATCAATGGAAAGCTAGTGAAATCCTCTACATGATTCTAGGATCAATCTTGAGTTTTGGTGCAGTCTGAAGAGTGAAAATCAAGAAACACCTCTGGCGCTAATAACAAGCAGAGGTAATGCTTCAACAACCACTTTAATGCAGCAGACAGTTCGCCGCTTCTGTTAGGCAAACCGCCGCTTCGCCAGAACCCGCCGCTTTCTGCCATGATGGACGAATTAAATGCAACCCAGAGGTGGTTGGGGCAGATTTCGAATTCCTCTCTCTTTGCTCTCCGTTTCTTCCTATAAATTGTAAGGAGGGGTTTCTTTCTAACGTTGGACATTTCTGTTTTGCGACCCCCTCCCTTCTCTCCTACTTGCGAGAGAATTCGTGGAGTTTTCAAACCTCCCATATAGACTGTAACACCATTTTTGCCTTCTGGCTATTGCAATGTATTGAATCGATCCTTGAGCAATATATATGTGTCTGTGGTTGCTTTTAAACCCTGCTTACATATTTATTACTGTCATTCTTGATCTTTCATTGCATTTTTGCTATCTGTGCATGGTGTTGTGTTATATCTACATGATCTTTGTTTAATGTGGCAAAGCATATGTTCTTCATTCCTTGGTGCATCACCTCTATTAGCTTAGATTTATTTTATGCATCTTCTTACCTTGTCTCCTTGGCAGATTAGATTAGATTTTGAGGAAACCCTCTGCATATTTCGTGTGCACCTGAACAGAGGAATAGGAACCAGCCTTTCTCTGGAGATTCCTTTCTCACTCTTCAAGTCCCACACTTGGAGAAAGGATTCAATGTTATGCAATCACACTGGATATTAGTGATCAACCTAGAAATCTGATCAACATCCAGGGGTGCTGTGATTTTGCACTAACAGGCACCTAGGTGTTGGCGTCATATCTTAGTGTTAGTATCGAGATTCCTAAAAGATAAATCCATAAATTTTGTATTGGGTTATAGGTTTTATAAGGCCAAATAGAAAATAAGAAACATAGACATAAGGCCAAATATAGTTGTCAATTGCTAGTTTTCCTCACCTAGGAATCATATGAATCTTAGTATGTGAATTAGGATCTAGAAATGTACTCAAGTGTGTGATTTTTTGTCTACAGAAAATCATCTCATACACATCCACTGGGGGAAACATGGATCTTCCTCTCTTCACTTCTTACATCTCACGACACACACCATCACACTCGCAACAACATTTACATATTGTGGTTGCATTTACTCTTGCTAGCTTATTCTACTTACATGTTACACTTTATTTCCTATACTAGACGAACTCTTAGTATGTCATTATCTTTTTCCATGTACACATGTAGACTCACCTGGTATCTTAAGGTGAATTTAGGACATGTTTCATATTCATACCTAATGCATGATGTTTGACACAACTCTTTACAAGTCCCACCGAGGCTCCTGGGGGCATCTACCTTTTCTATTCTTATTATTATTATTATTGGTAAATAGTATTTTAAAAGGTATTGTACCCTTGTACAAAAAGGCTTAGAATCCGGATAATACAATAGTGTGAGATCAAAAAGTGATCAAAATCATGATATTACAATAGACCCCAATAGTAGAAAAACAATCTGCCAAGAAAAGTACCACTATCAATAGCAAACAGAGTATACCTTTTCTATTCTCATACTTCACACACCACAGGTTATATTGTTACAATATTTACTAATTCTTGGAACTATTACTCTACTTTTCTTTGATACATACATTCTTGAACATACTATTTATCTTTCTAACATGTTAAAGGGTGCTTCACGTATAATATTTTTCTTGCATGATCAATAAAACAATAGATATTTGTCACTTATTACATCTTATTTTTTGCTATTGTTTATGGATTATGCCTTATGTCTTTATTATTTATTATTTTCTTATGGGTGCTTTGTCCCTGATTGTTTTGTGACATTGTGTGCGATGTGTCATATATGAGACCCTCTTTTTGGGGTCTATTTTATCTTCACACTTACCAATTACATTTTCTTCCATTACATGCTAGCTTATTTTTACTAACTCTTGTTACTAGCATACTTTTTTTACATGTTCCTTGGTTTATACAATTCAAATCGACTACCCCCCTACAGGTATCCACACTCATATATGCATGCTAGCTTCAGGTCCTCTCCTTTACACCACATTCTCCTGCAATTGTCACATGCACCCAAAATGACAAGGGCATCTATTGGGTGAACAAATCACCCATATAATAGCTCAAAATCTGTAGTACAACACAACAAAGTACAAAATCAACATAGTCATATAGTTACAAATTGGCTCAAAAATATAGGTGGGTCCAAAACAAAGGGTAAAAACTCGTGCCTATACATGGACAATAGCGGTGGGAACTTGTGTTCTAGGAGAAAATAGTCATTTTTTCAGTTCAACAAATTTTAAATTTTTTTTTTATAGTAGTTCTCCAATAGTAGGCACTTGCCTCCAGTTACATATTTCAGTCTATCACTCACATTTCAATTATAATCAAGACAATCAGGATATCAGAACAATTGAAATAACAAGAATAAATTAGGGATGTATCGTCTACAGTGGTGCTTATCAGTAAGCATCATGAAAGGAGAGAAAAAATATACCTCTCTCCCCAACACTCTTCTTTTGGCATGAGATCACCCAAAAAAATCACCTTTAGCGTGAGATCTCCCCAAAAAACTCACCTTTGGCATAAGATCACCCAAAAAAATCACCTTTAGTGTGAGATCGCCTAAAACCCCACCTTTGGCATGATATCACCCAAACAAATCACTTTTGGCATGTTATCGACCAAAAAAATCTCTCTTAGCGTGAGATTGCCCAAAAAAACTCAGTCTTAGCGTGAGATCACCCAAAAAACTCACTCTCGACATGAGATCACCCAAGATAATCACTCTTGGTGTGAGATCGCCAAAAAAACCTCTCCATCTGCATCCAAATTCAAAAATTCTAAAAAGAATAGGAAAAAATTTCTATCTCATACTCTCTCATACATGAGGTGCACACTTTCCTTTACACACTCTTTACATACTTATACACATGTTACTTTGATTTTTCATATACAAAACTTTTACTACTTTCTTTCTCTTTATTACAAGTATGTCCTTAATACAAAAAAGGAAGTATCTTACATCAGTAATCCCAAGTTGCAATAGCACATTACTACAAATACACTTCACCCCTAGGGTTTGATTCTCTTTCCTAGTCTCCACATTTCACTTTGTGATCACTTCACACTTCACTTGTCCACTCTGCACACTATCAGTAACACTCTTTTCTATGCCATCATAAGGTATGCATATTATATCTACTTTAAGCTATCGATTATTCACTCAATAGAATAAAGTGGGGGAAAATGTAGACACAAAATCTATGCACTTGAGTACATTTATAGGTCCTAAAGAATACTAATATATGCATGATTCCTAAGTAAGGAAACTAGTGGTTGGTAACTCCTTTTTCAGAATTTCTATTTTATCTTTGCATTATTTTTGGTATTACACATCCTACATCCCTGTCAGACATTAGCTCATAGGACTTCATCTCCCTCCTAGGTTCTCATGACCCTATCTATCCTTTTCACACTCTTTTAGGTCTCTTTTACTTCTTGGGAATATTTTACACTTTTGAGTCAACCTTTGAATTATCAATCATGAAATTCAAATAAGGGAATCATATATATACATAGTTTTATCTCTCAAATCGGGAGCCAAGAACTAAGAATTACTTATCATCACCTAATATTTCATTCAAATGCATAAGAGAACTTCAAAGGAATACTTCTAGCACATCCATACAAGGGACAAGGAATGCATCACTTTTTATACAAAGCATAGGAGGGGAAGTCTATTATATTCCATCTCACACATTCTATAAATTTTTTATATTCTAGATCTATCCTGATATGATTGTGTAACTTGCAAAAATGCATCCTACAGAATCATTACACACATATTCACATAGAAGTACATGGATTCTGAAATTTAGTGTAGTGCTCCATACTAATTTCACTCTTTGGGTGACTGTTGGGGTAATTCCAACTCCTCACTCTACATCTTATTTATTAGGGTTGATGTGTTTTATGGGTATATGCAACTAGGTATCTATTTTTTCTAGATACAAGTGCCAACAACAATATTAGAATGAATTCATAGTAAAACATAGAGACAAATGATGAAGATCCTCCTGTGCAAAAAACCATATGAACCTAAGCATCAGAGTGGACATTAGTACCTAGATTCAGTCACTAGTGTATGGGCACTCCTATACTCCCATGTGAACTTTTTTCTTGTACATTGTTGAGTCTCGTAACCTCTAATGATCCTTAATGATGCTACTCTGAGTATTTTTTAGTTATCCACCTACCCAGATCACTTCCAAATCTCTCAAAAATTATCTAAGTCATATATCCATCTTATTTTCTTAGGGTTTCGTATTATTACTTTCTTTTTTATCAATTTAATGTATATTATCATGTTTATATCATTAGTTATAGTAGTTACTCTAAAATATAGATTTAATTACATTTATATAGAATAGGTATGGTGCCCCCCATGTTATAGATCATATGCATTGAGAGGGGGGGTGAATCAGTGTAGATAAAAAAAAATCACTCAATGTCAATTTTAAACCATTTTATGATGTGCAACTTTAAAATATGAGCAATCAATCACACATATGTCATGCACAATAACATAGAACACAAAGATTACCATGGGAAACCCTTTTGGGAGAAAAAGCCACCAAAAATCGTTTCTTATATTACACAAAGCAAGGACTTATAAGAATATTACACATCCTACAAGATTTTTTTAGTGAGGCACCAACCCCACAAGGAGAACCAACCCCTTATACCTTTTCTGATATTACACACAACAAAAAAATCAAGTGAATATCATGCATCAAAATATATTTATTTAGTGAGGCACCAACCCCACAAGGAGCACCAACCACCCATTGTCTAAGCTACAACATAGACTTAATTTACATATACATATTGATAATCTAGTTACAACAATTAATTTTGCAATATATTGTGATCACCTTTATGTATTTGTATGTGTTCTTCACTTCACTCTCTTCTCCTCATCTGATTCAATCCCTCGTCTCAATCAATTTTTCGTCCTTGATGATCCTCTCATCTAATGAATCAATGTATCATTGATATTCTTGCCTCTCTCCCCTCTCTTTTCTTCTTTCGTTCTTTCTTAGCTTGATTACATCATATTCTCTCTTCTTTAGATCTTCCTTATCTTGAATATTTATTTTCTTACTTAAGCGATTATAAAAAAAATGGCTCCAAGTTTGAACTATATTCACAATCAGCCCAAATCTTCACTTCAAGTTGCATGTCATGCACCTTATTGTTTGGTCTCCTGAGAATTCGTCTCATTAAATGAATGTAGCTTAAACCATATTTTGTTTCTTCTATATTAGGCTTGATTACACTATTTTCTATGCATTTGCAAGAGAAATTTGTTAGTTATGTCTAAAAAATGATTTTCCCATCTTTTTATAATTTTCAATGTGACCCAGATGAGCAAACTGTTTCCTTATTTAATAATTTATTTCTCCTTGAAACTCAGATTCTCATGGAAAATTTCAATTATATTTCCCCAAGGTCAATCAATATTAAATGTTGATAGCTAGAACAGTAGTTTATTTTGTTTTTCGTTGAGATCAAGTTTTTACTAAGCCACAATTACCTGACATTTGAATCACCATCGATTTTGGAGAACCAAATCTCATGTGTTCATGTTTGTATCAAATAAATTTCCTTTAACCCTTATTCAATCCATATTCTATCATTTTACGGTTTTCCTTAGCTCCTCTGACTTTCTCCTTCATATCGCAGCACTTGCCTTTGTTTAGCGGCATTTATCCTTCCTCGGTGGATTTTTAGGTATCTATTGCTCTTTTGTGTTGCTCATGGATTTTGTAATTTCATGTAGCTTTATTCCTTATATGATATCTTCCCATGGATTTTTTCTATGTCCGCGACTCTTTCTCTTTTTCTTACGGATTTTGTAGTCTTCCACTACTATCTTCCTTCCTTAGTGGCTTCTTTAGTTCTTTGTTTCTTTTCTCTTTATCTATGGCTTTACTTCTAAATTCCTTTCTTTCACAACTTTTCCTTCACCTTCACATTTGTAGCTTGTCCTTTGGCTCCATTTTACTTCTTGGCTTCATCCCTCTATCTATGGCACTGAGTTACCTTATGTGTTTTCTTCTAGAGCTTCGTGGCTCTCTACAGCCTTCGGTGGCTACTCCAATTCTTCAGCGGATATCTCTAGACTTCTTCAAATATCTCCTCATATCCATGGCTTGTAAAAACATTGAATAATTCCCTTAACACTTATCCTTATCCATCCTAAATCCTCTATGAGCTGACACTACCAATCAACCTTCATCTTTTCAGTTTTCTCACTTTACCAATTCTCTCCTTTTTCCATCAATGTCACTTGACATCAACTGATCCAGCTTGACATCAATGACAACATATATGACACTGAAAAAGGTCCAACAATCTCCCCCTTTTTCATTGGGGGTAACACCTTAACGCACCTACATCATAAACCTACAACTTTGATGGAAAAATATTTTTCATACCTGGTTTCTAGTAGAACCCAGTCTTCTTCTTTTTGCTTGTTACACAACTGGTTTCCCCCTTTGATAGTCTAATTTATAATCTTAGTTACTCTCCCCTTTAACATTGTGAGCAGTTGGTTTCTAACTTCATATTATCTCCCCCTTTGACAACAATGACAAAGGGCCAATTAGGCCACATAAAGCTAAATATTTTGGTAATCTTATATAATTTTTGTTCTTACCTTAAGAAGTTCCTCCTAGGATTATGCTTCTGATCCATCTATCTCGGTGTGTTTGTGGAAATGCTCCCCTTGAGTTGATGCATACTTTGATAAATTTGAGCTAATAGATTAGCTCCCCCTTACTTTAGTATTGTTTAGGAGTTGATATTACCTAAGAATGCTCCCTTGTCTTATCTGCACACCCTCCATTTGTTGGCGAGATCAAGAATGACTCCCAATTAATTTCTTAGGTGTTCAAATGCTGCTCTTGGTAGCGGCTTGGTCATTATATCTATAATTTCTTCTTTAGTGCTCACATATTCCAAACTGACCTTTTTTTCATTCACTTGTTTTATGAAGAAATGATATCTTATAGTTATATGCTTATTTTTTGAGTGTAACACTGGGTTCTTAGATACACTTATTGCACTTGTACTATCACTCAAAAAAGGAATTGGATCATCATATTTTACCTTGTAGTCTTCCAATGTCTACTTCATACATAGAAATTTAGTGCAACACATCACAACAGATATCTACCTTGTTTCACATGTTGAGAGATCCACTAATGATTGTTTCTTTCTCAGCCAAGATACTAAGTAATTTCCAGCAAAGAATAATTCACCTCTTGTACTCTTCCTGTCATCAACACTACGTGCACAATTTGCATCTGTATATGGTTTGATGTTGAAATCACTGCTTTTAGAGTACCATGGTCCATATTAAATTGTTCCCATGAGATATATCAGAATTATTTTGACCACCTTGAGGTGTGTTTCCCTTAGATCTTCTTGAAATATTCCAACAAGACCTACCACCTGCATAATATCAAGTTTTGATGTTGTGAGTAAAGTAGACTTCCTATCATGGATCTGTATAGTTTTTTTTCTACCTTAATTAAGTCATCATCTCTGCTCATCTTGCACCCTACCTCCATTGGTGTCCCAATTGGTCTACATTCTTCCATACTGAATCTTTTTAGCATCTCCTTGATATATTTAACCTTGGATATAAATATACTTTAATCTATTTAATTGATCTATAAACCTAGAAAGAATAAAAGATCTCCAAGCATTGACATTTCGAACTCTTCTTTCATCATGTTAGCAAAATCATATGTTAGCTTATCATTGTCTCCACTAAATCTGATGTCATCTACATGGACTATGACAATGAGTAGATGTTCTCCTTTTTCCTTCATGTAGATATTATTGTCCGCAACACCTTTTCTGAATCCATGCTCAATGAGGTATGAATCTAATCTATTGTAACAAGCTCTCAGAAATTTTTTAAATCCATAAAAAGATTTATTCAACATGCACACATAATCCTTATCTTCAGTTAGTGAAAATCTATTAGTTTGTTCAATATATATCTCTTCATTCAAGAAACCATTTAAGAAGGATGACTTCACATCCATCTAAAACACTTCAATCTTTTTTATGTACCGCATAAGATAGGAATAGTATTATTTCTTCAATTCTTGCCATGGGTGAAAATGTCTCATCAAAACCAATTCCTTCCAATTGTGCATATCCTTTGCATAGTATCATTTCCTTGTTCCTTATCACTTCTCCTTTCACATTAAGTTTGTTCTTGAATACCCATTTGGTGCCAATCACATTCTTGTTCTGTGGTCTAGGTACCATTTCCCATGTCTCAATATTTTTAATCTAATCCATCTCTTCATTCATGGTATCTACCCAATGTTCATCCTTGAATGCTTATGTAACATTCTTTGGTTCTATCATTGACAAGAGTGTTATATCTTCATGGTTTTTCTGTTCTCTTTACCTTCTTCTAGTGAGAATTCTGCCATCTTTGTTTCCAATTATCTGATTAGAAGGATTATCCTTTTTTACTTTCCTGAAGAGTACCTTAGTGTCTATCCATTATTCCTCTTCATCTACTTCTTCACACAAACTATCCAACTCTTCATCATCTTCATGTTCTTCATGGTTATCTTTGTGTTGGCTACTAACTTTGGCGTATTTTTTTCATCCACCTTCACATTTGTGCTTTCAAAAATCTTTTGCAACAACTTATTGTATTACCTATAAGCTACATTGACCACTGAGTAACCAAGGAATATCCCTTCATCACATCTTGAGTTAAATTTTCCCAAGTTGTCTTCATCTCTTTTGATATAGAATTTTCTACCAAATACTCTTTATGTGTTTTACATTGGCTGGTCTCTTCTTTCACATCTCATAGGGAGTTTTCCTTTATACTTACCTGAACCTCTTTTCAGTCTTCTGATGAACATTGCTTCAATATTTTCATCATCCAACTCATCTCCTGAAGTTGGTACTTCTTCTTCTTCTTTCTTGGACTAGGTTTATTTCTTGACTTTGAATGCTACTTTGTTCTTAGTAGTCTTTGATCCAACAGTCCTCATCTTGTATGCTGACAGAGTGCTATGAAGTTCATCTATTGTCAGAGCCTTTATATCTTTGGATTCCTCTATAATTGATACCTTTTCATCATACTTTCTTGTCAGAGATCTCAAAATATTTTGTACTATGAAATATTCTTCTAGTTTTTGTCTTGGACCTATGATCATATTTATGAACTCATCTATTATTTACATATATGTCACTATTCTCTCATCATCCTTCATCTTCATATTTTTGAACTGAGCTCTGTAGGTCTAAATGTTTGCTTAGCTTGACCTTTTATGGGTAAATAGTTTTGAAGGGACTATACCCTGTGAACAAAAAGGCTCAAAAGACAGATACCAAAAGAGATAACATTGCAAAACATCCAACATCAGTGGGATCAACAGCCAGATTATCCAATACAATAACAAAACAGGATCTAGACAAACAGTGATCTGAATAAAAGTAGAAGAGACAAAAAACAAACAAGAGAAAACCATCACTGGTCATCTTAGCCAAAAAGTAGCACCAAAAATGCCAGTCAACAGCAACTTCACCGCCAGTAAACAGCAACAGCGCCCCACATTACTTGATAGCCCGATCGATCTTGGATTTAATCATTTGGAGAAAGATGAAGAATGCAATGGTGATGGCCTGAGAAGGATCTTTCAAATCCACCTTGGAAATAGTAAGATTTCTGTTCTCCTTGGAACCCCAAATGTCCTCGGTAATACCATTGAGACTGCAAACACTACGCACATGCTGCTTGATGAAATTGTAGATGCTTTTAAGAGCTGAGAGAATAGAGTCATTTCTCCCTTTTGCATTACCAAGCCTGGCATCCAGAGATAACAACTTCTTGAAAACTTCAACAGTAATATCTTCATCTTCATCATTTTGCAATTTCCTTTTGCCCTGAGTTTTATCCATATCCTTAATAACCCTCTTAAGGTCCTGAATCTCCTTTTCCATTTTTTCTACTCTAACCAGCAAGTCTTCATCCTTAGGCTTCTCCACTGGGTTACTAATGTGTAGTAAATTCACAGCAAGCTCCAGGTCTTTATGACTTCTAAGAACCCTCTAAGAATCAGGGACCTTATTTTTCATCTCTCTCTTTTTCCTGCTAGTGGTACCAATATCAAGTTTTCTCTCAAGAAGGGGGGAATGGAGGCAGAGGGGGGAGTAGGATCTGAGCGAGGGAAAGCTGAGCAGTGGCAATGAATGAACAGTATTAATTCTTGATGTAGGGGAACAACCCTAGTGTGGTTTTACACTTCCAGAACAGATTTTTCCAAAGAATTCAGCAAGTAATGAGGAAAGTTAATGGTGAGGTCTCTATTGAAATGATTAAGGAAGATCAAATGTTTTTGGAGAATAGTGACAAATCTCCCTTCTAAGGTAACATACCTTACTACCATCCTTGCTATCTCAGAAAAAGGCTCTGGAATAGAAGAAATTTTAATGTTTATCGTCACAAAATCCAAATTCTCACCCTCATCCAAAAAATTCTTGGCCTCCACCTCTCTGTCAACCCGCTTGTTGAAGAATTTGGTGCCTTCCAGACTGAGCCCAGTGACTTGGGCTATAAGCTCTTCTAAAATCTCAACCTTGATATTACTGTATTCAACCACTCGCTTCCTCCATCCATGAGAAAACTTGATTGAGAGATCCTGATCAAAACCTTGGAATTTTTCAATAAAATTCGTGAGACCCCCTTTCTGTAAATAGTTCTAGAGAACTGTATCATCTTTCCATGTAGGATTATGGGTGGGCTTAGTCTTGCAGGGTGGTCCCCCCATTTTTCTGGTGCTATTACCTCTTCCTGTAATGGTAAAAATATGAAAGCTATGCGAATCATCCTCGATTTTATTTTTGAAGTCCTCCCAAGCGTGTGAAGAGAAGTAATTATTAATTCTCACTTTGCAATTAATTAACCACTCCTTAAGATCCACCCTATATCTATTAATTATGCCACTCCAAGCCATGCAAATCTTTGATGATGTCATCACTCTACACTTAAAAGGCCACTCCTTAGCATCAACATTACACCTATTAGTGAGTATGTTCCAAGGCATGTAAATATTTGATGATGTCATCATTTACTTTAGTAGGAAGAATGTCACCCCTTAACCAAGTTTGATAAGCATTATTTACCTCAATATTTTCCAAGTCATCTGCCACATTATTTCCCTCATAGTATATATGTTTGATTTCAAAATTTTCAAAACTCTTGCAAATATCAATAGCTTCAACAATAAAATCCCTGATCGACCAACTGGGGGGTTGTTTTTGATTTAAAAGATTGATAATGTTCAGCGAATCACCCTCAATTATAATATTAGAAATATTACATTCCCTGGCAAGTCTTATTCCCCAAAGAGCAACAAGAGCTTCAGAGTAGTGATTAGTTTGTCTACCCATTTTTCAAGAAAAATCAGAAATAAAAAAACCTTTGTGATCTCTAATGACTCCCCCACCTCCAGAATCTCCAAGATTACCTTTTGAGGCCCCATCAAAATTTAACTTATGCCAAGCACTGGGAAGCTGAATCCATCAGACAGTGGATCTATCAATACTATTATTATTCTTGTTCAAAACAGTGTCAATATTCCAAGCAGCCAAAATGTGCTCTTCTTCCTCAGGGTAAAGTCTATTTTTGGGGGGTTTAAATCTTTCAATGTTGTCTTTCACAACAATGATAATTTCTTTGTATTGAAAAATGACATCATTACGAGCTTTCCAAACTTGCCACATGGTGTGAGGGAGAACCAGTTGCCATAATCTCCTCACCACACAATTTTGGTAAGGAGAGTTCCATTATTCCCAGGCCTGAAGACAAGAATGAGGAAAGATCCATTCTTGATTGAAGTTTTCAAAAATGAGATGCCAAATTTTGGAAGTGTACTTACAATGAAGAAAGAGGTGTTTGATATCTTTTGCTTCTTCCTGACACATGCAACATCTATTAGACATGATGAATCCTTTCCTAATAAGATTGTCATTAGTTAGGATCTTGCCTTTAACGATAAGCCACCAGAAAAAATTTACTCTTGGGGTTAGCTCGGGCATCCATAGCTTATGCCACTCAATATCACTTTCAATAGAGGAAAAGAAAGAGTTGTATCCAGATTTAACTAAGTACTCTCCATTAAAGGAATCTTTCCAAATAAGTTCATCCTTATGATTTGGAGGACTGATATTAATAAGGGAGAGATGACTTTGCATGGATGCAACAACATACTACACATTATCCTCATCTACTCTAAGCTATTTCCATTTCCTTTTATTTTCAACCACCTCAATATAGTCCTGAAAATTCTGCCCAAAATTTCTAATTAAGCTTTCCTTAATGTGACCATAAGAGGAAATCTAGTTTACATCAGACCATTTGTCAGTCTAGAAATCAATGTCTTATCCATCCCCAAGCTTCCAACTACATCTGTGAGAGAGAATATGTCTGATGTGTAGAAGATTGTTCCAGAAAATTGAGCCATTCGGAAGAGACTGATCAAAAAGGAAGGAATTCATGCTTTGATTGGAAAGGTATTTGGTTTTGATCAACTTTGTCCAAGGCTTATGCTCTTTTATGAGTCTTCAACCCAACTTTGCAATAAGAGTAGCATTCAAAAGATTGATATATTTGATTCCTAAACCCCCAATCCTCTTTGGTTTACAGACCTGCTCCCAAGCAACTAAATGGTATCTAAACCTATCTTCAGTACCATGCCATAAAAAATGTTTTTGAATATTTTCAATGTTATTCATCACAGTTGTTAGAATGCTGAACATTGACATGATATAAATAGGTAAGTTCTGAAGAGTGCTTTTTATCAATAAACACTTACCTGCACTTGAAAGTAAAGCTCCTTTCCATTCAGCTAGTTTTTTTTGAAATATATTAAGAAGATCATTCCAAACTTCATTAGAGACCTTACTAGTACTCATAGGGAGCCCTAAATAAGTATCTGGGAGGGAATTAATAGTACATCCAAGAATGAGAGAAATCTTTCTTTTTCTTTTAATAGGAGTATTGAAAAAATAGATAGAGATTTTGTCAAAATTAACTTTCTATCCCAAGGCTTCCTCATGAAATCTAAGGATATTTTTGATAGCCTTAGCTTCAATTATTGAGGCCATCAGAAGTAGGGGAGTGTCATAAAAAAACTGCTGGTGAGAGGAAACCTGATTTCTAGAAGTAGGTTGAAACCCCTTTATCATACCAATATGGATAGCTTTTGAGATAGACCGGCTTAGACTGTCAGCCATTATAATGAACAAAAAAGGGGAGATGGGGTCCCCTTGTCTAGTTCCTCTATTGCTGGCAAAAAAACCAGCTAGTTCACCATTAACAACCACTGAGAATCTAGATGAAGATATGCAAGCATGTATTATTTTCCTGAATTTATTTTGAAATCCAAACTTGGATAAAACCTCATCCATGAATTTCCAAGAGACTCTGTCAAAAGCCTTATGCATGTCTAACTTGATAGCCATCCTAGCATTTTTACTTTTATCCATTGAATGAATTGTTTCATGAACCATAATAACACCATCCTAAATAATTCTACCTTGGATGAATCCGCTTTGCTATTGGGAGATAATTTCCATAAGAATAGGTTGCAGCCTAGTGGTTAAAATATTTGTGAAGATCTGATAGATTACATTAACCAGACTAATTGGCCTAAAATATTTGAAATCCTTTGCATCCAACTTCTTCGGAGTAAGCACAATATGTGTATTGTTTAACTCTTTTATGAGATTTCCAGTTCTATAGAACTCATTAACAGATTTCAAAAAATCTTTGGAGCATATTTCCCAACATCTCTGGAAGAAATTTGTAGAAAAACCATCAGGACCCAAAGCCTTATCCTCTTCCAGAGAAAAAACAACATTTTCAATTCCTCAATGGTGATTGATTTGGAAAGATTCTTAAATATCTCGGCAGGCAACAAATTATTAGGAATGGAGTCTAATAGAAAAGAGGTCGCTTGCTCGTTGTAGGAATTATTCTCAGTGAGAAGATTCTTGTAGAATTTGAGGGCTTCATCTTTGATGTCTTCAGAATCTGTAGTAATGGTCCCATTACCCTTTGAGACTTCAGCAATTCTGTTACAAGCCCTATGTTTGAGGGTTGTCATATGAAAACATTTTATATTTCTATCTCCTGCTTTTAACCAAAGGGCTCTAGACTTCATTCTCCAAAAGGACTCCTCACAACTATTTATATTATGCAGGGAAGAGAGAAGATTTTTTTCCTTTTGATGATCCTCGAGGGTCATACCTTTCAAAGAGACTTTAAACTCAAACTCTTCAAGCTGCTGTTTAAGCTCTTTCTTTTTTTCAAAAATATTCCCAAAAGCCTCTTTATTCTAGATTCTAACCTTTTGTTTCACATTTTTCAGCTTCTGGAGAAGCCTGAATTGAGTAGTTCCAATCCCTTCCCAAGACCACCATTCTTTAATTCTATCTAGAATGTCCTCATGCTCAAGCCACATCTTTTCAAATTTGAAACTACAATGGAAGGGTTTTGACCAATTGAAGAAATTAAGGGCAACAGGATTGTGGTCTGAATGCATTATGGGAAGGGAGGAGAGATGGAAATTATGATCTAAGATCCAAATAGCAGAAATAAGAGTTCTATCCAATCTAACCTGAATCAGATTTTCCCCAATTCTTCTATTAGACCAGGTGTATTGATTACCATGAAGTTCAATGTCCATGAGATTAAGAGTCGATATGAAGCCAACAAAATCTTCCATGCTGATAGAGAAATCTGAGATCCCTCCAAATTTTTCCCCTGGATTTAAAGGAGTGTTAAAGTCCCCCATTATCAACCAGTTCATATCCTCAAAGTTATTCTGAAACAAGACTAACTCTTTCCACAAATTTCTTCTACCAGCAACAGTATTAGGAGCATAAATATTGGAAAGGATCCAGCTAGAATTATTCTCAAGGATTTTAAAAATTATAGCTAAATGATTTTGAGAGGATGAAATTACATTACTGTGAATAGTTTTAGTGTCCCAGAAGATTGCTAAGCCTCGAGAAGCACCTTGAGAATCAACAGCAGCAAAGACAACATTTTCCCAGAAAGATTTTTTGTAATCTTCAATAGCTTTATTTTTCATTTTCATTTCCTGAATTAGAAGGATGTTGGGCCTACTTGATCTTTTGATTTCCTTAAGCATTCTTTGTTTAGGTACCCCATTGAGCCCTCTAACATTCCAAGAAATAACGTTCATTAAAAAAAATTTGGGGATGTAGTTTTCGGATGGTTCAAAAGCCTTTGAATACCATCTGCAATTTCTTTCTCAGTTTCTTTTTCCCTTACTTCCCTATTGGAGAGTTTACCTTTTCTATAGGTGACTCCAATGTTTGCAGCTCTCTTGGTAGTAGCCCTTGTGATTCTTGAGGTGGAAGCTTCCCAACTTCCTATCTGTTTCTTTTTATCACTAAAGAGCGATTTCGGAATTTCTTCAGATCCTTTTAGTCTTCGTTTCTTACTTCTCACTGTGGTGAATCCACCATTATCACAATCTGACAAAATTTTCTTTAGAGTAGGAGGAATTTTCCCTTCCTCTTTTCCTTTATCAAAATCAAGCTATTGATCTATTTTAGGAGTGAGCTCCTCCATATCTGTAAACTCTTTATCCTAGTTTAGATCTCTTGCTATGGATTCTAGAATATCTTTGGCTTTTCCTTGTCTCATCTTGTGCAGCTCCAGAGATCTATTCTTAGTTATCATTTCTTGATGAGGAAAAAGAGTAATTTTTTCCATCTGTTCTTCCTTAGAAGTGATTAAACAAATGTAAACTTTTTCATTTTATTCATCCACTTCCATGTTCAGCTTTATCAGATTTGATTTCTTAAGTAACATTGTTTGATCTACTTCCATTTTCCTCTTGATTTCTTCACCCTTTGTCAGTTCAGGATCATTTTCCTTTTGGGATTTGTCATGCTTTTCTGACTGGTGGATTTTGAGTATCCACAGTTTCCTATAAACCATTGGCCTCTTTATTATGGTCTTAAAGCCTTTTTTCGGTCCCTTATCCTTAGATTCATCTACATGCAATGATCTCTGACATTCTGGTTTTGTTCGTCAGTTATAGAGACTTTATCATCCTCATCCATCTGCTTCTGCCCTTGCTTTTTAGAATGATCCAAGGGTTTTTCTAACTGTTGCTTCAATTTCTTGGAAAATTTGTTGGCAAAATGCCCTAATTTATGGCATTTGTTACATCTTAGCTGGAAAGCCTCATATTCTATTGGCTATTTCCATGCCCCAAATTTGGATTGTAAAATGATGTGTTCAGGAAGCTCCTGATCCATTTCAGATGAAACATAGAACCTTGCAAAGGCAAGTCTGGATCTATTTTTCATAGGTCCATCAAGCCCAACTGGTGAACCAATCGATCTAGTTATATGAAGAAGGATCTCATCATCCCATAGCTGCAAGGGAAGCCCTTGGAGTCTACAGCATATGGGTATGGCATGAATGTTCTCAGTATTTGGGTTAAACCCAAGATACCATTTTTTCAGAAAAAGCCCCATATTGCCAATACACCAGGGGCCACCCAATAAGACAGAGTCCACGTCAGCTTGTAAATTAAAGAGGGCTAGAAAACAACCCTTTGCCATGGTGGTGATAATCAAATATCCTTTTGGTTTCCATCTGCGAATGGCTCATTTTCTTATACTATCGACATTGGGTCTAGATCCCAAAAAATTTCCAACAAGGGATAGATTAGTTTTCTCAAGAGCTCTATGCAGACATCCGTTAGGCACTTGTATGTGGGTTACCCCCTCATTATCTTTTGTCCTTTTAAAATTTAGTCAAAATGTAGGAGAAATAGGGCCCACATTTTTGTCAGGAGGTACCTTAAAAATTATCAGCCCAGGCTCTAGATCCAATACCAATACCTCTATTCGGTTCAGAGTCTGTTAACAGCGCCTTATCAGCTTGTTCGCGGCCTCTTGAAAGACATTCAGTGTCCAGAGTGGCTGAAACCACACTCTCAAATCCCTCCCGCAGTCCTCCATGGGCTTCAAACCCACATTCCTCCATAGGGAGGGGAACTAATGTTACAGGTAGGAAATTAGATTCCAACACACACTAGTTAGAAACTTCAACACATGTATTTATGAGAAGAAACAACCCTGCAAATGGCAACAAGATGAGATAAGATTGCGAACTCATAGTTTCTAAAATATCATAATAAAAAATGCTACAAAATCCTTCTTCTTGTATTGATGCTTAAACAGAAGTTGTACATAGTGTGGGAATAGAAGAAATTTGAGAGTGGATGAAAGTAGAAGAAAATGGCTATCTCCTTTGCTTTCTCTAGGTACACTACAGTCTTGAGTTTACAAGATCAATCACCAACCCTTTGAAATGGGAATGGTGTTACAATTTATGAAGTGAGAAGTGACTTATCAGCTACCCCCCAATGGCTTTTCATATGTCCTTGTGTAACTTGAAACTTTTTGAATTCCTAGGATAATATTAAGTCCCTTTTTATAACATAAAGGTGACTTATTACATTAGGAACATTAGGACATATGAAAAAGTGTAACCCCAATGCAAAATTAGAATATTGGAAAGTTAGAGAAAGTTGGGGGAGAAGAGGAGAGAGAAATAGAAAGAGAAGAAGAAGAGGATATGTCTTTCCCAATGAATTTCGTTGATCCTTGTTGATGGAAAGCACTAAATGCTGTGAAAATCTGAATCTTCGAATTCCTTGCACACTTTGAAACTTTTTCAAATTAGCTCATGAACCTTTTCCAAGTTAAATGAACTAATATGGATCTTGAATACCCTATGGAAAATAACTAGGATGCTCTCAAACAATGATGTCCCCTTGAATGATTATCCTTGTACGACCCATTGTGCCAAAACTACTTTTTGAGTGTAACTTACTATTTTTAGTAATTTTGAATTACGAGCTGCGATGACCTTTTTGATGAAATTTCCTATGATGCTCCCTCTTTGTTCACTTCCTTATTCATGGCATCTTCAAATGGTGGCTTACTCAAAGTAACAGACCCCTATGCAAGGAGACATGCTATTTTTAGTAAGTGCACCACGAATGTCAAATTGCAACAAAACGGATCTTGAAATTATGGATTTTATTCCAGGGTTCCACGCTCCGAGTTTTGAGTAATTCCTTCATCTGAACAAGTGGGAAAATTGATGCTCTCATCGGCGGGGGTAGAATACTGATAAAAAACTCATTCCTATGTATCCCTAAAAAATAGGGGCTTCATGGCGCAAAAACTAGTTCACGTGAAACTAGATTTTTCAACAATCATTTCGTCCAATTTTCGGGCAATTTCACCCACCAGAACCTTGAGAAGTGGAGAGGTAGCTCACTGATTTTTTCCACTACTATGTCATGGCAGCCATTAATGGAGCTTGAAATTTTTAGGTCTATTTTTTTTCTCCATTTTCAATGAAATCAACTCCATTGCGATAGGTTTTTCATTATGGTGCTTCACGTGAAATTTCTCTTCAATCCGGCGACCGGTTTGATGGGAAATCAAGTTTTTTCCTTCGTAGAGCCAAAAAGAGGATTTCTTCACTGAAAGTATTCTTTGATGGAAATTGGAGGTTTGAATATGATTTTTAATGGCCTTCAAGAGAGAAGAACTCAACAAGAAATGGTTCTTCAATCCGAGCACCGGTTTGTAAGATATGTTTGAATTTCAATTTCATGGCAATGGGGATTTCCACTATTCTTCTTCTTTGTTCTTCATTTCTTATTATTATCTCAATGAATTATTATTATGATACCTATGTTCCATAATGGAGAGAAGGCTGATGTGTTGTAACGGATCTAGTTCAAGTTTTGGTAATGGTGGAGTGGTGGACTGGTGTTCTTTGAAGTTTTCTTCTGGTAATAGAGAAGCAGCAAGAAACAGCTAACAGTTAGAAAAAAATTCAAATTTTTGGGTTGCATTTGGGATCAATTTTTCATGTTTGATGTCCTTGACCTTAGGGATGTGAGGGAGATAAAATTTCACGGTGGACAAGAGTATGACAATGTTGGTCTGAAAATCTGTCACCTAGACAGATCTATGGATAGACAAGCCAACAGTGTGCAGGGCATAGCCCCTCTTTGAGTCAGCAAAGTGAAACTGGTTTATTGCTATTCTACCAGCAGGAATCTGTGCAAGTCTCACAATATTCTGCCTTCGGGGGTTTGGGATCTCATCCCAGTAGGGTTATTACCGACTACGAAAAGAAAGGAATGTAAGGGAAGACAAGGGAAGAACTGATCCGAAGGAAGAAAAGAAATGAATTCCAAAGCAGAAGGGTCAGAAGATTTATGTTTTTGGATTGGTAGTAAACAGAGCCAAACCTACTTGCATAAACAAACAAAGCAATACTGATGAATAAATGACAATAAAACAGAAGTGGATTCAACAAAATAAACACACAGATCTGACATAAGAAAGATCTAATGCAAATAACACATGTATTCAGCACAAAGTCTAAATATTGTATTAATATTTCATCCTGTTACAAAAAGCTCAAAGTCTTTTCTTCTCACTTCTATTTTTCATCTAAAAGATATTCACTCATCCATCCCAAATACAACAAGTATTGGGGTATTTATAGAAGAAGGGGAGAAAAGAAGGCAAAAAGGAGCCAACAACTTATTTACAAAGATATTTACAAAATATCTAAAAGTCATGTTGACTTTTGACAACTTGATGGATGACATCATCCCATGGTGCAACATGGACAATGTCATCATTTGTGTCAACATACTTCAGCTATTCCCAAAAAGAAAGCCGAAGAAGAGAGAGAGAGAGAGAGAGAAGAAGAAGAAGAAGAAGTGGCAGAAGCTACTCGTCGTCGTCATCCCGTGGCTGAAAGGGGGTAGCCTGCTTTTGTTGCTGCTCGGGTGACGAGATATGGAATTGAGAGCAGTATTCCAAAAAATTGTTGATTATTGGCCCTAGTTGATCCTGGGAAGGATCCTTGTGCCACTCACTCATCACCTCACAAGTCTCCCACTCATCTACGAGTTTCTCGGGGAGTTTGGAATAGTCTTTTTCTGCTTCAATGAGTAACCCAATGAAGTCCCGGTAGGCCAGCAGATTGTTGATTCACTCTGCGTCAAAAGTGACCTCTGGCCCCATCCCTCGAGAAACAATTTCTCTGAAGATCTAAGTAGTTTCATCAGCTTTCCTTAAAGTGAAGGAAGGAGTAAGTAACCCTGGCGACATGTTAAGAACGATCCATTCCATTTGATGCATCGCATCTAGGGCTTCTTCCTTCACTTTGTCTATCTTTTCTAGGACGAATTCCAGCTGATCCACCCGGTAATCCAGAGTGGACATGACTTTGTTGAGGGCCCTGGGATGGCCGAAGACACCAAACTTGACCAGATCTTCGACTGAACAGTTGAACATTTGTTGGAAGGTCTCGTGCTGTAGTCTAGCATGTTCTAACTCTTATGATATGGGTCCCGCTAACGCTTGGAGCTCTTTATTCACCTTATTGATGTTCAAATACAAGTTAGAGAACTCAGCGATTACTTTTTCACTGTCTTTGAGGATTTGGCTCCTCCAAGCGGAAACGGCCATACCCTACTCGCTGATCTTTGCATACTCATTAATTTTCTCCTGGCTTAGAAGCTCAGAAGTCTCGGCGGAAGTTGTGGGAGGTGCACTACCCATCCTCTGTAAGGCTTGGAGCAGATATTTGTTTTGCTCTTTCAATTGCCTTTTCTCTTCCTTTGTTTCTTGAAGCTTTTTGCAGAGGGCGTCAACTGCAGAAAGGGCTTCCCCCTGAAGGCTTTCGGAAGAAGTCCCCATTGTGACTTGGGTCACAGTATAATCTGTCGGAGACAGATCCTTTTTCTCCTTGAGCGGATTGTGGTATGCGATCTCCATAACCCTCTCTCCCGCAGCACTTTGAGAGAAGCATGTGACTGGCTTCTGCTTCTTTGCCCCTTTAGATGGGATTACAGAAAAGTCCATCGGAGCGATGGGAACTTTTCTCTTTTACTAACTTAGCTGCTGGGAGATCCAGGATGGACCTATGGGAGAAGGGCCGGAAACAGAGAAGGGGACAGCTGCAGTAGAAGAGGGGAAAAACGTGGAGACACGTGGAGGCATCATGGAGAGAATAGACGAAGAATTACCCATGGGAGGAAGGGAAACTACAGCTGCAGAAGACATAGAAAGGGAAGGGAGCTCAGAGATGAGGGAAGAAATGGAGGGGGAAAGATCCGCAAGGGAAGAGAAGATAGATGAAGAAGCAGGGGGAGGAGTAGAAGAAGGGAGAGAGGAAACGACTAAAGGGATGGTCGTTTGAGTTACTCGAGGAGGGGAAGGAAGAGATGAAGAAGGGATAGAAAGGACCTTGGTTGTTGTAGCCATGCCGACATCCTGAGTGGATGGGCCTATTGGAATATCCTCTTCTGCTTCTTTCTCTGGCGTACCCAGAGTTATTACCTGTTCGGGTGCCACGGAAGGAGGACTCTCAAGAGCTTCTTCTCGAGCGGTGCTGGATTCACCTTCTACGCCTTTGCCTTTGCCTTTAGGCTGCTGTTTACATCGGGGAGGTGCGTTACCCAATGGGGAGGTTGTGAAATCAACCCCAAGGTAGATTAACCCATTCATCTGGCACCAATGCTCTGTCCAGCGTAGAGTCTCCTTGACCCTCTCCTCAATCATTTGAGGTGCCTTAGTTCTATTAATGGCCGGAAAAGGCCAATTTTCCCCATCTGTATTAGTATATACTTGGTCTATTTCATCTTCCGTAGTCTGGAAGCCTTTGGGGACAATTGCTACCCCATATTGGATGATCTCTACCAAGGCTAAGCGGGAGTGATCCTTTCTCCTGAGCTCAACCTCATGGATGACGTCGATGTAGATGTCCTCGATCTGAGGGACGTGGATTGGATCAAGTTTTGCCCTTGGTAGACAATTCCTTGGGTCAAAGGTAGGCCTGGCCGGGAAATCATGTCTCAAATTAAGCAGCTCCAGCTCTGCGAACATGTCCTTTGCCTTGTGATGGGTAAGGCATGTATATCGGCCCACTGTGAGGGGGAAAGGAGTTCCACCCTTCTTTCTTTTGAGGCACTTCTCGTGATATGTAATCAGCTGCCTTGACAGCTCTAGCAAAATCAGCTTGGGCCCAGCATACCTCGGCAGTCTGGTCGGCTCTCCCAAGAAGTTGGCTGCCCTCAGATAGGTGAATGTGGGAAATTGGGTGAACAGGGCCCCCCATTTCTCAGTAGCTGCCACTATGCTCTTGGTCGTGCGACCGTAAGTCATACTTGGCCTCAACAGGAAGATGATGTGGTAGAAAAACGCATCGTTGATCTTTGTGAATTGAGAGATGCTATTCTCCAGCCTCAATTCTGGGTAGTACTCATATATTTTGACCTGAGGCCAAACCCCACTTCTGCATCAGGCCTGGGTAGTCTCTCTCTGATGCTGCAGCGTAGATAACATAGGAATTCATGTAGAATCTTCTCGTTGTAATAAATTGTTAAAGCTGTTCAGAGATTGTGCTGCTTATAATCTCTGCCCATTCGAAGCGCTGATCGGGCATATTCTTATTCATGGTCTCTAAGTACCGCAGCATCCATTTATGGAAAAATGTGGGCATCAGGAAGCCTAAAGACCCTGCTCAGGAATGTGATGGTGTCGCTGAGCTCTTCTGAGAAATCGCTGCGGTGGATGATTTGAGGCCATCGGGTCACTACCTTTTTGTTTTTCAAATAGACCTCGTTCATCAGTTGCATGCACTGATCTTCGTTGTCGTCCCAAGACTTAATGCAATCCTCTCGGTTGACGGCCACGAAGTGCCGGTGATGAGGGATGCCGAGTATTATCTCAAAGTGGCGGGCAGTGAGGTTAATGACTACCTCGCCCTTGTCATTTACGACACACCTTGTGTCCTTGTTATAGCACCGGGAAACCACCATCATGAATTCATTGTCGACGGCGCTGACTGGGATTCCTCCAGCGAAGTCCAGGGCGCTGCCTATCAGTTTGTCCATCTATGGACTTCTTGTTACCTTCTGAGTTCTGACCTAGAATTCCTCCATATCAATGTGACCCAACTCTGAGTCCCTGATATCTAGGTCGCATTCGGCCTGGGAGTCAGGCATTCTGACTCTCTGATACTTATATTTCATCTCTTCTTCTGTAAGTTTGAACTTGCCTTTGGATTTGGTAGGTCTCTTGCTTGATGTTGACATATGTTCTTCTGAGCTTAGTTGCTGATCTGCACAAAGAAGAAGCGAGACCCAACACAAAAAGGTTGTATTAGTCATTTGATTTTCCATTGAAGTGTTAACAGAAGAAAGAGTTAGTGATTTTGAAGCTCAGGGCGCAGGGCGCATGAAAGCTGTAGCTTACATGGATAAATAGGTAAGGCACACAGAAAAAAGGTGTTGCAAGGGTTAAATCAGCGACCAAAGACACATGGCGCATAGATACTGTAGGGTACATTTTGTAAAGGGCGCATGGAAACACCATGTTACATAGAGACAGGATGCGCCAAAGGTGCATAGATTTCTTCATGTTGCATGGAGATTTGGTGCACCAAAGGCGCATGTATGGTTTGTGCAACATGATCTTTTCATGCGCCAAAGGCAACTTGGCGTGGCGTACTGAGGGGTCTACACAACATGATGTTGCTGTCAATGAGGAATGCGCCTGCGCCTTCAAAGCTTTGCACTTGGCGCAGATTAAGCTGATGTTGCACAGATGCAGGGTGCGCCAAAGAGGCGCATGTTTATGTGATGTAACAAATAAGGTTGGTGCACCAAAGAGGGCACAAGGCTAGCACTTGCAGCATGCGAAGGAGGCGCGCCTTGAGGGTGCAAAATTTCTTGATGTAACATGCATTATGGGTGCGCCATTGGCGCAGATTTTGATCATGTTGCAGGGGTGACAGATGCGCCAAGGGGAAAAGGAAAACATAGAGTCTCACTTTTTTTTAGAGCTTAAATTATCTTCAGAGGGGTCTTTCACATGGTTTAGCTTCTCTTTTCTTATCCTCTTTTTGAAGGGTTAGTTGCAATACCAAGAAATATCATCAAGCCAGAAGGGATTTAAACCATGCTTTCAGGACAGAGCTTCCTCTTCCAACAGATCTGGAAAGAGGAGAAGGAAAATGTGGAAAGACAACAAGGGATGGGGGGGCTAGTTAAATATTTCATTTTTCAAAACCAGACCAACCAGCATTCAAAGAAGCAAAAACGCAAAACACATGAAAAGAGATAAGAACCTCTTACTCGGATAAAATAGCGAAGATCGTGGAAACGGGTCCACTACGTGTTTGAAAACGACAGGGCAGGTAGCGCTGACAGGCTCAGAGAAAAAAATATAGGTAAGTAAGCAATAACGTGATGCTCCAGTGATAATGACATTTGCAGACGGCGCCTATGGATATAGTGTTGAGGACTATAATAAATGCACCACCAACCTTTTCAAGTGGCGCATGAAAAGCATTGTCAGACATTGGAAAGATATGCGCACCTTTGGCGCACTGAAAGACGTATGACAACACAAAGATACTGTGCGCCTTTGGTGCACTGGAAGCATGGTGTTGACATAGAAAGAATGTGCGCCTGAGGTGCACGTCAAACAGAGGCGCAACAAAAGTTTTGTCGACAGGAAGGCACATGCGCCTTTGGCACACGCAAGGGAAGCCTCAACATAGAGAGGCGCATCAAAAATCCTATTGACACAAGACTAAGCATGCACCAAAGGTTTTTAAAGGGGGCGCATCAAAAGTTGATGTTGCATAGTCATTCCATGCGCCTAGCCAAAAAACCAACCAAAAACGACTAAGTTCAGAGAACATAGATTTCCCGAGAAAGGGATTTTGCAACGTTCTGACATGCAAGGGATCCCTGACGAGGGATCATAACAAAATTTTTGGTATGGTTATTGGTAAAATTGCCCTTGTCAATTTTACTTGATAACAGCTGGCTCTTTTTGGGGACTATCCCTGAGCAAACTCGGGGGTAGAGAATCCCAGATCTCATGTGCCTATCCATTGGGTAACAGAGTCAAAAACAAGGGCGATCGGAGGGAGAACAAATGGAAACACACAACAAACCGAAAGCAAACACACGACGAAAACAAACACACAACTAAAGCAAACTGTACAAAGAAGAGAGCAAGCTCTACTTCTTGAAGATTTTCAGATGTTGCCCGCTATAAGGAAGCGGGAGCTCGGTTCCATCTAGATATGAGAGATAGAAACTATTCTCTCCATTGAGCTGCTTGATCTTGAAGGGCCCTCTCCACAGGGAATCAAACTTTCCGTGCATGCCTTTTGGCTCTCTTTCGCTTGTCCCACAAAAGGACGAGATCTCCCACTTGGAAATTCCTTTGCTTGGCCTTCTTATCGAACAGTCTCTTAACTTGATTCTGATGTTCGGTGATCCTGTCGACCACCCTTACTCTCTTTTCTTCAAGTTCTGTTAGATACATGATCCTTTTTTCTAGAGAATTCTGGAAAGTTTCATCTTCAATAGCTCGTGCCAAGCGCAGAGCAGGGAGTTCAACAGAAATGGGAAGCTCGACATCAGTGCCATATAACACTTGAAAAGGTGACATACTGAGAGACCTCTTGGGAGTAATGTGGTCTGCCCACAAAGCGTCGTATAAGGACTTGTGCCACATTCGTTGATTTGCCTCCACCAATTTTCGTATGATGGTCACCAAGTTCTTGTTGCTGGATTCTGCCTGACCATTTCCCTGAGGGTAATAATCTGAGGCATGAGCCAAAGTTATCCCATATTCATAGCAAAAACCAATAACTTCTCACAAGGAGAAGTTAGAAGCATTATCAGCAACAATCTTGTTGGGAACGCTGAACCTGACGATAATATTTTCTTTAATGAAATTGTAAACAACCTCAAAAGTGGCATGTTTGACAGGTATGGCCTCCACCCACTTGGTGAAGTAATCCGTTGCTGTAAGGACATAACAATGTCTGACGCAATTGACTTGGGATTGAGTGCACCAATAGAATCAATTCCCCACTGCTTGAATGGTTCGTTGACAATAACCGGCCTTAGGGGAAAGGCAGCCAACTTGGGCTTGCCGACAAACTGCTGGCAAGGTTCACATTTTACCACCCAGGTGGCTGTATCTTGGAAGAGCGTCGGCCAATAGTACCTAGCTCGGATGATCTTGTGTGCTGTCACAGAGGAAGAGAAATGGCCTCCACAGGCTGAATTATGAAAACTTTCGAGTAACTTTTCCTACTGTGGTTTATCAACACAACGCAAAAAGACACCATCTATCCCGCGCTTGTATAAACCGTCATCCCAGATGACATACTTGGCTGCCCTGAGCTTTATAGTACGCTTCTCCTTAGCTGTTAGATGAGTTGGACACTCGCCGTAGGTGAGGAAGAAAGCAATATCAGAATACCACTCATCGCTGGTTGTAACAAATAGGACCAGAGGCAGAGAATGGGCTGTCTCCAGGTGGCCTTGTGCCTCATTGGTACAATCATCCTTTTCTGCAGGGCTTTCTAAACCTTTTTTTCAGCTATAAGCTGACATAGGCCCCTGCCTCGTACCAGCTTGGTTGGTCTTATATCTAGGTCGTATTCCTGAACCTTTGCAATCCAATTTCCTCACAAGCTTCCTAACTCCTGTTGAGTTAGAATTGACTTGACCGCCATGTCAGGGACCAGCACCACCGTGTGAGAGTTTAGAATGTAATACCTAAAATTTTTCACTGCTTTGACAACGGAAAAGGCATGCTTTTCCAGTTGAGACATTTTTAATTCGTGAGGCTTGAGAGGAGAACTCATGAATGCAATTGTAGATTCAACATCCCCTGAATTCTTTTGCATTAAGATTGCAGACACAGTATGCTCAGATGCATAGCTATATATGATAAAATCTTTAGAGAAATCGGGGCATACCAGAACTGGCGCGTGGGCAACAGAAGCTTTTATTTCTTCAAACGACCTTTTCCCTTCCTCGCTCCATCTGAAAGTTGGTGACCCCTTCATCATGTTCAATATGTGACGAGTCTTCTCGGCAAAGTCAGGCACAAAACGTCTGAGGAAGTTCACCTTTTCGAAGAAAGAATGAACGCCAGTCTTGCTCGTGGGCAAAGTAAGGTTCTGAATAGCCTTAACTCTTTCAAAGTCTATCCTTGTTCCCTCTTTGCTAACGACATGCCCTAGTAAATTTCCTTCTGTGACTCCAAAAACAGACTTTTTCAGGTTCAGGGAAATCCCATGTTCTTGGCATCTAGCCAATACTTGCTCCAAATGATCACAATGATCACTTCGTTGTTTAGAGAACACAGTCAAGTCATCTAGATAAACCACAATGACCTTCCCCATCATACCTTTGAATGCCAAGTCCATGGTCCGCTGAAAAGTGGCGCCAGCATTGGTTAGGCCAAAATGCATTCTGCTATAGGCAAATGTACCCCAGGGAGTAGTGAACACTGTTTTGAATTGATCTTCAGGTGAAACTTCGATCTAATTGTAGCCTGAAAAACCATCAAGCATGGACAGCATCTCTGATCCAGTTACTGCTTGCAGAACCTGGTCCATTATGGGGAGTAGGTAGCTGTCTTTTAAGGAAGCCTGATTCAAATTTCGAAAATCTACGCATATGCGTATTTCACCGTTCTTCTTGTGCACTGGCACAATATTCGCTACCCAAGTACTGTGATGGATAGGAAAGATGATTCTTGCATCCAGCATTTTCTGAATTTCAGCCTGGATAGTGCCCGAGATCTTAGGATTATAGTGCCTTTGCTTTTGGTGAAAGGCTTTGACATCTTCTTTCAACGGGATGTCATGCTGGACGTCCTTTGGCTTGAAAGACTTTAAATCGGCATAGGAGCATGCCAATACATCCATATATTTCTTCAGCAACTTGACGAATTTCAGCTTCTCTTCAGGCATGCAACATTTTCCAATGTTCACAAACTGTGGGTGTTCTATCGAACCTATATTGACCGGTTCGGTTTCTGGGGATGAGTTAGGATCATCTCGCCTCTTCTTTTTCACGAAACGGTCATGCCTGTCGAACAGCCGCTCCAGAGAAACCAGCCCCTTTGGAATTTTATTTCCTTTGAGCTGACATATGCCATCATTCCCTTCGGATTCATCGTCTTGATTGGTGACTGATTCACGGCACTTAGAAGTGGATCCTTCGAAATGTAACTCCTTAAAATTTTCCACCTTTTCCAGAAATGCAATGAGTTGATTATCATCATTGAATACTTTCCAATGCTGGGAATTATTCGGCACGCTCGGGCAGAAAACCACCTCAATGGTGTATTTTTCTATTTTCAAACCCGAATGAGGGAGCATGAGGGACGCCGAAATGGCTAATGAATCAGCCATGTCATTTTGAGCCCTTGGAATGGATTCTATCGAAAAAGCATCAAACTCTTCGATGCTATCCCACACCGCATTACGGTAATGCCTGAGTCTTTCGTTCTTTACTTGATATATCCTCTTAACTTGATTCACGACTAGCTCTGCATCGCCTTGCACTTTCAGATTTTTAATTCCTCTTTCTTTTGCGGCTTGCATGCCGAGTAGCAGAGATTCATACTCAGCAGTATTGTTTGTATTAAAAAACTGCAACTTGAAAGAGAGAGGGATGACTTCCTCTTCGGGAGATATGAGAACAGCTCTAGCGCCACATCCACTAGTTGCGCAGCTGCCATCGAACTATAATGTCTAGATTTTATTAACATCTCCCTCCTAGACGAGGACACCCATTTTTTCGACCTTGGTAGACAAGAAATAGTTCCCCATTCCTGATGATTCGAAAAGGATTTGAGCTTTGGGTCCTCAGAGCTAGTAACCAAGTACTTCTTTTGTGACTCTGGCTCTAATGTCTACATTACACCTTTAACGGGAATTCTAGCCTTAGACCAATCCATATGAATCTCCCCACCAACTTCGCTGCAAAAAACTTCTTCCTAGTAAAATTCCATATGCTGCTGGAAATGTCGGCAACAAGGATGGTCATCTTTACCCTTTTTTCTGGGAACGCCGCAAATGCAAATTACGCGTCTTTGATTTGACCGATCAACGGCACCTGCTTGGTTTCCAAGGAATAACATCTACCAAAAGGTTTGGTAAGGGTGAGGCCTAAAGCTATGGGCGACTTTTGCCGGCATGACGTTATCAGAAGCTCCAAAATCAATTATGCAGTTACTCAACTTGTGGCCATTGATTAGGATGGAGAGATAGAAAGGCTCTATCTTGCCTGACGCAGATGTTGAAGCAACATTTATGCGAGATTCAGGAGGAGTGGAAAGGTTTCCTTTTGGGGAAACCTGATTAGATATAACAGCTTGATTTTGAATATACTTGGTTAACCTTTCAAGCTGTTCGGGATTCGACTGAAGGTACTCATCTTCAGACATTTGGATCTTGGTCTTTTTAGCATGATCTATGATATCAAATGCGGCCAAGGGTTGCGTTGGTGAAGGAATGAGTCCCTCACTTCGCAATGGTGGAATAGGATTACTGGTCTTGAAAGGAATATGAGAGGGCTGATTTGGAGGAGAGATGGGGGGAAAAGACTTCTTTGTAAAATATTTAACAGGGAGTTGAGTAGGAAGAGGATTACCTCTTTTAGCAATGGTCGGAGGCGCGTTTGACACGGCCTTCTCTTTCTGCACATGGGCAGCTACCTCTGCTTCTTTTCCTTGCGAGTGGGTAAAAACAGCATATGATGGTCCGCTTGCATAGCCCTGAGTACCCTCTTCTTCATTAGATTCTTCCTCATCAAATTCCATATATACCAATAGTAGAGCCGCCAGTCGGTTCACCGACGTCTTGATCATCTTTGCCTTGGGACGAAGGTTCTTCATAATACTGCTCTTCTTCTTCAATTTTGGCGAGGGCGTTAACCAGAAGAGCCTCAAGCGCCAACCGTTGGAGCAGTTGTAGGTAAGCGTGGCCTGTGTGGGATGCTGTTGGGAACGAAACTCCTTCGTGGAATATCCCCGGTATGAGGAACTGGGGGAAGCTTGGGCCAACTGCTTCTTCAATGCAAGCAAGTTGTTCGCCATCTTTTGAAATGCAGGATTGGACGATAAGTAGCGAGAGAAGGGCCCAAAGCTTTGGGCTTGGATGATTCCTTTTTCAATTCGCCAGATATTATCAAATTATCTTCAATTTGAATGGCAAACGGCCTGGACGAGAATCAAGGTAGCCACTCGCTCTTGAAGGAGCAAGAAACTAACTTTCGAGCTCATAACGTTCATGAAAAAACACTTTTGATTTTTCGGGGTTAGGATCATGGCAACAGGGACGCGGTTGATTAATGCATTGAACCTGGTGATAAAATTACGCATGGTCTCATTGGCCTCCTTCTTCAGGTGAGTTGTACCTGTCTTCAAAAGCATCCCTCAAGGTGGCCCAACTGGTGATAGATTCGGCCGGCAAATGCTGAAACCACTCAGCTGCAGTGTTCCTTATAGAGTTTCCAGAAAAAGGTGAACCGATACATCCTCATGAGTTACATCCAGGATACTACATGACATGATGAACGCAGATATGTGGGAATCCGTGCTTTGATTTCCGCTCCCGTCGAATTTGGGAAAATTCTTTCGGTTTCCATGAGGGAGCGCGGTGAACAGGATTGTGGTAATGTGAGAGGACCCATAGCATTTCCCTATGGTACCGCCATTTGAAAGGTTGGAAAAATAACACGAGCTAGAAGTGTGGTTCCGCTAAGCAAGCAGGGCACTGCAAAGGGATGTGGATGCTCCTTGCGAAAGATTCTTCCTTCGTGGTGGTGAAACACTTCTGGATGACCGGTCAACCGAGCTGTTGCGTTGAAAAACGTGCCAGTGTTACGCTGAAATTGTGCCTTTGAAGCAGATCGAAAGTAGGATCAGTTTCTCCATGAGCTCTCCTGCTACGCGTAAAAGGTTCACCTGCCAGCATGTCTTCCCGATCTGCGATTTTATAGCGCAGATTTTAAAATTTCTTTTTGGTTGCACTTGCTGATTTTCTGGCTTTTCTGGCAAAAACCAGCAGCATGTACTTTTCTAAATATTAAATTTTTACCCTCCTTTGAAAACCGATTGCGGTTAATGACATAATAATAGCGAGGATAAAATGGCAGAGAAGATTAGCAAGCTGATTTTCGGATCTTAGATTTGACTTTCAGCAAGAGCTTGAAATTTTTTAAAAAACACTCAAAAACTCAGATCTACAGAAATATATGGGTTTTTATAAAAAACTCAGTGAACTAAAGACTTCCAACTAGGCCAGATCTATGGATCTCAGAAGAAAATTTTTCAATTTGAGTCACTTTTGCAAAATTTTGAGATTTTTAACAAAAAGTTTAAGTTTGCAAACAGGGGGTGATTTTTCTGATTTTTCTGATTTTCTATCCTACCACCATCTTAGATCTGATAGATCTGTTCGATCCCCAGTGGAGTCACCAAAAACTGTTTGGACCGAAAATCTATCACCTAGACAGATCTATGGATAGACGAGCCAACAGTGTGCAGGGCATAGCCCCTCTTTGAGTCAGCAAAGCAAAACTGGTTTATTGCTATTCTACCAGTAGGAATCTGTGCAAGTCTCACAATTATTCTGCCTTCAGGAGTTTGGGATCTCATCCAAGTAGGGTTATTACTGACTACGAAAAGAAAGGAATGTAAGGGAAGACAAGGGAAGAACTGATCCGAAGGAAGAAAAGAAATGAATTCCAAAGCAGAAGGGTCAGAAGATTTATGTTTTTGGATTGGTAGTAAACAGAGCCAAACCTACTTGCATAAACAAACAAAGCAATACTGATGAATAAATGACAATAAAACAGAAGTGGATTCAACAAAATAAACACACAGATCTGACATAAGAAAGATCTAATGCAAATAACACATGTATTCAGCACAAAGTCTAAATATTGTATTAATATTTCATCCTGTTACAAAAAGCTCAAAGTCTTTTCTTCTCACTTCTATTTTTCATCTAAAAGATATTCACTCATCCATCCCAAATACAACAAGTATTGGGGGTATTTATAGAAGAAGGGGAGAAAAGAAGGCAAAAAGGAGCCAACAACTTATTTACAAAGATATTTACAAAATATCTAAAAGTCATGTTGACTTTTGACAACTTGATGGATGACATCATCCCATGGTGCAACATGGACGATGTCATCATTTGTGTCAACATACTTCAGCTATTCCCAAAAAGAAAGCCGAAGAAGAGAGAGAGAGAGAGAGAAGAAGAAGAAGAAGAAGAAGAAGCAGAAGCTACTCGTCGTCGTCATCCCGCGGCTGAAAGGGGGATAGCCTGCTTTTGTTGCTGCTCGGGGTGACGAGATATGGAATTGAGAGCGGTATTCCAAAAACTTGTTGATTATTGGCCCTAGTTGATCCTGGGAAGGATCCTTGTGCCACTCACTGATCACCTCACAAGTCTCCCGCTCATCTATGAGTTTCTCGGGGAGTTTGGAATAGTCTTTTTCTGCTTCAATGAGTAACCCAATGAAGTCTTGGTAGGCCAGCAGGTTGATAGACTCTGCGTCAAAAGTGACCTCTGGCCCCATCCCTCGAGAAATGATTTCTCTGAAGATCTGAGTAGTTTCATCAGCTTTCCTTACCCTGGCGACATGTTAAGAACGATCCTTTCCATTTGATGCATCGCATCTAGGGCTTCTTCCTTCACTTTGTCTATCTTTTCTAGGATGAATTCCAGCTGATCCACCCGGTAATCCAGAGTGGACATGACTTTGTTGAGGGCCCTGGGATGGCTGAAGACACCGAACTTGACCAGATCTTTGACTGAACAGTCGAACATTTGTTGGAAGGTCTTGTGCTGCAGTCTAGCATGTTCTAACTCTTCTGATATGGGTCCCACTAACGCTTGGAGCTCTTTATTCACCTTATTGATGTTCAAATACAAGTTAGAGAACTCGGTGATTACTTTTTCGTTGTCTTTGAGGATTTGGATCCTCCAAGCGGAAACGGCCATACCCTACTCGCCGATCTTTGCATACTCATTAATTTTCTCCTGGGCTGAGAAGCTCAGAAGTCTCGACGGCAGTTGTGGGGAGGTGCACTACCCATCTTCTGTAAGGCTTGGAGTAGATATTTGTTTTGCTCTTTCAATTGCCTTTTCTCTTCCTTTGTTTCTTGAAGCTTTTTGCATGAGGGCGTCAACTGCAGAAAGGGCTTCCCCCTGAAGGCTTTCGGAAGAAGTCCCCCATTGTGACTTGGGTCACAATATAATCTTTCGGAGACAGATCCTTTTTCTCCTTGAGCAGATTGGGGGTATGCGATCTCCATAACCCTCTCTCCCACAGTGCTTTGAGAGAAGCGTGTGACTGGCTTCTGCTTCTTTACCCCTTTAGATGGGATTACAGAAAAGTCCATCAGAGCGATGGGAACTTTTCTCTTTTGCTGACTTAGCTGCTGGGAGATCCAGGCTAGACCTATGGGAGAAGGGCCAGAAAACAGAGAAGGGGACAACTACAGTAGAAGAGGGGGAAAAACGTGGAGACACGTGGAGGCGGCATGGAGAGAATAGCCGAAGAAGTGCCCACGGGAGGAATGGAAACTGCAGCTACAGAAGACATAGGAAGGGAAGGGAGCTCAGAGATGAGGGAAGAAATGGAGGGGGAAATATCCGCGAGGGAAGAGAAGATAGACGAAGAAGCAGGGGGAGGAGTAGAAGAAGGGAGAGAGGAAACGACTAAAGGGATGGTCGTTTGAGGAACGTGATGGTGTCGCTGAGCTCCTCTGAGAAGTCACTGCGGTGGATGATTTAAGGCCATCGGGTCACCACCTTTTTATTTTTCAAATAGACCTTGTTCATCAGTTGCATGCACTTATCTTCGTTATCGTCCCAGGCCTTAATGCAATCCTCTCGGCTGACGGCCATGAAGCGCCGGTGATGAGGGATGATGAGTATTACCTCAAAGTGGCAGGCAGTGAGGTTAATGACTACCTCGCCCTTGTCATTTACGACACACCTTGTGTCTTTGTTGTAACAGCGGGCGACCACCATCATGAATTCATTATCGACGGCGCTGACTGGGATTCCTCCAGTGAAGTGTAGGGCACTGCCCATCAGTTTTTCCATCCACAGACTTCTTGTTACCTTCTGAGTCCTAACCCATAATTCTTCCATATCAATATGGCCCAATTCTGAGTCTCTGATGTCTAGGTCACATTCGGCCTGGGAGTCAGGCATTCTGACTCTCTGATACTTATATTTCATCTCTTCTTTTGTGAGTTTTGCCCTGCCTTTGGATTTGGTAGGTCTCCTGCTTGATGTAGACATACGTTCTCCTGAGCTTAGTTGTTGATCTGCACGAAGAAGAAGCGAGACCCAACGCAAAAAGGTTGTGTTAGCCATTTGATCTTCCATTGAAATGTTAACAGAAGAAAGAGTTAGTGATTTTGAGGCTCAGGGCATAGGGCGCATGAAAGCTGCAGCTTACAGGGCTAAATAGGTAAGGCGCACAGAAAAAAGGTGTTGCAAGGGTTAAATCAGCGCCAAAGGCGCATGGCGCATGGATACTGCAGGGTACATTTTGGAAAGGGCACATGAAAACACCGTGTTACATGGAGACAGGATGCGCCAAAGGTGCATAGATTTCTTATTTTGCATGGAGATTTGGTGTGCCAAAGGCGCATGTATGGTTTGTGTAACAAGAACTTTTCGTGCACCAAAGGCAACTTGGCACGGCGCACTGAGGGTCTACACAACATGATGTTGATGTTATGGGGAATGTGCTTGCGCCTTCAAAGCTTTGTACTTAGTGCAGATTAAGCTGATGTTGCACCGATGCTAGGTGCACCAAAGAGGGCGCAAGGCTAGCACTTGCAGCATGCAAAAGGAAGCGTGCCTTGAGGGCGCAAAAGTTCATGATGTAACAGGCATGATAGGTGTGCCATTGGTGTAGATTTTAATCATGTTGCAGGGGTGATAGATGTGCCAAAGGGAAAAGGAAAATAGTCTCTCTTTTTTTTAGAGCTTTAATCACCCTCAGAGGGGTTTTTTACATGGTTCAGCGTCTCTTTTCTTTTCCTCTTTTTGCAGGGTTATTTGGATAATGGAATGGCTTAACCAGAAGGGATTTAAACCATGCTTTCAGAACAACTTCCTCCACTAGCAGATTTGGAAAGAGGGGAAGGAAAATATGGAAAGACAGCAAATGGGGGGGCTAGTTCAATATTTCATTTCAAAACCAGACCAACAAGCATTCAAAGAACCAAAAACGCAAAACACATGAAAAGAGATAAGAACGTCTTACCTGGATAAAATAGTGAAAAACTTGCAAACGGGTCCACAACGTGTTGAAAACGACAGGGGAATAGTGCTGATAGGCTCAGAGAATATAAAAGATGTGATGCTCTGGTGATAATGACATTTGCAGGCGCACAAATGTATATATATAGGTGAGTCAGCAATAAATGCGCCACCAACCTTTTCAAATGGCACATGGAAAGCGTTGTCGACATCGGAAAGTATGCGCCTTTGGCGCACCAAAGCGTCAGACAACACAAAGATATGTGCACCTTTGGCGCACCGAAAGACATGTCAACACGAGGATACTTGCGCCCTTGGCACACCGGAAGCAGTGTTGACACAGGAAGAAGTGCGCCCAAGGCACGTCAAAAAGAGGCACAACAAAAGTTCTTTTGACAGGAAGGCGCATGCGCCCTTGGCGCACCAAGGGAAACCTCAACATAGAGAGGCACATAAAAAATCCTGTTGACAGGACTAAGCATGCGCCAAAGGTTTTAAAGGGGGCACATCAAAAGTTGATGTTACATAGTCGTTCTATGCGCCAAGCCAAAAAAAGAACCAAAAACGACTAAGTTCAGAGAACAAGATTTCCCGAGAAGGGATTTTGTAACGTTCTACATGCAAGGGATCCCTGACGAGGGATAAGAACAAAAAATTTGGTATGGTTATCGGTAAAATTTCCCTTGTCAATTTTACGGGATAACAGACACGTGGCGGCAATCCGACAGCAAGGAATGATTGCTCCAAAATCAGCTTTAAAGCACTAGGAGCTGAAAGTAGGTCACATGGATGTCTAAAAGGATACCCATAGGGGGCTGGGTGAATTTTTCCATGTCTCATTTCCCTCACCTTAGGGACATAAGGGACATCAATTTCCATGGTGGTCTTGGAGCTGACACGCGGCGCTTGATCCGACGACAGGGAATGAATGCTCCAAAAATACATCTGGGGGCTAAAAGTTGGTCACATGGATGTACAAAAATATCCCCATAGGGGGATGGGAGAATTTTTCAAGGTATTATGTCCCTCACCTCAAGGATATAAGGGACATCAGTTTCCATGGTGGTCCTGGAGCTGACACGTGGCACTTGATCCGATAACAGGGATATGGATGCTCCAAAAATGCTCCTAGGGGCTGGACTGTCAAGTCTGGAGGTCACATGAGGGTCCCAAAGGTCACATGGGGGATCAGAGAGATTCAAAAAGGTCTGGGGCACACTTTTTCCAACATTTATTTCCCTGACCTTGAGGGACATCAAGGACAAAAAATCCCCGCCAGGCTCCTGGAGCTGACACGTGTCCTCTCAAAATTTGGCTAAGTCCTGAACTTGTGACAGTGATAACTTGAGCTCCTGATGGAATTTTTTGGGAAAAAATTAATATGATCCTTGCATTGGAAATGTAATTTTGAATCCAATGGTTGGTTTATAATTTCTTTATTCTTCCATTTGATCCCTGGAAAAATCTTATTTTTTATTTGGTACTCCACTTGTTCTTAAGAAAAACTTCCTGCAAACCTGATGCAAAAAGGTGTTTTTAAAAATATGATTTCACCATCATTTAGGTATAGGGAATTATATTTCCTTTGATGTTTTTTTTTTACTTATAACTCCATCCAGAGCTCCTGGAATCTTCTTCTAAAGCCCTAGTAATTGTTTTAGGCCTGTGAACTGCCCTAGGCTTGTGAACCCTATTTTCACTCAGACTACTCCAAGTCCTTAAAATTTTTCTCAAAGCCTTCAAAAATCATTTACATTATGTTTATAAGGTCTTTCATCCACCTCCTTTTTTAATTTTTCCCTTTCGTTCCACTCCAAGGGGTTTAATCCAATCCTAGGAAGGCCAGCGATAGCCCTTCCCAATACTGCTAGAAGATATCATCTTTTTAGAACTCCCTAAAATCACCTACGGGTAATGAATAGAATTTAATTAATCACCTAGGGGGACCAATTTTTACATCAAATATGGGGGTGACCAGACTGATAGGATTTGACCTAAGGTTCCTAGGAATGATAAAACATGAAAAAATTCGGCACAGGGGTATAGTTGTCGTGCTTGGAAACTTCCAATTTCCTTGTTGCACATTTGCACAAAAAAAAGGGTTTTATCTCTTCTCAATGAATTCCCACAGATTAAAACCAAGTAACATCAAATATGTTTTCATCCTTATATTACAAAATGCATAATTTGTACTAGTGAAAAGAGGTGATCTTGATAGTGACAAACTGCCTTATGCCTTATTTATTTCCATGCTTGTGATAGGAGGATCTCCTTGAATATGTTAATATTATATTATAAGGACTTCGTTATGATACCAATTATTAGAGATCACAAGCACTAAGAGGGGGGTGAATCAATGAATATTAAAAAAAAAATCACTCAATGCTAATTTAAAACCCTTTTATGATGTGTGGCTTTAAACTATGAGTAGTCAATCACACATATGTCATACACAATAACACATAACACTAAGATTACCATGGGAAATCATTTAAAGAGAAAAACCCACCAAAAATGGTTACTTATATTACACAAATCAAGGAATTGTAATAATATTATGCATCCTACAATATTTTTTATTGAGGCACCAACCCCACTAAGAGCACCAACCCCTTTTACCTTTACTGATATTACACACAACAAAGAAATAAAGTGAATATTACACATCATAAGAGATTTATTTAGCAAGGAACCAACCCCACAAGGATAACCAACCCCTAAATTTTCTAAGCTACAAGTTAGACTTAATTTACATATACATATTGATCATCTAGTTACAACAATTACTTTTACAATAGATTATGATCACCTTTTTGTATCTGTCTGCGTTCTTATTTTAACTATCTTCTTCTCATCTAATTCAATCCCTCTGATCAATCAATATGTCACCCTTGATGCTCCTCTCATCTGATGAATTAATGCATCATCAATCTACTCTCCTCTCTCCTCTCTCTTTTCTTTTGTCACTCTTTCTTATCTTGATTGTATCGTATTCTCTCTTCTTCAGTTCTTCCTTAGCTTGAATATTTCTTTTCTTACTTGAGAGAATATACAAAATGGCTCCAAGTTTGAACTATATTCACAATCGACCTAAATATTCACTTTGAGTTGCATGCCATGCACCTTCACGCTTGGTCTCTAGAGAATTCGGCCCATTAAATGAATGTGGCTAACACGATATTTTGTTTCTTATATATTTGGCTTGATTACACCATTTTACATGCATTTTCAAGAGAAATTTATTAGTCGTGTCTAAAAATAAATTTTCCCATCTTTTTAGAATTTTTAACGTGACCTAGATGAGCAAGTTATTTCCTTCTTTAGTATTTTATTTCTCCTTGAAACTCAGATTCTCATGGAAAATTTCAACTATATTTCCTCAAGGTTAATCAGAATTAAATGGTGATAGCTAGAATAGTTGTTTAGTTTGTTCTTCATGGGGATCAAGTTGAATACTAAGCTGCAATCACCTGACATTCGAATTACCATCTATTTTTGAGAACCAACTCTCACTTGTTCATGTTTAAATTAAATTGATTTCCTTCAACACTTTTTCAGTCCATATTCTATCATTTTGTGGATTTCCTTAGATCCTCTGACTTTCTCCTTTATATCGTGGCACTTGCCTTTATTTAGCAGCATTTCTCCTTCCTTAATGGTTTTATTAGTTATCTACATCTCTTATGTACTCCTCGTAGCTTTCTTCTCTATCTACTACCTTCCTCTAGATTTGTTTTATGTCCATGACTCTTTCTCTTTTTCTTGCAGATTTTGTAGTCTTCCATGGCTATTTTCAGTCCTTAGCATCTTCTTTAGTTCTTTGCGGATTTTACCTTTATCTATAGATTTTCTTCTAAATTCCTTTCTTTCGTGGATTTTTCTTCACCTTCACAAATCTTCCTTCACATCCATAGATTTTTCTTTGGCTCCATTTTGCTTCATAGCTTTATTACTCTATCTACGGCACTCAGTTACCTTCCATGGTTTCTTCTAGAGCTTCACGGCTCTCTACAAACTTTGGTGACTACTCCAAGTCTTTGGTGGATATCTCTATACTTTGGCGAATATCTCATCATATCCATAGCTTGCACAAACATTGAATAAGTCCCTTAGCACTTATCCTTACACATCCTGAAGCTTCTGTGAGATGACACTACCAATCAACCTTCTTCTTTTGAGCTTGCTCACTTTTTCAATTCACTCCTTTTTCCACCAATGCATCTTGACATCAACTAATCTAGCTTGAAATTAATGAAAAAATATATGACACTGAAAAAGGTCCAACACCATAGATGTGCAGTGATGAGAATGTTATTTGATGAAAGTAAAATATGAGGGTCATCCCCAAATGTTTGTGGAGATAAACACATGTGGCCATGCTCTAAGATCAGGGATGCATCAAACAAATTATGTATCATTGCATGAGACCTATGTGAAGGAGATCACGAAGGTGATAAACACCTATGTGAAATAGAGTGCTTAGGTGATTAACACCTATATAAAGTAGAGCGTTGAGGTGATGGAAACCTATGTGAAGTAGAACTCAGAGGTGATAGACACATATGTGAAGTAAAAATAGGTGGATATGAATACCGATGCAATAAATCCATCTAAATGATGGGCCGAGAATATTGTGAGGGACTAGCAGACCAATGAGACCTTGTGCAAATAGGACAGCTATGATTAGAGTGTGCTTTAGATTTCAAAGGTCCATAGGACTTAGATGCTCTAGAAAATTCAATGATGACATCAAGAAGAGCTTACGGCCATTGTCTGGATGGAATAACACCATTGATAGTGATAAATTATCTATCATGAATGAAATTTAGACATGAGTGATTCATGGAGAGTATAGTTTGAGCTGTGCGGAGCCAGCAGAGACCTAACGACATGTCACACCCTTTGACTAATGGTTCTATAAGAAAAGGAAAAAACATGGTAAGAGGATCGATAGTGACTGGAATCCTGAAAAAACCATATGATTTAGGAATCTATGAGATTTACGAGAGTGGAAATCCAATAACAACAAGAAGTGTAATAGAACATGCGCTAATGCGAAATGATGGATCAATGATAGTGGTGTTGATAAAAGTATATCCAATATAAGAAGTGATGTGTAATTGAGCACAAGATAATGTATCATTATATTCATGATTGGAGAAATTAATGATCGGAGGAGATGTCTCAGCATGAGAAACTAGAAAATTAAGAGCCCTTGATGTAGGAGGAGGCATTGTGTGATATTATGATTGGCTAAAGAGTTAAACGCTTATTTTTCATGTTTTGGGGGAGGATTGTTATATATTTTGAGCTTTTTATTTTCATTGAGTGGAGCATAAGTTGTAGGATCTGGAAGTTCGATTACATTTTTATTGATAAGATATTGAATAAGATTGTGAATTTTAAAACATTGATCTATGGAATTTCCAACACATTGATAATAGTTACATGTGAAATTTTTGTTGTAATCGTGAACTTTTGCAAGAGATTGGTCCAAGTTGAGTGGAGGAGGAATCATAATAAGATTGATCTCGACAATATCTAGAAAGATAAGATGTGGATCAATAGTCAATTTTGTATATGTATGCTTAGGTGGTTTCCATTGAAGTTATTTAATGTTAAAGATAGTTTTGACACTTTCTTTAGCTTTAGTAGGTTTTCCAGCTGGATTAAAATTTTATTTACTTAGAAAGCATGTAGAAGATGAAGCTTGTTCCTGATACTTAAGCTTTCCTATAGATAAGATTTTTGTTTCACTTAGCTTAAGAGTGTAACAAAAATGATTGAATGATGGAGAAGTTTCAAAGATAACACTCTCCTGAAGATGTTGCAGTAGACTTCATACAAATAAATATTGAAGCTCAAAGTCCATGATTACATTAGACATCTTAAAAAAGTTTTTCTTTTATCATAAAACATAATTCTTTAGAGGTTCATTAGATCCTTGTTTAAGTTGAGAAATTTTAGCATATGAGATATTAGAGCCGATATTGATGGAGAAATGAGATAGAAAAACATCATCTAGATGCGTGAAAGATTTTATCGAGTGGATAGGTAATTTAGAGAACTAACACATCACATATTCATGAACACTACAAGGAATGAGCTCAGCTAGGAGAATATGATCATCCAAAAAATCTAGACATGCCACATGAAATGATCAAAGATGATCTTAAGGGTCACCATACCAATTGAAAATGGGAATCTTAGAGGTAATGAAATTAGGAGGAAGCGGGTAAGAGGGAATGACAGGTGCAAATGGAGTATAAATTAATAAATTGGAATACATAGATGGAGACACATGAAAAGTAACATGCTGCAATTTTTGTATTTGAAATTTAAGATATACATAAAGGGAGGATCATTTGGGAGTGCCAAAAGAAGATACTTGTCACATGTGATAAAAAATGAGGTGGAGTGAAATGGTTGGTGGGAGTAGGAATATAAATGGGAATGATAGAAATAAACAAAAGACTGAAAGTAAGTGGTTGAGTAGTAATGGAGGCGGGAATGGATATAGGGACATTAAGCTACATAATATTAGAGGCCTCCTCACGATAAGTAAATAAAATAAATTTTATATCTTGAGGATTCTTAGTGATATGATCATTAAGCTCTTTAAGGTTAGATTCAGTAAATTCTCCATAAGATTGACCATAGTGATAAGATAATAAAATCCCTAGAAATAAGGTGGATTCGAGCTACAGGTTCACCAAATGACTAATCAAAATATCATAATAAATAGATGCATAATACTAATTATTTAATAATGTTGTAAATTAAATATGTAATGAAATAGATATTTGAACCACAAAAAATGAGCTAGAAAGTATGAAACCCTAGTTGTAAAGAGGAGATATAAGGACTTAGTCTCGCGATCAATCCTATATTGTGCTTAAGTGACAAACTAATGAAAAAAGAGGAAGAAGTGTCACATAGAATTTCATAAAATTGTGCAACCATGAGATCTACATGGACTAGGGTGCCTAGAATGGGTCACGGGCACCTACAGGCACTACAAACCTATTTTGGGCACCTGTGACTGCCCAAAACCTCAAAGAACCTTCTTTCAAGGGTTTTGATATGTTCATTGTCCTTAATTTCTTGTCACTAGTATGACACATCAAGTTCACCAATGTCTCCTATAACCTATAATGAAGAAATGACTTGTAAAACCCTTAAAAGCACATCAAATCCCAAAAATAAAATAATGCAAATGAGTGGTCAGACTTTCCTTAGCTATCAAACAAGTGAAATTATGAGAAAGCATTGCACTACATATCATACCTAATGTAGTCATATGTGTGTGTTGAAATCATGCCTTAGGTGACTCTTGTGTGTGTCACAGTTGATAGCAAGAAAGTAGATAGATGTAGAAAATGTAGATAGATGTGTGCATGAAATAATGAACCTCCCCTCCTATGAAGTGTATAAAGAAGAATGCAATCCCTTTCCATTTTCTGGATGCTATATGGATACTTGAATGCTCTTGATAATTCCTTTGGATGCATTGGGTGGTGATAGATAATGGTTAGTGTTTGGTCCTTCATTATGGTCACATAACTTTATTTTTATATTATTCCCTTTCTTGAATTCCATAATTAACCCCGAAAAGTCTTACTACAAAAAATATAAGATGCCCAAATAGATACAAAGGACCCAAAATATGTGAGAAAAGTACAAAGAGGTCAAGGGCACCCAGAGGGGATGAGGGTGCTTGGTGTTGGTATCCTGGCTGGGCGTTGGCGTCCTGGTTGGATACTAGTGTCCAAAGTGAGAAATGTTGAAGTATGAAAATTCATATTAGAATAGGAGTGTGAGATCAATAGAGGCAACAAAAATCAAGCAAAGGTGGCCAAGAGACATTGTTCATTTAGTACTTTTTTTACTTAAGAATCATATAAATAGTAGTATGTGATCAGGAATAGATAGATACCCAAAGTGCGTGATTTAGTGTCTACATGTATTACACTGATTATTGGAATCCACAATATGCGCTTGTTGAAAAGTCCTTAAATTTTTTAAGAATGTATAATTAACATGTATAAATTAGAAATCCAAAACCGTTTCCAACATCCTCTAAGCCCATGTCAAAATCAAAGCTTAATAACAATAAATGTAATACATCAAAGCATAATGGAAAGTTACTATTTGTTAGATGTAGTTGGAAGTTCCCTATTCAACATGTTTTCACAAAGTGGAATCATACACAAGGAACATGAACTATTTGTAAAAATACCTCTTTAATTCATGGTCTCCAACAATGAAATAATTATAGGATATGCAAAAAAACATGTTTTTAGAAAAGGCCTTGAAATTCATGAAGAAACATGGTACAAACATCTTTCCAAACATCAATGAAAAGTGTATATTTGTCAAATTTTGTTTTATTAACATGCAACCATATAACATTATGCCTATAACTCAACGTTCCATTTGCACGGTTGACATTTTTTCTATCACAAGGAACTTCTAAAATTTATCATAAAAATGTTAATTAAACATGTCATAGAAAGATGTATATATTTAATAAGGTTTGCCAACTTCAAATTAATATCCCTTCTAGCGTACTTTGCAACCCATGTGCAATTGTTAGTAGATAACAAACATAATGTTTGCCAACTATATCTTCCGATAAATAGTACACTAATTTCTTTGATTAAATTTTTAAATAATATATTCATAAGTTTAATATACACAATTCATAATTTTACAATTAATATTTTATCGTAAATTGTTTTATAAGATCTCAAATTTGATACTTATTCATATATTTAAAATCAAATTATTATTTAATATTATTTTTATTTCTAAATAAAATATAAATTTTATTTTAGCATACATTTACTAAATGATAAAACATTACTTCTTCTATTAAACTTTCTAATTAATACTATGATCTTAATTATTATGTGTATGGAATCGATAATTTTCAATGTATTATTTAAAGTACACTATTCTCAATTAGATTTTCAAAAAAAAAAAATTGTGATTTATTTATAAATTTTAACTATAATATTACTAAGTGTGTTTTATTTTCTATCAATTATAAATTGAGGTTTGGTAGCTTAAAAATGAAAAAATATTATCCTAATTTTATACATGTGCATGTGCTAACTACTGCACCTTTGGTGATAAAGTAAGGCCGATAGAAAAAATAAGCTTATATTAAGCATCACTTATACTTCATTTAATTATTATTTAAATATATGGCACCTAATACACTATAATTCTCCACCTGTCATCCATATTATAACACCAAAGGCACACATATTTAATACATAAATCAATCATGGTATAGCTAAAAGTAATGTTTACATCAACATCAAATTTTTAGTTAAATTCAAATTTCTATTTAAAAAGTGTTAACCACCCATATTTTATATATAGATAAATTATAGAAATATTTTACAAAGATGTTTACATCGACATCAAGATTTTAGATAAAATTGTTAACTACTCATATTTAATGCATATATCAACTATGAGTCTTCTATTTAAGAAGTGTCAACCACAAATATTAAATATTGGTATATAAATATTTAATTCATTTCCTCTCCATTGTTATTTGTGTGGTTATTTAACCTTCTAGTACAATTGCTAGCTAGATAAATTGAGTTTTCTATTTAAGAAATCTCAACCACCAGTATTTAATAAAATACTTTTTTATATTAAAAGGTGCACTTTTATATATAAAAGCAAGAGATATATAATGATAAACATAAAAAAAATCGGGTGCAGGAATTCACACCCTAGAATTTCAAGCACATTGAGCTAGATAGACCTCATAAAAGAGACCAACTTACATCAAAACCACTATAAAAGTGAGATAATGAATTTTAAAAAGTGAAAAAAACAAAGAGCACATAAATATAGGCTGCAACCGTAAACATGGAGGATTGAGGAAGAGGTAAGGGACTGTTGGGTTTGTCACCCTAGATAGAACTAGGGTGATCTTAGTTTGAGATGGGCTCTCACTTACTTTCTTTATTTTTTTTGTGCTATTTGGGAACCTCTGTAGACAACCGAGAGGGAGAAATGGTATGAACTAGTCATGGGAATGTGCCCTACTAGGGGGCATTCCAACCAGCACCACCATAATCACCAAGATGAATAAATACCCCACCATAAGCATGTAAAGGGGGTCAAGAGCAAGGAGACCACCACCTTCAAGGAGAAGGGATACTTCAGATCTGAGAGTGATGCATGTTATTCCATCAGCCCTGAGGTAGAGGAGAGAGGCACAGATAAGTGAAAGATTAGTGATGGGATGGTCCATCTAGAGGCATGTAATTGCTTGCACATAGAGCAGAGACCAATGGTCAAGCAAATACTGGAGGTGCTTAACCTCCAGCAAAATTTTATTGACATGTTTTTGAACCTGGAGCATCACAGTAGAAATAAAATCCACTTTATTAGTAACAAAAAAATTCTATTCATAGTAGCATCGTTAAAAATGACATTATTTCTATCTTCCCAAACATGAAAAAGAATGCCCATTCTTAAAATGTTCCAAAAAAATTATAAATGGTAGGTAATAAGGCTAATTCCCACAAGAGATTCATTTTCTAGTTAAATAAATATGGATAAAAGGGATAAAACATGGTATGAATCCACTTCCATGTCGATTGAGCTAGAGAGAAAAACAAAAAAAATGTGCTTGATAGACTTTGATTGATGGAAAACTAAGCAAGTGGGGTTCAAACCCATATACTTGGCATGATCCTCAAATGGAATCATTTAATGTAAAATACACCACAAAAAATTATATTTTTTGGGTTTGATGAGAACACTACAAACCCTTTGAAACCAATGTTTCCAAACAAAATACTTTGAGGAAATATTCTGGTGACAGTCAAGAGTGTCAATGGGCATCGAATAAGAGCCATTAAGGATTACTCCAAAAGGGGATTGTAATGGTGAAAAAGTGTAGAAGTGGGTCAGTTATAGTCATGCACCATAGAACACCAAAGGTGACACCAACTTTGTGCACCTATTCATCAAGTATTGTAAGTAGTGAGTTTTTTGAATTTTTTCTACATCTTGGTGTTTAAGATTGTATTTAGTAACAAGAACACCCTAGGAAAGCTAAGATCTAAAGTGTCTACAAAATAAATTTCCCACCACCTTGATTCCTTTTCTAAAAATCCTAATGCATTTACCTGAAGGATCTTATGCAAGAGGATCATAATGAAAAGTGATAATGGAATGCCACAAGAGAGAGTGGGAGTTCATAGAAAGACCAAATTTGAAACCACACCCCTTCCAAATAAGGTACAACTTAAGAAACTCCCATGATTTCCAAATTCTTTGGGAAATAAAAGTACTCCCAATTTTAACTGAAACAGGGTAGATAAAAATGGATTGGAAGTTGATACCTTTCTAGGATTTTCTACTTAAAGAATATCGTTGAAAAATCAAATTTCAGAGTAAAATATTCCAAGCCTTAGTACCTTAGAGGATATGGATTAACAACTTGACACATAGAACACGTCCTTGGAGTTTGATGTCAAACAACCCAAGGCCCCTATATTTTTTAGAACAATAGTAGATATCCCAAGTAACCTTGTGGAATCCCTTATTCTTCTCAGAGTTACCCCATATAAAGTACCATAAAAACTTATCAAGTTTGGCATATGCAGCATTAGATGGGGTCCAACAAGAAGAATAATAAACATGAGTAGCAGATAACACCTTGGAGAATATTTGAAACTTACTTGCTATAGAAAGAGGCTTGGTAATCCAAAAATAAATCTTACACTCAACCCTTTGAACCACATAAGCCCATATTTGCACAGAAGTTTCATAGATGATAAAGGGAATGCCAAGAAACTTGAATTAAACACCCAACTTAATTCAACATCACTTGTAAAAAGAGTTTATTTTTAACATAAAATCCATTTTTTCATTATAATTAGAGGGTGGTAATAGGCTCAAAGATGAATATGTGGTGACATTATGTTCCATCAATATACCCATCCAGAGACACGTGAAAAAGGACATGAAGCTAATTAGTACTAAATATGATTTTTGAAAGCTAAAATAATAATTTGGGCATATGCCTCTTATGTATACGCCTAATTTATCATGCTTTCTTTTCTTCATACATGTTACTAAATTTTTTTCTTTTCAGGTTATAGGTCGCTAATGCATCTATATATGGGAATAGGTGCCTTAAGGGGCTCTTTACAAGATATGGTATGGTTATTCATATAACCATTGGTTCAGGGATAATACATAAAGAGAGAATAGATTTTGGTCCTATTTTCTCACATTTTTTACTATTGTCTTCTTTATTTTCTTCATATTCTTATGATACCTTACATGACCATGGCCACATTACTTCTTCCTTGAATTACATTTGTTTCTCATGACACATTACAAACACCCCTTAGCATTTCCCCTCCCTATCTAACACAATCTCCTGTGGGTGATTATGTCAATGAAATTTCAAATCCTTGGCCTACTCCTTTGCCTACAAGCAATGATGTCATTATAAATGCCAAAAAGACATATTTACCACAAAACAGATAACATAAAATTCATAGGGAATTTTGATTATCTTTGTTCTCTTGTTCTAACTTGCATTTGTTCACTCATCTCTTGGATTTCTTACATTTCGACTCTTGTCTTGGAGATTTTTCTTCATTGGATTGGTTTTCTTTCACTTTTGGGTCACCTATAGTGAGCTAGGACTAGATTCTTTCCCCTTCTCCACCCAAAATCTATTCTCTCTTGGTGTATGGTCCTTTGGGAAATAGATTCATCGGTGAGCACCCCCAACAGGTAAGTGGTCTGACCCAACTCATCATTTTGTATAAATTAGTCTCCTATATTTTTTTGCTACTTTATGTTAGCATAGTATTTTATGCACATGATATGTTACCATATTGTATTCAGTTCCTTATTTCATGTTACATGATTTAATTCAATTATCATTTAATTTTTAGGATTTTCTTGTGTATCATCACCCCTACAGTATCGATACCTTAATAGGGCTCCTTCCTCTTCTTCAACCAAGGGCCTTGGAAACCTTAGGTTTTCCTAGTGTAAGGGATACTTCCTTTTGGGTATATGATCTTAGCGGTCTCTATAACCCTATTAATTTTATTTTTTGTGTGTCAGTCTTAGTGTGTCTCTTACTCATTTCCTCCAAACCCTAGTTGAGTGGGTGATGAGAGTGCATGTTTTTAGAAACATTTTTTCTTGCCATACATCATTGGTGAACCTGAATTTAAGCTTTCTCTTACACCTACAGATTGAGCACAACTTGCTAAAATATCCATTTTCATTTTTATCTTTTTTCAGCCCTTAAAATTTCAAAAAAACCCTAAAAATCAATTTTCCCATATGCCATTGGCCCCTATGTTAATTATGTGTAGGGTCGATCCTTTGTGTTCCATCTAAAATTTATCACAGATGCTTTTAGCTGCTTTGAAAACCTTTTTACATGGTTGATTGTGTTGCTATCCTATTTTTTCGAGCTTCTTTTGGGTCAGATTAGCACTCAATCATGGATTATTTTGACCTGGGAGCTCTCCAATTCTAATGAACACTCATTTCCAAAAAATAATCGTCCAAAATCTAACTTTCCTTTCTACTCAGATTCTTGTGTGATAGGAACCCATAGAAAAATGTATAACACCTGCAACAATAATGTCTTAGGTCATGAAGAGGAAGAGATTCAGATTGTGATTCAACAAAAATGAAATAATTTTAAAACCTAATTGCACATTCACATATGATAAATAAATAGTAAAGCACATATCTAACACAAGCAATAAGCTAGTGAAAATTGAAACTCTAAGTGAAAGAGATGGAATAGAATATTTAGTCGATTTTGAAATAAATCTTGAAGTGTTATGTACTTGAATATTTATGAATATGAGGAGGAGAATATTGTAACCAAGCACAAAAAATCATGTAATTGCAAAACAAGCCTTGACCAAGGCACCTAGACTGGTTCAGGAGTGCACCTGGGTGTTGGATACCTCTATTCAGTGCGTGTGACTGGGAAAATGGTTAGAAAATGGTCACAAGGATATTGTTGGTTGTCTCCTTTAGTCACCTATATGCCGCTAGTTGATTGCATAATTCACCTATAACTTGCAAAACAAATGATATCCTGTAAAATCCCAAAGTACATCAAATCCTAAAAAAAGAAAGATGTAAATAGAGAGTTAGATTGGCCCAGGTGGTCACCCAATAAAGTGAACTTAGGACAAAGTGTTTCATTATATATAATATTCCATGTACTTCTTGTGTGTGTAGAAATCATTCCCTACCAATATATTTTGAAAGATGCACTTGATAGCAAGCGATAGCTAGATGTAGTAATGCAAATATATGTGTGGATGGAAAAATGAACTTCCCCTCTTATGCATGTGTTTTCCAAAATAACCACCCTAGTTATTTAGATAAATTACATTTGCATGTTGGATCTGACATTAATTTTCCAAGTTACATGCACTCTTGGTTTTATCCTTGGTACAAGTTGTTTGGTTGCAGTTCTTCTCATGCACCCTTACATGCCCTTCATGCTTCTTCCTTCAAATTTTCCTTCTCCTCACTTTCTTCTATGTGCTTTAACCTTTCTCATTTATTCCTCTATCTCATTCCATTTTTTTTGTTGTGCACTTCTTGTGCATTCATTTTCTCCCCCATTCACTCCATACTTTTTCTGCACACACCTCTTGACTTTACATTACATTTTGTTAAGTCCTGACATGTTTTCTTTCACATATGCCTTCTTTCTTGAGACTCGTGCACCTCATCATACATACTCACTTCCTCTTTCACTTTCCACCTTCACACACTCCCCTTACATATTTACTTCCAAGACATTCTATTCCCATGTGATTCCCTCTCTTTACATGCTTACATACCTTTATAGATATGCACCCTTTCTTTCGGACTTCTTATGTACCCTCACGCATATGCTCAAATACCTTTGCATTCCTCATTCTCTTGAGCACTCAAAAAGTGCAATACTCTATGCCATTCATCAAGTGTCACTTGTCAGAAGAAGTGTAACAAACATAACCTATCAGGTCATGCTAGTTATGTAATGAATATTTACATCAAATGAACGCATGACATGTGGAAAAAAAAATAAAACAAGTAGATAGTCAGTTGAATCCTTTAGCTGAATAGATAATGACACATGTTTTATGTGTCCATATTACACAATAAATTTCAAATCATCATAAAATATCCTACGAATCTTGGATTCATGCGATCTCAATCTTTATAGAAAGATGCTAATGTGGGTTACATGTTGGGATTTTCAAAACCAGATTTTGGGTGGTATTTGCTAATTTAAATGGGGAAACATGACTTCAGCCATTAATGCAAAGATTCAGTCAGCTCAACCACCCATATTTGATGAGATCTTTCCCCCTTCCTTCTTCCACAAGATAAGTTGAGGTGGGGAGGTGGATCTTATGGTGCTACATGCACACTTATAGGAATTTATTGTTAATTTTTGGTGGTTGGATTTGAAAATATGAGTTTCCCTCTCTTTCCCTCCTTTTCTCCTTCCCTTTCTTCTATATATTCATGAAAATTCTCATTTTCAAAGTTTAGACCCTCTTGGTTTTCTAAGTTCATTGTTAAGATTATTTTTCCTTGGCATTTTGAGTTACAAGCCTTAGATTCTAGTTCATTGCATGTGGATTCCTTCCTCTTTCACCATTCTAATTGACCATGCATCATTTGGAAGTAATAAAATCAAATTTTGTGGATACTCTCTACTTTATTTTACATTATATTGAATCTTCTTTCTTTTTCCTTGCATTATTTGTTTTCTATGAATTTTTTATGTCCCTTGTAGGTTTTTTTTCTATTTTTCTCCATAGAAATGAGTGTGTGAATTTGTTTCCAATCTTTTGGCATGGTTATTTACCCTCCATGTGTGCATTTTCCCTTATTTTCACTTAGTTGAGTGTGTTCATCGCCCTATCTCTAGTGTTATTACCTCCCCTTATCTTAGGTTTCCCCTTCATGCATCTCCTTCTCACCCTAGTCCCTTGGAATCATAGAGTAGTGACAAGTAGTTACATTCCCTTTGTAAGATTAGTTTTAGCTTTAGGAACAAGTAGAGGAAGTTGGCCATATCTACAGGTATGTCTCAAGTGAAAGTCCCACAAATTGGAGACAATCCCATGTTTCCTCAAATCCCTATTTCATCTTGATCTAGGATGGGTGCAATTTTGATCTCCAACATATTTTTTCACATCTGATGCGACAAGCATTAAAATCTTACATTTCATTACTACTAAGATTTTGTGTGTGACTTAGTGATTTTGATCCTTTTGAGGATAATTTAAACATATCTAATGACTCCTACCATCCAGATCTATTGTTTTCAGTAGTCATACCACTCATTTCATGAGAAGGATACATACTAGGCAGAGTGTAGCAGTTGAATAATCCTTTGAATATCTGCAGTTGTCTTCTAAAAGAATAAGTAGAAAACTAATGCGTATGTATATCCATTATCATCACTGTAGGTGCAATCTACCCCTCCTCTTTGTAGACCTTTGGCACACTCTACCATGGTATTCAAACCCTTTCAAGCCATGACATAGAGAAATCTTCCCTTTTTCAGCTTCAATGATGGAATTCCTTTATCTCTTCCCATGTAATATGATATACCAGTACCTGTACTCAAAAGTACATCATTTTTCACTGGTGATAATCAAGTTACCCCTGCTGATCACATTCAAGACATTAAAAATGTATGTTTTGTTCATATACTTACTGAATATGATGTATTTGTAAGGATACTTACTTCTTCACTCAAAGTGAAAAGTACTTCAATGGTATAGAAGCTCAAGACCTGCCTTTATCACTAACTGGGATGGACTTGGCACTATAATTTGCAATTAGTTTAAGGAGAAAGATGAAAACATATCCCTATAAGAAAAACTCATGATAATCAAGAGATCTCCTAATAAGCTCATGGCTGATTTCAACTTCACATTTCAAAAGACATGGGACAGAATTCCATCCCTATTAAAAGTAACCCCTCAAGGAATTTTTATTTATTTCTTACGAGCCTTGAATTTTGACATTGCAATGATGATATGGTCTATAAGACCCTACGCAACTCCTTGATGCCTATCCTATAGCTATTAGGGAAGAAAAATTTCTAATCCAAGCTAGAAAATTAGCCCCTAGATTACATAATCCCTCATTCCTTCGATTTCATCAAGAACCTCATCCTTCCATTTCTCCCATTCTTGAGAATAATTCCCAACCCATTGCCTCAACATCTTGCTCTCCCCAGTAGAAAAAATAGGATAAATAAATGAAGTCCTTGATTAGAAAATTTTCCACTAAAGTAATATCCTTAGAAAAATAGTAGATTCAAGCCTTTCAAAAGTAATTCTAATCAAGCATTTAACCAATTCCATCGACCCTTTAAAAATAAATACCAAAATAAAATATATGAGTAGAACTAGTAAAATGATATATGGCATACTAATGCACACCTTCCTCCTCAGATAGTTTCTCCTACACAACCCTTTTCAACAACTGGCAGTAAACAAAGAACTAGTTTTCAGTATAGAAAAATATGATTTAAAAGATAGAATGTTGTTTCCCTTGTAATTCACCTCATAGTTAGTACATATGCACAAATTCCTTGTGCACACAAGCCTACATAATTCAGAGTGCTTTAGGTTATGAGCCCTCCACTAACGCACATGAATCTAAAAGTGAAAAAATTCCAGAAGTTGTTCCTGAGACCAACCTTATGTTATTTAGGGTTGAGTACTTCTACGTAATAAACCAATCGATGGACAGCTTGAGTAGGTCACACATGTAGGTTGCTAACAACACAAGGTATAAAAGGAGAATGTTGGAAGCCTACGGGAAACCTTCTACCTATTCCACTCAGGTTTATTCCCAAACATCAAAGCATTCTAATGCATCCAATAGTTCTAGTGTGTATGTCCCGTTATGTAAGGTTCCATGCAATGCTTCAACAGAATTGGTTTGTGCTCCTCGTTTGGTAGGTCAATCCTTTTGTGTAGCCTAAATCCCCTGCCCTTGCACCTGAATAATCAAGAAAAGAGAATTTTGTACATTTAATAAACAAGTCCTTGGGACTTCCACTCAACATTGTGGACTAAATGAAGAAGGCAAATCTAAATTTTACAATGTGGGATGCCTTGGCCATTCAATCTTAGTGTGACCTATTGCATGAATCTCTCATGCAAAACTCCCATGCATTGATCCAATTATCTTAAGACCTCACATTGTTGTTAACTTATGTCAAGAAGAGGAGAATCAAGTAAGAAAACTTGTTAAGGCTCCACCCTTTTATATGTCCTTGATGGTAGGAAAACATATTGTTCACAACTATATGATTAATTAAGGGGCTAGTACTTCAGTTGTGCCCAAGAAAATTGTTGATGTCCTTGGTATTAATTACATCTCCATGTCTAAAGGAGCCCTACAACTTGATGGCTCAGTTTTCACCACTCTAGGGGTCATCAATTAATCTTGAGTTAATGCTTCATGCATGTCCAAGTCTAACAATAACTCAAGATGATTCAATCATTGACCTAACTCCTTTGTTTTCCATTTTCATATCAAGAGATTTCACTTCCAAGGTGGGTGGGTACTTATCTTTCGATCAGTATCATATACTCTTAAGAACAAGGTATAGTACATGATTTACCATACAAGTTGAGCCTATATTTACCCATCATGTTGAGTCATGTGATCCATCCCCTCTCCAAGCTAACTATCTAATCCATGAAGGAAAAGAACAAGATTTAGTTTTAGAAGAGAAACTCATTCATCCTCCTATACCTGATTATTGTTAGATGAATGGGCTAGAGAGCACTATGAATTTTATCCTTATGATATAGTTGTTAAAGTTGGCCTTGTTACTTATTGCATCCTTGAAGAAGAAGTCGTGTTGCCTACCACTCTTAAGTAGGATGATGAAACTTCTGGACTATGGAAAATGTACTTTGATGGTTCTAGAAGTAGAAATGATGTAGGCATGAGTGTTGTTATCATATCTCCCAAGAGTGATAATTTATTCTTCATGCGTAAGCTGTAGTTTACATGCTCTAACAATGTAGCAGAATATGAAACATTGGTGCATGGTCTTCTTATTCCTGAAAAGAGGCAGATCAAAGAATTGTATATCTTTGAGTATACTTAGTTGGTTATCCACCATGTCACAAACAATGCAACAACAAGGAATAATCTTTTGAAATATTATAAACATAGAGTTGGGAGCCTATTGGAGAGTTTTTATTCTCTTAGACTATAAGTGGTGCCATAGAGATTAAATAAAGAAGTAGATCATATGGAAACCATTGGTTCACAATTCTCACCTAATGAGGATTTTTTCCAAGGAAATGTGCAACACATCAAAATGGTGGTTATGCCATCCATTTCTAGATAATGAAACTAGCTAGAAAGTGTTTGATAGCAATGTGCATATTGTCCAGTTTATACATAATGAAGTTGATTTTTCTTCAAACATGCAAGTTAACTTGTATGAAAACTATGGTGACCAAGTGATTCACCTTAAGAAAAATAAGTTACCTATATGTTGCATCACCTTAGAATCCCTGATGATGATTTCAAGGATGAAGAAAATTATATGCATGTAACACAAGAAGAATGCACTCTTATCACTATTGTGTGTGGAAGAGAGTTGTTACTTGGAAAAGAGTGCACGTAAAATGAGAAATAGAATTTCATCTCTCCATGTCAAAATTATGTTGACATATTTTCATGGGAGTATAAATACCTGAAAGGATTTGATCCAAGTGTTTATCAACACTCCATTGACCTTGATCCTAGTAGCAAGCCCATTAGACAAAAGCAAAATAATGTCAATCCTAATATAGAGCCCCTCATGAGGAAAAATTTATACAAAATCATTGAGGAAAAGATCATTTTTCCTATCCAATACTTTACTTGGGTGGTGAATCTTGTTCTAACGCACAAAAAGAATGGTGCAATCAGAATTTTTGTTGCTTTTGTAAATTTTAAAAAGGCATGATGTCTACAGGATCATTATTCTTTTTCTTATATCGAGAAGATTCTATAGAGATTGGTTGACATGAAAAGGTTTTCTATGTTGGATGGGTACTCTAGTTTCAAGTAGATCATGGTCAAGGAAGACGATCAGTTTAAAACAACATTTACAACCAAATGGGGGTACATATACTTATCAAAAAATGTCATTTAGTTTCTCAAATGTAGACAAAAAAATTTAGAGAGTGATGGACATTTCATTCAAAGGGTATATCAATGAGTTCATCCTGGTTTACTTGGATGACATAATTATGTTCTCAAAGGAGATAACAAATCACATGATACATCTAGAAAAATTATTTTAGAGATGTAGAGAGTTTAAGGTATCTCTTAACCCCAAAAATTGTAACTTTGGTGTTGCACAAGACAATATTATAGGCTATGTGGTCTTTAAGGATGGAATTGCTGTTAATCTTGAATGAGTCTCATCCATTCTTTCTCTATTATTACCGGTGCACAATAAGTCCTTGCAATCATTCCTAGGAAAGATCAACTTCATTAGGAGATTTATTCCTAACTTTGCATGATTGGTTAGGCCAAGAAGGACACAATGTTCAAATAGACAACAGAAGGAAAAGAAATCGTAAAAAAAATAAAGAAATAAATTTCTTATGACCCGACACTCAACAATCCGTATTGCTAAAAGGATTTCATCCTTTATTCTTATGGAGCTGATGCAAGTGTTGTTGTTGTCCTGACTCAAAAAAATGAACAAGGATTGGAGTAACGTGTGGCTTTCTTAAGTAAAAAAATGACGGATTATAAATTGAAATATAGTCACATGGAGAAACAAATTCTTTTCTATCATGTGCACTCTCAAGAAATTCAAGAATATACTCACCATAAATCATGTTAAGGTGTTAGTTTCACACTCTAGTGTAAGAGACTTCACCATGGCTATAGAAATCGGTAAGAAAAGGGCTAGATGAATAATCAAAATCATATAGTATGATGTGACTATAAAATCCACAAATATTTTTAGAGGGAATGGTATTTGTAGATAACTTGCAAAAGATGCGCAAAATGAACAAGATACTTTATTATTTCTAGATGAATATCCCTCGCATGATGAACCTGAGTAAAATTAAGACCTTAGTGCATGCACCTGGTTGGAATACATGGTAAATTTTTACCCTCCTATACTGAACAAAGAAAAGATAATAAATTTGAGGTTGTATTTCATTCCCTCTATGTTAATTGATGGCATGCTCTTCAAAACAAACATTAAAGGTGTGTTGCTGAGATGTATTGATGGTGCGCAGGCTAACAAAGTGCTAGTAGAATTTCACAATGGATTCTCTGGTGGTTACTTATTTTCCAAAGAAACAATGATGAATGTCATTAAGGCATGATACATTTGTCCTACCCTTTTTTCATATGAACACAAATGGGTCATAAAATTCAAAGCATGTACTTTTTTCCTAAAATAATAAATTGGCTACACTTCCCCTCCACCCAATCCAAGTGAATAAACCTTTTATGTAATGGAATATGTACTTCACTAGAATGATCAACCCTCCTTCAAATGATAGTCACAAGTGGGTGTTGATAGCTATGAATTACTTCACTAGATGGAAAGAAGTTGTCGTGCTCAAAAAATCAACCGAGCCAGTCATCCTTGACTTTCTTAAGGGAATTGTAACAATAGATATTAACTAAAGGAACTGGCATAAATAGTTCTCATGCACGCTCTAGGAAGACAAAATCATGGCAAAAAAGGAAATAAGTACTTAAGCTTTAAAAATTTATGGTAAAGAATCTAGGATCCCTTTAACACTTGAATTTCCTTCATTAGAGTTGGCTCAATAGCTAGAGTTTGAGGATGTAGATGAAAGGCAAATCAGAATAAAATAGCTAGTTGAGCTTGAAGAACAAATGAACTCTATCATGATCAAGTTGGAACAACATCAATGATCAACCAAGTGGTGGTTTCATAGAAAGGCTAGACCTCAAGCTTTGAAAGTGGTGATCTAGTCTTAAAATAGGAATCTAAAAGAGATAAACCACAGTGTCATTCAAATTTTGATGCACTTTGGAGTGGCCCATATATTATCAATTATTGTAAGGAGGATAACTCTTTCAAGTTGTCTCAACTTGGTGGAAATGAACTACCAATACAAGTTAATGGGATTTATCTCAAACACTTCAATTAAATTTCTTCTACATCATGTAAAAATTAGAGTAGTTTTGATTCATCCAAGTGTACTATGCACACATTGTATTGTTTTAATATAGTTATTCTCTCTCTCTCTCTCTCTCTCTCTCTCTCTCTCTCTCTCTCTCTCTCTCTCTCTCTCTCTCTCTCTCTCTCTCTCGATGCCAATGCATGTGCTCAAAAGTTTAGAAAGGTTATTTTAGCTTGTGGGAACATTATAATAGTTTTATTCGGAGCCTATAAAGTGTTTTCAATGTTGGAAGCACGCTAAACTGATGGGCAGTGAATCAATCCTAAATATTTATCATTCCATTAACCATTAATTTCAGAAATCATTAACATTTAACTATTCACATACATTCAACAATTAATTATTTAGTGTGAACAATATATGAAAACAACTATAACAAACTAGAAGAGGAACATAGACACAAGATATAAGTGGGAAACCCTCATGGGGAAGAAAACCCGATAAAAATCTACTTATTTTACACAAAGCAAAGAGATTTATTGAAGCACCAACTTCACAAAGAGAAATAACCCCTAGATTAGTGAAGTTTCAGCTCCACAAAGAGGCTACAACCCCTTACAAAGAACAAGTACTAACTCAGCCACCTAATTATGTTTTATCTCTAGTTTTATGCTTCCACAACTAATGGAGATCACATATTCATCTCACAAACCCTATCTCATACCCTATAGCATTAAACTTGCTTTATCTTATTCCTTTTAAACTTGTCTTGCCTCTAGAATCTTACTCTTATGCTACCATACCTTCCTCAATATGAAAAACACTCTATCAACCTTCAATCTATGCCTTCATACCTATAATTAGTTATCCTCTAGGTTTTACTTTTGCCCCTTGCAATACTAGTTCCCACATGGATTTCAAACATCACTTTTATATTAAATTATTCTTTCTAACCCAAAGGAGGTCAGTCCTTCATGATAAATTCAACCAATACACCTTTATAAAATTACATTAAAATCATCACAATGGTCACATATTACCTAAATAGGTCAGCCTATCCAAAAACAACATTCCATGCACCAAAAATCATCAAAACCATTGCACTGGGATGACAAAAATCTCCTAATCTCAAAACCAAATTTATTCAACCTATAAAATTCACCACACATGTTTAAAATAACATTTAAATATATTCCTTGTTTAATATTTAGTTTAACCAATCAAATTATTTCATTTAATGGGACTACTATTCTTTGTTCTTCTCAAAATACTTGTTTCTAACACACTTCATGACCCTGAAACTGGCTTTGTGCCTCAAGATCATCCAAAACAACTCAACTATGGCATGTTACCACTTTATGGAAATTAAAAAAACCTTTATAACACTCTTAAACATATTATATCTCATGAAACAATAACCTTGTCTAACCACAACCACTTTTGTCTTCACTAGATCAAGCTGTCCAAAAAGTAGTTTTCCAAAAACAATTGATAACCACACTTTTTGTCACTTTCAAGACCTAAAAATAGATAACCTAGATACAAAATTTACCTCTCTTCACTCTCCCAGTGATATAAAGCATCAACACATCCATTTGATTCTCCAAAAAACTCATTATTTCAGCAAGAATAATTTTGTTCCAGAAATTCAAAAATCTTCTTACTCATAAATTTACATTTAAACCATAATAAATCTCATCATCATGAAACCAAATTTATATAAATGTAAATATGCCAGCATCCTAATTCCAAAAAAAATTAATCACCTCCTAACTCTCCCTGTAGCTCTTGCAATGTCAATTTTAATAATAGCTTCTCCAAATTTCCCCAAAACATCTCTTTGACCGATCAACCTAAATAGGGCACATTTTGCACTTTTTCAGCATCACCATGACTTGAAAAATTCATGAACATATATAAAAAATCTCAATCTATCATAAATGTTAATTTTATTCATTACATTTGGATAATTTTTCCACAAACTGGAACTCTTCATAAACAAGAAAATTTAGGTGGGGCCCAAATATGACCACATACTCTAACATAGATTTCTAGAAATTTAGAAGATTCCACTACATCATACAATCGTCACTTTTGAGGAACAAACCAACACTGGCTGATATACTCACTTTTCTGCAAGTTGCTCCTAACTAGGGTTTAGCTAGGGTTTCAAACCAATTTATATTCTTAACCATCGTTCATAAAAATGTGATGATCAAAACACCTCATTATTTTTTTGAAAGTTGTATAGATAACCTGAAAATATACCCCAAATGTGTAATGCCCCGCTGGGCAACGGCTTCTTTTTTTTTGCTACCTGCCACCTTGGCCTCCTCCCAACCACCCGACCTGCCAACGATTATGGCTGTCATGTCTATTCTTGCATGAGCAATGGGTGGAGTCCCGTTTTTCTTTGCCATAATCTATTTTTGGATTCTCCTTCAATGCGTGCAGGTGGGTGTTGGGCACGTTTCCTTCTTGGGTGTTTTTTTTTCTCTTTCCCTGTCACCTCATTTTGACCTGCTCCTCCTTGGCATGTTCTAAACAGTGGATTCATTGATGGTGAAATGAAAGTCTACCGCCATGATGTTGCGTGGGTGGGTGTGGGTCTCAAAAATGCTGCTGTACAGGTAGTTTCAGTGGAGCGTAGAACAGAAATCCTCCTAGGAAAGTGCCGTGAGGAAGTGCTTGGTTTTATGCAGCAGCTACAGGGCAGAGAAGTAAACTTATCTCAGAAAATCAGTGGCCTCCAAAGAGAGTTAAGTGCAATAGCTGCTACAGGACGATCTCAAGGAACTATTGGTGCTGAACCTGCTGTTCTGGTTGCACGCGACCACAGTCGTGATCAGTTGTTGCAAAATCTTGCACCTATAGTAGTTGTTCTTGTTGTTGTGCGATAGTTATGTGCTTGCACTTTGCACATAAATCTACTTCCCCACCTGCACATCTCCACAGGGACTCTGGCAGATACAGCGCCAACAACGAAAACCATCAGCAGGAGGAGAAGAATCGGGAAAATGGCCCTGCAAAGAATCCTTAAGCAAATTCCTAGCCCGCGGTCGCATCGACGAATCCTCCATACAGGCCGAGTTCTCCCTTCAAGCCAAACCCTGTGCCCTCGCCACGACTAGCCGCTAAGCTCAAGCCCACAGGCCCCGTGCTCGGGCGTCCCATGGAGGATGTCTGGGAGACTTACACAATGGGGCACGAGCTTGGGAGCATTTCACCTGCAAAACCATCGCATAGCTCAAGCTTGCAGCAAGGACGACATCGAGGATGTGCGCAGAGAGGTTCAGATCATGCATCACCTGGCGGGTCAGCCAAACATTGTGGAGCTCTAGGACACTTATGAGGACAGGCTCTCTGTCAATCTGGTTATGGAGCTATGTGTTGGCGGTGAACTCTTCGATCGGATCATTGCCAAGGGCCACTACACCGAGAGGGTGGCTGCCACGCTGTGCAGGACCATTTTCCAGATGTTGCACACCTGCCATTCCATGGGTGTTTCCCATCGCGATCTCAAGCCTGAGAATTTTTCTCTTACTCAGTAAGGACGATAACACCCCCCTCAAGGCCACTGATTTTGGACTCTCTGTTTTCTTCAAAGAAGGTCAAGTATTTAGAGATATTGTTGGCAGTGCATATTATGTGGCTCCAGAAGTCTTACGGCGAAACTATGGACCAGAAGTAGACATTTGGAGTGCATGATTGATACTGTATATTATTCTTAGTGGAGTTTCCCTTTTTTTTTGGGCAGGAGTTAGCCAGGCAGTAGGCATGTTGCAGTATAGTAGAAGCCTTTTTGAGTGCTTCCAGCAGACCTGATGAAATTTATTTACAAAGATTCTCTATTGAGATCTTACTTGTTTTACGATGTAACTCATGGGAGAGAATCCCATAGGCATGGATGTGTTTCATATCAGAATATTCATGAAGCACAATTTGCTTTGCAATTATATGAGCATCTTCAACGAGTCACTAAGTTGGCAGGCATAAAGGGTTCTGTTGGAATTATCACACCTTATAAGCTACAGCTGTAATGTTTACACCGAGAGTTTGATGATGTCCCCAAATCTGATGAAGGAAAAGGATTGTATATCAATACGGTAGATGCCTTTCAGAACCAAGAGCGATGTAGTCTTTATGTCTTGTGTTCGAGCTTCAAACCCTGGTTGGTGTTTAGCCTTCTAGCGCAAGTGCTCTCAGACTGATTGGTAAGCAGTTTGACTCTCACCCCCAAAGCAGCTGCATTGAAGCAATCTAGTGTTTGGACAACCACCTATTGTATTCTTCTAGTCGTGCCTTCAAAAGGGAATCCCGATGTGGTATATTGCAAGAAAGACCAGTGAAGCAGAGGATAAAGCAGAAGGCATGTAGCTGTAGTAGTCCCTGCTGGATGTTCACGACTGGTGGATGTGTTAAAACAGGCAAAGATAGACTAACCATATACATAATATGCTAGTATCTAATAAACCTCTTGAAATGAAACTTTTTCCTTCTATAAATTGGTTTAAAACTGTGATTTTGTGGATTTGTGTTCAATATATGGTTAACAGTTTGTTACTTCTGGATTTGCCTCTGTTGGTTGTTCTTGTTGACGTGATCAAACCCATTTATATATAAAACAAACAAAGGTTCTCACTGTATGCTTCGATTGATCATATGAAAATATATATATATATATATATATATATATATATATATATATATATATATATATATAATTTTAAAGTTACTTCCTTCTACAAAAATGTCGTTGTTTTCCTTTGTGAACCTGGGTATGTAATCGCCCCTAGAACGTTGCAGCTTTGACTAGTATGGGGCTCCTATTATGTTATTGCCCTGGAGGAAAATATACAGTTAAATTATTATTTATTTTTTTATGATAAGCGTGATTATGCACTTCGTGTATTGTGCAAATTATTAGGGCTTTTGGAAATTAGAAGTTCAATATATATGCTTGTTAAGAAGGAAGTTTTGGGCCGAAAATATGTCCTGGGTTGATAGAAGGGCTTAATTATTGATAGAACCCCCATTTGATTCTACTCTTTCTATGAGTAAAATTTGATAAAAATTAATGACCTTTATGGTGTTATGATATGGTATGTTTATGATTCCTTGTGTGATTGATTTAATTATGTATAGACATAATGCCTTGATGGAGTAAGGTAATATCTTTCACGGTTCGTGAAAGTTAAGGTTTTCATCAACTGCTTAAGGTAACATGAAGTTCCTTAATTTAGGCAGACTTGTTTTGTACTTCCTTCTTGATGAGTGACCTTTCATTACAAATTTAGAATGATTGTGATGGAAGGTCGTGAATATATTTTGTTGTCTAAAAAGGGAAAAGAAGCTATGGAATAGTTTGTTTGTGTATCGAACGTAATAATTGTAATAACATCGTTATAGAAGTTCATTATTGGAGGATATCTATCTTCGATGGTATATTATGTGTTTAATCACTGCATAGGTTACCATAAACTTAGTGATGAGATGTAAATTAAGGAGAGTTGAGAGACCTTTTCCTTTGTATACATCGTTTATGATATTAGGAAGTGAGTTGATGTCGAAAAATTTCAACCAAGTCTAGATTCATGGCTATGTTCCTCTAGAACGGGAGGATTATAAATCTAAGGTATTATGAAAATTGCAAGGATGTGTTTAGAATGCTAGATTTCCTACTCAACTTGGGTATTAATGAGGCTTGTCGCTATTCTGGCCCTGGTCATGTTCAGTAGGTAGGCTGTTAGGCAATGCCTATTCCGGACATTCTTACCGTCCTTTCCTCTCATCCTTATTAGCTATGAAGTCACTTATTACCTAAGATATAATGGTTGTGGGTTTGAATATAAGATTTTCATCCTTTAAACCTTTTTGATTACATGATGGAACTTTGTTTTTACCCTCGTTGTTCGTTTATAGCCTATTAGGCCTATGGCCTACGGAACGATTCCAAAACTATATTCTTTTTGGCAGCTAAGATCGGGCTTGGTTTTTATCTTTTGACTTCACCTTGAGAATGTGGATTGATAGGTTACAGTTTAGATTTCAATCACGTAATCTACGGGATTACATGATTGAAATCCTAATACTCTCAACTCTTGTGTCTAATCATTTAAATTTCATAGTCTTGTGTATTTGGTTGTCAAACTTTTGTAGTTTTAGAGGTATTTTCATAACTAAAACTTATGGATTTATTCTTAGTTGATATGTTGAAAATTATATCTTGTTCCAAAAGGTTGTTAGAGGTTAGAACTTTGATCCATTTCTTGAAATAGAATGCTTCCTTTCATGGTTTTGTTAGCTAGTAGCTTATTGTTGCTATGTATAGTCTTATCTTGCTCAGTTCTCATGAACTGACTCAGGTTATTAATTATTGCAGATGGCTTACGTGGTTAGATGATGGAAAGACTTGTAGATTATTGCATCAATCTTGGTTATGATGTTCTTTTGTACGAATGTGTATTATGTTATAAAATTTGGAAAGGGCCTTTGGACATTTTAGAAGAAGGGTCAGTGCCTAGTAAATGTATTGTAGAGTATTGTTGTTGTAACTGTTGAAACTTTGGCTTCTTTGGTTATCATGTGAAAGATGAAATTTGATTACCGCTTGGTTATGGGATATTCTAGTGAATTTTAACCCTTAGTATAGTAGTGGGGCATGTCCCATGTTATTACTCTCTTGCTCCCTAGTCATGGTTCAATAGAGATGGTAGGTCCCTTTGATTTGTGCATCATGTTGGAATGAATTGATATAACCTTGTTTTGTTTCCGCAAACAAGTATTGTTAAACTTTGCTCTTGAGTTAAAATTTTGAGTTGTAAATCCTCCTAAGGCTTAGTAGCAATGAGTTTGTAAGTACTATGAAGTGAGCTGGATAGTCCTTATTAAAATTAAACTAATAAGCATTATCCTTTTATGGTGAAACCTTAAATGATCTCATGGTGAAATCAATGGTTAGATTTTAGAAGATGATAGGGTTTAATAAGTAGGAGGGAAATTGATTAATAAAACCATAAATATTTGTATATCGTTTGAAATGTTCTCCTTTGTCAAAATTAATTAAGTAAAGTCTAGATGGAACATTTAACCAATCTTGATAAACACTTAACCTCGATGAAAGACTGATAGTAAACAATGTGACCCTGAAGCTAAATTCTGTTGTCCTGTTCTGTTAACCCTTGCCTTGATTCATGGTGATATTTCTTAAGCAAGGTCAAAATTTGATTCTTAAACAAGAAGGTCATTGTTATGAACCCTAAGCGGTACTTTCCACTCAATCGGAGCTTATGCCTTCATCCGTGCAATAGAAGTGTGAAACATGTGTTAGTGACTTGAATAAGATTAATTAACCTTGTAAGAAATGGAAAATGTTCTAAAATCAAATGAATAAAAAGCTTTGGACATAAAACTGATGATCCTAGTTTAGAAAGCCTTGCCTTAAGCTATTTAGTCAATAGTTGAAAAGAAAGAAGTTCTCCCTTGTGAAAAGAATTGTGTGAATCATTACATGAAATTTTATAAGAACGTAAGTTAAGAATTAAGAGACATTCTAGTAAACAAGAAAATTTAACAAGAATTTTCTCATGGGATGCCCTAAATGTAAGTTTTTCATGTGGTTGGACTTCCATGTTGTCTTGTCAAAAGAAGAAGAAAAAAAATGTATGTATTGTCCTTGATAGGTGTGAACGTTTCCGTGTTGACCTTGTGGTCTCCCCCGTAACAAGTGGTTCCTAGTGTTGGTTGTAACCTTGTGACGACATGTTGTGTCGTGTTGTGTCAAAGCAAGTAAAAAAAAAAATTATACTGTCTTTTTCCTGTGTTGTCGTTGTGTGAATTTTTGGGTCGTTACAAAATGTCTCAAGTTCCCATGCAAATAATACAGTTCACAATGAGCATAAGAAGGTCAACTTTTGCTTGAAAATTACACTGCAACTTACTCGGTTAACACTAACATATGCCTAACATACACCCCCTTAGTGTGAACATTATTTACTGAAATCACCCCCTTAATGTGAACACGAAAAAAATGCACCATAGAACTAGAACCAGAATCATATGCTTCCGCATACTTTTAGGTTTACATACTACTAGCTTGGATCTTACTACCTGGATCTTCCTGCACATGACCAATCCCCATCACCACAGTGAACCCCATACCAAATGATCATAATTCCACTGATTCACCTACATACATGAACTCAACAGTTTCCTCTTTCACTTCCAGTGAACAATAGATTTCACCAGCCGATCAATGTTATAAGTACAACAGTCGAAGGGTCTCTATAGTCAAAGGATCACTCTAGTTCAGCTACCCTCCTATACAACTATTCTTAGCATCCAAAATATACATCTTCCTCATTTGAATCAAAACAAGGGAAGGAAACCACACACCACTTTATTCTGCACACACCACATAACTGAAAAAATATAAAATACTGCTACCAAATTTGAATGCAACCCCGTCGTTGATGATTGATGAGAGGTGTTGATCACCCTCCATCCTCTGTTGCCTCCAACCTCTAATAATGTCACTACTAAATTAGTAGAAAGTATATTCACAGACGATACGCATTCCCTATTGCGATACAGGGTGAGGTCGAGGAGTAGAGCCCCCGAAGCCAGGGACAATTTTCATTTTTGTTTTCTCTTTAAAATTGAGTGTCGGATTACACCGAAAATGCACTCATTTGTCCTTTTTATATATAACAAGGACACCACAAGATAAAAATTACGGATATAATAACAAACATCCTAAAATCACCTATAATGACACTTTTGACAAGACAGCGAAAAATACACAACTTTGACAACGACTCACAAATTTTAATGATGACTCTAACGTTGGCAATGAGACTATTTCGACAAATTTCACTATGTCACTTTTGACATAAAAATATTTTCAGTCAATATAACAATGGATACAAGTGTATATTATAAAAAATAACTACACTTGACAATTTGAGTATTTATAACAAAATAATATGGTACTTTCCTATATACCATTCACAACTTATGGTGACTCTATTATTGACTGAAATTAAATAGCAATGTAAAAATTTTAGATAAATGACTACCATGAAAGCTATAATAATAACCAACTAGACACAACCTAAACAAAATAATTTAAGAAAAAAACTACCTATTATGGTTATTATTTGCAAAATGACTGAGCCTGTAGGAAAGTCGAGGCAAGAGTCATTAGAATATCTGAATGAGCCACTTATAGCTGGAAAGTTTTATCCAAATAGACAATACACATTATCAAATTGTATTTATTATTAATACCTTTTAAGAGTCTATTGTTTTGCCTCAACATTTTTCACGTTATTATCAATAGATAATTAATGACCATCTCTATTCAAACCGAAGCACTCTCCTTGTTGGATATTTGGAATGTTGGTAGAATGTGTGGAAGAGAGAATGCAGTGCTGGGGCAGAGAGAATCTAATGTTTTGGAACTCAGTCAAGAATAGCTCATGTAACATGAACAACTCACCCACCATGAAAAATCAGACCAATGGGACATGTAGCTCAATGTGGATCTACTACAATACAGATTTGAACACTATACAGGAGTGTGCTATCATGCCTCCCTTCATTGAGACGTTCATCCCTTTATCAACATAAGAAAAGATCTTCTAATGCTATGTCCACTGATCTTTAATAAGCCCAACATTATCCTACGTGGTCCTTAAAATTTATAGTGGCATTCTATATAATGCACTCATCCACCACCGATTTTCACACCAAAAATTTTACTAGCTAAACTCTGTAAAATAGTCTTCTCTCGACGTCTCATCTACAAGGGCAACAGATCAAACTAACGGCCCCTACCAATCCTCAAGATTCCATATCCTACTCTGATACCAATGATGGATTATTATAGGAGCATTAACAATAAATAATCCTTTCTGTATTAATATTCTTACTATTCAACTAGATATATGGAAAATATATAGAAGAATAGTTTCCTATAAAATAGGAAACCTCCTATAGCAACTCACTAAATACATGAAGTTTTTATTACAACTTCACTAACAAACCATATAATGATTATTATAATTATGAGTTGTTTCTAAACAACTCAAAATATAATAACAAACTACAAATATTAATTACAAATAATGTTAACACTAACATATGCCTAATATAGTTCGCCTCTAGGCTGTACTTTTCCCCCTTGCAATACTAGCTGCCCAAATGGAGTTCAAACATCACTTATATATTAAATTATTCTTTCTAACCCAAAGGAGGTCAGTCTGTCATGATAAATTCAACCGATACACCTTTATAAAATTACATTAAAACCATCACAATGGTCACATATTACCCAGATAGGTCGGCCTATCCAAAAACAACATTCCATGCACCGAAAATCATCAAAAACATTGCACTAGGATGAAAAAAATATCCTAATCTCAAAACCAAGTTTATTCAGCCTCTAAAATTCACCACACATGTTTAAAATAACATTTAAATATATTCCTTATTCAATATTTAGTTTAACTAATCAAATTATTTCATTTAATGGGACTACTATTCTTTGTTCTTCTCAAAACACTTGTTTCCAACACCCTTCATGACCCTAAAATTTGCTTTATGCCTCAAGATAATCCAAAAAAAACTCAACTATGGCATGTGAACACTTTATGGAAATTAAAAAATACCTTTAGAACACTCGTAAACATATTATATCTCATGGAAACAATAACCTTCTCTAACCACAACCACTTTTGTCTTCACCATATCAAGTTGTCCAAAAATTAATTTTCCAAAAACAACTAATAACCACACTTTCTGTCACTTTCAAGACCTTAAAATATATTACCTAGATACAAAATTCACCCCTCTTCACTCTCCCAGTAATATAAAGCATCAACACATCCATTTGATTCTCCAAAAAATTCATTATTTCAGCAAGAACAATTTTGTCCCATAAATTCAAAAATCTTCTTACTCATAAATTTACATTTAAACCATAAAAAATCTCATCATCATGTAACCAAATTTATATAAATGTAAATATTCCATCATCCTAATTCCAAAAAAAATCAATCACCTCCTAACTCTTCCTGTAGTTCTTGCAATGTCAATTTTACTAACAGCGTCTCCAAATTTCCCCAAAAGTGCTCTTTGACTTATCAACCTAAATAGGGCACACTTTGCACTTTTTTAGCATCACCATGACTTGAAACAATTCATGAACATATAGAAAAACTCCTGATCTATCATAAATGGGAATTTTATTCATTACATTTGGATGATTTTTCCACAAACTGGAACTCTTCATAAACAAGAAACTTTAGGTGGGGCCCAAATATGACCAAATGCTCTAACATAGATTTCTGGAAATCTGGAAGATTCCACTACAACATACAATCATCACTTTTGAGGAACAAATCAACACTGGCTGATATACTCACTTTTCTACAAGATGCTCCTAACTGGGGTTTAGCTAGGGTTTCAAACCAATTTATATTCTTAACCATCATTCATAAAAATGTGATGATCAAACCACCTCATTATTTTTTTAAAAGTTATATAAATGACCTAAAAAGATACCCCAAATATCTCAGGTTCCCATGCAAATAATACAGTTCATAATGGAGCATCAGAAGGTCAACTTTTGCTTGAAAATTACACTACAACTTACCTGATTTTCCAAAAATTGCATATCTTGAAATTCCCATGTCAAGATTACCTAAAACTTTTCATGAAGCATCATGACAACATCCTCTACCATTCCATAATTATCACATAGCTCAAATAATCCTCAAACTCTTCAGCCACAGTGACTTACCTATGTCAAACTACTTATTTCTCACTTGTAACTTCCCAAGGACCCCAAATATGCATCATACATCTAAATTATGACTTGAATCTCACCATACACATCAGTTACATTGATATCATGTTACTATAATGCTCCAATAATACTTATTAGGGAAAAAAATCACATATCCATCTCATACTACATGATCTAGGGATAGAAACGAGCCTTTAATGACCTGACACACTACTGACAACTCATGACTTGACCTTGTTGAGATTGTATAGACCAAAGAATATCTAAAACACATCATTTTTATCATTCTTGACCTTATGACACTCAGAAAAACACTTGGGAAGACTTAAATCATGACTTATCTTACTCAACCATGCTCCAAGACATTGTGACAACTCACCAATCCACTTAATCAACACACTTGACACCTTAATAACATCATATGGGGACAAGTAGAGCACCATAACACCATTTTTCATCAATGGGGGTTGACATTAATGACAATACAATCACGTAATGGGCCACCAATCTCCATCTTTGTCATTTATGAAAACCATTTTCATAAACATTGATGGAAACCAAAAGGAGAAACACCTACATGACCTCAACTCCATGTTTTTTATGCTTCTCTTGCCCTTTTCCAATTATTAAAAATGATATAATGACTCTATAACATAGATAATGATAACACAATGACCACATAATAACAATAATGCACAAAACTAACTTACTTGCTTGAGTAGCTCCCCCTGGGACTGAATTGTCTCTCCTCTGCTCCAACAGCAACAAAAAAAGATCCTATGGACCTGGAATGAGCTCCCCTTGAGTTGATACACCTCATAATTTCCTTCAATATCACTTCAACATCACTTTCTAGGCCTATTCCATGCACAAGCACTCAAAAACTACCTGCAATGTTGTCAAATCACCTTTTAGATCATGTTCCCCAAACAATGTTCTTAGCATAAAAAGGGGTAACTTCACCAAGTTCTAAACTCATCACAAGCATGTAAACTCCTCAAATTTCCCCCTGGACTTATATCATCTATCTCAACTAAAAAACTCAAAATTTCGGTTTTATATACCTTACTTGCATGGCTTTGAGATGGACCAATCACTTATCTCAATTCCTAAAGCACTTTTTCATTTATTTCAACTTCTTTGAGTCATCATCTATATTTTCAAACTCCTAAAAGCATCATTTTATATGCTAAACAAATTTTCAAACATCATAAACACCTAAATCTCTTTATACGAATCCATAAACAACTCCCCCTATCTTGGTGAGTATTCACAAACCTAGATCACATTGTTTTCTTCCAATTTTAGTCACAGCATACACTACTTAGGTTCATGTCTAGAATTATTCAGATAGTTTTTCCAACCGTATTTCATCATATTTCAAATTTCGTTGACCTTGTTAGGATCTTGAATACACATTCATTTCTCAAGGAATCTCATCTTAGACTACCATGTTTCTAGATAGACATAGCTTTATGATTCAAAGCTAGGATACCCATGATGTCAGTTTAGGAAATCAGAAAATAGAGCACTTGATCTGTAAAGCATACCTTATTTTCATCTCTTATAGATTTCCATGAGATATAAAGAATACCAACAGCACAAATCATCTTCTCAACATGCTAAAAAACCTATCTTGCCCCTGATTCTTCAATCATATGCATACTCTTTTCTTCCCATCATTGTAACAATTTTTGATGGCCCTTATTTTTTCTTGTACCCATTGATTGATACCATCATAGAATTTATAATCCTAAAAAACACCTAATAGATCTTCTAACATTCCTAGAGAGTACATCAAGAGTTAGAAGGACCATTATATTACCATTGAAATTAATACAGTGTTTTTCATACATCTTTTACAGTGCATTATTGATTCAATTCAGGTTTCATACAGTATCAGAAGATATAATTTATAAAATAATCTCCATTCTCTTCCTATAGCTTCAGCTATGAATTTTTGCAACCCGTAGATTACTTTTATTTGATTTAGGGACACTAATAGATCTTGATAATACTTTGGATCACTAGAAATTCATTCACCATTGTCTCAAACCAATCCATAGAAATTTTGTTTCATATTAGACCCTTCTTAGAATGAATATCACTCATTAACAAAGACCCTCATTTTGATCTGTGTAGACCTTCTTCATAAATCATAAATGATTTTAAAAAGATGGCTCTACTAATAATACTCAAGAGATCCTCTCATGCATCAATTTTTTTCATTGACCTAACTTGTGATCAAGGTACACTAATTCATTCAACTAAACATACCAACATTTCTCAATATGGTCAACACATAGACCTAGAAACTTAGAAGATAAACCCAGAGAGAATTTCACAAACTCTTTTTCAATCCCAGATTTCTCTACATTTTCTTTGACTCCATGAAGTGGATATGAAGCATGACAATACTTTAGAACATCATCATGCCCAATCATATATATTCATATTGTTGGCTAGATTTTCTGCACAGCAGAGCACCTAGGCAGTCATGAGATAAATCTCCCTCATTTACTGGTGAGGCTCCCGTGTAAGATTTGTCAATAAAGTATGCTAGTATCTATTTAGGGGTTTTACTTTAACCATGCAGCTCATGAACCATAGCTGTATATTTTTTGCAGCAAGTAAGTATCTATTTAAAGAAAGGAAATATCTAAAGAAGAAGAAAGTAATAAAAACACATAAAATAAAAGGGGAAGATGTGCAACCCAATCAACAGATTATAGAGTTGATTGCATGCACATAGACATGACCAATAGATATTAACACTCAGAATTTTAAGAAAAGGAAGCTTTCAAATCTAGATCTAAGATAAAAACAAGTTTATAAATATATCTAAGATAATAAGCTAGAAACAAAATGCACCATGACACAAAGTTCTCCATAAATCTGCTCCTTTTTATTCCTTTACTTCAAATAGCTATCAGGGGCTTCAGCACAAAGTCTAGAACACAAGAATGCTGCTTAAAAATTCCAATCCTTAACCCGAAGGTTCTTCCTCTACTTATAGCATGTAGAGGTGAAATTACAAATAGGAAGCTTTTAGTGAACTGGCACATGTGGTAGTTGTAAAGGAAACAAATGACAATCTCCCACCTGGAATTCCTCTTTGCATAACATGCATGATTTGCAACTAAAGATAGAACCTTCTATTTTGCATGTCTGCCACCTATTTCCAAGTAGTTGACTTCTTCAAGTAATGGCTTTTAAACCAATCACTTAGGTTTTATAATTTAATTGATCGCTCAATTACTTTGTCGAAGGAAATAAGAGAAAGAAGAAGAAAGAGGAAAGCTGCAGTCTTGTCATTTTTCATATTCTGCATGAAGCTAATTATTTTTCCCTTTATTCTTAGCAAACTGGATCTAGAAACAGTTGGATCTGGAAGAAAGTGACTGTTATTTTCTTGCAGGTATTGCCTTTGACTTGTATTCCTTCTCATCCTTGAAGATTTTACAGTTCTTCTCCAGTACATGCATCAATGCAATGCTTGTCGTAAATAACTCATCTTTTTTATTTTTAATTGTATATGAGATTTTAAAAATTCTGGAAAGCAGTCCAGGTGAATACAACTTCAATGAAGGCTCCAACTGGAAGATTGGAAGCGCATGCTCAAGATCCTGGAAGGAATTCTCCATGCACTGACTTCTATACGAGATACGTCAGAAACAAGAGGATGAATTTTTACTGGAATCCATTGCAATTATGAGATCTGGATCTGGATCTAGATGCTATGCATGATTCTGAATCTAGATTTTTTCTTTCATCATGCTTCACCATGGCAAGAGTAATTCTTTGTTCTGAAACAACTCTTTTTATTTTTTTATTCGGTTGGAATTCTTCACAACCGGTGCAAATCTAGATATTTTCTTCATATTCGGAGGATATGTTCAATGTATTGGACATTGATTTAAGCTCCCTTTCTCTTATAAAAGCACCTTATAATGAATTCCTGCAATTAATTCAAACAAAGATGGAAACCGGAGCATGAACACTTGATTTTAATTATAAAAATCTGCATATATTAAGCCTACTGCCCCAAAAATTTGATGTTTTGTTTGCATGCAAAGCAAGCGTGAATTTTATCAACTTCACCTGAGCACATGTACCACTATGTACACAATTAATCAAACACAAATCAAGCTCCTTCAAACCTAGGCACCAAAACTTTGAAGCTTCTAGCAGTAAATACACCTTCTTTTGATCAAAATTCCTCTTCAAATGGGGCACCAAAATTGCTTGGGCTGCACTTCCTTGCTAAAGAATTAATTAATTCATCCTTATGGCAGCCCATGCTTATATAACCCTCACCATTATATAATTAATAATTGCATGTTCTATTCCTGGCAATTAATTAATTAATTAACATACTTTTCTATTCAACTTGGGTGCACCTGTTTTGTGTATGCTCATGGCTGCCATTAAATAAATTAAATTTATTTAATTTTATCTCTCTACTTCCAGTTCACTTAAGCTCCACAGTGTGCTTTGACCTCATCCACTAAAAATAGGAATTAATTACATCAATTAATACTTAAAAAAGTATTATTCCTCTTCAATATGGGTCACAGTTTTTGACATGAAGGGGGTTGCATTAAATAAATTATATTTATTTAATTTTAGAATTCTATTTCTAAATTCCCTCATCCTCTTCTTCTTTGTTGACTTTTCTCCATGTTTTTGGTGCCAAATTTGGAAAAGAATTTAATTAATTAATGCCTTTAAAGCTGCCCCTCTATTCCAAAAGGAGTCACACTTTTTGACATGGCCCATTTCTATTTTTAAAAGTCAATTTTCAATGGGATTATTCACCCTGCACCATGCAGCTCTAAAAATTCCATGATCCACTTAAGTTGTTTGAATTTCGTAATGGGATTATTTACCTTGAAAGGAAGGTAAGAAAATCCCATTAATGCCTTAATTGATTTTCTTTTATTTCACAATGGGAATTTTCACCCTACAAGGTAGGTAAGAAATTCCTGCCTACCTGCTGCCTCTAATAATCCCATCATGACTTAAGTGGATTTTCCCTCATGGGAAAAAGTACCCTACTAGGCAAGTATAAAATTCCCACCTACCTGCTGCTACCAAAAATCCCATGATAGCTTAAAACCTTCTTTTCCCAAAAATGTGACCTGCCCCAGAAGAAGCTTTTTCATGCATGACTTCATCTTTTCGAAGAGAACCAGACCTCCTGCAGAAAATTCCTTCTGGCCTAAAATCCATATGTGATCTCCAGATACTCCAGGTAAGAAATCAGATTAAACTAGAAAAGGAATTGACCTAGAGAAATTTCACAGAAAACAAAACGGGAAAACACCAAAAATGTAAAACGTTGCCAGAAGTCACAAATAAATCCCAGGATTCATTCCTTGGTTAAAACCCTACTGATATATGGGAATATTTACATGTAATACCACAACAGGGTTAAACAGGATCACAATTTACCTCAAACGGCGCTCAGAATAATTAAATAAAAATTTCCCGCAAGCAAATCCCAGTGACAAAATATAATGATTTCAGGCATCTGGGTATTTGGCAAAATTGGCTAATATAAATCACTGGGAATATCTTGACACAATACAAACACTTTCTGGCAATTAACACACAAAACGACCCATTATTTTAAAAGTATGAAAATTGTTACATTGGGGTAGTCTCAGATTTCAGGGTGAAATTTGGGGACACCAGTCGGCTCCGTCTGTGGACATCTTTTCCTCTGTCAAAATGACAAGGGAAAAGATGAGATTCCAGTATCTCTAGTTTCATATCTTGTCCTTTGGGCATGGGGTTAGGAAAACAATAACAACACAACATAAAAACAAAACAAGGAAAAATAAACAAAGTTTTATTTATATACATACAAGTTTTACCCTCTTTTTTATGGCCAGAACAACCTCAAGTGTTGCCCATTGAAAGGAAACAGAAATTCAACTCCATCCTGATCAGAAAGTATGAAGCTATCAGCTTCGGCAATCTTTTTAATCACAAAAGGCCCTTTCCATAGTGAATCAAATTTCCCATGCATGCCTTTTGTTTCTCTTCTCTTGTCCCATAAAAGGACCCAGTCATTGATTTCAAACTTTCTTGCCCTGGCCTATTTGTTGAAGATAACTTTCACCTTCTTTTTATGCTCTGCCAATCTATCTACGAATTGAGTCTGTACTTCCCGCAATTCAGTCAGATACATTATCTTTTTTCAATAGCATCTTTGAATGTAGAATCTTCTAGGGCTTTAGAAAGTTGTAGGGTAGGCAGTTCCAGGGTAAGAGGCAACTCTGTGTCTCTTCCATATAATAGGTGAAAAGGGGACATGCCTATAGCCCTCTTTGGTGTAATCCTATCTGCCCCTAATGCATCAAATAACTTCTTATGTCAAGTTCTTTGATTCTTAGTTACTAGCTTTTGCATGATAGTCACCAAATTTTTGTTACTTGATTCAACCTAACCATTCCCTTGTGGATAGTAGTTAGAGGAATGTACCATCTGAATCCCACATGAGTGTAGCAAAAATCAACCAGCTCCTCAGAAGACAAATTTGGAGCCATTGTCTACTACTATTTTCTTAGGTGCGTCAAACCTAATAACAATATTTTCTTTTATGAAATTACACACCTCCGCAGAAGTGGCGTTCTTAACAGGAATGGCTTCTACCCACTTACTGAAATAATTAGTAGTTGTCAGAATATAGTGATGGTCGGCACTGGATGCCAGGATTGAGCATACCAATAAAACCTATTCCCCATTACTGGAAAGGTTCTTCAATTACAAAATGGTTTTAATGGTAATGCAGTGAATTTCACATGCTCAACAAAATTTTTGCATGCTTGACACTTAGGACACCCACTCTGCAGTATCTTGAAAATGTGTGGGCTCAGTAATACCTTGCTCATAGGATCTTGTCAACAGTGACTCATGCTGAAAAATGACCACCGCAAGCCATGTTATGAAATTGTTTTAAGAGCTGATCTTGCTGAGCTTTATATACGCATTAGGGAAATATGTAGTCAATCCCTCTTTTGTATAAACCATTATCCCAAAGAAAAAATTCTTTGGATTTTTGTTTAATAGTACGTTTCTCTTTTCGAGAAATTTGATCTGGGAATTCTCCATAAGTCAAAAAATAGGAAATGTTACTGTACCACTCTTCCATCAGGATCTATAAAAAGTACCATAGGAAAATCTTCATCTACCTCTTCTTGATCTACCTCTAGCGTTGTTTATTTCATCTCAATAATCAATTCACACGGACCTCTTCCTTGAACCATCTTTGTAGGTTTGATATCCAGGTCATATTCTTGAACTTTCATCACCCATGTGCCTCTTAACAACCCTAAATCTTATTGGGTGAGAATAGATTTCACTGTGGTATCTAGAACCAGGACCATAGTATGTGAGGAAAGGATATAGTACCTAAATGCTTTACATGCCTTTACCACTTCATATGCATACTTTTTCCATCAGGATATATTTCAACTCATAAGCTTTGAGAGGCATGCTCATGAAAGTAATCTGAACTTCTACATCCTCCTGATTATTCTGCATCAATATTGTTGACATGGTGTGTTAAGAGGAATAACATTAAAGAATAAATTCTTTACTAAATTCAGGTGAAACAAAAACTGGTGCTTTTGACAAAGCCTCTTTAATTTTCTCAAAATATTCCTTCCCTTCACTGCTCCATTTGAAATCTTGTTTCTTCTTCATCATATTTGAGATGTGACGAGTCAGCTCAACAAAGTCAATGATGAATATCTTGAGAAAATTAACTTTACCAAAGAAAGAGTGAACCCCTTTTTTGGATGTTAGCAATAGAAAAGTCTAAATAGATTTGAAATGTTCCAGATCTATCTTGGTTCCTTCCTTAGAGACAATGTGTCCTAGTAGCTTTCCTTCCGTTATAACACATATAGATTTCTTAGGGTTCAGAGAAATACCATGTTTACGGCATTGTATGAAAACCTCTTCTAGATTTGAAATGTGTGCACTTCTGTTCTTGGAAAATACTGTCAGATCATCAAAAGCTAAATCCATAGCTCTTTGAAATGTAGCTCCAACATTGATCAAACCGAATGGAATTTTTTGATAAGCAAAAGTTCCCCAAGGGGTAATGAACGTCATTTTATATTGATCTTCCTTAGACACCTTGATCTGATTGTAGCCTGAGAAACCATCAAGCATGGAAATCATTTCAGATCCGGTGACCACCTACAGAGTGTGATCCATGATGGGGATGGGGTAGTTATCTTTCAATGAAGCTTGATTAAGGTTGTGAAAGTCTACGCATAACCTAATCTTGTTACTCTTCTTTCTCACATGAACTATGTTGGCTATCCATTCAGAGTGATGTATGGGATAAATTATCTTTGCATATAATAGGTTCTAGATTTCTGCAAAGATAGTCCCAGAAATAGTAGGGTTATGCCGCCGCATCTTCTGCTTGAAAGGATTTTTTTCTAGTTTTAATGGGATGTAGTGTTAAACTTCCTACAGGTTGATATGTCTTTAGATCCTGGTAAGACCAAGCAAAAATATCCATGTATTTCTTGAGAAGCTCTATGAAAGCTTCTCTTTCTACCTCTAAACAACACTTTACCAGATTTACTAATTTAGGTTCATTGCTTGCTCCCAAATTTAGTAACTGTGTACCAGAGGAAGAACCTTCCCCACTTTCTTCATTCTTTTTAAGCATCTGATCATGCTTGTCGAACATTTCCTCAAGAGATACCAAGCCTTTAGGAATTTTATTTCCCTTCAGCTGAATAATCTCTTGACTTCCTGAGACCTTTGCATCCGTTTCTCCCACAGTAGTTTGTCTTAGAGGAGATTTGCTTCCCTCATATTATATTTCTTCGAAGTTTTCCTTATGTTCTAGAAATGCAGCAATCTACTTGTCATCATTAAAACCCTGCCATTATTGGACGTTATCAAGAACCTTTGGGTGGAAGACCATCTCAACTTTATAATCTCCTTGTTGAAAAAATGTGGGAGGCTGATCTGGATTTAACAAAGTTGTAGTCACTGCAAGTGAATCAGCTCTAGAATTTTGTTCTCTTGGAATGTAAGATACCGAGAAAGCTAAAAAATCTATACCAGAGTGGACTCGATCTCTATAATGCCAAAGTTTGTCCTTTTTTACTTGTTAAATACCTCTTGTTTGTTTACAATCAGCTCAGCATCTCCTTTTTCATGTAAGAGCTTGATTCCCATTTTTCTTTCCTGCTCCATACCCAACAACAGTGCTTCATACTCTATCGTGTTAGTATTTTCGAACATCAATTTGAAGGAATGTGCATGCACCTTTCCCTCAGAATAAACAAGAACAACGCCCACACAGATCCAAATGAACAACAGCTACCATTAAATTCTAGAGACCAAAACTTATTATCAAGTTGATGTGGTTCTTGAATCATAGGTTGAATGTCTTCTTTATCCATCTCTAAATAATAGCGTGATCAGATTCTTAAAACAAGATCTCGGATCTAGGATCCTCAAATTTTGATATTGTGTACTTGGATTTCTTCTCAGGTTCTAACTTTTTATTAAATCCTTTAATTGGTATGTGCGCACAAGACCAATCCATCTTAACTTCTCCACCCATCTCTTTACAGAAATTTCTACTCAATAACATGTCATAAGACACTAGGATGTCTGCTACAAGGATGATCATTTTCAATCTTTTGTCTGGGAAAGAAGCAAGTATTTCCTATGCATCTTTGATATGGCCAACCAAAGGAACTTTCCTTTCTATTTAATAACATCTTCTGATGGTTTTGGTCAATGTGAGTCCTAGAGCATCAGCAACTTTCACAGGCATGACGTTGTCAGAGGCTCCAAAGTCCAAAATGCAATTGCTCAGTTTGTATCCATTAATAAGCAATGACACATAGAAATGTTCAATCCTCTCAAACATGGAAGGAGAAGAAGTAGAAGGAGAAGAGCTTACAGCCACATTATTTGAAGGAGGAGTAATCTTCAAACTTGACAAGAGACCCTGTGATGCATTATTTGTTGGAGTATTGGGACCATTACTTTGCACATACTTAACCAACCTATTCAACTGATCAGGAAATGCCATCAAATACTCATCTTCTGAAATTTGAATCTTTGTTTTCTTTATGTGTCCAATAATTTCAAAAGACTGACTTGACTGAGCCACTTGTTCATTTGTCCTCTGCTATTGATTAGAATACATGGCATGTTTGTCCCTTAGAGCTAATGAAGAAGGAAGAGGGCTGCCTCTTTTCAAGATGGTAATATCCGACCCGAAGATCTTTTTTTTCCCTTCTCTGGCCACTTATGGATGCCTCAACATTTTGGCGTGTTTGGGACCTTGTAAAAACCACAAATGTGTGACCATTAGAATCTTCAAAAGATTCGTAATAGCCATTGTCAGATTCATAGTCTAGGTATCCAATGTTGGAGTCTCCAGCGGGGGTCTATAAAGTCTTCTTCATCGAATGATTAAAAATCACCAAGATCTTCATCATTAGTTTCTAATTATTTCCTTAGGGCAGCTTCAATTGCTAACCTCTGAGGTGCAGCAGTGAGTTGGTTTTGGTTTTGATTTTTTCTGTTGAAAGGTCAGACAGGGGCTGCTCTTGAAGGGGCTAAATTTCCTCCTTGAGATATCTACTTCTTGATCTACAACATTTCATTGGCTAACTTTGAAGTAAAGGGTCAGAGGAACTTGTTGAGGGGAGTCCCATCAGTTTTATGGGCTGATTGCTTGATTTTTCCAGCCATGATCAATCCATCTTCAACTTCCACTATAGCATTTTGAGCTTCCAAGAGACTGGTAGGTCTCACCCTCTGGAGCTGATATCCAACTTCAAGTAGCAAAGTGTTTATAAAAAAAATCTTTTGGTTCTCATCGCTTAGTGCAGCAGAAGTGGGAATTTTATAAAAAATCCTTTGGAACCTTGCAATGAAGTCCCTCATGTTCTCATTTGGCTCCTTCTTTAATTGTGTAAGATGGGTAATCAGTGTGCTAATATCTTCTGCAGGCTTAAATATTTTGAGGAATTTTTCCCGCATGGATGCCCAATTAGTTATGGTTCCAGGAGCCAACCGATATAACCATTCGTCAGCCAAGTCATGTAGAGTCTTGATGAAAATTCTGACAGAGACATCTTCATGCTCTACCTCAAGCACGCCATAAGATATGAAGAATGCAGCCAAGTTGTCGGTTAGGATTCTGCTTGTCATCTCTAAATAATTTCAGGAAATTCTTTCTAGATCCTTTAGGTAGATCGTGCATAGGTGGGGTCAAATTCAGTGGCCCAAAAGTTACTCCCCATACGACAGGTATTATTTGGTTCTGATTTTGATTTTACATGTTGACTAGAGCACATCTTCTCCTTGTGTAGACTTGATGAATAATTCTAGCTACCGGATTATGTTGAAGATGATCCAGATCTGGATGTGTGTCTACTCTTCTTCCTGGTGAGAGACTAGATCTGCGGCTTCTAACTTGAGGAGGATGATTGAAATTGAATTGCTCCTGTAATATGAAGAAATGGTCAGTCCTTCCTTGTTCCTTCACATATCAGGTGAATGGACGTTCAGCCAAGTTAAAAATTGAATAGGAAACACTCTGATCTTCAAGAGATAAGCTTTGATCTACAAAGATAGTTTTTCCCTAGCAGAGTCACCAAAAATAGTTGGCTAGATTTTCTGCATAGCAGAGCACCTAGGCAGTCATGAGATAAATCTCCCTCATTTACCAGTGAGGCTCCCATGTAATATTTTTCAATACAATATGCTAGTATCTATTTAGGGTTTTTACTTTAACCATGCAGCTCATGAACCATAACTATATAGTTTTGTAGCAAGTAAGTAGCTATTTAAATAAAGGAAATATCTAAAGAAGAAGAAAGTAATAAAAACACAGGAAAGAAAGGGAGAAGATGTGCAACCAAATCAATAGATTACAGAGTTGATTGCATGCACATAGATAGGACCAATGGATATTAACACTCCGAATTTTAAGCTAAGGAAGCTTTCAAATCTAGATCTAAGATAACACAAAGTTTATAAATAGATCTAAGATAATAATCTAGAAACAAAATGCACCATGACACAAAGTTCTCCGGAAATCTGCTCCTTTCTATTCCTTTACTTCAAATAGCTATTAGGGGCTTTAGCACAAATTCTAGAACATAAGAATGTTGCTTACAAATTCCGATCCTTAACCTGAAGGTTATTCCTTCTACTTATAGCATGTAGAGGGGAAATTACAAATAGGAAGCTTTTAGTGAACTAGCACACGTGGAAGTTGTACATGAAACAACTGACAATCTCGCACCTGGAATTCCTCTTTGCATGACATGCATGATTTGAAATTGAAGATAGAACCTTCTATTTTACATGTCTGCCACATATTTCCAAGTATTTGACTTCTTTAAGTAATGGCTTTTAAACCAATCACTTAGGTTTTATAATTTAATTGATTGCTCGATTACTTTGTCGGAGGAAATAAGAGAAAGAAGAAGAAAGAGGAAAGTTGCAGTCTTGTCCTTTTTCATATTCTACATGAAACTGATTCTTTTTTCCTTGATTCTCAGCAAACTAGATCTGGAAACAGCTGAATCTGGAAGCAAGTGACTATGATTTTCTTGGGGTATTGCCTTTGAATTGTCTTTCTTCTCATCCTTGAAGCTTTTGAAGTTCTTCTCCAATACATACATCAGTGCAATGCTTTCCGTAAATAACTCATCTTTTTTATTTTTAATTGTATATGAGCTTTTAAAAATTCTACAAAGCACTCCTAGATGAATGCAACTTCAATGAAGGCTCCAACTAGAAGATTGGAAGCACATGCTCAAGATCCTGGAAGGAATTCTCCATGCACTGACTTCTATACGAGCTACATCAGAAACAAGAGGATGAATTTTTACCGGAAGCCTTTGCAATTATGAGATCTGGATCTAGATCTAGATCTGGATGCTATGCATGATTCTGAATCTGGATCTTATTCTTTCATCATGCTTCACCAATCGCTAGAGAAATATTTTTCTAAACAACTCTTTTTCTTTTTTTATTCGGTTGGAATTCTTCACAACCGGTTGCAAATTTGGATATTTCTTCAGATTCGAGAGGATATGTTCAATGTATTGGACATTGATTTAAGCTCCCTTTCTCTTTATAAAAGCACCTATAATGAATTCCTGTAATTAATTCAAACAAAGATGGCAACCGAGAGCATGAACACTTGATTTTAATTATAAAAATCTACATATATTAAGCTTACTGCCCCCAAAATTTGATGTTTTGTTTGCATGCAAAGCAATGCACGAATTTTATTAACTTCACCCTGAGCACCTATACCACCATGCAGAACAATTAATTAGACACAAATCAAGATCCTTCAAACCCAAATGTCAAACTTTGAAGACTTCCAGGCAGTAAATACACCTTCTTCTGAGCGAAATTCCTCTTCAAATGGGGGTTTCCAAAATTGCTTGGGCTGCACTTCCTTGCTAAAGAATTAATTAATTCGTCCTTATGACAGCCCATGCTTATATAAAACTCACCATTCTATAATTAATAATTGCATGTTCTATTCCTGGCAATTAATTAATTAATTAACATACTTTTCTATTCAACTTGGGCGCCTATTTTGTGCATGCTCATGGCTGCCATTAAATAAATTAAAATTTATTTAAATTTTAGCTCTCTGTTTCCAGTTCACTTAAGCTCGACATTGTGCTTTGATCTCATCCACTAAAAATAGGAATTAATTACATCAATTAATACTTAAAAATTTATTATTCCTCTTCAATATGGGTCGCACTTTTTGACATGAAGGGGGCTGCATTAAATAAATTATATTTATTTAATTTTAGAATTCTATTTCTAAATTCCCTCATCCTTTTCTTCTTTGTTGACTTTTCTCCATGTTTGGGCGCCAAAATTGGAAAATAATTTAATTAATTAATGCCTTTAAAGCTGCCCCTCTATTCCAAAAGGGGTCACACTTTTTGACATGGCCCATTTCTATTTTTAAAATCCAATTTTCAATGGGATTATTCACCCTGCACCGTAGCTCTAAAAATCCCATGATCCACTTAAGTTGTTTGACTTTCATAATGGGATTATTTACCCTATAGGGCAGGTAAGAAAATCCCATTAATGCCTTAACTGATTTTCATTTATTTCACAATGGGAATATTCACCCTGCAAGGTAGGTAAGAAATTCTCGTCTGCCTGCAGCCTCTAATAATCCCATCATGACTTAAGTGGCTTTTCCCCCATGGGAAAAAGTACCCTACTAGGTAGGTACAAAATTCCCACCTATCTGCTACTACCAAAAATCCCATGATAGCTTAAAACCTTCTTTTCCCAAAAATGTGACCTGCCCAGAAGAAGCTTTTTCGTGCATGACTTCGTCTTTTCGGAGAGAACCAAACCTCCTACAAAAAATTCCTTCTCGCATAACATCCATAGGCGATCTCCATATACTCCAGGAAAGAAATCAGATTAAACTGGTAAAGGAATTGACCTAGAGAAATTTCACAGAAAACAAAACGGGAAAACACCAAAAACGTAAAACATTGCTAGAAGTCACAGATAAAGCCCAAGATTCATTCCTGGTTAAAAACCTACTGATATATGGGAATATTGACATGTAAAACCACAACAGGGTCAAACCGGAGCACAATTTGCCTCAAATGGGGCTCAAAATAATTAAATAAAAATTTCCCACAAGCAAATCCTAGTGACAGAATATAATGATTTCAGGCATTTGGGTATTTGGCAAAAATGGCTAATATAACTCACTAGGAATATCTTGACACAATACAAACACTTTCTGGCAATTAACACATAAAATGACCCATTATTTTAAAAGTACGAAATTTTTTACATTGGGGTAGTCTCATATTTCAGGGTGAAATCTGGGGACACCACATATAGTCATTTCCCCATCTCAGACCTTACTCTATTTCAAATCACATAACAAGTGCCTTTCTTTCTTTGACAACTCTTAACCATACCACCAACTGGCCTTATGAGGTCTTCATTTCATTTAGAAACATTTATTTTCTCTGAAGACTTTAGTATAAGACACCCTTGGCTCATTACCTCTTGTCCTTGAATCTTCAAACTGGAACACAACCATCTATTTCTTACTTCACACTTGTCCATTCACCATCATGTGATCTTCATACCTGTAGCACTTCCTTTTGAAGATAAATTTGGATTCTTCACACTTTATACTAGAGTAAACACGTATCCATAAGAATTTTACCTTTAAAAACACCGAGAGGAACTTTCACTAGCTCAAGAAAAGAACATAGTCTTAGTCATATACCTCATAAACCTGAGCAAGGTCTTAACATGTTATTTAGTATTAGATCTCTATTATACACCTGTAATAAGCCATTTGAAGAGCATTGTGGCATTTATCTCTTTTGAAACACCTTTTTTAAGCTACAAACCCAAATACTTATATTTTATAGAAAATTTTCATGTCTTGAAGCAGCAGTAGGGTTTCTATATTCAAACCCTTGATAATATACCTTCTCAATAATTCCTTACTCACCTAGGAGGATGCTTCATATTAAACACTATAGCACTCCATTTTGTCTATTATATCCTGTAGGATGATTATCCTCATGAATGAGACAAGATGAACAAAAAACTCTTATGGATTCAACCTTCCTACAATGCTTATGAATATTCTTCAAGTATCTTAGACCAATAGGAGACTCACAAAATGTTTTTTGCATACATTCCTTATGCTAACATTTCATACTTGATAGATTACTCATCACCTTGGTAATAAAATCATTTCAATCTTAAATCAATACACTAAGAAGCACCTTGTAAGCTTATCTGGTCATAAGAGAACACCTTCTTGTAGACCACTGGACTGATCTAGTAACCCCTTATGTAAATTGTACCCTGATAACCCTAAAGCATAATTTGATTCCTTGAAGAGGTTTATACATACTTCACTTGTACAGACCTTGAAGATCATCATGCTTTAGAACATCTATTTTTGACCTTCTTGATGAGTAGACCAACCATATATGTAATCACAGAGCTTCACAGTATACAATGTATTCTCATCAGCTTTTACCCTGTAGCACATCCCGTTATGTATTTCCATAGCCATATAGAGCACAAGAACTTCTCAAAAAACCTCTTTCGGTACATCATGTACTTATTTGACACAATTTAGGGTCTGACCAAACCATAGACAACCTCATTATGGTGAAACATATTGTAACAAGTTAATATTTGAATGCTTAGACCATTGATACTTGCAAACCACAGACTAAGGATATAGACCCTTTCATGTCATGACACCCATAATACAGAACTTGATAGTATTATGAAGACAATTCTACACATCATGACCTTAGCTCACACATATTTGATAGGGATTTTCACACCTTTCAAGAAAGCTTTGATGGATAAGACATGAATGCATCCTTAGTACAAGATCTTGATGTGCAAATACTTACTTTTATGGCATCGATACACACAAAGCACCTTGACTCATAACATGTACACCAACAACATGTGAATAGACCTTCATGAACAACATATGAACTTTATGAAGAGAGATTGACAAGTGTACTACAACAAAGATGTAGATATTTCCTTTTTCAACTAGATTGAAACCTTAGAGAAAGAATATGAACTCTTTTCCCTTAGAACAAACCATTAATCTCAAACTCTTAATGTTTTATGAAAATATCACCCTCTATCAATCTTTGACACAGACTTAGAATGATTTTAGACCTTCTTCAGTTCTGGATTCACCATCATATCACAACAAGCTTGACCATATGAAAATTTTCTCCATCGGTGAGATCACCTTATAGACATCTATACCAGATACATGAAGAACTTTTAGATTTATAGACAGTCATACTTTATCTTCTAGACTCCAATAAGAAAATGAACCTTCTGATACATCCTAACACTTTGTCATAGACTAGAGCAACTGACATGAATAAATAGTACACACATGTGACACAAGAAGTGACCATTTTAAGCTTGATTTAGAATACAGGTACAAGATACATGAAGAATCAGACACACATATTAACACCATGATATGACACACTTGATACAATCTTATGAACATAAAACCATCATTGAATTCATACATAGATACCTCAAACACATTACATAGTTGTAGACGAATTAAAGGCTCATGAAAGGACACTAAACACCCTTACATTTATGCAAAAACTAAAAAATCCATGAAGAACAATGAATGATGCATACTTACAAACAAAGACACCTTCCAATGACAATGAACTCAAATACTCATGGATGAATTGAATGGTGTACCTTATAACACATGAAGTGTGTAAAACTCCAAGATGTCTCAACTTCTCAAATACTGGTGATTGCTTCACTTCACCATTTAACTTAAACTTCTTGACCTCATTTACATGATTAGGTCTCTTGTCATCCATGGATGATCTTGAACTATTCTTGACTTCCTTTTGATCATTGAATTTGACTGAAATTGATTCTCCTTTGACCTATTTTGGTATCCACACTTCTTTTACTTCGGGAAACTAAACCTTCTTCACATGTCTAGATGATTCATGAGTGCAAAACCTTGCAATATGACCCTTGATATGACACCTATGACAAACAACCTCTTTCCTTTCCTTTGACTGATCACTTTTATGTTCTTTTCCATTGCTCCAAGGGTACACATAACTGAAAAACTTCCTACAATAACCATTGCAAGAATAAAAATAACAATGAAATTTTGCATACCTCATTGTATTTGGTTGTCTAATAGGACTAGGCCTTGAATATACCTTCTTTCCATTAACACCATCATCTTCACTTCCTTTAGAACTAGGATCAATTGCGAGATATTCAAGAATAGGTATCTCAATTTGCTTAGTCTTTAGGGTTTGAATCTCTTCTCTAAGCTTGAAAAAATCTTCTTCTTTGGCCTTGACTGTAAAAGACAAATATTTGATTTTAGAATTCAATATGATGTTCTTCATCCTATGAAATGCTAAATCTACTTGTAGCTTAGATACCACCTCGTTGAATTCAACTTGTCCATGCACACACACATCACATGACTTGTTTCTCAATCTTTCACATTCCTCTTCCTTTATATTCAAATCTCAAATGGCCTTCTCTAATTGACTCATGATATATTTTATGGTTTCTTCATCCTCTTGGCCATGGATTTCAATTCCTAATTCTATTTCCTAATTTTCTTCGCCATATAGTGCTTCTAGGATCTCTTCCAAACTATTAGACTTATTTCTCAAGGACCTACTTTAATACTAATTTTTGGAAGCACAATGGACTGATAGGGGGTGAATCGTTCCTGAAAATTGATCATTCCATTAACCATTAATTTCAGCAACCATTAACATTCAAACTATTCACATACATTCAACCATTACTTATTTAGTGTGCATAATATATTCAAACAACTATAACACATGAGAAGAGGCACAAAGACACAAGATATAAGTGGGAAAACATCATGGGGAAGAAAATAAACTGAAATTTTTCTTATATTACAAAAATAAATGATATTTAGTGAAGCACCAACTTCACAAGGAGCACTAACCCCTAGTTTAGTAGACCACCAACCCTACAAAGAGCACCAACCCCTAATTTAGTGAAACACAAACTCGACAAGGAGGATACAATCCCATAGGATGACCAAGAACCAAATAAGTCACCTAAATATGTTTTATATCTGGTTTTTCTTCTGCCACAGCTAATGGAGATCACATATTCAGCTCACAAACCCTAGCTCATACCCTAGGGCATCAAACTCACTCTATCTTCTTCCTTCTCAACTTTTCTTGCCTATTCTGTCTCTTATTATTTCATACCTTCCTCAATATAAAAATTACTCTATAAGAACTAAATTCATGCCTTAATACATATAAACAGTTACCCTCTAGGTTACACTTTTCTCCCTTGCAAGACTAACTCCCAAAAGGAGCTCAAACATCACTTTTATAAGCAATTATTTTTTTAACCCAAAGTAGTTCAATACCTCATGATTAATTCTATCCATAAACCTTTATAAAAATAAATTATAACCATTACAATGGTAATATATGACATTAATAGGTCGGCCTAGCCAAAATTAACATTCCATGCACCAAAAATCCTCAAAACCTTGCATTGGGATGAAGAAAATCTCCTAATCCCAAAACTAATTTTATTAAAAATATTAAATTCATCACACATGTTTAAAATAACATGTAAACATCATCCATGGTAGAGAAAAAATTTAACCAATAAAATTATTGCATTTAATGGGACCATTGTTCTTTGTTCTTCTCAAAACACATGTTTCTAGCACCCTTCAGAGCCCTGAAACTGACTTTGTGCCTCAAGATCACCCAAAACAACTCCACTATATCATGTTACCACTTTATGGAAATGACATTACCTTTATAAAACTCATAAACAAATTATTTCTCATGAAAAAATCACCTTCTCAAACCAACTCCACTTTTGTCTTCACCAAATCAACGTGCCCAAAAAGTAGTTTTCTAAAAACAGCTTATAGCCACATTTTCTATCACTTTATTGACCTAAAAATACATTAAATATATTCCCAATTCACCTCTATTCACCCTCCAGGTCATATAAAGAATCAACTCAACTATTTTATTTTCCAAACAACTCAATATTTCAACAAGAACAATTCAGTCCTAGAAAGCCAAAAATATTCTTGATCAAAAATTTCCCTAGAAACCATAGAAAATATCATCCTAAATAAATTAAATTTATATAACTATAAATCTCTCTGAATATTATTTACAACACAACTTCAATCACCTCCTAACTCCTCATGTAGCTCATGCAATGTCAATTTTACTAACAGTTGCTCTAAACTGCCCCAAAACTACCCTTTAACCAATCAACCTAAATAGGGCACACATTGTAATTTTTAAACATCACCGTGACCCAAAATATTCATGAACATATATAACAACTCTTAAGATATCATAAATGGTAATTTATTCACAACTCATTTGGAAAAATTTTACACAAACTGGAACTCTTCAGAAATAAGAAAATCTAGGTGGGGCACAAATATGAATACATGCTCTAACTTACCTTTCTGGAAATGGAAACTTTATGTCCCCATGAAAAGTATACATCTCATAATGAGTATCAGAAAGTCAACTTTTACTTTAAACTTACACTATAACTTAACTGATTTTTCCAAATTTTGCATATATTGAAATTCTCATGTGAGAATGACATAAAAATTGTCATGAAGCATCATGAAAATATCCTCTTGTGTATAATCATCACATAACTCATATATGCCTCAAACTCTCTAGCCACAATGATTTATCTATGTCAAATTTCATGGTTCTCACTTGTAGCTTCCCAAGGACCCCAAATATGCATCATATATTTGAATTTTGGCCTAAATCTCACCATACACCTCATGTACACCAATATCATGTTGATACCATGCTCCAAAAATACTTATTAGGACCAAAAATCACATCTCCATCTCATATTGCATGCTTCAAGGCTAGAAACAAGCCTGGAATGACCTGACATAATGCTCGCAACTCATGACTTGACCTTGCTGAACTCATATAGACCCAAGGACATTTTAAACACATCATTAAGACCATTCTTGACCTCATGAAAATCAGTAACACACTTGGGAAGAATCAAACTATGACTTAGCTTACTCAACCATGCTCCAAGATACCATTACAACTCATCGAACCACTCAATCAACATGCTTGATACCTAAATAACATCATATGGGGACACATACGGCACCATGACACCCTTTGCCAGCAATGGGGATTGAAATTAATTATAAAAAAACCAAACAATGGCCAATATTCAAATGGGTGTTCTTCAAGTTGAAAATCAGAATTTCACATCTTTAGTAAGACTTCATACCCAATGGATGATTCTAAGGCTACTAATCTCTTTCATCTAGTAGTTAGATTGCCTCAAAATTCACCAAAATGTTGTCCAAAATAACCACCCTAGTTATTTAAATAATTTACACTTCCATGTTGGCTCTGACATCAAGTTTCCATGTTATGTGCATTCTTGGGTTTTATCCTTGGCACAAGTTGTTTTGTTGTATTTCTTCGTGTACACCCTTACGCACCCTTCTTGTTTCTTCCTTTAGTTTTACCTTCTCCCCACTTTCTTCTACATGCTTTTACCTTTCTCCTTTTTTCCTCTATCTCCTTCCATTTTGTCTCTACACACACTTCTTGCACATCTGCTTTCTTCCCTAGTCAATCGTGCACCTTTTCTACATGCATTTGTTGACTTTTCATTAGATTTTGCTAAATATTGGTGTAACGCCCTGATTTTTGTAAGTTATCATGGTGATTAGTTTTCATAATGTTTTAACTACTGAAATGAAGGCAAACATGTTAAGATATATTTTAGATCTTAAAGGAATGTTTTGCTAATCTAGATTCTTGTATACTGTAATTTATTTACATGTGACAACAGTTATTATTGCTTGTATGTTTGCTGATATAACGACATAATCTGTCATATGCTTGCTAAACTCTATTCGCTGATTGACAGCACACCTTGAATCAATTCCATTGATCCAAGGTATGTTGTGGTCTTCTTGTGATCGCTTTGTCGATTTACTTTTTAAACCAGACTGAAGGTTGATATAAATGTTGTAGCACCTGATTTCAGGAATGAATAGTTGGCACGTAGATGCCAACGGAAAAGGTTCGATTCTCGAACCATACACTGTTGAAATGCCATACCCCATAAGGTGATAAAGGCCTGGATGCAGGTGGCTGAGGTATGTAGAACGTGGGATGAAATTTCTTGCACAGTGTTGAAATTTGATTTCGGTCGGAAGGACTTGAATTGGAAATTGATTAATTAGGTGTGAGGGGGATTAGACCCTGATCTAATCCTAAGTCCTACATTATATCCTAACTACTATCCTATGTGGATTTTTAAATTTTATAATGGTAAAAATAAATCTAAGTCCTATTAACCTATGACCTAGGTATGAACACTATTCTAAATCCTAAACTAATCCTAACCTAAGGAAGGGGACACACAGACCCATGGGGGGATGGAAAAAAATAAGGATGGAGGGAAATTTAATAGGAATTGAATGTAGGTCCTTGCGTGGATAGCGCCAAGTTTGGCGGGAATAGGAAAAAGGTAGAGGCATCTAGTTAGTTATGGGACTAAACTCTGTTTTCTTGCAAAATTTGAAATTGGTAGTTCGCCAACCCGACGTCGGTGGTGGCATGAGGAAATAGGAAAAAGGCAGAGCCTTTAATACATTCAATTTTCTTGGTCTTCACGACCAGCCCGCCTTGGAAAGAGTATGGAGGAATTTTTGGTTGTTCATTGTGTTTGTTCGGGTTTTTGGGAAGTTGCTTTGCATTTGGTTTTTCTTGGTTCAGTCGAACCAGTTGTGTTTGGTTGCTATCTCTGTTTCTTTGGGAATCGAAGGCTATTTTCTGAGCTTGTAGCAGGAAGGTGATAGTTTGAAAGCTTGTTGCTGCCAGCCGTGGAAGGAAATACCTCCTGTAGACATGGTTTTCTTCGAGTTTCGAAGGAAGATTATCAGGCATGTTAAGCCCTTCTCTTTAAAACTACTTGCTTTGCTTAAGCGTCTCATTAAAACAACCCTACTCTTCTTTTGAACGGGGTTTTGGGTTTATTCGATTTTGCTGTCATGATTGGAAATGATTCTGGGTAGAGTTGTTTTGTCTTGCTGTTGCGATTTGAATTGTCTTTGCATATTTATTGAGTTGGAAATACAGTCCATGCTGTGTGATTTATTCAACCATAATGGGGGATTCGTTCTGTATGTTATGAAACTGTACAGGCTGTATGAGTTTGTTTTTTATTGTTGAGCAATTCGTTCTTTCGCCAATATGAACTTGAATCGATGTAACGTATTAACTGTGTGAGTTGTTTGACATTGTTTCTTTACTGAAATTTTTAAAAGGAAATGAGTTCCTCTTCCTTCTACTGTTTTATATTTTGAAGGAAATAAGTAATTGGGTTTTATTGAGCATTATGATCTCGGTTTAAAGGAAGTGATAGTAATATTCTTATTGCTGTGCTTTTATTTTGTAAAAATGGACGAATACGACTTGGGTATTCGTGAGAGTTGGAGAAGGTAACTATTTTTCTTCAGAAATCATAAATGATTATATTTTCTCCTTGCTACGATGGAAAATCGATTTTATAGTGTTTTGTGGATGCAGTTTGATCTTCTAACTCAAACTGTCATCGTGAAAACAAACTTGGCTTTGAATTGCTATGCAAATAAATGAAATATATGGGAATTGGTTTGCTGTTTGAGACTATTTTTAACTGTACCATGCTTGTGCATTTAATACCCTATGCGGGTTTGCCTTGATAAAGGTATTGTTATATAAATATTGTATCTTTTGGGTTCTGCGCATCATTTTGAAACAGGAGAATGAGGTTTTTGGATTTAAATGTTTGATCGAGAAGGAACTCGAACTGGGCATTCTTTTCATATGGTATATTGAATGAAAATTGTGCATGCTGTGCGATTTGGTTTTGACATCGTTTCTTTTCTGGATTTAAAAGGAAACGAGTTCTTCTTCTTCTGCTGTTTTAAATTATGAAGAAATGGTAATTGGGGATTTATTGAGTATTATATGTTCAGCTTGATAGAAATGACAGTGGCATTTAGATTGTTTCCTAAGTGCTGTGTTTTTCTGTACAAACGGAATATTTAAATGTTTCGTGCGGTCTTTGATTTTGCACTGTCATTCAAAAAAAGAAATGAACTCGACTTGAGTGATTCTTGTTGTGTTTGAAGAAAATGGGTGTTTTCTTATTGAAATAGTTAAAGGAATGAATTTTTCTCTTTTGTTGTTTGAGTTCTGGAAATAGCAACAATAGAGCTTTACTGTGCAATATGAGTTAAACTTGTTGTAGGTAACAACAATGTGCAAATGGTTATTTATGAACTGTGTGCGTTCATGGATATAGAAAGTCATGTGAATAATTGAATAAGTGATTGTATAACTGTTTATTTGGTTAGAATACAGTGAAAGAAGTATGAATCCTTCTAGTACAGTAAGTACATAGTATGCATTCTTTATATTACTTGTTCTATGATGATGTTTTACCAACTTGTTTTTGGTATTCGTATGAGCTTGATTTAAAAGAAGTATTGATAAGGACGATAAATTCTTCCTTGTTTTCATTTAAAGTTGAATATGAATGGAATTATTCTTTGCTGTTGGAAAGTGAATTCTGTATGGATTTTGTAAGTTTCACTCTGAACTGTTATCTTTGATTGATGTCTCGTTTGGATTAAATTATCAGTACAGTCATGAGGAAAGGAAAAGGAGAGTGAATGGATAACTTGGAATAATGATCATTTCTTCTCTCAGACAGTTGGAAATCTGTAATCGTTAAGGAACGAATTTTGTATTGCTTGGGATTAAGCATCTATATTTTATTGTTGTTTATTTTTCTCATCTGTACTTGATTGCTTGAAATCAAATGAGATGCATGAACTGAAAGGAAAATAATTGGTTTATATTTTCAGTCAAATTTTATCCTTTGAAATTATTACTAATGAAAGGGAATGGAATTGGTAGCAGTTATGTTATAACAGCAGTATATATACTTGTATTCCTAGTTTTTTACAGATGTTGTAATATGGAATTGTTTGAAGGAAATTAATTTTTGTAATGATCATTTGGGAAAAAGGACAGTAGTTCTTTGACTGATTGGGATGGTATTTAAATGATGCAGTTGTCATGCTGTTCATTCTTTTTTATACTTAATTCTTGATTGATGTTCTTATTAACGTTTCATAAAAGCAAGGTTCTTTTATTGAGACAGTTAATTAGAAGCACCTCATTTTAATGACAAGTGCTTAATATGCTCAATTCAATGAACTGACCCGTGCAAGTAATTTTGCAGATGGAACTTGAGTAAAATGAAGACATGGCTATTTTCTGATACTTCTTTTGATTGTCTGAAGATGAATTGTATTTGATAGTTTATTATTCCTCTATGAGGAATTGAGAAAAGAAGAAATTACATTCTTCTATCTTATGAGTTGTAATGTTGTTTAATATAAACAAAGTCCAGTCATTTGGACTGGCAAATGTATGGATTATGAAATGGATTGATGAATACAAATACAAGTGTGATATTTTAATGACTATATCAGTTTGATATTGTTGATTAAGTTGGGAATATAATGTTATTTCTTGATTTGGAATTATTCAATTGTCCTTGGATGGATTTAAAAGGAATTGACATCTATTCTTACCTAAATGCAACTTTTACGTTGAAATGTGCAATTAGTTCATACTTGGGTTAAGATGAATTTTTAATTGACATTAAAAAGGATTAGGAAGAACATGATCTCCTAACTGATAGGTATTCGGGATTAGCTTGAAAGCTAAGGAATATCAAATAACTTAGGAGCAGCCAAACTTCGTATTCGGACTCCGTTAATAGCCTCGAATGTTAAATTCAGAAAGAAAGGATATGGGAAAAATATATCCAGGGCTAACGGACCTTAACTATGTAAGGTTAAGGAGAATAAATGAACATATTCATTAAGAATTAGACCTCGTTTTAATGACGTCTAATAAGCCGGAATTCTGAATTTGTTTACAGTTGTGGAAAAACTTGGTTAAGTTTAATAGGTTAAACTTATTAAGTCTATCGGTAATGGGCTGCTTAATCCAAGGATTAAGAAAAGAACCAAGTAGAGAAAATGCAACCCTTCGGTACGAAGGAGAAGATGCATAGTAAGCTAGAAGACAAATTTAGTCTCTCTTAGCTACATACAACTGTAACAAGAACGAGGATAAATGATCAGCATGGCTGCTGAAAGTTGATCTTAAATATTAAGATCATAACCAAATCACTTGAGCTAGATGTGTACTCTCGATGAGAGGATTCCGTAGGACATTGACATACGCCAGCTACAACACGGTGTCTTCATGAAGGCGGGGCCTTCATGACGACACAATGTTATAGCTGACATATTACAATGCCCTCCCGAATTAAATCATCAAGATTACATAAGCTGAATACTAAGTTCTTGGTTGGGGATAGGAGTATGATCACGTATACGGAGTGACTCCGGAGGACTAAAGATAACTAGACACACGGAGTCATCTAGGGATGACACCGTATGTCTGCGTATCTTTAGTTACCATGAGTGACTTCCTATACTCGTTCATATTGCTAGTTGGAGTTAGAGTTTGACCTTAAATTGGAAGGACTGGTAGGAACCAGGAAAGACCATTCTAGATAACAGATGAAGTGAGGTGAAGGACGTATTCCAATGGTGTGTATCACATCCAGGAATATGATCATGCAAAGCATGTGAAAATCTTTGGCCAAAGTATCGCAAGTGCTGGTTGCGTTGTCCTAATCACCTAATTTAAGATGCAGGATGTCAGATGAATATCAGTAACAGATATTCAGATAGGCTTCTTAAATGGATCACTTCGATAACCGGAAACAGTAAGAGAACCTTGTATATATATTATACTATGCATGAATGAACATGAAGGATCGGTAAGTTGCCGAGTCATGAAATGAGAGATCGTTGAAACTCCGAGCCATGAAAATGGGAGATCGGTAGTTCTTCGAGTCATTTACAGCAGCATATGGAATCTGTTATATGATTGAATGGCACTGAATGTGTGTTCCATATTGCAAATATGTGAACAGAGAACATTAGTTTTAAAAGGAAATTGTGTGTTCCAAACTGCATTGTTTGGGCAGAGAATAATTATTAAAACTTGAACGTGTGTTTGTATTATATAATTCATAACAGGGAACGTTGTATAAAAAAAAAAAAAAAAATTTCCCTTGTTCTAGTATCTTAAAATGGGGATGTTACAATAATAGTGGTTATAAGGAAAATATATTGCATGTTTTTATTGTTCGGTGGATAGGTGCTTACAGAGTTGAAGTCTTTCACCTTTGTATACTCTCATAACAGATCCTCTTGTTAAATTGTTGTGGATAATTAACTCATAAGTCCATGTGCGGGAAAATTGTTTCGGCATGAATATTTTTAGGGAGTGGTATCAGAACATAGATGAATGAAGGGTGAATCAGTCCTACAACTGAATAATTACTTCCATTGGATTAATGCACCTGTGATCCATCAAACTTAACCAGAGCACACATCAGATCCTATCAAGAATATGTGTGCTTATCCCAAGGGCTCAGTATAGGGTGTTGACTATCCCATCTGTTAAGGGGATGATCAACCATTTCTTCACAAGAACACTCAAAGCTTATGTGGGAAACCTTTTATCACCAAATCACATCACCCTCAACATTTGCACAAGTATAACACCATTGAGATCACGGCCTAAGTAATTTGGAATGCATGTCTACTATCGGCAAGCTCCAACTTGACTTCAGAAGACCTCCAAAAATTTGGTTCCTCTTCCTATCCTAGTGCAAGCTAACTCTATCTGAAAGAAAACTACCAATGGGAATCTTCCTATCCTGTCTTGTTTACCATATACGACAAAGGAAAGAGAAAGGCATGAAAGTGGGGAAAACTACACTACAGAGATGGCACCAAAATAAGGGTATAAGAACATTGACTTCCAATGTGTGAAAATGAGGACAAAATGTCTATAGAATAGGGTGATGACAGTTACCACAATCCAAAAACAACATTCACAACAACATTTCCATGTATAGAGTCAAGGCTATGATGGAATCCCTGAAAAGGTTAGAATGTAGAACAATACGTCTGCAATTTAAAGAGGCAAGAAGAATGCAAATAAACACAACAAGTTTGAAGATATTTTACCAAATCGTACCTATTGTTTAGATTAGTATGCATAGTTTAACCTTTACAAAGCATAAAGGCCTAAATTGCCATGTACAGGAGTCCTTCTATAAAGGCCTACAATGCATTAGCTTCACAAAACCAAAATGATAGAGTTGCTACTAAAATTATCCTCTCTTTTACAATGAGACAAATCTTTGATTTATAGAGAATTAATAGGCTTCAAGATAAACGTCCGTATTTTCTCTTTGCATCAATTACAAAGTCTCTCTGAAGTGGGTGGTTATCATTACAAAAAACCTCTTCTAAAAGTAATTATTGATATGCAACCTTGACAGTAAGAGAAAATTGTTGCTTCATGCCCATTTATTACATTTCCAACCACTATCCAAGGCTCTAGTTCGGACTGGTGTTTTCTACAAAATACACCCTCAAATCTGTTGGAATTAGTGCGTTATATTTGTTAGTAAAGTTGTTACCATTAACAACAACATTTTTTGGGTTAATATGTTACGAGTTGTTTTAACAATGTTCAAATATGTCTGAGTGAAATCCTCATAATTATAGGATATCTTTCTCAGTGCTATATAGAGATATATATGTAATGGTGTCATATCAAGGCAAAAATGAATCAAGTTTCCTTGTAGTCTGATGCTTATAGATCATATTTGGTATCAAAGTTCTCCATGGTTAAGATGGTCACTTTTATTGTTAAGGGGAAATGACCGCATTTTCCATGCCCCTGGATGATATTTATATTTTTCATCCAATTTTAACGTTGAACCTTGATAGTTGCTTTACATCTGTAGTTCCAACTGGTGGGCTACACAGATCATACAGTCTAGATTCATCAATTATTGATAATGCTGATCTGAAACACACCAATTATTTGGTCATCACTACACGTCTGGTCAATTTTTCTAATCTTGTGTACAATTCATTGGTGAAATTTCTCAGTAGACGAGATGTAATCTACACATGCATTGCAATAGCAAGATACATTCGGATACGGATGACATAATTTATTGCAGTAGTGGACACTTTACATTCACATCGATCTCTGGTGGTCAAGCTTGCATCTCACAATCAACTGGTCATGACAAATGCATTATGAATCGACAATGATCTAATTTCCGCAACAATTTTCCTATCATGTAGTTTACCCTCTACCTCACATTTGTGCCATTTAGGAGTCCTCCACTATGATATTTATTTCACCTAGAATTTGAAGATCATAATCTTCTAGATCGACAGTTTTGGCATCATATGCTACCATCGAATTGTATGAGCATTTCAAGCATATTCAGATTATTATTGTTCTTGTTATGCTTATATAATTTCTTCATTAGCCTTAGTTATAGCCTCCAAGTTTCGTGCGGAGCTCTTGACCAGGTCTGATTAGATAGAAAGCACTTCATTGTGGAAATTTGAACCCATTAACAAATTTGCGCACTACCTATATGCTGAGAAGCATGAATATCATAATACTGTAATTGCATAAACACTCGTGTTAAAATACTATGTCAATATTCACCAATACACTCTCTACGTTTTCATGGAAGCTCATTAGATTCCTTCAGCGTGCATACAGTTGTCTCTTCCTGTATCAAATTCGAGGATATGAAATTCACAAGAAGGCATCCGTATTTGATTTGACATGTACCACTTATTTTTGGTGTCCAGGTTCAAATTGTCTTTTGGTACTCATTATGTATGTGGTAATGCATTTTAGTTAGTGTAATCCCTATTCTTGAAATAAAACCTAGTATCTTCAATGGCATGCTTCAATACTAGGTGTGGTACCTAGCATTATCAAGTTAAGTGCTTAAGCAAAGCTACCATATCAACATGGTGTTACATTTTTATATAATGCTAAGTTTTTTTTGTCAAGACTATTGTGATTATGCTAATAAGTCGATATTAACAGTGTTGCTCTTATTGGTGATGTATAAATCAGATGATATCCAACCAGTATGTAGATCATATTAGTAATTAAATTAGTTGATTGTAAAATAGTCCATTGTATTAATTTTTAAATATGGAGTCTTGTCATTTTGGCTAAAAGTGTCACTTGTAAATATTCCATATGAATTGTCAAAACTTGCTCATTTTGTAGCAGATGAATTGTACAAAAAATTGCCTCACGCCAACTGCATTGTTGGTGTTACTCTAACGTCTAGAAAATAATGTGTTTCATGCTCGTTTAGGTGTGTAGGTTGAAATAGAAATGTAGGAGGAGGGATCCTTATATAGCCCAGTGGATAAAAGAATCTCTACATCCCTTTACATATGGGATAATAGCTAGGTTGAGTTAGTTTTGGATAAGGATGGTTGAAAGGGGGTTGATTCAACCTTAGGAGAGTTTATTTTTTCCTTTAGTGACTCATGGGGTTTGAGGGTATTTATTAATTAATAAGTGATCAAGAATATATAATCTTTTTAGAGGATTAATTAGCATGATTTAGACTATGAGAGAAATTTAATCAAATAAATGATGATGTTATTGATTGTAATGAGAAGAGAAATATGGGTTAATTAATAGATAATTGGCATTAGTCTAGATAGAAAGGGGGATTAATTAACCCACTGGAAGGCCGATAATTGGTGTATTTGTTGGATAGAGGGGTTGCAAAATAACCATTTTAGCATAATGGTGAGCTAATTGCAAAACCATCACTTTGTGGATAGAAGTAAACCAAGTGTGCTATACCACCATTGATGATATGTCATCAATTATACGGGAAACCATCCTTGAGGATTGTGATTAGCACTATTTGAAATATCATAAGATCATGCTCGGGTTGCAAGTATAAAGTGTCTACAGTTTTCCCCTCTTTACACTAAGGTGGCATAATGTGATGAATACTTCAAAGATAGTAGCTCATACAGTGAGAATTATATTTGAATTGGATCGTATTGAATAAAAATTAGTAGATTGTTGAGTAGATACTTACAGCTCGAGTGTCAAATGGGGTGATGAAAGAAGGTCGAGTTGACGATCAAAAAAGGTGAAAGAAATGGATAGAAGAATGGGTAGAGGCCTATTTCACCCTAGGTGAATCAGAAGAATATAGTGTTGATAGGATAGATGAGTGAATAGAAAAGGAATGAAGATGGAAATAAAATGAGCATAGCTTTCATCCAGTGCTATTGTAAAAACCAACTGTTAGTGTCATCATATTGCTTAAGATCTATGTCATCAAGTCCTTATTACAAATATAAGCATACAATAAAAGTAGTACCATAATATGCAAAGCCATAATACGAATACATGTGTTCCATTGCTGAAACATACCAACTCCATGCAACATACAAAACACAATGCAATACAAGAAATTACACATGATGCCTAACTCTTTGCAACGTACATAATGCAATGCAATATGAGAAAGTAAACAAGCTAACCTAATAGAGAAATATAATGTACATGTTTTTTTTTATCAAGCTTCAGATTCCTGACCTATGTTTGATTTAACAACAAGGGTTAAAAGATAGTTGCACCTAAGCAAGGATACATAAAAGGGGAATAATGAGAGGACACTTGGGTCCTATGAAAAAGCAACCATGCACTAAAAAATAGTACCAAGCAACCTCATTGTGCCCCATATTATAGACATAATAATCAAACCAACTTTGTTGATAGAGGTAGATCAAGATGATCCATGAGTCGTTTGCGACAAGAACAAGTGAGAACCAAAAAAAGATTTTTTGCAGGAAAATTGTTGATGTTTGTGTAGGATGTATTTGAAATAGGTTTCAGAAACATGCATGCTTGTTGTCAATTTTTTTATAGGATTTTTTATTTTTACGATTTTTGTAAATTTTGATGTTTTACTAAAAAAAATAGAAATTTTGAATGTTTTACCAATTTTTTTGGATTTTTGAATGTTTGACAAATGAATTGGAGTTTTGATGTTTTACTAGTTTTTGGATTTTTGATTATTTGTGAATGTATAAGGGTTTTTTTGAAAGTTTTCCAAATCTATGTATAGGAGAAAGTGAAGATGTGAAGATGCCCCCGGCGATTAGGTGGGAATGTATTCAAAGGATAAATCTCTGTGCATCTATACAAGAATAGAAGGGGTTGGATCAAGGCTAAGGCAGATAGGTAAAGCATGAGGTTCAACTGAAACCAATGAAGTGTTAGGAAGGACCAAGGATGCCCCCAACGTGTAATCTGGCCAATAAACACATGAGAGAAACGAAGTAGAAGAAAATTTCTTATTAAAAGGGGACACAAGGTGCCTAGAAACATGGAAAAAAGGAAAAATTATACACATGGATGTTCTAAACATTTTTTGAAGAATAGAGTGAATGCTATGAAAGGATATTTAGAATGTGTCTCGAAGATGGGCGATGGAAAGGTGATTAGTCCCAAGGAAAAAATCATGAGGCAAGACATAAGCGACTAAAGAAAGAGTTTGAACAAGGTCCAAAAAAAGAAACTTGGTAACATACTAATCTTATTTTACTCATCGAGATCCCGTGTGTGCACGTGGAAGTGAATTACCTTCTTGAAGGAAAGATTTGATAGACATACAAGTGAAGACACACTAGCCAATGTGTAGGAATGATTTAGTTCTAAAAGGTGATTTGTGAATGGATTGTGGAAGGAGAGCCGTACATTGCTCCATTGCTAGCCAACCAGTGAATCCATAGCCCTCGATAGAGATGCATTTGATTTTAATCACAGACATTTCTCTACTATCCAGTCACGTGTCCATAGCCTTGGTAGAGATTATTTGAAATACCCCAAGAGAGATTTATATATCAATTTTCTTTTAATTTTAGATTTTTCTTTTTTATTTGATTGATTGATTTTGATTGATTCTTTTGCTTCCTGAAAACTTATGCCATCTCTCTTAATTTGACATAAGAGGTTAAGAACCACTAATGTCTTGATGGAAGGATGTGGAGGTGATTGTCAATGACTGACATTGGCTAGTGTCAACAAATACATCCAAAATGTTCTTCCCAACAAGTTTATTAGATGTATGAATAGTGATAGGAATATCTAAGAGGTCAGTCATTATTTAATTTAGCAAGGTTATGAAAGACCAAGGTCAAACGGATACCATAGAGATAAATATCACAAAATTTGCATGTGAATAAGCTAACCATAATAACATCGAAGGGATGAAAATGGTGGATGACTTGTAAAGGAATATGAAAGAAAGGGAGGAAAGAACATCCATATGCTTATGTAATACCTGATTGCAATGTTTGATCTTTGTACCTTTGATTTTATTTTTGTAATGTTTTAATGTTTTCTCATTTTTTATGTATTTTTGAATTTTTTTAATTTTTTTAAATCGAGTTTTGACATTATCAAAGATTGAAACCATGTCACTCTTTGATATTCTTACAACGATGTTGAGCAGATTTCCCATTGATAAGATAGACTAAGTGTGTTTGTCTATGTAAGTTTATTATCCCCAATCTCAATGATTGTGGTGAGCTTCACAATCAACAAATGACTAGTGATTTGTTTTGAAACATCAAACATCATGTGGGATCTTGAGTTCCCTATCCATAGGTTTCTTATTTTTGTTATTTCATTTTACTTAATGGGTAAAATTAGAAAGTATTTTGGAATCTCAGGTACATTAATCAAACTCTTTAGGGTAGAGTCCCACATTGCAGTGGCTTGGAAGCTTTGGAGCATCCTCCAGAAACATGAGGAACTTTCCATTCGTAAGGAACTCTAACTACGAATGCTCATTATTGCATTTTATTTCCTATAACTTCTATGATCCCAAGATGAGATATTTCTTTGCATAGATGTCCCTCCATTCTTGATTTCAGGATTTATGGTCATGGTGGACTTTCCACAATCATGTTCTCAATAACAATGTGATGTAAGAACATGATGTGGCCTCATTAGGATTCATTAAGGCTCATGGTTATTCTATCGATAACTTAAAATCTACACAAGATAGAATTTTCAAGGATACTATCGTTGATAGATGCCTCCTATGGGGTAGTAGAATTTTACCCATCACCGTTCCCCCTAGGATTATCCACATCAAATTCATAGTCTTTAATTTTCCTTTATCTTATAATATTCTTGTAGGGCAGCCTTGGAATAATTTTATGTGCACTATTTATTCTTCCACGTGTTAATTTGTGAAGTTCACTCACCAAAGAGCTATTTATAAGATTCAAGGGACATTAATCCATGGAATTATGATTCTCTTGAACTAAATGGGACATATAAGCTACCCATACTTGATGCTTTATCTCCTATTCCCTTTAAAGAACACCAAAATTTTAATTGATGAATTATAATATAATCTTATTAAAATGTTATCCATCATAAATTATATGGTCAATACACATCCCAATCTAGTTGGATCACAGAATGAAGAATGATTCAATGAGGTCGTGCTCATAATCATCACTTATAATTTTCCTAAGCTTATCATGATCCCAAATACCTCCTTCCTTATGTTTCTTGATAAAAGGAATCAACCTTTGATTCCCGTATGCATCTCATGTACACTGCAACCCCCATTGAAACATGTGATCTAACTAGATATCATAGTTGATTCTTATGTGGTGGATGCCTCCACATCAAAATATGATGATGGTTACACTTTAGATGACCCTCACTTAGGATAGTTATGCCCAGACTCATGATAGGGTAGTTTGGCATTACCAAGAAACCCTTTCCACCAAATTTTCTTATGATTTTAATGATAATCGTAATAGATAATAAGATGATTCAAGAAACATAGTTGACATGGAGCTAATGTCCCATGACTAGTTGTTGAAGCCTCAAATTGACTTACCTATACAATGATACACTGTCAGTAAACATACTACTATTGACCTATCCAAAGTCCATTATTCCCTTATAGAAGTAGGAGTTGACTCAAGTTGGTGGTTATTGGACTTTGAATCACGATGAATCTCATGAAGAAGTGATGATCCTATGTTATTGTGACCTTGATGACTGAGAAGTCCTACAAATTAAGGGATCAGTGCCATATTAGGACCCATTATAGGGGATCTCTACCCTTAGAAGGATTAGGAGTCACTAAGGCTCTACATCCTATGAGACTCACATCCTTACCTGATTGCCCTTATGGAGTCCTCATTCCTCTATGATAGGGAGGACCATGATTACACATGAACCGCAGGCTATAGGGAATGAATGTTTCTAGGGGTCCTGGAGTCTACCAGGGAGGACCATGATTTAAGAAGCTCAAATTTGAGGTAATGATAGAGACAAAACAAAAAGGATACATAACCTTCTATTTTAGGAAAACTCCCCTTTTTTCCCCCATCACGATTATTATGCTCACACCAAGGTACCGACTGGATCAAGTTTAGGATACTAACAAGAATCCCAATAATCCTTTGGATCAACCTAATTAGGAGCATTAGAATAAAAAGTGAATGGTTTAGATTGATTCCTTTTAGAATCAGACCAATCTTCCCACTCGACCTTGAGATGAAGGTGGGGACAACCTACTTATGTACCACCACCTCACCTTGATCCTCTATCCCTCTATGAATGAAACGTGGTTTAGTCATTATGGAGGATCTTTCGATGTGAATGCCTTATTTTCAATGAGATCTGAATTTAATTGACACATTGATATCACATAGCACTGCATTGCAAGAATCAATCATGAATGGCATTTGTAGAAGTCACATATTCTAGATTAAGATAGTGTGATTGACATTCATTCAAATATATTACGATGTTTTACCCCTCATGGATTCAGTTATCCATAATACTGTGATTACTATTATATTTTCATTTTTATGGAGATGGGAAATGTTTTCTAAGTTTTTGATAGATGTGGTCAAAGATGACCCCCCACTTGGGTTAGTACAAATACCTTTTACCTTCTCTTGGTATATTTACCCCCCCTTGGGTTTTTCAAATGATTCTTAAGTATCTCAAGGACATCCTCCTTGGGATAAACAATTCTACAACTTTTATTTATCACCAGGAACACTCTGCAAGTTCAATAAACCTATCAATCAAATAGGGATCTACCTTGGTTTAAATTTTTTCACCTGGTAGTTTGACGCTTTAATGATCACCCTAGTGCCATTTCCTATTGGATTTTCAAGATAAACAAGGCATAAGTATTAACATCCTTGTTTATGTACTATTCCCTTCAAAGGATACTATAGGGAGTTCTATACCCAATCAATGACCTAACATCTCTACCTTTGGAGGTTAAGATATGTGAGCCTCGTAACAATGCCTGACTTGGATACATTCACCATAACATGGGTTGGGAGATCTTACCGTATTAACCTCTCAAAATCATATTGATACCTATCATGAATCACATGTATCATTAACACCTTTCAAGGTTGAGGTAATGGGTATCAAAATACATAAATGCCATGGGGAAACCAAGGAAAATGATATCCAAGATCACACACACACACACACACACACACACACACACACATAGAGTTCATTTTATTCATCAAACAAGATCATACAGAATTCAAATCTAGCTGCATCTACAAAGTGGCTCAGACACCCTCATCCCCTGTGGAGGGATCTTGAGTGAAGATTCTTTGTTAACTACAATGAGGACCATTGACTTAGGTATCTATGGTTGTGTGAGCTATCAAGATATGAAAACTTCCCTAGATTGAAATTTGGAGGCTTTACCATACACTCTCACCAGAAAGTTTCTCTAAACGGGTACAAGTAATCTTCTGGACTATGGATCGATCTGAGGAATTTTTATTAGTGAGTTTCCTACTCTTGATCAACTAGGTGTCAAAAGTATGCTCCTTCAAGTAGACTCTACAACATCACGTTGATATATTGTTTGGCTTCACTTAGGAAAAGTTCTACCCCACCTTATTACAAGTGTATCACTAATATATAGTTTATATTTAAATAATATAGAATAATCAATGATTCTTATTATTTAAATATAAACTTTATACTCTAGGTGGTTGGTTAATGTAATTAACTAAGGTAATTGAATCCGAGAAAGTTCCCCGTTCACATAAGAAGATCTTTACACCAATGATCGGTCATTTATAATATGACCATAGGTCATATATTCATATATCGAAGATCTGATCATAGATTCAAAATAATAATAATTCAAATGTGAACCATGGAGGTAAGATTATGGTAAAGGAACAAGGAATAATTTAAGTGCAGGAGGGAGTTACTAGATTGGTGCATGTAAAATTTTCTACACTCTAGTGGAAGATTTGACAGGAAGCTTAGAGACAAGAAGATCATGTGTGTGTCATTTTGTAGCCGGGGAAGAAATGCAGCTTTCTCTTTGTCACTCAGATGTGGAGAAATGGATAGCACCCTCAAGAGGATTTGATCTATCCTCACTACTTTATGGTTGTGCCTTTCAACCAGGGTGAGAGGACCCTTTTGTAGCCTGTTGTTTGTGGAGGAGATGGAGATGTCCTTCCTTGTAAAGTTATTAAGAAGACCTTGAAGAAAATATGATCAATACAACAAAAATCTAACTCTCACGAGTTGTCACCCTAGATAATGGAGATATTTTCTAAGCAAGGTTCAGGCTACTAAAGACAATGAAAACCTTGATTGCTTCTGCATGTTTTGGTAATAGAAATTATGCATTTGTACACACACAGGACAAACAGGGGTAGTATGGGTAAGATTGGTTGTTTTTAAATGAATTTTTGTGGGAGGTGAGGCAGAATGAACTTGATTCACCAGATATTTGAGAGATTTTACAAAAAATGGAAGGCTTAATCAACAGAATGCTTCAGAACAACTAAAATGTTCCTTTAACCAGAAGGTGTGCTTCAATGGAGGCCCAGATCAACACATTTTCACACAAACTTTAAGAATCCAAAATGAAGGCTCAAATTGAAAAACTTAATTGAACATTATCAACCTCTGTTTTATCATGCCTAAGATACCCTCAAAGGCTAACAAACAATCTTATCATCATGCTAGGAGTAAAGTGATTTTAAATTTGTTTATTTCACTATCAAATGAAAGCTCTTCTGATAAATGAAATTGCAAATGCCACCAAACTATCACAAGGATAAGATCTTGTGTGATTCACAAAGATTTCAATGTAAGATTGCAATGGGAACAAGAAAAACTATTTGTAGACATTCAGAAATGAAGCAGACACAATTTTTCCCAAAATCAACACAGATTAACTCAAATTTGATTAAATTCATCAGCAGGGGAAAGTTTCTAGAACAATCTCAGAGCTTGTCAATGGTTGTACACTTGCAACCACCTTGACATGATCAAATTTAACACAAAAGAAATAAACAGGTTTCTCAGATGGTTTCTCAGAAAGATGGGCTCTGTCAAACTTTTCTCTTAGGAATTAACTCCTGACCTCTAACACTCCAACCATTTGCATGAAAAATTCATGCAATTTATAACATTTAATCTACAACAGAGTTTTCCCCCCAAAACAAAAAAACATTCAAAGCACCATTGCTTGTTACGATTTTGATCATGATTCCCAGAATCAGATTTGTAAAAAAGTTGTCAGGTGCTCAGAGGGAAAATCTCTTCAAATATTTCCAGCATTCAATTCTTTCATCTGGTAAATCACTCTTCATCTCATGCACCAACTACTTCCTCCTCTAATCTGTCAAATCTGGTTTTTTGCATGCCAAGGAAGGAAAAATTGGAAAATCAGATCGAATCCGATAGTCAGATCACATCTTAATGGTAAAAGACATTTTCAGATCTTCCCCACCAAATCAAGATATCAAATTAATTCTCCTCTTCATTTGGCATGTAGGAGACATCAAGAAATCATGAAAACTCACATCTCATCTCCAGGAGCTTTGGAGTAAAAATGGCAGAAAATCAGATACAAATGCACAGTTTCCGTCGATTTCCCTTTTGAATTTGGACCGTCCACATGGGAGATCCAAGTTAAAATGGGCCTGGGGGTTCCTTTTTACCTTTTACAACTTTTGGGAAAAAATGTAAAAATTTCTCATTTTGCTCCACCCCTCTGCCTTTGAAAAATGGGCTTGACACGTGTCCCAATGTGGGTCCCAACCGCGCTTCCTTTTTACACTTTAACCCCTTTTTTCACAAAAGGAAAATTTTCCAAATTTCCCCGGAAGTCCACCCTCCGCTTTGACTTTTCAAAGCCAATTTTGACTATTATTTGTCGGGCTTGCAAGTCATTTTGATGACTTTAACCTTTTTGATAAGAGGTTCCAAGTTACCTCCAATGGCCCACTTCCCCACCTTTTGACTTTTCAAACTACCACATGTCTCAATGGCACATCTTGAGATGGTCCCCAAAAGTAGAGACCCCAAATGAGCACGGGCTCAACATGTGTCCTAGTTCAGCAGAATCTTGTTAAAAATTTGAAGGTTCAGTGGAAGGCGCCATGTGTCTAGGGTCTGAGGCAGTCTCCTTTGGCTGTTGAAAAGTCCAAGCAAAGGGACAGAGTGAGCGGAAGCCTCCAAGTGTCCTCCTGGTGCTTCTTCAAAATAAAACTCAGGGGCCGGTCCCCAAACATGTGCGGTCCCTCCACGTGTCCCAGGCCCTTTAGAAAGTTTCTTAAAAATTCTAAGGGAAAGGCCCGACGGAATCCTCCACATGTCCTCATGGCACAACTTCAAGATGGTGCCCAAGAGCGGAGACCCTGAATGAGAGCAGGTTCACCACCACATGTCCATGGCCCACCAAAACTATACTGGCTGCATGAAAAAAATTCTAAGTCTGGGAAAAGCAAGCAAAATCCTCCACGTGTCCTCCCGACGCAACTCCAAGGCCAAACCAAAAGGTGAATTTTCAAACGAGCGTCATTCCTCCACATGGACAAGTTTTGGGTTGAAGGCAAGCCATAGAGTTTTTAGAGTGCCCCACTGAGCCACATCCAACCAAAAAGGGCCACATTTCCACTGATGCAGAGATGTAAATTTGACCGGGGAAAAACACACCCGTCAAACCGTAAAAATGCAGGAAAACCACCATTTGAGCCCGGAGATGAAATTTTCTTCAAGGACAGAGAATTTGGAAATGTTATAAGGTTCAAACATGATCCTCTGAGCTACATCCATTCATGTTTCTTCAGGTATTTGGGACAAAAATGACAGGGACAACAACACAACTGTGGAAAATGGAAGGAAAGGAACAACCCGAGTTTTACACCCAATTTACAGACTCCTTCAGATGGACAGAGAAATGAAAAACAATTCTGGATCTTTAAGTGATCCTCGACCCAGGAAGGGACTGATCATGACAACCAAATGGAGGACAGAGTATTTTCAAGCACCAACACGGGGAGATAAAAAATGTGACAGAGGCCACAAACTGAGGGATTTCAATGACAAATGGGGTGAGACTAATTTGAGCACCAACATCAGCTCTGACTCAGGGATGGGCACTCCCTGTGAGTGCCACAAGAACCAAATAATAGACCAAGTGCCAAAAATATCCATTGGGAAAAGGATTCAGCTTGCAGAGTAGAAAACCAGAACCATCTCCTAAAAATGAACCAAGAAACCAACAAAACCAGGTCACCAAGGACCAGAACGAGCAAAAACACAAAAGACAGAAAGCAACCAACAAACTATACACTATACAAATGATGCTCACCTTGATTCTGGGGAATCAATCAAGGAAATGTTTCAAATGCCTGCCATTAACAGGAAATTCGAGTAATTCCCCATCCAAGTCTTTCAAGAAGAAGGTATGTTCACCAATTTGAATGTCAATGGAGTAAGGGCCCATCCATAATGCATCAAATTTACCATGCTTTCCCTTATCTTCATGCCTGCTATCCCATAACAGCACAAGATCTCCAACGTTGAAAGCTCTTGGAGTGACCTTCTTGTCAAATAACTTCTTCAATTTTTCTCTGAACTTTACATGCCTTTGGTGGGATGCCCTCCTTTCTTCATCAAGTTCAACAATCTGGTTAATGCGAGCATCATATGGACTAACTTCTTGATCTTCTAGTTGTTGAATGAACTGATATGAGGATAATTGCATATGCAGGGGCAGCAGGGCTTGAGTTCCATACACCAATTCAAATGGACTTTTTCCAGTAGCTCTTTTAACAGTAATTCGATCAGCCCAAACAACAAACTTCAACTGCTCACCCCATTTCCTTTTGTTCAGCTCCAAGGTTCTTCTAATAATCTTCAGCAAGTTTTTATTACTGGACTCAGCTTGTCCATTTCCTTGGGGATTGTAGTTAGAAGCATATGTCAAATTGATCCCATACTCTTTGCACATTGCCACCAAAGGTTTAGCTCTGAAGCTCATGGCATTGTCAGCAACAATTTTAACTGGCACTCCAAACCTGCAGATGATATGGTTCAACATGAAGTCCATGAAAATTTGGTGTGTTTCTCTCTTGGTGGGGATTTCCTCCACCCACTTAGTGAAGTAATCAGTGGCTACAAGAATCCACTTATGGCCAGCACTTGAAGGGTCTGAAATCTCACCAATGAAATCCATTCCCCATTGCTTGAACGGGGCTTCAATTGATACAGGATGCAAAGGAAGGGAGCCTGAAGCTTTCAGTCTTCTAGAAAAATGCTGGCAACTCTCACATCTTCTAACCAACAAAGTTGTATCCTTGAAGAGAGTTGGCCACCAATAACCAGCCCTCAAGATCTTGTGTGTTGTGACTCTTCCAGCAAAATTCCCCCCACAAACTCCTCCATGGAGATCAACAATTATCTTGGGGGCTTCATCTTCAGTAATGCACCTTAAGAGAACTCCCTCAGGGTTCTTCCAAGCTAACCCAAAATCAGTAATGACATATTTCTGGGAAGCCAACTTAAGAGCTCTTTTCTGATTTTTACTTAAATACTCAGGGCAGTATAGATGTCTGAGATAAAAAATTATATCTTTGTACCATTCAGAACTCATCAAATTTTCAAGGACATCCACCCTTCCTTCTTCTACTTCATTCACCTCAATAGTTTGCAAGTTTCTCTCAGCCATAAGCTTAGCTAAGCCCAAACCTCTTACCAACTTCATGGTTTGGATATCCATGTCATATTCCTGTAACTTGTTCACCCATCTGCATCTTTTTCTTGAGACCTCCATCTCTGATAAGATGTCTTTCACCATGGTGTGGGGAACATAAGCAACAACTTTAGAGCTCAAAATGTAAGGTCTGAAAACCTTTGTTGCTTTTACCAAGGAAAATGCTTGCTTCTCCATAATGGTGTATTTCAACTCAGCCCCTTGCAATGCCTTACTGAAAAAGGAATTGGCCTCTCAGCCCCTTCATCATCCTTCTGCAACAAGACATATGCAATAGTGTTCTCTGAAGCAAAAGAAAACATTTGAAAAGGCTTCTTATAATCTAGAGCTGCTAAAACAGGGGCATGCTTTAATGCTTCTTTGATCCCATTGAAAGCTTGAATGGAAGCCTCTTCCCATTTGATAACTTGGTCCTTCTTTAGCATGCAAGTAATTGGAATGGTCAACTCAGCAAAGTTTGATATGAATCTTCTGATAAAGTTTATTTTCCCAAAGAAGGACTGAATTCCCTTCTTGGTTCTTGGAATTGGGACCTTGCTGATGGCCTCTACCCTTTCTAGATCTATCATTACCCCCTCTTTTGATACAATGTGACCAAGCAACTTTTCCTTCTGCACTCCAAAATGGCACTTCTTTGGATTGAGTGAAATGCCATACTCTCTACACCTTATCAACATTTTTTCCAAGTGCTGCAAGTGATCACTTCTCTTTCTAGAAAACACAGTCACATCATCTTGGTAAACAACAATAAAATCATTAATGTAACCAGCAAAAGCAACATCCATTGCTCTTTGAAAGGTTGCTCCAACATTCATCAAACCAAAGGGCATTCTAACATAGACATAAGTTCCCCAAGGAGTGGTAAAGGTTGTCTTAATTCTTTCTGATTCCTTCACAACAACTTGATTATAGCCAGAGAAACCATCCAAGGTAGAAAGAGCTCAGAACCAGTCACTAATTGCAGCATGTTTTCCATGTTTGGTAAAGGATAATTATCCTTCATTGATGCTCTGTTCAGATTTCTAAAATCCACGCACAGCCTAATATCACCATTCTTTTTTCTAACTGGCACTAAGTTTGCAACCCAAGAAGAATACCTTGTGGGCTGAATAATCCCTCCATCCCTCAGTTTCTTCAGTTCTTCTTGCATTTTAAGAGATAGGAGTGGATTGATCGGCCTCTGTTTCTTCCTGAATGGCTTTGCATTAGATTCCAAAGGAATTTCATGTTGAAACAAATCCTCTCTATATGCCTTCAGTTCAGAATAAGACCAAGCTAGGCAATCTTGATATTTTTTCAGCAATTGAATATAGGACTGCTTCTCTTCCTTGTTGAGATTGCTTCCTAACCAGATTTTCCTTGGTTTCTCCTTTGTACCAAGGTCATGCTCCTCAACATCCCTTGAGGCTGTTATATGTCTGTTAATAATGCAATCAACATTATCAAAGTTTGATTCAAGAGCAACCAACCCTCTAGGAATGGTATTAGTTTTCAGTTGGATGATGCCTTTGCCAAACAAGGTTTCTTTACCCTCTGCTTGCACACACCATTGGCTCCCAATCAATACATTGATCAGAAAACTCCCCTTTGTTCTGCAGAAATCTTTTGACCTGAGCATCATCATCAAAAAATTTCCAATGTTTAATGTTGTCAGGGACAGATGGCCTTGTTAACACTTCAACATCATATTCACAATATGGGGACATTGCACAATTATCAAACCAAGATCCCAATACTACAAGTTTTTCTTCCATAACATTGAACTTCCTATCATGATGCACAATATTAAATGAATCAAACATCTCAATAAGATCCCAAACTGCATGCTTGTATTGTTTCATTCACTGATTTTTAGTAGCATAAAGTTTTCTAACTTGTTTGACAATTAGTTTTGAATCTCCTTTGACAATGATGTCCTTAACACCATATTTCCAAGAAATTCTCAAACCTAATAACAGTGCTTCATATTCAGCAATGTTGTTAGTGCACTCAAAGTTGAGTTTGAAAGAAAAAACAAACTCTTCCTAGCCTGGAGAAATCAGAACAACACCAGCACCATTTCCAAACTTGGAACAAGCTCCATCAAACAATAAAGTCCAAGGAGAGCCTTCCTTGTTCAAGACACTTGCACTCTTCAATTTTGTTCTCTTTACCATCAGCAAATCCAATGAAGTTATCAGCATCAACACTTGTGTACAACACTTCATAAGATGCATTGTTGGGATCTTCAATGAGGTGCAACATCTTCTTTTCTCCATACAACCTGACAAGGCTGCCCTCAATTGGGATGGTGGCATAGGACATATCCATTTGAACACTCCCACCAACACTTGTAACCCATTTTCTAGACAACAACATACCCCACTTGGCTGGGCAATCAACAATAACAACATCAAGTTTCAAGTTCTTACCTGGATAAGCTGCAAGTTGTACCACCAAACCTTTCACACATCCCACCACTGGAACTTCTCTGAATCCATGGTAGTGCACTTCCCATATGCTGTTGTTACTTTGATATCCAGTTCATTCATGACTTCCAGAGGCATAACATTGCATGATGCTCCTGAATCAAACATACAGTTGTGTAGCAATCTGTCCTTAATGATCAGAGTAGTGAAGAATGGATCTACATTTAGCTGAGACTCCACCAAGGATGTTCCCAAATAAACCTCAGGTGGTTCACCTAGTTCTTCCAATGCTGGTGGTGTTTCTAGCTCTTCAATGATTGGAGGAGTCTCCACAATGTTTACATTTCTGCCTAGGGTAGTCTTCTCCTCTTTCAGCCCCAAATACTCAAAGGCCCTTTTCTTGTGCTCAGGAATCCTAAGCAAATCAACAATTGGAACAAAAATCTTGATCTGACTCAAGAATTGGGCAATATCATAAGGAACATACTTTGGCAAGGCAGCATTGGAAGGGAGATTGACAAACTCATCAGATGGCATGGGATTTTTGATAGTTTGGGCATGAGGAGAAGTATGAATTTTGTTTGGGACAGCAAGGCCTTTGGCAGATGCATCTTTCTTAGGAGCCTCTTTAGGAATATTTGAAAGCAATGGAGTTTTTGGCTTGGCCTGAGGTCCTGCCCCTTTGACAACTTTACTTCTTGTGTTATACTCCTTTTCTTGGGCAACAACAACGTTCATCAACAACTACCTATCCTCCTCAGATGGGATTCCTCCATCATACTTCTTTATCATTAAAGCTCTTAAGTATTCAAAGTCATTATTAGGTATTTCAAAATCTTGTATAGTATCTATTTCTAAAGTATGAGAGGAAGGAAGAAGAGGTACCCAGTGGATGCAATCCCAAAAACTTGTAGCAGTTCGAGCACTTATCACTTCAGTTGAAGTTGCTCCTTGTTGTGAGCTCATGGAGCAACCCATCATGCAAACATCATCATCATTATCATCATCATAGCTTCTTCTTCTACTTGTCTGATCTACTTCACATGGAGCATGGGGCATGAAACATCTATCACACCAATCAATTACATTTGTTTCTTCAACAACAACAACTCTGGCAGCCAAAGGATCAGGCACCATTCTATTTTCCCTGGCCTGGGGCTGTTTATTTCCAAATCCAATAGGTCCCTTGCCTCTGTCATCAGATCTCTGCTCATTTCTAGGATGATTTGTAAATCTGTCTTGGCCTTGTTGCTTGTGCTGACCTTGTGAACTCTACCCAATTCCTTTCTCTTCCTAGGGCTAATTTGTATGAGATTTCTTTGACAGCCCCTGCCAAAGTTTTCACAACTTCCTCCAAATCAGTATCCTTACTTGCTTGAGGTTTTTCTGGGTTAACCAGTTTCACACCCTCCCTCTTAGGAGGTTTTCCAATTGCTTTAATGTTGTTCTCAATTTGCAGAGCCATGGTGAAGGCCTGCCTCAAATTGGTAGGGTTTTTGTCCCTCAAATAGTAAGAAAATTTCTTATCAAATGCATCTGAATACTTTATCAGACATGATTCATCACATGGCCTCAAATTAACAGGAAATCTCCTCAAGGTCTTGTTAAATCTTGTGTTGAAATCATGCACTGATTCATTAGGATTCTTCTTGATATTTTCAAACTCTGATAAAAGAAACCTAGGGTCTGTTTTATCACCATACTGCAATCTAAATGCATTATTCATTTCCATCCAAGAATCAATGGAATTATCTAGAAAAGATTTATACCAGTCCCTTGCATCTTCTTCCAAAGTATGGATAAACAATTTGATATATACATCTTCAAATTCAATCTCAAAGTCTTCCATCATGTTGATAAAAAGTTTTAAATGTTGATCACCAGTTATAGCATTATTTCCTTGGAACTTTGGTAGTCTATTTCTTACATCTTGGGGAACTGCATTTGGATAACCAGCCATCCCTCTAAAATTTATAGGACCAAAGGTATTTACAACAAATGGAGGTCTGGGTGGGGGATGGGCCATGTTGTTTTGAGGAGGTGACCTTGGAGGAGAATCAAACTGATAAGGGACAAGGGGTCTTTGAAACACAGGAGTATAACTTTCAAAATGGATATCCCCTAAAGGCTTTGTTTCTTGGAAAACCCTATCAACTTTGGAAAACACAGGGGCAGAATGAGAAGAAAACTTTTCAAATTCAAATGAAGGCCCCTCTCCAGATGGAGAATTCAATTCCACAAAAAGACTACCTGATTCAGAAGCACTTGAATGGAAATATTCAATGATAGGCTGATCACTTTCATCAATGGAGATCTCTTTTCTTGACTGCTGATCTCCAACAACTCTCTAGGATCTTCTTCCTTCTGACTTTGTTTTTCCTAGCTCTAGAAATAATGTCCTAGTAAGGATCCTTAGCGAAGAAAGATCTTCTTCCTTCCAGATTTGCAAATATTAGTAACAAATCTCACTTGATAGAGGTTAAGACACTGGTATTTATCAAAAATCAGATCAACATGGAGTCGCCACTAAGGATTTCCACCTTAGTTGTGCAAATGCACTAAAAAATATGATCTGTCAAATGTTTGTCAACACTAGAAACTGGAAATGGAATGATCTGACCTTCCTTTACCCAGATTTATCAATGAAACTTAGTGCAATAACTATAGAAACTGAAAAAATTGCACACAACACTTGTAACTTTGAACACTTCTTACAGGCCTGAACACAGGATGATGTTGAAACAATGTACTAGCACTTAGAGCATATAAGAAATGTTTACCAGGGTCTGAATATGAACTGTAATCACAATGTCCCTGGAAATGGTGCCAAAAATGGTGTTGGTACCCAAATTGATTCTCCCTCAGAAGCTGAGCAGCATCACAGATTTGACAGGAAGCTTAGAGACAAGCAGATCATGTTGTGTGTCATTTTGTAGCCAGGGGAAGAAATGCAGCTTGCTCTTTGTCACTCAGATGTGGAGAAATGGATAGCACCCTCAAGAGGATTTGATCTATCCTCACTACTTTATGGTTGTGCCTTTCAACCAAGGGTGAGAGGACCCTTTTGTAGCCTATTGTTTGTGGAGGAGATGGAGATGTCCTTCCTTGTAAAGTTATTAAGAAGACCTTGAAGAAAATATGATCAATACAACAAAAACCTAACTCTCACGAGTTGTCACCCTAGATAATGGAGATATTTTCTAAGCAAGGTTCAGGCTACTAAAGACAATGAAAACCTGATTGCTTCTACATGTTTTGGTAATAGAAATTATGCATTTGTACACACACAGGACAAACAGGGGTAGTATGGGTAAGATTGGTTGTTTTTAAATGAATTTTTGGTGGGAGGTGAGGCAGAATGAACTTGATTCACCAGATCTTTGAGATATTTTACAAAAAATGGAAGGCTTAATCAACAGAATGCTTCATAACAGCTAAAATGTTCCTTTAACCAGAAGGTGTGCTTCAATGGAGGCCCAAATCAGCACATTTTCACACAAACTTTAAGAATCCAAAATGAAGGCTCAAATTGAAAAACTTAATTGAACATTATCAACCTCTGTTTTATCACGCCTAAGATACCCTCAAAGGCTAACAAACAATCTTATCATCATGCTAGGAGTAAAGTGATTTTAAATTTGTTTATTTCACTATCAAATGAAAGCTCTTCTGATAAATGAAATTGCAAATGCCACCAAACTATCACAAGGATAAGATCTTGTGTGATTCACAAAGATTTCAATGTAAGATTGCAATGGGAACAAGAAAAACTATTTGCAGACATTTAGAAATGAAGCAGACACAATTTTTCCCAAAATCAACACAGATTAACTCAAATTTGATTAAATTCATCAGCAGGGGAAAGTTTCTAGAACAATCTCAGAGCTTGTCAATGGTTGTACACTTGTAACCACCTTGACATGATCAAATTTAACACAAAAGAAATAAACAAGTTTCTCAGATGGTTTCTCAGAAAGATGGGCTCTGTCAAACTTTTCTCTTAGGAATTAACTCCCGACCTCTAACACTCCAACCATTTGCATGAAAAATTCATGCAATTTATAACATTTAATCTACAACAGAGTTTTCCCCCCAAAACAAAAAAAAAACATTCAAAGCACCATTTCTTGTTACGATTTTGATCATGATTCCCAGAATCATATTTGCAAAAAAGTTGGCAGGTGCTCAGAGGGAAAATCTCTTCAAATATTTCTAGCATTCAATTCTTTCATCTGGTAAATCACTCTTCATCTCACGCACCAACTACTTCCTCCTCTAATCTATTCAAATCTAGTTTTTTGCATGCCAAGGAAGGAAAGATTGGAAAATCAGATCGAACCCGATAGTCAGATCACATCTTAATGGTAAAAGACATTTTCAGATCTTCCCCACCAAATCAAGATATCAAATTAATTCTCCTCTTCATTTGGCATGTAGGAGACATCAAGAAATCATAAAAACTCACATCTCACAGGAGCTTTGGAGAAAAAATGGCATAAAATCATATACAAATGCACAGTTGCCATTGATTTCCCTTTTGAATTTGGACCATCCACATGGGAGATCCGAGTTAAAATGGGCCTGGGGGTTCCCTTTTATCTTTTACAACTTTTGGGAAAAAATGCAAAATTTCTCATTTTTCTCCACCCCTCTGCCTTTGAAAAATGGGCTTGACACATGTCCCAATGTGGGTCCCAGTGGAACCACACTACCTTTTTACACTTTTAACCTTTTTTTCACAAAAGGAAAATTTTCCAAATTTCCCCCAGAAGTCTGCACCTCCACCGTTGACTTTTCAAAGCAAATTTTGACTATTCTCTATTGGGCTTGTAGGTCATTTTGATGAATTTAATCTTTTTGACAATAAGAGGCAAAAAATCCAAGTTGCCTCGATGGCCCACTTCCCCACCTTTTGACTTTTCAAACTGCCACGTGTCTCAATGGCACATCTTGAGATGGTCCCCAAAAGTAGAGACCCCAAACAAGTGTGGGCTCAACACGTGTCCCAGTCTGGCAGAATTTGTTAAAATTTGAAGGTTCAGCGGAAGGCACCATGTGTCTAGGGTCTGAGGCAGTCTCCTTTGCCTGTTGAAAATGTCTGAGAAAAGGGCAGAGTGAGCGGAAGCCTCCAAGTGTCCTCCTGGTGCTTCTTCAAAATAAAACTTAGGGGCCGGTCCCCAAACATGCGTGGTCCTTCCACATGTCCCAGGCCCTTTAGAAAGTTGTTTGAAAAGTCTAAGTATGGGAAGGTCCGGCGGAAGCCTCCACGTGTTCTCATGGAACAACTTCAAGGTGGTGCCCAAGAGTGGACCCTGAATGAGCGTGGGTCCACCACGTGTCCATGGCCCGCCAAAAACTGTACCGGCTACATGAAAAAAATTTCTAAGTCTGGGAAAAGTAGTGGAATCCTCCACGTGTCCCCCCAGTGCAACTCCAAGGCCAAACCAAAAGGTGAATTTTCAAACAAGCGTCGTTCCTCCACGTGGACAAGTTTTGGGTTGAAGTGAGCCATAGAGTTTTTAGAGTGCCCCACCGAGCCACATCTAACCAAAAAGGGCCATGTTTCCACTGATGCAGAGATGTAAATTTGACAAGGAAAACACACCCGTCAAACCGTAAAAATGTAGGAAAACCACCATTTGAGCCTGGAGATGAAATTTTCTTCAAGGACAGAGAATTTGGAAATATTACAAGGTTCAAACATGATCCTTATGAGCTACATCCATTCATGTTTCTTTAGGTATTTGGGACAAAAATGACAAGGACAAAAACATGTGACTGTGGAAAATGAAAGGAAAGGAACAACCTGAGTTTTACGCCCAATTTACAGACTCCTTCAGATGGACAGAGAAACGAAAAACCAATTCTGGATCTTTAAGTGATCCTCAACCCAGGAAGGGACTGATCACGGCAACCAAATGGAAGACAAAGTCTTTTCAAGCACCAACACGGGGAGATAAAAAAAATGACATAGAAGCCTCAAACTGAGGTATTTTAATGAAAAATGGGGTGAGACTTATTTTAGCATCGACAGGATACAAGTCCATTTTGGATCTTCCCATATTACTCAAATTTGAGTGAAAGGATGCAATATAGAGAAGCTATTTCCAACAATGGAGAATGGCTCAAGATAAAAAAAATGTCCGATAGTTTTCGTTAATCAAAGCATGGTGTGTTTTTAAAAGGAAGGAGGAGGGTTCTTTATATAACATTCAAGTTTTAGAAATCTTTACAACTTGGTGCATGTGGGATAAGTGTAAAGAAATATTAGGAATAGATAAGGTTGTTTTATAAAAGGTAATCTTGATTTATAAGAGTTTAATTATTTCATTAGTAAGTTATGGGAGTTAGGGGATGTTTTAATTAATCAAAGGTGATTAATTAATAGGTAGAGGTAAGCTTATAGAACCTAATTAGAGGAAAATTAGTATGATTTGTGGGATGTAAGAGAGGAATTTGATCTAATAAATGGTTATTTATTGGTTTATAGTTACGAGCGTAATTAATTAATAATAATTAATTAACCCAGGTAGAAGCGGATATTAATTAATGAAAGGTCATTAATCATCATCCTTAATGATAGGAAGGATAATTAATTAACGAAAGGTTGTTAATTAACGAATATGAAGAGGAATGTTAGCTAATTAGCGTAAAAGTGATAATTATTACGAAAATGATGAGAAAGAGGATAATTAGTGCAGTTATAGTAGTAAAGCTCTGTAAGTGGATTTTAGGTGTCTACAAGAAGAAGTGCACAACACACAACCTATCAGATCATGTCAATTGTACGCAAAATCCTTACATAAAATGAATGCATGACAAATGGTAGAAGAGATATAACAAGAAGACAAAAAATTAAATCCTTCATCTGACCAGATCATGACATGTGTCTTTCCTATTCATCTTGTACTACGAATTTAAAATCATCGTAAATTCTTCTACAAAGCTCAGATTCATGTACTCTTGATCTTGATAAAAATAAATTGAAATAGGATACACGATGGGATTTTAAAACTCATATTTTTGGTGGGATTTGGTAGGTGAAATGGGTAAACATTACTTCAGCCATTAATGCACATATTCAATCAGCTAAACCACTAAGATTTGATGATATCTTTCCCCCTTCCTTCTTCCACTAGCTGAATTGAGATGGGGAGGTGGATCTAATAGTGCTACAGGAGCAATTTCAGGCAGTTATTGTTGATTGTTGGTAGTTGGATTTGAAAATCTGAGTTTCCCTCTCTTTTCCTCCACTTCTACTTCCCTTTCTTCTATATATTCATGAATAATTCTCATTGTAAAATGTTGGACCCTCTTGGCTGGCTAAGTGCATTGTTCCTTGGAATTTTGATTTATAGGTCTCATATCTGGTTCATTGCATTTGGATTCCCACATATATCACAATTTTAATCAACTGTGCATTATTTGGAAGCAATATAATATAATTTTATTATATCTTATTTCCTAATTCAATAAAATATGATTATTTTATTTAAATTTGAATCCAAAGATTTGTTGTAAATGATATGCAATGAAAGATAAATGCCAAGAAAAATTTTTAAGTTTAACTATGAAATGAAATAAGAGGGGTAAGGTACTTATCTTAATTTTGATCATCCTGCAGTGAGTCTGAACTAGACAATGTGATGAAACAAAAGCATATATTATCATAATAAACCAAAAAAAATGTAGTAGATGTGGAAATGGTTGGACTGGGGCACCTGGAGAGGGACAGGGGTACACGTGGCTGCCCTAGGCTTGTTTCTAAGAGCTTGGGTCTACATAAAAGGTTGAAAATTGGTTCTGATATGGTCGTTAGGGATTCACACTTGTTCACCTTTGGTTTCCTCTATGTCACACTTGGATCACCGAGGTACCTATAAAATTGCACATAAATATCCTCCTGCAAAACCCTAAAAAATACATCATATCATTAAAAATAAAGATGAAAAATGATAGGTCAGACTATCCACAGTTATCACAATGGTGAACTTACTGCTGAGCATTGCACTACATCTCAAACCCAATGTAGTTCTATGTTCTTGTTTGTGTAATAGTCCTCCTAGGTTACCCTCATGCCAACTATGCCAAGATGGAAGGAGTTAGCTACATAAAATACAAATGTGTGGATGGAATAGAATAAACTCCCCTTCCTATATAGTGTGTATGCAAAATAATGTTCCCAAATGTGGTCCCTTGATATATGTAGATAGCTATATCTTGATAAGAATTTTCCACCCATATAATGGTATGTATGTTGTGTTTTTTATAGGGATCTCTTATTTGAATTTGAACACTAATGATCTGAGTAGTACCTCAGGATATGAGAGGGAAAACTAAAAAGACATACCTCAAATGTCAAAAATAAGATCAAACATAAAGAGGACATGGGTGCTCAGGATGGATAGGAGCACCTAGCGCTAATGTCTAGTACTAAGTGCTAGTATCTAGATAAAAGTGACAAAAAATGAATAAAGATTGACCGACAGAGATCCTTGTGACCTGACCAAAACTGAGTGTATGAGTGACAAGTGTGAGACATAAAAGCAATGAAAACCAATAAGACAAGTGAATGGACTTGGAATGGTTCATCAGTGAATACTTTTCTTACGCATGATCCATATATAAAACAACATACTTGGTGGTATAGTAAATAGTAGTAAGTGCATGATTTTGTATCTACATTTTCCCTCAGCTTATGTTAGTGAGAAAAATCTTGGTAACATAAATTAGATAGAGATACATACGTGATAAAATCTGGAGAATCCCACGTTACAAAATTAATGTAGATGGTAGAAGTATGTACCGAGTGAGAACATATAGCGTGGTGAACCATGGATCGACGTGTTAATCTAAGCGATGAAACAAGAGATGTGGGACCATTATGAGCAGTGCTAAGTGATATTTATGATTACAGTCTTAAATTATTGGAGATTTTGATTTTTTTCGTTGATGGAGATGTGATGGGGTAGGGAATGATGAGTTCTCAACCCGGTTGCATGTGTGTGAAAAACTAAGGATTTTGGCATCCTACCACCAGAGGAAGAGTGTAGGGAGAGAGGTATATTTTTACCCTGTAGCTACATCCCCAAAGGGTCTATCCACTACAAATGGGAAAAGACTAGATTTGGTTGATTTGGATCCAATTTGATTTATTCAAACATGATAACCCATATAAGAGTAGTATAGGAAAATCAATGATGTCTCATTTCTCCCACTCCACGGGTATCGTTGAAATGTGTATGTGATTACTTCCATGTTATGTCATTTGGAAGCACTCATAAAAATGTAGAATAACTTCCCATGTTAGGTCATCTAGGAAAGTGGTGATATAACTCCCAAGTTAGGTCATCTAGGAGGATGAATACGTTGTGTTATGTTGATTGATTGATATGATTTATGGATTTTTAAATGTATGTGATTGATTGATTGGTCACTCATGGATAGATTTTACACTTGTTACCACCATATTAGTTTATTAGGGGGGAATCGCTAGAAAGTGATATGAAATGTCACATGGTGTACTAGAAAATGTTTGATAATAATCAGTTAGAAATGTAGATTGATCGTGTAATGGTATAAGTGGAATTCTAAGATGACCCCAATTATATGCCTCCCTTTTGACAAAATGGGGAGTGAGGATGAGAAGGAATGTTGAGCTGAAAGTAATCATATAATGATGAAATAGTGAATGTATGATAGATATCACAAAAGTATGTTTATATTGATGGGAAATGATGTGAAGGAGAAATATTAGGTGTGAATTGTGTACAATATGGTAACATGTAGAACTATGAAGAGAATGACTTGAACAGGATAGAAATAAGAGTAATTATGCTCAACATATGAATGAAATCATGTAATGTATATTAATTCAAAGGCTAGGCGTGAATAATGACCATAGCGTGGTAAGTAATGAATAGGTACTATAAATTGTAATGTGAAGAAGTGAATAGGAAATTCATTTGATTATTGTGCTAGTTTTTTTTTGATCTCTGGGTGTGCAAAGATGCCTCAAGTGAGAGCACCACGATTGAGTTGGTTCAAGATGGTGGTAGCAGTTGTGGTGTCACATATGACAATGGAGCTAGTAAGTGTGATTTTTTTTCCAAAAAATGTGTTGATAGTAATCGCGTTTGATGATTTTTGGAAAAAAAAAATATTTTGGAATTTATTGGCATTTTGGACCTCTAAAAGAGTGGTGAAGGCCTTAATAACCTTCAGGACACTAGAACCCAGGAATGGGCGCTAGTGACCTGCTCTTGGGCGCCCAGTCCTGATTCATGGCACTGGTATACCAAAAGGCGTGGGTTGAACCAAGAGTGTTGTAGATGTCAAAATTGATGTGTGTTGATGTTATAGGTAGGTGTGTTTGGATATGTACATTGTTTTCAATGTCATGTTTGTTATTATTTTGTGGTGTGTAAAGGGACATCTATTAGAGAAAGCTTTGTGGTGGTTGTCATGTGAGTATATTTCTAGGATTGGTGTTGTCCAATGACGAGTGGGATATTCTAGACCATGTCGTCATATGACACATAGCGAGGATAGGGGATGTGCCCCATAATATGCCTATGATTAAAAATTTATGTGAGAAATGATGTATATATACTTGCACATTTTGGTTACCTACATGGGAGACGAAAATGACTCTAGAGTAAGTGTATCACATAGTGTGACTTTGTATTGTTGGTGAGAGGCTTCAAGGTATGGCCATGGATGATGTATAAAGGAATATGAGGGATACTATGCAATATTTTATGGGGACCTAAGTTCATACTGAGGTCTATATTAGCCTACATGTTATTTTGATATCAGGGGTTTCACGATTACGGAATTTTCTTTCCGTGATGATTTCTTTGTCGATTGCAGTGGAGAGTGGTCTTGCAGACATCCTATATAATATGCATGAAATCTACTAGGACGATAGTATGAGGTATTCCTAGGCACCCACTCGTACAGATATCTATATGGGTTTATATAGGAGGAGCATAGGGGTGGTATTGGAGTTACCAAATTATTACATGTATGGGCCTATCATAATATTGTGGTGTTGAGGCTAGTTGATGGGCCAAAAGGAGATTCGGCGAGGCTAGATATATTTTTCAAGATATGGGTAGGTGTTTGTTGTAGGAATATGGATACATAAACCTATATAGTGATGTTAGATCGCATGGTGCTAGGGCTCATGATATGCAGGCCATACCGAGACTACATATGACAGCTAGAGAATGCAGTAGAGCTATGATATATACAACGGATTATGGCGATGTCATGATGACTAAGAGGATATGTATGAGAGACGTATTAGGGCACTAATATGAGGGTGGCTGTCAGGGAAAATTTTAGTGGCGAATATTCAGGCGAATATTCCATTTTTGAAAATTTTGAAAAGGCAAATTTTTTGGCACGGGTTATGACCTGTTCATGAAAAATTACACTTTAATTTTTTTTAGGGGTCGGCTTCGCCTACCCTTGAAAAATATCCCCTATATAAACCTAGATTATTCGCCAGGTAGAACACTTCTACTTCACATTTTTCAACAATATGATATATCCATTATAGATGCGCGACAAGGGGGTAAGTTATTGATGCGCGACAAGGAGGGTTTGCAGACAAGGAGATACTCAAGATATTGATGCATAGTAGACGCATGACAAAGATTTTGTTGACGAGCGACATGGAGGATGAGCAAGAAGAGGGCAAAGGTTGTAGATGCGTGACAGGATATTTGCTGTCACGCGTAGGACGCCGTCACTACCAATAGAAATAGGCCTTAGTGACGCGCGTGTACACGCGTCACTAGGGCCTATTGCGCGCGTCATCACTAAGGCCTATTGACGTGCAAGTGATGCACGTCAATAGGCAACGTGGACGCGCGTCAATGCGTGCGTCAATAGGCCTAGTGATAAGGCCTGACCGCGCGACAAGGAGGTACAACAGATATTGACGCATAGTGCACGACAAAGAGTTTGTTGATGTGTGACAGGAGATTTTTTGATGAGAAAGCAGAGGTCAGAGGCTGCAGAAGCACGACAGGAGATTTTGCTATGTACAAATTCCTACCTTACATGGTGGGCATCACATTGGTGGGTACTGAGGTTTTATTTTTGATTTTTATTGATGTGGCGGGAGCACCGCCAAGAGGAGTAGCATGGAAAGCACATGCCCTAAATAGCATAATATCAGTGATATTTTTTATTTTTATTGATGTGGCAGGAGCACCGCAGAGTGTAAGTATTTGTATATTTATGTTTAAGATTCTTTATTTGGTTGTGTAATTTTCATTATTATTTAACTTGATGTTATATGGATGTAGGTGATGTGTATTGGTCATTAATTATGGATGCATCCATCCACACATTGACATGGAATGTGCCCACCGAGGAGCTTGTGGGTGGAGTCATGCTAGAGAGTGTAGATGATATTTTAGGTGAGCATGCCCATTTGTTTTAGCTAGTGGCAATAGCACCAGTGACAAGTACCATGCTACTGAGCAAGACGGACGAAGTGCATGAGGAGATATGACAGGTGAGAGAGGTTGTAGGTGGCGTTCATTTAGAGTATGATGTATTTGTGTGTTTTTTTGAATTACAGGGTCATTTTGTAGAGTGGGCAGCATAGGTGACACTTTTATGTAGGTAGGTGGATAGATATAGGGGTTACAATCAATGGCGTAGAGTGAGTAGTGAAGCTTCTACTTCTATATCTCTCACAGTGGCATATAGTGATAGTGATGATGAGATATATATTGATGTATTGATGTAGGGGGGTTTCCCCCCAGTGATGATATTTTTTGTAACTATTATTGTGAATGATATACATATATAGATGGACTTATTGGCGTATGATCGTGATGATGTGATGATGTGATGATGATGTATGATTTATTTATTATTATTTCTATATGTGATGTGTGATGCATTGAATGTTGTTTTTATTTGTTGAATTGATTTATTATGGGTAATAGTTGATATTGTGGAATTTGATTATAGATAGATAAATGATGATATATTGTATATGATGATAGATTTCTAAAAAGGGGATTGTATGTAGGCATAAAGTTGTGATGAATGAAAAAGTAAAAATGAATAATCAGTAAAATTATGAGATGGTCATAATAGTGTAGTGAAGCACGTGTTAGGATGATGAAGAGGGGGGAATAATAGTGATTCCCCAAAGTTTATAGATGATAAGGTTCATTTATATAATACCCCTTAAGAGTTAAGAATGAATTGTAAAGCAAGAGTGCGTCATCAGGAAGTGATATGATAGTGTGCCCGATATATATTGATCGATAAGGCATGCAACCTAAGAGTGAAGAGAGGTTATTATTGTAATAGATCCATCAACAGTCATGTAAGATTTGTAATAACACAAGTGCATCATAAAAGGGTAAGGAGATAGAAATCCCCTACCAAAGACCAAACAAGCGTGGAGAGTTGGAAGCGTTTGGAGTCAAAGAAGCATGAGTGTAGGAACAAAACTAAATTTCACATAGAGTGGTGTTGATGATGGGTGATGAAATGGTGGGAAGAGGAGATACCAAGGGATGTGGAAGCCAATGTGTTGTAGTAGCATGATGCATCAGATGAGATGGTGTAGTGGTGGATGGATGATATGGAGAATGTGCATGAGAAACAACTTGTGGTGGTAGGTAAATAATAACCTTAGAACTAGAAAAGGGAGATAAATCAACTAGAGTAATAGTGTACTTGTGTGGTAGTGGAGACATATACCTCTTATGAGAGTGATAGCCAAAGTAAATGACACCCTTATCTTTTAATGGTTACAAACAGTCATGAATGGTGTAACAATCATTGTCACAATCTTGAGGGCCATTGATATGCAATGATAATTGTAGTAAGGTTGATCACGTTGGCATTGCAAGAGATGAGGTGGATGATGATGATTATAGGGTAAATAAATAAAAATATTGTTAATCAAGGTACGTAAGACATCATAAGGCCTAGTTTGATGAGAAAAGTGTAATGGTTCCTGTGAAATAGTTGTGAAACAGGTGCAGAAGTTAGAGGTGTAGTCTGACGTGGTGGAGGAGATGAAGGATGGTTATGTGGCATAGAGGAATGAAATTTTTTTTGAGGTAGAGGAGATAGATACCTAGGAGGATGCACAACAGATGGATGTGGAGAAGGAGCTAGATGGTACAGTAGTAAGATAATTAGGAGGAGGATCTATGACATGTGCAGAAATGAGGTCCTGCTCTAAATCAATGACCTTATAACATAAGAGTGTGAATGATTCACATGTATCATATTGTAAATGTTGTTTCAAATCAGAAATCAAGCCCTGACAGAAGATGAGGTGCTTTTATAATTCAATAGACTGGAAGAATAACTTATGCATGCAAGTATTGAATCGCAAAATGTAATCAATGATAGGCTCGGTTTTACCTTGATGTAATCCAGGTAAATGATTGTATGTAACTCTAGGGATGTTGTTGAGTATAATACATAAAAGGAAGGCTTCTTCCATCTCACCATAGGTATTAATAGATCTAAATGGTAAATGTGTGTACCATTGAGAGATCTTCATCAGTAAGACTATGGAAAAAATATTTGAGCAATAACCGATCATTAGAATAAGAAGTCATAGCTAAACGATAATGTTGAAGATGCAAATATGGATTTCCAGTACCATCAAAGAATGAAAATGTAGGTGTAATGAAATCCTTAGGAAATGTTGAATCATGAATCTTTTTCATAATAGGATTTCCATGCAAATTATTATTATAGATAAAATTATAATAAGCCTTTCTTTCTAGTGTGAAAGATTGGACTTGAGATTGTAAGTGGTGCATAACATGCATGAGTAATAAGATGTCAAATGGAGGAATGGTAGAGGATGGAAATAGTGTATTGATTGGTTGCAATTCACCATTATGAGTGATCATAGGAATGTCAAGAGGACACATAGAATATTTCAATGCTAAGGGCACACTAAATATGGGTGCCAAAGAAGTAATAGGAAGTGAAGAACATTGAACATCAATAGAAACTATAGGACTAGCATTGGAAACATCATTAGGATATGATGTAACAGAAGGATATGAATCATGGATGGTAGTAAAGAAAAATCTCAGAAGATGATGAAAGTGGAGTAGGGGATTCACATTCAATAGTATACAAATAAGTAGAATCATGACTATCAGGTGCCTCATAAAAATCAAATAAAGATTCAGATGAAAGGATTCCATTGAGCTTATCATCAACATATAATGAAGGAGGAGGAGCTATTATGAAATACATCATGAGAAACATTTTCAGAAATGGAAGGAGTATGAGATGAAACTATATAATCATCTAAAAGAGTATGAGAAATAGTATCATGCACATGTGTATTGTCTTCTTGTTTATTAGCTACAGAATTATCATCAAGATTAAGCATAAAACTAATAATAACATCATCTAATTTCTCATTAGAAATAACAGAAGGAGGAGTGTGGTTTAATGAATAACAAGGTTTATAACTAGAAAAGCTTACCAGATCATCAAATGATGTTAATGGTAGAATGATCAAATCTAGTAGGCATATTGCATTCATTAGCTAAGATTTGTCTTTGAGTATCATTTGGAAGAATAAAATTTCCATATAGAGCGGTCAGTTCAGTTATGGTTGTTTCATGATAGATAGGATTGAAACTCACATGAGGCATGACTAGCTAAGAATGAGAAGAGTTATCCTTAGCCATTAGGGTTTGAGTGGATCCTAGGGAAAGAATTTCTAAGCTACGGGTTCACTTAAATTATTTAAATAAAATATGATTACTTTATTTAAATATGAATGTAAATATCTGTTGTAAATGATATACAATGAAATATAAATGCTAAGAAATTTATTTAATTTTAAATATGAAAGGAAATAAGAGGGGTAAGGTACTTATCTTAATTTCACTTATCCCACAGTGAGTTTGGATTGGACAATGTGATGAAACAGAAGCACAAAATGTTACAACGAACCATAGAAAAATGTAGAAGAGGAAATTAGTTAGACTGGGGCGCCTAGAGAGGTACAGGGGCACCCACGGATGCTCTAGGCATATTTATAGGTGTTTGGGTCTGCATAAAAGGTATGAACTTGATTCTGATATGGTCACTACAGCTTCACAATTGTTCACCTTTGGTCACCTTTATGTCGCACTTGGATCGTTGAGGTACCTATAAACCTGCACATGAATATCCTCTTGTAAAATCCTCAATAAGACATCACATCCTAAAAAAGAAAGATGTAAAATGTGAGGTCGAACTCTCCTCATTTGTCACGATGGTGAACTTATGACTAATCACTGCACTACATCTCACACTCAATGTAGTTCTATGTTCTTGTGTGTGCAATAGTGCTCCAAGGTCACCCTTGCGCTAATGACACCAAGATATTAAATGGTAGCTAGATAAAATGTAAATGTGTGGATGGAATAGAATGAAATCCCCTTCCTATGCAAGTGTATGCAAAATAATGTGCCCAAATACAGTCCCTTGATCTATGTAGATAGTTATCCCTTGTTAAGAATTTTCCGCCCATATAATGGTATGTATTTTGTGTTTATCTAGGGATATTTTGTTTGAATTTCAACACTAATGACCTGACATGTTGACTAGTACCTCAGGATATGAGAGGGAAAACCAAAAATAACCTCAAGTGTAAAAAATAATATCAAACATAAATAAGACACGATCACCCATGATGGACAGGATCTCATGATGCTAATGTCCAGTACTAGGCGCTAGTGTCCCTAGACAAGTGACAACAATTGAGTGAACACTGACTGATATGGATCCATGTGACCTGACCATAACTGTGTGTATGAGTGAATGGTGTGAGAGATAAAATCAATATAAACTAATAAGAAAAGTGAATGGACTTTGGAATGTGTCATTAATGAATACTTTTCTTACGCAATATTCATATATAAAACAACATACTTTGCGGTATAGTAAATAGTAGCAAGTGCATGAAATGTGTCTACATTTCCTTTCCCTTGCATTGTTTGTTTTTTGTGCATGTTTTATGTCTCTTGTAGGTTTATTTTCCCTTACTTTCACTCATTTGAGTATGTTCATCCACATATTTTGGGTGTTATGACCTCCCCGTAGATTATGTTTCCCCTTCATGCATCTCCTTCTCACCCTAGTCCCTTGGAATCATAGAGTCTTGATAGGTAGATGCATTTCCCTTTTTATGAGTGGTGTTAGTAGTATGAATAGGTAGAGGAATTCAGCCTTCTCCGAAGGTCTATCTAAAGCACAATTCTCATAACTTGGAGAAATTCCCATGTTACCTCAAATCCTTAGTTCATCCTAATCTAGGACGAGTGAAATTTTGAGCTCTAATAATGTGTATGTGGAAAATGTAGTCCCTAATCCCTTGTATCTTGAGTGAGTGTTATATGGATTCCTTAATGCTCTTAGAATGTCTTTGGATGCAACCTTAGGTGGTGATAATAGATGCTTAGAGTCTGGTCCTTTATTATCGTCACATAGCTTTAGATTTATATGATTCCCTTGTTTAAATTTTTTAATTCACAACAAAAAGGATTTCCCATAAAAAAACAAGATGCCCAAAAGATAAAAGAGGCCCAAAATTGGCGAGTAAGATAAAAAGAGGTCGGGGTGCCTAGAGGGGACGAGGGAACTTGGACACAGGCATCCTAGCAAGGTGCTGGTGTTTAGAGTCAATAAATACAAAGTAATAAAGATTAGACTAGGTTTTAGGGTATTCAATACCAAAGAGGAAATAATAAATGCATAAAAGAGGCCAAAGATAGATGTCAATTACTAGTTTTCTTGCTTAGGAATCATATGAATAGTATATGTGATTAGAATCTAGAAATGTACCCAAGTGTATGATTTTTTGTCTACATTTTCCCCCACGTTATGTTGTTGAGTGAATACTCAATAACATAAAGTAGATAAGATGTGTGTACCTGATAACCATTTTTATCGATGGGGAAATCATTTTGAAGATACAATAAAAAGTGTGGAGTGATAAACAAATGACACGTGGAAGCTTAGAAAGAGGAAGTGACCCTAGGGGTGAAATGTGTGGTGTCATGGTTGTACTTGTTGTCATTTGATGAAGGGATTATTCTTGTTTCATATTAAGGATGGACATGTAAAACAAGAACGAAAGTGTATTCAAAGTCATGTGTTATGAAAAATCTATAAAGTATGCATAAGTATGTAAAAATGTACAAAAGTAGTAAAAGGAATGTGTGTACCTGATCAGTGATGAGTGAAAAGGGATATAAAATGTCTTGAACTACTATAGAATAATAATTATTTTGTGTTATCTCATGCAAAGAGTGAGTTTTTTGGGATATCTCATGTGAAGAATGATTTTTTTGGGAGATCTCACGCCACGGAGGAAGAGTGTTGGGGAGAAAGGTCTAGTGTTATTCTACATCCCTGACTACTTCCCAAAATTTATACACCAGTGCAGATGGTGTGATCTTGTGTTGTTTCATGTTCGATCAAGTTTGATCCAGTTTGATCTAAGTAGAAAAATAAGATAGAATGCATTCTTATTACTGGAGGATTGTGCATGTACTATGAAAAATTCTATATAAACTACTAAAATTGTGCCAATATGAGAAAGTAACTATAACTGACCCTTGGTCATACATTCCCAAGAAAGGTCAAGAGAACATAGGCATTCATGTTTGTATCTAGGAGCTAGTGTCTATGCTAAATTGAAGACCCAAATTAGAATCAAGGTCATTTTGTGTTTGTAACTCAATTTTGTTCTTAAATTGTGTAGGCCTATAATGAAGCTATAAGATTTTGTATGGGGTGATTGATTCACCTAATGTATGACCCCCTCATTTTAGGTGCATGTGATGTTGTTATAAATATGCAACTCAAAGGAGATGATTTGAAATTTATCTGAATCTGATACCCTATAGGGTAGGGAATACGCATGGTAGAAACCAATCACATGCAAACAAAATGGTTGGAAACATATTTTAGTAGAAAGTGATAATTATGTTATAGAAGACAATCTAAACAAGCAATATCACAGATAAAGTACACCATGAAAAGTGGGTTTCAAACATGGTACATCACTCACAATGTCCTAATACAATTAGGGTTGAAGCAGCCAAAAACATAAAAGCAATGAATAATCAAGACATAGGGAAAAGCCTACAAATAATGGCATACATTAGAATAAAAGAGCAAGAAAAGTGTAACAGATAACCATGGTGGAAAATAGTTCCTGCAAGGTAAATGTTGCACATGAAGCACCTATTATCATGTTAGAAAGAAAAAAAATGTTAAGTCGTGTATATATCAATATAGTAGCGTGCTAGTAAGAATAACTAGTAGTATAAAATGAAAAAATATCACCTATGATGTGCAAGAGTAGAAATGTAGATGCCCCCAAGAGCCTCAGTGGGAGTGGTAAGAGGTACAGTTCCAAGAATCATTGTTGCATGTAGAGATCTATAGAAAGTATGCATTCAAAACTAGAGAACAAGTGAACATGCATATGTATATAGAAAATATAATGATATACGAAGTATGTGCCTAGCATGAAAAAAAAGTGTACATGTAACTAGTATAAGTAAGCAATAGTATGTGTAACCAAGAGATGTATTATGATGTGAGTGTGAATGGAATGGAATGCAAATTGAGCATGATAGGATCAGCATTCCCCCTGAGTGAATGTGGATGAAATATGAGATGAGGTTCATTTATAAAATACCTCTCAGAAGTCAAGAATAAACCATAGAACAAGAGTGCATCATTAGGAAATGGTTTGATAATGTGCACTAAATAGATAGATCATGAAGCATAGAGCGTAAAACATGAGTGATGTGAGGTTCATTTCAGATTTAGACCCTCAACATTTGAGTATGAACCATGGAAATAGAGTGTTTCATAAGGTGATGACGATACAAACTGACTATCAAGTTTTTTAGGACGCATGAGAAATAATAGATGTGAAGCACAGAGCATAATAGTATAAATGTGAAACACCTGATAATGCTAAGAGGGGGGAGGAAGTAAGCATGATACCCCCAAGTGTATAATTATGAGTAAGATATCCAAAAAAATTGAAAGGAAAGGTTCCTCTACCCTATGCTTATGAAGAAAAGGCATAAGACCATGCTCTAAGGTCAATGATGTATGATACAAATGATGTGTCAGTGAATGAGACCTATATGCATGAGGCCTAGGAGGTGATGAACACCATGTGAAGGATACCGAGGAGGTGATGTCCACCTATTTGAAGGAGACCAAAGACATGATATGCACCTATGTAAAGGAGACCAAGGAGGTGATGTGAACCTATGTGAAGCAGAACGAAGAGGTTATGTGTACCTATGTGAAGGATGCATCTGAGTGGTGGATCTAGGCTGATGAGATGGACTAGTGGACTAAATAGACTAAGTAGATTGTGTACAAATGGGTCAGATAGGTGTAGAAAATGCCTTAGATATGAAATTCCCTATGGACCTAGATTCCTTAGCTAGTGCAATAAAAACCTTAAAAGGAGGTTGTGGACATGGTGTGCATGGCGGAGAAACCTTTATGGTGATAACTTTCTTATTGTGAATGAATTTGAGACACAATTGATTCATGGAAATGATATCCTTAGTGGCGCAAAGACATGGAAGACCTAAGAACATGTCACAACCTTTGATTAAAGGTGTCGCAACAAATGGAACAAGTATGGTGAGAGGCCCACCTATAACTAGAAGATTGATGAAACCATAAGATTTGGGAATTAGAAATGAGATATGATAGATTAGTAAGTTGATAGTAACAATGAGTGTAATAGAGCACACACCCATATGAATCGGTTGATTTTTTGTTCTATTATTAATAGAATGAGGTCTGATTGAAGCATGAATAAGTAATGTATTATAAGAAAATGTGGCATGATAATCATGATTAGATAATGGAAGGAACAGTGGAGATGCGTCAACATTAGAAACAAGAAAATATAGAGCCACCAATGAAGGAGGAGGCACTGCATGATATGTATGATTAGCTGAAGAGTTAGCAGCTTCCTTGTCATGCTTAAGGAGAGGGTAATTAAATATTTTGAGATTTTTTTTCATTGACCAACGTGGATGCCAAAGGCTCAAGGTGATCAATTATATTTTTGTCGATGACATATTGAATAAGATGTTGAAGTTTGATGATAGTCACATCAAAAAATTTCGTTATAATTATTTCCTTCAGTGTGAGATGGACTAAGCATAGGAGTATGCGTAGTGAGATTTCTCTTGAGAGGTTGTGGCAATAGAATATATAGAGCACAAGTTAATTTCATGATTGTACACTTTGGAGGTTTCCTTTGAATATTTTTAGGAATAGATATAATGTTGATAGTAGATTTTACTTCAGTGGGCTTAGTAGATGGCTTGAAAGTTGATTTTTTTTTAAATCGATTAAAAGATGATGAATCCTAATCATGGTATTTAATTTTTCCCATAGAGATAAGTTTTCATTCACATAAATTAAGAGTATATCATAACTAATCAAATGAAGGAGATGTCTCCAATATAACACTCTTACAGAGGTGGTAAGAGACTTTGGACAGATATTAAATTTCAAAGTCCACAAGTATATTAGACATCTTAGCTAAGTGGTTCTTATATCGTAACAAAAAATCTACTAGATGTTCATTGATGAGTGGCATCAATCCTCTTCATTAGTAATGTCAATGCTTGGCTTGTTTCTAATGGTTGTATGAAATAGTAGAAAGAGATCTTTATAAAACAACTCCTTCAAACACAATCCAAACTTGCAGAAATAGAAAAGCACACTTGCAGAACACTTGCATAAAATAAATCACACTTGTAGAAAGGAAATTGTTGAATTGAAATCAAATGAAAAAAAAATAAGAAACCTACATGTTCATAAAATAAATTGTACGAAAAGAAATATTACATGACATAAAATCATAAATTCACAAAAAAAAATTACATGATAAAGAAATAAACATAAAACATTGATCCATCTTCCTTGGAATGAGTGGCCAGCTCATTCCTTGGAAGAGCACTTAATTGATACTCATAAACTTTAATTCAAAACTTTTAGAATAATTTTACTCAAAATATTGGAGAGAAATAATAGATTTTCATTTATTGGTAAAATATTACATACAAGAGTGTGGAAGGTTACATTTATAGTTCATGCATCCAACCAACTCCTCTTTTTAGGGAATACAATATGATCTTCTCTTTATTCTAATTTACTTAGTCCACACACCAAGAACAAACTACCTATTCTTGGGTAGATTTATTCAAAGTAATAAATCCTAAATAAAATTGACTACAACATTACACTTATTGTGGATGATATTTCTATGGCTCATCCCTTTAATCGAGGAACACAAAGTGGGAGAGTACTTAGTCAACATTCCTAATACTATTACATTATTTTCTCATCCTTGAAACATGGAGATAAAATGGAGTGCTATGTCCATGACTTTGGATTATTCTTGGAATGCCACATGCATACATGACTTTGGATTGCCACATGTTTGGATTTATATTCTTAGTTAATGACATGGAAGCAAAGAGTGGACTGAATAGTTTGGTGCTCCCTACATTACTTTGGAATAAACCAATAGAATTTCACTAGCTGGTAATTTTCGTAGTTGTGTGAAGACTTTCGGTAGTTGGGTGTTTCCGTAGCTACGTTAAGACTTTTGATAGTTGGGAATTTCAGTAGTTGTGTGAAGACTTTCGGTGGTTGTAATCTAGAGTTGTTTATGACCTATTTTCTTCACACGATTGCATTCCAACTTTAGAATAAATATCAAGAAATAACAATAAGTATATTTCAAATAGATTTCTAAAGAGATGATAAGATAAATCCTATATTCTACCTTAAATATGCTATTTTTTATTAAAACTACATCTAAATTCACTTGAAAGCTTGATTTTAAGAGAGAGAATAAAAGTGTTATTTGGTTATATGATGAGACATATTTTAGTTTCATCATTTCCCCCACACTTAACTTCTTGCATGCCCTCATGCAAGCTACTGATATTCCTTTAGAATTTAATTTTGTCAATACTTTTGTATCTTTCAAATTGTCTTCTCCTCTTTTCATGAAAAAATAAAACTGATATTTCTAGAAGTAAAATTATTACTTCTTTCTTATTCATGCTCTTGTGAGGTTTTTCTTAGATAATGTAGAGAGAGTTTTTCCCACACTAAGCTCTTTGTTTTCTCATGAATTCTTCAAAAAAAATGGAAGATAGTTAGTCTCCCCCACACTTAGCTTTGTGCATGCCCTCATGCAAACTATTTTTTTTAATTAATCAGCTTATAGATCCCAATTTTTGTAATCTGGAAAGACGTCATCTACATCATTTTCTTTATTACTTGACTTGATCAACACATGTAGATCTTGACAAATTTCTCTCTTTTTCTCTTTTTTAAGCTTTCAATAAGTGAATCTATTTGTACTTAAAACAACAAATAACAATATTTGAGAATAGAAAAATAGAAGTTATTATATCATACTCAGTAGTTATCCTTACTTTCATCATGTTGTATAACCTTGATTTCCATCTGTAGATGAACAAAATAAATAGATATAAAGTCAAGGCCTCTACAACAGAGAACTTTTTAGTAGAAAATAATTTCATCAACCAAGTTAGCATAAGAGAACCAGTCATATGGATCCAAGAAAGACTTTTAAGTGTAATTGTTTTGTTTGGGAAAAGTAGCCATTTGTTGGTTTTCAAATTTCCCCTTTGTTTTTTTTTAGTAATTGGTCAGCCAATAAACTAGTTTTTTAACCAATAACTATCTTTTTGAGAAATGTCAACATGATGGAAAATCAATAAGCAATCTTCCAGAGTGTCTACATCATTCAACCAGTTTAGAAAGTTGATTTAGAAATTGAGAAACAATGGTAAACTGTTCTGGGAAATAGGATGGTTCATGGACTTCTTCATTTATTGGAAATGGATGTTTTAATATGAGAGGCTATGGGTATGATCCCTGAGTAAAAAATGGTATGTTAACATTTCAATTAGCATATATTGGTTAAGCCAGTATTTTTCTACAGTCATGAGAAGGATTAACATTGACTATAAAATATCAGAGGAATTTTTAGTGGTTTTAGTAGATTGGAAAATGAGGTTTAGAAAAAAAATTGAACAAAAACTGAGACAAAAAGGGTAGCATGGAATGAATCAGGTACTTAAAATGAGGAGTATTAGAAGAATATTTGGATGCATCATAAGATTTTTATTAAAAAAACAATCTTCAACATGTTATTATTTTTAGAAGTGTGCATTCAAAATGTGATATCTTGGTCATTTATTAACAAAAATGAGTGTCAAAATGTTCTAAGAAAGCTCAGATCATGTAGAACAAGATATAAAAAATGTTTGAGCTATTTCTTTATGAGTTACAAGTAGTTTAGATCAGAAAACATTATTATCAAAACATTCTTCAACATGTTTTTTTTTAGTAGCGTTCATTCAAACTGTGATATCTTGGTTTTTTCTCAATGAAAAATGAGTGATTCAAAATGATCTGGAAATATCATATCATGTAGAACAAGACCTATAATTTTTTTGAGTTATTTCTTTGTGAGTTGCAAGCAGTTTGCATCTGGAAAATGTTGTTATTTTTGACATAAAAACTCCTTATCAGCTGAATCTTTTTCTTTGACCTCCTCTGCAATGCCTCATTTCTTTTTGCACTTTTCCTCCCAATCTGTTTGTACAAATATTCCATAGAAATATTTGTCTCTGTTAACCTATAAAAAATGGTATTTCTTCCATGTATGAATTGTTATTTAATCTTTTCAGAATTAATAGTACATGCAAACAAGAAATATTTTAGAATAGGAAAACCTTGTTGAATGAAAATAATAAACATGAAATGATGTTTCTATTTTATTGAGGGGGTGGTTGCTTTTGACAATATCTGGTAGGTTTCTAAATCTAATTGCAGAAATAAAATTTAATCTCTTTGCAAAAAAGAAATATTAATCTATTTTACAGAAGAAAAAAAATTAAATAAACGGCCACTAAATACTTCTTGTCACATAATTTTCTAAGAGGTATTCTATTTTCACTAGAATATTCTTTTAGAAAAATATGAGTCTCCTAATAACACCATGATCCCTAAAAATGGTGCCAAAATGATGAGTGTCGTCAGTCCTCTTCATTAATAATGTCAATCTAGGGTTGGTGTTTGATGGATGTATACAATAGGAGAAATAGATATTTAGAAAAAATATCCTTCAAACATAATCCAAACTTGCATAAATTTAAAAGAACACTTGCAAAAATGGAAAAGTACACTTATAGAAATTAAAATCACACTTACATAAAAGAAATCACACTTACATAAAGGAAATTGTTGAATTGAAAACAAATGAAAAATAAATAAGACACATGTAGGTTCACAAAAGAAATTGTATGAAAAGAAAGATTATATGACATAAAATCATAAATTCACAAACAAAAAGAAAATTATAGAATAAATAAATAAACATAAACATTGATCCATCTTCCTTAGAATGAGTGGCTAGCTCATTCCTTGGAAGAGGACTTAATTCATACTTGCAAACTTTAATTCAAAACTTGTAGAATGATTTTACTCATAATATTGGAGAGAAAGAATGAATTTTCATTTATTGGTAAAATATTACATACAAGAGTATGGAAGGTTACATTTATTGTTCATGCATCCAACCAACTCCTCTTTTTGGATGATATAATATGATCTTCTCTTTATTCTAATTTACTTAGTCCACACACCAAGAACTAACTACCTATTCTTGGGCATATTTATTCAAAGTAATAAATCCTAAACAAACTTAACTGCAACAGTCCACTTATCATGGAAAATATTTCTACAACTCATCCCTTTAATTTAGGAATTCAAAGTGGGAGAGTACTTATTCAACATTCCTAATACTATTCCACTATTTTCTCATCCTTGAAACATGGAGAAAAAATCGAGGAGTGCTAAGTCCATGATTTTGAATTATTCTTGGAATGCCACATGCATACATGAATTTAGATTTCCACATGTTTGGATTTATATTCTTGGTTGATGACATGGAATCAAAGAGTGGATGGAATAGTTCGGTGCTCCCTTACATTACTTTGGAACAAACCAACAAACTTTCACTAGATGGGCATTTCCGTAGCTGTGTGAATACTTTCGGTAGCTGGGCATTTCCGTAACTTCATGAAGAATTTTAGTAGTTGGGCATTTCAGTAGTTGCATGAATACTTTTGGTAGCTACAATCTAGAGTTTCTTATGACCTATTTTCTACACACTGTTGCATTCCAACTTTAGAAGAAATATCATGAAATAACAATAACTATATTGCAAATAGATTTTTAAAGAGATGATAAGATAAATCTTATATTCTATCGTAAATATGTTATTTTTATTAAAACTACTTCTAAATTCACTTGAAATCTTGATTTTAAGAGAGAGAATAAGAGTGTTATTTGGTGATATAATGAGACATATTTTAGTCTCATCACTCATTAGATCCTTGTTTAATTTGTGCAAGTTGAGCATAGGAGACCTTAGAACATATATTGATTGAAAAATGAGCGAGAAAAGCATTGGCCAAATACGTAAATGATATTACCAAATAGACAGGTAGATCATAGAACCAACACAGAACATAATATTTGAGGCTTCTAGGAAATATCTTTGCTAATAAAATATTATCATCCAAATAATATAGACATGCCACATGAAATTATCGAAGATGCTCTTATGGGTCACTATGGCCTTTAAAGGTGGGAAGCTTATGGGTGACGAAATATGGAGGAAGTGGATAGGATAAAATGGTGGGTGTCAAAGGAGTGTGAAGGAACAAAGTGAAATCAAGATATGGAGATGCACAAGAAGTAGCCATTTGAAGTTGATGAATTTGAGTCTGCAAATCTAGATATAAAGAAGTTAAATCAAGAGTGTTTAAATAAGAGTTGGGTTGTATAATAGAAGTATTAGGTTAAATTATGGAAGTGATAGTAGTGGGAATGGAAGGTAGGGAGATGAAGGGATTGAGTGGAGTACATGGCAGTGAAGGAAGAACCAACAAGGGATGGAGAAGTAGAATCTCGAGAGTTTTTATCAGTAATCAAATCATGGAGAATATGTGGAAGATGGGTGAGATTGTTATGCAAAGCTTGCTAAAAATTTGTAAGCTTGTCTAATTACTCTTGATCAATGTTGGTGTCCTCATCATATGATTTATCACTATCATATATTTCAATTTTTTCAAGAGGGACATTTTGAGAGTTACCAAATGGGTTTTTAGATTTAGTCATTGATTTAGAAACCCTACAGAGTAGATAGAGGGGGCTCTATATGTGTAAAAAACCCCAAAATGACCACTACGGGAGATGGGCTTAAGAAGAAAACCCTAGAAAGAAGGTTGGATTTTAGCGATGGGTTCACCTAATGATTCAACAAAAATAAAATTATGTTAAACCCTAATTGTAGAGTCACATAGTAAAGCAAAAAACTGACACAAACAATAAGCTAATGAAAATTGAAACCATAAAATAAAGAGAGGGAATAGAAGACTTAGTGGATTTTTTAATAAATCCCAAAGTGTTTTGGATTGGAGGAGTGATGAACAAGAGGAGAATACTTTTGCAACCGAGTACATAAAATCCTGTAATTATTGAATAATCCTAGACCAGGGTGTCTAGACTGGTTCAAGGGTTCTTAGCCACTAAAGACCTATGTTGGGTGCATGTGACTGTGAAAATGATCAAAATCTAAATCTCTCCTATGTCCTAAAGTTTTCACTAGTTTTTGACTTTGGTACATTGAAGGTTGATTTCAAAATTCACCTGTAACTTGAAAAAAAAAAATGATATCCTGTAAAACCCCAAACTGTATCAAATCCTAAAAAAAGATACAAATAGGGATTTTAACTGACCCCAACACTCACTCGAAAAAGTGAATTTATAACCAAGTTTTGCACTACATCTCAGACTCCATGTATTCCTTATGTGTGTAGAAATTGTTGCCTAGGAATGTTTTTGTAAGATGCACTTAATATCGAGTGATAACTAGATGTAGAAATGTAAATAGATGTGTGGATGGAAAAATGAACTTCCCCTCTTATGCATGTATATAGAAAAGGTAGTCCCTTTTCCCTTGAGTGAGTGCTATATGGATGCCTTGATGCTCTTAGAATGCCTTTGGATGCAACCTTAGGTGGTGATAATAGATTATTAGATTTTGGTCCTTTATTATGGTCACATAGATTTATATTTATATGGTCCCCTTGTTTTAATTTTGTAAATGACAACTAAAAGGACAACCCATAAGAAAGAAATATGTCAAAAATATAAAATATGCCAAAAACATAAAATATGCCAAAAAGAGGTGAGTAAGATACAAATAGGTCCAGGGCGCCCAGAGGGGACAAGGGCTCTTGGGCATTGGCATCTTGGCTAGCCGCTGGTGTCTAGAGTCAATAAAGATAATGCAATAAATATCAGACTGAGTTATAGGGTGTTCAAGACCAAAGAGGAAACAAAAAAGATAGAAAAGAGGCCAAAGATAGGTGTTAATTACTATTTTTCTTACTTAGGAATCATATGAATAGTAGTATGTGATTAGGACCTAGAAATGTACCCAAGTGCATTATTTTATGTCTACATATTGAGGAAATATCATATCTTCCACCTGAGATTTAGAAATTCCTTGACCAATTTCCTCAATACAAGGGGGAACCTAAATCATTAATCTACAAGATTCTTCTTGATTATCTATGTAAGAAACTTAACAATAGGGTAGATAGAGGGAAGGCTACTATGACAAGCTCTTCTAGGAATGCCTCTATCTATGATTCTACTAATATTATCCTCCAAATCATAGATAAAATGAGCTAGCAATAAACTTCCACTACAACTCAACTTCTTCAAATTCAAACCAACATGGTTCAAATGGTTAACTATCCCAAACCTGAGGCTCTTGGGGTACAATTCCCTCTCCCTTACCTAATGGACCTAATGGGCCACCTATTTCCAAACCTCCCATTCACAACAAGGTCTTGCGTGTAACACCTAATTTTCATTACTTCAAATAACAGGAATTTTTTTTATCTTCCCAAAACTAACATATGCCTTCAATGAATAAAATGTACATACTAACATTTAAATCTAGCAATTTTTAATTAGAATTATTTTGATAATAATCAATAAAGCATGTGCATAGTTATGGGTCAACTAGATTCATCGATCCCCCATAAATTACTCTTTCAAGTCTATATACAATGTATACCCTTTAGTACCCTTCTTGGATTTGATTTTACAAGTGTTTCTCTAAGTGTCTACTTGGGATTCACTCAATCACATCCCATCTGCCATCTCACACATTATTTATGACTAGATGAACTTGATAGTGTAATGACTTACACTACTTTGGCCAAAGTTTATGAGTCATGTGTTGCATGCTCAGTTTCTAGATGGCACATTTGTCAACAAAAACATGTCCCATCACCATGTCACTTGGTTCATTTATCAGAATTGAATCCGTTAGTTGAGTTAGATTAATTTCAAGCAATGCACAAGATACCAAAACTTGTTCATCCCGTGCAACGAAGCATGATTGTGCCAACTTAGGTTTCCTATGGGAAAGAAATTGCTCACGTAACAATTTGTGTTGACATGTGACCAATCCCTTCCCTATATCCAACATAATTTGGTAGCGAGGTGACTTGAACAAATAGGTAAAATAACCTTCGCATCTTATCATAACTCAATTCCTTATTAATTATGACATGTATAATAAATGGAACTCGAGGGACAACTTGGGATATCCATTATATGGCATAATTCATTCAATAAATTGCGTCAATTAATGAACCCTACACTACAAAAACCATACAAATTTGGCCTGCCAGGTTCTATGCTTAAGAGTGTCGTAAATAGTAACTTAATTCATTATATTGAATTAGTTATATGACAGGTTTAACTTCCATCTTGCAGCAATGAAATATCACTTACGAATTTGATCCTAAGGTCCATAACTTAGTTTCAATGGTCATTCACAATCATTTATATAATTTTATTTGTGTACATTCATTAAGCATCATTATATAATGAGGAAAACATACTCCATTAATAATGTATCCCATATTTTACTAAGTTATGAAAATGTCGTTTAAATCATTATGTACATGTTCATAATAACTCATCAACAAAATAGTATAGAGTCATACTTATTAGTATAAATCCATTCTTAAGACTATATATTAAATACTCATCAAGCATTTACCATAACAGATGAGGTCTTGCATGTAACTCAAATAATATTCCACGTTCAAATGTTTTAGTAGCTCATAACACATAATCCTTCATATATCTTACCTTTTACCTAACTGTTTTAAAGCTAATTCACATAAGTGAGCTATTTTATAAATGTACCTAAATCAACTATATATTTTTTCACAACTCATTAAATTAGATTTTTTAAGTCATTCACAGTAGAATTCCCTACTAATTCAAAATAACTTTAACAATATATATAATCAAGCAAGATCTTTATTACAACTCAATATTCAAAATTGAATACAAAATTAATATTTATTTTCTAGAAATTATAGAATAAATTTAGAGGCCATAATGCCTTTCAAAAAAATTATACAGTGAAGCGTAAGATCACTTTTACAATCAATCAAATTATAATCAACTAAGAATCAACATAGCCAATTTAAAATCATTCCCCAAAAAATACTTAAATTCTACCATCTGTAAAAAAAATCTTAGGCAACGGTCAGTTCGAAAGAACTAGCATGGAAAATTCATCACTCTTATCTCTTACAATTTATAGCATTGAAATATTTCAATGAACATAATCCAACTATATTACCATATTCAGAATCCCATAAAGATCAATAAATGTTTCCCTTTTATTTATTTTTCATAATCCTCATAAATCGTAAGAAAAGGAATATATTATTTTCAACTCAAAGTATTCTAAATATTATAACAGATTACAAAACAAATCATAGGAATGAACTGTAAATTTCATAAACATATTCAATTATGTTTCCTCATACAATATAGGTTATAAAATTAAAATGAGGTAAGTATTATCTACTTACTAAACATTCATCAGCATCTTTACCTTCATAACGTATTCTCCTTTTTTTTCAAGGATAGAAAACAATCAACCATCAACCAAGGTTCTCATAATTTTTTTTGAGAAGAAGAAAGTATAAAAGCACTTAATTCCCCATTTTTTATATTCATAATAATAATAACAGGCAATATTCGGTAGCAATAATTATAAAATATTTCATCACAATACCTTAATATTATCAAACTACCTTAACCAAATCGAACATACTTATTCTAACTCAAAGCAGTAAAAATATAAGCTTGATTTCCAAGAAATAGGTCGAAGAAGGAACGAACCAAATCTAGGCTCGAATTGGAGTATCAACCATTCAGGCTAAGCCCATAAAGTTTCCACAAACCATATGCATTCATACCATTTGAGTTTAGCTGCAACCAAAACCCAAATGATATTAATCAATATTTTGGATTAAGAAGGTTCAAACATAGTTGGGATAAAAAAATCCCATGAAACATCGACTGTAGAGTGGTCATTTTAACAAAAAGAAGACAACCGTGAAAGCGTCAAAGTGACAGTACTGTGCTTCGACCTGGGTAAGCCATTCAACACCCATTCTTGTTTAAGTATGTATCAAATTTATCACATGTTCAAACTACATGATTCGGTACCCATTCTTTACATTTTCTAGATCTAGGTGTCATCATAGTTGAACCCGTAAGACTACTGGAAACTCGCAAGCTACACTTGTGAAACAGAGAAATAAGTTAGTGCAAGGTCCAGTGGGATAAATTTTCTAAATAAAGTGCCACTTAGGAGAATCTAGAAGAAATGTAAACTTCTTTTCCACATTTATTTTAGTAATAAATATCAGTATTTTATATCTGATACTATGTTTTTGATATTTTATTGATTGAATGACTAGAAAAACTCATGAAATTTTGTTGTTTTGGCAAAAACTTGATAAAATAATGTTGTTATAGCTTAATGAAATTATTGTTTACAGTTCTAGAAGTGGATTAATTCTAATCTTGACTTAAGATATTTTGAGTTTATGATATTTTTGTATGTGTAATTTTATCTGTTTATTATAATTCTAAGAATGATATGAATTAATCATCGGGGACGATGATACTTAAGGGGAGAGGTATGTCATACCCCATTAAGTCTATCTTGGATTAATATGTACTTTTCCGGCAGTAAGTGAAATTGTGTATGGTTATCATGCTTGACTTGATTAAATTACATTATAAACAATATGTTTAATTGTTTAATCATGTTAATTTCATTATTTATAAAGTTTATAATGGTGTCTTGATTTTACTTTGTAAGATTTCTTCTTTATAAATCCTATACTAATTCACTTATTTAGGTTCTGAAACTGTGTGCACTTAATTGATTTTATGATCCTAGTATGGTTGACTAAATTTTGTGAAGACCCTTATTAGAAAACAAGGCAAGTCAATAATAGGGTCATAGACTCAAGCTTCTCTTTAAAATGTTATTTTAAAAATCCTTTACAAGGCATTTGTACTAATGTTGATTGGTTTATGGAATGATTATAAATCTTGTCTTTTGAACAGATAAATATACATACACACATATGTATATGTATATAGATATATGCATATATTAATTTTATTTCTTTGGCTTATGTTTTAATACATATTGAAGACCTTAATAAGGTCATGCCATATAATTGATGACAATAAAAAGTAATATGGAATGGGGATGGGCTGGTAACTCGATCGAAAACCCCACCCAAGCTCGTACTGAGATATTCGTTTGTTAGCCACCCAAGCCAACATTGAATTAAGGTAGAAATGCATTGGTCGATGCGCTAGAAAGTTAAGTTAGGGTTTTGATTTTTGTGAGGATCCCCAACCGTTGGATGGTGGATAACCACCCAAACGAAAGGCAAAGATTACAAGAAAATTTGGTGAGGAAATGGAAAGGAATTTGAGACAATTCATTAAAATAATTTTAATGAGGCTTTGTAGCCTTGGGAGAAGTGGGAAGCTTCTCGAGGAATCCACCACCGAGCTAAGTGGTTATTTGGTGTTTCATTTTTGGTGTTGGTATTTTTGGATTGCCATGCGAGCTCTGAATGGAAAATTATTATGGATATTTTTGGGGTAAACCGTTGGTCCATTCCATGTAAAAATTTAACTCCAGATCATTCTGAGGAGATATAGAGCAAAGTTATGAATTTTATTGACATCTTGTTTTGCTTAGAAGTTATTCTTCAACCTAGTTTTTTGCATGATATTCTGAAGGTTTATTGGGAAGAAAAGGGAAGTGGATTCATTCTTTTGCAATTGTATTACAGGGATGGAATTGTATCTTGCTCATCTTTATCATTTATAACATTAAGATATTTTAATGATAATGGAGAAAATTGTTTTCCCTTATGTGCTTTCGTTTTCTTTATTATGGATATGTTTAGATATTGAATTGAAATCCATGGTTGAATGCATATTGGATTTGAGGTATTTGTCTATATATGTGTGTATTGGAATGCAAATATGTCTTATCTTATGTATGGTCAAGTTATATATAAGTTGTTTCCTATATGGCCACGTTATTTCTATGAATACATTAATTGATATTAACTAGTCTACAAATGGATGTTATATGTAATCATGGGCACTGTGTAAGATATTGAGTATCATTTTATTTGTATTATGTTTCACCTAAGTATGGGTGGGTTTATTTCGTGCCTAGTGCAAGATGTAAATGATGACTGTGTGGTTCTTATTTTTGAGCTCAAGCTTGTGAACCTAAAGCTTAATGTTATTCTCACCTATTTGTTTTTTTGGTCAGATTTCATTTGTTTGGAGGTTCATGGTTTATTAAATGGGAGTATCCATGACTAAGATGGCGTTGATTTGTTATTACCTGTAGCAAGATGTTATTGCATGGCATGAATTGTAGGGTGTGATTTCATAGCTTGATTTTCACTATTTGTTTATTCTTGTGCAAATATTTTCAAATCTAAGTTTAAATTGATGGAATTATGGTGAATATGTAACTTAGTCACCTTCTGATATTTTTAGGTATGTGAAATCAAAAAAGGATGGAGTTGTTTTCTCAGGTCGATGGAGATAAGGGTCATTTTGACCACTCCGCTATTCGTTTATTTATTTTTATTAGACCACTACATGGTCGATGTTGACTGTGCATTATTCGGTGTTCACCGTATGGTAAAGTTTTATCATCATCGATTTGAGTATGGTTGGTTCAAATCAGTAATTGTAAGGATATACTTACATGGAGGAACTATGGGCTTAGTCCATAAGAGCAAGGCATATAGCATATCCTTAGGTTGTATTGTATCCTTCCCTTGTAAGATTTAATGTTTATTGGGTTTGTTTTCCTTGGTTTGAATAAATTAAGATTTATTTGGATAGTTTAAGGTATTCTGATAGTTTAAGGTATTCAATGAAAATCAAGTACAATTGTTTATTAAATTATAATTATGTAATAGTGCATGTGCTTCTATTTCTTGAGAAATAATAATGCATTCTAAAAAGTAAATATTAGACGATATGGTTATGGATTGTTAATATGAAAATATGGTGTTTGATATTTTAGTTATTATCTTTATCAAAAATAGACTCTTAATATTGTTATTATTAAGATGTGGCTTGAGTATTATTATACTCTTTTATTTTAAATTTTGTTATACTAAACAGGAATGAAAGTTGTGTGGTTTGTATGACTGTTTCTTGACTTGTATTATTAATAAATGATAATGATATAATAAGGATTTAATTTTTAAGTATTATTTTTAATGCTTATTTGATGTTATTAATAACTCTATTTGGGTATAGATAAAAAATTTGATATGTTTTTGGAATTTGATATTCATATATGTGATCTGTTAGTAATCTGAATTATTCCTTTTATGATTTGAGATGAAAATCATATGCTTCTTTTATGGATTATGAAATAAAGGGAAAAGGGTAAAAATGGAAAAGGATAAGTTTTTATCTTAAATGAATTTCAAATTATCTTGTTTAGCTAAATTATGTTCAATGAAATATTTCAATGCTATACAATATAAAGATAAGATGGTATACTTTTCCATGCCAGTTCTTTCAAACTGAAGGGTGCCTAACATTTTTACAGGTGGTGAAGTTTAGATATTATCTAGTGGATGAATTTTTATGGCTATGTTGAATTCTTATTGTAATGATTGAGAAATGTATTCATTACTTGAATGTTGTAAAAACAAGCTTGTGCTTTGCTGAATAAAATTATTTTAAAGGCATTATGGCCTCTAAGATTTTGTATCATTTTTGGACAGAAAAATAAAAGTTTTATATTCTTGATTTGAATTTTTTTGTAATAATGATCAATTTGAACTCAAGGTCTTGGACTATTGGTGAGTTACAAGTATTTTTTAATCATCAACCCAAGTTCCATTCCCATTGAGTTCATTGGATGCTTTCAATAGTTGGCCATGAGGACACCTTGAGGTAGGGGTCAAAATTCTCCATATGGAACAAGCAGAACATAGCGAGGTGCTCTGTATATGGATCACTCGGTGGCCATTAAGGTCCCAATCCCACCCCATGTCCCACTTAGAGATAGTGCTTCTCCACCAAGTGTGTACCATATAGATTTTATCACCCCTAGGTTTTGAAAAGTTAACTTTGACGAGGCCTCCAAAGGAAACCCTAGACTTTCAGGGGTGGGGTGCATAGTTCGAGATGAGAATGGTGCTCTTATTTGTGCTAGTTTGCTTCATCTCCCTTATGGTACTTGCACCATGGCCGAGGCCTAAAAACTTCTATTTGGTGTAAAATTGGCAATTGAGAATGGTTTTTCTCATTTGATCATAGAAGGTGATGCTCAGGTCTTGTTCCAGGCCATCAAGAATGGTAAAACCTCTCATTGATCTCTAGAGGACCTCATTGCAAATATCATTTTTTAGTTGAGTAAGTTCGATGTTTGGCATATATGTCATGTTCTAATAGAAGCTAATTCAGCGGCACATTTACTTGTTATATGGGGGTGATGCAAACCAAAGTTATTATTTCCTCTAAAGATGTTAACAAGTTGCAAGGCCTAGTAGCTATCATTAATCGGGAGTTAGTTTCCAATCATCTTGATTCTTTCCCTACTTCCCCTGTGTGATCTTTCCTTTTTGGTGATGAGGCTTGGTTTTCGAAGTTCATTCTTCCTTTTACTCTTCCCATGGTTTTTTCACGGGTCTGATTCTTTGTGTTGTTTTCATGGTGGTCCCTCCTATTCCACATGTAATTCTGTGAGGGTAAAGTAGGGAAATGGTATTCTTATGGCCTTGTCTCTCAGGATCACCTCATATAGGTGTTTAGGATTAGATCCTATTTTGTTTGTAATGCAGTCGAGAGAATCATTGGAGATCGTTATCTTTAGCGGTCAAGAAGAGATAGGTTGAATGTTCATATTACTTCCTCCTTTGTCATAAATATGCTCGTCATTGGGAGAAACAAGGAGGAAATGTTGGCTATTTCTCAGCATTTGATTATTTCAAATCATGTGGTCGGTCTCAAGGAGGTGGTTGGTATCAACATGTCGGTAGAGGTAGAGGAGCCATTTTTAGATGCTCGGGCACATATGGTAGATCTGGAGCAAAGACATACAATCCTCGTAGATTTTTTCATTTCAGTTCACATTATCTGTAGGACTAAGGGTTCAAGTCTATCCTATTTTCCCTCTTTGTATTTGGACTGCTTGGCCTCCCCCATTTCTCTTGTCTCCTCCCAAGTGTCGCCACCACTAGCTAAGGGTAAATGGGCCTATAACTTTCTTCTTAAAGTGGCCATGGTCGGGGATGGCGGGCACAATGCTAGGTCTCGAAAGAGAAAGCGGATGTCTCTGAGGCCGAGGAGGTTAGTGTCAAATTTCCTTATGATCCTGCTGCAAAAGGTGAAAATCAAATTCGTAAATGCCTCTGATTAACATGGTCTTTGTAATCAGGTATTATATGTTATAGTATTATAGGCTTTTCTATTTTTTAATTTAGGGTGGCAGTGTTAATTGTCATATGTTTAGTCACCTTGTCTTTTCTCAAAAAATTGTATGTGTGGGGTCCCTAAACCCTCCGGTTTATAGATCCGGTAAAAAAAAATTTCCTCATCAAAAAAAATAATGATCACGGTTGTTTATATCAAATATTTAGTTTTGTGTATTTGTTAGGATATATTTTCGATTGAATTAATCAATCTGATTGCATAAGATAGGTACTATTATTAAGTTGAATAATTAACTATGAGTGAATAATATCCTTAGTGTATTAGCTTTGAGTATTTAAAATGAACCAAAGTTATAGTAAGGATATGAAATTCAATATATTTAAATAAATGAATATGGTTTGTTATTTAATAGTTGAGTGTTTGGAATATTATATGACGATAAATCATTAATGGTCATTTATTATTTAATCAAAAGTATCTAAACTTTATGGATATTAATAATTGTATTACAAGAAGTTGATGAGTTCAATAATTTCATACTCAAGCAATTATAATTACAATGTTGTAATTTAAATAAATTAGGGACTGCATTAATAATGCATTTTGCTTCCCTAATTATCTTAAAATGCTTAATGAATGTACAAAAAATAAACTTATGTAATTTTATTATGAATAATTATTGAAAATAAGTTGAGGACCTTAAGATCAAATTATTAATGTGATGGATTATTGTTGTGTTATGAAATATAAACATGTCGTAAAACTAATTCAATGAGGTGAATAGTTACAATAAACCTAATACATGGTACTCAGCAAGCCAACTTCGGATGTTTGTTGTAGTGCAGTGTTCATTGAATGATGTGGGTCATTCAATGAATACTACCATGCAACATTTATCCTAAGTTTTCCCTCGAAATCCATTAATTATGCATGTCATAATCAACATGGATATGAGTTTTGCTATGATGTAGAGGTTGTCTATCTAGTTTGGTCTAATTCCTCTATACCAACTTATGTTGGCTGCGGGAAAGAAATTGATCGCATGATGACACAAGTCATTATGTGAGCTCTTTCTCTCCCATATTTAACCTAAGTTGGCACATTCATGCTTCATCGTGATGGATGAACAAATTTTCTATTATGTGTGTAACTTGAATTTGACTAACTTTAACAAATGATTCAATTCTAATAATGGAACTAAGTGACATGGTGATGGGACATGTTTAAGAGACAATGTGCAATATAGAAAAAGAGCATGCAATGCATGAATCATAAACTTTGGCCAAAGTAGTGTATGTCATTACACTATCGGGTTCACTTAATTTTAACTAAAGTGTGAGATGTTAGGTGGGATTTGATTGAATGAATTCTAGGTAGACACTTAGAGCAACACTTATAAATCAATGTCGAGAAGGTCACTAATGAGTATACTTTGTATATTGACTCGAAAGAGTACTTTATAGGAGATCGAGCAGGATTTAGTTGACACATAAATTATGCTTATGCTTATTTGATTTGTTATCTAAAGAATGCAATTATATGATGTTGTATTTAAATGTTATATTATACATTTAAATCATTGATGGCATATGTCTAATTTGGGAAGTAAAAAAATCATGTATTTATGATGTTTGCAAAGTGGTTATACAAGTAAGAAATAGAATTTGTACAAGGGTTCATTGATTAAATGAATCATGACCTTCCACCTGGCTCTGACGTCCTACAAATTTCTGCGTACTAACTTGATGTTTTATTAATTTGTGGGAGGCCTAATTTAATTTATGAATTTTTGTGTCCTCCAAATTCCATAAGGCTTTGTGACACATGTGAGATCCATAGCTGACTAGTGACCCAGGGGTTAAACTTGACAAGTTGTTTAAATGTTTTTCATGATTTTAACTATAAAATAATTACAAATATTTGAAATAACTATCACATGCGAATTGCATATTTTAAATATGACCATAATTTTTTATACAAATTTATCTATAAAATATACTAATATACATTAAAGCCAGTCAAATATATATAAAATAATATTTCATATATTTTATAAATAGTGTAAAAATAACATTATTCTATATATTTGAAAGGAAATATCTTGAAATTACCATCACATAAAAAAAATTGATGTGTAGGGATGGAATACGTGGAACCATGTGGCGTTCTATCGTGGCAAGTGCTTTGAAAAATGTCTTATACTTCTATGTTTTTTCCATATGAGTTTCATGTGAGAGAAAAATGTTATGTTTCTTGTGGGACAAAATAATGTTGTGTAAATGATGCAACCTAGAATTTACCACATAACACCCTAGTCACGCTGGCACATCACTCAGCCTAGACTGAGCACCCACCCGAAGCGCGCAAAGGTACCAGGTCCCTCTTTAGGGTTGTTGTATCAGGATGTTAGCATGATGAAGGAATAAACATAAAGATCCATAGCTAATCCATCATTCTACAATGCATACCATATTCAAACTTATGAAAGAACAAGTTTAAACAATAATCATGATTGAATCAAGAACATGCACTACTTGATTACACACAAGAATGACACTTAGGTTGAACCAATATGTTCTATTTCTTAAATAACATAGAAGCTCCTTACAATAATGGCATTCTATACTAATGCAAGCATGGATCTGATATAGTAATCCAGTCGTATATCTCTCATCTATCTCTATTTATCTCCTACTATGTGATTCACATCATATATATAGAGTGGGGACTTGCCCCCTTCACCGCTTCTCTATTCCAAAAATAGGCTGCATGTTATTAATAATCACACACCATTTATAGGCATAGCCACACATGTAAGTGTGTTATCTATAGACCTCTTACAATTAACTGAAGTGACAATCCTATTCTTAGCTCGTCTCCAGGAAAAATGCTTTGATCTGATCCTCTAAAGATAGACAATGCATGGCGCACACGTCCCTACATCATTGGTGTGTTTTTTATGCCATCTTATAAAAATAGATCTTCATACTCAAAATAGGCTAATTCCTAAATGTTGAACTTTCCCTTTGTGCCCATGTTCTTCCTGTCCATTTGTACCCTTAAACCTAGACTACTTTCCCGTACGGACTTCTTGTGTGAGTTCTATCAAGTGTTCTCTTATCAACATTACCCCACACTAATCACATTGTCGCCCCGAAAATGGGTATCTCCAAAATTTTAAGTAAATAATAGTGAATGGAAAGAATAAGGAAGAATGTAGATGAATAAAGAATGTTTTAAGAGGCAGCGTCCTCTGTATCATTTTTAAGGAGCAACTATGGATGCTCCTCTTTTATTCCGGCCTCTAAGGTCTACCATTCAATGAGTGCTTCTACTACTTTTTCTAGAATGTCCACAGCAATTGATTCTAACTCATCTCTTGTCATCTCTCCTTTTTCATTCTCTAGAACCAACACAATGCTAGACATTGATGTCATTCTTCCTTCTAGAAGATACATCTTTTGTGTAATGAGTTTCCCAAGCTCTTCCAGCCAACTCTTATATGGATCTTGTGCTGCTACCAAGGCCTCGTGCTTCTACTTAACCATAAACAACCTTTCTGTGTGGCCCAATGTTTCTTCCTTCATTGCTTTTTGGACCTCATTGCTTTCTTCCAGGGTCTTTATATTGATAAGCACCTCTGGAGCTGTGCAGATGTTCAAAGCCTAGCCTGCTTTTTTCAATACTTCTTGTAGCGCTTACAACATCCCTTCATATGATGTAATATTTTGCATCACTGATGCTTTCTCTCATTCTACCTCTTGTTTTGAGTTCCTTGGTGTTGGCATGCACAGAGGTTCACCTCCAAGTACCAATTCCACCAACTTTCCTACATAATGTATCACTGAAGGTAACGTCTGTGGTACCTTGGTCTCCAAGTGTGACCTAGCTCTTATGACATTTCCCCCAATCTCCTCTACGATGTTGATAAATACTTCATTATTTTTCCGTGCAAAGTCCCTCTCTTGCATGATGTGTGTTATCTTTGCATCCTTTTTCTTTATCTCTTCACGTGATGTTCTTATCGTTGTAGCTTTATCCATGTTTCTCCTTGCAACTTCAGTAGAAACCTTCACCAATGCGTTGTTGACCTGCTCATCTGACATGATAGTAGGATTTACCGTCATGTGTCTAGATTGTGGTGCCTTCTTCATCCATCTCGAAACGCATGACTCTTCACATATATCAAAGTCAAGCTCATCCATATGGGTGTGCACTGACCATGATAGTTGCTTCCGAGTGTGCACAGTCACCATATCCTCATCCATTAGCTCCTAGCCAAATAAATCCTTTTGTGCTATTGTGCTTGGGAAGTGGGCACAGACAATTTTACCTGCGTCCTCCGCATACCCCGTGGCTAGTGGAATGTGATCTCCACTCATTCTTCTAGACCGTTGCTAGTTAGGGAATTTAGCTTTCTAAATTTGGGACCCATGTGTCTCCATGTCCTGAGTAGGCTCGACAACTATCTCCTCCAGGTCCTTCTTGTCCTATCCTCTCTCCTTTGATTCCTCACCCTATTCTTCTATGTTCTCTAGAAGTGTAGGAGAATTAGGCATGCTTTCTTCTGACTCTTCTACCTCCTCATTTAACTTCAGTTTCCCCCTTCTTTGCATGGTTGCCTCCTTCTGTGGAGAGATTATGGGTGATCTTTACACTGTGGTTGGAGTAGCACCTTGGATCCTTGTTCTCCTAAACACCCTTTAAATCTGTGCTCCCCTTGGACTACATTTAAGTCCTCATCATCCCCCTCTTGTGGCTGAGGTGGTGTAGTGGCGCACTCAGCTTCACCCTTATTTGTAGGATGTCTCCTACCTCTATGCTCAAAACCACCACTATCTTCACGCTCCTCCTCCTCATCCTCCACTTCAATTGGCTCTGTGGCCTTAGGTGTTGGGATGTTCTCCATTGAATGCTTTCCTTTTGGCGGTGTTGGAAGTGCTAACTCACCTTCCACATACTTGTTATTCTTCATATTTTGATTTAGTTGGAGATATATCAGCACTGCTTAAATATCCCCCTTTGCTAAACTTATTCATTTAATGCTCAAAACATCATAAATAAGTCTTTCAACATATGCACCCCACCCTAGATACACATATTTCTTTCTCATTGTGTGGTAGTCATAATCTACCTTATCTGCATTGAACATCAGTCACCGTGTGTCTGTAAATCTATGTATTAATGCCTAGAAGTACCTTGTTGTGAATGCATATGGCAACTTGCACCAAGGACTCCATGCTCCATCGTTCATTGCAAACCCTCCTATACAGAAATTTTGGTATACAACAAACTGAACTACCTTTCCAACCACCAAAGGAAAGTCCTTCTGGATGCACCATTCTTCCTCAAAATCTGCATGGAGCCTATCATACCACTTCTCGGCCCGTTGTTTAACCTGCTCTATCATGGATCCATCACATAAGTACTTCTTGAAATGTTTTGCAGGCAATTTTTGTTCCATTGGATACTCCCATACCTTATCCTTCGGTCCATCAGGCACTCCAATCTCCATGAACACTAGGGATAACAGAACAACTCCAAAGATGATCTTTCCTCCTACACGCACTTCTTCAACAATTTTCTCTATGATATACCATGATATTTTGTAGACTACTCCTTCAGACATCTTTTTGGCAATGTGCAACCACATGGTGTTCACTTGTGACCACCTTTCTTGGTCATTGAGCTTCATAACGAGATGTGCAGACGCTTGTACAACTAGATACTTCTTTAGTTTGTCAATGTCCATACCATGCAGACCCTTTGTATGTCCCAACTCCTTCCTATTCTCCAATATTAAGGTTTTATCTGTCAAATCATCTCATAAATCGTCTCTCATGCCTTTCAATCCTGTTACCTTGGAGATGAGCGCGGGTGAAATTCTGACTCTGTGCCCTACAAAGTAGAAAAAATCCTCGTGCACTCTTCTCATAAGCCACTGGTATAATGGATTATACTTCCCGAAATAAGGGAGATCATAAAGTTGGTAAACCCCTTTCCTCTACAATAGCTTCTCACCAACATCATCATACATCGGCATATCTTCTGTCGTGCATTTATTTGTCTTCATGTTCAACAACGCATCAAGCTCCTTCTTGTTCTCAATGATACGATGATTGTACTCACTCACTTTTCTTTTCCTAATGTGAGAATCCAACTCATAGCCAATGATAACCCCCTCTGGATATTGTATCTCCAAAAAATTGATTTCTAGAGCCATTTCTTCCTCCTCGATGACCACCCTCTTCTTTCCTTTTACTCTTACTGCAGCTTCCTTCTTGGGTGCCATTTCTACCTTGTAATATTTTGTAGATCCTTTCTGCTCAAATTCTACAAGGTGCAAAGCAAACCCTAGTTTGATTCAATGGTCCCTAGGTGAAATTACATTCCCATAACTCATCTCTATCACCTCACTTAACTCAAACCCTTCACCACCAGGGACAAAAGCTTCTTCTGTGCACAGATCTCTTCGTCAAGACTGGTTACACACCTCTCACACCTTAAAATGATCACTCGGCTATTCACACTTAGCTTCTTTCAAATACTCTTATTCAAAATGGTATAAATGCATTTGCATCCCATCCTTATATAGATTTTTCAAATTTTGATGCATTTATTTCTCCTTCACCTAGCAAATATCTCATCATTCATTGACCAAATTCATTCATTCTACATGGTACATCTTTGCACCCCAGCTATAACCTTCTAACACACCTCCCTACCCACAGGTCACAAACTTCTCTTCAGCATGTACCCTTGCTCCTGATTACCTCGTCATTGTACCTTCTCCTAGTAGTTATCATGGCCTCATGTTTACCTCATGTTATATTGTCCCTTCCTTCATCTCCTTCCTTGGTCACTTCTAAGAATCAATTTTCCGTTGACTTAAAGCATACCCATATCAACTTATTCCTTTATCATTTCAATCCTCATTGTCTTGTACTTAGATATAAACAATCACCCGACACTAAAAGTATGGGTAGTCCTCTACGCATAAACATTCTTCACATAGTAATTAGCTTCATACGCGCAAGCGCACTTATTACACAAGAACAACAACTAAATTGACAAAGCATAATGACAATGAAGGAAATACATTAAGGAAAGACATAATTGGAAACCTAATTTAAATGGAAATATTGCCTTATTACAAACACCAAGAAGACTTATTTATAGTAGGGATTCAGCCTACTCCCGTTGAAGTAACTGGGTAGTTGTGTTCCATAAAGTGCTTCTAACTAGCAACTATCTGATTCAAGTATGTGAGTGATGACATATGGCCCCAACCAATGTACTTTGAGCTTTCCTAGATGGCACAAGAACTTAGAGTCATAAAGAAGTACCATTTGTCCAATCCCAAACTTCTTATCCCTTATGTTTCTGTCATGCCATGATTTCTACCTGGCCTTTTCCTGCTTCTAACTCCACCATGTTATGGCTCGTCGCTCATCCAAGTGAATCATCTTCTCAATATGCTCTTCTAAATTCTGCTCATCAGCTAGACCTCCAGTGTGCATAATGCACAAAGAAGGTAACATATATTCTATAGGGAGAATGGCTTATGCGCTAAACACTAACTGAAATGGTGTGGATTTATTCAATCTCTTATAAGTTGTTCTATATGCCCAAAGAACAGTTGACACTTTATCATTCCAATCCTTTCTTCCAACATCACAATTTTTTGTCAAATTTTGGCTCAAAATCTTGTTGAAAGCCTCAGCAGTTCCATTTTCCTAAGGATGATAGGGTGTAGTTTTATGGTGTGTAACCATAAACTCATCTACTATGATCTTGATTGTCTCATTCAGAAAGTGTGTACCCCTATCACTTGTTAAGCTTAAAGGAAATCCATATCTTGTAAGAAAATTTTCCCATAGAAACCTAGCTATTGTAGCCACTGTACAGTCCTTCATAGGTTCCTCTTCTACCCACTGTGTGAGATAATCTATGCAAGTAATGATATAGCATGATCCAGTCCTACATGCGGCTGGTAAAATAGGTCCTACAAATTCAATGGCCCATTTCTCAAACAGTTTAGCACTAGTAATCGGTCTCAAGGGCATCTCATCTCTTTGCCCTGGTCTTCCTAGGCATTGACAATGGTCACACACTTTGCAATATGCCTTACAATCTTTATACAGTGTCTCCCACCATAATCTAGCAAGTAGGATCTTCCAGTCAATCACATCACCTCCATAGTGGCCACCTGCAATACCACCATGGGATTCTTCCATAATATCCTTGCACTCATGCTCTAATACACAACGGTGTAATACTTCATCTCTACCTAACTTGTAGAGGTCACCACTGATTAACATAAATGGTGTCACATGTAAAGCAAGTTGATTCTTTTCTAATTCTTTCATTCCTTCTAGTGCCATACCAGTTCGTAGAAAGATAGAAATGTCTTCTAATTCTGAGGGCACGCATTGTAACATATATAACTATGCATTTGGCATTATTTATTCAATTGTTTTTGCTTCTTCTCCTTAGTGAATTCTAGAAAAGTGGTCTGGTCCAGAGTTACTTTTTCTTAGCTTCACCACAACTGTGAAGTCAAACTCTTGAAATAGGAGTACCCATCTGCATATGCACTCTTGCAAGACTGGTTTGTTTACCAAATAATTCAATGTTATTTGATCTGTATAAAACACAAATGGTGTTGATAGCAAGTACTGTCAAAACTTGTGCAATGCATAGATCATTGACAAAGTTTCGCACTCTATAGTTGTGTAATTCCTTTTAGCATGAGTCATCTTCCTACTAGCAAAAAAAATTGGATGATCTATAATACTTTCATCAGGTTGAGCTAATACAGTGCCAATGGTCATGCCAGAAGCGTCCACATGCACATGAAATGGTTTATCCCATGAGGGAAAATTCAGAATGGGTTCCGTAGTAAGTTTCTCTTTCAATATCTCAAATGTGCACTACTGCGGTTCTCCCCAATAAAATGTACCATTCCCTTTTAGTAATTCTTCCAAGGGTGCAACAATTTTGGCATACCCTTTAATGAAATTTCGATAGTAACTTATATGACCCAAAAATCTACGTACCTCACTTTGATTGGTAGGTGCTTCCAGGCCTAGAATGACTGCAACCTTAGCTAGATCAACAAGTAATCCATCCTTGCAGATTATGTGTCCCAACAATATTTCAAAAGGTGTAGAAAATATGCACTTTTTGATGTTTAAAGAGATGCTCAATTTTTTGCATCGTTCAAACATTAAACATAGATAGTCACAATGATCTTTCAAAAGCCCATATACTATCCAATCATCTAGATAAACCTACAAAAAGTTGTGAATAAAATATTTGAATGCCTGAACAACTATACACAAGAATACAACAAGCACATTTTTCAATTCAAAAGGCATCAAAGTATAGGAAAATATACCCCATTTAGTAGTAAATGTAGTCTTTTCCTGATCCTTCTGAGCAATCATAACCTAATGATACCCGAAAAACCCATCTTTGAAGGAATATATTTTGCGCCTTGCAACTCCCTCTAGTATTTCCTCAGTATATGGCATATAGAATGGGTCTGTTACACATGCAGCATTTAACTCCCTGTAGTCCACACATATTATGATTCATCCATCCTTCTTAATATTGATCACCATTGGACTAACCCATTATGACTCATCAAGAGGCTTGATAATTCCAAATTTCAACATTTTATCAATTTCTTCTTTTACATTTTCATGCAAATTAGGATTCATTCTGTAAGGTCTCTTTCTTACTGGGCATGCACCAGCCTTAAGCTTTATCTTCATTTCCCCAAGTGATTCATGCACACACTTAATTTCATGATACCCTCGAGGGAATAATTCTTGATAATCCATAAGTAACTCAATGATATTTGCCACCTCTGATTTTGACCAGTAGTCTCCAATTATGACCTCCTTAAGCTCAGCCTTCGATCCAATATTTACCTTCTTTGTCTTGATTGGTTCATGGTATGCACGTGTATCCTTATTTGCACTATCCAAGACCTCACACATCCCCTGAGAATGGTCAATATCCAAATTTTCAACTTCCTCATCATCCATGATGTACACCATCTTACCATTTTCTTTCTTAAGACAAGAATGATCAAGCAATATGGAGTCTTCTCCTTCTTCTTCAAAACACGCACCTGATTCTATCTCGCCCATTAATTCCTACATGAGTTCCTCCACCTTTGCACTATCTCCCATGGTTAACCACTTGACAAATCTTAATGCCTCTTCTATTGGAGATTAGGAAGAAAAATAGTCAAAGGTCTGGATCATTCTTGTAGTAAAATTTTTCCAATTCCCAATCTCTCTATGTAGTTTTGCATATACATATCATGCACATGTGCATCCTTGTAGAGTAGAATATAGCCTATGCACACTGAGTGAAGGTGGTAATGCTTCCTATTCCACTGTCCAGAGTCTCTCACACTGCTGAATGTGATGTTGAGCAGGTTGATCACCATTATAAGTGCATATCTACGTAGGTGTATTACTTCTTACAAACCTAGTTGATAGGGAAATATTGATCTCCTTCCACTCTGTAAGATTATCTCTATGAACTAACCACCAACGTGTTGTTTTCCCACACAAGACATAAGCTAACATGTCTCTTCTCTTGACCTGGTCTATGCACTATGCCTCCATGGCTTCCAAAAATACAGGAAGATCTTCTGCTTCTATATACCAAGGTACTGCACCACCTATCCGTCGAATAGAATGAAGTCCCTTCTTTCTCACAACCATGTTTTTCACCTCACGTCCTATTATTTCATATGTACCATAAGCCCAATTTCCACAAGAAATACTCATAGTATCACTAATAGAGTGAGAATCCTCCCATTGTAGGATACCTTCCTTTGATGGCTCATTAACCTCTGGATCCTGAAAAGTATGTACATAGATTCTATTTAAGTCCTCCTCACTTAGAGGCTCAACATATGGTGTAGAATTCCCATCTGTCAAAGGTACCACAACCCTTTCCTCCTTATTCTCAAAGCTGATATACCCCTTATTGAATCTCAAGTCCACATTATTCACATAACACCAAGGGCCTCCAAGAAAGGCTAGAAAATTGTCTTCCTTTGCAAGTACTAGTACCTCAAAATCCCCAGTGAACTTTGCCCCTTATATAGTTATAGATGCATCCTTCAAAAATCCTATGGGAGTTGTCTCAGTTTGGTTCGCCATAAACAACACATTAGATGATGGCTATGATGGGGGTCTGCCCATTTGTACCCATGCATCTAACGTAAGCACATTTACTTCTGTACCTATATCTATCAGAATATTTCTCAACACCCATCCATCCACAACAACATTCAGAGTAATTTCCTTGTCATAGTCAATGCTATCAGGGGGAAGATTTGCATGCAGGATCTATCATCCTATATCAATACTTATGCGCAGAGTGTTCCCTTTTAACCAACTTCCTAATAGTGGGATGATGTTCTCTTAGCGCAGCATTTTGTATACTTCTCTCAAATCATCGATATCAATTTGGACTGTCTCTAATGATTTCTTCTGCTCCTTTAAGTACTGTATTTCACCCTGAAGATTCCTTAGCACTTCTATGGTATCTTGATAAACATCCTTTTGATGAGCCAGATCTAAGTACCTTACATGTAAAACCTCCTCCTTGGTGATCATAGGCTTCTGGTACGATGCCTCTCTTGTGCATGTTTCTTCAATGCGTGTGGTAATCTTTATAGTTAAGGCCTTAGGTTCTGGTGTTATCTTGGGAATCCACTAATTTTCCTCCGCACGCTGGATCCTAACCATCCTTGCACCTTTGTTTTCCTTCTTATGTTGTTTACTTAGATGCTCATATAAGCCCGGGCACTCCTCATAGCTATGATTATTTCCGCAGAAAGAACATGTAACATTTTAAGGACATTCACACCTATAATGATCAGGGGATCCACATGTATAGCATGTTCCTTGAGGAAACTCATTTCCTCCTCCATTGCGGTCTCGTCCTCCATATCTACCTCGACATCCACATCCTCTTCCACGACCTCCTTCAAAATGGCCCTCATTCCTGTCATAGCGCATTTGATTATGATCTCGATCCTGGTGCTCATTCTTACCTTTAGAATTATATGTTATACTTATCTGTCGTACCCCAATGTCTATAGCATCCTAGATATGACCAATCAATCGATAGTCCTCAGTATCAAGGGTCGTGGACCTATAAATTTTGCAAAACTTGGATACATTGTTCCTTATCACACATTGTAACAAACGATAGTGACTAGCATCATGATTCAAATGACAGATCTCATAGTCCAATAGTAATGACCGTACTATTCTACGAGGACAACTATGTTTGGTGTGACCTTCTACTTCACAATCTGTACACCAAATTCTTAAACGTGTTTCATGGGCTGAATTTGATGATAGCTTCTCTAACTGTTTGGCCATAACTATAGTATGTGCCTCTAAGAATGGACTACTGCCAGTGTTAATGCTCCTAACTTGCTCAGCATGCAACTTTGTTTCCAGTGCTTCACGCGGATCAGTGTTTGTCTTATGTGACAGTGCTCTTCTTAATGGTGTAATCAATCCTCCAACGAACCATTTTGCATGTTGGCTAGCATGTATATCATAAGAAAGCTTAGATAGAATGGTCTTAAAGTGGGCATCATACTCACTTAAACTCTTAGTGGTGCCCTGCTTGATATCTTTGAGCATGCTGATACTTTTCTGCTCAAATTCTAGGATATATAACTCTTGTAAGAAATCATCCTTCAACGTTGTATAATCCACACAAGTTTGATCAGGGTCAAACTTCCTATACCAGCTATGTGCTCATCCCTATAAGGTAGTAGTAAATTTACTTGCCTTGCACTCGGCAGCTATGATCCCCTTTACGTGTCATAAAATTTCACACATGTATGCATACTCAGCAGCATCCTCTATGCCTCTATACTTTAGAAGATGAAGGGACATCTCCATATAAATATTTTGTGGTTGTTGTGAGCCTTGACCACCTAATCCAGGGCCTCTTGTGTTTCCTTTACCTCCAAACCCACCAGTTCCACCGAAACTAGAACCACTTATACCTCCTGACCCTCCACCTATAGCTAGAATAGGACCTATAAATGTACTCCCCTATGCTTCAATAGTAGTATTATACTGAACCCCTACAGTCTGTGAGGTAGTTCCACTTCCAGAGGTGAACCTAACATACAGCGCACTTATGTTCTGTGTGGATGATGTGCCTGAAAACACACCTCTGAATAACATTGAAGTTGGATTCCCTACCATTGATGTACTTTCTCTCTTACTTCCCAAATTTTAGGACCCCAAAATACTGGCAAAGTATAAAAAGGCACGTAGGCACGCAAGGCCTAGTTGAAGAAGGGCGCGTAAGATAAAGGCACGTAGGATAGGGTTTAAGGGAGGGTTTAAGAAAACCCGTGGCGTGCACGTGGGCAGAGCTAAAGTTTCATAACTTATCCATATTTTTCCTATCAGGAAAGATGCAAGAAAAACATGACCTGAGTGCATAAGGTGCCAGCCTAGCCACAGGATGGCCTAGAAGGAATATGCCCTACAATTAAGGATTTTAGAAGACTATCATGGCAAGGAGTGGTGAGCTCAGGCCTAATGGAGCATGTGCCCATGGAGGACCACGTTTAGACACTTGGCGATGGATTTGAGGCCACAGAGGGATGAGTTGGCACTTTAGGATGCCTATAAATACAAGTGCTCATAGAAGAAAGAGATAGAGGAAAATATAGAGAGCGGAGCTCTGCATAATTACTGTGAGAACTCTAAGGGACTTGGTAGAAGCTATATGAGAGAGTAATGTATTATGGGGCTAGTTTATAGAAATTTTCTTTGTATGGATGAAGGACATGATTCCTTCTGTGATGCATGACAGCGGTCTACCTTTCTATGACATTCTGTAATGGGCTTAATGAATGTAATAAGGTTACCAGTTTATGTGAATATGAATATTAATGGTCCTATTGAATACATCCTTCTTCATAGCCCTTTTTCATTTATGTTTATGAACTAAGTATGAGTGTTTGTACAACTTCCTTTCTATTTTGGTGTAATTTCTATAATCTGTTAAGAACTTTTCTGTCTGGAATGACTGCAAGGATCTAGAAGCCATTCTAAGCTCTATGGTGCTTGTAGGTCTTATTTCCTCTCAAATCTCTTAAACTCGGATCATAGATGATGTTTCCATATAAACTCACATATAAGAGAGACTCGGTACCTGCACGTGCCTCGGGTGAGTTCCCAGTGCCCGTTAGGTGATAGGCCGGTGCTCATGGGATTTATTTCCTTTATGATGGGTGTAAAAATGACTACATCTTGGTTCTGCTTTCGGGACGTCTCTTCGAAGTTATAGTGGGAAATGGTATACATCATGATCTATGGAATGAGTAATGACAGATCATTTAACTTTGGAAAGTGTTGAATCATGGTTCAAGAGCATAGAGGATGAATTTTCTCAAAGATTCAGCACTGGATCTGAGTTTGATGCATGTAGATGGGTAGAAGAGAACATATACCATGAGTTATATGAAACTTTTTTTTGTTGCTTCCTAGTAGAGTTGTATGAATGGCTCTTAGCATATGCGTCTATATTAAGCTGGCATTATAGATCACGCACGTGGACCCAAGAAGAATAGTAGAAGTTGTAGGATTCAAATTTGACATGGACTCGTGCTGTGGATCTTTGGTGGAAAGGTGTGTTGGCTAGCTACACTCTGGAGTACGTTATTTCTACATATTGTTGTCTAGAAGTTGTTGAGTTTGAGTTTCTGTGGGATCCCAGAGGGTCATTTCTACGTGTTATTCCTCTAGAAACGAAGATCTTGATTGTTACCTTGAGTTTAGAGGCATTTCTAATTGTCAGCTAAACAGTTCTGAGCGTTGGGCGAGGAATCTAGGGTAGAGGAAGATGACAGATATTACGATGGAGAGAGAAAGGAAAGAGAGGCAACTCAAGTATAGTGAAGTGCATGAAAGGGAGATTACTAAACAACATGAGGTTTCAAGTGTGATGGAACTATGGAGGCAGATGTTGTGGGAAGGAGTTGAGGTTCACGCAGAGGACATGGAACTTGAGAAGTCTGTGCTACCCCATCTTGGCAAGCACATAATAGATACCCCTTCAGCTTCTGATGAGAGTTTTTCGTGTGGAGAGAGAAGAGTCATTCATGTACATCTGAACCCACCTAGTGACCAAACCCTAGCTCTTGGTTTTCTAGATCAAGGAAGGAGTATTTTTGACCTAGTTGATACCAGTAGAAGTGATAGATCTGTACCCAAGAGATACAATTTCTCATTTCCCACTTCTATGGCTACGCACACTATTCCAGTATTTGGAGGGATTTTTGGACAAGGAGCAAGTACATATGTCTTCGGTCTCACGTCTTGGAGTGGCGCAGGGTATACTAGTGGTAGTGGGGCAGTATCACAGACCATCGGTGCACAATTCAGTGGAACTTTGGGGACCCTTGGCATGACCAGTATAGGACCTGGTGGACCTGGTGGGTCAAGAGGAACATGACCTAGTGGACCTGGTGGGTTAGGAGGCATAGGACCTGGTGGATCTAGTGGATCCAACAGTAGAGGAAACACTGAAGGAAACCAAGGCTCTGGCTCTGGAGGACAAGGGCCCCATCCACCTCCTTAAGTCTTCTTTGGGATGTCTTTACATTTACCAGATTACAGAGGTATTGAAGATACTGCAGAACATATTCATAAGTGTGAACTGTTATGGCGTGCAAAGGGGGTCACAACCCCGAAGCGTAAGGCTAGTCAATTTGCAATGATGTTGCAGGGGCACACGCATAGCTGGTATAGGAAATATGACCCTCATTAAATAGTGGTGGATTATACTACTTTAAAGAATGCCTTATTGGTAGAATTCCACATCCCTGAGTTTGAACAGAAGAGCATCAGCACCTTGAAGGAAATCCAACAGGGAATGGCAAAGAGTTTGCGGGAGTATGATGCATGGTTCAAAACCCTCCTGTCAAACTTATCATATAATATTCACCCTTCACAGCATGCTCAATGGTTTGTTTGGGAGTTGATAACTCCATTTAAAAGATCTTTATCTCATAAAACTTTCACAAACCTGCGTGAGGAATTAGAAGCCGCTCTACGTGCCGAATCTATCAGAAGTATTGATACTAGTGTTAGCCTGTTTCTAAAAGCTCAAATTGTTGTTATGGATAAGCAGCTGCAGAATTTTCTGTGAACTCAACTCGTGAGAATCGTAGTGGAATGTGGTGTATAGATTATGAAGTAGAGGGGGATGTCAATGATAGTCTCCCCCGGAAGACAGTACGCGTCGTCATATTAGACAGTGAAATTTGTCATGGGGACCATGATGCAAGTAGATGTCCCTTATTATAGTGCACAATTCAGAAGAATGTGTCTTACTACTATAAGATCTACACCTCTACGACCCACGATACTAAATATTGTAGGCTTATTGACCATATCCATGAGGCCATTGATCATGGGGTGTGCCAAACTAGCATTTCCAGTAGTTCTAAAAGTGATGATCACCATTATGAGGAGTGCGCAGATGGAGGCATGTGCAGAAGGGGATTTCGTGGAGGATTTTGTGGTCATGGTAACCACGGAGGAGGAGGAAGTGAGTTCCCACGGTGAACCTGTTTTAATTTTGGGTCTAGAGAGAATTACAAATGAGAGTGCCTAGATCTATTGTAGTGCTCATGGTGCGGGTATAAACACAAGTATGAGGAGTTCCCTGAGTTGTTTGAGCACATGAATCAACAGCACTGGAAAGACAAGGGCATTGTAATGGTAAGCATTAAGAGGATGGAAACACAATGGATGCCGCGAGTGACACGTGATGCGGGTTTGGAATCTGTTATGGTAACAACAAGAGCAGAGGCCACACGTGCAAAGGAAGTACTAAGATAGAAAAACCTAGTTTCAAGGGAAGAAGTAGTACATAGGAAGTACCCAAACCTTATGCATCAAAAGTAGGTATATCAAGAAACCATGGACATCATTCGAAGCATACAAGAAGAAATCCAGTGTCTAAAGGAGTAGTCCAGGAAGGAGGATCAAAGAAGGGAGGTCGAGGTGTGAAAAGATGACCTAGATGAGGTCAAAAAATCTGTAAAATGCTTAGGTAAGAGAATATTATTCCCTTGCTGGAAGAATGGCTTAGAGATAAAATACCACGCACCGAAGCAGAGCGTGAGAAACAGGTCTTACATGTAAACCTCCCCCCTCACAACCTTGAGTATGACAAGGAGATCACATTAAATGCAATTATTGATGGATGGCTCCTTAGTAATATCCTCATTAACATAGGTGTGAGATCAATGTTCTCACTTTGGATGCTTGGCATCAAATGGGAAAACCCGCATTACAGCCATCTTCGAATGTGTTGTATATGGCTAACAAAATGAAGGCAATGCCCATTGGTGTCTTAAAAGATGCAGCTATCACCATTTAGGGGGCCAAGTTTACTGGGGAATTTGAGGTCTTGGTGCTCACTGAGGCGGATAATTTCCCAGCATTGCTTGGGTTCCCATGGTGTTACAAGAATAATGTTGATATCAGGTTCAACAAAGGATATATCAGTTTTGAATAAAAAGAAGAGTGGGTAATCATCCCCTTGATAGATGGAAAGTCAGCACCCTATATAGGGCCATTGGGAGAAGAAGTCCTTGATAGAATATGCATGTGCTTAATCAGACATCCTGAGATAATCCATCCCACATAAGGATTTATCTAGTTTGAGGATGCCCAGTCTATAAGTGATACCACAAGTATAGCATGTGACAATTGGGCACATGGGATTTATGAGTAGATCGAACGGTATTTAAAAGGGTCGGTGACTAAGGTAACAAAGGCGTGTAGATTTCGATGCCTATGAGGGAGGAAACTATCAAGTTTCTCAGGAGGGGCTAATTTGGAAGATTTCTTGTGAGAAATGGAGGCCCATTGGAAAAATGAAGAGGAAAGAAGAGAAATGCTAAATTACAACCTACTCGGGACTGTTGCACACTGGTGGGCAACACATCAGGATAATCTCTTGGAATGGCATGAATTGAGAATTGTCTTCTCTGTTCATTTCTCTAGAAGCAATGTGCCCACCACCATCAAAGACTACCATGGTAAGGAGGACGCTTCTTTCCATATCTAGGAGTGTGAGAGGGTCTGGAGAGGAGGCGTGGAAGCTTTGTCACCATCTCTATAGGTGCACAAAATGTATTCTACACTACAGGGTTATGCACATGCATGGTACATCCACTCTAAGACATGTTTCCAAATAGAGAATTGGCAAGAACTAGCGGTTGACCTCGTTCAAGCATTTGAGTATCGAAGTACCAAGCCATCAGTTGATAAGGCATTGTAGGTTGTCAAGCATGTTACCATGGGGGATAGTGCCATGGAAAAAGATAGGTTGCTTGACTTGCTTGGTGAATTAGGTTTGGAGGCACACTTTGAAGAAGAGAAAACAGAGGAGGTTCAACTAGAGCGCGCGTGCATGAAAAAGGAGAAAGGAAAGCTTGTATATGTAATTGATGGGGAGGAAACAGAAAGCTTGGATGTTAACCATTCTATAGGGACACGCGAGGTAGTGAAAAGTGCTGATACTCATGTGTGCGCCTACCATGAACCTTTAAAAACTAAAAAGGTTAACATCGGCTCAGGAGAAGAGCCTAAGGAAGCTATCATTGGAGATTACTAGCGGGAGAAGGAAGTCTCTAATATCATTGATCTTTTTGTGTGAATTTGAGGATTTATTCCCATGCGGGTACCATGAGCTCAAAGGCATCCACCATTCCTTGGGGGATATGATGATTAAGCTGAAACATGGTGTGCACCCAGTCAGGAAGAGACCCTACCGGATGAATCCCAATTTACACGTGAAGGTAAAAGAAGAGATAGACAAAATGATAGCATCTGGTATCATTGAATTTGTTGAAGAATCGAAGTAATCAGCATCAAGAAGGATGGGCGGATTAGGATCTGTGTGGATTATAGGGAGCTGAACGTAGTTTGTGTCATCCATCCTTTTCTAACCCCCTTCACTGAAGAAATTTTAGAGGGAGTCGCTGGACATGAAATCTATTCCTTTACGGATGGATTTTTGGGGTACCACCAAGTCCGGATTGCAAAGGGAGACCAGGAGAAGACAAATTTCTCCACTGAATGGGGAAGTTTTACATACATGGTCATGCCCTTTGGGTTGAAGAATGTGCCTATTTTTTTCTCACGCATAGTGGTACAGGCGTTCCAGGACTTCATCCATAAATTTCTTCAGGTCTATCTGGATGATTGGACAGTGTACAGGCTAGTAAAGGACCATTGTGATAATTTGAGGTTGATGTTTGAGAGGTTTCAGTAGTTGAGGATATCCCTCAACATTAATAAGTTTTTCTTTGCTACCCCCTTTAGAACATTATTGGGGCATATCATATGTAAGGAGAGATTATTAGTAGATCCTACCAAGGTTGCAGTTATCACCATTTAGGGGGCCAAGTTTATTGGGGGAGCCAACTAGCCAAAGTGCAGTCCGCGGATTTCTTGGGCATACAGGTTATTACAGGAAATTCATTAAGGGGTATGCCAAGATCGACGTGCCTTTATGAGAATTTCTCAGACATAAGAGTGCCTTCCATTAGGGAGAGGCGCAGCAGAAGGTGTTTGACACATTAAAGGATAGGCTTGTCACTACACTTATATTACATTTCCCCTCTAAGGATAAACCCTTCCATGTTCATGTGGATGCTTCCAGAATGGCCATTGGGGTAGTGCTTGCACAGCCTAGTGAGGGAATTGTTGATCACCCCCTGTGCTTTACAAGCAGGAATTTGACACCAGCAGAGAAGAATTATACTATGACTGAGCGCAAAGAATTGTCAATGATCTATGCACTTCACAAGTTTAGAAAGTATCTACTGGCAACTCCCTTTGTATTTTACACCAACCACATGGTGTTAAAGTACTTGGTGAACAAGCTCATTTTGCAAGGGTGCATATGTCAGTGGGTGCTATTATTTCAAGAGTTTGAGTTCACAGTAGTTGTGAAGCCTGAAAAGAGTAATTATGGACCTAATCATCTGTCAAGAATTAATTCAGACGAGGACATGCAGAACATTGAAGAAACTATGCCAAAAGTGCAACTTTTTAGGTTGCGGTGCGCGCCCTCAGATTTGGAAGAAATTATAGTATTTCTAGAGGAAGGTGTGATTCCAAAAAGGATGAAGACATTAGAGAAAAAGCAACTAGCCATATGCGTTACACCCTACATATTGATCAATGGGAACTTATACAAATTGGGGCGTGATGAAGTTTTGTGCAGGTGTGTACTAGAGCATGAGCACCTCGCCATCATAGAGGAAGCACATGGAGGAACTGCAGGTGGACACTATGTAGATGGAACCACCGCACATAAAATATTAATAGCAGGATTGTGGTGGGAGACTCTGTATAAGGGTTGCAAGGACTATTGTAAAGCGTGTGACCATTGTCAGCGCGTTGGCAAGCTAGGAAGGAGAGATGAAATTCCTTTCCACCCTATCCCTAGTGTTGAACCTTTTGAGAAATGGGCAATAGATTTTGTAGGCCCCTATTGCACTAGCAACGCGTAGGACTAGATCACACTATGTAATCACTTGCATGGAATATTTAACAAGGTGGGCAAACTCAGCCCCAACTAAAGATTGTACAATAGCTATAGCAGCAAAATTTTTATGGGAGAACATTATCACGAGGTATGGATGCCATTTAAGTTTAACTAGTGATAGGGGTACACATTTCTTGAATGAGACCATGAGGATCTTGTTAGCAGAATTCATGGTGACTCGTCACAAGACTACACCTTATCACCCACAAGCAAATGGAACCACAGAAGCATTTAACAAAATACTGAGTCATACCTTGACAAAAAAATTTAATATCGGAAGACAAGATTGGGATGAAAAGGTATCAACTATATTATGGGATTATAGGACAACTTATAAAATACTGAACAAGGCCACACCGTTTCAATTGGTGTTTGGCGTGGAAGTTGTTCTGCCGGTTGAGTTCATGTTACCTTCTCTACGAATAGCATGCGCAGGAGGGCTGGTTTATGAGCAAGTGTTGGAAGAACGGATTGATAAATTGATGAAGCTAGATGAAAGAAGAACACTCACCAGGTGGATCCAAACAGCAGAAAAAGCAAAGAAAAAAGCATGGCATGATCACCACATTAGGAACAAGAAGTTTGAGGTTGGGAAGATGGTCTTACTGTATGATTTTAAGTTTCTACAAGGTCCATTAGTTAGGTCCCTATATAATCTCCTACATCCTTGATTCAAGAACATGCCAATTACAAGCACTGGATGGAATGAAATTGTCTGGACACTTCAATGGGAGTAGCCTGAAGCCCTACTATAAAAAAAGTTTCTTGGTGTTTGTAAATAAGGCAGTTTTTCCAAATAGTTTAGAATTTACTTTATGCATTTCCTTTCTTGTGTTTCCTTTTCGCGTTGTTGTTTCTTTTACGCCTTGGGTGCCGGTAACCTTGTTACTTTTTGAATTTTTTGAATGCATAGAGGACCATGCATCATTTTAGTGTGGGGTGGAGTACTGTGAAGGAAAGCATGGGTGAAGTGCCAAGGAGGATTGTGTTGGAAAGCTCGGTCGAATGGCCCTGTTGAAAGAGGTGCATGAAGGAAAAGGATGGTTGGTATCAAGATAAGGTTACTTTCAGATCCCATATACAAAGGAGGAAGAAGCACATAAGTAACATGAGGTAGGTGAGAGAAAAAATCATGACAGAAGAAGTGCTTTCGGCACCGATGACGCACATGCAAGTGTCTCTTTGTTTAGTTGGCGGTAATCGATACACAACCGCAAGGATCCATCCTTTTTCTTCACAAAAATCACGGGTGCACCCCAAGGGGATACACTAGGATGGATAAGGCCTTTCTCCAAAAGGCCCTCAAGCTAAAACTTGAGCTCACAGAGCTCTAGTGTGGTCATCCGATAAGGTGCTCATGAGATAGGCTCTACTCCAGGAACCAAATCTACATGAAAATCAACCTCACGTGGGGGTGGTAACCTCGGTAGCTCCCCCAGAAAGACATATGTAAACTCTCTCGAAATGGGGTGATCATCTAGCGATGGTCCACTAGACCCATCCTCTGATCTGTCACTGACTGTAATAGCATACATCTGACAACCCCATCGCACACACCACTTAAGATACATAGTGGAGATGGTGTGAATAGAAACAGGTCTCCTGACCCCTGAAATCACTAACTTAACTCCCAAATCATCTGCACAAGATATAATCTTGTGGTAATAATCCACTTTGGCCTTCTATGCCGACAACCAATCCATACCCAAGATGACTCCATAAGAGCCCAAACAAAGGATATAGAGATCTGTGGTAGTGGTGAAAGGTCCCAAATCCACCACACACTCCTTAACTAAGGAGTCTACAGAGATCTTGGCTCTAGAAGCCATCTCAACATCCCAACTATGACCCTGCCTAACTGCCACCAGCCTACATCGCTCTACTAAATATGGTGCAATGAAAGAATCAGAAGAACCAGAATCAAACAAGATGGAGGTAGGAATACCACTAATGCTACCTACAATCTCAATAATTGTACTTTGATGCTCTACCTAGTGGTTCTCAACCACTGCATAAATCCTATGACTGTGCCCCAAATCACCAACAGTAGGCTCTGAGATCTTACCCTTGTTGTTAGGGTTCTGTGGGTAGTCTCTCCAAAAATTTCCTGCAAGCTCCACAACCAAAACAACCACCTGATCCTCTCCAAGGAGTATCACCTCCAGTAGGTGCTTCTGGAAGTGTGTGGTGTGGATCTTGATAATCCAGTTGTGGTCTGTAGAGACCTCTGCTAGTGAGCTCCCACTGACTGAACTCTAGGTCCACCCTGTGTCCTGATGGGGCCCCTAGGAGGAGACCCCATACTCCGACCTCTCTGTGCATCAAATCTCTGTGGAGTTCTATAAGGTGGGCGGGGCTGTTTTTGTTGATGTTATTGCTGCTATTGCTGTTTTGGTCTAAATGATGACTGTGTTGAACCCTATCCATCATGAGGAAGGGGTATTGACCCCCTCGATCTGTTGTCCTGCATCTATTGTATGTGGCTCTGAACTCGGTCTCTAACCTGTTGGGTTTTCACCTGAGTCTCCTCTATTATGTAGGCCTTCTCAACGGCCTCTGCTAAAGTCTGTGGGCAGTGGATCCGAACCGCACCTTCGATGTTTAGATTTAGGCCCTGGATGAACCTATGGATCTGCACCTTCTCATCCTACATGTACTCAACATATTGGATTAGATCCAGAAATCTACTCTCATACTCAGCCACTGTGAGTGATGCCTGTTGAAGGTCATGAAACTCATCTATCCACTGTTGTATGAACCTCCATGACAAATATCTACTCCGGAAACACTCCTCAAAGGGATCTTAGGTCACTATCTTAGAATCTACATGGAGCTTCTTCTCCTCTGTCCTCCGCCATACATTAGCTCTATCCCTTAGTAGATGGATCACAACACGAGCTTTTGTGTTGCTACAATAAGGACAGAGCTTGAAGCATCCACTCAAGCTCACCAATCAGGCCTCTGCCTGAAATCCACCTGTGTCACCAGAATAATGTGATGGTCAAAGCTTCAGGATCTTCCTGATGTGATCTGTAGTTGTGGTCTAACGGCCTCTAGGCCTCTCTGTATGCTCCTCCCTAAGCCTAGGCATCCGAGACATCTCTCTATGTCCTGAAACTCGGTCACCATGTCCCCTTTATGGTGACTCTACCCTGGCTAACTCTACATGGGATTTCTCTCTTCCATGCTCCTCGTTGGATCGAGGTGATACATGACCCTCAATGGAAGGGACTCTGTCATGTTTGGCTGCATGTCCTCCTACTGATCCTCTACATAACGTGGTATTAACATCCTGAAGATTCTACAAAATCTAGGGTAGGATGGCTGCTACATCATGATCTAGTGGTGGTAAGTCTGGGTCTATGTGAAAATCCCCCTCATCCCATTTTCGCCTCCTCCATAGACCAAGGTGAAATTTAGTTCATTTTTCTAAGTTTTATTCAGTTTCCATGTTTACTAAAATGTGTAATTTCTAATTTTTTTTCTAGATTTAAAAGTTTGCTAAGTTTAAGTTTCATGTCTCAAGTTTCTAGTGTGCCCAATGGTCCAAGATTTTGAACCACTGCTCTGATACCAAGTGTAACACCCGCTAAAAACAACCCACTTGAGACCCAAGAAACAACCTAGGATTAGTTAGGAAAATTATGCAATAATTTTTTTTTTGTATTTAAAAGTGTCTACAACCAAGTTACAAGACAACAGTTATCACTAACAGGTTCCGGAACACTTCTAATCCACTAGAATATACTTTTCTTTTATTAACAATTATTAGAGGTCATAACATTAAAAATTTAGGGTTAGAAGTTTCAATTAGGTTCAGAGGGTAAATTATCACCATACCCACTCTCTAACAGGATTAAAGTTTCAGCTTGATTTTTCTCACACTTAACGCATTCAAAATTTCCCTAAATCATTCCCATTGGATAGGAAATTTCTTCACATTTCCATTGATATAAAGAAGTCCTCCTAACTCATATTTTTCAAGTTATGGGTTGGTGGGCCTTGGGGTGAAAATTTTCCCCCGATAGCAAGCCCGCAGGCCCAGGGGTGAAAATTTTCCCATGCGCGGGCCAACGGAGTGGGGAGAATTTTAGCACTTTTGCTTCAAAAAGTGCAAGGGGTTAAATTTTGCCCGCGCCCCCCGCCGACGCCTAAGGCTGCCACGTGTCAACCTTTCATTGGTTGTGGGCTAGCAGGTCAGCGGAGAGATCTAAGAAAATTTTCCAAAAGAAAGGTTAGAGTTTCAAAGTTAATTAAACTTCCGCTCCTCCATCATCATCGGGTGAAGCCACGTGTCAGGCATTCATTGGCTGCAGGGTTGCGGGCCGGCGAAGGGAACTAAGAAATTTTTTCAAATTTTTTTTTTAAATTCCAAGGAAGAAATGGTGCCACGCCTCTGTTGTCCCCTTGTGAGGCCACATGGCAGCTTCTAATTGGTTGCGGGTTGGCGGGCCGGTGGAGAAAATTGTGAAAATTTTCCCAAAAAAAATTCTCAAAAGGATAAAGTTTCAATATTTCCGCCCCTCCGTCGTGCCACATGGAAATACCCGATTGGATGCGGAAGGGAAGGGGCCACAGGGAACTTAGGGAAATTTTTCCAAAGTAAAAATTTAAAATTTTAACAGTTAGATTAAAATTTTAACAGTTAGATTTTTTTGAAGGCCAAATTGAAGTAGGAACTTCAAAGGGCCATAAATTTTGATAGAAAGCTCAGTTTTGGGAAAACGAGGACTTTATGGAAAGATCTCAATGCCCTCTTTGCACATGAATCAATTATTTTAGATTTTGATAAAGTTTAAATGGTCAATTTTAAGAAAAAGTTCTACAATATTTTTAAAAGCAAACTGGTAAATTTTAACTTATAAAATTTGTTCAAATTTGTCATTCTTTCTCTTCTAACATGTCAAATAGATATGGAGGTTTCCATTAGGAAAGTGTTAGGATAAATTGCAAGTGTAATTTTGTTGGATTGGTTTGCATGCCTTTAGAGGAAGTATTTGAAAGTTTTAAAATTCAAAACAGAGGTCAATTTCTTAAGGCTCTACTTATCATTTTCATCTTCCAAATATGGAAATTCATTTCTATTCTAGTCTAATACATTTAGTTGATTTAAAAAAACCATTTCAGAGCTAAAATGAAAAGTCTGATTTCTAATTTTAACATATTTCAAAAGAACAGAGTTACATATATTTCCTTCATACGTATTCCTCATTTCAATTTTCCAAATAGAGATTTCAAATCACAATTTAGTGATCAATTTCAATACAACAATGTAAATTGATAAAGGCAGTACAATATTTTATTGATTTTAATTATACAACTTTACAACTTCCAATTTCTTGAATGCAAATCAAAGATTTCCATTTCTTTCTTTCATACTTCAAAATTCATCATACAGATTTCATTTCCTTCACATTCTTTCAAAGCAAAAAAAGAGTCTGTATCTTTTCATTTCACTTTACAATTTTCATAATCCATACAACATCTTTCCATTTCAAAACATTTACAATTTCATCCACTTCAAAGTGGGAAAGGTTACAAAAGAATTATCACAAGGGACTGTCAAAACTGTCTTCTTTTCTCAGTTCCAGGACAGCAACATGCATTCTTCTCATTCCTCCAATTTGATCACAACAAAAGTGGGGGAAAGGCAACGCTCTCCACCCAACCAAGACATCCAACGAAGAGGATAATCCATCCTTCTTCATTGGCCCCCGAGCCCCAACCACAATGCAATAAGAAATGTATTTCAACTCATGGCAACAAAAGGCTTCCACATCACAAGCAATCTTTCAACATGCACATTTCAAATTAAAAACATAGTCCAAAACAAAACAGTAGTTTTGCAACCACATGAAAGACATCACACAAGACTCGGGCTTCACCATGCAAGCCAAAGGAGAAAGAACTATGGGGGAATTTACTTATTCCTCCCAATGGGAATTGGGTATCCACCTCTAATAAACCACCAATATAAATATCTCCCATAAATCCTTATGCCCCCCACACAATCCCTCCTTATGCCCACCAACAATTTTTCCTTATGCCCCCCCCCCCACAAGTAAGAAATGCAAGCTATTTATTTTCCATGGTGGATCCCAATCTCAAACTCCCTCCACAATAAATTTTATGCCACTGGCATTCCCTTATGCCCCCCCCCCCACCTCAATGATTCCCCATAGCCTTCTTCTACACCATTCCTAGGCAGTCTACCCAACTAGCCAACATACACACAAAACATTCACCATTCACATAAACATAAAAATAAATAAAAGCATATAGGAAGAGCTAAGCTCCTACCTCTCCATGGTATATTTTGTTCCAATACAGCAAGCTTTCAATGTCAAAATACAGTCCCAAAATCAACAATGCCCAAGTATGAAATGATCTCCAATCTCCTCCAAAATCAACAAGAGCTCCAAACAGCCAAGGAAAATTCACCCCAAATGAAGTATGCCAAAAAGTGAAATCAAGAAACCAAGTAACATTCTTCCCAAAAGCTCCTCCAAAGCAAGAACTCCAATCAACAAGAAAATTCACCCCCAAGGAAGCATTCCCAAAGGTTCAACAACCCAAAAACAAGGCAAGAAATTTGAATTTAAGGAAGAGGGAAGAGAAGAGGATGAGGTGGATCCATGTAGGATGCCACATCACACATCCTCAACTCCAACACAAAAGTCAAAATTCATTCTCCAATGCACAATAAAGAGGTGGGTGAATAATATGACAATTTACTTACACACTCCAAAAAGCCCACACCCCAAAGGACTGAATTTAATAAAATGTAAGAAGAGTGCAATTAAAACATGCAACTAGGCTTATAAAAATGCATTAAAAAATGTCTAAAATCAATCTTCCAACCATAAGTATGGTTGATAATTAAAAATTTAGAGGTATGGGACAAGTTTTACTTGTCCCACAAGCCTCCAAAAATAGCCTCCAAGGAAAAATTCGAATTTCCAAGGAGGTGAAGTGTTTCATACTCCAAAATCTGACTTACACAACTCTTACACAACTTACACATCACTTACACATTATTTAAAACATGGCCAACAACTCTATTAATTACATTCCCATTATGGCATCTTTTAATTAATTTACTAAAAAATATGATTACTCACAACATTAACACCACATTAAATAAATAATGAAAAGGGCAAGTGCACCACATAAAACACATGCAAAATAAATTAAACAAAAGGGACCAAATAAAAGAAAACATAAAATCCCTTTGTCACATTTAAAGGTAATCCCCCCCATGGGAATCCCTAACAAATACAAACACACACAAACAAAACATGTTGCCATGGTGACCTTGTTGAATTCATCTAGAATTCCATTGTGGTTGGTCTCCAATCCCCCCGATGTTTGTTGTGATATTTTAACCTACAAAACACAAATACCTCCTTCGGCCTCATGGCCATATCAGAACATCCAACATGATATAAATATAATCACAAATCATCTATACATATGACTCACAACAACATCAAGGCAATCAACAATATCACTTACAATTTATATCAACAACCATATCATCATCATAAAATGTTCATTTTCTAGGTCTACTCACAATATCCAAAAATCACATGTTTGAACAACATTCATAATATATCCATGTCAAATAGTATATCATCATCCACATATGAAGTGTCTCTAATAATCATCATGCATCATATAAGAATCAAATTCAACAATAATCCATGATCAAATATCTAACATCATACTAAATCAAAACCATAATAATGTCCATAATGCAATCAATAGTATCAAGATCAGTATCAAAAGGTGTCAAAGGGAAGTGGGCACTACAGGTTCAGACATTTCATTATTCACTTTGTGGATATGAAGAGGAGCTTTTGCGAGCTAGGGTTTCCAGAGTTGATCTATGCAAAGAAAAATTACAATAATTTGAGCATGAGTGACCAGTTTGGATTTACAAACCAGAAAGGAAGTGATTCATGGGCATGGGAAGAGTTGTGGAGAAGTGCCATCTGGTGAAAAGAGATTCCAGTTAGGGTTTGGTATCTAGGGCATGGGTCGGAAAAGAGCTTCTTCGCAAGTTTGAGATCTAAACTTGGAAAGGGGTAGTAAAACAAAGCAAGTGAAAGAAGTTGAACTGTTAATAGAAATAATGGCACCCAAGAAACCAGTTGGCGCACCTAATACAAGGAAAGGGAAAACGTAAGAGAAAGCAATAAGAAACTATCACAAGTACAAATGAAGAGTGGTATGCATAAATGCAGTACCTAGACAAAGTATTACTTGGCTGGGAGTGGGAGTCCCATTTAAGAAATATGGAAATAAATGATTACAATCATTGCTTAAGCACAATCGAAAAGGAAATGGTGTTGGAGCTAGTGCACGCTCGATGAATAAAAGGACACCAGATGGTTTTCCCATCTATAACGATGATGTAAAAGTGAAGTTGGAGAATTCAGGATTATTGTAACTCTTTGAGTTGCCCTACTTCAGAAAGCCTGAGTTCCTATATCAATGGTTGATGTCGCACATGCACAAAGATTACTTTCACTTCACATGGAACAAGATGAACATTACCCCTCAGCTTGTTTCACATTTCACAGGCCTCATCTATGAAGGAGAAATTTTAGAGGATGACCTACGTGATAAGGAGGCAATTAAGAAAACCATCATTGTTTATGCGTACAAAAAGGGGTCGAGGTACTTTGATATCATAGACATCAAGGACTTAGTGATGAATATGGTTGTGCACCTTGTGACAAAGTTAAATGGTCAGGAGAAATGGACCCAGGTAAACAAGTCATGGTTGAATGTTTGCAGGAGGATTTTGGAGGGCACCATCTACAACTTGTATGCATACATCGCGGATGAAATTGTCAGCAATGCACAAGAAGGTGATAAAATCCCTTTTGGTAATGTCTTGTTAACCATTGTGTTCTAAGAGATTGGAGTGCCAGATGGAGTAGAAAAATTCACGTGGGAGTACCCTGCTAAATACCCTTCACCCGCGGAGAGGTTTGAGAAGTACACCTATGATAGTATGACGTCCGTGCACAAGGCATGCCTAGAGAAGTGGTACGTGCACGCCTGAGGAACGCATTTGGGGTGGAATGGAGGATCCCTGAATCAACTACCAGCGACCACCAAGGGAGAAGCTAAGTTTGTTGTGTACCAACATTTCTACCTTGGTAGATTTAAACTGATAGACGAGACATGGAGCCCATGGTGCAAGCTCCCTTTTGCCTTCACAGCTCAACACTTCCAAGTGAGAGTGAATAGGTTCAAAGAGTCTAAGAAGTTGAATTTGGACCTTGGTAATATAGAACGAGACCACAGAGAAATGCATAAAGGGTTGTTCTACCCCAATAAGCGAGAGTACGTGGAGAAGTACTTGTCACATGAGGTCTAAATGGTGAGACCTGTGACTTTTCTCATTGCAGGACAGTCCGCGGCGTGAGTATACCTCCGCATAAGATCCAAATTTAAGAAGGGTGCGTATCTGGAGAATGAGATGTCCATACCTGAGGACCCAACTGGTAGGAAGAAACATGCACCCAAATAGGAGGAAAAAGAACCAAAGAAGAAAGTACCAAGTGTGGTGGATACACAGGCAGTAGGTACCCCTGGGACAAGCGCCAGAAAAAGTATGTATTCGTGCAAGAAAAATTCCATAGTTAAGGAGAAGACTCCAAAGCCAGAGAATCCGTTAGATAAGGAGCCATCGGAAGAAGAAGAGACAAAGTCACCTAAACTGGAATCCCTGGTTAGGAAGAAGCAGAAGCTAGAAGAAGAATCTGACTCGGAGGAGACGGAGAGCTTGGAGAGGTACATAGGTGAAAAGGATGATGAGGAGGAAGAAGAGCCTAAGGTAAACCAAGAACCATTTATGTTCAGTGTACATGACTCAGAGGAGGGAGAAGGAGAAGAATAGGAGATCCTTTTCGTGTTACACAAGGGTAGCCAGGAGAGGGAAGGCACCCAGGCCATGGAGAGAAGTGAGGAAGTTGGCACGCACGAGCAGAAAAATCTAAGCCTTACTCAGGAGCAAGTAAACGAGGCGGCAGAGAGAGAAGCTACAAAAATAATCGAGGCCTTGGTAGAACAATAATTGGAGTGTAGTGCTGACATAGTGATGAGAGAGGATAAGGAGGAAAGCATTGAAAAAGAACAAGTCAGTATGGGAGGAGGTCCCAGTCTAATGGTGAGTTTCCCCAAATCCACACGCTCGGGAAGGAAGAGCCTTGATATAGAATGAGGACAAGTCATGGGCTATGTTGATGACCAAAGAAAGGTGCTATGTTCGCTTCCAGAGCACTGTACCCACAGAAAAAAATTTAGCTATGGCGTCATTTGATGAAGAGGGCACGTACCCCAGGACAAGGAAGATGCTCTCTTGGGCGTTTGAGTCCCATATTGACCAGAGTTCAAAGTATGCCAAGGGGTAATCATATCAGTACCAGAGTCTAAGGGAACCAACCCCTTGGTAAATGCTCAGCAGATTTTAGATGAGCAGTTATGCAACGCGCTCAACAAGGTCACGGTCAAGACTGAGGCTAGGCTCTTTAGAAGAAATGATAGAGTAAAATTTCTAGAGGGAGAGCTAGAAAAGAGGGAGGAGGAGCTAGAAGAGAAGACTAAGGGCTTGAAATAAGAAGATTTGATCAGCACGCAGCTGAATCGCAAACTAAGGGATGAGAAGGATAGAGTGCGCGAAGTATACAAAAAGGTGGAGTCCGTTACAGATGCAATAGTGTTGAAGCATCTGGACCTAGCACCTCCCGCACAGAAGTATGAATCTACCCTGGAATGCCTGGAAGACTTAACAAGGATCCTCAGCATGGAGAGGCAATCGCTAGCCTTGGAATCTACAGAAGAAGTGGCCGTGCATTTAGAAAAGGAGGATAAATTGAATTTTTTGGGGTGCATAGCTGAATACAGCAAGGTCCTTACTGATGTCAAGATTGTTACCCAATCCACTAAGGCCTTATATGATAATTTCACAGATAAGGACAGAGTGGTGGGTACTCTGGTTACCAACTCTAAAGCAAAAGTTAAGGAGTTTCAAGAGAAGAATAAGGGAAATAGGGTGGAAATGGACAGAATCCTTACCTATTTCGAAAAGAAATATGAGGCCATTAAAACCTTAAGGGGTTCAATCAAAAACCAGTTGAAGGAACTGTAACTGTAAATCACGAGAAGAATGGACACACTTGAGGACCTCGGCAAACAATTAGAAGGGGTAGTTGGGACTATAACTACCTAGGGAGATGGGTTAAGCTTTAAGGATGTGAACACCTTAGTCGGCGACCTCTACCAGAAAGTGTAGAGTGAAGTAGATACCTGGGACAAGCTGGAGGCCAACCTAAAAAGGAACTTCCCACTCCTCTTACAGCAATAATTACCATGCCATTCTTTTATCCCCTTATTCTTACTCTTCCCAAATTCTTTTATTCTTCTGGAACATATTGTAATTCTTTATTCATTAGAGAAGTGTTCCTGCGGACGGAGAACAGGTGTAGTGTGGGGTAATTTTAGAACCCCAAAATACTGGCTAAGTACAAAAAGGCGCATAGGCGCGCAAGGCCTAGTTGAAGAAGGGAGTGCAAGGAAAAAGCGTGTAGGATAGGGTTTAAGGGAGGGTTTAAGAAAACCCGTGGCACGCGCAGGCTGAGCTAAATTTTCAATACTTAACCATATTTGACGTATCAGGTGGGATGCGAGAAAAATGTGACCCGAGTGGATAAGGTGCCATCCTAGTGACAGGATGGCCTGGAAGGAATATGCCCTGCGATAGAGGATTCCAGAAGACCATCATGGCAAGGAGTGGTGAGCACATGCATGAAGGATCATGCGCCCATGGAGGAACACATTCAGACACTTGGCGATAGATCTGAGGCCACAAAGAGATGAGTTGGCACTTCAGAATGCCTATAAATACAAACGCCTGCAGAAGAAAGAGATAGAGGAAAATATAGAGAGTGGAGCTCTGCAGAATTACTGTGAAAACTCTATGGGACTAGTGTTGATGGCGAATCATAGCACCCCTGAAGGTCTGCAACTCGATGGGTTGAGACACTCAGTGCGATTGCATAACATGGAGCTTTTCCCCAAGTGTGGGACCTTGCGAAATCGAAAAAGCTCTCTGGATGAAGGCCGGTTCCTATTCCTCTGTTCAGATGCACACATAAAAATAGGGTCTACTCCAAAACCTAATCTAATTTTCTAAGGAGACAGGGTAAGAAGATGCATAAAATAAAACCTAAACTAACAGAGGTGATGCACCAAGGAATGAAGAACAACTATCTTGCCAATAAACACAAGCCATTAAAATGCAATGCAAGATCATGCACAGATAACCAAATTTGCAATGAAAGATCAGGAGGATGTAAATGAACATAGAGAGGGTTGAGAATCATCCACATACATGCATTATTTGCTCCAAATATTGATACAATACACTATAAAATGCCAAGAGGCAAAGTTGCATTACAATTTTAAATGGGAGGTTTGAACTCCACAAATTCACCTGCCAAAGAGAAGAAGGGAGGGGCAAAACAAGAATGTCCAACCTTTAGAAAGAAGCCCCTCCTTACAATTTATAGGAAGAATGAGAGAGAAAAGAGAGAGGAATTCCAAATCTACCCCAACCACCTCTATGTTGCATTAATTCATCTCATTATGGTGGTAGGTGAGAACCCCAGTAAACCCAAAAAGTGGCGAACTATATTTTACATTTTTAAGAAATTTTTTCCCACCCAATTAAAGATATCCAGTCATAGTTGGATAGAGGACCTCGTAAGCTTTCCCGAAAATTCCAATCTTGCATGAATCTGAGCTCCCTGTGAAAAGTTATGGCCATCTGAATATCTACACCAGGGTTTGCTTCCTATCTGCGCTCAAAATGTTGCGCCTCCTGAAGATGCACCTCGGCGCATCCATCCTTATGTCAACACACTCTTACATGCACCATAAGCGCTAAAAATGTGCTGTCGACATCCCTTTACCTGCTCCAAGGTGCGAATTTTGTCATGTCGACACTCTCTTACCTGCGCCATAGGCGCATCCATTTTTGTGTCGACACCTTCTGATGTGCACCCTTTAACCTGCGCCATGGGCACGAATTTTTGCATGTCGACAACTTCTTACTTGTGCCAAAGGCACATCCATTTTTGTGTCGAAACTTTCTGATGTGCGCCCTTTACCTGCGCCATGGGCGCAAATTTTCGCGTGTCGACAACTTCTTACCTGCGCCAAAGGCGCATCCATTTTTGTGTCGACACCTTCTGATGTGCGCCCTTTACCTGGGCCATGGGCGCGAATTTTCGCGTGTCGATAACTTCTTACCTACGCCAAAGGTGCATCCATTTTTGTGTCAACACCTTCTGATGTGCGCCCTTTACCTGTGCCATGGGCGCGAATTTTTTCATGTCGACACTCTCTTACCTGCGCCATAGGCGCATCCATTTTTGTGTCGACACCTTCTGATGTGTGCCCTTTACCTGCGCCATGGGCGCGAATTTTCGTGTGTCGACAACTTCTTACCTGCGCCAAAGGCGCATCCATTTTTGTGTCGACACCTTCTAATGTGCGCCCTTTACCTGCTCCATGGGCGCGAATTTTTGCATGTCGACAACTTCTTACCTGCGCCAAAGCTGTTGATTACGCAATAAATATCGAGCTTTGAGTTTCTTTGATTCCCATTTTCTTCTACTTGTCTATATCTACCCGGGGGGAAGATATTTACAAAAACTGGGTAGAAGCTATATGAGAGAGTAATGTATTAAGGGGATGGGTTATAGAAATTTTCTTTGTATGGATGAAGGACATGATCCCTGTTGTGATGCATGACTGCAGTATGCCTTTCTGTGACATTTTGTAATGGGCCTAATGAATGTAATAAGGTTACAAGTTTATGTGAATATGAATATTAATGGTCATGTTGAATACATCCTTCTTTATAGCCCTTTTTCATTTATGTTTATGAACTAAGTATGAATGCTTACAACAACTTCCTTTCTATTTTGGTGCAAGTTCTATAATCTGTTAAGCACTTTTTTGTCTAGAATGACTGCAAGGATCTAGAAACCATTCTAAGCTCTATGGGGCTTATAGGTCTTATTTCCTCTCAAATCTCTTAAACTCATATCATATATGATGTTTCCCACTAAACTCACATAAAAGAGAGACTCAGTGTCTACACGTGCCTCATGTGAGTGCCCAGCACCCGCTGGGTGATAAGTCTGATGCGCATGGGATTTCTTTCCTTTATGATGGGTGTAAAAATGACTACACCAAACTTGCTTTTTGATTACTTGTCATACCAGATACTGGAAAACCAAGCGCAAGGGCTAGGTCACCAGGTGGATTAAGATGCGCACTCCCAGCCCAAGTAGTCTCTGCTAGCGCACTTCCGTGTGAGGCCAAGGGGGGATCTCTGTCATGCTTTCCAAGATGGGGGAAGTTCCTGATGCTCTAGCTCCACGTCTTCTACGTGAGCTTCAAATCCTTCATGAGCCATCTCTCTCCTCAATGCCATACTTTCTGCAACAATACGATGCTTCTCTATCTCCCTCTCGCACACCTCATTATACTTAAGTCACCTTTCCTCTCTCTGCCTTTCTGCCGCTAGGTATGCCATCTTTCACCAAACTTGTTCTTACCCTCACGCGCGGTGAGGTTTAGTTAGCCATTAGTTTACTCTCTAGGTTCAAAGTTACCATCAAGAGTTTGATAGCTAGGGGAATGCCTTGCATATATGTTCCTCTAGGATACCGCAAAAAGTGAAATTCAGCTACCTCCAGGAAAGAATACGTCGAAATTGAATATTCCAAAATATAACTATTTAGAACACCACAAAACTGCGTATCCACAAACGCGAGTCCAGATCAGGTCAGCATCATAAAGGGCCTGAAATTCTTCCTATGTCCAGACAAGTGCGCGATACCTCTAATTCCACTTAGATGCATACACAATTAGCCACTCGTATAATTCTACTGGAAAGATGGCAAAAAAAGCTCTCATATAAGTTGTCATACAGATTTTGTTCTACCCAAGTGTGTGCGTTAAACTCAGATCCACTGCTGAACCGCCATGCATATTCTTCCTCCAGATCATGTATCCACTCCTTAATACTTTCTAGAGTTAACTGGTATGTCTTCATCGCGAACCATCCTAAAAACAACTGAAAAAGATGTCCTAGCAACGGAACCAATGATGCAGCCTAGAATTTACCAGATAACACCCTAGTTGCGTTGGCACATCACTCAACCTAGACTGAGCGCTCACCCAAAGCACGCAAAGGTATCAGGTCCCTCTTTAGGGTTTTTGTATCAGGATGTTAGCGTGATGAAGGAATAAACATAAAGATCCATAGCTAATCCATCATTCTACAATGCATACCATTTTCAGACTTATGAAAGAACAAGTTTAAACAATAATCATGATTGAATCAAGAACATGCACTGCTTTATTACACAAAAGAATGACACTTAGGTTCAACCAATATCTTCTATTTCTTAAATAACATATAATCTCCTTACAATAATGGCATTTTATACTAATGCGCACATGGATCTGATACAGTAATCTAATCGTATATCTCTCTATATCTCTCTATCTATCTCTATGTGATTCGCATCATATATAGAGAGTGGGGGCATTCCCTTCACCGCTTCTCTATTCCAAAAATAGGCCTCATGCTATTAATAGCCACACGTCGTTTACAGGCATAGCCTCACATGCAAGTGTGTTCTCTATAGATCTATTGCAGTTAACTGAAGTGACAATCCTATTCTTAGCTTGTCTCTGTGTAAAACACTTTGATTTGATCCTCTAAAGATAGACAATGTGTGGCGCGCACATCCCTGCATCGTTGGTGTGTTCTGCATGCCATCTTCTAAAAATAGGTCTTCATGCTCAAAATAGGCTAAGTCCTGAATGCTAAACTTACCCCCCACGTGCGTGTTCTTCCTGTCCATTCACGCCCTTAAACCTAGCCTGCTTTCCCGCGTAGACTTCGTGTGTGAGTTCTGTCAAGTGTTCTCTGATCAACAGTAAATCACAGCCAATAGAAGACGTGTGTATCCTTGCAGTCGCATGTTGACAGATGTCTAACTTGACTGTTACTCACAAAGCATTCATGTTATTTATCTTATTGCAACTAATGTTGGACAAAATGCCTGGAAGTTATGTGGTCTTGTGAGTGGCAATGATTGTGGGATATGTAAAATTGGGTATAGGTGGACCTCAAATTTAATCCCTGCACTCAAGGATGGAAGCAGTCGAACATTGCATATCATTAATCTCATTGTTATAAATCATCCTCTATTTTATTTTTTGTTCTAAAACGGCTCAATTTGATTAGTTACGACAACTTTATAATATTTATATGGTGGGAAAGAAACGATGCAATAGTCACGTCGAGTATAGTGTAAGAAGTTATGTCATTGAATGAGATATTGAAGCCTCTCAACTTTTGCCCCAAAAAGAATCTAATAAGCTATGTAATTACAAGAATATTTATTTGAAAATGTGTTATCTTAGTGATCATTTTCGAAAACTGTAATATTATTTGTATGAGTTCCAATGCATGTGACCTAAATATTATTAACAATATTTAAAGTTATTGAATTTCTTGTGACCTTATTATATGTGTCAAATATTATTCTTTACAAACCATGTTTTTTCTTTCTAAAATATTTTTTATTTTCATTGTGTTTGACACGTTATTTTTTTAAGTATAATTAATTAGGAATATTTAAGTTTGTAATGACACTTGCATATTCGAAATATAATAGTCTTTTTAGTTCTTCCATCTAAATCTTCATATACCTTGTTTTTTAATAGAAATTGATTGAGATAAGAGGTATGATATTTTCAGCAAAATGTAGGTGTATATTATCAAAATATACATCTTCGTAAAACAAAATGCTGCAATATACCAATGACTGTGGTAATTACAATTTTCTTTCTCTTCTTCTTTGTCAAACCAGGAAACCGATTTCGCAAGACACAAAATCAATTAGTGTGCCATTACTAGTTTAGGAAACTCAATTTCTCTGAACTAGTAATGACACCATTAAAACATTGATTTTTATGTACAAACATTTTTTTATAGTTCTATTAAGATTGATCTACATGTTAAATCTTGGTACTTTATATTTTTTAAATAAAAAAAATCAATTTATCTAGCTAGCAAGGTGCAATAGTCACATGGACAGTAATGTTAAGAGGAAATGAATTAAATATTGATCTACTAATATTAAATATTGGTAGTTGCCACTTCTTAAATAGAAAATTCAATTTATGTAGGTAGCAATTGTACTCAAAAGTGTAATGATCACATAAATAACAAGACCATGGAATGACAAATCCTACCCTTCGGGATTGTATGGACTGAATCTACTGGCAGAGGGGAAAAGGCCAAATAACTGTTCAAAGTTAAGATTTGCAGTCGGCAGTCTCACGCTTGAAAATGATATGCTTCCAACAATGCATCTAATGAATAAAATGAAATGCTTGTAAAGTTAGGTGCGGTATTGTTGGCCCAACATATCATCACTAAGAGGCAATTATAATTTAGTGAGTGGGAATTATCATTTAGAGGCTATGTGCACATGAACGCCAAGACTCTAGGAAAAGAACATGTGCGACTGGTTAAACACAAACTTTAAATTATGGACTTTAAACCTGTGTCTCTCGATAAGTGCATGCCAACATTTGAGCCACTAGCCTAGTCACAATTATATCTATAAAGGAAAATGAAATCCATTAACCAATCTCCATGCAAGCTTCATGTTTTGACGATGTGGTTGCAAAGGATGTCATAGGATACTCATCAAATTAAATATGTATGCTTAGTCCATACGAAGCATTTAAAAAAACTATGTTTGTGTAGTAGCAAATACTGGATATTCATAGGTGCCGTAAAAAATGTCTGAATTCGGGTTTCCACATTTCATTTACAATGCCTTCTCTTCGATTTCATTCTTGGGTTATGGAAGGCGTTGTGGGGTTTACTTCCTTTTGTTTGCAACATTGGTGTTATAGAGAAAATCAACTCTGGCAATAACCTCGTAGCATTCGATGTTTCCTATATTTAGAAGCCTTCAAGTACAGGTCTATCTTGACATAATAATTACATGATGTTTCATATCGGCAAACAGTTAGCATGCCAGCATAGTCAAAATAGTTTCAGATGTTGAAAAGCCCATTGCTTAAAGAATATTTCCCATGTTTGTACATTTAAAATGCCATAGTGAACTCAGCGCCGCCCAAAACTAGCATACCTGCTGAAATACTTATGTAAGCAATGCAACTGGGTTTTACTTAGGAAGCAGGCTTGTACAAATAAAACAGCTCCGATACAAATATTTGATTATTAAAATGCACTAGATGCCAAGAGAAAGAGGAAATAAGGCGAACACCATCCATTTAGATAGAAAAAGCATGACGGATCAGATCAAAGCAGATAAGAGGGGCATTACTTGAATCTGTTTTTAGATGCTCAAATACACATAAGAAAGAATAAGCAAAACAATTATTTTCATACAGCTTCCAAGAGGAGGAGATTCTATTAATCACAATGTAAATAAAATTATTTGTAACTAGAGAGGAAACATCTATCATCTTGACCAAATTCACCATATCTTCACATGCAGTGGGCGGATTCAGAGTCAGCATTCTGGCAATGACTTCATAAGTCCAATGTACAGAACGGAGTGCCTGTGTCGAACCATTTTAGTATTGTCAAAGAAAGAGCGGGAAGGTATTTGGCTAATGTAGAATCCACCAACATCTGAAGTCAAAGAGCACACTAAGGTGACATTGAAGAAAAACTTAAAAGTCTATAATCCATGCCACAGTTAGCTCTTCTGCTTTTTTAGACTGTCAAAACTATGCAGGACGGTATGAATAAATTAAGGATTTATTCGACCTGAGACCAAGCAAAGAAGCATATATCCCAGTATCAAGTATGCAGAGGCTAATATATGGCTTAAATATTTCAATCATTTATGCAAATACATTCAAGTAAGAATAAGTAATTGGAGTACAAATACATTCATGTAAGAATAAGTAATTGGAGCACTCATGTGCTCTTAAGTGTACAGGATAAAATTCATCTAATTCTTGTGTGCCTGAACCCTCTGCCGGTGAAAATATAGCAGCATTTCTGTTGACGCCAGTCATTACATATCCAAGGGCTATGGTTTAGACATATAACTGTTGGCTGTCTAGGCGCATTGACATATTTGTAAGGTTATTTATGTCCGAGACAAATCCATGGCCTTGCAGAGCAATGCAATATACACGATAGCCTATGCTTTAGCCATAACTGTTGGTTATCTGGGCGCGTTGACATATTTGTAAGTTTATTTATGTCCGAGACAAATTCATGGCCTTGCAGAGCAATGCAATATACATGATAGCTTGGAGAAAAGAAAAATACAATAGAGCATGTGAAAACTGGAATCAAAAGGGGTGCAGATATGCAAGCGGAGAATGCAACGCGGATATGAAAGTTGTGTAGAAACTTAAGAGTAAATGTCAAAGAAAAGTGCATATTATATACAAAATTGACATTATTGTTTATATGTGGGACATGATAAAGAGTAGTATTTTCAAAAATTACAAGATGTGGTCACAAAAAGGCTATATTGATGTATGACAGTATTTTGTATATTACACAAACATGATTGTGCAATGAAAGCAAAACACAAAACATGTTCCTGAACTTGAGCAAAATGCAGATAACGGCATAATATTCTTCGTATGGAAAGGATTGTTTTGCGAAAGAAAGCTAGAAAATGTGTCTATAATGTGCCTGTTAATGTATCTGCATAGCCCAAGAAAACATAGATGTTAGTGACAAATAATATTTTGTAAGTGGAAAAAATATGGTAGTAAAATGTTGATAGGTATAAACCTTATGGGTGGATATCGGTGGTGACATTGACAATGTTGTTAGTTTGATCAAGCATGAAAGTTCCTAGCAGTGTAAAAGTTCGAAGGAGATGGATGACTGAGCTTTTGTTTTGCACGTACTTTTCATGAGTTGTTTCAGTCGGTGGAGGCAGCAATCTGGATAGTAGAGGACCAGCAAGAGTGCATTTGACAGTTGAAGTAGTTGTTATATCGCAGATCAGTCGGTGGGTATGGTGAAATGTGCTCTCCTGGTTGCAATTTGCACATGTTATTGTTGTTTTTTTGCAATGAAAGAAGGTTGTCAACTTTGAAGTTGCATTTGTTGCATACAATTTGAAATGGCTTGGAGTACATGTTTGAGGCAGTCAATTCACCTTTCACCTAAGCAATGTTGATCAGGAAGAAAGAGATAACATTCAGTATTGTAAAAATGAGATACTGTACTAAATGGCAGTTAGCTACAATTTTCATTATCTTACCTCTATTGTTGCATTCAATATTGTTTGCATATCTTGGAGTGCTTGTTTAGTCTTTAGTGGGGTGATAAATGTTGATTGATAGGTTCTTAGTGCCTTGTTGGGGCTGTTTCACTTGACAATGTTCTTGAACAAATAAATTGGAACTTGTTTTTTGTGGAGTTGTTGTTCGATTGTATCCCTTAACGTTAGCAAGGGGTAGCAAAATTTGAACCCAAATGTCATCCACGAACTAGGCTGCGCATTAGTATTATTCAATATTTGTTCGACTTTGACTTTATTGACCACTTGAGAACATACGTGACAGTTAGGGTAATCGGTTCGATTGTATGTATATCTTGCACCCAATGAAATGTTAGAATGTTTAAATTTGTTGAGTAGGGAAGAATAAAAAAAGGGAATGAAAATGATAAATGTTTAAAACAAATAGTAAGGAAGAATAGGAAAAGGGATTGAAATTTTACGGAGAGAATACAAAGAGGTGAAGATACCTGTGTTTTGTCCTCTATGGATAGGCCATCTTTAATTTCAAAGACAAAATGTGTTCCAGACTTGCACGCAGAAGTCACAACAGCTACAATTGTTCCAATTGTATAGCTATTTGTGCTACGAAGGAGTTGTTTTATTGTAGTATTCAGTATAAACTTGAACTCATGTGCAGACTGGAGGTATGTTCTCTATGGTGTTATTGTTATTCAATAGAAGAATGTAGTCACAGTCTCCACAATCGTAATTGGTCTTTGGAGCTATGTCAAATTGTTTTATGTTGACTCCTCTGGATGGTAGAAGATTTTGTTGATATGCCTCAATCTGAGGTCCACTTACATTCAGTGTCACAGTCATTTCACCTTCTTTGTCAGTTAAATCTATGCGTAGAAGTTCTTTGTTCAACTCTTTGTTGAGTATTGTTTTGTATGAAACAATGACATCCCCTTGAAACAAATTTCCAACCTTGCGACTATTGAGGTCATCGATTGATGTTGGGGTACATGGAATCGTCTCTTGCCTACAAAATAGAAAGGAAATGGATTAATGACACAGTAGGCTGTAAAAAGATTCTAGACAAGATATTTGTAATTTCTTACCTCTTGGCTTTGTTTTTCATTTGTTCAAACATGGTTTCCAAGTTCCTCTTCATCGTGTTCTCCTAGCAAGAATATTTTAAAAAGATGAAATTTATCGAGTGTAAATGAAAGATTAAAGTCCGATCTGTTTGCAAAAAATGAAAAGAATGGATTGTAGTTTTAGGAATGAATTTTAAAAGATAAATAAGTTCAATAGTGTTATAGAACATATTATTTGTGCAATGGAATACAATTAGGTGAGGATTGTATTACAAGGAATAAGGAAACAAAGAAACTATATTAATGGGTTTTTTTATATAAAAATAAGCATTTGTGATACCTTGAGTGAATATTGGTGCATGCCCGTGTTTGGAAAACCTTTTGTCTAAAATGGTTTGCAAGCTTGTAATGCTTTTGATTTCCCTGGAAGTACAATAGAAACAACGAAAGTTAGTAATCAGAAATGAAAGGTTTAAGTTAAAAAAAAAAATGTAATGGAAGCACAACAATATAAATTGTTTTTTGTGGCATTATATTGCTTGGGGTGTTACCTTGTAAATCGTAAACAGAATAATACATTGAAATCGTGAAGAAGTTGTGTAAGAGTAATCAGATTTTTTATCTCGAACATGAATAAGGCATGAATGTATTTTTTCCTATTTCAATTTACGGATGCAGTCACAGTGAATATTTTTTCCCTTGCAGAAATCAGCCAACAACAGTGAAAGAAAATAGTAGCTTGTAAAGCACAAAACAATGGCATTCATGGAGTATCCACATAAGTCTAAGCCCATTCAAAAACCATTGCAGAGAGCAGGGAGCAAACGTTTTTTTTTCTATTCACCAAATTAGAGCAGATGGAAGGTTTCCGCTGCAAGTAGGAAAAGTTTGAGTGTGAGTCATGGTCAAAGTGTTAGAGGTTGATATAGCATTTGTATAATGTAATAGAAATAGTAGAAGATATTATTGGACTGTAAAACAATGCACATTTTTGTATTGATACATAACATGTCTAATAATAAGTTTTTTTTAATACCTTAAGTATGCTCAGAGATTCAATGTTTATTCTATTTTGTTCTTAGCAAACTGACGATAGTTGTTATGGTGGAAAATAGAAAAATAGTTCTTGTGAAAGTAAGAGCAGGGTAAAAATTTAGTACATGCGAGAAAATTGTATGACATTGTGGAGTTGCATTGGTTGCAGTTGAAAAAAAAGTTTTAGTTGTCCATGTCAAGTGCAAGGAATATGGCAGAATGGTTAGTCCAGTAAACATGTCTTTGGAATATCTGGTTGGAGAAATTGCAATTTGACCATATGTGGTCAATGTGTTTTTTAGTGAATGGATTTTCTTTTGCAATGCAAAAATGAAAGTTATAATTGGACATGTGTTGATTTAGAAGGTTTGTGGTATTATTATGTTTTTGCATATCAATATTGAAGTCTCCAAATATGTATGTGCATTGTTTGTGAGATGAGTTTGACAATGTTTGATCGATAACTGCAAGGATATTTTGAAGCGGTGCATTTGGAGCTGCATAGAGATTTATAATTGTCAATTATTTTCCATGAATGTGAACAACAACAAGCAATGCTTCTACTTTTACAACATGAAATTGCATTGTGTGTAGAAATGGTATATGCATTTTAGCGGAAATCATTATACCATGCACATGATATGTGTGTATGTGATGGAAGTTTGGAAGTAGATTATATGCATTGCTATCAGATATGTGTGTTTCTTGTAAGCACAATACGTATGATTGCATTAAGCTTAAGTCGTGCACGATGTCTTCTACATGAGCATGAAGGCTTCGCGTATTCAAACAAAAAAAAGTGCATGGCTGGATATCAACCAAGAAGAATTTATTTTTGAGTTGCCATTTTACTTGTGATTCAAGGCGATTCATTTCAACAGCAACTTGTTTTCTTACTTTGAATTTTTTGTTTATCAAAGGTTGCAGCAAATATAGGTTTTCTATAGTCTTCACATGCGACAGGGTCATGTAAGTCAATCCATGTCTCGTGACTCCAAGAGGGCTAAAGGAAATTCCGTCTATTGTAAGTCCTTGAGCTCTATGTATTGTGCACGCACATGCAAGCTGGACCGAGAATTGGCTTCGAATTGTCAAAGTTTTTTTATTCGGTGAGTGTTGTAAAGGCCTTGCAATCCATAAAATAGGCACAGATTGTGGGTCAATGTCGGTAGGATGCAAGTGTGTGTCTAGAAATTTGATGTTGTCCAATGCTTGAATCATTAAAACATATCCATATGATGTCTTGATTTTTTGCGGTAGTGTAAGCATCAAAAGTGCCATCAGACCCATTGACCAATCCATCTTGGATATCATAGTTACCAGTAAATAGTTCAACCAAGATGCCTTTTTTTTAAAATAATGCTCTTCGGAAGAGAAATTTTCTTCGCATATGCACTTGTTTCATCATACAATGAATCTTGTTCATCAATTGTATCAATGACAATCTTTGCTCTAGGCATTTGCAAAAGAATTTTCTTGTTATGGTCATTCAACATCTATGTTTTTTAAAAAGTGTATGGAAAAGCAGGATCATTTGGTGGCGGTCTGTAACACTTATTGTTGAGGTAGGAAATGTCAGAATATTTTTGTGAGCCTATTCGAATTCTATTGAGGATCGAAACAAAAAGATGGTCTTTTTGTCTGATTGTTTAAGTCAATTCATAGACCTTGACCTTGTCAGCCCAAAAATCATATGGAATCATTGTTTGTCTATATGAGGTGTTTCAAATACGAAGCCGTCATTGACAAGGTTGGGCCTGGTAGAAGTCACCACAAAATACCATGTCAATGTTGCCAAAGTGCAATGTGGGCGTTTGTTTTATATCCTTGAGTCTATTGTCAGTGTGATACAATAATTGGCCACTAACAAGCCAAATTTCATCTATAAAGACAAGTTGCAATTGTTGATAGTGTTTTTGACAATGTATCGAGTCGTTCAACACTCAGTGGAGTCAATTGAGACTTGTTAAAAGGTAATAAGAGTGTTGAATGAAATGTTGTTCCTCCTGCATTGTAAGTTGCTTTCCCTGTGAATGCCAAAATAAGACCTTTTGGTTTTAGTGGATCACTTTTGGCAGAATTATTATATATATGAATTAAAGTTTCAAAGATCATTTTTGCGGTGAACATTTTTCCTGTTCCTACACCTCTTGTTAGGAAGAGATACAAAGGAGTTGTAGGATCGATATGTTTTTTCAGTGCAATGTCTTTTACGATTTGTTTTTATTTTTTGTTTAGCATTCTCATTTTTTTGTAAAATATTGTGTTGTCAGAGATGAATGGATGTTTTCCAATTTCGAACAATTTAGTTTTATTTTTGGGTGGTATTGAATTACATAAAGGAAGATCTAGATGTATGTCATATGTTTCATTGACTCTTTATGTTTGTTGTTGGAGAAAGGATGTGGTGGAAGCATTGTTTGCTTCATTTTTTATGTCTTGAAAGGATGAATTTTTGTCACCCCATGCAATTTTGATATCGTGAACAAAGGTCGCCTCATTTTGTCTTATTGTTTTTTCATGTTTTTTCATGAAGTTTGTATGCATCTTGCCTAATGTCAAGGAGCCATGCTTGAGGCTTTCCTCATTATTTTGGAATGGAACATATAACAAGATTTTCTTTCTTATTTCTCTTCTCTCTTTTTTTTTTATTGTCGACAGTAATTCTCTTTGTCTATTTTATGTTTTTTGTAGTTGACAAATTTTTTTTTTTTTAGATTACATGTTCTTTTCCTTTTCTGCAATTTGGTCGTACCATTTTTATTATATCTAGAAACAAAATCGGAATAAAATATGATTAACAAGGGTTTTCAAAATGTCTTTAATTGATTGTGGTCATGCAATGTAATGGTCTATGATAGATTGTCACATAATGTTTTCAGAAGTTCATCGGGTTCTTGATTCAACAATTTTGGATGCTTCAAAATAAATGTCCAGGTCTTCATAACAAGAAGTGTTTATGAATGTGCATTTTCTTGAGCTATTATTTAAGGGTATTGATAAGACAATGTGTGTTGCTTATTGTGCAGACATCTATTGTGAATTAATAATTTCATTAGCTAGTCTTTGTATCATCTGGAGTGTGATAATGTGTGATGCGTGGTGCTCTTTATGTATTCTTTTGAATGCTTTTGTGGTCAGATCTGTCAATTTTTTTCATGTATGAACTCACATATGTTGCAGTTGCATATGCATTAAGGATAAATTGTGCATCTATGTTTCCCTTCCATATTGGCGGCATTTGTTTTGAAAAGGTATTGTTCCATACTTGTGATGGTTTTCTTTTTAAGAATAGTGTTGGTCGCTTAGTAGTGCTTTGAATAGCTTGTATGTATTCAGCTTCATTCATGTTCAATTCATTTAAAAACATATCAAAGGAAAATGAGTTGTCGTATCATTTTTTTGCTAAGATTGAAAAAATGTGTTTTGCATTTTTTAGAAGCCAAAGGATCAATGGTTTCTTGTGGTTCGAGTATTTGTGTTTGTTTCATTAGAGGCTAAGGGAAATTGTATCTGCATTTTTTTGCGTACCTTTTTTGCAACTCTCTGTATAGTGATGTTCATGCAATCTTGTTATTTTAGGAGCAAAATATTTTGTGTTACAAGTTATGTAGGTGTCGACAAAGTGTGAAATGGAGGATTTTTTTTTTTTCCATAAATAGGTGTCTTTTGTCCATATTAACCAATGGATATGCACATTTCCTCAGCTTTGAAATTCAGTAACCCAAAAATAGTCAACAATGTCTCCAAAAAATGTATTATCGTTACACAATAATTGTTTGAGTGTGTTTAGTCAATGTTTATAGTAGCGATTACATGTGATTGGATCATGTTTGATGAAAAAGTTTTTTTTTCGTTACAATCAGTAGGTAGTGGTTTTCCAATAGGAGAACGTTATATGTGTTGGTCATATAGGTTTGCCATAGCAAGTGAAAGAGGCTTCCAACAATGCTCAACACTTGAAAAGGTCAAAAAAAATTGGGGGTCCTAGTTGTCGTATCATACTTGTTGCATGTAGTCTAGTGAAATTCATATTTTTTTGAATTCAATGTATCCAATATCAAATTTCAATATGTTTTTCTAGGTTGGGCTTGTATTTGACATCTTTCACTAAGATTTTTCTTCCCCTCAATTGTCATTTTCAAATCCGAACCCAAATACATGCTCGCACTTGGGCAATAATGATTTTAATTGCTTTGAAAAACAAGTTAGTGATATGATATGCAAATCTTCGATCAGTATTCAAGACCTCCCATTGTGCAATTTTTTTGAAAATAAATATACTTCACAACATTTGCATGGCTAGATTCACCCAAAAAAAAGTGGGAAAGTTCATTTCCTCTGAGAATTTATCATGGAATATACCAAGTGGATGTTGACCCTCTACAGGAGCAATCTGTATTAACTTATCTTGGAGGTCAACTATGCATTTTGCATTTGTAAATCCATGGACCAAAGTATTGCAAATGTTTACATCGTCATTTTCTTTGTCCATAGTGATGTTGTTTGAAATTGTTTCATTGTCAAAATCATCATCAGCAATTGATGGGAGGAAACGAATCCATTATTTATTTACATGTACTTTTTCCATTCGATACAAAGTTGTTTTGCAAAGATGTTGTAATTATTTCATGATGACATTAGGACGTAAATTTCCTGAAGGAAAGGCATCTTTGTATTGCAAATGACATTTGAGTTCAACAACAATATTTTTTGTTTCTTCTATGTGTCTTGGAAATGCTTTTTGTATTATATGCACATTTGAAGGCACGTTTATTATGGCTTCTTTCAAGGTGAATTGTGGTTTTTTGTGTGTATAATGCCTTATTTGTGCAAACACTATTCTCATAGCAACTAGCCACTCTTCAAGATCAGTAAGTATTGTTATAGGTGGAAGCATGGAATTCAATTCTATGTGAGCAAGAGATGTAAGTTTTGGCAAGGTTCCATTTCTTAAGCATCTATAACAATTCAGACATATTTTTTCTGTTCTTTTATTTGTTCATCTTTAATTAAACTAAAATATGTTTTTTTACCGGATCTCTACACATAGTCATGTTGGACTTAAATTTCAATTAATTACAAATTGAACAACCATGTTTTGGCGTATCGTTAATTTGTTTTATAAAAACATTAGATTTTGATTTCTTGTTTCCATTTTTATGAATTTCAATTTTAACGCGACGAAGCAAAATTCTAGAGAAGCTAAGTACTTATTTTTTTGGTTGATGGATTCTTTCAAAGTTTGCAAGCATCTGTTGTTTTTTATGCTTCGTATTTCATGGTTGATCATGCACAAATATTTGTTTGAGTGTTTTCTTCGTATTTTCTCATGTAAAAAGGAATTAGAAGGAACTAATGTAGTTGAGGATGCTTGAATCAAACCTTCATAATGAGAATGCCCTTCATCTGACAAAAAGTATAAAAGATTGTATATTGTTGTTGATTCTAATACACCAAAATACATTTTCACAATACTCATGGTATGTGCATCCCATATTTGTATTTTTATATTGAAAATGATTGACAACCATTGTAAGCAAAATGTCCATGTAACATCAATTTCTTCCAAGTTGCTACCAAGCTAGGGTTTTAAGAGGGTTAAAAAGTTGTTTACCTTCTTAACAATTGTTCATAAAAACATGAAGATCGAGAAACCTCATTACACTTGGAAAATATTCATAACTGACCTATTCAAATATCTCCGGGATATTGGGTCCCCATTCAAAGCATAAACTCTCCAACAAGCATCTAAAAGTCAACATTTAGCTCAAAAAACTCACCTTTAGGAACTCGGTTTTACTAAAAATGACATAAGTTGCTTAATCTTGCATTCCAAGACCTAAAACTTGGACCACACCATCATATCAACCTTCCACACACTCTACAAGTCTCACTTTTTCATCACCATGCTTTAAACCATCCATCTCACTTCACTAGGGCATGATTTCTCAAGGATTAGGTCTAGTGTAGCCCTAGAAACCATGACTTCTCCTCAAACCCTCAATCTGAGACACTTGTGAGTGTCCCTAAACCTCATCTACATTCTTCCCATGCTCTGACCATGCTCACACAGTTGATCCATGCTTCATTTCATCATGTAATGTCTTATACTACTTTCTAGGCCTCACAAACAAACACCTTAAACATGATTTTTTCACCAAATCTAACCTCAACAAACCTTTTCCAACCTTATACATGTGTTATGACCTTCATCACAGTCTATGACATCATCATGCCATCATTCATACCTTTCATTACCTATACAATCCCTCAAACTGACTCAATACACCCTGAACCACCATGCAAAACCAACAAGACTCGCCTTTGTGTGACACTACAAATCATCCTTCATGCTCCATACACCTTTTGACATCAATGTAACTCAATGAAAATATTGACAACATCACTCTTTGAAATCAATGACAATACAATTCCAACACCCTCCTTCTCCTAGGTTGTACTTGTGTGTCCCTGGTGTCCCCTCTGACCCCTTTATCCCCCAAAGGAAAAGGGGGGCATAAAAGTGCAACTAAGGCATACATGTAGCCCCTAGACCCCATGTGACCCTCTTCAACTCCATCGGTGTCATTTTCCAGCCCCCATAATTCATTTTTAGCACCCTCATCACATTCACCTCACACCACATGTTGCCACTTTTCATCATCTTTCTCCAAGTCTCCCTTTGTTTTCCCTAGTGTCCCTACACCTCATCTAAATTTTTCACATGCTCACATAGCTGATCTGTGATTTATTTCACCATTTCATGCCTCATACTTCTTTCTAGGCCTAAAAAACAAGCACCTTAAACATGTTTGTTTCACCAAATATGACCTCAACGCACCTTGGCCAACCTTGTACACTTGTTATAGCTTTCATCACACACCATTACATCATCATGTCATCATTCATACCTTTCATTACCTATATAATCTCTCACAATAACTAAAGACGCCATGAACTACCATACAAAACCAACAAGACTCACCTTGGCTTTACACTATCAATCAAGCTTCATGCTCCATACACCTTTTGACATCAATGTAACTCAATGACAATACTAATAACATCACTCTTTGACATCAATGACAACACAATGCCAACACCCTCCTCCTAGGTTGCACTTTTGTGTCCCTGGTGTCCCCTCTGACCCCTTTATCCCTCAAAGGACAAGGGGGGCACAAAATTACAACTAAGGCATGCATGTAGCCCCTAGACCCAATGTGACCCTCTTCAGCTCCATCGATGTCATTTCCTAGCCCACATAATTCATTTTTGGCACCCTTATCACATTCACCTCACACCACATGTTTCCATTTTTCATCATCTTTCTCCAAGTCTCCCTTTGTTTTCCCTGGTGTCCCCCATGTTCCCATTTCACCATTTGTAAACTCTCTCTAACTCCATTTTAACCCCGGTTAAGTTGTGCAGTTGGCAAGTGAATTAAAAAACATTAAAAAAAACTTCATCATCTCTCCATTTATCCAACACTTAACCATTTTTCATGAATTTTTTTGTTACAAAACCCTCCAAAACAATATTTTTTTAGACATGCTGTCGAATTTTTTCCAAACATCCATAGCCATCAAAATGGAGATATGATCATAACTTCTCATCCGAACATTCGATTGTCATGAAATTTTGCAAGTAGTTTCCTCTCTAAAACACCTTTGGGAAGACTATCATATCAGATCCATTGATGCCCTGGATTTTTATAGGATAGAATTGAAATTTCCAAACCCGAAACCTTCTTTTTTAATTTTAGAGATAACAAGCAAATAGAAAATCTTTGAAATTCAAAGCAGAAGGACCTAGTGCAAAACTTGGAATTTCAAGACTACTTTCGTTGCCACCTGACACTTGTAAGTGCAATTTCTAAAAAATAGCATGTATTCAAATTAGTGGGTGTCTAAAAATAGTAAATTTCTAAAAATAGTATCCAACATATGTAACACTCCGAGCGAACAAGAAACATCAGAAGGTCTATTTTAAAAACTTGCTTAAAAATAGCAATTCTCCTAGGACCTACTAAAAAGAGTAATCCTTGGAATTAAGCTCAAAGAGCTGTGAAAAATATCATTCTACTTATCTTGTTTCTTATTCCCATCATCGTGATGCCAAAAAAAATTAGGTGGCCAAAATAGGAAAGAAAACCCCCCACAGGATCCTAAAGCATCATTTCTGAGGTAATCCTACATGACACAATTTGATGCTAAAAGCTAGATGATCCAGATCCTCGCAATTGTGGTAGAAGAGAGACACCTTGGTTTAATACATTCATGAAAGGGACATCATGCAAATAACATTATGGTGAGGAACATATCAGAGTGGATCAATGTGTGTGAAAGCATTCATTTGAAACCACATATGCAATCAAGAACATCTCAAGGTTTGTGAAGGATTTTAAACATCAAGAACTTCATCGAAGCCCAAAACATCAAGGGAATTATCATCATGAACATGATGAAATAATATCACCATGAATGATGATGGAAGTCACCTCATGCTCACAAACAATGCATACCCCATGAGAGTGTTTCTAAACACTTAATCAGTGTTTGTTGTTGAACCCACATCTTACACGTCAAAAAGATGGCATTTGTGGTGCTTCAATGAAGTTTGCAGGTCAAGCACATGGAAATCATCCTCAATACATTCCTTCAAGTCCCATTCAGAGATCAATCATTCTTTTTATAAAAGGAAACCTAGTCCCATAAGGAGCAATTGAGCAGGGCCCTGCTCATGTGACATCTAGGTCAAGTGAATTGTGAAGGATTCGTCATGTTCAGAAGTGAAATGGGAATCTCATGGAGTAAGTTGAAGATCATTGTATCATGAGTCTTCCATCATGTCAAAATCTCTTTGAGGAACAATTCTAGGTGATTTATTCATGTTACCAAGGCATCCAGGACCTTCATATGTGAAGGATCAAGAAGTCACTTATTCCCATAAGAGGCATTTGAGCAAGAAAGTGCATGAGAATTCTATGGATGATGCCATTCAAATAAGGTTTCAAAGATATGAAGGGTAAGAGGATGATCTTCACATGGAGCATCATGAATGCAAGAATGGGTAATCATCTCAATTTCACTTGAGAGGATGATCTTCACATGGAGCATCATGAATGCAAGAATGGGTAATCATCTCAATTTCACTTGATGCCATTCACTTGGAAGTGTTCTTAAACACTTATTCAACACATTGTAGTGTCATCATTTGTGAAGTGAGGATCTATTTCAGTGAATGAAAGACAAGAATCAAGAGGTTCGAGCATCACAGTGTTGGTTTGTGACCATCATGGTCAATTGTGAAAGCCTAAGAAGCAAGAAAGTGATCCTCACTCTCAATGTGAGATTGGGATAGAACCATCATGAGTGATACCAACAACCATCCCAGGTTCACATTGCAATGTCTCGCAACAATGTTTGTAAACGCTCTTTCAATACTTTGAAGTGTTCTTACATCTCACAAAAGGAGGAATCATATACAATCACAATGTTTCAATTCAATAGGTGGTCAGAGGTCAATGTTCTCATTCATGAAGCATTTCCTCAAAGATCCATCAAAAGCATCTCCTCAAAGATCCATCAAAAGCATCATATTCATCGGATTTAGTCAACCCTTCTTGCGTTTTCTCTCTATCTCTCTTCCTCGTCTCTCACTATTCTAATTCCTCATTGAAAATGCACTTTTTCCCTATTTTTTCTTATTCACTTAAGTGACCTATAGTCTAACATTGTAACGAGTTCTTTTTAATTAAATGAAAAAAGACTCACTTTTGTATCCTAGGAATATGGAAGGTCACAAGTGATGAAGAGAAGTGAAAAGACGTGTGGGGGGTGGGGTCGGGTCGGAGGGTAGATGAAGAGACATTTCCATATGTTATAAATTGGAATGGCTTCCCCATTCCAAAGGGTTGACAATTCTAGATTGGTTTATGTTGTTGAACTTAGCATCACTACTACATCAAGAAATAAGAGTTACATTTCTTCCTTGTCTTTGTCTATGTTTCCTCTACCTCTCACATACTCAACTTTGTAAACATGATGATCTTGCACAACCAAGGAAAGGCTTTGTACTTTTGATGAACAAATTAATAAGAATTTTGTGTCTTTAGTTTTTTAATCTCTTTTTTGTTTGTATGGTTTGATTCTTATAATTGAATGTGGACATACTCTGGTTAATGTTGGTGAGAATCTTATAGTTCCTACACACAACATTAACCCCCTCTCTCCTTATTTCTCCTACTCCCCTTTACCTCCTCTCACTACAAATTCCTCCCTTGTACATAGTACAAGCATTTTTCCATAGGTCTAACGAAGTATTCATGTATGATCCCTGACCTAATAAGTCACACCATAGATTTAGGTAGTTTACATTCAATAATGGGAGCATCCCCATACACAAGGAAGGGCTTAACCCCATGACTGTTGGTGAAAATCCACCCATTTATCCTTGCAAAAAAAAATTCACAAACAAAAGGCCAAAGCACAAAGAGATGATTGTGCGGGGAAGAGGAAGATGTGCAGCTAGGAGTGAAGGCATGAGGAGTGCACAAAAAAGGAAAAGGGCTAAGGTCAAAGCACTAAAAAATACTGGAAGATGGTCAAAGAGCCATAAAGAAGAAAAGTAGAATTTGCAACATGGTGTTACGCGTGTCATGTGTCAAAATTGAGCAGAGGATGACGGATTATGGCCCAAGAGAGGTCGAGGGTAAATCCTGTAAAAACGTAATAGGCACAAAGATCAGCAACGCATAGGGAATGATAGCCCAAAAGAGAAGACGACAAAGATGAAAGGGAATCAAGAAAACCACAAGGATAGGTGGTCAAGAAGAAGCAAGTTAGAAGTCGCTAAGAGAAAATAAAGAAAAGGAAAACCTAAAAGAAGCATGAAGAATTGCAAGGGTCAAAAACAAGCTCATTAGATAAGGAAGTTGGGACTATCAGCTCCAATAGTCCGAAGATTGATTCTACCACTCAGTTGATCCACTTGAGCTGGAGCTCAACTTTTAAAGTACCCTGGATGTTTGATGCAAGAGCATCCAAGGTTTGACGCAATCTTGCATCACAATTTTGGTTTAAAAAGGTGTGCACAAAGGTTGAGGAAACACCTAAGGAATAAGGAGGAACCAACAAAACACTAATAATAAGCAATGTGTGGTCAGCATGTAGAGGAAGCAAAAAAGGCATGCAAGGAGGGCAATTAGAATGCACAAGGAAGAGAGCACAAAACGTGAGTGTGGAGTATGCACGGAGATGGTTTACATGAGGCAAATTGCACTGTGTAGAAGAGGTAAGTGCAATGATGGTGCTACATAGTCAATCGCAAACTCTTGGACTAGTGTGCGCAAAGGGGATTGCGCAGATGACTAGGCCAGACGATAAAGAAAGTCAAAAGGCGACAAAGGGATCATGAAGACCAACTACACACAAACATGTGTCACCAGAGGGAAGGAAAACAAGGGGATGAGGTGTGTGACAAGCGGATAATTAGTCAAATCAAATCCCCAATCTAATAAATCAGAAGGACAAATACATGGATAGCAAAGTGGCTCAAAAATTTAATGGACAAAATTCAAACTTGTAAGCATGGGAAGAAAACCTTTATTGAAATTGCCATCTCGAAAGGTCAAGATAGGTCAAGAGAAAGCAAGACATATTTGGTACAAAGTTAACAGGAGGATAAGGAATCACAAAGAGAGAAAGGGGACACATTGAAGAGGACAAGACAGCACGACAAGAACCCATAGCCAAGGGAAGGGAAAAACAAGTCAAGAGTTAGGTCCATGGGGGTCACACCAGAGTCTATATAAAGTTTGTAAGCTCCATATTTGAGCATCCGCGTTATAGATGCCACAAAGGCTTTCGAGATTAATGAAAGTCTCTCATTTGTTTGTAAGAATCCATTGTGTACTCTAAAGAGAAACAACCCCGGTGCCTAACCCACAACCGCTTGTTATCAGTAACGCAAACCATAGAATTTCCATTTCTTTATCCTACAATTCAGAGCTTAAAGTAAAAAGTTCTATCAATTTTTAAAAGCAAAGAAAACCAATAAAACCCTCATTTATTGATTGAACATATTATATTTTACAAGGGGTGACTAGTTGAAAGCTTTGGGAACTCGTCCATTACACAAAAGAGTTAAATCAATTGTTGTGATCATGTTATTTGAATTCACAAACCCTATTCTTGAAATGACATGGGAAGACCATGAACCACGGTAACTAATTTCCTTCGATTGTACTAGTTTTTGATAAAAATATAAAGAGAGACAAAAACCAAGAAACAAAATCATGATGCTCAAAATATTCTTGACAAAAAAGTAAGGATAAACACAATAAAATGTTGAATCAGAAGGCAAGATGACATAATTTCTAAGCATTTACATATTCACACGAAGCACGGCCACACATCCACAATAAAGTTATTTATCGAGTACTACCACTAGCAATCGCATGTGTACAATACAATGTGAACGCCGAACGGTATATGTTATTAGATTTAAAGGGATAGTTATTACTTTTGTATTTGATGTTGATAAGGGGTGTGATTGATTTTGTAAGTGTAGGAATATAGATGAAGCATTACATTTAAAGGTTCTATCTCTACATTTCAAATTTATTACAAATTTGTAAATATGCATTTGCAAATCTTATATCACAAGTGGTAGCGTTTTGCATAATATTTTATTTGAATTAATCATGAATTCGTGAAGTCTTTCATACATTTGTATATTTTATGTCATGAGTGGTAGCTTTTTGTAGCCATTTTTTTGGCACTGAACATGAATACATTTGATACCGGTTTGGATAGTTAATTACTTTTGTAGTTGATGTGTTTTATAATTATTTGGGAAAAATTGTGTTAGTGTTGCAACATGTTTGAGACGGTGGTTGCATCGGTTGTTTGGCTAGTTTTTTATTAAAAAAACATTTTTTGTACTGTCGATAACATGTTGATAAGGGGTGTGATTGATAGTGGAAGTGTAGGAATATAGATGAAACATTACATTGAAAGGTTCTATGTGTACATTTTAAATTTGTTACAAATTCATACGTATACATTTGAAAACCACCTAAAGGGTATCTTTAGGTGTCCATTGTAGGTTTTTGCTAGGAGAATATAGTTTTAGCAATCTTACAAAACAAAAACATAACTCTTGTATCTTTTACTAATTTCAGCTGAAGATCTACTTACGTTTAAGAGTACTATAGGAGATTCACTAACTTTGAATAGTTGGATGGGAAGAGAAACATGCTTATGATCATGGATTGGTGTCCAATGTGCCAGGAAATATAAAAAATTACCATCATTTATTTGTAAGCTTTTCTTGTTCTTGGAGTTGCATTTGTTTGTTCCATTTTGTAGATTTTATACCATGAGTGGTAGCCTTTTATGGCCAATTTTATTTGTACCAAACATGAATACATTTGATACCCCTTGAACAGAACTTTCGCTTTGGATACAAGAAGTGTTTAGTAAAGTAGTAGTAGGGCAAGACATTAGGAGAGAAATTCTTAAAGTTAGACCAGAGTTGGCCTCCGCAATCAACAATGTCCTTTGTACATAATAATTTACCATGTGAATAAGCATGATAAATTAATCTGGAATTAAGACAAGCACACAAGCAGTAAAAGATAGAGCATTGCCTTAGTGATGTTCGTTCTCTTATCTCTCCAAGGAAGGCAAGACTTTCTTCATAAATTGGTAGTCCTTCAACCTGAACACGAATTGCTAGGATCTGCAACCAAAAGTGTAGAGAGATGTATGAAAAATAATCACAGCTTTCTTAAATAATATAAAACACGACTTCAAACAATATGGAGAACTTCAACAGTGAGGAATACCTGTACAATCTTTGCGAATGATAACAAGACGGTCTAAAAAATCAACAGGTATACCATGTGGACTATTAACATCTATCCCTCTCCAATGCATATGCACAAAAGACGAAATCAATGTCAAAGATATTCAGAATTACTGTTCCCTAGCAGAGATAAGAAAAAATTGATAATTCTTAGGTCATTTTCTCGATCTTTATCTTTTTTTGCATGTTCTTTTCCCAATTATATATCCTTTGTGTGCGTTCCAAGCCATCATCCTTTTGTCTATTTTTGTACCTTGATCGGACGCCACTCCAACCTTGTTCTGCTATTTTTAGCCACGTTTTGGAAAATCAGCTAAGTCCCAACTGATGCATGTATGCATGCAATCCTGCACGTTGATTTATTTCTTCCTGGTGTGTGCACCTCCACACACTTTCCTGTTCTTGTTTTATTCCCTTACGCGCATGCACTTCCGTGCAACTCCTAGCTTCCACGCATGACTTTAATACCTAGCCATTTCTTTAGACTAATATTACCCCACAGTAGGGATATTTTTCGTCCTTAGTAATACTTGTACCAAAAAAATGCTCTCAAAGAATCAATAAAGAATGAAGGAATAAAGAATTGGAAGATCAAAGAATGTTGGGGTATGGACCCAATGAATCAAATAATATCAAACTCCCTGGTGCGTGCATTCAAATTATTCCTAGGGTGGCTGGAGTAGTTCAGGGAACTCCGTCTTCATGATATTCTCCAGCTCTTCCCACCTTGCAAGTTCCTTTTTCAACTGCATCTAGCACCAACCCTGCAATATTCGAGACCTGCTCATGGGTCATTTCTTCCCCTTCTCCTTTAATTCCCTGATAAATCCAATAAGGCCTGATGCCATCCCTTTCAAGGCATCCATCTTGTGTGCAACCAATGAGCCAAGTTCCTTAAGCCTTGTATCAAAGGTATCTCTTACGGTTTTCAATAAATCCCTCTTCCACGTTATTTCTGCTAATTCTTCCTTACGCCCAACCTTGTTATCTTTCTTGGCAACCTGAGCTTTCTTAATTTCATCTTCTTCCTGAGTAGTATGTACTTTCAGGATGGGATCTAGGTCTTGGTAGTTATCAAACACACACCCTACCTTCTTCAAAGCTTCTTTGATCATGGTGATCAATAGCTCATACTCTTCCTCTAACTACCCTAGCACATACTTTTTCTCATACAATAACATGCGTACAATGTCTTCTAAGTAGTGCAATTCAGATGGATACTCATTTGGGGCTTTATCCACCAAATCGGGGCTCGCAATTGTGATGACATTTATTACCTATTCCGCCTTATTATAGGCATACTTTATATGCTTCTTTCCTTCCTCTAGTTATTCAGTGATTCGTTGGACTTCTTCCTCCTTATCCTTCTTATCTCCCAAAATAACTCTTATTGTGGCCCCTTTGTCTAGATTACGGCCCACAACTTTGGACGCCATTTTGTTCAGCGCATTGTTGGCCTTCTCATCTATCAGCTCCATGGGGTTGATTATATTGAGGACCATGTCTGGGTCATTCTTCATTTTGTACCTAGCATACACCTCATTGTTAATTTCAAACTCGGGTTCCTCCATGTGATTTTTCATGCTCCACGAAAGCATCTTTTTTGTACGCATCTTCATGCCCTTAGGGTTAATCATCTCCCAGCCATATAGTTCCTTGTACGACATTGTGCTTTGAAATCCTTCCCGCGGCCCCTTCGACTGATTGTCAATATATTTCATCTATGGTGGTCACAAGATATCCTCCTTTTTCTTTCTTCCACCATTGCGCCTTCCCTTGGGAACCTATGTCTCAACCTTTATTTGTGTGTTGTTTCCAACTCCACCTGCAGCTCTTAGGCCTTCTTCAATAGACTGCTCCTCATCATTCTCGTGTTCCTCTTCTTCATCTCCTTTGGGGATTTCCTTATGCACGTCGCGCATTTTTTCCTCATGCTAGAGGGTCTTGTCCCCTAGCTCTTCTTCATCCTCGTGTAGATTGTGGAAGATCAGGGGCTCTTCATTGTGTGTAACCTCTTCCTCGGACTTCTCTTCCTCGTTGTTTGTAACATGGACCAATCGTTGCCTCTTTTTCTTTTTCTTCTATGGGATTGGCTTAATCGGGGTGACTTTAAGTGACTTCTTTATCGCCTCTGAAGTCCCTGCACCCTGACTTGGTCTTGTGTGTTGCCTATGTAATTTTATTCTATGGCTATGATTTAGCACGACATCTTCCTCTTCTTCTAATGTGGACAATAATATAAATTCATATAAATACACCAATAAATCAAGAAATGAAAGAAATTTCACCTTGACTTCCCTCTACAATTTGAGGATCCTTTATAATCTTATAATGGCCAAAACTACTCTACTTGCTCAAATATTTCCTTACCTGAAAAAGTCGACCTTCAATGGCCTACAAGGTCCTCTCCCTATTTCTTAAGCATCATACAAATTTCATGGCCTATATGCTCACAAGTTTCCAAATCAAGAGTTGTTCACCTTCCCCTTGGTTACTCAACTTGGTCCTTTTGCACTTCACTAGGTCCGTGGAGATTCAAACAAGTATCTTATGGTTTTAGGTATTTCTGATAATTCTTAGGGATTATCCCCTACTTATCCATCCATAATAAGGTTAGATTCACCATTGATATTCATTTCAAGCAATAAAAAAACTCACTTTATTCTCTTTACCAATATTGTCCTTAAGGATCCTTAAGAAAGGTAGGTTGCTAAAGGCATGGCTACTAATACATATTTTTCCAGAGTGAAAATGGTATCATGGTCATAGGTAATATTTGCATTAAAAGAATCCTTAAGTAGAGGAGTCCAGACATATAAGCTAGTTAATGCTCAGTTTTCATGATAGAGCAAAAAATTACTCAAGCTATGTGAAAGTATTGACCAACTCTGCAAAGTATGTCATCTTTAGCTCAAGAAAAATCACATAATCTCAAGAAATCATATCAGATATTTCATGAAAGATGGTTGAAAAACATACTAAGTTTGCATGGCCATTTAGTAATTTACATAATGTTTTAATTTCCAACCATACATTTAACTCTAAAAAAGAAAATTCAAAAATTTTATATAATAAAAATATAAAAAAGAATTCCAAATCAAATAAAGAAAATCTAGATAATGTGGGTTGGCTTCTTCCTTCATGTTCAATACACTCTTCAACTATTGCTCAGAGGAGAATCAAACTTTTGTTCATTCTCAATGAGTTTCTTATTTCCCTAACTGTGTGGAGTACACTTGTTTCCCTCATACTAATTGAGCAAATGGGGTTGACGGCATTTTTACTAGCATGGTATTAATTCTATGTATTTAAGACTTCCAAGTCTTTAGACCTCTTCCTTGTTGATCCTGCCTATCTCACTTTCACCTTATTTAACCCTTCTACTACCTCTCTCCCCTTCTCGACAAACTTGTACACATATTGTGCCACTATTAATTGCCTATCCTTATATACTTCCTCTTATACTGCTTACATGTCTTGTTATGTTACAAAATTTCACTCCACCTACAATGCAACTAAGAAAGATTAATTTTTGTCTCACATCTTGTGGAAGGCAAACCTAAACTCACACCTACAAACCACTCACGTGTTGAATACTACTGGCCTGCTGAATACTATTGGCCCTCTATGTAAAGTACAATTATTCTCCACCTTTCAATCGTAATGTGAATGTTGCCTTGTGTCCTAACGCAAAACAATATTTTAAGAATTCGGTGGTGCTCATGATCCGATGGTCAACTGTAATCCCACAAGATGACATGAATCCAAGAGCTTCATCTACTCGATGGGCAAGTTCAAGATACCTGTGACAGAAAGTTTGCATCCCCAAATTAATATTAAAAATGAACGTTTCAAAGCTATCAAAAATTTGTAAGGCTTGATAGCAATCTTACCTTTCCCCTTGCTCACTATGGGATGTAAAGTCCAAATTCCATTGTGTAACTCGCTGCATTGCTGCATAGCCTCTTGTTGCAAAGGCCTGAAGAAGGATAAGTGTTGCAGCTGCCTGGCAATATGCACGCATTTATGCAGACACACCATACCATATATTTTATGAAGTTCAGACACAAGTTTTTTTAATTGAATGCGTTAAATATTACAAGAAGACTATAGTATGAGCAGATGCAGTATTTCCACAGAGAATGTGAAAACCAGATTACCCAGTTACATGTAAACATAAAGCATATACGCGTGATATATGAAAATTTTGGAACCCTCTGAATCGTTTTGGATGAGAGGTAGTGATTGAAGGGAAAAAGGAGGGGCAAACACGCCCATAAGAGCCCACTGAAAACCTAATAATCTGCCATTGCTCAAAACTCTTGCGATTGAGAGATGGGATCGTCCTTGGATTTTCCAACCTTTTTGGGCAACAACACTTGATGAATATTGGGCAACAACACCCTCTGAAGAAATAGTTACACTCCCCAACACTTTCCCAACTCTTCGTCATTCCTCACGACAAGCAGAATATGCCGGGGAATAATACGGGATTTCTTGTTGTCCCATGTCATGTTTCCAGCCAACTCCAACACTTGCACATCATGAACCATAAAATATTGATGACCTAGTCAAAACCCCATTTCTACCCCTGTTTTGGGGAATCTCCTTGTGCTGGAAGAACCTGCATGTTTTGTGGGTCTGGCTGTAGCTCGTTTGGGTCTTCTTTTTTCTAGACGGATCCCTTCATACAAAATATCATTTTCCATGCAATAAATTATTTTTCTGGGATTAGTAAGAGTTAAAAGCTATAAAAAAGAGTTATTTGTTTGTTTCCGGTCCTCCCCTAAAACACCTCTAGGAAAGAACGATCTGCAGCATAGACCCCTGCCCGCACAGCACGAACAGGTACATCAGTGAATCCCTTTCCAGAAATTACATTTCCTTCAGCCTGACGAGCAGGGGAAGCCACCACGCCAACTTCCCGATCAGTATGTTGTGCACCGTCAAAAATAGGGGTTTTCGTGTTCAAGGGTGCAACCCATTGGTGGCTCGAAGACATGTCCGTAAAATTAAACGAAAGGGCTAAAAGAGTCATCACAGTTCAGGTGCCCACAAACTCTAATCCAAGATTAGAAAGGGCGGACGTGACTTAAACTTCTACAATGGTCATTGGAGCCAAATCCGTCAAATTTTGAAGAGGAAGGTCGGAAATCCAACCACCAGCGTTGCAAATTGATGCTATTGAAATGACTTCAAACCACAAACATTGCAAAACATTCATATTTGAATGAATTCAAACTCCCATACTGCGAACAGGTGATATATAGCAAAAAATGAATACCACACGAATGGTTTAAAACCACCCAGATTGGAAGTCCACCACTCACCTCCATTTCATTGCACATAGGAATCTGCACAAGCACCATCAAATAGTCCTTCACCTTGGCGCCCTGCTCTAAATCACTGTCCTCATTCTCAAAATTTTGCACAGGCGTAATCCTCATACTCAAAATTACTTCTTTCAGTTCTTGAGCTGGTCTTTCTTCTTTTAATACTGGCAATGCTGTTTTCGTTTGGGCTGTGGAAAAACGAAAAAAGAAAAAGAAAAAAAAATGATGATGCTCCAACTGCAGCTAAAGACCACAATGATGATGCAAAACAGGTATAAGCAGCCTCTTGTCTTGTGAAGCTCCCATTCCACAGATGATGTTGGTTTATGAGTGTACATGTAGGCATGTCTAGCTGGTTAAGGAAACATTATCATCTTAATGGGAATAATAACATCGATTATATTAACAGAGGTAGTAACATTGATTATCTTAACTTCTTGAGGATGTGTCACTGAAATAAATTAGTACAATTTTTGTGCTGGTCTTTCTTCTTTAAATACTGGCACGCAGTTTTCGTTTGGGCTGCAAATGTAGAGCCTTTACCAGGACAGCTAGGGACTATTTCAGAATTCTGCTGCTCTACAAAAATTGGGGTACTTGCCTTGTAAAATGGAATAAACTCTAATCAAAATACATTTTCCAGCTATAAAAATGACAGTTTTTCATATACTGTAGCAATTTATTTATTCGTATTTACAAGAGAACCGAATGAACATAAACAAATATTAACGCATTCTACTTAACAATTAACGCAATTCCACCTAAGAAAAACTATGTTTTAAGCAGATCCTTAAAAAAATGACAGTTTTTCAGATACTGTAGCAATTTTTTTATTCGTGTTTACAAGAAAACCAAATGAACATAAACAAATATAACACATTCTACTTAACAATTAACGCAATTCCACCTAATAATAACTATGTTTTACAGCAGATCCTTATAAAAAGGACAGTTTTTCAGATACTTTAGCAATTTATTTATTCATGTTTCCAAGAGAACCATGTAGAATCCAAAACATTGATATCATAAACTGAATAGCATCTGAATTATGCTTTAAATATCTCTGCAAAGGATCAAATGTAAATGAATACTAAAACGAGAATATGTAAGTTTAAACATCATTTTGAAATTCATAATAAGTTTAAACATCATTTTGAAATTCAGAATGAGTTTAAACATCATTTTGAATTGCTATTTTAGAATTACATATACATTTTATCAATGACCAAGTTCTCATTCAAATGTCACACATCAAAGTCTCTGGAAATTCATGTACGAGATGATTTCCATTTGTTAAATGATTTTTGAAATATTAAAAATGAATTGTTGGGAAAATCACCCAATCACCAAATGTTGTCTAAATGATTGCCATATGTGGGGAAGTAATGACTGTTCTTCATTCCATTGTCATAGATCAGCTTCAGATGATCCAAGTACAAAATGCTCACACTTGTAAAATGTATCAGGATTAGTATTAAACATGAATTGTCAGGAAAATTAACTTGTTCACCGATTTTTGTCTAAAAGGAAAAATTTGGAGGTTGTTTTAACAGTGCAAGCATTAATGTGAACATCCTCTCAGATTTATAACAGGATCATGATGAATAATGGTAACTGGTCCATAGGAAATTAGTAAATAGGATCCAGATATTGTGAATTCAATTAAATTATGTAAGATTTTGAATGTGTGGGGGCAACATTTCCTCACTCTCTAACATGCACAAGGAAAAAGATACCGTGGACAGATGATCAATAGCAAGACTGTGGGGTAGATGATCATTGAGGACAAGACCGGATAGTGCATTACAAGCAGAATGGTACCATGGTTACATGTAGCAAAATGTTAAGAGAAGCTCAGAAAGTAGCAGCAGAGCAAAACTCGTTAGTCTACTATGCAAAAAGAGCAGTGCTATCCGTTCCTTTATCAGCAATTTAAAAGACAAAATGAAATCCAATAGATGTTTAATCTTGAGTGGGCATGAAATTCAGAGATGAATAAGAAAGCAGGAAAAGACAAAAAAACTTTTCTGAAAAATAGCAGCTATTTTCAGGATGCTTATTGGTGTGCATTATAGGTAATTAAATCCCAGTACGTATGGTCATCCATGGGATGCTAGCAATATGCTACCACGTTACAAACTACTTAAAAGTGGCATCATTTACAGATATTGGAAACGGATCAAGGATAAGCCATGACCTAAAAAGCTACAGCTTAGAGGATTCCAAGTAAAACATGAGTTCTGCATTTCAACTCTAGAAGAAGCCAGAGAAAAGGGATGGGGGAAATTGTTAAGAACTCTTTTTCTTTTATGCTCATGTTTTTACTCAGCAACCGTGCTAAGAATAATCTGCAGCCTGATGCAATCATGCAATCCTCTAAATGCATGGAATCTCCTACTTCAAGGTATAAGGAAAGACCCACCCTCGGAAACACCTAATTCTTAAGTGAAATCAAATGAGATACTAAAGAAAGGATTAATAATCACCTGACCCATCACTTCAATTGCCTTTTTCCAGCCAAAACTTTAATTTTTAGACTACCTTAAAGTGCAGTAAAGGGAAGATGGAACTGCCAATTTTAATCCAGTGTCTTATTAATCAACAAAACCACTATCTGTTCCCTGAAGTGGAACCTCTATATCTCACTTGACATAAATTAAGCAATCAAAAATGAGATACAGGAAACTGGTATAAGCTGAGAGATGAAAGAAAACCTCGCATCATCCCAGTAGCCTCCATAGTGATGTAATTCCAAGTAGGAAAGACTAGGAGCAATGGGTTTTACCACCTTAGTAAAGTCCAACTATTATGTAGGACTACTAAGGGAAGTGGTTAATTGTAAAATGAAAAGATAAAATCATAATGAAACTCAAGATGTTATAATCTTTTGCAATCGCTACCAAAGAAAACTAAAATCTTCCTTAATAGGTCAAGAAAGTGTTACCTATGTGGCCCTGCTTTGCTGCAATATGTAGGACATCATATCCTGTTCGATTTTTCTTTGTAACAGTTTCCGGGTGTGCAAACTTTAAAAGCTCTTTTAACACACCCAAATGCCCTTGTTCTGCAGCAATATGCAAGGGTGTTTCTGCTAGTTCATTCACTTCATTAACCAGACTTCAATCACTGTATGATCTGCCTGAGGGCTTTGTGAACCGTTTTTAGATTTTATGCCACCCAAAATTTGTTTCACGGCCTCTAAATCTCCCTTCTTCACTGCCAAATGTAGCTCAGTATCATTATGTCTACCGGTAACCTGCTGCACATATTGTTTTTTCCCTGTCTGGTCCAGCACTTTTCCAGAGTTAGACAACAATAAACCTGGCTGCTCCAAGGCTTTACCAGAGTTAGACAACACCAAACCTGCCTGCACCGGGGCTTTACCAGAGTTAGACAACACCAAACCTGGCCGAGGCCCTGTACAATTATCTTGCAAAGAATTTAATGTTGTTTCTACATTGCCCTCATCTGTCACATCACAACAAAGATATTAATTACTACCTAATAAAATTAAAAAAATATGCAAGCCTACTAGAATGGTCTTCTATTATCATTTCCCCTCAAATAAAAATTTCTAAGAGATTTACAGTGAATTTATTAAGTACTCACAACTTATTGAATTCCATGTTCATATTTGTTGGACAAAAGATAGGATCACTTCAAAAAGGCCTTTCTCTTGTGCCGTATTACTTATTTTAAGATAAATTAAATTAGTTGCCTTTGAAACAATCGAGGGTTCATCAGTTAATCAATGAATTAGACAAAAGACTAAGTTAAATGGATGGATAAGTTGAAAATGTATATAGAACAGTAAGCAAGTAAATTGTTATGTCATTTAGAAAACAAACTCCAAAGACATGAAATCCACATTGCCTCAAGGAATAAGTGGAGATGCATACTTCTGTAATAAGAAACGGGAAACAGGAAATGAAACAGAAATGGATTCAAAATGAGAAACAGGGGTTCTAGGGTTTTATAAATTGTGATTTTTATACATATAAAAGAATTATTGAATTTTCACTGTCGTACTCGTTATAAAACAAAATTACAAATCATTTTAACTTTCTACAAGTACAAAGATATATCATATTCAGATTCAGATTCATAATTCAGGGATAACAAACAAACAAACAATATTTCAACAAACATCCATATCAACAGAGAGCTCAGCTTGACAGATCAAAAGACAGTCACAAAATTAATTGCCACCAGAAGTTGAAATTGTTACTTGCTATTGTATAAGCCTTAAATGCAGAGAGCTGAAGTTTTAGTTTCAAGGTAGAGTAAATGTTAGAGCTACCAAACAATGTTTTCCATCACTAAGTTCTTGTTTGCATGTCACAGATGACAAAATAGAAAAATATACCATAGTATATATCCTACATAAAATGTCACTGTTTCCAGAGAAAGTGAATGTCCCATTTTCTACAGTCCTACATCAAATGCCACTGTTTTCGGATAATTTCGGTGGACATTCAACAAAATGTTGACGGAAAATCAATAAACCACACACCACATTAAGGGCTTGCACTCTCACCACCATGTGCTAAGTAAAAATAAAATGGATGGATCAGGACTTTCGGATGCAGTCTGATTTGAGATCAATGACGCAATCTGCCAGAAGAGTTAAAGGAAGACAGAAGATTGATCCAGTGATGTGAAAAGATAAACAAGAGAAACTGAATACCCTACAAAAGACACTATCGAAACCCTTATCATTTTCTCTTACTGCCTGGATGATCTCTCCTTACAGTCATTCGACTGCACCTTCATGGGATAAAAATCCACCAGGTGTCCTATTTCATAGCATAAGTTTCATATGAATCCATTTTTTCAGGTGTCCTTTATGGGTTTTCAGATTATCATTTTTTCAAACACTTTCCTTGTATCCTCTATTAGAGGCAGAATAGATATCAATCATAGGATTTTATGCATATACAACACCATTGTAGTGCATATCTCTACAAACCCTCAAGGACCTCATTTCGACTCCAAATCTGTATGGAACCATGAATCACAAGGTTTGCAACTCGCACAGTGCTAGTTCCTCTACATCTGTCGTCCCAAGTCACGAATCCTCAACCAGTAGAAACTCTAGCATTCCTTACAAACAATGACGGACTCTCAACAATATAACATTATTCCTGAAAAAGGTTAACAGATAACCTTGAGATGTTGATGAACAACCATTAAAAATGCATGCGGTACTCCTGGTGTAACAAGACACTGCGCTGGCCGATGGGGTGGGAGTGGTGCGGTCAAGTCACATGGTTGTGTGCTTGCCCACCCGGTTTCAAATCCCCCCGAGGCACGATCCTCCTCGAAGGTGGTTTCGCCGCTAGAGGCGGCATCTCTGCTCGTGCTGACACTGGTGTTTACTCCTCACCGCTGACGTTGGTGGCTACTCCTCTCGTTGTCGACGCTGGTGGCTCCTTCTCCTCTCGCTGCTGACACTAGTGGCTGCTCCGCTCACGGTTGCTGCTCCTCTCGCTGCTGTCGTGGCTGCTCCTCTCGCTGTTGACACTTGTGGCTGCTCCGCTTGCTGCTGATACTGGTGGCTGCTCCTCTCGCTGCCGACGCTGGTAGCTGTTCTAAGTTGTCCCACTCGCTGCGGTCGTGTCGACAGTCGCTGCATCTTCACTTCGGTTTCATGGTTGCTTCAATTGGGTTCCTAATAAGTGGTCCCCTTCATTGTAACCAGGTTGTGGATCCTCTCTAAAATCCTCATATGTACAAGGATGTGGGTCCTTTCAAAACACCCTCAATTTACCCTCAATCAAAAAAAAAAACAAGACACTGCGCTGCGCATCAATGACTGCAACTCTTCTTACGGATTCACAATATTTGGGCTTGCATAGCTTGGAAAAGAGGTAATAAACATAACAACAAAAGAAAGCATGCAACTGCCGCTGATTTAGGTAACTGCCACACTTTGCATACCAAAAAAACACCAAAAAAAAATTAAGTGCATTAAAAAAACGTCCAAACAGACATCAAATTTAAGATAATCGGAGAAACGTCCGGAAGGGCCTTTCCCATAGGGGAACACCTTCGGCGTAATAATGGCCAAACCACCTAATTTCAATGAAATTTGTCTTACGATGTTAAACAAAATTTATATACAATTAGCTAATTGTGTCGTACAGCCAATGTAACAAAGTGCATTATTGCAATGATAATATATGTTGCATATATTTCGCAGGATCGAAAAAACTTTGTGCCCTCTGATATGCCCTAGTTTTTCAATAATTCATGAGATTGCAAAACATAAGAACACCTCAACCTTAAAATACCTAATACTATTGATTAGAGCCAAGATCTTAAAAAAACTTTCGAAATATGTAGTTCAAAAATTATAAAACAATGATGTATTTAAATGTTTACACCGAAAGGTGAAGCCACATAACAATCACTCTCCTATGAGAGCGCAAGACCTTTGAATTATGATTGAAGGAGATGCCCTCTGCCACCACTGGCAGTAATATTTTCACTAAGTTCAAACCGAATTTTCACGAAGTTCGTTAGAACATGGTAACTATCAATGAAATGCATAAAAAGAAGATTAGAACATGCAAACAAGCTTTCCAATAAGTGGAATTGCATTACATGTATTGACATTCGTTGCTGCCCTCCATTGGTGAGGCAGAATATGTACTTGCCTGCCCAAAAACAAATATTGAACAGCCTCTTTACTTGCCATTTCATGCCCACAAATCCTGAAACTCCAAATTCCCACAAAAAATAGCAACTTATAAGTATTCTCTACACAGGTCATGACTCTATGCCGGCAATTGCAAGCAACTGGAATGTACCAACCATCTCCTTGGCATTATTAAATATGGAGATTACAGAAGGCGTCATACTTAGGCATTGAATTGTGCATTGCAAGATACAAAAGCCTTAAAATAGCTCAACTCTTCAATGACTGATAAGCCTCAATAAATGCTGTGGGATCCTTAATTGTCTTTCTTGCACGCCAATAAACTGAGCTAGCTGAATCAGATTTTCCAGCCTGAAAAGTATCAAACATCAATTAAAAATGAATTATGATCTAGCAAGTGAATGAAAGTACTAACACTTTCTCAGACATTCATTTTTCTTAATTCTTAAAATGAATTTAATAAGAAGATAAATCTGACCTTCAACTCTTCAGAGCGATAATCCAGCCATAATTCTATGTTCTGGTCATATATCTTCAAAGCAGAATCATACAATTTACGCATATTTTGACGAGCTTCTTCACAACCGACTGCTGCAAGTTGCGACTCAAGCGTAATACAATGTACAAAAAAATCGAGACTGGGGCCTGGCAACGCCAAGAGACTGTAGGGAAGAGTCCAAAATACATTTCAAGCCATATCCATTCTCAAAAAAAAAATCAAGCTATTAGAAAAAGACTCTTATGTAAAATACTTTCTCAACAGCAAACACGTTCACAAAAATAACTGAAATAAATATCTTTTGATTCTAAACCAAAAATAATGCATGTGTTAAAAATAATAATTTTCAACCTATGTCATCAGGGTTCATCCCCCACCCTCCTGTACCCCCCTGGATACATACCCGGTATGGATACGTCGGGAGTATGGTACTGATACGTCCCAGGTACGTCCAGGTATGTACCGGGTATGTTTTGATGTACCCGAGACGTACCCGCAGGGTTGGGCATTGGGGGGGCTCTAAAAAAAATTATTTTATTTTATTTCAACTCAAACAAATTTCAGTTTTATTGAGGACTAGACTAGGAGGGCATGGCAACCACAAGGAACCCTGGAGATTGTTTAAAATCCCTCTAGTTTATTGAAGAGAAAATATTCAAAGGATATCAAGAATGTTTGAGGTAATTATTTGGGATCATCGCAATTGGCCAAGGAAATTAGCTATTCATAGAAATTTGGACATATATCTGAGCCTCCATACAAGTAATTTATGAGATCGAATCTCAGGTGATCTTCAATACTAATAAAAGAATTTGGAACCGCAAATTGCATAGCTTAAAGTTTCAAAGAGCATCCTTTCCCAGAAACTACTAAGGCACAACCTTCCCACATCCTTGAAGAGGATTAGAAGGTGATTTTGGATAATATGAATGCAAGAACCAACCATTGGACTGACCTCTTTTGATATCATTGGCAGGTTAGAGTCAATCTCATTAAATAGGTCCTTTAGGAGCTCCCTATATACATCTTTTATGGCCACCATTGCAACTCGAAAATTAATCTCAAAGGAAATGGATGAAACACAAAGGAATACAATATTCGTATATCATAGAAAATGTAAAAATCGTAAGTATATTGAATGTTTTGAACATTGATCATACTATATTTTTCAAGTTTTGTATTTTTTATGGACTATAAAATGAGTACAATATATATATATATATATATATATATATATATATATATATATATTCAATTTTTTGATATATATGTACAGACGTATCCAAGACATATCGTACCCAAGGGTTTTTTTAAATCGACATATCAGCGTATCAAACATGTACCCGTACCCTTCTCCTGGCAATATAGGTTTCAACATCTGCCAGTACCAAGTGTCCAATTCCCTCTCAAGCATCAAAAAACAACAATCCAACTACGAATTAGGTCAACTGTAGTGGAAATCGAAATACAAGTGCATTTTAGGTCATAGTAACTGTGATTGTTAGTCTCAATCTTGCAAACCACTGAGGGCTTCTATTACTTTAATGCACAATACAATGTTCCACTCTGGAATGCAACCAAAACACATCTAAATATACCTGTTTCAGAGATGAGGGGCAAGGGGATAAGATTTTAAAGACGACGAAAAAATTTCCCAGATTTCAGGAACAGCGAGGGATGGCTATTAAAATTTAAAATATTATATACATGTACACAAAAAGTTGAAATTTAAAACAGCAAAAGATTAAATAAATTTGTAAACTATTGATCAAATAATCAGTCTAATAAGTGATAATTTCATAATCCGAAATTGAGAATAATACAGATGCATAAACATGCTAACTCGGATCTGAGACAATGTGAAGAGTACATGATAAGTGATACATCAACACTCTAAGTCAAACTCAGAGCTGAAAAAAGTAAATGATAATTAATACATTAGCATGCTAATGTGTAAAACACAAAAAGTCTGAAACTCCATAAATCAGAGCCATCATCTGAAGGAATCTTGCAAACTGTTCCTAATCATCCAGTGTCAGGCTCAACTTCCACCTACAAGTGGATCCCAACCAATCCTGGCCGTCATCAACTTGCCTTGGCACCTCAGGATGTAAATCCCACCGTAGTGTTGGGCTCTCCTTGTAATCAAGCCTCTTGCAATCAATGAGATGCAAGGCATTGTATAACAAGCTTCTCTACTCTCTTAAGACATAAGTTTGTTCCTTTTAAATAAGTAGATCCAAGTATATGTCGATCAATTCCTCTCAACAACAAAAGGAACTGAAAAACCCAGGGAAAGAAGCCGAATGGCAAGTGTCTGTGACAAATCTGGAGGCTCATACAGTCACCACCAGCTTATGGGCTTTGTCATGTGCCAATGTGAGCCTATCTATCCAGGTTGAAGTCTTGTAGCCATCAATTTTAGTAAAATGGAGCCCCTTGGCTCTGACTTTTGAACTTCCTCTAGCCCATATACATTTTTCTCAAGGACTTCAAAAACCCTTCTTCACCTCCTCATCATCCAAGGGGACAACTCTACAAGACCTCTCCACATACCATTTCGGATTAACTGCATATGCAACCATGTGTAAGGGGTATTCAACTTCTCCCACCCCCATTGAATGATCAGTTGAACATGTTGATGGTAGAACTCTAGGGTTGGGTTCCTCGCCTGAATAGCAACCTTCATATGGCTACAGCATGCTATCAATGCATTCATATCTCGCCAAGGTTGGGGCTGTTAGAATCCAGGTATTTGATGACACTGAAAACTTCAGATATAATAGATGTGATGTCTACCCAAAATGTGTCTCTCACTGCCACCTCCTTCACTCTCTTTTCCTACTTTGTCTTGGACTCCCCACACCGATTCCACTTTTGTCATGATCATAAGTTGTAAGGACTCCTACACGTCAAGGATCTTATCCAATAAAATAAAATAGGATGCAAAACAGGTGTCCACAAGCTTAAGAAAAAATTTCCTTTAAAAGATTCGAAAGTGTCGATGTGTTGCAGTTGCAAATCAATATCTGCACCTCCCTAGCATTGCTCACTACCTTTATGATCAAACCAATTTTGCCAGTGTGTTTCAGGTCATTGCTCATAGCATGCACGCAACATGGGTCCAAAAGATGTGCATGTAGGTAGCCTCAATTACATGTTTCCCTGCACTCATAGTCGTATACTATCTATGACTACATGTACCACATTGGAAAAACCAACCTCCTTGACAGCATCTCTCAAATCTGAAACTAAGACTGTCTGTCACATCCCATTTTTCCCAGTACCTGATTTCAAAGGCACTTCCTTGTGATTAGCATTCTCAAGCATAACTAATAATGGAAGTATTGACTTGTTGCGGTTTAATCAGGGATATTGATACTGATTAATTTGCCTTGCATGTTGTGGTTTGGTTAATTGTTGTTAACATGTTTTATGCTCATGTGATACAATTCATTCCATGAATTGTATCCAGAAAGATGGATGTTATGCATTTATGTGGAATAATAGTTAGTATACATTATCATGCTTTTACTGTTTTATATCATATGGATTTGATATTATGACTTGGATAACTGCCTTCGATTCATCTATTTGTGACAGATATAGCCCTTTGGTGCAAGAGAGAGTATCATCATAGAGAAGAAACTAGATGTAGATTATAGGTAGTGGAAAGAGAATCCAGTGAACTAGTTTGCATCCATTCTAGTTGCACTTAAGACAGGAACATTGTGTTTATTTGTTTTTGGCAAGGGTAGGGACCCCCAGTAGGTGACGAACTTGTTGCATGTTCTACTCTAGTCATCACTAATGTAGCAACTAGCTCTAGGGATTGCCGTGTATAGGGGAAAACATGTAATAGTTGTCACGTTGAATGTCTTGTTCCCTGGATATTAATCAATGCATGTGATTATTATTGGGTATCATCATAGTGACCACCTAGACTGTTTCGGTACGGGTATGGGTACGGTACGCTGAAATGGAAAATTCTTCAAAACCTCGGGTACGGTACATTGTGGGTATGTTCGTACAATATATGTTTAAAAAGTAAAAAATTTAAATATATATAAAAATTTAAAGAAAACAACAAGCTTATAGTCTCAACAACCTATAAAATATTAGAAGCCAACAAGAAGCTTATTATGAATCAGAAGCCATCTAGAGCAAGATTTCTTTGACTGAATACAAGAAGACCACAAACCATCAAATCTATGAGTCCATCTACTAATTGGCTCACAAACATTCCACTTATTGTTAAGGCCCAGGGAAAGGTTTGGGGAGAAGAAAAATCTTTTCATAGAGTTGTTTGGAGGTAGCCTCTCGGAGAAGGGGCCCTTTGAGCCACCTCATAGTATCCCAAAAGTCATTCTCATCCTCCATAATTAGTACAGTAGAGGGACCTGTGAAAGCATTTCTGAGCATTGTATACATTCTGAACTGAGATTGAGGAAGCTTATAGAAAGCTTTAAGGTCTGTCCATTCCATCCACTTCCCATATCTGTACAAGTCATGAGATATTTTAAATCCTTTCTCAAACAAAGGAGGGCAGAGCAGCCTCTTGTCAAGGCAAGGATCTTGTCATTAAGCTTTGACAAAATCGATTTGTAGGCTTGGCAGCTAGTGTCAAAGGAAGAGAAGATAGGCTGCCCAACCACCAAGTGCTTCACTTGTTCTCATGCCTTCCAAATTGACTGAAGAATAAAGGAACCATGAGGAGCAACAAGAAAGCACCGAAATAGTAAGTCAACCAAATGAATTCATTTTCATCTCTCTTGACCCATCTGAGCCTATTGGCAATATTGAATCTCACACAAACTTTCCAAGGTTCAATTCCAGTCAAAGCCCTCAAGTTTAATTTATTTTTTTTCACTTAAAAAATTAAAAAAACCATGTGGGTACGCTGCGTGTACGTACCCACAGGCCCTGCGAACGGATTTCCGTATCCGAGAAGTACCCAGAGCCTGTGGGTACGTACCCACAGAGCACCCACAGCATAACAGTACCAGTACCAGTACCCGGTATGTATCAGGCCTGGTACAGGGGGGGTACTTGGCGTTTCCATGCAGTCTAGGGGACCATCTATAATAGGTTAATGAGCCAGGAAGCCAATGGACCTATATAAGCTATTGTAGTAAAAGACAATCAAAAACCATTTGGATGTCCTATGTTTATTTGACAATATCTATATAGGCTTACTTGTTATTTGCGTTTTGCCGCACGTGAAGCTTGTTACGGGATTATCCTTGTATATCTTTACATCATCACTTTAAGATGACCTCCGAGATTAAACAGGACTCCAATGACACCATCCTAATTATGTGTTAGCATGGTTAAATTGCCCCAGTATTGGTAGTATTTATTTATAACCCATAGTGAATGGTAAATTATAAATTTGTTAATTACGAATAGTAAATTGTAAAATATTAAAATAAATTGACTACCAAGGGAAAATGTGTATCGCCTCCTTCAAACAATGTTGTGAGATTATAAATGGTGACAGATGGCAATGGCATCGATATTATATGAATATAATTGAAACGTTGAAAATGTGAATTGTTATTTGATCTACTTCTGCCCACAATGACAATGAAAACAATTGTTGGCCACATGGGTTGGGAGGCCACATGCTTCCCTGTCTGCTGCCAAAAATTTAATAACAAAGACTTTATTAAATAGGCTTTAATTTGCCAACCGCTCCAGCAGGCTATGATTTTAATGCCCATTTGGCATGTTGACTAAAAAGAGGAGAGCATTAAATAGGAATGGAACTGAAATTTTAGGGAAGAGGTGCTAAAAAAGCTTCGAAAAGAAAGAAAGTGGCGTTTTTGTCAAGAGAATTCTGGGGCTTAAAAGCGAAGAGGGAAAGTCTGGGAGAGTGGGAAGATGCCAAGCAAAGGGAGTGAGAGCAGAGCGAAAACATTGAACAATCAGGTGCATTGGACAGACAATACAGGGACGGCCTAAGGAGAGAGAGAACAATCAGCATCAATTCCAGGTTGGAATGCCACCGTCAACGCAATAAATGCATGCCTTTTTTTGTTTTCGGATTGTATTTCTGCCTGTTTTTCTGAATTAGAACTTGTCATAAATTAATTTCATGATTTGGCAAATTATTACGGCTGGTTGTGGATCCAGTCTACCATTTCAATACCACCTTGAAATTTCTATTTTCAGTTTACTGTAGGTAGAATAACTCTGAAATCAATCTCATTAGAAGAACGACTTGGTAGAAGTAAACTCCAATATTACTAGGTGCTGCTCGAAGCCTACAGGTTGGAACGCTGCCCTCAATGCATTCTTTACCTTGTTTTCGGGTTGTATTTTTGTCTGTTTTACTGAATTGGAACTTGTCATAAATTAATTTGGATTCAGTCTACCACTTCAATACCACCTTGGAATTTCTATTTTCAGTCTACTGTAGGTAGAATAACTCTGAAATCAATCTCATTTGAAGAATGACTTAGCAGAAGTAAACTTCAATATTGCTAGGTGCTGCTCAAAGCCTGTTTTCCACCCAACAACCCTGTGGGATTGTCTCATCAATCGTGGCATCGGTTCTGAGGACGCTGACCAAGGTTCAGGTGTTTGGATTTAAAACTTGACAAGTGTGTTTTGCAATTTCAAAAAAGCCATTTTGTTTAGACACTGCAACCAGGGCATTCCATGACATCCCATTTCTCTAAGGCATTTTCATAAAACCACTCTGGTGTGTATGCCACAAGTGTGGCGTTCTATGAGATTGCATTTCTCCAAAGCTTTTTGTCAAAGCAACCATGTGCCTTCTTTATGCTTCAACATTTTGTATACATGTCTACCACACCTTCACCATCTGACAAAATCCCTTTTTCCATTTCGCTTTGATGTATGCCCAAACCTGTTCCAAGGCTCTAACTTAAGCACATGTATTAAATACCGATGCCCATATATGCCTAGCAAATAATTTTGAGTGATGGTGATTCCTAAGTATTGCCAAGTCAAACAGGCTTGACAAAAAGGCAACCCCAGAACGAACCCAGACCAGACAAAGGTCTACATTTTTATATCATAGTTTTTTTTTACAGAATACAAAAAACATAAGCCACAGCTAAGATAGTAGAGCAGACCAGCACAGAATACTGCAAAAAGGGTAGCCAAAGGATCGCCTTCATTTCGCTTTGTTGGGAGGAGCTCGGCTTCGAGGCTTGGTGCTTAGGCCATTGTCCTTGGCGCCTACAACTTTAATAATCACCCTTTTGGGGGTCTTCTCGAGGTTGTCTTTGACCTCACCATCAATGGATTCCTCATCCTCTGAGCTACTCATCACTAGCCTCATATTCGGCTTACCCCCCTCTACATCGGTCATGGCAATTTGGTTATGCAGGATGGAGGTCATTTGTTCTTGCATGACTATTTCAGCGTTCAGCCCTCCAATCCTTTTATTTTGCACCTCGATTTTATGTTGACACTCCCAAACTTCCTGGATTAGATTTTTGTTAACAAGTAGGATGGTGTCCACCGTGGATTCCGCTCTCAACAATCTGGCCTCTCAGTCAACTAAGGTTCGATCTCTATCTTTACTGGTAGACTATTCACCTTTTTCCTTATCACCCTGTTTCATTTTACAAAGAACATCCGCAATGTCATCCGTGTTGTCCTGCCCCCCCACCTGTTTTGAAAAGTTTCATTGCCACGGCTAGAGTTTCATTGTCAGAGTCAATTTCACTAGGGGTCGGGGGTTGAGTGGGGATTAAGGGTTTGCCATTTTAAAATAGCAACAGAATTAGACCTTGATGCAGGCACACATCCACTTTGTCATTTTTGAAATCAGCAATAGATGCAGTTAGGGATCTCAATAGAAAATAGGGCAAACTCATAGCTTGATTTCTTCTCAGATAGTAAAGAATTGAGAGGTGATAGGAGAAGATTTTCCTGAACTTGCCTTCTAAGGTGAGATATTTCATTACCACCATACAAACATCTGCCCAACGATTTGGGAGACAACTTCTATCAATGCCATCATCATACATCAAAATTCTCTCACTTTGGCCAAAAAAAGTGGTGATTTCATGCTTGCGCCTTGTTTTATCCTTGAAGAGTTTGAGTCCCTCCAAAGATAAGCTAGTGGCTTCAGCAATGGCTTCCTCCGTGATACAAATCTCAACCCCCCTCAAATTAAAACACCCTTGCTCCCAAGGCATTTCCAAAAATCAAATGAAAGTTGTGGGTCATTACCTTTGAGGCGCTGGATATAGTTCGAAAACCCCCTCTTTGCAGAAATCTCCATAGGATGGCATCATTCTTGATATGAAGAAAGGTAGTCGGTTCCATTCTAGCTCTGTCGCAGCCCATTCTGAGTCGAGCACCCTGCAAATTGTTTAGATAGGCCAAATTGAAGCCATACACCCAGAGCAAGAAAACTAAGCACAAAAATAAATGTTTCATTTCCCTTCCAGAGAGATAATAGACCTTCTCACGGAGCAAAACACGTGAGACCTGGATGCCATCATTCCTAAGCCTGCAAAGTCTTGTCATCATTAACCAAATTTAAAATGTTTGGCCATGGTATAAGATTACCCTACCACATCACCTTTTCTAACATGTTTCCATAATTGGCTAAGCCATCTACAGGTTTATTGCCCGATCTATAAATATGATGAATGACCACTCTCTCAAATGATGAAATCAAAAGCTTAGCCTCCCTAATGATGTTGTTTAATCTCCAGCCAATGTTTCCTGGTTTTTTAAGGTCGTTGACAACGCATAGTGAATCACCTTTTATAACAAGTGATTTAATGTTTATTGATATACATTGCTCTATACCCCAAAGCATAGCCATAGCCTCGGCATAATTGTTTGAGTGATTGCCCACAAGCCCCACATAGGCCCTTATACATTCCCCTAGGTGATCACATATGAGACCTCCTCCCCCAGCAAGCCCCTCCACTGGTTTTGCAGAACCATCAAAGTTTAGTTTGAAGCCACCTCCAAGACAAACCCACTTTGTACAATTTTTGTCAATAATCACATTTTTGTTTTTGTCCTTACTTGTGGGACTAAGATTCAAGCCATTTAGGATGGATCTTTCCAAGACGGGACATGACATAGAGGCTTTGATTTTAATGATCTATGAGTTATGGCCTATTCTCCCAACAACCTTTTTTATACTGGATGATTGATTTTGAAAAATTCAGTTGTTTCTCTCCAACCAAATGCCCCAGAGAATATGAGGTAGTGCACATTTCCATGCCTCTTTTGTGAGGTCATGTTGAAAATTGAAGCACCATTGTTCCGGAAGCTGAGATACATCCCCAGGTAGGACCAATTGAATCCTAAAAAAATCAATGGCAGCAGAGAAGACTTGGAAGACAGTATTTTGTATTACTAATACCATAGTGATAAAATATAAATGAAAAAAGGAACCTTCGTTTACTTTGGATATTTTACTATATGTATTTATGCCCACCCATATAATATGTATACACAAATCTATTAAAAAATGATGACGGTTATAATTTAACATGCAAGTTGGGGCATATGAGCATTTTAGAAATTTGCAGGCATTTTTTGGCTAAAAACAGGAAAAGCGTGTGACTGTCAAACTTAATGTCTAGGTGGGAGTATGCTTACAAAGGTGAGCCAATCCTATTAAACTCATATCCGTTGCATTTGGTGAAACGGAATGAATATTTACCTTTCTTGAAACAAAAAATGTATAAGTAGCAAAGGCTAATTCCTTTGAATTCAAACTTTTGATAACCACAGTTAAAATTAGATTTGCAAGAGATGGGAGAGTGGATTTGTTTACATCTTGTCAAACAATTCATGAAAGCAGATATTTGTATGCACAAAATGATGTCTTTTATGGTCTCTCCAAGAAAGATATCATGGTGGGGTACCCTTTTATCAAGAAATGCTATTAACACTTATAGCAATAAATGCTAGGACCTTTAGTTTTGGAAAACTATTAGGAAATGAGATGCATGGTAACCTTAGTAACAAGCTGGTAATAAACCGCGGCCACTGTTGTACTTCAAATAGGTTTCTATTACATAGTAATTAGCAAACCTATTGAATATTGATCATAAAAGCTTATTTGCATTCAAACATAACCAGGGATTAAATTAGGGATTTGCTCTTGTTTATGTTATTCTAGAGCACCTAATTTTCACATGTATTAAATCTTTTACAAACTTAAAGGGTGTGAATTATAAATTGCTAGACAATTTGAGATGTGGATGTGAGTTTTGATTTTTGTCGCCTAAGATGTTTGAGACCTTGCACGCAATTGTTTTGATAGCAATCCTTGTTTAGTACATTGTGATAATGGATCTCATTAGTGGTATGGGACCCTCATGGGATACATTATCAGCCATGCACTATGCTTAGATTGGTCCATCGCACAATGCTGTTTTATGGAAACACTAAACTATTGATCATAGATAACCTAAGGTTTTTAGGTGGAACGATAAGAGAATAAACCCTTTTGGATCTCATTAAACTTATAGGGGACCATGAACTCTTGTTGGATGTTACACTTGCATAAGGAATATTGAAACTTTAACTAACTAATGAATCATGTTTTTCAGTGATGAGCCCCATTGAACTTGAAAACTATTTTGAATGGTGGACCTTATCAGGGATGTGGATACTCGTTGGGAGGACAACGATATTTGGTAATATAACCTTCATGAATCCCAGGTTCAGGAATTAGGATTTAAATTTGGGAGAAATTTACCTTTGCTTGATTCTTTGATAATCGTTATACCTACAGTAAAATCAGATCTTGCCTTTAAGAGGAAATCTTAGCATGACATCTTGAAACTATGTGTTTAGATCTTTAAGATCAATTAGAAAATAGCTGTGGAAATTAATCACTTATTGCTTACAAACACATATTGGAGGACATTCTTTCTTGGAATAATAATCACACATTTGTATGATAATTCCAACTTGGAAGATGAAACCCTAGATAATGAATGCTAAACCAATGTTCAGTGAATGAACATTCTTGGCGAATGAAACTTTATGTATAGATGCTAAACTCATTGTTAGCAGCCCAACACTTTGGAGACCGAAACACATTTGAAAATGGGACTCTTTGTGGTAAAAATTGGTTTCAGCTTTACCGTTGATCCTTGATTATGCCCTTGTTAGTGATGTGGTTTGTGCATGACATAGGTAGAGCAGTTCTTTTAGAATTAGTGTTGGATCTTAATTGGACTTGTAGGTGCTCAAAAGTGATACCGTTTTACGCATGTAAAATAGATTGGTGAGGTTAGGAGCCCATGAAATGATTGGATAATTTGATAAATGAGTAACAAATATTGGGAACTCTGTACGTAAGGGTTAGGGTATGATGCAGGTGACCAAGGACTACACAATGGTTGCAGCTACCAGATATGCCCTTGTACTAGAAGAATGAATTTAGGCGTCATCTATTGTTTTCCACTAAGTCATGTGTATATATCTTAATATATATTGGGAATGTTATATCATTTGGGATCTAGTTCATTGTCATATAGTACTTTACAGCACAGAGCTTCGTATTGCTACTATGACTTGTTTTATACACATAGATTGTCTCTTTATTGGTTTTTTCCATCTAATACACTTCGTGGAAGTGTATGGCCACTCTCAGTGGATGACAGGTTTGTGGGGGGATCCAAAAGGCTCTTTGGTATAAAGGAAAATCCCTCCAATGATGCTCTCCCTCTTCTTTTTCTTATATGGTCCTTCAGCAATAGTGATGATCTTCGAAGCTCTGGTGGATTTCCTTACGAAGACTTGTTCATATATAACTAATTTGGATCGATTACTAAACTTATTGAACATCGTATTGTTACTTGGAAAGATGAAATTGTCTAGTAGTAACGATGTTGTAAACATTGTGAACTGATAATTCAGTTAGGACTATGAGATTGATTCTCATTGTATATTATTGTGGAATTTAACTATTGGACTAACAAAAGATGAAATCTGATATATCTTACTTAGTACGTACCTAGACATTGTTACATTTATTCTTGCAATGAATGAAAGATGTGAATTCAGTTATTCTACTTAACCGATTACTGTGAAGGTTGCTCTGACCTTGGAAAGTAAAAGTAAATCTGAATTATGAAAGTATCATTGATGTACTACAACTGTACGTTTCATGAAGTAATATCGAGATGTGTTGTATTTAATCACTTGAATTTGGACGCATGCTTTGATCTAGTATTAAATGCATAACGTGATTTTGATACGAAAACATGTAACGAAATTTACATTACCAGAAAAAGAAAAAGAATGGTCAACTTCAAAACTGATTTCATGAATGGATTATTGATTACTAATTCTATACATGACAGTACTAAGACAACAATTATGCGAATGTGTACTTGATTTCAACTTTAGAATTAGCAAAATTACTTGCACTTCTAATCAGTTGTAGTAGTCATCATTAAGCATGGTAAAATTTGGAATAGTTAAGAAACCTTTGAAAGAACAATTATAATATTATTATTTTAAATAAAGGCTTTTTCGTGTGTTCTCCAAAGGGGTTCTTACAGCATCTTTGCACTTCCCTTAACAGTCAACCACCCTCAATAAAGTGAATTTGATCCTTACATGAGACAATATAATGATGAGTGGGCGGTGTCTAATACCCGTCCACCCATCCATGATAATGTTGCATCCATGAGAGAGCCATGTGGCCCTTGTCTCCTACATCAATGAATTAAAATTTGAATAGTTACCAACCTAAATGGTAAGTCCTCAAGTTTGTGTCTCCAAGGGGCACATAACCTACACTTGTTTTGGCTAATTTAACCATAGCCTCTTTATAATAAGGCAAATGGGCAACAATAAATAGGATGTTGTGTAAAAAAGAAATCTCCAATGGCATCGTCAGCCTTCTCCCATGACTTTGCATTATACATGTCAACATTGGATTGGGGATCACAACCTTTCTCTTCCCCCTAGCCTCCTTCCAAGACATCTCAAAACATGGTAGCATAGGAGCATGAGAGAAAAACTCTTCGAAGTCCTATCAAAACTAGAAGGGGTGCAAGAGCCACGAACTGTTGGAATGTTGTTAGTGATATCTCCGTTAAACAACTTTAATAAACTCCACCCTCTCAAGTACGATTTTCATAAAAATCCCGAACCCTTTTCCTACTATCTGCAAAAAGTGTGCCTTCACCGTGGAGATGTCACCCAACCAAGTCAACGAACAAATATTACACTTCCACATTTTAGTTGCCCCCCTCAAGCCCCCCCACCTTCTTTAGCACTTGTTTTGAGGGAGTCAAGTCTCTAATCAAATTGTTTCAAAGGGGTCCTCTTGTTGAATGCCTCCTTGGCATATTTAGCCAACATTGTAGAGGGAAATTAAACTTTTTGGTACTCACAACCAAACTTCCAGTTTGCATTGTCTCTTCCCTTTCTCCTTAGCACCCCCACTAGGCCCGCCATCCATCCAATCCAAGAGCAAATCAACTTCATAATCACGGTCAAAATTCATTTTGGGACTACAAAAAATAATTTCATAAACAAACACAACCAGCAAAATAATTTAATTTTTTAGAAAAGCAAAATAAATAGTTTGAAATTTTGTTAGGAAATAAAACTTGGTGAGTTATGTGCATAGGAATGCATTGTTAATATGTTAGCCTATTATTGTGAGTTTGTTAGAGAGATACAAAACGTGTGCATAGATTAGAAATTGTTAGTGTTGTTATTACTCTTCGGCTAGGTAGCTGGTACGGGTATGGAGATGAAAACCCAATATGTTGGTACGACATTTTTTTTTGGGAGCTTGGGTATGGCTGTACAAAAAATACATAAAATATAAAAAAATAATAGCTAAATAAGGAAATCAACCATATGATACACATAACAATAAGCAAAATAACCACAAAGCGATGATAATTCAATGCCAAATGTCATGATATTCATTGGTCAAAGTGAGGCAAATGTGTTGTTTAAAGAGTTTTTTTTTTTGGGGGGTGTTATTTTAGGGTTAGGGTTTGTCTTTTATGTTTGAAAAAATCATGTTTGACTTTATTTTGACCAAAAAAAGGGAAAAACATTATGCCTAAAACCTACCCAGACATGGTCTAGTACTGAAACGTGTACCCAGCATGTTTCCCTAGCATACCCAAGCATGTACTCATCCCTGGTACATCCCAACCCCATACCCACGCCCTACAAGGCCATACTCAACTACCTAGGCCTTTTGATTGATTAGTCTACCTAAATTATAGAGGCTAAAGTTATATATTTTGTGTAAATCAGACTGTGTTACAATGAGAAACTAAGCTCAGTAATCTTATTTTGAACTCTATTTAGGTATCAGAGTAGGTTTGTTTTTTTAGAAATGATTTTCCACATTTAATTGTTTTCCCAGAGTTTTGTACATTGTAACCATAATAGGCACAGGTCCCCAAATTTTGCCTGAGTCACAACTTCATTGTGGTAACAATTATTCAACATGGAAAATAAAGGTGAAGACTCGCCTTGAATTCACGAATGTTTTACCTGCTTTTAACAGGATCATTCCCCAGACATGCAAACTACGCCAACTAGTACCGCAAGTTTGACAAAGCCAACCAGAAGGTGAGGTTGATCATAATGTTCAAGGTGTCGAATAAGGTCTAGCCTCATATTGGTGACTCTATCAATACCAAAGATGCATGGGATAAGCTTAACACAATTTTTGAGGCAAAGAACAAAACAAATTGAAGTGTTTCCCTATCAAGTTGTTGAATTGTGGGTTGCTACAAGAATTACAGGAAAAAGTGATGGATGACTCTCTCGTACTCGTTGTCCTAAGAGCACTACCCCGCGCATATAAAAAAACTATAACATCTTTGAACATTTCAGATAAAAAGCCTACTTTTAAGAAGTTGGTTAACATGCTACGGTAAGAAGAATCTATGCACGGAGAAGATGACATTGAGGATCACGCTTTGGTTATACATTAGAAGGGCAAGAAGACCATGAGGCCTCCAAATCATTCTCCTATGCAATAGCAACACCAAGGGAACAACTTTTGTTCCCAGAAAACATGCCTCACCTATGGGAAGATTAGGCAAGAGCTCAAAGATTGTTGGCATAATGTGTTCAACAATTGCTCATCCAACAAGAAGAAGCCACCACCGCAACAATTGCCACAAGGACCATAGAAGAAGCCCCAATACCATAGTTACCATGTTCGAAAAGTTCGGGTTGTTCGGATAGGGAAGAAAGTTTGGAAGTTCGGAATTTTGTAAAAATTCGATTCGGTTCAGTTTGGCTCAAAAAAATTATAATTTTTTAAAAAATATAAATAGAAATAATTATCAAAAAAATTATAAAAAATAAAATACTTATTAGTAATATACTAAAAGTTAAACCTAAAATAATTAAATTTATGTAACTAGTTAATAAAATTACTAAGCATTCCGTAATAATTTTAAGTATTACTATTACAGATTACTAATACTTAATAGGTCTCTAAGTATTAATATCTCTACATATTGCTATTAAATTATTAATATGTATCTAAATAATAAAATATTATTATTACCCATTAGTTGAATACTCTAAGTCTCCTAAGCTTTAATTAAACCACATGCTGCTACTCTCAAACAAAAAAATCAGGTAAATAATAATACGATAGGTAGATAGTTTTAAAATAATATTATTCTTAATATTTAACCTTGATACATATACTCCTCGCAAAAAAAGAAACACGATTACACGGAAACTCAAATATGTTTACAGATTGATTTTTACGTGCTGAGCTTGGATGAAATTGCAGAGGCCGTCGCTTTTATTGCAAATCACAACACCTGGGTCGTGTTTTTGGTCGCTGGTGTGAAGGGTTTGTTTTTTCCTCCTATTTGTGTGGCGCCTGTATCTTCCTACCTCCACATGATGCTGCGTTTAGGGTTTTTTAATTTCTTTTTGCATTTTTTACTCGAGCTTTAACTTTTCCAGAATCCAACGCTTTGGGATTTCATTTCAGTATTTTATTTATGTAGTATTCAACAGAATTTTTTTTAGAGTCAAAAACCTAAACGAATCTACCGAACAAGTTCGTTTTTTCCTAAAAGTTCGCCCCGAACCAAATTTGGCATGTGTTCGTACAAATATGGTAACTATGCCCAATACACATGAAACTAGAAGAGAAAGCCTTCCAAACATCAGCAATATGGTAATATTGCCAAAGACAGTAATTCTTTCAAGGAGGATTATGTTTATGTTGCTAAGAATAGTGAGGAGATCCTAAAAGGAAGCTAAACAAATCAGACCAACTTCCTACTTAATTTTTAGAGGAAAGAAGTGCAAAACAGACCTAGAACTCTCAAATTCAGTAGGTATAATAAACATGCAAGTAACCTACAGCAACATGCAATCACATATAGCTTAAATACTAGACTGTTTCGGTACGGGTACAGGTTTGGTACGCTGAAACAGCAAAATTTTAAAAATCTCGGGTACGGTACGCTTTTGGGTACATTAAATGTATGTATGTATTTATGCATGCATGCATGTATGTATGTATATTATAAATTTAAAGATGCATTTGCATACTTATTGAAATTTAATACTTGTACAACTTTGAAATTTCCAATACTTTGAGAATTCATCATCTGTTTTAATACTTTGAAATTTGAAATAGTACCTACATGAAAACAAATTTGAGAATTGATGTTTAATACTTTGAGAATTCTTCATCTGTTTTGTAGGCACAAATTCCATTGGCCCGTGCATCTAAATTGTAATCCTAGTTCCTTGGAAAGCTAATTGAGATTATATCTCGACAGTTAAAACAACAGGAATCTACAAATTACAATTTTCTTATTCATCGCATTATGAAAATTATTCGATTGAAGCTTTCTTACACATGCAACAAAAAATAAGTAGACCATGGAATAAGAACTGTACTCCTAACATTTTTCATCCTCACAAGAGGCTCACCATGTGTAGGGTTATTATTTCTCCAGAACAAGAGAATAATTTTAGAAGGTTCACTATAACTATTTTACAATGGGGCTAGTGTTCATTCATACACAGCCCTGCTACTTTCATTAAATTGTGGCTGTCAGTTTTAAAGCAATTTGCTATAGAAGATAAAGTCTCAAACTGGTATGTACATTGCTTCCAGGAACGTTACTTCTAACATCTTTCATTCTCAGAGGAAGATCACTCTGTGTAATTTGAAATTTTAGAATTGAAAGTTTCTCAAAGTATTAATACTTTGAGAATTTGAAATTTGAAAATTCAAAGTTTCTCAAAGTATTGTGCCTACATGAAAACAAATTTGAATTTTCCACTACTTTGAGAATTGAGACTTGAGTTTTTATTGAGTTACATGAAAAAAAAGTGTTTTTTTGACGTGGATATGTACCCACAGGGCCCGAGTACAGTCCGGGTACGGTTTTCCATACACAGCGTATCTTGTCCCTGTGGGTGCATACCCAGTACATTTCCATACTTGTACCAGTACCTAAAACATTTCCAAGCTGGTACAAGGCAGGGGGGCGTTTCCGTGCAGTCTAGTTTAAATAGGACACGGCAATACCGTGGGGAAATCCTTTCAAGAAAAACCGAGCAACCAAGTAGTGCTCAATTGTGTTATTCATACAATGACAGAGTATCCACTCCTACAATCCCAATCAGCACGGCCAGAAATTCCACATGCCGCTTATCCTTTCCTTGCAAATACCAAGAATATTGTCTCATTAATTTTGCATATTTATTTCTACCCCCAAGCACCTGATTTATAAACTTTTTACAGCACTTGGAATAGAAGAGACTTCATAACACCTATTTCCAAACATAGACAGTTTATAATTAGACTTGTCAACCACCCAATATCCCTGATTTATTAACATTGGTTTCACAAACTATAGACAGTCCACGAATAGACTTCTTCAGTGCCTTAATTGCAAGATGAACTAACAAAATAGACAGCTCTGCCTCTTATCTACTGTCTACATTGCATGGTGATTTAACATTACTTACCACCAAAATTAGTTGCCCTTATACATGCTGATTTGGCCTGCACTTATGCTCCAAAATTAATGCTATATTTTTCATAGTCTATGTTTTATTCTCCCCTATGCGTGTTCTTAATACATAATACGTGATCAGGGCCGAGGGGGTCTGGGTAGAGCGGTCAAGTCGGATGGTTGTTTCCGGCTCCACCTAGGTTCAAATCCCACTATGGCACGATCCCCGTTCGGGGTGGTAATGTCCCAGGTGGTGGGGCTGGCAGGCTGGATTTCACCGGAAGGAGTTTCTGGATAAAGAAGACCTGCGCTTGGTGGTGTGTGGCGGCTCGTGTTCCGTCAGTGGTGTGTGCAAGCAAGGCGGCTCATGTTTCGCCAAATGTGATGCAGGGGCTTGTGGTTCGCTAGCGGCGGCTCGTGTTTCGCCAGATGGTACTTACTGGGCAGCTCGTGTTTTGCCAGGTTGTCGGCAGCTCATGTTTCCCCAGATGTGATGCAGCGGCTCGTGGTTCACCAGATGTGATGCAGCGGCTCGTGGTTCGTTGGCGGCAGCTCATGTTTCACTAGATGGTGCTTACTGGGAGGCTTGTGTTTAGCCAGGGTGTCGGCAGCTCGTGTTTCACCAGTTTCGTGTGTTCTTGGTGGCGACTCATGGTCCGCAGATTGTTGAGCTTAATTGTAATATCTTGGTTTGGTGTAAGGGTGGGGTCCCTTAACCCTCCGGTTCATAGCTCCGGTCAAAAGCGTTTACCATATCAAAAAAATATATATATATAATACGTGACAAAAAAATACACATCAAGTGGAAACATGTATACCCATAATTAATACAGAATAATTAATTAAACTCCAGTGTCAAGATTTGCAAATAACACCTAATCCCAACATTCTCTCAGTTGTCATATACGCTTGCAAGAAAAAAAGGGAACATCAACAAAAGTGAAACTAATTGCTAAGGGCAGAGATGCCCATAGCCTTGTTGCACCATCTAAACTTCTCTGTGCTCACAAGGTTTATCAAAGCATCTGCAACATTTACCAAAGTATCCACCTACTCAGGTATAGCCTTCCATCCTCCACCATGTCACGAACAAAATGGTACTGCAACACCAATGTGCTTTGTCCATGCATGAAATGTGATGTTCTTTGCCAAGCTGATGTCACGACGAATTCTTGTTGCTCCTTGATACAGCCCAATATACCAATCACAATCTCTGAAACCAGAATGCCTCTCCTTACAGCCATAAGAGCTGCAATATATTTTGCTTTTGCTAGCAGATAAAGCTACTACAGCATGTCGCTTACTCATCCAACTAATGGCACCACCAAAACACAATAAACACAGCCATTGGAAGACCTGCTATCAACATCTCCCTTCCCAATCTGACTCTACCCAATCCCTGTATATTCACTGTCATATCACAGAACTTCCTGGCTGATATCAAAAATAGAGTGATCTGAGGTACTACGAAAATACCTAAAAACCCCTCTCCACTACCACCCAGCAATCTTTTCTTAGAATTAGAAGCCATAAACCAGTTCAAGACCTTCCACTGCTTGGGCAATGTTTGGTCTGGTACAAACCATAGCATACATGAGGCTTCCAACCGCACCTAGCATAAGATACATGACTCATGTCCTCCATCTCAACAGGTGTAGGGATGACACTAACCAACTGAAAGTTTTGTCCCACAGAAATAGGAAACACTCGCCTGGTTTGCAATTCTTCACATTAAACCACCACAACACAGAGTTAACATACTTATTCTGACTTGAACAAAGTTTTTTGTTAGCTCGATCTCTTCTTAATCTTCGTCCCTAAGACAAACTTAGCATCTCTTAAATCTTTCATTTCAGGCTGTAATGAACAGCTGCGATTTTTAAAACCCTCTGGCATAACCTTACTATTACCAATCAGCAGCAAGCCAACCACATACAAAGTGATAACAATAAAATGATGAAACATCCTGCTTATAATAAACACATTGATCTTGTGTGGATCTAGCAAATCCCAGTCTCAAAATATATGAAATCAAACTTTTTGTACCACGTTCTAAGATGCTGTTTGAGACCATTAAAAGAATTTCTTTAACTTTCAAATCAATTTCTTCTTTACCCCTTACCACATAGTGCTCTGGTTGTGTCAAGTAGATCTCTTCCTCTAGGTCTCCATGTTTTTACATCCACTTGCCTCAACCTTAAGGTCAAAAGCAGAAGCAACAAATAGAAAATATCTAATGGATGTAAAGTTTTGCAACTAGGGAATAACCCTTAGCAACCAGCCCTTGCTTTGTACTTTTCCCATCTTGCTCTACAGAATTGAATTTATTCTTGAAAACCCATCTGTAGCCAACAACTTTCCTTCCCTTATGCAATTGAGCTAGGGTCACATGTACCATTCTTCTTTAATGATGCTATCTCCTCATACATGGCCATCTTCCAAGACTCACTGTCATTCATCGCCATTTCCTCGTTCACAGTTCTAGGCTCATCATAATTAGTACTTAGTAGATAAAGCAAATATACATCTAAAATCAGGTGGGCTATACCTTTTTGGTTACTTTGTTTTGCGAGTGGACCTTCCCACTCAATGAGGTTGAGTTTTTCCTCCTTTGAACTGTTCAAGTTCTCTTGAACATGTTCCTTATCTGGTTCATCCTGAGCATCATGTTCAGCCTCAGGAGCAGCCTTCTCGGTCTTTGGCTCAAGCTGCACTTTTGTTTTTGCATTATCACTTAGCTTCTCAACTTTAGAAGAAGCCCTAATCTCTGTAAAGATTACTCTCCGACTATAGATTGTCTTTTGTGTCACAAGATTCCAAAGTTTCTATCCCTTCACACCATCACCATATCCAAGGAAGATACATTTTTTTACTTTGAAATCCAACTTGGATCTCTTCTCCTTGGGCACATGCACATATGCCTTACAACCAAATACTTTGATATGTTGTAGCGAGGGCTTCTTGCCCATCCAAACCTCCCTTGGGGATTTGTCAACAATAGCTGATTTAGTAGATCTATTAATCAAATAGCATGTTGTATCAACTGCTTCTGCCCAGAATTTCTAATCCAAACTGGCTCCATTGAGCTTACTCCTAGCCCTCTCCATGAACGTCCTGTTTATCCTTTCTTCAATTCCATTTTGCTAAGTGGTGTATACAGTTGTCTTATGTCATGCAGTTCCATTGTCCTTACAAAATTTGTCGAACTCTACAGAACAAAATTCTGCACCATTATCCATTTTCAACTCCTCGATCTTCCTTTCGGTCTGAGTCTTCACAAGAGCTTTAAACTCTTTGAACCGACAAAAGACCTCAAATTTTTGCTTGAGGAAGTAAACCCATGTCATCTTGGAGAAGTCATCTAATGAAGGAAACATAATGCATGGACTTCGTTAGGGAAGGTACTTTAACAAGACCAAATACATCACACTATGAATCAAATCCAAAGTTTTTGATGATCTAGCATAGCTTGATTAAAATTGAAGACAATTTTGCTTTCCATATATACGATGTTCACAAAAGTCAAAATCTAAAGAACAACCATCTAAACCCCTCTACCATATTTTTGCATTTCAAGGCCCTAATGCCTTTCTCACCAATGTGGTCCATGCGCTCATGCCACATTGTAGTCTTCTTAGCAGGAAGTTTCAGGTTCACAGCAACACGAACCTTAGTGATATTACATGCAGTGGGGCTCATCTCAAGATGAAATGGAGATCTGTTCCAAACTGCCTCTGGCTTCGTGCACCATCTCGCAACCCTCTTTGCTAAAGCCCACCTGCACTCCAAGATCATTTGATCTACTTATAGAAATCAATTTCCTCACCAAACCAGGAATGTGCAGTACGTTGGAGAGGGATCTTGTCTGTCTATCTCCAAATGTGAGCACGAGTCTTTTGTGACCAACTACTTCGAGAGACGAGTTGTCTTCCAAATACAACATTGCATCATCAAATCAGCATACTCAGAAAACCACTCCTGATTGGGAGTGATGTGGTAGGAAGCTGCATAGTCAATCAACCATACATCCTCACATGCATGTGTCCTTGCTTGCCACAGGGACTTTCTGGAGACTAGAAACTGCCTCTAAATTTGGATTTGCTATCCCTTGTCTTGCCCTTTCCTTTCTCCTTCAATGCATCCTTGATGGAATCGGAAACCTTCCGTCTCAACTCATCTGATAGTAAAACACCCACCATTTCCTCAAGCTTTAGCTTAGTGCTTGATGCTGCTGATTGCAATCACAAGGTTGTCCCACGAAGTTGGTAAAGATTCAAAGAACACAAGAGTGATGATGCTCTGATCCTCGTCATCCATCTGCATGCCTATTGACTGTGGCTGGCTCTCAATGATGTTGAACATATTTAAATGCTCCGCAATACGAGTCATCAATCACCTGTCCTCAAGGAGTAGAGGTTCTTCCGTGGAAAAAGCTTATTTACAAGAGTCTTTAGCCTTGGTAAAGATTCCCCAACTTCTTCTCAGAGGTTCTCCATGGTGGTCTCTCCAAATACATTCAAAAGCATTGAATCAGCCAAGCAAAGCTGATCCGGGTTCCTTGCTTTACTGATCCATCACTGCCCAGACTTCATCTTTCATGGATGCCGGTTTGCTACCTGAAACAACAGCCCACAGATCTCTCTCTCTGAGTAGATCCCCCTTATTCAGCATCCAAAGCTCATAATTTGAACTTAATCAAAAATATCTCTAGAAGTTGCTTATGTTAAAGAGAGACAATAATTCCTTCAACCGTGATCTTGTCAATCAGTAGGCCATTTATGGATCTGAAGTCGAGTCAAAATCTTTAAAGTGTGAATCTATCTCCTACTTGCTACACTGAAATAAGATCTCTGCTGTGTACAAGTCCCACTCAAATCAATAATTAAGCAATTTTTTTGTTTCGTAACCTAGGATCTCAAAAGCTGGCTAAGCCTCTGATACCAAATGAAAGGAAACTAGTCAAATGCAGAACAACTTCCTACTTAATGTTTAGAGGAAAGAAATGCAAAACAGACCTAGATATTTGAAATTCAGTAAGGTTAATGAACATGCAAGTTAGCTACAGGGACATGCAATCACACATAGCTCACATAGGACATAACATATACCCTGGGAAAACCCTTACAGGAAAAACCCACCAACCAAAGAGCACTCAGTTGTATTATTCAATAAACAGCAATCTGTGGTTACAATACAATGTGACAGATTATCCACTCCTACTGTCCCAATCAACACAATTGGAAACTATAGAGGCTACTTATCCTTTTCTTGCAAATACCAAGAATACTGTCTCATTAATTTTGTATATTTATCTCTACCCCCCAAGTGCCTGATATATGTAGACTTGTCCCGTGCTTAGAATAGAAGAGAATTAATTGTACTTATTTCCAAAAATAAACAGTCTATAATTAGACTTCTCAGCCACTCAATATGCATGATAAATTAAAAGTGGATTTCACTAAATACAGACACTCCCAAGAATAGACTTCTTCAGCGCCTTAATTGCATGATAAATATTACCAAAATAGACAGTCATACTTAGCCGCCAAAATTAGCTGCCCTTGTGCTTGCCGATTTGGCCTGCACCTATGCTTCAGAATTAGCGTTCTACTTTTACTAGTTCACCTTTTATTTTCCCTCTATGCATGCTCTTCCCATATAATTCATGTGACAAAAAGTAGCCACATCAAGAGGGAAGGAAGCACGTGTACTCATTATTAATTAAACTCTAGCACTGAGATTTGCAAGGTGTATGACACCTAATCCCAACAAATCCCTCATAATTACGTTTGGTACATGAACTCTAGAGCTATGCAAATATGACTGGATGAAGCAATAGATTCGCCAATCTGAATCACACACCAGACTGCGGCCGAGTTTCTTTGGGTAATGATTCACCCTACCGTGTTGCAGGTATATGTGATGTTTTCTTGCCACTTGGCAAACATTCATGCAAAATTACGAAGGTTCTTTATCTTCCAAGATAAACAAAGAATGTACTATCCATCAGTCAAATGCTTGATCACAACCTTGAGGTTGATTTTGATCACAATAATCACAAAAAGGTGTCTCATTTGAGACAAATCCAGAAGCTCAAAGATTGTTGCACATGCTTCTGAAGTCGACAAAATGGTCCAGCTTGATGTTGTCCACAAAGACAATAAAGCTTTAGTGGCCAAAGATACTCTGTGAATCTCTGTCATTGCAGGTTCGGCCATCTTAGTATCAACTACTTGCTTGCACTCAGCAGGTACAATATGGTAAGAGGTCTTCCCTCACTAACGAAGACCACAGATTTGTGCTCTAGTTGTTTTGATGGAAAACAACAAAGCCCCTTTGATATGAGTAGTTCTTCCGCATTTGCACCTTTGGACCTTTAGACCTCATGCATACCGATTTGTGCAGACCTATGAATTTGAGTGCCAATGGATTCAAATACTTGCAGCCACTTGTTGATGATTACTCACAAAAGTGTGGGTATATTGCTTGAAGACCAAGGATCAAGCCTTCCGACACTTCAAAAATTCAAATCTCATGTAGAACAACAATCAAATCATCACATTCATGTCCTCAACTCAGATCGAGGCAACGAATACACCAACAATGAATTCTCTTTTTTCTAAAGGAGCGAGGAATTCGCCAACAATTAATTGCTCCCCATACACAGTAGCAAAATGGTGTTGTAGAAACGCGGAATCGTACCATTGTGGAAATCGTCCACAACATGATTCAAGGCTCAAGCAAGGATCGTACATATTGTTCAGAGGTTGTTCGGGCAGCAATTTACTTGTTGACTTTTGCACCCACCAAAGCTCTCAACAATATCATTCCACAAGAAACATGGTCTGGGTATAGCCCGTTCCCTTGTCTTCAAGTTTTTGGTTGCAAGGCACTTTTGCATATTCAATAAGAAGAAAAAGTTGGACAAGAAGTCCTTGGAATATATATTTCTAGGTACATTGAAGAGTCGAAGGCCTGCCGAATCGTGATCCTAAAACCAAGAAAGAATACATTAGTAGAGATGTATTTGATGAGAAGGGTGAGTCTAATCCACCCTGTACACCGTCACATAATACACACATTGATCTTGCAAACACTTTTGACGATGACAATGGCATTGATGATGACAGAAATAATAATGAGGATAATGGATATCCAAGTGATATACCAATAATATTCGAGATGCAAAAATTGGATGGAGTCCCACACAATTCCACTTCAAGACCAAGGACTTGTAGCATAGTCCTGAGGAGGTGAACTCAGCCCTTATGAGCACAGTTGCAGAATATTTTGAGCCCTCAACGATTTGTGAAGCTATGACTCAAAACTTTGAAAGGATGCCAAGTATCAAGCACTCATGAAGAACAATACTTCGCAATTTTGTGACCTTCCAATAGGGAAGAGTCCTATAGGTTGTAAATGGATCTCTAGGACCAAGTACAAAGCAGATGGCAGCATTGAGAAGTACAAGGTAACTCTTGTAGCAAAGGGATACACACAGAAATAAGGTATTGACTATGAGGAGATGTTGCTCCACAACCAAAATAAAGACTATCAAAATGGTCTTTGCTATGATTTGCATTGTTTGGTTGGACAGTCCATCAGATGGACATGAAAAGTGCCTTCCTGGATGGGGACTTGGAAGAGGAAATCTACATGACCCAACCAGAAGCTTTTGTTACACCTGGTCGAGAACAAAAGGTTTGTAGACTTATCAAGTCTATGTATGGTCTCACACTAGGTCTCTAAGCTTGGTACATCAAGATTGATGAGCATCTCATGTAGCATGAATTCCAATGAAGTCCATGTGATCCAAACCTCTACTCAAAGAACAGGGGAGCTGGGGGGATTTTGATTCTCATATGTTTGTCAACTATCTAGTCATCACTAGCAGAATAAAGAAGATTGATTCCACAATGAATAATCTTAAACAATTGTTCAAAATGCATATTTTAAGCTTTTACACTATTGTCTTGGTCTAGAGGTAGGGCAAAAGGGATGCCACATCTTCATGTCTCAAACGAAGCATGCAAAACTATGCTTGAGAAATTTTGGATGATGGATTGTAAGCCTATTGCAACACCCATGCAAACAAGACTTCAACTATCTCAATTTGATCCATTGATACCAATTCGACACATTTCCTTAGGACCTTGGTCTGTATATAGCTAAACAACGGCCAAGCCTGACGGCCGAATAGCTATGGCTTCAAATTACTTAAAAATGAAGATTAAATACTACTAGAAAAGAAATTGATCCTCCAATTCGCTTGAAGTGCAAAAGGAGAGTATACTCTTTTCCAAACTCTAATACTTGACTCAACTCTAAAACTTTTGATGCCTAGACTACAAACTTGAGCCGTATTTATAAAACATTTTGAGTGAGGTCTTATCCGTTCATAGCGGACAATGTCTACCACTCGAATGCTTTCACATGCCAAAGGTACAATTATTGATCTTTTTTAAAAAGAGATTCCCCACTAGCTAAAAATAGATGGTCCCACTAGAACCGACTGAGCTTGATGATGATGACATTGTATTTGGGTCCAACAATGATTTCGATTCAAAGACCAAGTTGTCCAAACTTATAGGTGTGAAAAGACATCTTATGAAGTACGTCTGCCATATGCTCCAATGTCTTTTGTTTCCTTCTCCATCATGGCTTGCAACGACATGTAGGTGAGATTCCCATTCTAGTCTTCTTCTAATGATGGTATAGACAACTTCATGGATCATATGGGGTCCAAGACATTCAATTTAAATAAAGATACATATTGTACTCCATCATAATCTTTATTTGCCACGTCCAATTAGGACATTTGATTAGGTCAAAAAAAATGTCTCTGTGTTGGTTCATTATTAAGATGGAAGACTATGTTGCCAAGAAACGGAAACGGAAATGGAAATGAAAACAGGTAAGAAATGCGGAAACGGCAATTTTCAAAAAACCTTGGATACGAAACGTTACGGGAAACGTCCGTACAATATATTATTTATATATATATATATATGCATAGTACTCCTTTTAAAATTGTACTCCATAGACCATAAGAGAATTATAACTGATAAAACACTCAAAATATTTTGTATCCATTGAAATAATCCATTATTATCATGTACACTTATCTCTAGGAAACTAGGACGTTTCGAAGGAGTTTCCGTTTTGGAAACGTTTCGGAAACAAAACGGGGGGCCCCTAGGCGTTTCCTGGCAACAGAGACGGAAGATAAAAATCTTTCCTTTAGGTCTTCCATGGGGATATGTCACATATGCGGCTCCAAAGGCTTGTAGAGAAGTAGAAGTTGCCTAAGAAAATCTACCATACCTTGCAATAACCCTTTTTAAAATTTGTTCCCACATCAAAAAATTCATGTCAAAAAAATTATTATTTTTAATTCGTGTGTGATTTAATCCATGGTCTGAACAACGTTTTCTTTACTTGCAATATGTTCAACAAAATAGTTAAAACTATTGAAATAATCCTGCCATTTACAGTCTTTTCCTTTGTCGTCTTTCCTGCCATGATCATTTTCCTTGGAGGTTAGAAATCTAGTACAATCAGCTCTTATGATGAACTATTAGTCTATTCAAGATGCACAAGTTTCAAGGAAAAAAATTCAAGACATTTTTCACTGCATATATCTCTTTTTCAGAAGAGATCCATTTTCGTACTTCTTCAGTGAAAACACCACCTGCGAATTCCCAGACAAACTTTGTACCATTTTCTACACAACAAAGAATACCACCCCATGCAACACTAGAAGCATCAGTGTACAGAATATAATTCTCAGATTCAGGCACATGCATGGTTGGAAGATTATCAACATTTTTCATAATATTTTGGACATATAGACTATGTTTTTTAGTCCAGATCTAAATACACCCAGAAAACCTGCAAAATGCCAAAAAAGACCGTATTCGGCTTCAATAGAAATAAGGCACGTTTACAGTCAATTATAGCATTTTTGGATGTTATGAATTCAAATCTAAGGTCTAAATTGCTCCAAAATGTTGCAGGAAAAAGTTGACTCCAACAGGTGCTAACACAAACACACTAAACACTGAACTAGGCTAAACACACCTAATCTAAGCACGAACGCAGTGAATAAAATGGAGTGTAAAGTGTGGATAGGGTGAAAAGAATGAAAGAGATAGAAGACAAAAATGAATGGCATATGCCAACGGATTCACACGAGGTCCATGGTATCTATTACCACCATTGACAAAATACAAGAAGGGTAGATGTTGGTTGGCAAATTTGTATATCAAATTAAGCAACAGTTCAGGGGACAGCAGTCCCTCCTCTTTATGGGAGAGGTTCCCTTATTCAACACACAAACAAACAAAAACTACTTATTTACAAACTACAAACTATCAATATTCAAATGAGGATTTTGGTGTTTGAGAATGTCTCCATATCCAATTATCTATTCAATACAGAAGATAGGAAGGAGTGGAAGAAATTAAGATTTAGGAAGTGAAAGGCAGCACTTTCAGATATACAGACTGCAGAATAATATCCTATTTGTGCATGCATGAGAATTTATGAATTATGTGAATTTGCATATACCCAAATAACTCATAAGACATAGATGTTTCAGACACAAAGTTCTTTGCACTACATCCAATGAATTGAACACAAAGTTTCCTATTTGAATATATCAAATACACACATGCAGATTAAAGAAAAGAACAGAAAGAAGACAAGAAACAAGATGGAAGAACCTCTTCTGTATTAATTAAATAGTTCTGTGCATCTACATTCTGAGCACCAAAATCCAACAACCTTTACAATGATACAAAAGCGCCTTATATAGCCACAAGGGCGGTTGTAACCGAAGTCTTTTCAGTTCCTCTTCTTTTAATTAAGCATTATCACTTAATAAAAATGTATTACAACATTTAGTCAACCTTATTTACAAATTACATTTTCATAAATGATAAGGCCAACTTTGAACTATATCAGCTAAAAGAAAGTCCTATGAACTAGGAGGAACATTTGAAGTTGATGTCGTTGGAGTCTTTACTTTTAAGTATTTGATTCCTGAACTTCACAAGTGCTCCAGCAATCTCCATGCCCTTGGCAATAGTTGTGTTTGCAATGGCATTCTTCAACAACTGTCCAGAGTATTCTCCATCTCTTTGCCAACGCCTCCATTCTGTAACATGCTCTTGGTAACTTCTGGGACCACATTGTGTAGCTCAGTAATTTCCTCCATCTTTTCCTTGGTTATGGTCTCAGCCTTGAGCAGGTCCTCTTTGATTAATACCTTGAATTTTGCCTTGACCTCTTCTACTGGAAATCTCTCTACTGAATTGTCTTTGAACATGTGGCATTTAAGAGCAAGCAGGTCTACTACAATTTTTTATTTGAAGGCCTCTCCCTTTTGTGACCTGCCTTTGAGCTCCATGATTGCTTCTTCAAGAACCTTGATCTTCCATTCAACTGTAAAGACCCACTTCCTAAAAAGGTTACTTTTGGAATCATCAAAAAACTTGTGAGCAAGAAGGATCTTTTCATTTGTTGAGCTCATGATCCTAAGATCTTGGATACATTCTAGCCAAAGTTTCAGCTCCTTTTTAGATCCTGTGATCATTGTATCAAATTGGCTTTGAGCCAAGGAAATGCTATCATATACTTTGTAGGCCTCCTCTATGAAGTTCGATCCAAATAGCAATGTTCCTTCCACCATGGCCTCAATAGCCTTCCCATAAGCAGCATGCTTATGAAGGTCCTTTATAGCTTGAACTTCCTCATTTGATAGGACAATAGGAGGGGGCATTGAAGTCAGAGGAGCAGGATCAAGTACCTTTTCACTGGAAATGAATGATTTGATGAAATTTGAGAGGGCTTGCACTTGTTCCTCAAGTTGTTATCTTTTCCCTTCTCAACTCTTTATATGACTTTGGAGACTGTTTCTTTCAAATTATGAACCTCCCCCTCAAGAGTAGATTCACCCAGAGGAATTCTTGTCAATTCCAAGTTAGCCAAAGTCAAGTCTTTTTCATCCTTTTATGCTCATGGTTTAGCAATCTCCACGTATTGTTGGCCCTTTGAGTCTAATACCAACCTTGAAGCAGTTTTGGCCTTCTTGGGGGCTGGAGTTGTACCAAGGAGAGCAGCCACAGCATCAAGTCATGGCACAGTGATCTGGGAAAATGCTTTCCTTTTCTTGCTTTCAATCATGGGCTAAACCCATGTGAAAGAATCACTTGAAGGTGGAGCAGAAATAAGGACCCAGAGCAAGTACATTCAAGGAACCAAGGGTCTGAGCAGAAGAAACTTCCAAAGTAGGTGTGTCAGTGCTCCAAAAAGACACTTCTTTAGGTGCTGACTGAGGCTTGGGAGTGCTTATTGTTTCAACATTTGGCTCTTTAACCTCAGCTTTATCTCCTACATCATCTTCCTTTTCAATATATGCCATCTACATAGTTGCTCTCCTGGTATGTTCTTTTGAGATGTAGCCTTCTCTTCTTCCTCTGAGAGATCAACAATTTGTTCAACCACTTGAACCTTTTCTATGGCTCTGGGAGAGAGAGAACTTCTTACCTTCTTTCTCAGTTGCTCCTTTTGTCTTCTCAGATCTTTCAACTTTCTCTTTCTTAGCATATACTTTAGTTGAAGACTCCATGGGCATAGGAGAAGGACCTGGTTGGGTAGGGGCATCATAGCAATGAAGTGGCGGTTTCCTTATGAGAGGTTGAAGCTCCTTGTGAAGAAGAGTGTGTCGTAGCTGCTTTGTAAGCCTTCATTTTCCGATCAAACCATATAGTTTGTTCTCGCTAACATTGGGTTTATGAGTTCCCCAGGATCATCTCTCTCCTTTTGGTACCAGTTAGTAGTGAGCAAGGGAGTACGTTGAATGGTTTTCATGTATTCAAGAGAATACAAGTCCTCGTCATCATCAAGCAAGTCCTCTGGCACTTTATATATGTTGAAATCCCTGATCTGCTGCAAGGAGAGTCTTCTATAGTATCTTCTTCTTACCTCATAGTCATTACAACAGTCTTTCCAATAGTCTTCAATGTCAGGCAAAGGGTAGAAACTCATCCTGAGATGATTAGAGATAAAACCTTTAATGTCAAAATAGGACCTTTTATGGAAAGTATGGAAATGGAATTTAGAGATGATCCTCTCCACATTTTGAGCATCTAACAACTTGTCCTGTAGGCATAGTTTCCCAAGGTGATTGGGAATTGGATACCTGTGATTTTCTTATCCCTACATGTCCTATGCAACATGACTAGTTGGAGATGAAGCCTACAAACTTCTACCAGCACCAATTTGTCATTGCAGTACATGGGAAGTTTGTTTGGTGCTCCTTCAAAACCTAGTTGCCAGCCTGATGTATGAAAACTTCTTGAACTGGATGAATAGGCTGCCACAGGTGGAGATCAATTGCTTTGCCTCTACTGACACCCTCTCAATTGTGTTGCCTTCCAGTAGCCTGACAATGTACATGGTGAAGGCATCATTAACCCTTTTGAAGTGAATTTTATTGTTATCATAGGTCAGTTGAGGATGGTACTCATATACTGCCTCATTCTTTTATCTTCAACTGTAGAAAGTCCCAACCAAACTCTGTAGGTAGCAATGGTGCACATGAGGTATGAAGTCATCTAGAATGACTTATTTTGTTGCACCTTGACCAGTTGTTCACTGAGATTATGACATATGATCTCTCCCCAGTTCAGGCTCTGCTTCCCTTCACAAATAACATTGATGTATACACACATCCAATATTGGAATTCATTAGTGCTGAGGAAGGCCCATCAATCTAGACAGCAAAGTGATTATATCAGACAATTCCTCCTTGAAATCAGACCTGTACATTATTTTGGGCAGTTTTGAGGCACCTCTCTTTTGGGTTTTGAGCCATGACTTGGCTATCATTGTCTTATACTTATCTCTATCATGTTCAAAGAGACCCTGAGCTTGTGCTTTACTGAGAGTATTGGCATCTTCAACTACTGGGACCTTGAAGGCAACATTTATACAACCCACATCTAATCTGGCTATCACTTGTCCCTGAGGATCTATAATTTCTTTCGTGTCTGGGTTGAAGCAAGAGGCACAAGCTAACATTGTATCTACACATTGTACAGAGAGAGGGAATCCATCTACATGTGCAAGGCCAATGTCTTTTATGCATTGAGCAAGGGGAGTGGGATTTTTCAGAAGAAATGCAAGCCCAAAAATCATCCAGGTTTACATGGAGGACATCATTGTCACCAATGTTAGGTAGGGAGGTTTCAAGGGAAGACATAGGCTCATACCCCCCATATTGAAACTTCATGGTGACTAGGGAAGACACAGAGGCTCGGGGAAGAAGGAATTCAATGGATTTGCAAGCCGACTTGAATGGTAGGGCACGAGAATGGAGTTTGAAACAATTGTAGACACCTATAATTACGCCCAAGCAATTTAAATACTTAAATTGCGCTAATTATCCCCGTTCTCGTAAATCGACGATATATCTTCAAAAACGCTCATATTCCCTCTTATTGTCGTTAATTAATTACAATACGCTAATTAATTAAGTCAACTATCCAACAAATACCCTAATTAACGACCTTCCGTTAATAAATCACCCCTTCTACCTAGACTAATTAATTATTATTAATTAATTAGCTTTCCCTTCGATTTAACCAATAAATCAATATTTAATTGATTTAATCCCCTTCTAATAGCCTAAATCGTACTAATATTCCTCTAATTAGCTTCTATAAGCTTACATCTACCTATTAATTAATCACCTTTGATTAATTAAAATACCCCCCAACTCCCATGACTTGTTAAACATGTATTAAACCCTTCTAAAGTAAGGTTACCTTTAATAAAACAACCTTATCCATTCCTAATCATGTTTTACCTTTATCCCACATTCATGAGAATGTGTTGAATCCTTTATCCTTTGGGCTATATAAAGAGCCCTCCACCTACCTTTTTACTTACACCTAGACTTTCTAAGAGAGTAAATGCAAAGCATATAGCAAAGAGACTAAGAGCTTGCACCTTGTTTTCTTGAGAGTTCATCATCTTGAAGAGTTAAGCCTCTTTCTTAAAGTGCTTGGGTCATATGGGAGGTGTCAAAAGGGTCTTGTAGCCCAACTTTGATTAGCCCCCATTCCTAGGTTCTTGGAACATTAAGGACAACTATTTTGATAGCCATAGAGCTTATTTAGGTCCATTCATTTATTTGTTGTTAGAGAATAGATGAGTTTAGATATTTAGCATTGTTAGTTTCAAAGTTTGTATTGATGAATGCTATCATCTAACCCTTGTTTAATTCTTATCATGATGGTGTTTATGCTTTGTTTTAGCTAAATTGTAGAACTATTTTAGGTGGTAGTTCTTGTTTTATTTGATTTAGCATTAAGCAAAGTATACATGCACACAACAATTACAGTCTTGGGATGCTTGAAATTGCCTACCTCAACTTTAGGAATGATGGCATTGCCTGCAGGATCCCGGTGCACTTTGAAATTTCGAATTCGGACCATAAATGCTCGTGCTACGACTAAAAACGGGTTCGCAGAACGAGGAGGATATAGTGCTCAGTAAAATACTTTAACTATGAGGTGAAAATGAAAACTCTGTTTACCTTTTATAATTGCCCGTTTAGAAATGAGTTGGTTGGGTGCAATAAATGAGACCTTTAATGCATTGCGGGGAACGTGATAACTTTTGGAACATTCTTGCTTTAGACTGCGGACATGTCAGGAATGCGGGGAAGTGGAGGTCCGTGGGAGTAGGGTCATGAGGGACGCAAAACTCCGATTTGTCCGAAATACAAAGGAAGTCTTTGGAATGCATGTGAGTTGAGTCTGCGGAGAATTGAGGGCCCAATGGAACAAGGGGCGCAGGGTTGCCAGATGTCTGCAGCTCCACAATATAAAGCAACACTTATAAAAACTTGAAACAAGTTTTGCAGGCCGAGGGGTTGTGCGAGGAACACAAGGTTGCGGGGAACACTAGCTCAGGAGGAACAGGGCCGGACGTTCCTGAAAAGTCCGAAATTACCGCAAATAAAAGAAGTGCGAGGCCACTGCAGAAGATAAGCAAGTGCGGGTAACAAGCCTTTACGGATAACAAAGGTGCAGGTGGAACAATGTAAGAAATAATCTAACACTTAATTCACCATATGTGGATTAATGTGTAATTATAATAAAGTAATTATTTAATTACTTTAGTTAGCTTAGTTGTTAGTGTGTTGTTATCATCCCTTAGATTGTGGAGGATGTTCTTTAGTTAGAATATTGTTCTCGGATGATTTTCTGTAGAAGCTTTTTAGGGGCAATATGCTATTTCTGCATATTTGCTTTGTTTAGGAGATTTGTTCCATGTATTGTGGAAGAGATAGAAGCTGTCCAATATCTATAAATATTGCAGCTCTCTCTTTTGATTGTAATGCTTCATTTTATATTAATAAAAATCACAGCAAGCTCCGCCTTGTTTTTGCAATTTAATCTGGTTTACAGATTACATTTGGTATACAGAGCAGGTGAGTTAAAGCTGTAGATAATTGCTGAGGAAGTGTTAGAAGATTTGAGGAAGGAGGACTAGAAGCCTGAGCCAGGAGGAGCCATAGATGCCCCCAGCCTCTTCACAACCCCTGCCCCTACTCCACACCACCGGCAGCAGTAGAAGCATCAAGAGTGAAAAAAAAAAAAATTGCAAGGGCAATCACAGGCCAGAACACCTGGATGCACCTCCCAACTCCATTATTGTTTTCCATGTGAAATTATTTCAATTGAGGAGATATTTGTCAATTTCTTTTAATATTTGATGTTGTATTAAATTGCAAATATAACAAATATTATTTTGAAATCTGATTATTTCATTGATAAAAAAAAAGAGAGAGTTTCATACAATTGGGGTTGTTATCTATACATAAGATACCCCCCTAATCCTACGTCTAATTCAAGCGGATCCCCAATTCTGGAGGCATCGCTTCTATGTACTATATCAATTGTCTATTTCACAGATTTGCAGCAGTGAATAGACATATGGAGCAGTGAATCGAAATTCAAAGAGCCAAATCCAGGAGAGGACCACAACCAACATCCAAGAAACGCCGAGCCAACCTCTGTCTGGAATCCAAACGTCGTTCCATAAGCAAAACGCTGTCCAAAGTTCTGAAGCAAAGCCCTGCTAAAACCGTCTTAATGCCGCTTGAAAGCATTAAAAAATGGCAATAAAAAGTGAAGGAGAGAACGGCGGCGGAAGAAACAAAGGGGCGGCGGGCAATACAAGACTGATCCACGCCAAGTAAGCCCTAAATCGGAATTTTTTTTGTAAAAAAAAATTCCATTTTTGGATGTTGAGAAAAAAATTAGAAGGAAAGAAAAAAAATTCCATTTTAGGAAAGGGGTCCGGAAAGATCATAAAATCAAAACTTGTATTTGTCATTACTTTCTGCCGGTACCTCGAATTGAGGTGCCGTTTGTTTTTTTAAAGTATATGTTTTTTCGAGCTCTACGCTTTGGTCCAGTCAAAGAGGCCAAAGACCCCAAAACTAAATTTGTAAAGGAAAAGAGGCCAAAGTGCCCAAAAATTTAAAAAATTGCGAAAATATTAATTTTTCGTAAACAAGAAGGGGGTGCAATTTTTTTTTTCTATTTGCAATTTGTTTGTAAAAAACGGCCGATAGTGCCAAAAAATCATTGTAAAAGGCCAAAAAGGAGCCCACACTCAATAAAAATCAATTTTGGGGGGGGGTGTGTACTATTTTGAGGGGGGATTGGTTGTGTTGATTCTCTCCCTCTCTTTTCTTTCGTGCACAAATGGCCAACAATGCGCCTAAATTTTTTCTACCCCGATTCACAACTCCTTCGTGGAGACAATTATGCTGCATGGAAAACGAAAATTAAAACTCAACTTGAATTTGAAGACATAATTGGTGTAGTTGATGGCTCGATAACGAGACCAGAAAATGATATTGCTCAACAACGTGTGTTTGATTGTGCTAATCAAAAGGCAAAACTTATAATTCTGTTTGGCGTAACTGATGATGTACAACCTCATATTCGTCAAACGACAACAACAAAAGAAGCATGGGATAAACTAGCAACTGTATACAAAGCTAAGAATAAAAATGCTATTTTGCAATTACAAACACAACTCCATAGTCTCAAAATGAAGTCTAATGAGTCCATTGAAGGTTTTTTAAAGCGTGTTGCTATATTGAGATCATCTCTCCAAGCTTTGGAAGAAGAGGTCACTGATGAATCTCTTGTCCCTATTGTATTGAGAGCTTTACCAGCCTCATACAAAATATTTGTCACAACTCTCAACATTATGGGTCCAACTACAAGTTTTGAAGAGTTAGTGAACATGTTACAACAGGAAGAGTCCATGAACAAACCTGTAGAAGATGAGGAACAAACCCTCTCTTCATTCCATAAGGGAAAGAAACAGATTCATACAACTGGTAAGCAACACAAGCAACATTCTCAACAGAATACTCAAGGGAACACTCAGCAAAAGCAGTGTCAGATTTGTCGCAGAAAAGGACATGACTTAAAAGATTGTTGGTATAACACATTTCAGAAGGGTTCATCTAGTGGCAAGAAGCCAAATTTTCAACAATCTAGTCAGGGTTACCAAAACAAACAAGGACAAAGGAAAAGCAACTGGAAAAAGAAAACACCGCAGCACGGCAACATTGCTGAAGAGGAAGATAACTCACCAGATGAGGACTTCCTATTTGCTGCACAATCAACTCAAGAAATCAATTCACCACGGGCAATTTGGTATGTTGACTCAAGAGCAACAAGACATATGACTGGGAGAAATGATTAGTTCTTAAAGTTAAAGAATACACGTAACAAAGACTCTGTTTCGTTGGGTGATGATTCATCGTACAAAGTACAAGGAATTGGAAACATCTCCTTACCTCTTGGATCAAGAAAGTGCACAATAAGAGATGTTCTATATGTTCCTGGATTGACAAAGAATCTACTTTCAGTAAGTCAGCTTTTGGAGCACAACTTAAAAGTGGATTTTGATTGTACAGATGGAAAGAAGATGTGTTTAATCAAAGATAAGTCTCAAAACTCCAACATTGTTGCACGAGCTTCTGGTGTGGGTCGTATGTTTCAGTTGAATTTTGTTCAAACCAACAATCAGGCCCTTGTAGCTAAGGATACATCATCGGCACAATTGTGGCATCGAAGATTTGGCCATGTAAGTTTTGGCTATCTTGAAACACTTCGAAAAAATAATATGGTAAGAGGACTACCAAATTTCAAGAAGAATACAGACAAGTGCACAAATTGTTTGGCAGGAAAACAACATAGAGCTTCTTTTCAGAAAAGCAGTACATTCAGGGCCCGTGGTAAACTTGATCTGGTGCATACCGATCTGTGCGGACCTATGAGACCTAGTCATTCAGGGTTTCAATATTTTAGGCTCTTTGTTGATGATTACTCACGGAAAATGTGGGTATACTGCATTCGCACCAAAGACCAAGCCTTTGAAACTTTCAAGAAATTCAAAGTAGCTTGTGAAAATGTAACTGGTAAGAAAATAAAAACACTCCGCTCATATCGAGGGGGTGAATACACCAGTAATGAGTTCAAAGCTTTTTTGGAAACACATGGAATTCGTCGGCAAATGGCACCTCCATATACACCACAACAAAATGGTGTTGTTGAAAGAAGGAATAGAACTATAATGGAAATGGTAAGGTGTATGATTGACGACTCAGGCTTGAGTAAAACATATTGGGCAGAAGCAATAAAAACAACAGTTTATCTGCTGAATAGAGTTCCCACTTCCACACTTGATGGAATAACACCACAGGAAGCTTGGTCAGGGAACAAACCATCTATAAAACACCTTAGAGTTTTTGGATGCAAGGCAAGTATGCACATTCCTAAGAAAAAGAGAACTAAACTTGATATGAAATCAGAACAATTTATATTCTTGGGATACAGTGATGAAGCCTTGGGATATAGGTTAATGGATCCAAAAACAAGGAAAATTTTCACAAGTAGAGATGTTGAGTTTTTTTAGAATAAAGAAGCAGATGCTCCTTCCATAAACTCACAAAACAATCCTACTAAGAAAATAGAAGGTGTTCTTGATGAAGATAATGATGATGAGGATAATTCAACTCCTCCATCTACAGGAACAGCTAAACGTATGCCTAAGTGGTATACTAATCTAATTCGAGATTCTAAGTTGGATAGTGATCCTAACACATCCACTTCAGGACCTAGAACTCGTAGTATGACTCAAAATGAGGTAAACTTAGCCTTAATGAGTACAGTAATTGAATCAAGTGAGCCCACTACAATTCAAGATGCCCAACAGTCAAAACCTTGGTCAGATGCTATGAATTCAGAATTCAACTCTTTGATGAAAAATAATACTTGGCAACTTTTACATCTTCCATCAGGGAAGAAGGCAATAGGTTGCAAATGGATATTTAAAACAAAGTACAAATCAGATGGAAGCATTGATAAATACAAGGCAAGATTGGTAGCTAAGGGTTATGCACTAAAAGACGGCATTGATTATGAAGAAACATTCGCACCAACAGCTAAGATCAAAACAATCAGGATGATATTTGCTCTAGCTGCACAATTTGGTTGGAAAGTTCATCAAATGGATGTAAAAAGTGCATTTCTCAATGGGGATTTACAGGAAGAGGTCTACATGACTCAGCCAGAAGGTTTTGTCATACCAGGTAAAGAAGGCAAGGTATGTAGACTCATAAAGTCATTGTACGGTCTCAAACAGGCTCCCAGGGCATGGTACATAAAAATTGATGAGCATCTCATCAAACATGGACTCAAAAGAAGTCCATATGATCCTAATCTCTATCTCAAAAAGCAAGGGGGGGAGATAGTGATCAGAGTAGTATATGTCGATGATCTAGTCATCACTGGAAGTTCAGTGAAGATGATTGAAACAACTAAGGAAGATCTAAATTGATCATTTGACATGACAGATCTCGGGCTTCTTCATTATTGCCTTGGACTTGAAGTATGGCAAAAGGAAAATCACATCTTTGTTACTCAACTAAAATATGCCAAGACAATGCTCGAGAAATTCAGAATGATGGATAGTATACCAATGGCTACACCTATGGAGACAAGGCTTCAATTGTCTCGCACAGATCCATCAAAACAAGTAAATGTTACTCTTTATCGACAGTTGATTAGGAGTCTCATTTACTTAACTTATTCTAGGCCAGATATCAGCTATGCAGTCAGTTATCTTTCTTGATTTATGCACGAACCAAGGGTTTCTCACTAGAAAGCAACAAAGAGGGTACTGAGATACATAAGAGGAACCATGGACTTTGGCCTAGAATACAAGAAGAATGATAACTTCTTCTTGACAAGATATACAGATTCAGATCATGCAGGGAACGTTGATGATAAGAAGTCCACTTCAGGATTTGTGTTCTTTTTAGGATCTGGACCTATTTCATGGGGGAGCAAGAAACAAAATTGTGTTTCAAGGTCTTCCACAGAAGTAGAATATCACGCAGCAGGAGGAGCTGTCTGTGAAGCGATTTGGCTCAGACGAATACTTGAAGGATTGGGAATTCCACAGGATCATCCAACAATCCTACATGTAGACAATGAAGGAGTAATAAAACTTGTTCGGAATCCAGTTTTTCATGAACGCACCAAACACATTGAGTTGCAGGTACATTTCATTCGCGAACATGTTCAGAACAACAACATTCAGCTTCAGCATTGCCTGACAAAACATCAGCGTGCAGATATCTTCACAAAATCTCTTGCACGTCCTAAATTTGAGGCATTCAAAGTATTTCTCTCCTGTTCACTTCAGAGTATGATGAATTAAGGGGGGGAATGTAAGAAATAATCTAACACTTAATTCACCATATGTGGCTTAAAACCATTTCAAAGGTGTTTGATAATTGCTGCTAAATGTTTTCAGATATTTGTTGAAAACTTTGGGCACTTATTTCTATAAATCTCTTTCACTATAATTAGTTTGCAGACTGCTGCAATTATTTTCCAGAATTCTGGAAAATTCATTTAATCCCTTAAAAAGGGACATTACATCTACTCTTCATCATAATGGCTGACTCTCTTGGCCGTTCAATCACTCAGGTTGTTTCCTTGAACCACCTCAAAGGTTTCAAGCCCTCGTCCTTTGAGCTGACTGTTTCCCATCAGCAGTTTTCTGATGATACAATTCTTTTGTTGCTTGCCTCGGTTCTTGAAGCCAAATCTCTGAAGCACCTTCTCAAGTTGTATGAAGAAACCTCTGGCCAGCAAATTAATTTTGATAAGAGCTCCCTGTAATTTTTTAACACACCTCCCAAAAGACAGCACAAAAATTACTCTTATCCTTGGCTGTGAAATTAATTCCCTCCCCGCTACCTATCTTGGCCTGCCCCTTGGCACTAACAAAATTTCTATGAATGTGTGGAATTCGTTGCTTGACAGGTTTCAAAGAAAGCTCGCGGGCTAGAAGGGCACAATTCTCTCTAGTGTTGGTAAATGCATGCTCATTAAAAGCACATTGCAGAACCTTCCAATTTACATTATGTCACTTTTTTTCATCCCCGTTGCAGTCATTGATAAAATTGAAAGAATTCAAAAGCATTTTCTATGGTCAGGGACGGAGGAGAGGAATAGAATTCATTTGGTGGCTTGGGACAAAGTCTGCACTCATAAGAAGTCTAGAGGCCTAAGAATTAAAATTATCAAAATCATGAATACTGCCCTCATAACTAAAATGGGCTGGAGACTCTTTACTGAAAAGCAACCATGGACTAATATTCTCAAAACCAAATACCTATCACAAAATACAGCTATAAGCTTATTAAGTGAGGATTCTCTTCCCAAGGGTTCTTTTTTCTGGAACAACATCATCAATATTAGAAGGGGTTTGGAGAAGGGAAGCAAGTGGCAGCTTGGCAATGGTGAAGACATCCTTTTTTGGAAGGACAACTGGGTGGATTTTCAAGGGGTCAGGAATAATCCAGCCTGGAAGCAGCTACAAGACAGCCTCATTGCAGAGCATGGACACAAGGTCAGTGACTACATGAAATGTGTTGATGGCACGCTAAAGTGGAAGACACCACATACAGATAAGACTAATCTAAGAATCCTCACTGCTGATTAAAATAGAATTACTTCTAGCATTCAGATTGTTTGGGTGGATTCTTTTGATGGAGTTTACATAGTAAAATTAGGATACCAGATTTTCTCGAGGGATGTGTAGAGTGTCTTCAATTGGAGCAGTATTGGACTTTCCCGGAGGATATAATTCAAGCCTGGGAGCAGTGGCATCCTCCTTTCAAGCACACCATTCTTAGGAAACTTTGGAGGTTGGTTTTCCCTCACATCATCTAGAAAATATGGAAAGCAAGGAACTCTCTCATCTTCAGAAGCACCAAGAGCAGCAACAAAAGACTACTGAAGGAAATCACCATTGACTTGAAAGAGAATATCTCAAAATTTAAAGCTCCTAAAAATCAAGCCTTCCCAAAAAATGAATAGAGATATCTCAAGAACTGGGGCATTGACACTAATAACATTCAAGCTAGATCAGCTGCCATTAACAGGTCCCTAGTCAAGTGGATTCCTCCTCAGGATGGTTGGTGTAAGCTCAATTTTGATGGCGCCTCCAAAGGCAACTCTGGTAATGTGGGGGGGAGGTGGGATTATTAGAAATCGTCATGATAATCTCATGGTGGCCAATGTTGGACCCATGGGGACACAATCTAACCATTATGCAGAAGCTCTTACTGCATTATGGGGTCTTCGTGAAGTTAAAAAACTCAATATTGTCAATCTTATAATTGAAGAGGACTCTCTACACATCATCAACAACATCAAGGGGATCCACCCTCCCAATTGGAATTTTACACATTCCATTCACGAGGCCAAAGAAATTTTCAATAGTTTGAATAAGGTTAGCATACGCCACACCTATAAGGAGGGGAACTCATTGGCGGACTATTATGCTAACGTGAGAGTATGTTGTAATGATTACAAGATTTGGACAAATAATGATGACATCCCCAATATTGCTAAGAAAATCTTGGAAAGAGATGCTCGGGACAATTGTATCCTTGGCTCGCACTGATTCTACTTGCTGGTAAATGGAATTCCGCCATCTAGACAAGGTCATATGCTTCAACACTCCACTCATGCAACACCCATTTTCTAGATATCCCATATCTTCCATCAAATTTTTCATTTGTGCGGTCATTATACTCTTTGGTTGATGTTTTCAAATGAACTATGTGCATTGGCAACCAAAATGCTGCAAAGATGTGGGGTCCTCCATGTAGGGAAGAACCAGTGTTTGATCCGACCTGGCAATCCAACACTAAGCTTTGGAAAGCCATGGACGTTAACGGTTTCACTACTTTTATTCAGCGAATCAAGGGCCTTGATAAACATATTTCTATGCTTTTCGCCAAACAATGGAAGAACAAGGTTATCAGTTACAAGGGCAAGGACTTTCCAATCACTGAGAACCTAATTTGGTTTGTTACGGGCTTAGGATCCAATGGCATTAAGTTCTACCATAACAAGTTTGACAAAGAGGCTGAGGAGAAGAAGTTTCTGCAAGGATCGGAAAAGTTGGAAGTTAACAAGATCAGCATTCTTTGTTCCTCCATTCCGGCATCGTATGACGAAGTGGCTCGCATGGTGGTTCAATATGTCACTTTGGAAGGTCGATTCACTATCCTCCCTCTTCATCATCTGGTAATTTTGTATCATTTTCCCAGATCCCCTAGGATTAGTTTGGCTTATTATATCCTGCAATCTCTAGAAAAGTCCATCCTTGAGGTGCATTCTTATAAGAGAGTTGTGCCTCTTCATTAAGGGGTTATAATGCTGCTACATCTTTACATTCATGAAATGGTTGCAAACAATCCTTCCAGTTCCTCTATGCCCCCTTCCAAAAAACCTAAAATGTTAAGACAGCCCTCTCCCCCTCCTGCTAGGAGGGCCCTTATAAGCTCGGAGAAATCCAAAGACCATGACGTAGCTGAAAGCCTTTTGAATATAAGTCAGTCATTGGACATACCTACTCTGCCCCAGAATTCCCCTGCTCTCCCTAATCCAGATGACATTTTATTACCTCAGTTTGACCCTGAGGGGAAAAATCATGCTATGGAGAATATTGAGGGAAAATTGGAAGAGTTGTGCCAAAAGCAGAAGGCCTTGGAGGACACCCTAGACAAAATTGTTACAAAGCAACTCAACCACCTTGCCATGCAGAAAGCTTTCCTGGATTTCCTTCACACTCAAGTCAAACAACTTTGCGATGCAAGTGGCCTTCCTGTGGAGTTGTGGAAAGGGGGCAAAGCGACGAGGAAGGTGATCAACTCCAATAGCAAGGTTCCTGAAATGCATCCTGCCCTAAACATGTTCAAGGCATTGGAAGAAGTCAAAAAAGTATTTCAAAAAAATCTCAGTTCGGAGGATCTGATCTTTCTTGGTTATTTTTGGTTTCTTCCTATTTCGTTGTTGGTTGGGTAGCTGTTGTGTTGCTACTTTTTCGTTGTCTTTTTGCTCCTTTCTGGCAGTTGGACACTGCCTTTGTTTTTTATTGTTATATATGGCAGTTTTGGCCTTTTTGTTGGGGTGTGGTCCCCACATATCAAAAAACCACCTTGTTCTTCATGTAGATCTGGCCTTTGGGCTTTTTATAATCTTGGGTATGGTCCCATCCAAAAAACCATTTATCAATAATAAAAAAAACAATCTATTCAAAAACAAGTTGAGGAACAAAAATTGTCGGCACAAGTGGTTTAAGGGAAGAAGGCACCTCCAATTGTCAAGATGATTGTCCAAGCAAAGTTTGAAGAAGAAAAGGCACACAACAAACCAAGCCACTTAACCTGTGCATTTGTGGCCTTCCTAAGCCAACTAATCCTTTACAGGTAAATCACACATTTTTGTGTGAATCTTTATACTTAAAGAATATCTTCCTTAACAAAGCTTGGACTTAATCAAATAACAACCTTCTTGATCAATACCGAATTGCAGAGGAGCGTCTAAAGGCACTTAAGGCAAAAATGAAAATCTTCTCTCTCAAAGTAGTTATTTAAATACAAATCTCACACGACTCCAAGTGGAGGAGCTTTCGAAATCTCGTGTTCAAGTTGTAGTTGTTAGGAAAAGAACAAGTGTGTTGTTATCCATGATTGTAGGGCTATCATTCATGACTCGCCCCCTCTTGGGAGGCTCCCTAGACTGTTAACACGATGGAGACCTTGGGTCTCAGTAAATGATGGTGGTATCTCCCTTGCTTGGTGGAATTACAATGCTACATTATGGTCTTCTCCAGGTACCTTCTAGGATTGTGTTATTAATTCATGAGATATCATCTTTCTTACTAAGCCCCATGAGAGCTCCACGCGGACCCTCCCTCGACTCACAATTTAAGCTTGGGTCTCAACCTGTCAACGTAAGACTCCTACATCCAACGATGTTCGGGGTTCAAGTGTATTGGCTTGCCTCATTCATGACAACTTCAACTCTAGAATTTTTTCGGTAGTTTCTGATGTCCATTCTATATACATGGGGTTAAACGTTCAAAGGGTCACACCTAGTATCCATGATGTTTACATTGCAGTGTGTCATTTCCTCCCACCTTCTCACCCTTCGTTGAGCTTGTTGATGGGAACTCGTGCCTTGACCTCTATCCAAAAATCTCCCATTACTCCTCAATGGGCAATGTTATTCCTTTGAACAAGTTCAATGCCGGTACAAGGACCCACCAAACGTCTGTTCATGATCTTGTGCAAGACTAGCTATACTTTTAGGAGCCAAATACTGAATATTTTGATCCATAAAGAGAATCAATGGATGGAAATATTTCGGCCACAGGTTATGGGAGGCACCTTCTCCAAATGCAGGAATTACAGAGTCTATACATTCTCAACAAGCTTCTTTATTTCTTGATTCTAGTTAATTTACATGTGTCCCCCACCGGGGGCAAGAGTGCATAGTGGATTATTTCCTCACTTGTAAATCCCTCATCCCCACATCCAAGATTTCCTTGTTTCCCATCAACTCCCACTTGGTGACCATGTTGCCTTGACTTTCACCCTCCATGTTGCTCCTCTCTCCTATCCCCAGTGCAACTCCCAACACTCACCACACCACTATCCACTTCGATGATGAGTACACCATTGACTATGTTGCCCGACTCTCCCAACTAATGACTGGTAATAGTCCCTTCCTCTTCCCATCCGTGAGTGCATGTATGAGTTTGTACGTCATGCCCTTTGGGATGCAACCCTTGACTCTTGCCCCCACATTATACACTACTCTAGGTCACCTCATCCACATGGGTCACACAGCAGGTGCAATGCAAGTAGGATTTGTAGCACGATAAGGGGGAATCAATAATTGGCGTGTTTCTAAGCTCCTAGATGAGACAAATTCTCATATCCTAGTGACTATGTTGTGATTGAGAGCTAGTATCCCAAATAGCTGGCAACTTCAATGCTTCATCACGAGTATCAATAATCTTAACACTAAATTTGAAAAAGCTAGTGCTAAGTACCAACCTTAGAAAAGGAATGGAGCAATTAATGCTTTTGCTAAGTATGCTTCAGCACTCCTAGCCCGAAATCATCATGAGGAAGACAATTAGAAGAGGTGAAGCCAAGAGGTAGAGCAGCTATCATAACTAATGTGGCTGATGAACAACCTTTAATCTTATCGATGTGGAAAGGGAGGGGAGCCATGCGAAATTGTGACTATTAAAAGTAAATATCCATCTCCCCATGCCTTAATTTGGTTTCTTAGTATCTTTTCTTTCACGAATCGAGAGGAGAGGTGGTGTCACTTACACTCCACACTTACATGTATCATGATTGCTACCACCTTGTTCCAAGATGAGCCATCTATTCATAGTCTTTCCTTCCCTCATGCATTTCTAATTCCGTCCCTAGCTACTATTATATTCTTAAACCATAATTCACGAGAAAGGCGTGTTTGTTTGATTGTGTATTGTGGTGGTGTTGACATCTCATTCATTGAAGGGTGTTTTCTCTGGCGTATAGGGGGCTTTCTTTCTATAGTTCTCCGCTATTCATTGTGTTAAGCTTCATGGCTTGGATTGGTTAGCTCCACTCAATGTGTATTCACCCTCACCTCATTCCCAGATTTGTTTTCTCTTTCTTCCATGGCCACTTTTACATTCCTTCTACCTGTTACGGGGCATAAAAAATCAACCCCAAAAGATCCCACTGTTAAACCTATGAATGTCTCCCCTGGCCCTGAAAAGCATATACCAAAGACCAAGTGCCATGTCAAATGTTTGGGATGAATTAGGAGGTCAAATCCACTTCTCCTTCTCCATCACCATCAAAATCCTGACCACACAATTAAGTGCTTAGGATCTATTCATGGTACATCCTAAGGTGTCCCACAAATTTCTAATGATGACAAGCTGGATAATTTACACAGAACAGTTTAAAAAGTGCAAGGGGAAGTTAAGCATGCATGTGACTTGACGGATATCAGCAACAACATATCCAATTTTTAAATAAGGAGAGGCTCAATAGCAAGTTATTTCAGGACACGAAAAAAATGGTTGTAGGCTTCCACCATACAAAGGAGGATGTGGCAAAATCAGTCTCACAACTCTTTTGATATTTTGTTGATATCTAAGTCACAAGGTTTGTATTTGTGTTTGACAAGGATAAAATTCGAAATAAGTTCAGAAGGCTTGTGTTTGAGTTCAACAAGCACTTAGGGTTTGCTAACAGTACTTCCCAAGGTGCCCCCTAAATTTTTGATGATGACAAGTTGCATGACTTACACAATACGGTTCAGAAAGTGCAAGGAGATGTTAAGCATGCCTACGACTTGATCGGATATCAACAACAACATATCCAACTTTAGTGGAAAAGGGATACGCTTAATAACAAGTTGCTTCAAGACTTGAAAAAAATGGTTGGGGACTTCCACCATATGGAGGAGGGTGTGACAAAATCAGTCTCACAACTCTTGACATATTGCTGATATCTAAGTCACAAGGTTCATGTTTGAGTTCGACAAGGATAAAATTTGTACCAAGTTCACCGGTCAACAAACATCAAGAAAAAAATAGTAATGAAGCTTGAAGAATATAAATACCCATTTTTTATTTTTTATTAATTTTTAATTTCAACAGTTTTCAACAGACGTCTCTCGGTAATTCTCATATCCTAGTGACTATGTTGTGATTGAGAGCTAGTATCCCAAATGGTAAGGGAGATGGGTATTACCAAGAGACGTCTATTGAAAACATTGAATGTCTCCTTCGCATTTCTTTTCAAAAATCGCGTTATATCCCTTGGAAACCGTAAACACAATATTCAGTCACCAAATTTTTAGTCGATGTCACCAAATTCACAGTCATAGATGCATTTTGTAGCAACCAAATTTATAGTCGTCATGGACAGATGTACACTCACCATTACTACTCGCCTTGATGCTTGCAATGTCATTGCCATTCTCTCTCTCTCATGAGCGCAGCTCTTATTTGTGGATTGTTTGTTCAAGCAAGCCCTCACCATGGTGAAAAATAAGCCATCCGGACACATGATTCTTATTCATGACAACACCTGTCAACGATAGCAAGCTCGTGACAATTTAGTCCTCTAATGCCTCACAATTTTGTGGTTATAACTTATGGGAGATGGGCATGATGTACTCGTGGAGGCTTCCCATGTTCCATTGCAATTACTAAGCCTTCACAGTGCTTAAAGTTTTAATAGAAAATTTTTTAGCTTTAAGTTTAAGTCTTAAAATTAAAATTTTATTTTATTTTTTATTAATATTAAATTTCATTTAAAATATATTTTGTTTTAAGCTTTTTATTTTGACATTTGTAATTAAAATATCAAATTTTGAAATGAAAAACTAATGTTTTACTATTAATTTTAATAAATTTAAATTGTTTTTCACAATTTTAAGTATTACTATGTATAGTTTTATGCCATCTCCCCATAATTGTCTCCTGTTTTTTTTTTAAATGGCGTACTGGTACCCATACCGAGTTCCTTGTACCCGTCTCCTAGCAACTATGTTTCAAAATAAAAACTAAACACACAAGAATGTCAAAATAAATAAATATTACTAAATAGCTTTGAAAACTATTTAAGATGTCAAAACATGTAAACCATGAAAAGCTTATCACAATTTTTTTCAAGTTCAATTTTATTCAATTATATTCATGTCGTCTCATCTGTGTTGAATAACGGGCTAAATATGTTCGTGGTAGAACTCTAAAGTAGGTTCCCTCACCTGAATAGCTACCTTCATTTGCCCAAGCATGTTGTCAATGCACTCATATATCTCACCAAGATTGGGGCTGTTAGAATCCCCATATTTGATGACGCTAAAAATTGGAGCTATAATTGATGTGATGTATTTCACATCAACCCAAAATGTTTCCCTCACCACCACTTCCTTCACTCTCTTCCGTTGCTTTGTCTTGGACTCACGCTACCTAGTCCAATTTTGTGTCATAATCATAACTTGCAGGGGCTCCTGCAACTCGAGCATCCTATCCAACAAAATAAAATATAATGCAAAGCAGTTGCCAATTGGTTTGAGGAATTCCTCCAAAAAGCTTTGAAAAAGTGTCAATGACGTGTGGTGATTACATATGAACTTCTGCATGTCCCTGGCCTCATTCACTATATTGCTAACTCACTGAATCTTCCCTGTCTTTTAGTGCATCATTCATGGCATGCACACAACATGAGGTCCAATAAATATGATTATAGGCACGCTCCACTAGCTTGCCTACTACTTTGCACACATAAATTGCATCTGTGATGACCTGTACAACATTTGAAGGTCCAACCTCTTCAATGGCATCCTTCAAAATCTGAAATTGGAACTCAACATCTTTCCGCTTCCCAGAACAATCAATTGCTCTCAAGAAATACAGTCCATCTTTGCAAGAGACAATGATATTGATGAGTGAGCAGTGTCTAATATCCGTCCACTCATCCATGATAATGTTGTATTTATGTGACACCTATGTGACCTTCATGTCCTCCATCAACAGATTAACCTTGGAATAGTTTCTATCCAAGATTGTTGTCCTCGGTTTGGTATCTCCAGGAAGCACATAACATGTACCTGCTTTTGCTACCTTGGCCATAGCCACCTTGTAATAAGGAAAGCAAGCGGCATAAAAAAAAATCTCGATAGTATCATCCGCCTCTTCCCTTGCCTTTGAATCAAACATGTCTACAACTGGAATAGGAGTTGCCCCCAGGGTCTTTCTCTTCCCTCTGCCCAAAACTAGAACTAGCCAAAGTATTCATATCAGGCCTAAAAGAGCTCAAAGGAGTGTTAGCCTCACTGCTAGTACCACAAACTTCTGGAATGTTGTTCATGGTATTTCCATTAAAAAATCTCACCATCTTTCCTCTCTGATCAAGTGAAAGAGCCTTACAAAGACCAACCCCCCTTCCTATAAACTACAAGTAGTGTGCATTAGTCCTAGTGATGTTGTCATGCCAAGTCAGTGCACATATGTTGCACTTCCATAGTTTACTCCCCCCTCCAGACTTGGGGTTATTAAGTATTTGAGCAAACTGTTGCAATGGCTTCTTCTTATCAAATGGTCCAATGGCAAATGTGGACAACATTTGCGAGGGGCAATTGGTAACACTATCAACTAAACTCCCAATCGTCGTTGGCAGTACATTTTGTCTCACTTCTCCACCTCCCCCAATTATGTCATCACCAACACTTCCACCTATCTCAAGTTCAACCCTCTCCTCTTGATTCATAACCATACTTGGAAGAACTCATGGTGATGATTGTTTGGTCTGCAATGAATTAAAAAAAAAGCCACTTGACTATATGCAATGAACTAAAAGAAAACGATAACTATAGGCGATGACTATAATTTTAATTTATAAACAAGTAAAACAGCCATAATTATATGTATTATGCAATGAATTAAAAAACAGCGATAACTATATAGTATATGCAATGATTAACAAAAAGTAAAACATTCATAACATTGCAATTCATAACCATATGCATTGTGCAATGAATTTAAAAAAAGCCACAAGTTATAACTACATGCAAATTGCAATCACAATGATTTTAAAAAAACATCCATAGGCTATTAGGCCCATAACCATCTGCAAAAATATTAAAAATACAAAAACATATACAACATGAAACATCGAAACATCGAACTTAGCTAGGGAGAATTAAGTTTTTCATTTTTGTATCTACATTCATGTGTATCAAAGTTTTTGTATTCCTGATGTTATTGTTTCTAACAATGTGTATCATACTATCATGGTAAAATTAAACCATAACCAGTGACATTGGAAATACTATCATAAAAAAATGCCAGGGGATGCAGGTACGTCCTAACAAGGTCTAGGGTTTCTGGAAAACGGTCAAGAACATGCCTCTAGTGCGAACAGAGGTGGCAAGGGAGGGTCAGGATTCTCTGTCGCCCCTCATGAGGTGAAACCCTATTCTGTTGCTTTGGGGGAAGAAGACGGTCTTTTTGGGGCAAGTCTGTCTCTTCAAAAAAAGGGTTGTTATTGCCAAGTTTGTTGGTCGTCACCTGTCTACTGATGGCATCTCCAATTGGTGTGAAAAACAATGGGGGCATGGTCTTAGGATCCGCTTCTTGGCCAAAGGCTTCTTCATGGTGGTCTTTCAGAGTGCGTCTCATAAAAAAGAAACCCTCAGGAGAAAAGAAATGTTTTGGGTGGATTTAGATTTACATATGCAACCTTGGGCAGCTAATTTTGACCCGGAATTGGCCATTTTGGATGAACTTCCAGTTTGGGTCCGACTGTATGTCCTTCCCATCAAATACTAGAACCCGAAGATTCTTTGTAAAATCTGTGAGACCTTAAGCAGAGTGATTAGCATTAATTCTCACACTCTAGAAGAAACATTAGCCACCTTTGTAAGATTTTTGTATCTCTGTCGAACTCTCTAGTCCCCTTTCTGATTCGATTCTTATCAACACACCCTCCGGTCAGTGGCACCAGCAGCTGGAATATGAAAAGCTCTTTTTCCATTGCTTTGGTTGCAAAAAATCCGGTCATATGCAAAGGGAATGTAGAGAAGTCCTTGGCCCCAGCAAGGCAGGTTGGAAAACCAGTTCCGAATCAGCAGACAATGTTACAGTCCCCTTTGGCCCCTTAGGAGAGTGTGGTTGCTCCTTTTGAGCTGGACATGGAGGTGAATGCTAACCCGCTTCCCTTCAACTGCTACTCTCACTCCGCGCACCCCTGATTGCAAATACAACCCAGGCAGCAAAAGATTCCACCAAGCTCTTGCAGTTGATGCAAGCAGGGGTTGAAGCGGGACATGGGCATTCATTAGCTGAACTCGGTAGATGGGATATGGCAGAGAAAGCCCTCTTAGATGATTTGTCTTCTCAAGATGACGAAGGGGCTGAGGCCGAGGTCGAGGCTACAGATTTGGATCCCCACTCAGTGTTTCAGGCTCGGCCTGTCTCCCTCGCTCAAAACACGAGTCTCTCTAAAGTGGATTGCGGTCAACCAAACCCGAAGTGGCGGTCAAGTTACGCACGTATCACGAGCAAGGAAGTCACATCCGGGACACAGCATCCCCTAAAAGATTTCTTTGTCTGTAAGCTAGGGAGGGTCGGTCCCTTCTACAGGCCTTGTGAAGATTGTATCCTGGAATGTTAGGGGCATGAACGCCCCTAACAAACAACTTCTTGTTAGGCGTTGTGTTTTTAGAACAAGTAGATATTTGTTTGTTTCAGGAAACCAAGATGTTAGGGGAAGAAACTATGAGTAGTTGGTTTAAACAATGGAAAGGTTGGCTTGGTTTTTTCGTCGGCTCTGTTGGTGCTTCTAGTGGCCTTGGTATTCTTTGGCATTCTAACCGGGCATATGTGAGCATTTTTTGTGAATCAAATAATTTTCTATGGTGCAAAGTTCTCGTCAAAAACCCAAATGTCATCTTTTTACATCTGCAATGTTTATGGGCGCTCCAACATCGTCCTTAAGCGGACTTTGTGGGATTCCTTATCCTCCCAGTTAAAGGATCTCGCTAACGAGAAAGTGGTTTTCGCTAGGGACTTTAATGCCACTCTTTCTAATCAAGATAAAAGAAGTGGCCTCCGCTGGCAGCCACAATCTCAATAGGATTTCATCTCCTCTGTCGATCAGTCTGAGTCGGTGGACGTGGCTCCTAAGCGTGGTTGGCATAACCTGGTCCAATAAGCATTTAGGTTTTAGCAGATTGGCAGTAAGGTTTGGATCGCTTCATGGTGAACGAAGCTTGGCTTCAAAGTAACTCTCTTATGGTGAGTGAGGTTCTCCCAGTTTCGGGTTCAGATCATTTTCCCATCTCCCTATTATTGCAAATCGACTCCGCTCCTAGAAGGTCCCCCTTTAAATTTGAACTGATATGGATGAGGGATCTCGACTTTCCCTCTAAGGTCAAAGAATGGTGGTCTTCTTTTAAAGTGAAAGGTATTAAGATGTTCATCTTGTCCAAAAACTTGTCTCTTCTCAAAGACAAGATCCTGGTGTGGAACTCCACACACTTAAAAAACATTTTCGAAGAAAAACTCAGAGTGGAAAAAGCTCTCAAGGATCTGAATGAATGTGTTTTCACAGTATGGGTCAACCTAAATTTTTGCAAGAAAAAAACCCTGCTTGCTGAACTTGGGGATCTCCTGTTAAAAGAAGAAATTTTCTGGAAACAAAAGTCCAGAGAATCTGGTTGAAGGAGACAAGAATTCTAAATTTTTCCACTCCTTGATTAAAGCTAGACGGTGTGCAATTATATCTCCAAGCTTCGTAATTAGGATGGCACCTATGTCACTGATCAGAAAGGTATCAAAGAGGAAGCGATCTCCTTCTTTCAAAATCTTCTAGGGGAAGAGATTTCTTCTTCGTTGAAGGCTCAAACAAATCTTCTTGGCATGATTCACCCTTTTGTGGACGAGAGAATGAATCTATCTTTGATGGCTCCTTTTACCTCGCAAGAAATCCAGTCTATTGTCTTCTCGATGGCTAGGGGGAAAGCCCCCGGGCCTGATGGTTTTCCAACGGGCTTTTTCAATATTTCTGGCTTTTTCAATATTTCTGGTAGGTTAGATCTAATGTTTGGTCTCCTGTCAAGGAAACTAGAAAGTCTAGGAAAATTTTGAAAGAGATGAATCACACCTTTATATGTGAGTTTCCCAAAATATCTCCTGCTGAAACTATGGATGAGTTTCAACCGATTTCCCTTTGCAACACGTCTTAAAAAATTATCTCCAAGGCGATTGCTTCACGCTTGAGACCCTCTGTTGAGTCATCTTGTCTCCTGCGAGCAGAGTGGTTTTCTTCTAGGTCTTTCTATCTCAGATGGTATTGTGATTTCTCATGAGCTAATGCACTCTCTCTTGGCGAACAAATCTCCCGGAATGATGCTTAAATTGGACTTTAGTAAAGCCTATGACAGGCTGAACTGGTGCTTTCTGCTTCTTTCCCTTCTGAAGTTGGGCTTTAATGAAGCCTTTTGCAACTAGATATTCAACTGCATTTCAACCCCAAGTTTTTCAATGCTCGTGAATGGCTCAGTTGAAGGTTTTTCTTTAGTAATCGAGGGATTTGCCAAGGTGATACTCTATCTTCCTTTCTCTTCATTTTGGTGGCAGAAGCCCTCTATCGCTCTTTGAAGTATTCTTTTCTGACTGGTCAAATTAGAGGTTTTGAGGATCTCTGCTGGTCTGGATCCTCTTACCCATCAGCAATTTTGTTGACGATATTTTCCTCTTCGGAACTTCATCTATGGCAGAAGCCAAATCCTTTCATCTTCTTTTGGATAATTATTCTCTTGCGGCTGGTCAGCTCAATAATCTTCATAAATTCATTATCGTCTTCAAAGGCGTATCAGAGAAATTCTTGGTTTTGCCATTGGTTCCCTTCCCCCATAATATTTGGGAATTCCCTCTTTTTGTTGGTGTTGGTCGCACTTCGATCTGGGATGATTTAGTTTCCTCTTTTGAAAGGAGATTGCAATCATGGAAAGGCAAGTGGCTCACTTTGGCAGGCAGAATTCTCTTGATTCGATCAGTGCTTAGCATCCCTTCCTTTCTATGGCTATCTGTTCTAAAGCTCCCATTATGGTCTTAAGAAAATCAGAAAGACTCATGAAAAATTTTCTCTGGCAAGGCACGAGGAAGGAGAGAAAATTGCATCTTGTTAAGTGGGAAAACATGAAACTGCCCAAGAAACTGGGGGGTGTTGGCATTGTGGATCTTAGTTTTGCGTAATTTGGCTTTAGGGGCCAAATTTATCTGGAAATTTTTGTCTGATCCGAGGAGGTTGGTTCATCGGATTATTTCGTGCAAATACAGGCCTAAGTCCATTATTACCAGTGAAGCATGAAATATCCCCTAAATGGGACACTTCAAACCTTTAATGGATTCTAGGTAATTCCACACTCATACTCAGATTAATAAAAGATACACAGATTTTAGCACAGCAGATCAGAAATCCTTCAGTAGTAAGCATACAATGACAAGCCCTATGAATGAATCCCAAACTGATGTAGATTTTTCCTAATAATGGTGGCTAAGTCTGATGATGGAAACTCAAATAAAACAATACCCAGCCGTATCTATCCTGGCCATATCAACTCAGAATTTATTATAGAGAACAAATCTGAATTGTGAGTACATATATAAACTGTAACAGCACCCAGAAATCTGCAGACTTAAAGCATTGAAAAAGGTACCTTAGGCAGCGCCAAAAATACAGAATGTAGGTGATTTAAAGTTCTGAGGTACTGCTGAACAGAGGACAGTAGCATGCAGCCTCAAATATTACATCTGCAATACCAGTCAGCCTCCCTGTATGTCGCTCCACATACAGAAAATGTCGTGACACAGCTGCAATAATTCTTCAGTCCCTTTATAGCCCAAAAGCTCAATATCAACAACTGGAAAATACTGAAATTCCCTTGTAAGCACAATAAGATTTCCTGTGTGAAAATCTCTCTCTTTTTCTCAGAGGGTTTTCGTCCTCTAGAGTTTTTCAATCTTAGACAAACATCAGAGTTTGATAAAATGAGTAAGTGATATCCCTCTTCAAGTCTTACCTCTCCCTTATATAGGAGAAATGGCCCCAAAGTAACCTCCCCCAATCACCAATCACAATCAATGATTAAATCTAAGCATAAGTCCCATTTTTAATGCCTAGGCTGGTCGCATTTTCCTCATAGGGAGGATAAAATTTAGAAATGGGCCATATACATCCAAAAGGGTCAATATTCATTCCCTAGGTAAGTCGCCATACTTCCTTGGAATGATACACACATAGCATTAGACCCCTTAAGCATTTTTTTTCTAGATATTACCACTTATTTATAAGTGCATACTTAATTTAAGCCAAATAAATTAATATAAGTGCTTTTAATAATTTTATTTATTTTTTTATAGGCACTTTATACTAATTTATTATGACTTAAGTCACCCTTATATTTTTCCTTTGGCCGTCGGGTCGACAAAATGGGCCAAAGGTCTTCGATTTGGAAAAGGGGACATTACAAAGCACTTCCAAAAGGCTCGCACATGTGGAACTTCTCTTCCTACAAATCTCTCTTCTCCTCCCTCACCTCGTGGCAGATAAGCAACAGAGCTTCAGCTAATTTTTGGGATGATTCTTGGAACGGTCTTCTTGCCCTGAAGAATGATCCAGAGTTGGCTCCTGCCATGGTTTCCTCTAAACAGTCTTGGGGTTCTAAGGTTAAAGATTACAGTTTCCAATCCTCAGATGGTTCGCCCTCTTTCACTTGGAGAGACATGGATATGCTCGATATCCCCGCAGGATCTAAATTAGCTTTTCGAAAAGCGATGGATGCTCAGAAGGCTTCCTTTATGTCCAAAGAACATAGTTTTAATGGTTGGGTTCTAAGACTGATTAGTACTCCGTTAAAGATGATTATAATTGGTTGATTCTTCGAGCGGGTTTTGGTGTTCCTTCTTGGACCGGTTGCTGGAGGAATTTTGTCCTTCCTAAAGTCAGAGCCTTTTCTTGGCTTGTTCTGAAAGGCAAGATTGATACCTCACTGCACAGGAAATTGTAGAGCTATGTTGGTCCTACTAGATGTATCCTATGTAAGGAAGCTGAAGCAGATATTGACCATCTGCTTCTTACTTGTTCTTTTGCTCTTTAGTGTTGGTGGTGGCTTGTGTCAAAAACTTGATCTCCCTTGGGCGTAGGGGAGGAATATATCGGAAGTCTTAGACTCCTGGCCAATTCCCAGTCAGAGCAGCGCTCTCGGTTCAATATGGATCTGTGCCCCCCCTCTTACTTATTTGGCATGTCTGATGGGAAAGGAACCTCCAGATCTTCATGGAAGAAACAACAGACCTTCCTGGAGTGCTCAGCAAACTTGAAATCGCCATCTCAGAAAATGTAAGTGCTAATTGCAAGAATATTTCTTCCTCATCCTCTAATGCCTCCATTCGTAAAGCTTGGCCTTTAATTAAAATCCCGGCGTCGGGATCTCTTATACGCTATGGTTTGTCTCATTTCGAGAAGTTCATTTCCAAACGTAATGCCAAATGGTCTCCACCCCCTGGCTTTTGCAAACTGAATTTCGACGGATTCCTCCAAGGGTAATCCTGGTATATCTGGGGCAGGATGTATTATTAGAGATGAGAATGGGAAGGTCTTGGTAGCTGGTTCCTTTCCTTTGGAGGTCAGTTCTAGCAATCTAGCTGAAGTTCAAACCTTGTTAGAAGGTGCAAAACTTGCAGTTGCATTGGAATGTGAGCGTCTCCACATTGAAGGAGACTCTCAAGTTATTCTTGATGCCATCCGCAAAGGAAGTTCAGAGAATTGGTCTCTAAATTATTTTAACAATAATATCTTGTTTTGGTTGGCTAAATTAAATTTTTGGCAAGTCTATCATGTATTTAGAGAGGCGAACAAAGCCATCGATTATTTGGCCAATGTCGGTACTACTTTGAGGGACGGAGCAATTATATCCCAGCATGTCAAATATTGGGAAAAACTGCAAGCAATCATGATAGGCGATGGCTGGATTGGTGCGGATTAATTGCTCGAAGGCTTTGGCTCGTGTGGGTTGGCTTAAAGTGGCCACCTCTGCATTCTTTCCTTTGCTCATTACCTCTTCTTTTTCAGCTCTGCTCCCATGGCGGTTCCCGCGGTTCCCCTATTGTCGGTGGTTTTTTTTGCGCAGTGAGAAATGGGAAATGGATTTCTTTAATTCAATTTCTCGGGCCCGTTTGAGGAACATTTTTCAGGATTGGCTCGACACCTGTTTGTGAAGCAATTGAACGCATTTTGGAGGATGCCTATCTTCTCGACTCCAAGAGAGTCAGGGTCAATTCCGAAATTGCTTTTGTATTTGTGTCTAATTTGCTTCTAGTGAACCTTAACATGGACGAAGCTTTTGCGATAGCTCGCTTTTTCATTCTGCCCTCTTTCAGTGTGGGTCTGTCTGGGCAAAGAGTTGAAGCATTGTAACCTCGCCACTTTGATTTTGTTCGTGGGCTCTGCTGCAGATGTGGGTTGGATAGAGAAATGCTTGGTGGAGCAAATGGCGGCACGTAACCTTGCTCTCTCCCGGTTCACGCATTAGATGTAGACTAAGTAAAGCACTAAGGATTATCTCAATTTTGCTTATGCTGCCTTCATTGCATCTCTGGAATGCAATGAGATTAAGGTGGTGTGTTATCCGGAGGTAATGTTGTTTCAGAAGTAATATAATTCAAAAAAAAATTGCAGTTTTCAAAAATAAGAAAGTGTTCACGTGAAAGTTGCTGATGAAAGCTCTATTCTTTCAAAACTGCCTAAGATTATACTATAAAAATGTGAATGTATTGGGATGGTTATAAAGATTAAAAAATACGTGTCTAAGCTACAACAAAGTTGCATGGATAACCAGTGCTTTGTCAAAGCCAGGATGCCAAGTTTCAATAGATCACTCAGGAACAATCAATAACCCATGACAATGAGAAAGAGGAAGAAACAAATACTGAAGAAATAATTCAAAATGTGACACTCTGCTACCACAAATGTTGCCTTAAGGTAAACTGAAAATAAGTCCCAATAAACTGAGCTTAGGAAACACTACTCCTGTTATCAAAATGAAAACAAAAGCAACATTTCATAACGCACTTTGCTGAATACTGACTACACTTTCTCCCAGTTAAAATCATGTTTTATGTAACTCATGTTCAAGGAAAAGATTACCAATATGCATTAGTATGTTAATTTTAGTAACTACTGAACATTTGGAGTAAGAATGCATGCTCACAAAAATTAAAGAAAACAAAACAGAGAAAGAGGCAAGAACTGTTGATGTAAAATCTCATTTATAGCTTAAGTTTAATTAGGTTAGCATGCTTCCTTAAGTTATTTTCCTATTTTATAAATTAGGAATAGAATGGAAATGTCCAAAATGCAACTTGCACATGTAGAGCTTCCATACTCGTGTGAAGATAAATGTGTGTGAGCACATGGTCAAACATGTTGAGTCATGGTTAGTGAAGATGCTTGTTTTTGTCTTCACTTGACCTACTCTTTCAATGATCAGATCTTCTACCTACTAATTATTAAGATTTATTAGGTATATTAGTCAATACATAACAAACTATTAATTATCTACCAACTAATGTTCGGTTGTAACCTCCTCAACCATATTGTAACTACTTCTAGCATAATAAAATGACGGACACAGACTTCAAAGTGTGCATTTCAGTTTCTCATCGTTCTTTCTCTGTTTACGCCTTCTAACATTGGTATCAGAGCCAATGGTGCTCAAAGGCATTTCAAAAGGAAGCCCTAGAAAAGGGTATGAACTGTGGGAAATAGAATAGAGATTACAGAAGCGAGAGGTCGCAAATCAGAGCACTTGCTGCTAGGGCACATCAGAAGGAAAATAAGATGCCATTGTTAGTTCAAATCAAAATCCAAACACTCGCCGATATTGCAGATCGATTGTTGAAGGTCTTGCCGACTCAAATCATCAGTTTCATGGAAGAAAAACAGTAAAACCTGTGAGTTCATGTTGTATATACAAGCGCCAACAGACCGGGAAGACCTAGGGCATGATCTGTGAGGAAACATGAACCGTAAAGTCGCTGAAAAGGGCAACGATTTGAAGTCCAGAAGTCGTTTTCAGAAACACGAAGGAATTAAAATCGATTTTTCAAGATATTACAATTGATTTTTGCCTGTCAAAGAAGAATATGGTCACGTTTGAAGAATACAAATCTATATTTCCTGTTGAGTCTAGCTTTGGACAATGAGAGGCTGTCGTGATTCCTCAATCAAACGGGAAGATGAAACAACACTCTGGTGAATCTTCCATTTACCATGGGAATACCATTATTGTCATAAGGTCGGATATCTCAAAAAGGATTTCCAAAAGCAATAGTATGATCTTTCCCAACAGAACAAAAAGCCATGGGATGAGGCAAATGTGGCAATAGATACAAATGAAAGGGATTCTGAAGAAGAGTGTGCTCTTTATGCTTTTACGGCATCATACTCGAACATTAGTGCTATAAATTATTGGACCATTAACTCTAGTGCATCTAAACATTTTCACATCGAAAGGACTGGTATGTAACATTTACTGTAATTTTTTATTCAGTTTTATTAGCAGATGGAGAGGAACGTGCAATAAAGGGGATAAGAGATTTACGCATCTCGAGGAATAATGCTCAAAAACTATTAGTAAAAAGGTTAGGTATGTTCCTAGCTTGCATAAAAATCTCTTATCTATTCGTCAATTACCAAAGAATCTCAATATTGTTGTAAATTTCTCTAGGTAGAAATGTCTTGTGTCAAATGTGAAACAGGAATGAACAATTGCCCTCGGCATTGGGCAAGGTAGCCATTACAAACTTGTTGATTCCTGTACTGTCAACTTAAGAGCACGCATGGAGGGAGTCTCCCACCATACAAGATGTGATGAAGGATGTCATTCTTCATAGGCCTATTAAGCCTGCTCCATTTAACTTACATGCACTAGTTTTGGAGGAAATATCCACTAATGTGCAAGAGGCTGAGATACTTTATGTGCAAATGGATGAAATGCCACAGGATGCACAAGCAAGGGTGAGATGGCAAGAAACTCCACTCAAAGAATAGTGGAGGGTGACTCCTCCATCCAAGTTGCACAAGAGGCGCATCGTGAGATGGCAGGAAAAATCACTCATGGTGAGATGACAAGAACAATCGAAGGCACTGGCTTGGAAGTTAGAAGAGAATGGACAGTTTGCTCATCTTGTTGTGAAAGCCTTTTCCCACCAGGGTGAACAAATGAGCAATCAGAGGGAATAAATGAGTTGGCATTTACTCCTATAATTGTGGAGTTGGTTGTTACTTCCAACTGCAAAGATGGTCACTTAATTGCTTCTCTCCATGACAACTCAGTTTGGTCGGAGGGTGTCTCAAAGTGCTTTCCTGAACGAAGAGTTGGATAAGAAGGTCTACATGGTGTTGCCTGAAGGTTTTCAGGTACATGATTGTGGTCATCTAGAATGCAGATTTATCGAGTCTCTGTACAGACTCAAGCAAGCTCCACGAGCCTTCTACACTCTATTCAATCAGCATTTCCAAGATTCTAATTTCACTACTTTGGAGATTGAGTTGAACTTCTCAGGTAATGATGATTCATCGTCGGTCAGCAAATCACTTAATGAACACTTGGTGAACAACATTTTATACCGTATGTCCACACAACCAGATCCTTGTTTTGATGTTAGTTGTCTTTTGCGGTCCGTCAACACCAAATTTCCTACATTGGACATTAACAAATCATCAAAGGACTACAACTTTCAATATAATATCTAAAAAGCAGCCTGTAGAATTATCAACTAAATTACTTGGTTTTATTGTATAATGTATTTGTAAAATTTCGAGACAAACATGTTGTCTCTAGTTTAGGGATAAAGGGGCTTTTTAAAATATATTAGGAATATTAGTTAATATTAAACAAATTGTTATCGCACAAAAGTCGCACCCTCTGCATGATCATGAATGAACATTAGAACTTTTGGGTAACATAGGATTGTCTCCAAGTGTAGAACCTTGCATCTTGAGACAAAACTCTAGAGAAGGTCGGTTCCTCTACCTATTTCCTAATGCTAACACTAAAACTTGCTATAATATAATCCTATTTTAACACATCCAAGTAACCAGGGAGAGAGAGAGGGAGAGGGGAAAAAATAAACAGACTAAGCTAAAACAAAGGTGATAACACCAAGAAAAGGGGGATAAACAATATCCATGAGGTAAAAGGTAAAATGAGAAGGAAATAGAGAAAGAGAGGGAAGACACATATGCCATAGACCAAAATTTCATCTAACATTCCTATTTTACACACAAAACACTTCCAAAAATGGAACCTGCAAAGGAGAAATACATGTACAATACACTACAACAATAATAGGAGAAGAAAGAATGTAATAAAATACATAGCTAGGGCAGAGAAAGAGGCACAAAACCATGACTTGCATTGCAATAAGGATTATGCACATTACATTAAACCAAAATTAGCAACGCACAAAAACACATTGAAGAATCCCAAAATGGAGGTACTATAAACCAATATTCTATCCAACATGGAACAAAATTTTGGTATGATGCCCCTATGCAAATTAAGAGATTCCAATCCTTTACAAATGAATGATTTTGCGAATATAGTGCAGAGATGGCAGAGGCAGTAAGAGAAGGATTTGGAAAGAGTGGGAACAATGTCCCATTGTTCAAACCATAGTGCTCGACAAAATGTCCAGATATATTTCTGCAAGACAACATGGACTTCCCTTGACATGGAATCCCTTTTATCAGTTCGATCGGTAGAACGGTTGGATACTGAGCACCATGAAGCAACTATTATGAAGGTGTCTTGTGAACCCTATCATTTCTATTCCTTCTTTCACCTCCACATACCGTGTTTGGCCAACCGATGAACCTTGGGAACACAGCATAATTTTCTGGGGGTGCCATTTGATGTCCAAAATGAAGCCCTCGATCAGACTGTTGCAACTGCACCAATTCTGTCCAATCTAGAGCTCTACGTCAAAAGTTATGGTCCATAAACAGGTCTCAGTCGAACCAGGAGGTGATGCATTAGAACTTGCGGAACGTCTGTGCCACATGAAACCCAGTTTACTAGATCGCAATTCCTAATGTGCCTTAGTCACGGTCGAATGCGGAGTTTCGAGGGAGCGATAGAACTAGAGAATTAGCATTTCCATTTGCTCAGCGGGTCATACTTTGTCAATTGCACTGATATACCTAAGTGTAACTACCCTTGTCAGGCCTTGGTGGAGATGTCGAGGAACATGAGGAATACAAGGAACAATTCTTCTTGTTACTGCTGTTAAAGTGCCTAGATTTTGTAAATCTCTTACCTTGTTTTGACCCAAATTTTATTAAATTTGGCTAAGTATTTGGACTATGAGATCTAGCAAGAAGGAAAATAATACCTGGAACACTACAGAATTGCCCCAAAACATGATTTTTACCCAAAATTTGATCAACTTCCATTCTCAAAAGGCTCAGAAATGGGTGTTAGAAGAAGAAGGTTTTTCCCATGACTTGTAAAAACACCCAAAATGGTCTGGGGCTGATTTTGGATAGCACAAACTATTAGTTATCTACTAATTAATGTTCGGTTGTAACCTCATCAGCTATATTGTAACTACTTCTAGAATAATAAAATGACAGACACAAACTTCAAAGTGTGCAATTTGGCTTCTCTTCATTATTTCTCTGTTTACATCTTCTAACACCAATGAATAATCTAAGACTCACAATTTTTTTGCTCCACTATTTAAAGTCCTCTCTTCACCCATTTGTTCATAAGGATCTCTTAATGTCTATGGAGGAAAGACCTATGTGTTCATGAGAACACCCAGGCATGTGTTACAACCGAAGGGTGCATCCGACATGGAAGGTGGCCACGCCCCCCACAAAAAAAAAATTCCCTATCAACCTTTCGTGGTCTTTTTTGACGGAAAAAATTCAACTTTATTTTCATCACTCCGGAATCTATTTCACAGGCCATTTTTTTAGAAATGCATTTTTTTGCGCTCTTGCCAATTTTGCAATCGGATTACAACCATTTCGCGTGGATTTCTCATGGGAGCAATTATGGCATATGAGAGTTATTTTCTTCTTGTAATTTTACAATCTCAACATTCATCTTCCACTGGTCGCCACTCCCTAGTCCCAAGTGTTCAATCCCATTATACATAGCCATTTCCGAGTGTGGATCATCCCACATTGTAGTCTTTTGTAGCTCGCCGATTATTTGGAGCAGCTCCTACTTCAACACTTTCGTCATCACCTCATGTGAGACATTCATTGCATGCGCCAATCTTACAGCCTAGTAGTGTTCTCTTCTTAGAACCAATCTCGTCTTCGTAATGTTGTCTTCCATAGTTCAAAAACTCATACTTAGGTATTACTCAGAAGCTTAAAATTTTGACTCATACTCGGGACTCAGAAGTTTCCCAGTAATTACTCGACAACTTTATCACTACTTTACAAATTTATAAATTCATACAATAAACTTAATTAACATGTAAAACACTATTAAATGACATGAGAAATGAATGTAGATAATGCATAAGCATATGTTATATTAATTTTCAACCAAAAAAAGTGCAAAGTACAAACTACAATGCTCATAGAGTCGTAGACTATAGTGGCGTAATCACATAGTTACCTAAGTCTTGGGGATGGGGGGGACGGGGTTTCTGAGACGGCAAAAAAATTCCCAAATTTTGGGGACGGCAGGGGGACAGCTTTTAAAATAAAAAATAAAAATTAATATTTCAATATTTTAACTTTTTTCAATGACATTTAGGGATTTAAACTGTATTTAATGTATTTTAAGTACTTTCAAGATTATAACTTGATGTTCTTGGTAAAAAAAAATAACATCTTTTTAAAAGTAAAAAACATTATAAAACTTTTGAAAGATTTAAAAAAATTGGGGACATCCACTTCAAGTCCTCAAGTCCCTGAAACATTTGGGGCGTCCAAGACGTCACCAAAATCTAAGGGGCATATCCCTGCATAACACTGCGTAATCATCAATGCACCAAAATATACTAACGTCAAATATCAAATCTCCAACACCTAATACAAGTTGTTTTTATTCCTTAATATTCTTTAAAACCCTAAGTTGGGTCGTTTTTATTCCTTGTTTTTTGTTGTTTTTTCCAAGTGTAAGCTTTATGTATTCCTTGATATTCCAAAAACCCTAGCTCCAACGGACCATTTTCTATACCAATCAATCACATTCACTGAATCACTATATCCGTAGAGGAAAAAAGTGGACATAACTCTATTTTTGGGATAGAATTGTTTTTTGAATGTTTTTGATCCTGGCATTAGAATTTTTTACAAACCAAGTCTAACCGAAAAACTTAGCGAATTTTGTCGAGTAACATAGAAGTTAATTGGCAAACCTCATTGAGTTTGTCAGGTCAACTCAAATTGTTATTTTTCCCAACATTACTTTTTTAAGGCCTAACTCGTGATTTGTCACGAATACTCAAGAAGAAACAACCGAGTTTTAAATCAAAGGTTTTTCGACAAATTGCCCGACTCACATTAAAGGAGTGATATCCTTAACGTCTTTTTTATTTCTTTGGTGTTCTTTTGGGATCCATGCAATGTCTCTCCTAGAATCTACGTTGAGATTTTTGTAGTGTATCTCTTGTTTTCATGCCATCTTGACCGCATTTTGTTGCCTTATCCTCGATCAGTACCATTGCAGAGTTAGGGGACAAGCAGGTTTCCGACCGACCTACCAAACCATTGATCACATCCTCACTCTTCGGGCTATTATCGAGGAGGCTCGTCACCGCTCCTCCAGAGTTTTCTGTTATTTTGTGGATTTTCGGAAAGCCTTTGATTCAATACCACGAGAAACACTTTTCTGCAGGCTCAGAGATATAGGTATTTCTGAGACTCTTCTTACAGCCATTATGCGCTTATATGAGGACGTCTTGGGCCATCTTCCCACCTCTGCAGGCTTGTCCAACTTCATTAGGAGTACTATAGAAGTCAAATAGGGTTGCCCCCTCTCTCCTAACCTATTTGGTATCTACATCGATGAGCTTGAGGATTTTCTCAGGGATCACATCCAAGAGGGAGATGGTTGTCTTCTTCACCATGTTCTGATCTACATCCTCCTCTTTGCAAAAGATGTAGTTCTCCTTGCTTCCTCTGCGGAGGGACTCCAGAGGCAGTTGGATGCCTTAGCCCTCTTTGTGATCACAGGCAGCTAACAGTGAACCTTGGGGAAACCAAAGTTTCTGGTTTTCAATAGCCTGAAGGCTTCAGACTTCCATTTCTTCTTTCAGGGAGAGGAGATTGAGATCACCTGTTCTTATACATACTTGGGGATTTTGTTCTCTAGACCATGTTTTAGCATCCGTCCTACTCTACAACCCCAGGTTAATAAGGGGTATGGTTCATTGGCAATTCTTGAGAGACAATGCGTCCGCCATCACTTTCAGGGCATCCTTTCCAAGTTGTCTCTCTCCGACTCCCTAGTTAGGCCCACGGTTTTGTACGGTTCGGAAATTTGGGGTCCCTCCCTCTTGGACTTTGATTGGACTACTATCGAGTGTGTCCAAATCCTCATGCTCAGGCGTATCATCAGGTGCAAAGAGATTGTTCCTCATAACATTATTTTGGCTGAGTTTGGGGCTCACCCTTTAGATTGGAGACTATCTTCAACCTTGTGTTGATGTTGCACCGCATCCGTGGTTTATCTGGTTCTTCCGTAGACAGGAACAGGTACATCTACCTTGCCTACTGCTCCTCTAAAGCTATTGCCTTCTCAGATCATAGCAGGCGATCTCGTTGCTGGTATGCTTGCGTTTCACACCTTCTTGGATCCATTGGCATCCAAATGGACCACCTCCCACCTTTCAACTACTCCCTAGATGCCCCTGCCCATCTCCTGTCGAACCAACAAGACCTTCACAAAATTATCAGAGATGATATCTACAAACAGTTCATTCAACACACTTGGACCAACCCTCTGGGGTGTTACATCTGAAGATGTCCTTCTACGTTGCACACTTTCTTGAGATCCGTGATGGGCTCATCATCAGACCCATGTACATCTCCCGACACTGGTTACAAGTCCTTCGTATCTTTCTTGGTCAGTTCAAGGTGGGCTCACATCGACTTCGTGTGGAGACTGACCATCAGTTAGATCGCTCGAAGCGGACTTGCCTACTTTGCTCTCTCCAGGAGGTTGAAAATGAAGAACACTTCATTTTCCAGTGTCCTATTTAATACGAGATTAGGGGGAGATTCCATTGCCTTTTCTGTGAGCATCCTTCCTTCGCAGCTTTCTTCAGATACTATGATCAGAGATGTCTCACTCTTTATTTGCAGGAGGCCCTCTGGCTTCAAGACAGGCTCCTTCACCCTCCTCCCAGACGGATGGAAACTAGACAAATCACCTCATTCTTCTCAGTGCTCTCCCCGGTGAGGGGCACCAATCGGCATCTTGACACGAGTATGGACCCCCCAATTCAGATCTGTCAGGACTTGGAACTCGCAACTCCTTCACTAGAGGCTCCCTGCCATCAGGCATGTCTCAGGGCCACCCCACATAGATAGAGATCCACCAAGTTTACGCAGAGGCACCGTCTCTCTCCCAGAACATCGGCTTTCCAGACATTCCACAATTTCAATTACTGGACATCGGCGCATCTCGAGCTACTTTCAGTCGACCTTGAATGTTAGGTTTATGTTGTTGGGGGTGTTGCTCCTTCTTCCGCTCCCCCTCTCACAATGTCATCCTTTTCTTCTTCTTTTCTGGTTTCTCGGCACTTGCTGCTTCCTTCTCTTCTTCTCCTTTCTCTCTTTGTGTTTTTGGGTGACCCGTTTGGGTCCTCTAGTTAGGTCCATTGGCTTTGTACTCTATAGTCCCATTGACCTACTTTTGTGGTCATTTGTTGTACATTAATAAAACTATCTTATCTTATCTTTGGATGTTGTAAGTAGATATTGTATACACCTAATTTTTGACTTTTCATCTTTCATACCTGTTACTAACAATTTCTCTAGTGCAAATAAGGATCATTGATGCATTTATTTCTAGAGTGGGTGCCTTAAGGGGCCTGTCAGGAATAGGGAATGGTTATTCATGTAACCATTATGGGTTAGAGACAATATACGGAGAGAGTGTCGCTATTTGGTCTTGGCCTTAGTCTTCCTTGCACTAGTTATCCTTGTCCTCCCAGGTCTCATGCACATCACATTCACAACTTCTTGCTTGCATTCCACCATCTTTGCACCTTGTTTATCTACATCCATGATCTACGACACACTATTTTTACTTCTTACAACACATTACCTCTTTTCACTACCCTTGGCCAATGCCATCGCCCGTGGGCGATGGTGTCGATGTCATATTTTCCCATGGCCGACGCCATCACCCGCGGGTGATGGCGTCTTTTATATACATACCACTCATTTGACATTCATAAGAAAAAGGAAGCCAAATCATTCGAATTACCATTTTCTTTGCTCTTTTGCGCCATCTTCGCATCTGCTTGCCCAACTCTTGGTTCATTTTGCATCTATTTGGATTGGATTGGATACTCTTCTTCTTGGATGGTTGTTTGCACTATTAGGTCACCTATAATGAGTCTAGGACAGGAACGGTGTTCCCATTCTCCACCTAATAGCGATTCTCTCTTTCTTTGCTGCTTCTCTGGAGAGATAGATGCATCAATGACCACCCTACAGGTACAAGGTGAGTGCTCTAACTGTCTCTTGTCATTTTGTATAGATAAGTTCATTTCCTTTTCTCAATGTGTTATGTTAGCTTCGTATTACATATGCTTGGATGCTAGTTAGCATAGTACTCTTATCCATTATCAGTTCCTTGGCTATCACCGTTTTCATTTCACTCATATCATGAATGCCTATTATTGATCTATACCTCTCCACACCCATCTACCGATATCTCAGTACGGTTCCTTCTTCTATAGTGGTTGCGGGCATTAGAAACCCTAGGTTGACCTAGTGTAGAGATTACTGCCCTCGAGATATGCGACCCTAGCACTTGTTGTAGCCCCTTTAAGTCTATCCACTTGTATATCAGTACATGTGTGTTTCCCACTCGTTGTCTTGATACCCTTGTAGAACGGATGAATTAGGAGTGCAAGATATTGAGACACATCTTCGGCCCACATACATTCTCCAATGAACCCGACGTGAATCGTACAAACCTTTTGATCGAGCGCAACTCATTTAAAGCAGTGTTACACGGGGACGCGTCCCCTAGATTTTGGTGACGTCTTGAACGTTTCAAGGACTTGGGGACTTGGAGGGGATGCCCCCAATTGTTTTAAAAAATTTCAAAAGATTTTTTATGTTTTTACTTTTTTAAAATGTTATTTTTACAAAGATTATTCAATTATAATCTTGAAAGTACCTAGAATACAATAAATACAATTTAAATCCCTAAATGTCATTGAAAAAAGATAAAATATTGAAATATTAATTTTTATGTATTATTTTAACAATCGTCCCCCTGTCGTTCCCAAAATTTAGGATATTTTTTACCATCCTAGAAACCACGTCCCCCTGCACCCCCGTACCAGGAACTTAGGTAACTATGGTTAAAAGCACCCATTTTCCAAATTTGACTTCATCTAAACACCCAAAAACCCACAAAACCTCAAAAACCTATCTACACAGACACCATCGCCTAGGGACAATCTTGGTTGTTCCTGTTTGCTCACTTTTGAACACCTTCGACCCCTGTGCAAACCTGTTTGCCTAGCTAATCCAATTTGCCTTCCCAAATCTACTTCTAGACGCCTTCAGCCCCTGTGTACAATCTTTTGTTTTTCTCCGCCAAATCATCACTCCATAGTATTTGGGTCTAGGGTCCTTTGACTCTGCTTTACAAACATTTCCTGAATCATATCATCCTGAAGCAGTTTCCTTTATGCATGGACTGTTGCGCCATAGGAGCAGCTAGAAAGAAGCCTTATACCCAACACAATGGCCCACCCTAGGATGAAGAAGAAAACCAAAATGATGATACCTTTGATCATCCTCCTAAGATTCCGAAATTTCTTAGTTTCCTCAATACAAGAACGAATAAGAAGAAATGCTTAGCAAACATCTTCTTGAATTTGTTTCCAAACATCTTGACCATAAGGCAGAAAAGGGGAAAGCTACCGAAGTAGGTTCATCTGAAAATGCCTCTAATTCTGACCCTACCAATCTCATTCTTCAACTCATTGACAAAAGAGCCAACAGCAATCCACTATTATGGCTCAGTTTCTCCAAATGCAAGCCAACATGGCTTAGTTAGTCAACCGCCCTCCAACGGGCTCTTAGGGCACCACGCCCCCTCCTTTGCCAAATGGGCCTAATGGGGTGCCCATCACACAACCCCCCATCCAAAACAAAGTCTTGTGAGCAGTCTAACAAGAGCCTTTAGCACCCTATATTGCTAGCATGGATATCGGTGGCATTGCTCCTTATATCTCTTTTGACAGGTCAACTAATCCCACCCTTCATATCAAGGCCTTTGGAAATCTTTACAGGGAGTGGATTGGAACCAATTCCTACGCTGCCACCAAACTCCTAGCAAAAACACTTATTGGAGATGTTATGGACTGGTACCATACTTTGCCTCCTAACTCTACAGTTGAGCTAGAGCCCCTAGTGACAACCCTACTAAATGAATTCCAATATCATGATCTACCTGAAAACAATATCAATGCTTTCATCAATTGTCAGCAATCTGAGAACAAATCAGCGCAAGATTTTATCAAGTCTTAGAAGACTCTATCTACATGGGCAGAGCATAATATGCCCAATGATAACCTTTTTCACTTTTCTTATCAAGAGCAATTTTATTACGCTTCCTCCTCCAATCAATCTAGATCCATCTCGTCCAAAAGGTCGAAATTACAACGAAAACTTTAAATGTGATTATCATCAATGTGTTGAGCATTCTACTGATTGCTACTTCAATCTAAGACATCTCATCTAAGATCTTATCAACAACAATGCAATCGAGCTTCCTAAGCCTTCAACATCTACGCCGGTCATCGAAAATAAAAAGCTCAAAATCTTCAATAATCCTCTACCTAATCATGAGAAGCAAGCTGCGGCATCTTCGGCTAATTATGCATATCATATTGTGCCTCCATCATCTGGGCGTCCTGATTTTCTAGTTGCTCATGTTGATTCATCTCCACTTTTCATTTCATTTTCTGACCACGATCATCATGCTGCATTCTCTTCTGATCGCTTGCACATAAGTACTTTTATTTGATCTATTTCTATCAATAACACCATGGTTGATCCATCGTTTTGCATAGGCGCATGCTCTATTGCACTTCTTGTCGCTATCATCTATCCACTCTCGCAAATTCCATATCCAGTTCCTGGATCTTATGGCTATGTCAAACTTCCAGTTACAGTCGGTCCTCTCACCATGCTTGTGCCTTTCCTTGTGGCACCTAGCGTCAAAGATTGTGACATGCTCTTAGGTCTTCCCTGGCTCCTCACTACTTAGGAAATCATTTCCATGAATCACTTGTGTCTTAAATTCATTCATAAAAATTAATTCATCACTGTCAAAGGAATCCCACCATGCACACCATGTCATCCTCCTCCTCTTGAGGTGGCCATTTCACTAGTTGGATAATCTAGGTCCTCTGAACCTCTAAAATCTAAAGAAAAATCTACTCCTATCTCTCCTATTCGTGCACGACACACTCATTATAATAGGTCCTCTAGTCCATCTCATCATCCTAGGTCCAATGCTTGGATAGATCCTTCATCTAGGTGTTCATAACCTCATCGGCCTCCTTCATCTAGGTGTTCATCACCTCATAGATCTCCTTCATCTCGGTGCACATTACTTCATCAATATCCATCTAGATGCACATCATCTCATCGGTATTCTTCATCTAGATCCACCTCGCCTTCATGGTCTTCATCCTATAGGTGTTCACCACCTCGCCTTCCATTACCTGTACATTTTCAATTTCATTCACCACCACCTTTAGAGCATGGTCACACATCTTTTATCTCCTCATACATCAGGTGGAGGAACCTTTCACTTCACTTTTATTAGATATATTGCATATAATCACACATATGGGGGGTATCATGCTTATTCTTCCCCCCTCCTATCACTCTCAGGCATCTCTTATTTATATTCACACACTCAGTTATTTGCATCTAGTTTATCTTCTTCATCATACACAACTTGTATCGTCATTTCCCGATGATGCACTCTGGTGCTACGGTTCACATTTGACTTCTGAGGGAATACTACATACATGAACACTCACACAATACACACTTCTACACTTGGGACATATTTCCCGAATCACATTCACACATGACACACTACCCTATGACACACTCTAGTTCCACGATTCATACTCGACTGCTAAGGGTCTCAATCTAAATTGAACTTCATCACATTCACACTCCTCACATTCTATGCTTTATTGATCGATCTTTCTAGCATCTAAGTTAAAACCATTTCCCGATGACACACTCTTGTTCTATGGTTCATTATTGACTACTGAGGGGGCATTTATAAATGAACCTCATCTCATGCATCTCATTCACATTCGCTCGGGAAGCACGCTGCCCCTATCACACTCACATTGCATGTCCATTCCATTTTCACTCACAACATACTACATATATTAGTTGCACATTGTTCTTGTTTACTTATGCTTGCATGTTACACTTTGCTTACTATTTTAGATGGATATTTCGTATGTCATTATATTTTATATATACACATGCGTGTTCACTTGCCTTCTAGTTGTGAATGTAAACTTTACACAGATCGTTACACTCAACATAGATGTTTGGCACTGTACCTCTTACCAATCCCACAACGGCTCCTGGGGGCATCTACTTTCGTACACACTACAGGTGTTATTGTTTCATTTTATACTACTTCATATTCTTACTAGCACACTACTATAGCGTATCATACACGCTTTCACATACTTTTTATATTTCTAACATGTTAACGGGTGTTCATGTGCAGCATTTTCTTTGCAGGAACTATTTTCCACCATGGTTGTCTAATACTTTGCTTGTTATTGTTTTCCATTGTTATGTGGGCTTTTTGTGTTTCCCTATACTTGCTTGTATGATTTTGGCCACTTCGGCCCTAATTGTCTTGCAACATTGTGAGCGATGTCCCATGTTTGAAACCCACTTTTCACAGTCTACATTGTCTTCTTTCTTGCTAGCTTACACATTGTCTTCTATATGCGTATTTTTCTTGTTTGCACTAACACATGTTTCTAACCACTTTGTTTGCATGTGCCTTGGTTTCTACTAAGCACATTCCCCCTGTAGGGCATCAATTTCAGATCAGTGTTTGATCCTCTCCTTTGGGCCACATCCTCCTAGTAATGTCGCATGCACCCCAAATGAGGGGGGCATACATTGGGTGAATCAGTCACCCCATTCAACAGTACACAGTCACAGTTCAGACCTGCACGGTACAAGAACAACATAGTCTTTAGTCACATAAATGGCTATATTCAACTTGGGTCCTCATTACAGCACATACACCAACGAACCCAGATATAGACATGAGCACCTGGGCTCCCTTGAACCCTTCCTGGGCACCTATGACCAAGGGGCAGTTACAAGTTTTTCTCAGATCAACAATTTTCAGCAATTTACATAGCAGTTTTCAGAACATGCACAGTCCTCTAGTAATCAGATGCATTTATCTCCATTTTTTCTTTTTGCATTGGATCAAATTTGATCGAACTTGGAACAAAGCATAAGGATCACACCATCTGCAGGGGTGTATAAATTTCGGGAAGCAGTCAGGGATGGAGAATAACACTAGACCTTTCTCCCCAACACTTCTTCTGTCATGGTGTGAGATCACCCAAAAAACTCGCACTTGGCGTGAGATCCCACCAAAAACTCGTTCTTGATGTGATATCTCCCAAAAAATCACTCTTCAACGTTTTTAGGATCATTTTCTATCCTTTTTACTCATCATGGATCAGGTGCACATGTTCATTTTTACATTTTTTCATATTTTTACATACTTGGATCGAATTTTTCACATATACACGACTTTGACTACTCTTTTTCTCTTCTTTTTGCAGGTTATCCTTATGGGAAGTAATAATCACATCATTGAGCATGTCAAGTGAAGCACAACAATAGTACAATGTGACATATGCACACATACGCTTTCACCCCTAGGGTCACTTCCTCTTCTTTGGCTTCCACGCTTCATTTTATCACTCCACGCTTTTTCTTGTCTTCTCGGCATGCTTTCGCCATCAATCTACATGGTTATCAGGTATGCATCTCTTATCTACTTTATGTTATCAAGTATTCACTCAACAACATAAAGTGGGGGCAAATGTAGACACTAAATCACGCACTTGGGTACATTTCTAGGTCCTAATCACATACCACTATTCATATGATTCCTAAGCAAGAAAACTAGTAATTGACATCTGTCTTTGGCCTCTTTATTTTATTCTTGCTTTCTTTATGGTATTACACACCTCACTGCCCAATCTGACTTTCACTGCTTTATCTTTCTTGGCTCTGGACACCTAGCCCTAGCCAGGACGCCAACACCCAGGTGCCCTTGTCCCCTCTAGGCACCCCCGACCTCTTTGTATCTTGCTTGCCCCTTTTGGGCCTCTTTTATCTTTTGGGCATCTTATTTTCTTATGGGTCGGCCTTTTAGATTGTTAATTACGAAATTCAAACAAGGGAATCATATAAATACAAAGCTATGTGATCATAATAAAGGACCAAGCTCTAAGCATCTATTACTATTACCTAAGGTTGCATCCAAAAGGCATTTCAAGAGCATCAAAGCATCCATCTAGCTTCATTCAAGGGACAAGGGACTACATTCTTTTTCATACACTTCATAGAAGGGGAAGTTCATTTTGACATCCACACATCTACTTACATTGCTACATCTAGCTATTATTGCTCGTTATCAAGTGCATCTTGCACAAGAGCCACCTAGGGCACGATTATACACACACACAAAACTACATGGAGTCTGAGATGTAGTGAAGTGCTCGGTCATAAACACTCTGTTGGGTAACCACCAAGGTCAGTCTGACTACCCATTTGCATTTTTTTTTTTTAGGATTTGATGTGTTTTGGGGTTTTGCAGGTGCTCTTTGTTTTGCGAGGTACAGGAAAATTCTATGGGATACTGTGACATACCAAAAACCAACAATGAAGGTTAGTGAACACCTTGCAACACAAAAAATCAGATTTCTGACCATTTTTACAGTCACAGGCACCCAGAAGACAGGTCTCTAACCTTAGGCCCCTGTGACCAGTCTAGGCGCTATCCGACATTTCTGACAGTAACATTTCTTCCCGGGTGTCTGTGCGACAGTTTCCTCCTCTTTTCTGATAGTTTTCTAGTTCGGCATCAAACTTTGAGATTTATTGCTAAATTAGCTAAGTATTTATCCTCTCTCTTGCACTTAGGGTTTTATTTTTATTAGCTTATTGCTTAGGTCAAATCTCTACTTTATTACATTATCATTTCGTTGTGACTCTGCAATTAGGATTACATAAAATCTTATTATTTGTTAAATCAACCAGAATATCTTGTAGCATTCCAACCTCAAACTCATAGGGTCATATACTTTTGTACCTTAGAATCAAGCTCCTCAAAGCAAAAACCTACCTCCCCCAGACGCCATCAACCCCTGTGGAAATTCTCCTACAAGGTCAAATGTGTCTGGATTTGCATCTTTGTCTAAAGACACCATCGGCCCCTGTACAAATCAAACTTGCAAGGCAGATGGCATAGGAACTAAGCAAATATCAGTTTCAAAAGTCTCCTTAATCACCCCTACTCCTTTTGGCTTTGTTTCTGAGGACTCTCAGCACACCTACTGCACAGTCCAGTCATGATGAGTGGGATCCTCTCAAAGCACTTGCCCAAATTCCTGGTCCAGTTCCCTTCCTGGAACTCATGCGTATGTCGCCTCACCATCATGAGCGTCTAATGACTGTGTTGTTTGACATGAACATTCCTTTTCCTCCCTCTTTGGGGCAGAATCTTACATTACATGGCTCGGAGGAAAGTATCCATCAGCAATGTGAGGAAGTCTCCATTCATATTGGCCTTACTACAGATGTTCATTCTTGCATTCACTTTCCTATAGCTTTTATGATACCGGATGAGCTCTTGCTTCGCACAAACGATCCACCCCTCTTCATTTCAATTCAGATCGGTCACACTACGGTCAAGCGTGCTCTCATTGATAAGGGATCAAGCATGTGTGTGGCCTCACTAGACTTCATTAAGGCCCTTGATTATTCTATTGATAACTTAAAATCTACATGAACCACTTGTCAAGGATACGATCGCCGACAAATGCCTCCTATGGGGTGTATTTGGTTAACCATCACCGTTCCCCCTAGGATTGTCTGCGTCAAAGTCATGGTTTTCAATTTTCCCCTATTGGTGTTAAGAACTGCCTTTTTCCGTTGACCACCCCATGTTTCGGTATTGCAACATACGGTGATCAACGACTGGGGCATATGTATACACCTAATTTTTCACTTTTCATCTTTCATACTTGTTACTAACAATTTCTCTTGTGTAGATAAGGGTCATTGATGCATCTATTTCTAGAGTGGGTGCCTTAAGGGGCCTACCAGGAATAGGGAATGGTTATTCATGTAACCATTATGGGTTAGAGACAGTATACGAAGAGAGTGTCGCTATTTAATTTTGGCCTTAGTCTTCTTTGCACTAGTTATCCTTGTCCTCCTAGATCTCATGCACATCACATTCACAACTTCTTGCTTGCATTCCACCATCTTTGGGCCTTGTTTATCTACATCCATGATCTACGACACACTATTTTTACTTTTTGCGACACATTACCTCTTTTCACTACCCATCGCCCATGGGCGATGGTGTCGATGTCATATTTTCCCATGGCCGACACCATCGCCCACTGGCATCCTATATATACATACCACTCATTTGATATTCTTAACAAAAAGGAAGCCGGATCATTCAAATTGCCATTTGCTCTGCTCTTTTGTGCCATCTTCGCATCTACTCGCCTAGCTCTTGGTTCATCTTGCTTGGATTGGATAGGATACTCTTCTTCTTGGATAGTTGCTTGCACTATTAGGTCACCTATAGTGAGTCTAGGACAAGAATGGTGTTCCCCTTCTCCACCTAATAGCGATTCTCTCTCTGTGTGTTGCTTCTCTGGAGAGATAGATGCATCAATGACAACCCTACAAGTACAAGGTGAGTGCTCTAACCATCTCTTGTCATTTTGCATAGATAAGTTCATTTCTTTTTCTTATTGTGTTATGTTAGCTTCGTATTACATATGTTTGGATGCTAGTTAGCATAGTACTCTTATCCATCATCAGCTCCTTAGCTATCACCATTTTCATTTCACTCATATAATGCATGCCTATTGCATATCTATACCTCTCCACACCCAACTACCGATATCTCAGTAGGCTTCCTTCTTCTATCTTGACCGCGGGCATAAGAAACCCTAGGTTGACCTAGTGTAGGGATTACTGCCCTCTAGATATGTGACCCTAGCGCTCATTGTAGCCCCTTTAAGTCTATCCCCTTGTATGTCAGTACATGTGTGTTTCCTACTCGTTGCCTCGATACACTTGTAGAACGGATGAATTAGGAGTGCAAGATATTGAGACACATCTTTGGTCACATACCGATATCAAATATCCTTGGGGAACATTTCAACATCTACTTTTGGTAGTTCTTCAGTGGTGGATCAGACCACCCAATGCACCTTTCGTGATCAGTCCATTGAGTGCATGCTTCTTTTGTGATGGATCAACTCATCCTCTTTTAGCAATATTGTTGCACTACTTGTGTGTTATACTATTGCCTTCAACATCCTTGCGGCATATCTCAACTTCCTACATTTTTTTCTAAAAACAATGCATTCATTTTACATGGGTATCAGGCCTAGTTGTTGGGATCCATTTCGAAGGTTTAGCCTCATTTCTTATACACGCTTCCCTCAATTGCATTTAAGGTGGTTGTTGGTGTAAAATGCCATTTACAACCTTTACGTTTACTTTAGTTAGAGTGCTAACTTTAGTTATTTTCCTTTTTAATAAATTTGGAATAATATAGAAATGTGCAAAATGTAACTTGCACATGTAGAGATTTTGTGAAGACGTGTGTGAGAACGTGGTTGGTGAAGGTGCTCGTTTTTGTCTTCAAGTGACCCTCTTTCAATGGCTGGATCTTCCACCTACCAATGAGTGATCTAACAGTCACAATTTGTTTGCTCGGTTGTTTAAAGATTTCTCCTCACCCATTTGTTCATGAGGAGCTCATAATGGGATAATTATGGGAGGCTATGGAGGAAAGACCTGTGTTTGCATGAGAGCAACCAGGCTTATGTAATATTCTTGTAGAGTTTATATTATCTTTCCATTTCAGATTAAAGTTCGGAGTTTAACCACTTTCCAATAATATGCTCAAAAAAGGAAGATATTTGACATGAAAAATGGCTTATCTTTTGCATGCAATCTTGGCATTGTAACAGGTTTGCAGTGACCTTTTGGTGTCCCCAGCTAATCAAACGTTTTCCACAAGAACATGGTAGGATCAAAAGGATCTAAACATTTACTGAGCCATAAGAAGATACATTTGAATATAACCAAAACATAAAAAGTTTATCCGGTGCATAGATGATGTATTAGAACAAAAGCTTGAAATGGGAGCAGGGTGTAAAGTATGGTACCAAGTGCCATAAGTGATGAGACTCGGAAATATTGCCAATAAAACATGTTTGAAGAGTTCAAATAGAGATTGGAAATCAGCCTTGCTCGCTTTTGTTGAGTTCATCATAACCGATTTTATTTCCAATGACATTCTTAAATTCCATATTTTTGCTGCCTTCGAAAAAACATCTGTGCAAAATTTTGCTGCTAACTGTCTTGCTGCATCAACATCGCCCACCTTCAAGAGGAAAGAAATATGCTGCTCTGCGAGAGCTTCATTTACACATCCTATGCATTCAGCCCTTTCATAAAGCTTGAGTATATTCATAGCAATTTCCTCTACATTGGACACAAATCTCCTGAAAAGTGCCAAGCCTTCTGCAATTTCAGATTTATCATAGTCTATAAGGTTCTGCAAAAATTTAGTATAGTATCCAAACATAAAAGACGATGTAATAGTATTGAGGGCATCTTCATAAACCTGCAAGAGCATAAACTGAATTAACTGCTATATTGCTATCCTCTTCTCTCTTACAGAAGATAATAGGGAAAACACAATATTTAAGACCACAAACCCAAAGTGCAATGATCATAGTTTTATTCTAGATAAAATACAAGCATGTAACCCACTGAAGTCTTTGAATTAAAAAACAGCGCTACTAGTGAATGCTTATTGGAAAAGAGAAAAGTTAGAGTTACCTTCATAAAAAACACAGATTAATAATCCCCAAAGACAAAAGTCAACTCCCAGGGTGATAATATCATATCAAGGAAATCATTAAACAGTATAACTAAAAAAAGGGTCTAGTTGATCTATCAAGTCCTAGTAGGTCTTAATTAAGTCTATCAACAGACCATATTGCTCTTTATAAGCACTCTGGCAAGCTTTCTAAGAGCATTTTTTCACTTATCACTTGTAGCATTACTTTTTATAAACAAAATTTAATTACAACAATGCAGCTACTCCATATAAACAAGATTTGGAATCATAATATCCCATGAAACTATTATCATGGGTCAATCCAAACCAACGATAACATGTGTTGTACCTATGAATCCTAGAAACGGTTTGCAGCTAGCCAGGGAACCTGGATCATGTTTCCAGGTTCTGAAAGACACCTCGGGAAGGGGATGAAAATGTTTCCAGAAAATTTAGAAACAGTTTCAGCCTTGCACCACAAGTAATGCCAATAAAACACCTTCATTGCTGTGAGGCAATTCTAATCTTTGAAAACCTATGCTAATATTCATCGCTGTGAGGCAATTCTAATCTTTGAAAACCTATTGCTAATATTCATCGCTGTGAGGCAATGCTAATCTAGCCAGGAAATCAGTGGCCACATCTTGTTTCAATTTTTTTTTTATTCTATCTATAACTAATCTACCGTACCCGTACCTGCCTTCTAACTCACCTGACTAACCATTACAAACTTACATGGCCATAAAAAAGTTCAGAAGAAAAACCAGAAAAACCATTCATTGCACCCACGGAAAGAGCATTAGCAACAAAAAAGAAAATGGGTTTAATTCCCAAAGTTTACAATTCCATTTCCTATTGTTTCCAATATTTTCCATTGTGGTTTCAGCCTGTTTATGTTGTTTCCCATAATATCCCACAACAAAATTTCTGCTGTTCCTAAACCTATAGTCCTTATTTATGATACTCATGTTTCTGGAGGTTCCCCTGTCCCTATTATGAGACTCGCATTTCCATCGTAGCATGTGTTTACCCATAAGTGGAGATTCCCTAAGTCTCCAACAATAGCACAATAGCTAACTTGTCCAAAGGTTCCCCATAGAGTCTAGACACAAAACCTGATCAGCCCTAACCCAATTATCAGCTTGACCTACTCTGTCATCAAAGGAATAGAACCAGAGTTGTACAGATACGGATACGGATACGGTATCGGATGTGGTATCGGATATGGTATCGGATGTGGATACAGCTAACTTGTAATGCCACTTGATATGGATACAGCACATATATATAATATTTAAAATATTATATATATCTAGGATTATGGGGGGGGGAAATGGATATATTAATAATAATTATCAATTTTAATTATAAACGAATCAATAAATTAAATTAAAATTACACGCGCCCAGTGCACAGAAAGTTGGGAAGTTGGGTATTCAATAGATTAAATAAAATTGCAGGTTACCAATAGAAAATAGACAAAATGTGAAAAATATAAGCAGACTAAGCCAAAAGAAACAGATCAAAAGAATTACAGTTTGATCAGAGCCAATGTGAAAGTTTGAAGCAAAAGAGCGAATCAACACCCTAACCTCCCTGCCCTCAATTGTTGCTATTAAAATGTATTATACAAGATCATTTGTAGTTTTTTGGCATCTTTTTAGCTTTCTTTTTAAAGGGTTTTTTTTGGTTAATTTATTAACTTTTAAATCAGAAATGGCTATCGTTGTGTTACGTACTATATCCAGGCTATATCTGATGTGGCCCAACTAGCAGCTCGTATCCAGATATGGCTGGATACGATACGGCATCTAAACTATATGTGAACTGCGCCATACCCATATCTGTATCCAGTACACAGATATATGCACCCTAGCAGTAAGGTTGACGTATCCATTAACCCTGAATAGAACATTATTAAATTGCTTAAGTGCTTATTGATTTTTGCTTGAGGCTAGACAATGGCAACAAGTTGGTTTAAGTCCAGAATTAGCATTGCCTCGCAGCAATGAACCACAAGGGACAATTGTCTTCACATGCTGATTGGTGATAGTCTAGAACTAATGCGTTTTATGTCACAAGCATTGTGCGAGTTATGCTCATCTACCAGAATGGCCCAACTTTGCTGTCATGTATTTTGTCGCTAATAGCCATTAAAGGTGGTTGGACAAACTGGTAATCCATCTGGTCTAAAAATGTCCAGAGGGTTTTAACAATTAAGTATACCGTTAATTAGAAAACAGTGTTACCTAAGACTCCGGGACAGCAGAACACAAAGACGGAGTTTCCAGGACGGGAAAAAAAATTCCAAATTTTTGGGACGGCGGGGTGATGGCGGGGGGCCAACTATTGAATAACATATAAAATTATAAATATTAAAAAATATACAAATTTTATGAATGGCAGTTTGTGACAATCCACCATGTGCATCTGTGCTCAAAGAATTTTGTATTTAATAATTTATATATCACTCTTGACTCTTAATATGCCTTTGTAATGCAATACAATGGGTTATGGTTAACCGGTAAACGTTTTGATCTATGCCTTACTGCTTTTATTATCTACACAACCTTTCTCTTCATATAGAACTATACATACAGACTATTTAAGTTATGGGAGCTTCCAAAGTGAATTTTACTTAGATTTATACATACAAACTTTTTTCCGAATAGAGATGAGTGGCTTCCAAAAACAATCTTCTACTATAAGAGTACAATTTAAAATCCAGTTTTTAAAGGGAAAACAAAAGAAATTACTAAAAAAAAACAGACGTCCTGACGTCCCCCCTCCTTTCCCCACCCTTTCAGAAACGTGCCGGGGGGGGGCACTGATTAAAAAGTTATAATTGATCTCGGGTGCATTAACATTTTTTGGAAAGTGACAAAATAGTATAGTCAAAATTTTAGGATTCAAAAAGAGAATGTGAATAGAAGCAAAGTGCATGTGAAAGATTTTCAAATGAGAATTCTATATACTATAAGTGCTATTCATGTTGTGTTTTTATCATTACATTACAATTAATCAGAAAATTCCATACTCAGTAAAGTGTGCTTTTGTATATTGTTGCATTTCCTTGATCAAGAGCTTAATTTGTGTGTGCCATCAGTTTTTTTTAACAAAACCAAGAGCACAAATAAAAACTTCTGAAAATGCAAAAAAAACTGTACTTCACAATATTAGCTTTCTCTTAATACAGATAATTACATGGGAAGTCAAATGCATGGTTGCTTTTCAGACCATTGCTCTGGTTTCCTTCATACCAACCGAAATTGAGTTAGTCAAGCTGCTATCCAACCCAGTCTCTGTTTGGTTTTAAAGCAGATTTTATAGTGAGAATTTTAGGATTCAAAAAGAGAATGGAATGTGAATAAAGTCCAGACACAAAGCGCCATGTGAAAGGTTTTCATATGAGAAAACCATTTTGTGTACTATAAATGCCATTCATGTCATATATTTATTATTACATTGTAATTAATGAGACATATTTGGTTAAGTGTGCTTGTGTATATTGTATCCTTTCCTTGTTCAAGAGCTTAATTTGCATGTGCCATTAGTTTTTTTTTAACAAAACCAAGAGCACAAATAAAAAACTTGTGAGAATGCGAAAAATTCTGAAATTTGCGAAATTATTTTTCTATTAGAACAGATAATTACATGGGAAGTCCAATGCATAGTTACTTTTCAAACCATTGCTCCGGTTTCCTTCAAACTGACCAAAATTGGAACAGGAATGATATCAAATGAAAATTGTCATGTCAAGCTGTTATCCAACCCAGTCTCTGTTTGGTTTCAGAGCATTTTTATCACTATCCAGAACTTCAAACTTGCAAATACCACAATTTATTGAATATCACATATGTTCAGTTTCAGAGAGCTTGAATATACAAGGCTTGCAAATTATGCAAATAAGGTAAAACTACAAGTACCAGGCAACAAAAATAGTGCAGATAATAGGAATTTACTGAAACATAACCTACCTGAATGGCCTTATTCAATGCAGCCACAACCTTGTCTTTATTTATCTGTTTCGTCTGCTGGCATCTTGAAATATGCCGCCTTGCTAACCAGTCCCAACAACTTTCATCATTTGCAAAATCTCTCTGCATACTTCTGCACATCTCATCTTCTAAGGCATTTGCTCTTTGAACATCAAGACTGTCTAACATTTCAACAAATTGTTGACGAAATCTAACACTTGATGGAATAGTGTCAACTGCCTTATTAAAAATAGTGTAAGCCATCTTGAAACCTAGCTCCCTAATTGCAAGCACGTCTGCATTCATCTCTGACTTGCTAGTCTCTGTTTCCAAAATTTCTCCATCATCGAGCTTCTCTTCATTTAGGGACATAAACAGGTCATTGTTTTCTTTTTTCCATGCTTCCTTGTCTTCATCATCACGCAAAGAGGAAACGGTATCAAGTCCAAGTGCTATTTTGCGGGCTCTCAATTTGTTCACAAAGATGAGTTCCATGCGGAAGTATTCCAACCAAAGGATTTCTGACTTGGGGCAAGCACGTATTCCACTCAGCATAAGAGCCCGTGCAGCATTTACATTCAGGTTATGTTCAAACTCCCAAGCTGCAGCATATATCCAAAGTCCAGGAACATTTGGATGATAGTTTAGTGCTTTTCCAAGAACCTGCATGTTTCCATTTATCCATTAAATGTCACGTCTTTACAATATGTTGGTCTTCGGAATTATCAACAATATAGTTCAGACACAAGGAAAAACTTATATTGCAGAATATTATCAGTGATCCAAACCAAATTTTTGCATCTTAGATCTTGCATTATATCTTCAATTACTTATATAAATAATTACACTGACTTGCAATACCTGTTTCATGTTGTTGCTTCCATGTTCTCTGCAGAATTCAGCATACTCGAACCAGAGCTTCAAATTCCCCTTGTTTCTAGTAAGAAGCCTGCGATAAATATCTAGAATCCTCCTTGAACTGGCCTTGTCACACAGAGAAAAGTGCCACTTTTTATTGTTTTCCTTCAAACCTCTTACCATCTCCTTTTTCCTGAGATTCCGTAGAGCTTCAAGCTGCTTTTCATATTCAATATAACGAATATAGTCTTCCTTCAGCGGGCATGGTCGCTTCAATAGGTATTCAAAGTCCCTTCTTTTCTTCACGATTTCTTTAATCTCTGCCTTGATAAACAGGCCTCTCTTCTCTAAGTCATCCAGCTCTGGAATCATGTGCTCCAACTTATACTGAACAATGTCCGCCATCTTCTACAATCCAACACAATGCTGTGGCGGAAATACTCAGTTCTTTAAACCAGAACAATTATAAGGCCTAGGGTCCGATACAATAAGATATCTTGCCTGAAATATAAATCCTTCACGGTATAGGAGTAGCCCAGGTGAAGAGTAGGGTTTCACAGGGGATTCAGCAACAAAAATCTACGTTTTTTAATATTTAGAAAAAACCGTTGTTTCTATTTTTTTAATCTCGATTTCGTGTTATGTATTGATTTTGTAATTTTCAATATTGATTTTATAATATTATTTGGAGCCGTGAAAATTATGTAATTTTGTTTTTAATTGCAGTGATTTAGATTTTGTGGCGTTTCCATTAAACAAAAACCAGATTTTAAACAATTAAAAAAAAGTTAATTATATAGCCATTATTTTATTAGGAAAAAATAAAAAACCGTTCTCCTATTTTATTCAATTTATCTAAGGCACGCACGGATTTGTACAATGCCACATGGTATTATTATCCTGCCGTAGGCAGATTATTAAGGCATAAAAAAACTATTTTCATTATCTTTGCAAATCAATGACAAGAATCCATCTCTCATTTCATACGTTTCATATTTAGTTCTATAAAAATATTTATTTTTTTGAATTTTTTGAAAACATTGATTTAAGATTTTGATTGGGTGAAACAATTTTATAACCATATCAATATTTTTTTATTAAATAAATCAAGCATTTCGAAATTTTTGATTTCTTATAGTTTCAAAAGTAGAAATTATCTCACATTAAACATTGAATGCAAGCATTTAAAATTTCTGACAGTAAACATTAATTATTTCATTTTAAAAAAATCAGACTATAAACTATGCAATTACTGAATGATTTAATGGTTGATGTGGCTTGTGGCAGGTGAAGGACATTAAATCCGAAGCGGAGCTTGAAGTTGGATGGGGATTCAGCTCACACTGCAACCAAAAAAAAACCATGCAGGAAAATAAATACCCTGGAAATTGTTCTTCGTGAGGCGCGGTTGCAAGAGTTTGAAGACCTTCTATAGCCTGGGCATTGCAGAAACAACATTGAAGAGGACAATTGCTGCACTGAATCTGTTTTCCTGCTCTGAGGGGCATAACTCTCTGTCTCCATCAATTGTAAAGGTGAGAAATTTGAGAGCTTTTCCTGTTTTTGCAATTGCCATGTGTTGACTGCAGATCTTGCTAATTTGAGAACCAAAAAACATTATTTAGTGCAACTTGAATTGTAATATTTCCATTTGTGTGACTGCAACTCCTCTGTCTGATGCTTGTTCTTTTTTGCATTGCAAAATGGCATGTCAAATCCATGGATAAGAAATTGAAATCGTGTTTCTCGTCACTGTGTTTTTGCTTTGCAAGTTATTTGCACTGAATCTCTTCTCGGTTGAATCCCTGGTCCTCTTTGTTTTAGAGAATTATTGCCCGCTATCAAACACCCATTTTTGTACATTGTCGAGCCTAATCATTACAGCTTGTGATGAATATGGTCAACCATTACAAGCAGTGAGTTTTAAACTAGGTTAAATTTTCACATAAAAAAAATTGATTGAGCAAGAACCATTTACTATTCTTTTGTTATTAGAAAAACGTTGGACAATGAGGATTGAGGAATGAAAAACCAATAAATATTATTAAATAAACAAATATTTATTAATTTTTACAAAACACTACTAACTCTATTTTCCCCCGTGATGAATATGGTCTTGATATCTACAAATCATTCATCGCTTGGTAAAGTTTTTTCATTTGATTTGCAAAGGACCTAATCTGAGAACCAAAACTTTATTTACTGCAACTTGAATTGTAATATCTCCGTTGTGTGACTGCAACTCCTCTATCTGATGCTTGTTCTTTTTGCAAAATGGCATGTCAAATCCATGGATATTATTGCCTCTCGAGAGATACCTGTTCTTCTAGGTTGGGTTATGTTTTCTATCTTTCTAGTCAAGTAGAAAGTTGAAATCGTGTTTCCCATCACTATGCGTTTTTACTTGCAAGTTATTTGCATTGAGTCTCATCTCGGTTGAATCACCTGGTCCTCTCTGTTTTAGAGAATTATTCTCCGCTGTCAAACACCCATTTCTGTACATTGTCGAGCCTAATCATTACAACTTGTGATGAATATGGTCTTGATATCTACAAATCATTCATCGCTAGGTAAAGTTTTTTCATTTGATTTGCAAAGGACCTAGATCTGAGAACCAAAAACTTTATTCACTGCAACTTGAATTGTAATATCTCCGTTCTGTGTGACTGCAACTCCTCTATCTGATGCATGTTCTTTTTTGCAAAATGGCATGTCAAATCCATGGATATTAGTGCCTCTACGAAGATACCTGTTCTTCTAGGTTGGTTATGTTTCTATCTTTCTAGTCAAGTAGAAATTGAAATCGTGTTTCCATCACTGCGTTTTTACTTTGCAAGTATATTTGCATTGAGTCTCTTCTCGGTTGAATCACCTGAGTCCTCTCTGTTTTAGAGAATTATTCTCCGCTGTCAAACACCCATTTCTGTACATTGTCGAGCCTAATCATTACAACTTGTGATGAATATGGTCTTGATATCTACAAATCATTCATCGCTTGGTAAAGTTTTTTCAGTTTGATTTGCAAAGGACCTAATCTGAGAACCAAAAACTTTATTTACTACAACTTGAATTGTAATATCTCCCCGTGTGTGACTGCAACTCCTTTATCTGATTTTTTTCATTTGATTTGCAAAGGAGCTAATCCGAGAACCAAAAACTTTATTTACTGTAACTTGAATTGTAATATTTCCATTGTGTGACTACGACTCCTCTGTCTGGTGCTTGTTCTTTTTTGCAAAAAATGGCATGTCAAATACATGGATACTATTGCATCTCGAAGATAGCCTTTTCTTATAATAGCCTCGGTTATGTTTCTATCCATTTCTGGACAAGTAGAAATTGAAATCGTGTTTCCCATCACTGTGTTTTTGCTTTAAAGCGAGTCTATTTGCACTGCAATCTCTTGGGCATCGAAAAAGAGGGAAAACTATAGTACATTAAAGGTTTTAATGGAATGTCTGCATGGGTCTTCTAGATAACAAGCTCTTGTTTGAATTGTTGTTGTGATTGGTTACGATTCAAATCTGGATGGCCTAGCATTTTAGTGATGTGGGCATCCCATCGGACGCCCTTGGTAATCAGATTGATCTGGTGATTTGTTTTGCATTTGACAACATGCACTGATTGAACGATCAATGACTATTTTCCTGTTGCCGAAGTACTCTCGCTATAGTCAGTGTTAGCTTCCTTTTTGAAAGTTTCTTCTCTAGAATTCCCTTGAGTATTCAATGTCGGGATCCATAGATTATTCTATAGAAACCCCTAAGTATGCTTATTATTGCTCCATACAATTGTTGCCGAAGCCCCTCAGTATCATTGTTGCTCCATAGATTGTTGTCGTGTAGAATCTCCTCAGTTGTTAATTCTGTTAGCTTCATATATTTGTTGTAGAATCCCCTCAATATCAATGTTGCTCCTTTCATACTATGGCTCGAGGGGTAGGGTTGGCTATTTTAGCTACTATTGTTTGTTATGTTGGTTCAGTCGGATCAGACTAGGCTTCTGACAAAAATGGCAGTTCATGACGAATCCTGGGATCTCAACACTGTCTTTTAAAAATGCTCAATGTGCACAAAACAATCTCTAGTTCCTCGTGGGGTCATCCTCCTCTAGTAATACTGGAGGATGCCCTTGATATTTGATGGATTACCATATTATGGACTTTGACATTGCATTTGAGAACCTAATCTGAAGGAAGCTACAAGATAAGGCCCTTATTCCACCACATATGAACCTTTCCTCTTAAAGGAACATTCCTGGGCCCATCGAGAGATGTCCCATTCTATTCACAACATCTCTTTAGATTTTCTCTAGAACTGCTCAATACTCTACGATTCGATGTGCTCTGCGAGACCTAATGAGTAGAAGACAGTCTTTGGCGGATCGTAGGCCAATTAGCAGTTTTACATAAAATATGCCTTCATGATGATAGTTGTGCTCTTGAAGCCCCTAGAAGCAATCTTTGCACGGTATCTATGTATGTTGGCTTGATGATAGCTCAGTATTTTTTTTAAAATTGTATAAGCCACATCTACCAAACTTGTGGATTTGTGGCATTGCATTTGAAAGCTTCTGGATTGAAGTAGAAGTCTTTTAAAAAAGTCACCTGCAATATACAGTTAAAATCACAAAAAACACCTACACCCTGGTAGATGCCCCCTACAAGCCCCTCTGTAGCAATGCAATTTCTTTGGTATAGTTAAGTTGAGTAATACCTAGCCCTACAAGTTTCTTATGCTCTTCTCAAATCATTGGGATCTCAAACTGCTCTAAAAATGTTGGGTTTATGCTAGTTTAGTTGTCTGTGTCATATTTGAGTATGAATTGTTTCCATTATGTGATTTGTGGCTTGTTTGCCCCACCTTTGGGAGATTCAAAATTTGAAGGCAATTAATATTTTAACAGAAACTATAGCTTTTTTACTGGTACATAATTACTTAAAACAAGTAAGCCTCTATGACCCTTTTAGACTTAGTTTTTTTTCCTTCACAAATCTGGTGTCTTCAATGATTTGGAAATTCGGAACTCAGTACATAAATGAGATATGTGAATTTAAATAAAGAGAACCAGTTGTCATATTTTCTTGAAGTTTCAAATCAAAACATTACGGTAAATTATTGCTACAACTTTACCCAATCACTCTTGTCCATAGTCAAATCCTTTGCTTGAAGCCCCTAGGGTGACAAATACTTTATTAACCAATGGTTTGTTCCCTTACAAGACACACATTCACTAATTTAACCGCATGTGGTCTTTTGCATAAGGTTTTTTTCAGTGGTCAAGTAGAAAAAACAACAACAGACCACATAATAAATATATATGATCAACAAATTTAGGTTTAAACTCCTTCACATAGTCATTACAAAACAACTCTAGGAGCCTTGATTCGAGGGAAGCTTAAACACCAATTTCTTCATCGAAACCTGTACATATTTTCATGTTTTTTCTCCATTTGTATATATATTCCTCATTCAGGTCCTCATTTGTAAGCGTTCATTGAAGACCATAGCAAAAGCATAAGATTCTTTAAATTTGTTTAGAAACAAATGGAAACAGTAAGACTATATTCGCTTACAAATCACATTGTCTATTCATAGATTCAGGCTTTCACAGGTAAGATCATTGACCTGGTTCCCCTTGAATTATGTCCAAACGACTTCTCTATTTCGAATTAGTGAATTCAAATACCTGTTTCTCCAATATTCATTTCAATAAAATACCCTTTTTTGCATTATCTATTTCTTGGAATACCCATTTCTGTAACTAATTGATTCCACAATGGCAGATTATTGTCAACAATATACCCAGATTTTCTTCTTCGCTACAATAACAGTTTCAAATTTATCCAAGGGGAAGACCCTTGTGTATTCAAGCCTTTAACTTGCTATTCGTTCCCTTCTCCGCATAGAGTTATTATAGGCTATTTATTTATATACATTCTGGTCATTTTCCATACCGAGTTTTTTTCTGAGCTATATAAATGCCTAAAAAAAACGATTGTTGACTGATCAAGTGTGTCCAAGTACTTAAATAACTATTTGTGATGACATCTCGTCTCTGATTTCAAATAACACAACTTGCAAGAGTGTAATATGAAAATTAACATATGCTACATGTGATGTTAGTCTGTGGACTCCTCAGCACCCATTGGATGCCTATCAACTGTTTTCACAAATATTACCATATCAACACCATGCCATGTTTGTATTAAAGAAAAATAAAATCTCACCACATCATCATACTTCAGCTCCATAGGATCAATCGAACTATGACTATCTTCATGCTCATCTCAGTGATATCGTCCATCTTAATAAATCCCTTCCTATTTGTTAATTATGTTGAAGTCATTTATTTATTTTCTATATTTTATTTTTATTACTCCTTTCAAGGTTGTTTTAGCAGTGGTTGCAAAGAGCCTTATGTCATGAGAGCCTTGTTTTACACAATGGAACAAGTGAATGAAGAAGTTTGCTTTCTTGGAATACCCATTTCTTATAACTAATCGATTCCACAATGGCAGCAACTGTCAACAATATACCAGTCAGATTTTCTTCTTCGCTACAATAACAGTTTCAAATTTATCCAAGGGGAAGACCCTTGTGTATTCAAGCCTTTAACTTGCTATTCGCAGCACCTTCTCCACATAGAGTTATTATAGGCTATTTATTTATATACAATTCTGACACATTTTCCGTACCGAGTTCTTTTCTGAGCTATATAAACGCCTAAAAAAAGGATTGTTGACTGATCAAGTGTGTCTAAGTACTTAAATAACTATCTGTGATGACATCTCGTCTCTGATTTCAAATAACACACACTTGCACCTAGTGTAATATGAAAATTAACATATGCTATATGTGATGACAGTCTTTGGACTCCTCTGCACCCATTGGATGCCTATCAACTGTTTTCACAAAATTACCATATCAACACCATGCCATGTTTGTATTAAAGAAAAAGAAAATCTCACCACATCATCATACTTTAGCTCCATAGGATCAATCAAACTATGACTATCTTCATGCTCGTCTCAGTGATATCGTCCATCTTAATAAATCCCTTCCTATTTGTTAATTATGTTGAAGTCATTTATTTATTTTCTATAATTTATTTTTATTACTCCTTTCAAGGTTGTTTTAGCAGTGGCTGCAATCAGAGCCTTATGTCTTGAGAGCCTTGTTTTACACAATGGAACAAGTGAATGAAGAAGTTTGCTTTGAGTAATTGAATTCTGTCACATGTCAAATATTTGCAAGGTTCAAAGAAGGTGGTGCAAGAATCAGAGCACCCAGTCTTAAAAGCAATGTAAGATTTGAGTAGACATTCAAACCTCCTACCAATACATGTGTTGCAGTCAGACAGGGGATGTTCTGATTCTTGAACGAAAAATCCCTCGATAGATAACCATGAAGACCTTAAGGCAATAGAAAAACCAAAGAAACAGACCTGCTGGTTTATGCTGTGTATTATGGAAAACAAGGATACCATAAAAGTTATCGCTATTTGTGTCTCGAAAAACAATACAGATGGCTGAAAACAAAGAGTTTGTTGTTGCAATATGTAAATTACAGCAGCTATATATCGATCATTTGTGCTCTTCAATTTTTTGTAACACCTCTCAGAAGGAGCAATGTTGATCTATGCATTTCTTTTTCGCAGGTGGAAGCATACACAAGCAATTCAGTGGAACAGATTGTTGATCTGTTTTGACTTGTGGCTCCATATCTCTTGCGAGGTTGTACACTTGTGCACAGGGTGTTAGGATGCCATAGTATCGAATTCTCGTTGATGTTACTGAAGCTTTTCTTTGACTTTTTTCTGTTTTTCTACGTAACTAGACTGTGGAAAAAAATTATACATAAAAAAAAAAAAAAAAAATGGCTGCCAGCTGCATTGCTTGTTGACGATTATGTGCCTGCAAAAAAGAAACATGTTCACATTGACGTTGTGTTGAGAAACCATAGCCTTTTTAGAGACGATGCATTCAGGTATAACGTAGGTGATTGCCTATTCGATACATTTGTTGTCTTGTTACATTTTCGTTATAGCTCCATCGAACTTCGCAATGGAATCATAGACCACTTCTTGCATTGCTTGCATAGAGGAGATGCAGATGCCTTGCAATCACTCCAGCTAGAACTAGATCATGATGCACTTTACACTCTGCATCGTGTTCATGATGTGGAAACATATTTTCATCGAATGAAACTTTCGGCAATGCCCATTGCAAATGCAGCTGAAACTGGTCTATGGGGGGACAACTTTTGCATAAACTGGTTGGCAAAATGGCTTAATATACCAATATGGGTTTGGTCAAAGACAAAAGGTAATAACTATTTCTGATTCAATGCACAAAACCGTATGCTTCCATTCTGTGTGTTGTTCCATGATGCCAATCCCGTTTGCGGCCATTATGAACCCTTGTACTGGAAGAAAAAACTTGATTGCATTCTTGCAGTTGAAAAAAACACAGTTTCAAACTCGTGTGCTGCACTTAAAGCCAATTGGAACAATCTTGATCATTCTCTGAAAACTGCAGGCCTCATCAGAATAAAGTCTACTACTGTGAACTGCGGTGAAAGCTTGTTTAATTCTATTTCTGAATTACATAGTCAAGAGTTTGACATTCATTGTCTAAGGCGATATGTTGCACAATCTTTTTGCAATGCATATTTAAGTCAAAGTGTGGATGCAATGTCTTGCTTGCACAATTACCTTGACATTAATGTCATCAAAAGCATACCGCACATTGCAAATTGGCAAAGCTTTATTATAAAAATGGCCTTTCCCTATAATGAAGGAAAAATTGAAGGCAATCAATTTTGCTTACAATGGTTGTCAATCATTTTCAATGTAACAATACAAGTGTGGGATGCAAAGACCATGAGTGTTGTGCAATTATATTCTAGCGTATCACAACCAGCAACAACATACAATATTTTATACTTTTTCTCAAATGAAGGGCATTCTCATTATGAAGGTTTGATTCAAGCATCCTCAACAACATCAATTCCTCCTAATTCCTTATTACGTGAAAAAACACAAAGAAAACAGTCAAACAAGTCTTTGCGTAAGGTCAAACATGAAATACGAAGCAAGAAAAACAACACACGCTTGCAAACTTCAAAAGAATCCACTAACCAAAAAATTATAGTAGCTACCCACTGTAGAATTCGGCTTCGTCACGTTAAAATTGAAATTCGCAAGAATGCAAATGACAAATCGAAATCTAATATTTGTATAGGAACATTCAAAAAACAAATTAACGATACACCAATACATGGTTGTCCAATCTGCAATCAATTGAACTTTAAATCCAACATGGTTGTGTTTAGAGATCCAGTAAAAAAAATGTATTTTAGTTTATCTAAAGGCGAACAACTAAAAGAACACAAAACAATATGTCGCAATTGCTATAAATGCTTACGAAATAAAACCTTGCCAAAATTTGCATCGCCTTCTCGCATAGAATTGAACTCTGTGCTTCCTCCTGTAGCAGTACTTACTGATCTTGAAGAACGGCTAGTTGCTATGAGAATAACTTTTGCACAAATAAGACATTGTACGCACAAAAAACCGCAATACACCTTAAAGGGAGCCATAATCAACGTGCCTTCAGATGTGGATATAATACAAAAAGCATTGCTCGAGATGTGTAGAAGAAACAAAAACTATTGCTGTTGAGCTCAAACAACGTTTGCAATACAAAAATGCCTTTCATTCAGGAAACGTACGTCCAAATGTCGTCATGATAACATTACAACAGCTTTGCAAAACAACTTTGTATCGAATGGAAAAAGTACATGTAAATAAAGAATGGAATCATTTTCTCCCAACGATTACTGATGATGATTCCGACAATGAAACAAATTCAAGCAATACAATCATGGATGTAGACAGCGACAACGAGTATATCAGCGATACTTTGGTGCATGGATTTACGCATGCAAATTGCATAGTTGACCTTCAGGATAAGCTGATACAAATTGCTCCTATAGAGGGTCACCGTCCACTTGGAATATTCCAAGATAAATATTCAGAGGAAATGAACTTTCCCACTCTTTTTTTTGGTGAACCTCGTCACACAAATGCCGTGAAGTCAATTTCTTCTCATAAAATTGCACAATGGGAGGTCTTGAATATTGATCGAAGGTTTGCATATCATATAACCAACTTGTTTTTCAAAGCAATTAAGATCATTATTGGCCAAGTTCGAGCATGCATTTGGGTTCGGATTCGAAAAGGACAACTAAAGGGAAGAAAACTTTTGGCAAAAGATGTCAAATACAAACCCAACCTAGAAAAAATATTGAAATCTGATATTGGATATATTGACTTCAAAAAAATACGGATTTCGCCAGACTACATGCAACAAGTAAAGAAAAATGTTTTTGCCATGATACGACAACTAGGTCCCCCAACTTTTTTTTTGACCTTTTCAAGTGCTGAGCATTGTTGGGAGCCTCTTACACTAGCTCTATCGAACCTATATGACCAACACACACAAATTTATCCTTTTGGAAAACCGCAACCTGATGATCGAAATGACAAAAACTTTTTCATCAAACACGATCCAATCACATGTACTCGCTACTATAAACATCGACTAAATGCACTCAAGAAATTGTTGTGTAACGATAATACATTCTTCAGAGACATTGTTGACTATTTCTGGGTTACTGAATTTCAAAGCCGTGGTAATGCTCATAGCCATTGGTTGATATGGACAAAAGATGCACCTATATATGGAAAAGACACAAACTCCTCCATTTCACGCTTTGTCGACACCTACATAACTTGTGACATAGAATCTTTTGGCCCTAGTATAGCAAAATTGCATGAACATCACCATACGGAGAGTTGCAAAAAAGGTAAAAAAACAAATTGCAGATACAATTTCCCTCAACCTCCAATGAAACATACAGAAATACTCGAACCGCAAGAAACCACTTGTCCGTTGGCATCCGAAAATGCAAAACATATTTTCTCTATTCTATCAAAAAAATGATATGACAACTTGTTTTCAATTGATATGTTTCTGCATGAATTGAACATGGACGAATCCGAATACATACAAGCTATTCGAAGCACTATCAAATGACCAACACTATTCCTACAAAGAAAACCATCACAAGTATGGAACAACACGTTTTCGAAAAAAATGCCACCAATATGGAAGGCAAACACAGATGCACAATTTGTCCTTAATGCATATGCAGCTGCAACATATGTCAGTTCATACATGACAAAAATTGACAGATCAACCACAAAAGCATTCAAAAGAATACGTAAAGAGCACTACACATCACGTATTGACGCAGTTCAGATGATACAAAGATTAGCTAATGAAATGCTCAATTCGCAGCAAATGTCCGCACAACAAGCAACACACATTGTCTTGTCAATACCCTTGAATGGTAGCTCAAGGAAGTGCACATTCATAAACATGTCTTGTTCTGAAGACCGCACATTTATTTTGAAGCATCCAAAAAAATTGGACCAAGAACCTGACAACTCCGAAAACATTATGTGCCAATCTGTCATAGACCATTACCTTGCACGACCACAAGTAATTGCCAACATTTGCCTCACCGATTTTGTTTCTGGATATAATACAAAGGGGAAACCAATCTGCAGAAAAGAAAAAGAGCGTGTAATCCGATTTTTTTCAATTACAAAAAACATGTAGACAAAGAGAATTATTGTCGAGAGAAGCTTCTGTTATATGTTCCATTCCAAATAAACGAGGACAACCTTAAACATGGAAACCTGACATGGCAAGATGCATACTTACTTCATCAAAAAACAATAAGACAAAATGAGAAAAAATTTGTTCACGATATCAACACCACATGGGGTGACATAGATACAGCTCTTAAAGACATAAAAAAAGAAGCAAACAATGCTTCAACAACATCGTCTTTCCAACAACAAACTGAACAAGTCAATGACAAATATGACATACATCTAGATCTTCCTTTATGTAATTCGTTAGCACCCAAAAGGAAAACTAAACTATTTGAAATCGGAAAACATCCATTCATCTCTGACAACACAATATATTACCAAAAAATGAGAATGTTAAACAAAAAACAACAAGAAATCGTAAAGGATGTTGCACTCAAAAAACATATTGATCCTACAACTCCTTTGTATCTTTTCCTCACAGGAGGTGCAGGAACAAGAAAAACATTCACTGCAAAAATGATCTTTGAAACTTTGATTCGTATCTATAATAATTCTACCAAAAGTGATCCATTAAAACCAAAAGGTCTTATTCTGGCATTCACAGGAAAAGCTGCTTACAATGCAGGTGGAACAACATTTCATTCAACACTTTTATTGTCGTTTAACAAGTCTCACCTGCTGCCATTGGGTGCTGAACGACTAGATACACTGTCAAAACACTATCAACAATTACAACTTGTCTTCATAGATGAAATATCACTTGTCAGTGGCCAATTGTTGTATCACACTGATAATAGACTCAGGGATATAAAACAAATGCCCACAATGAACTTTGGGAACATTGACATGGTCTTTTGTGGTGATTTCTACCAGGCCCAACCTGTCAATGACTGCTTTGTATTTGAAACACCTCATATAGACAAACAACCAATTCCATATGATTTTTGGTGTAACAAGGTCAAGGTCTATGAATTGACTGAAACAATCAGACAAAAGGACCAACTCTTTGTTTCGATCCTCAATAGAATCCGAACATGCTCACACACATATTCTGACATTTCATACCTCAACAATATGTGTCATAGACCACCACCAAATGATCCTACTTTTCCATACCTTTTTTACAAAAACACGGATGTCAATAACCATAACAAGAAAATGCTTTTACAAATGCCTGGAACAGAAATTGTCATCGATGCAATTGATGAACAAGATTCATTGTACGATGAAACAAGAGCTTATGCAAAGACAATTTGTCTTCCAAAGACCATTGTTTTTAAAAAAGGCATCTTGGTTGAACTCTTTGCTGGTAACTATGATATCCAAGATGGATTGGTCAACGGCTCAGATGGGACTTTCGATGCTTACACAACCACAAAAAATCAAGACATCATATGGATCCGATTCAATGATTTAAGCATTGGACAACATCAAATCGCTAAACACACACACTTGCACCCTGCTCACATTGACCCCCAATCTGTGCCTATTTTATGGATTGCAAGGCCTTTAAAGACACTCACCGAATAAAAGAACTTTAACAGTTCGAAGCCAATTTCCAGTCCAAATTGCATGTGCGCGCACAATACATAGAGCTCAAGGACTTACAATAGATGGACTTGCCTTTAGCCCTATTGGAGTCACGAGACATGGATTGACTTACACAACCCTATCGCGTGTCAAGACTATAGAGAACCTGTATTTGCTACAACCATTGACAAACAAAAACTTCAACATAAGAAAACAAGTTGCACTTGAAATGAAACGCCTTGAATCACAAGTGCAATGGCAACTTCAAAATGATTTCTTCTTGGCTGATATCCAACATTACACTATATTTTGTTCTTTGAATACTCAGAGCCTTCAAGCTCATGCACAAGATGTCATGCACGACTTTAGCTTGATGCAATCTGACATTTTATGCTTTCAAGAAACACACGTCTAATAGCAATGCACACATTATACTTCCAAACTTCCATCACATACACACATATCATGTGCATGGCTTAATGATTTCCACTAAAATGCATATACTGTTCCTGCACATGGTAGAACTTCATGGTCCAAAAGTAGAAGCATTGCTAGGTGTTGTCCATGTTCATGGCCAAGAATTGACAATTATAAATCTCTATGCAAGTCCAAATGCGACACTTTAGAATATCCTTGCAATTATCGATCAAGCTTTGTCAAACACATCTCAGAAACAATGCACATACATATTTGGAGACTTCAATATTGATATGCAAAAACAAAATACTACCACAAACCATTTAAATCAACACATGTCCAATTATAACTTTCATTTTTGCATTGCAGAACAAAATCCATTCACTAAAAAACAAATCGACCACATATGGTCAAATAGCAATGCCTCCAGCAAAATATTTCAAAGACATGTTTACTGGACTGACCATTCTACCATATTCCTCGCACTTGACATGGACATCTAAAACATTTTTTATCCAAATTCAACCTATGCAACTCCAAGCTTCCATACAATTTTCCCGCATATACTAGTGTTTTACCCACTCTTACTTTCACAAGAACTATTTTGCTATTTTCCACCATATCAACTATCATCATTTTATGAAGAACAACATAAAATGAACATTGAATCTGTACATATACTCAAGGTATTAAAAAAAAACTTGTTATTAGACCTTTTTTGTAGCAATACAAAAAAACTGCATCGTTTAACATTCCAATAATATCTTCTACTATTGTTACATTATACAAATACTATATCGCCCTATGACACTTTGACCATGACTGATGCTCAAACTTTTTCCTTCTTGCAACAACCGTTATGTTTGACGGAAATCTTCTATTTTCTCTAATTGTGTAAAATAAGAAACAAAAAAGCTCGCTCCTTGCTCTTCACAATGTTCTTTAAATGCACTTCCACTTGTCTGGAACCACCAAGCGTGCAATTGTTTCATGCTTGACATGATGCTACTTTTTCCTGACTGCAGACGACTACTTTCTGCAACATTATATAAACTTCACTGCAACTGGAATAGTAAACAAAAATATGGGAAAAAACATTCACTTCTTACACATTTTCGACATATAAAATGTCATGACTCTTACATAAATTTTTCACGATTTCAATGTTTTGTTTTGCTTACAAATTACAAGGTACGACACAACCAATATACTTCCATACGACACAATTTCTATGCTTCTCCCTCAATCACTTTGATTAACTCAAAACCTTCGATTTCATATTATTAACTCTCATCATTTCGATTGTGATTCTAGGGAAATTGAAAGCATTCGAATCTTACACACCGTTTTAAACAAAAGGTTTCTCAAACACAAGAAGGCACCAATATTCACTCAAGGTATCGACATATGCTTTTTTTTTTAATTATTTAAAAAACAAAAAAACATTACTATAATTTCTTTCTTTCTTTGATCACTCCAATATAGTGCTTCCCTATTTGTATTCCATTACACAAATTATATCACTATCGAACTATTTATCTTAAAAAATTCGTTCCTTGAAATAACAATCCATTCTTTTCATTTTATTTTGCAAACATATTGTACTCTAATCTTTCATCTACACTTGCAAAATTTCATTTTTTCCCTTGTATTCTTGCTAGAAGAACAAGATGAAGAGGAGCTTGGAAACCATTTCTGCAAATGAACAACCACAAAACCAAACAAAGAGGTAAGAAATTACAAACATCTTGTCTACCATCTCTTTACAGCCTATTGTGTGATTAATCAGTTTACATTATGTTTTGCAGGCAAGAAACGGTTCCATGTGCCCCAACATCTATCGACGACCTCAACAGTCGCAAGGTTGGAAATTTGTTTCATGGGGATGTTGTTGTTGCATACAAAACAATACTCAACAAAGAGCACAACAAAGAGCTTCTACGCATAGATTTAACCGACAAAGAAGGTGAAATGACCATCACACTAAATGTGACTGGACATCAGATTGAGGCACATCAACAAAAGCTACTGCCATCCAAAGGAGTCAGCATAAAACATTTTGCCATAGCGCCAAAGACCACTTACGATCATGGAGACTGTGACTACATTCTTCTCTTGAATAACAACAGTACCATAGAGAACATACCTCCAGTCTACAACGAGTTCAAGTTCATACCAAATACAACAATAAAAAACTCCTCCGTGGCACAAATATCAACACAATTAGAACACTTACAGTTGTTGCAACTTCTGCACGTAGGTCTGGAACACAGTTTGTCTTTGAAATTAAAGATGGGCTCTCCATAGAGGACAAAACACAGGTATCTTCCTACTCTTTCTATTCTCTCCATCATTTTCAGCATCTTTGTTTATTCTACCTTACTCAAAAAAATTAAACATTCTAACATTTCATTGGATACAAGATATACTTGTTCGAGACATTTGCAGCCTTGTTCGATACAATCGATCAACAACTCCGCAAAAAACAAGTTCCAATTTATTTGTTCAAGAACATTGTTAAGCGAAATAGCCCTAACAAGGCACTAAGAACATGTCAATCAACATTTATCACCCCGCTAAAGACTGCACAAGCGCTGCAAGATATGCACACCATAGTGAATGCAACAACAGAGGTAAGAAAATGATAATTGTTGCTAACTGTCATTCAACACAATATTTCATTATTGCAATACTGAATACTACCTCTTTTCTGCTCCATGTCATTGCCTAGGTACAAGGTCATTTGACTGCCTCCAACGTGTACTCTAAGCCATTTCAGATTGTATGCAGTAATTGCAACTTCGAAGTTGATAGCCTTCTTTCATTGCAACAAACAACAATAACATGTGCAAATTGCAACCAGGAGAGCACATTTCACCATACCCACCAACTGATCTGCGACTTAACAACATCTAGTTTAACTATCAAATGCACTCTTCACGCTCCCCTGCTCTCCAAATTATTGCCTCCACTAACTCAAACAACTCACGAAAAGTACGTGCAAAACAAAAGCTCCGTAGTACATCTCCTTCGCATTTTTGCAGTGCAAGGAACTTTCACACTTGATGGAACTAACACCATTGTCAACATGAACACTGACATCCACCCATAAGGTTTGTATCTTTCCACAATTATACTATCACACTCTTTCATTTACAAAATTTTGTATTTGTCACTAATGTCTCCATTTTCTTCACCTATGTAGATACATTAACAGGGGAATTATACAAACTTTTGCCAGTGCTCTCTCGCAAAACAACCCTTGCCTCAGGAAGAATACAATGCTGCTACTTCTTTTTTGCACTAGTCCACAAACATGCTTTGCATCTTATTTTCAAAGCACAATTGTTCTTGTGCAATAAACAGAATACTGTCGCATTTCCATATAGTGTTTTGTTGGCCGCCTTTTGTAATTTTTGAAAAATTATACTCTCTATCTTACATGCTTTGCATCTGGTTTTCGAAGCACAATTGTTCTTGTGCAATAAACAGAATACTGTCGCATTTCTGTATAGTGTTTTGTTGGCCGCCTTTTGTAATTATTGATAAATGATACTCTTTATCTTACCCTCAATATAGACAACAATGTCAATATTGTATACAGACTGCACTTTTTTTGCATTTCATCTTAATATGTGCATTGCATTCTCTGGTTGCATATCTTCACCCCTATTTTGATTCAAGTTCTCTCATGAATTGTTGCACTTTTCTTCTCTCCTTGTTGTCACAAATGATTTGTCTCTGTTTACTACTATTTGTTATATGCTTTTGGAAATCACATTCAACTATTGAATTCCTCTCCTGGCACTCTGTTTCATTTTTCCTGAAGTGTGCACGCACTTAGAACTAACATTCTTCTTTTTTCCCATGTCTATACTCACACAGATTTATCAGGTGCAGTTCAATGAAATTATAGGCACCTTCAATGAAATTACGTCTTCACCCTGATTTAGCAACAATTTTCCTTTTTGCCAGAAGCTAAATAGACAACCTTCCATGGCCTGCTGCACTCGCTATGGTAGGATCTGCCATTTCCATGGCCTTCTTTAAATAGGAAATTAAGTTAACCTTATTCGCTCAATAATTTGATGCATGCACCTTTGGGATTCTTATGTTTTGAAAGGTTTGTCTTTTTAAATTTTCAGCGGTTAAGTTAACATGTGGCTACTGTAATTATGGTGAAGCGTTAGTTCTAGTCCCCTATGGTCCATTACCGAATATCACATCCTTACTTAACAATGGGGAGATTTGCATACTTGGGCGGAAGATTCATTCCAAAATGTAAGGAACAAATATGTACCCTTCCAAAGTGTAAGCCATTTAAATCAACGAGTGTAAACATGTTTAATTTGCATGTGTTTAAAGGTTATAAAGCCAATATAAAAAGTCTTTCATGGGTAAGAATTCAAAGATTATAACCACACTTTCTTGGGAAGATTTTATTGAGTGGAGAGACATTTTAATGGGGAAGAGTTAGAAATGTTTAAAATGATGGGAGTTATGGAACAAATGTATTGTATTAGTGAATGGTGTAATAGAAATGTTGAAGTGGATGCATCAAAAAAGTTATATTCGAGTGAGTAAAATATTCTTAGAGGAATAGGGGTGATGAAGACTACATTGTGGCTCAGGTATGGACAACTCATTGACTATGTGCAATTCCAGTTCTACAAATACAATTCCAACACCACCATCTCACAGTTACTCCTATATTTTAACACTCGATCCTTACGTTTTTCTGGCAAAAAAGTGCTCCACGTGGAAAACCTAGATTTAAGTCGTACATGAACTATCAAACACCCTCTGGACTCGCACTCTTTGCATGTGTCAGAATGTGAGGCAATTCCTACCAGGGGGAATGCCTTTGGCATTAAAAATAACAACAAACAATATTTCAAACTCACCGATAGAATCAATAGTGTTTATGCTTGTAGCTCAACAGATGGAGCGTCTATTTCCAAAGTAGACAGTCGTAGGTTCAAATCATACCTTGCGTAATACAATATTTTCGGAAAGTATATGAAATTAGTAGTATCCTTCTTAGTAGGGACCACAATACATATTGTGTGCCCATAAAATGGACCTCAGATGCATGCGCTAACTAAAATCTCAAGAAACCCTCAACAATTGATTGGCTTTATCAAAACCACAATTCAACATGATTACCTTGCTATGTAGTTGGTGGTCCATGAGGATCTCCTTTAGCCCATAAAGTTTTTAACCATCATTCCAAAACCCATTTCGTACATATCTTGTTATCATGACATTCCATGACACTACATTGCATTTCATTAGACCACATTGCTTTTAGAAATTTTGCCAAACATTCGACATGCCTTGTGTATGCATCCACTTTCTACACACATGTCTACTACAACACTCATAATTCTATATTTGACAAAAATATGCTTCTATTATGGTTTGAAGGATGTTTATGCCATGTGCAAAAGCTCCCATTTTGACAGAGGCTATGAGGGTGCTGAAAAAAAATTACGAGTATATGTTTTTACCTCCCAATTGTATTATCTTCAAAGTTTCTAGGCATTTTCAACAAACCCATTTTCTGTATATCCTCAAATACTTGTCCATTGGATAACATTTTCTTTAGTCATTTTATTAAGAACTTTGCAAACCTTGTTCATACTTCCACATTTTGCATACATATCCACTAGGGCATTTGCTACCAAAACCATTTCACAAAAGTACATTCTCTATAATGCTTTGGTAAATGGCCATGCCCAGTATCAATGGTCCTATTTTGGTATTATCTTTGGTCTGTTTACTCATTATTGTTTACTTATATTGTCAGTAATAATGTAACCTTTTACTAAATTGTATTGTTAACCCAATTTACTACTTTTACCGAAACTGAATATGCCTTGTTTCCTAACATTATTATGGTAAACAACAAAAGAAATGGCTATCTACGGAAACACTTTTAGATTACATCATAACTGTTTACTATTGTGACCAACATGTGACTCTTCAACATGCTTGGTTTCCATACATTGTTATCGTTATGGGTGTTTCATTACATGTAAATGTAGTGTTTTTCCCCGTTGCCTTTCCCAACAGATAGTGTTTGCACCTATCACATTGGTTGCATTTGTAATACATTCTTTCATGAGGTTGTTTGCCTACTTTTATGATGAATGGTCATGTTATAGCTTGCTTGCATAATCACAGTGTTTTATTACTCACTCTTGCGGTGACTATTGTTGCTCTAATAATGACATTCCCTTGCTCCCGTGGAGGAGAAACTGCTAGTAATTATATTGAAACAAGGTATTGAATGCAAAGCATTGAAGAGAAAACTTAGAATAACAAAAAAAAAAATGTTTATGAAAGTGTTATTCGGTTTAAAAAGGAAAGCTATGTGAACACAAGAAAAAACAATTAATTTACCTTGGAAAGCATAACCCCAAAGGACATAAAATCTCTCTTCTCATGCCTCTTTTACCCCTTTTTACCTACCCATTTTACACCAAAAATGATGTGAATTTTCCCTTATTTGAGTTATGAGAAATTTTTATGTCCAAGGAATATTAGTCCCTATATAGGCCTTTTTGTTGATGATCACAAGCGGAGTGAAATTTCTCAAGGTGATATTTTATCTTTCTCCTTAACGCTTTATCCCACATAGACTTGTGGAATTTATCCATAACAAATGTCTTTGTTTCATTATTATTATTAAGACATGCATTCAACTCAATGTGTCATTTTTCTCGTCCACATGTTTTGATTCATCTGGGGCTTGTTTTTCTTGTACAAGATCTCATTAAAAACCACATAGGGCCATCTACCTACCTCCATCTGCTCAATATTTTTTAGATATCTTACAAGACCCACCGCAACAATGACTTTAATTGGAATTGCACTTGTTTTAGCTGAAAGAATCTCATATGGAACAGATACTTTTAGTCTGAACTTGCTTGTGATGGTGCATTTTTGAATTCTCTCTATTTGCTTCTATTTTGAGTTTGAAGTGTTGTTAGCCCATCATTCGCACCCATAAAGCACCACCATAATTGCCAATAGCCCAAAAAGTGTTTGAGTAGTTTTCTAATCCCATAACTCTGCTGAACTTCGCATATATTTTGTAGAGCATACAATGTTCTCCAACCTCCCAAAGTCCTCTTCTTCCTTCAAGTTTCCCAACTAAGCTTGTAGGAAGAGGGATAAACATTCCAGTTCGGAATTTTACAATTGATATGTCATCTTCTTCGATTAAATGTGAAAGATTAAGGGGTATCTCTTCGACTAATTCCACTAAAGCTATATGCACTCAAATCTAGTTTAGATATTTGTACCTTAGTGGATGGTGTGCCTAATATATTTTCACCATCACCAACATCAATTGAATTATAAATTGTTGAATTGTGAGATATATTTTAACATTTTACCAATATAAGCATCATAGGTATAGATTCATAAATACATATATCATATACATGTCGAAATATATCAATATTAAGGCTTTTATTTTGGATTTTTTTTGCATAGCATATTAGTTAATAACTATATTACATTTTCAATAATTTCCCACTAATTGGTGAAAAATGGCATCATATTAGCTACACCCACTGTGTCCAGCATAAAAAATATTTCAAGTGAGAATAAAATGGGCTCAAAGCTCAACCGTATGGCCAAGGTATTTTGATTGTTCAATTGATTTTTCCAAACAAAAAGAAAAAAAACTCTCAAATGAAATTCAAATAGATGTCGAGTTTAAGATTGAAATGTCTAGTTGGAGTTAGGACATGGAGATTATCACTTTATCCCTCTTGTCTTCAAAACTTACTTTCGTGACAAATATGTTTCTTTTTTTAATGGAATCAACCTCAGGAGTCCCAAACACTTTCTTATTCATCTTCTTCTCATTGAAATAGGCCCTTTTCTTCCGAATAAAAGAATTAATCCTTCAATTAACTGAAAGTGCATAGTGTGAAATTATGAATATGTTAAGTTAGTCTAATGTTGTGTGTTATTTCAAACATATCCAGGTGTACTTTCTTTAGCATAAGAGGCTCAACATCATTGTTTCTTAACCAATATCCTGACAAATACTATTTCTAGTAATCCTTATTTTGAAAAGTCATTTTTAGTTACCAATTTCTTAATTTGACACTTTTGAGTTTCCTTGATGTGCAAGGGGAAACAACAAGTTAGAGAATAAAATTGTTTTTAGCACTTACTATTTATATTTAGTGAGGCTTATGAAGGCTTACTATTTTTAGAAGTGGGTCTTCTTAGTGTCAGAATGGAACGAAAGTGGTCTCAAAAGTTTTGTTATTTCATGAGGATGTTTTGTCCAATTTTTGAGGACTTAAATCATCAGAACTGTGAAGATATGAAAAATGAAATTTTATTTTAGGAAAATTTTTCTGACATTTAAAAATAATATTGAACACCATTGGATGCAAGTTGGGATCATTTAAAAGGCATGTTTGAGGAGTTGTTAAAATCTCATGGGGATCAGACAAGGGGATTGTAAAATATGAACAAGTTTCCATTTTTAGTATATGAGATCTCGAGCATATTTTTAGCAGCATAACAAGGAGAGTGAGCTTTTACATTAAAAATGAAGCTTTAAAACATAAAAATCGCTAATTGTTTGAATATGAAGCTTTTTGATCTCACTTGAATGCCTTAAAACCAAGTTTGACTCAAACAAGCTTAATAGGAGTTAAATGAGGGTTTGACGTGGAGTTGTACCCTAAAGAAAAGGGGAAAGGGTAAAAGAGGGACAGACCATAATCCAAAATGTGTCATGGGTCATCATCTCATGAGGAGGGGGGATGTGGTCAAGTGAAAATGCAAGTTTGTAACTTCCTAGGTGCAAAAGTGGTTTTGCTACGCCCCTTAACCTATTGCTTGTATTAGGATATGAGTAGCCGACTTGTGGCTTACCATATCATTTTATTATATCATTTACACTTTCTCATGCTTAGTAGGTCGGCCTTGGTGATGGCCATAACATATGAATAATATATATAGGGGATTGTAGGTAGTAATTCATCATCATTGGAGCATTTGAGTATTATTGTATGGTTTGGAGGTTGCCCCCTCGAAGTGGCGAAGCTATTCTAATTGCATATTGAGATCATTATTCTGGAATATTGTGTTATTTGGTGTTATGTTGCTGCTCATGATCTGAATTCTACAAGTAATTTCATTACAAGTGGTATCAGAGCTGCGATCTGGGCCAAAATTAGGGCAAAAAAACCCTAATTTTTTGTTTCCGCCATATATTGCGAACCAGAGTGACTTGGTGGGATGAAATTTTTATCAGAGTTGTGAAACATTTCAAGTAAGGTTCCTTGAAAATTTCAGACTTTTTAAATTTATTTTGCAAAAGTTATTACAAAATTAGGGTTTTTCATAAAATTGCTCCCTAGGGTGCAAATTCTGGAATTTTTTCAAATTCGTTAAATTTTCGGAAAGAAAAACAAAATTTATTTGGGTTTTGTTCTTTAAGTTTGTTTATATTTGGCCGAATTATTATCGAAATCCAAAACCCTAAAATTTGACCGTGATCCCTACATCCTACTATTTTGGGGCATCATGGCAGGGCCTTCCACAAGGGGAAAAAAGAATCCCATCACTCCAGGTAAAACACTAGAAAAGGATGAGATAGTAGTTGAGGAGTTGGAGATAGAAGATATAACTACAGATTCCTCAGGGTTAGGGTTTACTTTGACAGACCATAAAGTAAGCCAACTTGAGTTTAACCTGAGAGACCTCGAATCTAGGGTGGCCACCAAAGAAGATGTGGATAATATTGGACATAGATTGGAGGATTTCATGCAAAAATTCAGTACGCATATGATGGGTAATCATACTTATGTCAATCAAGGTGGATCCTTAGGTCAACATAATAGACACATGAGCCAGAGTGGATCTGCGAGTGTGCACAATCCAAATACGAGCACTCTGCAGGCCCGTACTATGTTTCCAAAAGTGGAGATGTGCAAGTTTGATGGAAAGGATCCACTCAATTGGATCAACCAAATGGAGAATTTCTTTGAACTACATCAGATTCCATCAGGACAAAAGGTGACCATGGCATCTTTGTATCTCGAACCTGACCAATTCATATGGTATCGATGGTTATGTGCTCAAAGGTAGAAGAAGTGGTCTTAATGTTACATGGACAGTCTTCACTGAAGAGTTACAATTACACTACAGTTCTAGTGTGTCAGATAATTACTTCAGCCAATTAGCAAAGTTGAGGCAGACAGGCTCTGTTAAGGATTACATTCATCACTTCCAAAACCTTTCTCTGCGGGTGGAAAATATTACTGAAGAGAATCTGAATGACCTATATCTTGGGGGTCTTAAGGATCACATTGAGCATGAGGTGCGTATGTTTAATCCTCATAAGGTTTCTGATTCGATGATTATGGCAAGAAGGGCAGAGGAGAAAATTTTTTCAAGTAGGAGACAACATTTCACTTTTACTAGAGATCACAACACCTTGGCCCCCAGCACTCCCTCGACCAGTTAGATTGACACCTCAACAAATTGAAGAAAAAAGAGAAAAAGGGTTATGTTTTAACTGTGATAGTAAATTTGGACCAGGACATAAATGTGCTGAAAAGAAGTTGTTTTACATTTATGGGCCTAGTGAAGATGAAGATAATAATGAAGATGCAGAGTCAGAGGTCTTGGTTGAGCCAGAAGAGGAGTCAGGAGATCCTCAGCCAATGATCTCATGCCATGCAATTTTAGGTATTAGCACCCCCCAAACCCTAAAGGTGGTTGGATTCCTAAAAAAAACAGAGGGTCACAGTGTTGATTGATTCAGGAAGTACTCACAACTTTATCAATCATAAGTTAGCAGTGCGCCTAAACTGTTTCATTTATCCAGCTCCTGAATGTTCAAGTAATGATTGCTGATGGAGGTACTGTTACTTGTTCTGGAAAATGCCATAGCATTAAGCTTTCCATGGGAGATTACATACTAAATAGTCCCATGTATGCCATTTCTATGGGAGGAGCAGACATTGTGTTAGGGGTTCAATGGCTTACCACTTTGGGAACCATTGAGATGAACTTCCAAGACTTGTTCATGCGATTTCACTCTGAAGGAAGGACTTTTGAGCTAAGAGGCTTAAGAGAAAAGTCTCCACAAATAGTAAGTTCTCATCAGATGCACAAAATGCTAAAAAAGGTGCAGAGGGAATTGTGGCACAACTCTTTTCATTGGAGGCTCGTCATTCTAAGGACATTATACCATCAGATATGCAAGTAGTGTTGGATGCACACTCAGTTGTATTTGAAAATATACCAAAGGGCTTACCTCCAAAGAGAGATCATGATCATGCTATTCAGTTATTACCAGGAACTCAACCGCCTAACATCAGACCTTATAGGTACCCATATGTGCAAAAGAGTGAAATTGAGAAGATTGTACAAGAGATGTTGGAAGCAGGAATCATCCGCCATAATCAGAGTGCTTATTCTTCTCCAGTAGTGATGGTACGGAAGAAAGATGACATGTGGCGCATGTGTCCTGATTATAGGGAACTTAATAAGTACACAATCAAAGATAAGTTTCCTATTCCTGTTATTGATGATTTGCTTGATGAGTTACATGGTGCTGTTTATTTTACAAAGCTTGATCTTCGTTCGGGATACCACCAAATCAGAATCAAGGATGAGGATGTTCATAAAACTACCTTTCGGACACATGAAGGACATTATGAATTCCTGGTAATGCCTTTTGGACTCACAAATGCACCTTCTACATTTCAAAGTTTGATGAATTCTATTTTTAAGTCATTCATGCGGAAGTTTGTCTTAGTGTTTTTCGATGATATATTAATTTATAGCAAAACATGGAGGAACATTTGCATCATGTAAATAATGTTTTGGAAACCCTTGAGCAACATCAACTTTATGCAAAGCCCTCTAAGTGTTCTTTTGGACTCAAGGAGGTTGAATATTTGGGTCACATTGTCTCTCATGAAGGGGTTAAAGTGGATCCTAATAAGATCAAAGCCATGATGGAGTGGAAGGTTCCAAAAACCCTAAAGAATCTACGAGGATTTTTGGGGCTTACAGGTTATTACCGAAGATTTGTAAGGCATTATGGAAGCATAGCTGCACCTCTCACAACTTTATTAAAGAAGGATTCCTTCCATTGGAGTGAGGATGCAACCAAAGCATTCGAGAAACTAAAGGAGGCCATGTGCACCACTCCAGTCTTGGCTACTCCAGATTTTTCCAAAACATTCATTGTTGAATGTGATGCATCAGGGGTGGGTATGGGGGTAGTTCTCATGCAAGAAGGCCATCCTATTGCCTTTTTGAGCCATCAATTCAAAGGTAAGAATATTTCCAAGCCGACTTATGAGAAGGAAATGCTAGCCATACTTCATGCAGTAAAGCAATGGAGACCATATCTCATAGGAAGACACTTTAAAGTGAAGACAGATCATGATAGTCTGAAATACTTCTTGGAGCAGTGTTTATCATCTGAAGAACAACAAAAATGGGTCTCCAAGATGTTGGGATATGATTTTGAGATTATCTATAAGAAAGGGAAGGAGAATGTAGTTGTGGATGCTCTATCACGGAAAGATGACTCAACTGCAGCCTTGTTATGTGCCATCTCCATATTACAGGAAGATTGGATAGATGAGGCAAGGTCCGAATGGAGAAATGACCCAACCACACAAAACCTCATTCATCATCTCCAGAATGATCCAAGCATGTCTAAAAAATTTGTATTGAAAGGGGATGCTTTATGGTATAAAGATAGATTATACCTATGTAAGAACTCCACTCTTAAAAATAGGATTCTATCTGAGCTTCACTCTTCTCCAGTAGGGGGACACTCTGGATTCTTGAAAACTTATCATTCGAGTCAAACAAGATTTCTTTTGGGAAGGGCTCAAAGGGGATGTCCAAAAATTTGTGGCAGAATGCATGGTTTGTCAGCAAAATAAGGGTGAAACAGTTTGATCCCCAGGTCTTCTACAACCTCTATCTATTCCTAGCCAGTGGTGGGAAGAGGTTTCCATGGAATTTATCACAGGATTTCCTAAATCTGAAGGAAAAAATGTCATCATGGTTGTGGTGGATAGACTCACCAAATATGCTCATTTTTGTGCCTTGGCACACCCATTTGCTGCAAGCATGGTAGCAACAACCTTTATGGACACAGTTCAGAAGCTTCATGGGACACCGAAGATTATAGTAAGTGATCGAGACCCTATATTTACTAGTAATTTTTGGAATGATTTATTCTCATGTTTGGGTACTCAGTTAGCTCATAGCTCTTCTTATCATCCCTAGTCTGATGGGCAAACAAAAGTTGTAAATAAGTGTTTGGAGGGATATCTTCGTTGCTTTACATCAGATAAACAAGAAAGATGGGTCCAATGGTTGCCACTTGCAGAATGGTGGTATAACACTTCCTTCCATACTTCATCTAAAATGTCTCCTTTTTTGGCACTCTATGGGTACCATCCACCATCCATCACATCATCATTGAGAGGAAATCCGCGGGTTAGAGCAGTAGAAGAACACATTCAGTATCAACAAGAGGTCCTCTCTAGTCTCAAGGAGAACTTGGTCATGGCACAAAACCGCATGAAGCAACAGGCTGATCAACATCGCACAGAAAGGCATTTTGAAGTCGGTGATTGGGTTTTTGTGCGGTTACAGCCATATAAGCAAATGTCTTTGAAACAACAACAAAAGGATAACAAAATTTCACCAAAGTATTATGGCCCCTATCAAGTATTGCAGAAGATTGGTACTGTAGCATACAAATTAGAACTTCCACAATCCACCAGAATACATCCAGTCTTTCATGTTTCTTGCCTAAAGAAAGTAATTGGACAGAGAGTATCAACCCAAACGGTGTTACCTGAGCTCGATGAGGAGGGGAGGGTCATCTTAGAACCTGAATGCATCCTTCAAACACGCACTAAAAGATTGAGGACACGGGTTATTACTGAGTACTTGATCAAGTGGAAGAATATGGACAATGAAGATGCAACATGGGAAGATATGACATTCCTGCAGCAGCACCCAGAGCTTCTCAACATTGGGGACAATGTTTCTTTGAAGGGGAAGGGCATGCTACGCCCTTAACCTATTGCTTGTATTAGGATATGAGTAGCCGACTTGTGGCTTACCATATCATTTTATTATATCATTTATACTTTCTCATGCTTAGTAGGTCGGCCTTGGTGATGGCCATAACATATGAATAGTATATATAGGGGATTGTAGGTAGTAATTCATCATCATTGGAGCATTTGAGTATTATTGTATGGTTTGGAGGTTGCCCCCTCGAAGTGGCGAAGCTATTCTAATTGCATATTGAGATCATTATTCTGGAATATTGTGTTATTTGGTGTTATGTTGCTGCTCATGATCTGAATTCTACAAGTAATTTCATTACAGGTTTTATGCAAGTTGCTGAGAGAGAAGGCTCTCGAGGAGCACACTTTTGTGTACCCCATGTCCCTTTTCACCTTAGGGACAATCCAATGGGATAACATGGGTGAAAAAATGTGCCATGGGTTCCTGGGACACATGTGGAAGGGGCCAAGGAACATGAAACATTGCATACACCTTCTAACACTTGTAACACTTGAAGTTGATGATTTTAAATGATTAAGGCTTGAAAATGGAAGGGGAAGTACTTTTGTGTCCATGTCCTTTTTCATATTGGGAAAAATAGAAGGGGACACATCATGCTAAAAAATGTGTTAAGGGGGTCTTCATCTTCATCATGAGAAAGTGGTATTTTTTTGCATTATGCTCACCTAACCACTTAAGCCACAAGTTTTAAGTGATGAAAAAATGACATCCATAGGGGAGCACAATTTTGCATACCCCGTGTCCCTTTGCACCTCGAGGACAAGTGAAAGGGGAAAAAAATCCTTGAAAAGTTCACCCAAGCCTTAAAGTTATGTTGGTATCATCATCCCAACGCGAAATTAGAACACACACCTTGCCTTTTCTGCCCCGAGAGTGAAAGTTGGAGTTAAGAGGTGAAATATTATATGATTTTGACTCCAAAGCATTCTCTTACTTCACTACCACAATTTTAAATACTTGAATCAACCTTCAAGTTTTTTTTCACCATTTTATCTTTTGGCACAAAGGAGCAGTAGCGATGACTTGAGCTATCATAGGAGATCTTAAAGACTTTGGAAAAAAATCATATTTCCATCATGTGGGGAATTCCAAGGTATTTCCATTGAGTATTTGATGAGCCTCCAAATCCTCCCAGAACTCCCATAATATTCTAAACAAGTTGACTTTCTCTATTAGAGCTTTCATTCATCATGCTCAAAATGACCCAGTTTTGTTTAACTTGTTCATGATATCAATTATCTCCACAGATTTTCCCTAAACTACCTTAGATCACTTAATTTCTCTGATATATATATTCTAGATGGTTTAAGTTTTCCCTACCAGCATCTAAAGGATGTCCATATACTAAAATATGCCTAAAAATAGCCAATTTAATCTTTGGAGAACATTATTACATCCTGGAGCTTAGTCATATCATAAAATCATCGTAGATCCATTCCTCTACACATGAAACACACGTTAAAACCATGTTTTCACTTTCCTCTCGACCAAAATGAGGATGAAATAGACTTGGAGGGGTTGCACGAGATGATAAGATAGCCAAAGGAAGTATTCACAGTGGCCAGGAGATAAGCTTTCAAATGGTGGGCTTAGTTGTCTTGGCCAAAATTTTCAAATTTACATGTTAGAATTTTTGCATGACAACAATTGGATATAGCTTGGGGACATTATACCATAAGGTGTAATGAAGAAGATCAGGTAGATCGTGGAGTATTAAACCAATGTTGTATCCATTGGGCCATAAAAGCAACATATTGAACAACTAGCAAAGATACAAACACAACTGTAGACACAAAATCATGCACTTTGGTACATTTCTAGGTCCTAAAAGCATACAAGAATTCATATGATTCCTAAGAAATAAAATTAGTAACTGTCAATTATCTTTGGCCTCTTTTCTTCATGCCTTGTTTTCTATTTTGTCTTTCACACCCTACAGCCCAATCAGAATTTTACATATTTAGCTTTTATGGCTAAAGACACCAACGCCTAGGTGCTCATGTCCCCTATGGGCACCCCTGACCCTTTTTCACCTTATTCACTCTTTTTAGGTCTCTTTCTTTTGGGAATCTTTTTCACTTATGGGTCATCCTTCCAGTTGTTAATTACGAAATTCAAACAAGAGAATCATATAAAATACATAGTTATGTGTTCAAAATAAGAGGACCAAACACTAAGCATTACTAGTCATCACCTAAGCTTGTCATTCAAAAGGCACCTAAAGCACTCCTAAAGCATCCATCTAGCATCCACTCAAGGAATAAGGGCTACATTAAATTCTTCATACATAGCATAGGAAGGGGAAGTTCATTTTTCCATCCACACATTCTATTACATTGCTACATCTAACTACAACCCAGCTATCAAGTGCAACATGTAGGCATCCTAGGGAACAGATTCTTACACACACTCACCACACCAGAACTACATGGAGTCTGAGATGTAGTGCAATGCTCGGTGGTAAGTTCACTCTCGGGGCGACCGTATCAGGGTCAATCTGACTCCCCATTATGCATCTTTCTTTTTGGATTTGATGTGGTATTTGTGGGATTTTGTAGGTGATATCTATTTTGTAGGTTACAGGTACCCTCGGTGATCAAAGAGCGAGACACAGGTGATCAAGACGGGAATATTTTGTGACAATTGTGTGATACAGTAAATATCAGGTTTTGACCATTTTCACAGTCACAGACGCCTAGAAGAGGTATTGTCAACACCCAGATGCCCCTGTCATGTCCATGGGTCGCTCGTGTCTGGTCTTATTCCTGTAGTCTAGAATTTATCCTAAGCATTTACAACACTATTCACTTCTTGTTCAATAGTTTTCCCTAGTCTAGAGCACTTTCTAGATCAAGCATGTAAATCAGCTAAGTCATTCTTTCATATATCTCTTGCTTAGGGTTTCATACTTACTTGCTTATTGCTTTACGTCATATTATACTTAGCAACTTGTATATCATATTTACATCAATTACTCTGTAATTAGGGTTTAATAAATTTATTTTTGTTTAAAGAATTTAGTTAACCCGCTCATTTAAACCTTATCTTCTATAGAATGTATCAAAATCTATATCCTTCTTTCTGGAATTCATTGGATCAATCTTCTTATCCTTGTTTTACTCCAACCAAAGGTTTCTAGCATGACTAATACTGCTTCTAATTTTATACGATTTCATTACTCAACATCCTTCTCACTTTCTTACTCTAATATCTAATTCGACCATAAACATAATCACCGCCCGCCACTGAACTTTGTCCTCCTATGGCTCCATCCACTTTCTGTCGCACCTCCTATCACTTCTGCATGTTCCTTCTCACTCACCTCTTAAGGGTTATGAAATCATAGAGAAGCTTAAGAATACAATAGTAAAAATATCTCTCTTTATGATTTGTTGTGCAGTGCACTCGATTTTCATCACATATTAGAGGTCACCTCTTCATTCCATTCACATTGAAAGTAATAATTCACATGTTGCCTTTTATCGCCTCATCCAATCGCTCAAAAATTTAATACATACTTTATTTTTTAGTGATGAGGAATATCCCTCCTTCTACTACCGACAATCCATTTGTACATTTTTCTTATCACCGTTACTATTGGCGCAATATGTATTAAGTGTGTACTCATTGAAAATGGATTTACTATAAACCTATACTCTCTCTATCTCTCCTCAGGAAAATGGGCAATTCCCAACAATCTAATTAACAAATCTTCTCAAGTCATTCGTAGGATATGATTCCACCACTCATACATGCATGGGCACCATCAATTTACCCTTTACAGGTTGGGCCTAAAATGATTTCCTACTGTATTATGTTTCATTGATGCCACATTTCAATACAATTGCTTACTTGGTAGACCCTGGATTCATGTATATGCATGTTGTTCCATCTACAATTCATCGATGAGTCAAATTATTACATGATGGTTATGAACATAATACTATGTTGTGCAATCCTCGAGCCATTAAATATTTTTCGTATATACACCGTTTCATCGTCATGCCAATTCCTTCGTCTCAGCCAATTCCATATCACAACATTCTCAGTACATATGATGTCGGACAATCTAGTGAACTCCTACTTCTTCTTCTTTTGTTGCTTCTCTATGCACTTTTTCCATCCATTACTCATACTATTGATATCATGTCACCCATTATGTATAACCCTAGCCATTATGTCAAATTCCCATGATGGTTATGAACATAATATTGTTGTGGACCCTTGGCCATTAAATTTTTGTCGTCTATACCTCATTACTGCCATGCCAATTCCTTCGTCACAGCCTATTCCATATCACAACATTGGTACATATGATGCTGGGCAATCTAGTGATCCTAATCCTTCTCCTACTTCTCCATGCACTTCATCCATCCCTACTCATACTACGTATATCATGTCACCCATTATGTCTACCCCTACGGTTGTTACTTATCCACCTATTATGGTTCTTCCCAATTCTAGTATCTGACTTGAAATCCTACTAACATTCAACAAGATAATGCTAGCATTGATGATTCAAATGATGAGGAGGATTTCATAAATCTTAACGATGACACATTGCACAATCTTGACTTTACTCCAATTGAAATAGACGAAACATAATTTACAAGACAGTTTCTGTTTATATTGGCCCAAGTGAATATCAATTCAAGAAGCTTCCTCCATCCACTAGTTTCATGATACCTTTTCAAGGTTATGTACATACATTAGATATTCTTTCACATGTTACATCTCCTCAAGTTCAATTGTTACTCAATTTTTGGATCCCTTCACATTCACTCTCTTCATTTGTAATTCTTATTGGCCTCATGTTCCATTTGACCCTACTTTCTACGAAGATATTTTCACACATGATGGCTTTGCTTGGCAGTAAGGATTCACAATTACTAATCTATCTTCCTTACCTCACTCTTCTCACTTATAACATGGATGTGTATTCATTACTATTGTTTATGGCCTTTGCTTTATTCTATTTGATAAAGCTTCCTTGCATGCACTCCTCATTCTTCTCCACTCACACTTGGGAAATCTTGGCTTGATTACATTGGTGGCACACTAGATCCAAATCATATTGATATCACATTTCCTATGACTTTTGGCCGCATCTCTATTTGCAATGAATCCTTGGGATATTCTCAAAATCTCACTCGATGGTATGCACATGATTTTCCATAACCACCTTTCACTGATGAATAATATGCAATGGACATGTAAAATTTACGCCATAAGGGCTCTTTATATGATCAACTTCACACTATTGTCTTACCAAGTGTTTGATCCAAATCCAATCGATTAGGATCCTGACAATGACGATCTCCTAGATTTTTTTACTTGATTCATTTCCACATCACACACTTTGGGGAAACATGTTTTCTTCCCCCCTTCAATCATTACTAATTATTTCCAAGTCTCTACACATACACATTACGTTATTTGATTTACATCTAGTCTCTCTTATGCATTGATACATAACATTGTATCATCACTACCCTATGACACACTCTAGTTCCATGGTTCATACTCGACTGCTGAGGGTCTAAATCTGAAATGAACCTCACCACATTCACTCTTCATGCTCTATGCTTCATGGTTTTATCTTTCTAGCACACATTTTCAAACAATTTCCCGATGACACACTCTTGTTCTATGGTTCATTCTTGATTGTTGAGGGGTATTTTATAAATGAACCTCATCTCATCATACACATCCACTGGGGGAGCACGTTGCTCCTATCCATCTTCACACATTGTATACCATCCCATTCACACTCACATTATAGTATTGCATATCTTGGTTGCACTTACCCTTGCTTTCTTATACTTATATGTACACTTTGTTTCCCATGCTAGACAGGATATTTAGTATGTCAATTATATTTTATATATACAAACATGTGCACGTTCACTTGGTATTTTGGAGACAATGCAGATATGATTACATATCTTTACATGCTAAAATAATGCTTGGCACTGTACCTCTTACCAATCCCACCGCGGATCCTGGGGGAATCTACTTTGTCACACATTACATACTACTATAATTTCTTCATATAATACTTCGTATTATTACTAGAACACTATTTTATGTTGATACATACATGATTTGACATACATTTTATCCTTCTAACATGCTAGTGGGTGCTTCATGTGTAACATTTTCCTTACATGACTATATGCCACCATGGTTGTTTGATACATTTTACTTTCCATTATTTTCCTACTTATATGCCATTATTTACAGGCTATGCCCTATTTTTTGTTTGATTATTTTTTGTATTCTTTTGGCTTCTTCAGCCCTAATTATCTTGTGACATTGTGAGTAATGTCCCAAGTTTGAAACCTAGTTTTCATGGTTTATCTTGTTTACACAATTTCTTGTTAAATAATGTTTGTCTATTACTATGCTTTGCTTGTAATAAGACATGTTATCTAGCCTACTTTTTTTACATGTGCATTGGTTTCTACCATGTGCATCCCCTACCCCATGTAGGTATAAACTTTAGATCAACATTAGGTCCTCTCTTTGGGCCGATTTATCCTACTAATGTATCATGCACCCTAAATGAGGGGGGGCATCCATTGGGTGAACAAATAACCCCATACAATAGCTCAGAGCTATAGAACAACACAATACATCATATAATTGGAATAGGTTACAGGTCACAACACTTGCTGAAAATTAAGACTTGGGTAAGAATCACAAGACCAACACTAGTGCTCATGCTCAAATAGGAGTGCTATGCTTATTTGTGTCCTCCCCTGGGCGTTAATGTTATGAGGGAACACACAATCAATTTCTCAGATCAACATAATTCACATAGAACTTTAGATCAGTTTTGAAAGTATCAGGAATGATCTTCCAAAAAGTAGAATACATGCAATATCAGAGTGCATTTCAATTGGAATAATCAATACAATCGAAAACTAATTGGGGATAGTAGTAATAAATCAAGGACAATCATTTGTAGTGGTGTTTGTCATGAATAGTCATGGAAGGAGAGTAACACTATACCTATCTCCCCAACACTTTCGATTTGGCGTGAGATTACCTAAAAAATTGCACTTGGCATGAGATCATTCCAAAAAAACTTACATTTGGCATGTGAGATCACCCAAAAAAAATAACTCTTGGTGCGAGATTGCCTCCCAAAAAAACTCATTCTATTACAACATTTTCAGGACACTTTTCTATCCTTTTACACTCTTATACATCAAGTGCACACTTTCCTTTTACACAATTTTACATACTTATGCACACTTTTCTATGATTTTTCATATACGAGACTTTGAATACATTATTTTTATTTTTTTTGTAGGTCCATCCTTACAAGAAGAAGAAAAAACAAGCATAAAAAAGAACATCAATAAACACAACAATAATTATAACATTGTACAACACATACACTTCACCCCTAGTGTCACTTTCTCTTTCATAGTTTCCATGATTCATTTTTTACACTCATTTCACGCTTCACTTCTCCACTTTCTCTTCATAGTTTTTATACACACTGTACATTTGTTATCAGGTATGCATCTTATATCCAATTTATGTTATCAAGTATTTACTCAACAAAATAAAGTGGGGGAAAAATTATGCACACAAAATCACACACTTGGGTACATTTATAGGTAAACACATACTAACATTCATATGATTCCTAAGAAATAAAATTAGTAATTGATGACTAGCTTTGGCCTATTTAATGTGTTTCTTGTTTTCTATTTGGTCTTACACACACCCTACAACCTAGTTAGTATTTTACTTATTTATCTTTTATGGATCTAGACACTAGCACCAAGCTAAGAAAAGAGCACCCAGGTGCTCCCTATCCCCTCTGGGTGCCCCTGACCCTTTTTAACCTTACTCACTCTTTTTGGGTCTCTTTTATCTTTTGGACATCTTTTTCACTTATGGTTCGGCCTTCCAGTTGTCAATTACAAAATTCAAATAAGGGACTCATATAAATACATAGTTATGTGTTCAAAATAAGGGACCAAGCACTAAGCATTACTATCATCACCTAAACTTACATCCAAAAGGCACCTAAAGCACTCTAAAGCATCCATCTAGCATCCATTCAAGGGAAAAGGGATTGCAACAAATTCACATATATAAAATAGGAAGGGGAAGTTCATTATTCCATCCACACATTCTATTACATTGCTACATTTAGCTACACCCCGCTATCAAGTGCAACTTGCACAAGGGCATCCTAGGGCACGATCTTCTTACACACACACACACACACTAGAACTACATGGATTCTAAGATGTAGTGTAGTGCTCGGTTGTAATTTCACTCTAAGGGTGATTATTGGGGTTGGTCTGACTCCCCATTCAACATATATTTTTTGGATTTGATGTGGTTTGTGGGCTTTTGCAGATGATATCTATTTTACAGGTTATAAGTACCCTCGGAGATCAAAGAACAACACAGGTGATCAACAAGGAATATTTGTGACACTTGTGTGACACAATAAAGACCAGGGTTTGATTATTTTCACTGTCATCGGTGCCCATAAGTGGTCTTCAACGCCTAGGTGCCCCTGTCCTACCGTGGGCACCCGTGTCTGGACTTATTTATGTTGTCCAAGATTTATCTTGAATAATTATGACATTGTTCACTTCCTGTTCAGTAGTTTCCTTGGTCCAGAGCACTTCCGGATCAAGCACAAATCAACTAAGTCATTCTTTCTATATCTCTTTCTTAGGATTTCATACTTGCTTATTTGTTTGCATCATAGTGTACTTAGCAGCTTCATATCATAGTTTACATCACTTACTCTACAATAGGGTTTAATAAATTTTATTTTTGATTACGTAACAACTTCATATCATAATTTACATCAGTTACTCTATAATAGGGTACTCTATAACAGGGTTTAATAAATTTTATTTTTGTTAAATTAACAACCAAGAAATGAACAAAACTGTTAGTGTAGGATTTATTGTCCTTACTTTATTTATATTATCCTACTTAGGATATTTCACCTCACTTGGAGTTTCCCTACACTTATGGGATATACATGCTTAGGTGTACACTTGACTATACTATTATAGGTGTTGGTTACCACTATTCTAGGTGGAAATCATCATGATTCTAGGAGGAGGTTACACATTCACCTCTTATATGTACATCTCTTCCATTATTCTGCTTGATTGTACTGAGTTGGAGCTATTTCTATGTTATTGAAATTATCACTCTTGTATTTTTGTAATTTGCAGTCTTGTATGCTTGCATTGTTTTGTCTTGGAAAAATTAACGTCTCGCAGCATTCATCTGTTCATTCTTCGAACCAACAAATCCATGACGCTTCTTTGATATGGTATCAGACATGTGGCAATGCCTTACATGCAGATATAAAGCTGTGAGGGGTGTTTTCACTTGTGATGGGTGTTTTCACATCTATGATGGGAATTTCAGACCTATAGCATAGCTAGAAATGCATTTGTAGACCTGAGGAAAGGCATTTTTTACACCTATAGAGTGTTGAAATTGGTTTTTACACCTGTGACAATGTTTTTCTAAGTTGGGCGACCCCACACATGCTAGTGTATGCCGAAAAAAACGACCCTACAACATTAAAAATCAATATGTCGTGCCTTCTTGGCCTCTTCAAGCCCAAAAACAACCTCCTTAGCATCATATTGATATTCAACACAAGGAAGAGATAAAGACATTTATGTTTTCAACCCTAAAACCAACTCTACGCCTTTTTCCTTTTGTGGACCCCACCACTCATAAGGTGAATAAGTTTTTGTGATTTTCCAACTTGGATTTTAATTTTTCCAAAATTTAGTATTATTCACTTTTTGGATGTAAGTCATTTTTGGGAAAATACATTTAGGGAGAATTAAGTGGTTTTAAAAACTTATAACTTCACCTGATGAAGACAAAGGGTGAGGCTTGAGTTGGTAAGAGGCTAATTCCCCCTCAAAAATTAAACCATTGTGTTCTTTATTTTTTTTTGTTTCAACGAGTATACACATGACAACCTTTCCCCTCATTTTCAACAATCAATTTGCAAAATTTTAATTAAACAAGTCTATTTATGGGAAATTGTATTTGCTATAGCTTTTGATCCATGGTTCGGATTTGAGCATTTTTTTGGTAAAAAGTTTATGTTTTCTCATGCTTTACATGATGGCTTCATTTATTTTTGTAAACAAACTACTTTATAAAGTATCCCATTTTGAGGGGTTCTTGTAAAACTCTATGGGGACTTGAACTTTTCGCACTAAGTTATAAAGTGCCATTTGGGATAATTTTGGGGGTTTATCTACATTATGGAGTTTCATCGTTCTATTGTTATGTTTGACTCTATAAACTTTCTATCTTAGAAGGTAGGCATTATCAATCATTACATTATGCATGGGTTTCTGCCCTACCTTCATGGTCTTGTTACTGAGCCTGATGATCCTCTACAAAAGGATGAGTGGTTCAACCAAAATGATGGGGTTTGTGGCCTTATCAATTTTATTGTTTCTAGGGAAATATTGTGTTTGTTTGAGCACATTGAGTACCCTTTCACTGACTAGACCATTATCTGATAATTGTATGGCAACCTTGTTTCACCATATGAGAGTGACACTTCCCTGAACCACTTTAGTGCCACCATAGATTCTTCTGATTCTCAAATCCCTTTTGTTGTTGAGTATTCTTTTGCACGTGTTGCTACTCATGAGTCCCATGTTGACCATTCACCATAGGATATTTCTGTTGAGCACACTCTCCCTATTATTACCTCCACAAAGCTCATTGTCATCCATGTTCATGCTTCCATTCACTCTCCACAATAGTATTTTATTAGAGAACCTTCCTCTGAGATGGATGTGAAAATTGACTCTTGTGCTCCATTGCACATTGATTTCTCAGTTGAAAACACTCCACATACACCGATTACTAACTTTGAGTGCAATGTTGTTTCATCTTGGACTTTCAATAGCTCTTCGCAGTAGTATTCTCCTTCTACTTCATGTTGTGATGCTAATACATTCTTGTCAGAAATTGATCTCATTAAGAAACCTCATTGAGATGAGTATCTACCTGACCTGAGTTGTCTATTTACATATTCCATTTATGTTTTATTACAGGAATATGCTTCGATTAAGCCATCACAAATTCTAGAGGACCCATTTATCTCTTTCGTTGGGAGTGTCTGACTTGAGACATTTGTCACTTTCATTATTTCAGAGATGTTTCTTGATCCACCTCTTTTTTTGGATCCCTTTATGAGGGTTCTTGCCCCCCACCATTTTCTTACTCTGAGACATATACTGCAATGGCATTCCCCTTGTATTTTGTGAACATTTTTTCTAGACGTAAGCCACCTTTCAGTTGTAGAATAGATATAAAGATCAAAGTGTTGTAGGATTATTCTTCCTTTGTGGAGTGGGCCGACTTTTAATGCTCCCTTTTTGTACTTCCCAAGGGCACGAACATTGTTCAATGTTGGCGAATTCTCTTCAATCTTTTTGCGTAGGACCACATCATTAACACTCTTCTTAAGGGACATTTTTGTCCTCACTTCTTTCTCTCTCTACTATGGGGGATGATCATTATATGTGTGTACCTTATCAGGATGAGTTACTGAAACCCTTTGCTTCTTCTTCATATCCAATTTTCTTGAGTGAGTTTCGTGCCTCTCTTTTGGGGGGAGTTTTTTTTCCATTGGATTTTCTCTTTTTACTCTATCTTTGTGAGATATGCATTGTATGTGGGTACCTCATCAGTCCATTTTGTCAGGATACACTGTTCTTTTTCACTTCCTACCTACGTTGTGCTTATGGGGGGTGTTAGTGTAGGATTTATTTTTCTCACTTCTATTATGCATTCTCTTTATATTCAGCCTCACAAATTTCCCAAACACAACTACTTACTTACTGCACAATTTCCAAGTTATGGTTTATGAACTTTGCAATTAAAGTAAAACCCCCCAAAAATGACTAGAATAAATAAATACATCACACAGGAGCTTCACCGTTAAATGAAGGATATTTATCCCATGTCTGCCTAGGTTTATATATCTACCCGTGCATAAAATCTATCGAACAAGGGCTCTAAGATATTTTTTATTCTTATTTGAACACATATAACAAACTCCATTTGAGCAAGATACCATCCGCAGAAGTTACTAGTTGGAGGAGAAAAATGAGGGGTAGAAGACCAATTAGAATGCAACACATAGAAGTGTAAAAATAATAAAAATGGTATTTTTTATTTTGACCATGTAGTCTTCAACACCTGAGTTCTAACAAGTTTTCCATTCTATGGTACAAGTTTTAGGCATGGGCCCTTTCTATTTACAAGTTTTGGGTTGGGCCCTTCATAATGTTTACTAGTGTGCGGGGTCATCATCCAAGGTTGACACACTCTTTTTACAGAGGGATTCCTTTGCCTCTGTATTTTCATGAAATATGAATTTCTCACATTTTTTAAATTATGCATGATACTTCCCTGTAATTGTATTATGCAACGTTGGATTAAATTCCAATGTTTTTATGAGATTGTGGTTGATAGCCACATGGTCATTCCATCATAGACTTGTTAGTTCCAACTCCCACCATTTTTGCATTTTGTATTGCAATGGAGAAACAGTTCCAAACATGTCCCACTTACTATTTATCAAATTCCACAGTGGTTAAACAAACCTATGATGTAAATCACAACCAAAACTTGTTACCTGCTTCATGAACATGGTTATTATGAGTTACCTCCCATTGGACAGAAAATTTGAGATTTAGAAGCATGGCCCAAGCCTCTTGAAGCCTATGGTTCCTCGATAGGATTTTCAAACATCCTCTTTGGTAACAAATGACGTGCCCACATATGGGATAATCTATCTGTCTAATAAAAAATGAATATGCACAATGGGATCATTGGTGAGAATCAAACCCAAAACCTCATATTTTCCATGAAATATGCAAATCTTCATTTCCCCCATCTATACCATTTTGAGCCCCAAAATCCATTACCATGATGAAAACATCCTTTTCTTGATTAGAATCAACCTTGAAAGATTTGAGCATCTTCTTATCCATATATTCCTCATTGAGAAGGTTTTCATCTTGAATGGAATCATCCTTGGGAAAATTAAGCACCATTCAATTTATCCATTCTTCACTCGAAGGTCTTCATCTTCTCCCGCTAAGAAGTCATTTGATGTCACTTCTTCTTTATGATCCGCATTGTTCATCTTCTTGGGATTGAAAGTTTTCAGGAAGGTGGAGGACAAGATACCCAAAGTCTTCATCACCACCAAGTAGAGAACACAATATCCATATCCAAGTTTGAGAAGCAATCACTATTGTAATTTTAGATCCATTAAATCATTTGATAGATTTCAATCAACTGGTTCCGCCACACCTTAGGTACTCTTCCATCAACATGGGAATCTCAATATCTTGCTTTAAATTTATGAAAAATTTGTCATACCTTGAATCTTGAAATAAGATGTTTTCCCTTGGGTAATCTAATTTTTAAGGTTTGTACTGCATCATTTTCTTTATAGGAGGGAGCTTATTCATCTTACTATTGACAAGAATGGTGGCACATGACCAATCCATTTATATATCTCTGTCAACATCCTAAAATAAGCTTTGGCTCAACAACATACCATACGAAGTTGGCATGTCTGCCACAAGTATTTTCATGATGTTCTGCTTGTTCAGGAAAGTCTACAAATGATACTTGTGGTATCTTTGACCTAGTCAATGAGAGGATTTTATTTCATTTCCATGGAGTAACAATGGATTTAATAACGGGAGTGAGAGTAATCTTCCAAGAGCTTTAGTGTTCATTTTGTGAGAATGACATTGTCAGTAGGCAGCCATGAGTAAATAATGTGATTATTCAGTTTATACCCATTGACTTGAAAGAATAAGATAAAAAGGATCTTCTTTCTCATAAGAGGAGGATGTCTAAAGCAAGAAGGTTCTAGGAATGAGTAGTACGAAGAGTGGGAAGTGAGTTCTTGGATTTTGATATTTTTGAGATCATGGATTTGAACTACTTCCTTTGATAAAATGGACAAGTCTATCAAACTGCTTAGGGAGAGTTTTCAAGTATTCATATTCTTCAAATTTGAATCAGGTAATATTTCTTGAGATGGTAAATTTGTCAAAAGGTGAAGAAGTGGCAAGCACATCTGGGAAATATGCCAACATTGACATGAGTAGGATTTGCATTCTTAGGATCAACAGAAGGCCAAAATGATTTAATAAGAGGAGATGAAAGAGACTTTTGTAAAAAGGAAGATGGATTCTTGACAGAGGTAGTTTCAGGTTTCTACTTGGGGAGACCCTTGTGACAAGTGGGCAAGTGATGATCCCCTTTTGTTTTTTTTAGAGTCATCATTTGAGGATTCAAATGCTTTGTTTGAGAGTTGGAAGAAGATTGCATGATTTCTCTATTTGTGAGCAGGAGAGGTAATGATATTTTATCACATGCCTAACTATTCTTATCAAAAATCATATATTCTTAATATAAGGGAAATTGTTACATCTTCTTATGAGTGCAAAATATTTCAATCCTGTCACATATGGATCTTGATTCTTAAAAAATGATTCAATTTTTGATTCAACATGTTTATTATTCTTCATGGGTTCACATGTTCTATCATTCATGAAATTGTCTACATTCACAAAGAGAAAATATTTATGATGTAGAAGTGGTTTCCTGGTAGATATTGAAGTTCTATGAGCACTAATAGGAATTGTCATGTTGACGGTAAATTATTAAAATTTTTTCCATACATTCTCTCATGGGAAGATTGTTAGTGAATTCTTTTTCTAAGATAACTGAGTGGAAAAGAGGTTGAAATATTTTAGAAACTTCATCCAATCATCCGAGAAATGGTAAGCTTCAAGAATTTGTTTTCATGTCAGGTCAAAACAAAAAGTTGATTAGATCCACCAGGTGGAAAGTAGTAAAACCATTCCACTATAATTACCTTACAATGATTCCATTTTAACAACCACATAACCATATTCATGTTCCACTCTAAGACTACACCACATGTTATGATAAAAGTTGTGATATGATCATTTAACATATTTCAATTCCATTTTGTCCTTTAGATTTTGGGAAAGTTTTTACTTGATCCTTTTGGTAATTCATGAAGTTAGGACCCAAAGCTAGCTAATCAATGTTTAATCCCCATGTTTTTTTAGCACAACCATTTGTTCCTCTTCTTATTCCTCTGGTGAGATGATATCTAATAGTTATTACATTTGATTCTCTAATTGGATCTTTGAAGTGGATTTTAAGGAACTTGTCTTGAATTTGTATGGGAACAAGTATGAAATCTTCTTGTTCTCATGACTCATACATAAGATTAATGAAAGGCTATAATTCCATACTACTTAATTTTCTTTATTGAATCTTCTTCTTGCAATTTTTTCTCAAAGCATTAGAAAGGAATGAATCTATTATTGGAATGTATATGTTGAATAGCATTACATCAGACCCATATTCTGGGTAGTTTTTGTACATTGTGATCATAATTTAAAAAAATTTGTATGTCATACTTTTAAATCACATGTAATTTTTTTAAACATTCTGGAGAAATTTTATGTTGAGTTGTGGAGCTCAATTACTTCATGTTTTAGCATGCATAATGGAAACTTGTTGGAAAATGACAATAACCGTCATCGGTTAGGCGTGTAACTGGCATCGGTCACCCATGCAAGTTGGAACAGGCAAGGGACGGAATTGACATCGGTTAGTGCTAACCGACATTGGTTACATGTGTGAGGAGTGTTTTAATTAACTCTCGGGAATTGGATTTCTATTTTTAGCAGTTGGAAGTATATTTAATCGAATGACAATTACATGACTAAGTGCCCTAAAGTCTATAAACGACTATATAAAGCAAAAAGCTAGGGTTTCAAAGGTAAATGATTAATCAAGAATTAGAAAGAACTTGCAAAGGCTGGTGTGAGAGAGAGAATTCTTGGTGATGAAGCAAAAAGCTTGAAGGAAAGAAAGTAATGTACATCTAAGAGGTGTGGAATATTATAAATCTTCATTGTATTATCTTGTCAAAGCTTTGGATAATAGATTGTCTTGTTTCTTGGTGGACATAACACACACTGGGTGAACTGTGTTAAATCATGGTATTGAGTTGTGTCTCTTGGTTTGTATATAATTCTTCTGGTAGAATATCCATGCTTTTATTTACATGTATGCTTAAGATCTGATATATTATCTATACAAGCGGTGTGCTAACCCCAACAACTAGAATTAGAGCTTTGTTTGGATGGTTTTGTGTGTTGATAGATTTACTCATAGAGGGTTTTCTGATTGAGTGTGAGCTACACCAATGACTAGAAGAAAAAAAATATAAGGTAGATAGAAGTTTGATAGACCCAAATTATCAATTATGGAAGATGTAAATTGAGGATTATCTGTATGAAGATATATTTATATTTACCATTGGATGAGAAGTCTAGACCTATGAAGATGGCTGATGAAGAATGGAATATTCTTGACAGAAAGGCTTTGGGATCTATAAGATTGAGCCTGGCAGCATCTCGTGGCTTCCAATATTACATAAGTGGCTTCTATGGTAGAGTTAATGAAATCGCTTGCTAATTTATATGAAAAACCTAGTGCTTCAAATAAATTTTATTTGATGAAGAAACTATTTAGTTCTAAGATGCATGAAGTTGGATCTGCATCTAGTCATTTGAATGATTTCTGATCTATTGTAAATTAGTTAAAATCAGGTTTCAATACCATTTTATGATGAAGTAAAATAAATTTTACTCTTATGTTCTTTTCTTGATAGTTGGGATAACTTGGTAATGGTTGTTAGTAATAAAACATTTGATAATAATATTTTAAAGTTTGATGATGTGGTTAGTATAATCTTGAATGAAGAAATTCACAAGAAGAGTAAAGAGGAATCATCATATGGAAATGCTTTGAATGTAGAAATCAGGGGCAGAAAAAAGGAGAGATCCAAGAGTAAGAGTAATGGGAAATCAAAGTCAAGGGATAGACAGATCTAAATCCAGAAGTAAGGGAATTACTTGTTGGAAATGTGGAAAGAGAGGACATGAAAAGAAATATTGTTAATCAAAGGATAAAGAGAACTAACAACTAGAAAAAGGTAAAGAAGTAAATCTTGCTACATTATAGGTAATGCAAGATGCTTTTATTCTTTCTTTAGATAATAGAATTGAATCATGGGTTTTAGATTCAAGAGCTTCTTTCCATGCAACCCCTAATAAGGGTTATTTCAGAAATTATGTCTAGGGCAATTTTGGACATGTTTATTTGGGTGATGATGAACCTTGCAGTATTACTGGTAAAGGGGAAGTCCATATAAAGTTACAGAATGGAAATGCATGGGTATTGAAAGATGTGAGGCATGTGCCAAGCCTCAAGAGGAATCTTATTTCTGACAGGGAAACTAGGTGAATCTGGTTACATGGTTACTTTTACAGGAGACTCTTGGAAAGTCACCAAGGGTGATTTTGTTGTGGCAAGAGGTAATAAGGTAGGAATGTTATATTTATCTACCTATATTACTGATTCATTTTTTGCATTATCTACTTCAGATTCAAATGCATGTATGTGGCATAATCTTTTTGGGCCATATGAGTCAAAAAGGAATGCAGATCTTAAAGGATAAGGGTAAGTTATCATATTTGAAAGATTTAAATCTTTATTTATGTGAGCATTGTATCTTTGGAAAGTAAAAGAGGGTGAGATTTCTCAAAGTTTGGGTAACTAAGGAGCAAAAATTAGAGCTTGTACACTCAGATGTGTGGGGACCAGCTCAGGTAGCTTCTCATGGAGGATCCCAATATTATGTTACTTTCATTGATGATGCAACAAGAAAGGTATGGGTTTATTGTATTAAACGTAAATATGATATTTTTGAAGACTTTTAAGATATGGAAATCCCTTGTTGAAAATGAATCAAATTCTAAGTTAAAGTGCCTTAGATCTGAAACTGGTGGTGAATATTGTAATAAGGCTTTAAATGATTATTGTTTAGTGAATGGAATACGTAGAGAAAGAATGGTTCCAAGAACACCACATGAGAATGGTGTTACAGAAAGAATGAATAGGAAAATCATGGAATGTGCTAGAAGTATGAGGATACATTCTGGATTTCCCTTACATTTTTGGACAGAAGTAGTTGATACAACAGTTTATTTGATTAACCGTGGGCCTTCATGTTCACTAGATGGAGGAATAATAGAGGAATAATGGACCATGGAAAAGAGGTAGATCTTTATTTTCTTAAATTTTTTGGTTTAAAAGCTTTTGTGCACATTGATAGAGAAAATAGAAAAAAGTTGGATGCAAAATCCAAGAGGTGCACTTTCTTTGGTTATGGATATGGTGATTTCAGTTTTTGTTTTTGGGATTTAGAGAATTCTAAAATTGTTAGGAGTCGTGATGTTGAATGGAATGAAAAGAGAATGTACATGGATCAAATTTTGGTACCTAAGGATGAGAAAATTGAGAATTTTATTGATGAAAATGAACTCTCGGGTTTTAAAGAAACACCTACAGAAATACACAGTAAAGATCAACATGCTTCATCACAAGAGGAGGTCAAATACATGACATGAGTGCCATATGCTTTAGCATTTGGAAGTCTCATGTATGCTATGGTTTGTACAAGACCAAACATTGCATAGGCAGTAGGAGTTGTGAGTAGATATATGGCTAATCCAGGTAAAGAGCATTGGAAAGCAGTCAAATGGATACTGAGGTATTTGAAAGGGGCATCTAGCATGCAGTTATGCTATGGAGGTTCGGATATTTCATTACATGGCTATGTTGATTCAGATATGGCTGAAGATCTAGATGGTAGGAGGAGCACTACTAGATATATTTTCACAGTAGGTGGAACGACAGTTAGCTAGATTTTGAGATTGCAGAAGGTTGTGGCTTTGTCTACTACAAAGCCTACCAAGGAGATGATATGGATGAGTAGGTTCATGGAAGAGTTGGGAAAGGAGCAAAGTAATTTTAAATTGTTCAGTGACAGTCATAGTGCAATTCATTTGGCAAAGAAATCAACATTTCATTCGAGAATGAAACACATTCAATTGAGATATCACTTCATACGACAGGTATTGGAGGATGGATAATTGAATCTGGAAAAGATTTATACAAACAAGAACCATGCGGATATGCTAACGAAGCCATTAGCAAAGGAGAAGTTGGAGCTAAACTCCAATTCTGTTGGTCTTCAAGTTTGAGACTTGAAGAGGAAGAAACAAAGCTTAGGAGGATCCAAGAATGGTGCTGTACAGGTATAGTGTGCAGTAATTAATCTCCAAGAGGGAGATTGTTGAGTATGAAGCTAAATTACTCATGTTTTAGCATGCAAATAGAACTTGCTGGAAGTTGACAGTAACCGACATCGGTTAGAGTGTGACCGGCATCGGTCAGGGCAAGTTGGAACCTGGTGATGGTTGGGAAGAACCGACATCGATTACTTGTGTGACGAGTTTTTAATTAACTCTCGGGATTTATTTCTATTTTTAGCGTTGGAATAGATTTAATGAATGTAATTGCATGGCTAAGTGCCCTAAAGTCTTAAATGACTTTTTAAAGCATAAAGCTAGGGTTTAGAGTAGAAGATTGATCATAATTACAAGATAATTGTGTAAGAGAGAATTCTTTGTGAAGAATCAAAAAGCTTGAAGGAAGAAAGTACTAAACATCTGAGAAGTGTAGAAGATTGTAAATCTTCATTGTATATCTTGTCAAAGCTTTGGATAATAGATTGGCTTGTTTCTTGGTGGACGTAGCCCACACTGGGTGAACCACATTAAATCTAGTGTTGATTTATGTCTCTTGTTTTGTATAATTCTTCTGGTAGAATATCCACTTTTATTTGCATGTATGCTTAGATTTGATATATTGTCTGTATAACCGGTGTGTTAACCCCAACATTTTAAGGGGGCACAAAGGGAAAATATTCCCTAGTGGAGTCGCAAAAAACTGCTGGTGAAATACTTTGTTGCAATGTAGATTATTTGTTTTCACCAACATTCATAGGGTTAAGCCCCTCCTTATTGAGTATGACGAGGCTCCCATTATTTAATGTAAACTAACTAAAATTGTGGGATGGCTGTTAGGATGAGGATCACGTAGGAGTACTCCATTAAACCTGTGGAAAAGTGCTTGTACCATGTACAAGGGAGGAATTAGTTTGGAGAGAGGTAAAGGGAAGTAGTAGAAATAAGGAGAGAGGGGTAACATCATGATTAAGCACTTAAATTTTTTCACCAACAGTAACCATAGTAGGTCCACATTCAATAGAAGAAAATAACCATGTAAGAAAAGTAAGACTAATAAATTAGAGACATAAAGTTATATGAATTCATTAATGGAAACAAAGTTACTTCTTAGTTTTACAAGATAAAAATTCTTCAAAAGTAGGTTCATGGAAGAGTATTGGAAGCAAAAATACTGGGGGGGTGAATCAGTGGGCCCTAGAAACTTTGTTTCACAAACACTTTAGCATTCATCAATTATCAATTCATCTTAATCATTAACCATTAACCACACATTCACCAAGAATCATAATCAAACATGAGTAATGAGAACATAAGAACACATAATATAACTAGGAAATATTAGAATAGAATAAAACCCACTGAAAAAAATCTTTATTACATCAATGAATCAAATTTATTTGAGTACCAACCAAACAAGGAGCAACGACCCCTAAGTTTAGTGAGGCACCAACCCCATAAGGAGAACCAACCCCTAGATTTAGTAATCATCAGCACCAACCCTACATTTAGAGGCACCAACATGGAGGCCCCTATATGAACTCATCACCAAATCAACCACCTAAATTTATTTTTCACCTCTGGAATGTTTTCCCAACAACTGATGATGACACTTATTTATCTCTCCTTCCTTTAATCTTCTCCAAATCTACCTTCTTTGCTAACTCACTCAAGAAATTCCTCTCCAAGATGATTAGGTCTAATGACCTACCTATCCAACAACATCACAATCTCTAGAAAATCATAAACAAATCTCTTCCCTCTCTTAATGGTCACAATACCTCCTTCACCTCTTCAAACTTCCCTCTTAGTTGCACTTTCTCATCATCTCTCTTACTAACAACATAAGCCTTCAGAACTTGCATATATACATGATTAATCATCATAACATACCTATAGTTCATCCATCATAAGGAAAATACACTAAAAACAACATGAATACATCATAATAAACTATTAATAATCCACTTAAGGTCAGAAATAACATAAGCAAACTCAAATCCTTCATTAGGACACAAATAGGTCTAATACACTAAAACAATTCCCTCTCGCCAAATCTGAGTCCTCTTGAGCCTACATGACCTTCACCAAACATTCTAAAACATATTATAAATGTTGTATAAGTCTACTCCATATATCCTAAAATAATATTCATACACTTTGAACCTCCATATCATGCAATGACACCACCATTAGGAACAACTCTCCTCACTAGGTCTGTGACCTACAAAACTAGTCCTCAAAGATGAAGTTGAAACACTCATCAAAATACCTCAATCATGTAAATATGACATATGAACATAAAATATTCATGATCTCACAGGGTCATCACTAAATTCATTAAGACATCACTAACTTGGATTGTAAGATTTGAAGAACAACTTTGCAACTAAGACCACCAAAACTATCAAAAACTACCCCAAAAACTAGTCTTGCAAGATAGAATTCCACAAGACCTCCATAAGGATAAACCATTTATCTAAAACCAATGTATAAATGAAGACATAGATTCCATAATTCCTCAAACAATGTATTTAATCAATAGGTCTAATGAAAAACTAATGAGATATATCAAATTCTTCATAAACTTGCAAATCTTATTGTGGGGTTCACACAGGGTCAAGACACATAACTACCACCTAGATAAATATGAAGGATCCTCTACAACCTCCAATAATAAAACTTTGATCAACCAGAATCACAGTGTTGTGAACAAGTAATATTCTCCATCACTGCTTAACTAGGGTTTAAGGATAGTTTTAGACCACCTTAGCTTCTTAATGATGGTTCATAAATATACTCCCACTTAATCTCTAAAATAATGCTTGGAATGTCATCTTAGGTCCATTCCTCTGACTACCGTGAAGAGATTTTATCCTTCCATGCAGACTTCACATGTGCCAATGAGCATCAAACATACCTTGAAGCTTTTTTTCCCAATTTCTAAGAACTCGGTAGAGGTAAAAATCAATTTATCATACACATACCTTCAAACCAACACCTGAAAATTTTCCCACACCTCTAGAAAAACCTAAAATACCTTTCCTAATTCTCACCTTTGCATCTCCATGCTGGAATAAGACTTTCTCACCTCATTTGCCAACTAGGGATTAAGAATATCTAATATAGACCTATAAAACATGGATCCAAAACCCCTATACCTACACTCTAAGACACTTGTGAGTGTCTCTACACTTCATCCTCATGTTCCCCATGCTCTCATAATGCATAACCAACTCACTACATACATCTGTTTCACCTACTCCTTCATGTACACTAGGCCTACCTAACTAAGCATTTTGACCATGCTTGCACCATCCATGCTGACCTCCTCATGACTTCATCACTCTTTCCCACCTACAATATCCTTCAACACACTTCATGACATCACCACAACATCACCATAACACCTCTACATCACTCCTAAAAGATACCATACGGACACAATACACCTCATCAATGACATCAAGTTACTTCATCAAGCAATCTCAACACAACACATGACATCAAAAATGGACTGACACTATCAATCAACCTTCACGTTCCTTACTCCTTTTGACATTAATGACACATATTGAAATAAATGAAAACACCATTTTCCAATAATTCCCCCTTTGTCATTGATAGATAAACACATATGGAAAAAACATAGCTCATTCTCTCAAGCCATCAACTCATTCTCCCCCTTTTAACATTAATGAAAAAGTATCATGCCTGACAATAATCTTAGTTCTTCTTCTGTCATCACATTAGGATCATCATTTGGATTGGAAACATAAACCAAATCAAATAAGGTCAATTTAACCTCTTCATCTCTGTTTTGAATCATGTAACACTAGACTTACCCGCCAATGGGCTGAACATATTGAATCCCTCTTTCCTTGGCCTGATTGTAACACACATTCATATGAACTAATTCACTTCTTTAAAAGATTGACTAGAAATAATCTCTAATACTTATGTTGTCATTTACCAATCTTAATAACACATAGCTCCCCCTCATTGCCAAACAATAACAGAACACTCTTTCTTGAAATAAGATCTCAACACACACTGTAAATTATACATTTCATGTTCCCCCTTACTTAAAGAATACAAAAATGACCAATCATCCAAAGAAAATCTTATGCCAAAAGAACTCATTTCCCATATTTATTCAATTCTTAAAGATGTCAAAAACCTACCTTCTTAGCTCACATTGACCTCTTGACACCTAACATGATTCCAGAAACCCTAAAGACATGCTTTACACTTAAATTATCCTTGAAAATTCTAACAAAAAAATACTATCCTTTCTCATGCCAAACCAATACTTCCCAAATACATAACATAAACACAACAAGAACTTCAAAAAATGCATAATAGGCTTCTACTTTAAGCATATTCACCACACTATATTTCATGATAATTTATCATAAGATTCTTAGCTTATGGAAGTACTCTACTTACAAAAATCATTTATGAATAAAACAAGACCAATCTTCATCTTTGTAATCTCCCCCTGCAGCTTCTGGACTTCATCAACCTACAATTTTTTCTTATTTCACTAGCTTCCATATTGTTACCATCATTTTCAACTTTCCCATGACTATTTGGCACTATAAAAAACAAGACTGCAACAAAGGAATTTGAACCAAACCTGCCCTATGAATAAATACACAGTACTACAGAGATAACAACAAGCACCCAACACTTATGCAATCCTTATAATAACTCCATGTACATTGTAACACTAATGACTACTCATATTGACAACAACTTGACATATCATTCAAAAAATAGATCACATCACATCTTTATCATGAATGACCTTGTTTTAACATATCTATTCACAATCCCCTTAATAAAACTGCTTCAAAACCATATACTTCTCAAATGGATTAGATACCATTCTATACTATTTTCCTACACTTGGAGCTAAAATATTACTTTCTTAGCTCCCTCTGAGTCCTTGAATCCATTAATGATTTTTGGGTATAGAAATCACACCCAATTCCTTCCTAAGATGTTCAAAATATTCCTTTGGTAGCGGTTTGGTCCAAATATCAATAATTTGATCCTTAGTTGATAGATATTCAATCTTGACACTTTATTCATTCACTTGTCTCTCTTAGAAAATGATACCTGATAGGAATGTGTTTGGTCCTTGAATGCATGACAGGGTTCTTTGACAATCTTATTGCACTTGTGTTATAAAAAAATAGGAATGGGACTATCATACACTACCTTGTAGTCTTTTAGGGTCTGTTTCATCCAGAGCACTTGAGTACAACATGAAACAATTGTAACATAATTAAATTCATAGGTAGATAAAGCTATTGAACGCTTACTTCTTGTTTGAACATGAAACTAGGTAGTGTCATAGGAAAAAATCCCCACCACTAGTGGTTTTCCTATCATCTTGACTTCTTACCTAGTCAACATTAGTATAAGTTTCCATATCAAAACCTTTTCTTCTTGGATACCACAATCCCTAATCCATAGTCCATTTGAGATATCTACAAAATCCTCTTGACTATTTACAAGTGAAGGTCCTTTGGATCATATTGAAATCTTCCCTACAAGTCCTACTACTTGCATAATATCAGACCTAGAAGCAGTGGAAATACAAGAAACATCCAATCATAGACCTATATATTATTTGATCCACTTTTGGTGATTCATATTCTTTTCTTAGCTTACACCCTGTAATTATAGGTGTACTAACATGCCTGTTATCCTCCATTCCAAAAAAAATCAACATTTCTCTTATATAATTTAATTGTGAAATGAAAATATATTTTTCTTGATTGAATGATATGCAAACCAAGAAAAAATGACATCTCTCCTAGCATAGACATCTCAAACTCCTTCATTACATCAAAAAACTCCTTGGTCATGTTTTCATTGTCTCCTCTAAAGATGATGTCATCTACATAAACCACTACTATCAATTGATGGTATCCTTCTTTCTTTATGTATAAATTACTATCTGTCTTCTCCTCTTTTGAAACCTTTGTCTAAAAGATATCTATCCAATCTAACATACCAAGCCCTAGGGGCCTATTTTAGACCTTAGAGAGCATTTTTCAATTTACAAACATAGTTTTGATCATTTGTAAATAAAAAACCTTTAGGTTGCTCTATATATACTTCCTCTTCCAAATTAACATTCAGGAAAGCTGATTTTACATCCATCTGGTATACTTTGAATCCCTTGAAACATGCATAGGCCAAAAATAGTCTTATAACCTCCATTCTTGCTACAGGAGAAAATGTCTCTTCAAAGTCTACTCATTCTACATATGTATAACCTTTGCATACCAATATAGCTTTATTTCTAGCAACTTCTTCATTTTCATTCAACTTGTTTCTAAACACCCATTTAGTGCCAATGACATTTTTGTTTTTAGGCCTAGGAAATAGTTCCCAAGTCTCTTTTTTCTCTATTTTATCTAATTCTTCATTCATGACACTCACCCAAAACTCATCTTTACTTGCTTCTTAAATGATTTTAAGTTCAATTTTAGATAACATAGCAGTATTTCCTTGATTCATATTACTTACCGGTCTTCTTCTTGTTTACACACCAACTTCCTTGTTGCCAAGAATATGAGTCTTAGGATGATCCTTTTGAATTTGTCTTAAAGGGCCTCTTATTTCTTGTCTCTCCTCAGATCCCCTCTTCTTCTCCATCTGATTCTATGAATTCTTCCTTATTTTGGGATTTCACATTCTGTGGAGCATTCTTTGACCTTCTTGAGTATGTCTCATCAACTTTGACATTTGTGTTTTCTACTATCTTTTGTAGTCTCTTGTTATAACACCTTTAAGCCAAGATTACACCTGAATAACCCCAAAAAATATCTTCATCAGCTCTTGAGTAAAATTTTCCTAGATCTTCTTCATCTCTCTTGATGAAACACTTACTCCCAAATAGACTAAGGTGTTCTAAATTGGAAAATATTCCTTTCCATAGCTCATAAGGAGTATGATTATTTTTAACCCTGATTCGACCTCTATTTAAGATATATATAGTTGTGTTTATTAACTCTCTCTAAAATCTATTAGATAGTTTTGACTCATTCAACATAGTCCTTGTCATTTCTCAGACAACCCCATTTTTCCTTTCAACTACCCCATTCTGTTAGGGTGTCCTAATAGCTGAAAATTGTCTTCTAATAATGTGTTCTTCACAATAATCATCAAATGCATTAGAACAAAACTCACCTCCTCTATCAGACCTTAGAAATTTGATATTCACATCCTTCTCATTATCAACCAATTTGAACTTTTCAAGTGCCTCTAATTTTTCCTTTAAGAAGGCCACCCAAGTCATTCTTATGTAATCATCTATAAACAACATGAAATAACTCTCTCTTTGAATACTTTGAACCCTAGTAGGTCCACATAGATCAACATGTATCAACTCTAGAGGTCCTAAGGTGGTATATTCCTTGGATTTGAACTTCCTCATAGTTTGATTTCCATGTTGACATGATTTGCACAATGTACTTGTAGGTTTGTTGATTTTGGGCATGTTCCTTACACACTTTTTGGAACTGATCTTGACCAAATTGTCAAAATTCAGATGCCCCACATTTATAGGCCATAGCCACCCTTCATCACCCTTCTTCATGAAGCAATTCTCTTTCTTAATTTCATTAAAGATGTACATGTTGTTTACAATCCTTTTACCCTTAAAAACCAACTCTTATGTCTTGACTTTTCTTATGTCACATCCTTTGATATGAAATGTTAATGTGTTCCCTTGACTACACATCTGACCCACACTAAGAAAATTGTGTTTCAACCCTTATACATACAAAACATTTTTTGTCAAGTTCTTTCCATTATCCAAAATCAAAGAACCTTTGCTAACTATTTTGGCAGAATGTATTGTCACCAAACCTTACTGATCCTACTAAATTCTCCTTCAATGAGATGAATTTACTTTTATTTCCTATCATGTGACCTGAACATCCACTATCAATGTACCAAATCATGTCCTCATTTTGAGTATGAAATGTAGTTTTGAACAATTAAGGCTTCTTCTTCACTCTTCATCAATGTACTATACATAGTGCATTCTTCTTCTTTGGCTTGTACATCTTCTAGATGATTCATGATGATTTCTACATCCTTCTTATCTCATTTAAAAATGATTTCAGTTAAGAACCCTACATGATCCTTTAGTAATTTGATCAAAACCCTCCATAACTAATCCATTATGTGCTTCAGGAACCACCTCAAGTTGTTAAGCTTACTTCAGAGGCCCTACTCTAATACCAATTTTTGGAAGCACAACCACTAGGTGGGGGATTGAATCAGTGGGCCCTAAAAAATTTTTTTCACAAACACTTTAGCATTCATCACTTATCAATTCAACTTAACCATTAACCATGAACCATGCATTCACCAAGAAATCATAACCATAGATGAGAAATGAGAACACAAGAACACTAAATATAAGTGGGAAACCCTAAAAGGGAAGAAAACCCACTGAAACAAAGCTTTATTACATCAATGAATAGTTGAAGCACCAACCTAATAAGGAACACCAACCCCTAGTTTAGTGAGGCACTAACCCCACAAGGAGCACCAACCCTTATATTTAGTAGAGCACCAACCCTACATGGAGGCACCAACCCCCTAGATGACTCAACACGAACTCATCCACCTAATTTTTTTTTCACCTCTGGAATGTTTCCCCAATAACTGATGATGACACTCATTTAGTTCTCCTTCCTTAATCTTCTCAAAATATGCCTTCTTTGTCTAACTCACTCAAGAACTTCTTCTCCAAGCTTGATTAGGTCTATCTAACCTATCTATCCAATAGTAACACACTCTATAGAACATCATGACATACTCTCTTCCATATCTAAATGAGTCACAAATACCTCCTTCACCTCTTCAAACTTCCCTTTTACTTGCACTTTCTCATACTCACTCAACTATTACAAATAAGCCTAAGAAATTGCTTATATACATGACTTAAGCTCATACATCATCTAGGTCATCCATCATAGGGTAATTACACTTAAAAAAACATGAAAAATCATGAATACATCATACAAAATACCACTTAGGTCGGAAATAGCATCTACAAGCTCAAATTCTTCATTAGGACACAAGTAGGCCTAATACACAAAAAACTCCTTTGCCAAAAATTCAAGTCTTCTTGAGCTAACATGACATTCATCTAAACATTCTGAAACATACTTATAAATGTTGTTATAAGTCCAATCCATGCCTTCTATAAGATTGCATCATCATGCAACTCTAGATCATACAATGACACCACAATTAGGAACAACTCTTCTCACTAGGTCTATGACCTACAAAAAGAGTCCTCAAAGATGAAGCTCAAAATAGTACCAAAAAACACCTCAACCATGCAAGTATGATGTATGAATGGAAATATTATGACTTTAGGGTCATCACTAGATGCATAAAGACCTCATCACTTGGATTGTAAGTGCCCAAAAACACCTTTGTAACTAAGACCACCAAAACTATCAGAAATTGACCCAAAACCAGTCATGCAAATAATGACTTCCAAAGACCTCCAAAGGGATCAACCATGATCTGAAACCACTCATACACATGAATAATGACTTCAATACTTCCTCAAGCATGCATTTAATCATGTTTTCTAGTGCAAACTTAAGAGCAATATCAACTTCTTTCAAAACTTAACAGATTACTATGGGGTCACATACTATCAAGATACCTAAATACCACCCAGAATAAACCTAAAGGATTCCTATACAACCTTCAATCACTAATACTTGGTCAACCAATCCATTATAGGCTACTTTGATCAAGATCTTCTCCATCACTGCTGAACTAGGGTTTAAGGAGGGTTTTAGACCACCTTAGAATTTTAATGATTGTTCATAAAGCTCTGCCCCTTAGTATCTAAACTAATGCTTGTAATGTCATCTTAGGAACCTTCCTCAACTACCCTGAAGAGCTCATCCTCTCATGAAAACTTCACACGTTCTAATGAGCATCAAACATACTATCTCGAGCTTGGTTTCTCAATTTTGTGAACTCAATAGAGGTAAAAATCACTTTTCATGCACATACCTACGAAACCAACACCTAAAATGTTTCCCACATCACTGGAGAAACCTACTACACCTTTCCTAATGCTCTTCTTTGCATCTCCAAGTTTAAAATTTCTCTGATCAGAGGGATTTTTTTAGTGGCAAATATTCATAATATGGCAAAAATTCTATTTTACGAAAAATTTGAAAAGGTAAATTTTTCAAAATAGGTCAGTGACTTATTCACCTAAAATTTACAGTATAATTGTTTTAGGGGTTGGATTTTCCTATCCTTGAAAACATATCCTATATAAACCTAGGTGATTCACCAGGTAGTATACTAGTAACTTACCACTAGCTTACTGAGGTACTAACATATCAAGTAGTGTGAACTTACGAAGGATCAATACACAAAGTGTAGATCAGATTTGTAGTCAGGTGAAAATCCTAAACCACTGACACTTGATAAGATATATTTACTGACGAGTGAGAAGGGATATTTGTTGATGCATGACAAGGGTATTCTGCTGATGCATGACAAGGGTTATCTGTTGATGCATGACAATATTTTTTTGCTGACACGTGATAAGGGTATTCTGCTGACGTATGACAACCGTATAGTTCCATGCTAACACGTGAGAAGATTTTTCTGTTGATGCATGACAAACAGTTCTCTGCTGACATATAACAATGGTTCTCTACTGACACACGATAAGGATCTTATCTTGATCCACGACATGAGTCTATTGACACATGACACTCATGTTGTTGATGTATAATACAAACTTTATTAATGCACGACAAAGAAATAAGTCACGCATGACAAGGGTTAAACTTCACCATTTATAACAATGGAAGTTGCTAGTGCTCAAAAGACCCAAAAAATAACAAAAAAATCTCTGAAGTCCCTGTTCAAGTCTTTTGGAAACTCTGTTGCTACAGATACCCCAACCACCAACACCCATACAACTGCCACTAGAATCAATCATAATACAAACTATATGGAAGGTATTATTGAAGTTGAAATGCATTATATACAGTATGAACCAAATGCCACCTATGATGATACCATGTCAGAGCTTGAAGATATTCCTGTTGAGATGCAACTAGGAGTGCATAAAGATATCTCAAATACAAATACTTAGAAAAATGTAACACAACAATCAAATGAAAATTCTTATTTATAAAAGAGGAAACCAGATGATTGTGATATTCCTCAAAATTCTGCTCGTAAAAGTAAAACATTGAAAACGAACAAGAATATGTGGACACTTGGGAGGACATACAAGTTTGAGTGGGTTTCCGAATTTCCTTTTATCGAACCTATATAACCAGCTAATTCAGATGATATCCCATCTAAATGTACATGTACAATATGTTAGTGGAAATTGGGAAAGCAACAAAAAATGCAACTGAAGCTAGACATAATTGAAAAACAATGTGGAAAACAATATTTGACTGTAATAGGGGAGGATGGCCAGAAAATAAAAAACACACAAGTGGAAAACTAAAAAAGAATACATGCATGTTAAACACACAGCAAAGTAGAAAAGATAGACATCTCGTGGAAAATGGCGGAACAATCACATAACAAATTGGTAAGATGAATCAATCAAATTTGCATGCTAAAATGATACAGTTCTCTAATTTATTCCACATCCTTAAGAAAGGAAGAATGATTTCAGATTTCCTTGATTTCAAAGTTTTGTATCAATATGATGGAATGCACAACATTCCTTAGTCTCATTGGTTAGACAACAGTGCGTTGGAAATGGCTAAATGCCTTGCAATGATAAAGAAGGAAGATTTGAAAGGGAGTGTAAAAATACAAAGTTTATCTCTCTATCAATTGATGAAGTGAAAATAGTTAAAAACACTGTATGGATATGTATCAACATTTATACTTTAAAAAATCATATAAGGACACCACATCTATTGGGTGTTCAAAAAATGGTTGAAAATTGCAATGTCGAAAACCTATATAAAATAATTGTTTCTCATTTGAAAGGTATTAATGGCATGACTGATTATGAAATTACTATGAATTTGGCATGCATTGGAGCAGATGGTGCATTGGTCATACAGGGTCACTGAACCGGGATGTGTGTTCGATTGTAAACGATAATTGCCCCTTATATGCTAGCAATTCACTGTATGGCTCATAGAATGAATTTAGCATATAAAATAGTTATCAACTATGAAAATGTTGTTAAAGTAGAAGAACTTATAAGAGAAATTTATGCTTATATGGCAAGCAGCCCAAAGTGATTTCTTGAATTTCAAAATTTGTGATTGGAATTACATATGGCAAAAAAAAATCTGAAGGATGTTGAGATAAGGTGGATTTCTTTATATGATCCTGCATGCAGAATTTGTGAGGAGTATCCATAATTAGTTGGTTTCATACACAAATATCGTCATGATGTTGACATGGCAAGGGAATTCTTATTCCATTTAACTTATTTGGAAACATTGCTTACATTGGTTGACATTCTTCCAATGTTGAAGGAGATCAATACATTGATGAAGCATGCACAAGAAAAATTAATCTATATTGTTGATTTTATACATATGAGAAAAATGGTATGTCAAAGTCTTGATGCCTTGTACACTTCCCTAGATAGTTTTGATACACCTATTTTCGATAACTGGAAATTTCTATTGGATCTTAAGAATCCCAATAATTATTTGAGATTTAATATCCATGATCACCTCTGTATCAATGTTAATGGGAGAGAGATACCACTGTAATTTTGTAAAAACGTTAAGATATTACATGATCAGAAAGAGATGTGACACGTAATCTATTTGATTATGTTATAGTTGAAACAAGAATAAAACTTAAAATCCTTATCATCAGAAATTAGAGAATGTTTCAGCAAAGATAAAATTCTTGAAGCTATGGCTATGATGAATCCAATTTTTTTGAATACTGAAGGTGGTCATGCAAATTTTGTAAGTGAGATTTTCCATAAATCCATGGGTACAATAATGGATCATTTCACCTAGACGTCAGAGGTCAAGGGTATCAAAATCAAAGGTATACTAAATATTGATTTAATAAAGTCTCAATCAATTGATTTTGCAACGACAATGAGGTCAGAGTATAAACTGTTAGAAGAAACCTCCGAGAGTGGTGTTATTACAAGGCTCTGGTGAAAAATCTACCAAAGTAGTGTGTTACAAGAAGACATTAGTGAATATTTTTGATTATATGAGTTGTGCCAAATAATGATTTTGGGATCTGTGGAGGATAAAAGGGTTTTCAGTGCTTTATCTTTTATATAATCAAAACTGAGAAATAAGTTGGATAAGAATATTGAAAGTTACATGAGGTGTTATGTTTGTCACTACTCCCTGGAAACATTTCCTTTTGATAGAGAAATTACACATTAGAACTCCCTTTCTGAAAGAAGAGGTGTAAATAATATAGCTATAAGTTCAAATGTTCTCAATGATGAGACTGGAATTGGTGCATCATCAAACTCCGCGATGAGAATATTGATGACTATGAAGAATCTATTGAAAAGTGATTGTTTTAGCTTTAAATAGGTATCATACCGACCTTACTTTTATTTTTTTCACCATACATTTTAACTGTTGTTATTTATTTAATTTCATATTAATAGATTCAAATATAATTGTTTATAGTTAGATGTAATACAATTGTAATTCTGTAGATGCAAATATTGACTATGAGGAGACTTTTTAACATTTTTTATTTCAACTCTAGTTATCATTGAAGATGTTACATGCATATATATTTACATTTATTTAAATATAATTATTTATAAAAAATCTATTTTATGTAATTGGTATTTTGGATTTTTCAAATTGCTTTGATGTTGTGTTTTTGACATGCATTTTTGAAATACTAATTTACAAGGCCTTCAAAGTTCAAATATACATATTCTACCACTCTTAGTCTCTTCAGACTTCCAGTTGATCCGCTCCAGTCATTGTTGACTGAGAATTGCATTCTTGACACTTGTGTCATTGTCGACATGCACAGGTTCTGGTTTGCTTTAATTTTTTTAGGTCAGATTTGTATTTTAATTTATCAGATATCTTCATTGCACTGATGTTTCTATCTCTTCCTTCATCTGCTCAATCAATATTTCATATTTTCTTTATTGAAAACGTGGGTTGACATCCGTATAAGGAAGCTCTCACTTCTCAGGATTAACATTGTCAAACAACTCACCCATATATATACTAATCCATTTTTTGTGTTGAGTTATCTGGATTCTAAGGTCATATAGCTTGCTGCGAAGGATGATTTCTCATTTTTCTTCCATATGCTTTGTCACCCATCTAGAAGACTAGAGGTACGTTAAACCCTATAATAGCTGGAGTTTTAACAATAATGTTTAATTTTGTTTGGTATTTGCAAAATGCTTTGATGTAGTGTTTGTGGCATGCATTTTTGGAATAATTATTTTTAAATATCGTAATTAGATGTAAATAAAAAAACTTTCAACAATTAAAGAAAATGCATTCCATGAGAAGAAACTGAAACATGCAATTAGAGGTAATGTGAAGAAACCTAGTACGAAGTTCAAATTTTACAAGTAGAGAGAAGAATATTTTAATAAGGAAAAACTGTTACAAAGGTAATGTGAAGAAACTTGTTACAAAGTTTTAATTTTACAAGTAGAGAGATGAACGTTTTACTGTATTAAGTGGAAGAGAATCATTACATGAAATATTGAATGTAATCGGGTCATGTGAAATCATAAATGAGGTAGTCAAATTACATGTAAAAAATGATATTCCCAACAAACATTGCATTATAAATAACTAATTTTTTTTCATTAAAGAAAATGCATTACAAAAATATTTTAATATCAACACATAATGAAAAACTATAATGTGATTCTTCCTAAGGATTTTTAGAAGGTTTACAAGTAAAGAGAAGAAGATTTTGAGAAGGTTTAAATGTGAAGAAACCTGATACAAAGTTCAAATTTTACAAGTAGAGAGAAGAAGATTTTCAGAAGGTTTAGATGTGAAAAAACCTGATACAAATTTTGAGTTTTACAAGTAGAGAGAAGAAGATTTTCAAAAGGTTTAAATGCCAAAAATCCTGATACAGAGTTCAAATTTTACAAGTATAGAGAAGAATATTTTCAGAAGGTTTAAATGTGAAGAAATTTGATACAAAGTTTGAATTTTACAATAAGAGAGAAGAAGGTTTTACTATATTAAGTGCAATAAAATCAATAATGTCTAAAGCAATCTATCACATCTCATCAATGTCATACCACATTCTAAATTTTCTTAAAACATAATCATTTAAATCCATTATTATCATCCAGGATCATTCTAGCAGCTACATCTATGTTCAAATACAAATCATCATCATCAATATCTATTCTAATGTCATCATCATTACAAGTAGAGAGAATAATATTTTGGTGTATTAACTAGAAGAGAAATAATAATGCCTAATGTTTAAATCCATTATCATCATCCATGAATCATGATTATCATCTATCACTATTATATTTGTAACCATCATAACCATATCAAACATAAACACCATCATATACAATCTAGAATTTCTATCTATAATATATAACAACATATAGAAATCCAGATTGCAACATAATACATGTAGAAAAATGAGATTACACGAAAAATAAAACCATTGCATCATATATTCAACTCTAAAAATTCTTCAAATTAAATAAATATTCAAGTTTCATAATCCAATATATTAAATATTTCAAGTTTCAAGTTCCCCACACCCACTGGACTTTTTGATCAATCATTAAGAGGTTCCCCCAGACCCACTGACACTTTCCTTTTTTAGTTTTTTTTAGTGACTTACCTGCCGCTTTTCCCAATGGCTTGCACTCCTACATTCTTTAATTCAATAATTCCATAACTAAAAAGATCCTCCACAACAATGTCTAGATTTTTTATGGTTGCTTCTTCTTCCTTTGAAGCATCTCTATGGGATGCTAAAGAACGATCTGCAGCTACCTTTGCCTTGAACAATATCTTTGGGTTGAATTCATTCTCTTTAATTATCTGCTTAAGTCTATTTTTTTGTTTGTTAACTAAAAAAATAGTTTCCTTCATCTTTATTGATCGGATAAAGTGTTCTTAGCGGTTTCCAAGTGAACTTGGAACACCTTATCTTGACTCTTTAAGTTTTCACATTTCAATTGCTAAAAGGAATGATAACCAGATCGTACCAAGACAAGAACACATATGCTAATCAAACACCACGATCAATAAGATGAAAGCAATTCACTAGAATAACTTTACATAAAACCTTTGCAAACAAATGAGCAGCAATATCATATATTATTATGGAACTCAATGAAATACAATGAGAATGGGCCTTGCTTATATAGGCAAGGAATAACAATCTAAGAACCAGTCAAGGTCGTAGATCAAGCCATAAATCAAGGAAAGAACTAGTCATCAAAGAACTAGTTAAGTCCATAGATTTATGAGAGAACTAGACATTAAGGATCTAGTCACATCATCAAGGAAAGAACTAGTCAATACCATAGATCAAGGAAAGAACTATACCTAACAACTAGATAATATCCCCCTAATATCTAAATAAATAAAAGGAAATATCCACACACATAAGTGGGTGAGGATAAATATAATAAAGGTAAATAAAGTACCTAGGTGAACATGAGCTAAGGTAAATACCTACTCTAACACCCCCCTCAAGTGAAGCTAGGGGAAAAAATAGAAGTGGCATGTCCACAATATGAGTCCCAAAAACTAGGCCTGATGAGGTACTCATGTACAATATATCCATGAAGAAATCTCGAACCAAAAGAAGGAAAGAATCCTACTATAAGGAAAGAGAAAGAAGAAGAAGAAGGAAGATGTTCTCACAAACACCCCCCAAGAACAAATTCCAAAACCCCAAGCATTCCACGCAACTCAAGGTAGCGAGGTGATGTAAAAGGCTTTGTAAAGATGTCTGCAACCTGCTGCTGAGTCAGAAGGTACTCCAAGCAAAGAACTCCATCCTGAATGTGCTTCCGAATGAAGTGGATGTGTATCTCAATATGCTTGGTCTGTTGGTGCTCAACTGGGTTGCGAGAAATGTGAATTGCACTTTGGTTGTCACACCAAAGTACAGTCGGTGAATCCTGTGGGAATCCAAACTCTGTCAATAACTGGCAAAGCCAAAGAATCTGCTGACTCACTGTAACTGCTGCCCTGTACTCTACCTCTGAAGATGAAAGTGCAATAGCCTGTTGCTTTTTGTACGCCCAAGCAACTGGAGAAGAACCAAGATAGAAAATGATATCCAGAAGTGGAACATCTGTCATCAATAGAACCTACCCAATCTGAATCTGTATACCCAACCAACTGAGTAGAACCCCTAGTGTAGTGTAGGCCAAAGTGGGAAGTGCCCTGTAAATAGCACAAAATCCTTTTAGCAGCCTATCAGTGACTACTATGAGGAGAATGTGCAAACTAAGATACAAGCCCTACTATAAATGAAATATCAGGGTGAGTATGGGTCAAGTACATGAGACTCCCAACAAACTACCTATACAACATAGGATCACAAAGTGGTGTGGTACATGTGGAAGTAAGAGTAACCCCAGACTGAAAAGGAGATGGACTTGGCTTGCAATCAGCCATATCAAAGTGCCAAAGAAGATCATGGGTGTACTTTTTGTTGACTCAAATGAATCCCTGAATCTATCTGAGAAATATGAAAACCAAGGAAATAATGCAATAACCCAAGATCTGTCATGTCAAACTATGTAGAAAGAGCCCTCTGAATACTCTGAATGTGGGAAGAAGAGCTGCCAGTAAGTAACAGATCATCAACATACAAGACAAGTATCACAATATCCTCACCAACATGTTGGAGATACACTGTATGATCAGAGTGGCAATGAACAAAACTAGTAGATAGAAGAAAAGAATCCATCTTCTCATACCAATCCCGAGGGGCTTGTTTGAGACCGTAGAGAGACCTTCGGAGCCTACAAACAAGAGAAGAATCCTGAACAAATCCAACTGGTTGCTCCATGTATATTTCCTCTTGTATATCTCCATGTAAGAAGGCACTCTTCACGTCCATCTAGTATACGGGCCACCCCTGTGATGTAACATAGCAAGTACAAGGTAGTACAAAATCCATCTTGGAAATGGGTGCAAAATTCTCAGAGTAATCAATACCTTCAACTTGTGAAAAACCCTTTGCAACAAGACGAGCCTTATACTTTTCAATGGACCCATCAACTATGTATTTGGTTCGGTATACCCACTTACACCTAACCATATTTCTTCCTTTAGGAAGAGATACCAAATCCCAAGTATGATTCTTCATCAAAGAAGAATACTTAGTTGCCATCGCATCATCCCACTCCTGTATCCCATGAGCCTTTGAAAAAGACTATGGATCCTTAGAAACTACCTGACACAAAAGTCCAGAACCTGTAGAATGTGTGTGATGATGCCTAGTGGGTGGAAGATCCTGTATGAAAGGTGTTGCCTCAGAAACTATAGTACGAGCCCACTTAGGCATAGTGACAACATCAGTGGGAATAAGATCCTCAATGACATCTATAACCTCCTCATCAATCTCCTCAAAGAAAGGATCCTCAGATGAGATGAATGAAGAAGGAGGCATGGAAGAAGATGAAGAATCATGAGGAGTGAAGCGCTCATCAAACTGAACATGTGTTCAAAAAATAACATCATGAGTATCAGGATCTAAAATTGATAAGCTCTCATGTCCTCACAATACCCTACAAAGATCAAGGGTTTGATCTTCTTATCCAAAGCTTTCCTTTTCTTCTTTGGCACAAAGGCCCAAACATGGCTCCCAAAGACTCAAAAAAATGAGACATCTGGCTTAGTGTTGGACCAAGCTTCCTCTAGAGTCAAATGCTCAAGTGCTCTATGTGGTGTGTGATTTTGAATGTAGTTAGCACAATTAACTGCTTCTACCCAATAGATAGGAGGTAAATCTCTAGAATGCATCATACAATTAGCCATTTCCTTCAAAGTTATATTCTTCTATTCTGCTAAGCCATTCTGTTGTGGAGTATGAGGAACAAAATGTTGGTGAATAATGCCTTGAGTTGCCAAAAAATTCAGAAAACTCATTGCTGAAGTACTCCCCCCATTATCAGTACGAAGGTTCTTTATGCAAACTAGAAGATTGTTTCTCGACCAAAGCCTTGAAGACTTTGAAGTGTGAAAAAACATCACTTTTGTACTTGAGAAAATAAACCCAAGTACGCCTCGAGAAATTATCAATAAAGGTAAGTGCATACTTAGCTCCATTGAAAGAGGGGGTAGGAAAAACCATCAAGTCACTATGCACAAGCTCAAGTGGTGAAGAAGCTCTCTTAGAAAAATTCTTAGGAAATGGATCTTGGTGTTGTTTCCCTAATGCATAGCCATGAGAAACTCCCTCAAGACAAGAAACTCTAGGAAGACCATCTACCATACCATGAGTGCTCAACTCCTTCAAATATCTATAATTAAGATGTCCAAATCTTTCATGCCAAAGCTTACTCTCTGAATCTGCATGAGAAACCAATCCTGTCCCTATAGAATAAGTTTCATCAAAACCCTCAAAGTGATATAGTCTAGAACTATGATCAACAATACCCTGAGCAACCAGTGAATAAGGCTCCAAAAAAGTTTGTACTTCTGCTCCATGTGGTGTAAAAGTCATTGTTTTTCCTTGACCAGAATGACAAATTTGATATACAGAAAGAAAATTTGTAGTGATGTTAGGAACATATAGTGCATCTTGGATATTGCCACCATCAAGTTGTATATCACCTTTTCCCTCAACATAAAGAAAGGAAGAATCTCCAACCTCAATTTTGGAAGTAGAACTCAAACCTAGAGAAACAAAAGACTCCTTGGAAGAATTCATGTGATGAGAAGCACTAGAATCTATAACCCAACTATCTGTAAGTGGTGACTGAGATCTCCCAACAACATTAAGTGCTTTTCCATGCTGATTAGAAGGAGGTGGAGTGGAGATAGAAATTTTTGTGTTTCTTGACTGCATCCTCTAAGGCTTGCATTCACTTATAACACCTATGTTCTTCATGACCACTACCCCCACAAAAAGAGCATGAAAGGCTAGACTTATTCTTGGATTTAGAAGACTCCTTGGGTTTAGAGTTGTTTTCTTTGGGTTTAGGAGCATTTTGAGATGGAGAAGGTGTGGATTTGGTTTTACTTTTTGGTTTTCCCTTGCCCTTAGGATTATATGCAACTAATTCCTTTTGAGAGGTGGAAGACTCAAGGTTAGACAATTTGGATTCTTCCCTAGTAAGTCTTTCACAAAATGTTTCTAAGTTAGGCATTTTGAATGTGTCACCTAAGGCATCCATGCTAGAGAAAAAGGTAGAAGAAAATATTTGAAATGGTCCTCTCAACTTGGATAGAATCAAGTAAACACACTCTTCATCTTTCTTATCTCTTCCACTCCCCTTCAACTGTGTCAACAAATGCTTGAACTTGGTAAGATAGTCTATAATTGTTGGAAAATCTTCAGGATTAAGAGAGGTGATCTCAATTTCAAGTTGCATGGCTCTCATATGATCCACCTTACTAAATAAATCCTCCAATTTCTCCCATATTTTGAAAGGAGAGTCACACTTTTTCAAATGAAACAAAAGATTGTCACTTACATAAGTTCCTATCAAACCCATACACTCATCAAATTTGCACTGGTACTGAAATTTCTCATATTCTCTAGTGAACACTGGCATTGGTTCTTCTGAAGAAGTTAAAGCCATAATCCTTTCCGCTTAATTATTGTTTCCATTCTTGGTTTCCATGTGTGGTAATTATGTGTTGTTAATGGCTCAACATGATCTAATGCAAAAGTAGATAAAGATGTCATCCTCAAAAAATCACCAAAAGAAATGCAAGAACCAAGCAATGCAACAAGACCCCCAAATAATGCAACAAGAGCCCCCCCAAATTTTGGCACTTTATAATGAGTGTGTGTTACAATATGACACTTTATAATTATAGTGTGATTCTCAAAATAAATATTTCCAATGGAAAGAGCATAAAAAAAAAGCACTTTTGCAAAAAATGACACTCAAAACCGAGTTACCGATCAAAAGATACAAGCTTTTCAATATTATGCTCTACTATTTATTTTAGTTGCCACTAAAATAGAATAAAATGCTCTTTCCTTCACCACACAAATAAAATGAAAGGGGGCTGGAGCATTAAGCACCTAATAGTAGGAATCACAAGCTTTAAGTCCTCATATGACCATACCATATGACCAGGGGCTAAGGATTTCAATGGGTGTAGCTCCACTTACTATTCGTGGACCCCTGCCGATAGAGGTTAATTCTAGAGTGTGTCTTTTTTTGAAACTATTCTAGGGTGTTCCATTGCCGTTTGTGAGAATGCTCACATCCAAATTGCTTCTTCTGGTAAAATGTATTATTTCTGGATCTCGTGAAAAAATGACCTTCGAAAAACCCAAAAATTGATTTTGCAGGGTTTCAGATTACTCTGCTAACATAATTGCAAGACTGTGCACAACACGTTCGTCTGACACACAAAAAAACCCGAAAATTGATTGCCTCTCAGAAATGGTCGAGTTTACAGTCAATCTTAGGGTTTTTCCACCTTCCTAATCCAATGGAAGCCTCTTGTTTTGCATAAAAATACATACAACAACAAAATACGAGCAAATCCCGAATATATGAATATATAAAGAATTTATTTGCAAAATAAAACTTACAGATGGATGTGTTGTCAAAATTTCACCCCCCCAGGGTAAATTTCGATAACATGCATCAAAAGTTGCAGAAAGGCAAATAGGTTGATCCAGGAAAAATCGTGAAAATCTGCTAAGTCCTAGTCCTAAGGAGCAATCGGGACATTTGGGACAGAAAATGCGCGGATCGGCCGAAAAGCCTCCAGGCGGCCCAAGTAGCAATCGGGACATCTGGGACAAAAGTACGCTGCGGGCGCGAAAAGCCGATCCGGCCGAAAGAGGGAAAAATTTGGCTAACTGCTGAGAGGGGCGCCTTTGGGACAAGCGGGCCCAAAAAGGCGGCGAACCGGCCGAACCGGGCAAAAGAGGTCGAAACAGTCCGAAGGCAATTGGGACGTCCGGGACAAAAAAGACGCGAACCGGCCGAACCGGGCGAAAAAAGGTCCGGCAGGGTCCGAGAACCAAATCAGACAGCCGGGCCAAAAAAGCGTGAACTCAGGCCGAAAAAGGTCAAAAAGGTCAAGAGGGTCCAAGTTTTAAAAGGGTCAGCCCGAGCCAACGAGAAGCTGGCCAACCGTGTCCTCACCGGGCGAAGAAATGTGTCCAGAGGGGTTGGAAAACCCGATGCAAATGGGAAAGCCGGGTTTCAAATGTCGGTGAAAGCACGGCGGAGAAACAAGCTGCGCAAGGACATGTCGGAGGGGTCGGAAAGCTGCCACGTGTCAACAAAGAGAAAATTTCAGATAAGTCAAAGCGGAAGCGGGTTTTCGGGAAAACACGAGCATCAAACCAATATGATCGAGCCACCTGTCCCATTTAAGGGCCCACGATGCAAATTTCATAGGAGAATCCCGCCAACCCGCACAGGCTGAGAGACCTTGCTCATCCAATCAGAGCACATGACACGTGTCATCAAGGTGGCAGAAGCGCGGGAAGGAAGCTTTTCAAAAAGCCATTTTCGCCTGTTCCGTGCCCTAAATCTTCAGTTCGCCATAATCTTTTGATCCAGAGCTCGGATTCGCACGTTCTTTATATCAATAGAAAGCTGGTGAAATTCTCTACACATTTCCAAGGTCAATCTTGTATTTTGGTTCAGTTTGGAGGATGAAAATCAAGAAAGACGCCTCTGGCGCGAAATAACAAACAGAAGTGATGCGTCAACAAACAATTTTAATGCAGCAGACAGCCCGCCGCTTCTGCTAGGCAGCCCGCCGTTTCGCCAGGATCCGCCGCTTCTGCCATGATGAGATGAGTTAAATGCATTCTGGAGGTGGTTGGGGCAGATTTCGAATTCCTCTCTCTTTTCTCTCTCATTCTTCCTATAAATTGTAAAGAGGGGCTTCTTTCTAACGGTTGGACATTTTTTGTTTTGCAACCCCTCCCTTCTCTCCTGCTTGCAAGAGAATTCGTGGAGTTTTCAAACCTCCCATATGGACTGTAATGCCACTGTTACCTCTTGGCCACTGCAATGTATTGAATCGATCCTTTGAGCAATATATATGTCTGTGATTGAATTTCAAATCCTCTCATGTATTCATTGTTGTCATTTTGATCTCTCATTGTATTTCGGTTACCTGTGCATGGTGTGGTATTGCATCTATATGGTCTGTGTTTATTTTTGCAAAGCTTATGTTCTTCATTCCTCGGTGCATCACCTCCGTAGCTTAGGTTTATTTATATGCATTTCTCTCTCCCTGTCTCCTTGGTAGTTAGTTTAGGATTTTTTGGGTAAACCTCTGCGTTTCATTGGTGCATCTGAACAGAGGAATAGGAACCAGCCTTTCTCTGGAGAATCCTTTCTCATTTTCAAGTCCCACACTTGGAGGAAGGATTCAATGTTATGCAATCACACTGGATGCCTAAGTGATCAACCTAGAAACTTGATCTGCATCCAGGGGTGCTGTGATTTTGCATCAACAGTTTTGGCACGCCCGGTGGGACCTAGAGGTCTCATTTTTATTGCAGCAAAGTTGATATGCATCTGCTGCAATTTTCTTGCTTAAAAAGAGCTATTATTTGCATATCTGGCGACTCCAAGGGGAAGAATCAACTGGTTTCAGCAATACAGGCCTAAAAGCTTATGAGAAGAATCACAAGGTCAAGAGTTGGAGAAGAAGAAGTGCTGTTTGAATACCTGCAATTATCTCCAAGAAGAAGGCAAAGAGGAAGAAGGATTCAAAGGTCTCCATCTCCACCAAACAGAACTCTCTCAACTCCTCCACCTGAGCAGGCCTTTCTTTCAATATACAAGGGTTTTAAGACCAATCAGAATGGCGCAACCAGTGAACCCCTATGTCAACTTCACAGGTAGCAGCCCACTTGCTCTCAATGCACAAAATCCAATCCCAGTTGCAGCATTGAAGAACATTCCATACTTCACTGGAGAAAATCAGACCACTCCTGGTGATCATGTCAAGGACATTGCTAACATTTGTGCAATCCATGAGATCGATGAGATGCAAGTAGCTGTCAAATTGCTGGCATCTTCATTCAAGGGGAAAGCATTGCAATGGTTTAGGAGCCTTGGAGCTGGCTCTATCACAAACTGGAATCAGACTATGTATTGCACTTCATGATCAATTTGGAGAGAAGGGAGACAACTTGTCTCTTTTGGAGCAGCTGACAACCATCAAGAGAGCCTCCAATGAGCAGCTAACTGACTTCAACTTCAGATTTCAAAGATCTTGGGATAGAATTCCAGTAGCAGTCAGGCCAACAACAGGAGGTGCTTTTCTATACTACCTTAAAGCTTTAAATTCTGATATTTCTATGTTGATTCAATCTATGGGAGGCACAACCATCCCTGCTGCATATAGTATTGCCATTAGAGCTGAAAATTGTCTGATTCAAGCTGGCAAGCTAGCTCCTAGGCCTCCAATGCCATTATATCCAAGTATAGAGAGCCCAAGTACTAGTCAAGCACCTGTCTTAGCTCCTATTCCCACTCCTAGGAATCAGAGTTCAAATGAAGCTTCCACTTCATCTCCAAGTGCCCCAAATGAGCTTCAAGAAGTCATGAAGCAACTGCAAAATTTAGGTAATGAGCTGGTCACACTCAAGAGACAGCAAGCTCAAGGTTTTAGACCTTCGTATCAGCCTCAAGCTCAACCTAATAGGCAGCCATATCAGCCTCAAAGACCACCTAATCCAGCTGCAAATATGAATCAAACAAGGCCTCCTGTCAATAGACCTTTCCAGCCCTATAATCCAAATGCCATATCTGCCTCTAAGGCATTAGTACCAGCACAAAATAATATGGCACAGGAGTACGACTGGTGTTACCCTTGCAATCTACCTCACAATCAGTCAGCATGTTTCAATGGTGCACTGAATCAGGCCTTGATGGTGCAAACCATTGGTGTTGCTCAAGATCCAAGCCAGGAGGAGAATCAACAGCAACAAACGCAACAAGAAGGACTCCCAACAGAGACCGCATTGGCCAATTGGCAGACGGAAGACTTCTGTGGAGTTAACCAACAGCCTTTTCAAGGCGTGGCTGCCAATACACGGTCAAAGAAGAGAAACATAGAAGAGGGACAACAGTTTAGTCCAGTTGTTTCTCAATCCACTCTCACACAACAAGGGGGCAGCAGAACAAATATAGCTCCAAATGCGCAAAATCAGCTTAAGGTACCTATTGCAGCAGCACATGCACATGTTCAAGCCCCAGAAAAGGTTTGTACCAAGTAAGGGGTTGCAAAAGGACAGTTCATCCCCTTTCAACATCATCGATCAAATGAAGAAGACACATGTGAACTTTTCCATGTGGGAATCACTGGCAATCCCAGGACAACTAGATTTATTGCAAGCTGCAATAACGAATTGGTCTGCCACAAATGTATCAAACCAGGGACATGAGAAAGTTCTCACTAATGCAGTGCAACATGATGGGGGGCAGACAAGGAAAAATTTGAAGCCTCCACCATTCTATGTTTCATTGATTGTTGGAAACCACTTGGTGCACAACTGCATGTTAGATTCAGGGGCCAGTAGTTCAGTGATGCCAAAGCAAATAGCTGATCAGCTGGGTTTGAAATATGAGCCAGTGCTGAAAGGAGTTGTACAGTTAGATGGAACGGCAGTAGGGACTGTTGGAGTCATCAAGGGGTTAAGCCTAACACTACATTCCTATCCTAATGTTACAGTTTTGCAAGATGTGTCTGTGATTGACCTTCCGCCACTCTTTGTGTTGTGTTTTTCAAGAGACTTCACTACGAAAATCGGTGGATATTTATCTGCAAATTGGTCACACATGATTTTTAGGACAAGGTACGGAGCCAAAGCAACAATCAGGTCAGAACCAATTGCAAATTTCCATATTGAGCCTTATGTACCGGGTCCTATCAATTCAAATTTCTCAGCCTTTGATCAGGAGGAATGTTCAAATGATCTAGAAGCAGGGACTAAGGTCGAAGGAATTCCTGATTTAACTTTGGATGAATGGGCAAACAAAAGTCATGAATTTGACCCATACAAGGAAATTGAAGAGTCTGAATTGGGCATGTATTGTATACACGAGGAAAGTTCACCCATTCTTGACATCATTCAGCCTGAGACAAAAAGATGAAAACAAAATTTGGAGATTATTCTTCGATGGTTCGAGAAGCAGACAAGGCGCTGGAGGTGGTGCAATGTTGATTTCTCCACAAGACATCAAGTATTATTCAGCTTTTCGTTTCCAATTTTCCTGTTCGAATAACACCGCTGAGTACGAGGCCTTGATCCATGGAATTCATTGGGCTAGGAAAAAGGGTATAAAGAACTTGCAGGTGTTTGGAGATAGTGAGCTAATTGTCAACCAAGTTAGAGGACTTCATGCTACAAAGAACGACTTGCTGAGGAGCTACAAGAATAGGGTATGGGACCTCATTGGGGATTTCGAAGCTTTCAACATTGTGTCCGTACCCAGGAAGAAAAATGAAGCTGCAGATAGGCTCGCAGCAGTTAGAGCGACGTTTGATGTGGTTGACAGCATCAGAAGGGAAAAAACACAGCCACACATCCGTGTGGTTGTGAGGCCAGCAGTTCCAGATAATAACACAAGCTGGCAGGTGTTTGAGAACGATCAACAGATCGTCAATTTCTTACAAGAAGAAGCTGAATTTTCAGCTAGAAATCAGGATAGGCTGGAGCAGCAATATGGGGATCAAGTAGTGCAACTATGGACAAACAAGCTCCCTAAGGGTTTGGTAACATTGGATTCTGTCTTCAACCCTAACGACCAGTTTCGTAAAGAAAAGGAAAACATACAGGTCAAGAGAGAAGATTCAGAGCCAATTCCGGTTGGGGAAGGCAAAACGCTTCAAATTGGCAAAGTGGCCACTGAACAGGAGAAATCAGATTTCATACAGCTATGTCAAGAATTTCCTTGACGTGTCTTCGCTTGGAGCTATGAAGACCTGAAGAGGTTTCAATCCCAGCTTAGCTCAACATACCATAGAATTGGATCCAGATGCTAAGCCCGTCAGGCAGAAGCAGAGACCAGTCAACCCTCACATTGAGCCTCTAATGAAGAAAGAGCTTAAACAAGCTGATAGAGGCAAGCATTATATTCCCTATTAAGCACTCAAGCTGGGTCGCGAACTTGGTTCCGGTCAGGAAGAAGAGCGGAGAAATCAGGTTGTGTGTAGACTTCCGAGACCTCAATAGAGCATCTCTCAAAGACCGTTACCCGCTTCCTTCAATGGAACAAATATTGCAAGTATTATCTGGTTCAGAGAGATTCTCTCTCCTAGATGGCTACTCAGGGTACAATCAAGTGATGGTGAAAGAAGATGACCAATTCAAGACGGCTTTCACCAACAAATGGGGGACTTATGCCTACAAGAAGATGCCATTTGGGCTATCAAATGCTGGAGCCACCTTCCAAAGGGCAATGGATATGGCATTTAAGGGGTTGATCAATAAAGTAGTTTTGATATATCTTGACGACATCACTGTATTCTCAAAAAATGCAGCAGATCACCTCTGTCATTTGAGGCAGGTATTTCAGAGAGTGTAGAAGATTTGGGGTATCATTGAATCCCAAAAAATGCATATTTTTGGCTCACGAGGGAAAGCTTCTAGGCCACATTGTTTCAAGGGAGGGGTTGACGATTGACCCAGAAAGAGTTGAAGCAATTCGAGCATTGCCATTGCCAAGTCACAAGAAGGCTCTTCAAAGCTTCTTGGGAAGGATCAATTTTGTCCGTAGATTTGTTCCAAATTTTGCTGCTCTTGTGAAGCCAATAACGCTGATGTTAAAGAAGAGCATGGCATTCAAGTGGACATCTGAAGGCAAGGCAAGTTTTGAGGCAATAAAAGAGGCTATATCTCAAGCTCCGACTCTCGTCAATCCAGACTTCTCCAAGGACTTCGTGCTATACGCCTTTGGTGGTGGAGAAACGATTTCTGCAATCCTGGCACAACAAAACAAAGAAGGATTAGAACAACCAGTTGCTTTCTTCAGTCAAGGCTTGGAGGAATACGAAACTAGGTACTCTTTCATTGAAAAGCATGTCCTTGCGGTAATCAGAAGTTTAAAGAAATTCAAGCACCTAGTCTCAAACAACAAGATCCAATTGTTAGTCTCTCATGCGGGAGTTAAGGACTTCCTTCTAAACAAGGATCTGAATGAGAAGCGTGCAGGATGGATAACTCGTGTCATGGAATATGACATCGAGATCAAGGTCACCAAACTAGTACGTGGGAAGGGACTATGCGAGCAGCTAGCCTTGAGTCAACAAGTTGAAACAGGTAATGAAAAAGACGCTGTCCTGCTATTACAAGATGATCAAAAATAGGAAAATGATGATGTGTCCACTCCCTGTTGGACTCAGAATATGATACATTTCCTACAGACAGGCATGTGCCCTCCAATAGATGAGCAAGGCAAAAAGAAGGTACTTCAGATTACAAGCAGTCCCTTATGTGCTTGTTGATGGTGTTTTGTTTAAAAAAGACATCAACAGTGTTCTATTGAGATGCATTGGGACAGGTCAGATTGAGAGGATCTTACAAGAGTTCCATGACTGGGGAGGCAGGAGGCCATTTCACCCCACGAGTAACAGCTCTCAAAATCATGAAAGCTGGTTACTATTGGCCTACTGTATTCAATGATTGCTACTCATGGGTTAAGAAATGCAAGAAATGTGCATTCTTCACAGGGAAAGGAAGGTTAGCAGCACTGCCCCTTCGTCCAATTTCAGTAGATCATCCATTCATGCAATGGGGATTGGACTTCATTGGAGTCATCAATCCCAATTCGAGTCAAGGCCACAAGTGGATTCTTACAGCGACAGACTATTTCACCAAGTGGACCGAAGCAAGTAGCGCTCAAAGAGGCAAGTGAGTCTAGTATACTAGACTTTTATGAAGGGATAGTAACCAGGTTCAGTGTGCTGGCCACCATCATATCAGATAATGCGTTAGCATTCATAGGTTCAAAAATTACAGAATGGGCTGTCAAGAATGGAATCTATTTGAGCACCTCTTCAAATTATTACCCGCAGGGTAATGGACAGGCAGAGTCCACAAACAAGAATTTTCTAAAAATCATCAGAAAGACTCTGGATGAAAATCAAAGAACATGGCATACAAGGCTAAAATCAGCGCTATGGACTGACAGAATAACACCAAAGAGGTCTACAGGTAATTCTCCCTACAAGTTGGTCTATGGGAGGGAGGCAGTATTGCCTATATCATTAGAATTGCCAGCCTTGGAGCTCATGAAGCAGCTTGAGTTATCTGAGTTCAAACCAATGGAGGTCAGGTATGCAGAATTGATGGAATTAGAAGAAATCAGAGAACATGCAGTTCAAATGATTGAAAAGGATCAGGCCGTAGTAAAAAGATGGTTTGATAAGAGAGCTAGAGCAAAGACCTTCCAGGAAGGGGACCTAGTTCTGAAATGGGATGCAGATCGGGCAAAACCAGGAAGGCATTCCAAGTTTGATGCCATCTGGAGTGGTCCCTACATGGTCACGGGATGCAAAAATAGTAATGCCTTCCAATTGTCTGCATTGGATGGAGAGGAACTTCAGATTCCGATTAACGGAATCTATCTTAAACATTGCTACTAAGAAAGGTTTTCCCTTGTAAATATTAGTTTAGATTTCCCTTAATTCCTCTAAGTGTGTATACACATTGTCCTGTTGTAGTTAGGTTTCTATTTCCCTAAGTGCTTTGGCACAGGTTTCGCTGCTCTCAGGTCATTTTCTACAGTTCAGAGTGTTGTTGGAGAAGAAGTTGTAGTATCAGGCTCGTTTCAGGTTATTGCTTATAACCCCATGCCCAATGGATCGCTAAAAGGCCACTGATCATTCTACCTAGCAGGCAGGTGACCCCACTGAGTCGTCAAAACTGTTGTCAAAATTTCACCCCCCCCAGGGTAAATTTCGATAACATGCATCAAAAGTTGCAGAAAGGCAAATAGGTCAATCCAGGAAAAATCATGAAAATCGGCTAAGTCCTAGTCCTAGGGGCAGTAAGGACATTTGGGACAAAAATGTGCGGATCAGCCGAAAAGCCTCCAGGCAGCCCAAGGAGCCAAATCGGGACATCTGGGACAAAAGTACGCGGCGGGCGCGAAAAGCCGATCCTGCCGAAAGAGAGAAAAAATGGCAACTAATTGCTGAGAGGGACAGTCTTTGGGACGTTTGGGTCCAAAAAAGACCCAAACCAGCCGGTTCGGCCAAAATCAGGTCCAGAGGCAGTCCAAAATCAAAGTGGGCCAACCGTGGAACAAAAATACCGTGAGACCGGGCGAACCGGGCGAAAAATGGGAATCCAGACAGTCCAAAAACAAATGGGACATCTGGGACAAATAGGCGCGAACCGGCCGGTTCGGCCGAAAAAGGTCCAGACAGTCCAAAAGAGCACTGTGCCAAATCGGGACAAAAAAGACGGCGAACGGGACACGGATCACGGGCGAAAAAGGTCCAAAGAGTCCAAATCAAATTGCGCCAACGTGTCATCGGCCAAATGAGCGCGAACAAGCTGAAGCCCATTTCGAAAAAGGATCCAGAGGTTTTTGTCCCAAATCGGTTTGGGACATCCGGGACAAAAAGACGCGAAGGGCGCGAAAGAGCCGGCAGGGCCGAGGACCAATCAGAAGCTGCCACGTATCCTCATAGGAGAAAAGGGCAGAAAGAGTCAAAGGGGGCGAGTTTTCGAGCACCGAGCCGAACCAATAGGATCGTGCCACGTGTCCCATTTAAGGGCCCACGAGGAAATTTCAAAGGAAAGCCCACCGAAAAGGCAGAGGAGAGAGAATTATTCAGCGAATCAGAGCCTGCCACGTGTCATCCAAGTCCGGCAGAGCGCAGGAAGAAATTCAAAAAATCCGCTTTCACCTGTTCCGTGCCCTAAATCTTCAGATCGACATAACTTTTGATCCAGAGCTCGGATTTACACGTTCTTTATATCAACGGAAAGCTTGTGAGATTTTCTACACGTCTCCAGGGTCAATCTTGCATTTTGGTTTAGTATGGAAGATGAAAATCAAGAAAGACTCCTCTGGCGTGAAATAACAAGCAGAAGTGATGCTCAACTAATAACTTTAATGCAGCAGACAGTTCGCCGCTTCTGCTAGGCAGCCCGCCGTTTTGCCAAGATCTGCCACTTCTGCATCATTATGAGATGAGTTAAGTGCATTCTGGAGGTGGTTGGGGCAGATTTCGAATTCCTCTCTCTTTTCTCTCTCATTCTTCCTATAAATTGTAAGGAGGGGCTTCTTTCTAAAGGTTGGACATGTCTTGTTTTGCAACCCCTCCCTTCTCTCCTGCTTGCAAGAGAATTCGTGGAGTTTTCAAGACTCCCACATAGACTGTAATGCTATTGTTGCCTCTTGGCCATTGCAATGTATTGAATCGATCCTTTGAGCAATATATATGTCTGTGATTGAATTTTAAATCCTCTCATGTATTCATTGTTGTCATTTTGATCTCTCATTGTATTTCGGTTACCTGTGCATAGTGTGGTATCGCATCTATATGGTCTGTGTTTATTTTGTTTCAAAGCTTATGTTCTTCATTCCTTGGTGCATCACTTCCGTAGTTTAGGTTTTATTTGTACGCATTTCTCTCTCCCTGTCTCCTTGGTAGTTAGGTTAGATTTTTGTGTGAACCTCTGCGTTTTATTGGTGCATCTGAACAGAGGAATAGGAACCAGCCTTTCTCTGGAGAATCCTTTCTCATTTTCAAGTCCCACACTTGGAGGAAGGATTCAATGTTATGCAATCACACTGGATACCTGGGTGATCAACCTAGAAACTTGATCTGCATCCAGGGGTGCTATGATTTTGCATCAACAGGATGTCAATAGTAATTTCCTACTCTGATACCATAAAAGGAATGATAACTAGATCGTACCAAGCCAAGAACACAAATGCTAATCAAACACCATGATCAATAAGATGAAAGTGATTCTCGAGAATAACTTTACATAAAAACTTTACAAATAAATGAGCAACAATATCATATATTATTATGGAACTCAATGAAATACAATGAGAATGGGCCTTGCTTATATAGGTAAGGAATAACAATCTAAGAACCAGTCAAGGTCGTAGATCAAGCCATAAATCATGGAAAGAACTAGTTAATTCTATAGATTTATGAGAGAACTAGACATCAAGGATCTAGTCAATACCATAAATCAAGGAAATAACTAGTCAATACCATATATCAAGGAAAGAACTATACCTAACAACTAGATAATATCCCCCCTAATATCTAATTAAATAAAAGGAAATATCCACACACATAAGTGGGCGCGGCTAAATACAATAAAGGTAAATAAAGTACCTAGGTGAACATGAGCTAAGGTAAATACCTACTCTAATAGAAAAAACATTGAGCTCAATTAAACATATTATTAAAATAAGAAATTAACAAAAAATATTGTTTCAAATTGATAACACTTACAACATCTCTATCTCTTTCCACATTTGTAATTACCACCAAATATTTGTCCTTTGACCATTTGTTGAAATAGGATTGGGCTTCAACACTAATAATTTCTAATTTATTCAAAACTTTATCTAAAAAAATGTCATTAGAACTATTCTTATATGTGACAGTCCCACCTTTTTCTTGGTTGAGTAAGGCCTTGATCTTGGCAGGTCGATTTTGGACTGTAGCATATAAACTGTCCCTTTGTCAATGGTTATCATTACAAATTTTTATCTCGTTGATTAATACTTTTTCCCTTCACTCCAATTCTATGAGATGACTTATATGAGGCATAATAAAATATTTGATATGGGCTTCACAATCATAACTAATAAAGCTCTCCAAAGGAAATGATAACACATGTTCACTATCTTTAGTTGAAGAGTATGCTGCCAATGTAGAGGTATGGAGGATTTTGAGTCAAGCAATGTTTGTTGCCTCTTTTTACCTCTAGGTGCCCTGATCCTATTTGTGATAAAATAAAATAATATTAAAATTGTATGTGATAAAAATTAAAAAGAGATGAGAAATTTATATGTATTAATGTTAAATAAAGTACATCAAAATGGAAATATACCCGCGGGTCTTGAATCATATCGCATGTGTTAAAAAAACCTGTTGGGTCATTGCTATCAATGCCCAAATAATCTTCATCTAAATTTATTTTATTCAAAACTAATTTGTTTGTTGTGCTGGGCAAGCCACGTAAAGAGAGGTTAAAAAATTTAGAGGGAGTCATCAGTGTCCCACTAGGGACCGAAATTGATGACATGCGTTTACCAATGGTCTTTTTGCTTGAACCTCTTGTGGGTATTTTGAATTGTAAATATGTTGTTGATGGAGGACGTGGTGGAATTTTTTTTTCAATAGACGGTGAAGGACCACAATGTACTGTAAATTCCAAGAAAAAAATCATTATGAACTTATATGAAAAACTATTAAAAAGTACACAAAAGCAACAAGTTATACCTTATCGAAGGGAAACCTGTGGCTATACCAGAGGTGGCCATGTCAGAGTTTGAATTGATTTTGTTGGAGCTGTGGGGTATAGGTATGGTGGAGTAGGGTGTTGCATTTTCTATGGGGTAGCATTGATAAATGCATGTTATTAGACTAAGTGAGTTGGTGATGCTTGTTGAGAAGCATGTAGATAGTCCAAATTTCTTGCAACATTTACATGTCAAATCAATATGGTAAATGGTAAATAGTAAATACTAAATTATAAGTGTAAAAATAACTATAGTGAATGTTAAGGGTATTATGTCTAGGTCATTTAACTAATACAAATGTAGGAGGGTTAGGTGATGAGTGAGATTTCATTTTAGATTTGGAATCTCTCGATGCCTCAGAGTGTTGTTGGCCTCTTCCTCTTGATACTGCTTTTTTCATGGAAGGGCCTCCAAATAACTTCTCTTCATATGGTAAAGATGTAAACAAAAGTAGACAATGTTTGTAGAAAGAAGAATATTTGTCACACAAGTGAAAAATCAAGACAATAACCTTACTAACATCGAAATATAAACTATTAACCTATTTTTATTGAATACGAATTGACAATTGCTTCATTGTGTCACTTATGCAAGTGGGATTTGGTTATTTTAAATTATAATACGTCTTGTAATAAAGGCCAAGGAGATAGTGGAATGAATAGCTAGTTTTTTAGAAACTCCAACATTTGAAATTTTATCTTTTATCTTAGTAGACAAAAATGTGCACCAATAAAATCTTCACTTTTTGATTGATGCAAGAATTTATGCAATATCCTGATTTGGGATATCAGTTTGGCAACCCTGCAGAATAATTCTAGCTTGAAAAAAGAAATCAAGGCAATAAGAAAGTGGTGTGAAATTCCTTGAGTATCTACTCCTCATCTCAATTTGTTGACATGAGCTACAAAAAATTCATTGGATGTTGAATTAACCACAATTTGAATTAATATCAAAATAAAAATCTAATAAATGAAAGCACATTACATGTACAATCAACATGGAAACTAAAACAAGATTCAAGGTAAATATTATCCTCTTCAGTCAGGGTTTCTTTAGTTGTTACTATGGGGGAATATTTAAACAAAAGGCATGTTAATCGATGGGTATTAAATAGATCAACACTGAACCTGAATGTACGCCATCACCCAAAGTAATAGTAAATTTTTCATCTTCTGTATTGAACGAGAAGAGGAGGTAATTTAGAATGTCATGATCAATCTCAAACTGGGGCATGTTAACAAGCCCTACAAAGTCACAGGCTTGTGCCCAATTCCTATAATTTTCATTCATTTGCAAAATGTTATAAATTTGCGGGCCCATCAAGTCCCTGTATTAAATCTTTCCCTTGTGTAGGAATTGGGGGGTTTCCTGTTTAGTTTGATCTTGAGATTTTATTTGATTGAGAGCTTGAGCAGCCATGATGAGATGAGGTAGAGATTCGAGACCTAGAGGATGTTGTGTTTGGCTGCTGTGTTGATGTACTAGGAGTTACAAGCGTCGAGACCTTATTTCTGCCAATATTTAACTCTATAAGGAAGTAGTTAGTCACATAAGTTTGAGTATAACTTTAGTATATAGCCCTTAAACAATTTATTCATTGTGTAGTAAAGTATGAGGAACACTAATTTCATCCATTGAACTGTAACTTTTTAAGTATGAGATAATTAAATATGTAATTCCTTAACTTTTTTGAATAAATCAATTTGTTCCCCAAACCTTTAATACGACAAAGTATTATACATATTTAAATCAACCATCTCATTTATATATAACAAGTCTCATCCATCAAAGGACTAATCCAAGGAAGTTTATTTAATCATAAGTATTGTTATCCATATTTTCCTGCTTGGGAAAAATGGACAACGATTGTAAATTACACTTTTGAACCGGAAAATTTCTTCATGGAGAAATTCGTGAAGTTAGTTCATCAAATTAGGCTAATTTTTTTAAATCCATATTGACCTATGAGTTACTAAAGAAATCAAGTTCACACAATGAGTATTTATTAACAACATCAGAAGGTTTAGACAGTGAGTCAATGGGGAAATCTTAAAGAAGTTGTGCAAGGCCCTCCATACTTTAACTTTAGAACTGTGTATGATATGCTAAAGGGTGTTTGGGCTACCATGTCTCAATTTATTTATGATATTGATCCTGAGTATGTGGATTCAAAGTAATTTTTAGTTTCAAGTATAAAGCAAGGTTAATTACGTAACCTTCCCATTAAGAATCATTTTCAGACCTTATTTGCACCACTTGTGACAATTGAAGAAGCATTTCCTAAGACAATAAGTATTTTCCGTCATGGGATTATGGAATAAAGCTTAACTGCATAAACACTATGTCAAAAAGTGTTCCTTTATGTGATATACTCAGGGCTATGGTATTGAGCTCAAAACAGCTTGGCGAGGAGCTCAGTGAGCTAAATGCTAGGTTGTGGTAGAAATTAGGATCAAGCTACATCAGAAGCTCAGTTTGAGCTCAGTGCTTTTACATATGGCATGGTTTTGTATTAATGGGAAGAGCTTAGCGGGCTCGAATGCCAATTCATATAAGAAGTGGCTAAGTGAAGGCTCAAGCTAGAGATCACAGTAAGGGAGCTTGAGGCTGATTCAGGAAATGGCTTAATCAAGACAAAGAAGGATGAATTTAGATTTAGGAGCTCATGTGGCCAAGAGTCATAGTCGAAAGATTCAAAACATGGCTTGAAGGATATTGTAAGTGAAAAGTTTGATGAGAGAAATCGATTGTCAGTGAGGAACCGGTTTAGAAATTGTGAACAAAGATCCAAGACAAATTGGTGTCTGTGCTCGATGAGTTAAACATCTCATTATGAATTAGTTGTAGGGATTATTGAATAACTCAATCATCAAGGCTAGGGAGGTAACACATAACAATAAGGATTGGAAAGTCCTCCTATTCATGAAAGGATGGACCGAGATCATGGTTGTTGAGAATCAATCTTGCAAAAACATGGAAAACATTGCAATGGGAGCTTAGATGAATCTGAGTCATGGAGTTGAGAGGAGAGTCATCCTGATGAAGAGTAGCTCAATGGAACTCAGGTGAGTAAATCGACAAGGTCATATGGCACACATGAACAAATCGACGAGGAATTGATGAGCCACTTAGTGTATATCTCAACGGGATTTTTTTTCACAGAGGCATCAAAGCATTGAATGTTGATGAGATAGTGGAAATCAATTGATTAGGGATAACTCAAATCTCAGTGAATATGGATTGATCTTGGGCCGAGCTGTTTGGAAATTGGCTGAGTATCACAGTTTTTTTTGACATAAGGGTGCTCAGTTTAACTTGCATGATGGTGTGAGGATATCAGTGATGGGGAGCTATACCAACAGGGCTAGATGAATGTCATCACAAGGGAGAAAGCGAGCTCATGAGGAGTTGTAGGAGCTTGGTCATTGTAATACAAATACATGACACAAATCATAGGTTTTCACGGAGAGAGGGCAATGTTCATAGAGGTAGGAAGAAATAGGCTTGAACATGGAGCTTACTTGAGCATAAGGAATGGATGAAGATGAGCTTAGTGTCCACAAACCAGATGCAAGCTCGGGACCAAACTTGGAGGGACGAGTCAATTTTTTGAAGCCAGGGAGCTTGTTTTAGAAGTAGTGTTTAGGGTGGAATTCAGAGGTTAGAAGTGGGTGTGTTGGTGTTTGCAAAGTGAAATATCCAATCTCGAAGTCCAATGTAAAAGGAAAACTCAACTCGAACTTTGGGGTCAACTCACTTTGGAGTTCAAGATGTTGGAACGTTGGAGTTCGGAGGTAAGCAGCTCACCATAGGGCAAAAACGAGTTAGAAAAACTTTAGAGAAGAGCCAAAAGCCCAAAAACCTGAAACTCCAAAAATTTAGAATTTCAGATTTTCAGACATTTGGAGGTCGGAGGTGTCAAGTTGAAATAGAGGTCAGCATGTTGGAAGCACTTCGAACACTGAAGTCCAAAGTATGGGAAGTCGGTGCATGGATTGAATTTTGGAGACTAAGTTACTCAGTCAACAACACGAGAGGATGGTTCTGGATAAGTGAGGTGATGCCATGTAAGGATGGTCAGAAATATGTTTGGAAGGCTTGCCAATGCAACAAGGCTAAATGAGGTGTCACAAGGGGAATGGGAAAAATGTCGATCAACGCGAAGCTCGATAGTATCATAGAAAAGGTGAAGGAATCATTCAAATCAAGGTGAGAGGTTGGAGATAGATGTGGTGGGTATTCAATGCAAAGACGAGATAACTAATTCATTTGACTAGAAGTGAATGCAAAGTAGTCATATGCCATTTGATGAAAATACACTATGAGAAAAGCGTGATACGAGGAGATTTCAATTGGGCACGTAGAATTTGGAGATGGTACCAGGAGTGTTTTCAATGCCAAACGTGTGACGAATATCACTCAGTACAACAAAGAACCCACCGAGTTGATAATGGGTCAAAAAATGTTATGACGGGGCAAGTTGTGGATATCTCGAGTTATTAGCTCACTAGTGTTTAAACAAAGAGTCACTGATTTAGTTTCAGAGTCGACAGGTGTAAACATAAAAGGTAGTGTGTTTTGTAAAATCCACAATGCAAACATAAAACATGAAATTCGCTGAGTAAGAAGTTGACTCGCTAAGCCATTTTATGACTTGAGGAGTTGATGGAGTACAATGCCCGAGATACCCAAAAATTATTTTTTGCTAAACAAGCCATAATTTCCTCCCAGATTGTTCATTTTCCACAAAATTGTAGTGATTAGAATTGGGAGAGTGAGAGATACACAATGAAATTATCAAAAAATGGATTAAGACTTCCTCATTCCGTGAATAGTGCCTCGAAAGGTGGAGTTGTAATTAATGAAGCAAGGATGGATGACCCATTCTGCTACATTCAGACATAGAATTTAGGACTTTCTCCTTATTCCTCTCCTTAACTCAAGCAATGTCTATAATTGTAAAAGGGGTGTTTATTCCAAAAAAAAAGGTTAGACATTTTCCAAGCTTCCCCTCTCTTCATAAGAAGAGCTGTTGTGAATTTTCAGGCTCTCAAGCCTTTCTTCTAAAACTGTAATGGAAACCTATGCCTTTCCCTGCTGTAATGATGCACTATGCAAGTTTTTGGAGTAATGGAAATTATGTTTTGTGATCAGTTATATGTCCTTACATCATTTTGTTGCTTCTATTTACCTCTCTCATGTTTGCAGGCAAACTATGTAACTAGTGTTTCTTTTACAAGTTTTGGAGGTCATTGTGCTTATCGAGGAATGAATTACTGTATGTAAATTGAGTATGCGATGTATCTTCATCCTCCTCTTGATCATATCTCTTCATTGGAAAGCCAGAATTTTGTCTAGCAAAACCCTTTCTTGGTGCATCACCACTTCTAATTTAGGTTTTGTTTCTTACAAATCTCTCTCCTTAATCCCCTGGAAATGTTAGTATATGTCTAGGTAGTTGTTCTTATTGCATTAGGACTAGTGTAGTGCTTAGTTTAGGAAGAGGAAGCCAACCTTCTCTGGAGATTCACCTCAAGACCACAAGTCCCAAAACTTGAGAGGAGATCCCATGTCACTCAATCACATCGAATGTTGTGTGCACCTTCAGGTCATTCAGAGGGGTGCAGGGTTTTTTCTATAACAATTTTTTGGCATGCTCGGTGGGAAAATACGTGAAATATCTACATTTCACATGTATCCAATTATAGTATCTTAGCCACCATGCTACCAACACTAACTATTTTTGGCACGCCCGATGGGACCACAAGCGTCATATTTTTCATAGGTGTGTGTATTTGTGTTCAATTTATTTTCATTAAGTTGTTGTGCTCTTAGTAAAATTACAACCTTAAGAGGTATACCCAAGCACAAATGGTGACTCCATTGGTCTAAGTAACCCACTCTCTGAGTTGTAGAATGTCTTTTTCCACCCATTCCCATCCCTTTTCTTCCACATATTTCCATTCTTTTTCCTATTTATGAAGTGGTGCAATCAGGGTTTCATTCCCACCTTGGAATTCTCACTTGCAGCAACATCAATACTTTCCATCTTTAGAATATTTTAATCCACCTCCAAACCAATTCTATGATGAATATCAGTTTGAGCATGCATGTCCACATGAGAAAGATGCAGATCAGTTTGGTCATCCACTAAACTTTGGAGTTGTTGAAGAGTAAGGATATGTAAATTTTGGAGGCTATCCTACATCTGAAGAGAACCACTTGCATAGAAAGGTACGAGAGTTGGAGCATAGCATGGTGAAAATAAGGATTAAAGAAGTGAGGAAGGTAGCCTAGATTGGTTTTAGGATTCCATACCCATGGACTGGACCTATACCAGGTGAGTTTAACCCTAAGCAAAAACTCAATTGGATGGTTACAACACTACTTGATATTAGAAAATATATTAAGAGGCGAGAAGCTTATGAATGTAATGCTAGTCAATCCTGTCAATTGGAGGTCCCTACATTATCCCCTTATAACCCTCTTCCCATGTATCCATCCATATGATTCCAATTTGAGTCCCATAGTTTTAATATTTCACCTGCTGCCCATATTGTGAATCCCACTTCTTCTTCTCCTATTCTTCCATCCCATCATGAATCTTTTGTTCCTCTTTCTCCTAAAATTCACTGTTTTCTACATGGGCCATCAAGATAATAAATTTTACCTCTTCCACCACTTCAAACAATGGAGGAAACTATTCAACTCCAACCCACCTCTCCTCTTACATTCCCAAATCTATTTTGGGAAGACCAAGAATATGATTATAGTGAAGAAGAAGAGGAGAATGTTAAGGAACTTAGTAATGATGAGCTTACAAAGAATCTAAAGGAGTGGGTTGCAATATTGAACATCAAGAAAGTTCCCATCCTAACTCAGCCTCTATCCAAGGATGAAGTTCAAAAGTAGGTGATGAAGATTGAATATATACAAGAGCAAACACAAGTAAATGATGACCAACAATCTACTTATTCAGAATGTAGAATCCATATTGGTTTCATATCATTAGAGGAGGCTAGATCACCACAAGTGGTAAAACTAGTTATAGAAGAGCAAGATCAAGCTCCAAGTTTGCTAGGAGAGGAGCTTGTGTAAACAAAAGAAAAAAAGCTCCCGAATGTGCATAATGTCTTAGATGAGTGCAATTATCCTAACTGTCATGCATGTCAAGAATTGGTTGCATTTTTGGAAGGTTGAAACAACTTCCCAAGAGTATCATTAGATGTTATAGTTAGTCAAGCTGAGACAGATTCAAAGGTCTTGGATGCAGATAAAGGTGTGCAGGAGGTTTCAAGTCCTTCCTCTTCTTTGTTTTTTCAAAAATATGATTTCTTAGATGAATTTGATCTTGAAAATTTTATGTTTGAAGATGAAGAAGGTTATGGTGTATTATCTGCTAATTCAGAGAACATCATAGGGGAGGTTGAATCCTTTACATAGCCCAAGAATGAAGAAGCAAGTTGTTTATCAGATTTGGAGGAGTGCTTTGATGAGCACGAGCCTCTGGAGTTCAAAAATTTTTCTATTCCAACATCTCTCCTTCAACACTAAGTGCATATTGTTGTGGAAGGAAGCACTCAAGAACAACCTATTACTTCAAGTAATCCTTTAGAATCTAAATTGGAGAAATTGAATCTTCCACATATCTCATTGAATAAAGAAGCAAATGAGCATACAAAAGAAACTGAGCCAAATTTAGAAGCCTTAAGTGAAGATGACATCATTGGGAGTTTCTTGCTCTCAATTGTGGAACCTATTTTGGTTAATGAACCAGTTTTGGAGGAGAATGTTTTTGAAGATCTTGCTACCCCTAATAATCCTCAAAAGTGACATGTGGATGAATCTGACTTTGTAGGTTTCATGTGGGATGAGAAGGTTAAAAATGAAGAATAAATTTGTTTTCAAATGGAAGTGAAACTTTGATACGAGTAGTATGCCTCAAAAAATTGCAATTATTTTCCAGTGACTTCATTAGAGACCACATGCAATGATGAAGAAATTGCATTTTGTAGAGGAACTTCTTGTTGTCAAGGAGGACATAATTTTAATACCATTCATCCAGGTGGAAGATAGATTGCTTGTAAATAGGCAAAAAGAGGGAAAGGATGTCACTGCAATACCTTTCATACAAGGATTTCTTCAAGGACACTTCCTTGTTAAAATCGAATCTCAGAATAGGTGAGATATTCAAAGGATTAGACCGTGTCCCATAAGGTATTTGGATTCTTTGGAGCCAAAAGATAAGTCATAACTCATTAAATTCACTTTGGAATGTGAGGATGAATTTCATAGCCCCAAGGATCAGTTTCCATGCCTCTACGAAATAAAAGTAGAGCAACTAAAAGATGTATAATTTCTCTTTCCAATTGATGCCTTAGTGAATTAAGTGGAGAATTGGGCTTGTTTCAATTTTTCACTCTTAGTCTCAGCCATGACCATTTTCAAATGATCTACATGACTACCCATTTTGAGGAAAGGGAGATATTTTGCACAACCACTTTCAGGGTTCATTTCGCTCACTTATACCTCCAGTTAGTGTACGATATGAATAGGTTTATTTTCAGCATAATAAGTGCATGACACACTCTGCGTGTTTCATTTGAAGCATGCTTGATTTTTCTATTTTGGTGTGTGTTGTGTTTCACAATTGCTCTTACATAATGTGTCAAAGGTAAAATTTTTAGAACAAAGAAAAACATCAAGATTTAATAGAGTTCCATGATGTATAAAACTAGGAGATTCTTTACTGAAATTTTTGTAGTGTTTCGTGTATTCCTGACAATCATGGGTTTAGTAACATAGGTAGGTCCGGGACAAGGTTAGATGGTATAATTTAGGTTTAGGATATATTTTGGGAAGAAAAAGTGACTCCATGCCCAATGAATGTTACAAGCTACTAAAATAATGATTAGTAGGCAAACATCCCTGAGAGGTTGCCAAAAATGTTATCCATTTTTGCCCGCTTGGGCAAAATGGACAACCATTGTAAATTACACTTTTGGACCAGAAACGTTCTTCATGGAGCAATTTTTGAAGTTAGTTCATTAAATGAGGCTACAATTTTTGAATCCATCTTGACCTATGAGTTACTGAAGAAATCAAGTTCACATAATGAGTATTTATTCAAAACATCGGATGGTTCAAACAGTGAGTCAATAGAGAAAGCTTAAGAGGTTGTGCAAGGCCCTCCATACTTTTGATTTGGAACTGTGTATAATATGTTAAAGGGTGTTTGGGCTACCATGTATCGATTTATGTATGATATTGAGCCTAATTTTTTTGATTCAAAGTAATTTTTAGTTTTAAGTATAAAGCAAGGTTATGTGCATAACGTTCCCATTGAAAATAATTTTCAGACCTTACCTGCACCACTTGTGACAATTGAAGAAGCATTTCCTGAGATAAAAAGTAATTTCCATAATGATATTATGGAATAAAGCTTAATTGCATAAACACTATGTCAACAAGTTTTCCTTTATGTGATAGACTCAGGGCTATGGTATTGAGCTCAAAATAACTCGCCGAGCAGCTCGTTGAGTTGCTCAGCAATCTAAATGCTAGGCTGTGGTTCAAATTAGGATTGATCTACATTAGGAGATTGGTAATTTTACATATGGAATGATTTTTTATTAATGGGAATATATCGGGGGTCTCGAAAGACAATTCATATAAGCAGTGGCTAAGTGAAGGCTCGAGCTAGAGATCATGGTGAGGGAGCTCAAGGCTCATTTAGGAAATGGCTTAATCAAACCAAAGAAGGATGAATTTAGATTTAAGAGCTCGTGTGGCCAAGATTCATGGTTGGAAGGATAAAAAAATGGCTCCAAGGATATTGTATGTGCCAAGTTTGATGAGAGGAATCAAATGTCGGTGAGGACCTGGTTTAGAAATTATGAACACAAATCTAAGATGAATTGGTGTCTGTGCTTGATGAGTTAAAAAACTCAGTATGAATTAGTTATAGGGATAGTTGAATGAATCAATCATCAAGGACAAGGTGGTAACGTGTAAAAATAAGGATTGGAAAATCCTCTTGATCATGAAAGGATAGACCAAACTCATGGTTGATGAGAAACAATCTCTCGAAAAACATGAACAACATTGCAATGGGAGCTCAGATGAATCCGAGTCATGGAGTTGAGAGGAGAGTCATCCCGATGAAGAGTAGCTTAGTAGAACTTAGGTGAGTGAGTCGGTAAGGTCATATGGTGCACGGTAATAACTCGGTGAGGCATTGGCAAGCCACTAAGTGTATGGCTCAATGAGATTGTTTTGTCATAGAGTTATCAAAACATTGAATGTTGATGAGATAGTGGAAATAAATTGATTAGGGATAACTAAAATCTCAGTGAATATGGATTGATCTCAGGCCGAGTTGTTTGGCAATTAGTTGAGTATCACAATGTTTTTCAGTATAAGGGTGTTTAGTTTGATGTGCATGATGATGTGAGGATCTCAGTGATGGGGAGATATACCAACAGGGTTGGATGAATGTCGCCTCAAGGAAGAAAGTGAGCATGTGAGGAGTTGCAGGTGCTTGGTCATTGTGATACAAATACATGACTTGTCTCATAGGAATTCATGGAGAGAGGGAAATGTTCATATAGGCAGGAAGAAATAGGATTGAACATGGAGCTCAGTTGAGTAGAAGGAATGGATGAGGACGAGCTTAGTGTCACCACAAACTAGATGAAATCTCGGGATCATACTCGGAGGGAAAAGTCAATTTTTTGAAGTTGGGGAGCTTTTTTCTGAAGTAGTGTTCAGGGTGGAATTTGAAGGTTAGACATGGGTGCATTGGTGTTCGTGAAGTGAAATATCTGATCTCGAAGTCCAATACAAAAGGGCAACTCAACTCGGACTTCGGGGTCAAATCACTTCGGAGTTCGGGATGTTGGCATGTCGGAGTTCGAAGGAAAGAAACTCACCGTAGGGAAAAAATTTAGAGAAGAGCCCAAAGCTTAAAAACCTAAAACTCTGAAAATTCAGAGTTTCAGATTTTCAGACATTCAGAGGTCAGAGGTGTTGAGTTGAAGCAAAGCTCGACATGTTGGAAGCACTTCGGAGGTCGGAGTTGTTGAGTTGAAACAAAGCTCGACATGTTGGAGGCACTTCGGACTCTGAAGTCTCAAGTATGGGAAGTTTGTGCACAACTTGAATTTTGGAGACTGAGTTGCTCGGTCAACAACACAAGAGTATGGTTCTTGATAAGCAAGGCGATACCATGTAAGGGTGGTTGGAAAGATGTTCAGAAGGCTTTCCAACATAACAAGGACGAGTAAGGTGTCACTAGAGGAATGGGCCAAATGTTGATCAACGTGAAGCTAAGTAGGATCATAAAAAAGGCTAAGGACTCATTCAACTCAAGGTGAGAGGTTGGAGATAGATGTGGTTGGAATTCAATGCAAAGCCAAGATGACCAAGTCATTTGATGGGAAGGGAATGTAAAGCAGCCATATGCCATTCAATGTAAATATGTGGTGAGAAAAGTGTGATACGAGGAGATTTTAATTGGACATGTATAATTTGGAGATGGTGGAGGAAGTGTTTTCAATGCAAAACGTGTCATGAATCTCACATAGTACAACAAAAAACCCACCGTGTTAATAATGGGTCGAAAAATGTTATGGCATGGCAAGTTGTGGAGATCCTGAGTTATTAGCTCACCGATGGTTAAACAAAGAGTCATCGATTTATTTTCGGAGTCGACAGGTGTAAACATAAAAGACAACATTGTAAAAGCCACGATGCAAACATTAAACATGAAATTTTCTGAGTAAGAAGTTAACTCACCAATCTATTTTGTGATTTGGTGAGCTGATGGAGTACAATCCTTGGGATACCCAATAAGTATATTTTTCTCAACAAGCCATAACTTTCTACCCAATTGTTCATTTTCCACAAAATTGTAGTCATTGGAATCAGGAGAGTGATTGATACAAAATGGAATTATTAGAAAATGGATTTTTGGGGTTTTTGGTGTTTCAAAATTATGTGAATTCCTCATTTCGTGAATAGCGCCTTGAAAGGTGGAGTTGCAATTAATGAGACAAGTAAGCATGGTTGACATGTTCTGCTACATTCTAGCCTAGAATTTAGGAATTTCTCCTTCTTTCTCTCCTCAACTCAAGCAATGTCTATAAATGTAAAAGGGGTGCTTATTCCAAAAAATGCTAGACAATTTCCAAGCTTCCCCTCTCTTCACAAGATGAGCTATTGTGAATTTGCAGGCTCTCAAGCCTTTCTTCTAAAATTATAATGGTAGCCTATGCCTTTCCCTACTGTAATGATGCACTGTGAAAGTGCTTGGAGTAATGGAAATTATGTTTTGTGATCAATTATATGTCCTTACATAATTTTGCTGTTTCTATTTGCCTCTCTCATGTTTGCAGGTGAACTGTGCAACTAGTGTTTATTTTACAAGTTTTAGAGGTCATTATGCTTATCAAGGAATGAATTACTATATGTAAATTGAGTATGTGATGTATCTTCATCCTCCTCATGATAATATCTCTTCATTGGCAAGCCAAAATTTTGTCTAGAAAAACCCTTTCTTGGTGCATCACTACTTATAATTTAGGTTTTATTTCTTGCAAATCTCTCTCCCTAATCCCCTGGAAATGTTAGTATAAGTCTAGGTAGCTATTATTATTGCATTAGGTATAGTTTAGTTCTTAGTTTAGGAAGAGGAAGCCATAATTATCTAGAGTTTCACCTCAAGCCCATAAGTCCCACAGCTTGAGAGGTGATCCCATGTTACCCAATCACATCGAATGTTGTGTTCACCTTCAAGCTATTGGGGGGTGAAATGTTTTGGTGATAACAAGTATAAGTACAATAGGATTTGAGATGAATAATATAAATCATCCATTCTAACGCCGATCTTCACAAGCCATAGAAAGAAGGTCCACTCATCATTACTAAACTTGCGACACTTTTTTAATTTGGGGGTGTCAGTTCAAATAACTGGTAAGAAGTTAATCTATGTGATTAACTAAGTTTTTGAAAGATAAAGTAGATTAGTAATGCAATGATAATGATTATGTAACAGTTAGGGAGCTAGAATCTTCCAGAAATCCCATAGCCGTTAATGGAAGAGGAGAGGGGAATATATGTGAAGTGTTTCTGAAGGACCAGTTTGTATACATTCCTCTCGCTTCTTTAATCACAAGCCATGTGATGGACGAAAGATTCAGGATCACAAGATGCATCGGAGCCACTATCATCGCAAACACAAAATCAATCAAATCAATGAATTTAAACTATTAAATTCAAGGAAATTAAATCTGTTTTACATCCAACATAATTGTAGATTAATTTTCATTCCATAAAAGTCATCCATGTATTTTAAATCCATCAAATGACTAAGTATAGAATTCTAGATTTTTTTTTCCAAATTTTCCCCTTATATTTTCCACTTTTAATTTTTTCCAGAATTAAATATAAACTAATTTAAATCAAATAAAAAACAAATGGTTCAAATGAAAAGGTATGGATCAAGTGATCCAACTCTCTGAGTCAAAGGATTTCGGGAAAATAAAAATGAAATTAACTAATGACAAGAAATAGCCTTACCTAGCTGATTCATCAACATTCTTTTACCTTTCTATATTTTTCCCAAACATTACAAAATGTCCCTATAAGAGGGTTTTAAGCATCTAAAGCTAAAACCAATATGAATTTCTAATTTCATCCTTTTTCATACCAAGGTTACTTCACTATCAGTTCATATTACATAGAAAAGCAAACATTTCCAGCCGGTTCCATTTCCAAGCAATAAGACCAATAACATAGTATCTATTGTAACCATAAATCAACATGTCATAATATTTTATTTGAAAAGAACACATTTCAGATCTGTTTGAGTTCATAGTCTAGAGGTTCTTTATATATTATAAAACAAATGATTGAGCAGACAAATGAAGATACAAGGATCTATATGTTTCAAATATACTGTTAGGTAAGAAGAAAAGACCATGAAATTTTTGAACCCACATCACTGGTATGATTTCTATTCAAAATGAACATAGGTACAACCATATATTTTTAAGGAAAGAACTCAGGTAGGAAAACCCTCAATTATTTCTAGGTTATTTTTCGAAGCTAACAACCATGAAAAATTTCTTGCAAGAGTACAAGTTGAAAACCCATAAAAGACTTACATGTAATGTATCCAACAACACATCCAAAAGTTTTTCACAAAACCCTTTAAAAATTAGAAAAAATCGATTTATTACAAGGGAGAAGCAAGACAACAAGGAAGAACCAAATAAACCCTTTTATTATTTTCAACACAAAACATCCTAGCTGGAATTTAAGAATGAAATTGCCCAACGATTTCATAGTATGCTTGTAGGTTTAAAACACTTAAATATCAAGAGATATTTTCAACTTTATTTCTTTATACCACATAAAAATAAAAAATCCCACGTTTCAACAAGCAACCATAGAAATGATACCTAAGAAAAATCAGCCATACGTTTTTAGTATAGACCCAAATTCGCAACCCACATGAAATACCACCATTTCACAATGTATTTTCCAAAACAACCCTTCAGAAAGAAAAACCCACAAAAGAGATAACCATCTAATTTATTAATCAGAAACTAGAGAAGCATAGAAAAACCCCTTGCCTGATTTTTTTTTTTGCTTCTATTTGAACTCAAACCCTAGCCTGAGAGTAAATGAATCCAAGCTCATTAAAAAAAACCCTCTCATTATTTTCATTCCTCAAAATGCATAGAGGTTATCCAGAAAAATCAATTCCAACAGAAATAGAGAAACATCCGACAGTATGTCTCTAGAACTGGAGCTCCACCAAATTCGAAATGCCATAAAAACCCAACTCTACTTCTTTCCCCCATTCTCTCCACACATCCTAAGGAACCCTACTGATTTTCCTTGTCTAAATGCCAAGTGGACGGTTTAGAAAAGCCTTAAGCCAACGTGGGAGGTGGATCCAAAGTCAAATTGAATAAATAACCAAATAATTACCGTCTTCCCATATACGTGAATATCCACCTTTGTAGATTTTGTAATTATTAAAACTTTATCAATGCCACATTATGGTCCCCAACACCAATAATCAATTTGAATACCAAAAAAATAATATCTCATGTTTATACATTCCATCATGGTGTTCAATCACCACATGCTTATTTTAAAAGTCAAATAATATTCAATTCAAACATTGCTTATCGACTAGATGGGTGTGGCAATATGCCCCCAACATTTTAACAACATTAGTGTTACAAAGAAATTCAACTATGCTTATAAGACTTAAGTATGTTTACCATTATCTACTAACTCAAAAAATGACTAACGTAACCGCAATAAGATTATCACAAAGACACAATTCCGTCCATGCCACAAAAGGAATGCAATGCGCAAGTTGACTAAGGAAGGACATCGCCCTTAGTTCATATGGGTGCCAACGGAACATCACATTACATGACAACCATATCAATTAAGGACAGTGCCGTCCTAATCGAATTGACACTCAACAAACAAAATTATAACAAAAAAATGAAGTACCACAATTAAATAAAACTACATTTAATAAATAATAATAAGTGGTATTTAATTATTCGAATGAACATACATTTTCCCATTACTCATATTTATTTAAATAATTAAATTTTGATTAAAAAGGATTAGTTAGTGGGATATTACATTACACCCAATTCCGAGGGTAAGCATTCCAAGAACACTGAGGAAGCTATCCACAGTCTACATAATCTTAAAACGGCTCAGAGGGAGCTTTTCTCAGCCCAAGAATCGGTTGTTAAAACCCATGCTTTTATGAGAGAGTTTGAAAACTGCAAACTGAATACTGATATCAATAGGCACAAAATTAGCCTAATCTCCATGGACCTTAAGGAGCTGCATGACAAAGTTGATAAAATGTCTTCCCTTATCCTCAGTGAAAACCTCAAAAATGCCAATGCCAGAAGCATGGAAATGGAAAGTGAGTTGTTGAAAATGAAAGGTATTATTATGCAAATCAGGGATGCACATATCCTAAATGTGAAAAGTACTATTTACCATCTTAAATTGTTGGCCGAAATGATCCAGTCCATGGAGTTGGCAAAAGAAAAGGAAAAGGAAGGAACCGGGCCGAAGGTGGTGATTCAAGAACCAAATTACAAGTACTGGAAGGAGAAAATAACAACACTAGTCATTGAATGGAATGGCTGTATGGAGACGGTGGAAGAACTGGTCAAATAATAATGATATTTAAAGGTATTTAATCTACTGTTCGTTTATCCCTATGCTGTTAGTACAATCCTTTGGACTGTTATATATTCCCATTACTATCTAATGGAAATATTATACTGTAGTCTTTATTTTTGAACTTTTGGAACATGAATGGCCTTGAATGGTAAATCCATTGGCCAATATGTAAGTATGTTGTAACTCTTTGTAATGGGGTAGGGTCCCCTCAACCCTAACTTTTACCTCTAATAAAAAAACATTACACCCAATTCATGTATATTATATATATAAAAATTTCAAGATCAATTTCTCAACATCAAATAAGTTCACCAAGATTTCCATGATTATACATTTTCAATAGAGCATGAAAACTAATCTTACTTACATCAATTATCCATGTATTTGTTATTCACTATTCATCATTCAAGCCAAATAAAATACACACACATACCAAACTCTAACAATTAACTTTTACCAGAAGAATTTTGAAATGGAGCATCAATACAATAGCTTGGGGATGTGCCAACTAGTGGTGATTTGATAGGAGGTGGAAGACTCAACATTTGGGCCACCCCATCGCGTCAGGAGGACAATCATCAGATTTATGGTGTAAATCTGATTCCTGTGGGTTAGAGAAGCCATTCCAAATGGACCACGTCAGGTTGGAAAAGTGTTATTTTCCCACTGAAAGACAATTTAAATTTTGAATTTTCAAAAGTGTAGCTCTGTCCCAAGTATAAGAGTGCCTAGTCTCCCCCCCTTTTGAAAGCCCCATTCCTTTAAGGCTCTGGAATATCAAGGATCAATCTGTTTCAGATTATCTTGGTGCCGGGCCTTCCACAACCATTAGTCCTCGACTAGGGAGTGGTAATATTTCCTCTCAGCTTTGAATAAGATTTTTCTTCACCTCAAGACTCTTCAGAATAAAGCTTGGTAGGGTCTGGAATCTGTCACAAAATATTTTTCACCCTCTCTCTTGGCACAAGATAGTAACGTAGTGATTGTGGAGGAGGACGGTCTAGAGGGACAAATCAATATTTTTTGAAGTAGAACAATCATTTCCAAATTCATTAGAAAATGGATTTCTATAGGTGAAATCACCTATTGGTGTGAGGACCATTGGGTCAAGATATGCGTGTCCACTTCTTAGCCAGAGGTTTTTTCTTGATCCTTTTCTAGAGTGAAGCTAAGTGGGATGAAGTCTTAAACAACAAGGCTTCCTTACTCACAAAATGGGGTCTCTTTCTTTAGTCTTGGGTTTCCAATCTGGATCCTTCTAAGGTGGAAGTTAAAGTCCAATAGGTATGGATTTATCTTTATGCTTTTCCCATTGAATATTGGAACCCAAAAATATTGTCAAAATTTTGTGGTAGTTTGGGTAAAGTCATTCAGATCGATTCTAGGACTTTGGAAGGTTCCCTTGTTGCCTTCACTAGGGTTTGTATAGTCTTTGATCCTTCTAGGCCCTTTCCATAGTCAATCTTCATTCAGGCTCCCATGGGAACATGGATTCAGGTTGTGGAATATGAATTTTTTTCTCAAAAATATTTCAAGTGCAGTAAAATAGGGCATCTCTAGCTAGAATGTAAAGTGTCCTCTGAAGCCATATGGCTCAAAATGGGCACCTCAATCATCTTTGGCTGGTAAAGAAGCAAAGGAAACCATTTCTTAGGACCCCCCAAAGGTCTCACCCCCGAGCTAGATCACTCTTCACTCCTAGATCCCCTTTGAGGGACACTAAAGTGCTCATGGATGGAATCAAATAGACTCTACCACATTATATGAGGGAGTTCAATCAGGCCATGGTGAAACTATGGATGCCCTAGAAAATTGGGTAGAGGAAAAGGATCTTATGCTTAATTCTCCTCTTTCCTCTCTTCTAGATGAATCTTTGGGGATTGAAGAAAGCCCCCTTCCCATGACTAGCCTAACTCTAGAATTTTCTTTAGTTGCTACTCCTGGCCTCTCCAAAGTTCCTAACATAAGTTCTTTTGCTCTAATTGGTAGACCCAGTAATGAGGCTAAAACCAACAAAGAGATTGCACAAGGTAAGAAAATTCAGATTAGTAACTTTTTTTCAAAAGTAGGGAGGGTGAGTACCTCCCGAAGGATAAATGAAGATATCATGGAATGTTAGGGGACTCAATTCCCTTAACACACAGTGCTTAGTTAAACGTTGTATTCTTGAGTAGGAGACCGATATTTATCTATCGCAAGAGACTAAAATGAGTTCAGTCAGAGATTAGAGGATGTGGTTTGTACAACTTAAAGGGATGGAAAGGGATTTCTTTTAATTTCGATGGAGCTTCTGGGGGCCTAGGGATTTTTTGGTAGACTCAAAAAGTTTCAATCACTCCAATTAAGGATAACATTCATACACAATGATGTTAGGTTCAGGTCCTTCACACAGATGTTTCTTTCCTCATATGCAATGTGTCTATGCTTCAAACAATCTTATTACCAAAAGGAATTTATGGTCTGCCCTATCCATAGATTTAGATTCTTTCAATGATGTTTTAATTATGTTTTATGGTGATTTCAATGCCATCACTTCAGATAAAGATAAGAGTAGAGGTGTCTCTAGAAACCCCCAATCGCATAATGACTTTTTTTCTTTCATTCAGAATTCAGCCTTGGTGGATTTGGAACCTAAACAAGGTTGGTTTACCTGGATGAACAAAAGATTCAGCTTCAACATGATCGATTAAAAGGTTGGATAAATTTCTGTAAAAGGGAACTGGATTCATCACAATTTTATTCTGGAGGGTGTTGTCCTTCCATTTTCTGGGTCAGAACACTTCCCCATCTCATTGCTCATTTCTTTTTATCTTCCGCATAGGAAATGCTCTTATCAAATTTGAATTGATGTGGTTGAGAGACCACTCTCTCTTTGTGTTGATCAAGGATACTAGTGGTCCTCTATTCATGTTAAAAGGCACCAAGATGTTCATACTCTATCAGAGAAATTGTCAAAAGCTTAAAGTTCTATTGCTAGACGGGAACATAAGTCATTTCAAGAACATATTCATGCGGAGAAAAGTATAGTTGAAGCAAGAGATCAAAGAGTTGAAATGAGATTGTCTTTAGAGAATGAAATCAGTCCAAGAAGAATATATGAAAAGAGAAATAATTGTTATCAGAATTGGGGGAGATTCTCCTAAGATAACAAATATTCTAGAAGCAAAAGTCTAGAGAAATCATGATTAAAGGAAGGGGATAGAAACATGAAGTTCTATCACTCCTCCCCTCAAGGAAAGATGAAGTTCCAATTACATGATTGAAATTTAAAATGCCTAGATGGGAATTGAATCACATGTGAAACAAATAATTAATGGAGGCCTCTTTTACCTTCTTCTTTATGGATCTTCTTAGCCAATGACACCCTTTCTCATCGCAAATCTCAAAATTCCATGTTATCCCTGATTCTGAAGTTGGTAATTGAAGCTAGGAACTTCAAACCATTGGCACCTTTCATGTAGGAGTAAATCAAATTAGTGGTCTTTTTCATATAGTGAGATAAAGCTCCTGGTCCTGATGGCTTCCCCGCTACCTTCTTTCAAGAATATTCTGGAGATTGTCAGATTAGATGTGTTGGAGGCTCTCGAAGAATTCAGATCCACTGAATAAATCCTAGGGGATCTAAATCACACCTTCAATTACATGTTCCCCAATAAAATTTCCTATTGAATCCTGTAGGTGACTTTCATCCCATTTCTCTTGTGCAACACAACCTACAAGATTATATACTAACTCTATTTTTCCTCCGTCTCAGGCATTTGTCTAGAGTCCATCATCTTCCAAGGCAGCATATCTACTTTATTGTCCTGGGAGATAAATTTAAAATGACATCATTCTTATCTCATGAAATTATTCATTCTTCATCTCAGAATCATCACCCAGGACATGCTACTTAAAGTTGGATTTTAACAAATCATATGATAAGATGAGCTGAGCATTTTCCTCATTCAAGTGATGTTGAAATTTAGGTTTTAGTGAGGCCTTTTATGCAAGTAGTTCTTCAATTGCATCTGCATTTCCCTTGATTTCTCTATTACTTGTAAATGGTTTGGTAGAAGGTTGGTTCTAACATGACAATAGGGGGATCAGTTAGGGTGATCACCCTATCCTCCTTTCTTTTTCTCTTGGCTGCATAGACTCCCTAAGTAGAGCTATGTCTAAAGTACATTCAATATGGGAATCTTCAAGGGTCTTTCCATAGCAGATGGAATCGAATCCTAATATCCCATCAACAATTCCTATATGACAACACTATCCTCTTTCGAAATTAAATTTTGTGATCGAAGAAAGAGAGATAGGAGGAATTTCTAAATCAATACTCTCAGTCAGGTAGTTCAGGGAGTTAGTTTGCCTAAGTCTCTAATTTTGTTCTTTAATTCTTATTCTCCTGGGTTGTAAAGATGCATCATGAAAAATTTTATGCTTCTCTTGGGGTTCCCTCCCTAAAGAATACTTGGTCATTCTTCTTTTCACTGGGAATTAGGAGATCTACTTTATGGAATGATTTAATCATATCTTTTGACATAAATTTATCTTATTAGAAAGGAGAAGTGGACTCACCTTTACAGGATAGAATCTTACTCATTAGATCAGTTCTCAGTTCCCTCTCCTAAGTTATATTCTTTCCATCTTGTGACATTCCAAAAATGGTCCTTCGTAAAATTGAGAAACTGTTGAGAACATTCCTTTGGCAAGGTTTGGGATTATAGAGAAAGTTTTACTTAATAAAATGGGAAGAGATGCCAAACTATCCAAATAGATCTAGGTGGGCACGATGCATATTTGATCTAGACCTTAAAAAAATTTCTCTTGGTAGTAATACATATATGGAATTTGATTTCCAATCCATCTAGTCTGCTAAAGAAAAATCACGCTCTATAAAGTATCTTCCCTTATGGTTAGACCGATAGAGAGCATTATAACAAGCGAATAACTTCCTGAAGCGGATCCCACATATGGAATTTCATTTGTTCATTTTAGACAAGTCTCTCTCAGATCTTTCCTCATTATGAAAAACTAGGAAATGTTGTATTGAAAAAATTCTGGGAAGATTGTTAGAATGGCCACCCTGCTCTATTGAACAATCCAGAGTTAGATCCAATCAGGACGATTACTCAAAGTAGTTTGGGGTGACCATAGTTGTAGATTACAGGTCACCAAATGGAAGATGACTTTCCCTCTTTCTTCTTGGAAAGAGGTTAAGGATCTAGATGCAACACAAGCCACCAAAGCTATCTTCAAGAGCATCATCTATTGTCACGTGACAGAGCTATCTTTTTCAACTCTCATAGATCTAGGTCCTATGGCTTGGAAAAAAATCAAGGACATTGCATCAACTAAATCAGGTTATTAAGTTCTCTATTACTTTGAGAGGGTAGAGGTTCTAGTGTTTGGTCGGGTTTCTAGGATTCTAAATGCTTTGCCAAAAGAAAGGAAATTATTGTATGGCTAGTATACAAAGGAAAAATCCTTACGCTAGAATAAGGAGAAGAAAGTGGGGAATATCAAGGGCCTTCCCGATTTCTTACTCTACGAGAAGGATGAAGAATATTTTGAGATCATGTGATGCTTCATTGTTCCTTCACATATCAATTTTGGTCTTCGCTATGCACAAAATTGGATTTGACCTAGGTTCCTGGGAGCTACGATTAATTTTTTTTTAGAATCTTGGCCACTATTAAAGAAAAATTTATCCCTTTGGATCTATCTGGGTATGCAGTCCCTTTCCCTCCTTATCTCACACATCTGGTGGGAAAGGAATCTCTTCATTTATTTAAGGAATCCTTCTACGAGGTACTCAGTTAATAATCCAAAACTATGGAAGTGGTAATTTCAAGAAAATGTAATTTGTAGTTGCAGTACCTTGGCCAACTTCTCCAACTAGGATGCCTTGATCAAGAAGGCATGACCACCTCATCAAGCTGCCTCTTCCTAGTTTTATCATCAATCAATACAAATTTGAACCTGGAAAGAGGACTAAGAGAAAACAGATCAAATGCTTTATACCCCCTTGGTTTTTACAAGGTAATTTTTTTTTGGGGATTCTAAGGAAAAACCCAAGCTTTCAGGGGTGGGGTGTATCATTCAAAATGAATCAAGGTGAATTAGTCAGTGCTCAAATCCTTCCACCTTTCCAGGAGGGTACATGTAATCAAGATGAGGCACAAGCCCTCCTCTTTGGCCATTAAAAGGGTTATGGATTGTGGATTATGGATGTACTTGACCTACTCACATCGAGGGTGACTCATGTAGAATAATAATACAAGCTCATCATTTCTGGTAAGGCCGCCAATTAGTAATATATGACTTCTATATATCGAATTCCCTTTTTTGGCTCACCAAATTGGACACTTAGAATATTGGGGCACATAATACCATGAGGCTAACACAACAACATGGATCATTTAGAGTAAAAAATGGGGTGGTGATACATGTAAATGATTGTCATAATATCTAATGATCATTATAATATGGCCTGGATTGGCCGCCCTTTTGGAAAGTGATGCCTATTTAAGAAATGAATAATCCCACTAAGTGTCTGTCACATGGAAATGCATCCTATTTATCGAGATTTCGATGGACCCTTCATTCTCACATCCCCTCATTATTCTATACTGCTTCAGTTATTCTAGTGGGTTTCTTTGTATGTTTTAATAGCTTCCGTGCCCTTCCTCTATCCTGTATCTCAGAGTGAGATGTAGGAAATGAAAATTTTATGCCCATGTTTCCCCTTCTCGGTTTGAAGGTCTTTAGAATTACTTTGGGGCTATGTAGGGAAAGGATATTGAACAAATTGTAGGGGATGATTATTTACAAGTTAATGGTCATCTAAGATTTAATGCATTTATTGCATCAGTATTTTTGTCACATCTACTACTAATTGGTGGTGGTAAGGTGGAAAAAAGTGTTGATAGCTAACCACTTCATTTTCCCCCAGCATACGATTGAGCTGGAGGAAGCTGTGTGGAATTGTTTGTATGCCTTATAGTTATTTGTAGGTTACAAAGGTAGGTGGTTCGAGCATGGTGGGAAAAATAAATCATGTTTGAATTTGAAAACCACAAAAAAATCATGTGGCATTCATTTTGATTGTCTACCAAAAGTGTAGAATGAAAGGATATGAGGGCTTCCTATATCTCCCCTTTGGATTTGGATGAACTTCTATGGCCATTGGTCTTGTGCCTCCATGAGTAGTTCAACTCAAAAGTAAAGGCATATCCTTTTACGATTTCCTACTAAAGGCTGGTGAGATGTTTCATCACTTCAGTGTTCGAAAAAGAGGTGCCGAGGTAGCAACAATGAAAAACAAGTGAGTGAAGGAGGATGTGATCAAAATTTCAAACTAAGTTCTCATACTTAGTTTGCCTAATATATATAGATTTTTTGTGGTTTGTGTTTCACGGTGGTCTTTTTTCATAGCTATCATGTAAACCACCGTGCACCTTTCATTCTAGATATCATAGATATTATAAGGGAGGGGAACCAAGAACCCTACGGTTCATAGCTTTGGTAATAAGTGTTCTCTTATAAAAAACAAATAACTTTTACCAATAAGCATCCATAATATGATAACCAAAAATCTAATTCATTCTTGTAGCCCAAATCAAAATATATGCAAATCATAATCCTACAACATTAACCATGTGTATCTATCAAAAAAACACTATATCAATATGTCATGCCACATCCATAGTAGTTGGATTATAAGGTTGGCACCTCATACCAACTCAATGCCACAAAAGGGAACATAGTCTATATAGCTACAGTCTAGGCACACTGTGTGGATATAATGTATGCAAAGAGTTATATTAAACAAACTATAATATGGAAGAAAATATATCTAAAAATTTCTTGAGGGAAGTGGGCACTATAAAATGCCTCCACATTGCACACAAAATGACAATTGAAACATGCTAAACCATCTCCTAGTATATTACAAAATCTATGGTTGAAGACGTAGAAGCATATCATGTATTTAAAGGAAAATTTATTTGAGGCATGATCCTCATTTTTATAGTTTTCAACAAGATTGACATGCCTATGGGAAATATAAAGTTGAAGTGGGACTTCCCTTTAGAGAAAAAGACCCCTACTATATGCTATAAGAACCACAATTTCCCAACTACTATGAAAAATGCCTATAAGGATAAGTTGGATAATTAGTTGAGACCCTTGAAGGAAGTGTTTGAGGATGAGTGACACATCCTGATACTAGACATCATCAAGTACCAATCCCAATTCACCATGATACAACATTAATCACTTGAGCTTATTTTGATGACAGATGAGAGCATGTCTTCCTAGTTAAAAACCCATTGCTTGTTCACAACAAGCTATTAAGTCAATTTGGTGAATATAATACCGAATGTTGTAAAGGTAAAATTTGACGTAGAATACATCAATGTAGATATACATCTATTGTGCACCATATATTTCCACCCGAGGAAGAATGACTATGTTAAAAGGCAAAAGTCCGATCTTTATGAGATTGACCCTCAATGAACGATTGCTATTGAGAAGTCTAACTATAAGTTGTTTTTCTTTATGAAGTTGGGGAAGAAAACTAAGGGTGGAAAATAAGATGATGAAGAGGATGAGACGTTATGCTTTCCTCATAAATGAATTATAAAGCAAAATCATGTTAAAAGGAATAAAAATAAGATAAATATTATGCCACTCATTTATGAGGAAGAAAAGGAGGATTTAGGTGAGTAAAATCTTGAAGAGAAGTAGAGTAAAAAGGAACAGAGGACAAATGATGATGCAGAATTTCCCACAAGTATTGAAAAGAAAACATCTAAAGATCATATGGCAATTAACTCTTCACAGATAATGGATGTGGATCCTTTGTTATTAGAGAGGAATGGTAGTGCAAATAAGGGATTGAAAAGTAGTTTGGAGAGGGAATTGAATACAAATAAGGATAGAAATAAGACAATATTGCACCAAGGGTTTCCTCTTTTAATGAATACTTTACAAATGAAAATGCTAAAGAAACCTATGAACTAGGTTGAGAAGACACTGGCATAAGGCAGAGCTCACCTCCGTGAGAAAACCCCAACATTATAAATTTGGATGAGGAAGAGGATAAAGGTGGAAAAAAGGAAGAGCACATGAAATAAGAATAATAATATAATATTAAAATTCTATATGTTTTATATTCTTATTATTAATATAATAATAAGAATAAATTTGAATTACTTTACCTCTTGGAGGTAATGGACCCTAATAGTGTTATAGAAAGAATTCATAGAAAAGCATCATTTCCCATGGATGTGTATATAGATGAGCCTAACCTAAAGGTTCCCCTTGTCAACATGCGTAGACCTCCTCGAAAGTAATACTAACATATTTTTGGTTGCTTATGTTGATCATTTTCATGTGAATGAAACACAAGGGGGTCTGTGAATGAAACAAAAGCGGGTGACGTGATGATGAAGATGGATGCTGAATTTTCCAAATGAAATTTGTAAATTTTGCATCGCTAAAATAATAAACTAACTACTTGGATAAAATTGAAAAGTATCTTGAAACTAATAAGTAAAAATAGATATAAATAGAGCAGTAGAACATGGATGTGGATTTTAAATCCATGAAGTTGTGTCACTAAATCCTCAAAGAGGATCATAATTTATAAAATGGATTGAAATTTGATGAACCCGAATGAATAGGAAAATTGGAGATATTGGTTGACCTCTTCCTAATGTAGATAAAATATGATGGAAGTACACTATCTAGGAAATTTGAAAAGGCCAAGCACAAAAAATCCAAGGCTCTATGTGAAAATAAATTAGAGGAATGTGAGGAACTAGAAAACAAGTTCAATGAGAATGTCACCTCTATATAATAGATATTTCTGATCTTCATGAGGTAAGAGACAATTGTTGAAGCATGAATCCATCTTGAGACATAAAATAAAAATGTCCTAGACATGGAAGTATACACTATAAGAGATAAGTCTAGTAAGAAAAATCTATTACACAAGATGGAGGAAATGGGGAATATAATGAGTCCAAGGAATGATTAATTAAACCTAATATTCATAAGAAAACTCTTAAGGAAGTAAATTTTTTGAAGATCTATGCAAGTATGTGGGTAAGAATCTCAAAATGATGAAAGCATAAGTGAAGTATATTAGAGAACTGAAGGTTTTACATATGTGGATGGATATTTTGAAGCATATAATATAAATTGTGTTAACTAGATGGAAATAATTTGAAGACCAGTTGTGCAAGGAGGTGGCTAATATTTTTAAAGAAGCGATGAAATGGTTACCCGAGGATGGGAAAATTAACTAGTGTGGGGTAATGTTGAGCCCAAGTTTTGACTAAGTGTATATATTTTGGAAAATCATAAGATGTTTTGGTGTTGTTTGAATGAGGTGTAAGTTTTGTAAGGTTTTGGACCTCTTAAAATTGTGAGATTTTTTTTTGAGGATCAACCAGAAAACCATACACATAAAATTTTTTGCAGTCCAATGGAATCATGCAAGCTCCAAGTAATCAACAAGTGTATAATCGAACAACAAAAAAACATGCATGGAAAAAATAGGTCTACTCATACTCATAGATCAAAATAAGAGGGTACATATGGGAGTTTTTGTTAACTCCCATTCTTAGAAAATCATTCCCTCCATTAGGGAGAAAGGAATTATCATTCCCAAGATGAAATGTAAATCCTTTAATGCCTATGACGTACATGACAATGATAGATTCCATGAAAAAATCTGTCATATGTCATATAACTCCTAAATACCTATGCCGTCACCTAAGTGAGATGACCCACCATGTGAGGTGGAAAATACCTCGAGTGAAAAGGAAAGTGCCTCACACTAAAACTCCCCTTCATCAAAGATGATTTAGAGGGATGAAAATATATTAAAATAAATATAACTACCCTAGACAACTAAGAAAGATGCATCATATGAGTCCTGATAACTAAAGGCCCGATGAGGTACCTATATATAAATCAAAATATTTTTAGAAAATAAGAAGAGGAGAAGAGGGATAGAAAGCCCAAAGAAGATGGGAAGATGTATAAGACATCATCCCATGAAGAGAGTGCAAGTGAAGGACTTTGGCTTCAATAAAGGGATTGGTAAACATTTCTGCAACATAATCAAAAGTCTGACAATACTAAAATTTGATGATGTCTCCATGAATTAGATCCTATATGAAGTACATGTGGATCTTAATGTTTTTTGTTCACTGATGCTGAAATGTATTTTAGAAAATTGAGATGGTGTTCATGTTGTCATAGTAAATGATAGTAGGCCATTAAAAGTGAATGCCAAACTCTATCAAAATCCCTTAAAACCGAATAGCTTCCGTGGTCATGTTGACTACTCCCATTTCAAATGCCTATGTAAAATATATCACAATCACATTATACTTCTTACTTGACCCACAAACAAGACCCAAAACAAGAGAAAAATTGTATCTTGAGGTATATTTTCAATGATCAAGATCATTGGCCCAATCAAAGTCTGTAAAACCAACTAAACCAATATTTGTCCCTTCTAGGTAGTGAATGTCATAGGTGTGAGTTCCACGAAGATAGTAAGGGATCCACTTTTATACTATCTAATGTAGTTCATGAGGCTTTTACATAAATCTGGACATGATCCCAATAACATACAAAAGATCCAACTAAGTGTGAGTTAGATAGATCAAGGTCCCCACAAACTGGTGATAAAGGGTACCATTGACTATGGGAATGGAGCAATCAAAAACTAACAACTCCACAAAGGAAAAGAGTCAGAGATGACCTATAATTAGTTATGTGAAATTTGTATAGAAAATCAAGGGCATACTTAGGCTATGCAATCACAATTCCCAAGTCATATTGTGAAATATGTATCCCAAGACAGTAGTGAAACAAACCTAATTCAGTCATGTGAAGCTTGTTGGATAAGGCATTATTCACAATATTGATGAACAAGGAAGAGCCACCCATAATCAACAAGTCATCAACATACAAAACACGTATGAGCATGGATTCATCTTGTCGTAGAATGTAAACATTAGGGTCAGAGTGATACCTAGTGAACCCTGATGCAAGAAGAAAGGAGTCCATCTTGGCATACCAAGCCCAAGGGGATTGTTTAAGGCTATAGAGAGATTATTTAACTTTTAAACAATTATTTAACTTGTTTAAGGCTATAGAGAGTTTATTTAACTTGTTTAAGGCTATAGAGAGATTATTTAACTTAGGCGTTGTTCTATATAGATCTATTCCTCTAGGTCCACATGAAGGAAGACACTCTTATTCCATCTAATGGAATTACAATCTATTCGTGGAAGTGATGGGGAGGGTCAATCAAATAGAAGTAATCTTCATAAAGGGAGAAAATTTCTTTGAATAAACAACCCCATATTTCTAGGAGAAACCATTAGTTACAAGTCATGCTTTATACTTCTCGAAATCCCCATTAGCACCATACTTTCTTTAGCACACCCACTTACACCAATTTTTTTTTTCTTCCTTTTGAAAGAGGGGTGAAATTCCAAGTAACATTATTTATGAGTGAGAGATACTCCTCATCCATGGCATAATCCCAATCAAAAATCTCAGAAGCCTCCTAGAAATACCGTGGGTCTGAACTAGAGGAAAAGAAGGCGTGTGGTCTAGTAAACTTTGAACAAGTTAGTATCTCATGTGAAGGATCCCCTATCTAATATCCATCACTCTATAAGTTTTGGCTAACCCAGTAAGGTTCTGAAAGATATTTAGGCTTAAAATCTATAAAGTCTTCAATCAAGTGAGAAGGGACTAATTCCTCATCATCACTACTGTCAAAATCATAAGATTTTGAAACATGATGAGCAAGAGGAACAAGAGGAAGAGGAGGAGGAGGCTCAATAAGATAATCATTAGAAGAATAAAAATAAAAATCAAAGAGGGGTATAAGAACCTCATTGGGTGGAGAAGTGCAAGTCAAATATGATTCATCAAACTTCACACTTCTTTCAATATAAATTTGATGAGCATCAGGGTTTAAAAATATACAACCCTTCAAACCATTAGGATACCCTATAAATATACTATCAAATTATTTTATAATGATCAAAATGGAACCTCGTGCACATTGATGAAGTTTCACTTCTAATGATGATGTGAATGCTCCATGTATATAGCAAGGAATCAAATCACAAAGGAAAATCAAGTATGAAAGAAATAAGTCTAGCATTATCATAGCTAAAAATAAGAAAGTACATCTATATGAGTGTTGTGTAACTCCTGTGCATGACACATGGACACATGAAACCCTAACTAACCCTAATGAATTATTATTTCACCAAGTGAGATGAATAACCATGTGAAGTAGACAAGAAGCTGAGTGACAATGAGACAAGTCACATACACAAACACTCCCATTTCATTGAATATGAGGTAGAGGTCATGGAAATTCAGAACGGAAAGAGAACTCCCCTATAAAACTAATAAATGTTTCAAAGGGGCCTGAAAACTAAAGGCCTGATAAGGTACCCATGTACAAATAATGATCTCTTTAGAAAATAAGAAGAGGATAAAAATGGGTCCCATAAATTAGGCTTAATAAGGTACCCATGTGCAATAAGGATCTTAAGTAATGGAGGAAAAAATCCTAAGGGAAAAACATCCACGCACAAGAGATAAAAAAACTCCCCTCAATAACTTAAGAAAGATACATCATATGGGTCCTGAAAACTAAAGTCCTAATAAGGTACCCATGTAAAAACTACAATCTTTCTAAAGAAGAAGAAGAGAAGAAGAGAACTAGCCAACTCCTTTAGAAGATGGTTTTTGATGAACTCCCATAGAATCTGAAGGACCTAAAAGTCGGTAATATGTGGTGGAGGGAGGAGGAACATGAAGTGTCTCTAAAGGTGGATCAACATGTAAAGGATAAAATAAATCAAGTGAGGTGGAGATAATCCTATGAAGCTCCATGAGGTGAGAGTCCAAAAATGTAGATACATCGTCAAGTGGGTTGAGCTATCATGGAAGAGAATCCTCAAAAGGAGAGGGAGACAAGAAATCTTGAATTATATGTGTAGAAAAAATAGTGGACCTCACCCCAAGATGAGTGCTTAAGTGAAGATAGTTGGTTTCAGTGAGGGGTTCAATAAGGAATCTTGCGACCTGATAGAAATTTTACAACTTTGTGAAGTTTGCAAGAAGAGTGTCAATGATGTGTTCTTCGGCTTGTAGATTGAAGAAGGTCCTTTCACATTGAAAAAGGTTTCTACCCTTAGGAATAACAAAAATGATGTACTAAATTTTTTCCCACTATGTGAAGGAAACCAAAGGTAGAAGTACAAATAAATTTTAAGTTGGTCCACATCTGAAATGTGACATTAGTTTGGAAAGAAGGTCCTCAAGAACTTAAGGTAATGCTACTGAAGTAGAACTGTTAGAGTATAGGTATGGAAAATTTGCAGAAGGAATGTACATATGAAACGAAGGTACAAAAACCCTCACAATGGTATAATGGGGATCTATACGAAAGAAAATCAACACGTTACCTTCTTCACATCCGACTTCTCCAAGTCGTGTCGAGACAACTAGTGTAGAATAGAAATGAATGTGTATGTGTGGTGATGGTGGATAAGCTAATGAGGAAACCTTATATCTTCGAAACGTAATATTGGGATTTGTGAGTATAAGGAAAAGAAAACCTAGCAGGTGTGAGTAAAACTTGTAAGTGTAAACCTGTGTCAATATTGGTCAAGAACTTTGGCCCATTGGGTTATGGGACCAAATTATCACAACCATACATATTTTCTTGTTGTGGTTCATTGATGGTCATATATGTAAACTAACTATCAAAGGACATTTAATCTATGTTTTTGGCATTTTCACTGTATACCAGAGCAAAACAATAAATGTAAACTAATATAACAAAAGTAAATGTTTTTGATCTTTTTCTGGTTTTTTTAGTAATACTTCTAATCTAATAAATAAAACTAAATACAAATAGTTAGCCATTTGTAGCTAATTATATGTGCAAATATGTAAATCTAAATCTAAAATAGATAACCTAATTTAATAAAAAACCCTTCAAACCCTACCTTAGAGGTGAAGAAAAAATCATAACCCTAAAAGAGCTATTGTTCCCCAAAACTTCCCTCGTAATTTCAAAGAGAGAGATTTATAATGATTTTATCTACTTGCAATTTCCTAATCAATTAAAATGAACAATTTTTCTACTTTATTTGATATGTAATTGAAGCTAATGATTCAAAATTGAAAAGTTGACAAATGAAGCAAACAAACAAGTAATTCCAACCTGGATAAGTAAGACCTTTGGAAAACTTGGTTATATCTGTATCTATCCCCTCAATATGTTCCTTTATTTCTTGTGTGTCCATATGAATCCAGGGATTGGGAATGCAAGAACATAAAAAAAAAAAGACGTTTAAGCAATGGCTAGCTTGAAGATAGTCTGGTTGCAATGCAAGTAGAAGAGAGATATCACAAGGGATATAAGCTTGGCTATGTAATTCCTAGCAGGATTGTGGCAGCAATGCTATGCAAAAATACACAAAATTCTCAAGCCCTTTACTTGATTACAAGTATTGATTATATAAGAATTGGGGCTGGGATTTTCCTTCATGCACAAGGAAAGAAGAGGAAGTTATGACTAACTAAGTATATTTAAAAAAAGAAGAGGGAAGGAGAACCAAGAAATCAAAACTATTTTTATAAAAATTGGTTCACAAATGCATCCTAAAAGTGAAATTAAGTGAAGTGTCGCATGTTAAAAACACGCATGAAAAATTCTAGAAAACCAACACTTGGACTTCCACCCTACATAGGGCGGCGGTCGCTAAACCACCACCTTGATTGGGTGATGGTTTAAGAACCTCTGTTTAGGCAGGGTGGCATTCCTGACACTAAAGGCCAAAATATGCAAAAAATGAAGCCCGTAGCTAGAATTTTTTTGGCAAACCTAAGTAAGGACGTATAGGCTACAAATATACACTACATATGGGTTTAGGAGCTCGAACATCTTTTAAAAGGACATGAATCATCATTGGGGAGTTTTATAACCATTTTCTGACAATGTAGCACACAAAAATTTGGGTGCGTACATATTCCCCCACGGAGAAGCGTCTTAGTCATGAAGAGGCATAAAACGTAGATTACGAGTATGGCATTCCAGAAATGGGGAGTTCAAAGTTATACCTAACATGCCCATGTGTCAAAATATCATTGTCTAAGCTCCCACTACCTGCAAGTGGGAGAGAAGACTCAAGTGTAAATAGATAAAATATCAAAAAATAAACACTAAATCAAAACGACAAGAGTAATTACCATTTGTGTGGGGATATAGAGATATACCTGTGCCAACGCTCCATCCCTATGAAAATATACACTCAAAATGAGGTCAAAACAACATATATATATATATATATATATATATATATATATAAACTCATTTTCTAACTCATTTGCACTTATTCGATTTGGTGATTTGGGAGCTTTGGACCCATGATGACAATTTTCGACGAGAGTATAGCCGAAATGACTGTTACAAGATTGTGATCATGCCTCCACGAGTGGGAGATTGACTTGTAGGGTCTAAGGTTGGTTTTTTTCACTTTTGCATTTTTAAACCTAAAATATAAAAATGTTGAAAAGTTTACCTAGGGGGATCATTTTCAAAATTTCTTGTCTTAAATGAGTCTCTAGTGGGGTGCTCCCATAGGGGCAATCTTTAATTTTATCTGCAATGGTCTTTTTTTCGTGTTTTAAAGCATTTTCTAGGGTTAAAATGTGTTTGGAAAATTGGTCTAGGACCGCCACCATAAGAAGGGCGGTGGTCCTAGAACCGCCGCCCTGCACTAGCTGGTGGTTTTGAATAGAATGACCTAAATGCTTGCTAACTTGATTTTTTTAGATTTTTAATATTTTTTCATGTTTTTGGGGAGCTTATCTTTTGATATACATTACTAACTTGATCTTTTTTTGTGTTTTGGTGGATGCAAAATAAGGAGGAATACATTTGTTGGAGTCATGAGAGGGAGTGTGATTGGCTCCCAGGGATTTTAGACCAGCTAAATCAAGATGAGAAATATATTCTCTAGAGGGTAGGTATTTGGAGGATTGCATAGGTGCCCCATGTCACTCCTTTCAGTCACATATTATGTGAATTGTTTTCTTACTAGGATGTAGACCATAACACTTTCCTATTGCCGGGTGTCATGGGTGAGTGAACTATTACCCTAGAGGATGTATACCACATTTTTGGGCTTTTGATAATCAAGAGGAGATTGACCTTGGAGACAGAAGGATCTAGATTTTCGATGACTCAATGGGCCACATACATATGGGATGTCATTTCATTTGGATCAAAGAAGGGGATAAAGGTCCATTTTATTGCTACTACTCCTATCCCCCTCATTTGCAGAGCCATCATGGGTGTCTTGTCCTCATGATTGATTGGGGAAAAAGGAGGTGACACCATCCTTTACTGTTGGGATCCCACTATTTCACAGATTGAGGGGCATGGCAACATATATTCCTTGGGAGCAGACATCTTGGGGACTATCTATCATGACCTATACAGGGTAGTCAAGTTACAGGGATAGTCACTGAGCAATCCCACACTAGTTATGAGCTGGGTATATGAGTGTATTTCCCCCTATGGGAGGGGAATACCAGTACAAGACCTAGGGGCTATTCCGGACACCGAGGTGGATAGTGATGTGAATACTTCGGACCTCACACAAGCTAGTGGCTTATTTGACCACAACAGACATGGATTCCATACCCTACCAGGATATGGTAGGGTTGTGGGGAAAGGAGGGCAACCATAGTGGTAGCTTGTTAGACCACAGGGTAGTTAGTTAATAGGGTAGGGAGAGTTGAGATTCATCCATTCAATTAGGTTCCTTAGCAGTTCGGCCTCCCTTATGTAGTTATGCTTCCTCCAGTGGCACCAATATACAAGAATATTAAGGAGGCTCAGAAGGGCCCTAGAGGGGATCCTGGCTAGACTCTAGTTACTCCATGTGTGCCTATTACAATTAGATATGTGGTTTGTGCCCGATGGGAAGCTAGTTCCCCTCGAGAACCTTTCTCCAGATTGAGGCCACTCCTTCTCCCGGTGGAGAGGACGATGAGCCCATTGACGTAGACTTTGACTCTAAGGATTACACATGAGATGAGACTGAGGAGGATTCCATTTAGAGAGGGGACATGTGGTGAGGCTTGCAAGGAAACCTATATGGAGGAGGAGGAGAGGGTACCCTAAGTGGCATGACACTCAGGATATGTTGAGAGTAGCACAAGAGGAGGCGAGTGTAGAGAGAGAGAGACCTTGGTTTCAGAGGGACCAATTCCTCAAGATGGAGAGGGAGATGATGACTCTGTTATAGGAGAACATATCACCTCTATATTTGGGGAGGCCCCGTAGCCACCATCAGTAGCCACTACAGCCAGTGACCCTACTTGGATGCCTGGAGATCCAAGTATGTTGGTACTCTTCCCTTGACTTTGTTAGTTGGTATCTCTTTTTGTTTTGTTTTTGTGACTTTATAACTTGAAGTTTTTTATTTTTTTCTTGCTTGCAACAACTGCACAAGAGTGGTGAGAGCTTATTCAATGGGTGTGTGTGGAATCCTTGTTGATCCCCTCAGGGAAGACCTGAGATGAGCTAAATGATAATTTAGGCTAAGCCGATAGTAGCCAGAAGACATACTAATGTGTTTACACCTATATGGAGAGTAGCGGAGGTGATGACCTCTCTTTGTACTCAGGTGGTTGGGTATGAGGAATCCAAGAGATTGATAAGGCAAATTCATTCTTATAGCAAGACCACATCCAGTGGCCGCCACCATAAGCACTCACACCATTTAGTCTATTCTCATTGTCGTAGCCATAGAAGGAGTCATGGACGTGGCCATGCATCATCTGAGTGATCCCACTGGGATTGATAGGCCACTGGAACTTTTATTGATTTTTTGCATTTTTTTTCAAGCATTATATGTTTTTTTTTGTATATTTCAGGCTCATTTTGAGTTCTTTGACCACGCCTAGCGCGTGATGGCATTGTACATAAACTTCGATTTATTATGATATATACATACTCTAGTTTTTGGTTCAGTAATTCTTTGTATCTAAAGTTGAATTCCTCTTGGCTCACTTTTCATGTGTACTCTAGATGTTTATAACTTCCATTTTTATATTCTTTTCAGAATGTATGCAGTGGATATGAATGCTAATAGAATGATTTCTTTTTTGTATGTTTTGTAATGTTGATATATGATAATGCAAAAACATTGTAATATTGAACTTTATTTTCTTTAAGCAATTTTTGGTAATTCATATTTTTTTGGAAAAATATGGTGATACAATGATATGATAACTAAATGAACTTTCCCCATTCCTAACTCCACACAACTAATAAGATGCAAGGGATCAACACCGAGAGCCAAAAAGGGCACAAGTTATGGAAATTTGATGAATGGTAATGATGAGAGAAAGACAAGGATTTGATAAAACCAAATTGAGACACTACAACCTCACTCTACTAAATTTTTCTTCATAGTTTAGAATGTGAATTTATTTTCAGTTTATCTATACTTAGATCCGTAGATGGTCACTTGGTTGACAAAATCTGGTTTTGAGGTTTTAAGATATTTTGGAATTTTGGACATCTAACTCACTTTGTTTTGATTTATGATTTCAAAATATTTGAATGAACTGTTTCTAACTTTCAAGTTTGTTAAAGAGACCCCCTACACCTTGCCCCATGCTACTAGTAGGAATTATGGGTTCATCACCATGGACAAGGCATAGATGAGTAAGGGCATTTCTCTCCTTTCCCAACCCTACATCACTAGTAAGAGATGTTAGGATCAACACTGAAGGTTGGTGGGGAATAGAAATGTGTAAAATTATTTTTTCTTTGGACTTACATTTGACTTATTTATCTAGGAAAAATGTTTAGAATGCTCTTAATTACAAAGAGATCTGTCCATGGGATAGATACAAAACCATGAAGCTTCTAGAACAAACTATAAGAAAATACACCTAATCTAAAAAGAGACTATAAGTAGAACCAAGTATGTAGGCCTTGGTATGGTTACTATCAAAACTTTGTCTTATCCTGTTTGGATCGATGAAATGATTTGGAAACAATTGATGATACCATGAAGATTTATAGCGGCATGATTTGAATGTTTTGCCAACATGTTTTCAGAAGTTTTTAGGAATTTTTATAAGAATAAGTCCCCTTGATCACAAATTTTATAGAATGAACTGGTAGATGAAAATGCAATGCAGAATGTAGTAATGTACATATGAAAATGATAATGAATCATGCGTAGTATCTCTTTAGGTGAAGAGAGTTTACAGATTCCACTATACTCCTCACCCTCTAGTGTATACACAGGTGAAATGCCCCATTTTTGTAGTCTTTAATTACTCGATATGGACCCAAACACCTGGGTCTGAATTTCCTTCCTTTGCCACTGGTCTTTTTGTCTAGTCAGATGTTAAGTATTAAAACCAGATCTCCCTCATATATTTCACATTGATAGACTTTCTTATTATATTGCTAAGCCATCCGGTCAGTGTAAATGCTATGACGTTGTTTAGCATTGATTCTAGCTTCATTAAGACTTTCTAATTGAGATGTTTGTCATGCCTCTTGATAGCCTTATTTTCCCAGAATTCCTTGCAACGATATACAAATACTAGGTATTTCAACTTCGAATGGTAAAGCCGCTTCTGCACCAAATACCAAAGAAAAGGGAGTTGCCCCCGTCGGCATGTTCTTACGGATGTCTTATAGGCCCACAGGGCTAGAAAAAGCTTTAAATTCCAGTCTTGTTTGTTCTCCTTAATGGTGTTAAAGAGGATGGATTTCAATGTCTTGTTCTTAGCCTCATCCTATCCATTAGCCCAAGGGTAAATAGAGAGAAGCCGTGTGGTGACTTATTTTGAATTTCTCATAGAGTTCACATACCTTCGTCATTTTTTAAAGATGTGCCATTATTTGAGATAATGATTTGTGGGACCCCATACCTATAAATTATTTTGTTTAGAATGAACTTTACGATTACTGATCCAGGTATAGTGGTAAGGGTCATGACTTCTACCCATTTAGTAAAGTATTTTATGTCCTGTGATTATGAAGTTATGACCATCTATCGATGAGGGAGAGAATTTACCTATCAAATCCAGGCCCCATCGTGGAAAAGGGCCATGATGTTGCAATTGTTTGCATTGCTTGTGCTGGTATGTGGATATCATGGGAGAAATCATGACATTTATAACACTTATGCATATAAACTCTGCTGCATCATGTTCTAACAATGGGTAAGAAGTAGCCCATCTCGATGTATCTTCTGAGTAGTGGTCGTGGTTGCCGAAACGACCTCTACATACCTTACTATGTGATTCATAAATAAATCTTTTCGGAATTCTTATTTTTCAACACATCTTAACAACATTCCATGAAAGGCTCTATGATAAAGAAATTATTCCAAGATGGACATAATTGGTGGTTATAATGCGCTAACTGTATTCTTTATTGTGGTGTTGCCTCTTTTAGATATGTATGGTCCATTATGAAGTTAATGATTTTAGTGTACTATGGACACCCATAAATGGAAGGCTTAGTTTCAACAAAATACACACACTTGTTGGGGAATTCTAAATTTAATAGATCACCTCCAATAAATGGGTTGTCAGCCATCCATTCTGTAATGATTTTTCCTTTGATAGATATTTTTGATTAACAAATGTTAACTCAAACTCATCCATCAGAGTTATGAAGCATACAAATTTCTTAGATAAAGAACCTTGCATGAGAAGGATGTCTGTAGGTGATATAATTTAACAATAACCTTTGTTTCTTAGTTTAGCCATGTAATGTCTTAAGCGTTTCATGACGAAGACTATATCAAGACATTACTTCTCTACTTGTGTATAATGTGTCTCATAATCAACCAATGTTCCACGACTAATGAAATAGACAAAATGTTCTCGTTTATCATCATCTTCTTAAGCCAACATGTAGACCAGCGACACATCTATATCTTGTGAACACAAGATCAAGGGGCGATCTGACCTAGGTGTCATGAGTGTGGGAGGAGAAAATAAAAACCGTTTAACCAACTCAAATGCTTCATTACATTCTTTTGTCTAATCAATGTAGCAATCATTTTTTCAACAAAGTTGTTAATTGGGTGAATAATAAAAGTTCAAATCAGGGATAAACCTTTGGATTACGCCAAGTTTCCTATGGAAAGATTTGCTGCCAGACTCGTTTGACGGTGGATTCATTTCTAGTACAACTCATATTTTGGCTGGGTCAACATCAATCGATTGTGAAGATATGATGTATCCTAAAATTTTGCCTCGTGTTACACCGAACACACATTTTTCTTGGATTCAACATGATGTTGTTATTCGATTAAGTGAGGAAAGGATGATACGAAGCACCTCTAGGTGATTGTAGTGTTTTTTATCCTTAGCCAGAAGGTCATCCATGTAGGATTCCACAATCTTATGTATAAGATCATGAAATATATAAGTCATCACCCATTGGTATGTGGCACCAGCAATTCTTAAGCCCGAATGACATGACAACATAATAGTAGGTTCCCCAAGGAGTTATGAATGTAGTTTTGGCCTGATCCTCCTCAGAGATTTTGATTTGATTGTACCCAGAAAACCCATGCATGAGAGACAAAAACTCAAACTGAGATGTTGCGTTGAAAATAACATCGATGGATGGTAATGGGAAATCATCTTTGGGACAAGCCTTATTGATATCCTGAAAGTCTATGCAAATGTGGATCTTTCCATTCTTCTTGAGAATGGGGACAATATTAGACACCCATTGTGAGTAGTCAACTGCCTTGATGAACCCTATCTGCATGAGTTTCATCACTTCTTCCTTCACCATGAGGGCCACCTTTGGCTTCATGGGCCTTGAATTTTACTTAATTGGCTTAGCATCTGGCTTGGTGATGAGGTTGTGAACTGTAATGTGTGGTGCAATTCCCATCATTTCCTTGTAGTTAAATGTAAAATATTTTTGATGCTCCTTGAGGATATGGGTATGTATTTCAACCTCCTCAGGAGTTAGAGAGGATCCTAGTTTCAAGATTTTTGGTTCCTCCTTCGTCCCGATGTTTATATCAATTTTTCCCTTGATTAAGGAGGCATTTCCTTCCTCAAACTCAGGCAGGGCTGGAGGTAACTCTAAATCCCCCTCTTCTCCTACCTCATAAATTTTGAGCTCCTTCCTGGGGGAAGATTCTATCATGGGATTTCCAAAATAGGAAGAAGAGTGTGGGATTAGGGAAAGATCAACCTCATGATGAGTAAGATGTAATTTTGTAAAAATCCATTTAGATATCCCAGAGTTTCTTTATCACTATCAACATGATTTGAGATGATAGAATCACTCTCGGTTTCTATGTATGTCAACATTGGGGTTATCAGTGTTTTACAAACCAAAGGTTCAACATGAACCGAGACCATGAATTTTGTATCCTCCAACTCACTGCTTGGAGTGAAGCGGGAAGAACAAGTTTTTATAGAGTCTGTGAGGAGGTTCTGTTCTTGTGGAATTGCTTCAATCAATATGAAGTCAAACCCCTTTGTTAGATTTAGCACTACTTGTTTTGTAGAGTTGTAGATGCTCAGCTCTAGTCTCATATACCTCAGATATTTGATTTGCATGACCAAGTTGTGAATCACCCAACACCCTAATATTAAGAGCACCCATTCTTTTGGCTACAATGAGACCAAGTAGAAGGGCTTCATATTCAGCCCCGTTATTTGTACATTCAAATTTTAACTTGAAGGCAAAAGGAAGAATCCTTCCCTCAAGAGAGGTAAGGATCACACCTGCCCCGGTGCCAAAATGACATTTGGCTCCATCAAAATGGAGAGTCCAATAGTTACTTGGAAAAATGGATGTTGGATCATCCTTTGTATCTTCTTCCTTTACCTCAGTTACCTTCAACCATACAAACTTCATCTAATGGAAGAGAACCAAGTCCCAAGGTATGTCCCATACCCATATAATCAAATGGAAGGAGAATAGGTAAATCCTTCTCCAATATCTCAACAATATTTGTTGTGGTTCCTAATGACACTGTCTCTACGATGACAGTTTCATCTTTGACTATCAGAATGCCTTCGATCAAGCTCGTGACTTCTAATTCCATTGTAGGAACCAAATTTTACCTTATAGCACTGAGCTTGTAGGTTTATTTAACTTGATTTGTAGGAAGCTCAAACTTCAGAGTAGACCCTTGGCCTCTTCTTTAAGTTAGCTAGATGTATGTTGAAGGGTTTTGGATCACCCTGTGCCACAAAGACCTTCCCTAAATGTAGGAACCTGACTTCCTTGAAATAAAGTGGAGGGAATCACCTTCATGCGATGAATCCAAGGACAACCAAGGATCATATTATAGTTGGTTTCCTGATATATAATATAAAACTTGGTTAGAACCATCTTAGGTCTGAGAGTGACTGAAAACACTATAGTCCCCATTGATGTCACTTTGAGGCTATCATAGCCTCTCAGCGTATTTCGCATTGAGGAGAAATTGGTCTCTCCATAACCTAAATTTTGAAGGAAAGAGAAGGGGACTATGTTAACCATCTACCCCATCATCAATCATCACACATTTTACATAGTTTTTATAAATCCAGACTTATAAAAACAAAGTCAGATCACCTCTATGAGCTATTTCAGCATCCGTGGGCATCTTGTTAATGTCAAATACGAATCCAACATCTCTTTCAGGCTACCTTGGAGGATAGACATCAAATTCCACATGGTTTATCTGCACTTCTAGAGGAGGGGTGACATTAATCAAATGGCCAAGACCTAGTGCTTCTAATAGAGTGGATCTGTGAGCAAGGGAATTATTTAACATATCCAAGAAGGAAATGTGAGAGAAGGTATTGGTTAGGTCACTGATCAAGTCATAAGATCCTACTGGCTTACCTAGTGTATCATGAATTTCATCTAATATAGTTGGGTAGATTGGGATTTGCTGTGAAGAATAATCTTTGGTTCTAGTGGCAGCATTAATCTGAGGTTCAGTGTCTAACTCTACTAATCCCACAATTTTTGTTTTGTTGGCGGCCGTCCAAAGGAGGTGCCACTTGTGGGTTTGATGAAGTCGAGGCTTCATGATCATTAGTTCCTATTACAATACCCTTGTTTGAGCCATTGGGATCTATTCTACCATCTTTTGGGTGCATGGGGAGAGGATCATTAAAGATTCCAAGTGGTGTGTTCTGTGGGGATATTAGTCCCATGTAGGTGTTCTTGAGTTGGCACTGTTGGGTTTTCCAAAAACATGTCAACAAATAACTATCTTTGATCCTCTGGCAAAATACTATAGAAACTTGTTGCAATCACAGACATGTTCTTGCATCATTCCCGCGAACCCTATGGAAACCACAATACAAATCAGGATCATAATCTCAAGGCCTTTGGTTTGCACCTTGTTGTTCGGTCTCGAAATTACAATTATTGTTCAACTGCTGATTGTTATAGTTAAAATTTGGGAACCCCTACCCTTGGTTTTGGAATTGGTTTGGATACCCACCTGGGTATTGGTTAGGGCCTTGGGTCTACGTTTTATCTTGATTGTTGAGGTTGTTGTTTTTGTTGTTATTGTTGTTACTGAGGACAATTAAAATCTACAACATTGACTGAGGGTGAGAAGTTATTGTTTCTCTGATTATTTCCATTGTTGTTGTTATTGGTAGTATTTGTATTGGGAGAACTAACAACATTAGGTTTCTTGGGCTGATCAGTAACACCATCAGTTGTGACCCCACTGGTTCTTATTAAGGACCTTCGGTCCTTGATTATTTCTCATGTTGTTGGAGTAACTAGGGTTATTTTGGTTAGGAGTGACTAACCTTCCATTTTCTCCATAAGTCTTACAACCACTGTCAATGGTTGTTTGATCAATCTCGAAGAGCACCTTCTAACACCTCTTCATAGCTCCTTAGTGGGAATTTTTGAACTTCTTCTTTTTTATCCCTATTGAGGGAGTGGAGGAAAAAATCAAAAAGCTCTTTTGATCCATATTTGGAGCACTTGCAGAGGAGTAAAGAACCTTGTCAGCCACCTTTGAATGAAGTGGGATGTAGACTCGTTGTGCTCTTGTTTGATATGAAGGAATTCTCTGATTCCTGTTCTTAAAAGTTTGTTCATATCAAAAGCCTTAATAAATTCTGACACAAGTTGCTTGAAGGAGTGTATTGAAGCCTCTGGTATCCTATAGTACCAATCTGATAGCAATACCTTCTAGCATCTTAGGGAAAATCTTCACAACAACTGTGTCCCATGGGAGCAGCTCTCGAATGGCCGTTGTGTAAGCTTTGATGTGAGTGTTAGGATCACCCTCCCCTTTGAAATTTGGAAGATTGGGAAAGGGTCTTAGGAGCATGACTGTCTAGATGGAGAAGTCTAGAGGCTCCTTAAGATATTCAGAATAGGTCCCCATTGCGTACGTTTCAACCATTGAAGATCCCTGTTGGGGAGGTGGAGGTTGCATCTAGGTTGTTGAAATGGTACAACATAAACATTTTTGGGGTGTATGGCATCCCTTGTGGATGTCCATATGGACCTAGGTAAGTGTACATATCCCCATGTGGTGATTTAGAGTACATGTGTACATAAGGGGGTTGATTACTTTGATATGGAGTCGAAGGCACAAAGCCAGGGAACGTTGCATTTCTAGCTAGTATGGTGTTTGAGAATGCACTTCCGGCTGGTTCCTATTGTAGATATCCATATATGGCATGAGGGGGCATACCCAAGGTGCCTGTCCCAGTCAAAAAATCTCCAGGGTTTGGAGCACCCATATAAACTGGAGGATTCTACATAGTAGGTATTTGTCCATAATTCTATGGATAGGGAGAAGTTCTTGACTTTCCTTACATATGAACTTTGAGCATTTTGGGAAAGCTCTAACTCTTTGAATTTTTCTACTAACATTGAGATGATGTCACCCATTGATGGGATGGTGTTTTTTTAGGTGCTTGTTGTTGAAACTTTTGGAGGTTTTTGAGGAGTGTGGTATCCTGCTATGAATTTTTCACTATGATGCCACCCCTCATTGGAAATGTTTTCCATTGTTGGAGGGTAGTGTTATTGTTTTGAAGTGGGACATCACCATGTCCTTATAACCTATCAAAATCCCAGTTCATATTCTGGAAGCATTGTTCACTCTTGGCGTATCGTGATAAGTACTCCTCATCTAGATGCGAGAGCTGGTTTGATTGCATGCTAATGGTTTGTTGAAACAATACCTAAGGAGGTGAACTTGCTTCCCCAGTGAAATTCATGTTGTTTGAACTTGATTGTTCATGAGGATATATATTTATGTGATTTGGTCAATTTCCTCAATACATATAGAGGAACCAACATTGGTTTCCCATGAAGAAGAGAATTTTAAGCGGTTGAGTGTTTTCTGCCCATGTTGAGAGTGAAGGTGATTGGGTTTACATGTTTGTAGTTATACATGTCATCTAGGATGGGTTGACCTTATTCATCATATCTTGACATATTTAGTATAAGAATACCTGCAGAATAAAGGATGGATGAAGAAAGTGGAAATTCTTAAAGACTAGCTCTTCACATTGGGCTCAACAATTTGTATGAAAGAAAATCAACTTATGACCTTCTTCACACCCAACTTCCTGAGGTCATGCTGAGACAAATAATGTAAAATAGAAAGGGATGTGTATGTGTGGTGATGGTGATAAGCTAATGGGGCAACCTTATATCTTCGATACACAATGTCAGGATCTGCGAGTCTAAGGTAAAGAATGCTCTCTTAACCTGAAGTGGTGGGATGGACCAATATGATATAATAGCTTCTTGGAGACTCCAGACAATATCGAGCTCTGTTGAGATTCTATTCACTGGTTATTGAACATGTGAGAAAGTGAATTGCGGGTGCCTCATATAGATTTCCAGACAAGGTCATGGAAGTAGAGAATGAGAGGCATAATGAAACCACAGGGACTATGGATTATTTTCTGGTCTAGTCTAGAAATTCTTAGCATGATCTGGCTACTATGATCAATAGTGAAATTTGTGTAATGATATCAAGTGGAAGTGGTGATGATATAAATACTGATACAACGCAAACCAGTGTCCATATATAATTGGTTAGCAGGCCCATTAGGTTTTGGGACACTGGTGGATCACAACCAAAAACTCGTGGAGGCTGTGGTCCTACTATTGTCATGTGCATAATCAAACCCCGTATTGCCAGGAGCATTCCAATAATCGTAGGCTTGATTAGCTGTGCAATGTTTAGCATGTTTAGTTGTTCTATTTGATCTAAGAAAACCTAGCAGGTGTGTGTAAAAATTGCAACTGTAAACCCGTATCAATGTCGGTCAAGAATTTTGGCCCAGTTAGTGTTGTGAGACCAAAGGATCACAACTGTACATCTTTTCTTGTTATGGGCCATTGATGGTCATACATAGAATGAATTGAAATGATTTTGGTAAACAAATTCTAACTATCAGAAGGATATTTTAATCTATATTTTTGGTGTTTTCATAGTATATCAGAGCAAAAATAATAAATAACAAACTAATCTAACAAAAGTAAATGTTTTTTTATCTTTTCTGGTTTTTAAGCAATACTTCCAATCTAATAAACAAAACTAAATATAAGTAACCAGTTGGTTGTAGCTAATTACTTGTTCGAATATGTAAATCTAAATCTAAAATAGATAACCTAATTTAATAAAAAAACCTTCAAACCCTACCTTAGAGGTGAAGAACAAATCATAACCCTAGAAGAGCTATTGTTCCCCACAACTTCCCTGGTAATGTCAAAGAGACAAGATTTCTAATGATTTGATCTACTTGTAATTTCCTAATCAATTGAACATGAACAATTTTACTACTCTATTTGATATGTAATTGAAACTAATAATGTCAAAATTGACAATTTGACAAATGAAGCAAACAAACAAGTAATTCCAACCATGGATAAGCAAGAGCTTTGGAAAATATGGTTGTATCTATATTTGTCCCCTCATTTTGTTCCTTTCTTTATTTTTGTGTCTATATGAGTCCAAGGGATTGGGAATGCAAGAACAATAGCAGAAGAAGATGCTTGAGAAATGGTAGCTTTAAGGTAGTCTGGTTGCAATGCAAGTAGAAGAGAGATAACACAAGAGATCTTAGATTGGCTATGCAATTCCTAGCAAGATTGTGGCATAAATACTATGCAAGAATACATAAAAATTCTCAGGCCCATTTTCTTAAATACAAGCATTGATTATATAAGAAATTGGGGTTGGGATGTGCCTTCATGCACAAGGTCAAGAAGAGGCAGTTCCAACTAACTCAATCTATTTAAAAATATAAAAGGGAAGGAGAACCAAGCAATCAAAACTAGTTTTAAAAGAAAATTTGGTTCACAAACGCATCCTCAAAGTGAAGTTAAGTGAAGCGTCGCATGTTAAAAACATCTCATGACAGAATTTTGGAAAAAATGCTCAGGACTGCCACCTTGTGCAGGGCGGCGGTTGTAGAACCACTGCCTTGAATGGGTAGTGGTTTTAGAACTGCCACCCAGGCAGGATGGCGGTCCTGGCACTAAAGGCCAAAAAATGCACAGAATGAAGTGGGAAGCTAGAAAAAAAGCATGAAAAAGCTAAGTAAGAATGTATAGGCTACAAATATACACTAGTAGATGGGTTTAGGAGCTCAAACATCTTCTGAAAGGACATGAATCATCATTGGGGACTTTTTTAACCTTTTTCCAACAATGTAGCAGATACAAATTTGGGTGCGTCCATGATCCATAAGAAGAGGTGGATTAATAATGATCTCAAAAATAGTAGTTATGGATATCCTAGAAGGGGCACTCCTAATAAATAAGATGGAATTCTATGAAGTGCAAAGGTGTAAAGACTCATTAAGAGAAACTCCTTTTACTACAACACAAGTAGGCTCTATAAAGAGACATCCAAGGTTTGGTAGATATTCGTCCCAAAAAGGTTACTCGACAAATAAAAGAGAAATGTTTGATAGGTATGAATCATTAACACAAGAATTAGAAGGAGTAAAGGGTGCAATAAAAGTATGAGGTTGGGAACATGACTATCTAGTGTCCAATGGATAAAGAGGGGATTCAACATTCTCTGAAGAGTAATCGAGAGAGGGAGGAGATGTATCCTCGTCAATACTCTCATCATCAAAATTAGAAGAACAAACCTCGTCATCTAAAATATGAACACGCAAATATGTGTCAACTAAACTATCATCACATGAAGTAGGTGTGGAAAAAATTGTATCATAAGAAGAAGAAGCAACGAAAATCTCTGAAGAGTCTCCAAATAAGGACTGAAGAATGTTCCAAACAGTTTGAGGACACTCCGTGTGTGCCACATGATGGTGAAGAGGCATGGAAATATGCATCAACAAATGAGCAAGAACCATGTCACAAGTGTTAAGCCAATCATTGAGCTGATATGAATCATTGGGGGTAGGTACTTGTCCATACAAGTATGGATAAAGATATTTTTGAATGAGAAAATGTTCCATGCTCGAACACCACAATACATAATTCTCCCTACCAAGTAGAAGTAGAGGAGGCTGAAGATGTTGCATGGTGATGTCAGTGTCCTTGAGCATATCATCCAAGTCTGAGTCAAAGAAATAAATTTCTTGTTACGAAGGATTATATGAAGTTTGTGAAGAAGTGACACTGAAATCAACATAAACAATAGGTGATGGAAGGATCTCTAAAATAGAATTGAAGGAATCTACAGATGCTCGTGAAGGATAAAACCGAAGATCTGAAGCAACATGTGAGGTGGGTGAGAAGTTGACCAAAGAATCCTGTGGAGGAGAGTTGCGGGGAACTCTGATGAGGGTAATACTAAATTCTGAAGGAGAATCATGAGCAATATGTATGGGTGGCCCCTCGTAAGAAAAAGCATCGGTAAACTCAGTGTCCTCCATGGATGTAAGATCATCAAAAGAGCCATAACTGGATGAAGGAGGGTCAAAATCTCCATGTAGGTTTCGAATGAAATTCCAAACTCTATGTGTGGACTCAATGAACTCTACTTGATGTTGAAGGTTCTTTGGTCTAGTAAGATAAATAAGTCCATATGTCATGTCATTCTTATTCACCCAATCATTGTGTTGAACATAGTCAATGGGTTCAGGTGCAATCCCAATAAGATGGGGTAACAAGTCATGCATAACGCAATGATCGAGTATCCCATTCTTCCATTGCAGGTAGTTGTTTAGAATCTAGTTAGACCACGGAACAATGAAAGTTGAAGTCCACGACAAGAGAAACCTCCAAGGAACACTAGTTTAACCCCTCCATTTTATGGCACTTTATAAATAGTGCGTAGGTTATAATCAGATGCATTCATGCGGTGTGAAACGTTTGGTCACTCACCTTGCAATAAGTGTAATAATGCGCAAGTAGAGACCACAATGTGTTTTGACACACGCAACCCGAAGTGATACCGTAACAAGCACAATAAAGGATGAAATAGGAAGAGGAGAAAAAAACTAAGGTACAAAGAAACACAACCACCACAAAATAATATTATCACCTCGTGATTTCAACACTTTATAGTTTAGTGTGTTAGATACAATCAGGTGTGAATGTGCATCATGAAACAATTATCCACTCACCTTGCAATTAGTGTAATAACGTGCAAGTGTGGAGACCACAATCAAGTTTCATTGATTGCAACAAGTTGTCACCATAAACAAGTAAGAAATGAGAAAAAACAAGAGAAGGGGCGAAAGCAAGTCTTGTTGTGAAGAAAAGCGTCTCACGTCGCAGTGGAAACCCCCTTGATGCAAGACTATGGTGGACGCACTCACTAGTTCACTAGTAATAATAAAGGCAATTACAATGCAAAAAATGGTCTTAAGACGAGTCTAGGGGACCTTCAGGACCCCGAAAAATGCTCCCGAGAGGCGAAAAATAGCTAGGAATGGCGCTACACACTCCAACAAAAATTAGTACAAAAAATCACCAATAACGCTAAAAAACACATTTTAAAATGCCCAATTAGTCTTATTTTAGAGATAAAAAAGGCCAAAAAAAGTGATTATAACATTAAAAATGATTTAAACTACTAATTCAATTTAATTGAAGAGCTAATAATTAAGGGCCTAATTGAATAATTAACCTCCACTGATATAATTAGTCACCTTATAAAAACTAACCCTAATTGAATTAATAAATACCACATCTAGTTAAACACCAACCCCTTTTAAAAACTTATCGACATTACCTTATTAAACTAAAAGCCTTTACATAAAACCCCGACCCTTAATAAAAATACACATTGCAAAAATTTAACTAAACAATGTTAAATTAAAAAGGTGGGAAAATGTTGAAAGGGGGCTCGACGGGAAGATGGTTTGGCTCAGTCAAGGGATTAATAAGTGAATGGAGGGTGGATGAGATGTTGAGGGACTATGATGGAGGAAGGTGGGCAAGTTGTTGAATGGCAAGTCGAAGGGTGAGCTCAATGGAAGTAGCTCGGGCGATGTGACATCAACTTGAGGACGACTCAGAGATAGGAGAATGAGTGTGTGGTTAGGTGGCTGAAGCGATTGATGGATAGAGCGACGATAGGTAAGTCAACTGGGAGCCAGGTTGAACAAACCCAGTGGACGCAGATCAGGGGCTTGAAGCGTTATGGGATAGAGGCATTTGTAATGGCTTGGATGAAACAAGCATGGAAAGCTTAGGTGAGCAAAATGACACAAGGTAGAAGGCCGATAGCTGGGAGAGACAATAAGTCATTGACCACAATGCTCGAGCCCATGCATAAAAAACACTTGCCATGATAAATCGTAGACATGGCTCGACAAAGCCCATCTTGATGCAAAAAATGACTCGGCACACAAGAAAACCAAGCTCAACAGGGTTTGAGCCATGACTTAGATGCAACTTGAATGTAAACTCACCAGGAATAAGGAATGTAGATCTCACTAGGACCTAAATCCAAACTTGCCATGCAACTTGATGGCAACAAATGGGAACTAGATCAATGAAAAACACCAACCATGGGAACTCTGATCCAACTTAGGCCCATATGCAAAACAGCCAAACAAACAAGGCAAGTGACTCAACTCACCCGCAAGAGTTAACCAAGCAACTCGAAGGTACGACAATGCATCAGGAAACTCAGCCCACAATATAAGAAACATGACCCATTGTTAACTCGCCAATGCAAGAGATTAGAGTCAGCTCGCCGAGCAAACTCGATGTAGAGCTTGCGGAGACAAAGAAACCAGCTCGGCTGGAGCTCATGGGGCTCTGAAGAAGCTCGACAGATAGCAGGGGACAAAAAATGAAAACCAAAAATGCAAGAAACATGGTAGGAGGTAAGGGAGATGTTTCAACCAAGATAATTTTCAATAAACTTTGCACTTTTAAATGAAAAATAATAAAACTAATAAATTAGAAATTACAAAAACTACCTTCAAGATTTAGCTATTCCATCTAGACTTAGCTACAACTAGCTAGATCTAGTGGTGAGAAACACCTGAAACCTACACATGCACAACCAGAAAAACCAACACAAACTCCAAAAATGGAGATAGTTAAACCTATTAACAAGATTCCAAAAGATGATCAAAAACTTGCACGAGAAACACGAAAACCAAAATTGAGAGTAATCAACAACTAAAACAAATGAAGTGCACATTTACCGAATAATAGCTTTGATACCATATCAGATTGTTTTATAAGGATCAATACGGAACCTCATGCACATTGAAAGAGGTTGCACTTCCAATGGTGACGTGAACACTCCAAGTAATCAAAAAGAGATTTGAATCACAAAGGAAAATCAAGTATGAAATAAATAGGTATAGCATTCTCATATATCAAAATAAGAAGGTATATATATGAGTGCTATGTAACTTCCGTACATGAGACATGGAAACATGAAACCCTAAAAAACTCTAATAGCCTATGATCTAATTAAGTGAGATGAATAACCACGTTAGGGTGGACATGACATTGAGTGATGATGAGATAAGTCACATACACCAACATATACAGATGGTCTAAACTATGGTTCCAAACCTTGAGACTTCTTTTTGGGAATCTAAGCCATAACATTAAATCTGAAGCTGTAATTGTGCTCTACATCAAGTTTGCATCCAAACCAAGATTCAAAGGGTTTCATCCATATTACTGCCTTATTGTGGAAGATGATTCTAAATGTAACAAGTGTATTTCACAACTTCATCACAATACTACAAAGGAAGGGATTTAGAGTGAACCATACAAGTGGCTATCTCCTTAAGTGTTTGGTTCTTTCTTTATGTAAATCTATTTTTGTGAAGGGTTATAAGAGATTTTATGTTACAAAGTAATCCCTTTAGAGGTACATAAATTTTTGAACATATTTCTCACACACTTGCCTCCATTATCAATTCAAATAACTTTGATAGACCTTTCAACTTGTTTCTCAATAAGATCCTTGAAGTCTCAAAAGTGATCGAAGACTTCATATTTTTATTTGAGAAAATACACCCAAGTGCAACGTGAAAAGTCATTAATGAAGGTAAGTATATAAAGAGATCTAGTAAATGAGGGACAAAAATTTCACTATGAACAAGATTTCAATGAGTGGAGAAGCTTTATAAGATTTTTCCTTTTCCTTTTTCAAATATTTCTTTGGGGTGATTTCCGAGGGCACAACCCTCACAAAATCTCTTATAAAATTTGACATGGGGTAACCTATTGAATATCTCATTTTGGCTTAATTGTTCAAGGTAATGATAGTTAAGATGACCAAAACACTCATGTCATAACTTGTTGACATCATCTGCATTAGTAAGTAAGGAACTGAGCATCGAATTAGAAGGAAAAATGGGAGAAGTTTTATAATTGTGAATAATGATCTACCTTTCCCTCATTAACTGTAGAATCACTGTGAATCTCATGAATAATCACCTAGTTAGGATTAAATTTCAGTCTCATTCCTTTACCAAGATGAGGGAATTTGGGTAAAACGATAGGAGATTGGTAAGACACTCAACCATTTGGTTAAATGATCCACCTTCCACATCTACTGATCCACTACTAGAAACTAAAACCAAAGTATCATCACCCAAAGTGATTTAGGACATGAAACATGGCTCGATGTTGGAAAAATAAACATGCGAAGAGCCCTTATGGTGTGAGGAACTGGAAGAAATGATCCATGTCGATGAAAGGGCAACTCTAGCTATAAGGTCCTTTCCTTTCTTCTTCTTATATTTAAAATCCTTTACTTTGGAAGATTCAAACTTCAAAATATTTTGTTTGATAGGCTCAAGAACACCTATATTATTATTCTCAAGTAAATAAGTGAGGTGATATATTATTTTATCGTACACAAATGCTCCTCATATCTAGTCTTCTTGCAATAAGAACAATTACACATTTCCTTCTTCACTTTTGGCTCAAAAGTATAAGCATTCATGTTAGATTTGGTTTAGGTTTGGGTTTGTATTGGTTTCCTTATTTGGTTGGTCCTTTTTTCTCTTTCTTCTTTTCTTGTTTCTTGTCCTTTCCCTAACCAATACTTGTAGACACAAAATCACACACTTTTGGGTAATTATCTAGTCTCAATTATATACTACTGTTTACATGGTTCCTAAGTACAAAAATTAATAATTAGCCCATGTCTTTGGCTATCTTCTATTGCTTTCAGTTGATACTTCTCAGTCTTACACATTTTATTGGCCCAATCTGTCTTTTCATACTTTAGTTTTTCCTTTTTTGGACTGGAGCACCAAACCAGGACGCCAACGTCAGGTGCCCTTTTCTCCTCTAGGTGCCCCTATCCTATTTACCATTTACATCTCACTTTTTGGGTCCTTTCTATCTCTTTTAGCATTCTATATATTTGGTAATCAACATTGTTGGGGTTGATTACAAATTTCAAGTGAAGGAACCATATAAATATAAAGTTATCTGATCATAATAAAGGAGAAAGAAATAAGTACTTATTATCACCACCTAAGCCTACATCCATCAAGGATTTTTATTATTCCATTTTCATCCATTCTAGCTCGATCACAAAGGACAAAGGCTTGTTGTCTGCATCACACTTCATAATATGAGAGTTTTATTATATTCCATGCACACATTATTTACATTTTACATATAGCTATTTCTCGCTACTCATAAAGTGTGACACACATAAGAGCACCTATGGAACAATTCTACACATACACACACATAACTACATTGGGTCAGAGATGTAGTGCAAACACTTTGTTAGTAAGTCCACCATTGTGATCACTGAGGATAATTAGGACCCCTTCATATGCATCTTTATTTTTTACGGTTTTTGATGCTTTTCTTGGGGTTTTGCAGGTGAATCTTCATTGCGAGTTAATGGTGATAATAAAGAAATAGGTAGGATATACATGTGATAATTAGCGAAGGCTTCACATCATCTGGTGACCCTGTAAAATTGGATTCCAGACCTCCTGCACAAACTGGGGTGCCCAGACTACACAAAGGGTGCCCCAGGTGCCCTAATCCTTTTTCCAGGTGCCCCAGTCTAGCCAAAAATGATTAGATATACATTTTCTCAAGCTCCTGTGTGATAGGTTTCCTCCTCTTATTCAGTTAGACTCCACTGTGACATAGTCTCGCAACCTTGACGAATTAGCTAAGGATTTTCTAACCCTATTTAGACATTAGGGTTCATTATTTCACGTAATTAGTTGCTTGGGTATTTTTTATTATTGCATTTACTGCTTCTATAACATCAAATTAGGCAAGAATAATTTCCATTTTAGTTTAATCAGTACTTACTTCAAGGGCATGTGAATTGTATTTGAATGCTCCCATTTGAATTAACTTATCATAATCTCAAATGAGTTTAGGATGAAAAGTTGTCAAATGAAGGAATTTTCCAAGTACACCCCAGAGCTTCTTTTGTGGCATGGAAGGTAAAAATGAAGAAAGAGTATTCAAGGTCAAGTTTATAAAGAATTGACAAGATCAATTGGGGCATCCTTTTTATCAATTTCACATTCTTTTAAAAGTAATCTAGAGTGGAAATTTTTTGAGAAGAAAACATGTAGGCTATCAAATTTTCTAGGAGTTGACCCTAATATTTTGTTCTCTAACTCATGCGCTCTCATATCATCTGTATTTTCTAAACATATCATTAAGATTTTTCTAGGATCCATCGAGTGTTGTGAAAGACCTCAATGTGGAAGATAAATTCATGAGAGAAAAAACTTATAGAGAAGACCCAAGGATTCATCACATTAGTTAAACCACCTATTTTTTTTAAGTTCTATTTTTGGTTCTTTTTCTACTCCCATAGTGATGTGAAATAGGTATTTAACTCATAATGACATAACCATTTGATATATCCATTCAAAGAAGTTAAATGAAATGAGAAAAGGAACAAAAAATAACATCCATCATGAGGAGAGAGAAAAATAGAATGCAAAAAGAAAGGAAACACACACACACACACCCTAGAACAATATTTTTCACCCCTTCTTTGCGGCACTATATATTTTTAATGCATTGATTGCAATTAGATGTGAATGTCGCATCATGAAATATTTGGACACTCACCTTGCAATCGGTATAAAACATGCAAGTGTGGAGACCAAAATTCAAGTTTCAAGTGATCGCAACAGTTCGACACCACAAGTAAGCATGAAACGAAGTGGAAATAAGAAGAGGGGAGAGAAAACCATTTTTGTGTGAGAAACAATGTCTCACATCATAAGAAACTCCCTTGCTGTAAAGGTTGTGGTGGATGCACTTACTAGCCCACAAGAAATAACAAGAGTGATTACAAGCAAGAATGACTCAAATGAGTCAAAAGGCCTCCAGAAACACAAAAAATTCTCTAGAAAATGAAATAGGGACACTACACACCCACATAGTCAGAAATGCCCATTAATGATAAATTTGCAATTAATTTTCCCAATTAATTTAATTATTAAAAATAATTGAAAAAATTAAAAGGGATATTAATTTACAAAAAACTATCCTACAATCAATTTAAATGGCCTACTTAAAAGAAATTTCCTCCTTTAGAAATTAATAAAGCCATATTTAAAGATTTAAAAATCTATCTTACTAATAATTTATAACCTAGGTTTTAATTTAATAATATACAAGGTATTAAATTGAAACTTAAGGTTTAAAATAACAAAACAAGCTAATAAAAATCGTTGGGTAAAGCAAAATTAAAAAATGGGAGGGATGAAGCTTTAAAAAGTGAGTTAAAATGTCAAAGGAGGGACATCCAGCCACGTGGAGTGAGTAATGGGCTTGAGGAAACTCAGGAATAGCTCAGCAGAGAGGTCAAAATTGATGGTAATGATACAATTGAGCAGAGATAGTGCATGGTGGAGGGATGAAAAACACATGCCAAATAGGTTCACATGCATAGGAAACAATCCAATGCAATGGCACAATCAACATGACAGGGAAGACAATGGCAAGGTGGAGAGCCAATGGCAGACACAGGTTGAGCGGTTACAACTTAGTGCACAGGGAGGTTATACCAATATTGATAAGGATGAGGAGAGGAAACTAGTTTATTTAGGTGATCTTGATGGTGAACAACAGGGAAATGTCTAAATGAGATGGAGAAAGCCAAAACACAAAGATCTTAATGAGTGTGGATGGGTTCGAACGACATTGGGGAAGATCTATATAATGGGAGAGCTCCAAACACACAATAAGAAAAACCCAAGAAACATAGAAAACTGAGTTCAAGGAGCAAGGGGGCTAAGTTGTTAGTACATGTCCAATCTAGATACAATACAAACACAAGTTTGTCAAGAAAAACAAATGTAAAAGACCATAGGGCCAAAAAAATGAGATCAAGGAGGCACAATGATCTTGATGAATATCTCAACTCGCCCATATGAGTTGTGGAGGGAGGAGCACAAGGATCTCTGTAGGAGGAGATCTCCAATCCAAAAGGGATCTTGGTCAAGTTGGGTGGAGCAAAGGAAATAGCGAGGAGGAAGAAATGAGTAGGAAACATGAAAATAATTCCAAAAAAATGAACTTTTAATGAAATTTTTCCAATAAAAATGAAAAACATAAATACCTCAAAAACATTTTTTTTGCAAAATATAGTTGCACCTAGCCAGGCTAACCTAGAAAAACCTTAAAAATGCACAATAAAAAACACCCAAACAACATAAAACTCCAATAACAATATATGTTAATCCATATTAGAACAATCCAAAAAAAGATTAAAAAGTTGCATGAAAAGTGATAAAAACAAAACTAGAAGTATTTAACAACTGATAAATGTGAGTACATGTTTATCAAATCTCAGATCTGATACCATGTGAGATTGTTCTACGAGGATCAATTAGAAACCCATGCACATAAACAAAGTTGTACTCACATGGAATTGAGAAATCTCCAAGTAATCACCAAGTGTATTATAGAACAAAAAAAATCACGCATGGAAAAAATAGATCTACTTATACTCTTAGATCCAAATAAGAGGGTACATATGATAGTGATGTGTAACTCTTGTGCTTGGAAAATCATTCCCTCCATGAGGGAGAAATTATTTCTAATTACTAAGATGGAATGTAACTCCTGTGACACCTATGCCACATATGAAAATGAAAGATTCCATGACAGAATCATGAAATCTATCATATTTCATATAACTCCTAAAGACTTATGACCTAACCTATGTGATATGAATCTCTATGTGAAGTGGAAAATGTCCCCAAGTGACAAGGTAAGTACCTCACTACCAACATGAAAAACACACACATAAAATAAAGAAGGGGTTGACAATTGGCATTTTTGCATAACGTAGAATAAGCCTCAACAATTGACACTCATCGAACAAGGACGACTTTAGTTGGCATGTGCAACACAAAGACAAGTATTTGACACATGACACATTTGAGATCTAGATGAAATTTAATACACTCGACTTGTGGAACTCAACATGGTCACAACAAATACTGCACTAGATCTCAACATCAGTGAAGTGAGTTACGAATATGAACATGATTATTTTAGAGTGCACTAGGATGAACAAGTGGGTCATGTTAGTGGTGGAAGTGCAAGGTCAAGTGTTGGAACAAATAATACAACATGGTATAGGGACCTAAAGGTGGAATCTAGATAGAATATCAATGTGCAGTATGTCACATATTCCAAGTGGGAATGGAAGATACATGACATGTGAACTGATCTCGTATCTACATTAAAATATTTTTAAACATGTACATGATGAACAATGTGATTAATGACTAAATAATGAAGAGAAATATCCCATTAATATTAATTCATTTCCATACATTAGCTTTGGGGTTTATTTTTATTGGTTGGTAATGATGGTTATCGATGATTATAATTGTAATATAGGTATTATGAATGATTATACACTGATTATTTATCTTGCATATAGTTGTACGAGTACTTTTGAGAATCAATACTTATATAATTTTGTGTTATATAATTTGAGTGTGTTTTGGGTGAGTATTGTGAATCCATCATGGTGCAGCCAAAATTGACGGGACCTGACCCTCTCTGATGCCTTTGGTAAGCACATAAAGAGGACTAATATATAACATGTTGGTGCAAGGGTGTTGCATTTGATAGTGGATTTTTTTGTATTAGAGTTTGTGTGTGCTCCTTATATATTGTGCGAGAGAGAAAATATTGCAACATCTGGAAAAGAATTACACAAGTTCTAATTAGAGATTCAAGGTAAGATACACAAATTTTACATCAATAGGAATAAATTGGTATTGTTTTTTGTTTATAACCAACTTCAAAAAATAATGAACAATGAATTCAATACTTTGGAAAGAATGAAACATGGGAGTCAGTTAATCCTCCACTTAATTGTAAACCCATTAGTTACAAGTGGATATTTCAAAATAAATACAAAATAGATGGCTCACTTAAAAACACAAATCAAGGCTCGTCACAAAGGGATTTTCTCAAAAATAAGGGATAGACTATTCAGATACCTTTTCACCAACAATAAAATGGACTGCCATTTATGTTTTATTGGATTTAACATCACAAAACATATGGAAATTCCATCATATGGACATGAAAACTATTTATCAAAATGGTGTTCTCAAATAAATAGTCTAGGTGACTTAGCCACAAGGTTTTATAATTGAAGGTCAAAAAGAAAAATTGTGCAAACTATTAAAATCATTGTATGGTTGAAAACAAGCCCTAAAATATTGGTATGGAAAACTCACTTAACATCTCTTGAGAAAATTGAAGCATTTCAAATTTAAAAATATTTTTTATAAAATGAAAAATTGACAAAGTAATTAAATGATATCTATTTGTATATATGTCGATGATTTACAATCATAACAGGAAATAATTAATGATACTTAAAATGAAAAAGTATAAATCAAAATTGATGGAATGTTTTTAAATGACATATTTGGGTTATCTTCATTATTATTTGGGTATTGAAGTGGTTATAAAATCCAAGTATATTATTTTCACACAACATAAATATATTGGTGAAGTTATGGGAAAATTACAATGGCATGTTTTAAACCACCCATCACTCCCATGGAACAAAATATGAAGTTTATTTTAGATGATACTTCGTAGCTTGAATATGCAAATAAGTATAGAGATATCATTACAAGTGCTAGTTTATGCAACCATAACAAGACCAAAAATTTCTTTTTTGTTATTGTTTTCTATAGATTCATGCAAAAGAAATATTTCTTTGATATCTAAAGGGAAATCGTATTTTTAGGCTAAAATATTCCAAGGCAACATATTTCAAATTAGTTGGATATTCAGATTCAAACTATTGAGAAAATGTTGAAAATGGGAAATCTACTTTAGGTTTCCTAATGAATTTGGGATCAATAGTCATCACTTCGAAGTCAAAGAAGCAGTTGGTGTCAACAATTTCTTCAATAGAAGCATAATATACCACAACTTCAAAAGAAAATAGGGAATATTACGACTGAGAAGGATTCCTGAGAAGTTGTTAAAAAATACTTTTTCATCAACACCACTCATAGTTGATAACACTTCTGCAATCCAAATGGAAAGAAATATAATATTTCTCTATCAAACCAAACACATCAACACCGAATTCTATTTGATCAGGGTTCATTTTAAGACACCTCTAGAAAATTGTAGGTGGAAAATACCTGGTGAATATCCCCAGAACCAGTTTCAGCGAAAGGTGAATTTGACAGTATTCCAAAACCAAATTTTCACCAGGTTTTTCAGAGTCGGAGAAACCACAGAGTTCCAGACACCGATGCACCGTTGACGTGCGTCAACAAGAAAAATTGACATGCATCAACACGACGTCAATGACCCTTGTTGACACACGTCAACATGATGTCAATTGACCTCGTTGACTCACTGTCAATAGGGGCATTGACGCATGTCAACAAGGGTCATTGACGTGCGTCAATAGGGACCATTGACGCGCGTCAACACATTTTTGTTGATGCGCGTCAATGGTCCCAATTGATGCGCGTCAATGACCCTTGTTGATGCATGTCAATGACCCCTATTGACGCATGTGTCAATAACCCTTGTTGACGCACGTCAATGGACCCTGTTGATGTGTCATCAATGGACGCCTGTTAATGGCACGTCAATGACCCTTATTGACGCACATCAATGGTCCCTGTTGACGCGCGTCAACAGGGGCCATTGACGTGCGTCAACGGGCCATTGACACATCAACAGGGGCCATTGATGCTTTATTTGGCCTATAAATACCCTCCCAGTTGTCGGTCATTTTCTCATTTACACTTTCCGGCTCTCGATTTTTTTGTTTACAGGAATCCATCATTGTCAAAGACGCAAGCACAACTACAATGGTGACTTCAAGTGCTTCCCAACCATGCAAGCTCAGGACAAAAATCAAGAAGAAAATCCAGTCCAATCCACGGGCAAGATCATCTACAGGAATCCTTTGTGCCCCCACATCCATATTGTTTTAAAGATGTCTTCCGAATATAAAGATTTGATCGATGCGTGTGAGTTTAGTGGGCTCGTTGACATGCCCCATTTCGAAACAGACCTAAATATTTTGAATTACCTTCTCTCGTCCTACAATACAGAGGACGGCCTTTTTTATGTTACTCTGAAATGATGGCCGAATGTTTCAATTCAGTATCGACGCAAATGACATCCATCGGTTTACAGGCCTTCCATTCAGAAATTTACCATTTGTTACAATGAAGGCAACACTCGTGGAAGATGACAAGAAATATCTCGAATCAACGTTCGGTTTCCATGTTGATTGTAAGTATAATTCATTTTCATTCATCATTTTTTATTCTATTTTTTATTGTGATACAATTTAATGTTATAAATTTATATTAATTCCCACTGTTTGGCATTTGCAACTCATGTCAATAAATCAGGCGTGGTGTGGATACGCAAGCAATTGCACACCACTTTCTTGCTGCAATGATTTCCTTTTTTCAATCCAGAATAGTTTTGCAGGGTCGGCAAACAGATATACCAAACTGGGCCATTGCATACATAGTTGCCACTATCTCAAAACAAAAATTTGATTGGTGCACCTATCTATCAAAAAAAATAAGAACTGACATAACAAATTCAAAGCTTTCAGAAAAACCTGTCATTTATTCCACAAACTATCTCCTTGGCCTTTATTACGAGGCACTTTTAAATTTAAAAGACAAACCAATTCCTACTTGCACTGATGAGGAGTTGATGAAGTTGTCAATTCCATTTGAAGAACAACAGGTATAAACTATTTAGTTTGTATTTCGACATTACACTGCACAGTTATTAACAATTTACGGTTTGCAGAGAAGATTTATTGAAGCCCTTCCCCGAAAAAAGGCGTTATCAAGAGGAAGAGGCCAACAACACGCTGAGGCTTTGGGAGATTCCCAATCTGAAATGGAAGCTCACTCCTCTCCAAACCCTCAACAGTTTGAACTCGTTAAACACCAGAGAAGTAATACCTTCTCATATATTATTTACAAATTCCAAATTTGTATTTTTATTTTCCAATTTAAATTTTAACCAATTGAATTGACATACAATTCAATGTTGATGACATTGCAGGGACTTTGGACCATACGCGTGTTTCAGAAACTCAACCATCTTCCCCAACTCACTCAGTACAGTCGCATGCATTCGTATCTTCTCAACAACCACCAAATACTACTCCTACATGGCCACCCTTAGCACCGCGACAAACTACCCCTCGACAACAAGGTACAACTTTTGAATACTACTTCGTTTAATTTTGTAGTTTTTGGATTGTTTTCTAGTTTTTCATGTTTTTTCTTGAACTTTTCAGCACATTGCAGTCCTTCTGTTCAAACAGTAGCACCAACCCCCCTTCAACCAATAATATTTAAAATGCCAACCAAGAGGAACAGGGAAAAAGAACATTGGTAAACGCATGCCAATTGCTCCGGCCCCTAGCGGGACACTAAACATTGCCTCCTCCTTTCGAATTCCAACCCTCTCACTTGGTGGCTTGCCCAGTGCAACGGGCATATCAGTTTTGAATAATATAAATTTAGATGAAGATTATTTGGGCATTGATAGCAATGACCCAACTGGTTTTTTCAATACCCGTGAGATGATTCAAGGCCAGCAGGTATACTTCAATTTCAACATGCTTTACAATATTGAATTACATTTCAATTTAAATTTATTTATCTGAATCTTGATTAATTTTATCACAAACAGGATCAGGCCACCCAAAGGCAGAAACAAGTAGCAGTTGATCAGCCCGAAAGCCCCCATACTTCTCCAGTAAGATCATCTTCATCAGATACAGATGGTGAACAGTTGCTACCTTTTCCTTTGGAGAACTTAATTGGTTATGATTGTCAATCCCATGTCAGTGAGTTTATTCTACCTCATATCAATCAGCTCATAGAATGGGAGAGAAGGGCTAAAGTTATTATCAATGAGATTATTAGTCGTTTTGAAAATTATTGGCAAAGAGATAGTTTATACGCTGCAGTCCAGAATCAACCTGCGAAGATGGATTCCTTACTTACCCAAGTAAGAAGTGGGACTGTCACGTATAACAACAACTATAAAGAGGACATTTTGGATAAGACATTAAACAAATTGGAAAATATTAGTGCTGAGGCCCAGGCATATTTTAACAAATGGTCTAAGGACAAGGATCTGGTAGCAGTTGCAAATGTCGAGAGAGATAGAGCGGTTGTAAGTATTATCACTTTCAAACAATTTTTCTTGTTAATTTGAAATTTTCATTTTTTAGTAATATGTTGAATTGACATTACTTTTTTTGTGCAGTTGAAATATGAAAATTTGAAGAGTCAAGCAAAGGTTTTCCAAGTTCACTTGGAAACAACGAAGAACAGTTTATCCGCAGCGAAGAATTTGAAGGAAAATATTGTTTTGGTTAACAAACAAAACAATACACTGAAGTGGATAATTAAAGAGCACGGCTTCGACCTTGAAATATTATTCAAAGCTAAGGAAATAGCTGATCCAAATTTGTTGTCCCATGGAGATGCGACAAAGCAAGAAGAAATAATTTTAAAAAATTTGGACAATGCTGCGGAAGATCTTATAAGTTCTAGGGTTATTTCTACCGTTGGGGAAAGGGGTACAACCACAGGTGAAGAAACCATTGGGGAAAGGAGCACAGGAGTTGAAATGGATACAGAAAAAGAGGGTTGAAACTTTTTATTATTGAGTGTGGAAACTTTAAATATTGAGTCTATATTTGAAAATTTGAAACATTGAATGTTGTGGTCATGGTATTTGAATTTTATTATCTGGATTTGATAGCCTTTTAAAATTTGAAATACTATATAATCTTTAATTTTTTAACTTCCTATATATTATGTATAGAATTTTTAGATTGTATATGGAGTTTATGCTTTTTGGTTTACTCTTAATGGTGATTGCATTAGATAGGGATGAATCATGATGACGTATGTTTCTTGTTTACTTGGATTATCATGAATTGTATGTGGACGTAGATTTAGCTTCAAGCACGATAATTCTTCTTCTCTAGACATTTAAACTTGTTTTAAGATAATTATTCTTCTCTATACTTGTAATGATATGATCATGATAACATTAGAATGGATATAGATGATGATGAATGATGATAATGGATAATTGTTTTTAAAAAATGGAATGTGTTAGGACAGAGACATTTCTTTAAATTTAAAATAGATAAATAATTGTTTTAATAATAATTGTAGTGTCAGGATTATGATAATGATATGATATATATGGATGATGATGAATTTTATGTGGACGTAGATTTAGCTTCAAGCACAATAATTCTTCTTCTCTAGACATTTAAACTTGTTTTAAGATAATTCTTCTTCTCTATACTTGTAATGATATGATCATGATGTCATTAGAATGGATATAGATGATAAATAAATGGAATGTGTTAAAATGGATATAGATGACATTAGAACGGATATACTTGTAATGATATGATCATGAATTGTTTTAAAAAAATGGAATGTGTTAGGACAGAGACATTTCTTTAAATTTAAAATAGATAAATAATTGTTTTAATAATAATTGTAGTGTCAGGACTTAGGATTATGATAATGATATGATGATGATATGATATATATGGATGATGATGAATTTTATGTGGACGTATATTATAAATTGTATAATGTATCGTGGATTATGAATTGTATAGTATGGAAATATCTTCCTCTATAAAATTCAATTGTGTCATTTTATCCCACAAAGTTTAAAAAATATATCAAAGCATTTTGCAAATATAAAAAATAAATTAAACATAATTGTAAGAAATCAAGAAAGATGATATGATAGGGTTTAACTTACCTCTAGTGTTTTAGATTGCTGTGAAATCATCACTGGTAATGTGCTAGATCTTTGTTTTAAGAAAACTCAACACAAGAAATGGATTAGTAGATAGATGGGTGAGTTTCCTGACATTGTCAGTCCCGAGAAGTACCAGCTTCCTCAGATGGATGTCAACCCACGTTTTCAAAAAAAAGAAAAAGATTGTATTTAAATAAATGTAAATATATAGACCTGTAACATCTTTAATGATAACAAGAGCTGAAAAAAATTTAAAGTGACAAACAATAAGATTAAGGTGAAGAAGATACCTATTTAAAGTTGAAACAATCCATTATCAATAGCTTCTTCAAACTCGATGTTCTCTTCTGTAGAGTGTGACGATGCGCCAATTCCACTCTCAACATTGGGAACAGTTGTACTTGTAGCTGTATTATTCACACCTCTTCTTTCGCAAAGGGAATTCCAATGCGCAATTTCTCTGTCGAAAGGAAAGGTTTCCATGGAGTATCGAGAAACATAACACCTCATGCAACTTTCCATATTTTTATCCAACCTGTTTCTCAGTTTTGATTTTATAAATGATAGTGCACTGAAAACCCTTTCGTCCTCCACAGACCCCAAAATCATTGTTTGGCATAACTCATATAATCTGAAATATTCACTGATATCTTCTTGTAAGATAGAACTTTGATAGATTCCTCGCCACAACCTTGTAATAGCACCACTTTCAGAAGGTTCGTCTAAATTTTTATATTGGTTCCTCATTGTTGTTGCAAAATTTGTTGATTGAAATTTTAATAAATCAGCATTCAGTATACCTTTGATTTCCATACCCTTGAACTCTGAAGTCTTTGCGAAATGTTCCATTATTGTACCCATGGATTTATGGAAATGATTTCTTACAAAGTCAGCATAACCACCTTCAGTATTCCAAAAATTAGGATTCATCACACCCATGGCTTCAAGAATTTTATCTTTGGAGAAATTTTCTCTAATTTCTGATGATAAGGATTCTAAAATTTTCTTAAGCTTTATTCTTGTTTCAACTATAACAGACTCAAAGAGATTATGTGTCACAGGAACATCTTCTCATTCCGATCCTGTAATATCTTGACGTTTTTGCAAAATGTGCAATGGTATGTCCCTCCCATTAACAGTGATATAGAGGTGATCATGGATATTAAATCTCAAATAGTTACTGGGATTTTTAAGATCTAATAAATCTTTCCAATTCTCAAAAACAGGTGTATCAAAACTATCTTGGGAATAGTACAAGATATCAAGACTTTGACATACCATTTTTCTCATCCGTATAAAATCCATGCAATATAGATTAATCTTCCCTGTGCATGCTTCATCAGTGTATTGATTTGCTGCAACATTGGAAGAATACCAACCAATGTAAGAAATGTCTCCAAATCAGTTAAATAGAATAAAAATTCCCTTTCCCTATCAACTTCATGATGGTATTTGTGCATGAAACCAACCAACGAAGGATACTCCTCATGAACTCTGCATGTAGGTTCATACAAGGAGATCCATCTAGTCTCAACGTCTTTCAGAACTTTTTTGCCATCTGTAATTCCAATTGTAAATTTCTGGAACTCAAGAAATAACTTTGGGCTACTTTCCATATAGGCATTAAGTTCTCTTATAAGGTATTCTAATTTAGCAACATTTTTGTGGTTGCTTACCATTTTATATGTTAAATTCATTTTTTGAGCCATACAGTGAATTAGTAGCATATATGGGGCCACTGTTGTTTGTAATCTAACACACAGCCCTATTCAGTGACCCTGCATGATAGATGCACCATCTGCTCCAATGCATACCAACTTCGTAGCAATTTCATAATCAGTCAATCCAACAATATCTTTCAAATGAGAAACAACTATTTTATGTAGGTTTTTGGCAGTGCATTTTTCAACCATTTTTATAACATCCAACAGATGAGGTGTCCTTATATGAATTTATAAAGTATAGACGTGGATACATACCCATGCAGTGTTGTCGACTGTTGTCACTTCATCAATTGAAAGAGAGATAAACTTTGATTTTTTTACATTCTCTTTCAAAACTTCCTTCTCTATCATCAAAAGGAATTTTTCCATTTCCCATCCACTAATTTTAGACCAATGAGACTGAGGTACGTTCAACATTCCATTATATTGATACAAAACTTTGAAATCGAGGAAATCTGAAATCGCTCTTCCTTTTTTTAGTATGTGAAATAGAGTAGAGAATTATATGAGTTTTGCATGTAGATTTGTTTGATTCATCTTACCAATATGCGATGTGATCATTCCTCCCTTTTCCAAGAGATGTCTGTGTTTTTTCTACTCTGCCTCATATTTCGCTACATATCTAAGATGCATGCATTCTTTTTTAGTTTTTCACCTATGTGTTTTGACTTTCTAGCCATCCGCCCCTGTTACAATCAAATATTGTTTTCCACAATGTTTTTCTATAGTGTTCAGCTTTATTTGCATTTTTTGTTGCTTTCCCAATTTCCACGTACATATTGTACATGTACATTTCAGATGGGATATCTTCAGAATTAGACGATTGTATAAGTTTGATAATGGAAATTTAGCTGCCCAATCAAACTTGTATGACTTGCCAATGGTCCACATATTATTTTTCATTTTCAATGTTTTACTTTTTTGAGTAGAATTTTGAGCAATATCACAGTCACTTGGTTTCCTCTTTCGTGAACTTGAATTTGAATTTGATTTATGTGTTCCATTTGGCTGAGTATTTGTATGTCTGATATCTTGATGCACTTATACTTGTACCCCAACAGAAACAATATCTTCAAGATCTAGCATATTATCGTAGGTGTCATTTGTTTGATACTGTGTAGAATGCATGTCCACCTCAATAATACCTTCCACACAGTCAGTATTCTGATTCTTTGTGGTGGCATCTATATGGTTGGTATTTTCAATATATGTATCTACAGAGTTTCCAAAATATTTGAACAGTGATTTCTGAGATTTCTTAGTTACTTTTAGGGTCTTTGCATTCTTAGGACTAACACCTTCCATTATTCTAAACAGAGTCCTGCATCAGCAAAAGAACCAAGTAGCGACTACCTGTTGCGCGTCAATAACTAACCCTTTGTCTCACATCAATAGTACGTCAATAATCCATGTCACACATCAACAAGGCATCAACTGAAACTATTTTGCATGTCATGAAGGCATCCACTGACTCTGTTGTGCATCTATCTCTGTCCTTATTGCATGTCAACTACCTATTCCCTGTCGCGCGTCAACTCTCTCTATCACGTGTCAACTCTATTCCTCTCACATGTCAATTGTTTACCCCTTTTTCGAGCATCTACAATATCTCCTTGTCATGCACGTCTACAATACCTCTTTTTCGTGCATGTTAACTATATCCCTATCGCGTGTTAACAACTAACCCTAACAGGCTAACAATCAATCTCTGGTGCTTAAGAGTATGCGATTTCAAACTTCACGGTATTGGTAATTTGGTAAGCTACTTAAGGTATACTACCCGGTGAATCACCTAGGTTTTTATAGGAGATGTTTTCAAATGAAGGTGAAGCCGACCCCAAAAAATAAATACTGTATATTTTAGGTGAATAGGACACCGAACCGCTCTGAAAAAATCACCTTTTCAAATTTTCCTAAAAGGAAATTTTTGCCATATTACAAATTTTCGCCACTAAAATTATCCCTGTATTTGATTTAGGTTTACGTGAAAGATGGCATTGTTAAATTGATACATTTCTCAACTGAAAAGTAACTAACTGATTTCGTAACAAAATATCTTCGAGGATAAACTTTTAAAAAGTTAGAGGCATGTTTACCCCTATAAATTAATGGAGGAGAATGTAATATTACGTAATGTTAGGTGTAATATTTTTACTTTTGTATAATTTGAAAATTCATCCTTGAGATTAATTAAATAGTCATCATGGAAATGAAATGAATGGTCATACATTGTTATAATTATGTACAATTACAACTCATTTGAATAGTACAATTTTGGGTTTACATCTTCCAATTTTCTATTTCATTCTACAGTCTAGATTTGTGGCCCAACATTAGTATCAAAGTGCCAAGAAAAATATCCATTCAAGAAATTCAATTCATAGTTAAATTTATTTATTGTATTTTTCCATTTCTTCATTTAGAGGTATGACCAATTTCCATTCACAAGTAAATAATTTTTGCAATTCTCTATTTCATGATACTACAAGTTTCACTCAAAAATTAGATTAGTAGTTAAAAATTATTTGTTACATTTTTGTTTAACCTTTAATATTATCTATTTGAAAACCTCATTCAATTATCATTCTCCAAACTCAAGTACTCACAAAGCCAATACTTTAGTTGATCTCAACTGTAAAATTATAGAAGAGGTCAAGCTATCATTTAAGCAATACATTTTTTTGCATGAGATTTTATTTCAAAACAACTCTAAGATAAATGTTTTTATAAACAAAAATTTGAAATATGGTCAATACCTACTAAGGAAAAGGAGCTTCATCAAGTAAAAGAGGCACCAAATACATAGAAAAATTTGTTGAAATGGGTAACACAAACATTGGTTTCACACTACCCATTTTGATTAATGGGGGATGTAAGAGTATTATACATAATCCTAGGTCTAGTAATAAATGTAATAATCATATTTTTTTTATTATTAGTACCTATATATATTATAAGTTTAAAAGTCATCTTGAAGATGAACTAAATAATTTTTTCATGTTATTCAATATATAATTTGTATCACATTTTTTAGTAAATGAGAATTGTGTTTCACTCTTCTATTTTCATCTCATTTTCACACTTTATTTTCATGGCCTTAAATTATCTATGAATATGGTTTCAAATCATGTGAATTAACCTTTTGAAGCTGTAACCCCAACACAAGGTAACTTATTCTTGGATCACATTTGATGGTGAATAGAACTAAGTTTTATGAGACATTCTACTTATTTACAGAACAAAATGCTTGACCCAAGATTAAGAATGTAAATTTAAGAAATACTATAAGTATCATTGGGGATTTCCTTATAATCTCACGAATGAATGTTGTTGGGTGAGTTTAATGGTTACGAATGGTAATTGTTTGAAGGTAACTCGCTACGACAGGAAAAATGTTTCATCGCCCCATTAAGTCTTGTAACTACTATGTTATCAAGTATAAAAAAAACCTTTTCTAATTTCGGTGTGTTACAAAATGGCTAGTATTATAAGGATTTATTTAAGAATTCATCTGTCGTAGTTAGGGGACATTTGTTTTAGAAGAGTCAAAATACATCAGTTCTATTTACATATTGTATACTCCTAGATAATGGATACTATTTTGAGGATTTCTGTAAGAGTCCATAGTGTATAATTTGGAGATGTTTTTTTAAAAGAGTATTGTGTGTGTGTGTATAATTTGAAGATATTTGTGAGAAGAGACAAGCAGAACATTGAACATAAGGAAACTAGTAGATTGTTGTTCTCACTTTGAGAAAATTGGGTTAAAAACGTCATATATTGTGTTAGAGTAGGTATTTACCTTAGCTCATGTTCACCTAGGTACTTTATTGTATTTTTCCTCATCCACTTATGTGTGTGGATATTTATTTTTATTTATTTAAATATTAGGGGGATATTATCTAGTTTTTAGGTATAGTTCTTTCCTTGATCTATGGTATTGACTAGATCCTTGATGTATAGTTCTCTCCTAAATCTATGGAGTTAAATAGTTCTTTGATGACTAGTTCTTTCCTTGATTTATGGCTTGATTTACGACCTTGATTGGTTCTTAGATTGTTATTCCTTGCCTATATAAGAAAATCCCATTCACATTGTATTTCATTGAGTTCCATAACAATATATGATATTGCTACTCATTTGTTTGTAAAGGTTTATGTAAAGTTATTCTCATGAATTAATTTCATCTTATTGATTGTGGTGTTTGATTAGCATCTATGTTCTTGGATTGGTATGATCTAGTTATCATTCCTTTTATGGTATTAGAGCAAGAGATTTCTATTAACATCCATTTGTAAGTTTTATTTTGCAAATAAATTCTTTGTATATTCATATATTTGGGATTTACTCGTATTTTGTTGTTGCGTGCATTTTTTATGCAAAACAGAGGCTTCCATTGGATCCATAAGGTGGAAAAACCCTAAGATCGATTGTAAACTCGACCATTTATGTATGCAGTCATTTTTTGTTTTTTTTGTTGTGTAGAGAAACGCGCTTGTTTGCCTCGAGATTTGTGTCATCTAGAAATCAAACCTAGAAAATCATTTTCTAGGTTTTTTGAGATTCGATCTAGGTTTTATTTCTTTGGGCACACCATTCTCAATTGGTGTGTAGCAGACATTTTCCAAAAAGACGTTTCTTTCCTTTTTTGGCAAGGGTCCACGGGTTGCTGTGCATAACTTGCTATTTCAAGAAAATCTACAGACTACTATTTTGGGTGGTGAAGGTCATTTTCGACATAGTCCAAAAATAGCTGGTTTTACAAGAAGTAGTTGGATGTGACTTTCTCGAAAATAGGTGACACAACCTATTATAGTAAGTTGCTCACACCCATTGAAATCCTTGGCCCCTGATCACTTGAGGGCTTAAAGTTTGTGATTCCTACTAGTACATGATTAACTCCAACCCCCTTTCATTTCTTTTCTGTGGTGAAGGAAAGAGAATTTTATTTTGTTTTAGTGGCAACTAAAATATATAGTAGAGCATAATATTGAAAAGCTTGTATCTTTTGATCGGTAACTCGGTTTGGAGTGCTGTTTTTTACAAAAGTGCTTGTTTTTTATGATCTTTCCATTGGAAATATTTATTTTGATAATTTCACTATAATTATAAAGTTCCATATTATAACACACACTCAATATAAAGTGCCAAAATTTAGGGGGCTATTGTTGCATTGCTTGGGGGTCTTGTTACATTACTTGGTTCTTGCATTTATTTTGGTGATTTTTTGAGAATGGCATATAATTCTGCATTAGATCATGTTGAGCCATTAACAACACATAATTACCACACATGGAAACCAAGAATGGAAACAATAATTAAGTGGAAAGGATTATGGGCTTTAAATTCTTTAGAACAACCAATGTTCACTAGAGAATATGAGAAATTTCAGTACTGGTGCAAATTTGATGAGTGTATGGCTTTGATAAGAACTTATGTAAGTGAAAATATTTTGTTTCATTTAGAAAAATGTGACTCTCCTTTCAAAATATGGGAGAAATTAGAGGATTTATTTAGTAAGGTGGATCATATGAGAGCCATGCAACTTGAAATTGAGATCACCTCTCTTAATCCTGAAGATTTTCCAACAATTATAGACTATCTTACCAAGTTCAAGCATTTGTTGACACTTTTGAAGGGGAGGGGAAGAAATAGTTTACTAGATTCTATCCAAGTTGAGAGAACCATTTCAAATATTTTCTTCTACCTTTTTATGTAGCATGGATGGCTTAGGTGACACATTTGAAATTCTTGACTTAGAAACATTTTGTGAAATACATACTAGGGAAGAATTCAAATTGTCTCACCTTGAGTCTTCCACCTCTCAAAAGGCATTAGTTGCATCTAATCCTAAGGGAAAGGGGAAACTAAAAAGTAAAACCAAATCCACCCCTTCTCCATCTCAAAATGCTCCTAAACCCAAAGAAAACAACTCTAAACCCTAGGACTCTTCTAAATCCAAGAATAAGTCTAGCCTTTCATGCTCTTTTTGTGGGGGTAGTGTTCATGAATAACATAGGTGTTATAAGAAAATGCAAGCCTTAGAGGATGCCATCAAGAAACAAAAAAATTATATCTCCACTCCTTCTAATCAAAATGGCAAAGCACTTAATGTTGATGGGAGATCTCAGTCACCACTTGCAGATAGTTGGGTAATAGATTTTGGTGCTTCTCATCATATGACTTCTTCCAAGTAGTCTTTTGTTTCTCTAAGTTTGATTTCTACTTCCAAAATTGAGGTTGGAGATTCTTCCTTTCTTTATGTTAAATGAAAAGGTGATATACAAATTGATGGTGGCAGTATCCAAGATGTACTATATGTTCTTAACATCACTACAAATTTTATTTATGTATATCAAATTTGTCATTTTGGTTAAGGGAAAATAGTGACCTTTACACCACATGGGGCATAAGTACGAACTGTTTTGGAGCCTCATTCACTTGTTGCTCAAGATATTGTTGATCATAATTCTAGACTATATCACTTTGAGGGTTTTGATGACACTTCCTCTATAGGGACAAGATTGGTTTTTCATGAAAATTCAGAGAGTAAGATTTGGCATGAAATATTTGGAAATATCAATTACATATACTTGAAGGAGTTGAGCACTCATGGTTTGAGGGATTTTTCTTTGGCTGTGCATTAGGGAAACAACACCAAGATCCATTTCCTAAGAATTTGTCAAAGAGAGTTTCTTCAACACTTGAGCTTGTGCATAGTGAATTGATGGTTTTTCTGACCCACTCTTTCAAAGGAGCTAAGTATGCACTTACCTTTATTTATAATTTCTCAAGACGTACTTGGGTTTATTTTCTCAAGTAAAAAAGTGATGTTTTTTTCACACTTAAAAGTCTTCAAGGCTTTGGTCGAGAAACAATATTATAGTTGCATAAAGAACCTTTGCAATGATAATGGGGGGGAGTACTTCAAAAATGATTTTTTGATTTTTTATAATCTCAAGGCATTATTCACCAACATTTTGTTCCTCATACTCCACAACAAAATGGATCAGCAGAATGGAAGAATAGAACTTTGAAGGAAATGGCTAACTATATGATGCATTCTAGAGATTTACCTCCTATCTATTCGGTAGAAGTAGTTAATTATGGTAACTACATTCAGAATCACACACCACATAGAGCACTTGACTATTTGACTCCAGAGGAAGCTTGGTCCAACACTAAGCCAGATGTCTCATTTTTTCAAGTCTTTGGGAGCCATGTTTGGGCCTTTGTGCCAAAGAAGAAAATGAAAGCTTTGGATAAGAAGAGAAAACCCTTGATCTTTGTAGGGTATTGTGAGGACATGAGATCTTATTGACTTCTAGATTTTTATACTCATGAAGTTATTTTTCAAACACATGTTCAATTTGATGAGCGCTTCACTCCTCATGATTCTTCATCTTCTTCCATGTCTCCTTCTTCATCTCATCTTGAGGATCCTTTCTTTGATGAGGTTGCTGAGGAGGTTATAGATGCCATTGAGGATCGTATTCCCACCGATGTTATCACTATAACTAAGTGGTCTCGTACTACAGTTTCTGAGGCAACACCTTTCATACAGGATTTTCCACCCACTAGGATTCATCACACACATTCTACAGGTTCTAGAATTTTGTGTGAGACAATTTCTGAAGATCCATAGTCTTTTTCAAAGGCTCATGGGATATAGGAATGGGATGATGTGATGACAGTTGAGTTTTCTTCTTTGATGAAGAATCATACTTGGGATTTGGTATCTATTCCTAAAGGAAGAAATATGGTTAGGTGTAAGTGGGTATACTAAACTAAATACGTAGTTGATGGGTCCATTGACAAGTATATGGCCCATTTTGTTGCAAAGGGTTCTTCATAAGTTGAAGGTATTGATTACTCTGAGACTTTTGCACCTGTTTCCAAAATGGATTTTATACACCTTGTACTTGCTATTACTGCATCATAGGGGAGGCCAATATACTAGATGGATGTAAAGAGTGCCTTTTTACATTCAGATTTACAAGAGGAAATATACATGGAGCAACTGGCTAGATTTTTTCAGGATTCTTCTCTTATTTGTAGGCTTTGAAGGTCTCTCTATGGTCTCAAACAAGCTCCTCGGGCTTGGTATGAGAAGATGGATTCTTTTCTCCTATCTACTTATTTTGTTCATTTCCACTATGATCATACAATGTATCTCCAAAATGTTGGTGAGGATATTGTGAAACTTGTCTTGTATGTTGATGATCTGTTACTGGCAGTTCTTCTTCCCACATTCAGAGGGCTCTTTTTACACAGTTTGACATGACAGATCTTGGGTTGTATTATTTCCTTGGTTTTCATATTTCTGTAACAGATTTAGGGATTGATTTGAGTCAGCAAAAGTACACCCATGATATTCTTTAGTGCTTTGATATGGCTGATTGCAAGCCAATTCCATCTCCTTTTTTAGTCTAGGGTTACTCTTACTTCCACATGTACTAAACCGCTTTGTGATCCTACATTGTATAGGTAGTTGGTTGGGAGTCTCATGTACTTCACCCATACTCACCCTGATATTTAATTTACAGTAGGGCTTGTATCTTGGTTTACACATTTTCCTCATAGTAGTCACTAATAGGCTGCTAAAAGTATTTTGCGCTATTTGCAAGGAACTTACCACTTTGGTCTACACTACACTAGAGGTTCTACTTAGTTGGTTGGGTATACAGATTCATATTGGGAATATTCTATTGATGACATGCATTCCATTTCTGGCTATCTTTTTTGTCTTGGTTCTTCTCCAGTTGCTCGGGTGTGCAAAAAGTAACAGGATATTGCACTTTCATCTTCAGAGGCAGAGTACAGGGCAACAATTACAGTGAGTCAACAAATTCTTTAGCTTCAAAATTTATTGACAGAGTTTGGATTCCCACAGGATTCACCGAATGTACTTGGTGTGACAACCAAAGTGCAATTCACATTTCTCGCAACCTAGTTGAGCACCAATGGACCAAGCATATTGAGATACACATCCACTTCATTCGTCAACACATTTAAGATAGAGTTATTTTCTTGGAGTACATTCCGACTCAGCAATAGGTTGCAAAAATATTTATGAAGCCTTTTGCATCACCTCTCTACCTTGATTTGTGTGGAATGCTTGGGGTTTCAAAAGTTGTTCTTGGGGGGTGTTCGTGAGAACATCTTGTTTCTTATTTTTCTTTCTCTTTCCTTCTAGTAGGATTATTTCCATATTTTGGTTTGATATTTCTTCATGGACATATTGTACATGAGTACCTCATTAGGCCTAATTTCTGGGACTCATACTATGGACATGCCACTTCTATTTTGGTCCCTAGCTTCACTTGAGGGGGGGTGTTAGTGTAAGTATTTACCTTATCTCATGTTCACCTAGGTACTTTATTGTATTTATCCTCACCCACTTATGTGTGTGGATATTTCTTTTTATTTATTTAGATATTAGGGGGATATTATCTAGTTGTTAGGTATAGTTCTTTCCTTGATCTATGGTATTGACTAGATCCTCGATGTCTAGTTCTCTCCTAAATCTATGGAATTAAATAGTTATTTGATGACTAGTTCTTTCCTTGATTTATGGCTTGATCTATGACCTTGAATGGGTCTTAGATTGTTATTCCTTTCTTATATAAGAAAGGCCAATTCTCATTGTATTTCATTGAGTTCCATAATAATATATGATATTTCTTCTCATCTATTTGCAAAGGTTTATGTAAAGTTATTCTAGTGAATTACTTTCATCTTATTGATCATGGTGTTTGATTAACATCTGTGTTATTGGATTGGTACGATTTGGTTATTGTTCCTTTTATAGTGAGAACCAAGTTCCCCTCTAGATAAATTGACTAGGAGATTCATGTTTTTACACATAAAAGAAAGGATGGTACCAAGATGACTTGGTCTAGAAGATGAAGTAAATGCAACAATACCAGAAATTTTGAAGGAGATATTGAGTGAACTTAAAGGTGTAAGGACTAGATTCATGTGTGATCCCCAACCTAATGGCCACCCCAAAATTTTGGTTAGTTTAAATTCAATAATGGGATCTTATCCATACCAAAAAAGGAGGGGATTATCCCCATTACCATTGGTGAAAACAAATAATTTGCACCGCGACAAATTAGTTCGCCAAAAACAACACATATAATCAAAAGTAAATGTTGAAATTAAAGCAGTAATGAAAGTGTTGTAAGGAATTAATAAAATAAACTAATTGAAATATAAATACCTCATAATTACCTTCTAGTGTCATTTGGATTTCATGTGGTGAGTAAAAAATATGCTTGAAACCCTAAATAAGAAATAATGAAAATAAACACTAGAAGATAATCGGTAAAATAGTACATAAATAACCTAGCTAAGAGGTCGTATGAGAGATGATATCCTAGAGCTAGATAAAAACTTTGAAGATAATAAAACCAATGGGTAGATATTATAAAAATTATAAAGTGTGATAAAATGTGTTAATTGAGATGTGATGTCTTAGAGGTAGAGAGCATCAAGAGATACATGTATTACTAAAGTATCCAAGGTAGGAAGCAATGTACGTGTGAACCCAAATAGGAAGAGCATAAAAGTAAGATGAGTGGTTAGTTAAAAAAAATTGAGGAAGGTGGCTATGTATAAGTGGGTAAGTGAGAACATCAAGCTTAGAAGTTCTTGATAATGTGAGTATTGGCTGGTTTATATGACCCTAATTTGTTTATAAAAGATAGTTTTTGTGAGCAAGGATGTATTTAATGAAATAGAAAACTCCAACACTTTTGGGCATATTTTCCTTATTTGTTGTGGGTGTAATCTAATTTCAAGACGAGGTCAAAAAATTTGAATTTGTGAGGTTTGATAAGTTTTTTTTGGTTAGATACATGCTCTTTATATTTTTGACTATGATTGACATATTTATCACATTTTTCATAAAAGAGGTCAGGGGAATGTAAACAAACCTCATGGATATCCTCTTCGGTTATGATTCCATAGATATATATGCAAATGGAAATAAATTCCACCTCAAGTGGAAGGAATAATTTGGTACTGAATTAGACAAAAAATGAGGTTTCTCCAATAGCCATATAAATATAGGTATCATAAGCCCAGAGTGCTAGATAGATATTTAGATGCAAGTCAGAGAGTTATTCTCACATGATATTTTGAAAAATTGTGTTAAATTTTTTGTTAGAATATTTAGCATGTTCATTATATTGGGAGTGATAAGGAGTTTAGAAATTTTGTTTGATTTTAAATTTCACACAATTTTTTTCCATTTCTTTGCATTTTAAGTTGTCACCATTTTCAGAAATGACTATGTGAGGAAATAAAAAATTACAGATGATTTGGTTAAGAATGAACTTATAAGTGGTACGACATATCATATTGATGACATAAATGGAATCAACCCACTTGGTGATGTATTCAATGGTTGTAATGATGAAAATATGTCGGTGGAGAGTGAATAAGATCATTGCGGTACTTGCATGTTTTGAATTTATTAGGAAAGGAATGTACATTGGATTTTAATGTAGGCAAATAATAACCCATATCCAAGAATTGTCAGGTTGTGGCATGTCCACCACAATATTCATCGCAGGTTTCCCCATGTACTTCTTCAAGGACATAAGAAACATCCTTCTTAAGGACACGACCGAGTAAGGTCCCTTGAAATTTTTGATAGTAGAGGATGTTTTCTTTGATGATGTATTGTATACATTTATTGTGAATCTTAGTGAGTTTGAAATAATCATATTATAAAGGACATGTTTTATGTTGGATGAATTGGCTAATGTCTTTATGCCATGAAATGTTAGTAATAGGGATGGCATCCAGGTGAAAAATAAGAGTACAAACAATGAATGGTTGTGTGGAGGGTGTCTTGTGAATCTGTACCATTTATTGTTATTATGGTAGATCCAAGTGTGGTTATATTTGAGTAGTAGAGGAAGCTAAAGAATTAAACAAGGAATTATATTCCTAAGGAATAGATTTTATGGTGAAAGAAGTGAAGTATCATGTTAATTATCTTATTATTTTATGATATTCTTTTAAATTATTGCTTTGGTATTGACAAGTGCCACTAACTTGTTGATAGATAAGTTGGGAGTCTCCCATTACACGGAGATATGCAGTATTAGAGGTGAGGGAATATTTCATGTTGAGGATAAGATATTCACATTCAAGCATATTGTTGGTAGCATCAAATTTGATTCAAAAGGATAATGGAAGTGTTTATCCTAAGGGTTCGGTAAGAACACAACTTACCCTATCTTTGTGAAGATTTTTTTCTCCATATAAATGGAGTTTCTAAGTGTCTTCATGGAGGTCAACATTGATTTATTTATCTTGAGGTTTAATGGTGGTATTTGTAGTTTCTGGTTTAATATTATCATCAAAGGTTGTGAGGGAGTGTGTTTTGAGATCAACAACGAATTTATAGTCGTAATCCTTCATTGTAATATCTTGATCCATTCATTTAATGAGTAATACTTCCTCATCAGGTAGGGCATTCAAAATGGGATTTTTTATAGGTATTGGAGTACCAATGAGTTGATCTAGAATTAATTGACCTTTAATTTCCTTTTTTTTAATGATGTGTATTTCAAATTCCATAAGGAGTGTCATTCATTTACCGATGTGGTTAGTAGGGAGGATTACATGGGAGAATAAATAGTGGAGGAGATCAACATGGATGGTGACATAAGTGGTTTTGTAGATCAAGTAGTTATGAAGCTCAGTGGTGATGAAGTTAAGTAGTGGGAAACTTAGTGGAAATGAAGTATATGGCTAGGAAATATCACTCTATAGATGTATAGTGAGTTTTATAGTAGAGAAGAACTTGAAAAATGTAGTAGATTTCATGTTATTTATCTCTTTCATCCTCTTGGGATAATATGTCCCCCAAAAAATAGGATTAGAGGAGGTACAAAGAATGAGTGGGCGATCATTGGATGAATTTTATAGTGTAGGATTAGTAAGGACATAATTTTTCAAATTATCAAAGGCTTGTTGAAAGTATTTGTTCTATTTGAGTGTAGCATTCATTTTTAGGATGTTGTTGTATGAATGGGTACAATAAGTGAATTTAGGGATGAACCATCATATTACCCCAAATTTCCCTTAGAAAGTACATATGTTAAGTATATACATAGGATGTGGAATTAGATATAATTTCTACGAATCTACATTGATTCCACATTCAAAATGAGGAAGCCTAAGATATTTCCTTGAAGGAAACAAAAGATACATTTGCTTGGTTTGAGGTGAAATTTGTATTTATGGATCCTGGAAGGGAAATTTCTAGGTCATGGGCATGATCATATGCATGTAAATATTTTATGAGAAGTTCATCGACATATAATTTTATGATTTAATGAATGAGATCATGAAATATGTGTGTCATAGCTCGTTGATATGTTGTTATGGTGTTCTTAAGGACAAAAGGAATCTTAACATAGTAATATGTGACCCTTTTAGTAATGAATGTGGTCTTATGTTGATCTTTAGAGACTATTTTTATTCCTTTCTAGCCATAAAATTCATCCATATGGGATAACATTTTGTAACCCATCATAACATTGACGTTAGTGTTAATAGAAGGTAAAGAAAAGTTATCCTTAAGAAAAACAAGATTAATATTATGGAATTAAATGCATATGAAAATGTATAACATGGTTTTTTTTATGAAAAAAGGAAATGTTATAAACCCAAAAAAATAGTCAGTGATATGAAATAATTTGGCACTGAGTATCATTACGAGTTCTTTATGACTTAGATCATTGATTTTAAAGGGAAACTTGTGAATTATTTTTATAACGAGTGAAAAATTGAGATAAGTAATAATGTTATGTGCTACAATATCAAAATCGATGTTGAGCATGTTTTAGAATCTCAAAGAAAAAATCTATTTGTTCTTACAAAGGATTTCACAATATTTTTCATGTAGCCGAGGGAAGTAATCACCCAACATGACTTTATGGGATTGATCGTCATCAATTTGAAGATTAATGGTGTTTTCATAGAGCATGGTATTACCATATTGAAAATGGTATGGGGATTCAAGAAGAATGGAAACCTCATCACTAATGATACAAACAGTGGAAAGAAAGTAATTAAATATATGGGGTTTATCGTAGAGATGTCCAAGTTTATGATGTTGAGGAGGAAGGGTTACCTCACATGCATGAAATAAATCAAGAATGGACTCATCATTATCAAAGGTGGGAAATAGACCATTATCTTGAAATCAATTTTGAGAACCACACATTGATTTTCATCATGATGTTGATGAGAGATGATTTATCTTACATCTAAGACATTTGTACCTAGAGTGATGTATTGGTGAAGGTACAGAGAAGAAACTCTTTGTGTGATGGGATTAATCATTATAGTATCACATGGATCAATGGCATCAAGAGATGAGAAATTGAAATAACCAAGTTAGATTTATAGTATATAGACATTCCAATTGCATAAAATATAAATGGGCTATGCTCAGAAGGGCTTGGTCTAGGGGCTACCATGTCAATTACAGGAGGAGGGGAATATGTATGCGTAGTCCAGTGTAGTTTTAGAGTGTGTAGGACCCAAGGAGGGTCTAAAGAAGGGGTTAGATGGGGGATATAAGGTATATTTTTTTCATCCTCATTATATCTAGTATCATAGGAAGGAGGTTTGGAATCATAGGATGTGGAGATCATACGGGTTTCATGGTTGATGGTGTGCACTTTTTTCAAGTTGTTTTGTAAATGAAAAATGTATAAGTGAAATGATTCAACATAAGAGAAGATGTAGTATTAATTATGATAGGTGAAGTAGTGTGAGTTGCAAAATCATCACAATCAAGCATGTGGGACTCAAAGGAATTGTATGGGTCATGATCCCCATTTCAATGAAAAAGTGCATGAATAGTGTATCCTTAAAAAGGTGTGTGATATCAAGGTCATCAATTTCAAGGGGGATATCATTATGATGAGTAGAGGAAATAGTGTTACATGGAGGTTCTTCATATTCTAAAACAATACAAAATCAATCATGAGGTAATAAAACCATAGGAAGACATAGCGTAATAGTATTTCGTAAGTGATTTTTTTTATCAACCATGTTTGCAATTTATTAGGTTAATCATCATATAAATCTAATAAGGTGACCTAAATATCATGTTTATAGGCATAAAAATCCATATATGGGATGTTAAGTATTATAATAGTAATGGGAATATGAAAGGGTTTGTCAGCGAAATGGAAAAGTGTATCCCAAGGATTTAGATCAGCATTGTGTCTATATATTCTATTATTTTGGATGAACTTAATATATTATTACTTGGATGATGTGAATATACTCATGTGATGTGTCCACGGTCATCCAAACATCAGATTGTAAGAGAGGGGATGATCTAGTACTATGAGCTTGGTGTGAACAACCTTGGGGCTCATGGTGATGGTAATCCAAATGAAACCAAACAGCTTATCTTGAGTTTTATCAAATCCATGACAAGTTAGTCAGGTATTCTTAAGGTCATTAACAAAAAAATCTTATGTTTTTAAGAAATAAAAAGAGGTGACATTGATTCTAGAACATTCATCCACTAGCAATTGTCTTATTTGGGCATTGTGAATGATGACACAAATAAGTAGTGGAAGATCATTGGAAAAAATAATACTTCATCATTAATTATATCATCTTTAGGAAACTCAATGGCTGTAGATTTTGATTTTATAGGGTGAAGATTGGTTTTGATTTTTTGAATTTTAGGGTTAGGAAAAGTGGGATGGAGGGAAGTTCCTCCACCTCATCAAAGGACTCCTCCAAGTGATAAATTTGTTGCATGACGAATTTTTGATGTTTTTGAGAAGTATGAATGAGTTCCATCAAAAGTATTTTATAAGTCATGGAATTAAGTTCATCTAGGAAATTACATTGTAGCCTAAGATAAGTATCATATTGATATATGGGGGGATGATAAGTGGACAAGCACTCCATGAATGGATGAGGTTTTTTTGGGATCAAGAAACCTTACCTAAGGGTACCAAAATAAGCTCTATGGAGATAATTTTGATTGTGTTTTTGGGAAGAGGTTTGACCAAGGGAGGAGACTCATTACTAGGTTTTTTGTGAGAAGTATATGTGAGTTTTTATCATTAGGGGATAAATTTTTAGGTTTATAGATAGGGTCTTTATGAGCAAGATTGTGTCATTATTTGAATTTATATGTATCTATGTATTGGGAATTGAGATAATTATAGTCATATGATCATTCTACATTGTCTCTCCTTATTTCAATCAACCCTAGATTGATGATCCTTATGAGCTTGTAGAAGGGACTGATATTTTTCATAATGTTCATAAATGATAACATTGGTGTCAAAGTGGGTTCTAAGGAGTAAATAAAGGTTATAAATTCTTAAGATATGAAAAATCCTCATGGGAATGGATGATAGTTACGTGTCACCAGAAAAATAGGCCAGGATTGAAGGAAGTCGATGGTTGTTTGAAAACAGGAAAATTTGAGAGGTAGGAAGGAGTTATAATAACTCACCATGCAATAAAGTTGGGTGATGTGGGTTATGAGAAATAACATTTTGAGTATCATTATTCAAAGAGGAATGTGAAATATATTTTCCTTTAGAAATGGATTGATGGTTTATGGAATTAGACATTAATTTGAGGGTGTTTGAGGGATTAGAGGGTTGTTCAAATTCTCGCATAAGGTAATCATGTTGGTTGGCCTACTTGATAGCCTCTTCCAACATAGTGAGATAGAAGGATCGAAACTTATATTGAAAATTAGGAATAATATCCTTTAGGAATATTTGATAATGATTTTGATTATCAAGATGATGATTGACTTGATTAGATAAATTATTTCATCACTTGATGAAATCACGAGGTAATTTCTTAGGAGATTGTTTCAAGTTAATGAAGTTTTGAAATGTGTTTTCAGGAAGCTCATGTTGCTAGAACTTCTTCAATAAGGATTTGAATAAGGTCTCTAAGTCAATAATATAGTTTTAAGGGAGTTTATTATATCATTCTTGAGAATATTCTACAAAGGGCTTTGGAAGGACCTTGGTTGTAGCATTTGTTTAAATCCACTTTTTGTAGATGTTTCCATATTTTTAAAGATAGATGGTTGGATCAATTGATCCATTACAAGAAATGGTAAGATATATCCCTCCCATTTCCATAGAAGTTATTTAAGGAGTTAGGAGCTCATTTTGTAGTGTTTAAGGACCTTATTATGGATTGGAGGAGGAGGGATGAGATTCCCATTATTATCCAAAGGAAAATGAGGTGTTGAAGGTTGACTAGGACTTATAAGGACTTGTGTTAACTGAGAAGCAATTGGTAGAATATAATTTTACACTTGGAACATGCTATAAGTAATGTAGGATTGCATTGTGTCCTTTTCATCCAACAACTTGATAATAATGAGATTAGGATCAATTGGTGGATTATTGCAGCTAGACAAAGAATATTTTATATTGTTATTTTGTAAAGGTGTTTTTTACTAGTCAAAGGAAATTTTGAATGAGACTTTAAGATTGTTTCTTCCATAGTCCTATGCCTTAAGAGACTTGAATTAGTCCCCCTTGTTTGTTGGGTGTATAGTATTCATTATTTTTCAGATTCTTGATAACGTGTTTGGGATCAATCCATGTGATTTAAACCACATTGCATTTAGATAAAAGGTTCTTTTTTTATATGTTCGTTCATTCTAGTACAAAGAGGCATATAACATAAAATGGTGGATGGGGAGATTTAGACTAGATTGGCTCTAGTATATCATAGTGGCCGATGATGTTGATCTGTAAGGGAGAAGAGAGAGATCCACAAAATTTACTTTTTCTCGGGGAAGGTGAAGGAATGAAAGAATAAGTAAGGGTAAACCTATAAGGGTTCAAATTGGATAAGATTATATTCAAAGGGGACATGATGAGAAATGAAAAATATGAACTTATAAAATGAAATGTTTTTCCCAAATTTTAATGGAATCAATTATGAACATATACACAAAGGATGATGGCATTAGACATGAATAAGAATTTGATTAACAATATTAGTCATGTAGTCATTTACAAAAGGTCGATGCTATCTAGATGAAAATACATAATTAACCATGTAATAGGATTCCATGCATTTGTTGATGGCATCATAAAAATAGGAAAATTTAAGAAGTAGAGAAAAATTGACCTAATTTTGTTATGTTTGTGGAGCTTATTTTCATATTAGAGTGTGGTACACCTTCTATGTGTTACACTCGCGTATTTTTATGGCGGTCCCACTCACTGGTGAGTGGGTCAGGGGGGTTCGGGGGGCGAAGCCGCCGAAGAAAATTTTCATGGGTGGTTTATTAACCCATGGGTAATGGGTAACTGTTATGGGCTGTTTTTGGGCCCATGGTTTTTCGGTACCCATTGTTTTGTAAAACTGCCTCTTCAGCTACCCATAGGTTTATGGGACGGTTTTGTTTTTTTCCCATTATTTGATACCCACTGTTTTGTAAAACTTCTTAAGAAATTGTCTATTTATATGGTCTTATGCATATGATAGATGTATAAGCAAATGTATTACAGATGTGTTTTGAATTTGGGTGTGAAATATGTAGAATTTGTTGAGCATAGCTCCAAACAGATCTGGGTATTGTATTGAGAGAGTGGAGGCTTGTAATAAAATATGAGCAAGTGATTCTTGGTGGACGTAGCCCAAATTGGGTGAACCATGTTAAATCTTGTCTCTCTGTGTTGTGTTATTTATTCTGCACTTTTATTTGAGATCTGTGATATTTTCTGCATATTAGTTTCTATTGTTGCGATTCTGTAAGGGATTATTCTGCATATTTTATCTCTTATTTCCTAAAAAATTTAGGGTATAGTAAGATTTGTTTCGAGTTCATCATAATGTATGATGGGGAACTATAGGTTCATTGATGCGTTATCAAATATAGGGAAAAAATTTAAGTCCTGACGCATGATGTAGATATAAAGGTGCTCAACAAGAACTAATATCATAATTCTAGAGGATAGTGACCTTAACCTTATGATAGTTATAGGTTTCAAACGCCTATACCTAAGTTAAATATAACTATCCTATTATGATTCATAAGAGTAATCAAGGGGTAGATAAAGCCAAGGGGTGTAATATAATAAGAAAATGTGATAGATCAAAGAAAACATATATCTATTATAGTCTCTACCAATGAATGACCAATAAAAAACATACACGTGCAAGATAAAAGACTAAAACTGGTTATAAATACTTAGTGTAGTATGTATATAACCGTCGACGAATAATTATCCCTAGAGACAACACTTAGAGTGAATAATTGATTTGTAAACTCTTCAACTTTGGAATTATCCATAGAATCACAATATAAACATTGTTGTTCTATTTTCTATTAGAAAATGACAGAGATAGCTAGTAAATGAATTTTTCTTGTGCTTAGAATCAACAATTGCAGGAAAGGAAAGAATATAAACTCACAAACACCAACAAGGTTTATCCTAGAAACCTCCAGAGGAGGAAAAACTAGTCGAGAAGGGAAATTGATCTTTCTTCCCACTTTTATTAGCCAATTCAAAATAACAAGTACAAAAATTACAATAAGTATGAAAGAGAAGTAGATAATATCTCACACTTCCTCCCAATTACTTGATTTCTCTGTCTCAACACTCCTTTCTTCTAAAAAACACAATTCCAGCATTAAGAACTTCTTTCTCACTTGATTTCATGCTTTGATGATCTTGTTCTCTTATACAAACATGTATTTATAGCCTTTCTCATATCCTCTAATGCACTAGAGAATGGGAAAGGTCATGGAGGAGAAGAGACACGAACAACCTTTAAAATTCTAAGGCTATTCATTTCATATTTTATTTTCTATCTGAAAGATCTAGGACCGCAGCCCAATGTAGACTGGAAATCCTAAGACTGCTGCCCTAGTTGGGTGGCGGTTCTGTAACCGCCGCCCTGCATAGAGCGGTGGTCTTGTTACTAAAAAGACAAAACCTCCGTATATTTATTTTCCTTCTTCGTGCTGTCTAATCTGATGAAGTAGAGTCATTTTAGATCCCTATGGATCACACCTCCAATGCTTAGGAGGCTTTTGGTCCCACAAAATCTTAGTGGGGGAGTAGATGAGGAAATAATTCCCTCATTTGCTCCTTCGAGTACCACCGGGCCGGCCTTGGTGTCTTTCCTTTTAGTCCAATCTATCAAGACTATTGTGGACCTCTCATAGTCTCTCTAACCTTCTACTGCAGCACTACATCCTCCTCCAATTCCTCAATGAAAGGTAGCAACTGTAGTCCTTTATATTCATCTAGCATGGATGGCTCATATAGGTGCAAGTTCTCACAATTTACTACAGAGTACATTCTCATAAATGATGGTAAATCAAGTCGAAAGGTATTTTCTCCAACCTACTCCAATATGGTGAAGGGACCATATTGTAGTGTCTTGAGCTTTCGTGCTTGACCTTGTAGTCTCTCCTTTCTTAAGTAAAGCCAAAATCTATCTCCAACATGAAGTTTATTTTCCCCCCTATGCTGATCGTGCCTAGCTTTGTACTTGGCTTGAGATTTCTCTAGTTGTTCTTTGACTTTGAGATGGATTTTCCAGATCCTCTCAATAAATTTTTTTGCTCTAGTAACCTCTGTGTCTCATGTCTCCTCTTCATCCCACTGCCCAACTGTTATGTCCAATGGATTTGTAGGTAGATATCCCAAGATTGATTCAAACGGTGACTTCATAGTGGATGTGTGTATTTCCCGGTTATAGGAATGCTGAATGTAGGCTAAAGAATCATCCCAAGTCCTTAGATATTTGTTGTTATACCCTCTGATCAATTGTACCAAAGTATTGTTTACCACCTCTGTCTGTCCATCTATCTGTGGATGGAAAGCTGTGCTCCTCTATAACCTGGTATCCATCTTGTCCCACAAAGTAGTCCAAAACTTCCCCAAGAACCTAGAATCCCTTTCAGAAACAATAGACTTTGGCAAACCAAAATGCACCCATACATTAACAAAAAAATATCTGATGCCTCATGTGCTTTTAATATCTTTTTACATGCCATAAGAATACACATCTTACTAAATCTATCAAAAAAAACATAGAGATAGTCATGGCCATGTTTAGACATAGGTAATCCTCCTACAAAATCCATAGAAATGTCCTCCCACGGATAAGTAGGTACTGGTAAAGGCATATACAAAACTTCCTTCCTAGTATTAGCTTGCTGGTACAACAAAGTTTACATCCACATAAATTTTGATACTTCTTATTGCATATTGGGCCAATACATGTACCTTTGCAAGTGGGCTATGGTATGTAATTCCCTCATTAATAGAAGTCTTTCTTCTTTAGGCACACAAAGCTTCCCCCATTGGTAGAGCAACCCGTTCTTGAGATAACAATATTCAATCCTTGAAATTTTAGTCCCTTGGGACTGCAACTGCTGAAATGTCACCCCAAAGTCTCTGTCCTGGGCATATGCCTCTCCATAAGCTTCCTTCATGAAGGGATTGATCTAGGAGATAGTGGCGAAACAGGAAAACTTCTCCTATGTGTGTGGCCTTGACAACATGTCTACCACCAAGTTTGTACTACCCTTCTTGTATTTGATCACCAAATGGAACTGCTGAAGGAACCCCATCCATTTGTAGTGCCTTTCCTCTGCAATTTAGACTATACTTGAAAATATTCGAGAGGTTTGTGGTCAGTGTGCACAATGGTTTCTTTACCTAACAAATAATGCTTCCATTTCTTAATTTCCTGAACTAGTGCATACATTTCCTTATCATATGCTGAATATGCTTTAACTGCTGAAGTGAAAGTTTTAGAATGATAACATATGAGTTTACCTTGAAGCAACACTACGCCCATGGCATAATCACTGGCATATGTCTCTACTTCAAAAGGCTACTGCAAATTAGGAAGAGAAAGTACTTGAGCATGAAATAATCTTTTATTTCAATAACTTAAAAGATTTGTCTTGTTCCTTACCCCAGTCAAAACCCCTTACTCTTTGCGGCCACTGTGTGTAGAGGTGCTATAATTATGGAGAATCCTGGAATGAATTTCCACATGTACTGTACTGCTCCCACGAAAATCCTAGTCTCTATGGCTCATGTTGGTGTTGGCCAATTAGTCATGGCTTCCACCTTCTTTAGATCCACTCGTAGCTCTCCTCCTCTAACCACGTGCCCAAGATAGACAAGTGATTGTTTGGCAAATTCACATTTCTTCATATTATAAAGCAGATGTTTCTCCCTGAGAACTTGCAATACTTGTTGTAAATGAGTTAGAGTTCTTCCCATGTGGCACTAAAAATCAAGATATCGTCTAGATATACAATGACACATGAATCTATGAAATCCCATAATACATCATTCATCAATTTCATAAATGTAGCAGGTGCATTGCATAACCCAAAAGGAAGTTCTAACCATTCATACAAACCTTGTTTTGTATTGAAGGTAGTCTTCCATATATCCTCCTCCTTCATTCTGACTTAGTGATAACCTGACTTGAGATCCAACTTCGTGAAGAATTTGGCATGCTGAAGCTGGTCCAAGAGATCATCTATGCGGGGAAGTGGATATCTGTTCTTTATGGTGATCTTGTTCAAAGCACGGTAGTCGATGCAAATTCTCTAAGAACCATCCTTCTTTGGCACCATGACAATAGGTGAACCACATGGTGAGGTGCTTGGATGTATCACCCCTTGGTCTAGTAGTTCATGGATTTTTTTCTGTACTTTAGTACTCTCAAGTAAGTATTGCTTATACAAACCGATGTTCGGTAGAGGGGAATATGGAAATAGCTGAATCTCATGCTCTACTTCCCATTTTGCTGGTAACCCACTGGGAGCCTGAAAAACTTCCTAAAAAGACTGAATAATACTATCCAAATACTGCTTTCCTTGGTCAGAAATCTCTAAAACTTATACCCCATCTTGTTTATCCTTTAACAAAAGTAAACAAAACTGATTATGATTTGCCTGAATAAGTCATTTTGCTTGGTTATCACTCACCATAGTAACCTGTGTCTTATGCTGGTGTGCCCAGATGATGTAGCTGATCCCATCCTTGACCCATGTGTACTAGTTTTCCCTTCTCATGAATATAACATACCTGGTATACAAGTAGGAATCCCGAATACAACATCAAAAGCATCAAGTGGAATAACATCAGCTTCCAAAACATCAATATAATGGGAATTTATCCCAAACTTGACCTTACATCTTCTTGTTACCTGAATTTCAACACCCTTCTTCACCCAACCCAAAGGCTAAGGGTGTGGATTCTCGTAAGTCTTAAGACCAAAATTTTTTACAACTGCTTTAGAAATCAAGTTAGATTGAGAACCGGTATCAACCAAAGCAATTAGCTTAGTTCTCTTGATCTAGATTTTGATTTGGAATAGTCTACTCATCTCCTCTTCCTAGCTATGCATGTTGGTGGCTGTGCATCCAATCATTTCTTCTACATCAGAGTCATCCTTGATTTCTAACCCCCCTTCTATTCTTACAACTATCATGGTTTGAGTTTTGGGTTTGGTTCTTTGGATGTAACTCCAGATGTAACTTCCAACATGTAGTTTCAGTATGACCATTAATATCACAGTTCTTGCAAAAAATATTGGGATCTTTACAAGTATTTAACGTAGTGGCAACTTGTTTACCTTTCCCTTTCCACTTACCCTTGCTACTTGTTTGCCCATATTCCTTTTTTTTTCTGATTTGTAGACTTCTTGGCCCTTGGCTTTGCTTCCCCTTTCTTCTTTTCATCATCTATGTAGTATTCTTACACACATGCCTCGTTGAGATATTTGGGCTTGGTGGATATTACGTTTCTTCAAAGGTGAGTGTGAAGTCCTCCCAAGTACTTAGTCAGAATGTCCTCATCCTCCAATTCCATGTTTAGCAACATGACCCACCTCCAAAACTCCGTAGTATAGTCCTGCACACTTTGACCACTGCCTTGTAAAAAATACTACCATTTAATCATTTGGTTAGTCTTGTGGCCAATAGGATAGAAGTTAGCTCTAAGTAATTCTTTAAATTCTTGCCAAGATTTCACAATCAGATGCTTCTTCTTTTCACAAGTGTTTAGATGGGTTTCCCACCAAACCAGAGTGTGTCCCTCCATTTTGAGATGTGTAAAGGTTATCCTCTATGCCTTAGTGACATCATGGATGCTAAAGTAGACTTCTAATTGTTTTAACCATTTATCAAGCAACTCTGCATCTACTTGTCCTTCAAAGATTTTAATATCAACTTTCATCTCAACTTTAAACGGAGTATGATCAGATTTTACCTTTTCTCTTGCGTTTGAAGTCTCTTCTTCATGCTCTTCCCCATATATTTCCTCAGGATGGCTCCTTCCTATGCCAAAATTTTTTGCTAAGCCCCAAACCACTGAGTCCATGGAGTCTTGATTGATAGAAGTTGTCTTCTACAAATCAGAAATCTCTTCTTTCCTTCTAAACATCCTATCCATCATGGTCTCTAACATATCGATTTTACAAACCAAGTTCTGTTCCTCCATTTTTCCCCGAATTCTCTGTTTCCACTTCTTCGTATGAATTTCTAGATCACAAGGTAAAGCCTCTTCACCTTTAGATCTCATCACTATCATAAAAATCCAAGAATGAATACCACAGTCCTGGATAATTGTTAGCTCTGATACCAAAATGATCTGTAAACTCTTCAACTTTGGAATTATCCATAAAATCACAATATAAACACTACTGTTCTATTTTATATTAGAAAATGACAGAGATAACCAATGAATGAATTTTTCTTATGCTTAGAATCAACAATTGTAGGAAAGGAAAAAATATAAACTCACAAACACTAACCAGCTTTATCTTGGAAACCTCTAGAGGAGGAAAAACCAGTCGAGAAGGGAAATTTCTCTTTCTTCCCACTTTTATTGGCCAATTTAAAATAACAAGTACAGAAATTACAATAAGTATGAAAGAGAAGTAGATAATATCTCACACTTCCTCCTAATTACTTGCTTGCTCTGTCTCAATACTCCTTTCTTCTACAAAACACAATTCCAGCACTAACAACTTCTTTGTCACTTGCTTTCATGCTTCGATGATCTTGTTCTCTTCTACAAACATGTATTTATAGCCTTTCTCATGTCCTCCCATGCACTGGAGAATACAAAAGGTCATGGAGGAGAAGAGACATGAACAACCTTTAAAATTATGAGGCTATTTGTTTCAAATTTTATTTTATGTTTGAAAGAGCCAAGACCTCCGCCCAATGTAGACCGATGGTCCTAGGATCACCGATCTAGTTGGGCAGTGGTTCTATAACCATAGCCTTGCATAGAGCGGAGGTCATGTTACTAAAAAGACAAAATCTCCATATATTTATTTTCCTTCTTCGTGCTAACTGATCGTATGAAGTAGAGTCATTTTAGATCCCTATGGATCAATAATTATGGGTGGAGAAGGGGAAAAATCAACAAGAATATTTCCATTCTTAACTCACTATGGTGACCCAAATGTAAAAGAGTAATGTTCAAGACTCCAAGTACAATAAGTAGGTGTGAAGTAGTGTGAAAATATGTGAACTATAAGTGCCTTCATGTATGAACAAAATGAATGTTTGGTGGTGTTATGAAAAAAATGTGGTGGTATATATACATGACATCATTGTACGGGTTGGTTATGGAAATTCCAAACATGATACCATCACTTATGTTATTTAGGGGTGTTTTTATAAAAATGTGGTAGGATGTATATACCTGACATTATCACTCGTGTTGGCTATGGAAAATATAAATCCAACACTATCCCCAATAGGAAATGTTGTCGATTGTGGGGAACCTTGAGGTCTAAGGGTGAAAAACATGTGAGATGGAAACTAGAAGGTAAATAGAGGCAAATGAAAAAGGTCCAATATGACCAAAAGCAATGATAATAGTGTAATAAACAAGTGGATATAATGAGATAAGTGACCATGATGGGTGAAATGTGTGAACAAAGAGAAGAAATGAGGCAAGAGTAAGTTAACTATGGCATAATAATAACGTATCTCAGATTTTGTGGTCTAGCCCATGTGACCAAGTCTGATCACACCCCACTCTTATCAGCCCCCTTGAGGCACCTGCTTAAAAGGAGAATGCATATATATCCCTTGTAAAAAATATTATTATGAAGCATAAAAAAATGAGGTGTATACAAATGACTACACTATTGTACAATGAAGATAACACAAATGAGAAATAAATCCATGTGGATCTTGATAGAGAAGTTAAGGAGAAGACCAACATCGGTACACATAGCATGAAGTCTCCAAAGAAAAGATAGAAAATAAATCTAGTAGCCAACGAGGGGGTGTTGTCATGCAAAATAACTAGCATGAAAATTGAAAATTTTGAAGCATGATAACCAATCTCCTAATTGAAAATTAGGCTTCCCAGTCACTTTGCATCCTTTTTCTAGATAACATGTATTTAGTTAAACCATCATTTAGGCTCAAATTAATTTTTTTTATAAGATAATTTAGTTTTTTTCAGTGTGTAGGTATTATTACACAATTTTATGATTGAATTCAGTGAAGTTTGATGAAAGATTAGTCTCCCTGTAGGCCTAAAAAGGTCAATTTTGGTCATTTTGAATCCAGTATGCATCCTCCAGGAATTTTCAGGGATGATATAAAGTATCCAAGGGTGGTTCCAAAGTGTATTGAAGAGGTTTTAAGAAATTTAGGAAAGTTTTGGAAATAAAATTATATTCAGGAACAATTTGTTCAACATCGGGTTTTCAGGGTGTGGGAAATGAAGGTTCCACGGTGAAACCTGAATTCTATAGATGATTTCTAGATTTTCCAAAAGATTTAGGAGGGAAAAAATATGCATTTTAAATTTATGGGAATCCTCTACAAGTTAGAAGCATCATATTTGATCTAAGGCTTAAGGGTTTCCTAAGATATCTCAAACTTTTACAGTTGCCCCTCTAAGTTCAAGAAGGAAAAGGGACTAAAACCTTTTCTATTTCAAGAAGTAAATTTTTATAATTATTCCATTGATATTAAAATGTTATTTTGAGTCATAATTATATAATATTTTAACCTAAATCATTTTTCTAATCTCTTGTGGTAAAACAATCAAGTCTGGTGTCCAAATTTGGACATTTGGGGAAAAACTAGCATTCCCATAATAGAAAATTCACACTTTGGACAATCTTGTGTCCCCTCTATCACCAAAGGTATAATGGGGACACCAAATTTAGACCTCAACCTCCTCCCAAATTTTTAATTTGCACACCTTGGTGTCCCAGGTGTTCCCTCTACCCCCCACGGTGCAAAGGGGACACCAAAGTGTGACATACCTCTGTTGGAAGAAAAAACACTTGGGGGAGGTTGAATCACTACGTAATATTTTTTTTAGTCATTTTAAATTTAACCATTATTCATATTAACCATTCATCATTCATCATGTATTTAATAATCAAAGTAAAACATGAGCAAGGAAGAATACATCAACACCTAAATAAAATATATAAGTGGGAAAACCTCAAGGGGAATAAAAATAACTTAAAATATACATATATTACTAAAAAAGGAATCCTTTTAATATTTCACAACACAATATATTTATTTAGTGAGGCACTAATTCCACAAGGAGTACTAACCCATAGTTTAGTAGAGCACCAACCATACAAGGAACACTAACCCCTAGTGTAGTAGATCACCAACCCCTTAGATGAATCAACACAAAAAAAATCCATCTAAAATGAATTCCATCTCTGAAATGTTTCTTTAACAACTTATGATGACTCTATGAAGCTCATTCTCCTCTCTTTCTTCCTCAAAACACCTCTCTAGCCTCCATGCCCAAAACATTTTCCTTTAAGTTAATTTCCACATCTGCCCTAGCTCGCCATCACTTGATCTCTCTATAGAATTTTTCACCACATCATATCCCAATTAACAAGGTCACAAGGACCTTCATCACCTTCTTCAAACACCACTCTAGGTCACACTCTTCTCCCTCTCTCACAACTATCTCAAACGAGCCTTCTAACTTGCCTTTATACATGTTTCTTCATTACATTTCACATAGGTTGGCCATCATAGAGTAAAAAAGATCCCAAAAACAAATTAACATCATACAAATATCACCCATAGGACCATATATGTCGTTAATATCACATAGAGCCTTCTAGACCTCCATTAGGACTCAATAAGCCCTACAACACTAAAACAACCAACTCACCAAGGAGGGAATTTTCTAGACAAAAAACTTCACCAAAGCATGAACATAATTATAATTTTTTTCTAAGCCTTAAAAAATATCCAAAAACCATGAAACATGCTAGAAAAATCATTTCACACCATGAAACCCTCATGAGACCATGCACAATCAAGCACCCTCAAAATTAGCCTTCAGAAAACAGGCTATAACTTGCTAAAATATCAAAAAAAAATCAAGTGTCATATACGATTGGAAATATCTTGATCTCAGGGTCATCAAAAAACTCAAACCAAGGAATAAAACTAACTGTAGTACCTTCAAAACTGATCTGCACCAAGACTACTCTGAACTACAAAAAATTGCCTAAAAACCGGTCCTTAAAAATAGGGCACACTCGAGCTCTTATAGGCTCAACCATGATCTTAAACCATCATGGAAATGAATTATGATTCCCATGATTCCATAAATGCTAAATTAGTAAATAGGTCTAATGGAGAATTTTTCCACAAACTAACCTTTTCCAGAAACTAGCATTTTAAGTGGGGACCACATATTATCACAACCTTTAAATTACATCAACATAAATATGGAAGATTCCCCTACACCCTCAAATCATTAAATTTGTAAAATCAATCAATTTTGGGCATGTACCATCAATTCCTTCCAAGTCACTACCAAACTAGGGTTTTAAGAGGGTTGAAAAGTTGTTTACCTTCATAACGATTATTCATTAAAATGTGACGATCAAGTAACCTCATTCCACTTGGAAAATATTTATAACTAACTTATTCAACTATCCTGAAGATCTTGGTTCCCCATGTAAAGGATAAAATCTCCAAAAATCATATGAAAGTCAACTTTTAGCTAAAAAACTCACCATCAAGAACTTAATTTTAGTGAAAATGGAATAACTTGCTTAATATTACATTCTAGGGCCTAAAACTTGGTCAACACCATTATTTAAACCTAACACACACTCTACATATCTCAATTTTTCATCACCATTCTGGAAATAATCCAACTCACTTCAATATGTCATGTTTTCTCAAGTATTAGGTCTAGTTTAGACCTATAAACCATGACTTATCCTCATACATGTAATCTAAGACACTTGTCAGTGTACCTACACCTTATCTACATGTTTTCCATGTTATTACATGATCACATAACTTATCCATGTTTTATTTCACCATGTCATTCCTCATACTACTTTCTAGGCCTCATAAACAAGCACCTTGAGCATGCTTGTTTCACCAAATTTGACCTCAACACAGCTTAAACAACATTTTAAACCTATTATGACCATCATAAAACTCCATGAAATCATCATGTCATCATCTATACATTGCATTACCACTACAAGCCCTCAAACCAACTCAGGACACCATGGAAAAGCATGCAAAACCAACAATACTCGCTTTGTCTTGACACTACCAATCAACCTTCATGCTCCATATACCTTTTGAAAGAAATGAAACTCAATGAAAATAATGAAAACTTAACTCTTTGACATCAATGATAACATAATGCCAACAATCACCCCATTTTTCATTGATTGCAAACCCATTAATGACAAAACACACAAAGCTTGAACTCCCCCTAAGGAACGTACATGTTATCAACTCATTCTCCCTCTTTTACATTAATGAAAAAGAAAAACATAACTAGAGAAACTTCTCTTAACATCCCAAAGGGATCACTACTTTGTTGGAAACACCAACCAAACATGACAACAATCATTCTTTATCTAAAACATAGAATTTGACTCTCTTGAAGAAACAAAAACTCCCCCTAAACAAATGCATACTCTCTAACTCTATTTCAGACCTTGACCATGCCAAAATTATTAAATAATGAAAATGGACTAAAAATAGCATACCAGATGAAAGAAACAACCTATTACCTTCCTTAATGCTGATAAGTTCTTCTCAACACATAACTAATCATGTTTAACTTTCAATGCTTCTTGGCTTTTTAACATAGACATGTTTTGTATTCTATAGAGAAGAATATGATTGACTTCCCCTAAGTCATTACACCACTTGTGTGAATTTTCAATAGACAATAGATACTCCTTAAATCTCTTTCCTTGTTCACATGCTTTATTGATACTATATTTCCTCTCAGATCTTTGTCCCCTTCTTGATACTTCATTTTACACTTCTTCATCATTACTATTTCATCCACTCAAGCTCCAACTTGATAGTACCCAAGTTAATCATCTTAATTGTTATAACCTTCAACACTCTAAATAATACCTTGGGATATACACATACCTCTGTTTCACTTCTACAAACCACTATCAGACTTTATCCTTTAAGTTGAGATATTTCAACCAATATCCTGACATGTTATGCACATAATTGTAGATATCACAAATATTCATAATACTCAAACATCACAAGGTAATATTGATCTTTATTAGGTAAATCTCAAAATTCTTATCATGTGAAGAACCAGACCATCAATCTCCTCCTTCCTTATTGAAACTTAAAAAACAACTTAATATAATTAATGCCAATCTTCCTTTCATAAGTCAACTATATTTCCAACTCCCCCTGAATTCTTGTAACTTACTAGGCCTTCACACACCTTCATTACACAATTGAAAACTATCAACTTGTTTTGAAATAATGAACAATCTCTTTCTTACCTTTCATGGTCCAAACAGAGATATATGGTTTTTTAACATTCTCAGCAGGTCTACATGACCCTCATAGGTTCTTGGCACAAAATACAACTCTAATTATCCTATGGATCAAAAAAACATATTATTAGCTCCCTCTAACCTCAAAAAATTGCTTGAAAGATAATCACAAAACATAACTCAACATACATCTACTACAAAAACTTCTATCAACTACTAGAAGTAATCAACACACATATCAATAACAATCATTCTTATGCTTTCACTAGATCTTCTTGAAGAGCTTTATCTTGCACCATGAACATAATAGGGAAGCATAACTTTAATTTCCTTTCTCAGTCCTAAAACATGCCTCAAAACATAGTCCAATGCACACAATTACATGTATCTTATAATTATGGACCACTGTCCAGTCTTACAAACTAAAATTAGACATCATACTTTGTAACACTTCTTATACTCTCTTTTTACACATGTTTATGACTTAACTAATGATCTTAAAAGGCATGCCTACAATCTTACTTCTTAAAGCTTATGATAAAACTTCTTCCTAGAACTGATGATCAACTTAGAACTTAGACCCGAAATGAAGTCACACAACATAGTTCAAGGCTTAAACCAAGACACCATTATCTATTAGGACCCATACCTCTTCTTGCTTAGTTTTCATAGCAGTAGATCTTCTTGAAACATACAATTATCAACATATACCTTTACTTATTCTTGTAAGGTTGTGTACTTGAAACAAAAACCTCTCCCCAACTGTCACAAGACTTATAATAGAAACATCAAACCTTCATCCTGACTATTTACTTTCTCTATCGAGAATTTTCTGTGAACAGTCCTCATGCTTAACTACCTTTTCATACCTTCAAGAGCACATCCAAAATGATCATCCTAGGTCTCCATAGTAGAAAAATCAGATTGGTATCATCATACTAATCACCTATCTTAGATTCAAGCACAACATTCTTCTTGAGATCCATTTTCTTACAACATAGCTTGAATAAATTAAGACATCAAGATGCATACTTTAAAACACAAAGAGTTCTTCCTATTGGGACATTCAAGATAGAAACCATTCTCATACCTTGAGTGTTCAAGCATACTAACAATATTGTCACCTTTGATGATTTAAATGAAGGAAACAAATGCTGACCTAAATCAGACCCTGATTATCTCCCCTTGAGGTCAACCTTACCTCCTTTTGAGAACAACAAACATGCACCTTCCACTACAACTCTGTGACTATCACATTGTCATCCTACTTTCTAGATATCTGTCATCCTTTGATAACTTGACACCATTTACAAATTCTTACAATAAGGTCTCAAAATTCATACATTCTTATGTCATATCAAACATCTCATACCTACTGAATTCAATACCTCCAAACCATCTAACAACCATCTTTTCATAGTTTTTAAGCTCCATATTCTGATTTCTTGACACTTTTTTTTATGGCTTGATTTGTAACTAGAAAAATTCCTACTAAGGTTCCCCATATTTAGGACTGAAAATCTCTCCTTGAGATAACTCATTCTTTATTTCAGACTTGATTATAATGATATACTTGAACAAAAATCCATACTCAACTCTATCATTACTCAGCAAACCCAAATTTTTTTCTTAGAATGCATTTTTGTACTATAATTTATGACTACCCTTCTTAGCTCTTGTAACACAAATATACATACCTTCTTGATTGTTACAGGACTAATTAGGTCCCAACACATCTCACATTCTGAAACATGGGTATCACAGACTTGAGTGAGGTCTTGAGACACTTTCTTCAATCATGTATGACTGAAATAGAGTAATACATACCTAGATAGGGTCTTAAGCACACTCTTTAGCTCCAATACAAATGCCACATTTCTTAAAACTTCGTGACAATAATCCATATCCAAATTGCATCCCTTCATGACTTAAAAACTCCATGAATTCTCAAAGTGTACAACTTCCTACTCAAGATAGACATGTTTCATATAACTGATTCTTTAAATCACACTTTTGTCTCTACATAACAACAAATTCCTCTTACACTGACCCGAAGACTTCTTGTTTTCCAATTTGTCACATGCTCAATTTTTTTGAATAACCATGCTTCATAACATATTCATAGTTATATGTCCATATTAATTTTATAAGTAATGATAATCACTAAACTATATCACATACCTTGGATGATGATTGCCTCTTCTTGTCTTCTTCCTTGATGGTGGATAAGTGATAACACATTCCTATAGCTTCTTCAGCTAGATGAATACTTTTTTATGATTTATGATCATTATTAATTGGTCTCTCCTTAGGGATATTAACTTTATATTACAAATTTTATACATTTAGACTTTCATCCATTTTATTTTGTCATCCTCATTTTCACAGTGACATCACTTTCATTGTTTCATACCTCAATCATACTGAGTAGCTTTTCATAACTATTCATCTCTGCTTCAGGTTTCTCTTTGATATATTAATAGCTTGTCTTTATGATTATGGATTTATTACACTCTTCCTCTACCTTTATATATTTAATCTGGGACACTTTCAAAATCTTCTCCTAGTTCATATTTAATACCTTCATCTTCTCCTTTAGAGAAAAAATATTCAAGATCTATATTAAGGTATGATTTCTCATCATGATGAGTCTTTTCATCAGTTCTATCAGTTGGAAAATTAGTGATGGGAGTGAAAAAATCAAGGCCTAACTTCCATATATCAAACCCCTAGGGTTTCAAGAAACTTCTCATTATGAACAAGGGTGTATTTCCATCTTGAACTAAACTTTCTGTCATACATGTGCTTCAAAGATCTCCTCCAAGTTGCTAAACTTGCTATAGATGACCTAGATCTGATACCTATGGTTATAAGAACAAACAATGAGTGGGGGAGGGTGAGGGTGAACCAGTGTGTGATAAAATATTTAATAATTTATCAAAGAAAAACATGAGAAAGGAAAAATACATCAACATATTGACATAAGATATAAGTGGGAAACCCTCAAGGGGAAGACAATCCATTGCACCTATGGATATATTACTCAACACAAACGAATCATGTGTATATTACACAAAATAATATATTTATTTAGTGAGGTACCAACCCCAAAAGGATAACAAATCCCTAGTTAAATAGAGAACTAACCCTACAAGGAGCACCAACCCCTAGTTAAGTAGAGCACTAATCCTACAAGGAGCACCAACCCATAGTTTAGTAGAGAAACAAACCTAAAAGGAGGCACAAACACCCTACATGACTCAACATTAGAAAAATATATCTAATATTAATATAATCTCTAAAATTTTACTTAAACAAGTAATTAGTACTCTAGGAATATCACTCTCCTCTCTTTCTTTCTCAAAACACATCTCTAGCCTCTATGCTCAAAACTTCTTCCTTCAAGCTTATTTTTACATCTTCCCTAGTTCTCCATCACTTGATATCTCTATAAAATTATCACCACATCATATACCTATCAAATTTTTTGAAAGGACCTTCATAGCCTTCTTCAAACACCCCTTTAGGTTGCACTTTTCACCCTCTCTCACAACTAACTTGAATGAGTTGTCTAACTTTCCTTTATACATGTTTCTTCATTACAGTTCACCTAGTTTAGACATAATAGAGTAAAAACAATCCCAAACACATAATAACATCATAAAAATATCATCCTCAGGATTATATAGATCTCCAATATCACCTAGAGACTTCTATACCTCCATTAGGACTCAACAAGCCCTACAACACTAAAATAATGAACTCACAAAGCATGGAAGGTTATAGACCAAAAAAAACTTCACCAAAGCATGGAACATATTTTTAATTTTTTTCCAAGCCTTCAAAAACCTTCAGAAACCATGCAACATACTGGAACAATCATTTCACACCATGAAACCCTTATGAGACCATGCACAATCAAGCACCCTCAAAATTATCCTTCAGAGAATAGGCATACCTTGCTAAAATATCAACAAAAAAATCAAGTGTGATATACCATTATAAATATATTGATCTCAGGGTCATCACAGAACCCAAACCATGATATAAAATTGATTATAGCACCTTAAAAACTGCTCTAGACCTAGACTGCTCTAAACTGCCTAAAAACCAGTCCTCAAAAATAGGTCACACTTGACCTCTTAGAGGTTCAAACACAATCTAAAACAATAATGGAATATAATTACAACTCACATGATTATATAAATGCTAAATTAGTCAACAGGTCTAATGGATAATTTTTACACAAATTGATCTTTTCCATAAATAAGAATTTTTAAGTGGGGCCCACATATTTTCACAACATCTGAATTACATCAACAGAAATATGGAAAATTTCTATACAAACTCCAATGATCAAAATTTCAAAAAAAATTAATTATGGCAATGTAACATCAATTTCTTCCAAGTTACTACCAAGCTAGGTTTTAAGAGGGTTAAAAACTGGTTTACCTTCGTAAAAATTGTTCATAAAATTGTGAAGATCAAAAAGCCTAATTACACTTGGAAAATATGCGTAATTTACCTATTCAACTATCTCCTAGAGATTGGGTCCCCACGCAAAGCATAAAATCTCCGATGAGCATATGAATGTCAACTTTTAGCTCAAAAAATCACCTTTAGGAACTTAGTTTTACTAAACATGACATAACTTGCTTAATCTTGCATTTTTAGACCTAAACCTAGACCACACCATTATATCAACCTTCCACACACTCTACAAGTATCACGTTTTCATCACCATGCTTTAAACCATCCAAATCACTTCACTAGGGCATGCTTTATCAAGGATTGGGTCCCGCTGTAGACCTAGAAACCATAACTTTTCCTTAAACCTGCACTATGAGACACTTTTGAGTGTCCCTACACCTCATCTACATTCTTACCATGCTATTACCATGCTCACATAATTGATCCATGCTTTATTTCACCATTCTATGTATTATATTACAATCTAGGCCTCACAAACAAGCACCTTAAACATGCTTAGTTCACCAAATATGACCTCAACACACCTTTTCATACCTTGTACACTTGTAATGACCTTCATCACACTCTATGAAATCATCAAGCCATCATTCATACCTTTTATTACCTATATAATCACTCAAACTGACTCAATACACCATGAACCACCATGTAAAACTATCAAGACTCATCTTGGCATGACATTACCAATCAAACTTCATGCTCCATACACATTTTGAAATTAATGCAACTTAATTAAAAAATGGACAACATCACTCTTTGACATCAATGATAATACAATTCCAACACCCTCCTTCTCCTAGGTTGTACTTTAGTGTCCTCGGTGTCCCCTCTAACCTCTCTATCCCCCAAAGGAAAAGGGGGACAAAAAAGTGAAACCAAGGCATAAATGTAGCCCCTAGACCCCATGTGACCATCTTCAGCTCCATCAGTGTCATTTCTTAGGCCCTCATAATTCATTTTTGGCACCCTCATCACATTCAACTCAAACCACATATTGCCACTTTTCGTCATCTTTCTCCAAGTCCTCCCTTTGGTTTCCCAATTGTGGTAGAAGAGAGAAACCTGGGTTTAATCCATTCATGAAAGGGACATCATGCATATCACACTATGGTGAATAATAGATCAAAGTGAATCAATGTGTGTGAAAGTATTCATTTTAACCACACATGTAATCAAGAACATCTCGAGGTTTGTGAAGGAGTTGAAACATCAAGAAATTCATCAGATCCCAAAACATCAATGGAATTATCATCATGAAAATGATTAAATAATATCACCATGAATGATGATGGAATTCACCTCATGCTCACAAATAATTCATGCCTATTGATAATGTTTCTAAACACTTAATCAATGTTTCATGATGAACCCACTTCGTGCAAGTTAGAAAGATGGAATTTATGGTGCTTCAATGAAATTTGGAGGTCAAGAAAATAAAATTCATCCTCAATACATTCCTTCAAGTACCATTTAGATATCAATAATTATTTTTAGAGAAGGAAACCTAGTCCCATAAGGAGCAATTAAGAAGGTTCTTGCTCATGTAACATCTGGGTTAAGTGAATTGTGAAGGATTCATCATGTTCAAAAGTTAAATGGGAATATCGTGGAGTAAGTTAAAGATCATTGTATCATAAGTCTTCCATCATGTAAAAATCTCTATGAGGAACAATTCAAGGTGATTTATTCATGCTACAAAGGCATCTAAGACCTAAATGTGTGAAGGGGTAAGAAGTGACTTATTCCTATAAGAGACATCTGAGCAAGAAAGTGCATGTAGAATTCTAAGAATGATTTCATTCAAATAAGGTTTCGAAGACATGAAGGGTAAGAGGATGATATTCACATGGAGAATCATGAATTCAAGAATGGGAAATCATCTCAATTTTACTTGATGGAATTCAATTGGAAGTATTCTAAAACACTCATTTAACACATTATAGTGTGATCATTTGTGAAGTGATGATCTATTTCGGTGAATGAAAGACAAGAATCAAGATGTATTGAGCATCAAAAAGTTGATTTGTGATCACCAGGGTCAATTGTGAAAGCCTAATAAGTAAGTAAGTGGTCCTCACTCTCACTATTAGATTGGGAGAGAACCATCATGAGTGATACCAACAGTCATCCCAGGTTCACATTGCAATGTCTCGCAATAGTGTTTCTAAATGCTCTTTCAGTACTCTTCAAAGTTTTCTTACATCTCATAGAAGGAGGAATCATATGCAATCACAATACTTCAATTCAATAAGTGATCAGAGGTCAATGTTCTCATTCATGAAGCATTTCCTTAGACATCCATCAAAATCATCATATTCATCGGATTTGGTCAACCCTTATCTCTTTCTCTCTATCTCTCTTCCTCGTCTCTCTCTATATATTCTAATTCCTCATTGAAAATGCACTTTTTCTCTATTTTTTCTTATTCAATTAAGTGACCTATATTCTGACATTGTAATGAGTTATTTTTATTTAATGAATAAAGAATCACTTTGGTATCCTAGGAATTTGGAAGATGATTATGATTTTTTTTAAAATTAAATAAATGTTAAATCTAAACATGTACCAACACAATGATATATATAATTAAGTACATATTTGATCCAAACAAAAAAACAACTTAAATTTGAAACCCTATTTGAAAATGAAGGGAATAAAATACGTAATTGATTCACAGTGCATGTCAAAGTTATGATGGGGTGGAAAAATACCAGAACAGAGAAGCAAGATGTCACAATTAGACCTAGAAAATTGCAAGGATGTCATAAAATCCGGGACTAGGACACCTATGCAGGGTTAGGGAAACATGGGGTGTTAGAGACCTATTCTAGGCATACGTGCAATTTCTCAGAAGATGTGGAACTTAGTTTCACAAGGTTGCAAGATGTTTGTTGTTTTTCACTTTTGATCACCTGCACTTCGCTGGACCTCGTTGTTATTCACTTGAAACTTACACTAAGAAAGAAGCACTAAAAAAGGCCAAAACACATCAAATCCTAAAAAGAAAAAGATTTAAACAAGGAGTCATACTGACTTTGGCGGTCACTTGAATGAGTCAACTTATGATCCAAGCATCACACTACATTTAAGACTCCATGTAGTTTTGCGTGCATGTGTGTGTGTAGAATCATGCCCTAAGTGGCTCTTGTGTCAATTCGTACTTGATAACAAAAAATAACTAGATCTAAAAAATTTAGATAGATGTGTGCATGGAAAAATGAAATTATCCTCCTATGAAGAGTATTAAGAATAATGCACTCCCTTACCCTTGTGTGGATAATAGATGGATGCTTGAATACTCTTCTGAATTCCCTTGAATACAACCTTAGGTGGTGATAGATAATGCTTAGTGCTTGGTCCTTTATTATGATCACACAACTTTGTATTTATATGATTTCCTTTGGTTGAATTTCATAATTAACCACTAAAAGGCCATGTAGTAAACAACAATATGCCCAAACATCTAGAAAAAACCCAAAATATGTGAGCAACATAAAAAGTGGGATGGGGGTACCTAGAGGGGATGGGGGAACGTGGGCACTGGTGTCTTGGATGGGAACTGTTGTCTAGATTGAGAAATGCCAAATTATAAAAAAAACTAGGAAATAAGAAGTGTAATACCAAAAGAGGAAATATAAAGAAAAATAAAGATGGCCAAAGAAAATGATCAATTAGTACTTTTCTTGATTAGGAATCATATGAATAGTAATATGTGACCATGACTAGATAAATACCCAAAGTGCAGTGATTTAGTGTCTACATTTTCCCCCACTATATGTTTTTGAGTGAATTATCGATAACACAAAGTAGATAAGATGCCTAAAAACATGTCGATCGATACCTAATAACCATGTAGATCAATGCCTAAAAAACATGTCGAGAGACAAAGAAAAATGTGGAGTGATAAAAAAATTGAAGCATGGAAGCAAGAGAAGAGGAAGTGAAAAATTATGATGATGAACCTAGGGTGAGAGCATATGTGTAGACTTCATTTGTACCTGTTGTTGATGTCACTTGATGTGGCATTGATGTGACTATCATTTCCCATAAGGATGAGCCTGCAAAAGAGAAGAACGAACAAGTAGCCAAATACATCTATATGAAAAATTCAATCCATGTATGTAAGAAAATGTGTAAAATTGTGAAAAGGAACATGTGCACCTAATCTGTGATGAGTAAAAAGTATAGAAAGGATCCGAAATATGTTTTAGAAGACTTGGTTTTTTAGGTGATCTCACACCAGTTGCATTGAGTACGAGTTTTTTAAGCAATCTCAGGCCAAGTATAGAAGAAGTGTAGGGAGAAAGGTCTAATGTTATTCTCCAACCTTTGAATACTTCTTGATGTATAAAGACCACTATAGATGGTGTGTAAAAATACTGATCCATTTCTATCAAGTTTGACCCAACATGAAAGTAGAAAAGAAATTTTAGTGCATGCATGCCAAATGCTAAAGGATTATGTGTTTTGTAAATGTCGCTATGTAAATTGCTGAAAAATGTACTCAACTGAGAAAAAATGTGTAATTTCCCCCTAGTCATAGGAACCCAGGATGGGTTAAGGGTACCCAGCTGCTACTGTATGGTGTTAGGCATTGGTGTCTATGTTGTGCTAAGGACCCAAGTTAGGTTTAGGGTCATTGTTTAGACTGAATTTTTTTCTAACTATGAACTGAGTTATGTTGTATTATGATTGTAAAACATTGTATGGGGTGGATTGATTCAACCAATGGATTTCCCCCCTCGTTTGGGGTGTATGTGATGTCATAAGGAGTATACAACCTAAAGGAGTACTAGCCGTTATTTCTGAAACTGATGCCCTATAGGGGGAGTGTTCTTGGTAGAAACCAAGGCACACCTATGAAAATTGGATAGAAAACAAGTGTTATTGCAAGAAAGATACACACACATGTAGAAGACAAGATGTAAACTAAGAAGACAAGAAGATAATGTAGACAAGAAACAATGTAGATAAAGTAGACCACAAAATGTGGCTTTCAAACATGGGACATCACTCACTATGTCACAAGACAATTGAGGCTGATGTAGCCAAAAGCATATAATGTGCACACAAGAAAAAGGGAAAATCCCAATGAAAAGCAATAAAAAACAATAGAAAGTAATGTAACAGACAACCATGGTAGCCTAGGGTTCCTTTAAGAAAAACATTACACATGTAACACTCATTAGTATGTTAGAAAGATAAAAAGTATGTCAAAACATGTATAATCCAATATAATGTAGTGTGCTAGTATGAATAGGAAGTAGAATAAATCAAAATAATAACACATGTGATGTGTATTCCGAAAGTAGATGCCCATAACAACCACTGCAAGACTGATAATAGATACTGCTCCAAACATCCATGTTGTATGTATCTATCAATGTAACTTGTCCATAATCACAACTATAAATTAAGTGAATGCACATATGTATATAGAAACAATAATGAAATACAATATATCTGACTAACATTTATGTAAGAAAAGTGTACACATGAGTATAAGTAAGAAAGAACAATGTGTAACCAAGATATGCAATATGTTGTGGATGAGTGAGATGGAATGGAATACAAAGTGAGTCTAATATGAGCCATATGCCCCCTGAATGAATGTGAATAAGTATATATGAGATGAAGTTCATTTATAAATTCCCCTTTCTCAATAGTCGAGAATGAACCATAGAACAAGAGAGTGTCATCAAAAAATGGTTTTAATTGTGGTATAAAAACATATCATCGTCAAATCATAGAATGTAGCGAAGTGAGTGATTTAGTGTGGTGAGGCTTATTTCATATTTCCGAGACCTTCAAAATCCTGAGTATGAACTCATGGAACTGGAGTGTGGTATAGGGTAGTGTGTTTTATCAATGAATATGTATGAGAAAGATGTGTCGTGAATGCGTCGAGTGTGGGATGTGTAGTGTGTGAGGTTCATGTGTGTAGTGAGCCCTAAACAATCAAGTGTGAACCATAAAATGAGAGTGCATCATCAAGTAATGAGTTTCATACTAATGTATCAAGATGTGAATGATGCATGTGAGAGACTAGATACAAAGTAATAAGTGAAATGATAGAAGTACGAGACACCCGAGAATGCTAGAAGGGGGGAGAATAAATATGATGCCACCAAATTTTACATGATGAGAATGACCAAGTGACACTTCCTAAAATTTCATCATTTTCATGATAGAAGCCAAATGGAAATGCATCAAAAATCTGGTAAACAATAGTGCATGGTGGATCATATAAGAAGCCATTGCAGTGTAAATTATACATGCGCATTGTGTACATCTTCATCAAAGAAAGGTGTTGGTAGACATCCATGTGCATACCAATGAGTGATATTTTGTGAATATTTAAGAAATATAATCATTTCAAATAGAAACATAACCAAAAGAAATAGGGAACATGATACTATTATGGTTAGGGTCAAAAGTTCCCCCAATGTAATCCAGCCAAGATTTCCAAAGTGCCTACAGATAAGTTGCAAGGGGCTTCACTGCTTTGGCAGACTGTTAGATAGATGCCATCAAGGAGGATTTTCAGCCATTCAATTTTTTTTTCACAACTTTTCCCTGACCCATATGAGTTTAATGAGATTTCGATAAGACTCTCAGTTTCTTACTAAAAATCCAACCCGCATGTTAAGCCACCTGAGTATATGCAAAATAGTATCTGAAGCTCCTAAGATAGCCAGTGTTGGCCACGTATGCATTCTAATACCAGTCATTCATGAACTAGCGTGCAGGGTAAAATCGAGGAAGTGCTTTATGCAGACTTTCCCAAAAAATATATATGAAATGAGCACTTACAAAGTCATGGATATGCCCCTGATTTCAAAATGAATTTCATATCATTTTATAAACTCCATTCTGTATGTGGTCGAGTTTGTGACCCATGTGATATTACATTTGAGGCTTTGAAAAACAAAAGTATAATTGAAAATTTGAATCATCTACCTCAAAGTCAGACAATCCCTTAACAATAATAATACTGAATTCCTTTCTATTTCCACGTCGGGTCCGTGGTACCGACTTGATCACCATTGGATTCATTAGTCAATAGCCATTGTCAAAACTGGATAATAGTATGATTACCATATATTCGTAATATTTAACAATAGATGTAAAATTATCAAGAGTAAACAAACATTAGTGGACTCCCTTATTATTCTATAGGTCAGGTCCACGACCCTCCACCCTTAACTGATATGACAGTGATTCATGAGTAACATAATCAACCAACATAATTATTACCTAGCGGTAAACATTTATATACTGCCCAGTGCTATCCATGGCATGATTCGATTATAATGATTTCCGTATCAATATCTCACACCAAGGTCCACTCAGGCTCATGACTTCGCCCAGGAACTCGTGCAATCAATGTGTTCAGGAGAACTTATAATGTGTATGACCAAGTCAACAATTTACAACTATGTCATCATCCATATATCCAAATAGGTGATATTGGTGTGAGTTAAGACTCTTGGCGACTACCCATGTAGCATATTACGACAAAGCTTATGCCCATTAACATATTGGATGTAACTATTATGTCATTGTATGAATCACTAGGGTCTATTCCAACTTATTGACGGACCTATGCAAACAAGGTATCAATTTTTGGGGTCATATTATAAGGGGATTCTTAGGCATGAGTATGTATCAAGGTAGATGTAGCAAATTATGTCTCAAAGACCATGTGTGATTAATTCTTAATCATAGACTCGAATAAGAGTGGAATTCATATGTGCATGTGATTTAGTGTGGATACCTTTTAGTAAAATTGGGGTGCATTGTTGACTGGGCTTAATACATATTAAGTGAGTTAAATTTTTCCAATAATGTTCTGTAATGTAACTACGTCATGAAAAATCTGTTCAACTTATCTGATTTTGTATACCTATTTTTCTCTATTCCCATTTTGGAGGAAGGATATAGACTTTTGAGATATCTATAGAAGGATATGCATATAAATACGATCAAGATTCTTGAGATATCTTGCAAGTTGATATCCTACTCAAGATACAATCATGAATTTTTCATGGAAATGGACTCCCTAGTTCATGATGTTCGATTTTGGGAAAATGAACGTCTAGCTCCTTTCAGTTAAAATTCTCAAAATTATAAATTGATGGTCTTAATGAAGAGTGCAGATGACTATCCTAGAAGAGTGGATATTTACAGTTCTAGTGAGGCTTGATCCATTCGATGCTGAGTTTTATCAGTTCTAAATATATGTCCTTCTAAAACCCTAGGATATTTTTGTATATTCAAGAATGGTGGTTTCTATATTTGTTTGTAATCAAATATTTACCCTAAACCCCCCTCTTAGGAAATTATGCTTTTTGTCAAAATACTTAAGTAATCAATTCTATTTTTTCTATTTTAGGACTACATATATATTGAATTTCATTTTACAGGATGATGATATTGCATTTCACATACCCAACCCTTGTCTTAAAATCTATTACCAATATGAGGAGCATACCCAATTGTACACACCACACTCATATAGAGCATCAAGTCAATTTAGAGCCAGTGTACTTAAGACAAGGTTTACTTGTGTATGATGAGATCCGTCTTAAGATGATCTCCAATAAGCTAGTTATTATCCTGGAATTACCTTTTCCATATAGGATCGATCATATTGAGAAACTAGACATATCACTATTAATAAGTGGTCAATTAAGCTTTTTAAAATTTAAATGCTATGATGCTCTATAAGATATCATTAGCCTCATTTATGATTGCTAAATTCCTAGTATGGCGTCTGAGTTTCATTTTTGGTGGCAACTTTTAGTACTAGTTTATAATTTTTATCAAATTGTGCATCTTAATGAGAAGATGGAAAAGGTCAGATGTCAGCACCATCAACAATTAAGCAATTTAATGTCTAAGTGGATAATACATATTACAAGAACACTGTAAAGTGGTAGTTTCTACATTATAGTGTATGCAAGGGATCATTTTTTACTTTTCAGTGAAATTACACACAAATGTGTTTACGGCATAAACACTTATTGGAACCACACCTTCTAATTTATTACGTGTATAGCAATTTTCCAACCAAATTTTAATTAGTGCTATAGTGAAACTACCCTTTAAGTTAGCCATGGCATGTACACTCATTGGTAACTTAGGACTTTTTCATCTTGTATCACTATATTGCAGTTTTTACCTTCCCAACAAAAAATAACATGTGACTATAAGGGACTGGTCGTATTACAAGTACATCTTATTGTTTAGTGTAATGACTATGTTGCACACAATTTCTATAAAGCACAATTATGGTAGTTACAACCCAATGAAAACAAAACTAGAGTGACTCTATATACCTTATAATTTATTATTCAAGTGAAACTCTTCAAACCAGATGACTATAAAGTTGTTTTCATGCAAAATTACTAGCCCAAAAACTCAAATTTCAAAACATGACAACTAAGCCATAGTCCAAAATTTTGCCTCTCGATCACATTGAACCCTCCTTTTAGTCCAATTGTCTCCAATGACACCATCAATTGAGGCTAAGAGGAAAGTGTTAATAATAAAATTTAAATTTTTCAGTGTGAAGGGATGATTACATAAGTTTATTGTTGAATTTAGTGAAGTTTGATAAAATACTAGTCTTCCTCGAGGCCTAAAAAGGCCAATTTTAGTCATTCTAAAGCCAATAAGCATCCTTTGGGAACATTCAGAGATGAAATAAAGTATCCAAGGGTGGATTTGGAGAGTATTAAAGATGTCTGAAGAAATTTAGGAAATTTTAGAAAAAAAATCAGATTCATGAACAATTTGTTCAACATCGGGTTTTCAGGGTGTGGGAAATGAAGGCTCCTTGGTTAAACCTAAGTTCTCATGATGATTCTAGGAGTTCCCAAATGAGTTAAGAGGAAAAATATAGGCATCAGAAGTCTATTGGAATCCTATACATATTGGAAGCATTAAATTTTAACTAAGGCTTAATGGTTTCCTAAGATATCTCAAACTTTTGTAGCTGCCCCTCTTAGTTAAAGAAGGAAAAGGGCCTAAATTTTGAGTTTCAAGAAAAATTATATTTTTGGAATTATTCTATTGATATTAAAATGTGATTTTAAGTCAAAAAAATATAATATTTGACCTTAAATAATTTTCCTAAGCTCTCGTGGCAAAAAAAATCAAGTCGGGTGTCCAAGTTTGAACATATAGGGAAAATATGACTTTCCCATCATAAAAAATACACACTTTGGACACTTTTTGGTCCCCTTTATCCCCTAAGGGACAAGGGGTACATGAGGGAGACTATATTGTAACACAAACTCATTCTCAAGTTGTAATTTAAACACCTTTGTGTACCACCTATCCTAGGTGTCCCCTCTGCCCCCATGGTTCAAGGGGGACACCAAAGTGCAACCCCCTCCTTCTCCCAGGTTGCAATTTTGTGTCCTTAGTGTCCCTTATGTTCCCTAAGGGACAAGGGGGGAACTAAAGTGCGACCAAGGCATGCATGTAGCCCTAGACCCCATGTGACCCTCTTCATCTCCCAACCCCCAAAATTCATTTTTAGCACTCTAATCACATTCACATCACACCACATGTTTCCACTTTTCATCATCTTTCTCTAAGTATCCCTTTTATTTTCCATGATGTCCCCCATGTTCGCATTTCACCATTTAAAAACTCTTTCTAAATCCATTTTAACCCTAGTTAAGTTGTGTAGTTAGTGAGTGAATTAAAAAACATAACAAAAATTCTTTAACTCTCCATTTACCCAAGACTTAACCATTTTTCATGATATTTATTGCTGCAAAACCCTCCAAAACTCTACTTTTTCATACACGTTGCCAAATTTTTGCTAAACATTAATAGCCATCAGAATAGAGATTTGATCATAACTTCTCATCTAACATACGATTGCCATGACATTTTGTTAGTAGTTTCCTCTCCAAAATGACTTTTAGAAGACTATAATAGAAAATCCATTGATTCCCTAGATTTTTTATAATATAGAAATTAAATTTCCAAACCCTAAACCTAATTTTTCAATTTTACAAAGATCCAACGAACATAAAGCTTTGAAATTTGGATCAGAAGGACCTAGTGTAAAACCCATAATTTTAATATCATTTTCATTACCACTCAGCACCTATAAGTGAAATCTCTAATAATAGAATGTATACAGAGCAGTGGGTGTCTTAAAAAATAAATTTCTAGAATTTGTAACACTCCAGACGAACAAGAAACATCAGAAGGTGAAAAATATGAAAACTTTCTATAAATAGTATTCCTGCTAGGACTTGCTAACAATAGTAAGTCTTGGAATTAAGATTACAAAACTATGGAAAATCCATTTCTACTTAGTGTGTTTCTTTTTTCCATCATCGTGAGGCCAAGTGTTTCATGGCCAAAATAGGAAAAAAACCCCCTGTATGATCCAACCGCATCATTTCTGAGGTGATCATGCATGACATAATTTGATGAAAGAAGCTAGATGATCCAGATCCCCCTAATTATGGTAGAAGAGAGATACCTTGGATTAATCCATTCATAAAAGGGAAATCATGTAGATCACACTAAGGCGAGGAGTAGATCAGAGTGAATCAATGTGTGTGACATCATTCATTGGAACCATAGATGTAATCAAGAACATGTCGAGGTTTGTGAAGGAGTTGAAACATCAAGAACTTCATCGAATCCCAAGACATCAAGGTAATTATCATCATAAACATGATGAAATAAGATCACCATGAATGATGATTGAAGTCACCTCATGCTCACAAAAAATGCATACCTCTTGAAAGTGTTTCTAAACACTTAATTAGTGTTTGGTGATGAACCCACATATTACAAGTTAGAAAGATGGATTTTGCAGTGCTTCAATGAAGTTTTGAGGTCAAGCACATGGAATTCATCTTAAAGACATTCCTTCAAGTCCCATTCTGAGAACAATCATTCTTTCTAGATAAGGAAACATAGTCCCATAAGGAGCAATTAAGCAGGTTCTAGCTCATGAGACATCTGGGTCAAGTGAATCCTGAAGGATTCATCATGTTCAAAATGGAAAAGGAAATCTCATAAAGTAAGTTGAAGATAATTGTATCATAAGACTTCCATCATGTCAAAATATATTTGAGGAACAATTCAAGGTGATTTATTCATACTACTAAGGCATCACAGACCTTTATGTGTGAGGGATCAAGAAGTCACTTATTCCCATAAGAGGTATTCGAGAAAGAAAGTACATAACAATTTTAATGATGAATACATTCAAATAAGGTTTTGAAGATAGAAAGGGTAAGAGGATGGTATTCATGTGGATCAAATGAATGCAAGAATGGGAAATCATCTCAATTTCACTTGATGCCATTCACTTGGAAGTGTTCTTAAATACTCATTCAACACATATTAGTGTGATCATCTGTGAAGTGAAGATCTATTTTGGTGAATAAAAGATAAGAATCAAGAGGTTCGAGCATCATAATGTTGATTTTTGATCACCAGGGTCCATTGTGAAAGCCTAAGAAGAAAGAAAGTTATCCTCACCCTCACTATGAGATTAGGAGAGAACCATCATGAGTGATACAAACAGCCATCCTAGGTTCACATTGAAATGTATCACAATAATGTTTCTAAATGATCTTTTAGTACTCTGAAGTTTTCTTACATATCATAGAAGGAGGAATAATATGCAATCATAATGTTTCAATTCAATAGGTGATCAAAGGTCAAGGTTCTCATTCATGAAGCATTTCCTCAAAGATTCATCAAAATCATCATATTCATTGGATTTGGTCAACATTTCTTTATTTTTCTCTCTATCTCTGTTCCTCCTTTCTCAATATTCTAATTCCCCATTGAAAATGCAGTTTTTCCCTATTTTGTCTTATTCACTTAAGTGACCTATATTATAACATTGTAATGAATTCTTTGTAATTAATCAAAACAGTCTCACTTTTGTATCCTAGGAATATGGAAGGTCAAAAGTGATGAAGAGAAGTGAAAATTCATGTGGGGGTGGGGGGGTAATTCTGGATTGTTGTATGTTGTTAAACTTAGCATCACTACTACATCAAGAAATAAGAGTTAAATTTTTTCCTTATCTTTGTATATTTTTCTTCTACCTCTCACATACTCAACTTTGTAAACATGATGGTGTTGTATAATCAAGAAAAGGATTTTTACTTTTGAGTAACAAATTAATAAAAACTTTGTGTCTTTAGTTTTTTAATATATATATATTTTTGCATGGTTTGATTCTTCTAATTTTATGTGGACATACTTAAATTAATGGTGGTGGGAATATTTTAGCTACTACCCGCAATATTAACCCCCTCTCTTCTTATTTATCCTACTCCCCTTTACCTCCTCTCACTGTAAATTCCTCCCTTGTACATAGTACACACTTTTTTCCATAGGTCTAATGAAGTATTAATGTGTGATCCTCAACCTAACAAGAAACATCATAGATTTAGGTAGTTTACATTCAATAATGAGACCATCCCCATACAAAAGTATGAGAATAGCCCATGAATGTTGGTGAGAATCCACCTATTTATCCTTGGGAAAAATTATTTCACAAACACAAGTCTAAAGCAAAAATATATGAGTGTTCCAGGAAGAGGAAGATGTGTAACTAGGAGTGAAGGCATGAGGAATTCACATAAAATGGAAAGGGCTAAGGTCAAAGTGTTGAAAATAGTGGAAGATGGTCATAGAGCCATAAATAAGAAAAATAGAATTTGTAACATGGTGTTGCACATGTCATGTATCAAAACTAAGTAGAGGATGATGATTTATGGCCCAAGAGAGGTTGATGGGGAAGCTTATAAAAATGTAATAGGAACAAAGAGTGAAAACATATAGGGAATGATAGACCAAAAGAGAAGAAGACAGAGATGAAAGGGAATCAAGAAAAACATAAGGATAGGTGGTAAAAAAAAATAAAGTTAGAATTTTCTAAGAGAAAAGAAAGAAAAGGAAAACCTAAAAGAAGCATGAATAATTACAAGGGTAAAAAACAAGCTCATTAGATAAGGAGGTTGGGACTATAAGCTCTAATAGTACGAAGATTGGTTATACCACTCAGTTGATCCGCTTAAGCTAAAGCTCATGTTTTTAAGTACCCTAGATGTTTGATGCAAGAGAATCTAAGGTTCAACACAATTTTGCATCACAATTTTGGTTAAAAATGGTGTGCACAAAGGTTGAGGAAACACCTAAGGAATAAGGAGGAACCAAGAGAACAATAATAATAAGCAATGTGTGGTGAACATGTAGAGGAAGCAACACATGCATACAAGGAGGGAAATTAGAATGCACTATGAAGACAACAAAAAACATGAGTGTGGAGTATGCCCGGAGATGGTTAACATGAGGTAAATTGTACTGCATAAAAGCGGTGGGTGTAATTATGGTGCTACATTTTCAAATGAAAACTTATGGACTAGTGTGTGCAAAGGGGATTGTGCAAATGACTGGGCCAAATGATAAATAAAGTCAAAAGATAACAAATGGATCATGAAGAACAACTTTTGAGCCCATAATTGACTAAGTCCTAGAACAAAGGATGAACGCACATGGAAGGTAGTGTGGGAATAAGGCACTTAAAGGATAGTGTGCAGGGAGAACTAATCACACTCAAATAACTTGAGGAGTTAGCCAATTTTGGGATGAAGGGTTTCAGTTGGAACTGAAGTGCACAAAGGTTTACGTACAGAATTAGAAAAGGAACTTAACCACTTGACCACATTTTGGAATATGGTGATACATGGAAAACATGTGAAGATGTGAGTAGGCGTGATGAGTGGATAAGGTTAGAACTTGGAGTCTTTTAGCTCAAGGAAAGAATATTCTAGGATGTAATAATTATGGCTAGTGGAGGCTAATTAGGGTTTTGGTGAGCTGACATAGGAACTTGATTATGAAAGATCATGATTCCATCTAGGATGCGACCTGCTCATGAGTAAAGATGAGATGGTGGAGAAGGGATCCCAATTCTATTTAAGAAAGAGTGTGGATCTAAAACAAGAGGTGTGTGTGTGGGGAGAGCTAGAATATATGAAAATAGGAGGATAGAGGATGAATAGAGCTATGGAGGATGCATAGGAGAGAGATAGAATATATGAAGAGAGTAGGATAAAAGATAAAGAAACTTATGGAGGATGCATAGGAGAGAGCATAGCTAGAACCCTTTTGAGAAAAATTATTTTATAGGGTTAGGATGCTAATTTCTTGATGTATTTGGCCCACTATGACCGTTTTTGTAATCTGACTACTTAAAAAAATTGTGAATCAATATACAATGGTTTATTCTCAATATCTACAGTAATGGGTCCAAACCCTTGTGTTCTTTGCATTACTCATGGGCCAGATCTGATTCCTTTGTGATGTTATAATGCTTACATCCTTTTCATGGTGCATCTATACTTAGATCTAGTGTCTTTACTTCTATGCTAGAATGAATGCATGTATTTTTATTTCTATAAATATTCCTCCATTAATGGTGAAATTTTTTACAAGGCTCACATAAAAAAGTGTCTCGGTGCCTGCGTGCACCTCAGGTGATCGCCCAACTAATGTTGGGTGATATGCCAATGCACTTGGGGTTTAAAGGGAGTAGGGAAAGGTGACTACACCAACTACACCCAAATATGTGTCACCAGAGGGAAGGAGAACAAGTGGATGAGGTGTGTGATAAGCATATGGCAAGTGGATAATTAGTTAAATCTAATCCCCGATCTAATAAATTAGAAGCACAAATACATGGATAACATGGTGGTTCAGAAATTTATTGGACAAAATTCAAACTTGGAAGCATGGGTATAAAATATTTATTTAAATTGCCATATTGAAAGGTCAAGATAAGTCAAGAGAAAGAAAGATATATCTGGTACAAAGTTAACATGAGGATAAGGAGTCAAAGAGAGAGAGAGAAAGGGGACACATTGAAGATGACAAGAAAACATGACAAGAACCCATAACCAAGGGAAGGGAAAAACAAGTCAAGAGTTAGGTTCATGGGGGTCACACCATATTTTATATAAATATTGTAAGCTCCATATTTGAGAATCCACATTGTAGATGCCACAAAATATTTTGAGATTAATGAAAGTCTCTCATTTGTTTGTGATAATCCATTGTGTACTCTAAAGAGAAATAACCCTGGTGCCTAATCCACACCTGATTTTTATCAATAACACCAAACCATAGAATTTATATTTCTTTATCCTATAATTCAGAGCTTAAAGTAAAAATTTCTATCAAATTTTAAAAGCAAAGAAAGCCAATAAATCCCTCATTTATTGATTGAACATATTATATTTTACAAGGGGCAACTAGTTGAGAGCTTTAGGAACTCCTCCATTACAAAAAAGAGTTAAATAAATTGTTGTGATCATGTTATTTGAATTCACAAACCCTATTCTTCAAATTGCATGGGAAGACCATGATAATTAATAAATATGAGTCTCCTACCATGTTAACTATTTTCCTTTGATTGTGTTAGTTTTTGATGAAAATATAGAGACAAAAACCAAGAAACAAAATCATGATGCTCAAAATATTCTTGATGTAAAAGTAAAGATAAAAACAAAAAAATGCTGAATTAAATGACATTATGACATCATTTCTAAGCATTTAACATATGATGAGGTATGGGATAAGATGCAACTTTAATAATAGTGACCTATGTGTATGAATGACACTACATCATATTGAGGAACATACAAGGTAAATATGCCTCCAATCACATTGGAGGTAAACAAGAGGGGGATCCAAGTGACACAAGACACATGTGACCAAAATTGATGCTAGCAAATAACCAACAATAGTTAGTTATATCAAAGATTAAAGGAAGTTATAATGGATTCCTAAACTATACTAAATCAAACCATTATGATTTTCTGTAAAAGTGAATATGCACATCGTGTTTTGAAATTGGGGAGACAAGCCAACAATATCAATAAAAATAATCACAGGAAGGAGAAAAAAATTGACAAAACATTATCTAGAGAGAAATAAAAGGGATGAAAAGGGAACTCGTTTAACAAAGATGAATACAAGAGCTACGAATAAACAAAAAAATGTATTTTCAAAAAGAATAAAAAATTGTAAAGGGGATTTCATTTTCTTTTATTAGGGTAGAACAAAAAATGTATTTTTAGAAAGAGCATGGTGGTTTGACAAGGGGATGAAATGGAATTGTAAAGGAAATGAAGGGAAAGGCAGGGATGAATTTCCATGCAAAACAAAAGAACTAAGCGAAGACAAAGCGATTGAAAGTTCTTGCCATAAAATAAGGTACACATACACTAAAATAGATGTTTTTGATAAATAAATGTTTTAGTTTTATATGAAATTATTATGATCTTGATGATGTTTGTGAAACCTTCGTCTCCTCTATCAAACAAACTATCCATGTGGTTCTATACGTGATCCAAACAAAGACCCGGGTGGAGCAACTTCTACAAACCATAAATTCTACACCGTAGCTCCAATTGACTACTTTCAAAGTGTAAAAAAAATATTGGAACACGTAAAATGTGATGAAAGGGTGCTAAAATTTCTTCAGCAAAGTTTGACCCCCGAAATCCATGCCTAAAGGGCCCAAAATGCATTTTTTGTAATGCTGTCTAAAAATAGTAAATTCGCAAAATTGGCACCTATGTAATTCATGGAAGATGAACCACCTCATCTCCCTTGAGATTGGTGAGCTTGCACATTCTTCTAGGTGTCTTTTTGTATTTCTAAAATTGGTATATAAATATGTAATCCGAAAGGGAAGATAAGACTTCTCACAGAGGTAGCTATTGTAATTATAGTCTTTGAGCAATATTTACATCTCTTTTCAAAGATAATTTTAAGCATATTAGATTTTTTTTTCAGAGATATTTTTATGTCTCATCTAGCATAATTGTTATATGTCCTTTTAATTTCGAAACCCCCTTCAGTTTTGGATCAATACACAACATATTTTGCTTGCCTCCTTTGAGATTTTCCTTTGTGTGACTCCTGCTATGCAATTGAGATTTATAAAAAATGGCCAAAATTCATGAACTCAGACATGTGATCTATCCTTGATCATTTTTTCTGTCCTCATTTGTGTGCATGAAAACTAGATTATAATCACTGCCTCAATGCACCCTTGTAAATAAGAGCTAGGATTCGTGCACTCAGACTTGTAATCTAGTGCTTGTGTGTATTATATTATGATTTCAAGAGTTACTTTTATGTGATGCCAAAATAAAAAGAAACCATAATCTATATTTGTCTGGGGTAATTAATTTTTTTTCATATATTCCATGAAAGAAATTACGGGATAATTTTTTTAAAAAATTTGAATTTCCACCTTAGTAACTGAAAGTACGAGATATTAAAATTTCAAATATATACATTTAATGCGGGAGATTGCGGGGGATAGGGGGAAACTAAAATTAGAATTTTTTATTTTGGAATGAATGGGACAACGAAAAATATTTCTTTTTCAACTCGCGGGGCATCGACAAATATTAATATAAGCATACTAAAAAAATATTATAAGAAAATTGAAGTAAAAATTTCTAAATTTTTAAAGTGTAATAGAGTAATATATGCACATTTATTATTATTTTTTTCAAATTTAAATTTGAGACTGTCAAATATAGTGCACACTAATTTAAAATAATTATTCAAGTAAAATGTGCCACGTGGCAAGTTTGAACTAGATAGTTAGGAAACAATATAAGTGACACATTTATTAAGAATTTTTTATTTAAAGAAACGTCTATAAAATAATTTTAACCTACAAAAATATGTCATCTTATTATGTAAATGAAACCCACTAAAATGTTGACACGTGGCATGAAATTTCTAATATATCTTGTGTTTGTCAATATTTTGGTGTTAGTTACTTTTTTATAGTAGCAAGACTAAAACATAATTTTCTACTTCACACGTATTTCACATCGGCTTATATATAACAATAAAATTAGCGACCGCTAAGCTTCATTACTATGATTTGTTATTCCAACACCGGATTTAAAATAATAAATCCTTAGGTTTTAGCGGCCACTAAGCTATTATTTTTAATAGGTGTTAACCAAAAACTTTGCACGTCTTATGTTGTCCATTTATTTGTCTAGGAGAAGCCTAGCGACTGTTAGCCTCTAAAATTCATAGGATTTCTTTCCATCAGAGTTAAAAACTATCTGTAAAGCTTTGGAGCGCTAGTATTTTTAATTAATTTATAATCATATCATATTCACTATACAGTCCATAACGCAACCAAGAGTTGCGCTACATACCATCAAGAGGGATCATGACTTATATATTTCTCATAAGTTATGTTGTGTCTAACACATAATTCATATAGTTTCATATACAAGAAAATTCTTAACAACTTCTAAGCTCCATTACTTATATTAGATCAAAAATCAGTTCATATAAAAGAGAATTCTTAGTGACCGCTAAGATCGAATACTTACTGACAGGAATGGATTGGCGGCTGTTAGTTTAAACAATTTCTTATTCTAAAGATAAAGATCAAATAACAAATCATAGTAATAGATATTAGCAGTCACTAAGCATTTTTATTTATATATTTCGATGAGAAATATGTGTGTAATGGAATTTTTTTACTCTCGAAGGATATGGAGGGATTTTCCTAGCCAGGAAGAAAGATGTTTATTAAAAATGTTTGAAGGGTGCTCATACAAATCATAGTATAGAGACATGTCATCTTCCATGTTTTAGGGGAAAGATGCATTGTGTAGCATTATGTCCTAAAGGGCGGATTTAAAGTTCAATTATGCCATTATCATTGTAAATAATCTTTTCTCATATTAGCGACTGCTAGTCTCACACCTTTGCATATTTTCTTCATTATACATATCATAATGCATCAAATAAAATGATTAACGACCTCTAATATACATTACTTATTGAAAGGAATGGCTTAGTGATCGCTAGGATCAAAAAATTCTTAATTTTCTAAATTGAGATAAAAAACAAACCATAGTAGTATATCTTAGAGGTCACCATGCATTTTCATTTACTTATTTCAGTGAGAAATATTTGTGTAATAAACATTTCATACCCTCAAAGGATATGGATGGTTTTCCCTAGTCGGGAAAAAATATGATTACTAACAAAATTTGTAGGGTACTCATAAAACATCATGATGTGGAGACGTGTCAAATTAAATGTTGCTAAGGAAAGTGGGATTTGGTATGATAAAATTTTAATGTATCGGTCAAAATTAAAGTGCAGTTAGGATTTTTTGGTTTTCAAAACTCTTTTCTTAGTCTAATGACCGCTAGGGTCAGACCTATGCATATGTTCTTTATAATACACATTGGTTCGTATCAAATTAAATGTTTATTGACCGCTAAGCTAGATTAATTATTAGATGAAATTCCTTAGCGGCCGCTAGGCTCAACCAATTTTTATTTACAAAATAACTATTAAAAAACTATTCAAATGCACATAATCCATATTAATATCACTGCATGTTTTTAAATTTTAACTTTGAAGAAATAATCTTATCTTGGGTGTCATCTCATTGTATGTTTTTTAATATCTAGACGACTATGAAAAGTGTTTAATAGTTTGAGTGTAAGATAATGAAGTTACTTGACCTCATAAAATCATATACAAATTTCCATTTTATAGTAAATCAAATTATGTAAAGATGACTTAATTGGAAAGGAATATCATAATTAAAAATTACTTTATAGAAAGAATGAAACATAATCAAACACACATATGTAATGTCTCAAGAGTGATTATGACCTTTATATCATCTAATTATTTAAATTAGTAAATGCTATAAGACTAAAAAAAGTGCATTGTGCACCTAATGGTATATGATCAATTACATCCTTATAATATTTACATCTATGTTTATAGGAAACAAAATCAACACATAATTTGCTCACTCAAACTTCAGAGTCATAAGAGAGGTCTATGATTTCAAATAGCTCCACTGCCGCAGACCCAACCTTAAACATCTCGGGTGAATTTACTAAATATCTTAGCCCAACCTTAGAAAAGAGCCAATAATGTGCCTCAAACACCGAGCTGTGCAGAATCTCCTACCAGCACAAAGGCATGGAGAGCGGAGAAGACATGGATGCTAAATCAAGAAAAGGTAACCGAAGGACACCAAGTTCTTTTTGATTATAGAAATTAATCATCGATTCCGTGAAGGACTGGAGAATTTCCACTCTCCTTTCTAATTCCAAAAAAGTAGACCAATCCACTTGATGAGCTAAGTTAGCTGAGAACAAGGACCACGAAGTAAGACATGCCTTCTCAATAGTCGTGTCCATACCCACTCTATGTTTTAGGTGAATATAGTTTCAACCCATAGCCACCACCTTACATTTATTAGGATAAAAGATAAGAATTTTATTAATAAAATTAACATCTATTTTTGAATTTATGCGAGCACGACCAGATAGCTACATATACTTCTCTCCTAAAATATTTTCAATGTTTGCCATAGATTATTTAGAATCAACAGAAAAGATCACACTTCGTATATGATTTGAAATACTATAATAAAGTGCCATCTCATGATATAAATTGGAAAACATAATAAGTTGAAGCATAAGTGACTCCATTTCCCAAAAAACATAAGGAAAAATATGCAAATAGAAATCCCGACCAACACATTAAAAATCCCCGCATGCTCGAGCACATGTGAGGATAGAGATTAATTGTTAAATGGAAGAACGAGTTACATAAATGATACAATCCAATCCAATATTTCTCACTTCACCATTTATAATCCATCAAATAATTTATGATTAATATTAGTTAATACCATCATGGAAAATATCATTGATATTTAACAATTAAAACTGCACAAATAACATTTAACATAAACAAAAATAAAATAATGAAATACGCAAATGCATCATTATACGTTGAAGTACCATTGATCTATGTGTATCAATGATGTGGACATTGAAGTACCTCTTATTATTTTTATTTCCTAATTGATCTATTTTCTATAAATTTTCAAGGCTTTTCAAAATCTATAAGTTTTTTTTGATAGTAACAGATTATTCTAGTGACTCTAAAACAAATATTGTTCTAGTGACCCTTGCGCACATAGCATTCAAATAGCATGCATAAATTACCTCAATTAAAAAATCCCTGTCCAAGCTGTTGATGTAGGTGAGATGTTTTATATATAGTTCACCTTCCAGATACCTAAAAGTTCTCTTAGCTAACACACACCCTTGACTTGGCTTGTTTACATATTTTTTCTCAAATCAACAAACATTCAGATGCTCTTTTTAATTTCCTTTTCCCATCTCATGATCCGTGACATTGAATCAGTGTCATGTGTGGTGCTTCACTATGTTTTATGCATGGGCCATTTTAACTACATTTTAAAATATTGTATGCTCCTACACAACGATCGACGATTGATCAAAAATTATAATGATAGACAAGGTAATAAATAGCCTAGCAGTCGCTAATCTCGAATGTTCATTATGTTGCATCAATGAAATAAAATAGATATCAAGCTTAGCTTCCATTGGGATTAGAATATTGTGTTGGAATATGAAAATCTTGACCTTAAAAGGTGAGCTTAGGTGGGGATTGAGTATGGTCATAATGGCAAGGTGACTGGTTTTCTACATTTTATTTAATGTTGAGTGAATCAAAACTGCCTAAAAGACTGTTACCAGAGAGATCCAAATCATTTGTGCTCCTGTAGTACTTCAAGCCTTTGGGGAATCCTCTGTCCACCATCATTCCAAGGGGCTTGATGCTCAACACTTTTCCATCATCTTTGTGCTAGCATTGAATTCCGAAAAAGTTACATATGAATCCTGTGCTGCCTTTCCCAAACTGATATGTGAATATGGAATCCTTTGGGTCTTTCAAATCCATTTGTAGAAACCAATTTTTGGTATCACTACCCCTCATTCCGTATTCTCTCTACGTTGTCATTTTCTATATACATACCTCTCTTCCCATTCAAATCCCCCTTTCCCTCCTAAAATCAATTTATCCCTTTAATAATTATTTCCCACATTAATCCTATCTTAATCAAACTCTTACTTAATCCACCTTAATCATCCTTAATTAATTCTAAACCTTCATCTAATTCATTTCTTCTCCCTAAATCCTCCAATTTATCTACTTAGGCCTGAATTTAATAAATTCACCTCCCCTTTCCCTTTATTTAATATTTACACCTTCCACCTGCCCATTTATCTATCCTAAGCATCCATAACTCATCCTCACCTCTCAAACCCCTAATCCCACCTCATAAGGGCTCATTGCCTCTAGCTCATCACCCTTCCAACACCCAAATGGATGGGATTACCTAATCAACGGAGACCCATTTTGGGTCGTCGTCAGATCCTATAAAATCTGCCCCCTATCCCTCCTTTTCCCAAGATGTAATTTTGGAGACTTCATGATTTTTTCTAATCTTTTTCTTCACTTGTTGCTCTCTTTTGTACAACGCTTCCATCATCACCTTGGAGATCTTGTGTTTCACTCTTGGGTATTTGGAGACCATTTTACTCTCTTGCATGCATGGATCTATTATTACAATTCTATTTACCGTATTCATCATCAACTCTTTTTGTGGGTTTAAAAATCATCTAGGATTCCTCTCTTTGTCCTTTTAGATCTTCATTTCCATCTATAAATCATCATGTTCTTGTTTATCCCTTTCCATCAAACCATAGATCATACCCAATCACCATCGACCCAGTTCTCATTTTGTTTGTTTTTCTATCATTCATTTTGTTAATCATCCCTTTCTGATCCCATGGTCCTTCAAATTTAGGATCTTGTCATTCTTTCCCTATCTCACACCTCAGATCTATTCTACCAGCTCCATTTGCTACTGACTCATCTAGGTCGTCATCAACCAAATCACTGTTCATCACATCCACCATGATATTTCATCATTCTCTTACATCCTTTCTATCAAATCTAGGTCCAGATCTCTTGTAGGTTCTTATTCTTCATCTCAACCTCATCACCAAATCCATATCTACTTCTAAGGCTTTTAGATATGCACTTTTTGTCATTATTTTACTTGGTCTGATCTAGTTGCTGTTAACCTGCATAAATTTGGTTTGATTTCTTTAGATCATATCTATATTTTATCATCCTTATTGCATTTTAGGTTTCTATTTTAGTTCAATTATCTGCTACATCCAATTTATCAATCATTATTTTACTTTTTTTTATCAAAAACGTGGGTTGACATCCATCCTAGTAATTTTTCACTTCTCAAGATTGAAATTGTCACACAACCCACCCATCTACATACTAATCCATTTTTGTGTTGATTTCTCTTTGTTTTATAGATCTCTTAGCTCACCATAAGGAAGATATCTCATTTGAGCCTATATTCATCGTCATCCCATCTAGAGGTACCTTAAAACCTCTCATACTTGGCGTTGATTATTTTCTTGTTATTATTTAACTAATTTGAAACAAGTTTGAAAAATTATTTTCAACACCATTTTAGTGTCAGACAAGCAATTGATGTCATCTTCTGTAAAATCAGTCATGGTTGGTGTAATGTGGCTGGAATTGAACATAGTATCTCCAAAATAATTAACAAGCTAATGTTCTTCGTGTTCATGGCTATCACTTTAGCCTTGCAACAAAAGGACCAGAAGGAGGCTGGGTCGAACACCTAGCTTTAATTGTCCCTAATTCCCTCAATCCATCACAGACTTGGGGTGTATGCTATGGCTTGGGGTGCGCTGTGGCATAACACCACCAAAATCATCATGCCAATGTTCTTCTTGGTCAACGATATCACTTTGGCATTGTGACAAAAGGACCAAATGGAAGCTTTATCGAACACCTAGCTATACTTTTTCCCAATTCCCTAAATCCAACTTAGAGTTGGGGGTACACTATGGATGGGGGGTAAATTGTGGCATGGTACCACTGGAATCAATATGCCAATGTTATTCATAGCCATGGATATTAATTTGGCCTTGTGACAGGAGGACCATAAGGAGGATGGGTTGAAAACCTAGCTATATTTTTTGCCAATTCCCTAAATTTGTCTCAAGCATTGGGGTGCGATATCACTGGGAGGTGCACTGATACATCAAACCACCAGATGTAACATGCCAATGTTCTTGTGGCCATGGGTATCACTTTGGCCTTGTGACAAGAGGTCTAGAAGGAGGCTGGGTCAAACATCTAGCTATAGTTGTTCCCAATTCCCTAAATTTGTCTCCTCCCTTACAATTTTTCAATGTCTTTTATCACAAACCGCATGATTTAAAGCATCAAGAAGATATGGGGGAGGGAGAGGGTGGGGCACTTGGTTATGAAATATACCTTAAGTTTTTTTGCAGATTCCTTTGTGCTCTTCTTTTGATGGAAAATCCATGTTTTCTTTGGTTGTGACTCACCCTTTCACCCCGCTTCCTACACTATGCGATGTTGGCCTAGTGTGTGATGCACATAGACAAATATTAGAATAGGAAATGGGAACGGGATGCTTCTAACTTTCATAGAGTTCCCTTCCCAGTCAATACTAGATGTTTCCAACTTTTGTAGATTACCTTTCTAATTTTCAACTTATATTTTTTATTATTCTATGTTTTTGTAAGTACCCCACCAAACACGTTGAAAGAAAAATCAAACATCTCATATTTCAAGTTCCACTCAAGTATTCCCCATCCCTTATTCAAAAATTGATCATAAATTATATGGGTAGGAAAGGTAATTACTATCCTAGCGGCTGATAATCTCTGTCCCTTATTATCCTAAAAACTCATCTAACTGGATGTAATATTTTAGAATTTGGCGTGAAAGAATATTACAAGAGAGATCCTAATAAGTGTCTAAGAATGGAACAACCTGGGTATTTCAATTCCGTTTTAGTGTTAAACAAGAATTTGATTTCATTTTCTATAAACATAGGCATGGGGAGCGTGTCTCGGCATGGAATTTATCATATTAACACCACTAAAATCAACATGAAAATGTTTTTCGCGGCCATGGATTCACCTGGAGATGAGGACCATAAGGAGGATATGTTGAAAATTTATCTATAATTGATCCATCTCCTCCCCTATAGTTTTGGATGTATTTTCTCCCAAAAAACCAAAAGATGTGGGTGATTGAAGGGATGGGACACTGGGTTTTGAAATGTACCTTATTTTTTGTGTAGACCCATTTGTGTGTTGCTTCCGATGGAAAGTACATGATTTATTTGGTCACAACTCTCCCTTTCACCCACTTCTTTGGTATGTACGTGACCCATATAGATAAATATGAGAATGGGAAATGGGAACGTGATGCTTCTAACTCCCTTAGACTTCCCTTCTAGGTCAACTCAACATCATGGGGACCATTTTGATTTAACTTCACCTATTTGCAATGTTACCCTCTTAATTTTACCCTATTTCATCTAATTTTCTCCTTACCATACACAATAAAGTCAAATGCATGTTCACTTAGACTCTCCACTTAAGTATCTTCAACCATTTACTATTAAATCTTGTTATTAATCCACATTACATTACAACTATTTTAAAACATACCCTGTTATATTTTTTTCCTAATTCCCTAAATCCATCTCAGGCCTGGGGGTGCATTGTGGCCTATGTTTTGTGTTGTGGTTGGGGGATGCACTAAGGGGTGCATTATGGCTGTGGGGTGTCTTGTGGCCTATGTTTTGTGCTATGACTAGGGGATGCACTGGGGTCGCAATGTAGTTGTGGGGTGCACTGTAGCTAAGGGATGTGCTATTATTGAGGGGTGCATAGTGGCTGGAGGTGGTGCATTATGGAGTGGCATCATCAAACTTAGCACACCAATGTTGTTTGTGGCCATGGCTCACTTTATCCTTGTGTAGACACTAAATATCACTTGTCTTGATATCTGTCATTTCATCAATACTCGTATCATTACGCACTTTGGAATTCCCTATGCTATTATCACTGAAAAATGGGCCACCCTTTAAAAATAAGGATGTTAAAAGGCTTTGTGCAAGATTCAAAAATTAAAATTAATTAATTATTCTCTACTATTTATTTCCTATATGGCATTGGCCAAGAAGAAGCCACTAATAAACCATTGTCAAAACTATTATGCAAAAATGTGGACACTAGCAGTGAGGACTGGCATAATAAACTCCTATATGATATTTGGGCTTACCATACTAGTGTACGTATGCCCACCAATGCTACACCATTATCACTAGTTTACGGTATTGAGGTCATCATTCCACTAGAACTAGAAATACCATCATTACAGGACTCACTTAAAGACATACTAAAAGACAATGAATATCCCAAAATTTTCCTACATGAGCTTGAAATTCTTGACTCTCTCCATATCCAAGATCTTAAACATCTCTGAGTATATCAATCTCACATCTCCCAAACATAAAATCATAAAACACCCTCACGATTTCAATGTGGGTGACCTCATGCTAAAAGAAAATAAGAAAAACAAAATTTTTGAAGATCCCCTCAAGGGAAAATTCAAACCTAACTGGATAGGTCCTTATGTCATCATAGAAAAGCTTGGGGGAGGTGTTTATCACCTTGCAAATATCTTGGAAAAGCCACATAAAAACCCACTTAATGTTATGCATCTTAAGTGATATTATGCATGAAACACAAACATCACCCTATGACACACTCTCCTTCTACGGTTCACACTTGACTGTTGATGGTATACTACATTCATGAACCTCACACCACACACATGACATAATTCACACTCTGTGCACTCATAAAACATCTCTTTCACGTCAATTTATTACACATCACACTACCCTATGACACACTCTAGTCACATGGTTCATACATGACTATTAAGGGTTATAAATATGAAATGAACCTAACCACATTCACTCCTTACAGTCTATGCTTCATTGATCTATCTATCTAGCGCACATTTTAAAACCATTTCCCAATGATGCACTCTTGTTCTATGGTTCAATATTTCCTAATGAGGGTTCTTTTAAAATTAACTTCCTCTCATACTCATATACATTCGCTCAAGGGGCATGATTCTCTTATCATTCACTTTTCATCCCATTCCATTCACACTCACATCATACTGCATATCTTGGTTACACATACTCTTGTTTTCTTATACTTACATGTACACTTTGTTTCACATGCTATATATATTATTTGTATGTCATTATCTTTCTATATATACACATGCTCATTCACTTTCTCTTTATTTGTAAATGCATAATTTATATGAATATTTTTACGCAAAATGGATGCTTGGTAATGTACCTCTTACCAGTCCCACATTGGCTCTTAGGGAGAATATACTTTCGAACACACTACATGTTCTATTATTTATTTTTATTCGTACTTCATTTTATTACTCTATATCGAAACATATAGGCTTTGACATAATTTTTATCTTTCTAACATGCTAATGTGTGCTTCATGTGTAGCATTTTCTTTCAAGGATTATTTAACACCATGGCTATCTGATACTTTGCTTGCTACTATTTGTCATTATTTTCCATTTTATGCCATTGTTCGCAGGATTTTCCCTATGTCTCTTGTCCCTAATTGTCTTGCGACATTGTGAGCGATGTGGCCAAGTTTGACACCCAATTTTTGAGTTCTACATTGTATTTTTTCTTTCTAGATTACACATTGTCTTCTATATACATATTTTTCTTGATTGCACTAACACATGTTTCTATCCACTTTGATTTCATGTGCCTTGGTTTCCACTATGCACATTCCTTCCCCCTACAAGGCATTAGTTTCATATCAGTGTCTCGGTCCTTTCCTTTGGGCCACATCCTCAAAGTGACATCGCATGCACCCCAAACGAGGAGGAACATACATTGGGTGAATCAGTCACCCCATTCAGCAATACAAAATCATAGTTCAGACTTGCATAGTATAGGAAAAACATAGTCTATAGGTACAAAAAGGGCTCAAAATTTGACTTGAGTCCTCAACACAACACAATCGTCTATGCCCAGATATAGACTTGAGCACCTAGGTGCCCTTGACCCTTTCTAGAAACCTATGACTAGGGGGAAGTTATAGTCACTTTTTCATATCAACGTAGTTTTTAGTTGTTTATAGAGTACACACACAATCCTCCAAAAATTAGAATGCATTTTATCTCTATTTTCTTCATTTTCTACTTGGATCGAACTGGAACAAAGCTGGATCACACCATCTGTAGTGGTTTATAAATTTTAGGAAGCAGTAAATGATGGAGAATAACACTAGACCTTTCTCCCTAACACTCTTCTCCCATGTCATGAGATCAACCAAAAAAATCACACTTGGTGTGAGATTTCCCAAAAAACTTGTTTTCAGCATGATAACGCCCAAAAAAATCATTCTTCTATAGTTTTTTAGGAAACTTTCTATCCTTTTCACTCATCACAGATTAGGTGCACATGTTCCGTTTCACCTTTTTACATACTTGGATTATATTTTTCACATATACATGACTTTGACAACTCTTTCTCTCTTATTTTGTAGGTCTATCCTTAATGCACAATAAGAAGCATCCCTTCATCAAGAGACAATGAAAATAGGTACAAACATAACACAATGTAACTCATTACATTTTTCACCCCTAGGATCACTTCCGCTTTCCTATCCTATCTTCAATGCTTTATCTTTTTCACTTCATGCTTTTTCTTGTCTCACTCAGCACACTTTTGCCATCGAGATACAAGATTATTAGGTATGCGTCTCTTATCTACTTTATGTTATCGAGTATTCACTCAACAACATAAAGTGGGGGTAAATGTAGACACTAAATCATGCACTTTGGGTACATTTCTAGGTCCTATTCATGTACTGCTATTGATATGATTCGTAAGTGAAATAACTAGCAATTGATGGCTATATTTAGCATTTTCTTTGTGTTCCATATCTTCTTTCTAGCCTCTAACACCCTACATCGTATTCAATACTTCACTTGCTTTATCTTTTATGACTCTAGACACAATCACCCGGATAGGATACCAGCGCCTAGGTTCTCCTGACCACTCTTTACTTTACCCACTCCTTTTGGGCATCTTATTTTCTTATGGGTCGGCCTTCCAACTGTCAATTATGAAATTCAACTAAGGGATTCATATAAATATAAAGCTATGTGATCAAAATAAAGGACCAAGCTCTAAGCATATATTACTATCACTTAAAGTTGCATCTAAAGGCATTTCAAGAGCATCAAAGAATCCATATAAATTTATTCATGAGACAAGGGACTACATTTTCTACATACGCACATAAGAGGAGAATTTCATTTTTCTATCCACACATCTACTTACATTGTTAAATCTAGTTATTATTTCGCTATTCATGTGCATCTTACACAAGATCCAGACTAGGGCACGATTCTTGCACACACACACAAGAAATACATGGATTATGAAATGTAGTGTAGCACTCAATTATAAGTTCACTATGTCGGGTAACCACTGGGGTCAGTCTCACTCCCTATTTGCATCTTTAGTTTTTAGGATTTGATGCTTTTTTGGGGTTTTGGAGGATATCATTTATTTTCCAGGTTATAGGAGAACTCTACAGGTAGAGTGCAACATACAGATGACAAAACAATGAAGGTGAGTGACCATCTTATGACACACAGAAAAGTCAGTTTTTGAGGTATTTCATAGTCATTGGTGCCTAGAAGCAGTCTCTAGCACCCAGGACACCCATGACCTAATCTAGGTGCCCCAGTCCAGACATATATGGCAGTCACACAATTTTCTGAGCATAGGTGAAAAAGTTTTCTCCTTATATTCATCAAATTTCTAGTTCGACACACTTTGGGATCAATTGCGAAATCAAATAAGTATTCTATCTGTCTTTTTCACTTAGTACTTCAATTTCCATTTTTATTACTTGTGTAAAATTTGTTATTTAGCATTTTATTGATTTATGTGACTCTAAAAACAGGGTTTTACAAATTGCAAATATTTATTAAATCACCTTGTGATAGCAGGACCTACAGGAGGTAGGGTCGAACACCTACCTATATTTGTTCCCAATTCCTTAAATTTGTCTCAGGTGTGTGGGGTGCACTGTGGGTGAGGGGTGCAATGTGGCATAAAACCACCAAATCAAACACACCAATGTTTTCCATGGCCATGAAAATCACTTTTTCCTTGTTATAGAAGGACCAGAAGGAGGTTGGGTCAAACACCTACCTATATTTGTTCATAGTTCCCTAACTATGTATCGGGTGTGTGGGGGTGTGTTTTGGCTGGGGGTGTAATGTGGCATGACACCACCAAACTCAACGCACCAATATTGTTTGTGGATATGGATATCACTTTGGCCTTGTGACATTAGGAATAGAATGAGGTTGGGTTGAACACCTACATATATTTTTTCCCAATTACCTAAATCCATCTCATGCATGTGGGGTGTGTTGTGGCTATGGGGTGCATTATGACATTACACCCCCACACTCAACATGTCAATGTTGTTTATAACCATGGATATCACTTTGGTCTTGTGACAACAAGAGAAGAAGGAGGATGGGTCGAACACCTACCTATATTTGTTCCCAATTCCCTAAATCCATCTCATACATGTGGGGTGCGGTATGGATGGGGGTGCATTGTGACATGGCACCACCAAACTAAACATTCTAATGTTGTTTTTGTCTATGGCCATCACTTTTAAAGGAGGAATAGATTGAAGTTGTGTCAAACACCAAGCTATTTTTACTCCTAATTCCTTAAATCCATCTCACGCATGGCGAGTGTGTTGTGGTTGGGGGGTGCACTATGTGTAATGGCACCACTAAACTCATCACACCAATGTTGTCTGTGGCCATAGCTATCACTTTAGCCAATGTTATTCATGGGTATGGCTATCACTTTAGCCAATGTTATTCGTGGCCATGGCTATCACTTCGGTCTATGTTTTCTTAAATGTTGAGTGAATCAAAACTGACTGAATAGACTGTTACTGGAGATATCTAAATAAGTCATGCTCTCACAGTAATTCAAGCCATTGGGGAATAATCAACACTTTTCTGTCATTGTTGTGTCAAAAATGAATTCTGACAAAGTCTACAAATGAATCATGTGCTATTATTCCCAAACTGACACTTGAGGATGGAATCCTTTGGGTCTTTCAAATCTATTTTAGTGTCAGAAACGAAATTGATGTCATCTTATGTAAATTCACTCATGGGTAGTGTGCTGTGGCATGGAATTGAGCATAGTATCTCTTCCAAACTCAACAAGCCAATGTTCTTTCATGGTCATGGCTATCACTTTAACCTTGTGATAGGAGGACTAGAAGGAGGTTGGGTTGAACACCTAGCTTTAATTATTCCCAATTCCCTCAATCTGTCATAGGTGTGGGCATTGTGCTATAGCTTGGGGTACACTATGGCATGGCACCACCAAAATCACCACACCAATATTGTTTGTGGCCATGGCTATCACTTTGGCCTTGTGATAGGAGGACCAAAAGGAATACTTTTCGAACAACTAGCTATGTTTGTTTCCAATTTCCTAAATCCAACTCATGGTTTTGGGGTACGTTGTGGTATGGCACCTCAAAACTTAGCAAGCCAATGTTGTTCATGGACATGACTATCACTTTTTCCAATGTTGTTCATGGTCATGGATATTTCCATTTTCCACCCATTGCTAAATTAAATTGGAGGAGATTTAAATTGTTGAGGACAGGAGAGGAGAGGAGAGGAGAGAAGAAGAAAGGAGAGGAGAGGAAAATATTAACCTTCTTATTTGGTTGACTTGGTTGAGATAAAAATTGGTGAACATAGTAGAGGAAATTTAAACTATTTTATCTCTTTTATGTCAATTGATTTGGTTTTTCCCTTTATTTATATTGAATGCATCTATGATTATTGTTATTTGGTTGTATCTCATCTTGGTCTTGATATTTTTGATGTCCTACATGTTAAGATTTCTTATCATCCTCCTATCAGATCTGTTTGAGGCTGAAGTTTTGAATTAGGTGCATAACTAGATTATTCTACTGACATCCTCATCTCAGATGCCTCACAATGTTTTTTATATACTTTGTTTTGGATTGAATTTTTGGTTTATGCACATAAGTAGATTTTTGTATTATTATTTTTCTTATCAATTTGTTTGATTAAATATTTCAAATTATCTCAGTGTATTTAAAATTATCTCTTTCAAATTATTAAATGATATTATAAGGGTTAAGATGATATTAAGGAAACCTGCAATATGTTTCAATGAGATTTTAACCTGAAGATTTTTGTTTTCCATGGTGGTTGATGTCACTAATTGAAGGTGGTGCAGGCACTAAATTATAATCCAAGAAAATGTATTTGATTAGGCACTTCAGTGTGTGAATAAACATGGTACCTGGTACGTGCACCATTTTTTTGATAGTCATATTCTCCTACTTTTCACAATGCTATAATCTTATTTTGTGTGACACATGAATTGTGTTATTGTGAGATACATCTATCATAATAGAAATTAGAACATGATGAGATTATATTTGAGTTCTTAGGAATGGGAAGTTATTCATTATCTAAACTAATGTGTTCAGTGGAGGAAAAGGAGATAGGGAGCATCATAATATATACATATGGTTTGACCCTATAAAATATTTCCTTTTTTACTTTGTTATCTAGAACGTGCATCATTGATTTGGATTGTGTAAGTACATATCATTGAGTTGGATTAGCAATTATTTGAAAATGATATTCCAATCAAAGTCTTCAATAACAACAAGGTCATGGTAGTTAGATATCAATTGAATCAAACCATGAAGATCTACTAAACTTATACAAGGCTAAGAGAATGGGCTACAAGAGGGGAACTTGAGAAAATAGATTCGAGTAAAGAACTATTCCAAAATGAGGGTTGTGATGAAAATGTGGCGTCATTCACGTTGTCCAACACTAGGAAAAATGTGGGTGGCAATTCTTAACTCAAAAAGAATACAATTGTGGCACAATGTGTCTTTTGCTTGATATAAACCATACAATATTGGTTTAATGTATCTCCAAGGGTGTTTGAATATGTTTCTCACGAGCATTTTACTTGCATTGTGTTAAGGATTAATTCATTTTCTTCCTAATGGAAGTAAGTGAATCATTGTGTATATGAAGAATGGAACAATTTACAAGAAAAGTGATGCAGCCTAGAATTCTTAGTTAACACCTAGTCGCACTGGAACATCACTCAGCCTAGGCTGAGCACTCACCCGAAGCATGCAAAGGTATCGGGTCCCTCTTAAGAGTTGTTGTAGTAGAATGGTAGCATGATAAAGTAGTAAACATATATTTTTAGTAACTAATCCATCTATTCATCATTATACTGAACTAGATCTATAAGCGCTTAAATGTAAATCATCATGATAACAACAATATACATTGACAAAACACATTAGACACTGTTGTTTGGCCAATATTCTTTATATATTCATCACACCAATAGTACAAAAGCTTCATACAATACCAGACATGTGTGCATGGATCTGTTACAATTATCTAGTCTCATGTACTCATGTATCTCTCTTCCTTCAAAGCATGTGTCTCTGTATATCTCTCTATTTACTAAGTAATTCATTACATATATATAGGGTGGGGGAACTAGCCCTTCACCACTTAACTCTACCAGAAATAGGTCACATGCTAATAACAGCCACGTGCCTTTTACAACTATAGCCATACATGCAAGTATGCTATCTATAGATCGCTGACAAGTTAACTAAAGTGGTGGATCTATTCTTAGCTTATGCCCATGCAAGAGTGAGTTGACATGTTCTTCAAAAATCTCCACAAAGAGTGGTGTGTAAGTCTCGGCATCACTTTGTGTGCTCTGCATGCCAATCTCTAAGAATAGACCTGATCTCCAAAATTGGCTAAGTTCTGAAAGTTTGACTCTACACCTCCACACGTGATGCCTTCCTATACCTTCGTGCCTTTTCTCCTATGTTGTTCTTCCATGCAAACTCTGTGTGCAAGTTCAGCTAAGTGTTTTCTCTGATCAACATTACCCCACACTAATCTCATTGTCACCCCCGACAATGGTGATGTCCAAAACTTACACAAAGAATGGATAAATAAAGAATGGTTGAATAAATAAAGAATGGATAAATTTTGAATAAGGTATACACAGCTAACAAAACTGTTCAAGCCTCAGGCCCCTCCGTTTCATCCTGAAGTAGCAACTCTGGATATTCTTCTTTGATATCTACTTCCAGGTTCTCCCACACCATTAATGCCACTCCTGCCACCTCAGGCACATCTGCAATGATAGACTGCAACTCTTCCATAGTGAGTTTCCCTTGCTCATTTTGTATCACAAGCATTACGCTTGACATAGAGGTTTGCACCCCTTCCAATACATCCATCTTTTGAGCAATGAGCTTTTCAAGCTCCTCTAACCTCTCCTTATGTGGTGCCTATGCCACAGCTAGTGCCTCATGCTTTTTCTTCACCAGGACTAACCGTTCAGCGCGGCCTAGGGTAGCATCCTTCATAGCCTTGTGGACCTCATTTTCCTCCTCCAATGTTTTCACCACGATCAACGCATCTTTGGGTTGTGCATATTGTTAGCACATGATCAACTTTCTTTAGTTTATCATGGGTGGCTTGTAGTAGGCCTTCATACGTAGCAATCTTCCTTGCTACTATGCAGCCTGTGCTTTCTCTAACTTTTCCCCAGGGTCCTTGGACTGTGTTGATACACGTACACCTTTTCATCCTCCAACACTAATGTTATCATTGTTTTCACATAGTGCATCGCAGAAGGAAATTCTTTTGGTACCTGGGATTCCAGATGTGGGCATACCTTTAGAACATCATCTCCAATTTCCTCTACCATATTAACAAAAGTGTCATATTTTCTTTTGATCAAGTCCTTTTCCTGTACTAGGTGCACTATCTCCACATCCTTGGCTTTCAATTTCTCCATCAGCACCTTAATGGTAGCAGATTTATCAATGTTTCTTCTTGCTACTTCAGAAGATACCTTTATTAGAGCATTGCTCACCTGCTCGTCTGACATCACCATTGGCTTAATTGTCATGTGGCACATTTCAGGTGCCTTCTTCAACCGTCTTGATGCACATGATTCTTCACCGACATCAAATTCGGGCTCATCCATATGCATGTGCATAGACCATGAAAGTTGCTTCCTTGTGCATAGAGTCACCTTGTCCTTGTCCATGAGCACCCATCCAAATAAATCCTTTTTCTCGATGGTGCTCTAAAACCGAGCACGAATAATCAGCTTTGGGTCTTCTACATACCCCATGGTATGTGCCTTGGTGTCCTCCCCTATTCGACGGGATCAGGGTCCTCTGGGAATGGCTGCATCAAGGTTAGGAATACTAGATGTATCCCCACCCTTGTCCTGTGTAGCCTCTGATTGATCCCCTTCTTCTCCTTCCATTCTCTCCTCCTTGTGTTGAGGCTCTTCTTCCACTGGAGATGAAGGCACCTTCTCCTCAGATTCTTCTGTTTCCTCACTTAGCCTGAGTTTTCTTCTTTTCTTCTCCTCTGGCTCCTTCACTTGTGGGGTTTCTCCTTGTGCCCTTGTGTGCTTAAATACCTTTTTAAATCTTTGGTCACCCTACTCCTCCCCTATAACTCCTCCTTGGGAAGTTGTCATGCACTCCTTCTCTTGGCCAGATGGCTGCTTCCTCCTTCACACCAAGCCACCACTATCCTCGTGTTCTTCATCCTCTTCCTCATCATCTTGCTTGGGTTTAGAGGGCCTAGGTGCCGGAATGTTCTCCATGGTATGCTTCCCCTTTGGTGGCCTTGGAAGTGTGAACTCATTTTCCACATACTTGTTATTCTCCATTTTGGGCTTCAGTTGGAGATATATTAGCGCGGCCCCGATATCCACAATGGCTAGTGTTTTTGGCTTAATGCTCAGAATCTCTGAGATATTATTCTCATTGTATGCATTCCTCCCCAGATATCCATACGTCTTCTGCAGGGTGTGGTATTCACAGTCCACCTTGTCTGCATTAAACACTAACCTCCATGTGTTGGTGAACCGATGAACTGTAGCTTGGAAGTATTGTGCGGGAAATGCGTAAGGTAGTTTGCACCAGGGGCTCCATGACCCATCTACCATTGGAAAGCATGTAATATAGAAATGTTGGTAGACTAAAAACTGTACCTGCTTCCCAAGGACCAAAGGAAAATCCTTGGGTATGCACCATTCCTCTCCAAACGCCACGGAGCCTATCATACCACATCTCTACGCACTCCTTCACCTCCTCTGTCATTGACCCCTTGCAAAGATACTTGTTGAATCATTCAGCTAGAGACTTATGATTCATGGGGTATTCCCATATGTTCTCTTTTGGGCCATCTGGTACCCCAATCTCCATGAAGACTAAACTTAGTAAGATACATCCAAAACTTATTTTATTTCCCGTGTGCTTCCTCTACTATTTGTTCTGCAATGAAGCCGGAAATGTTATAAGTGGTTCCTTCTGACATGCGCTTTGCCACATGTAACCACATAGAATTAACTTGGGACCAACGTTCTTGGTCATTCAATTTTGTGACCAAGTGTGTTGTTGCCTGTACTACTGGACAATTTTTCAGCTTGTCAATGTCCATTCCGTGCGGTCCTTTCTGATAGCCTAGTGCTTTCTGTGTCTCCAAGATGGTGCACTTTTGTCAGCTAGGTCAGTCTTAATATCTTCACCTATTTCCCTTAATCTAGTTACTATGGCAATAAGAATGGGTGTCAATCTTACCCTTCATCCTGCAAAGTAGAAAAAGTCCTCATGGACTCAGGCTCATCAGCCATCTATACAACGGTGCATACTTTCCAAAGTATGGGAGCTCATATAGCTGGTAGACACATTCCCTTTCAGTAGCTTTTCCCCATGGCATCATCATATATTGGCATGTCATCCTCAGTTCACCTGTTCATTTCGAGAAGTGAGCAGGTCATCTAGTTTCTTCTGGTTTTCATTGGTCTGGTGATTATATTCACTTATCTTACTCTGTCGGATGTGGGTATCCCATTCCTGGCCCACAATAACTTCCTCAGGATACTACATTTCAGAAAAATTACTTTCTGGGGCCATCTCTTCTTCTTCCTCCACCACCACCTTCTTTTTCTCCTTTACTGGTGTTGCTTTCTTCTTTGGTGCCATTCTTATTTGTAGGTTTTATTTTCTAGACCAGTTACTATGTGTTTTGAGTAGTTTGCTTTGAACCCTAACCTCGATTCAACCGTGCCCTAATTTTTCATTCATGAAATTGCACCCTAGCTCTATTTCGTTACTCTGCTTCGTTCAAACCCTTTTCCTAGGGGATTCAAGCCCTTCCAATAAATAGATCTATCTTCCGTGCCTGGTTCGCTTGCTTTGTACTTTGAATCGGTTTACTTTAGCACTTCATGTAGGTTCTTTGTCAAATTCTCATATTCACAAGGGTAAAAATGAAATCACATCCCATCCTTATATATATTTCTACTTTTCAGCTGCATTAATTACTCCTCCACCTACCAAATTCTCCTCATTTATGACCCGTTTTTATCATTTTCACGTGGTATACCTTTGCACCAAATGCTATAGCCTTCTAGCATGCCCTTTTACCCTTTGTCATAGACTTCTCTTCAACACACACCCTAGAGCCATGAGTACCTCGTCACTACATCATCTCCTAGTAGTTACCATGGCCACCGCTTACCTCATGTTATACGTTCCATCATCCATCTTCATCCTTTCTTATCTTGAGAAGCAATCTTTTGTCAGTTACCCTTAGCAACCTTCTTTCTCAACACCCACAACATGACATCTTCATAGCATATACCTAAGAGTCACCAACAATCCACCCCACATGAAAAGGATGTGCAGTCCTCTACACATCAACATGCTTCATATTGTAGTTAGCTTCATGCGCATGAGCGTGCTTATTACACAAACAAGAGATAAATTGACAAAGCATAGCGATGATGAAAGAAATACATTAAGGAAATGCATAAAGGGAAACCTAATTTATCTGGCAATACTACCTTATTACAAACACCAAGAAGACTTATTTATAGTAGGGCTTCAACCTACTCCGTTAAAGTAACCGGGCAACCTGGTGCCATCAATTGTTTCTAACTGGCAAGCACCTGACTCAAGTATATGAGTGATAACATATGGCCCCAACCAATGTACCTTGAGCTTTCCTGGATGGCGCAAAAACTTGGAGTCATACAGAAGTACCATTTGTCCCACCGCAAGTTTCTTATCTCTAATGTGGTGATCATGCCATGCCTTTTGGCATGCTTTCTCCTATTTCTGACTCCAGCATGTGATGGCTTGGCGCTCATCTAGTTGAACCATCTTCTCAATCCGTTCTTCCAAGGCTTTCTCATCAGCTAGACCTCCAGCATGCAATGCGTAAAGAAGGTAACATAAATTCTATAGGAAGAACAACTTCCATGCCAAACACCAATTGAAAAGGTGTGGCTTTGTTCAATCTTTTGTATGTTGTTCTATAAGCCCAAAGAATAACAGATACTTTATCATCCCAATATTTCCTTCCAACATCACAAATCTTGGTCAATGTGTGGCTCAAAATCTTGTTAAAAGCCTCAGCAGTCCCATTTTCCTAAGGGTGATAGGGTGTAGTTTTATGGTGGGCAACCATAAAATCGTCTAAAATAATTCGTATTGTCTCATTTAAAAAATGTGTGCCCCTATCACTTGTTAAACTTAAAGGACAACCATACCTTGTAAGAACATTCTCCCATAAGAACCTTGCTGTTGTAGCCACTGTACAGTCCTTTGTAGGTGCTTGATTCTGCCCATCGGGTAAGATAATCTATACAAGTGATGATATAGCATGATCCAGTCCTGTGCACAACTGGTGAAATAGGCCCGAAAAAGTCAATTTCCCATTTCTCAAAGGGTTCTGCACTTGTAATTGGTGTAGAGGCATCTCATCCCTTTGTCCTGGTCGACTGAGACATTGACAATGGTCACAGGTCTTACAATACTCTTTACAATCCTTGTACAATGTTTCCCACCACAAACTAGCAAGTAGGATCTTCACGCTGTTGCATCACCTGCATAGTGGCCACCTGTAATACCACCATGTGCTTCTTCCATTATATCCTTTCATTCATGCTCTAATACACAACGGCATAACACCTCATCTCTACCTAACTTGTACAAATCACCACTGATTAACATGAATGGTGCTGTGTGAATAGCAAGTTGCTTCTTCTCTAAAGCTTTCATGCCTTCTGGTGCCATACCAGTCTTTAGAAAGATAGTAATGTCCTCTAATTCTGATGGCATGCACTGTAACCTATACAGTTGTGCATCAGGCATGGTCTCTTCTATTGTTTGTGCCTCTTTTCCTGATTGAATTCTAGACAAGTGATCTGGTCCAGAATTGCTTTTTCCTAGTTTTACCACAACTATAAAGTCAAACTCTTGAAATAAGAGTATCCATCAGGACATATGCACCCCTGTAAGACGGGATTGTTCACCAAATAATTTAATGCCATGTGATCTGTATAAAACACAAATGGTGTAGCCAACAAATACTGACGAAATTTGTGCAAGGCATAGATCATGGACAAGGCCTCGCACTCTATAGTGGTATAATTCTGTTCTGTAGGGGTCAACTTCCTACTAGCAAAGCAAATGGGATGATCCACAATACCTTCTCCTGGTTGAGCTAAGATGGCACCAATGGTTGTGCCAGAGGCATCCACATGAACATGAAAAGGTTTATCCCATGAAGGAAAGTGCAAGATAGGTGCGATAGTAAGTTTCTCCTTTAATATCTCAAATGCGCGCTGCTGTGACTCCCCCAGTAGAATGTACCTTTTCCCCTGAGCAATTCTTCCAAGGGTGTGGAAAATTTTGCATACCCTTTTATAAACTTCCTGTAATACCCTGTATGACCCAAAAAATCCATGCACCTCACGCTGACTGGCTGGCACTTTCAAGCCTATGATGACTGCAACTTTAGCTAGGTCAACCAACAACCCTTCCTTGCAGATAATGTGTCCTAAAAGTGTGCCAAAGGGAGTAGAAAAGATGCACTTCTTGATGTTCAATGAGATACTCAACTATCGACATATTTCAAACATTAAGCACAGATTGTCACAATGATCCTTAATTAGCCCATAAATGGTCCAATCATCAAGATAGACCTGTAAAAAGTTATGAATAAAATCCTTGAAGGCTTGTACCACTATCCTTGAAAATACAGCAGGTGCATTCTTCAATCCAAAGGGCATCACAGTATAGGAAAAGCTTCCCCATTCAGTAGTGAAGGTGGTCTTCTCTTGATCTTCCGGGGCAATCCTAACCTGATGATACCCTGAAAACCCATCTGTAAATGAATATATCTCAAGCCCAGCCACTGCACTCCTAATATTTCCTCTGTGAATGGCGTAGGAAAGGGATCTGTAACACATGCTACATTCAACTCTCTATAATCAACACAAATCTGAATCCTACCATCCTTTTTAATGCTTATCACCATAGGACTGACCCATTCTGATTCATCCAATGGTCGAATGATCCCAGATTTCAACATCTTGTCAATCTCCTCTTTTACTTTCTCACGCAAATTGGGATTCATCTGATATGGTCGCTTCCTAACAGGGCACGCACCTTCCTTGAGCTTTATCTTCATTTCTCTGAGTGATATATGCATGCCTTTAAGTTCATGGTATCCTCTTGGGAATAAGTCCTCATAGTCTTGAAGTAACTCTATGATCTTTGCTACCTCTGATTCTGACCAGTAATCCCCAATTATCACCTCCTTAGGTTCAACTTCTGTGCCTATATTGACCTTTGTTGTCTTCATAGGTTCATGATATGCATGTGCACACATCTACATCTGCACTGGCTAACACTTCACATGTTCCATGTGAATGATCCACATCCAAGTGCTCAACTTCCTCCTCATCAATTATGTAAACCATCTTCCCCTTATCTTTTTCCAGGGAAGCACGTTCAAGTAGTATGACATCATCTTCTTCATCCGTAAAATGTGCCCCTATCTCTGTCTCACCAAATAATTCCTGAATAAGTTCTTCCACTTTCCCACTATCTCCCATGGTTAAGTGCTTGATAAAGCTTAAAGTTGTGTTCACTAGTGGTGTAGATGAAAAGAAGTCAAAAGTTTGGATCATCCCTACAGTCAAAGTTTGCCAATTACCAGTGTCACGATGTAATTCAGCATATACATACCAAGCACATGCATAACCTTGTAGAGTAGAATAAAACTGATGCACCCAAAGTGAGGGTGGTAATGCTTCCTGTCCTACTGTCCAGAGTCTCTCACACTGCTGGATATGATGCTGAGCCCTATTTATCACCATGATAAGGGAAATATTTTGTAGGTGCATTACTTCTTGAAAACCTGGTTGATAAGGCAGTCCCAATCATTCCCCACTCTAAGAGATTATCCCTGTGGACCACCCACCAGTGCAGCTATCCCACCCAAAGTATATGACAACATAGCATGTTGTTTAAGCTAGTCAGCCCAATTTGTTTCCATGGCCTGTAAGAACCTAGCCAAATCTTCGGATCCAGTATAGCGGGGTACTGAGTGACCTATACATCAAATAGAGTGAAAACCCTTTTTGCAAGAAACCACATGCTTAACTTCATGCCCCACCAGTTCATAAGTGCCATGAGCCCAATTATCACAAGCAACAACTGGTAGTATTGTTGATTGACTGAGAATCTTCCCAATGAAGGATTCCTTCCTTAGATGGATCCTAGACCTCTGGGTCCTGAATAACACATATATAGATTCTGTTCAAGTCCTCTTCACTTAAAGGTTCCACATATGGCATGGATTTCCCATCAGTCAATGGTATTATAACCCTTTCCTCCTTGTTCTCGAAGCTGATATACCCCTTGTTAAACCTCAAATCAGCATTGTTTGCATAACACCAAGGGCACCCAAGCAAAGCTGGGAAGCTATCTACTTCTGCAAGTGCTAGCACTTCGAAGTCTCCTGTGAACTTGGCCCCTTGTATAGTGATAGATGCATCCTTCAAAACTCCTATGGGAGTAGCTTTCATTCTGTTTGCCATGAATAATACATTAGATGATGGATACAATGGGGGTCTCCCCATTTGTTCCCACACATCTAATGTAAGTACATTTACTTCCGCACCTGTGTCAATCAAAATATTGCTCAACAACCACCCGTCCACAACAACATTCAAAGTGATCTCCTTGTCATAATCAATGCTATCGGGGGAAGATTCACATGAAGTATTTGTCTTTTAGTCTCAGTTCCCATGTGCGGAGTATTCCCTTTCAACCAATTTCCTAATAAAGGAATAATATTCTCCTGGCGCAACGTTCTACATGACCTCTCTGATGTCGTTCAATATCTGACGGGGCCTGTTCTGTATCCTTGTGCTCCAATTTCCGAGACTACTCTTTCAAACCTTGTATCTCACCTTGAAGGCTTCTAAGGACCTCCATCGTTTCCTGATAGACTTCTTTCTGATGAGCTAGATCTAGATACCTAGCATGCAAAACCTCCTCCCTAGTGATTGTCAGGTTTCTGTTGCAACACCTCTCTTGCACATGCCACCTCAGCTCGTGTGGTTATCTTGACTATTACTGCCTCAGGTTCTAGTGTTAACTTGGGCATCCACTAATTCTCTATCACGTTGGATTCTAACCATCCCCGCACCCTTGTTTTCTTGCTTGTGCTGCTTACTGAGATGCTCATACAAGTCCGGACACTCTTCATAACTATGCCCCTTTCCACAAAATGAACAGGAAATATTCTATGGGCATTCGCGCCTATAATGGTCAGGTGAACCACATGTATAGAAAGTTCCTCAAGGAAATTCACTCCTTCCTCCACCTCAGCCTCGTCCTCCATATCCACCTCGATATCCTCATCCCCTTTCATGAACCCCTTCAAACCTTCCGTCATTCCTGTCATAGCATGTTTTATTATAATCCCTATCCTGATGCTCATTCTTCCCTTTAGAATTATCAGCCACACTCACCTATCTTACCCCAATATCAATGGCATCATGGATCTGGCCAATCAATCTATAGTCCTCAGTATCATGGGTCATGGACCTACAAATTTTACAAAAGGAGGATACATTCTTTCTGATCACGCATTGTAGTAGGGGGTAGTGACTAGCATCATGATTCAAATGGAAAATCTCACAGTCCAACAGCAAGCGAATGTACAGTTCTGCGGGGGAAACTATCCTTGGTGTGGCCTTCCACTTCACAATCTATACACCAGATTCCTGAGCGCGTTTCATGAGCTGAGTTTGCTGATAATTTCTCTAACTGTTTTGTCCATAGCTGCTATCTGAGCTTCCAAAAATGGACTAACTCTAGTGTCAATACTCCCAACTGCTTCAGCGCATAAAGCGGCCTCCAATGCTTCACACGGGTTGGTATAAGTTTTATGTGATAGTGCTCTTCAAAATGGGGTAATCAATCCCCTGACAAACCATTGTGCATGCTGACTCACATGAATGTCATAAGAGAGTTTGGATAGAAGCATTTTAAAACGGGCATCATACTCACGTACACTCTCAGTAGTGCCTTGCTTTATATCCTTGAGTGCACTTATACTCTTCTACTCAAACTCTGGGATATGGAACTCTTTCAAGAAAGCATCTTTCAATGCTGCATAGTCAATACAAGTTTGATTGGGATCAAACTTCCTATACCAGTTGTGCGCGCACACCTGTAATGTAGTAGCAAATTGACTTGCCTTGCGCTCAGAGGCTGTAATACCTTTCACGTGCCACAATATTTCACACATATGAACATGTTCAGTAGCATCCTTCGATACCTCTATACTCTGGGAGATGAAGGGACATCTCCATATAAATGTTTTGGGGTTGCTGCGGGCCTTGACCACCCGACCCAGAACCTCCTTGGTTTCCTCTTCCTCCAAAACCACCCGAACCACCGGAACTAGAACTGCCCAAACCACCTGATCCTCCTCCAGGATTTGGAATAGGGCCCATGGATGCACTCCCCTGTGTCCCAACAGTGGTACTATACTAGACCCCTACAGTCTCTGAAGTAGTCCTTAGTTCTAGAGGTGAATCCCACACTTGGCACGCTCATATTCTATGCAGATGATGAGCCTGAAAACATGTACCCCCAAATAATAACGAAGTTTTCTATGCTGCCATTGATGTACTTGTTGTCTGACCTATTTTTGCGCTTTCACTTCCTAAATAAAAAGTATTTTTACCTGCTGTACTAGATACTGGAAAACCAAGCGCAAGGGCTAGGTCAGCAGGTTGGCTTAGATGTGCACCCTGCGGCCCAGGTCATATCTACTGGCATGCTTCCATGTGAGGCTAAAGAGGGTTCTCTGTCATGCTTTCCTAGATAGGGGAGTTCCTGATGCTCTTGCTCTTCTTCCTCCCCATGAGCCTCAAATCCTTCATGAGCCATCTCTCTCCATAGCACCATCCGTTCTGCAATTTCTTTTTTCTTGCATAATTCACTCTCACGTGCCTCATCATACTTCATCCACCTCTCTTTCCTTTGTCGTGCTACTGCTAGGTATGTTCATATTTCACCAATCCTTGTTCCTGTCCTCCGTGTGTGGAGCTTCTTTTAGCTTCCCATGGGTTTAGCTTCCAAGTTCAACATTACCATTAGTATTCTGATTGTAAGTGGAATACCTTACAAATACATCCCTCTAGGATACCGTAGGATCTGGAACTCCACTACCTCTAGGTACAAATAAGATGAAATTGAATACTCCAATATATATAGTTATGTTTACGCCACCCACAAAAACCAGGTATCTACCGCGTGAGTCTAGCTTCAAGTCAACATCATATAATGTTTGAAATTCCTCCTGTGTCCAAACAAGTGTGTGATACCTCTAATTTCGCTTAGATGCATATGTAGTCAACCATTCATATAATTCTACTAGAAAGATAGCAAAGAAGCTTTTGTATAAAATGTCATACAAATTTTTCTCTACCCAAGTGCGTGCGCACTAAACCTGGATCTAATGTCAAACCTCCGTGTGTATTCTTCCTCAAAATCGTGAATCCATTCTTCAACGCTCGCCAAAGTTAGCCATTATGTCTTCATCGTGAACCATTATAAAAAACAATTGAAAAAGAGGTCTCTGAGTAATGGAACTAATGATGCAGCCTAGAATTCTTAGTTAACACCTAGTCATGCTGACACATCACTCAGCCTAGACTAAGCACTCACCCGAAGTGCGCCAACGTACCTGGGTTCCTCTTAAGAGTTGCAGTAGTAGAATGACAGCATGATAAAGCAATAAACATGTATTTTTAGTAACTAATCCATCTATTTATCATTACACTTGAACTGGATCTATAAGCGCTTAAATTTAAAACATCATGATAACAACAATATACATTGACAAAACATATCAGATCACTATTGTTCGGCCCAATGTTCTTTATATATTCATCATAACAATAATACAAAAGCTTCATACAACACTAGACATGCGTGTATGGATCTGTTACAATCATCCAGTCTCATGTACTCATATATCTCTCATCCTTCAAAGCATGTGTCTCTGTCAAAGCATGTGTCTCTCTATATCTCTATTTACTAAGTAATTCATTACATATATATAGGGTGGGGGAACTAGTCCTTCACCACTCAACTCTACCAAAAATAGGTCGCATGCTAATAACAGCCACACGCCTTTTACAAATATAGCCATACATGTAAGTATGATATCTATAGATTGCTGATATTTAACTAAAGTGGTGGATCTATTATAAGCTCATGCCCATGTAAGAGTGAGTTGACATACTCTTCAAAAATCTCCACGAAGAGTGGCATACAAGTCTCAACATTGCTTTGTGTGCTCCGCACGCCAATCTCTAAGAATAGACCTAATCTCCAAAATTGGCTAAGTCCTTAAAGTTTTACTCTACACCTCTATGTGTGACACCTTCCTATACCTTCGCACCTTTGCTCCTATGTTGTTCTTTCACGTAGACTCTGTGTGCAAGTTCAGCCAAGTGTTTTCTCTGATCAACAATTTGTTTCAATGGTATGAATGAGATAAGAAAACTTAAATGTCTACCAAAACATAATGAATTCTACCACACATCTTCAATGATTTTCATATTTAACCTAGATTCATAATAAACAACTGGCATAAGTTTGATATTTTTGTTCAATAATTTCACTATTGTAATATCAAACAAAAAAGCTCATATTTTGAGAGAATCATAAAAATATGAGCACTTAATTTTATTGTAAGTTTTTCCAGATATCAAAATAACACCATTAGAATTCGAGGACAATTCCAATATCAAGGATGCATATAATGACTCCAACGTTGAAAGTGAGAGTCCTTGCACTTTGAAAGTGTGAGCCTCAAACTTTAAAATTGGGATCGCACTTCAAAGTGTGAGGATCATAATTTCCTCTCACTTTGGAAGCATAAGCCGCACACTTTGAAATTGTGAAGCTTAAACTTTGAAAGTGCCAAGCTAGCTGAGGCTCGCACATTAAAATTGCTTTTATAGGAATTTATTGTTAGTTTTAATCCAATGGGATCATGCCTTATAATAGTTAGTGGCCACTAACCTTACATCGAGGCTTGCACTTTCAAAGTGCGAGGAAAGTGTGATCATCTCTTTTTCAAATTGCGAGGCTTACACTTTAAACTTGCTTTTGTAGGAATTTATTATTATTATTTTATTTTTATTAATCCAACGTGATCATGCCTTATAATAGTTAGAGACCGCTAACCTTACATACTCCCAACATGAAAATCTTAAAACAATGAAATTAGAATCGAATTATAGCGATATTGGAATCCAATAATAGTGAAATTGGGATTCAATAATAACATTATTGGAATCCAATAATAGCAAAATTGGAATCCAATAATAGTGAAATTGGAACTCGAATAAGTCCAATAATGAACATATTAGAATCCAATATTGCTACTAATGGAATCCAATAATAATAATAATTGAATCTAATATAAACAAAAAGGAATCTAATAAATGCAAAAACGGAGATATATTTCTTGTAAAACATGTAATAATGGAGTACAAATTCATTGGAATATGTCTGTATTTACTGAAATAATCATTCTAATCTCTCTCTGTCTAAAATTTAGAATGTGTAAAATGAAATGATAAGTTGTTGGTAAATATTAATTTTCTCTCTCTCTCACACACAATTGTTGCAATCTTGATTGGCGATTTTAGATGGGAGGGGTGGGATCCATAATAACATTTTTGCTGACCAATGTTTATATGATCTTTCAGTTTATAGGTAATGCATCAGAATGTAATGAATGAAGGAATTTTAATTAAATTTGTATATAACTTGTTAAATGTGTAAAAATTTTAGAATTATAATTTCAATTTTTATGATTAAAATTCATGAAATATAACTTGGAAGAAGATAAGTTTTATTACATCGTGTATGTGTTGAAATTATTGAAGTTTTATTCTTTACATTATACTTATTTAGTTTAGTTGCATTAAAGTAATTCTTTAAGTTGTATATTTTGTACATCCTTGGAAAATTTCTTAATATGTTCAAATATAGTAAATTACCTAAAATATTGAGATGGCATGAGTCCTTATAAATTTTTATTTGTCATGTTTCGTACTTCCCAATCTAACCTTGGTGAATGAAGGAACGAGTTTAAACAATACTCTTTGTAATGAATCCAACCCCTTAACATATCTAGCACCCTCAAACCTTTAGTGGGTTACCAATTCATTATGAAACCAAATTTGGATGAAAACACCCATGATAAACCCCATTTTCCAATCTAGACAACACATTTAGATTTAGCTCAACTTATAACATCTTAGCACCCAAATCATATGAGTGGTCTTATTAAACCCTTTTTTCAAAGGTGTATTTTTGAAAAATGAGGAAACCTTTGGGTTTTCTTATATTTATTCGTACCTCACCTTGGACATGACCACCTTATGTTCCTTTGTTTTCTCAAACCAATTAATCCTACTACCCTTGGGTGAGATGCTTCTATAAACCTTATGTTTGGTATGTTAAGATATTTGTGTTTTATTATAGAGGTTATCCTATGAAAACATCTTATGTATAATACAAGGAATATTTACATGAAAAAAAGTTTTTTAGTTAATTGCTGATAATATCTTCCTCAGAGCCTAATGTTACCTTGTCATGCTCATGAGCCTAATCTTAGGATATCCCAATGGTGAGCTTATAGATGGGATCCTATGATGTATTAAAAAATATGAAATATGGGAGTGTCCCATTTACCATGGTGTTGACCCCATTGTAGGTTATAAAATTCATGAATGTTAATGGGGTTGAGTTAAGCCTCAGGCCTCTTAAGGGGTCATTGTGGATGAAACTAATAATTTATGTGTCAATTAGGAGGTTAATGAAAAATTAAGGTGTAACTTGAGCCATCTGATTTAACTTGATGTTAAACCCCCTTTGATGTTAAGGAAAGGGTAATGATTTGTTCATGAGGAAGTAATCCTGTCAGACACATGAACACCTAGCTTGAAAATGATCCCTATATGGCTCACATGTGTTTAAAAGGATTACCAACTATTATTGAAATATGGAAGTAAATTGTAATAATAAAATGAAATAATTAAGGTCTACTCCTTATGAGTAAATGTTGCAATGAAATTAGATATATGTAAATTTTAGACATGAGCACTTATTGTGTATCTTAAATGTTTTTCAACCATTTGTGTAAAATGAATAAATTTTACTATAATGAAGATGTACACCACCTAACATATGGAAAATGTAGTAAAATCCATTTCTTTCTTATTCCCCTCAAGTGATTATACCATTATATTATGTTACACTCATTTGAGAAAATGAGACATTATAAGTCTATTTTTGTCTTGTTTGTGTGTATGTACTAATGTATAGGTGTAGGATACATTATTTATTTTGGAAGAATAAGGTATTATTACTAATGAGGAAAAATATTATCCATGGAGATAGAATCACTTCCTACTTATATTTTGTTATAGAACTCGAAAATGATCATATTATTCTAACATGAAATCTTATAAAATGATAGCACCTAAATTTGGGAAATGAATACCTAACCTTGTAAATACTTGGATATCTAAATATACTAAATTAGGGGACCATCCTAGCCTTTGGTTAACATTTTTCATTGAATTCCACCCCTTATTCCTTCTGATCCTATTCATTATTAGAATTGGTTAAATCCAATTTATATTTTAAATTTTCTAAAAAAGTAAAAGAAGAAATAATTAGATAAGTTGCTCTAGTTTTGCAACATGTATTGTACCTATGAGTTTTGTAAGTGATGCATGATACGAGCCTGTGGTGGAAATAAACATTTGTTTTTGTTGTATAATATATGTCACTAATGTCGTAAAAAATTAAAAACTGGTTTTAGAGGTCATTTGGGTTGAAATTTCTTGGGAATTACATTTGGTATCAAACTGGAGGTTCAAACACTTGAACCTCATGGATAAATTAGAAATGAGTGTTAAGTGTTTTTCTATATCTGAATCTAATGAATGTCATGTTGAGTCCTTTTGGTGTGTTATGTGAAGCTATTGTGATTGTGTTTAAACCCCTATATTGTACTATGTATGTGATTCCTTGTGGATATGTTGTATAGTTTGTCCCCTTTTTGTGTTATATATTTACTCCATGTGGACCCATTTTACATCAAACCCCATGGAGACCTTTATATTTTGATTCATTTATATACTATGATTCACTGCTTTCTTTCTGAGGATTTTAGATAGTGGTACTATGGGAGAGATATGTAGACTGGTGTGGGAGATATCAGGTGATTGGTGAGTTTATTATTGAGTTCTATGTATCTATAGTTATGAAAATTGTATCAAACATTTGGAAGTATTTGGAACTTGGGAGACTATTTTCCTCCTTATAATTCTTGACTTCATCTTTGACCCTTCTCCACCTTACGTCTTTCAACCTTTTTGATACATTATTCACCTTATCTTGATGATATCACAATTTTATTCCTAAGAGATCTTATTTGTGTTTATGGTGAATTGTATATCTAATCATACTCATCGCAATATGAATGATGGACCTACCTCTTCTTCTATAAATTGATGGTTAATTAATTATTTTATCACAACTATTCACCTATATCATGAAATTTCTATGCTACCTAATCTTGCGTTAATTCATTGAAATGTTCCTGATTTCCTCTTTGAAATTCACAACTCTACACCTTTGACAAACACAACAATCAATTTTAGGATATCTAATTGACTAATCATGTGAATCTCTAAGTGATAACACTATTAGAGACCCTTTCTATTTCCAGGGTGACATTCCTTCTGATACTATTGCTAGTAGAAACGAACACACTTATTCCAATTATGCATTTATTTTAGGTTGATGATTCAGACAAAGATTGTGTCAGCTACATTATTTGATCAGATATTATGTTTATATGTAGATATGCACACTCGATGATGTAGTAGCCCCACATGTGGCCAATAGTGTAGTGCCCACTAGTTTCAATCCCTTTGATGATGTTGAATCTATGAATTATTCATGATCGAGACATGTAATTGTGGATTTCATACCTTTGACAAACATATAAATCACTTGTTGACTATCCGATCAAATAATCATGTGACTGTTTAAGTGATTTCACTATTGCAGACCCTTAATCCCATCAATGTGAAATTCCTTGTGTATACTATTGCTAGTAGACATGAAAACACTTATACCTACTCCTTGTGGATTTAATTTTTTATGCATCTCTCTCTTCCCCTAGTCCCTTTGATTGTTAGAATATGATTAGGTAGCTACATTTCCAATTGTAGGATTAGTTAATCATTAGGAATAAGTATAATAACCAACCTTTACTAGAGTCCTACCTCATGTAACAAGTCCCAAAACTTGAGAGAAATTCCTATGTTATCCAAAAACACTAATTTTGTCATCCATCTATTTGTGATAAATTAGAGGGTGTTGTTTTTTAGTGATAACAATTTTGGCATACCCGGTGGGACAATTTAGAAGTTAATATCTTCATTTTTCCAGAGTTGATGTGCTCTTGGTAATATTTTCATCCTTTAGAGTCCCTGTAGAACACATCTGGCAAATCCTAACTACATACCTACTAGTTTCAACAGTTTTAGTGCCTCAGTTTCATGAGAAGAATATAAACAAGACAAAGGATAACATCTGGAGAGCCATTTGAATACTTGTAATTATCACCAAGGAGAAGAAGAAGAGGTAGATCAGTTCAAATATCATCATGTCCACCAAATATAGTCACTTCTATTCCTCCTCTAGGTATAACACTTATTTCACTAAATTTGGACATATTCCAGTGAACCGAGACTCCAGTATTACAAGTATTGGAAGAAATCCATCTCCATTTTTGCGTATATTGGATTCCATTTTTGGCTATACTAGATTCCATTAGTAGCAATATTGGATTCCATTAGTAGCAATATTAGATTCCAATATTAGCATTATTGGACTTATTCATGTTTAAATTTCTCTATTATTGGATTTCAATTTTGCTATTATTGGATTCCAATTTCCCTATTATTGGACTCCAATTTCTCTATTACTGGATTCCAATAATTCTATAATTGGATTCCACTTTCTCCACTTATAGAATCCATTTACTAAATATTGATTTTTGGATTTCATTTTTACTATTTTAGGATTTATATTTTGTTATTATTTGATTTCCCCACATAAGCCTTATGGCCGCTAACTTACATAATCCAAGTGGTTGCTAACTTACATAAGCCAAACAACCACCAACTTACATTAGCCAAGCGGTTTCCAACTTACATAAGCCAAGTAGCCACTAACTTCAAGATAGTGTGTAAGTGATTGTTGTCATTTATGCTGAATATCAATCTTAATATCATCATACATGTATGACTATTTATGCATACCTTATTCAAATCAAAAAACGTTGACATTGAAAATCCTATCCATGAACATCCTTGAATGGTGTTAAATTTGACATCTATTTAGACATTTTTCATAATTATAGACGTAACATACTTTCAAATATTTTATAGAATAGGCATGTGTGACTCACATGTTTAAAAGGTGACCGCTAATTTTTATATACATTTATAATAAAAATTTATTCGTATATATAGTTAAAAAAATATGGAATTGTCATTTATAAATTTTGTAAGTAGTGTATAAGTGCAAGTGATCACACTTACAAGTGTAATTGGTCGCACGTATAAGTGCGAGCCTCGGGTCACACTTTTAAATTCAAGCACTCACACTTTTAAGTGTGAGTCTCAACTCGCACTTCTAAGTGCTAGTCTCAACTCGCACTTCTAAGTGCCAGTATCAAATCACACTTTTAAGTGCAAGTCTTCATTTGCACAACTAAGTGTGAGTATTGATTCATACAACTAAGTGTGATAACTTACCTGTCAAACAATTTTTGGGTAACGGTAATTTTTCAACACTACCCTTCAAAAATACAAAACAATGTTTATTTATACCAATTATTTTGTATAAATTTCATTATTTTTAATATATATTGATGTACTTTTTTATAATTTTTATATAAATATATATTAATAATTGACTACTAAATATTAAATATGCAATTCACGTGTGACGTTTATTATAAATATTTACAAGTATTTTATGGATACAATCAACAAAAACGTCTAAATGGATGTCAAGAGTTGCACATCGAAGTGCAAGCACAAGAATTAAGGGCTTTATTTCACCCGAATTATATAATGGATTTTATTTACAGTACACAAATTATAATATTAAATTCTTACATTAATTCTTTACAATACTAAATGCATTATTAATAATGATAACCATTTTGTAAGGAAAAATGCTAATTAATGTTGCAGTTACCTCAACATTAATTATCCATTAATTCGAGCTATGTAAAATTTACCATTTAAAAGTACATGTGCCATTCAAAATATGTGTGCATTTTGGAGCATGTAACTATTGTTTTTGTCATTAATTAGCCATTTAATGAAAAGCAATGTAAAATCATACGCATGCCCTCTTAAATTTACGTGCCAATGAAATTGGTGGTTGGATTTGTCAGTTACATATCACTATAAGTAGATAGTTTTTGAGTTTATATTTTTAACATTTTCCTTTCTATTCTCTCCGTCAACACGTAAACTTATTCATCAATATAAAAATATCACCACAAAAAGCATCAAAAATTTTGTGCTTGAGTTCTAGAAATATTTTTATTTCCTCTCCATGCTAAAAATTGGTATGCATTCTCACCTTTAGTCCCTCCAAAATTACGAAAATTCTGTTATTGTAAAATTTTCCATAGTTGATTAGGGCTTATATCCATGTAGGGATTTTGTAGATAATTAAACAGAAGCAAGTTTGTTATTCAATATTTTGTAGAAGATAGTTTGTTTATCAAATAAATAATTTATTAATATAGTAAACATTTGTTAGAGCAGTGAAAGAGGATGGAATGGAGAACATCTTGATAGAGAAATGGTGTAGATTAATATGTAATAACATGAGAGGAATATTTAAAGAATTTTAAAAAACCTGTAACACCTACCAAAAAATCATTTTGTTGTGTCTTGAAAAATAATATTGGTGGTATGGAAGGTGGCTCTATTTGCATAGTAAAAAAGTGAATATCAGAATCAATTTATGGTCATGGTGGTGCACAAGAATAGAAGAGTAGATGTATTTTATAAAATTGATATTATCTTGCCTTCCTTATTGTTGGCCCCAAATTGTCCTCTGATGTAAATACTTAGAAAAATTCAATGGCTACGACATCATTGAAATTTTCAATGAAAATATTTTAGAATATGTTCATGTTAAGAATGAGTTTCCATTCAATGTGTTGGCATTGGATTCCAGTGACCTATTTACGAAAAAAAATATGGTAATGTAAGAGTAGGAGAACCAAACAGATTTTGGAGAACAAAAGAATGAATAAATATTTGTGAAAGGATAATTCGAGGAACAAGGAAAATATAAGATGATGCTACTATGGAAGTAGTAGCTATCCTCAAAACATTTCACAAAATGTAAATTTTTTCTGTTTGGGTCGTGGCTATGTGGATTTTTATCTTTTTTTTGCCTATGAGATTTCTCTCTTCTATGCTTCAATGTTATATTACCCCTTAAGGAAATTTTTGTAAAAGGATGCGGGTCCTTTCAAAATCCCCATATTCACCCTTATACAAAAAAATGGACATAGTTTTTGTACATCGAAATATTTTTTTGTGGCATAACCTAGTAGACTCTATGATGACAATATCTTAATTTATTTTGTTAATTCCTATCAATCAATAATATCCAATTACTATGGTGTTGCATAAGCTAGTGGATGCTAAGCTAAAAATAATATTCTTTGACTTGTTAAATGCTAGAGATCCATAAGGTCAAAATATTATTCTATGGAAGTATTAGGTTACCTTAGCGGGCGCTAAGCTCAAAACATCTTACTTCAAATTTCTCCTCAATCCACAAATCAAAAAAAAAAATTCTATAAATTTTCAACTTTCTAATGTTTATAATTTATTTAAATAAATTTTTAAACTACAAAACTTATTTATATTTTTTTTGTATTTTCTAGTTAGTATTCATTTTACAAATATGAGGCCTTGTTACAACATTTATTTATTCTATTTAATAAAAATCAAAATTCTAAGAAAAAAATCACACTACTGGCACATCTAGCACAATCACACAACTAGCACATCTCTCATCCATGAGGCATGAACTTGCTACTTTGTCTTGTTTAATTTAAAATGTCATTAAAAAAATTACTATTAACAAGTTTTATTAAATATACGTGAACATAATGATTGGCTACTTTATATAGGGATTAAGACACCCAAAAACTTACAATAGAATGCATCCTGAGCATCACCAAGAGTGAACAAAAATTAAATAGGACAAAAAGAGAAAAAAAAACTTATCCCAAACAACATTCCAACAGATAAATACAAGGAAAAATCACAAAACATTGACGAGAAAACATCCCAAATGATACAGTCTACAAATAGTCAAACAAAATCTCCAAGAGCCAACATACTAGTTAGTCTTCGAAAGTTTTTACTCCTCTAGTTGACACTGCCTATCCTTTCATATGATCATCTTGCTCACTCATGATAAGGATTTTGTCTTCAACCTTCTCTTCATCCTTAGAACTACTGAAGTGGAGATTATACCTACGACCTTTGTGTTCCTGCTCCAGCTTGACCACGTGCCCATGTTACTCCAAAACCAAATTTTTGATCTCTACCATATCAGCCCTGATAGAGTTTTGGGTGATGAAAATTTTCTTAGAGGCATCGATTCAATGTATGACATTGTTTCCCATATCCGTTCCAACTTCACATAAGGCCTCCATATCCATTTCTACTTGACTCACCCTGAGAGAAATTTTATCAAAAGCCACATTCCAACCTAGCTCCACTCTCTCTTTCCCTTTAGATGACTCCTCTTTTATATCAATCAAAGAACCTACAACCCTAGTACCAATATTTCCCTATTCCCGAGGTTCCTTACTCTTCTTTCTCCTCAGTTTGTTCATATGGTCCACAAGAGTACAATTTTCATTTGAATCCATAGATTCGAGCTCTGATTCCTTTGTCACCATCAATTTACCATTCTTAAAAATTAAAAGAATTAGTTCATGGTGTATTGGGGTAGCAATCTTTCCCTATTGAAAATCATGCAACGATGCAGAGAGAGACATAAACAAGAAAAAGGGAATGCTCATAACAATATTATGCCTAAACATATTAAACAAAGTAAGATGGTGAGTAAATATATTTCTATAATTCACTTCAAGAGAAATGTACCTCATAAGGTGGAAGCAGACCGTATTCCAAATATCAGGGATGTAGCATCTAGATATACCATCTACCAGCAGGTAAACCATTTCTTTACCGTGGAAGAAATTCTCAAGTTTGTGCTTGCATATGGTGGAATATTTGAATATCTTTAAGCCCTCTTTTTATATTCTAGTCACTTGTACTATTGAATCCTATGAAACTTGAATTTCCATGCCACCAATCACCATACTTCCATTATTCCATGCCCGACCAAACTCCAACGTAAGATAAGGATCATACCCTGTGATTTTTGAGATGAAATTCCTAAACCCCCCAATTTTTAGAATGCACAAGGAGGGGTTGTCCATAAGGCACCATATCTCATGGGATTAGTTCTTGAATGAAAACCTCCCATAGTTTTAATCGACTAAGATTATAAATGGAAGAAACAATGGCCAAAATGAATCGTAAGAGAAACATTAATACAAATCCCACCATATATACTACACATGCGAAGGGTTATGCTAGCCATAAGTACAAGGATGATATCCCAATAAAGGAAAACAACCACTGAAAAATCAATAATTAATGTTCTTATTGAGATTAATAACATTGGTGATATCATCTCCCCTCTCACACACTTTAAAATTACTACCTTTAGCCCCTAATTTGGCAAGATAATGCGCACATTTATTACCATTTCTAGGGGTATGAATAATTAAATTTATCAAACTCTTTAGAAAATTTTATTTAGTATCTTTAAGGATATTTCCTATGGTCAAATTATTAATTGTATCCTTTCTCACATTACAAAAGCTTAATTTGTTTTTCTATAACTAACCAAAAAAACATGTTGACATTGGTGAGTAAATCCTTAGTCAAAAATTTCCTCTACAAATCCTTATCAAGACAACATATGTTCGGACAATGAATATGTTTGCTCCAAGAAATGATATTTCAGGTGTTGTACTTGAGCATTATAATCATTGATCTCCATAAACGTATGTAGGAAAAGCATTTATGTGAAATCAATTGATCTAGGACATTTAAAATACATCATATTATTTTAGAAACATGTTCAATATTTTTCATTCAAACAACAACATATTATAAGTACAACATAAAAGGTATTTTGTAGTAAGTAAAAAATATTTCAAATAAATACAATTTTCATCCTCTAATATTTATAATTCAATTCTAGTTAAGGTAGGCAATCTTCATGTTGTTGACCTCGGGGAGTAAATCCTTAGTCCAATTTTTCCTCAAGAAATGCTTTGTAAGACAAAATATTTTTTGAAAATGAATATGTTTGGTCCAATAAAACTGATATGTCACATGTTATACTTAAGCATTGTAGTCATTGATCTCCATCAATGCATGTAAGAAAATCATTTTTGTGAAAACAATTGATCTAGGATGTTTAAAAGACATCATACTATTTTAGAAACATGTTTAATATTTTTTCTTTCAAAAAACAACATAAAAGGAATTTTGTAGTAATTAAAAAAAACAATCCTTCCATTAAGAAGAACTTTTAACATCCACGACGCTAGTTGCACTTCTGTTTGAGTAGTAACAAATTTAAAAAATAGGTTACAAATTTCACTTCAATCCTAAACTACTATACCTTTTTTTGTTATATCAATTCAATCCTCTAACTAGGGGGAAGTTCATTACGAGATTAACACTGGAGATAATAATGTAAACTAAACTCAATATGTCTTTCTTTAGCTTGTTAAATGATAGTGACTCTTTAGCTCGAAATATTATATTCTTCAAATACATTCGACCACTAAGCTCAAACTAGGTTGATTTAATTTGTTAAATCTCAGTGACCACTAAAATAAAAATAATATATCACTTTATTTTTTTGAAACCTTGAGACTGCAAAGATCCAAATATTATGTTGTGTCACAAGATAGCAGATGCTAAGCTCAAAATATCATTCAGTAACTTGTTAAATGAAAGTGACCACTATGCCCGAAGTAATATAAACAACCAACTGCCAACTGTACCTACAATAAAACAATATTTATTCAAGTTAATATATATACCCACACCAGTCTGAAGTCACGTAAGGGTTCAATATAAGAATAAATTTAACATCCACGAGGATAGTTAAAAGATGAAAAATCATATTATTCTTGTCATGTAATTGTAATTATACCTATAATTGTGAATGCAATTGTACCTATAAGAGAACACAAAACCAATAAGCATATTATTCTTGCCACGTAAATGTAATTGTATCTACATTTAAATTTATCTTGGTTTGAACTAAACACACCGCTCGCCATTGAAAAATTAGATGCCAGGATAGAGAGGACTCATGGGGATGTATTTTTTTTCGATACAACACCGTCCCCATCTCATTCTAGTAAAATAGAGTTTTGTGAAATAACCTCACCAATATCACAAACAAATTCCCATCACAATGCTACTTGTGCTCCTTGTAACATCTCTTTGCTTACCCACTTCATTTCGACATGTAGAATAAACAACCTTGGAGAACCTAAATGTAAAAAATAGATGTGTTAATAAAGAAATTCTAATAAGATATTGCTTTATGATTTGTTGTCTGATAATCTATACAATATGAAACCATGTCTAACAATGTTAGTTATTTCACCTTACTTCATTTTGTTTGTAGATTATTCCTTTATAATATATATTAACTAAATACATCTAATATTTCTAACATTCAAACCTTCAACCTCCACTAAATGCATTAATTGCAAGAAAATTAAATAATTAATGTTGTGGTTAGCTGAACATTAACTAACATTACAATAAAAGTTGTTAGGTTATGTTAAGGTATAACCTCTTTTGGTGGTGGAAATATGATATGACATTTGTGGGTTTTAGGGCATTTATGGCATTCATAGATTGTGTTCATGTGATGGGCAGGACCAATTAATGATTATTACTAATTAGGCAAAATTTAAATTAGAAGGCTTGGAGACACGTGTTGAAGATTGGAATGAAGGTGCTCAACATCTCTATTTAGGCATCGTCTATATCAGGCCTTTGGTAATCATTATCACAATAGCCCTGTTCACTATGGGTGGCACAATTAAACGCATTAAGACTTGTTCCTGTGAAGAGGTCAAGGATGACCTAGTAATATGGAATATTTTTCATGATGGTGGTGTTACGTCATTTATGGAAATACTGTTTGGTCACTTTGTTTGAGTGGCCAACAATGTGTTAATAACTTGGAAGAAAGAAAGAGTCAAAGTGGGTAAGATGAATTTTTTTATTTCGACAGAGTCCATTTCGGTTGCGATGGGGCTCCCTGTGGAGGGAGAAATTTATTTTAAATGCTCACTTAAGGAGGAGATGGATGATTTCATGTATCCCGGTGAAAATACAATAACGTATCACTCAGACTATGAATGAAACTCACTTCCACAACCTTAGGATAGGGTTGCTGAGCAATTAAAGAGGTACTTCACATTGCAGCGAAGCTAAAAAGTGATCTATGGACCTCAATTTTTTATTATTGTGCATCTTTGACATGATCATAAGGTAAAATTTGTATATTTTTTGTTTCAATCGCTTGAGAGGTCCCTTAAACTAGCTAGAGAAGATGAAGGTACTTTTCTACACTAAGGCCTTTTGTATTTACTCTTTAAAATGAAAGCTCACTAAAAATAAATATCATGCTTCCCTTCTAAGCTAGGAAAGTAGTGTCATGTCCCCCTCCTCTTCTATAACCAGCTCCCTCTTTCCATCACCATTGCCGCCGCCTTCATCTCCCTTCTGAATCTGATTCAGACATCATGATCATCAACCAAAGTTGTCATGTGGTCTCCCTCATCTTCTCTAGAGGCTCGTAACCTTTCAGACACCTCGGAGAACTCTCCTAAGGTATTTGATTCATTTTTGGACACGACATCTACTTCCTCTCCACATCTTGTCTATGCTTTTCTGGCTTCTCCTCTCGTCTCCACAAACATTATAATGACTACAAACAATTCAACTCACCTGATCATGGAAGCATGTGCGGTTTCCCTACTATTTTTTTGCATGGAATTTAGCATGGAATTGGAAATTCTAGATGTGTTGCAAGATCTCTCCTTTGTTTAACCTAAATCTCCTCTGTTAGAGAAAATGGGATCCCCCACTACAGCTTCAAAACACAAGAAACATTTAGAGAAGATCTCTCCCAATGTGCACGAGGCCATTGAAAATTATGTTACACTCAATATTTGCTATCAAGAAATGGAAAAGTCATATGGACATGACGTGGATGAAAATCAATGAAGACTTATTGGAACATATTAAGTTAGTACACGTGCTAGTTTAAGGAAGCCCTACTGTTAATGCTAAGGATGAAGAAACCACTCTGCTTAATATCCATAAAATGTAGTTTAGCTTTGTTCGGTTTGGGAAATTTTGGTTTTTGTTTTTTTTTTGTATACGAGACTGTTCTCTTCTTATTTCACTGTAATATCTAGATGTGAGGGATTTTTTGTCCAAGTACTTGGTTCATTTGGGAAAACCCAGTTTTACTCTAATTCCAAATAGTTTTATGTTTTGGCATATCGTAGTCGTGGCTAAGCTCCTAATTTCTTAATGAATTTTATTACATCCTCAGGATCACTATGCTCCAAATTTTATGTCTTGGTATAACTTAGCAGCTTCTTAGATCACATTATCCTACTTTCTTTTGATAAACCTGACAACCACCAAGTTCCAAAAATTTATGTTGTGGCATAACATACCATTGTCTAATATCAAAATATAATTATCTTACTATTTAGGTGCTAGCAAAAACTAAATTCAGAATATTATATTGTGGGTTTAGCACTAGAAAAGTTATGAATATCTACCTCTAATTTTTTAGATGCTGTAAAATATCTTAATTATGAATTATTAAACCCTAGTGATGAAATCACCAAATAATATGTTGTGGAAAAACCTAGCGGCCATGAAGATCAAAATAATATATTGTTTAAGTACCAAATGACCATTAAGCTCAAACTATGTTGATTCAAATTTGCTAAATCCTAGTCACCATTAAGATCCAAATATTATGTTGTGTCATAATTTAGTGGACACTATGCTCAAAATATTATTCAGTAACATGTTAACTGATAGTAACCATTATGCTCAAAATAATATATTATGGAAGTACCTAGTCTTCGCTTAGTTCAAAATATGTTAATTTAATATATTTAATCCTATCGACCATAACTTCCATATATTAGGTCATTTTTAAAACTAGCGCTAACTAAGTTCAAAATATCTTACTGTAATTTGTTAACTGCTGTAAAATATCCTAACTATGAATTATTGAACCCTAGAAAATTCAATCTCCAAATAATATGTTTTGGCATAGGCTACCGACTGCTAAGCTCAAAGTATATGAAACCATCGATAGTCTCTAAATATTATGTGGTGGCATAACCTAGTGAGCGCTAAGCTCAAAATATATTAATTCCAAATCTTAAATGCATACAAGAAATTCAACTAATTTATATTGGTCTTGATTGCTATAAAAATCTCCGAAGTCAATATCTTTCTTTTGTTTGTTAAATACTATTGATTTTTCAGCTCAAAATATTATATTCTTAAGTTCTTACTTTATTTTGTTGAAACCTAGAGACTGCTAAGATCCTAATATTATGTTGTGGCATAACCTAGTGGCCGCTAAGTTGAAAATAATTTAATTTAATTTATCAAATCCTAACCACCGATAGGATACAAAGATTGTGTGGTGGCATAAACTAGCATTCGCTACGCTTGAAATATCTTAATTTGAAATATTAGAATCATACAATAAAGTCAACTAATTTATACAAATCTTGACATCTATACATTTCTACAAAGTTAAAGTGGTTAATTAATTTAGAGGGAGATAAGCTAAAAATAACTTACTTTAAATTTTCAAAATGTAGCGACTTATAAGATTTTAATAAAAATTGTTAGACTATTATGAGGGGTAACCTTTTTTAGCGGTGACAAGAGGATATGGCATCTGTAACTTTAATGGTCATTTATGACATCAATAGATTGCATTCACATGATAGAAAGAATCGATTAAGGGTTATATGCATGCGATATGTAATATGGCATTGGGCATTGTTATCCATATTTTACCCATGAGCTAAATATTGGATCGAAACATGACCCCGCATGGAAGGAACCTGAGAAAACTCATTTAAATCCTACAAATTGGCTAAAGGAAGATTCAGCAATGGATTGGCGGAGGCCAAGAGAGATCAAAGAACCCGGTACAAAGGAAAACAACTCTGTCGAGCCATTTCTACATCTTGAATCCATTCTTTAAGTCTAGGCAAGGCAAAACTATGAAATTAAAGGGTTAGACAATGAGGATCAATGCTACAAGGAGCCAGGAGCAAGAAGGAGGAAGAACAAAAAAATTCAAAGTCCCCGGGATTGAAATGATTTAGGAAAAGTGAAAAAATTGACTAAGTATGGAGGAGGCAGTGGAAGAGGCCACGTGTCCCAACGACACTTCTCTAAAAGTGGATCCAAAAAAGGGGAGCTCAAACTTGCGCTAGCCCTCCATGTGACAAACAATCAAAAAGAGTCAAGGAGTGGGAAAAAAAGGTCTAAAATTGGCTAAGTATAAAAGTGTAAGTGGATGCTACCAAGTGTCATCCTGGCACATTTCCAAGAGTTGGTCCAAAGGTGGAGACCCAAATGAGCGTGAGGCCGCCATATAGCCCAAAGTATAAAAATTAAGAGAGACTGTTGAAAAGTATACAAAGCAGTGGAGGCCGACAAGTGTCAACTCAATGCTTCTCCAGAGGAAACTTTGGGTCAGATTTGCAAGCAAGCACCAGAGTGACACGTGTCCCATGGGAAAGCAGGGAGTTGGGGAAAAGGGTAGTTTATTACCTTTTACCCCAAAGGGGTAAAATTTATAAAAGGACCCATGACTCCACCCAAGGGAAAAAGTCAACATATAGACGTGAGTTAAAGCCAAAGTGGGGCGTCGGGGAGAAAAATGAATTTTTTTCCTTTCGTTCAAAAGGCATAAAGGTAAAAATGGAAGCACATTTTCCAGCCAATCAAAAGGAGCCACGTGTCCATGCGGAGTTTCGGGGCTGCGGGATTTTTTAAGTTTTTGCATTTTTTCACAAAAGAGGCAAAAGTAAATTGCACACCCATGGACCTAATTTTTGCTCCAATCTGACTGCCACGTGTCCCAATCCAAAATGGGGCCCATTTTCCAAATCGTTTTCCTGCCTAGTTGTACGGAATCGATTCAAACTTCGAAGGGGCATATCTTTTGACTCAGGACTCGAGAGATTGCAAATCTGATATAATTGGAAAGATCTCGACCTCCTCTACACCATGGGAGATTGAAACTTTAATTTTGAGGAGGTTAGTTGATATAAAATTGTGTGTTTTACTTTTTCCAATTTTAAAAAATTTCAAGGATCTTCAATTTTAATCAACTTAAAAGGATTGTATACTTCCAAAAACTGATCAAAATATGATTTAAGAAAAAATTGAAATTAAGTTTGCAACGTTACTCAAAATTTCACTGTTTGATCAAAGCCCAAAAATTCATTGTTTCAGATTTAATTGATTTTTACAATTTTATCAATTCTGATTATAGTTGCATCCACATTCATTTTTGGAATTTAAATTACTTGCAAATATCAGAAACTGAAAATAAAAATATGAAAGAAACACCAGATTGTTTACGGGGTTCGGAATTCCTACGTCCCCAGGTTCGTGATGAACTGATCCATTAATAATGTTAAATATGTAAATACAATAACCTTTACATTAACCAATAATGAATAAAAAAATTTCAAAAATATGTTTTAGACCTTTGAAGTATGTTAATGGAGCTCAGCCTAATCCTTCACCTTCCTAATCCACTTGCAACGGTGTCTCCCTTTGGTTCTACACCTTCATGTGACTTTAGTAGAAAATAAATCTATCACAAATATCTCCAAATCAGATAAATTATCACACCATCATGATTGTCTCAAAAATTTGAGCAACTTTTTATATATAACTCGAGATCTGGAAGTGAGTAGAAGTGCCCCAAACTTGTACTTTTCCACAAGTATTCCTCCTTATTCTGCCTATGACATAGACCTGGCACTTGTTTTGTACAAATACAAACTGAGTTCAATTGGTATTGTACCAAGCTCCAAGAGGGTGAAGTGGGTTAGTAAGGTTGCTTATCCATTTTTACCATGAGGTTAGGGGTTTAAATCCCTCCTCCTTCTTTTATGCCACCTCCTTTTGTTTATAATACCATTTGGGAATCAAATGCTAACATGGTGGGGCTTGAGGTTTTAAATAGGTAAGGCGATTTAGAATTTGAGAGGCTAATGAGCACTAGTTTGAATGTCGTGGGTTTAGTGCCATGGGTAAAAGCCATGGGTTTAGTGGATGTGATATTTGACCCAAGTTTGGTGCATTGATAATCATGGACGTGGCATGTAGGATATGCTGTGTGGAGTTTGGAGGGGTAAGGATTTGCATTAATGTTTAGACATTAATATGTGATAAATATTATCCTTAGGACAAATGTGTGGTGTGTTTGAATAAATGTCAAATAATTGTGCCAAGTAATATGAAATTCAACCCAAATGAAATAAGACACATAATTAAATATGGAACACCTATAAAGTCGAACCTGGCAAGTAGGAACCACTTGTCGACTCGTGGTAGGCTAATTGAACACGTGGTGGTTTGAGGACCCACCACATCAGTGATAATATAATCACCCTCACGGCAGTCAGGATCCCCTCCATAACAAAATTTGAACCTTTGTGTTCTGCCAAGCTATACCATTTACGACTGTCGAAGACCGGTGGTGAAAACCTCAAACGAACCTCCAATTTTTACAATTTCTCTTTTTGCCACGTGTCACGGAGTGCTATTAGTCCATTATTGACCCATGTTGACCAGAGTTGACTTTCCTCATTGACTGAAACTTTGACCAGAACATAACTTGAGCTCAGAGTGTCCATGTTTTTCACGTTCTTATAGTCATCCAAAAATCTCTCTAAAGGATCTACTTTATTAACATGGTTTAGGGAAGTTTAGATGAACTTTTGACACTGAAAAATATCCCCTGATCACTTCTCCCTACTAAGAAGGCTGTTTTGTCCACAAAAAGTTGTGTATCAATCCAAAAAACATGCTATCTCTTCCTGCATTGCAAAATACACATACAATAACCTAAAATAACATTATAGGTTAATATAAATGTAAATAATTGATTAGCTAGTCACATAACCGATCAGATAATAACACCTAATTAAGCTAGTGTTCAACTGAAACGCTGCAACCCTGTTAACTCTACACACAACTATGAACTGTCATAACCAACTGTAATGACCATCACAGATAATTGATGAGATAATGACACCCATTCTAATATGGAAATCTAGTGTTCAACTGTCACTTTGTGATATGGTCGATTACTTAAAATTACAATTCCATAACACATATCAGTATACTAGACATCTAAACTGCCCACAATTAGGCTAGTGTCCACTGTCCATCTGAAACTATAATAACTACAAGTATTCACTATTCTAGAATAAAATAAACTATCAACACCCAAAAATAACTATAGTCAACAACTGAATCCACATGAATCTGCCAAAAACATTGTATCGCTATCACAAATAATAAGTCAGATAATAACAACCATCTATAACGGAAGCTAGTGTTTAACTGACACTTTATGATTATGTTGATAACAACCGTAAAAATATTCACTATCTAGAATCATTAAACCATCAATGCCCAAAATGGCTATAGTCAAAATTTGAATCAACATGAATATGTAAATATTCGATCCATACACTTAACTGTAAAGGGATAGATTATAAATTGTATGCTTACCCAAATTGGTTAACTTCCATAATCTAAAAAATGATCACCCGGTGCCTTTGCAAACCAATTTTTTAGTGTAATAAATTTACATCCTAATTGTAACCACATTTGATAGTTACAAAAATCAAATTTTCCCAAAACAAGGGTCTTTTAAATTAGTGCAAAAAACACATGTGGATACAAGAAGTTTGTCTATTTATTACAATATGAAACAAGTGCCCGAATGGGTCTTATAAGAATCCATAATATTTACATAAATGACAACACTATCAAACTACAAGTTTCAAAATCGACATTCTAATGATGCACATATCCTTGCATACTGTTGTGAGAAATGGAATAACCAGCAAAAATGTGAGAAGATGAATATGAGTATGATGAACCTATCACTCAAATATTGTCTATAGTTACTTCCAAATTATTCCAAATTTGAACATAAACATAGGATCAAAATCCCTAAAATATAGCTTGGAAAATGTTTGCATACTATCACCAGTTACTGCAATGTAAACATAAAGTTGAGGAATGTTTTTACCCATCCAATTACTTAGATTTATCTATTTATGTGTTTTTACTTCCCCAGTACCATAGAATGAGCATTCACATGAGTTAGATTAACAAATTTTGGTTTGACATTATTTTCCTTTTTAACAACTTTCCAATGTTGCACTGAAGGAACATACCAACACATTTTAACATCATGACCATTCCTTTTACAATGGGAACAAAAATTTAACTTCCCTATTTCTAGGAGTCTTACCCATTTTTCCATCTCCTTGAAGCTCTGTCTAGGAAAATTATTCCTCTGTTTTGGAGAGGTAACCTTTTTGCCATTTCTCTCCTTACCAGAGTGAGATATTGGTCTTTAACACATGCCTTATCATTCACAAAAGGCATTAACTTCTTTATCATTATTTTTCCTCTTCCAACAATATGCTGCAAAATGATTAGTACCTTCACAAAATGTGTAAGGAAACATATACTTCTTTCTACCAAATTTGTATAGTTCAAACTGAAATAGAAGTTTTAGAAGTTTTAGGATTTAATTTCCCCTTAGTGCTATTTTTAGTGTAAGTTGGAGGAGGTGGAATTTTATTACCTCGTTTACTTGCATTCTTACACCTTTCATTTTTCCTCTTAATGGTGGAATCCTGCATTTCTAGAGGTGTAGATCCTTGGTTGTCAGAAGCTTTTCTTCCTTCAACAACTTTGGAACTTTCTCCAATTTCCATTTTCCCACTAGAATAACCCAAACCTGCAAATCAAGGTTAATCCTCTACCTGTATTAGGTTGGCATCACCTTGTCCATTTTTACCAAGACATTTTCTATTAAATCCCATCTTAAGCATTAATTTAGACCCAAATCCCTTAGTATTTTTTTCAAATCGACCCAACAGGAATATCTGAAACTAAATGAGAGGAACTTTTTTCATGTGAACAAATTACATAGTGGATTTTTCTGTCATAGTACTTGCACCTTCTTTGGAGGGTAGTTTCCTTCTTGTGTTCACCTTGTTGTAACTTTGTCCAAGAGGGCATCCTTGGTCCGTATTTCTTCCTACAACTCTTTAACAAAAACCCATCAACTTCTTGGCTCTATACAAGCATTTCGTTGACATATTCCTCTTTCTTGGTTATAGAGGATTGTGGCTTATATTTTAACCACACTATTTCCTCTTCCAAGGAATAGAAATTATCTCTTATGAAAGATTTTTCTTCCTATGGATTTCGTAGTTTATGGCTTCAAGCTCATCTAGTTGCTCATGTTTGGATGACCTACCCATGATTTCCTATTCTTGCAAACACAAACTTGTACTTCCAAAATTGTACATTGCAAAAGAAGATTAACAAGCCCAAAAATTTCTGGCACACTAAAAACTGAAATCAATACTGAAACTGAAGCCAAACTTTCAAACACAATTAGAAGCTAATCCAGCAATGTAACTGCTCTGATACCAAAACTTGATCTAAAAATGGGAGTTTTATTTTTTCCAATTTTAAAATGTTTTCAAGGATTGTTAATTTTTAATCAACTTAAAGTCCCTTATACTCCAAATTATTGATTAAAAAATCTGATTTAGGATTGAATTCAAATTGAAAATTTAAGTTTACAATTTTACTCAAAATTTCACTTGTTTGGATTGAATCCCCAAAAGTCATTGTTTCTTGATTTTAATTGATTTCCCAAAGTTTATCAATTACTGATTACCAGTTGCATCCATATTCATATTCATGAAATTTAAATTTATTGAAAATATTCAGAAATTGAATAAATAAAAATAAGAAAGACAACACCAGATTGTTTACGGGGTTCGGAATTCCTACATCCTCAGGTTCGTGGTGAACCAATCCTTTAAGAATGTTAAAAAATGTAAATACAATAACCTTTACATTAACCAATAATGAATCAAAAAACTACAAAAATGTGTTTCAGACCTTCAAATGAACGTTAATGGAGCTCAACCTCTGTCCTTCACCTTCGTTATCCACTTGCAGCAGTGTCTCCCTTTGGTTTTACACCTTCATGTGACTTTAGTAGCAAATAAATTTATCAAAAAATCTCCAAATTGGATAAATTATCACACCATCATGATTTTCTCAAAAATCTAAACAAACTTTCATAGATAACTTGAGATCTGGAAGTGAGTAGAAGTTCCTCAAAACTGGTACTTTTTCCAAAATTTCATCCTTTTCTCCCTATGACACAGACCTGAGCACTTGTTTTGTACAAATTACAAACTGAGCTCAATTTATATTGTTTGGACCACTTCCAAGAGGGTGGTAGGTTGGTAAGGCCACTTATAATTGATTTAGATGAGGTTACCTGGGTTCAAATCCCTCCTCCTCCTATGTCGCCTCACTTTTGTTTTAATACCATTTGTCAATCAATGCTAACATTTGGTGCTTGAGGAGGTATGTTGGTAATTAAGGTAAGGAGCATTGTGCATAATTTATAGTGGCTTAATGATCCATTTTGAATGTCATGGGTTTAGTGGATGTGATATTTGACCCAAGTTTGGTGAATTGATAATCATGGACATGTGACATGTAGGATATACCGCGTAGAGTTTGGAGGGATAAGGGTTTGCATTAATGTTTGGAGATTAATATGTGATAAATATTATACTTAAGACAAATGCATGTGGGGGTTTGAATAAATGTCAAATAATGTGCCAAATAATATGCAAAGTTGACCCATATGAAATTTGATGCATAATGAAATATGGATAAATATAGACCACCTGTCAACCCTGGCAAGTAGGAAACACTTGTCAATCTCGATGGTGACTAATTGAACATGTGGTGGTTTGAGGACCCACCATGTCGGCGATAATATAATCGTCCTCACGGTGGTCGAGCTCCCCTTTGTAGATAAAGTTGAACCTCTTGTTCTGCCAAGCTATACCATTTATGATCATCAAGGATTGGAGGTGAAAACCTCTTTAACCATTCGATTTTGCCAACTTTTCTCCTTTTACCACTTGTCACAGTGTTATTGGTCCATTATTGACTTGTTGACCAGAGTTGACTTTACTTGTTGACTGAACTTTGACCAGACATAACTTGAGCTCAGAGTGTCCATTTTTCACGTTCTTACAGTCATCGGAAAGCTATCTGAAGGATCTACTACATTGACATGGTTGGAAATGATATAATAATCCTCACAGTGGCACAATTTTATGTGTGTCGAAGACCAGAGGTTGAAAACAACTCAAACAACCTTCTTTTTTCCCTTTTCTCCTTTTGCCACATGTTGCAGTGCTATTGGTCCATTATTGACCTATTGACCACAGTTGAGTTTCCTATTGACTGAAATTTAACTAGACATAACTTGAGCTCAAAGTGTCCATTTTTCATGTTCTTATAGTCGTCAGAAAGTTCTCTAAAGGCTCTATTGTACTAACATGGTTTAGGGAAGTTTAGGGAACATTTAACACTAAAAAAATCCCCTGATAATTAGGTGGGAGAAAAATGGAGAAACTTCTTCGAGCTTTCAATACAAGATCATTAGTATCAACAACCAGATCTGATTTGATCTATTTCCATCATTTCCTCTGTCTTTAAGGTGTCGAACCACAGATCGATGCAGTAAAGATGGATTAGGGGGGTAACTTTTAGTAGAAGCATTAACGACGGTGGTTTAGCTTCGACCTCTGTTTTCCCACTTCTCTCTCTCTCTCTCTCATTCTTCTCTCCGATCGATTCCATAAATATGGGGGGAGGATCCATTGTAAATCGTTGGATATTCTTAGTTTTGTAGGCTCCCTTCTCCTTCTAGCAAAATATTTGTGGGGTTCAGGCCTTCCATTAAAAATGTAACACGTTTATGTCGTTTGGCTATTTTGTAATGAATTGTATCAATATTTAGAGCAATAAAATATGTTTGTGATCAATCTCAAATCCTTATAATTTCTTTTGCTTCTATCTAGTCTCTCATTACACATCTGGCTATCTATGCTTGTTTACTATATACATTTTATTGGTTTGTATTAAAGGAAAACTAAGTATTCATCATTCCTTTGGTGCATCACCTGGTAGTTTAGTTATTTATCATTTCTGTAATCTTTTATCCCTGTCTCCTTGGAAAATTTTAGACTAGGTATAGATATAGATCCTCTGTAAATCCTTACGTATGCACCTGGACAGAGGAATAAGGAACCAACCTTTAAATCTGGAGAGCTTTTCCAAATTTTAAGGTCCCACAACTTAGGAAAAGTTCCATGTTATGCAATTGCACCAAATGATTCTACCTTAGAAAAGTAGATCTTTATAAATCATTTGGGGGTGCTATGATTCTACACTAATAGTTTTGGCACACCTAGTGGGACCTAGAAGTCTCCATCTTATTACAGTAGGAATTGATGTACACTTGTTGTGATTCTGGATTTTAAGAATCCTTAAAATTGTACATCTGATGACTCCAAAAGAAACAAATCTACTCATTTCAGTAGCCCAAGCTTTAGAAATTCATGATAAAAAACCTGGTCTAGAGAAAGGAAAGAAGGTATATTTGAATACTTGCATCTATCCCCTGACAGAGAAAGGAGAGGAAGAAGAGTTCAGAGGTCTCTATCTCCACTAATCAAAGCTTTATCAAAACCTCCTCCTGGCAGGCCATTCATTCAACCAAGAGGAATGCTTAGACCGATCAGAAAGGCTCAGCCAAATCCTTATGTTAACTTCAATGGCAGTAGTCCACTTGCCTTGAATGCACAAAATCTAGTTCCTATTATAGCATTAAAGAGTATCTCATATTTCATCAAGGAAAACCAAAATTCTCCTGGTGATCATGTCTAAGACATTGCAAATGTCTATATGATCCACGAGATTCATGAGATAGACATTGCAGTCAAGCTGATCACCTCTTCACTCAAAGAGAAGGCTTCAAAATGGTTCAGAAGTCTTGAGGAAGGCTCTATTCATAACTAGTTTAGAGAGAAAGATGACAATTTGTCTCTGCTGGAGAAACTAACAACTATCAAGAGAGCCCTAAATGAACAATTGATAGACTTCAACCTCAGATTCCAGTGGACCTAGGACAGGATTGCAACAGTAGTAAAACCTACAAATGAAGGTGCCTTCTTGTACTTTCTTAGGGATTTGAATTATGATATTTCTCTGATGATCTAGTCAATGGGGTCACTACATTGCCAATAGCCTATAGCCTTTCCATAGGGGCTGAGAATCATTTGTTTCAAGATGGTAAAATTTCTCCTAGGCCATCCATGCCTCTATACCCTGAGTTAGGAAACCCATATACTAGCCAAACACCTACATTAGCTCCTATACCCACCCCCAAGAGTCAAAGTTTAGCTGAAGCTTCCACTTCATCATATAACACCTCTAAAGAGATTCAAGAAGTGATGAAGCAACTACAAAACTTGGGAAATGAACTAGTGACCATCAAAAGGCAACAGGCATAGAGCTCTAGGCCATATCAGCCTCAGGCTCAATATCATGCTATACCCCAATACCAGCAGAATAGGCCACCACCTAAAACTAAAAATCAGAATCAAAATCAAGGAAAACCTCAAGCTGCTATACCTTTAAGGTATTACGATCCAAATACAACCTCAACATCGAAGGCATTGGTCCCCACACAGAACAACATGGAACAAGAATATGATTGGTGTTTTCCATGCAGTCAGCCACATAACCAATCCATGTGTTTTAATGGTGCTCTGCATCTGGATTTGATGGTGCAAACTAGTATGTTGCCACAATAACCTGGCCACAAGGGAGATCAGCAGTAAGGAGCTCAACAAAGTGAACCTCCAGGAGAGACCATGCTTGTGAATTGGTAGGTTGAAGACTTATGTGGGATGAATCAGTCTCCTACTCAAGGTGTGGCTGCCAATACACGGTCCAAAAGGAGAAGTATTGGAGAAGGCCAACCACTGAATTCAGGTGACCCTCAACCTTTCATCAATCCACAAGGCCCTGGTGTTTCAAGGACAACCCCCAATGTGAAGAACCAATCCAAGCCACCTTCCAAACTCAGTTAGGCATTAGTTGTAATAGCTCATATGCAAGAAATAAATGTGTCTGGGAAGGGTCAGTATAAAGAAAGATCATTCAATATCATTGAGCAGATGAAGAGGAAAAGTGTGAAAATTTCACTATGGGATTCATTGGCCACTCCATGGCATAGGGATCTATTGCAAACTGCCATGAAAAATTGGTCAAGCTCAAATCAACCCCCTAACCAGCAAGAGAGAGTGCTTGCCAATGTAGTTCAACCTGAGAGGAACCAAGGAGAACAACAATGTAATTATTTGAGACCTCCTTCATTCTATGTCTCATTAATTATTGGAGACAAATTAGTTCTCAATTGTATGATTGACTTTGGGGATAGTAGTTCTGTGATGCCCAAACAAATAACCGACCAGTTGGGCCTCCAATATGAGGTTATCTCTAGAGGATTAGTTCAATGAGATGGGAAAACAGTGACCACTTTGGGAATCATCAAAGATCTAAGTCTCACTCTACATGCCTACCCATATGTAACCGTCTTACAAAACATGTCCATCATAGATTTTCCACCACATTTTGCTTTGTGTCTATCTAGGGACTTCACTGCCAATATTGGAGGCTACCTATCTGCTGACTAGTCACACATGCTCTTTAGGACAAGGTATGGGGAAAAGGACACAATTAGATCTAAACCTAGTGGTGACTATCATATTGAATCCTATGTACCTAGCCCAATCAATGCTAACTACTCAACCTTTGATCAAGAAGACCTCTTAAACACTAATGAAGAAGATACCAAGTTGGGATGTATTCCTGATTTGACTCTAGATGAGTTGGCTAATAAAATACATGCTTTTGACCCCTACAAGGAGATGGAAGAATCTGATCTAGGTGTCTATTGTCTACATGAAGAGAATTATCCTCTTCCTGACCTAATCAAGCCAGAATACAAGGATGACAATGAAATATGGCAATTATTCTTTGATGGCTCAAGGAGCAGACAAGGTGCTGGAGGAGGAGCTATGATTATGCCCCCTAGAGGTATGAAATATTATGGATCCTTTAGATTCCATTTTTCTTGTTTAAATAATACAACTGAGTATGAAGCTTTAGTCCAAGGTCTTCATTTTGCAAGAAAGCTAGGAATCAAGAATTTACAAGTGTTTGGTGATAGTGAACTTGTTGCCAATCAATTCAGGGGGTTAAATGCCATAAAAAATGACCTGCTTAAGAACTATAAGAGAAGGATATGGGATCTCATGGAGGATTTCATAGCTTTCAACATTGTGTCCATACCCAGAAAAGAGAATGAAGCTGTTGATAGACTTACATCAGTTGGAGCATCATTTGATGTGGTAGAAAACATCAAAAGAGACAAAGAACATCCACATATCCATGTGGTTATGAGGCCAACAATGCCAGATAATAATACATGCTCGCAGGTGTTTGAGAATGATCAAAAAATCATTAAATTTTTACAAGAAGAAGCTGAATTCTCAGCCCATAATAAAAATAGAATAGAGCAGCAGTATGGGAACCAGATAGTACAACTACATACAAACAAGCTTCCTAAGGGTTTAGTGACACTAGAATCCATTTTCAATCCTAGTGATCAGTTCAAAAAATAAAAGGCTAACATGCAAATCAAAAGAGAGGATTTAGAGTCAATCCTTGTTGGAGAAGACAAAACACTTCAAATTGGCAAGGTGGCCACTGATCAGGAAAGGTTTGGATTCACATAACTTTTCCAAGAATTCCCTGATGTTTTTTCTTAGAGTTATGAAGACCTAAGGGGTTTCAACCCAAAACTAGCATAACACACAATTGAATTAGACCTAGCTACTTAGCCTATCAGGTAGAAGTAGAGACCAGTCAACCCACATATTGAGCCTCTGATGAAGAAGGAGATTAAAAAAATAATAGAGGAAAGTATCATATTCCCAATCAAACATTCAAGTTGTGTTGCAAATCTGGTCCCAATCAAAAAGAAAAATGGAGAAATCAGACTGTGTATGGACTTCAAGGATTTGAACAGAGCCTACCTCAAAGATCACTACCCAAGCCCTTCAATGGAACAAATCTTGCAAGTAGTGTCTGGGTCAGAAAGATTTTCTCTCTTGGATGGCTATTCAGGATACAATCAGATCATGCTGAAAGAAGATGATCAATTCCAAACTACTTTCACCACCAAATGGGGCATCTATGCATATAAAAAAATGCCATTTGGACTATTCAATGCTGGTGCTACTTTCCAAAGATCCATGGATATGGAATTCAAAGGGCTAATGAAATAGATAGTGTTGATATATCTAGATGATGTCACTATGTTCTCTGAGAATGCAACAGACCATCTTTTCCATCTAAGGCAGGTGTTTTAAATATGCAGAAGCTTTGGGGTATCTTTGAACCCCAAAAAATGCATATTCTTGGCTCATGAGGGCAAGATTTTAAGCCACATTATGTCTAAGAAGGGTTTGGAAATTGATACAGAAAGGGTTGAAGCAATAAAAGCACTACCATTGCCAAGTCACAAGAAGGCTCTTCAAAGCTTCTTAGGGAAGATCAACTTTGTTTGAAGGTTTGTGCCAAAATTTACTGCTCTGATTAAGCCAATAACACTAATGCTGAAGAAGAGATTAGAATTTAGATGGAAAACTGAAGGAAAGGCAAGATTTGAAGCTATCAAGGAGGCCATATCACAAGCCCTAACTCTTGTAAATCTAGATTTTTCCAAGGACTTCATATTGTATGCCTTTGGTGGTAATGACACTATCTCTACAATCTTGGTTTAGCAGAACAAAGAAAACTTAGAACAACCAATTTCTTTCTTTAGTCAGAGTCTAGAAGACTATGAGGTGAGGTATTCCTTCATTGAGAAACAAGTCTTGGCAGTGATTAGGGGACTGAAGAAGTTCAAGCATTTGGTGTTAAACAACAAAATCAAACTATTGGTCTCCCATGTAGGATTTAAAGAATTCCTCCTCAACAAGGACCTGAATGAGAAATGTGTAGGGTGGATTACTCGTGTCATGTAATATGACATTGATATTAAGGTCACCAAGCTGGTCTGTGAGAGGGGCTTGTGCGAGCATCTAGCCTTTGCTCTACAAGATGAAACAAACAGTGAGAAGGAGGTTGTTCTAATTCTACAAGATGATCAAGAAAAAAGAAAGAAATGATGTACCTGCTCCTTATTAGACCCAAGACATGGTGCATTTCCTTCAAACTGGCCTGTGCCCTCATGGGATGAATAAAGCAAAAATAAGGCATTTCAGGTTACATGCCATTCCATATGTTCTTATTGATGGTGTCTTGTTTAAAAGAGACATCAATGGTATTTTGTTGAGATGCATTGGGATGGATCAAGTGGAGAGAATGCTATAAGAATTTCATGTTGAAGTAGATGGAGGCCATTTTTCCCCAAGAGTGATAACACTTAAATCAAGAAAGTGGGATATTATTGGCCTAGAGTGTTTAGTGACTGTTATACATGGATTAAAATATGCAAGAATTTTGCTTTCTTCAAAGGGAAGGAGAAGCTAGCAACACTTCCACTGCACCCAATCTCATTCTACTAACCTTTCATGCAATGGGGATTGGATTTCATTGGAGTCATCAATCCAAACTCAAGCCAGGATCACAAATGGATCCTAATAGCCACAAACTATTTTACTAAATGGACCGAGGTAGTGGCACTCAAAGAGTCAAATGAGTCTAGTATCCTAGATTTCTCTGAAGGGATAGTGACAAAATTTGGAGTACCAGCCACCATCATCTCAGATAATGCATTAGCATTTATAGGTTCCAAAATTACAGGATGGGCTGTTAAGAATGGGACTTATTTAAGCACCTCGTCAAATTATTACCCTTAAGGTAATGGCCAAGACGAGTCTACAAATAAGAACCTGTTAAAAATAATTAGGAGAACTTTGGATGAGAATCAAAGGACCTGGCACAAAAAGCTCAAAATATCCTTATGGGCTGATAGAATAACACCCGAGAGATCCATGGGAAGCTCTCCATTCAAGCTTGTCTATGGGAAAGAGGTAGTGTTGCGTATATCACTTGAGTTACCAGCATTGGAGCTTGTGAGACAAATAGAAATGTATGAGTTTGGACCAATGGAGGCCAGGTACGCATAGCTGATAGAATTAGAAGAAGCCAGAGAATGCTCTCCAAGCATTGGAGAATCAGGCTTCAATCAAGAAGTGCTTTGATAAGAAAGAAAAAGCAAGGACTTTCCAGGAAGGAGACCTGGTTTTGAAGTGGGATGCAGATCGAGCAAAACTAGGGAGATATTCTAAGTTTGATACCATATGTAGTGGTTCTTATATGATAACAAGATGCAAAAGTAGTAATGCTTTCTAATTGTCTACATTGGAGGGCAAGGAGCTGCAGATCCCAGTGAACGAGATCTATCTTAAGCACTGCTACTAAAAGGGAAGTCTCACCCTATACATATTAGCTTAGTTTCTCTTTCCTCTAAGTGCTTCTGCACATTGTCTTGCTATAGCATAGATTGCTTTTACCCTAAGTGATTTTGCACGCTTTGCATGTTCCATTTGGAGCATGTATGATTTCAATTTTGTACATAATCTTGGTGCTAATTTTTTGCTCTTATGCAGCTCATTCAAAGAGATAGATGAGGCCCTGGAGTTAAAGGAATTTCCTACTCTCAGAAATATTCAATTCCATATTTTCTTATAAAATCTGAGAATGCAAGTGGCCAGGCTCGTGAACCAAAGGTAGAATTAGTGTCAGACTGTTATTTTTGACTCCATGCCCAACATATTCGACAAGGAAACTAATCTCTTCATATAGCAGGAAGATGTCCCCATGAGTCACCAAATTGTTATCCATATTTTTCCCCCGAGCTAAATATTGGATCGAAACACGACCCCACATGGAAGGAACCTAAGAAAACTCATTTAAATCCTACAAATTGGTTGTAGGAGGATTCAACAATGGATTAACAGAGGCCAAGAGAGATCAAATAACTCGGTACAAAGGAAAACAACTCTATCGGGTTGGTTCTACATCCTGAATCCATTCTCCAAGTCCAGGCAAGGAAAAACTATGAAATTACAGGGTCAGACAATGAGGATCAATGCTACAAGGAGCTAGGAGAAATAAGGAGGAAGAAAAACAAAGATTCAAATTCCCTGGGCTCAAAATGATTCAGGAAAAGGGAAAAAATTGACTAAGTATGGAGGAGGTAATGGAAGAGGCGACGTGTCCCAACAATGCTTCTCCAAAAGTGGATCCATAAGAGGGGAGCTCAAAATTGCGCCATCCCTCCACATGGAAAATAGTCAAAAAGAGTCAAGGAGTGGGTAGAAAAGGCATAAAATTGGCTAAGTATGAAAGTGTAAGCCAATGTTTCCAAGTGTCATCCTGACGTATTTCCAAGAGTTAGTCCAAAGGTGGAGACCCAAATGAGCGCGAGGCTGCCACATAGCCCAAAGTCTAAAAATTAAGAGAGACCGTTGAAAAGTCCACAAAGTAGCGGAGGCTGACAAGTGTCAACTCTATGATTTTCTAGAGGCAAATTTAGGTCGGATTTGTAAGCAAGCGCCAGAGTGACACGTGTCCTAGGGGAAAGCGGGGAATCATGGAAAAGGGTAGTTTTTTTCCTTTTTCCCTAAATGGGGTAAAATTTATAAAAGGACCTGCGAATCCACCCAAGGGAAAAAGTCAACATATAGACCCGAGTGAAAGCCAAGGTGGCGCGACGGGGAGAAAAATGAAAATTTTGCCTTTTTTTCAAAAGGTGTAAAGGTAAAAATGGAAGCACATCTCCTAGCCAATCAAAAGGAGCCACGTTTCCATGCAGAGTTTCGGGGTTGTGGGATTTTTTAAGTTTTTGCATTTTTTCGCAAATGAGGAAAAAGTAAATTGCAGACCCATGGACCCAATTTTTGCTCCAATTTGGCTGCCATGTGTCCCAATACAAAATGGGGCCCATTTTCCAAATTGTTTTCCCACCCAGTTGTAGGGAATCAATTCAAACTTTGAAGGGGCATATCTTTCAACTCAGGGCTCGAGAGATTACAAATCTGATATCGTTGGAAATATATTGAACTCGTCTATGCCATGGGAGCCTAAAAATTTAATTTTTAGGAGGTTAGGTGGGAGAAAAATGGAGAAACGTCTTCAAGCTTTCAATACAGGATCATCAGTCTCAACAACCAGATCAGATTTGATCTATTTTCATTATTTCCTCTTCCTTCAAGTTTCCAACCCAAGGATCGATGCGGTAAAGATGGATTCGGTGGAAGATTTTTATAGAAGCATTAACAAAGGTGGTTGAGCTTTGACCTACATTTTCCCACCTCTCTCTCTCTCTCCTTCTTCCCTCTGATCGATTCTATAAATATGAGGGCATGATCCATTGTAAATCATTGGATATTCTTAGTTTTACAGGCTCCCTTCTCCTTCTAGAAAAATATTTGTGGGGTTCAGGCCTTCCATTAAAACTGTAACATGTTTATGCCATTTGGCTATTTTGTAATTAATTGTATCAATCTTTGGAGCAATAAAATACGTTTGTGATCGATCTCATATCCTTCTTGTTTCTTTTTCTTCTATCTAGTCTCTCATTACATGTCTGGATATCTATGCTTGTTTAATATATACATTTTATTGGTTTGTGTCAAAAGAAAACTAAGTATTCATCATTCCTTTGGTGCATAACCTACTAGTTTAGTTATTTCTCATTTTTGTACTCTTTTATCCCTATCTCCTTGGCATGTTTTAGACTAGGTATAGATATAGATCCTTTGAAAATCCTTACGTATGCACTTGAATAGAGGAATAAGGAACTAACCTTTAAATATTAAGAGCTTTTCTAATTTTTAAGGTCCCACACCTTAGGAAAATTTCCATGTAATGCAATCACACTAGATGATTCTACCTTAGAAAAGAAGATCTTTAGAAATCATTTGAGGGTGCTGTGATTCTGCAATAATAGGAATTTAAGAGTCTTAATGGGAATAATGATATTTATGATTAGGATATATAATATATGATCTTCGGTACCATCATACTTACCTACTTTCTTGTGTTGTGCACTGGTGGCTTTATATCTGTGGCCCAGTTGGATATTTCACTACCCCTTTCCTCTTTTCATTTTTGGTCATTGTTCTTCCCGTCTCTTTGTGATGGTGACAATGGTGTTGGTGTTTTCTTAGGTAGCATGGAGTGTGGTCCTAGTAGGAAGAGGCATAAAGAAATGATATTCAAGGATGTTAGGGAATAATTTACTTCATGGATAGATGGGAAAATACGGAACGAGGTTATGTGGAATTTTCTCGAGAAGGTTTGGTCGGTCACAGAGAAATTCAAAGAAGAAGATGATGGTGATATTTTTGAGAGCATGCAGAAGCTAATGCTTGACCCAAACCAGTTTAAAGGGAAAAATAATGTTTTTGACATGGCATAAGGGTTGAGTGCGTTAAACATATTGTCTAACTCTTCAAGTCATTTTATCTTGTATAAGGAGGATGAGAAGTTGGAAGAGCATCTAGTCAGGCTTCAGTTTCATATTCATTCCCTGACATGGGGGATACAAGCAATTACGTGTGGTCTGGAGGTAGTTGTGGAAAATTAGGGTATAAAACTCCCTGTTGATGCTAAAGTGAAAAGATTGGAATGCTATGTCGATTCATCCTCCTATTATCAAAGTAAAGGGGATGCAGATGTCGAAATCATTGATGAGAAGGATTTGAGAGGCCAAACAACATAATCTTTCCTAGATGCATTTTTCTTTAGTTTTTGATTAAGGGTCAGAATGGTTGTCTATATAGAGAAGTGTATAGATATAGGAAGTATTTGTGAGTGAAGTGAATTTGATTACAAAATTTCCCCATATTTTGGCATATATTTAGTACGATAAGTTGCTTGTAATCATTATGGGAGTCCACTGCTAGAAGAATTATCATAGACTAGTTCCTCATGTAATTTTTTTTGAAGACTTATCATCGAAATGTCCTAGTTTAAAATATTAGACTCATAGAGTGAATGAAACTAATTTATATATATCTTATTTACAATACATATAATGTTTGCGATACATAAGCTAGCAAATTGAATACCCAAATACTATGTTGTGGCGTAACCTAGCAGATGCTAAGATCTTAATACCTTAATTTAGTTTTTAAATCCTAACTACTACTAGGTTCCAATGATTATGTGGTAGCATAAGCTAGTGGGAACTAAGCTCGAAATATCTTAATTTAAAATCTTAATATCATATGATAAATTCAACTAATTTAAACACATCTTGTTTGCATCTTCTTTGCAATATATATCATGTTTGTGATACATAACCAAGCGAATTGAATACCCAAATAATATGTTGTTGCATAACCTAGCTGTTGTTAAGCTCTTAATACCTTAATTTAGTTTATTAAATCCTAACCACTGCTAGATTCCAATGAGTATGTGGTAGCATAACCTAGCGGGTGTTAAGCTCAAAATATATTAATTTAAAGTATTAAAATCATACAATAAATTCAACTATTTCAAACACATCTTGTTTTCATCTTCTTTGTGATACATATCATGTTTGTGATACATAACCTAGCGAATTGAATATCTAAATAATATGTTGTGGCATAACCTAGTGGCAAATAAGCTCATAATACCTTAATTTAGTCTATTAAATCCTAACCACCTCTAGGTTTCAATGAGTATGTGGTATCATAACCTAGCGAGCGCTAAACTTGAAATATCTTAATTTAAAATATTAAAATCATATGATAAATTCAACTAATTTAAACACATCTTGTTTGCATATTCTTTGCGATACATAAGCTAGCGAATTAATTACCCAAATATTATTATGTTTTTGCATAACCTAGTGGTCGCTAAGCAGTTAAAACCAGTATTCAATAAGATTATATTATTTTAATCATACATAAAATATATTGTTAATTATATAAAAAATAGGTGGAATAAAATTGCACACTGAAACAAGGCATCACATTGAGAAATCAATTCCAAATGAGCCTGATGCAAGAACATCACTCCATACATATAAATAAGTCATGAAGACATTATTTTTGGTTTTTCAAGTGTGATAGTAGAGTCCTAGATGTCATTAGGTGTTTTAGTTTTATTTGTTGGTGTTTAGGCTTTTCAAAGATCTAAAGAGGCATTTTCCCTCCTAAATGCAAATTTGAAATTGAGGAGCCCTTTTGGCTTGATTTTGATGTTGTAGTGAATTTTTGAAGCTTGAAAACTTTATAAGAGGGTGGAATGAGGGAAAATGTGGTGTATTAGGTCCTCTCTAGGGTCATGAGTTATGAAAAGAGCTAGTCATCGCTCAATTTAAGGCATTTTAGTTAAAGATAACCTCCAAGGGTGATTGCACATCATGAATTATGTTTGTAACTGACCTAATGAGAAAGAATCTAGAGTAGTTGGTGAATATAAGAGGCATGTTGTAACTAAACTACTCATTATATCTGGATGATAATAAAAAATGTAAAAGCTTCAAGAATTATTGAAGTGAAAAACTCAGTTTGTGACTGTTTTTGCATGTAATCTTAGATGACTGTGTGTTTTGTATTCTTGTAAGATTGTAACCATTAGATATTGTATTTTTTATTTTTGAAATGGATCATGACTGATAAGAGGTTCAAATTATGTGTTTGTGAGGAATGGAGAGTTTCACTATTGGATTGAGGGACGAATGCACTTGTAACAAGGCTATATAGCCCTTTAGTAGGCCTTTTGATGGAGAGATGCACATTTAGAGGAAGGTTATGGGAGAAGATCTACATGAGAAATTGGTGCAAGTAGAATGGAGTGTGTTTTTTTATGAGTGAGAGCATACTTTACTTGAGAAAGTGAGTTGTAGGTCTTAACAAGACAGTGTTAGTTGTGACAGGTGATTTGAATCTTAATGCATGTAAGAGGATTGGAGTGAGTTAGGACTTGAACTTGAGGGTTCTGAGTAAGGAGAGGTTGATAACATTGTTAGGTCTTAAAGGGATCAACTTATAAGAGGAGATGTTAATTAGTTGATGGAGAGCTTTTGGAAAGTATAACCCCCTGCCCTGAGCATCCTTTTATAACTGTGCATAGTGTCTATAACTCCTGATTTATGAAATAATTAATACTTGCACACGAGATCTAGGAGCTTTGGAATGTAAACATGTAATGATGCATACCATATTGTTTGATGTATAAATTATGCTAATGTTTGTGTAGATATCACCTATAACCTAGTGCCTAAGTGAATCTATAGGTCAGAACTGTGAAGATACCAAATAAAGGATGGTTTTACGTGCTTTCCAAACCCTACTAGTAAGAGAATATCTTTCATATTATTGATACATTCATTCTTTCAAAATTTAGGGTTCTGAATCAAGTTTTAGTGAAATTTATGACAAAAATAGACTTCTCGGGCTCATACAAACCACCCAATTAGGGTTTTGAGAAGAGTGAATTTTATGGCCTCTAGACATTGAAGTTTACCTTGAAAGTTTGAAGATATCACCTTGAAACATTCCTTAAACATATCATGGAATGATTTTATAATTCCATCTGTTGAATTTAAAGATAAGTATGACAGTCTAGTCAAGGATTAGGTAATACAGTGTGTAGGGCTAATTAGTGAGAGAAATCAGTAAAGGGAGAGGGGGGTTCTACTTGAAGAACAGTCTTAAGATTTTGCATGTTATTAGAATGCCCAAATGGGTCATGAAAAATGTGCTTAGTTGTAGGAATGAATGAACGAGGCCAAATATACAAGAATAAAATCACCCAGACATGGCTGGTAGGAAAATAACTAGTCAAAAAGGACTTATGCTAGAAAAGTGCACTTTCTCAAGGAAGTATGATGAATGAATTTAGTACACTCCATTAATGGGTAAAAATTTACCCTAAAGGTGACTTGAGCAAGTCACGAAAGATTTTTATATCAACCCAACCATGAAGCAACCAAAGGACCCTGTTCTTGAGCATTTTGAAGGGGTAGTTTCAATGAAGGTGAGTAAATTTGAAACCTTTGACTGTGTTTGCTCATTTCATTAGTGGGGATAGCTTACTTATGGTAATGAATATATGTGTGAATGATAGAAAGGCACAAGATGGAGTAAAACCTCTGAATGCACATGTTTAGGAAGGTTCATGTCTTAAGGGATAAGTGTTAATGGAAGCCATGAAGAGTGGTTTACAAGAAAAAATAGAGTAATTGAACTCTTGTCCAGTCTAGGAGTAGAATGGAGGTGGTAAACACCTTTGAAGAAGAATATGGTGTAGGGTTTGGAGATAAGTTGAGGGGATATGCTTGAGGAGAACAAATTTCACATACTACGTGCTTTGATTCCTTAAGGCAACAAAAAGTAATCTTCATGAGAAGGTAAGAACACTTATACTCACTCTTTGAGATAATCATTTGGAAGGTTTAATAGCATTCACTCAATGCAGTTAACCAATCACTTAATGGAAAGGAGGGTTGAAAAGAGAAAAGGCTAGTTTGAGATTGATTTTAAGTTGGAAATTGGTTAGATTAGGTCATGAAGGGCAGAGTTGGGGTAGTTTATAGATAAGAGTCTCTTGAATGATTGATATTACATCGAGCTCTGCATCAGAGCCTTAAAAAATTATCATTATAATTAAACATAATTATAAGTAAGTTAATTGGTTACTTAAAACATAAAAAAAATCAATCAAAAAAATGTCTAGATAAACATATAAAATCCCAATGGGTAATGAAAACATAATAAAAAGAAGCATTAAGAAAAATGAAAAATCATAGTAGTGGAAAACAATAGAGGATTATTGGCAAGAAAATTTTTTGGGGGACAAATTTTTGGATTTCTTGCCAACGCTCTGGGAATCTAAGTCCCTCTACTTAACCGGTGCAGTTGTCGTATATGCATGCGCGAGTAAATGTGGATTTTCCTGGTGGCCTTGCGGCTAGGGATCTAATAAGGGCACTCCACTGACTCTGCGGAAAAGCTAGAAATTTCTTGCTAGAGATAAATTTGTCTGTAAAGTGAGAAATGGGAGTGAGAAAAGAGGTAGGAGAACTAATGTTGCAGGTAGAAAATCATATTCGTGCACACACTAGTTAGAAGTTTCATCACATGCACTAAATTAAGAGGAAACAACTATGTAAGTAGCAATAAGACCAAATGGATTTTGATGAGCACAGAGTATCAAGAAATCCCTTAGTCAAATAAAGCTAGAAACTCCTTCATCTTGTATTGATTGCTTAAACAAAAGTTGTACATAGTGGAGAAATGGAGGAAACTTGAGAATGGGGTAGTGGAATAATTTGGATATCTCCTTTGTTCTCTCAATGCACTCTTGAGTTTAAAAAATCAATCACCAACCCTTTGAAATGGGAATGGATTTACAATTTATAGAATGAGAGGTGACTCATCATCTACCCCCTAATGCCTTTTCATATGCCCTTGCATAACTTAAATTTTTTCAACTTCCTAGGAAACTTTTAAGTCCCTTTTTATAACATAAAGGTGAATTACTACATTAAGAACATTAATACATGTGAAAAAGTGCAACCCCAACATGAAATTAGAATATTGGGAAGTGAGAGAAAGTTGGGGGAAGAGGAGAGATAAAGAGAGAGAGAGAGAGAGAAGAAGGAGAGGAGATGTCATTCCCTTGATGAAGTCCATTGATCCTTGACGATGGAAAACACCAATGCGATGAAACTCTAAATCATTAAACTCGTGTGAAACTCCTTCAAATTGGCTCATAGATGCTTTAGAATGAGTGTTAAAAAACACTGCTAAATGGTTCTGCCAATGACCGTGAATTCCACCCTGTACAAGATACTCCTGCAACTCGAGCCACGAAGTGAGTGTCGGGAGACAAGTTTGAGTTCCCTGAGATGAGTCTCGAATTCCCTATGAGAAATGCCCATGGATGATCCCAAATTATGGTGTTGACCTGAATGATCATCCCTTTATGTCCCAATGTTCTAAAATTTCCCCTTGAGTATGACTTGCAATTAATAGTGCGTACCCGTATGGGAGACTTATTATTTATAGTAAAAGGTGATTCTTTCTTCTGCTTGACCATCTTGATGTGATGAAATTATTCATTTAATCCTATGCACATTGCCTTTGTTTCGGCCACGACTTGGGGTGACTTAATATTTTTAGTAAGCACCAATATAGGGGCTTACTATTTTTAGTAAGTGTTCATTTTCTTTGTTTTATGCTCTGAACACTCATTCTAACTTCTTGGTGACCTTTGGTGCACATTGCCTTTGTCACAGCTGTTGTAGTCACTTTTGATGAAGACTTACCGAAGATAGCAAGCCTTTGTAGGAAAGGTTATTATTTCTAGAAAGTGGCTTTTTGGTGCTTGGTTTATGATGGAACATCTTTTTTTTGGACTTGGCTCATCGTCACAATCATGTCCTTCAAATCTCACATGATTTCGCTCACTAGAATGCTTGGAAATAAAATTTAAATTTTTCACCTAACAGTGGCTTCGGCCACAGAGCTGCCATGGTGCCCATTAATGGAGATTGAAATTTGAAGGTCTGTTTTTTGTCTCTGATCATGACAAAATCAAATCCATTGTGATAGGTTTTTCAGTTGGAGTCTATGTGCAAGTTTTTAGCTTGATCCGACTATCAGATTGTTGAAAAATCCAACAAACGTGAGCTAGGGCATGAAATGGGATTTTGCTGGAACAAATTATTTAGGGCACCATTTTACCTCCAATTTGTTGCATATTGATCATCTTGAAAATTGAGAAAGTCTGAAAAAGACGGCATCTCAAACCGATTTGTATTTTGAAATATATGAAGATTTTACAATTCACAGCAATGACAGTTTTCAGGCGAAGATCTTCGTTCTTCTTCTCCGTATTTCGTTTCTTTGGATTTTCTAATCAAGATATATTATAAAACCTATATGTTTTCATGGATTTGAGTGTTTATTTATTTGTGGCAGAGCTGGTTCAGATTATCAATGGCGGATTGGGTATGAGCAAGCAATGCTGGACAAGTTACAGAGAAATAACAGGGTGAATTGTGAAGAAGAAATAGGGGGAAATAATAGCTAAGTGCTAGATTTAAATTATTCAAAAAAAAAGCACATAAAGGGTGGGGCACATTTTTTCATGTTTAATGTCCCTCACCTCAAAGGGATGTGAGGGACATCAAATTCCACAATGAGCAAGCTGATGAAACGTGGTAAAGATCTGACGGTTGAGAATGAAGGCTTGACAAACACCTGAGGGCTAAAAATTTTCTCTTGAAGAAGGTCACATGAGTGACCAGGAGTCTCTTTAGGGGCTGGGAGAATTTTTCCATGTTTTATGTCCCTCACCTCAAAGGAACAGAGGGACATCAAACATGGCACTCCAAGTGATGACACATAGTGGAGATCTGACGGTGAAGGTTTTAAGCTCCCACAAACACCTAGGGGTTGAACTCTTGATCCTGGAGGTCAAATGTGGGTTTAGAGGGATTTATGGGGGCTGGGAACATTTTCCAAACCTTGATTTCCCCTAAAATTGAGGGATGTTAAGGACACAAAATCCCACCAAGCTCCTGGAGTTGAAAATTTTACTAACTCCCAAACCTTAAGGACAAATTACAATGGAAAAATCTTGAGCTCCCAATGGATGTTTTTAAATGCAATTTTATATGATATTGAATGGAAATGGCCTTCTAAATCCAATGGTTGGTGTTTTAGGTATTTATTCATTCATTTGATCCCTACAAAACGTATTTATGATCTAGTACTCCACTTGTGTATGAAAAAAATTGTTTACAAAACCATTGTGCCAAAGTTTTTTGAAAAAACTAATTTCACCATCTTGTAGAGATTGGATTTAAATTTATGAAGATGTTTTTATTTTCTCCTAACTCCATCTGGAGCTCCTAGAATCACTTTCGGAAGCTCAATTTTTTTTTGGCCTATGTGTCATCGAAGCTTGTGAACCCTACTTTTGATCAAACTACTCCAAACTCGTCAAATCTTCCCTCAATCTTCCAAAATCACTTCCATGATCTTTCTAGGAATTCAATTTACCTTGATTTTTGATTTGGATCCTCCATTTCAATCCAGTGGGTTGCTCCAGTCCTGGGAAGGCTAGTGATAGCCCGTCCCAACACTACCTAGAGATAGCATTTTTCTAGAACTCCTAAAATCACCTAGGGGGATTGACTTGACTTTCCTAATTCACCTAGGGAGACATGTTAACATAAACTGGGAGGTCATCAGAACTGACTGGTTAGACCTAGGGTATCTCAGAAGGATAGAAAATGAAAATTTTGGTACAAGGGTATAGTTTTTATGCTTGGAAGTTGATAGTTTATTTATTGTACATTTGCATAATAAAAATTCGTTCTAGCTTGGGGACATGACATGAAGAATCCATAATCTCAACTTTAGACCATATAATTCATTGACCAATGCCTTATCCATTGGGCCCTACAGAGTCATGTACAACTTACAACGAGAGAGAGAGAGAGAGAGAGAGAGAGAGAGAGCACAAAATTATGGAAAGGAAACATACAAAACACAAAAGGAAGGGAAACACACTAGAAAGGGAAGCAAACCTAGCAATCACCTATGATACAAGGTGAGGGATAACCCACTTTCACTTAGGAATTTTTAATTCCTTAAAATTTACCCTTGAGTTGGAAACACTGAGTGATTTTGTTATGCGAAGCCATTGAATGGTTCTAGAAAGTAGCCTCCTCTCCTTAACTATTTATGAAATTCAGGTGCTTTCACATTTGTATGTACACTTTGTAGGAGTGAGCCTACATGAACTTTTGTATGTTCTGGAATTCACTTAGAAATTCCATTACCTTCATATTCTTTGAAATCAGTTTAATGGTGCTAGTTACCTTTTGTGTTTATCCACATAGTTGATTCTTTATTGAGCATCTCATGGTTGCCCCAAAGCCAATTTTCGTTCAAATTTCTTGAATATTCTAAGTTACTTTATTTCTCGGGTATATGCTCATTGATATATTCTCCATTAGAAACCTTAAATTCATCCCTTATCCATACTCCAATGTGATGTGTTTGACTACTGGTGGGGGATCATAGGAAAAATCATACTTGTCTTGTATGTCCATGACATGAGTTAAGAGATCAAGAATCAGCTTGGGGTCTTCCACAACTTCTACTGCATCTAATAGTTCTTGCATAGAGATCTCCTTTATTACTTCCTTCAACTCATATTTTTATTCCTTTGAAGGGTATTTATTTTTCAGCTCAAGGAAACTATCTAGAGGGATTACTTCATCAACTTGGGAATCACTGAATTTTATCACTCCTTTGTCTAGAGGAGCTTTAACTTGAAAGGCCTCAAAACTCTCCGTGATTCAATTTCTTCATCATGGAAAGAGTATTCCTATTCAAATCGGAAAGAAAATACCTTTATTTCATCATTGCATCCATCAATCATTGGCTCAGGAGTGACAATGAATTTCTCATCTTGCTTTGTTTCAATATGAATTTCAAATCAGATTCACACATGTCTTGTAGATTTATGGCTTGCATTAGGAGTTCGAGACTGAGCTCAGGGTCTTCTATTTCTTCCATGGCTCTTATCAGTTCTTGTATAGATGGTTCTTTCCCAATGGTCAAGGGATCATTACATACTACCTTGGTCTCTTCTTGGCTGACATGATCAAGGGAGTCCTCATCTTCAAATGGGAATGAGAGTATCTCTTCATCAAAAATAAGCACATAATATGGTTTTTCTGTTTGAAAATAATCAAGAAAAATTTCCTCTTCTTCATGGTTTACATCATCCGGTAATTTGAGGCTTCCATCTTGTAACTCAAATCTCCTTAATTCTTCTTCAAGGTCCATGCCTCTCCGAGAAGGCATGTCTGGTCCTGTCAAGATGGGAATATCCTCTTCCTCCTTGGTTTTCACAAAGTAATTCATCCACCTGCTATCTTGATACAAGATGTTGGTTTATGGGCTTCTGAAATTTCACATCGTGTACCTCATCTTCTTTGGAAGTAAATTTTCCATGTCTCCCTTCACTAGTATGGTTATGGATTACTATTTCATATGAATTTTCCCTCCCAAGTCTCGTTATAAGCTTTGGCCTAAAAATAATCCAGAGGTTTTCGGGATGTCTGCTACTAAAATAATCACTGAAACTTTCTTTTTTGGAAATCTGGAGAGAGCCACGTGTGCATCTTTGACCTTCCCTACAAGTGGGACCTTTTTTGAATCCAGGGAGTAAGAAGAGCCACTAGGAGGAGTCATGGTGAGTTTGAGTGCCTTGATGACATTTAAAGGTATTTCATTATCAGAGGTGCCATAATCTATTATATCGTTGTTCAATACATAATATACAACAAGAAGAAAGACATAGAAAGGTTCAACCTTATCAGTCTTGGATGCACTCATTGAAAGCATGTTCTGTGATGGAGGTGTAGGTGGGTTTAGTAGTATTCCTGTAGAACTAGGATCTATAGTACTGGGTGTTAAACTACCATTCATGATGTATTGAATAAACCTCTTGAATTTTTTAGGGTGAGTTTGCAGATATTCAATTTAGGTAAACTACACCTTGGCTCTATTAGCATATTCTACATAGTCAAAGGGAGCATATGTGGACAAGAGAAATGAAGGGACTGATTTTTTATTTAGGGTAGGTTTAAAAGTAGAGTTTGATACTTAGATAATGAAGGGTATTTTGAAAGGTACATTAGGAGATTTCAAAGTACTAGATTTTACAGGAGTAGATTTAGATTTAGAATTGGAAGAGGCATCAAAAGACTTACTTATAATTGCGGGAGCCTTCTTACTTGCTATAGGATCAGGATTCAAAAATATAGATTCCATGGAGGGTGGGAGAAGATATCTTTGACTAATTATTTTGTTTTGTGGAGTCTCCATAGGAGAATCATCAACCTTCTTTTTCTTTGCAGTAGTGGAGGGAGGTGTTCATGTTGATGCATAATCACAACACCCATGAATTTCTGCAACTCGATGGGTTTAAAATATCAGTGTGATTGCATAACATTGATATTTTACTAAAGTGTGGGACTTTGCAATCGGGAAATCTCTCTAGATGAAGGCCGGTTCCTATTCCTCTATTCAGATGCACACATTCAAATTATGGAGGATCTACTCTAACTTACCAAGGAGACAGGGTTAGGAAGATGCAAGAAAATACACCTAAAATAACAAGGGTGATGCACCAAAGGAATGATGAACACTTCCTTTTCCTTTAAGCACAAACCATGAAATGTAATACAAACACCATACACAGATAACCAAGATTATAGTGAGATATCAGAGAGATGCAATGAACACAAGAGAGGGTTGAAAATCATCCATAGACATGTATTATCACTCCACAAATTCGATACAGTACACTATAATGGCCAAGAGGAAAGATTTGTATTATACTTTTGATGGGATGTTTTAGCTCCAAAAATCCAATTACAGACAAGAGAAGAAGGAAGGGTGCAAATCCAAATTGTCCAACCTTTTGAAAAATTCTCCTCCTTACAATATATAGGAAGAATGAGATAAGGAGATGAGAAGAATTTGAATTATTTCTTCAACCACCCTAGAATGCATTGAATTTTCCTACAACAGTGATGGGTGCCATGAAAAAACCCATAGCTCCATGTACTATTCCTTTTTGGGCAAGAAGGAAGCCCATACCTTCATTATTGTGGTAGGTGAGGAACCTGAGAAACCCTAAAAATGACAAAATATATTTTTCACTTTGAAGAACTTAGTCCCACTCAAATTTAGATAACCAATCATGGTTAAGTAGAGGACCCTATAATATTTTCAAAAAGTCCTTTCTTGTGCAAATATGAGTTCCCAGTCAAAAGTTATGGCCATCTCAAGGTTGGGGTGTCATTCTACAAAAATGGTGGGTTGGTAATCATCCTTCTTCAGAGTCAAAAATGCATGCAACCTCCAAAATCTTGAAATTCAGACTTTCAGACAGTTATATTTCAAAGATTGAAACATTTTTCACCACTTAAAATGGCCTGAGAGTTCTAAAAGTCTAAAATTTTGAAAATTCAGACTTTCAAAATTCATAATTTCAGACATTGAGGAGATTTTTGTGTTTTGGGGCTTTAGAGTTCCAAAACTCAGAACCTCAAAAGTCTGAAACCCAAAAATTCAAAATTTGAGACTTTTAAAATTCAGGTTTTAGAACTTATTTTCCCATTTTCCCAACTTTGCACCTTTAGAGTTCCAAAACCCCGAAACCTGAAAGTTTGAAATTTCAGACTTTCAGACTTGGAGATTTCAGACTCTGTCAATCCCTTTGTCCAACTTGTGCTCTGAGATCTCCAAAACCCTAAAACCTAAAATTCTAAAAATTTGGACTTTCAGACTTTGGGATTTCAAAAATTTTGCATTGTTTTTCTGATTTTTTACCTGAGGGTTCTGAAACTCTAAAACCTGAAATGCAAAAATTTCTGAAGTCTAAAAACTTTAGGCTTTGGCCTCCATTCTTTTCCCTTGAGCTCTGATATCCTTAGACATGCTTTAACCATATCTTTGTGGAGCTTGTATTTCTATTACTGAGCCCGCCTACAACTTGATTTTTAGGAATCAAATGTGAGCTCGCATGAATGAACCAAGCTCTATATTTTCTCCTGTGCAAGGTCGTAATTTTTCAATTTTTTATGAGGGGTAATAATTTGGTGACTCGTGGGATCACTTGCATGCTAGGTGGAAGATCAGTTGTCTTAAATTATCCATCGGGCATGAAGTCATGAATGATACCTTGATACTGATCTTGTACTTGAAAATTGAACCCAACTGCTTGCACTTTCTGATCCTGAACCTAGCCCGCTGCTTGTACTCTCAATTTTCATAAGAAAATCTTAAAGATTACATTTGTGAGACTAGATAATTGTCTTAACTTGGAGTTTTCACCCATCCCTGAAATGGACTGTTACAAAATTCACCTTTGGAGGCACAATGAACTACACAATGATACAACCTGGGAGCAATAAAACCTGTGCCAAAGGAATTTAGGGAAATTAAAACCTAAGCTAGAATAATACAAATGTGCATACGCACTTAGAGGAATTAGAATCCTAGGCTAATATTTACAAGAGTGAAACCTTTTCTTTTTAGTAGAAATGTTTAAGATATATTTTGTTAACCGAAATCAAGAATCCTCTGTCCCTCAAAAGTAGACAATTAGAAGGAATTACTACTTTTACATCCCGTGACCATGTAGGGGCCACTCCAAATGGAATCAAATTTGGAATGGCTACCCGGTTTTTCCCAATATGCATCCCACTTTAGAACAAGGTCCCCTTCTTGGAAGGTTCTTGCTCTTACTTTGTTATCAAACCATATTTTGACCAAGGCTTGATCTCTTTCCATGCTTTGCATTGCGTGTTCTCTGATTTCTCCAAATTCCATCAATTTAGCATACATAGCTTCCATAGGTTCAAAATCAGACATTTTTATCTGCTTCATGAGCTCTAATGCGGGTAGCTCTAATGATATAGGCAACACTGCCTCTTTCCCATAGACCAAATTGTAAGGGGAATTTCCTGTTGACCTCTTTGGTGTGATCCTGTCAGCCCGTAAGGCTGATTTTAGCTTTGTATGCTATGCCCTTCAATTATCATCCAGAGTCCTTATGATAATTCTTAGAAAATTCTTGTTTGTGGACTTTGCCTGCCCACTACCCTATGGGTAATAGTTTGAAGAGGTTCTCAAGTAGATCCCATTCTTGAAAACCCATTCTATGATCTTGGAACCTAGGAACACTAATGCATTCTCAGATATGATAGTGGCCGGTACTCTGAACCTAGTCACTATCACTTCATAAAAGTCTAATATGCTAGACTCGTTTTCTTCTTTGAGTGTTATCCGCTTTGGTCCACTTAGTGAAATAGTCTGATTGCTATGAGTATCCACTTGTGGCCTTAGGTTGAGTTTTGGATTGATGAACCCCAATGAAGTATAATCCCCACTGCTTGAATGACTCATAAACTGAAATTGGGTGCAATGGGAGTGCACTGCTAATCTTTATTTTCCTATGAAGAACATACATTTGTTACATTTTTTGATCCATGTGTAGCAGTCAATGAACACCATCGGCCAATAATAACCCACATTTATAATCTTAAGGGCTGTTACCCATGGGGAAAAATGACCTCTAGATTCTCCATCATGAATTTATTGCATCACCTTCTCGATTTGATCTGTTCCAATGAAATCTCAATAGAACATGATTGATGTCTTTCTTGAACAAAACACCATCAACAAGAATATATGGAATGGATTGTAATATGAAGTATCTCCTCTTGGATTTGCTCATCTCTAGAGGGCACAGTCTTGTTTATAGGAAGTGTATCATGTTTTGAGTCCAACAAGGAGTGGGCACATTATCATTTACTTGATCTTGACTATCATGTAGTGTCAAGACAACTTTATTCTCATTACTTGCATCAAATTGTTGACTCGACAGGATAACTATTCACATAATCCCTTCCCATGGAAAAAATTAGTGACCTTAATTTCAATGTCATATTTCATGACATGAGTGATCCATCTTGCATGTTGCACATTCAGATCTTTGTTCAAAAGGAATTCTTTGACTCCCACATGCAAAAACTAGCAGTTGGATCTTGTTGTTTGAGACTAGGTGCTTGATCTTCTTCAAACTCTTGATCATTGCAAGGACATGATTTTTAATGAAGGGGTATCTCTCTTCATAATCCTCCAAAATTTTACAAAAGAAGGCAACTAGACTATTTAGATCCCTCCTTATTTTGTTATACTAGGATTGCAAAAATTGTGTCCCCAGCACTAATGACATAGAGCATGAATTCCTTGGAGATGTCTGGATTGATCAAAGATGGAGCTTGAGATATAACCTCTTTTATTGCTTCGAAACTTTATTTAACCTTAACTATCCACTTAAATGCTATTGTCTTCTTCAATATCAGCATTATCGGCTTCAGAATAGTGGAAAATTTTGGCACAAATCTATAGACAAAATTGATCCTTCCTAAGAAGCTTTGAAGATCCTTCTTATGACTTGGTAAGGGCAATGCTCGAATTACTACAAATATTTCTGGGTCAATTGTCAATTCTTCTTTATGACACAATATGTCTTAGGAGCTCACCTTCATGAGCTGGGAATATACATATTTTGGGATTCAATGAGACCCCAAATATTCTACACCTTTGAAAGACCTGTCACAAATGAAAGAGGTGATCTACTACATTTTTGGAAAACACAATGATATCGTCAAGATATATTAATACTATTTTTTTGATCAATTCCTTGAATACCACGTCCATCGCCCTTTGGAAAGTGGCTCCATTTTTTGAAAATCCAAATGGCATTTTCCTATAGGCATATGTGCACCATTTGGTGGTGAAGGCCATTTTGAACTGATCATCTTCTTTAACCATTATCTGATTATACCCTGAGTAGCCATCTAGGAGAGAGAATATTTTTGATCCGGCTACTACCTGTTAGATTTTCTCCATTAAAGGGAGTGAGTAATGGTATTTTAGAGATGCCCTATTCAGGTCTCGAAAGTCCATGAAAAAATTGATTTCTTTGTTATTTTTCCTAATCAGAACTAATTTTGCAAACTAGCTCGAGTGCTTGACTGGGAATATAATGCTTTCCTCTATTATATTGTTTCTCTCTTTCATCATGAGAGGCTCAATGTGTGGGTTAATTAGTCTTTTCTTTTACCTTGATGAGGCTTAACATCTGGATCCAGTTCAATTGTATGTTGTGCTAGCTCCGGATTGAATCCTCGTAGGTCCTTATAGCTCCAGGAGAAGACATCTAGAAACTCTTGGAAAAGTTTAGTGAACTCATACCTCTCCTGTGTAGTGGCCACTTTGCCAATTTGGAGTGTTTTTCCCTCTCTAATTGAAGAATTGGATCTGAATATTCTCCCTTGACCTGTATGTTTGCTTTCTCCTTACAAAATTGATCATTCAGGTTGAAGATGGATTCCAACGTTACTAAGCCCTTGGGAAGATTTGTTGGTCTGTAGCTTCACTACTTGATCCCCATACTACTACTCTAATCTATCCTGATTTCTAGCTAAGAATTCAGCCTCTTCTTGCAAGAAATTAACGATCTGTTGATAATTCTCAAACACCTGCCAGCTTGTGTTATTGTCTGGAATTGCTGGCCTTACAATCACATGGATATGTGGTTATGTTTTGTCTCTTTTGATGCTATCCACCACATCAAAATTTTCTCCAATGGACTGAGAGCCTATCCGCTGGCTTCATTTTTCTTCCTGGGTATGGAATCAATGTTGAAAGCTTCAAAATCCTCAATTAGGTCCCATACCCTATTTTTGTAGCTTTTGAGTAGGTCATTTTTTGTAACATGTTGTCCTTTGACTTGATTCATGAATTAGCTCTCTATCCCCAAATACTTGTAACTTTTTTATGCCTCTTTTCCTAGCCCAATGAAGTCCTGTGAATCAAATCCTCATATTCAGTAGTGTTGTTTGAATAGGAAAAATGGAAACAAAATGCTGAATAATACTTGATGTTATGTGGTGAAACCAACATTGCACCTCCTCCAACACCTTGTTTTACTTCTTGAACCATCAAAAAATAGTTTCCAAACTTCATTTTTTATCCTTATTTTCTGGTTTAGTAAGGCTTAGGACATGGGTGAATTTTCTTCGTGTACACAATATACACCTAGTTCAGATTCTTCCATCTCCTTAAATGGGTCAAATGCATGAATTTTGTTTTTCCCATTCATCCAACAGGTCAAATCTAGAATACCCTCAACCTTAGTACCTATTTCTAGATCAATTGAACACTCTCCTGATAAGAAGGCTGAAACAATTTGCATTGATAGGACTTGGCACATGAGGCTCGATTGTGGAAATTGGAAATTGGTTCTGATCTGAATTATTGCTTTGGCTCCATACCTCATCCTAAAAAGCATGTGTGACCAATCTGACAGATAGATATCCACCAATTTTTTCTGGTGAAGTCCCTTAATAGACATAATGCAAAGAGTGGCGGAAAGGTCAATTACAGACACATCTTACAGAACTGTGACATTAGGACAGGCATGTAGTGTAAGATTTAACCCTTTGATGATTCCAATTGTTCCTACTATTGTCCCATCTAGTTGCACCACTCCTTTTAGCATTGGCTCATACTTTAGACCCAATCGATCTGCTATTTGCTTTGGCATTACTGAGCTACTTGCCCCTGAATCAATCATGCAGTTGTGTACCAAGTGGTTCCTAACAATAAATGAAACATAGAATAGTGGAGGATTCAAATTTTTTGCTTGGTTGACCACCACCCTGTTGCACTGTGTTAGTTATAACCTTTTCCTATCCTTTGGTTTTGATCCACTTCGAGGTAGACCAATTGGCCATTACAGCTTGCAACAAATCTCATTGTCCTGGGATTTCCAGTGATTCCCACATGGAAATGTTCACATGTATTTTCTTCATCTGATCGATGATGTTAAAAGGGGATGAATTATCCTTTTTTGTCCCTTACTTGGCACAACCGTTTCTAGAGCTTGAACATGCACATGTGTTGCCACAATGGGTGCCTTAGGCTGATTTTACACATTTGGCACTGCATTTGATCTACTAACTCCTTGTTGTGTAGGAGTGAGATGAGAAACAACTGGATTAGATGGTTGTCCCTCCTTAATGTTCCTCTTCTTTGACTGTGTGTTGGAAGCTACACCTTGGAAAGGAGGTTGATTTACTCCACATAAGTCTTCTGTTTTGCCAATTGACCAATGTGGTTTCCTATTGAAGGTATCTCTTGTTGGTTTCTTGCTTTTTATTTCACTTCTTGGCTTGGTTCTTGGAACACAAACCAATGGTCTGTACCATCAAATCCTCATTCAGCACACCATTGAAACACGTTGATTGAGTGTGAGGTAGATTACAGGGGTAACACCAGTCGTACTCCTGTGCCATGTTGTTTTGTGTTGGAACCAAAGACTCTTAATGTTTAATGTTGCATTTGGATCATATGGTCAGAATGGTCTAGTATCTTAAGGTTGTCCCTGGTTCTGGTTTTGATTTGACAGCTTGAGTTGGTGGTCTATTTTTTTAGTATATGTGGGCCTAGCTTGATATTGAGTTTGAGGTTGATATGGTCTAGAACTTTGAACTTGTTGTCTCTTGATAGTCCACTACCTCTTTTCCTAGGTTTTGCAGTTGTTTCATAACCTCTTGTAGCTCTTTTGAAGTGTTTGAAGAAGTAGAAGCTTCACTATTGTTTTGATTTCTAGGGTCTATAATGGGATTCAATTATGGCATTTGACTAGTTGTAGGAGCTCCCATGTCTAGATAGAGAGGCATTGGTGGCCTTGGTACTAGTTTACCAGTTTGAATCAAGAAGTTTTCAGACTCTAATAGAAATGTTATAGGTTGTGGGTAAAGTTATACCTCCCATTGATTGAATCATCATGGCTATATCTGAATTTATAGCCTTTAAGAAGTAGAGGAATGCACCTTCAGTTGCTAGTCTCACAACAAGCGGAATTCTATCCCATGTCCTTTGAACCTTAAAGTTGAAATTGGTCAACTATTCATTAGGATCCCTCTTGATTGTTGTCAATTGTTCCAATAAAGACAAATTATCCCCCTTTTCCCCAAATTGATTATGGAGGGTTGTGCACAAATGGTCCCAATTCTGGATAGAGCCTACCGTTAGGCTTCTAAACCATTGTAAAGCTTTACCCTTAAAAGATGAAACTAACAACTTGACCACAATATCCATTTTCATTGATTTCATGAATTGCACATACATTGGTGATGTCCTAGATGTGGTCAATAGGAGTAGTATGATTTTCCCTTGTGAAATAGGGAATATTATTTAGTGCTACAATGGAGACCTGATTTTTGAGCATTTAGGGCAAGTGGGCTACTTCCCGTGAATTTCACATACGGATTGGGTTGCGCTATCTTGATTGGTTGGAGAACTCTCGTTGATTGGAGAAAAGGTCTACCAAGTGGAGGTGTAGACAAGGTCCTGTTAGGTGGAGATCGATGATCTTTGTGGTCTTATTTTTCTCCTTCCTCTTTCCCGGTGACAATTTCAAGTAGACAAACAATCCCTCTTCTCGAGCCTCATACCTAGTTCAAACTCTTCTCATGTACTTTGGCAAGCCTTCACTGCTACTACCACTGTTGATTTTCTATCCCTTCAGATTCGCTAGATGTGTTGTGAAATGAGCCTCAAAAGGATGGATTTTTACAAGTTACACACCAAACTTGACAGAATAAAAATGAAAACCTTGAAGGACCTATGTATTTGAGATTATGGAGGTTGAAATTTGATTTGGAATGAAAGTACTGAAAACCTAAAAAATGTAAGACTTCTCGAAAAGTCTGAAAAACCTGAAAACCTGAAATTTTGGAGAATCCTGAAATCTTGAAACCCAAAAATTTTGAAATCTTGAGATGTCTGAAATCCCGAAATCCCAAAAACCCAAAAATTCAAAAAAAATCCAAAATTTTGAAAATCAAAATTTCAAAAAAACTAAAAAAATACCCTTTTGAAGATCAGCCCCCGATCTATCTACATTGGTGAAAATTTAGACTTGTTTTTGAGCAATTTAAACCCCTGAAAAATCTATTTTGGAGTTCAGACATAGGATGTAAAAAGTCTTGAAATTGGAGAAACTTGGAACTTCTAAGTCCAAAATTTCTTGAAAATTCCTTTAAATCTTATGGAATGGCCTCTTGGTCCCACCGGGCATGCCAAAACTATTGATGTGTAATCACAACACTCCCTGATTGTCTGTAACTTGATGTGTTTGAAACTCTTAGTGTGATTTGCATAACATAGAAGCTTTTTCCCAAAGTGTGAGGACTTTGCAATCGGGAAATCACTCTTCGGATGAAGGCCAGTTCCTATTTCTTTGTTCAGATGCACACATTCAAATTATAGAGGATCTATTCTAAAATCTACTCTAACTTTCCAAGGGGACAAGGTTAAGAAGATGCAAGAAAATAAACCTAAACTAACAAAGGGTGATGCACCAAAGGAATGCTGAACAATCTTCTCTGCCTTTAAAACACAAACCATGAAATGTAATATAACCACCATACACAGATAACCAAGATGGATAGTGAGAGATCAGAGAGATGCAATGAACACAAAAGAGGGTGGAAAATCATCCATATGACATGTATTATTGCTCCACAAATTTGATATAATACACTACAATGACCAAGAGACAAGATTTGTATTATAGTTTTTGATGTGAGGTTTTAACTCCAAAAATCCCAATTACAGACAAGAGAAGAAGGGAGGGTGCAAAAGTCCAAATTGTCCAATCCTTTTGAAAAATGTCCCTCCTTACAATATACATGAAGAATGAGAGAAAAGAGATGAGAAGAATTCGAATTCTTGCTTCAACCACCCTAGAATGCATTGAATTTTTCCTTTAACAGTGATGGGTTGCCATGAAAAAACCCATACTTGCATGTACTATGCCTTGCTGGGCAAGAAAAAATCCCATACCTTCATTATTGTGGTACGTGAGGAATCTGGGACACCCTAAAAATGGCGAACTATATTTTTCAATTTAAAGAAATTAGTAGAGGACCCTGTAAGCTTTCCAAAAAGTCCTTTCTTGTGAAAATCTGAGCTCCCAGTCAAAATTTATGGCCATCTAAAGGTCAAGGTGTCATTCTACAAAAATGGCGACCTATTGATCCTCCTTTGGAGTCCTAAATGTGCATGCAACCTCCAAAATATCAAAATTCAGACTTTCAGACATTTCTATTTTAGATATTGAAACATTGTTTGCCACTTAAAATGGCTTGAGAGTTACAAAAGTATGAAACCTGAAAATTTGAAAGTCTGAAAGTTTGGACTTTCAAAATTTAGAATTTCAGAAATTGAGGAGATTTTTGTGTTTTGGGTCTTGAGAGTTCCGAAACTCCGAACCCTGAAACTCCGAAACTTGAAAGTCCAAAATTTTGGACTTTCAGAGTTTTGGGTTTCAGAACTTATTTTCTCATTTTCCCAACTTTGCACCTTGAGAGTTCCGAAACCTCAAAACCTAAAAGTCTGAAATTTTAGACTTTCGGACTTTAGGATTTCAGACTTTACCAATCCCTTTTCCCAACTCGCACTCTGAGATCTCCGAAACCCTGAAACCTGAAATTCTAAAAATTTAGAATTTTAGACTTCAGGATTTTAGAACTTTTGCATTTTTTTTCTAATTTTTCACTTGAGGGTTCTAACATTCAAAAACCCAAAAGTCTGAAATTTCAGACCTTCAATTTGGGATTTCAGACACTTTTCACTCTATTTTTCCTTGAAATGTGAAAATTTCCAAAGTTTGAAAACTTTTAGCTTTGGCCTCCATTATTTTCACTCGAGCTCTGATATCCTTCGACATACTTCAACCATATCTTTGGGGACCTTGCATTTCCATTTTCGAGCCCACCTGCAACTTGATTTTTTAGAATCAAATGTGAGCTCGCATGACTGAACCAACCTCTCCATTTTATCTTGTGAAAGGTCGTGTTTGTTAAATTTTTTCCTAAGGGTAAAAAATCGGATAACAGTTCCTTTTCTCAGATTGAGAATGAGTGAATAACTGCATATGAGAAATTGGGTACATCTATCTTTGTCTTCTTCACCACCTTCAAGAATACTCACAAAATCTGATTTGTGTATCATTCTAAAGCTCATCAAATTCTAGGAGATAATCACCTTCACTTTCTTGTTCAAGCTCTTCTTCACTTTCCTGAATCCTAAAATTTGTTGCTTCACAGGTGGGGCTTCCAAGGCAAACCTTCGGGGTGCTCTTGTAATTTTATTTATGTGGTTGTTGTTGAGGAAGATACTCACTTGGAAAAATTTCCCCCTTCAACAAATGCCATCTTGTTCACCAATTTTTTTACAGCAATGAATCTGTTATCTCATCTCTAAGATCTTGGGCCTTGCCCTTCGATGGATTCTTGATCTTTCTCAGAGAGGATGATATCATCATCAAGATCAATGGCCATCCTTCGTTCTTTTACAATGTTCCTTGGTTTGAACTCTTCATAGCAGAAAAACCTACCCCCAGTGATTGAGCATTGATGAGAGAATCTCTTGACATTGTTTCTCGAGATGGCGTATCCTCTTTTGGTATCCTACGAAGCAACCGGTTCAAAATGAGCCATGAAGTCTCTCAAAGTTTCACCTTCTTCTTCTTTCTTCATTTGAGCCAACTAAACCAAGAGGTCCTAATAGTATTCCAGTTGATTTAAATATTTCCTCGAAGGTCAGTCTTGATGTCATTCCAACTAGTGATGGATCGAGTAGGCAGGAGGTAGAACCATTCTGCTGCTTTTTTCTTGGAGAGATTCCATGAAAAATCTTACAGAAACGTCTTCATGTTTAACTCCAAGAATCCCCACATGATGTGGTGAAAGCGGCTGATGTGTTCTTCAGGTATCTATGTGCCATCGCCTTTGAAATTTGGAAAGTTCTTATGGGAACCTATTGGTAGATCATGAACAGGGGGTTCAAGAGCAAGCGGGCCTATATTTCTTCCCCATGGAACAATGGTTTGGGGTCTTTCTACTTCATCTTCCATTGTCATATTCCTTCTTGTGCTTCAGTTCTTACTTCTACAAATTCTTCTTAAAATTCTTCTTCTTCTGGAACTCAATGCTCAAGGGTGGTTGAAAAATGGGGAGAATTTGAAGTGGGTAGTATCAACAAGAGTTTGGATAGGATTGTCCAAGTGAATTGATTGAAGATCTAGATGGAGAGGAGGCTTGAGAGAAGAAGAATGGATTATCTCTAATTCACTTATTGCTGATTTTGCAAAGCCTTGAAATTGGGAATCAACAACACCTTTGACTTGCTTAACCCTGGTGTATCTTCCTTTCAGCCATCATTTTGGAAACTCTTGTAATGGGAACACAAAAGGAAACTATGGATTATGAAGGGTCACGTGCAGGAATTGACAATGTATCTTTCAACAATGGATTTTCATGAAACTCTTTTTTTTCCTTTTTCAATATTTGATTTGTTTTTGTATTTTGGGACCTTATGGTTGTATTTTGGGTGTAGATGCTACTAAATCTACCCCACGGTGGGTGCCAAAAACTGTTGGTGAGAAATGTTTTTTAGGGAAAAATTTGTGGGTTTCTTGCATCAACACTCTAGGGAGTATAAATCCCCTCTACTTAACTAGTGCAACTACTGTATATGTATGCACGAGTAAAAAAAGGTGGATTTTTCTTGGTGGCCTTGCAGGCTGGGGATCTAACATGGGCATTCCACTGAACATGCAGAAAATCTAGAAATTTATTTCTAGAGGATGAATTTGTTCTGTAAAGAGAGGAAGGGGGAGTGAGAAATTGAAATAGCGAGAACTAATGTTGCAGGTATAAATATCTGATTCCTGCACACACTAGTTAGAAATTTTCAACACATGCACTAAATTATGAGAAGAAAACAACTTTGTAAATAACAACAAGACCATATATAATTTGATTGATAAAAAAAGTATCAAGAAACCCCTTATTCAAAGAAAGCTATAAACTCCTTGTTCTATTGATTTCTTAAACCAAAATTTGTACATAGTGGGGAGATTGGTGAACAATTTGAGAAGGAGGGGAAAATGGAAGAAAATGGCTATCTCCTTTGTTCTCTCAAAGTACAATTCAGTCTTGAGTTTACAAAATCAATCACCAAAAAACTTTGAAATGGGGATGGCTTTTACAATTTATAGAATGAGAGGTGACTCATCATCTACCCTTTAATACCTTTTTATATATCCTCACACAACTTAAAAATTTTCAACTTCGTTGGAAAATTTTAACTCCCTTTTAATACATAAATGTGACTTATTACATTAGGAACATTAAGACATATGAAAAAAGTGCAAACCCCAACACAAAATTATAACATTGAGAAGAGAGAGAAAGTTGGGGGTATGAAGAGAAGAGAGAGAGAAGAAGAAGAAGAGAAGATGTTTCCCTTGATGAATTTTGATGATCCTCATTGATGGAAAGCTTTAATGCTATAATAACTCCGATTCTTCAAACTCATGTGGAAAAAATCCTTCAAATTAGCTCACATATGGTATTGGAATGAGTGTTTAAAAACACTACTAAATGGTTCTTCTGATGACCATAACCTCCACCCCACACAAGATACTCCTGTAACTCTGATCCATGAAGTGAGTGTTGGGTGAAACTGTTGAATTCTCTGAGATGAATCTCAAATTCCCTATGAGAAATTCCCGTGGATGATCCCGAATGATGGTGTGGCCTTGAATGATCATCCCTTTATGTCCCATTGTTCCAAAACTACCACTTGAGTATGACTTACCAATAATAGCGTAGTACCCACATAAGAGACTTACTATTTATCGTAAGAGGTGATTCTTGCTTCTTCTTGACCATATTGATGTGGTGAAATTATTCATTCAATTCTGTGCACACTACCTTTGCATCGGACCCCTTCTTTGGGTTGAATTACTATTTTTTAGTAGGAACACCCATATAGGGAACTTAATATTTTTAGTAAGTGGTCATTTTCACTATTTTCTTCTCTGAACACTCATTCTGACTTCCTGGCAACCTTCGGTGCACACTGCCTTTCGCCATAACTGATTTTGTTGATGACTTTCCAAACATAGCAAGTATGTATAGGAAAAATTACTATTTTTAAAAACTTTATTTCCCAGTGCTTGGTTTTTGACAGATCATATTTTTTTGGACTTGGGCTTGTCATCACAATCACGTTCCTTCTGAATTTCAAATAATTTTCACTCACTAGAATGCATAGAAATTACAATTTAAATTTTTCACCTAGACAGCTGGCTTCAGGCATCGAAGCTGTCACGACAACCATTAATGGAGATTAAAAATTTACAGGTCTAGTTTTTTGTCTCTGTTCATGATTAAATCAAAAAAAAACTCCATTGTGATATGGTTTTTCATTTGGATATCTATGGGCAAGTTTTTAGTTTGATCCAACTGTTAGATTGATGGGAAAATCCAATGAATACATGAGTTAGGGCACGAAATGGGATTTTATTTTGGAACAATTTTTTCAAAGCACCATTCAACCTACTCATTTGTTACATCTTGATCATATTGAAAAATGTGGAATTCTAAAAAAGACAACACCTCAATCCAACTTATATTTTTCAAGATATGAAGATTTTTTTGATTGAGTGACTTCGTGGTTATTTGGCAAAAAAATATTCATTTTCTCCTCGTTCTTCATTTCTTTAACACTTTTTATCAATCCTTCCCCTAAAACCTATGTATTTTCATAGAGTGGAGGATGTTTATTTGCCATGGTAGAAGCTGGTTTGGAGTAGAAATGGTGGACCAGGTGTCTGTAGACAATCATGAACAAGTTACATGAGCAATGGTAGGGTGAAGCTGTGAAGAAGAAAATAGGGGGGAAATAATGTCTAAGTGTCGGATTTAAATATATTCAAAAATAAAATGAACAACAAAGGGTGGGGTGAATTTTTTTCATGTTTGATGTCCCTCACCTAAAAGGGACATGAGGGACATCAAATTCCATGGCGATAAAGGTGATGACACGTGGTGGAGATCTGCCATGGTTGAGAATGGAGGCTTGACAAGCACCTTAGGGCTGAGAAAATTCACTCTTGAAGAGATCACATGAGTGACCAAGAGTATCTCTTAGGGAATGGGTGCATTTTTCCATGTTTTATGTCCCTCACCTCAAAGGGACATGAGGGAAATCAAATTCCATGGGCGAGAAATGTGATGACACATGACGGACGATCTGATAGTGAAGGTTTTAAACTCCCGTAAGCACCTAGGGGCTGAATTGATAGATCCATGAGGTCGTATGTGGGTCTAGAGGGCCTTCATGGGGGATGGGTGTATTTTCCCAAAACTTTTATGTCCCTGAAACCTTGAGGGACATCATAAGGGACACAAAATCCCACCAGGCTCCTGGAGCTGACATGTGTCCTCATCAATATTTGACTAAACTCCCGAACCTTGAGGACAACTTGCGATGACAATATTTTGAGCCCTCTGATAGACGTTTTTTGATGAAATTGTTATATGATATGTGACTAGAAAATGGCATTATGAAGCCAATGGTGAGGGTATAAGGTGTCCTTATTAATCCATTTTATCCCTAAAAAATTGGTTTTTTTAATTTGGTACTCCCACCTTGTGCATGAGGAAAAACTGCTTACAAAAACCATTGCACCAAAGTGTTGTGAAAAAAAATACAATTTCACCATGTTGTAGATATTGGAATTACCTTTTTTAAAATGTTTGGTTTTTTCTCCTAACTCCATCTATATCTCCTAGAATCACCTTTGGAATCTCATCAGCTATTTTTTGGCACTATGCACTGCCTAGGCCTGTGAACCCTGATTTTGATCAAAACTTCTCCAAAACTCCTCCAAAATCTTCCCTGAATATTCCAAAAATCATTTCCTTGATGTTTTTTAGGCCTTCAATTTACCTCAATGTTGGAGTTTTTCTCCGGTCCGTTCTACTCTAGGGGGTTTCTCCAATCCTGGGAAGGCCATTAATAGCCCTTCCCAACACTTGCCTAGAGATAACATTTTTTTAAGAACTCCTAAAATCACCAAGGGGGATTGACTTGACCTTCCTAATTCACCTAGGGGGATCTGTGTTTAACATCAAATGGGAGCTCATTGGAATTGAACTGGATATACTTGGGGTGCCTCATAAGGATAAAACATGAAAAATTTGGCACAGGGGTATATTTGTCATGCTTAGAAATTGGACAATTTCCTTGTTGTACATTTGTATGAAAACAACTGGTCATGCCCTTCTATGCGTTAGATGAAATCAGTGAAACTCCTCCATATTTATGGTCTCCCAAAGGTCAATCTGTTTCCTATCATTGGTGATCAAAGATAGGTTCCACACATCAAGGGGCATCACTGATTCTGAAAAACCCTATGAGAAATTTTTAGAATTGAAATGAAAGTTGTGAATACTAAACTTCCCACTAGCCTTTTTGACAACTTGTATTCCTGTGCGTAGCATGAATAAAATTCACTTCTTTCTCCCTGGAAAAGTTTAGTATGATTAGTTTTCGAGAACATGAAAGAATAAATTTGGGGCATGCCCGAATTGCCAGGGAGATCTAGATTTGGGATTGCACACATGTTTACACCATCGACTGAGAAGTACGAATGAGTGGGTTCATTTCATTTGAAATGATCTTTCTAACTTTTGGTAGGAGTGTCATTGATATCATACCACTCTTTATAATCATTTCTACGAACTCCAATATTTGCAAGCAATCCATAAATTTGTTCCCTTCCCTATACACATGCTTGAAAATGATGTTTAGACCATTGCATAAATTGTGAGCTTCATTAATCAAATCCCTAATGGTCCAACTAGGAGTTAGGGATTTAGTGAGAATGTTGATAATAGTAATTGAGTCACCTTCGATAATGATGTTTCCCATATTGAGATTCATAGTAATTCTGATTCCCTAGAGTACAGCTAGAGCCTCATAGTAGTGGTTAGTTTTCTTATCCATGGGACCAGCATATGCTGTAATAAGATGACCCTTGTGATTTCTAATCAAACCACCTCCTATAGCTAGACCAGGGTTTCCTTTGGAGGCACCATCGAAATTCAGCTTATACCAACCTTCAGAAGGAGGAATCCATTGTACAATAGACCTGTCAATGCTTTAGATGGGGGTGATACATTATTGTAAATCAATATTCTATGCCTTAAGATATTTAACCTCCTCCTGAGGATATGTGGATTTTTTTGGAGGTTTAAATTTCAAGATATTTTCTTTCGTAGCCACTCTGATTTTGTTGAGGATACTTTTAATGCTCCTGTTAGTATCTCTAAAAATGATCGAATTTCAAGATTTCTAAATTCTCAAGATGGTGTGAAGGAATATAATTTTCCACAGCTTGTGAAGAAGAACATGTTTAAAAGGAGGTTTCCATTGCATCCAGGCTTATGTGATATCTTTAGGAAAATACCATTTGACTTCAAACCTGTTAAATATAAGTTTCCAAAGAGAACTAGCAATTGAAAAGTGGAGAAAAAGATGTGGAATTATTTCATTATCCATCTTACATTGATAACACTTGTTCAACATGGTAGACCCTCTTTTGATAAGGTTGTCTATGGTAAGCATCCCTTTTTTTAGAACAAACCATAGGAATTTATTGATTTTCAGGGTAAGCTCTTTGAACCAAGTCTTGTCCCAAGGGAAGTTATTGATAGATTCAATGGCAAAAAAATTATATACTGATCTCACTATGTAGTTACCATCAAATGAAGAAACCCAGTTAAAATCATCTTGATTTTGGTTTTAACTAATGGGGATGAGGTTCAATGTGGTTTAAATTTCCCCTAGAAGCTCCTTGTGAATTGATGTGAATGCCTCAAGGTTTTTCCAGTGCAATTTGCCATCAATTTTTTGAATTTATCTGCAGACCTACTATCCCAATGCTACATTAAGGTTGTCTTTTAGCTGATCCCACTATTCATTATTTGAAAGTGTGTTAAAATCAGCCCTGTTGTCTTGTCAAAAAATTATTTTCTCACCTGTGCACGGATTCCATTTGCATCCTACAACTAACTCTTTCCTAATCCTGATGATTTTGGTCCAGAACATTGAACCCAACGCGTGACTGTCATTATTAAAGTAGTCCATAATACTTCCTAGATTTAAATATTTGGCTTTAATGAGATTGGCCCATGGTTTTTCCTCCTTCACAAGTCACCACCCAATTTTAGAGACAAGAGAAACATTCATGGTACAAATGTTTTTAATGCCAACGCCTCAAGATTTTTTATTTTTACATGCTTTGTCCCAAGATACCAAGTGCATCTTGTTCTTATCTTTAGTTCCTATCCAGAGAATTTTTTTTGGATTCTTTCAATTTTTTCCACAACAGCCATAGGAATAAAGAATAAAGACATGATATGAATTGGCAAGTTTTGAAGTGTGCTCTTAATAAGAAGGCATTTCCAAAGACTTGAAAGTATAGAGACCTTCCAACCAACAAGATTTCTCTGAAACCTATCCAATAAGGTATTCCACATGCTCATTTGGACCTTGTTGGTGCCAAGAGGTAGACCAAGGTATGTAGTAGGTAAAGAGTTGATTTCACAACCCAAGATTTGTGCAATTTTACTTTGTCTTGCGGGAGGAGTATTGAAGAAGTATAAAGAGATTTTATCAAAATTTATTTGGTTCCTCGAATCTTCTTCATAAAGCTGAAAAATATGCTTCATTATTCTGGCTTCGAGGATAGATGCAAGGAGAAGGATAGTGTCATCAACAAACTGCTGATGGGAGACCATGATGTCAAAAGAGGTGGGTCTGAAACCATTGAGATAGCCCAATGATGCAACTCTATTGATAGTATGAATGAGACTATCTGCCATAATGATGAAGAGTATGGGAGAGATAGGGTCACCTTGACAGATACCATGACTATTTGGGAAGAAACCCACTAGGTTTCCATTGATAATCATTGAGAATCTTGGTGATGAAATATAGGTCCATATGATTTTTCTAAACTGCCTGTCAAATCATTTTTTTTCAGTACTTGATCAAGAAAAGAAGAGGAAACTTTTTCAAAAGATTTTTTCATTATAAGTTTTAACACCATACCTAATTTTTTGTTTTTTTCCATCGAATATATGGTTTCATGAACCATAATTACTCCATCTTGGATAATTCTTCCTTTTACAAATCCTCCATGTTGGCTAGAGATTATCTTTGGAAGAAGCGGTTGTATCCTTGAGGTTAGGATTTTGGTGTAAATTTTATAGAGCACATTAGAAAGACTTATGGGTCTGAAATGCTTGAATTCCTTTGTTCCATATTTTTTAGGAATTAGGACAATGAAAGTATTATTTATTTCTTTGAGAAGTCTTCTTGTCCTGAAGAATTCATTAACAACTTAGAGGATGTCATCCACACAAATATCCTAGTATTTTTGATAAAAGAAAGAAGAGAAACCATCCAGGCCCGAGGCTTTGTCACCTACCATGGAGAAAATGGATTTATGAATTTCTTCTAAGGTAGTTGGTTTAGCCAAAGTGCCAAACTCTTCTGGTCTAACCAAGTTGTTTAGAATAGAGTCTAATAGCTTGTTAGAAGCTTCTTGAGATAATGGAGGACCGTCGTTTAACAGTTTTTGTAAAAATTAACAACTTATCATTTGATGGAGTTGGGATTCAATGTCGTAACTCCAACTTGATTTGTAACTTCAGATATTTTAATGTGTGCTCTATGTTTTAGGGTTGTCATATGAAAGAATTCCGTGTACTTATCTCCATCTTTGAGCCAAATTGCTCTGTATTTAAGTCTCTAGTAGGATTCTTCCCTTGCACAAATGGTATTGAACTCTTCTAAGAGGTTTTTTTCACTAGTGTAATCCTTTTGACTCATGTCATAGGTAACCACTTTCTTTTCCAAAGCATCAATGTCTTCTTTGAGATTTTTTTTTTCTGATTGAAGATATTGCCGAAAAATTCTTTGTTCTAGTCCCTAAATTTTCTTTTGACATTTTTGAGTTTCTAGACAATTTTGTATTGATTTTTTCCTTCCATTTGAATCCCCTAGCACTATTTAATTTTTTTAAGAAGTTCTAGGTGAATAAACCACATTTGTTTGAATTTAAATGAGGCCTGAGCATGTCTCTCATTAGTTACCATATTTAGGACAATGAGATTATGGTCAGAGGTGATTATGGGAAGAGAAGAGAGATGAAAGTCTTGACTAAGGAGCCAATTAGTGGATATGAGTGCTCAATCAAGATGTACCTGTATGAGGTTACTACTAATTCTCTTATTGGGCCAGGTAAAGGGATTTCCATTGAGTTCAAGATCTAACAGTTTGGCCTGATCAATGAAATCTGCAAGATCATCCATACTAGCATTGTGGTCATGGGATCCCCTTCATTTTTTAGCAACGAAAAGAGGGGAGTTGCAGTATCCCATGAGCAACCAGTTCTAGCTAGAGCAGGAATTTTGGAAAGTTAAAAAATCCTTCCAAAGTTGTCTTCTTCCATGGATAGTGTTAGGTGCATAGATCACCGAGAAGATTCAGTGCCATTTATTGCCAGCAGTGTGGAAAGAGAGTGCCAGATGGGAATGATATGATAGGATAACCTTACCAGTAACCTTGGAAGGGTCCAGAAGATCACAATACCTCTTGATGCACCTCTTGAATCAACTGTAACCAATTCAACCTTTTTCCAGAAAGATTATATTAATTATAAAATGCATAGTGATTAAAATTAGATTTAATAATATTATTGCATATATAATGTGCTTAACTTGCAATGTACATAACATAAAAATGATGAAGATTTTACATTTGGTTAATTATACATGGAAACATGTATATAATTGGAAATAATTGTCATAAAATTGAATTCTTAATCTAGTTTTATAGTTTTGAATTAATTTTTTAACCTCATATATTTTCCTAAAATATCTAAGAGAAAACCATGTAAAAAATGTAATATACATTAATTAGCGACGTTTATTTGCATCATCTTAATGAAAAGCATTAAACTATTTTTGGTTCTCCTGACCAGGAAAAATTTCAGTTACAAATTTTCCTAAACTCATAAATATCAAGGATTTTAGAAATTGGAAATGGTAAATTTTCAGCAGTCGGCTACCACCTAGTTCGCCAAAAATTTTGGTTGATAATTCATTTATATGGGTCAGTTCACCTACTATATATATAAAGATTAACTTATGAATGTAATATTTGAGGTATAATACATAGCCTAGGGGGTTACAGGGTGGTACCCATTTAATATAAACATCCAACAAAGAGTGGTTGTCCGTTCAAATTAGGTTGGATAGTCAACCACTGTTTTCCATCCAACCCAGAGTGGATGAAAGATGATGGATGGTCATTCGACATGGGTTAGACTGTCATCCATTATCTATCATCTAACCTAGTTGTACAACTTGGGTTGGATGACAGACAATGGATAACCGTCCAACCAAGGCTGGATGGCTGGGTTGGACGATAAACAATAAACGACCATCCAACCTATATTGGATGCTCTTCCACTGTCTACCATAAAACCTAGGTTGGACACAATCCAACCCAAGTTGTATGCTAGACAATGGATGACCGTCCAACCCAGTCAGTGTTTCCATGAAATGGGTTTTCACAAATTCTCCATTGATGCAAAATTTGATTTTGGAGATTCGCCACAAATTCTAAACTAATTTTTCAAAAGGGGGTCTTAAAATGAACCCTGATCCTGACCAAAATAAATTTTTAAATAAGGTGATTGTGCCATAAGATATCATTATCCTAAAAAATAAACACGGGAACGAGAATGAAAAATTTAGCCAAAGAGAGACATAGAATGGTAGAAATGGGAAAGCATTAAACATAGATAAATACTAGAGTAGAAAAGCAATTAAAATTTATTTCGTTAATATACAAAAAGTGAGTCTTATTGAAGAACAAGGCAGTTTGGCACATGTTGAGTTTTTAAATGGAACTTTAACAAACTACGTTCAGGGGACAAGTCCCTCCTCTTTCATGGGAGAGGTTCCCTTATTAAAAGCAAGCAGCAAAACTTATATACAAATGTACAACTTTTGAAGTGTGGATTCCTGATACTTTGAAACATTTTATGCCCAAAGATCATCAATACGAAACAATGGAAAAATTAAGGAGATGAGAGAGGAATAACATAACAATACCTTCAGGAAATATAGATAGCAAATTATAACCTTATACACATTGAATAAGTGAGATGTAAAGTAGAATCATTCAATTTCATAACCAATATAATTGCACAGACACAAAGTTCCATATATCATATAAAAAAGAACATAAAGTTTCTTATCATAAAAGATGGATGATTCCCAAATTTTTAGACAAGGAAAGAAGGAATCACAGAGAAAGAAGGAGAAATACTTATGTATTGGTTACTTCAAATATATTACCTCTACAGAGTATCATGATCTAACCCTAACAACGAGATGGAGAAACCATTAAATAGCTTCTAAAAATGGTTACATTCAGTTACAAAAATGATGAAACTAATTCAATAAATCGATGTCTGAACCTCTCCAATGCCTCAGTTTTTTCCATGCCTGGAAAAAAAACTAGATGTATTGAATCGCAACCGTTCATCCCGCCTTTGCAAACTTTGAATTTGAGTCATCCACGTAGGAGAGATTTAAAATAAAGCGGGCATGAGGGCGCCTTTTGTATTTTGTGCCTTTTAAAGAAATGACACTTCGGAACATTTTGTCCCACCCACCCGCTTTTGATATGGGCTTGACACGTGGCTTTACTTGAGTGGTGATGGAGCCGCAGATTAATTTTATAATTTTACCTCTTTTCAATGGGGGCTCAAAAACTCAAATTACTCCACCGACCTGCCTCCCCGATTTGAATTTTGATGCGGGATCAACATTTGACTTTATCCCTTGGCATGAGTGGGGCTGCAGGTTACTTTATAACTTTGAGCTCTTTATGGAAATGAAGCCCAAATTCCCAAATCACTCTGATATTACGCTTTGACTTTTCAACGGAATCAAAACACAAAAATGGCCCGCCTTTCCGCCTTCACTTGAAACGTGACCAAGTTTTCCTTTGCGGGCCAGTTCGGTATTTTTTTGTTTTTGGCTAAGTCCCTTTTGTTTAGAGGGGCCATATGTCTAACCCTAGACACATGGAGGCTTACTGCACATTTGGGACCTACCTCCAGATTTTGTCTTTGAATTTGTACCAAGATGACATGTGGAGGCTTCTGCAAACCCTTCTATACTTATTCGATTCAATGGCCAGCTCTGCCCCTTCTTTGAATATGACCACATGGTGAGTCCGCACATACTTGGGGACCCGCTCTTGATTCTTCCTTTGAAGTTGCGCCGTAGAGGCATGTGGAGGATTCCTCTGAACCTCTCATACTTATTCGATTAAACGGTTGAATCTGTCCTCTTTTCAGACCTGGGACACGTGGAGATATGGTGCAAGTTTGGGGAACCTCCTTTGGCCTTGACCCTTGAAGTTGCACCGATGATACACGCGGTACCATCTATTGAACCTCCATACTTAGCTAATTCGGGCTTCTTCTGTCTTCATTTCAAACTTGGGACACATGGAAAGCTTGCACTTATTTGAGGATTGTCCCTTAAGCCCTGCCCTTGGAGTTGCACCATTTGGACACATGAAGGCTTCCACTACCACTTGAAACATGGTCACACAGGATCCTATCAAAGATGTCCATGTAATACCCATGGATGTTGGGGAAAAAATTGACAGGGATGATATGCACGTAATTCACGATTGTGGAAAAATCAAAAATAAAAGGGAAAACGCCACCTTTATGCCTAAATTTTAAATTGTTCTCCATGGAATGGAAAAATGTAAACAATATCAATCTCGATGTGATCCATAGTCAAAGAGAAGGATTGATAATGACATTCGAATGAAGGAAAATATTTTCAAGCAAAAGCACAGATTACTTCAAGGTATCAACTCAAAATTTTCAAAACTTGACTTCAAAAAGAGGGGAATTTTGAGGGTGAAAATAGTTGGCTCTTTCTAGGGATGACTTGATAGAGGCACAAGGCAAGATCGAGAACCATAGAGAACTTTGGGAAAGAAAACCAGTGCCTTATCCATTGTGAAAATAGATTCAAAGGAAAAACCAATACAGAAGACAAAACACACGAAAGGGAAACAAACCAAAAAGGAAAGAAAGAAAAAAAACACAAATGAACGACCAAAAAACAAAACACTATACATAATATACAGAAGGACTTCCTAGTCACCTAGGACTTGAAAAACTTTAAATAGTGCCCACTATAAGGAAGTGGGAGAGGAGATCCATCCATATAATCCAAATAGAATAAATTTTCTCCAACAAAGTGTCTGATCTTGAAAGGGCCAAGCCAAAGAGAATCAAACTTACCATGGCTTCCTCGAGGTTCATGTATTTTGTCCCACAGCAGAACAATGTCTCCCACTTGAAAATATCTAGGTCTAGATTTCTTATCAAACAAATATTTCACCTTCAATTGATGAGCTGAGATTTTATCAAAAACCTACAACCTATCTTCATATAGCTTCTGGAGATACATGATCCTCTTGTCCAAGGAACTGGTAAAACTTGAATCTTCAATAGCCTTCATTAAGTGCAAGGAAGGTAATTCCATGGTTACTAGAAACTGAGCTTCAACACCATACACCACTTGAAATGGAGACATCCCAATTACTCTTTTGGGTGTAATCCTATCTTCCTAGAGAGCATCATAGAGTTTCTTGTGCCAATTCCTTTGAGAATCATTGAAAAACTTCCAAATGATGGTTACCAAATTCTTATTTGTTGATTATTCTTGTCCATTCCCTTAGGGGTAATAGTATGAAGAATGAGCAAGGGAAATTCCATAACCATAGAAGAAATCCATCATCTTAGAAGAAGAAAAATTTATAGCATTATCAGTCATAATATTTCTTGGTACCCCAAACCTTATCAAGATGTTCTCTTTAATGAAATTACACACCACCTCAGAAGTAGTGCTTTTGACTGGAATGGCCTCTACCCACTTTGTGAAGTAGTCTATAGTAGTAAGCATGTGAGTATGCCCAGCAATGGAAGGTGGATTAAGAGTTCCAATGAAATCCAATCCCCACTGTTGAAAAGCTTCATCAATCACTACTGAATTTAGTGGCAAAGCAGCCAAGTAGGTCTCCCAACAAAAGTATGACAGGCTTCACACTTACCTACCCATTTTGATGCATCTCTGAATAATGTAGGCCAATAGTACCCAACATGAAGGATTTTATGGGCAATGATAATAAAAGAGAAATGGCCTTCACAAGCTTGATCATGAAAATATGAGAACAAATTCTTCTGTTGCTCTTTGTCCACACACTTAAAGAGTCTTCCATCTATGCCTCATTTAAACAAAGTATTCTCCCATAATACATACTGTGTAAACCTTAGATTAATAGCCCTCTTTTCCTTGGAACTCAAGTGAGATGGAAAGTCTCCATAAGTAATAAAATGTGCAATATCAACATACCATTCATCTGTTGAACTGAGGAAGAGGACAACATGAACATTAACTGCTTCTTTGGACAATTCTGCATCAACTCCTTCAATAATAAGCTCACATAAGCCTTTACCCGGGACTAGCTTAGTTGGATTGATATCAAGGTCATATTTTTGGACTTTTGCTACCCAATTACCTCTCTTAGTTCCAAATTCATGTTGTGTAAGAATAGAATTGATGGTTGTATCAGGTAAAAGCACAATAGAGTGAGAATTGAGAATATAAAAATGAAATTACTTGATAGCTTTGACCACTGTAAAAGCATGTTTCTCCATCATAGTATATTTCAACTCATGAGATTTTAGAACATAGCTCATGATCCTTATAATTATTTTGAGTTAGCACAGTAACCAATGTATTCTTTGTAGCATAGCAATAGATGATAAAATCCTTTCTGAAATCAGGACATGATAAAATGGGAGTTTTAGCAATGGATTTCTTGATACCTTCAAATGCTTCCTTACCCTCAGAAGTCCAACTGAATTTTTTCTTTCCTTTCATCATGTGAGCAATACTCACAGTCATTTCTGCAAAATTAGGAATGAATCTCCTCAGAAAGTTTATCTTACCAAAGAAAGAAGGAACACCCTTTTTGCTTGTGGGAAGAGGAATCTGCTGGATTGTTTGAACTCTTTTTGGATATATCTTTATTCCTTCTTTGGAGAAAATATTCCCCAACAACTTTCCTTTAGTGACACAAAAGACATAATTCTTTGGATTTAGAGAAACTCCATGTTCTCTGTATTTCAGGAGGATTGCTTCAAGATGCTGAAAGTGATCTGCCCTTGTTTTGGAGAAAATTGTCAAATCATCAAGGTATACTATAACACACTTTCCTTTTAGACTACCAAAATCTGAGTCCATTTCCCTCAGAAAGGTGGCACCTACACTGATAAGACCAAAAGGAATTCTCTTATAGGAAAATGTGCCCCAAGGACTAGTGAAAGTAGTTTTGTGTTGATATGGGGTACTAAACTCCACTTGATTGTATCTAGAGAATCCATCAAGAATAGACAACATCTCAGAGCTTGTGACAACTTGAAAAACTTGATCCATCATGGGAAGAGGGTAGTTGTCCTTCACAGAGGCTTGATTCAAATTCTTGAAATCCACACATATGTAAATCTCACCATTCTTCTTCCTGACAGGCACAATGTTGGCAATCCATGTTGAATGATGTATAGGGAAGATGATATTTGTTTTTAGAAACTTCTGGATCTCTTGAAAAATAGTGCCAACAACCTTGGGATTGTATTGCCTTTATTTCTGCTTGAACGGTTTGATCCCAGGTTTCAGAGGGATAAAGTGTTGCATCTCCTTTGGCTGGAAAGCCTTGAGATCATCATACGAATAGGAAAAAATATCAACATAATTTTTTAATAGATTTACTACCTTCTTCTTCTCCTCTTGAGTGTAACATTTTCCAATGTTCACCATCTTGCATTCATCAAGACTCCCAATATTAATATTTTCACATTCAACAGACTGTCGAGCTCCTTGGGAAGCTTTAGAATTAATGAACTTATCATGCTTATCAAACAGATCTTCCAAACTCACCATCCCTTTAGTGATCTTATTACCTTTCAATTTGAAGAAGCCATCTTGATCCATCTCTTCCTTGATATCTCCTTCACTAGAGCATACACACTCCCCAGGAAAAGTCTCACTTCCTTTAAAATACAACTGGTCAAAATTATCCTTAAGCTCCAAGAATGAGATCAAGTGTTGATCATCATTGAAAACCTACCAATTGATTTCATTATCTGGTACATTGGGCCTATGAATCATTTCAATGGTAAATTTCTCCTGAGAGAAATCAACAAAGAGCCTGAGACTGCTAGAGAATCAACTCTAGCATTCCTTTCTCTTGGCACAACTTCAATGGAGAAAGCATCAAGAAACTCAATGGAATCCAAGACAAGATTTCTATAATGCTTCAATCTCCTATTATTCACTTGAAAAAGATCTCTGACTTGTTTCACAATCAACTTTGCATCACCACGACCACCAAGATTCTTCACTCCCATTTATTTTGCCATGTTCAATCCATGTATGACTGCCTCATATTTAGTTGTATTGTTTGTATTTTCAAAACAAAGCTTGAAAGAAAAAGGATGAATGTTCCCTTCTGGAGAGGTCAACACCACTCTAGCTCCAGAACTAGCTGAAGAGCATCTTCCATCAAAATCCAAAGTCCAAATGCCATTGGGGTCATGAATCACTCCCTTAGGAAGTTTTTCCTCATCTTATGACATGATCATGTAGTTACCATGCCCTATATCTTCATAGTGTATCTGTGCTTTTGGATCATTAGTATTTTTCTCAATGTATTCAGTCTGTTTCTCAGGTAGCAGCTTCTTCATTTTCACATTGATCGAGATCAAAGCATGTGACCAATCCATTTCAATTTCACCTCCTACCTCCTTACATAAATTTCTACTCAGCAACATCCTATATGAGGGAGGAATATTAGCTACCAAAATAGTGGCTAAGACCCTCTTCTATGGAAAAGTAGCAAAAGCTACTTGTGCATCTTAATTATTCCAACCAAAGACACTTTCCTAATATCCATGGAATAGCAAGAACCAAAGGAAAATGTTAGATTCGGGCCGAAAGCATGAGCTACTTTTGCAGGCATTACATTGTCTGATGCTTCTGAGTCTATAACACAATTATTGAGTTTATAGCCAGCTATGAGAAGAGTCACATAGAATTGTTCAATTTTCTCATTAGGGGAAGTGACTACAACCAAAAGTATTGATTGAGGTGAGGAAGAGTGAGTGGGAAAAAAACCTTTAGAAGTACTAGATGAGGATTTGGATTTAGAATTGAAAAAGTTTACCATTTTAGAAAAAGCTTTTTGATGGGTTTGGTAAAACTCTGCCTCTGAGATTTGGATTTTGGTCTTTTTGAGGTGATCAATAATATCAAAAGACCCAAAGGTAGATGGGGCATCATTGCTAGGAAATTGAGAGAATTTTGATCTATCAATTTTAGGATTTGAAGGACAAGAAGTTTTAGAAATAGAAGCAGAAGGAGGAGGATTAGCAATACTCACCTTTTGTGTGGGGGAAGTGGGAATAGGAGCTCCTCTTCTTGCAACCATTGGGATAGTTATAGAAATTTCCTTATATTTCTTAGCAGGTTGCACCACTTTTTCATTTCTGTTCATTTTCTCTTGAGTCATAACATCATGTGAATCACTATTCATATCTGTCACTCTTTCATCACATTCATCTTTGTCATCCATACCTTCAGTGGTAAGGAAATGAACTTGAGATCTACCAAGCTCCTCCAATTATTCATCAACCTCTTCTTCTGGTTCTTCACAGAGTTAATTAAACTCCTCATCATTAGGTTCTTCAACTTCACAAGTCACATTGACCAGAACCTTGATGGGTGGGCCTTCAATAGCTAATCTGGTCTGAGAAGAAGGAAGACGGTTCCTGGGCTGAAAATTCTTCCTTGGAACATCTTGGTAAGGAGTATGTTGAGCCAATTGTTTCTTGATAGAGATGAGATCATTTGCAAGCTTCTATACTAACTGATCAGAATTGGCTCCAGGGGAAGAGGAAGAAGAAGAAGCTTTAGATTTGGAGGATTCTCTTTTCAGTTGACTAGACATGATTAAATCATCCTCAATAGTGATAGCCAAACGTTGATCAACATCAAGAGTTGAAAGGTTAGCCTCTCCTTAGTGCATAACTCACCTCGGGTAACTGAGCATTGAGGAAGAAGCACTTTTGAATTTGATCCACTGGAAGAGTGTTCTATGGAATTATGAATTAGCTTGTTGAATTTAGTCACAAACTCCCTCATGGGATCAAATGGTTCCTTCTTGATATGAGATATTTGAGATAATAGAGCATGCACATCTTTAGCAGGTTTGAAATGATTCTCAAACTGATTTGTTATGGTATTCCAATTAATGATCGTCCCAATAGGAAGATGATAAAACCAATCAACAAAATTTTCCTGTAATGTCTCCACAAAAATCTTGACAAATTCATCTTCATGTTCAACCCCAAGAATACCACAAGTAATAATGAATGCTGCAATGTGTTCATCTAGATGAACCTTCCCATCACCTCAGAATTTGGGAAATTTTTTTCTATTACCCCTACGTAACTCATGTAATGGCTGAGGAAGAGAAAGAGGCCCAACCTTTTGTCCCCAAGGCAAAGGGGCTGACATCTTTGGAAAAATTGACTGAAGGGCCACTGAAACACTAGTAAGTATCAAAGCATGAAGATTAGGACTGAGGTGTTCCTAAGGAACGCTATCCTTGGAATTTCTATTTTTAACATGAGTTGTGCTTGTAGAACAAGTACCTCTGTTCCTTCTTGTTGGAAGAGAGAAGTTTTGTTGCTCCAAAAGTTGAAAATGGGAATCCTCAACCTCGAGAGCTTTCTTCCCACGTGTATACCATAGAGTCTCCAGACCAAAAATCATCTTGAAGTTGTTCTTTTAGAAAGGGATCTATTTGAAATGAAATCCCAAGTAGAGTCACCAAAAACTATTGGGTTTTTAAATGGAACTTTAAAAAAGCACAATCAGGGGACAGAAAGTCCCTTCTCTTTAATGGGAGAGGTTCCCTTATTGAAAGTAAACAACAAAACTTATATACAAATGTACAACTTTTGAAGTGTGGATTCCTAATACTTTGAAATGTTTTATGCCCAAAGATCATCAATACAAAAGAATGGAAGAATTAAGGAGATGAGAGAGGAAGAAGATAACAAGACCTTTAGGAAATATAGATGGTAGAGTACAAGCTTATACGTATTGAACCATTGAGATACAAAGTAGAATCATTCACTTTCATAACCAATATAATTCCACAGACACAAAGTTCTAGAAATCATATAAACAAGAACACAAAGTTTCTTATCATAAAAGATGGATGCTTCCCAAATTTTTCAGACAAGGAAAGAAGGAATCTGAAGAGTAAGAAGGAGAAAAAATTATGTATTGATTAATTCTAATCTATTACCTCTATAGAGTATCAAGATCCAAACCTAACAATGGCGTGGAGAAGCCATTAAATATCTTCCAAAAACGGTTACATTCGGTTCCAAAAATGATGAAACTGATTCAAGAAAATGACGTCTGAACCTCTCCAATACCTCGGGCATTTCCATGCCTAGTGGCAAAACCAGATGTATTGAGTTGCAGCGGTTCATCCTGCCTTTGCAAACTTTGAATTTAAGCCATCCATGTAGGAGAAATTTAAACTGAAGCGGGCATGAGGACCCCCTTTGTATTTTGTGCCTTTTAGAGAAATGGCACTTCGAAAATTTTTGTCCCGCCCACCCATTTTTGATATGGGCTTGACATGTGGCTTTACTTGAGTGGTGATGAATTCACAAATCACTTTTATAATTTTACCTCTTTTCAACGCGGGCTTAAAAACTCAAATTTCTCCACCAAACCGCTGACCCGCTTTGAATTTTGATGTGGGTTCAACATTTGACTTTATCCCTTGGCATGAGTTGGGGCCATGGGTAACTTTATAACTTTGAGCTCTTTATTGAAACAAAGCCCAAATTCCCAAATCGCTCCGATGGCCCACTTTGACTTTTCAATGACATCAAAACACAAAAAGGGCCTACCTAAATCTGCCTTCACTTGAAATGTGACCACGTGTCCCTTTGTGGGCCAGTTTAGTATTTTTTTTGTTTTTGACTAAGTCCCTTTTATTTAGCAGGGCCATATGTCTGACCCTAAACATGTGGAGGCTCAGCGCACATTTAGGACCTGCCTCCGTATTTTGTCTTTGATGTTGCACATAAATGACATGTGGAGGCTTCCGTAAACCATTCTATACTTATCTGATTCAAACGGCCCACTCTACCCCTTCTTTGACTATGACCACGTGGTGAGCCCACGCACACTTGGGGACCCACTCTTAATTCTTCCTTTGAAGTTACATTTTTGAGGCATGTGGAGACTTCCACTGACCCTCTCATACTTAGTCAATTAAATGGTTGGCTCTGTCCCCTTTTCAAACTTGGGACACGTGGAGAGATGGCACAATTTTGGGGAACCACCTTTGGCCTCGACCCTTGAAGTTACACCGATGAGACACGTGGCGCCGTCCACTGAACCTTCCATACTTAGCCGATTCAGGCTTGTTCTATCTTCATTTCATACCTAGGACATGTGGAAAGCTTGTGCTTATTTGAGGATTGTCCCTTGGGCCCTGCCCTTGGAGTTGTGCCGTTCGGACACATGGAGGCTTTTGTTGCCGCTTAAAACATGGCCATGCAGGATCCTATCAGAGATGTCCATGTACTACCCGTGGATGTTGGGGAAAAATTTGACAGGGAAGATATGCCTGTCATTCATGACTGTGGAAAAAAAAAAAAAGGGAGAACCCCCACCTTTACACCCAAATTTTAAATTGTCCTCCATGGAATGGAAAAATGCAAAACAATATCAGGATCACGCGATCCACAACCAAAGAGAAGGATTGACAATGACATCTGAATGAAGGAAAATATTTTAAAGCAGAAGCACAGATTACTCCAAGGTACCAAATTTTTTTTTAAAAAAATTGACTTAAAAAAGAGGGGAATTTTGAGAGCGAAAACAACGCGGAGATAAAAAATAACTGGAAAGTAAGGCTTGATTGCAGAGCACAATCCAGTAGGACAAAGCAGGGCTTGTGCGGATCACGATTGGACTGTCATGTAAAACATAGGAACCAGTAGACTACAGATAAAATAATACATCATGTAATTAAAAAAGGTACACCTTTACTTAAAATACTTGATTTAGTAATAGCTGGGATTATTTCATGCTTTATGTTGTCTATAAAACCTCTATCTGCTACCCCAATCAAACAATTTACAGGATTCTTTTCGCAACCTTTGTTGTTATCCTCTTTCATGTGCGTCCCTTTATGGGTATCATTTTTTTGCTTATTTTTGGTGCCTTATCTACAAAAAATATTATAATCATATACAAAAAAATTAGGATTCAAACACTCAGCCATGCAATCTACGACCTGCGCATATTTTTTTATTTTGAAGACATGCTTTTCTGATTGATTGAAAAAATAAAAAACCCTGCTCAATATTTCTTCAAGGTATTTAATAATTTGTTTACCACATTCCAAAAAATAAATCTCAAAAATTTAAAAAGAGTGGCACATAAAAATTTGAAATTTTCACTTTCCCCATCTAAAAGCAAAAGGTGAAAATGCGGGGAACTTGAATTTCCCTATTTTTATTTTTCCATGGTTTAAAATTTTAAAAAACTAAACATTTTTCATTATCTATAGCCTATAATAATATAAACATAATAACAAATATATTATACAACATATAATAAAACAAGCATAGAAAAAATAAAATATTATAAGAAAACACAAGAAATAAATCCTAAACATAGTTTTGAAGTTTATTAGAATAATATACAGACATTTACGTTCCACTCTTTATTAAAATTGATTTCTACAATGCTATATATAGTGTGCCCTAATTTAAATTAATTATCCAATTAAAATGTTCCATGTGGTAAGTTTGAACAAGTTATTTGGGATACATAATAAGGCTATTGATCTAAGACTGTACAAATAGTCTTACTGTATGGCTATTTTCAAAATAAGAAATGTTTGAGCCTAGGCTCTAATATTCCATTTTTTTCAATAAGTTAAGGAGCATAGCGGCACTAAACATTTTCTTGTTTAAGAAATGATGTGAAATATGTATTGAAAACCATTTATCTTATGTCAACTACATACTAAGCCTAGCGATCCACAAACTTTATAGATAGTGTTTAAAATGAGAAGTGGTAAAGGTAGGAGCATAGCAACTGCTAAGTTAAACCATGATTTATTATTTTATGGCTACTTGAAAAATAAACAACTTTTGAGCCTAGGATCTTATATGTCATTTCTGTCAATAAGTAAAGGAACTTAGTGGGTGCTAAGCATTTTCTTTAATAGGAAATGATGTGAAGTATGAGTTGAAAACCATGTATCTCATTGGAACTACATACCAAGGCTAGGGATCCAAAACTGTAAAGATAGTGTTTAAAATTAGAAGTGGTAAATGTAGGATCCTAGTGGCCACTAAACTATAGCATGATTTGTTATTTTATGGTTGTTTTCAAAATAAGAAACTTTTGAGACTAAGGTCTGATATGCCATTTATATCAATAAGTAAAGGAGATTAGCTGATTACTAAAGATTTTCTTTGATAGTAAATGATGTAAAATATGATTTGAAAACCATGTATCTTATAGGAGCTACATATTAAGTCTAGCGATCCAAAACTGTAAAGATAGTGTTTATATTGATAAATTATAAAGGTAGGATCCTATCAAATGCTAAACTATACTATGGGTTGTTATTTTATGGCTATTTTCAAAAATAATAAATTTTTGAGTCTATGGGAAACACATAATATGTCTCGATCCATTTAGAGGGTATGTAATGCAGAAATTTCTCTCTGCCCACACATAGCCTAAAAAATATGGAAAAATTAAAATAAATGGATAACATTATCGTTCAAAATTCGTGCACAAAATGTTGAAATAAAAAAATTTGATCTTAGCGGTCGTTATGGTGCTCCATTAAATACATACAAAATATTAGTAGTCGCTAAGAATTTTCTCTCGTATGAACAAATGTGAATTATATGTTACAAACAATCCATCTTGTGAGTACTACATAATCCATGAAAACACAATAGCGACCCAAAGTTATATAAATATGGTATTTATAATGAATGGTAGTAATGGTGGGAGCCTAGCGCCCACTAAACTAGAGCATGATCTTTTATTTTATCGTTGTTTTCAAATTATTAAATTGTTGAACCTATTGGCCACTATGTCGTTACTTTCGATAAGGAAAAAATACTTAGTGTTTGCTAAGCATTTTATCCCATAAGATCTGATGTGAATTATGTGTTTCAAACAATATACCTTATGGGAACTATGTAAGGATTGATCCCTCTATTTGGTATGCAATGTAACTATTGTCTCCGCCAGGTACATTCCAGCCAACATGATATAATTATAATCAATGAAAAATACTAGCAATCCAAATTTGTAAAGATAGTGTTTATAATGACCATAATGGTAGGAGCCTTGTGGTCATTCAGCTAGGTCGCGATTTATTATTTTACCACAAATTTCAATAAAATAAAATGTTGAAACTAACATTCGTTGTGCCATTACTGTCAATAAGTAATGAAACTAAGTGTTAGGTAAAGAATTTTTTTGATACGAAACGTTGTGAATTATATGTTACAAAAATATATTTTATGAAAAATACATGTCTTGATCCCTATCGAGGATTTGTAGTGTATCACTTGTTTCCCGCCATGGATAGTATATCGAATATGATATAATTATAATCGATGAAAATCAATAGCGAGCCAAAAGCGTACAGACAGTGATTACAATGAAAATATGAAATGATGGGACCCTAGCTTCTGGTGCTAGGTCGTGATTTGTTATTTTATCACTATTTTTGAATTCTTAGTGCTTTTTTCCCTCAATGGATACAGCATATTAGACAATAAATGTTTGCAACCTAAGAAGACTGGCAATATAAATAAGTTAACATAAGTTCTAACAATTTAGAATAAATTTATTCAATTAGTATTGTAAATCTAACTTGTAGTTAGAGTAAGAGAGAATAGACCCTTGTTTTAGTGGTACTAATTTTTTTTTTGTTAATACTCAAATCTTTTCTCAAATAGGTTCAAACCCACCATGGCTTTATAGAGAGCATTGTTTCCACGAAAACAACTATTGTGAAGAGGGCCATACATACATTTAGGAAAATTGTAATTCTTCCCGTTTATTTTTGATAGCTTGTTGTGGAATTTACCACCAAGCGCTACACTTAAAATATTGTACTTACAGTAGTTATAGACATTTAGACATAATGAATAAAGTATGTACGATATACATATATTTCACATTGTCTTATATAACTAAAAATGAAGAGCTATCACTAACTTCATTAATGTGATTTGTTTCTCAAATACTCTCCTCAAAATACCAAACATTAGATCTTCCAACCACTAACCTTTAAACAATGTTCATTAGTCTTGTTACATGCATCTAATCCTCACTACTACAACATGAATGATATACACATAAATCACATTGTCTACTAAAAAAATACCCCAAGCTACCGAAAAATCTCTTCGAAATATCAAAAATTACATCTTAATGTCCTCTATGGTTTATCATTAAATAGGTGGCAAATGGCTTAAAATTTTTTTTAGGCTATTCTTTTATATGTTGACTAGAAGTCTATCTACCACTAAAGTGTGTACTTTTTAATTTTCCTATCATGCCATCTATATATGTTATAGATTTTCTGGCTCATATGTAATAATTTCAAAAGGTACAAATGGTTTCATAGCTTTCAATGCATCAAAATTTGATTTCAGACTTTAAAAAAATGTTATTATTGATTTGATCCACAAAATATAAATTACTGTAACCATTTGAATGATGCATAAGATGTCCTATCGAAGGCTAGTGGTCCCTAACCATTAAGTTAATTACTCTTTTATGATACATAGTAAAGAACTCTAGAGGTTGGTGTCCGCTAGGGTAGTATTTAAATTCCTCAACAGACAATGTGAGAAAAACACTTTAAAGTTTGGAAATTGCCTAATTATTAATGTATTTTACTCTAAATATAGGTAAAATGTCTTGTATTGTTCAAGCTACATTCATAAACAATTTCATTCATAGTAGGTGGTATTTTTTGGAAGAAAAGAGACGAGGAATGGTTTGTGGAAATTAATTCCCCTAAAAAATACAATGTCAACTTGTGGTTGTTTTTTGTTATAGATGAAAATCATGAGGAAGTTGGTATTTTTCTATCGTCAGAAGTTATTGATTTGGGGGACACTGCGTGTCTAGGTGGAATGCTTTGACTTTGAAAACAATAAATTTATTATTTTGGATATGGAATTGGATGTCTCTTTGTTCAAGAAATAGGAAATTGCATGCCTCCATAAACAAAGAACCATATTCATGTTCAAAATATGGTTGGAATTTGGGGATTCTAATAGATTCTAACAAAACTGGTTGTTCAAACACATAAGACATTCAAAATGGTATATTTATAGCATTAAAAAAATTGTATAGAAATGAGAAAACATCTTATGTTTGTCATTTATTGCATAGAAAAGGTTTTCTTTCACCTCCAAGGCATGCCGAGTTGTTTACTATGTTGAGGCAAACATATTTGACTAAATTGGAGATAGACCCATCTAAATAAATATTCCATGGGTTAAAAAGGAATAATAAATCAACTAGGTCTTTTGAGGCTAGTGTAATAATAGAGACATTTGATTCTTATTGCTAGAGAATAAAAGTAGACAACAAAATAAGAGTAAAAGTTCTACATTATTTGAGAAATAAGTATCTGAATAATATTGTATTGACATCCTGCAGTGAATCCAATATAATCAGAAAATTTAAATTGCATGAATCACACTACCACCAGTTGTCTATACTATTGGGTGAAAAGGGAAATGAAAAAAAAAAATGATTCCCATATAGGGGAAAAAATGTCAAAAAGGAAAAATGATCACGAGGTGGAAGAAGTTCTTCCCGTCGCAGCTCAGACAATATTAGACAACTATGTGATGTCATTGGAAGGAAATATACTAGCAAGGATGGAAGTCACAATTTTTTTTCTTGTAAATCTGCATATCCATTCCATCTTTCATCAAATTTATCATCTATTCCTTTGAGTAATCTTTTCAATGTTGAATGTGTGATCGCTGATTTTTACAATTTGGCCAGCGATATTTCTTCTGATGTCATAATGGAGCTTCTAACAGTTATTGGAACCATTGTGTTGGTTATTATTGTACTATTATTGTTCTAATACCAATTGGTTATTAAAAAATGTTAAGTGAGACAATGTAAAGATAGATGGAAAAGGTTAAAGACATTGGAGTATTAATTCTGGATGGATGTTAAAGACTCTACGATAGAAACAAGATATTCAAAAGTTTGTGTCTTATGTACACAATATATTGTGTGCACAACAACGAAAATAATGATGATTATAGAGAAGAGGTCACTATGGACTAGATGGAGAAACTACCATAAAAATTAATAATTGTAAGAGAAATTGGCCTACAAGGAAACATCCAGCCTTTTCTTTGTGAAATATCGTATGAGCTCTGGGATGAGATGTTCACTCAATGTTGTTCTAAAAATTATCTAGTACTAGTGCTTTACGGTGGCACTGTCACACTCTGTGCATTTGTGGATTCCAAATTATCTATTTTTTATTTTTGAGACACATATTTAAGTAATTTTTTAAACATTACTATTCTCATATGAAGAAAGGTTCATCTTTGAAAAAAAATTCAACAAGTGATTTTGTTTAATGGATTTTAACCTAAATATGCTACTTATACAATGATTGTTTACGCAGATAAACGAAAAGCTATACAATTTGATGTACAACCATTTCAACGTGACACTACACAACTAATTCAACATGGTGATTTACTTTTAATCATTTTATAAATATGTTTAATGAGCTCTATCTTCAATTACCATGGTTTTCAAAAAATTTAACAAACTTATGTTATTTACAGTTCAGACAATAGATGTGGAGGACACAAGCACATTAGCCAAGAATTCACTATCATATCCAAGTATGTTAATCGTGTGAATTTACAAACAAAACCACTAATAATCCTCACACATTTATAAGATGATAAATGATTATGCAGACAACCGACAACCAAAAAATGTAACTGTGGAGGGCGCAAAGGTATTGAATATGAATAAACACTCATAACCTTATATGATATCCATGTGTATTTTAACAAATAAAATATTTATAAGGCCCAAAAATTTATAGGAAATGATAACTATAAGACATTAGGTTATATGCTTGTTATAGGGTCGAAGAAAAAGTTTAAGGAAATCCATTTGTAAGCTACGATAAAAATTTAAAATGAAGTATATAGAGCTTAGTTGACTCTATGCATGTACGTTTAATATAGTAATGGTTTGGCTAAAAAAAAATTATATTCATCAATATCTCACTGATTTACAAATACATACTATGTACAATGTTTCACTGATTCACTACTGCATACTAACTACTTACATTGAATTAACATTGTTTTGGCTTCAATATCATCTTAAAAAGAACTACATATGGCTTGATCCAACTCATATGTATGTAAAGTAGCACTTGGATAGCCTCATTAAAGGCTTTCCAACTAAGTTTAGTTTGGCAAACGATGGCATAGCCTAGTGGTCACAAATCCTCATCAATAGCTGAGGATTGTTTTCCGCTAAAGGGTGGTTTGAAGAATATAAGCGTAGCCTAACGACCGCTAAATTTGAATTATAAGATAGAGAATAATTGATATTGTACTTACCATATCACCATAGAAACCACCATGTTTATCCATTCAAGCTTTCATTTGCCACAACATGAAATCGATTATGAATTGATTAATGTTTATTTCAAATACATTATGCTCACATTTTCAATAACAAGAAATAAAGTATGAATTGATGATTATTTATTTGAAATATATCTTGCATCAAAAAATCCAACAATGTGTAAAGGTGGTGTAATCCAAGCCATAATCTCAATCAGTAACTGTTACCCATAAGCTAAAATGTTGTTTATTTCAATTGGTTGTAATTGATATGCGGCCGACGAAAATTAAATTTGTTCCCTACAAGTAGCGATAATTTTTTTTTCTTATTTTGGATATGGAGGACTTGCTATATGGGATAAAAAAACATATAATAGGAAGATGTCATTGAGGTTCAATATGAAAGCTATCAACCTACAAGGTGGCCTATTATAATTTATAAAATTCTTAACACTATATTGTGAACTGGGATTCTGGTCTGACAATCTCTTTTCTGTTGATGTTAAAAATATATCAACGAGTTTCAATAAAAAAATATTGATCGTATTGAATCCAAGACTCTCTTGGGGAAAGGAACATTGCAATAGAGTCGAGGGAATAACAATAAGAGACCTAGAAAATTATTGGAGTAGAATTTTTTTTTTCATACAGTTCTAAAAACACTTTGTGTATTACGTTAGGTACAAAGGGAAACCCTCTTGAAAATTTTATGGTGGGGATGAAAAGCAGATGCAAAGATTGTACAAAAGATAAATGACTGATGGTCGATTTATACAAAAAAATATCACAAATAGTGTCTCATGGAATGAATGTGGTAGAGGGCATCAAATACTTGGAGTAAGAAAATGCTAAATTTGCTTAACATTGTCAATAATATATACATACATATGTTATTATGAAAGTACTCCATAACTCTATTATATGATGATGAGATTGTCAAAATATAAGTTTGGAGGATTTATATTTTCACTGATTATAAGCTAACAATATGATTGAATAACTTCTATGGTGAATTATCAAAAAAACTTGCCCTTGAAAAATTGTAAAATAGTATTTTTTACACTGTTCATAAAATAAATAGAAAATTATACTGTATATACTTAATTGTTTTTAATATAATTAAATCTCTAGGAAAATGTACGGTCACATCTATAATATGGAAGTAATATGTGACGATTATTTCAAGTATTTACAACTATTTTGAGGATAAAAAAAAATAAAGAAATGTCTAAACAAGTGTCAAATTTAACACCATGTTGTGGCCTTTGTTGCAACCATTGAAGGACAACATAAGATGTTTGTTATCCCATATAAAAAAAATATGTTCTGTACATAACATGTCATAAATAATTCCTAGCGTCTGTTAGACCGTATAAACCAGAAACATGTTATGTATATAACAAAGCATAAATAATACTTAGCGACTGCTAGCCCGTTTAAAACATAATTTTTTAATTTATATAACAAAGCATAAATAATGGCTAGCGGATGCTTGCTCTTTTAAAATAGAAACATGTTATGTACATACCAAGTCATAAATAATGCCTAGCGGCTGCTAGCACATATTAAACATATACATGTTTTGTTTAGTCCAAAGTATAAACAATGCCTAGCAGACGTTAGCCCGTATAATGGATTCCAATATTTGAATTTTTGGATTCCAATATATGGGATTTTGGAGTGCAGTAGATTTCAATATATGTGATTTTGGAGTCCAAATAATTTCAATATTTAATATTTTGGAATAAAAAACAAGTAGTTTTGGATTCCAATATTGGCTATACGTTTTTGCTACTTGGACTAGAATAAGTCCCGATTTAGTGAAATAAGAGTTGTATACTCTTTTTTATCTCCTCCAGGGTTCTAAGACCCATCCTCTTCATGGCACAACCAATAAATATTCCTTTTGTCAGCTTCAATTGTGGTATCCCTCTACTAATCAATTCACACCATGATATACAATTTTATACCCTCAGAATTATTTCATTCTTCACTGGTGATAACCATAGTACCCCAGCGGATCATATCTAAGATGTTCTTTATTTGTTCAGTCCATCTTGTTACCAAGGTTGATATAGTAGTAAGATGCTTGGCCTCATCTTTCAAAGGGAATAATCTTCAATGGTATAGGAGTTTGAAACTAGCCTCAATTCCTAATTGGGATGAACTTGGCACTTCCCTGTGTAATCATTTTGAGGACAAATCAGATTGCGTATCATTGGTAGAGAAATTGGCTACAATAAATAGAGCCCCAAATGAGCAGACGAATGATTTTAACATCAGATTTTAGAAGATTTGGGATAGAATTCCACAAATGGTAAGGCCTACACCACACTATGACTTTCTCAACTATTTAAGAGATTTAAATAGTGATATATCTATTATGATTCAATCCATGGGAGGTGTAACCTTACTAGATGCCTATGAAATTTCCATTAGGGAAGAAAATAGCCTTATTCAAGCCAGAAAACTTGGTCCTAGAATTCCAATGACCATATTCCCAGAGATAGAGGAATATAATCCCCATCATACTCTTGAATCAACCCATATTCCATCTTCAAGAAGCCAAATTTCTAGTCAGGAATCTACTTCCTCAATACCTTCTATCGAGTTGCAAGAAGTGATGAAACAATTGCAAAATTTTGGGAGTGATCTGGTATTCATAAAGAGGCAACAATCTCAAATTTTTAAACCTTATCAACCTCCATTGCAATAAACCAAACATCCTTTCCAAGATGCTCCTCAAAATCAAAATTAGTTTCCCTCTCCAAGACCATTTTAATCATATAACCCAAATGTGGTTAGTTCATCCAAGGCCTTTGTTCCTATTTAGAATAACCTTATGCAAGATTATGAGTGATATTTCCCTTGTCACCATCCACACCACCAAGCAACATGTCCCAATGGCTTAATGAACCAATATTTGATGGTGCAAAGTGCATATAATCCTCAAGATGCATCCAATAAGAGATAGATTCAAACACTAATGACCAATCATCATAAATACTTGTCAGAGAAGTGTGGGTGCTTTACATGGCTCAAATCAAATGCCATCGAATTTTCAAGTTGAGGAAGATGATGCCCATACTTCATTAAATTCTGGTTGGTGGAGTGGTTGAATGTTTGATTTTTAAATTAGGCACAACTCCTATGTTTCCCACACACTTCAGGTGTTCATTCTTTCCTGCAACTTTCACACCCTCAAGATGATACAAAAAATCATTTATGAGCTCTGCAATACATCAAACCACCCTCTCTTTGCTCCTTTGTTGTGTGAAGTTTTTTTGTGTCAATGTTTCTTTTACGTGATGAGCCCTCTAACTTCGTCCCGCGGCTATTACTTGTTGTACAACTTTGGATGTTTCGCAACTCTGTCATGGCTTTGAAATATTCCAAAATTTACCTTCACTCTTCATCACTATGCCATGGAGGTCTTCCTTCCTTGTGTGCAACACTTATGTGTGGCTATGTTACTTCATCTCATAGCTCCCTAAGAAATTCAGTATCCTTGCAATTTCAAAACCCACAAAAACACTGAACACAGCGGAAGTGTTTTGTGGCTTCCAATATTAGTCACTTTTGAAATTTCTTTTCCTTTTCCGTGTGGTTCCTAGTGGCACTTCATCTTCTCATCATGGATTTTAACTTAGAGAACTTCATCCCTTGGTTCTGAGGAATTGACAAAATATGTAAAATGTTATGTGTTCCAAGTCCATGTGACATTGTGTTTCTATCTCACGAAGTACTAAGATTCTTCACACTCCCTTTCTTCGTGGATCCTATCCTTACTCAATTTTATAACCTTTTCACTACCATGGATCCCCGTGGTGCTTTGACATGTCTTCGACCAATGAGAGACTGATTTGGTGCCATGGAAGATTGACTTCCCTAGTGTCACAAAGGACTCAAAACCTCCACAGAAGCACTAACTCCACTAAAAATATGCCTACGTCATTTTGCTTTGTCCCCCTTTTTTGCATGTTAGGAGATCTTGCGAGAACACCTAGTTCCTGCACTCCATGGATCACTAGGGTAGTGTTTGGCATCTTTCCTGAGCATAAATGGATAAATCCATTTTTGATGAGCTATTCAAAATTAGATGGGGGTGTAATTTTGGACAACAATTCCTCAATAATGGCCATGAGATCTTTATCAAGTAGTTTCCAATAATTTTAATAGAATAGAGCAGGAAATCCATCATATGTAGGTGATTTATCAAGTTGGATATAAACAATAATTTTCACAATTTATTCTTTAGTTGCAAGAAGAATTATTTCATTGTCTCAATATTTAATATAGTAACCTACCCATCTAGAGTAAAACAACATGTTGGGGTTATTTACATACATCATATGGGTTTGTATGAGCAATTCCCACTTGATAAACATAAAATTGAGCTGATATTTTTTTTTTGGTAGTGCTTAGTAATATGTCATAGATGTTAGCATTTGATTGTGTAGTTCCTCTCTATAATCAAAACATACAAAATATCTTTTAGATTCGTCTTTTTAATGTTGTTTTTATTTTCTTAATGTTTTAATTGCTCATAATTTTCTTTTCTTTTATTAGTGACGTGTTCTCTATATTTTCTATTATGGTTGTTATTCTAGTTTTCTTTTACTTTCTTCAATCTTTTTGATCACACATTCTCAAAAATGTTAGCTAGCCACTTTATCCTCCGTAGACTCCACCATGATTCCTATAAAATACAACAAAATTTGGCAAATTTTGTTTTGAAATTCTATTTGAAATTTGGAAGATTAGAAATGACTCTATTTTTAATCATAGTATGCTTAGCCTGGATTTTTCAATGACCGCTAAAACAGATATTGTTTCTCATTTTTTTTCTTCAGATCTAGGTTCAGGTGGAAAAAGTCCACTTGGAAGTGGAGTACTTGCAAGATCTCCTCTCCCAATGGGAAAGCACCCCTTTCTCGGTTAGTCAGGTTTCTTCTCCACCGCATCGTCACTCGTAACCTCAGCGTTGTTCTCCACCCCACTCCAATTCTCGGCCCCGTGGCCAAGGTGCTCCACAATGGTTGTGTGTTTGGGCTCGATGGAGCCCATCCCCACCTCAGTGGAATGTTTGGTGGTGTTTACCAGTGGCTCAGTGGCGGGGATAAGTGGGGGGGTTCCTCCCCCCTCCCATGATGGTGGTGGTTCCAGTGGTTGGGGGATCCTCCCCTTGATGGTAGTGGTGGATCTGGTTGGCCTTCTTCATCTTTAGCTTTTAGATCCAGACAGAGGTGTTGTTCCCCTTGATAAATTTATTCACATGGCATTAGCAATTTCTCTTGACAGGAAGGACTCGACAACCCTTGATTAGGGTGATGGTTGGGTCTCTGCGCCTACTTCTCACAATCCCTATGTTTCGGATTGGGGGATGTTCCATGTGCAGGCCACCCTCTCCTTCGCCTCTTGCATCTGCCATGTTTGCTTCTATCGCTTAGCTAGTTGCCTTTGTGGTTTATGTAATTTCTTCATTTGGCTTGTTTTTCGTGGCACATGTTTCCCAGTTTGATTGTTGTGAGGTGAAACTTTTCCACCCAATTTTTTTTATTCGAAACACAACGTAGTTTTAATGTTTTTATCAATATAAAAGTACACTTTCAATCAAAAAAATGCTAATTGACTTTCTTACAATTTCATTTATTCAAATTTGTTTTCATTTTCTCACCATCCCTATTGGACGTGACCATTATGACCTTTTTACATATAATTGATAGGTTAGATAAACTGAGAAGCGTCAAACCACCAATAGTTAATAATAGATCAATTTTGGTGGAGCTATAAATGAAATATTTATACCACGTCAATAGTTTAGAAAATAAGTGAACATGAGCAAACATTTAGAGTGTCTCTTACTTTGATTCAGCAGCTAGCCACGGACAAATGTACAATGAATAAGGAGTTGCTATTGTTGTCTTACGCCAACGAAGGGCATATAAACCCACTTGGATTTCCAAGGTGTAGGAAGAAACGGATCGGCTGGTGATGTTGTTGTGCACAACCAGTGGGTGTCTGTGGATCCATATCTCCGCTGGTTTTTCAGAAATCAAGCCAAAGATGGTCTCTATTTCAACAGCCTCAATTTGAACGAGGTTTTTCTTTTTTTATTTTAAATTTCCCGTGTTTCTTTTACATTCTTTTGAGGATTGAATCTCTCCTAATAAATAATTTAAGAGCAATATTGAATGTGTGCGAGAGAATGTACAGCCGTTCCGATGTTTTATGATGGGAACAGTGGTGATGTCGGCCAATGCCGGGTTTAAAGTGGGCGATGTGGTCACTGTTTTTTTGTGAACCACATCAATATGAATGCCAGGATTCCCGTTTGTGGAATGATTTCTCAATATGATGAGGCACGATTAATTAGGATTTAAGGGTTGTGGAAGAATTAAATTTCAGTTATGCAAGCAATGATAATGACGAATATATTGGTGTGGCATGACAGGGGGAGTGGAGGAAACGATACGGGGTGAGAAACCTGCTCAACTTGGTGGGGAAATGCGCCAAGATGGAAGGATTTCTGTTTGATAAACACTTGCATCGGATGGAAGAATTTGTAGAGGAGGTGGGAGGGTATATGAAAGAGGGTAAAATAAAAAACGTGGAGGACGTGAAGGAGGGCATAGAAAGCTTTGTTGATGCGTTTAATTCACTCTTCAGTGGTGCGAGCAGGGGCAAAGTTCTCATCCACCTCTGACCTCACCTCACCTCACCTCTTTCTGGAATTATTAGTTTCTTCATTCACGTGCTATTTTTTTTCTGTATTAGGAAAGTTTTCCACCCTGAATAATCAAATAATACCAATTCGCAACGATGAAACCAAATATTATTGTTTTTCAATTGATTTTCAGTGATGAACGACATCCAAGGTTTCTACAAAATCCCAGAATATTAAAAGCGCCACTTCTGCATCATTTTATAATATTTGATCAGTCTCTACCTTCAAATTAATACTTTAAACACCTATGTCGCCATTTTAATATTTTATTTTTCATTCTAAAATTTTATTAAAATATGGATTCTACATATTTTTAGTAAAGTGAACGAGGATGGCACTATAAATACCAATTATTTTGGAGTGAATGAGGACTATATTACAAATATCAATTATTTTAGAGTGAATGAAGACGGTGTTAACTTTAGAGTGATTGAGAATGATATTACAAATACTAATTATTTTAGAGTGAATGAAAATGGTACCATAAATACTAATTACTTTAGAGTAGATGAGGATCACAATATAAATATTGACTTTAGAGTGAATGAAAATGATACTATAAAAAATGGTATTTGCAAAACAATAAAATACATTAACCAATACACTAACAAAAATTAGGGTTCATTTTTAGATCCCCTTCTAAAAAATTATTATAAGATGTGTGTCAAATGTTCAAAAAAAGGTATTTGGATTGTTGGCGAATCTAAGAAAGGAGGGTTTTAGGATAGCGGTGAAAGCATTTTTTTCTAAGTTGTCAAATATTTGCATATATGTGTTCTCATCCAGTAATCAAAATTTGTTACCATCTAGTGACGACAGCATGCTAATGTGTGGTACCCTCATGGATGTTTCCGCCTGACACTGCACTACTATTTCTGTCCAGTTATGCCATCATATTGTCAGACACCAATAAACACATAGCCTTGTTACCGGTCAGGATTGCAAACAATGTCGGTGTACTGGATCTGTTACACATTGTCAGACGTCTTCAAATGTAGGTTTCCAACAGAAAATTTTCACTTGTACCTTCAGATTTTTGGCTTTATACTTTCAGTTTTTTCACATGCTTGTTTGCTTTTACCTTCGGCTTCGAATCCGGATCTCAAAATTAACAAATTTTGGAATTATACTATATTACTACATTATGGTGAATTAATCTTATATATAATAGTATATTATAACATAATGACAAATATACCAAGAGGTGAAATTAGGGTCAAATTTATTTATGACCCATAAATTTTTGGTGAACTTTCTACTATACAATTTAGTGAAAAAATCGTCAATTTAAAACTTCAAAAATCCTAATATTCATATATGTATGAATATTCGCCCCTAAAATGAACCTTGACAAAAATCTACATGAACGAGGGCTCGATATATGTTGTTTCAAATAAGGTTGATCGATAACACTTACCTTCTGTTAGAACTTTATTTATCGGGACTTCAGATCACTAGGTATTCGTTAATCCCTTCGTATTAGCAAAAAACTAGAAACAAAACAATAATTTATATGCAATTAAATCTAAACATATAAAAAATCAATAAATTATATGGTTTTACATAGACAAATCCGCAAGTAATTAAATTTTATCTAAATATCTAAATAAAAAATAAATGAAATGGAAGTATAAGAAATAAGGGACACAAGGGTCTAAAATAGAATATAGGAAACACTAGTAATAATTTTCTCTACCTTTTGTACGGGGTAGGGTCCCCATAACCTTTTTTTATCTGTGATAAAATAATAATAATTTAGAATAATTAACAAGAAAAAATATAATAAAATTATAAAACCTTATATTTAAAAACATATTTGTTGAAAGATGAATCAAACTACATAAATGTGTTATCTTCAATTATTAATTTGTAAAAATCTCACATAATTTCTTTTGTTATATCACAAATCATTAGAAATGCGACATTCTTTAATACCCAAACCCAATTTCAACTCTTACAAAATTCGATAAAAATGAGAGATGTTTATGGAGGCATATGTTATCCTTACATTATTATCACGCCTCTCATATTTTGAAAAAAATCATAAGCAACATTCGATGCAAATCAGAAATCAATTCTGTGTATGCAAATATTTCAACCCCTCATATCCTTTAATATAAGCAACAATAACTATTAAAGGTTAGAGCACATTTAAATGATCAATTTTAACCTTTAATAGAGACATGTTTTAGAATGGAAGAATCTAAGATTCTTGTATCTTCAATATCACTCATGCAAACAATAACATTATATGTTTGATATATTCTTAAAATACACTAACACATTTATGTATTTGTTACACCCACTTTTAATTCTCCTTTAAATTTGTGTTTAAATTGATGCCGACTCAAATATATTTCCCTTCACAAAGTAGGTGACTAAAGACGCATCAACACAAAAGAACATAAAACATCTTGAAATTCCATGTGATAAGCAAACACTTGGCAATCACTCTCCACTCGTATCCCTTAAAATTTTGATTTGAAAACTCTACGTTGGCATTGATATGTGTGACTGATGATTGTTGTATGCTATTAAGCATTATTCATGGTTTGATGGAAGTTTGACTTGCATCGAATGCTTATGATGATTGTGTTTGTATTGATTTACATAAGTGCATATAAGTTTATAGTTGAATTGCCTTTGAAATACACTCTATGATGACACTTGCCTTTGAAATACACTCTATGATGACACTTGCCTTTAAGGTCCATTTATAATCAATGTATTGCACAATATCGTTGTCATCTTCTTACTAATTTATATTTTCTTATTCTTCTCTATAGTATCTCCGTGGGTGGCATTTAATACTTATAGTGTGTAGTTTAAGCAAAGGATGGTTTTGTTATAATATTAATTCCTTTGAATACGATGGTTTCCCTTATCTCCATTTATGAAATTGTAATATATTATTTGCCTCTCCTCCTTTGTGGGATTATTAATTTTGTATAGAGATGTTCGTTATCTAAAGTTTGAGAGGCTACGCTTTTATATATTTTGGGAAATTCTATTTGGATGGAATAGAAGTATGCTCGTTCTTTATCCACTCGTCTTTCTAAGAAAGTATGAATGAGTCTAATGAGATTATATGTTAGACTCTCGTCTAGATTTGTCGTAAATTTCAGTAATTTTGAAGAAATCTTAAATAAATAAAAAACCTTTTAACATATTTTTACGTCGAAGGTGTTATACCTATGGGAAAAGGTTTTGCGGATATTTATGGGATTGTATCAAATTTAATGGCCTAAATCAGGCCTGGAATTTGACGGTCACCCCTGCCTGTCAAAAGGAAATTTCATGACGGTTTCTTGATATAGTTACCTTTCAATTTACATTTTTAGTAAAATTTTAAATTGTCAAAAAATCTTAATTGAAATCTTAATTTTAAATTTGTGTTATTCAAAATAACAATCATGTACCTGTATTGATGTCTGTATCTCAAGCTTCTTCTTGGATGTCTGTAACAAGATTCCTTAAATTTTCCTACAACAATAAAAATTTGAATTCAAACTTGCATAAAAGTTAAATTGAAACTTGTAGATTGCAATTGGTAATGACAAAATGAAAATAAATACAGTCACAATATCATTGAAATTAGAAACTTATATGTTTTTAGAAAAAATCAAAGACAACGTGTGAACTCTGAGTTTAATAAATTCATTATTCACATAAACTTATTTTAGTTTCTAAATTTAAATTGGGAATTATTAAAAATCATTATCAATATGATTTATAGAATATTTGTAAAATGAATAAAATCCAATCAGATTTCATACATATATAGTAATATACCTTATATATTATATTTGACTATTATGAAATTTTATGGTTTTTAAATAATATAAACTTGCTGAAATATAGTTTTATTAAAAAATTACCTGGCTAAATTGACGGGTTTGTTTTTTATTAAATTGTAATTTACGGTTAAAATACCAAAAAATGGTCTACAGACCATCAAATTCCAGGCCTGGCCTAAATGATGGTTTTGCTATTTTTAACAATTTTATTTTTTTACTTTTCTAACAATTTTGATTTTATTTTTAAATTTTATTTTTTAGCTTTTGCATGCATTAACCTTTGCTTTTGCTATTTTTAACAATTTTTCCTTTTGCTTTTCTGATTTTGCATGCTGCTTTGACTTTACTTTTAATGTGAAGGTTTTGACATTTTTATTTTTTTAATTTTTTAAAATATATTTTTAGCTTTTCCGTTTTTAACAATTGCATGGTGAATGCTGCATATATATATAGTTCACAGAAAAAACTTGCTCTGTTATTTGAGGATGATAGTTCCATGGAAATAATAATTAGTGTTCAAAGGCTTCCAACTCCCAAACGGTTATGACACACAGGTAAAGCCCCCTGAATTAATAATTTTTTGGTTTTATCACAATATAATAGCCGAAAGTTATATCAATCAAGATGCAGGTAGGAAAATGCAGGATGCAATTATCAAGAAGGAAGAATCAGAAGATAGGCATATCAAGACCAATGCCAAGAAATCCTTATATTCAAATATTAAATAACACCTTCATTGCTCTGGGTAGAGAACCAGAGAATATCACTGTAGATTCCCTCCATAAAGTATCCAGAGGATGCATGATATATTCAGGCATCATGGCTATTGATACCACATTGGGGTAAGTAGAGGAGATGATAAATAGAAAATGTGTGTTTTAAGTTTTTTAGTTAGCTGCATTTAATTTGAGATGTTTTTTCTATATATTTTCTTTTGTGTCTAACTAAAAGAGAGAGCAAAAGGCAGGGGATACAAATAGGGCTATTGTCAATCAAAGACAAAACACAAAAGCCATGATGGATTTTCTGGCTTGATGTGTACTGCAATAGATATTCTATCTATTCATATTGCAATGTATTGTGTAATGTCCTGTTCTACGTTGCACGTGTTCATCCTTCGGCGATCGAGTGCTAAGCATGGAACGTCATTGTGCCTTCGTCGATCATTGGTGGGTTTCGCCTTGGTCACAGGGAATACTTGATCATCTCCCTCTTCATCTTGTTTGCTGGTGTCGTGTTGTCGTTGTCGTTGCTGGCCCTTGCTGGCCGCGTACACTTGTTTCCTTTTTGTTAAAAGACCTGGCCTTTAATTATGCATGGAGGAAGAGCACTTACCACTCATTCTTCTTTTAGGAAAGGTGTGTTGGTCTTTCCTTTGTTTTGAATGCCAAGTGGGGGGAAGTTGGCCACCAGTCTTTTCCAATGACCCTTCAACCACTTCCAGACCTGTATCTTTTATAACCTGCTCTACTTTCTTTGACTTCCTGATGCCTTTGTTTGCCGTGTCTTGGGGAAAGGAAACCCCTGATTTGGGGAGTCTTTTGTTTGGATTTAGACTATTTTTTTTTGCTCGAGCATTCTTCCTTGGCCACGTGGGCTCCTCTGGAGACTGGCCACTGCACTTTAATGGAGTTTCCTTGCAGTTTTCCCTTTTGACACGCACTGGGAGGATGTTGACTAGGTTGTGGAGTATGGGTGTGCTCCAACTACAAGCTAGTGAAGCAGACGTGTTGCCTCCATTGTTCTTTAAGTGCTACGAGGTGTGTTCTTGTCTGGGATCTACAGCAGTGACCTGCAGCAGGAGATAGCCAGGCGGCAGACAGGTTCAGTTTGATTGAAGCCTTTGTGAGCGCTTCCAGCAAGCAGGTCGTCCAACTATGTTGTTTTCTGTTCAGTATAGAATGCATCCTCAGATTCGGGATTCTCCTTCAAGATATTTTATGTCAAAATCGACTATGTGACAGTGAGAGTGTTACCAAGAGACCTGATGAAAATTATTTGCAAATATTCTGTATTGAGACTCAGTTGTTTTACGATGTAACTCATGGAAGAGGATCTCATAGGCATGGATCTGTTTCATATCAGAATATTCATGAAGCACAATTGCTTTGCAATTATATGAGCTGCTTCAACGAGTCACTAAGTTGGCAGGCATAAAGGTTTCTGTTGGATTTATCGCACCTTTCAAGCTACAGCTGAAATGTTTGCACCGAGAGTTTGATGTTGTCCTCAAATATCAAAATAGGAAGGATAGATTGGTTGGTGTATCTGAGGAAACAACTACCGATGTTCACAGGCTGTACCAGATGCAAGCTAATGGATCGCTGCTCTTCCCTGCTATTAATGACAATGATTTGTTACCAAGAGCAAGTTCGATAACTTGTATGGATGCAGGCACTCTCTGCCAGATGGTCTGATGAGAGCCACTGATGTGATGATTGCTGGCAAGGTTGCTGTTGTCTGTGGATATGGAGTCTGTACCAAGAGATTTTTTTGGTTATAAAGCCATCTTCTTTTGCTTATTAAACGTATGCCCTGGTTTTTTTCTTTTGGTGACCTGCTCACGCCATTTATTGGCTGGCTGCATGAGGATTGGGTGGAGAATATAGTTGGGTTTGTGGGCAAAAGGAAAAGGGGTCTATAGCTATAGGAGCAGGTACAGATCATCTTCGCATGTGGCAGCGGTGAAGTTGGTGCCTTTAAATTAATAAACCCTTGCAGAAATCCAACTTTCTAACATACCCAACTGAAGCTGAGATGGGAAAAGTGGGTTTATAGATATAGAAACAGGTGCAGATTTTCTTTGGATATGGCAGTCATGACGATGGTTGTGTGGGTTTCTATGGTGGTTGTGATGCTCCTCAGAGCAGAGTGCTTCTATCTTCCCGGAGTTGCTCCCGAGGATTTCAAGAAGGCATGTTTCAATCACCCCTTTCCTATGCCAAGCATGGCCGTTAAAAGAGTTTGGACCTTCAGCAGGCTGAGGAAGAGAAGTTGCGCAGGTTGTGTTGCTGTTGCCCGAGCCCTAGTCAACGTGCTTGTTGGATTGGAAGAATTCTAATCAGGCATGTTAAATCTACTCCTTGTAATAGTTTTCTACCTTCTTTCAGTATCTTGAAATGAATTTTCTTTCCTCTTGAATGGCGCCTAGACAAAATGTTTTCGTGGTTGTTTATATCGCTGCCTGATTGTGTTGGTTGTTCCTTTAAATCTCGTTCCAATTTCGCTGGTTTTTCTTAGAATGTTCTTTCCTCTCTTATAGCTTACTCTATTTATATTTGTCTAGTGGGCTACTGCAATTTTGAGTGATGCAATCTAGTTCGTAGGGAAGGAAACATTTTAGAGTTCGTTTGCTTATATGACTCTCTTTTAAAAGAATTCTGTGATGGTATTTATAATTGAAGGCTTACTATATGGAAGGTTAAGCCTTCATATCTCTATTTGGTTGAATAAATACGTATTTCCTGTTTAGGGCTCTCCTGTTTTGCTAAAAGGTACATTAATAGTGACGTTGGGTTCTAAAACTTGTTTAAGCCTGTGGGCATTCCTTACTTTTTGTTTAATTAGAAATGGCATTAGGGTTTTGTTTTAGAACTGTACATGGTTGACTGTTGTACCCAGTTCTAGAGGATGAATAACCTGACATCTATTTTGGCCTCTGCGTGTTGAGAGAATTACTTTACCTACTTCCTGGTTCAAAATCTTGTTTGATTAAAGTAAGGGGGAAACATTGTAAGTTTAATTGAAGGAAATCTCTTCAATTTTTATTAAGGGTCACGAGCAAGCTATTAATAGCTGGACTGAAACAAAAGTTGTAGGTGAATCCATGGTATTGGACTCGTGAACTCATTTCCTGTTAGATAACAGCTGATTACAGTGATAATATAATAGGTGGTTATTATATTCATCTGTTTGATATTTGCTAGACATGTCCTTGATAAGCCCACATGGATCGGGTAAAATTTCCATCTTCTATACCATTGGCAAGGAGCTCATAGAACTTCTAGGCCTGACTACACTGCGTAACCTTCCTGATGGATATGTGTGTTGGTTCTTATTTTTGTGCTTGCACTCGTGGTAGGGTCTTTTGAGTCTGGGGCATCGTTGGTGTTTTACCCTCTGCGTATCGAATCCCTTTGTTTTCGAACTCGAATATCTTATTCTTCGAACTTGGTTACTAAAATTCCCATTTTGTGGCTTTGTTAAGGAAATCAATTTTTATTTTATTTTAAAATACTTTTTGGCATTGTTCGGAAATATATAAAAATTATTAACGACTTTTGGGTTTAGCCTCCCCTTATATTATGTAGAGAAGTTGACGTTTAGGATAAGGTTTGTTGGTAGAATAATGGCCCTTTTTGTGTCTCCTTTGTACGCTTTTGGAAGAGTGGTTTTGTTTTGTTAACTAGTCCTACGTTTAAGAAATCCTATAAGGAAGTAGTGGTAAAACTCCTTGGTTAAAACTGAAACTATAGTTGTTTTTCTTTTAAGGGCGTCGAACCCTTATTACTATGAAGCCTCCCCCTGGGAGATTTGGATAACGTCGTTTTGTTTCGCGCCTACGATCATAATTAGTATGTTTTGTCTTCTCTTGGACCTCTTTAGATGGATGGATTGGGTATTGGATTCCAATCACGTAATCTATAGGATTACATGAAGGAAATATATCAACACTCTTGACTTTCTTGTTCCTAACCCATAAGGTCTTGCCTTGATTTATGTGATTTTGTTCTTACTGGTATTTTGACTTTCTCCTTGTTGGATGGTTTAGATTTCTTTCTCATGCGAATAATTTTGGAGTTGTGGGTTGTGTTTTTAAATCCTTTTTTTGAATTAGAACATTCCTTTCTTGATATTGTTAAATGTTAGCTTACTGTTGCAATGTGTAGCCTTAACATGCTCAGTTCTCACGAACTGATTCTAGCTAGTATTTGTGCAGATGGATTATGCGAGTAGATTAAAGGAAAGAGTTGTAAAGGTTTCATCAGTGCAATTTATGAAGTTCCTTGTAAAAATGTCCAATGTGAGGTAAATTTTGTAATAGTGCTTGCAAAGGAGTTTAGAAGACCTCTTGCCTTGGGTTGTTCTGAAATTTCGTGATGATGTTGTCTTGTCCTTCTGTAGGTAAACTGGTAACTTACCTTTGTGAGAAATGGTATTCAATCTTTACATTGATATGAGAATTGTAAAACTTTGATCTTGAGAATAAATTGTCAAGTTAAATCTTTCTAAGACTTTGTGATTGATATGTTATAAGTAAAGTAAAATGGGTCGGTTAACCCTTAAAGAAGTTAAACAAAAATAATAATTTTATATTCAACAAATAAATGTAGAGGTGATCTACTTGAAATCAAATAATTCCATGAGTGATCAAGAGTGAGACCATCCTTGTGAAGTAAAAATTTTATAACTTGATATCCCTAGCTACACTAGTAAACATTATCTCTTTTATGGTGAATTCTTAAAATGAGTCCTAAGGTGAAACACAATTGTTAGTTGATCTAAGATAATAAGATTTAATAAGTAAGAGAAGAAAATTTAGAAACCACTGCAATCTATCTCTCAGCCATTTGAAAGTAAATTTTCCCTTTTGATAAGCTCTTTCAGTGAAGCCTAAGTAAAAGTGTTAATAATTATGTATAAAACCCCAAGCTCCAATTAAACCTTGGTAATAACTAATGACGTCTTAAAGAGGAATTTAACTCAATCTTATCTCCTCTAACTCTTTCCCAGGATACTTTGTAAGTTTCATCTTGAGTTTGTTGAACACGAATTCTTGTTGTAGCAAGGTAATGAGAAATTTTTAGCATAAGTGTATGGACAGATAGCCTTATGGAATTAAATTAGTCCCTTATTAAATAATGGAACTAAAGAACTAATTGTCGTAAAGTGAAGACTTTTAGTGAACTTCTCTACAGTGTGTAAAAAGGAAATTAACTTATGTTGGTAAGATGAACTTGTGTGAATTATATATTGAATCTCCTCTGAAAACATAAGTCATGAGTTGCAAGATGGTGTTATATCAAAATAAGTAACCTTCAATCATATCTTACTATGGCTTTCCCTATTTGTTAGAGTGTTTTGTCGTTGGACTTCTATGTTGTCATGTCTAAAAGAAAAAGAAAGGTAAATTGTCCTTTTGATAGGTGTGAACGGTTCCGTGCTAACCTTTATGGCCCTCCTTGTATCAAGTTGTTCACTAGTGTTAGTTGTAACCTTGGTGACGACATGTTGTGTCATGTTAGGTGTCAAAGCAAGTCAAAAAAAAATTATCCTGTGTTTTACTATGTTGTCCGTGTGTGAATTTTCGGGTCGTTACACTTGGTATCAGAGCGTAGGTTCATGCTCTCGAACCTATGGGCCGGATTGGTGTTGTATGGTGATGTTACATGATGGTGATGGTGTTACATGATGTTGTTTCATGGGGATGATGGTATTACATGATGATGATTTATATTGGAAGAGTAATGTGCTTTAAGTGTGATGTGATCCATGTCGTAATTTTGATTTTGTGAACGCACATGATGTGTATGTCACTTTGTGCATGTTTGTGATCATGTTGATATGTTGGGGATGGGAGTGTTCTCTCTCCTTCTTGTGGATTCTATGAAGAGTTCATGTGTGAATTACTATTTGTGATGTGTGAAAAGAATTATAATGTGGATGACGTAGTGTTGGAGCATTGTGACATGTAGGTGTATCAATGTGTTGTATGACTAGATTGGTGTTAAAAGAAATGAGTTGTATCATGATGTTTTTACCATGTTTTGAAGAAATGTGTGTACCACCTTGTTATGTAGCAATGGATGTTATATTGAGATGTACTATGTTCATCGTATGTATGATTTGTGCGAATATGTAATGCTTCATGTTGTGATTTTGGGTCATACGGTGAGTGTATGAACCCTATCGTATGGTGATTGCACTTTGGGTGCAGAAAGTGGTAAAGTGATGTGTTACACTCAGTGAATGTATGATCGTGATCTACCCTGTATATGTACCATATGTAAGACATTATGGTAGTTATGTGTGTGCCACCGTTACATTAGTGATGTTGTTGTATGTTATGTTGTGAACCTTATGCTAACCGACCCTGAGGGTAATCGGTAGAAGTGTATGTTGAGAGTGAGGAATGGTGTACCATGGGTCAATAACTTGAGCCGAAACTTGGTTTAGTAGATAGCATGTGATTCTTTCCTCTCTCCCTATGTGGTTGTATGTACGCAACCTAAGTGCAACTATGACTATGTTTAGCCTTGTCGAAGTGGTGGCGGGATGATTCAGACAGAGGTGATGAAATTGTACTATTGATGTTTTATTTTGCGAGTTGAGGCTCGATGTTCTGAGTGCTAGCAACTCGTTGAGTACCCCTTGGTGGCCAAATAAGGCCACACATTTATCATAATGTGACATTGTTATAAGTTGATTTTATTCGTAAATTGAGTTTTTTTACTTTATTTTGTAAGGACCAACAACTTTTCTTGATTGCCATGCTTTACAATTTTGGGCATTTCTTTGGTTTGTGGCACTAACATGGGGATTTTGATACTAACTATGGCTATTTGGCCATTTATTTTTCTTGATTTTGGGTCTTCTTTTAAATTTGGAATTTTTACCACCTTGCCCAAGGCTTGTACTTTGCCACTTGGCACTTTGATTGGATTGTTGTGCTGGTTCTATTGTTGTGATGTGTGGAATAGGGTCATGGGATGCACCATGAAATGGTTGGACCTATGGACCCACTTCATTGTATGGGGGTACGCCCCAAGGAGTTACAGATAACTAGCAGGTTGTTGAACCACGCGTTATTATGTCACTTGGGTTAGGAGTGTTCGAACTCTATGTGTCTTGGACCATAGGGTTAACCGGCCTCCTTGAGGGAGGCATAAGAGTTTGAGGGAGGCATAAGATACTAGAGGGAGGCATAAGAGTTTGAGGGAGGCATAAGAGACTTGAGGGAGGCATAAGAGTTTGAGGGAGGCATAAGAGACTAGAGGGAGGCATAAGAGTTTGAGGGAGGCATCAGAGACTTGAGGGAGGCATAAGAGTTTGAGGGAGGCATATGATATTTGTGTGTATGGTTGATGTTTTAGGATATATGTTGAGTTATTGTGATGTTTTGGTAGTGGTATTTTGATGTATGTGTTACTCATGTCAGATGGATATGTGTTGTGATGTTGTGGTTATGTCATTGATTCCACTTGTGGACACTATGTACCTGTAGCATTGTTTGGAGTTATGTGAATTTCTTTCATCGATGAAAATTGAGGAAATGTCTGGTGGATTGTAGTACTTTTTGTTCAAGCATTTAATATGTCGGTCATTGATGTGTTATAAGTACTATGTTATGTGGACTGTGCCTATTTCCCTTCCGTATTTGAGTAACCTTTTGTGGTGTAATACAATCATGAAGTATATACTTGTGTGCTTGTGAATCTGTTGTGTCTTTTAAACCTGGTAGGGTGTTGAGTTAGCTGTTCATGTTGGGCACCCACAATAAGGAACAAACCAAAACTCTTCAATGATGAAATTTTAAAAGAAATTAAACCAAGAATAATGCTAATGGAAAGGAACTAATGAAATAACAAATAAGAGGGAACTACCAATCTTCACAGAACCTTGAAAGTTAAAACTTCTACCAAATGTTCCTAAGGCTACCTGTGTCCGTGTTTTAATCGACTAAAATTTTAAACCATAGGGTGTACTTTCTCCTTTACCTGTTGTTGGTTGCGAACCATTTACTTTCCTCTGTGTAATGTCGCATCGAGGACGATGCTTTCTTAAGGGGAGGAGAATGTAATGTCCTGTTCTACATTGCATGTGTTCATCCTTCGGCAATCGAGTGCTAAGCATGGAACGTCATTGTGGCTTCTTCAATCATTTGTGGATTTCTCCTTGGTCACAGGGAATACTCGATCATCTCCCTCTTCATCGTGTTTGCTGGTGTCATGTTGTCATTGTCGTTGCTGGCCCTTGCTGGCCGCGTACACTTGTTTCATTTTTGTTGAAAGACCTGGCCTTTAATTATGCGTGGAGGAAGAGCACTTACCACTCATTCTTCTTTTAGGCAAGGCGTGTGGTCTTTCCTTTGTTTTGAATGCCAAGTGGGGGGCAGTTGGCCACCAGTCTTTTCCAGCGACCCTTCAACCACTTCAGACCTGTATCTTTTATGACCTGATCTACTTTCTTTGAATTCCTAATACCTTTTTCTACCGCGTCTTGGGGAAAGGAAACCCCTGATTTGGGGAGTCTTTTGTTTGGATTTAGACTATTTTTTTTCCAGGCTCGAGTATTCTTCCCTAGTTGCGTGGGCTCCTCTAGAAACTGGCCGCTACACTTTAATGGAGTTTCCTTGCAGTCTTCCCTTTTGACATGCACTGGGAGGATGTTGACTAGGTTGTGGAGTCTGGGTGTGCTCCAGCTGCAAGCTAGTGAAGTAGACGTGTTGCCTCCATTGTTCTTTGAGTGCTGTGAGGTGTGTTCTTGTCTGGGATCCGCAACAGCGACCCGCAGCAAGAGATAGCCAGGTGGCAGATAGGTTTAGTTTGGTTGAAGCCTTTGTGAGCACTTCTAGCAAGAAGGTTGTCCAGCTATGTTGTTTTCTGTTCAATATAGAATGCATCCTCCGATTTGGATTTCTCCTTCATGATATGGTTATCAAAATCGACTTTGTGACAGTGAGAGTGTTACCAGGAGACCTACCGAAATTCCTTTGCAAATATTCTGTATTGAGATCTCACTTGTTTTACGATGTAACCCATGGAAGAGGATCTCATAGGCGTGGATCTGTTTCATATCAGAATATTCATGAAGCACAATTTGCTTGCAATTTTATGAGCTGCTTCAATGAGTCACTAAGTTGGCAGGCATAAGGTTTCTGTTGGATTTATCAGGATATTTTTTCAGAGGTAGAGCAAACTGAACTTTGAAGTTGCATCCTGGGAGTTTAAATCTGTTGGTAACCATAATGTAAGTTATCTCCATGTCATGAAGCTGATAACAGTTGTTTGGTATATCTGCAGGAAAGGAAACTCGAAGACAGTTTTCACTAGCTTTTGAGTAATCTTTCAAAGCTGCACCGGATTTTTGAAATCACAAAAGGAACTAAACCTCTCTGCTAGTTCAGTGGAAAGGATGTTGAATACTTTTCTCAGTGGTTGAGCAAGCAGTATGAGTTGTCTTTTTTTTACTGTGTACGAATTTATGTTTTGAGGTTTTCAACAAATCTGGTTAATCAAACAAGAATGGAACTGTTGAGTAAGGCCACTCTTCCATCATTATGCATAATGAAACTTGAAGGAGGTCCTCGATGTGCTCAAGCCTTGTCAATGGACAACAAAAAAATAGAACCAGTAGCATATTTCTGTATCAGTTATTCAAGAAATCTAGGTAAAATTTGAGTCTATAACAGTGTAAGGAAGATGTTAAAGCTCTGGAAATTTGTAGAATGGCAACATTATCTTCTTGAAGTTCAAATCACAGTTGGGTAGACACTAAAGACAGGTATATCTGGCAATGGCTGCATGAAGAAAATGTTGTTCACGCTTCTAATATTCAAACTTGGGTCATTGTTAGCAGAAACTGAAAAGGGTCTCTATTGAGCTCTAGGATCAGGTCACAGATGCATCCTAGCATCGATGAAGAAGTGCAAAAGACAGTTCTTGTCTTTTGACATTCCTAAACTCTTGAACTTGCTAGGAAAGGTCCAACTGATTTTCTTGAGTTTTCAAGATTCAAAGGTAAGACTTAGGAATTTGAAGTGGGTGGCTCGAGGTTCTTTTGAAACAGGTGCAGTTAGTGTTCTTGTGGAATCATGGCAGTAAATAGATAAGAAAGGTTGTTTGAGAATTGGACTGAGTGGTTATAGAAAATACTCAGAGTTGAAAGTGAATGTATCTGCACCAAGAGCTTGATGCTGTCTTCGAACCTGATGGAGGAAAAAAGTTATGTTATCATTACGGTAAATGCCTTTCAGATGCCAGGAGCGTGTGGTAATCGTTAACAGTCTTGTGTCCGAGCTTCAAATCATGCCGTTGGCCTTGTAGCTGTTTTTCACCGCAGTGAATGTGGTGATAGCTCGTTGCTCGCAAAGCACTTTGGGTTAAGGGCAAGCAATGGCATTGAAACAATCATATGCATATGGAGATGGCGTTATAAACCAGGCATGTTAAATCTACTCCTTGTAATAGTTTTTTACCTTCTTTCATTATCTTGGAATGAATATTCTTTCCTCTTGAATGGTGCCTAGTCTAGAAAAATTTCATGGTTGTTTATATCGCTGCCTGATTGTGTTGCTTGTTCCTTTAAATCTCGTTCCAATTTTGCTGATTTTTCTTGGAATGTTCTTTCCTCTCCTATAGCTTACTCTATTTCATATTTGTCTAAATGGGTTTACTGCAATATTGAGTGATGTAGTCTAGTTCATAGGGAAGGATACATTATTAGAGTTTTGTTTGCTTATATGACTTTCTTTTAAAAAGAATTATGTGATGGTAATTATAATTGAAGCCTTACTATATGGAAGGTCAAGCCTACATGCCTCTATTTGGTTGAATAAATACGTATTTCCTGTTTAGGGATCTCCCTGTTTTGCTAAAAGGCACATTAATAGTGAGCGTTGGGTTCTAAAACTTGTTTAAGCCTGTGGTCATTCCTTACTTTTTGTTTGATTAGAAATGGCATTAGGTTTTTGCTATAGAACTGTACAAGGTCGACTGTTCTACCCAGTTCTAAAGGATGAATAACCTGACTTCCTAATTTTGGCCTCGACGTGTTGAGAGAATCACTTTACCTTCTTCCTGGTTCAAACTCTTGTGTGTTTAAAGTAAGGGGGGAAAAATTGTAAGTTTAATTGAATGAAATCTCTACCATTTTTATGCAGGTTTGCAAGCAAGCTGTTAAGAGCTTGGACCTGAAACAAAAGTTGTAGGTGAACCCATGGTATTGTACTCGCGAACTCGTTTCTTGTTAGATGACAGCTGATTTCAGTGAGAATATAATAGGTGGTTATTATGATTCATTTATTTGATAATTGCTAGACATGTCCGTGATAAGCCGACATGGATCGGGTAAAATTTCCATCTTCTATACCATTGGCCAAGGAGCTCATAGAAATTCTAGGCCTGACTACACTGTGTAACCTTCCTAATGGATATGTGTGTTGCTTCTTATTTTTTTGCTTGCACTCGTGGTAGGGTCTTTTGAGTCTGGCGCATCATTGGTGTTTTACCCTCTGTGTATCAAATCCCTTTGTTTTCGAACTCGAATATCTTATTCTTCGAACTTGGTTACTAAAAGGTCTCATTTTGTGGCTTTGTTAAGGAAATCAAATTTTTATTTTAAATACTTTTTTGCAATTTTCAGAAGTATACAAAAATTATTAACTAATTTTGGGTTTAGCCTCCCCTTTTATTATGTAGAGAAGTTAATGTTTAGGAGAAGGTTTGTTGGTAGAATAATGGCCCTTTTTTTGTCTCCTTTGTACGCTTTTGGAAGAGTGGTTTTGTTTTGTTAAACTATTACTACGGTTAAGAAATCCTATAAGGAAGGTACTGGTAAAAAATCCTTGGTTAAAATTGAAACTATAGTTATTTTTTTTTGTAAGGGCATCGAACCCATATTGCTATGAAGCCTTCCCCTTGGAGAATTTGGATAATGTCATTTTGGTTCACGCCTACGATCATAATTAGTATGTTTTTTCTTCTCTTGGACCTATTTAGATGGATGGATTGGGTATTGGATTCCAATCACATAATCTATAGGACTACATGAAGGAAATATATCAACACTCTTGACTTTCTTGTTCCTAACCCATAGGGTCTTGCCTTGATTTATGTGATTTTGTTCTTACTGGTATTTTGACTTTCTCCTTGATTGTATGGTTTAGATTTATTTGTCATGTGAATAATTTTGGAGTTGTGGGTTGTGTTTTTAATCCATTTTTTGAATTAGAACATTCCTTTCTTGATATTGTTAAATGTTAGATTACTATTGCAATGTGTAGCCTTAACATGCTCAGTTCTCACGAACTGATTCTAGCTAGTTTTTTGTGCAGATGGATTATGCGACTAGATTAAAGGAAAGATTTGTAAAGGTTTCATCAGTGCAACTTATGAAGTTCTTTGTAAAAGTGTTCTATGTGTTGTAAATTGTGTAACATTTCTTGCAAAGGATTTTATATGAGCTCTTACCTTGGAATTGTTCAGAAAATTTGTGAAGAAGTCGTGTTAGTCTTTTTTTTGGTAATTTGGCTAACTAACTCTTCTTAGTGAGAAATATTATTCAATATTTTCACTGGCATATGAGCATTGTAAAACTTTGATCTTGAGAATTATTTGTTAATTTAAATATTTCTAAGACTTTGTATTGACAATGTTTTATATGTAAAGCTTTAATGGGGTCGGCTTTTCCCTTACAGAAGTTAAAAAAAAAAAAAAGTTTTATTCAAAGAAATAAATGTTGTGGTTTAGATCCCCTTGTAAATCAAACAATACCTTAAGTAATCAAGAGTGAGACTATCCTTTGCAAAGTGAAAATTTATATAACGTGTTATCCCTAACTAAACTAGTAAACACTATCCTCTTTATGGTGAACGCTTAAAACAAGCTTAAAGTGAAACACAATGGTTAGCTGATCTAAGATAAGAAGATTTAACATGTAAGAGAAGAATCGGTTTAGAAACCACTGCAATTTATCTCTTAGCCTATTTGAAAGGTAAGTAGTTCCCTTTTGTATAAGCTCTTTCGGTAAAGCCTAAGTAAAGCGTTTAATAATTATTGTATAAGACCCTCAAGCTTCCAATAAAAACCTTGGTTTAATAACTAATGAGGTCATAAAGAAGAGTTCAACTCGACCTTAACTTGATCTTATCTGTTTAGCTCTTTCCCAGGATACTTGGTAATCTTCGTCTCTTGATTTTGTTGAAAGCGAATCCTCATTGTAGCATAAGGTTATGAGTGATTTTTAGTAATGTAAGTATGGACAGATAGCCTTGTGGAGTTAAATTACCTCCCTTATTAAGTAATTGGAACTAAACAACTAAATTGTCGTAATAGTGAAGACTTTAAAGTTAACTTCTCTACAGTGTGTAAATGAAATTAACTCAGCTTGGTAAGATTAACTTGTATGCGAATTATATATTGAATCTCCTCTGTAAAAACATAAGCTCATGAGTTGCAAGATGTCTTATATCAAAATAAGTAACCTTCAATCATATCTTACTGTGGCTTGCCCTATTTGTTAGAGTGTTCTGTCGTTGGACTTCTATGTTGTCTTGTAAAAAAAAAAGAAAGGTGTATTATCCTTTTGGGTGTGAACGTTTCCATGCTGACCTTGTGGTGCTCCCCGTAGCAAGTGGTTAGTAGTGTTGGTTGTAACCTTGTGACGACATGTTGTGTCGTGTTAGGTGTCAAAGCAAGTCAAAAAAAAATTATCCTGTCTTTTACTGTGTTGTTCATGTGCGTGGATTTTGGGTCGTTACATATTGTTTTCATCTCCCAATTCATTATTTTCCTCCTGTATGTTTCTTCTATTAACTTGAATGCTTTGTCTTTTCCAGGGATAATTTTAGTGGCTAATATTGGTTCGTTGGCTATTATTTCCGTTTTCTCAAAAAGTTATTGACAATTTGAAAATGAAGTTTTGCCTCAATTTCTATAACATATATATTACTTACAGTAATCCTATATTAGGAATTCAATGTTGAAACACTAATACTAGAGATGATAAGTTCACATTTGAACGGAAGGAACCCTAATGCCTGTTGAGGTGTTTTGAGTATTTTTATGTGGACAGTAGTTCTTTTAATTGAATATCTTTTCCTAATTACTTTTAATCGTAATAGCCAAAAACCCCTAAAAAATGAAAAAACACATTTATTGATTTTTCTGTTGTACAAGTAAAAATCTTAATTTTTTAAGGAGCTGGTCAAGTTTAATAAAATTTATCTAACCTAAATGGACTTATTTTGAATTTAACTGCCCTAAATTGATATTTCTATATAAAGCAAGTTCTACATGCTTTGCAATGTTTGCTAGAAAAAATTATGTTGTCGTTTTTGCTTTATTTTTCTCTTTTTTTTGCTAGAATGTACTTCACATGCTCTACATGGGCTAAGTGTTTTCGCTAGTGAAGGGAAATCAGTTCGACTTAAATGTGTTTTGATTCCTCTTAACTGACACAAATATTTGCAAGTAAATAGTTAGCAACAAACTTCTAATCCAACACTATTTGAGGTTGATATTCAGAAAAGACTAGGAGTGATTTTAGTGGCCAATATTAGCTAGTTTGCTATTTTTCTGTTTTTAACTCAAGTATTGGCAAATGGAATCTTAATGTTTTCTAAGGTATTTGAGCTTATGTATATGATCTTTATTTGCACATTTTTACTCCACAATTCTTTTCAATTATAAGTCTTCAAGCCTTGTAGCGAAATTGAAAAAATCTCCAAATTGAAAGAAACCGCATTATTTTGTTTTCTAGAGCCATGTGAATAGAACCCTCTTATTCCTTGAGATTATTAATCCAAATTTCTTTAACTCTAATTGAATTTGATTTTTATTTGAAAGTTATGAAGTTTAAAACTGGATTTCATCTTTACATTAAAAAAATGAAGTCAATTAAGGTTAAATAAATGTAGATACACATTGACCCCTCTCTTAAAAAAGAGGTTTTTTTAAGCAACTGAAGAAAATGAAAAAAAGGTGGTTTTTTGTTTAATATTGAGGGGTTTTACCACTAGGATTAGAACCTGATATCCTATTTAATTTGGAGGTTTTTCCCACTATGGTTGAAACCCGATATCCTATATATTAGACATACAAAATAAAAATTAAAACACATATTGCAAAAACTGTGCAATTTATATGTCGAAAGAACCCAAAAATTGTGTTTAATCCAAAAGCCAAACTATCCCCTCTATGTGATTTCTATGTCAGGAGATCTCGTGTTTGGGTAGCCTTGCAATATAAAATTTGCCATGACAATAAGGAAAAACCAATGCACAAGTTTCATTCCGGATTTTGCTGCTCCACATGCGAGATTCAACTCCTCTTATTGAGGACTGGGAACTCCTAATGTCTTGCACCAAATCATGCCTAACTCAGCAGGAGCTCAAAATTTTAAAGGATACACTACATTTTTTTGCAAGATCTTGTGAAATTCCACAGTCTTCTAGAACTAACATACTTATTTTCCCTCTCCAGTTTAATATGATGCAAACTAGAAACACAATTCCCCTCCCTACAACGAGATTGACATTAACTACGCCTCACTTATAGAGGGAGGAAGAGTTTAAACGTCTTCAATGTGTTGTTAATGTTTTGCATTGCAGGAAACTGAAACCACCTAAAACAGTGATAGCCGAAATGATCAGAGATCGACTCCACCTGACGGCAACGTCCCCAATTTTTCTCTCCAAAATCCGAACAATTGAAGATCATTCATGAGGCTTCTGCTTGATTTATGACTCTAGCGAAGATGCACTGAAATATGAACCAACCCACAAATTGAGTAGAATGGGAATACCAATTGAGGCATCTACAAATGGACAAAAATACAAGAAATGTGCAAAGAAAATTACACAAGAAAAAAGTAAGAAATTTGATTTTAAAAAATAACTTGTAGTGGTTAGTTTATAAGTGTTTGTCTATAAGTGTTTTTGAAACAAATTGTAACTCGTTCCAAATAATTACATGTATGTATTGTGGTATTATATATCCGACAAAGAATCAAACTTATTAAACACATGTCCGGTTTTTGTTATCCAACAACTATGCATTCCTAATTTCTTTATCATTGTATCTCCATACAAATACCTATAGTTTTCTCACTTCAAGTGTACATACTGTTCTTATTGTTTTCCATTCTATTTTCTTAACATAATAATCTATAATTCATTTCAAATAAATGCACACACACACACACACACACACACACACACACACACACACACACACACACACATATTGCGGTGGAACATATGGAACATATAATCTAAATTTTCAACAAACATGTTCAATTTTTCCTTGATACAATTTCTCGCTACTTTATGTTAACCAACAACAACACATTTATAATGTGTTCTTCATTATATATGTTCTTTATACAATTGCTCGCTTCTTTATGTAAACCAACAACAACGCATTTTAATTTGTTCCTCATTATATCTGAACTAAAATACATATAGTTTAAAAATGCCTAGTAAGAATCATGCAATTTTTAGTTATTTCATGCAAAACTTTGTACATTAAATCACTTTTTAACAAATTGAATTGTTAAAGGGTTAGACTTCTTGTTTGTGCTTTTTTAGAAAATATAAATGAAAAAGGAAGAAAACTTTAAAGGTTCTCATTGATTACAAATGCATGCTTTCCAGAACACATCCTTCATTTCATCTTTTACTATAGTACAAGTTTACATTTTCCACCATACATTTGCAAGTCTCCCACTATCTTGAGGATCTTTTATTTTCCATGGAAATAAATTTGACACACGAAGGAATTTCTCAATTGATTGAGGGTGGTTCCATTGTTGACCCCAAATTTCAGATACTACCTCTATCGCAGATTTGTCATTTGCCCTTAATTTAAAAATCCCTCTTTCAAATGGTAAATGAAAAATACCTTTCACTCAAATTGTGTTTATATGAATAATGTGGGTGAGATCAAGATGAAAAAGTGGAACACATAACAGATATTGGTTAGGTAAGATAACACTAAGTCGGGGATAGGTGTGGGACAAACAAGTTTTTAATTCTCACATTTTTTCTAATTCACTTGTCGAATGGGCATGGGACATGCAAATGTTTAATTTCCACATTTTACTTAGAAACCCCTCGTCTGAATAGAAGATAAAATACACTTTTTGTACTTATGGCCATCCACTTGCATGGCTCAATTATCGATGGTTTTTAGTGTATCACCTATTTCCCTACAAATACTAATCTTGAAATTGAAAATGAACATTTATTGGGTTTTACTCATTTTTAAATTTTGGTCCCACTATATGCAATTTGAACTCATGTACATGATGCACATGAGATCGAGATAAAAAAGTGGAGTACATGGTAGATATTATCTAGCTTGTTTAATATGTGTGGGCCATACATGTATTTAATTATCACATTTTCATTTCTATTCTTACATTCATGCCTTTGTCTTCTTTGAACATTCATTCATGCATAAATTCCTTAAGCATACGTTCTCATATTCACATTGAATCCCTCATTCCTCTTTCCTTTACCATGCACTTCATCACCTTCTTACGCCTTCATCTACACCCCTCTTCATCTCCCGTTGTTTATCTTCATCCATTTTTTACTTCTTCAGTATATCCTTTTCGGTGTTTCCATTCATGCCATCGTCTTCCTTGAACATTAATTCTAGCTTGCAGTAGACTGAAGAAAATCAGACTTCTTGCAGATAAATCCATGATTTATGATATTTAAATCTCACATTTTCTTTTCTGGTTGAACAACAATATGGATAAAGAAGATCGTTTGATTGAAACTATGATAAAGGCTTGCAATGACACTGAAATTTACCATTTTTCTAATGATTGCAGTTGTATTGCATAGCTGTAATAAGATGAAGTTTCTCAAGGTCAAAATAATGTAAAACAATGATTTCATTAGTTTGGATTTAAGTCATATTTCTATCACCTGGGCACAATCCCATGAAGGGGTTTCAATGTTATGTTTTTGCAGTAGATGGTCCCTTGAAAATATATGAATCCAGCTACGATAAAAATAGTTTTTCCCTAGAAGATAGGAGCTCCGATATTTTTTGCAATCGGTCCTATTCCTCAAGAGCTTGGGAATTTTTTTTAATTATTGCAAAATAGTTTTTTGAAAGGGACTATACCCTTGTACAGAAATGCTCAAAAGCCATATATTTCAATTAAAGCATAACAAAATGAACAAAATCAGGACAAACATGAATGCCCAACAATAGAAAACAGTTTGCTCAGAAAAGTACCAACAACCAACATCAAATCAGCAAAGAAACATGATATACAACTACCAATCTGTAACAACACCACAACACCATTACAGAGCAACAAGCTGTTGCTCGGCAAAGACAAAGGAACAATATAGAACAATCAAACAACAGTAGAGAATCAATTCATTGAGGTGAAGAAGTGGCATTATTTGTAAAAAAAATTTTATTTTTACAGACCATTACCCAATCTGATGAGGCCTCCACGATTGGAGGGTTAGATAAAGGAGGATTATTTTCCTTAGTCGCATTAATTCTAGCTGAAACAACAACATTGTTAACTTGAAATAAAAAAAATCATTTTCCTTGCTGTCAACAACTGAATGAGATAGATTTGTTGCATTTTCCTTGCTGTCAGCAATTAGAATTTAAGATAAAGGGCTTTCTGGGACAAATTCAAATTCAAATTCTGTATTTGTATTTGACTTTAGGTCCTCTTTTGCACCAAAAAACAAGTGTTCTGGGAGGGAATATTTCCACCAGTTTTGTTTCTAATGTTGGAGCTTTGACATCCCACAATCGGTAGAGGCGTGACCTAAACAAAAACACCTTCTACATCGAAATGGAAGGCCTTCGTAATCTAAAGGTTGTGACCAAGTTTTGTTTTGCACTCTAAGATCAATGGTTGCAGGAAGGTTTTTAGCCATGTCAAGTTCCACCAAGATCCGCGCATAGGTAGTATGGGTGTAATAAGAGGTTTGAGAATCTATATAAAGTGTAGTTCCCAAGGTGTTTCCAATAGATTTGAGACAGTCACAACTCCAGAATTGGAGGGGTAAATGGGGCAACCAGATCCAAACAGGTTTGCATGAAAAAGACTCAATGAGTGGGTTAAAAGAGAGGAACCAGAGTTTAATGACCAAGTAATTAGATTGACATACCCAAAGCTTGGATGCAATGGTGTTTTTATCAGCTATTGAAGAGTAAGTCACAATGAAGATACCTTTAGCACACAAGTATACGTCTAACCTCCCAGTGAGCATTGGAGTCCAGTGCTTGGTGATCCACGCGTGAAGGGAAGGAAGGCTAGGCCAAAGTCCTCCGAATCTGCAAATCAAAGCATGTTCCTTGTAGTATTTCTCAGTTGAAATTACCTCTTCCCCAAATGTTATGCATGTGTTAATGTCTGCAGGCATCATAGGAGATTCCTTTCCCTTTAATGCATATTTGAAGGAGGTTACGGTGGGGTCATTGATAGAGGCTCCTTGGCTAGTCCTGCCTAGAACAGGGTGATCCCCCAGTACATCTTGAGATGTTCCAACGTCTGAGGTAGCCAAATAGACACCCCCAACTCCACTAGAAGGAGCCTAATTGGCATCATCATCATTTCCGGTAACACATCCCCCATCGTCGTTCATATTCTGAGTTCCACAACTAGGTTTTGTGTCGCCGCCCTTAGAAAAAGTTTGAGTAGTGATATTGGAGTTCCCTTTGCAGGTATTGAAAGCGAGATTAATCCAGGATAAGGCCGAGTCCTCATAATCAGCCTCTAAAGCCTTTCCGCTTCCATCTATAGGTTGATGGGGTCTCGGTGAATCCTTACACACAAGAGATTTTGGTTTAGGAATCATAGATTTTGTAAAGTTTAGGGCTCACGAAGACATTGCCATAGGCGAGTTTCCAAGGTATGTAAGAGCTTGGGCAGTTACATTACTTAGTCTCAATGTATGTTCCTTTCAACTATACCTTAAATGTAAATTTTTGGTAGGTTTGTGTTGATGTTCAAAACATATTGGAAATGGAGCATATGCAAGATACTGAAAAATAACAAATTATCAGGGGAAGTGTCATTGTAGTTAGCCAACTGTTTCAGCCTTGCTACATTGTGAGGATTACCTTTTCCACCTGGTTCTTTGTGAAATTTTGAAAGATATGATTTGCAAATTTGATTCTAAGATGATACTCGAAATGGATCTATTTTTTTTTACAGAAACCTCTCCTACAAAAATTTGTCTGGGGACATTCCTGTCATTAATTTTTTTTTCAAGGTTTCCTCTAGAGACAGGTGTAGATATAACCAAAACTTTTCTGTTTAGACCAATTCACTTTTTTTGGCATGTCACCTGAATGTTGCATGTAATGCAACTTTTATTTGAGAGTCTCTGTAAGACCTTATGAATGTATTTCAAGTATGGATATAAAATATACTAAGGAAACTTGTAAGTTGAATTTCTATTACAGCTAAGTTTTTTGGCCATCTTAGGAACATTTTAGAGTTTAGTTTGCACACATTTAGAATTATTATAATGCCGTGTTTAGAATAGTTGGTGCTGACATTAGATGTGTTGTGTTGCAGTATGCTTGAACTATACAAAAGCTAGGGTTTCCTATTCATTACAAGGTAATAGCCCCGTGAAGGATTTGATCTGCTTCCATCAACAACATAATCATTTGAAGCGTGCATTTTATTGACATATGTTACAGTGCTAGAATCTAAATGGTGCTGATATGCATGACTTGAAGATCCACAAAAATTGTGGGATCATGTGATGTGAAATTTCCTATAAGATTGGAATGGCTTGCATATTCACATGGTGCTTTTTCATGTGTAAGTTGTGTGGGCATTTGTTAGTAAATTTGTCTCTATCTTGATGCTACACAATTGTATTGATATTTTGTGTTTCCTTCTAATGCATTCATGTTTAGTTCAAATAAAATAGTCCACAAATCACTACCACTCATGATATAATATTTGCAAATGTATATTTACGATTTTGTAACAAATTTGAAATGTAAAGATAGAACCTTTAAATGTAATGCTTCATCTATATTCCTACACTTACAAAATCAATTACACCTTTTATCAACATCAACTACAAAAGTAATAACTATCCCTCTAAATCAAATAACATATACCGTTTGGCGTTCACATTGCATTGTACACATGCGATTGCTAGTTATTTAGGACAATAAGAAATACTAATTACTATTAACAAATATTAACACATAATACATTAAATTATAAGATAGATGTGTTTATTATAATTAATATATTATTACATTTGATATTATTTGATAATAAAATATATTTTTTAGTAGGAAAAAAGATAGACTTTTTAAATGCTCCTAACCTTTATACATCACACACAAACAATTAACACAAAGATAGACTTTTTAAAGGCTCCTAACCTTAACAATTAAACACAAACAAGAAACCAAGAAACATACAAAACAAACCACATTGAAATAAGATGAAAGTTTAGAAATAGCAATCGTCAATAAGACTGCAAAAACACATAATACGCATCACCATCCCAATCAAACAACCATAGAAATCCAGCTAGTAAAGCTTATCCATAATACGCATAACACGAGAGAGTCGCATGGACTACGAAAAATGTTATCTGCACACACGGGTGAGGACACGCGACTACGAAAAAATTGTGAGGACTATGGCACTGATGAAACAGAAATAGATAAGAGATCCATTACATTTAGAATGCTTTGATCATTATTAGAATGTTCTATTTAAGGGGAGTTATACAAGAAATTTATTGTTTCTTTGAATGCAATGCTTGCCTAAATATTATATATCTAGGACGAGGAATAAATAAATGTTTAGTGTTTCTTGCTTTTATTATAAATCGACTTAAACATGGAAACTTTCTATTTTTTGTTATTGGTACAACTTAACTAATTTATAGACATATTGATAAATGTTTTACTGCATTAAAATTTTGATAAATATTTTTAAGGCTGGTTTAAAAGTTCTAAGATCCCTAAGCAATGTTTGGAATTAATTTCTGCTTGATTTTTAAAAATATTATTGTACCAATTTTTATATTCGTATTTTATTTATTTTTATGTTTTATCTTGTATCTCCATTCTTTCATGAGAATAAATGTCAAATAGAAACATATTTCGTTGGCTTTAACATATTGATTGAATACCAAATAGAAATTCGTTTTGCTAGCTTCAACTCATAGTATAAATCCAGTGTGGTAGACATCTAAGAAGAGACATCCTAGAGACTAGGTGTTTTCTTGGAGATTTAGATTTATGAAAAGAAATTGATGGTAAAGTGGATTACATACCTATATGGGCCAATATGGCCGAAAATAAATTTGCAATGACATTGCATGTTGACTGTAGTGGCCTCAAAAAAATTATCTCCTCTATTAGAGTCTCCATAATAGGGAAGAAGAATGCAATTTATTTGACTGTACAATTTATGTAAAATGATTGAATAATAACACAAATAACTTACTTCAAGAAATTAGATTTAATGCCTTCTTCTATAAAATATATTTTTAACCAGAACAAGAATTACTTCATACAATAACACAAATAATTCCCATTTCTCCAGTTTACATTGACATTCTCTAACCTAAATATGCCAAATCACCTTGGATTTTCTATTTAGATGAATTGTCTTTAATATTAACAAGTGATAGAATCATTATACCTATATTTTGCCACAGATAGTCTGGAAAGGAAAATATGAAAAAGCATTTTCTTCAAAATTCTTCAACAATGCAATACAAATAGGCTTTAATAGTTAGAAAAACCTAAAACATTACGGATCGTGAATGTCGGTGCTATACGAAATTACCTATTGTTCTTACGGATTAATCCAACATTGCCTACTTTGGTATCACCCTTGAGAGATTGAATCCTTACAGAATTAATAGATTGACTATTCTCTCTTCCTTGATTTAAAATACCTCTTAACATATGGTATATTTTCCCCAACGTGGTTATGCCCTATTGGGCATCTTGGAGCTACTATCTTGGAGTTGCTTTTAGAATGTTGGGATCGCCTTTTATGTTATACTTAATTATTATTGTTTTGTAACACACACACACACACACAGAAAGGCATATCTAAGTTGTTTCTCTCTAGCCTACAGAGAAATTTAAGGGTAAATACACATCTAAGTCAAAAAGCAAGGTTGTATAGAATTATGTTATATTAATATGGAAATGGTGGCATGTAGTGGTTGGCCCTTCCTCAACTTAATGATCTAGAAGGTTATGTGATAAGATACCTATTACTTTCCAGGGTATGTACTCATGGTGAATAAATTTATACAACTAATAGTGCTTAGAAAAGCTAGAAGAATGCATAACCATTAAATCCTATTTTTAAAAACTGTGGATGTTTAATTTTTATAATTTTTGAATAGCTTAGACATACTTAGAAGCAATATTTTATTTCTAATTCATTGTATTATGTAGGTTTCAGTTAATGCTATCAAATGATGAAAGTACGTAAAACTCAAAAATAACAGTGTAGTGCCCACTCCTCTTCGACAATGTTTCATCTTGATATTGATTATGTTGGACTAATATTCAGTCATTTTGATTATGATACATTGAGTAGTAGATGATAGATTCACTGATATTTGGACTATTGACATTATGATGCTTACGTTTTATTATGATGCACTAGATACTGATGTTAAACAGTTTGATATATGTTGATTTTTATGATGTGGATTTATACTGACATGTTATGTTTTGGGATGTTGGAGTATAATTGTAATCTCACGGATGTTAGGTTTAGATTTTGACATATTGATGGATAATATAATTGCTAATGTTGAATGATGAATATTGAGTTCATATATATATATATTCTCGATGTTGTTAATATGGTCGAAAGGCCAGATAGGTATTTTGTTGTGTGGAGGACTTCTATCACATACATCAAAGGGGATAGGGAACAACCCACCGAAGGATGTTGAGTGTTGAACAACGAAGCTAAATTTGACAACTTGTGTAATGTTGTTACTACGTGTTTTCATGTCTAGTTTGGAAGTAACCATGGGGGGTGACTTCACATATGTGGCCATGGGGTCAATTGTGTTCCCTTTCTTTAATTTTTGTATATTCTTTATTTATATTTTTGTATTTAAAATTTGGAAATTTTGTCACTTTATTAGCATGTGTAAATGTGTGTTAATTAAGATTAACCCTTCTTGTTGTAGTTAACCAAATTAGATATGTGATAAATAGCTATGATGAGATTTGGTAGGCCTTGTGTAAGTAAAATTTATGTTGATTTGGGAGTGTTTACTCCACCCCAAGTTCAAAATTCGGATTTTGATTTCAGGGGGCATTTTTGGAGGCTTGTGGGACAAGTAAGGCTTGTTCCCATGCCTCTTAAATTGACTCAACAACCCTACCTATTGGTTGGAAATATTATTTTTTGACTTATTTGTCCATTTTTTAGTGTAAAAGAAGGAAAATTATTGCACTTTCTTTCTACCCCAAATTATTATGTCCTTTGAAAGCATGGTGTACAAGTTTGAGCCATGTGGGTTGTCATAGTCGTTGTATGTGCATTGATTTTTCTTAGTCTTGGTGTGTTGACTTGAGTGTGGGGATGGAGGAATGATGAAGCGAAATCCTACATGGAGCCACCTCATCATCCTCACATTTCCCTTTTATTTATTGGTGATTTTTGGTTGGAATGGGGGGTTACTTGTTCTTTTCTCTACTTGTGCGCTTTTGGAATTGGAGATTTTTGGAGTGCTTTGGAAATTTCTTGGCTTGGACTTAAAGAGGATTATGGAATTTTATTGGAACTTGATGGAGAGGGTAGGATCCTCACATTTTTCATTACGTTATTTTGCTTATTTGTATGTAATGTTGTGTTTGTAAAATTAGGTGTGTTGTCTTGTGAAGATGTTTGTGTGTAGGTTGGGTAGTAGGCCTTAGTTGGGTGTGGGAGAAGGGTTTATGGGACCATTGGGAAGGGAAAAGGGATTTTTAGTGAGGCATGCAATTAGTAGGAGTGTGAATGGGAGTATTACCTATGGGGAGTCAAAAGGAAATCATGGTTTTGTTGCATGCTTGTAAGGGAGAAAATAAGGATTGTATGTGATTATTTTGTGCACTTGGAGGCTTAGGGTAAGACTCCCACTTCACTTGGGAGGCATAAGGAGGTGGTATCCCATAACTCTTTCTCTATTTGGTTTGATCTTCAAACCTTTGTATTGTTGTGATTGTGCAAACTTTTTGATTATGTTGTCTTGGTTGAGTTGAATGTCTTGTATGTTTGTTTGTTATGAAGCAACTTTGTTGCAAGTTGTCATTGTTACTCAATGTTCCTCACGGTTCTTTGGTTGGGGATCACTGGGCCATTAAGGGGATGGATTATTGCCTTATGGATTTAAGGTTGGGTAGAGAGTGTTCCCTACTCCCCCTTCCTTGTTTGTGATCTCATTGTGAAGTTGAAGAAAGCCAAAGTTGGAGCTACCATTGTGGAGAGGGCATACATATTGGAGACTTATAAAATTGGACTTATTGATAGCCTTGTTGTATATTACTCAATTTTTTATTCCAACTTTGTGTGGATGATTGTACAATTGTAAGCTTGAAGGAAATCCATTTTAATCCTTGGAAATCCCTTTTATGTAGACTATTTAAGAATGTTTGTTTGAGAATATGCATCGTAAATATATTAGATGGTGAAATGGAAACTCCACTGTGATCTCCCTTATTTTTAAGAAGTAGAGAGAGTTGAAATGAGATTAAATGAAAATAATCTTGGCTTCAATTGGAGTGTCTTCCTTGCTTGCAAAATGTGTCATGTTCATCTTTTAGATTATATTGGAAAACATATGGTTATTGGAAATGGCTACTACTTACATCTTGATAGGAATGAAATGATTATCCTTGTTTTCATTAAATGAAAATAAATTGAAATATCCTTACTAGAGATGTTTAATACTAAACTAGTTAAAGGAAATAGTTGTTAAAATCAAAAGAGTAAATGAAAGCATCCCTTTTGCCTTCTATTAACATTTGGTAGATTGAGTTGTATAATAATTCATTTTATTATTCCAAGCCTATCCTTAGATGAAATAAACAAAATAAAAAAAGATCTATATAATTTTATAAGAGAATGAGATCATGTATATCTTCCTACTTCAAGTTATAACTATGGTTGGGCTATTCTCAGCAAGGGTGGCATCATCAACTTCATGGAGAAGGTTCAGGGGCATGATCAAAGCATCTCAGTGTGTTTTTTGAAGGATTGGAAGGAGCAGACTGTGGAATATGGGGGGCAGAAGATATTGGTCAATGAAGAACTTATTGCTGAAGCGACCGGCCTTGGCTTGGAGGGCTACCGTTTCTTTAACAAAAGGGTTGACAGAGATGCTGAAGTGAGGAGATTTGTGGAGGGATCTCAGAAGCTGATCTACGTTACACCGGGCCTGCTTGTTAGCTCGATCCCTCCGCCTTATGATGAGGTTACTCGCATGATGATACGGTTCATTTCCTTGGAAGGTAGGTTTGTCACTGTACCTGCTAAGCACCTTATCTTTCTTAACCACTTCCGTAGGAATCGCATGGTTTGTTTCCCCCATTACTTGCTGAAATCTCTTGAGCGCTCTATTTTGGAGTTTCAAAGGCATACCCGGGCCGTTCCTTTGCACCAGGGGCTTATTTTTCTGCTACATAAATGATGTCTTCTTAAGTATCCTGGACTCCATCCTCTCCTAGCTCAGTTCCCCCTCTGCCGAGTTCTGCTGCTGCTGCTAGCCCCGTTTCTCCATTCTCTGCCCCCGCCCACCGCTGTTGTCACCCCCCTGCCGGCTGTCCAGGATTCTTCATCCATTCCCCCTACTGCTGCTGCTCCCGCCCCCACTTTGCCTCCACCTCGAACAGACTGGTTACCAGGGCTTCTAGAAAGCTTAACCTTGATACTCTTGCTGTGGAGAAGGGTACTCATGAAATTGAAATTGCACATGACCTCCTGAATATTAGCAGTGCCAGTCCCCGGGATGTGCAGATGGAAAGCTTTTCAACAAGGTTGGAAGCCTTAGAGGCTGATATGAAACTGTTGAAGGATGAGGTTAAGAACTTGGCAAAACAGAAAGGAAAGAGGAAAAGGAGGAGGAGGTGGATATTGATAACAGCTAGATTGATGATATCTACAAGAAGCTAAACTCCTTAGACTCCCGCTTAGGGAAGGCCAAAACTCTTTATATTTATTATTATTATTAATATCAATAAATATTATTATTATTAATATCAATAAATATTATTATTATTAATATTAAAACCTATTGTTATTATTTGTCAACAAACTTTAAAATAAATAAAGTTTATAAAATTAAAAAAAACAAATACAAATACATATTTATTTGTTTGGTTCAATAAATAAAGTTAAATGGATGTTGGGTTGGGGGTGGGGGCGATGCCCCATCCCCCAACGCACAACACTATTAATTTGTAATGAATAATGGGTGGGGGCCGAGCTTCCACCAAATATCTTAAACCCATTTCAATAAATATCTTGGAAACCGACCCGTGTTTTTTTAAAATATCACACACACACAGATATATATATATCAAATAATTTTAAAAATAAGCTTATTTCGGGTATATTAAATTATAAGAAACATGGGTAAATACACACATTTCACACACACACACACACACACACACACACATGTTGTTCTTCTTTACACACACACACACACGGTGGACACACACATTTACACACACACACATTTGGTATTCAAACCCTATATGTGTGTGTGTGTGTATTACTTATCCATTTACAAATACAAATGAAGTTTAACTGTGTAATATCTAGTGTCTCAAAGTGAAAAGTGTGTGTGTGTGTGTGTGTGTGTGTTATAGGAACGTAAATACTAATAAACAATAGTATCTATTGGATACTCGAGAAGAATTACCCAAATGGATATTTTTGGTTAAATCATGCTTATAAATGAATTAAATTTATAGAAATTACAAACATCAAACCCTTAAATTAGGGTAGAATGGAAATAGAAATATGGGATAAATAAATATGGAATAGATTTGGACGTTGTGGGGTATTCGATCCCACCGCTTGACCCTTCTCATCCATGGCTTCCTCCACTTCCATCTTCCCATTAACCTGCAAACCAAAATGCAATGAAATGAGTAAAAGAGAAACCCCTCCCCAGCCTTCCTTGGATGATTTTAGGATAATTAGTTTGAAAATTAGCCCATCCAATGGCACTAGATTGGATTCATCCACTGGACCAGAGTATCTCCTACATGTGGAAGTGTTAGTGTGGCCGAGGTTTGGTGAGATGATCATTGGAACACATGGGCCTTGTTTTGAATGGAGCCACTTGTGCCTGTTTGAAACTAAATTATATTTTAGTATTTCCTTTATCGATTTATTTCTTTTACAACTTTCAAATTTAATTAGGCCATGACCTAGGAATATTTAAATAAACTCTTGTTGGCTTAATAGTTTCAATACTGTGATTTGTATACTGGAAAATTAAATATACATACACTTTGTGTAAATATAAGGGTTATTTTAGACTTGGACTTTAATTTTAATTATTACATGACCTTAGTGAGCCACTGTATTAAATTAATTTAGGATTAATTGAATGAAATATGTTTAAACCTAACCATAGATTAAATTAATTGTTAGATTTAAATATATATTATTTAAATAATTTTTGTGACAACTGTGTGTGAAACCAAAGTGTTAATCTTATCATCACTTTCATTTCCTTTAACAAAAAAAATTATTCCATAATTTTTCTATTATAACCTTTGTTTGGTTTTGGATTTCGTGTGCAAATTTTGTGGGCATTAAACTTGGTATTAGATTCATGGGTTCACCATGCTTGGACCCTGGGCACACTAGAAAACACAAAACAAAAACAAATAAACCTAACGTAACTTTAAACCTAGTACACACAACTATGCATAATTGTTTTAAAACATAGAAAATTTAGAAAATTAAAAATAAAAACTTAGATTATTATCAACTAACTCTTGCTTTGGTCTGTGCAAGAGGCGTGGACTAGACGAGGGGTTCCTAGAAGTGGACCTAGACCTACCACCCCCATATCAAGAAGTAGCATCTATTCTGCCTTAAATATTCAAGAAGCTATAGGAGGTTAATGTCATTATACGTGAAGGATCATTTAAGATGGTTACCTAGTAGGCACAGGATAGAGAGCCATTACTGGAGGCTCAAGTGCCTTCACGTCATAGTGTAGATGATAGCGTAGAGAACTCCCACGTGGAGTTATTTATAAATGAACTCACCTCCTAGGGAGCTCAAGATCGAGTTACGATGCACTAGAGATAGGTCTAGGAGCCCTAGGATGAGAGATGATCAGGAGAGGCCTAGAGGTCGACAATCGACTGTAGTAGAGATCACATTAGAGAGATATATGAAGTTGCACCCACCTCATTTTACTGGAGACACAGGCAGATTTCAGGCCGAGGCATGGTTGGTTAGCTTGAGCGGATGCTTCAAGCTATGCCTTTGTTCTAGCAACATGAAAGCTCGTGTTTCCATCCACCTTCTGAGAGATGGAGCTAGAGTTATGGTGGAGGACCAAGGAGTAGAAGATCCATGTAGATTCTAAGACAGTCACTTGGGAGCTCTTTGAGGAGCATTTCAGGAGCAGATATATTTCTAGGAGGTTCATTCAGTTGCAGATCGATGAGTTCCATGATCTGCGATAGGCCTCCATGATGGTAACAGTAGTATGAGGGATGGTTTCTTAGATCTACTTCAGTATGTAGACTACATGCAGGATGAGAAGGTTTGAGTTCACAGGTTCATCAGGGGCCTGAACTTGGACTTGGGTGGGGGGCATGTGCATATTCATTTCCCACAGACATTATTAGAGGCCGTGGAGAAGGCCTATATTGCAGAGGAATTCTAGGGGAAGACTCAGCAGGCATGTGAAAGAGTGAGGAGTCACATACAATAGTTGGAGGAAAATAGATCGAGGGGGTCATCCTCCTCCTCATGGTGGACACACTTCAGCACAATATTCTTTCCGGCCTCCTCCACCTCCTTAACAGCAGCAGCAGACTCGACCACCCTTTTGACCTCCATAACAGTGCCATGATGCGCATAGAGGGCATAGTATGGGACCTCTAGCTAGGGGGCCCAACAAGAACACAGGCTCCACCTCGAGCACAGTCAGCCAGGATTACATGTCCACTGCAGAACACTCACAGATATCTATGGAAGGGTCATCAAGTCCTTCAGCACGTACTACTGGGCCACCTGGAGGACTATCTGCATAGTGGAGAGGGCCAAGTACTTGTTATGGATGTGGCATACATGAACATCATTGGAGAGAGTGCCCTCAGAACCCTGTTAATCAAGGTAAGGCACTATGTTTCTAAGCCTATTGTTTGTGACATGGACTAGGAGCCACAAGATATATGTAGCGGTACGAGAACCTCCAGGAAGAGCACCGGGGCACTAGTGATAGAGACCACAAGTAGCATTGGTGGTATTTCTATCCCTATTTTATTTGACTTCAAGCTCATTAGATTCTTTCATTTCTCCATCTTTAGTAGAGCATTGCAGGCTGGTGGAAGTTAGGAAGGGCCTTAGTTGGGACATTGAGATGGCTTCTGGAGAAAAGATCTTAGTTGACTCCTTAGTCAAGGAGTGCGTAGTGGACCTAGGACCCTTTACCACTACCTTGGATCTCCGTATCCTTCCTTTGGGTTCGTATGGAGTTATCTTGGGCATGGATTGGTTGTCTGCACACATAGAGCTAGAGTTGATTACTATGAGTAAGATTATATCTTGTGCAGATGATTTGGGAGTGGAGTCAGTGATTGTTAGAGTTAGGAGACCCATCTCTATTCGCACTATTTCCATGCTATGCACCTGAAGCGGTGTGCACGACGGGGTTGTCGGTTGTATGCTATTACAGTTAGTGATAGGTCATAGGATGGGGTTAGTGGACCTTCACTCGATGATCACCCCATTTTTTATGAGTTTTCAGATGTGTTTCCTAGTGAGCTATTAGGGATGCATCCCCACGTGAGATAGATTTTCACATTGATTTGGTTCTAGGAGCGGAACCTATCTCGTGCACTCCTTGTAGGATGACCACACCTAAGACTATGTGAGCTCAAAGTTGTAGCTTGAGGGCCTTCTTGAGAAAATCCTTATCCATCCTAGTGTATCCCCTTGGGGTGCACCATTGATTTTTGTGAAGAAGAAGGATGGATCCTTGCAGTTGTGTGTGGACTATCTTCAGCTGAACAAAGTAATGATCAAGAATCATTACCCCTTCCTCGCATAGATGATTTGTTTGATCAAATGAAGGGGGCCATAATGTTTTATAAGATATATCTTAAGTCTGGATACCATCAGCTGAGGATTGCAGAGGCAGATATCCACAAGTCTAGCTTTTGGCATGAGATATGGCCACTATGAGTTCACAGTTGTGTCATTCAATCTTACGAATGCCCCTGTAGTGTTTATGAGTTTGATGAATGGGTGTTTTCAGGATTTTTTAGACCATTTTGTGCTCGTGTTCCTTGATGACATCTTTATCTATTCTCATACGCATGAGGAGCATGAGGAGCACCTTCGTCAGGTTCTACAGTGTCTTTGTGAGTAGTAGCTTTATGGGAACCTAGAGAAGTGTGCATTATTTCAGTCAGAGGTGTAGTATTTAGGTCACATCATTTTTGGGGAAGGTATCACAATTCGATCCTTCTAAGATTAGAGCCATTATGGATTGGCTAGCACCTACTAGTGTGACTGAGGTGTGCAGTTTCATGGGGTTGGTAGGATACTACAGGATATTTGTTCAGGACTTCTCTCGGGTTGTGCACCCCATCACTTCCCTTTAGCGGAAAGGGAATAAGTTCATTCTAGTCAGATAGATGTGAGCAAGCCTTCAAGACACTGATAGGAATTCCCTATGATAGAAACATATCCTTACAGTGTCAGACCCCCAGGGTGATTTCTTCATTTCCACAGAGGCTTCTTTGGAAAGGATTAGGAGGTTTGTTGATGCAAGAGGGCCGTGTTGTAGCTTTTGAAGTCTCGCAAACTCAAGGATTATGAGCTCAATTATCCGAACTCATGACTTGAGCTTGCAGAAGTTTTGCATGCCTTGGTTCGATGGAGACACTTCCTTCTTGGCCAGAATATTTATACTCAGGACTGATCACTTGAGTCTTCGCCACCTCTTCATGCAACCCAATCTCAACGCTCATCAGTGGCGTTGGATGGAGTTTCTTTGTGATTATGAAATGGAGATAGAGCATGTGAAGGGGAAGGAGAATGTGGTTGTAGATGCCCTAAGTAGATAGAGACATGTGGCTATGGCTACCTTAGTGAGTATAGATTTGTGGAGCATGATTTTGCAACAGACTTCCTCACAACAGCTTCTACCTTGCAGCCAAATCAAAGATTGAGTCTCAGAGACCCCTTAAGGGGAAGTTTGATGGTATTTTCATTAGATAGACATATGGTCTTATCAGACACAGAGGTCAGATATATGTTCCTATAGATGGAGGCTTGAGGCAGGATATTTTAGCAGAGGCTCATCATGGACCTTATTCATCCCATCTAGGGGTGAAGAAGATGCACGCCACATTGAGACAAATTTATCATTGGAGAGGTCTTGTAGAGAGATGTAGCTTAGTTTGTGTCATGTTGTTTAGAGTGTCAAAGGGTGAAGGTCGAGCATCAACATCCAACTAGCTTTCTCTACCCGCATGCCATACTGGAGTAGAAATGGGACACCATTTCCATGGATTTCATTATAGGGATACCGAATGTCGAGATATCACCCATGATGCCATCATGGTCACGGTGGATAAATTGATGAAAGTGGCTCATTTTTTCTCCAGTGAAGACCACCTGTACATCTAGTGCAGTAGTGTGGGTATACCTTGATGATATTTTCAGACTGCATGGGATTCCTTGGAAGATCATTTGTGACTGTTATCCCTTATACACTTCTCACTTCTAGACTACCATGTAGTAGGTTCTTGGTACAAGTATCAACTTCAGTACATCTTATCATCCAGAGAAATATGGACAGACATAGAGTGAGTGAATCAGATCTTGGAGGATATGTTGCACGATGTATGTCATGGACCATTAGTCTAAGTGGGAGGAGTACTTATATTTGGTGGAGTTTTCCTACAACAACAGTTTTCAGAGTTCGATTGGCATGGATCCTTTTCAGGCGTTGTATGGAAGAGAGTGCAGGACACCTTTGAGTTGGGATAGATTGGAGGACATGGTTTCTCTTGGGCTGAATTTAGTACAGGATATGGAGCAACAGGTTGTCTTGATTCGTTAGAGGCTTCAGGAGGCTCAGGATAGGAATAAGAATTATGATAGATCTGAGGAGGACAGATCATAGTTTTGAGGTGGGCATGAAGGTGTTTCTTCGTGTTAGGCCTCATAAGAGTCCTATCTGTTATGGAAAAGGCTCTAAGTTAGCTCCTATATTTTTGGGTCCCTTCGAGATCTTGGAGTGTATCAGTCCCTTGGCCTATCGTCTAGCATTTCCACCCATCTTGTCTCTGCGTGCATGATGTATTTCATGTATATGTACTTAGGAGATATATTCAAATCCCTCTCATGTTTTTGGATTGGACTGCATTGCAGGTGTAGGAGCGAGGGGAAGGTATCAGTGGAGCCCATGCACATCATAGAGCGCAAGACCCTAGGCCTTCGAGGCCATGAGATTGACTAGGTATGGGTCCAGTGGGATAGGTATGACGAGACTGCAACCACATGGGAGGATGCCACTATTTTGTGAGATCAGTTTCCTCATCTATTCTAGTGACTTCCAGGAGGAAGTCGAGTCTAAGGGGAGGGGGATGTAGTGCCCAACTCCTCTTTGACACTATTTCATCTTGATATTGATATTATTGGACTGATATTCAAACATTTTTGATTATGATACATTGATCAGTAGGTGATAGATTTCACTGATATTTGGACTATTGACATTATGATGTTTACATTTTATTATGATGCACTAGATAGTGATGTTAGACAGTTCGATATATGTTGATTTTCATGATGTGGATTTTATACTGACATGTTATGTTTTGGAATGTTTTGAGTAGAATTTTAATCTCATGGATGTTAGGTTATATTTTGATATATTGATGGATAATATAATTTCTAATGTCGAATGATGATTGATTTTTTATACGTTATATGCACATATATATATACCTCTCGATGATATATTATATATATATACATACATATATAATATATATGTAGTTATATAGTTACACACACACACACACACACATATATATATATATGTGTGTGTGTGTGTGTGTGTGTGTGTGTGTGTGTGTGTGTGTGTGTGTGTGTACACACACACACACACACATTCTCGATGTTGCTAATACGACCGAAAGGCTAGAGAGGTATTTTGTTTGTGTGCAAGACTTTCTATCACATACATCGAAGGGGATAGGGACCAACCATGAAAGGATGTCGGGTGTTGAGCAACAAGGCCAAATTTGACAACTTGTGTAATGTTGTTTAGTGTGGTGTTTTGCATGTCTTGTTTGGAGGTCTCCCATGGGGGGGGGTGACTTCACATATGTGGCCATGGGGTGAATTGTGTTCCCTTTCTTTAATTTTTGTATGTGCTTTATTTATGTTTTGTGTATTTAAAATTTAAATTTTGTCACTTTATTAGCATGTGTAAATATGTGTTAATTAAGCTTAAACCTTCTTATTTGGGTTAACCAAATTAGAGGATGTGAAAAATAGTTATGATGAGATTTGGTAGTCCTTGTGTAAGTAAAATTTATGTTGATTTGGGAGTGTTTTACTCCACCCCAACTTCAAAATTCGGATTTTGACTTGGGGGTGCTATTTTTGGAGGCTTGTGGGACAAGCAAGGCTTGTCCCATGCCTCTTAAATTTACCCAAAAACCCTACCTATGGGTTGGGAAGACTTATTTTTGACTTATTTGTCCATTTTTTGAGTGTAAAAGAAGGAAAATTATTGCACTTTATTTCTACCCAATTTATTATGTCCTTTGAAAGCATGGTGTGCAAGTTTTGAGCCATGTGGGTTGTTATAGTCCTTGCATTGTGCATTGAATTTCTTGGTCTTGGTGTGTTGAATTGAGTGTGGGGATGGAGGAATGATGAAGTGGCATCCTATATAGATCCACCTCATCATCCTCACATTCCATTTCTATTTATTGGTGATTTTTTGTTGGAATGGGGGTTACTTGTTCTTTTCTCTTCTTGTGCACTTTTGGAATTGGAGCTTTTTGGAGTGCTTGGAAATTTCTTGGCTTGGATTTGAAGAGGCTTGTGGAATTTTCTTGGAACTTGATGGAGAGGTAGGCTCTTCCACTTTTGTCATTATGTTATTTTGCTTATTTGTATGCAATGTTGTGTTTGTAAAATTATTTGTTTTGTCTTGTGAAGATGTTTGTGTCCTTGGTTGGGTAGTAGGCCTTAGTTGGGTGTGGGAGAAGGGTTTATGGGACCATTGGGGAGGGAAAAGGGAGTTTTTGTGAGGCATGCAATTGGTGGGAGTGTGAATGGGAGTCTTACCTATGGGGAGTGAAAAGGAAATCATGGTTTTGTTGCATGCTTCCAAGGGAGAGATAAGGATTTTGTGTGATTATTTTTGTGCACTTGGAGGCTTAAGGTAAGACTCCCACTTCACTTGGGAGGCATAAGGAGGTGGTCTCCCATAACCCTTTCTCTATTTGGTTTGATCTTCAAACCTTTGTATTGTTGTGAAATGTGTAAACTTGTTGATTATGTTGTCTTGGTTGAGTTAAATGTCTTGTATGTATGTTTGTTGTGAAGCCACTTTGTTTGGAAGTTTTCATTGTTGCTCAATGCTCCTCATGGTTCCTCAACCTGGTTGGGGCTCGGGGGCCATTAAGGGGATGGATTCTCCTCTTAATGGATTTAAGGTTGGGTGAGAGCGTTGCCTACTCCCCCTTCCTTGTTTTGTGATCCCATTGTGAAGTTGAAGAAAGAAAGTTTTTTGAGCTACCATTGTGGAGAGGACACATGCATATTGAAAACTTATACAATTGGCCTTGTTGATATACCCTTTAGTTGTAATTAACTCATTTTTTTATTCCCACTTTGAGTGGATAATTATAAAATTGTAAGCTTGAAAGAAATTTGTTGTAATCCTCTTGGAAATCCCTTTTAGATTGTAAACTCTTTTAAGAGTGCTTGTTTGAGAATTATGCATTTTAAAATATATTAGTTTTGTGAAAGGAATCTACCAATTTATTCCTTGTTTTGAAAATAAGTAAAGTGTTGATAATGAGTTAAAATGGAATGCATGTCTTGGTTGTAATTTAAGTTGTTTCATTGTTTCTAAATGTGAAGTACATTCATTTCAAGAATTTTACGATTTTACTTCATCCTTGAAAGACAATGAGTATCTTGTTGGAAATTACACTTACTTTGATAAATGGAAATGGTTAATTATTTTTATTAAATGAAATTAAATTGATAGGATCCTAAATTACAAATGTATTACTAAACTATTTGAAGGAAATGTTGTTATTCAAAGATTAGTTAAATGAAAATCCTCTTAGTTTCCTTTGCTATCAATTTATGAGTAGTTGTATAATTGTGCTAGCATGAATTCATTTCCCATGATTACATGCCTACCTTAGAATGAAATAAACACCTCTTAAAAAAATGATCCATATAATGTGTATAAGCCATGTTTTATAATTACAAATGTATTTATACTCATTCCTTTTCAATTAATAATCTATGTCTTGGGCAAATTACATATAATGCGTTGTCATTTGACTTACAAACTTCCCTTATATAAATGATTCCTAATGCTAATATTTTTTTCACATATAAATGTGCGTGTGTGGAAAGTTTAAATGAAATTTGTGTATGAAGGAAACCTCCACAGTATGTATATATACTATATGCACTACACATATTACACTTATTTGCACTTTAATAATGTGTGTGTGTGTATACAAGTATAATATGTGTATATATTATATAATACATTACAATTATATTGATATATATATATATACGTATATTATATATAAACTATATTTGAATATTATTAGGGAAAGGGACTATGCCACAATAATAATATATATTTTAGATAAAATTTTTACTTAAATGGGGGAACACCAATTACACAAATTATTGTGAATCGGCTGGTATATTGGGAATCCACCAAACTTCAACAGGGTTTGGGGAGGGCTCCGATCCCATCCTCCACCCATTAATTGGGGTTGGGGGAGTGGGTCCTAAAGGATGGGGCGTCACCCCTAACACCACGTAAACTATAGAGAAATTTTGTCTATTTAAACATATTATCTGGGGTCCGAGACCCCACCTAACCGTGCATATATATATTATATATATGTAAATAATATATATGCTTGTCTGAAAGTTTCTTTGATTTCTTATAACACTGGAGAGCATATTCACTGGATACACTCATAATTGTGTATATATATAATACATATATGTGGTTACACTTTTTTTGTGAGATATATACCTCAGTAATATATATATATGGATATTTCACATACTAATATTTTAATGTGATATATATATATTTACAATTAATGTGTATAATATATATATATATTTTTTTTGTGATTTACTATATATATATATATATATATTGCTATAGTAAATATATATATATAAACTTGCAACATATATATATATCACTTGAAAAAAAGTATTCTTTGTAAGGGTGATCTAATTTATATCTATATTGGACAAGATACTTTGAAATAAACTATCAACAAATATGAAAATTTGCAGATTTTATTAGGCAAAAGCCAAGATACCCAAATGGGTATTTTTTTATTGAAACAAACTTATAATAAATCATGAAATTTAAAACCCTTGAATATGGTAGAATATAAATAGAAAAATAAAATAATATGGATTTGGGATGTGTAGCATCCATCCCCACAGCTTTCTCCCTCCTCAAAGTCCGATGGCTTCCTCCTCTTCCATCTTCCCTTAACCTGCACAACGAAAAAATGAATGAAATGAGAAAAGACATAATGAATAAAAGCCTTCCTTAGAGATTTTAGGGTTGATTTGAAAAATTTCTATCATCCAATGGCCTAGCATTGGATTCATCTTTGAATGGTCCAAAATGTCTCCTTGTTACAAATGTTAGGTGGGAGTAAGTTATGAAATGATCATTGGTCACATGGGTACTCTGTTGAATGGGGACACTTGTGTGGTTTGAAACTTTAATTTTTAATAATTTCTTTTTGATTTATTTCTTATTACAACTTCCAAATAAATTAGTCCAACCTATGGAAATTTAAATAAACTCCCTTTACTTAAATAGTTTAGACCTACCTTTTATATTAGGAAAATTAAATAATAGCCTTGTGTAAAGGGATGGGTTGTTTTAGACTCGGACTTTAAACTTTAATTATGGCATGACATTAGGAAACCACCGTATTAAATTTATTTTACGATTAATTGAATGAAATATTTTATTAGAATGATACCATTTTAGAATCACATCAATTGACCTAATTTAAATATTTATTAGAATTAAGTACTTTAGTGGTACATCATGGGATCCCACTGGACATGACCTTAGAATGGACATTGTTTCCTTTAGACACCAGAGATGAAACTATATATTCCGTAATTTTTCTATGATAACCTTTGACCAATGCCATATCCATCAAGTGAAAAAAATTGTTGGTGTTACAAACATGATTTACCGATACCTATGTTGATAGTCGCAATGTCACGAAAATGGAAAATTAAAAAGTGTTCTTCCTTTTTCCAAATGAAGAGCCCTGTAAAAAAGGACAGCTGAAAAAAATAGGTTAGATAGACAGGATAATGAGTTGTTCGGTAAACTCTGATCCCAGGAATCCAAAGGGACTTCCTTGAAGGGTGTCAACTTGTTACAATTAAGTAGATTCGATAAAGATAATATCAGCGATATAAGACAAGGAAGATAAAACTAAAGATGGATAGGAAGGTCTTGTTCAAACTCATAGGTTTCCTAGACTAAGGCAGTGGTGAGCTCAAAGTCCTCGAAGTATTTGTACCAATAATCCTCATTTTCTTGTCATATCTCATCAAGGATTTCGAATTTCTCTTCGATATCCTCTAATTTTGGTGAAAATTTGATGGAGCACAAAGTGAGCTCATGGAGTATGCTAAACTACTCCCACACGAATGGTTCCTAGGAAATCAGAAGATCATTAATGCTTGTGATTAGATGGGATTGGCCTGGAACATTCATCTATAGGAGATACATCTTGTGAAAAAACATATTAAGTCTAGGTTAACAGATAAAAGATGCTAAACATGTAGAGGCTAATAAAAGTAACTAGATGGACAACAATCACAGGTGATTCACAAAAATCATAAGTAATTTGAGATAATTGCAGGAGATTGAAGGAATCGTGAATGATTCTTGTGAAAAAATTGATTGTTTGACAAAGTGATAAATTGATTAAAAACAAAGATTGAGATGATTATTTTTTCCTTATTATGATATGTATTATCCAATTTTGCACACCTGGCAAGATTGGACAAGGGGGTCCTATCACGTTCAAAATGAAATAGTAGTCCCAGGAACCCATCTCCGGTTATTATCAAGATACAAAAATTAAAAAATAATTCTTAAATTGCATATGAGAGATCACCTAGCATCGAAAGGCACCCAGTTTATCTCAACTCAGTGAAGAGTTCGGGGTCGAGTTGATAAATAACCCGGTGTCAAATTGATAATCATCTCAGAAATCATCTCAGTAGAGACTCTCAGTTGTAAGAGCTCGACGAGGTCTTGTTAATGCAAAATATAGCTCGTTGAAAATTGACGAATGAAGGGAACTCTATAAGGATCTCGGTAGAGATCGATGCAGGCGGTAGCAAGAATGCCGGGCCAGGGTATTAGTGAATACAGTATATATATTTTCGCTGGCGTTGTTCAGACCTTCCTCGGCCGAGCATTTGGTGCACAGGCAGCAGGGATGTTGCAGTATAGTAAGAGTTCTTTTGAGCACTTCCAACAAGCAGGTTGTGTCCAACTATGTTGTTATCTGATCAGCATCGAATGCATCCTCAAATTCAGAATTTTCCTTCAAGTTATTTTTATGAAAATCGATTAAGTGATAGTGAGAGTGTTACCGGGAGACCTGATGAAATTTATTACAAAGATTCTCTATCGAGACCTTACTGGTTTTACGATGTAATTCATGGAAGCGGATCTCATAGAGGTGGAACTGTTTCATATCAGAATATTCATGAGGCACGATTTGCTTTGCAATTATATGAGCATCTTCAACGAGTCACTAAGTTGGCAGGCATAAAGGTTTCTGTTGAAATTCTCACACCTTACAAGCTATAACTGAAATGTTTGCACTGAGAGTTTAATGTTATCCTCAAATCTGTTGAAGGAAAACTCGGCAGGAGAAAAATCATGGGAATCCAAGAAGCCTAATGCCAAGTGGGTTTTTCGTGGATGGCAAGCCAAAGAAGAAGTTCCACGTGGGGGAGTTTTGGGGCGGTATGACCAAGTCAAGAAGTGGAAATTGGGAACCGACCTGCCAAGGCAATGTATGGAAAATTGGATTCATAAGTCCGAGATCCCCACACATATCCTACGGACTTCCTTGATACAAATGCCATGCCAATTTGACTTGGCAAAAGGAGGATTGGGCATGGAACGGGGAGATTCAGGCAAACACTGCCAAGCGTGGAAATATAACCGTGGAAAACCATGACCAAACTTCCGTGAATGGGAGAAATCGGGTCAAATTGCCAAGTGAAGGCACGATCATGGCAAGAGAACGATATTTCCGCGCATGGGAAATATTTCACTAGATTTCCAAGTGGATTTTTATGAATGGCAGGCCAAGCTGAAAATCCCGCGCGCTGGTGGGAATTGGGGAGAAATCGGATCAAACTGCCAAGTGAAGACAATATGATGGCTATCCGTCATGAAAACCCCGCGCAACTTGGAGTGGTCCGAGTCTTTTTGCGAGTTACCAGGAGAATTAAAGTGGCAGTTGCAAATTGGGTGTTGAGTAATCTTCCGATCGATAAGGGAGGATGATGGCGAGATGGTTGAAGATGGGCTCACAAAAAAGAAAACGCCTTCTCATGGAATACCGTAATTGTAGCTTACAGAAGACACAGGTTTCCTTATAGCAACAGACAGATTCCCGACCTGATCAGTTCACCTTTGCCAGCATACTTCTCCCAACTCCGATTCGGGCTCAGATCATTCAAGATGTGAGGAAAAATCCCACGCACAGGCACAGGCATGTTGTAGTATAGTAGAAGCCGTTTTTAGCGCTTCAAGCAGACAACTGCAGGAAACAAATATTCACTGTTGTGTACGATGGATTGGAGTCACGCTGTTCGAGGCTTCATAAAATTTGCCTGAATCAGGAGATGAAGGTTTATTACGGTGTAGAATGAAATGATTCATATTGCTCAGCATTTCTTCTCCTAGAAACAAAGTGAATGTGAAGGTCAACTCTGAAATACCTGGTTGACTGTTTTGCATGCTACATCCTTGTTACTTTACTTGTAAATGGTCTCTTTGAGAAACTCTGTGGGCAGTAGGCAATATTTATACCCTTCCATTATGTACGTCCAATCAGACAATAAAAGTATTCTTTTACCAGGTTCAAAGAATCTTGTTTTTTACAATGGACGATTATACTGCAGTTTCAAAATAATTTTATCTAGCTTATTTCTATTAGCTTTGATCCACGACTAAGGAAGAATTCATATGGTTGTTACCTATACATTTTTCCAAGGTCCTCTTGGTTGCCCCAGTGGTTCAATGTATTTTTTGAAGGGCTTCTTTTTATGTGTTGCAAATTGTAACATAAAGGATCTTTTTAGTTTCTGGAAAAATGAGTATATTGTGTAGCTCACAGCTACATATGCCATACTAAGCTCCCAATAGTGGCATAATTGTTGATTGGAGCCGATATTGCAGAGTGCACTACCAAAATACCAAAGGACTCAATGCAAAAGAATCCGATTGCCAAAGCGAGGAAAGAGTTAGTGTGGGTTTCAAAATTGATTGCAACACCGAGTTAGAGGATTCAAAGCTCATCGAGTTTGGTTATGTGCAGATTCTATCTACATGGACCCCCCTCCTCTTCCATTCAAACGGGTCAACGGGGGGGTCCCAACATTATGTTAATTAAATTAATATTTTTATTTAAATATTTTAATAATAATATTTATTATTATTATTTAAATATTCTTTTAATTAATTGAGAAGACTAGGTCATCAGGAAATTAATGACCCATGATGGAACCTTCTCAGGTGGTTCAACTAACTGTAATAAATACATCATGGGCCTTCAATTTAGGAATGCAATTATGACATTTCCTCTTCTTTCTCACATATTCTTCTATAAATGTAAGTTGGAAGCTCATTTCAAAGGGTTCCAACAGTTCAGACAAGTTGCACAGTTAGATATCTCAGGCGAGTGTATAATTTTCAAGAATCCTCTCTCTTCTGCAAGTTGTTCTTGTGTGTTGAGAGAACTTTCAAGCCTCCTCTTCAAGACTGTAATGGAAACTATTGCCTCTTCTGAATGTATGATGCATTGTGCATGTTATTGAAGCAATAAAAGTGTGTGTTTTTGTGACTAATATCGGTCCTTTCATCCTTCTGTGCTTCTTTGTGCCTTTCTCATACTTGCAGGTACACTGTGCAAGTTTAAGTCCTATTGCAGGTTCTTGGAGTTCTGTGTTTATCGAGTGGTGAAGTATTGCATGCAGTTGAGTTTGTGGTGTCTGTTCACCCTTCTTGAGTTCATCCTTCTTCTGGTATATTTCTCGGTCTGATAAAGTTTAACAAAGGGAACGCGTGTCTCTTAGTTTGTGGTATCTTGTACCCTCTCTAAGTTGCAGTAGGTGAAGTTGACCTGTGGTGCACACACCCTCTTCAAATTAACCCTTCTTGAGTCTGAAGACACCCTTTATTTTGTGCATCACCATCCCTAGTATAGTTTCATTTCTGTAAATCTCTTTCCCTAAAACCCCATGAAATGTTAGCATAGGACTAGATAATCATTTTTGTTACACTAGGAGTAGTACAACACTTAGTTTAGGAAGAGGAAGCCGGCCTTCTCCGGAGGTTCACCTCGAGCCCAAGTCCCACAGCTTGAGAGGTGATCCCATGTGTCCCCCAATCACACCGAACGTCCTATTCACATCCTGGCCACTCGGAGGGTGCAGTGATTTGGCGACAACAATATGTAAATAGAAAGGAAATAAGAATAAATAGATAAATCTTACCTTTAATGTGAGAACTGTCGCAAAATGCATACGAGACCTGGCTAAGCTTGTGATGATGAAATTGTTGACTGTCTAACAGTGTGAGGAAGTTCTTGAGGATGTGTGACTACATAAGGTGATGTGATATGGATTTGTGGAGTGACAAGGATTCGTTATAGTTCTTGAAGATCACTTGAATGACACAGTTTTGCTAGCAAATTTGAGGATCCCTGAAACAAGAGTTGTGAGCTTCTATTTATAATCATCTGACGATTTTTTAGAGACGTTGGAAATATGAGAAATGTGGAGGAACCCATTTGGAAGTGAGTTTTGTTAGGGTAAATATATTTTACCTAGGTTAATTATGCATTGCACATAGTTTGTTTAATTGTTTAATTGTTATATGATTATATTTATTTATAACCTTCTATATTGTTTTATTCAAACATACGTGAGTTGTTATATTATTTTAACAATAATATTATTTGTATTGCTTCACGGTTGTACCTGTGGAACCTATTTTTTTGTTTGTATATGGCTGTCCAATATGTATAAATATTGCAACACAAATCTTGTAAAGATCGATTGATGATTAATATAATATTCCAAGCTTCTGTCCCTGTTTTACAGCTTTAACCACTACTAAAATGAGAGTTTCAGGTATGGGGGCGAGGGTAAATGGTTAGGGGAGAGGTTAGGCATGGTTAGGGAGTTAAATTTCTAGGATAAAAATGGGTAGGATGGGTTAGGAGGCTTTAGGGAATGTAGACACCTAGCTTTGGTATCTCTACCTTTTTCTGCCCATGTGCGCATATTTCACCATGGTCATAGGTAGACCCTCTTTACTTAATTCATCTCTCTTCATTTAATTAAATGCCCACCTATTATCCCATTACCTTTAATCTTTATTAATAAAAATTAATTAATTTATCTTAATTAACTAATTAATTAGTTAATGACCATTATCCATTATGCCCTAATGAACTTTCCTTTTAGGATGCTTTTATCCTAAATCTACATCCCAATGATTTTTTCTAGCTTTTATCCTGTTGATCTTTATTCCCTAACTACCCATGACACATCCTTAAGCAACCTCCTCCTACCTACAAGCTTTAAAGTGCTTTTCCCATCCTTAAAAATCTGAAAGCCTGACTAAATCACAAAATCACCCACTGTTGGGGAAATTTTCCCCGTAGTCAATGACGAACCAACCGAGTCGTCATCGACCCTATAAGGTTGAGTTAATTCCTCTCCCAAAACAAAACACAAACACGAAAAATGAGACATACACTTGGTCTTATTGCATTCTACGAATCTAACTTCGAACTAGAGCATCTCAATAGCCGTTTCAACTTTCTCACAGTATTTGGAAGCTTTTTTTCACCACTTGCGTGCCATCTGGAGGTTTATATTGATTTTTGGTGCTATATTATATCATTTCTACTATTATCTTGTTAAGGATAACATCTTGTAGGCTCAACAGTGCTTAGAGATTCATTACTTGCCCATTCTTCCAGTTTCCTTACTTGTAGGTTGCCTTTTCATCCCATCTACTCTCAGCCTTGTTATATTCTGCTACAGTGATCGTTGCTTAGCTATGGTCGTCATTAAACCTACTCTATGATCTCGTTCATCCTGCTTCCTATTCATCTTCTATTTATATTTCATATTTTTTATCCTCCCCATATCTTATATCCCATTCTCCTATTTCTCTGTTGCAAAGAATCAATCCTGTTTGCATCCTGGTTGATGTCAACCCGAGACCTGTTTATAAACTATCCCATACAAATATCTGTTTCCTATCATTTTTTGGTGTTTTTTTCTGCCTCAGATTCCATTTTACAGGTCACCTATAACATCTACAATCTTTTTCTACATCTAGTTTGCATCCAGATCCTTACAGATCCACATATTTACATTGACATCCAACCTTATCTACTCAGGTTGTCATCGACCTACCCCTATGTAGTCTAGGTTGTCGTCAACCCAACTAGGTAAAATTGTTTCAAGTTAAATTTAGATCAAATTTATATGTTCCTTAAACTTCTACATTTTCAGTTTCTGTGTGCCTCAAATTTTGCATGTTATCCTATTTATTATTATTAATTTTATCATCATTTATCAAACACGGGGGTTGACATCCACCAAGGAACTTCACGCTTCTTGGAGCCAAATTTTTCGGGTGACCCCCCATCTATCATCTAATTAATTTTATTGTCTTTGAGGTGTAGGTTATAAGCTTGTAGTAGCGATGATCCATCAATCACTTTTGCGCTCATTCATCCATATCATGTATTCGAGGTACCTTAAACCCACCATTTTACGAGATTTTTAGCTTTCTTTATTACCTAACTTATTTAATTTGAAACAAATGAGAAAACTATACCAACATTCTAGCATGCCCACTGGGACCACCCTTTAGGTTATCCTTTGCATTTCCTTCTATTTTCTTTTTTTTATTTTGTCTTCTACTAACACTCCATCACAAGGCTTCACTTTTTGCTTCTTCGTGTTGGGTTCGGTTGCTTAGATAACTCTTCGCTTAAAGTTCATATAAAAAGGAAAATTTTTATCCAACTATTCCTCATTTCCCCTTATTTTCTCCTATTTTCATCATATTTCCCTTTCTTTTTTTTTTCGTCATCGAAATATCGCGTTTGGATTTGATTAAAATAATCCTTATTTTCTACATCCTACTTGGTCACATAACTTAAGTAAAATTTTAACTTGTTGTATCTCACATTCTATCACACATGCCCTAAAATTCACACATCAATTAACACATCTAGACATCTTCCTACTTGGTGGACTAATTGGGATTTCATCACCCAACATGAATCCGCCCGAGACTTCCCTAGCCATAACAACCAGAAACCCACTCTAGATTTCCTTTTCCTAGGTACCTCGTTATCAATCCTCTTTTTATTTTTCACACTTTCTTAAATCCAAATAATGATTTTTTTTCTTGACTTGTTTGTTAACACATTTCATAAAAAAATATTTTCTTATTTCACACTTGGTACTACTTCTTTTCAAGATCATGATAATGCAACAATATGATATATCTAACAATACTATTATTTCATCCAGTAATCTTGATATTCCACATTGGATCTCTCAACCATGTAAATACCATATTATTCAAATATATCCCCCTATCGAAACATATTCACCTATTTCCCATCAATCTATATCCCCTCGACCAATCACACCATCATATCCTGCTCGTTTAGAGACCTACGAGCATCCCTTTATCCCCATCTATGACTTCCTACATCGTAAACCCCCTGAAACCTCTCAATCCTGTCAATCCACTCAATTAGTGGATCCTATTCCACCCCTTTCATCCAAATCTACATACGTTTACACTTTTCAATTATCAAATACTCATATCAAACCCCAAACATCCTATCAAACATCCCCTTTGAATTTTAAAAACAAATCTTATTTATGTCCTCATACATCTACTTCTCATGTTGACACCTCTCCCACATATACATCAACTATAACTACAATCCCCATACCTATCACATCAACTAATACCACTCTTCCAACATCTCTCATTATCGTTATTTCATTAACACCATTATTTACTCCTGGACCTCCTTCTATACCCCATCTATGAATACTTTCATTGTAAGTCCACCTCTTGATTAAGCCGAACCATAGATCCTATTCCCACCCCCATTACCTTATACCATCCCTTTTTCATCTACCATACCTATTCAAATTTTAAAATCTATTACCATTTCTCATGTTCCTCAAAAACCAAACCTTCCCACCCAATCCTAGCCATCTTATTACATTCCTACTTTTCAACATCATAAATCACCCCAACCAATGAAATTTCCACCCCTTTCCATCTTTAAACAACCCTTTCCTAATCCACCACAAAAACAACCTATTCCCGCATTCCACATCATACAATTTCAACCATTATTCAATTAATACCATACATCAAATATATATTTACTTATCACATCTAAATCATCATTTGCCCCTATCTCAGACATTATGACTCTTTTAATACCCACTCCCATATCCACATCAGCCATGTCCATGATCATCACACCTATCCCATTAATTTCTACCACTTTTTTTCTACATCTACATCCATCCCTACCTTTACAAAAACCACATTGAATTTGAATATAACCACATATGCATCAAATACACCTACCATTACTTCCCTAAATGATCCAATTATACCCACCACCTTGTCAATCCCAACTACCCATATATCTACCTCATCAACAGAGTCACTTACCTCTACCTTGGAATCTTTTTTACATATACCTGTATCTTTGCATATGGCCACATCACCTATCTCATCCCAATCTCCTACATCCACTATTTTCCCATCTATACCAATCATAACCTCTTTATTTGAGAACATATCAATGATACCCCTCAGAACATTTATAAAACAAGAACCTCTACCTAAGACAAACACAAGGGAGATTCATTATCCCTCTACAAAATCAATTATTTATACATCAACCAATCCCAAACGTACACCTATATCTTCAGATCCACTGGTTCAAATTATAGTCATCCCTGCCAAGGGTAAACCATCTCGATCAAAATATAAGAGTCTTGGTAAGAATCCCTAAAAGTATCCCATACATCCCTATAAGAAATTGGATCTTACCTCTCCTCAACAATTGAACATCACAAAATCCATCCCATACACACCCTCATCTATTTTAGGGCCAACCCCTTCATCTAAGATATTTTGTAATGATAAATCCCAATCCAAAAAATATAGATCTCCTTCCAAAACTGATTCGTCTTTCAAGACATCTAATTTATCCATCCAATCTACATCTGCACCTAAGCGTAAACATCCTATTAAAACTCACAGGAGTTATCTTCTTGTTAAAACTTCAGTTGGAAATAATTGTTAAAATCAAAAGAGTAAATGAAAGCATCCCTTTTCCCTTCTATTAACGTTTGGTAGATTGAGTTGTGTAATAATTCATTTTATTATTACAAGCCTAGCCTTAGATGAAATAAACACAATAAAAAAAGATCTATATAATTTTATAAGAGAATGAGATCATGTATATCTTCCTACTTCAAGTTATAACTATGGTTGGGCTATTCATATAATAACATTTTTACAAATTTCCTCTTTCAAATATTCAACTAAATGTTGTTCTTCTTTAAAAAGGGGATGAGAGGAATTTAAAACAAATTTGGTATTCAAACCATATCATTATTTATATATATATATATAAACACACACACACATACATTAATATGCATATATATATTAATATATTAATAATAATAATTATTAATAATAAACATTAATATTATTAATACTAGGACTTCAAATTTAATTATAGGTTAATAAAGTTTTAGATGAAATTTTTTTATAAACAAAAAAAACAACAAAAAAAATTATTGTGAGCGGCTTAGCCGCATGGGATATTTAATAGTGAATGGGGTGGGGAGGGGTCGCCGACCCCACCTCCACTCCATTAATTAAATGGGATGGGGGAGTGAGGTCAGAGACCCCTCCCAACCCATTAAATGTTTTTAATATAATTGGTGGGGGCCGAGCCCCCACCACAAACCAATAACTTTTCAATTAGAACCCCTGTGTGGAAGTTGTAGTGCGGCTGAAGGTTTTTTTTTTAAATTTTGTCTATGTATTTTTAGTTAGGTCCGCGGCCTCTAATCAAAGTAAGTGATCTATATATATCTATAGGGGGCTATATATATAAAGTGGTCTATGTATCTTGTTGGATCAATAGGGTGCTAATTAATGTAAGGCTTGGTTACAATTTTTAATTAGGGAGTTATATTTATATCTAATCAGACTCTCTTAATTAAATTTAAATTAGTAGTTTAAATTTAATCATTTTCTAACGTTATAATCATTTAGATCTATTTGGGCATTAATACTTTCAAAAAAGTACGATTCATCATGTTGAAAATATGAGATGTTTATTGACTAAAGCCACATAGCCATTTGTTGGTATTGTGTATTGCACCAAAATCCTGGCTAAATCATGAAATTTCCAAACCCTTGAATATGGTAGCATATTCAACGTCCTGGAAAATCCACAGGACTCATCTTGAGACCGTTTTTGCTTTGTATATTCATCCCCAAGCTTATCCCCTGCTTGCGGACTAGTGGGTGTGTCCACCACAACCTTGCAGCAAGGGGGTCTTCTTTTAACGACGTAGAGACAAAAAAATGAATCGCACTGAGATTTTTTATGGATCCCCTTGTTTCTCACTTACGCCTTTTTAGTGTTGATTTGATATGGTGTTCCTGCTACTGGCCTAGATTGATACTTATTGTGGCCTCCAAATCTCTACTACAATACGACGCCTACTACAAGGTGAGCGTGTTGGTGGAAATATCCCACGTTGCATCGAACATGGGTCTTCATTAATGTAATGGGGCGCACTTGTGTGGTTATGAAAGTTCCACAAATAAGGGGGTTATCAATGCTTCTTGGGTGTTGTCATTTCATACAGATGCATTCTCAGTTAAGTCCTTAATAATCTTGACAACCTTGTGTGTATTATGGACACCCTTCTTTTCTTAGCATGGTATACACTTAGAAGGGTTTTTTTGTAGACTTGCACCATGGAGATTGTAATTATTCCCATGACCTTTGCTTCATAGGAACCATTTTTGTATTACAACCTCCACCTCTTCTTAATTGGTAGGGATAACTATGTATTAAACCTGGAATTCATAGCATGGAATGAATTATTCTTATTCACGATGACCTATTAATCAAGTACTTATATGTGGCAATCGATTGACATGCCCCAGGATTAACCTTACATGCCGCCTTCAGTGATCCCTTGATCAAAAAAAGCTATTCCACAGATTTTTCTATGACAACCTTTGTTTGCATAGTCATTGGGTCATTTGTTGACATACATTGTCCAAGCCTCTCCAAACATCATGTGGTGCACACGAAGTGTCCTCACACTGTTTGGAGCATTCTTCAATGTCACTTATTTGGAGACCCTTTAGATATTGTTCTGATCCTTGCTTCTCCTACTGATACAGTTATCTCCTTTAAAAAGGACATGCTGATGATAGTTGTGTTAGACAGACAGGATAATGAGTTGTTCTGTATACTCTGATCCCTGGAATCCAAAGAGGATTGTTCTTCTAGGGTGTCTGACTTGATGAGAGTACTTAAGTAGATCCTCGATCCTCCTTCTTTCAGCCACCTTTTAGATAATGTTGGAGACTCCTCCCTTCCCATAAGATGGATCAGGTAGGTCTTATTCCCAACCTCATAGGTTTCATTACATCTACCTCCAGTGGTCCAGCTTCCAATGTCCTCGAGGCCCTTGTACCACTCCTCCTTCATTTTCATTGATTATATCATACATGTCATAGGATTGTTCTTATATTCTGTTCGATATCCTCTACCCGCTTGGTGATGATTTGATCTAGCACAAAGTGAGCTCATGGAGTATGCTAAACTACTTCGCAGTGCACTAATTATGTTTCCTAGGACATCAGGAGTTTTTTATACTTCTATAGGTGTTTTGATGAGGATTGGCCTGGAACATCTCCTTTATTAGGAGATGACATCTTCTGAAGACTCTTATCACTTCCACTTTAGGTTGGAGACAGATCACTGATCCTAAACTTTGCTTGTGGATCATCCTTCTAACTATGATGGAGGATTTTTGTTAGGTGCCTTCACAAAAATCATATAGTACATTTGAGATAATTGCAGGAGATTGAATGAATCCATGACCCATACTTGTGACAAAATCTGACTTCAGTTTGACAAAGTGACCTTATTTTCTTAAGCACAAAGATTGTTAGACCTGATGTCACGTTTTCCTTATTATGGATCTGTATTATCCAATTTTGCACACCTGGCAAGATTGGACAACGGGGTCCTATCACGTTCAAAATGAAATAATAGTCCCAGGAACCCACCTTCGGTTATTATCGAAGATGCAATAATTAAAAAATAATTCCTAAATTGCATATGAAGAGATCACCTAGCATCGAAAGGCACCCAGTTGATCTCGACTCAGTGAAGAGTTCGGGGTCGAGTTGATAGAGGATCCGGTGTCAAATTGATAGTCATCTTGGAAATCATCTCAGTAGAGACTCTCAGTTGTAAGAGCTCGACGATGGTTTTGTTAATGCAAAAATATAGCTCGTTGAAAATTGACGAATGAAAGGAACTGTACAAGGATCTCGGTGGAGATCGATGCAAAAGGGTAGCAAGAAGGCCAAGTCAGGGTATTAGTCAAAGTCAACAGTATGTCAGGTTTAATCCACTAAGGCAGTTGCTCAGACCAACCACTTGGCCGAAAATTATCTTGTTTGCACCAAGCATGATATGAGATGTATGCAGATATGACGTATGAGGTCATCTGAGTAGTGTTTGAACGAAGCAGGTTGTCCAACTATGCTTGCAACCTGATCAGCAACCAAATACATCCTCAAATTAAGAATCTTCGTTCAAGTTACTCTTATGGAGAGGGTCGCTTGAAGTGAGGCAGTGACACGTTCTTCTTACAACACATAGATCCATGATGTAAATTCTATTACACATATTCTCTCATCTAGACCTTACAGGATTGCATTACTAAGAAAGCCCTTGCAGAGGATCTCATAGCAAATCCAACTCTTTCACATCAGAATAATCAGGAGGACACACATTTGCTTTGCACTCACGCTATTACCAAATTCAACTTAGTCTACTATGTATGACAAGTGCATGAAAGGTTTCTGATGGAATGCTCGTAAAGTCTTACAAGCTGCATGACTGATCCAGATCTCTTCTCACTGAGAATATGGTAATGTGTAGCTTACAGAATCTGTTGCATGGACATCCTAGGCATGGATTCAAACTATTTCATGGGAATACAACGAACACCTGACCACCCCGATCACCTGAACATTTCGTGTATAGCCTGGCCAATGGAAGAAGAATCGATCAGTTGAGGATGGAGCTCAGACGTGGTAGCATTGGCTCACTCAGTCGAGCCTGACAAGGTCGTGAGCATCCAGAGTTTTGTTTGGTTCCGACCTGCCAAGTCGATGAATGGAAAAGTTGGGGTTCATAAGTCCGTGCTCCCCACAGGCATATGGCTACGGGAGAATCTCATCCCTTTTGATACGGGTGCCATGCCACTTTGACTGATGGCAAGCCATTGTAAGATTCCCACATGGGAACGGGGATATTTCAGGCATACACTGCCAAGCGTGGATAATTTTGATAACCGTGCAGACCAAATCATGTATTTCCCCACATAGGATATCTTCATCCCGATTTCCATGGTGAGAAAATTTGCAGCGGTCAAATTGCCAAGTGACCAGGTTTTCACGATAAAGGCAAGAGTCCCGAGTTTCATCTTGCCAAGCGACGTGGGAAATAATGCACTAGCAATGCCAAGTGGGAAATTTATGGGATGGAAAGCCATGGTCAAACTTCCGCGCGCTGGAGGGAATTGGGGAGAAATCGGATCAAACTGCCAAGTGAAGACAATATGATGGCTATCCGTCATGAAAACCCCGCGCAACTTGGAGTGGTCCGAGTCTTTTTGCGAGTTACCAGGAGAATTAAAGTGGCAGTTGCAAATTGGCAATGTTGAGTAATCTTCCGATCGATAAGGGAGGATGATGGCGAGATGGTTGAAGATGGGCTCACAAAAAAGAAAACGCCTTCTCATGGAATACCGTAATTGTAGCTTACAGAAGACACAGGTTTCCTTATAGCAACAGACAGATTCCCGACCTGATCAGTTCACCTTTGCCAGCATACTTCTCCCAACTCCGATTCGGGCTCAGATCATTCAAGATGTGAGGAAAAATCCCACGCACAGGCACAGGCATGTTGTAGTATAGTAGAAGCCGTTTTTAGCGCTTCAAGCAGACAACTGCAGGAAACAAATATTCACTGTTGTGTACGATGGATTGGAGTCACGCTGTTCGAGGCTTCATAAAATTTGCCTGAATCAGGAGATGAAGGTTTATTACGGTGTAGAATGAAATGATTCATATTGCTCAGCATTTCTTCTCCTAGAAACAAAGTGAATGTGAAGGTCAACTCTGAAATACCTGGTTGACTGTTTTGCATGCTACATCCTTGTTACTTGTAAATGGTCTCTTTGAGAAACTCTGTGGGCAGTAGGCAATATTTATACCCTTCCATTATGTACGTCCAATCAGACAATAAAAGTATTCTTTTACCAGGTTCAAAGAATCTTGTTTTTTACAATGGACGATTATACTGCAGTTTCAAAATAATTTTATCTAGCTTATTTCTATTAGCTTTGATCCACGACTAAGGAAGAATTCATATGGTTGTTACCTATACATTTTTCCAAGGTCCTCTTGGTTGCCCCAGTGGTTCAATGTATTTTTTGAAGGGCTTCTTTTATGTGTTGCAAATTGTAACATAAAGGATCTTTTTAGTTTCTGGAAAAATGAGTATATTGTGTAGCTCACAGCTACATATGCCATACTAAGCTCCCAATAGTGGCATAATTGTTGATTGGAGCCGATATTGCAGAGTGCACTACCAAAATACCAAAGGACTCAATGCAAAAGAATCCGATTGCCAAAGCGAGGAAAGAGTTAGTGTGGGTTTCAAAATTGATTGCAACACCGAGTTAGAGGATTCAAAGCTCATCGAGTTTGGTTATGTGCAGATTCTATCTACATGGACCCCCCTCCTCTTCCATTCAAACGGGTCAACGGGGGGGTCCCAACATTATGTTAATTAAATTAATATTTTTATTTAAATATTTTAATAATAATATTTATTATTATTATTTAAATATTCTTTTAATTAATTGAGAAGACTAGGTCATCAGGAAATTAATGACCCATGATGGAACCTTCTCAGGTGGTTCAACTAACTGTAATAAATACATCATGGGCCTTCAATTTAGGAATGCAATTATGACATTTCCTCTTCTTTCTCACATATTCTTCTATAAATGTAAGTTGGAAGCTCATTTCAAAGGGTTCCAACAGTTCAGACAAGTTGCACAGTTAGATATCTCAGGCGAGTGTATAATTTTCAAGAATCCTCTCTCTTCTGCAAGTTGTTCTTGTGTGTTGAGAGAACTTTCAAGCCTCCTCTTCAAGACTGTAATGGAAACTATTGCCTCTTCTGAATGTATGATGCATTGTGCATGTTATTGAAGCAATAAAAGTGTGTGTTTTGTGACTAATATCGGTCCTTTCATCCTTCTGTGCTTCTTTGTGCCTTTCTCATACTTGCAGGTACACTGTGCAAGTTTAAGTCCTATTGCAGGTTCTTGGAGTTCTGTGTTTATCGAGTGGTGAAGTATTGCATGCAGTTGAGTTGTGGTGTCTGTTCACCCTTCTTGAGTTCATCCTTCTTCTGGTATATTTCTCGGTCTGATAAAGTTTAACAAAGGGAACGCGTGTCTCTTAGTTTGTGGTATCTTGTACCCTCTCTAAGTTGCAGTAGGTGAAGTTGACCTGTGGTGCACACACCCTCTTCAAATTAACCCTTCTTGAGTCTGAAGACACCCTTTATTTTGTGCATCACCATCCCTAGTATAGTTTCATTTCTGTAAATCTCTTTCCCTAAAACCCCATGAAAATGTTAGCATAGGACTAGATAATCATTTTTGTTACACTAGGAGTAGTACAACACTTAGTTTAGGAAGAGGAAGCCGGCCTTCTCCGGAGGTTCACCTCGAGCCCAAGTCCCACAGCTTGAGAGGTGATCCCATGTGTCCCAATCACACCGAACGTCCTATTCACATCCTGGCCACTCGGAGGGTGCAGTGATTTGGCGACAACAATATGTAAATAGAAAGGAAATAAGAATAAATAGATAAATCTTACCTTTAATGTGAGAACTGTCGCAAAATGCATACGAGACCTGGCTAAGCTTGTGATGATGAAATTGTTGACTGTCTAACAGTGTGAGGAAGTTCTTGAGGATGTGTGACTACATAAGGTGATGTGATATGGATTTGTGGGAGTGACAAGGATTCGTTATAGTTCTTGAAGATCACTTGAATGACACAGTTTTGCTAGCAAATTTGAGGATCCCTGAAACAAGAGTTGTGAGCTTCTATTTATAATCACTGACGATTTTTTAGAGACGTTGGAAATATGAGAAATGTGGAGGAACCCATTTGGAAGTGAGTTTTGTTTAGGGTAAATATATTTTACCTAGGTTAATTATGCATTGCACATAGTTTGTTTAATTGTTTAATTGTTATATGATTATATTTATTTATAACCTTCTATATTGTTTTATTCAAACATACGTGAGTTGTTATATTATTTTAACAATAATATTATTTGTATTGCTTCACGGTTGTACCTGTGGAACCTATTTTTTGTTTTGTATATGGCTGTCCAATATGTATAAATATTGCAACACAAATCTTGTAAAGATCGATTGATGATTAATATAATATTCCAAGCTTCTGTCCCTGTTTTACAGCTTTTAACCACTACTAAAATGAGAGTTTCAGGTATGGGGGCGAGGGTAAATGGTTAGGGGAGAGGTTAGGCATGGTTAGGGAGTTAAATTTCTAGGATAAAAATGGGTAGGATGGGTTAGGAGGCTTTAGGGAATGTAGACACCTAGCTTTGGTATCTCTACCTTTTTCTGCCCATGTGCGCATATTTCACCATGGTCATAGGTAGACCCTCTTTACTTAATTCATCTCTCTTCATTTAATTAAATGCCCACCTATTATCCCATTACCTTTAATCTTTATTAATAAAAATTAATTAATTTATCTTAATTAACTAATTAATTAGTTAATGACCATTATCCATTATGCCCTAATGAACTTTCCTTTTAGGATGCTTTTATCCTAAATCTACATCCCAATGATTTTTCTAGCTTTTATCCTGTTGATCTTTATTCCCTAACTACCCATGACACATCCTTAAGCAACCTCCTCCTACCTACAAGCTTTAAAGTGCTTTTCCCATCCTTAAAAATCTGAAAGCCTGACTAAATCACAAAATCACCCACTGTTGGGGAAATTTTCCCCGTAGTCAATGACGAACCAACCGAGTCGTCATCGACCCTATAAGGTTGAGTTAATTCCTCTCCCAAAACAAAACACAAACACGAAAAATGAGACATACACTTGGTCTTATTGCATTCTACGAATCTAACTTCGAACTAGAGCATCTCAATAGCCGTTTCAACTTTCTCACAGTATTTGGAAGCTTTTTTTCACCACTTGCGTGCCATCTGGAGGTTTATATTGATTTTTGGTGCTATATTATATCATTTCTACTATTATCTTGTTAAGGATAACATCTTGTAGGCTCAACAGTGCTTAGAGATTCATTACTTGCCCATTCTTCCAGTTTCCTTACTTGTAGGTTGCCTTTTCATCCCATCTACTCTCAGCCTTGTTATATTCTGCTACAGTGATCGTTGCTTAGCTATGGTCGTCATTAAACCTACTCTATGATCTCGTTCATCCTGCTTCCTATTCATCTTCTATTTATATTTCATATTTTTTATCCTCCCCATATCTTATATCCCATTCTCCTATTTCTCTGTTGCAAAGAATCAATCCTGTTTGCATCCTGGTTGATGTCAACCCGAGACCTGTTTATAAACTATCCCATACAAATATCTGTTTCCTATCATTTTTTGGTGTTTTTCTGCCTCAGATTCCATTTTACAGGTCACCTATAACATCTACAATCTTTTTCTACATCTAGTTTGCATCCAGATCCTTACAGATCCACATATTTACATTGACATCCAACCTTATCTACTCAGGTTGTCATCGACCTACCCCTATGTAGTCTAGGTTGTCGTCAACCCAACTAGGTAAAATTGTTTCAAGTTAAATTTAGATCAAATTTATATGTTCCTTAAACTTCTACATTTTCAGTTTCTGTGTGCCTCAAATTTTGCATGTTATCCTATTTATTATTATTAATTTTATCATCATTTATCAAACACGGGGGTTGACATCCACCAAGGAACTTCACGCTTCTTGGAGCCAAATTTTTCGGGTGACCCCCCATCTATCATCTAATTAATTTTATTGTCTTTGAGGTGTAGGTTATAAGCTTGTAGTAGCGATGATCCATCAATCACTTTTGCGCTCATTCATCCATATCATGTATTCGAGGTACCTTAAACCCACCATTTTACGAGATTTTTAGCTTTCTTTATTACCTAACTTATTTAATTTGAAACAAATGAGAAAACTATACCAACATTCTAGCATGCCCACTGGGACCACCCTTTAGGTTATCCTTTGCATTTCCTTCTATTTTCTTTTTATTTTGTCTTCTACTAACACTCCATCACAAGGCTTCACTTTTTGCTTCTTCGTGTTGGGTTCGGTTGCTTAGATAACTCTTCGCTTAAAGTTCATATAAAAAGGAAAATTTTTATCCAACTATTCCTCATTTCCCCTTATTTTCTCCTATTTTCATCATATTTCCCTTTCTTTTTTTTTCGTCATCGAAATATCGCGTTTGGATTTGATTAAAATAATCCTTATTTTCTACATCCTACTTGGTCACATAACTTAAGTAAAATTTTAACTTGTTGTATCTCACATTCTATCACACATGCAACCTAAAATTCACACATCAATTAACACATCTAGACATCTTCCTACTTGGTGGACTGATTGGGATTTCATCACCCAACATGAATCCGCCCGAGACTTCCCTAGCCATAACAACCTAGAAACCAACTCTATATTTCCTTTTCCTAGGTACCTCATTATCCATCCTCTTTTTATTTTTCACACTTTCTTAAATCCAGATAATGATTTTTTTTCTTGACTTGTTTGTTAACACATTTCATAAAAAAATATTTTCTTATTTCACACCTGGTACTACTTCTTTTCAAGATCATGACAATGCAACAATATGATATATCTAACAATACTATTATTTCATCCAGTAATCTTAAGATTCCACATTGGATCTCTCAACCATGTAAATACCATATTATTCAAATATATCCCCCTATCGAAACATATTCACCTATCTTCCCATCAATCTATATCCCCTCAGACCAGATCACACCATCATCTCCTGTTCCTTTAGAGACCTTTGGGCCTCCCTTTATCCCCATCTATGACTTCCTACATCGTAAACCCCCTGAAACCTCTCAATCCTGTCAATCCACTCAATTGGTGGATCCTATTCCACCCCTTTCATCCAAATCTACATACGTTTACACTTTTCAATTATCAAATACTCATATTCAAACCCCAAACATCCTATCAAACATCCCCTTTGAATTTAAAAAACAAATCTTATTTACATCCTTATACATCCACTTCTCATGTTGACACCTCTCCTACATATACATCAACCATAACTAAAATCCCCATACCTATCACATCAACTAATACCACTCTTCCAACATCTCTCATTATCGTTATTTCATTAACACCATTATTTACTCCTGGACCTCCTTCTATACCCCATCTATGAATACTTTCATTGTAAGTCCACCTCTTGATTATGTCGAACCATATGAATCCTATTCCACCCCCATCACCTTATACCAATCATCCTTGTTTCATCTACCATACCTATTCAAATTTTAAAATCTATTACCATTTCTCATGTTCCTCAAAAACCAAACCTTCCCATCCAATCCTAGCCATCTTATTACATTCCTACTTTTCAACATCATACATCACCCCAACCAATGAAATTTCCACCCCTTTCCATCTTTAAACAACCCTTTCCTAATCCACCACAAAACAACCTATTCCCGCATTCCACATCATACAATTTCAACCATTATTCAATCAATACCATACATCAAACATATCTTTACTTATCTACATCTAAATCATCATCTTGCCCCTATCTCAGACATTATGAATCCTTTAATACCTACTCCCATATCCACATCAGCCATGTCCATGATCATCACACCTATCCCATTAATTTCTACCACTTTTTCCACATCTACATCCATCCCTACCTTTACAACAACCACATTGAATTTGAATATACCCACATATGCATCAAATACACCTACCACTACATCACTTACATCCCTAAATGATCCAATTATACCCACCTCCTTGTCAATCCCAACTACCCCTATATCTACCTCATCAACAGATTCACTTACCTCTACCTTGGAATCTTTTTTACATATACCTACATCTTTGCATATGGCCACATCACCTATCTCATCCCAATCTCCTACATCCACTATTTTCCCATCTATACCAATCATATCCTCTTTATTTGAGAACATATCAATGATACCCCTCAGAACATTTATAAAACAAGCACCTCTACCTAAGACAAACACAAGGGAGATTCATTATCCCTCTACAAAATCAATTGTTTCTACATCAACCAATCCCAAACGTACACACTATATCTTCAGATCCACTGGTTCAAATTATTTTCATCCCTGCCAAGGGTAAACCATCTCGATCAAAATATAAGACTCTTGGTAAGAATCCCTAAAGGTATCCCATACATCCCTATAAGAAATTGGATCTTACCTCTCCTCAACAATTGAACATCACAAAATCCATCCCATACACACCCTCATCTATTTTAGGGCCAACCCCTTCATCTAAGATATCTTGTAATGATAAATCCAAATCCAAAAAATATAGATCTCCTCCCAAAACTGATTCGTCTTTCAAGACATCTAATTTATCCATCCAATCTACATCTGCACCTAAGCGTAAACATCCTATTAAAACTCACAAGAGTTATCTTCTTGTTAAACTTCAGTTGGGTCTTATGTAGACATATTTCAACAATTAATTTGCATATCTGTCATCATGCTTCCTCCCATTAGACCTTTTGATCCTCATAGTAGGAAACCTTCATGGTTTAATCCCAATATTATATGCACCTATCATCATGCCTCGAGCCATGACATTGATTATTGTAAGGCCTTTCAGACCATCGTCTATGACCTTATTGAGAAATATGATTTTCTCATTGAGGGGGAACATCCTTCTCCATCCACAACCAATCCAATTCATGTCACATCCTTTGGGTTTCCTAAGACTCTTTTATCCACATTATCCCTTAGCATCTATCCTACACGTGAAGGTACCCCCTTTTTCATTGATACTGTTTGTCTTTCCAATCACCCTTGTGGTCCTCAACCATATATCCAATCCAAATCCAATATGATCCCATCTAAATTCCTTCAACATTCACTAGCTCATCTACATCTATGTTTCCCAATGCTGGGGGAGCATCCTCCCTTTATTTTTTGCATCCCCTTGCATCTTCCTTGTCCATACATGCTGGGGGTATTCATTCTAATATCAGTCCACTTACAGAATAAATCCTTTCCATCCTTGACATCATTTTAAGCCCACTTTTGTGTCCATTACTTGAAACACATATTTCTCAATTTCTCATCGTTGAGGATTCACACATATTTTATAATATCCATCCAACTCATTCAATCTAAATCAAATCTTCTTATCACCTTGTCCCTATTTTAGGGGGATAATATATTCAAAATCTACTTTTGTGGTCGTATTTGTCCCTCCCTTAGGGGACCATTTATTCTCGTTCAAATTCCACCTTTATGGCCATATTTTAACCTTTTGATCTTCTCATCAAAAGTTCACCATTATGGCCATTTATTCTCATTAAAATTCCACCTTTGTAGCCATACTCGTTCTTTTCTTGGGGAACAATATATCCCAAAATTCCACCTTTGTTAATCCATACTCTTGTTCCAAAGTCCACCATGGTGGCCATATTTTTCCTTCTCTTGGGGGACCATTTGTTTTTCATCAAAATCCACCTTTATGGCCATATTTGTTCCTCCTTTGGGGCACCATCCTTTCTATTCTAGTCCACCATTGTGGCCATATTTTCCCCTCCCTCAGGGGACCATATAATTGTCTCATTAGGAGCATATATTTTTGTTTCGTTAAAGCTAGTGCATAATTTTATCTTCACTCACCATATCTCATCATCCTATTTTCGAATGAAAATTAAACCAAAACGTTTCTACTCTAGAAAGGAGACAACGTGGAAATTTTTCTCCCAACTGTACTAGACCATACATTATCACACATAAGTATGGGTCAGGAGCCTATCATTTAGCCTCCCTTTATGGTAAGCTAGAAGTGGAACCTCTCGATTCTTTTAACTTGCAACCATTCTAATGTTAGAACACTATTAGTGAGCTCTTAGTTCTATATTTAGATCACCCCTCCATCATTATCATCCTCCATCTATCATTGTAATGATTTGAAACTATGTGGTATACCGCCACTTTCCTAGATATGACCTTAAATATGGGCACCATGGCTCTACCCATAGCATTTTCCTTATGGATAGATTTTCCCTTCTTAGTGAGAAATTCACGATCATTACATTCATCACCCTCTTATTTACCTATTGAAACCATGCAAAGGGATCATGGGTGTCTCTTGTACATTCATTTTCCACTCCTAAGTGGTCAACCTAGCTATTCTGAGCACTCACCCGCGTTAAAATCAAAATTCATAGATGCTCTTATCAAAATCAAAGATATCAAAAACATACTACTCCCTTGAAGGACAATTGTTTAGTAAAAAAGAATCGAAATCAAATTAAATCAAATAAATAAATCAATCCCTCGAAGGAAAACTATCATGTATATCATTCCTATCATCTATATCATATATGTATTAAGTAGAGCATACCCTCGAAGGATGGCCACTCTTTTTTATTATGGCATTGAAGGCTTCCCGAATTGATCAACCTTCTATTTTATTATCATCCTACAAAAGCTTCCTGCATTGATAAAATTTATTCTAGCAAACTTCCTGCATTGATTAGTTTTCTCTTTCCCCTTCCCTGAGCAGGGACATAGATTTAGGGAACACCACTCATGGAGAAATCTTTTCCCATGTACAATTTACCTCACAAACCCCTTTTTCATGTTGACATTAATTTTATGAGTTTATTCCATTCTTGTTTCTCTCGTGATATTTGGTATAGATAATCACTGTTGGTTATATTTTGTCATCATGTTTTTTAGTCACATGTGCCTTACATTATCTAGATCCTCCGCTTATTTACCTACAATGTAATTGGAGGCATATTTTCCTCACATGCTCCTTAATATGATGTAGTATTGCTCGTACCCCTTGGGTCAAATCTAGTTTGATCATTATCTATTATCTTGTTTCACATATTACATCTTATCTATCTCATCAAATATTATATAATCTATCTCATCCTAAGTCCACTCTTCTGGCCATATCTGAGCACTACATCAAACATTTTCCTATCTCACCTTTTTGGCCATATTCGTGCTCTTTTAGGGCACCATTTCATCTTATCTAAAGCCCACCCTTATGGCTATACATATTCCCCATTGGGGCATTTTATTTCACTATTTGTTTTCCTATTTTCCTTTGTGGCCATACTTATCTCCCCCTAGGGGCATATTATTTCACCACATATTTTTCCACTTTGTATTTTTGGCCATTTTTTGTGCGCCTTTACTGGGGCACCATTATTTTCATCCTTGTCCCTTGTGGATGCATACCCTTTTTGGATGATTCCTCATGGACGAAGGATTTCACATAATTTTTGAATTTAGTTGTGAATGTTTGATGTTTTCCTATGACCCGTTAGTCATCACAACTCACATCCATTTGAGAGGTTTCTTATTGGATTATCTCCATTTCATAGTGATTTTTTCCCACTCACTGGCCCATAGAGAATTACCGCTATCTACATTGAGACCACCCTCTATCCCCTACCCATGTGATATCGGAGTCACCACCATAGTTTTTATTTTTATTGCAATCCTTTGTGCTTGGGGCACCCTGCCTTGCTTTATCCTTTTACGCATTTTTTTCCACCCACACACCCTTCATCATATACCTTTTTCTAAAATGGCATCAATTCCCCTTGGCATTATTGATCCCTCGTTCAATGGGGAGATTATCATCAATCCTTTGTCAATTCTCATCATACTCTTTTTCTCTTATCATTTTTATCTCATGGCTTGTTAGCAAAAACTACTCAACAAAAAGGGGCAAATGTAGACATCTAAATTTTGTATCTCTACCCTTGTCTACCCGCGTGCACATATTTCACCATGGTCCTAGCTAGACCCTCTTTACTTAATTAATCTCTCTTAATTTTATTAAATGTCCACCTATTATCCCCTGACCTTTAATCTTTATTAATAAAAATTAATTGATTAATCTTCATTAATTAATCAATGACCATTATCCATTATGCCCTAATCAACTTTCCTTTTAGGAAGATTTTATCCTAAATCTACATCCCTATTATTTTTCTAGCTTTTATCCTACCTATCCTTATCCCCTAACTACCCATGACACATGACTAAGGAACCACCTCCCACCTACAAGCTTTAAAGAACTTTTCTCATGCTTAAAAACCTTAAATGCGACTAAATAAAAAATCACCCACAATTGGGGAAAGTTTCCTTGTATTCGGCAGCTACCGAACCCAGTCAATGTCAAACCTATAACATTGATTTCATTCCTTTCCCTAAACAAAACAAAAATGTAACAAATGAGACATACACCTAAGTTTCTTCCATTCTACGAATCTAACTTTGAACCAGAGCATCTCAGTAGCTGTGTAAACTTTCTCATAGTCTCTTGAAGCTCATTTTCAACACTTGCATGATGTTGGGAGGTTTATATTGAACTTTTGGTGTTATTTTATGTCCTTTCTATTGTTATCTTATTAAGGCTAACATCTTATAGCCTTAGTAGTTCTTAGAGCTCTATTACCAACCTGTTCTTCTAGTTTCCTTACTTGTAGATTATCTTTTCAGCCCATCTACTCTCAGCCTTGTTCTATTTTGTTACAGTCTTCGTCACCTAGCCATGGTCACTGTCAACCTGGCTTTGTGATCTCATTCATCTTGTTTCCTGTTCATATTTTGTCTATATTTTAGATTTATTATCCTCCCTAGATCTTATACCCCCATCCTCATTTTTCTCTGTTGCAATGAATTGATCCTATTTACATTCTGGTTGCATCGACCTAAGACCTTTTTGTAAACTAGCCCATCCAAATCTCTCTTTCCTAACATTTTTTGGTGTTTTATGGCTCATATTCCCTTCTGCATGTCACCTCCGACATCTATATCCTTCTACTACATCTAGTTTACATCTAGATCCTTACAGATCCGCATATTTACATTGCCATCCAGCCTCATCAACTCAGGTCATTGTTGACCTACCCTTGCATAGTTTGGGTTGTCGTCGACCCAGCCAGTTAAACTTGTTTCAAGTTTAATTTAGATCAGATTTGTATTTTCCTTGCACTTTTACATTTTTCATTTTCTATGTGCCTCAGATTCTTCATGTTATCTTGTTTATTATTATTACTTTTATCATCTTTTATCAAACATGGGGGTTGACATTCACCAAGGAAGTTCACTCTTATTGTTGACGGTTTTTTCAGGAAAACCCCTATCTATCATCTAATCCATTTTTTAATTGTGTCTTTGAGGTGCAGGTTACCTACTTGTAGCAGCGAGGATCCATCAATCACTTTTTTCACCTGTTCATCCATATCACATATTCAAGGTACCTTAAACCATCCATTTTTTGAGTTGTTTAGATTTCTTTAGTTGCTAACATCATTAATTTTAAACGAATGAGAAAACTATAGCAACAAGGAGGTTATGATAAGTAAATAAGATTTACATGTGTAAAACATGAATTTATGGGGTGAGAGTAATAACTTAGATTATGTTAGAATGATAGGTTTAATGTGTTTATACGGTGTGTAGGTGGGTGAAAAAAACTTGGTGTCTACATTTTCCCCCTTTTGTCAAGTGGTTTGTAAAGTTCAAAATGCTAGAAAAAAACAATTTTTATGGTTGGACTTGCTTATTTGGATGGGGGATTCCCTCTCAAACTAGTGGTGATTATTAAAGAGTGCAATAATCACCAGTTTGAAAGAGTTCAGTGAACGAGATAGGTTTTTTTTGACATTTATGTTTTTCCTTAAGCTTCCCCAAGATGAGGCATGGAAACAAGACTACCCCTAGGGTGTTATTTATGCTACCATGGAGTCAAATGATGGTGAAACCAAGGGTTTGTAACCCATGGATGTATGACTTAGAGGAAGAAAAGGTAAGAGAGATGATATTATTTGGGTATACTATCCATGATTATGTTTCCACAAAGGTGGGATTATAAAGCCAGGAATTCAATTGATAGGGGAACTAAAGGGTTTGTGTCCTATAGACGTATGAATTACTGGTACTAAGGCTATAAAAATTTGAGGTCGATTTTAGTAAGAAAAAGCTTTGACTAATTGGAATGATAGATCGAGGAAGACTTTTATTGATTGATGTTGATGTTCATTTTGGCAAGGAGTGATGGAAATGATGGCTAAAAAAGTGACTTGGATGTTTAAGTAGTGTGTTAAGGTACTTTGATGATGAATCACTAACGATTTAAGGAAATCAATGATGAATAGAGGAATCATCAGTGATTCCTAGATGGGAAACTTTGTGCCCTATAAATAGGTGAAATTACCATGGAAATTTTAATATTACCACGCACTTTGAGAGATAAGAGCTATGACTTGAGAGATTTATAGTGAAAAAATGAGAATGGAGGTTGTCGAAGGATTCATGAGATAGAGGAGGCCCACACTATGTGAGGTAGGTCCTTTTTGGCATAATTTATATGTTTTAGTTAATTTTTAATTCTTGGAATTTGGGCCCACATTAGGGCACATTTGTTAAGTCACAGGATTTGCTGATGATTTGTTAAAATCACTTGAGATTATGATGAAAAAAAAATAATTACTATGAATCACTGTGAACGATTATATGAATATGTAATTTGATTTTATTTGATGTTCTAATTTGATATAATTTTAAATAAGTGATATTCTCATGGATTTTTTGTTGTTATAGATGCATGTGTGAGACAAATTGACTATGCGTGACATGATTCCAGTTATCCTAGATGATGTACATGTATCTCTTTCAGGTGATGATTGGTATCACTTAGAGGATGTGGGCCTAGAAGCGATGCGTCATTATAGATGTATCCATAGAAAATGTGATTTATTATTTGCTTTTTTGGAGAGAAGAGACCTTATGACAGGGGCATTTTAATTTTCAATGAGGAAGATGACTGTCACTCTCGAGGATGTACAAAATATTTTGATATTTCATGTTCAATGGGACTAGGTATATTTGAATGATGAGACACATATGACTGAGGTGATGAGGAGGTTTTATGGTGATGAGGCAGATTAGGTGGAGTTTTATTTAGGTGGATTTTCATATGGGGTGCTATATAGTCCTGAGACAGAGGATTGAGCAATCATGACCTTGGTGATGATTGGTATAAGTTGCTATGCCTTTCCTGAATTTGTTGGAGGTCAGTTTTCATGGATGCTTACAGGGGTATTAACAGATATTATGGAGCAGAGAATTTTTTTTTCATGGGCCCCTACTTTACTCACACTGAATAATAGGGAGTTATCATCATAGAGGATAGGGTGGAGTTTATTTATTGATGTTGGATTATTTTTATAGTGTTGGGATTACAAACACATTACAGTGGCTCAGATGAGGGGTTTACCATGGGGTGGCTTGAAATTTGTGCAAGAGATGAATGGTTTTGTACGATGATGATTAGATAGAGGTGAGGCAGGGCCTCCATATGGCATACACATAGGTTACCAAAGGGGTGGTGAAGGAAGTTTTAAATCTTTCAGATTGCTTCATGACACCTGATTATACCCTACGAATCCATCCAATGTTGAGAGAAATTTAGATCCAGTAACCAGTTGCAACATATTGTCCATATTGGGCAAGGGATAATTATATTTAATTGAAGCCTTGTTTAGATTCCTAAAATCCACATAAAGTCTTGTGTCTCCATTTTTCTTTGTCACGTTTACTAGATTAGCCACCCATGAAGAATATTTGGTGGGCTATATGATTCCTCCTCTTAAATTTTTCAATTCTTCTTTCATCTTGAGTGATAGAAGAAGGTTAATGGGCCTTTTATTTTGTCTAAATGGCTTACTATGAGGCTCTAAAGTTATCTCATGTTGGAACAACTCCTCTTTATAAGCCTTCAACTCTAAATAGGACCATGCCAAAAAATCTTGGTATTTTTTCAAAATATTTGCATAAGCTTTCTTCTCTTATTTTCTTAGATTAAATCCCAACTAAACCTTCCTGGGTCTTTACAGGATTCCTAACTTGTATTCTTAAACTTATCTTGAATTAGAGATGGGCATGTTTATTACCCTTTCAACAGTATCAAAATTTGATTCAAGGGAAACTAATCCTTTGGGAATTGTGTTGGTCTTCAGTTAAATTATTTCTTTCCCAAACAAAGTATCCTTTCCATCGCAAACTAAAACCATTGGCTCAAGATCCATGTACTGATTTGTAAATTCAGCTTGTTTTTTCATGAACCTTCGTATCTGAGCATCATCTTGAAATACTTTCCATTATTTGACATTATCAAGGATATATGGTCTACATATTATCTCAACATCATAGCTACAATAAGGGGAAACCATGAAATTATAAAATTGGAATGCAAGAGGAAAAAATCTCTGTCAGCTTGCGCATTTTTAGATATTTCATGGTATAAAATGTTGAAAGACTCAAATATTTCAATAAAGTCCCATATTGCATGCTTGTACTGATTCATTATTTGATTCTTTGTTGCATACAACTTCCTAACTTGCTTCACTACCAATTCATAATATCATTTGACAACAATATATTTGATCCTATATTTCCATGTAATTCTTAGACCCAAGAGAAATGCTTCATAATCGGAGATGTTGTTGGTGCACTCAAATTTAAATTTGAATGAGAATTCAAATTTTTCTTTGTTTGGGGAAATTATCACCACTCTATCCCCATTTCCTATTTTAGAACATGCTCCATCAAACATCATAACCCAAGGGGAACCAACACTTTCCAATTTTATAGTGTCCTTTATATTGTGGTCCTAAAAGTCTGTGTACCCCACAAATTTATCCACATTCACATCAATAAATAACACTTCATAGGAAGAATTGTTTGGATCTTCAATCAAATGTAACATCTTCATCTCACCTTGTAATTTCACAAAGTTTCCCTCAAGGGGTATAGTGGCATATGAAATATTCATTTGAACATTTCCTCTCACACTTGTAACCCACTTTATAGAAAGAAACATGCCCCATTTAACAAGGTAATAAACAATAACCACATTTATGGTCAATTGTTTACCAGGGGTAAGCATCTAACTGCACAACCAAATATTTTACATATCCAATAACTGGTACTTCCCTTGAATTCATGACATGAAAATTTCCAAATATTGATGTCACCTTTATGTACTAATTCATTCATAACCTGTAGTGGCATTATGTTGCATGAGGCTTTTGAATCAAACATATAATTATAGACTAGTATATCCTTAATGACCAGTGTGGTAAAAAATGGGTCTACATCCAACCGAGATTCAACCCAAGCAGTGCCTACATATACTTATAGGGATTCCCCAATAATTTTTGGTTCTTGAGAAAATTCTATCTTAGAAAAAATAGGCGGAACATTCACATTGTTAACATATTTATTTGTGACAATCACTTCCTCTTTGAATCCTTAGTACTCAAATGATCTCCTTTTGAGCTCAGGGATCCTGAGAAACTAAATATAAGCAAAAATAACTTTGATCTGGCTCAAAATTTGAGCCATATCATAGGGGGGTTGTTTAGGAAAATTTGTACTGAGGGACAAAGTGATTACCTTTAATGATGGGATTAGGTCCTTTATTTCTTGAGTAGTGGCAGGGACACTTGGCTTATTAAAGACAATTGGTTTTTTTTGGGTGGATATTTCTTTGGGCTATTCTTGGGGATGTTACTTAGGATAGTTACTTTTGGTTTAGGTTATCTTCTTGGTCTTTTAACCATCCTATTCCACAAATTGTATTCCTTTTCTTGTGCTACCATTGCATTCATCAGAAGCTTTCTATCCTCTTCAGATGGTACACCACCATCATATTTTTATCATTAAATCTCTCAAATAATAAAATTGATGGTTAGGTAATTACAATTCTCAAATAATATCTATATCAACAAAAATAGTAGAGGGGAAAGAAGATACCTGGCTTACATAGTCCCAACAAGAATCCACAATCTTGGCACATAACAACTTGGTGGAAGTAACTCATTGTGGTGGATATTAAGTACATTCAAACTTACATACATCACTAAAGGTAGTATAATTATCAAAATATTATTCTTCTACATTGGGGTCACATGGGGAATGTGGTAGAAAACATTTTTCACACCATTCAATGACATGATCCTCTTCCACTAATGACACTCTGGTAATCAATGGATTAGGGACTAACTTGTTTTTTCTCAGGGTTTTTTTTTTCCCTTGACCCCATAGGTCCTTTCCCTCTATCATCTATTCTATGATCACCCCTAGCATGACCCCCAAATGTATTCTATCCCTAGGGTTGGTGTTGAGCTTAGGGATTTAAAACTAAACCCTTCTCTTCCCTGACAAGCTTGTATGAGATTTCCTTTACTGCACCTACCAGAGTCTTGACCACTTCCTCCAGATCTACTCCTTTACTCATCTAAGGCTTCTCAGGATTGATTAACTTGAAACCTTCCCTCCTTGGATATTTCCTTGCTGCCTTAATATTATTCTCAATTTGTACTGCCATACAGACAAATTTTTTCTCAATTTTTTGGGTTTTTTGTCTCTTAAATAATATGTTATTTTCTTGTCAAAGGAATCAGAGTATTTAACTAGGAAGGATTTATTCCTCAACCTCAATTTTACTTGAAATCTAGTCAATGTCTTATTAAATCTAGTGTTAAAATCTCGGGATAAGCTCATTAGGATTTTTCTTTATGTTCTCAAATTCATTGAGAAGGAACCTAGGGTTAGTTTTATCACCATATTGAGATTTAAATGCACTCTTCATCTCTGACCATAAGTCAATAGAGTTATCAAGAAATGATTCATACCAATCCTTGGAATCCTCTTGTAGAGTGTGTATAAATAACTTCACATATACATCCTCATGCTCAATCTCAATATTTTCCATAGTATTTTGAAAAATCCTGAGATGATGATCTCCACTAATGGCATTATTTGCCCTGAAATTTGGACAACCTATTTCTGACCTCAGGTGGGATTGCATTTGGATAACCCTATATTCCATGGAAATCTATAGGTTTGTATACATTAACAATAAAATGTGGTCTCGGTGGAGGTTGGGCCATATTGTCTCGAGGAGGTGTTCCAACGGGAGGATTAAAACTATGGGGAACTAGAGGTATTTGAGGTAATGGAGTGTGATCATCAAAGTAATGATCATTTAATGATTTTGTATCACAAAATACTCTATTAATTCTAATCAGTAAAGGAGGGAAATGAGGAATACCTAGATCAATTGAACATGAAAGACCCTCCTGAGCTAGAGTGTATAAATTTGTGTAGGGACTTCTTGACCTATAATGTTCAAAAGTACTAGAATAATCCTCCACCAAAGGTTGATAACTTTCAACACTAGGTACAAATTTATCTTCCGACCTTTGATCACCCAAGGTTTTTTAGATTTTTTTCCCCCGGATTAGTCTTTACCAACTTTGGGAACAATCTTCTGGTAGGATTTTATTTAAAGAAGGATCTTCTTCCTTCCATATTTGTGAAATTGACATGTAAATCAACGAAGATGTAAATAATTTGCATTGGTTCTTATTGGAATTATCATAGAAGATGGATCCGCCACTAAGGTTTTGCACCGTAGATGTGTTGATTACTTGAAATTACTTACTAGAGATGATAAATTTACACATAGATGAATAAAGATTTACAAATTTTCACAATCTTTATCAGGATTCTCCTAGAGAAGTCAAATTGAATGGAATGAATTTTGTTTATACTAGAAAAATATAGAGCAAACAAGTTCAAATCAAGATCCATTTTAGTAGAGCTCAATAAAGGATTGAATTCTAGACATGTATTAAAATAAGAAACACATTAAACATCACCAGAGACATGTATTTTACTCAATTTCATGAAATAATCCACAGAAACGACGCTAGAAGTGTATTATTACCAAAATTTACATTTCCTTTGGGGCCAGGCACTTTTTAGCAAATAAACATAGGAAATTTTAAGAATGTTAGGCTTGGAGATTTTATGTCATTTTTAGCTTGGGTAAAGTTTAAAAAAATTATTTTAGACTGGGCTTTGGAAAGCTTGGGTGACACGTACAAAAGGAATGGCCAAACTTGCTACTTGCTGTCATTCCTTTCACCTAGGTGAGAGAACGTAAGGGGTAACTTGAAATACAACATGGGAGATAAATATTTTACTTCACAATCTCTTTAGGGAAACTGATCAATCTAGGATAAGCATGGCCATAAAAATAACACCTTACTTTCACAAGTTGTCACACAAAGTGATGTGTATACTTAGTTCACTAGATAAAAGTTACTATAGACATATAAACTACATTTTTGATAAAGGGAATGAAGAGAAAGGGTTCCCTTTACTAATATTTGTGAATAATACAACAAGATGACAAACATAGGGTTTGTATTGTACAATGAGACTTGAATTATGTTTTGTTTATAATGATGGGGGATTTGTAAGATAATAGATAATTTAATAACACTACTCACAATAATTTCTTATACATTCATGACATCCCATAATATAAAGAATAATTCATCAATAAGTCGCCGTTTGCATTTAAATAAAAGATTTTCATTCATTGATACTCAATTATGACAAATATTTCACACAATCCTTAAAACACTCATAAAAAAATCTCATGAAAATATTTTAATGAGGCATTTCTTCCTTCATTTATCATATGCTTAAGATACATTAGAAATATTACAAAAATTCATCAACAAAATGATTTCAGCTAGGATTTTACAATTGTATTCAATATTGTAAAGTAAAATCTCACACCATAATATTGAACAAATGACCAAAGATTAGTCACTAAGAACAAACCTAGTTTAATTTAGAAAAGAAATAAATACATGATTGCAACATAAAATGTAATTGATTAACTAAATGTTCAGTACATGAAATCCAAAACATGTAAGCCAAACTCATACTTAGACAAATTTCATTCTAATCTACCAAATTCTTGACAAGGGAACATGAAAACAAATGATCTCAATGTTGGTTAATGACTATATACTTTAATCATCTTAAATTTGAATTTGAAAGTGTAAACTTAAAATGTATTTCTTCTAGGTAATTTAAGTAGTATCACAACAATATATATTGGTTCGTGTATTTTTAAAATCTTCATAAAAAACCCCCTATTATAAAGTCGAACCCCTCATACTTATAAATATTCACCTAAATTTCCCCCCAAAAACACATCAAAGGGTCCCTTTAATACCTACTTCATGTAATTGAAAATCTGTAGAGGAAATATCTACTAACTGAAAATATTCCCTTTTGCTCCCGATTGGGCTAAATGAAAAATAAAACCATGTGATGACACCTAGAAAAGATAGAAAAGATATTATTTTGATTCTAATGAACTCTTTCATTCTTATTTTTACTTTTCATGGCCCTTTTCAGTGGATTTACTTGAGTTTTCCCCTACCCTGTTCTTATAGGAATCAAATTTTTTAAACATTTGAGTAACAACTTCCTCATCAAGCCTTGAGTGGTAGTTGAAAATTACTTCATGTTTCGTACTTATTTCATGAATCTCTGAAAAGAAATATTTCTCTTTCTTCACCCTCTTTATCAATTTATCAATTGTTAACTCAATGTATTCCTAGTCCTTTATGGTGGATACACTAAAAAACCTTGGCTCTCCTGGTTTACCCATAACATATTCTCTAAAAATTTTAGTCTAATTTTTCGGTGTTCTCCATTAGAATTGTTTCTCCATTGTATGTTCCAATTAATTTTTCTATCAGAGCATGAAGGCCACCAATATAATCCATTATTTTGTCTCTTACTTCATCAAGAATTTCAAAATATTTTACCAAATTCTTCACTCTTAATTTTTCCATATTGTAGTATTAATGTTGATTCCCCATAGAATCAGGAGACATAATTCCTTCTCTAACAACCATGTCATCACCTAAGTATTTGATAGCTTCCATTTTTGGTAGCATATCACTCCAAATTTATTTCTCAATGTCACATTTATCCATTAATTCCTTGTTTTCTTCTACCTTTTCAAAAATATGGGAGTACTTCTTTATAAATTATGTGATTATTGATTTACCTCTGACAACCAAATCATTTTCCCATTGGATAGTGACATCCCCTCTTTCTCTTAAGTCATTTAATCTCTTGATGTCACCATTGGTGATCTTTGGGACTTCAAATTGACCTTTTGAGTGCTGGTCAGTTTTATGACCAAATTGGATAGTGCCTCATTCTTGACCTTTAACTCCTTAGTTTCTTTGAACTCATTAATCCTTTGGAATACCCCTTCTACCGCTACCAAAAAATCATATTTCATTTCTTCAATAAAAGGCTTACCTAATGAGATCTTGGATACCTGGAAATCAGATGTGGATACTTCTCCTTAAAGAACGCCAACTTTGGGGGTTGCCACATCTATGAATATTTCTCCTTTCTTACTCAGGGATGCCAAGGAAATAACTTTTTCCCTTTTAGGTGGCCTTACTGGGTTGAGGAGAGTTAGGATTTTTAAATCATCATCTTTCAACTATATTTCCACATTCTTATTCTTTGGGATAGTAATAATTATCCACTCTCTTATGGGAGACTCATGTTCATCAATTGATTATAGAGCTGGAGCCAAAGGGATAACTACAAGGGATTTGTAAGAGGAAGAAGGCATAAACATACCTTCTAAATCTATGTGTATACGTTCTTCCTAGGTACCTTGTCCTATAAGTCCACCCTGAACCTCAATTTCATCCATATGTTCATATTGGTCCCTTATTTCTTTAATTACTGGGGGTTGTTGGTCACCAAATTCCTTCTTTGTTTATGTTGAGTCTTCACCCATTTTATTACTAGGAACAAAGATCATCTCATTGGGTTCCTGATAGATAGCTTAAGTTGTAGGGATGTGAACTTCAAGAACATTTACTTCAGTGTCATGAGGTATTGTTGTAACTATGACACCTGAAATTTCTTCTTGTGCTCCATGTTATGGAATTTACTCAACATGATGTTGTGCTTCATTTCTAATACTCTTCTCCTATTCTGTCACCTCATTCCTTGGAATTGGCTATGGGGTGGCCTCAACATGCTATTGTGGAATAATTGAGGCATCAAGTACAAGATCATTCATGAGGGACTTTTCCTTGATAGGTGAAGCAACTGGAGCTATTGGAATGGAAAGGGTTATCATCACATGTACAGGGTGCTCAATGAGTAGAGTTACATGAGAATATGTAATGGTAGATGAGACAACAAGGGCATCAAGATTAATTTCATGTCTAGGGGTCTCTTCCTCTAAATTAACCCATTTAGATTTTTTAATTCCCTTCCTTTGTTGAATTTGGACTTGTTTCTTCTCTTTTGATCCCTATAGGCTAGTATTTGGTGTTTGAAATCCATGAGGAGTCTCAAAAAAATATTCCTCCTTAGGCTTCTTAAGATTGGATTCCATCACCTTCTCTTTCCCTTTGGATCCCAAAGTGGATACTGGAACAATCTATAGGGGAGTAGGATGAAAAATACAATCCTCGACCATACCTTCCTGAAGCATTTCTCTGGTTCTTCTTTTTATTTGAGGAGGGGGGGTTCAGAGTTTTCTATCTTTGGCATTGACATAACCTATTATTGGCAATGAGTCTAAAATCTTAATCTTTTGTCTTTATGAAACCTCACTAGTGGAATAATCCATCTGAAATGGGGGAAGAACATCACGAATGAGCTTGTTATTTCTATATTCTATTAATAATAGGGTATCTTAGTAACTTATGTCCACTTCATTCAAAAATAACCACCTTATGGAGAGTTGGATAGGATTTGTAATATTTTCTTTGTTATATTTTTTCTCACTAATGTTCCACTTTATTGGTGGTAAAGGCTGAGAAGCAATATTGTCTTGGATGTATTATTCACTATTCACATTACCATCATCCTCTAATCCTTCAGGAGTTTGGATAACCCAAAAATCACTCATTTGAGACAAGGTCATTCTTGAATGTTCTCTTCATCTCACTTCCCTTTCATCTTCAAAGTTCATCCAAAAATCCTCATAATGAGGTTTGTTCTCTACCCGAGTGGACGCAATACTATGTTAAATATGCTTTATATCATAGTGTTTTATGTCCTCAAATTTATCCATCATGCACTTGTTCATATCCGCTTCCAATATTTTTACTTTTTGGATGTTCGGACAAGTATAATTTCCTATGACTATGTGAAATTTTATTGGGGATGTAATATGATTTTGGTCAATGAACTAATGTACTAGTAGAAAATGTTTGACCAATTCCATTAATGCCCATTTTTCATTTACACACATGGGTAGCACACCTATAAAAAATACTAACCCTAATATATGAATAAGTCCTAAAATAGATGAAATAACACCCATATTGAGTAATGAATCTCTTAGCATGAGGGGAGAATATTTCAGTCTCCCAGTCAGGGTGGTGTAAACAGATTGTAGGTGCAAAGAAGTGATTAGAAATATTTATGTAGTGCATATCATAACTTTCCAATTTTAGCCGATAGAAGATGTCATATGCCTTGGAAATGTTAATCTCCCCATCCATTAGAAATTATAGAAACTTTCTATGAATATTAATGCTATAAACAAGGTAAGAAGTCATGAATAATTCAACCATTCTGGGTTTTTCTCCTTCCACAATCTTGTCAACTCCCTTTATTTGTTTATGAATACGATTACTTATGATGTTTTCCTAGGGGAGAGGATTTTTATTTATGAGTATAACTTGAATTATTTGGAACATTCACTCCTGAAATAAATCCATAGATTCCATACCCATTACTCAGTTAATCTGTGTAATCACATCTCTGATTTCCTCAATAAATTCAACCCTATTTAACTTCTTCATCATTTTGAGGGAAACATTCAAGGATTATTCAACCAATGGTCATTCATAGTTTTCATACATATATTTGAATGTGAGTTCCAATACTCATGTGTTGAGTCCCTCGTAATAGCTCCCTCCTCTTCTATGGGAGGAAAACCAAACATTTTGTCAAACACCTGCTCTTGGAAAGATAAAACCAAACTTCCCCTTCCATCTCAAACTTCTCTAGCTACAGGATCATAATGTTGAGCACATACCCATACAAGCTCCAAGAATGATGTAGTGGGAGGGAAAGAAATAGTGAGGTCAATATGAATGTTATCTATTTGGGTCATAACATTACTTCTTTCAGGGGAGTATAACCTGTACTTAAAGTCTTCTAAGTTGTAGGATGCAATATCAAAATCTACAATTTTTCTTGGGGAGAACTAAGACTAGAACCTTTTTTTTAGGGTAACACATAGATCTTCATGATTTTGGTATAATTATATCATAATTATTTTCACAAAAAATCTAGACCTCTTAAACCAAATCTTAAAGATTACAGAAAATATAGGAACTGATGTACTTACCTTTTCACCAAAACTCCAATTATTTCTTAGAATTTGACTGAGAAGGAACTACAATTAAATTATGATCCTTAGGTTTGATTATTACTTCAATTATCCATTGATACTTAAGTTTTTTCAAAGCATCAGATATTGGATTCATTGGTAGAGTACTTTATAATAAGTTTTCTTATTAATGGCTCATAGATTTATGCATTAATGTCTAAGATTATGTTCGTGGGGAGTTTTTGTAATTTTAAGATTTTTTTATTTTCAATCTTTGCAATATTTTTGCATCCTATCACATGTGTAGCTATCCTACATAAGTCCTTTACATTAATGGGATTTACTGCTATATGGCTATTTCATTAATGAACCACTTCTTTTGCTATTAACGGGATTTAGAATATTTTTGTAAAATGATATGCAAAATGTTATTACGACATGCAAAATGGACTTCCTTCTTCATTCCCGTGTATGCCATATGCCTATTTCATATTCCAAAGTTATTCAGGATGCGGCTTTGTTTTAACCAACTACACACCCTAAAATATCATTAGACTTTATTCCCATTTTTCTTGGTTTCCCGAAATTCCTCTTCACATATTTCTTTCCTTTTACATATTTTTCGAAGTGATGCAAAACTATAAAACTGATCCGGTCACCCGTTATTGTCTTTGACCACCGAGATGATACACATCTTCCTTCAGGTTTTGGACTTGTAAATTCAATTTTCACTCTATCAGGTGTAAAATGCAAAGGTGAATAAAGGTCCATCTCCCCGCTCTAATAATACCTTTACACATGTTTTCTTTTGGGGAACAAGGATTTGTTCGCATTTTAAAATTATGCTTATGCAAGTATTCCTTGGAGTATTTCATTGGACTTCAAGAATTATTTTGAACCTTATATATTTACATTACCTCTAAAAACATTCATATTAGGTTTTATATAGTGAAGAAAACCAAAATATGCCAGTTTCCTTTAGGATTTGGGAAATAGAATGCATTTTGCACAAATATTAACAAAGGACAACACACAAGGAGAGTTTTGTAGGGTTTGATATGAATGTTTAACAAATTTTAGATGAAAATCATATCTGTAAATAGGGTATGAATTTTTTTTGGAGGTGCATTTAAAATTAAGGGGGTGAGTTTAAAATGAGCACCAATACCTCCTATGCCATAACCAACAATCATCCATCTTTCTTTTTTGTTTTCTTTAATAATAAACATTACCATCAGTTTTTTTTTTTTGCAATAAGCTTACCTAATTGTCCTTTTTTTTAATCTTGCAACCTTTCACATCAAAAGTAATAACATAACCTTGCTTAACCATTTTAATCACACTCAGTAGATTATGCTTTAGGCATTCAACATATAAGACATAATTGGTGATAGTTTTCCATTTACTAAGCTCAAAGTGCCTCTTCCTAGAATATTTACGGTAGAATTGTCTCCAAATCTCATAGAACCTAAAGTATTATTTTTTAGAGTTAAGAACTTACTCTTTTCACATGTCATATGAGATAAACAACCATTGTCAATATACCAAATCAGATTATCATCTTGACCGTGAAAATAAGTTTGAGCAATCCCACAAACTTCATCTTGTTGCAAAGAGGATAAAAAAACTCCATAGATTTCATACAAAATATCAAACACTAATGGCTTCAAGTAAGCCCTAATACTTATCAATGGAAACATACCAGATTGCTCTTTATAATACTCCATAATTATGCTTCAGAAGATCTCCTATAGAGTGATTAAACTTCTTCAAATAGACCTTCTCTAATAAAAATGGTTAGAACCACAATCGAATCAGAGGGGGATTGAATTAGTCCTTACAATAATTTCAAATTAGATTTCAGATCTGATTATTCAAAAAACTCATAAACAGTCAACAATCCATTATTGTTTACATATAACAAATAATCACATGTACAAGAACCATAAGCAAGATAATCAACACAAGCCATAAGATATACATGAGAAATTCTCAAGGGGAAGAAAAAACATGAAACACACTCTTATATTGACATGTTTCAAAATTTATCAAGCCACCAACCCCACAAAGAGCACCAACCCCTATTTTAGGATAGCTACAACCCTAAAAGGAACACCTACCCCTAATTTTGTGAATCACTAACTCCACAAGGAGGCTATAACCTCCCCCCAAGATGTTTAAGAACCAACTCAACCACATTTTGATGATTTTATCTCATATTTTATTCTTTCACAACTGATGGATACTAAGTATTTAGCTCGCACTTCTTCAACTCTTCACTCAAACCCTTGATGTCTAATCCTTCATAAATAATCACTTTCTTCACTTCTAAAACCTTGAAACACATGCAAACATGCTTTCTGATCTTCCCTAACCTGCAAGGTATTTTATTCAACCTCAATTTATGCTTCAACACCTAAAAATATCATATACCTAGGTTGCACACCTTGCATACACATAACTTTCTTGCAAAAGCACAAAAAACTATGCTTTTCTAATCTCCTCATGATTTAAAATTAAAACAAATACCTTTTCCCTAATTTTTCACGACCCATGAATCATAAAAAAATCCCAAATTTGAGCTACAAAATTCACAAGTGACCCAAGTAGGTCATCCTGGCTAAAATCCTTATTACATGTGCCAAAAATGGCTCAAAACTCCATGGGCACAAGGATAAAAATGCCCTTACATAATAACCACACTTAGTAATGACCCTTAAACTATTACACATGCTTAAAATAAAATTTAAAATTCATATATGGTCAAAATTTAGCTCAAATAATAAAATTATTTCAATTAATGGGCCCAATGTACTTTGTAATTGTTAAAACATCTGCTTCCTACACCTTTCAACACCTTGGAAACTTCATTATGCAACCAAATCATTCCATGTACAAATTTTATAGATTTTTTTTTTTTTTTTAAATACTTCTAAGTAATTTATAATCCTTGAATCAACCACCTGCTCAAACCACAATAACTTTTGTCTTCACTAAATCAACCTACCCAAAAAGTTGTTTCCAAATATTAGCTCATAAAAATATTGATATGAAAATTAAATACATCTACATGGATTAATTAGATTCAAAATTAATCCCTATTCACATTCCAGGTGATATCAATCATGACCTAGTCCATCTTATGCTTCAAACAACTTAAATCTTTCATCAAAACGTATCTTGTCATGCATTTGCAATAACCTTATTATCCAAAGATAGGCCTTTAAACATAATAAAATATCATAATCATTGAAAAAAAACTCATATCAATGGAAATATCTCTGAATCATTTTTCCAACACATTTTAAATCATCTCAAAATTTTACCTATAGCTCTAGTTATTCTTAGTTTACTAAACACTACTTTTTAAAGCCTCAAAACTACCCTTTGACTAGTCAACCTGAGTGGATCTCATTTGACCATGTAATTGAATGGAAATTTCCTAAAGCATATTTTTACATTAATAAAAATCCACATTCATCATGAAACATCAATTTTTCATGCTACTTCTATGGAAAACTGTTGATAACAATATCACCTTAACAATTTAGCTAATAAAACCAAGAGGTAAAATTAGATCAACCTTGAGTATGACGGGGTTTCCAAGGTACCCATAGATGATGCTGATGGATGTTCATTTTTGTGCTCCATTAATAATGGATCAAGCTCCTTTCCTGTGACTAAACCTGTAATCAAATACACTACACAAGATGGAATTAGTAATATGGATAGGTAGGTTTCTTGGCAAAGGCCAGTTCCCAGAAGCCAAAGGACTTCCTTACATGGATGCCAACCTGATTTTAAAAATACTTAAGTTTATTCATGAAAATGGGATACAGTGTAAGATATATCATAATATATGATTAAATTTCTATCACTTATTTAGTCTATTACAAATATTTAGCTGATAATGATAGTATGAAGAGAAATAAGTCTATAACTTGAATTTAGAATCTAGGTCAATATCCATATTCTTAGAGAAATTGGAGCCCACTGAACAGGATAGACCATCCTCCTCATAAAAATATAGGTCAGGTTCCTTGATGTAATCATCTATGAATAATTCTAAAAGCTCCTCCTTGGTGTAGTACAGACGTACAAGCCTTGAGTCAGAATATCAAAAGCTGATTTCATTCCTAGGTTATGATTCAAGTTCGGTGTATGTGTCTTCAGGGATGTTGAATCCCACTTTGTGTTGGTACTCAAACAAAGCTAGATTAGCTTGGATACACTATAATTCATAGTAGGCTTCCCAGAAATCTTTATTGGCCTCATGGTTCTTCTGGGTGGACTTGAAAATGGTCTCTAGTCTGTCAATTGGAGATTCGTGAATGGCGCACAACTCTAAGTCATGTAGTATATCATATTTCTCCCAATGCAGAGGATGTTGAAAAATTAGCAGTGAGTTGATTTTGGTGATCATGTGGTTAGGTCCTCCTATGGAAATCTAAAATCCTTGCTTGACAAGAGATTAGTAACCCAAAAATACAAAGTACTTGATAAAATCTTATAAATGGAATCTGACTACTAAATAGATAGAAAACATAGAAACTATAGGTGATTAGAGGAATATCAAGTGATTATAGTAAATGTAGGTGAACCTGAGAAATATTAACAGACTTCTAAAGTGAAAGAATGGATTAGCTAAAATAAAACTATGATGATCTTATGAGGGTAAAGGTTAGATTAGAAACAATTAGATAGACACATTTAAGATGAAAGAATGAAATTAAAAAACAACGATGAACCTTTGATTGAAAATGGGGAGATGATAGGTTGACTGTGATTGCGGTTAGATGATGAATGAGCTTTTGGAAAGATCCAAGCTTCCTGACAGACATGAATGCACCATGGATGGATGTAAGACGACATTGATAAAACTTGATAACCCTCGATAATGCTTGAAAACATCTCTAAATTCACTTTCATGGTCATGAATGGTCCAAAACAAAGGCAAGAAAACTATTATTTATCGATCAATGGTTTTTTTGGTTACTTAGAACTTAGGAGTGATATGGAGGGATAAACCTTCTAATTGAACTTTGGTGCTTAGGGATTTTGAAATATTGTAGTGTGATAACTTAGAGAGGTTGAAATTTGGTTAGATAAGAATAGAGATAGTTAGGGTAGATGTGGGGATGATTTTAACATGTTCCCTATTTTTAAATAGTCGTAACTAGTGTTAAGTAGGGGATTTTCATAGGGATAAGTTATATGAGGGTAGAGGAAGTTAGGATAGAGATACATTTAGAAGGTTTCCCTATTAAACTAGTTGTAACTAGTGAATAATGATGAGTTCACATGGTGAGGTGTAAGAGTGAAATGGAATATATATTTTTAACTAAAAAATTAATTAATTAGCCATGGGAGGGGGAATGTGACTTAGGAAATGTGGAATTATTTTATTAATTTAAGGGGTGTACGGGTAATGAACTAGGTTTAGGTATGTCGTTCAAATGAAGTGACGTAAATTCTAATAAAATTGATTAAATAGATGACTTAGGTTGTGAAATGGTGTAAATATGCATATGTATATAATTTTTCTATTATTTGTGTGGGAATGGGGTGTGCGGATTTTTGGTATCTACATTTTCCCCTTTTTATCTAATGTCTTAACAAGGCATTAGACAAAAATGATCGAGAGTGTTTGGTTGTATGAGTGATTTAGTTGTAGAATAATACATGAAACACTAGTCGCTAACATGTTTTTGTTTTGTCAAAGTTTTCCCTAGTCCAAGGTGGTTTGGAAATAGATTCTGCCACTAAGGTATTATCTTTATAGGGAAACCAAAGGGATTACGTCTATAGACGTGTGATCTGTGGAAGTAGGCTAGTTCAATGGTGAAATTCAAGTGATGGGGGGTAAAAGGGCATGCGTCCCATAGACGTATGACAAGTCTTGAGAGTTGGTGTTTCTTTGACTCGAGTATTTGAGTGCTTTGAAAACAACACACTTGTGTAAAAGTGGTGTTTTGTCATGCAAGTGATAATGGTTTGTTAAAGACATAGTGAATTGATGGCATTTAGGGGAATCACCCATGATTCGAGGAAGAAACTCCAGCGATTAGATCGGGGTAAAAATAGGGTATATATTTACCAAAACCTTTTAGTTCTTCATTTTTACTGTGGGGTAAAAATGGATTTAGCGAATAGATTTTGAGCATTTCGAGGTGATTTTGAGTGATTTCAAGTGATAACATCCTCCAGCAGATAATGAAAACCACCAACGGCTGAGGTAAGTTGATTTTTCTTCTAATTTTGTGTGATTCTGGATAGTTTTAGGATCTCACTGCTATTTATGGGGCATACAGGTGCCCTAGAAAGAATTGTTAGTGATTGATGCGATAGTGGGATACTAAGATGAATCATTGGCGATTCATCTCTGTTTTTGGCAGTTTTGATGAAGTGAGAGTGTTTGGATTTTTAGATGTTTTTGGTGATTTTGTTTATTTATGATATGTTTTTGACATCTTTATTGATGAAAATGATTGTTGATTTTTTTTATTTTTATAAGTGGATGTGAAATTAAACATTCGAGATTGCATTCCATTAATTTTGGAGTAGCTGAGGAAGGATATGTCAAATGATGATTGGGCTCGCATAGAGGCTATCCATTTTGGTTCTATGAAGAATTATAGATGGATCTATAGATGTCTAGGCCTGATACTAACATTGCTAGAGAGGTGAAAATTTTCCACCAACACTTTTTGGTTGCCTACAGGGGAGATCACTATTACCCTAGAGGATGTTCACCATATTTTGAGACTACCGATCCATGGGGCAATGGTGTATACTATCACTGAGGTAGAGAGGGATGGAATGATTCCAAGGTTTTATGGGGATGATGTTTCAGACATAATATATGAGTCAGGGGGTTTTACCTATGGCCATGTTTATGTACCTGAGAGAGTAGGACATGTACGGATGACTATGATTATGATGGCCATCATGTGTTATGCATTTTCAGATTCTGAGAGTGGTAATTTGTCTGTGGATGATGATAGGGGTTATGTCCAAGATGATGGAGTATTTTATGGTTTTTGAGCAGGGGCCCACTCTACTTGCATAGACATTCAGAGAGTTGTGGGCTTGGAGGGATCATAAACGTTGTGGTCTAGATATTGGTTTTCTACTAGAGGCTTGGGCCTGAGAGCACATTGTTATTTCTCGACCAACAATGTTACTATGGGGAATTGGTGGTTACTATCCTTGTTTCATGAGATGTTTATCAGATAGGGGCCGTGCAAGGAAGAGGATGAAGATAGACTTCTGTAGAGACTTATTGTCTCGATTACAAGTTGGGTTCATTGTATGAAGGCCTTACCTAGATTTACCATCCTGACATGAGTATCCTCAGGAGTTAATTGGTTTATAGCAATTGATATGGTTCCAAACATGTAGAATGGGTGAACATGAGATGCTTCATTATGATCATGTTCAGTGACATTTTGGATTGGTGCAGAGAGTTCTCAGTGAGCCCGTTCAATATAAGTGGGAGGATATAGATGTGGATATACCTCGGGTAGCAGTGACGAGACCTAGCATTATTACTAAGTTTCCAGGGGATATAGGCCCCAAAGAGGAGGGATTGATTGATTTTATCAATGATGTGGGTGTTACCCTAGAGTACATTGTATGGTGGGTTCCAACCACGAGGATTTTTGATAGATCCGGAGTGGCAAAGTGGGCCACACATTGAGTGAGATGAGTACATGCTAAGATAGAGGGTGAAGAACATGGAGGGGAGGCAGAGAAATATTTTGATGAGGATGAAAAAGGTGATAATTATTCATTTGATACTATTCGAATGATGATATCCGAGAAGGCTGTAGTGGAGGGAGAGATAGATGCAGATAGGAAAGAGATTGATGATCTGATTAGCCTTCATTAAGTGCAAGGTTGGTAATTCCATTGTTACTAGAAACTGAGCTTCAACACCATACACCACTTGAAATGGAGACATCCCAATTACTCTTTTGGGTGTAATCCTATCTACCCAGAGAGAATCATAGAGTTTCTTGTGCCAATTCATCTGAGAGTCATTGACAAGCTTCTGAATGATGGTTACCAGATTCTTATTTGTTGATTATTCTTGTCCATTCCCTTAGGGGTAGTATTCTGAAGAATGATCAAGGGAAATTCCATAACCATAGAAGAAAACCATCATCTCAGAAGAAGAAAAATTCAAAGCATTATCAGTCACAATATTTTTTGGTACCCCAAACCTTATCAATATGTTCTCTTTAATGAAATTACACACCACCTCAGAAGTAGTGCTTTTGACTGGAATGGCCTCTACCCACTTTGTGAAGTAGTCTGTAGTAGTAAGCATGTGAGTATGCCCAGCAATGGAAGGTGGATTAAGAGTTCCAATGAAATCCAATCGCCACTGTTGAAAAGGCTCATCAATCACTACTGGATTTTGTGGCAAAGTAGCCAACTTAGGTCACCCAAAAAAAGCATGACAAGCTTCACACTTACCTACCCATTTTGATGCATCTCTGAATAATGTAGGAAAATAGTACCCAGCACGAAGGATTTTATGGGCAATGATAATAGAAGAGAAATGGCCTTCACAAGCATGATCATGAAAAGATGAGAACAACTTCTTCACACACTTAAAGAATCTTCCATCTATGCCTCATTTGAACAAAGTATTCTCCCATAATACATACTGTGTAAACCTTATATTAATAGCCCTCTTTTCCTTGGCACTCAAGTGAGATGGACACTCTCCATAAGTAAGAAAATGTGCAATATCAACATATCATTCATCTGTTGAACTGAGGAAAAGGAAAACAAGAACATCAACTACTTCTTTGGATAATTCTGCATCAACTCCTTCAACAATAAGCTCACATAAGCCATTACCTAGGACTAGCTTAGTTGGATTGATATCAAGGTCATATTTTTGGAATTTTTCTACCCAATTACCTCTCTTAGTTCCAAATTCATGTTTTGTAAGAATATACTTGATGCTTGTATCAAGTAAAAGCACAACAGAGTGAGAATTGAGAATATAAAAATGAAACTGCTTGATAGCTTTGACCATTGTAAAAGCATGTTTCTCCATCATAGTATATTTCAACTCATGAGATTTCAGAACATAGCTCATGAAGGAAAGTGGAATCTCATGATCCTCAGAATTATTTTGAGTTAGCATGGCAGCCAATGTATTCTTTGTAGCATAGCAATAGATGATAAAATCCTTGTTAAAATCAGGACATGCTAAAATGGGAGTTTTAGCAATGGATTTCTTGATACCTTCAAATGCTTCCTTACCCTTAGAATTCCAACTGAATTTTTTCTTTCCTTTCATCATGTGAGAAATACTCATAGTCAGTTCTGGAAAATTAGGAATGAATCTCCTCAGGAAGTTATATCTTACCAAAAGAAAGAATGAACACCCTTTTTGCTTGTGGGAAGAGGAATTTGCTGGATTGTTTGAACTCTTTTCTGGATCTATCTTTATTCATTCTTTGGAGAAAATATGACCCAACAACTTTCCTTTAGTGACACAAAAGACAAACTTATTTGGATTGAGAGAAACTCCATGTTCTCTGTATTTCAAGAGGATTGCTTCAAGATGCTGAAAGTGATCTACCCTTGTTTTGGAGAAAACTGTCAAATCATCAAGGTATACTACAACACACTTTCCTTTTAGACTACAAAAAATATGAGTCCATTTCCCTCGAAAAGGTGGCACCTACATTGATAAGACCAAAAAGAATCCTCTTATAGGAAAAGGTTCCCCAAGGAGTAGTGAAAGTAGTTTTGTGTTGATCTGGGGTACTAAAATCCACTTGATTATATCCAGAGAATCCATCAATCATAGACAACATCTCAGAGCTTGTGACAACTTTCAAAACTTGATCCATCATGGGATGAGGATAGTTATCCTTCAGAGAGGCCTGATTCAAATTACTGAAATCCACACAAATGTAAATCTCACCATTCTTCTTCCTGACAGGCACAATGTTGGCAATCCATGTTGAATGATGTATAAGGAAGATGATCTTTGTCTTTAGAAACTTCTGGATTTCTTGAAAAATAGTACCAGCAACCTTGGGATTGTATTTCCTTTGTTTCTACTTGAACGGTTTGATCCCAAGTTTTCAAAGGGATAAAGTGTTGCATCTCCTTTGGCTAGAAAGCCTTGAGATCATCATACGAATAGGAAAGAACATCAACATAATTTTTTAATAGATTTACTACCTTCTTCTTCTCCTCTTAAGTGTAACATTTTTCCAATGTTCACCATCTTGGGTTCATCAAGACTCCCAATATTAATATTTTCACATTCAGCAGACTACCGAGCTCCTTGGGAAGCTTTAGAATTAATGCACTTATCATGCTTATCAAACAGATCTTCCAAACTCATCAATCCTTTAGTGATCTTATTACCTTTCAATTTGAAGCAGCCATCTGGATCCATCTCTTCCTTGATATCTCACTTCATTAGAGGATACACACTCCTTAGGAAAAGTCTCACTTCCTTCAAAATACAACTCGGTCAAAATTATCCTTAAGATCCAAGAATGAGATCAAGTGTTGATCATCATTGAAAACCTACCAATTAATTTCATTATCTAGTACATTGGGCCTATGAATCATTTCAATGGTAAATTTCTCCTGAGAGAAATCTAGATGAGGAATCAATAGAGAGCTTGAGACAGCTAGAGAATCAACTCTAGTGTTCCTATACGTACCCAAAATTGTAAGGTACTGTACTGCCGGAACAGTGTAACAAGTGCCCCAATGATGATACAGGTCTCCTCGCAAGGTGTTTAGGATCCGGAAAATCCCTCGGAGTATGCGTTAACATCCCACATGCCCTGCTTAGCCCCCACGCCCTTTGTTTTCTCCCTTTTCCCTCTTTCCTTGGCCTCTTGATATTCAGTGACGAAACCGCCGCCCTGCAGGGCGGCGGTCTTGTAACCGCTGCCCTGCTTAGAGTGGCGGTACTGGCGCGCGTTTTCCAGAACGTTCTTTTGACGTGACTCGCGTGAAATATCATGATTCACCAGCTTTTCCTTGCCGACTTGAGCATGCATTTATGTTTTTGGTCCCCTGGAATAGTGTTTTTCCTTTCTTTATTGTTTAGGAGTTCAGTTTGGTTTTGATCTTTGGGTGATTGAATTCCTATAAATGCATGGCTTGTGCTCAAACAAAAGGCTGGATTTTGAAGACTGATCTTTGCTCTCATCTCCTCATTTTTAGTATTTTAGATTGTTATCTTGTTTAGAAGCCATAGTTTCAATTCACTTGCATCTTTAGTTAGATTGCTCAGCTGTTGGTAAGCCACATACCCATCTTGTGCACCCATCTTGTGCAGGAAGTTGCTTAGAGTACTGTTATTTTATCCAATCCATTGGAATAGAATAGCTTAGGAAGCCATTAAAGTTGCAGGTTTTGCTCTTCGCATAGGATAGTTACAGGTTCTGGTCGCTTCATGTTGTATGACTCGCAGTAAAATCCCACTAGGAATCGCATAAGCCAAGCTCTTTACTCTTGCGCTGTCCCTCTCCTACTCGCATTTTCGGTCTGAATTCTGAGCTGTCCTTGTCCCAAAATCTACTCCTATCGGTGCTAGCATTACACGCTTTTCTGGATCCACGTGAACACGAAAGAACGAGGAGATCATACTGAGGGGATGAGATCACACACACCATCGGATTCATCACTGTTATGCGGAATCCAAGGTTTTAACTTTCAAAGTTCTAGTTAGAATCATATCAAATAGAGTAGATAAATTGCTTCATTTCAGTAAATTCTATTCTCGATATCGCCAGGGAAGCTGTGAGGATTGACAGTTTCTGAGAAACTATGATTCACTCCTCACTTCTAAGGTAGGATCGAGAATCTTGCAGATAGATTAGACGAGCTATTTTATTTATTTAGAATAATTCTACAAATTGCACAGGCAAATAACTACACTCGGTTATCTTGTCTGTTTTAAATTATTGTTTAGTTGTTATTTCTAGATACGCTTAAAATAGTTTGCTTTCTTTAAAATTGTTAAAATATTTCTTAGAAGAATAAAAGGTTATATATATGTTAGATTTAGTCCACGTAGTTAGAATTTGCTTTGTTACAGTTAGATTTACATTTCGTTTCGTATGACAATCACGGGACCTCAGGAGCCCAGGGAATATATATTTGAGCCAATCATGCCTCAACCAAACCTCGTCACAGCAATAGTTGACATAGACCAAAATCTCAGAATACAAGTATTCCGAACAACCACAGATTTACAACTGATCAGTTCTCAATTAAGAGGGTTAAACATAGAAGACGACCAAGCACACACGTTTTGGTCAAACCAACCAAACTACAGATTTCCCTACGCAAAGCACTCACATGACTGTAGAAGGGTTCGAAAGAGAGCAAACGTTTGGTTGTGATCCTTTGGTCCCACAGCCGGGTGTAGGAGACACTCTCACAGACATAGACACCGGTTTAAGGATCCAAGTTGCGCGAACGCCTGTGAGATATTTCTGAGAAAATCACACAGTTATTGGTCCTAAACATAGAAGCTGAGAAAGCATACGATTACTGGATACTAGGGATTAGAACTTTATTTCGCGTATGACCATAACAGGACCGCAACAACCAAGAGTCTATGGTTGTGATCCACAGATCCCACAGCCCAATGAGTCCACAAGTCAATCAGATATAGACACTAGCCTACGCACCTTGTTATTCAGATCCACTCCACTTCCACCCATCATCATCGAAAAATTGTCTTTACTAGATATAGCGGCTAACGAAGCTAGAGAATTCTGGACTAGGCCAGAGAATCGTCCGTAGAGTCAATTATATTCACCATCCACTATATGACCTTATCAGGAGACATACACGAAACTATCCCAGGTCATTTTCCACGTATTCCGCAACCCATAGATCGAATCACGCTAGAGCTCGATATTGATTGGAGCCTTCGAGCAGTCATCCTTGCCGATCTATCTATCACACCAGTCCAAGTTATAAGGGCCTTCTTTGCCTTAGATTCACAAATTCCACTAGTGCGTGTCGAAGACATTAGACTTCCCAACTAGTTTTACTGCATTCCACGCATATTCTACCCCCACTGGCTGTCTCGGCATGACCTCGAGAGGTCAGGTACGCGGAAGAGTCACTTGTAGATTCTCACGCTCGCCTTTCGCTTTTCTAGCATATAAAATTGGTGAACCCGACGTGAACAAACGAAATTAGTGAAGCTGACGTAAAACTTCCTACTTTCTCATTCGGAGTCATAATATCACGTTTCCCTTTCACTAACCACCTTCGCTCCTTCCCATTATTCTGCCGGGTATTTATATACCCCTTGAATATGTCGGGATTCGATGCATATGGCAGACCCCTCTTGGGTCTTGAGGCATACTACGCCCAACAAAATAGGCAATCATCACCCTCACTCTCAGTATGGGGCGACAACTATTCAACTAATCAGTTGTCAACACAAACCCCAAGAATCAGATATAATTCGTCTTTTCAAACTGAGGAGTTAGATCAACCCCCTCGAACCCAACAAACAAAGCCTTCAGGTTCAAACAATATGACGTTTACCAGAGAATCTGGTTCATCTCCTCAAATGCTACTCAGACCACAAATTAGTAGGAAATCAGATCCATACATGGTCTTAGATGATGGACAGTCAATACGTTATCCTAGGAGTGAACAACATTCTCGGGGTATGTACCCACCTATAGGAGGTTTAAAAATACAACCCGAGATCTCTTTTCAAGAAAATACCTCTATGCCACTGCATATAGGAAATACTCTCGGAGAAACTTGGCAACATAGCTGATCAGTTTATGATAGGATATCACATACCTATACAACACCAGGGTATACAACAAACACCGCTCAGAAAAAACACCGTGACTTCACCAAATGAAGTCATTTAACGTTAGTAGAAAAAGTGAGAGGGTTAGAACTGGCTCAAGCAAGTCAAAATTCTCCGTTCATACAAACAGGAAGTTCCAATCCTCCATACCACCCTGGCCAAGTAGATCTCCTCACATGGAGTAGGCACGTTAGGCATGCCACCTCACTATCCACAACAAACGCCAACAAGGCCCATCATCTCTAACACCATTCCTCCCGGTCTAGTATCAAACAATCCATTCCTTGACAATACCCCGCCATACTTAAACATGTACTCCAAATCACCACAAGGAGATATGTTCTCCTCTCCTGGGATGTTTTGCTCAAACGCAGGGACCTCCTTATGCCCCTACCAATGCATACGTTGCACCGTATCAACAACCTATCCCGCCACCACTCCCTCAGCAACCACCATCAATGGTCGAAAGCTATGCGATAGGGACTTATTCAGAATATCTAAAGGAACCCTTAGAATTCACCATACGAAGCGTCATGCTTCCAAGACCTCTTCCTGATTTACCCAAGTTCAAGGGTGAGGGAGATCCAAATGCACATATCAAAGCTTACGCTACAGCCATACGAGAATTACTCCCTTGGGATGGGGTTGTTGCTAAAATATTTCCCAAAACCTTGGAAGGCATTTCTCTCGACTGGTATTACAGGATACCTGAAGCCTCCATCCATTCATTTAAACAACTCGTGTCAGATTTCATCAAAGCCTTCGACATGAACAAACTGTTGAGAACAGGAATCAGGGAATTCTTGCACATCAAACAAGAACACAATGAATCTTTCGCCCATTTCATCCAGAGGTGGCGTACAGTTCTTTATTCTTCAGCAAGTGCTCCAAACATGGATCAGATGGAACTATGTGATTTATTCCTTCATTCTCTCAGCAAGGAGGTGAAGGAAGAAGTCCAGAAGTTCCCACTAAGAACTTACGATGAAGTACTTGAGAGCGCTCTTCGAATAGACCAAGCAGCGATAGATAGTGGTTGTAAGACATATGGAACAAATGGGAGGTTAATCACCTCCACTCAAAACATTACAACTATCACAAATGTCAATCAAGGACCCAAAATCCTTAACAAAAATCATGGGGGTAACAACGGATGGGGTAGCCGACCAGCCCAAGAGGGTAAATGTTGTTAATACTCCGTCACAAACAAACAACCAACGAAACAACAACTTTACCCCGACGATCAATACAGTGGATTTTAACCATCCACAACAACAACAACAACGGTGAAATCCCATACATGGGCCAAGCCAAAACTCATTTGGTTATCAAAACCAAAGTCAAAACCAGAAACAACAATTCCAAAACTTTAATCCTAATAGGCAACAGCTTGATCAGAATTTTAGGCCACAATACACACCTAACCAACAAAATAGGAATTACAATCCCAATTCTTATTGTGGTTTCCACAAAATTTGGGGTCACGATACTAGAACGTGCCGTGACTACAATAAATTTATGCAACGCTTGGCAAAAGAACAAAGACAGTTCTTCACAGACTTGTTTTTGGCAGATCTCGTCTCATCATCACCAAATATGCTCGCAGGGGCAGTTTCTCCTTAGAATGCTCCCCTCAAGATCTTTAACGATCCGATCCCAGATCATGATAGCAATAGGCTGAATCCAACTGGAACAAACAAAGGTGCAATGACGGGAAACAATGATCATGAAGCCTCGACTTCATTAAATCCATCAGTTGCGCAACAGTTAGGAGCTCAACCGAGACCCAAGATAGTCAGTTTGGTAGAATTAGACGCTGAACTACCTATCGAAGCTATAACAAGAACACGAGAGTATTTCTCTCAACCGAGCCCAAGTCATCTGCCAGAAACAGACAAGAGTCAGCAAATAGTAGAAAAACCCGTAGGTGCCTATGACTTAATTAGCGACCTAACAAAGACCTTCTCACACATTTCATTTTTGGACTTACTAAATAACTCTCCCCCTCACAGAGCTTCTCTTTTAGAAGCATTAGGTCTAGGTCATCTAATTAACATCACTCCACCTTCTGAAACACAAGTAAATCACGTAGATTTTGATATCCACCCTCCGGGGCAGCCGGACAAGGATGTCGAATTCATATTCGAAATAAGTAAAATGCCCACAGATGATGAGATCGCACGTCGAGGTGACCCAGCCTTACACCTACAAGTATGGGTTTATAATAACTATGTAAAACAGGCAATGGTTGACGATGGGGCCACAGTTAACATAGTCCCTTTCTCTTTCCTCCAAAAACTTGGATATGGGGAAACAAACTGTTCCACTACTCGAAATACATTGAGAGGCTATGATAGCCTTAAATCCACTTCGATAGGAACTATAATACTGCCGGTCACCTTAGGGCCCAAAACAATCCTGACTAAGTTTTATATTATAGATTGGGAAACTAATTATAATATGATACTCGGCCGACCATGGATACACCGAATGAAGGCAATCCCTTCTACTTTATTTCAAGAAGTAAGATTCTTGCATCTAGGAAAGGTATTTGTAGCCAAAGGTGATCCAAAACCTTTCGATTTACACCTAGCTGATCTAAAGAAAAGACCAGGGGTGCACTCAGAATTTGAACTTCCAACAAACCAACTTAATAAACCCACTAACGCAAAACTAGAGGAAAAGTTGGTACCTACAACGGATCTTGAAACTACCAGCATAGCCAATATAATTCCAACCCCCTAAAGATAAAACTAAAGAAACAGTATCATTAGGGACTACTGCGAAAATCGTTGAGTTGATAGAAAAAGATTCACCAATGTTCTTACCATTTGATTCAGCAGGCATAGGATTTTCCCTAGGTGTTGCTTCCTTTCCAGCAGAGGACCTCTGTATGGTAGAAGTAGAGTGCGCAAACGTAGCAGATGCCCCAACATCTATACTCTCGGCTAAGTATTGGACTCTCCATTTCGATGGAGCTAAATGCCGTTATGGAGCGGGGGCAGGTATAATTCTTACTTCGCCCGAGGAGAAAGTCCTCCCATTTGCTTTTAAGTTAAACTTTGAATGCACAAACAACGGCGCTGAGTACGAAGCCCTCCTCCTTGGCCTCACCTTAGCCAAAATAATTGGTATTGATAACATCAGAGTCTTGGGAGACTCGCAATTAGTGACAAATCAAGTTTCTGAAGTATATGAAACTAAAGCCGAACATTTGCAACTCTACAAAAACGTTGTATTAGATTTAAGCAAGGTGTTCAACTTCATATCCATTGAAGCAATCCCGCGAGAGAAAAATCTTCTCGCCGATTCAATAGCAACCTCAGCATCACGTTTTACTCCAAGCAATGAGTTAGAAGATACCCAGTTCACGGTGTCCATTCGTGATGAACCATTGATAAAAATAATGACAAATCCTCTTTCAAGCGGAAGTGAATCTACCGTCCTAGACCATGTTGATAGTGATCTAGCTACTTTGGATTATTTAAATGCCTATGCAGCCCTACATCTCTCCTATCACATGCTAGATTTATCCTTGATTCCACATTCGTCTTCCTACTTCGGAAATCCCGTAACGGATCTTCCCTCACAAATAGAACCTAGCATATACGCAATAGAAAATGGGGATGATTTAGATTTACCTCTAGCACCACCTGAGTTCGAAGAGGGTAATGCCTCTTTGATCGAAGAAACAATCGATGTCAACATCGGGACAGAAGATGAACCAAGAATATTGAAAACTAGGTTCTTCGTTAACCCCAGAAGAAGTGGAAATACATACTCAGATTCTCAAAGAACATCAGAAGGTGTTTGCGTTTAATTATAAGGAGATGACAGGAGTCGCACCCCACATTGCGGTGCACAACCTCGTCACTAGATCAGACGCAAAGCCAATTAAACAAAAATCAAGACCCATGAAGCCCAAAGTAGCTCTCATGGTAAAAGAGGAGGTAATAAAACTCCTTCAGGTAGGATTCATCAAGCCAGTTGACTACTCCCAATGGGTATCTAACATCGTTCCCGTTCTCAAGAAGAATGGAAAGATACGCATCTGCATAGATTTTCGAGATATCAACAAAGCGTGTCCTAAGGACGACTTCCCATTACCATCCATAGACGTTATTGTTGATGCAACAGCTGGTTTTGAACTTTTGTCTCTTATGGATGGATTCTCGGGATACAATCAAATCAGAATATCTGAGCAAGATCAAGCTAAAACCACGTTTATAACTCCTTGGGGAACCTATTACTAAGCTGTTATGCCATTCGGTCTCAAGAACGCCGGTGCTACGTACCAGCGGGCCATGACATACATATTTCACGATCTAATTCATAAAATCATGGAATATTACGTAGATGACTTATTGGCTAAAGCCAAGAAGCGTTGTGACCATCTCGAAGTACTCCACGTCATTCTTTCACGTCTAATAGAATACAGAGTCACGCTAAATCCAGAGAAATGCGTCTTTGGTGTAACATGAGGAAAGCTCCTAGGTTACATCATATCGTCACGAGGGATTGATGTTGATCCAACCAAAATTCGGGCTATCCTCGAAATGGTCCCACCTTCGAGTGAATTTGGAATCAGATCATTTCTCGGAAAGCTGGGTGCAATCCAAAGATTTATCCCGGACTTAAGCTTCGTCGTTCATCCAATCAACAATTTACTCAAGAAAGACTATAGCCTTGATTGGACTGAAGATTGCAATGAAGCCTTTGATGCAGTTAAGCGTTTCCTTTTATCGCCACCTACGCTAATGCCACCTAAGCTAGATCACCCGTTAATTCTATATTCACGAGCTACCAATGTCTCACTGGCCTGTATGTTGGCCCAAGAAGACGATAACAAGAGAGAACATGCGGTTTATTTCATTAGCCGAACACTGCTCGACTATGAAACATGCTATACACAGGCAGAACGAGAATGCCTTGCCATAGTCTTTGCTACTAAACGCCTAAGACATTATATGCTGAATCAAGAAATGAAGGTCATGGTAAAAACAGACCATTTACGAACTTTTCTCACACAAGGGTCATTATCTAAAAAGGTTGGACATTTTATAACCTTAATGGGAGAGTTCAAATTAACATTTGTAAATTAGAAGTCAATTAAAGGACAAATCATCGCGGATTTGTTAGCTGACAACCCATTAGACGGAGGCGATTTAGTAGATTTAGACTTTCCAGATGAATGCGTATACTACATTGAAACCCGACCCGCTATCTCTGAGTGTCCTTGGTACACTGATATCATTAATTATATCATGGACCATACGTACCCAGAGGCAGTTACACCACAACAAAGAAGGCGGTTATGCATAATCGTAGCTAAATACGTCATTATAGAGCAGGTGCTCTATCGAAAAGCATTCAATGGAATGCTCCTAAGGTGTGTCGACATAGAAGAGTCCAAGAGGATTCTCCATGAATCCCACAGCGGTATATGTGGAGGCCACTTCGGTGGCCATGCCACCGCTCGAAAAATACATCGAATGGGCTATTTCTGGCCCACTCTAGAACATGACGCGATAGAGTTTGCACGCAGGTGTCATAAGTGCCAAGAATTCTCCCACGAAATCCACATGCCAACACAAGCTCTACAACCAATCGCAACTCCATGGCCCTTTTCTACATGGGGTCTAGACTTAATAGGGAAGTTCTCTCCCTCATCCACAGACGGCCATAATTTTATAATCACGGCCACTGAATATTTTACCAAATGGGTGGAGGCCATGCCTCTTACTACTGTACCTAGTTCTGTGATTGCCAAGTTCATTTTGAACCAAATCATTTGCAGGTACGGTATCCCTCAATAAGAACACCAACGGGAGAAACTCCTTTCTCGCTAGTATTTGGGGCAGAAGCAGTTCTCCCGGGCTTGAGGTCAAAATACCTAGTCTCCGCATTTCACTACAAGGGATTCTGGATGAAGACGCTTACAGAGAAGCACGTCTTTCCCAACTAGAAATCCTAGATGAAACTAGGTTAGATGTTGAACAACGGCATAGAGATTATGCTGACCGAATGTGCCGGCAGTATAACAAGAAGGTCTATGAACGCGATATATACGAAGGTGATCTAGTTCTAAGACTAGACAGCCGGATCGACAGGAAGACCGGCAAAGGAAGGAAATTTTGGCCCAAATGGTTGGGCCCATACCGAGTCATAAAGGACTACGGAAATGGTGCTTACCTCTTATGTATGCTAGAAGGTGAGGAGTTTGGCGAAACAGTCAATTCCCTGCACCTCAAGCGATTCTACGCATAAGAAACTAGCACTGCTTGTACAATTATCTACATTACATCTTCATATAGATTAAGATCATTTTGTCCACTTGTTTCTTACATAAATTGTGATCAAGGAATCTATTCTCAAAGCAATTCATTACAAACTCGTGATGTTTTTGGCATAAAACTCTTTAATCATACCTCTCCATCTTCATGTATCATCGAATCATCTCGGAATCTTTTATCAAATAAAGCAGACATGACAAAGTCCTAACAGTAACCATACCAAGATCTGCAAGTTTGTTCTCACTTTGATATCTTCTTAGGATAGGTGTCTTGCCTATGGTCTGGTCTAGAAGCTTCATGGTGTCACATCTATCCCATATATACATCTATTTGGAAATAAGCATATACTGACATTTTACTCAAATAAGCAAGTCAAAAAGTGATTAAACAAAAATTTTTATTTTTACACATTTCCTTGCCCCACCAACCTTCGGTGATGAGCTTGCGTCTCTTACTAGTGACGTAGGGTTGGGAAAGGATGGAAATTCCCTTACTCGCCCTATGCCTTGCCCACGGTGATAAACCCACGCTTCTTACTAGTAGCATGGGGAAAAGTGTAGGGGGTCCTCTTGACAAAGCAAACGTTAAAAGGTCATAAACAAACAATTCAAACTTTGAGTCAAAAATGAATGAATCAGATGTTCAAAATCCCAAGAGAGTTAAAATCCCAAAAACCCATATTTTGTCTACTATGTGGCCATCTACGGGTCTAAGTCTAGATAAACCACAAAGCAAGTTGCATCCAAAACTATGAAGTCATTCGGGTAGAGTAAGCTTGTAGTTTTCAATTTGGTTCCACCAAAGCTTTGTCTGTCTTTCATCACTATCATTTCACCACATTTCATAACTTGCGCCCTTCTTAACTCTTGGTGATGAGCCCTCACATCTTACTAGTTGCGTGGAGTTAGGAGTGGGGCAAGTTAATATGTTCATCATACTGGTTATTTTCATCACTTTGCCAAAACAAACATGAGGTATCCAAATTGCTCACAGAAGCTAAAATTCAAGATCACAATATATCTACAATATCATGTATCAGCATCATGAAACACAAATAGAAAGCAAGCATTTGCATCATCTGTTCTCCATTGGATACATATAAAAAGCATACAAACATACATCGTAGTGTACACAAGGAAACTAGAAATAGAAAGGAAAACATGAGTGACAAGCTTTTGATCCAAAAACAAATGCATATATATAAATAATCAATGTTTATATAAAATGCCATCATGCTCTAAGCATGGTCAAAACGCTCAAAGAGCCTGTGATATACAAAGAATATATAATACAAAGTGCACGAGGGCCAAGAGGCCCCTCAATCCCTAAGCGACCCCTCCGAATGTACGGAAGGCTCGGGGTCCCGAGGGGCAGCCGCGGTCTCACCACGAGAATGGCTCCTCATGAGGCACTCAGCCGTCCTGTAGCCCGCTAACTCTGTACGGAGGGTCGATACCATCCTGGCCACATGCCAAACGAGAGCGAAGACATCGGTATGCCTACCGGCTGCTGAGGGCTCCCCGACATCTACGGATAGCTCCGCGCGGGTCCTATCCATAGGGATCATCAGGGAATCGGTACATACCCTGCGGATCAAATCCAGCCACTCGTCAACAGTCTCTGCAAACAAAGGGGGAAAAACACAAAATTAAAGAAAACCAACCTGTGATCTAGCAGGGTGGTGTTCCACACGTGGAGGCATGATCACGATCTCGCTGCAGACATTTTGACTCTACTCATGCAAGAAACTGTCATCGTGGGTCCCAGAGCTCAAAATCAATCAAATCAACTCGCGCAAATGAATAGGAAAATGGGCCCACTTTTATATATATAGCACCCTGTTTCATTTTAAAAGACTTTTTCGCAGGTTTGGAGCACTGATGGAGGTAAGTTCCTATCCCCGCACGAATGGTATGTTCTCATTCCCTATTATTTTAGCGTTTATTTTCCAAGTTATTGTATCTATCTGCACTTGAGTTCTCTTTTCATTTTGCAGGTAGCGGGAATTTCGGATGGCGTCGTTTCAACACACGGACGAGTAAGGTATAACTTCTAACTCCCCATTTCTGGACTGCCATACTCGGACCCACCGTTTTATGCTTTTTCGTGCCTCAACCAAACCTCGTCACAACAATAGTTGACATAGACCAAAATCTCAGAATACAAGTATTCCGAACAACCACAAATTTACAACTGATCAGTTCTCAATTAAGAGGGTTAAACATAGAAGACGACTAAGCACACACATTTTGGTCAAACCAACCAAACTACAGATTTCCCTAGGCAAAGAACTCACATGACTGTAGAAGGGTTCGAAAGAGAGCAAACCTTTGGTTGTGATCCTTTGGTCCCACAGCCGGGTGCAGGAGACACTCTCACAGACATAGACACAGGTTTAAGGATCCAAGTTACGCGAACTCCTGTGAGATATTCTGAGAAAATCACACAGTTTTTGGTCCTAAACATAGAAGATGAGAAAGCATACGATTACTGGATACTAGGGATTAGAACTTTATTTCGCGTATGACCATAACAGGACCGCAACAACCAAGAGTCTATGGTTGTGATCCACAGATCCCACAGCCCAATGAGTCTAAAAGTCAATCAGATATAGACACTAGCCTACGCACCTTGTTATTCAGATCCACTCCACTTCCACCCATCATCATCGAACAATTGTCTTTACTAGATATAGCGGCTAACGAAGCTAGAGAATTCTGGACTAGGCCAGAGAATCGTCCGTAGAGTCAATTATATTCACCATCCACTATATGACCTTATCAGGAGACATACACGAAACTATCCCAGGTCATTTTCCACATATTCCGCAACCCATAGATCGAATCACGCTAGAGCTCGATATTGATTGGAGCCTTCGAGTAGTCATCCTTGCCAATCGATCTATCACACCAGTCCAAGTTAGAAGGGCCTTCTTTGCCTTAGATTCACAAATTCCACTAGTGCGTGTCGAAGACATTAGACTGCCCAACTAGTTTGTCTGCATCCCACGCATATTCTACCCCCCACCGGCTGTCTCGGCACGACCTTGAGAGGTCGGGTACGTGGAAGAGTCACTTGTAGATTCTCATGCTCGCCTGTCGCTTTTCCAGCGTACAGTTGCTTTCTCTTGGCACAAATTCAATGGAGAAAGCATCAAGAAACTCAATGGAATCCAAGAAAAGATTTCTATAATGCTTCAATCTCCTATTATTCACTTGAAAAAGATCTCTGACTTGTTTCACAATCAGCTCTGCATCACCACAAACACCAAGATTCTTCACTCCCATTTATTTTTCCATGCTCAATCCAAGTATGATTGCCTCATATTCAGTTGTATTGTTTGTATTTTCAAAAGAAAGCTTGAAAGAAAAAGGATGAATGTTCCCTTCTGGAGAGGTCAACACCACTCTAGCTCCAGAACTAGCTGAAGAATAGCTTCCATCAAAATCTAAAGTCCAAATGTCATTGGGGTCATGAATCACTCCCTTAGGAAGTTTTTGCCTCATCTTATGACATGATCATGTAGTTACCATGCCCTATATCTTCATAGTGTATCTGTGCTTTTGGATCATTGGTATTTTTCTCAATGTATTCAGTTTGTTTCTCAAGTAGCAGCTTCTTCATTTTCCCATTGACCGGGATCAAAGCATGTGACCAATCCATTTGAATTTCACCTCCTACCTCCTTACATAAATTTCTACTCAGCAACATCCTATATGCTGGAGGAATATTAGCTACCAAAATAGTGGCTAAGACCCTCTTCTATGGAAAATTAGCAAAAGCTACTTATGCATCTTTAATTATTTCAACCAAAGACACTTTCCTACTATCCATGGAATAGCAAGAACCAAAGTCACATGTTAGAGTCGGGCACAAATCATGAGCTAATTTTGTAGGCATTACATTGTCTGATGCTCATGAGTCTATAACAAAATTATTGAGTTTATGGCCAGCTATGAGAAGAGTCACATAGAATTGTTTAATTTTCTCATTAGAGGAAGTGAATACAACCACAAGGATTGATTGAGGTGAGGAAGAGGGAGTGGGAAAAAGACCTTTAGAAGTACTAGATGAGGATTTGGATTTAGAATTGAAAAAGTTTACCATTTTAGCAAAATATTTTTGATGGGTTTGGTAAAACTCTTCCTCTGAGATTTGGATTTTGGTCTTTTTGAGGTGATCAATAATATCAAAATACCCAGAGGTAGATGTGGCATAATTTCTAGGAAATTGAGAGACTTTTGATCTATTAATTTTAGGATTTGAAGGACAAGAAGTTTCAGAAATAGAAGCATAAGGATGAGGATTAACAATACTCACCTTTTGTGTAGGGGTAATGGGAATAGGAGCTCCTCTTCTTGCAACCATTGGGATAGTTATAGGAAATTCCTTAGATTTCTTAGCAGGCTGCACCACTTTTTCATTTCTGTTCATTTTCTCCTGAGTCATAACATCATGTGAATCACTATTCATATCTGTCACTCTTTCATCATATTCATCTTCATCATCCATGGTAAGGAAATGAACTTGAGATCCACCAAGCTCCTCTAGTTCTTCATCAAGCTCTTATTTTGGTTCTTCACAGAGTTAATTAAACTCCTCATCATTAGGTTCTTCAACTTCACAAGTCACATTGACCAGAACCTTGATGGGTGGGCCTTTAATAGCTAATCTAGTCTGAGAAGAAGGAAGACGGTTCCTGGGCTGAAAATTCTTCCTTGGAACATCTTGGTAAGGAGTATGTTGAGCCAATTGTTTCTTGATAGTAATGAGATCATTTGTAAGCTTCTATACTAACTGATCAGAATTGACTCCACGGGAAGAGGAAGAAGAAGAAGCTTTAGATTTGGAGGATTTTCTTTTCAATTTACTAGACATGATTAAATCATCCTTAACAGTGATAGCCAAATGTTGATCAACATCCAGAGTTGAAAGGTTAGCTCTCCTTAGTGCATAAATCACCTTAGGTAAATGAGCATTGAGGAAGAAGAAATTTTGAATTTGATCCACTGGACGAGTGTTCTATGGAATTTTATGAATTAGCTTGTTGAATTTAGCCACAAACTCCCTCATGGGCTCAAATGGTTCCTTCTTGATATGAGATATTTGAGCTAATAGAGCATGCACATCTTCAACAGGTTTGAAATAATTCTCAAACTGAGTTGTCATGGTATTCCATTTAGTGATCGTCCCAACAAGAAGATGATCTTGAAGTTGTTCTTTTAGAAAGGGATCCATTTAAAATGAAATCCCCAGTAGAATCACCAAAAACTGTTGGGTTTTTAAATGGAACTTTAAAAAAGCACAATCAGGGGACAGAAAGTCCCTCCTCTTTAATGGGAGAGGTTCCCTTATTAAAAGTAAACAACAAAACTTATATACAAATGTAAAACCTTTGAAGTGTGGATTCCTGATACTTTGAAATGTTTTATACCCAAAGATCATCAATATGAAAGAATGGAAGAATTAAGGAGATGAGAGAGGAAGAAGATAACAATACCTTTAGGAAATATAGATAACAGAGTACAAGCTTATACATATTGAACCAATGAGATACAGAGTAGAATCATTCATTTTCATAACCAATATAATTCCACAGACACAAAGTTCCAGAAATCATATAAACAAGAACACAAAGTTTCTTATCATAAAAGATGGATGATTCCCAAATTTTTAGACAAGGAAAGAAGGAATCGAAGAGGAAGAAGGAGAAAGAATTATGTATTGATTACTTCTAATCTATTACCTCTATAGAGTATCAAGATCCAAACCTAACAATGGCGTGGAGAAGCCATTAAATAGATTCCAAAAATGGTTACAAAAATGATGAAACTGATTCAAGAAACCAACGTCTGAACCTCTCCAATACCTCGGGCGTTTCCATGACTGGCGACAAAACCAAACGTATTGAATTGTAGCCGTTCATCCTACCTTTGTAAAATTTGAATTTGAGCCATCAACGTAGGAGAGATTTAAACTGAAGCGGGCCTCAGGACCCCCTTTGTATTTTGTGCCTTTTAGAGAAATGGCACTTCAGAAAATTTTGGCCCACCCACCTGCTTTTGATATGGGCTTGACATGTGGCTTTACTTGAGTGGTGACGAAGTCGCAGATCACTTTTATAATTTTACCTGTTTTCAACATGGGCTTATAAACTCAAATTTCTTTGCCGACCCACCTCCCCACTTTGAATTTTGATGTGGGTTCAACATTTGAATTTATCCCTTGGCATGAGTGGGGCCGCGGGTCACTTTATAACTTTGAGCTCTTTATGAAAATGAATCCCAAATTCCCAAATCACTCTGATGGCCCACTTTGACTTTTCAACAACATCAAAACACAAAAAAGGGCCTTCCTAAATCCACCTTTTCTTGAAATGTGACCATGTGTCCCTTTGTGAGCTAGTTCAGTATTTTTTTGTTTTTGACTAAGTTCCTTTTGTTTAGCAGGGCCATATGTCTGACCCTGAACACGTGGAGGCTCAATGCAAATTTAGGACCTGCCTCAGGATTTTGTCTTTGATGTTGCACCGAGATGACATGTGGAGGCTTCCGTAAACCCTTCTATACTTATCTAATTAAACAGCCGACTCTGCCCCTTCTTTGACTATGACCAGGTGGTGAGCCCGCACACACTTAGGGACCCACTCTTGATTCTTCCTTTGAAGTTGCATCATTAAGGCATGTGGAGGCTTCTGCCATCCCTCTCATACTTAGTCAATTAAATGGTCGGATCTGTCCCCTTTTCAGACTTGGGACATGTGGAGAGCTGGCACAATTTTGGGGAACCACATTTGGCCTTGACCCTTGAAGTTACGCCAATGAGACACGTGGCGCCGTCCACTGAACCTTCCATACTTAGCCAATTTAGGCTTGTTTGGTCTTCATTTCAGACCTAGGACATGTGAAAATCTTGCGCTTATTTGAGGATTGTCCCTTGGGCCCTGCCCTTGGAGTTGTGTCGTTTGGACACCGGGAGGCTTCCGCTGCCGCTTGAAACATGGCCATGTAAGATCCTATCAGAGATGTTCACGTACTACCCATGGATGTTGGAGAAAAAATTGATAGGGAAGATATGCCCATCATTCACGACTGTGGAAAAATAAAAATAAAAGGGAGAACCCCAACTTTACACCCAAATTTTAAATTGTTCTCCATGGAATGGAAAATTTCAAACAATATCAGGCTCGACGCGATCCACAACCAAAGAGAAGGATTGACAATGACATCCAAATGAAGGAAAATATTTTCAAGCAAAAGCACGGATTACTCCAAGGTACCGACACAAAATTTTTAAAACTTGACTTCAAAAAGAGGGGAATTTTGAGGGCAAAAACAATGTGGAGATAAAAAATAATTGGAAAGTAAGGCTTGACTGTGGAGCACAATTCAGTAGGACAAAGCAGGGATTGTGTGGATCACGATTGGACTGCCGTGTAAAACATAGGAACTTGTCGAATACAGAGAAAATAATACATCCTGTAATTAAAAAAGGTACACCTTTACTAAAAATACTTGATTTAGTAATAGCTAGGATTATTTTGTGCTTTATGTTGTCTATAAAACCTCCATCTGCTACCCCAATCAAACAATTTGCATGATTCTTTTCACAACCTTTGTTGCTATCCTCCTTCATGTGCGTCCTTTATGTGCATAATTCTTTTTGCTTATTTTTGGTGCCTTCTCTGCAAAAAATATTATAATCATATACAAAAAAAACCAGGATTTAAACACTCATCCTTGCAATCTACAACCTGCGCATATTTTTTTATTTTGAAGACATGCTTTTCTGATTGACTAAAAAAATCAAAAACCCTGCTCAATATTTCTTGAAGATATTTAATAATTTTTTTACCACATTCAAAAAAAAAAAATCTCAAAAATCTAAAAAGAGCGGGACATGAAAATTTGAAATTTTCACTTTCCCCATCTAAAAGCAAAAGGGCAGGTGATGAAATTTCAAATATTTGAAAATGCTGGGAATTTGAATTTCCCTATTTTTATTTTTGCATGGTTTAAAAATTAAAAAAAAAAAACATTTTTCATTATCTATAGCCTATAATAATATAAACATAATAAAATATATATAATACAACATATAATAAAACAAGCATAGACAAAAAAATAATATTATAAGAAAACACAAGAAATAAATCCTAAACATAGTTTTGAAGTTTATTAGAATAATATACAGACATTTATGTTCCACTCTTTATCAAAATTGATTTCTACAATGTTAGATATAATGTGCCCTAATTTAAATTAATTATCCAATTAAAACGTTCCATGTGGTAAGTTTGAACAAGCTATTTGGGATACATAATAAGGCTATTGATCCAAGACTATACAAATAGTCTTATTGTATGACTATTTTAAAAATAAGAAATGTTTGAGCCTAGGCTCTGATATTCTGTTTTTGTCAATTAGTTAAGGAGCATAGCAGGAGCTAAAAAATTTCTTTTTAAGAAATGATGTGAAATATGTATTGAAAACCATTTAAATCTTATGTCAACTACATACTAAGCCTAACGATCCACAAATGTATACATAGTGTTTAAAATGAGAAGTGGTAAAGGTAGGATCCTAGCGACCACTAAGCTAAACCATGATTTATTATTTTATGGCTACTTGAAAAATAAACTTTTGAGCCTAGGGTCTGATATGTCATTTCTGTCAATAAGTAAAGGAACTTAGTGGGTGCTAAGCATTTTCTTTGATAGGAAATGATGTGATGTATGAGTTGAAAACCATGTATCTCATTGGAACTACATACTAAGGCTAGGGATCCAAAACTGTAAAGATAGTGTTTAAAATGAGAAGTGGTAAATGTAGGATCCTAACGGCCACTAAACTATACCATGATTTATTATTTTATGGCTTTTTTAAGAAACTTTTGAGACTAGGGTCTGATATGCCATTTATATCAATAAGTAAAGGAGATTAGCGGTTACTAAAAATTTTCTTTGATAGCAAACGATGTAAAATATGATTTGAAAATCATGTATCTTATGGGAGCTACATATTAAGTCTAGCGATCCAAAACTATAAAGATAGTGTTTATATTGATAAATGGTAAAGGTAGGATCCTATCAATTGCTAAGCTATACTATGGGTTGTTATTTTATGGCTATTTTCAAAAATAATAAAATTTTAAGTCTATGGGAAACACATAATATGTCTCAATCCATTTAGAGGGTATGTAATGCAGAACTTTCTCTCTGCCACACAACCTAACAAATATGGAAAAATTCAAATAAATGGATAACACTATCGTTCAAAATTCATGCACATAATGTTGAAATAAAAAATAGTTGATCCTAGTGGTCGTTATGGCACTCCATTCAATACATACAAAATATTAGCAGTCGCTAGGCATTTTCTATCATATGAACAAATGTGAATTATATGTTACAAACAATCCGTCTTGTGAGTACTACATAATCCATGAAAACACAATAGCGACCCAAAGTTATATACATATGGTATTTATAATGAATGGTAGTAATGGTGGGATCTTAGCGACTGCTAAACTAGAGCATGATATTTTATTTTATCGTTGTTTTCAAATTATTAAATTTTTGAACCTATTGGCCACTATGTCGTTACTTTCGATAAGGAAAAAATGCTTAGTGTTTGTTAAGAATTTTATCCCATAAGATCTAATGTGAATTATGTGTTTTAAACAATATACCTTATGGGAACTATGTAAGGATTGATCCCTCTATTTGGTATGCAGTGCAACTATTGTCTTTGCTAGGTACATTCCAGACAACATGATATAATTATAATCAATGAAAAATACTTGCGATCCAAATTTGTAAAGATAGTGTTTATAATGACCGTAATGGTAGGAGCCTTGTGGTCATTCAGCTAGGTCACGATTTATTATTTTACCGCAACTTTCAATAAAAGAAACTGTTGAAACTAACGTCTGTTGTGCCCTTACTTTCAATAAGTAATGAAACTAAGTGTTAGGTAAACAATTTTCTTGATACGAAACGTTGTGAATTATATTTTAAATTTTTTTAATGGAAAATACATATTTCTTGATCCCTATCGAGGATTTGTAATGTATCACTTGTTTCCACCATGGATAGTATATCAAATATGATAGAATTATAATCGATGAAAATCACTAGCGAGCCAAAAGCATACAGATAGTGATTACAATGAAAAGATGAAATGGTGGGACCCTAGCTTCCGGTGCTACGTCATGATTTCTTATTTTATCACTATTTTTAAATTCTTAGTGCTTTTTCCCCTCAATGGATACAACGTATCGGACAGTAAATGTTTGCAGCCTAAGAAGACTGGCAATATAAATAAGTTAACATAAGTTTGAACAATTTGGAATAAATTTATTCAATTAGTATTGTAAATCTAACTTATAGTTAGAGTAAGAGAGAATAGACCCTTGTTTTAGTGGTACTAAAAAAATTGTTAATAATCAAATCTTTTCTCAAATAGGTTTAACCCACCATGACTTTATAGAGAGCATTGTTTCCACGAAAACAACTATTGTGAAGAGGGCCATACTTACATTTAGGAAAATTGTAATCCTTCCCGTTTATTTTTGATAGCTTGTTGTGAAATTTCCCACCAAGCGCTACACTTAAAATATTATACTTATAGTAGTTATAGACATTTAGACATAATGAATAAAGTATGTCCGATATACATATATTTCACATTGTCTTATATAACAAAAAATGAAGAGCTATCACTAACTTCGTTAATGTGATTTGTTTCTCAAATACTCTCCTCAAAATACCAAACAGTAGATCTTCCAACCACTATCCTTTAAACATGTTCATTAGTCTTGTTACATGCATCTAATCCTCACTACTACAGTATGAACGATATACACATAAATCACATTCTCTACTAAAAAAACCCCAAGCTACCGAAAAATCTGTTCGAAATACCAAACATTACATCTTAATGTCCTCTACGATTTATCATTAAATAGGTGTAAATGGCTTAAAACATGTTTTAGGCTATTCTTTTATATGTTGACTATAAGTCTATCTACCACTAAAGTGTGCACTTTTTAATGTTCCTATCATGCCATCTATATATGTTATAGATTTTCTGGCTCATATGTAATAATTTCAAAAGGTACAAATGGTTTCATATCTTTCAATGCATCATAATTTGATTTCAGACTTAAAAAAAAAGTTATTATTGATTTCATCCACAAAATATAAATTACAGTAACCATTTGAATGATGCATAAGATGTACTATCGAATCCTAGTGGTCCCTAACCATTAAGTTAATTACTCTGTTATGATACATAGTAAAGAACTCTAGAGGTTGGTGTCCGCTAGGGTAGTATTTAAATTCCTTAATATACAATGTGAAAAAAACACTTTAAAGTTTGGAAATTACCTAATTATTAATGTATTTTACTCTAAATATAGGTAAAATGTCTTGTATTGTTCAAATTCATCGTAGGTGGTATTTTTTGGAAGAAAAGAGATGAGGAATGGTTTGTGGAAATTAATTCCCCAAAAAATACAATGTCAACCTGTGGTTGTTTTTTTTTATAGATGAAAATCATGAGGAAGTTGGTATTTTTCTATCACCAAAAGTTATTGATTTGGGGATACTGTGTGTTTAGGTGGACCGCTTTGACTTTGAAAATAATAATTTTATTATTTTGGATATGGAGTTGGATGTTTCTTTGTTCAAGAAATAGGAAATGCATGCCTCCATAAACAAAGAACCATATTCATGTTCAAAATATGGTTGGAATTTGGGGATTCTAATAGATTCTAACAAAATTGGTTGTTCAAACACAGAAGACATTCAAAATGGTATATTTACAGTATTCAAAAAATTGTATAGAAATGAGAAAACATCTTATGTTTGTCATTTATTGCATAGAAAAGGTTTTCTTTCACCTCCAAGGCATGCCAATTTGTTTACTATGTTGAGACAAACATATTTGACTAAATTGGAGATAGACCCATCTAAATAAATATTTCATGGGTTAAAAAGGAATAATAAATCAACTAGGTCTTTTGAGGCTAGTGTAATAATAGATACATTTGATTCTTACTTCCGGAGAATAAAAGTAGACATCAAAATAAGAGTAAAAGTTCTACATTATTTGAGAAATAAGTATCTGAATAATATTGTATTGACATCCTGTAGTGAATCCAATATAATCAAAAAAATTAAATTGCATGAATCACACTACCACCAGTTGTCTGTATTATTGGGTGAAAAGGGAAATGGAAAAAACTATGATTCCCATATAGGGGAAAATGGCAAAAAGGAAAAATGATTGTGAGGTGGAAGAAGTTCTTTCCATCACATCTTAGACAATATTAGACAGCTATGTGATGTCATTGGAAGGAAATATACTAGCAATGATAGAAGTCACAATTTTTTTTCTTGTAAATGTGCATATCCATTCCATCTTTCATCAAATTTATCATCTATTCCTTTGAGTAATCTTTTCAATGCTAAATGTGTGATTGCTGCTTTTTACAATTTGGCCAACGATATTTATTCCAATGTCATAATGGAGCTTCTAACAGTTATTGGAACCAGTGTGTTGGTTATTATTATATTATTATTGTTCTAATACCAATTGGTTATTAAACAATGTTAAGTGAGACATTGCAAAGATACATGGAAAAGGTTAAAGACATTGGAGTATCAATTCTGGATGGATGTTAAAGACTCTACGATAGCAAAAAGATATTCAAAAGTTTATGTCTTACGTAAACAATATCTTGTGTGCACAACAACGAAAATAACGACGATTATAGAGAAGAGGTCACTATGGACTAGATGGAGAAACTGCCATAAAAATTAATAACTGTAAGAAAAATTGGCCTACAAGGAAACATCCAGCCTTTTCTTTGAGAAATATTGTATGAGCTATGGGATGATATATTCACTCGATGTTGTTCCAAAAATTATCTAGTACTAGTAATTTATAGTGGCACTGTCACACTCTGTGCATTTTTGGATTCCAAATTATCTATTTTTTATTTTTGAGACACATATTTAAGTAATGTTTTTGAAACATTACTATTCTCATATGAAGAAAGGTTCATCTTTGAAAACAAATTCAACAAGTGATTTTGTTTAATGGATTTTAACCTAAATATGCTACTTATACAATGATTGTTTACGCAGATAAACACAAAGCTATAAAATTTTATGTACAATCATTTCAACGTGACGCTACACAACCAATTAAACATGGTGATTTACTTTTAATCATTTTATAAATATGTTTAATGAGCTCTATCTTCAATTACCATGGTTTTCAAAAAAATTAACAAAATTATGTTATTTACAATTCAGACAACAGATGTGGAGGACACAAGCACATTAGCCAAGAATACACCATCATATCTAGGTATGTTAATCGTGTGAATTTACAAACAAAACCACTAATAATCCCCACACATTTATAAGATGATAAATGATTATGCAGACAACCAACAACCAGAAAATGTAAATGTGGAGGGCACAGAGGTATCGAATATGAATAAACACTCACAACCTTGTATGATATCCATGTGTATTTTACAAATAAAATATTTATAAGGACCACAAATTTATAGGAAATGATAACTATAAGCCATTAGTTTATATGCTAGTTATAGGGTCGAAGAAAAAGTTTAAGGAAATCCATTTGTAAGCTACTATAAAAATTTAAAACGAAGTATATAGAGCTTAGTAGACTCTATGCATGTACGTTTAATATAGTAATGGTTTGGCCAAAAAACATTACATTCATCAATATCTCACTGATTTACAAATGCATACTATCTACAATGTTTCACTGATTCACTACTATATACTGACTACTTACATTGAATTAACATTGTTTTGGCTTCAATATCATCATAAACAGAACTACATACGACTTGATCCGGCTCATATGTATGTAAAATAGCACTTGGATAGCCTCATTAAAGGTTGTCCAACTAAGTTTAGTTCAGCCAATGATGGCATAGCCTAGCGATCAAAAATCCTCATCAATAGCTGAGGATTGTTTTCTGCTAAAGGGTGGTTCAAAGAATATAAGTGTAGCCTAATGACTGCTAAATTTGAATTATAAGACAGAGAATAATTGATATTGTAATTACCATATCACCATAGAAACCACTATGTTTATCCATTCAAGCTTTTATTTTCCACAACATGAAATCGATTATGAATTGATTAATGTTTATTTCAAATACATTATGCTCACATTTTCAATAACAAGAAATAAAGTATGAATTGATGATTATTTATTTGAAATAGATCTTGCATCAAAAAATCCAACAACATGTAAAGGCGGAGTAATCCAAGCCGTAATCTCAATAGGTAACTGTTATTCGTAAGCTAAAATGTTGTTTATTTCAATTGGTTGTAATCAATACGCGGCCGACGAAAATAAAATTTGTTCCTTGCAAGTAGTGATAATTTTTTTTACTTATTTTGGATATGGAGGACTTGCTATATGGGATAAAAAAACATACAATAGGAAGATGTCATTGAGGTTCAATATGAAAGATGTCAACCTGCAAGGTGGCCTATTAGAATTTATAAAATTCTTAACACCATATTGTGAACTGGGATTCTGTTCTGACAATATCATTTTTGTTGATGTTAAAAATATATCAACGAGTTTCAATAAAAAAATATCGATCGTATTGAATCCAAGACTCTCTTGGGGATAGGAAAATTGCAATATAGTCGAGGGAATAGCAATAAGAGACCTAGAAAATTATTGGAGTAGAAATTGTTTTTCATATAGTTCTAAAAACACTTTGTGTATTACATTAGGTACAAAGGGAAACCCTCATGAAAATTTTATGGTGGGGATGAAAAGTAGATGCAAATATTGTACAAAAGATAAATGACTGATGGTCGATTTATACAAAAAAATATCACAAATAGTGTCTCATGGACTGAATAATGCCTAGCAACTACTAGCACATATAAAACATATACATGTTCTGTTTAGTCCAAAGTATAAACAATGCCTAACAGACATTAGCCCGTATAATGGATTCCAATATTTGAATTTTTGGATTCCAATATATGGGATTTTGGAGTGTAGTAGATTTCAATATATGTGATTTTGGAGTCCAAATAATTTCAATATTTAATATTTTGGAATAAAAAACAAGTAGTTTTGGATTCCAATATTGGCTATACGTTTTTGTTGCTTGGACTAGAATAAGTCCCGATTTAGTGAAATAAGAGTTGTATACTCTTTGTTATCTCCTCCAGGGTTCTAAGACCCATCCTCTTCATGGCATAACTAATAAATATTCCTTTTTTTAGCTTCAATTGTGGTATCCCTATACTAATCAATTCACACCATGATATACCAGTTTCTACCCTCAGAATTATTTCATTCTTCACTGGTGATAACCATAGTACCCCAGTGGATCATATCTAAGATGTTGCTATTATTTGTTTAGTCCATCTTGTTACCAAGTTTGATATAGCAGTAAGACGCTTGCCCTCATCTTTCAAAGGGAATAATCTTTAATGGTATAGGAGTTTGAAACTAGCCTTAATTCCTAATTACGATGAACTTGGCACTTGTGTAATAATTTTGAGGACAAATTAGATCACGTATCATTGGTAGAGAAATTGGCCACAAGAAATAGAGCCCCAAATGAGTAGACAAATGACTTTAACATTGGATTTTAGAAGATTTGGGATAGAATTCCACAAATGGTAAGGCCTACACCACACTATGACTTTCTCAACTATTTAAGAGATTTAAATAGTGATATATATATTATGATTCAATCCATGGGAGGTGTAACCTTACTAGATGCCTATGCAATTGCCATTAGGGCAGAAAATAGCCTTATTCAAGCCAGGAAACTTGGTCTAAGACCTCCAATGACTATATTCCCAGAGATAGAGGAATATAATCCCCATCATACTGCTGAATCAACCCCTATTCCATCTTCAAGAAGCCAAATTTCTAGTTAGGAATCTACTTCCTCAAGACCTTCTATCGAGTTGCAAGAAGTGATGAAACAATTGAAATTTTTTGGGAGTGATCTGGTATACATAAAGAGGCAACAAACTCAAATTTTTAAACCTTATCAACCTCCATTCCAATAAACCAAACATCCTTTCCAAGATGCTCCTCAAAATCAAAATTAGTTTCCCTCTCCAAGACCATTTCAATCATATAACCCAAATGTGGTTAGTTCATCCAAGGCCTTTGTTCCTATTCAGAATAACCTTATGCAATATTATGAGTGGTCTTTCCATTGTCACCATCCACACCACCAAGCAACATGTCCCAATGGATTAAAGAACCAATATTTGATGGTGAAAAGTGCATCTAATCCTCAAGATGCATCCAATAAGAGATAGATTCAACCACCAATGACCAATCATCATAGATACTTGCAGAGAAGTGTGGGTGCTTGACATGGCTCAAATCACATGCCATCGGATTTGCAAGTTGAGGAAGATGAAACCCATAATTCATTAAATTTTGGTTGGTGGAGTGCTGGAGTGGTTGAATGTTTGATTTTTAAATTGGTCACAACTCATGTGTTTCCCACACACTTCAGGTGTTCATGCTTTCTTGAAACTTTCACACCCTCAAGATGATACTAAAAATAATTTTTTAGCTCTGCAATACATCAAACCACCCTCTCTTTGCTCCTTTTTTGTGTGAATTTTTTTTTGTGTCAGTGTTTCTTTTATGTTATGAGCCCTCTAACTTCGTCCCACGGCTATTACTTGTTGTACAACTTTGGGTGTTTCACAACTCTGTCATGGCTTATTCCAAAATTTACCTTCAGTCTTCATCACTATGCCGTGGAGGTCTTCCTTCCTTGTGTGCAACACTTATGTGTGGCTATGTTACTTCATCTCATATCTCCCTAAGAAATTTAGTAACCTTGCAATTTCGAATCCCGCAGAACATTGAAACCGGGGAAGTGTTTTGCGGCTTCCAATCTTAGTCACTTTTGAAATTTATTTTCCTTTTATGTGTGGTTCCTAGCAGCACTTCATCTTCGCATCATGGATTTTAACTTAGAGAACTTCATCCTTGGTTATGATGAATTGACAAAATATGTGAAATGTTATGTGTTCCAAGTCCATGTGACATTGTGTTACTATCTCGCGAAGCACTAAGCTTCTTCACACTCCCTTGCTCCATGGATCCTATCCTTACCTGATTTTATAACCTTTTCACTATCATGGAGCCCCGCGGTGCTTTCACATGTCTTTGACCAATGAGAGACTGATTTGGTGCCATGGAAGATTGAATTCCCTAGTGTCACAAAGGAATCAAAAACTCCACAAAGCACTAACTCCACTAAAAATATGCCTATGTCTTTCGCTTTGTCCACCTTTTTTGCATGTTAGGATAGCTTGCGAGAACACCTAGTTCCTGCACTCCATGGATCACTAGGGTGGTGTTTGGAAGCTTTCCTGAGCATAAATGGCTAAATCCATTTTTGACGATCTATTCAAAATTAGATGGGGGTGTAATTTTGGACAACAATTCCTCAATAATGGCCATGAGATCTTTATCAAGTAGTTTCCAATAATTTTAATAGAATAGAGCGGGAAATCCATCATACGTATGTGATTTATCAAGTTGGATATAGATGATAATTTTCACAATTTATTCTTTAGTTGCAAGAAGGATTATTTCATTGTCTCATCTTTAATATAGTAACCTACCCATCTAGAGTAAAACAACATGTTGGGTTATTTACATACATCATATGGGTTTGTATGAGTAATTCCCACTTGATAAACATAAAATTGAGTTGATCTTTTTTTTTTGTAGTGCTTAGTAATATGTCATAGATGTTAGCCTTTGATTGTGTAGTTCCTCTCTATAATCAAAACATACAAAATATCTTTTACATTCATCTTTTTAATGTTGTTTTTATTTTCTTAATGTTTTAATTGCTCATAATTTTCTTTTCTTTTATTAGTGACATGTTCTCTATATTTTCTATTATGGTTATTATTATGGTTTTCTTTTACTTTCTTCAATCTTGTTGATCACACATTCTCAAAAATGTTAGCTAGCCTCTTTATCCTCCGTAGACTCCACCATGTTTCCTGCAAAATACAACAAAATTTGGAAAATTTTGTGCTGAAATTCTATTTCAAATTTGGAAGATTAGAAATTAATTTATTTTTAATCATAGTATGCTTAGTCTGGATTTTTTTATGACCGCTAAAACAAATATTTTTTCTCTTTTTTTTTTCTTCAGATCCAGGTTCAAGCAGAAAAAGTCCACTTGGAAGTGGAGTACTTGCAAGATCTCCTCTCCCATTGGGAAAACACCCCTTTCTCGGTTAGTCGGGTTTCTTCTCCACTACGCCATCACTCCTAACCTCGGCATTGTTCTCCACACCACTCTAATTCTCGACCCCGTGGCCAAGGTGATCGACAATGGCTATGTGCCTGGGCTCGACGAAGCCCATCCCCACCTCGGTGGAATGTTGGTGGTGTTTACCAATGGCTTAGTGGCGGGGATGAGTGGGGGGGATCCTTCCCCCTCCCATGATGGTGGTGGTTCCGGTTGGGGGGATCCTCCCCTTGATGGTAGTGGTGGATCTGGTTGGCCTTCTTCGTCTTTAGCTTCTGGATCCAGACATGGTGTTGTTCCCCCTGATAAATTTCTTCACATGGCATTAGAAATTTATCTTGATAGGAAGGATTCAACAACCCTTGATTAGGGAGATGGTTGGGCCTCTGTGCCTACTTCTAACGATCCCTCTGTTTCAGATTGGGGGTTGTTCCGTGCAGGCCACTCTCTCCTCCGCCTCATGCATCTGCCATGTTTGCTTCTATTGCTTAGCTGGTTGCCCTTGTGGCTTATGTAATTTCTTCGTTTGGCTTGTTTTCCGTGGCACGTGTTGCCCGGTTTGATAGTTGTGAGGTGCAAATTTTCCACCCAATTTTTTTATTCCAAACGCGGCGTAGTTTTAATGTTTTTATCAATATAAAAGTACCCTTTCAATCAAAAAAATTCTAACTGACTTTATTACAATTTTATTTATTCAAATTTGTTTTCATTTTCTCACCATCCCTATTGGACGTGACCATTATGACCTTTTACATATAATTGATAGGTTAGATAAATTGAGAAGCGTCAAACCACCAATAGTTAATAATAGATAAATTTTGGTGGAGCTATAAATGAAATATTTATACCATGTCAATAGTTTAGAAAATAAGTGAACATGAACAAAAATTTAGAGTGTCTATTACTTTGATTCAGCAGCTAGCCACATAAAAATGTATAATGAATAAGGAGTTGATATTGTTGTCTTACGCCAACAAAGGGTATATAAACCCACTTGGATTTCCAAAGTGTAGGAAGAAACAAATCGGCTGGTGATGTTGTTGTGCACAACCAGTGGGTGTCTGTGGATCCATATCTCCGCTGGTCTTTTAGACATCAAGCCAAAGATGGTCTCTATTTCAACAACCTCAATTTGAATGAGGTTTTTCTTTTTTTTTATTTTAAATTTCCCATGTTTCTTTTACATTATTTTGAGGATTGAATCTCTCCTAATCAATAATTTAAGAGCAATATTGAATGTGTGCGAGAGAATGTACAGCCATTCCGATGTTTTATAATGGGAATGTTGGAAATGAGGTGTCTCAACCTTGTTTGGTTTATTCATTTAAGATTTTCCTACAACCGTTTCACATTGTCTAGGCTCTAAAAATAGAAATAGGAGTTGTCAAAATATTCCCATATGATAGTATATCATGGAAGGACTATTTTTAGAGATATTATGACATCTGTAAGGGTCAAAAATAGGGGAGAATCTTGTGGACATGGGAGCCTAATTTTAGACCGAAATCTTGCTCCTTAATGTTATCCACCTCATGAGAGGTTTGGCACATAGTTTTGTAAACCATAGATGGTTTCTTGTATAACCGGAGGTCTATAAATTGAAGGCTTGGAGAAGCAATTGAAGTAGTGAGTTTTAATCCTCTTAGAATTGTTTCTGGTGATACCCCTGTAAGAAACTTGCTCTGCAAGTGTATGTAATCTTGTTATTAGATTTGAAATACATTGAGTGGGATTTTGGAGTGTGGGGTTTTTTATCCGAAAGGATTTTCCCCACGTATATCTGGTGTTTGTGTTTTGTTATGAATATGTTGCTGATATTTTTGTAATTGTTTTACTATGTTGAAATTTTTGCATAATATCTCTCCTCAAAGATTAGTGTAGGAAGTTGTTCCACTACTCTTAATTTCCTATCAGGGAACAGTGGTGATGTCGGCCAATGCCGGGTTTAAAGTGGGTGATGTGGTCACTATTTTTTTGTGAACCACATTAATATGAATGCCAGGATTCCCGTTTGTGGAATGATTTCTCAATATGATGAGGCATGATTAATTAGGATTTAAGGGTTGTGGAAGAATTAAATTTCAATTATGCAAGCAATGATAATGATGAATATATTGGTGTGGCATGACAAGGGGAGTGGAGGAAACGATACGGGGTGAGAAACCTTCTCAACTTGGTGGGGAAATGTGCCAAGATGGAAGGATTTCTGTTTGATAAACACTTGCATCGGATGGAAGAATTTGTAGAGGAGGTGGGAGGGTATATGAAAGAGGATAAAATCAAACACTTGGAGGATGTGAAGGAGGGCATAGAAATATTTTCGGATGCATTTAATTCACTCTTCAGTGGTGAGAGCAGGGACAAAGTTCTTATCCACCTCTGACCTCACCTCACCTCACCTCTTTTTGGAATTATTAGTTTCTTCATTCACGTGCTATTTTTTTCTGTATTAGGAAAGTTTTCCACCCTGAATAATCAAATAATACCAATTCACAACGATGAAACCAAATATTATTGTTTTTCAATTGATTTTCAGTGATGAACAACATCCAAGGTTTCTACAAAATCCCAGAATATTCAAAGCGCCACTTCTGCATCATTTTATAATATTTGATCAGTCTCTACCTTCAAATTAATACTTTAAACACCTATGTCGCCATTTTAATATTTTTTTTTCATTCTAAAATTTTATTAAAATATGGATTCTACATATTTTTAGTAAAGTGAATGAGGATGGCACTATAAATACCAAGGATGATTTTTTAAAAAACCAACTACTTTTTGTGGCATTATAAATACCAATTATTTTGGAGTGAATGAGGACTATATTACAAATATCAATTATTTTAGAGTGAATGAAGATGGTGCTAACTTTAGAGTGATTGAGAATGATATTATAAATACTAATTATTTTAGAGCGAATGAAAATGGTACCATAAATACTAATTACTTTAGAGTAGATGAGGATGGCACTATAAATATTGACTTTAGAGTGAATGAAAATGATACTATAAAAAATGGTATTTGCAAAACAATAAAATACATTAACCAATACACTAACAAAAATTAGGGTTCATTTTTAGATCCCCTTCTAAAAAATTATTATAATATGTGTGTCAAATGTTCAAAAAAAGGTATTTGGATTGTTGGTGAATCTAAGAAAGGAGGGTTTTAGGATAGCGGTGAAAGCATTTTTTTCTAAGTTGTCAAATATTTGCATATATGTGTTCTCATCCAGTAATCAAAATTTGTTACCTTCTAGTGACGACAACATGCTAATGTGTGGTACCCTCATGGATGTTTCCACCTGACACTGCACTACTATTTCTGTCTAGTTATGCCATCATATTGTCAGACACCAATAAACACATAGCCTTGTTACCGGTCAGGATTGTGAACAATGTCGGTGTACTGGATCTGTTACACATTGTCAGACATCTTCAAATGTAGGTTTCCAACATAAAATTTTCACTTATACCTTCAGATTTTTGGCTTATACTTTCGGTTTTTTCACATGCTTGTTTGCTTTTACCTTCGGCTTTGAATCCAGATCTCAAAATTAACAAATTTTGGAATTATACTATATTACTACATTATGGTGAATTAATCTTATATATAATAGTATATTATAACATAATGACAAATATACCAAGATTGGTCGGCCCTTAATGGAAATGATAAGGTGAAATTAGGGTCAAATTTATTTATGACCCATAAATTTTTGGCGAACTTTCTACTATACATAAGTGAAAAAATCGTCAATTTAAAACTTCAAAAATCCTAATATTCATATATGTATGAATATTCACCCCTAAAATGAACCTTGAGAAAAATCTACATGAACGAGGGCTCGATATATGTTGTTTCAAATAAGGTTGATCGATAACACTTACCTTCTATTAGAACTTCATTTATCGGAACTTTAGATCACTAGGTATTTGTTAATCCCTTCGTATTAGCAAAAAACTAGAAACAAAACAATAATTTATATGCAATTAAATCTAAACATAAAAAAATCAATAAATTATATGGTTTTACATAAACAAATTGTCAAGTAATTAAATTTTATCTAAATATCTAAATAAAAAATAAATGAAATGGAAGTATAAGAAATAAGGGACACAAGGGTCTAAAATAGAATATAGGAAACACTAGTAATAATTTTCTCTACCTTTTGTACGGGGTAGGGTCCCCATAACCTTTTTTATCTGTGATAAAAATAATAATAATTTAGAATAATTAACAAGAAAAAATATGACTGCACTTTGGGGCAACGAAAAAGAAAGCAAAAGAACCATTGAGGAGCTTGATAAGACTGATGCTGCCCATATGACTGCTTTGGGTATGTTTCATGCCTGGAAGAAAATCAAGATCAGTATCGATAAAGCTACCAAGAAGTAGCTCTGGGTGCTTCTGCTGATTTTTGTTGTTTTTCTGCTGTTTCTTTGCGGTCGGTTTGCTGTTTTTTTGCTGTTGTTTTGCTGTTTTGTCTCGGTTGAGTAGCTGTTTCTGAGCTACTTGGAGCTTCGTTGTAACACTTGGATCTTGATCCATTCTCTCTATTTCTCACTCTTATTCTGGCTCTCAGGCCTTCTTTTGTATTTAAGGGTATAGTCCCTTTCAAAAAACTATTTGCCGATAATAAAAAAAAACAAGAAAAAATATAATAAAATTATAAAACCTTATATTTAAAAACATATTTGTTCAAAGATGAATCAAACTACATAAATGTGTTATCTTCAATTATTAATTTGTAAAAATCTCACATAATTTCTTTTGTTATATCACAAATCATTAGAAATGCGACATTCTCTAATACCCAAACCCAATTTCAACTCTTACAAAATTCAATAAAAATGAGAGATGTTTATGGAGGCATATGTTATCCTTACATTATTATCACGCCTCTCATATTTTGAAAAAATCATAAGCAACATTCGATGCAAATCAGAAATCAATTCTGTGTATGCAAATATTTCAACCCCTCATATCCTTTAATATAAGCAACAATAACTATTAGAGGTTAGAGCACATTTAAATGATCAATTTTAACCTTTAATATAGGCATGTTTTAGAATGGAATAATCTAAGATTCTTGTATCTTCAATATCACTGATGCAAACAATAACATTATATGTTTGATATATTCTTAAAATACGCTAACACATTTATGTATTTATTACATCCAATTTTAATTCTCCTTTAAATTTGTGTTTAAATTGATGCTGACTCAAATATATTTCCCTTCACAAAGTAGGTGACTAAAGACGCATCAACACAAAAGAACATAAAACATCTTGAAATTCCATGTGATAAGCAAACACTTCACAATCACTCTCCACTTGTATCCCTTTAAATTTTGATTTGAAAACTCTACTTTGGCATTGATATGTGTGACTGATGATTGTTGTATGCTACTAGCAATCGTACATGGAATGTACAATGTGAACGCCGAAAGGGATATAGTGAAGAAGCAAAAATGGGTTGAGAGGAATAATCGGAAAGGAAGATGGGTGTAGAAAAAAGGTGTTTGAGGGTGTAGAAGTGCATAGGGAAGGACAAGAGGAAACGAGGAGCCAATGTGAGAATGAATTATATGTGAAGAACACGACACGTATGTCAATGAAAAGCATGAGAAAACTTAGAGTGGGAAGACATAGATGAAACTGCAAAGAGCAAATCTCAACAAATAATTATTTACGAACTATAGATAAAAAAATCGATATGAGAAAAGGAACCTCAAAAGATAAATAACTACATTGGCCAAATTACAGAGACAAAATTTTGTCTTTTACAATCAACTACTGAATAAATACATTCTTCGGGAAAGAGATGCCGTAGTTAAAACAGATGCAGTTTCAAACACATTGACGTAAGCTTATCTCCGTCAAAGTGTGTTAAATGCCAAAGGAGATCTATTGAGGAATTCAAATTGGAGGGAGAGAAACAATGGGAGAGCAAGAAAGAGGAAGATAAAGGATTCTAGAGAAGACTAAGGAAGAGGAAAGTGGCTTTGTTGAATGAATGGGAAATGCAAACTCTTGTAGTAACCACCTGACACTTAGACAATTTTCCTGTAGTTCTATAAGGTTTATTTATTTTATACGACATTATCTTATTATTTAGAAAGAACAAAAAAGGGTTGGCCAACTACATAGTATCATAATGATTTTGCGTGGTGTAGACTATTCCCGACACTTCCCCTTATGTGGAGTATGAATTTCTTTCAACATGTCTTAACAACATAACTTGTGAGCCTTGCGAAGGATGATACAACTTATGATTCTCTTCTATGGGACACATCCCTTACATGTGTACATAGTTGTACATACAGCGTCAATATGGTATATTGAACAGTTACTCCCAATTAGAGGTGCTTCTCTGTGGGTAATGCCAACTTTTACCACCATTCTATCTTCAATTTATCATCAAAGGCTTCTTATTGCCCTGGGACTCCCATTCAAATGGTACTAACATTTAACTTGGGAATCACAACTTTTGTGCGTGCAACCCGATCTTATTCAAGGAGTCCTATATACATCACCATGGGGCACACCTCACATGCTAGAGCATAGTGGAGCTATTCCACATTTCTTTCTACATGTGTTAACAAATAGCTTGTACAATTACAAAGGATTGATACAACTGTATGATTCCTTCTAGTAGCACTCCAAATTTTATAGTTCTTTAGCATCAAGTATGTATATGCAACCCTTATGTACTCAACTGAAGTGTGCTAAGGTTCAAGCCACTGACATAGAAGTGGATCTTACAGTTTATCAAAGGCTCTCTTGTTCTTGTCTGAGATCCCATTCGAATGGTGTTATCAATTGGGCATCACAACTCAACAAAAAAGTCTTACAAGCCTACCTATATGCACTGCTATCTTACAAGTTGTCATCTTTACGGACTCATGGGATCTAGATTCAGGACTACCATTGAACTTTGCATAACTCTTGTAGCTTTCCACATTGATCTTCTGCATTATTGTTGATTTGATTGTAGCTGGGCATACATTCACTTCCATACCACCAACTCAAGCATTGTCCATTTAGAAAGAGATTGAAAATGGATGGCCTTCTTTCTTACTGCATGGAAGATCACATGGGGTATGTACTATGTCACAAGCTTTGTTGACACTGATAACCATAGCTCATGTGTACCGTATCATTGATGAGTAAAAAATGTGTTACCAAAATAACTACTGAATTGATAGGGATGATACAACTTATGATTCCTTCTTGAGCATTAGCAATTGTATAAATTAATCCAATAGAGAATCAATCATAAATACAGCCTATGGTTCTTTGTAAACCTCCATGGGACCATGCCCTTATGGTACCAGTGTGACGGTGGTCTGCTCTCCTCTTTCACGTTGCCCATAAAATGGATTTTAAGAAATATGAGTTCAAATCCATGGATATTGTTAAGTTAATGTAGATCCCATATGAAATCGAAAAATGTTGATCCTGTTGGGGAAGTCACAACTAAACTAAAGATCATACTAGTCTCCTATATGCTCACCATGTGGAACAAAAAGATTGATACGAGATTTGTAATTTTCTGTTATGGAAGCAAGAATGTTAACAATGATGATGACTAGCCAATTAGAAATGAGGCATTCAAATCATGACCATCCCTTGTCATCCCTGGAAGATTCCAAATTAATCCCAAAGCATATCATAAGCATGGAACATATGTAGTAATGCAACCCTTATGTATTGAATGAAGTGTGCTAAACATTTACTTTGTTTTCACACAGATTCAACCTTAACTGAAGTTTATGAAAGGCTTCTTATGGTCTACAAACCAACATTCGAATGGTGTTATCAATTATGGAATGCACAATTTTAAACATTTCCTCTGTACTCAGACACGAATATACTCATGCCCAACTAACAGTCTTTGACAGAATTTCTATCTACAAATCTCAGCTGCAAACTCAGAAGTGAAAATGATCTTTCAATTGACTCTGCTGCATCTACTTATTGATTTGATTAAGGAAAATAAGGAATACAGGTTCACTTCCATACCATAAAATTAAGCACTCTACAAGATTAAGGAGAATTTATAATGGATCCAGCAATCTAACAAGCACAATGGAAATAACATGGTAACTAAAAAACAAAGTCAAATAATTTTCTGCAGGTGCCATGTGCAAGAACTCACCATCTCATTGGACCCCATCATAAAGTTTAATGTTAACCATGAAATATATGAAAAATGATGAGAATACTATGAAAATATAAGAATGAATCATCTAAATTCCTATCAAGAGCATTTACTCTGTTGTGACAGATAAAAAACATGTATATGAGAAGAGAGTAATGAAAAAACACTAGAAAATCCAACGTGCTTACCCTGATAAACTAATCCATGGGACCATGCTTACCTTGAAACTCTAGCCATCTTTACGAATGGTCTAGTGTTTTCTAACTACTAAAATTGCCCATAAGAGTGCAGCAGTTTAAGATAAGAGTGATTTCATTTAACCCTCTCAAAAGTCTCATACTCAGGTACAACTGTAGCTTGGATATGAAATCGAACAAAACTAATGATCCTATATAGGGAAGTGGAATCCGACATATCCTACTACCGATCCTTAAATGCTTGTCCAAATGAAATCAGATTGATACAAGGCAGTCAAAACATAAACCCTGCTCAATGGAAACAAGTACACCCTTACGACCCATTTGACTGATAAATTGCATACCTAAACCGAGAACATTGTCAAATCAGGCCATCACATTAACAAGATACCTGGAAATCTTGATTAAACAAAATGCCCAACAGCATATAATAAGCATTGGTAGTTAGAGAGGAGAAATAATATTTTTCTAAATTTGTTAACTTATAATATTCAAATATGCTATAGTTGTCATAGGGCTTAGCCCCACCACCTGTGCAACTGAATCACTATCGTTTGCTAACCCTAAAGCTATGAAACCAATGTTAGAAAACATTATGGAATGCAAATTCTTGCAGAGACCATTTATAAATCAGTACTTACAGAGACCATTTATAAATCAGGGAAGACAAACTACAAATTTTGACAAATTTCTATTTACATATAAGCAATTATTTTAAAGTAACTGATGCTTTGAAACCTCCAATTGCAAATCTCACCATCCAGATACTAGCTGGAATAGAACGATTGTATCACTAACCTTATTAGAAAAATCAGTCTTAGCCATTGGCAAATATAAGAAAAAAACACCTAAACCCTTAATGTCTGCAATATTAAACCCTGTGTAAAACATCTAACCCAACTCAGATAGTTAATAAATCAAATCCGGTTTATATTAACAATGGTTTTTATTAAATTATTAACACACAATCGATTATGTAAGAAGATAATAATGCAACACAGTAGAAGGATGTTCTAAAAGGGCCTGCTATGAGAATTTGGGGAGAAAGTCTAATACTCTAACGCTTGTCCGTCTGGTCTGGACAGATTTGCTCTGTTGTTCAACTCCCACCCTTGCTAAAATATAGCCACAAAAAAACTTAGATAATAAAACATAATGTCAGATAATAAACATCTCTAACAAAATGTTTGGTACACGTCCATTTTAGTAAATAAAGCTTCTACTATATGACCTCAATGTTGGGTGTGTCTGGAAGCTCAAACGCTCCTATGGTTATCACCCCCACTGGAACCACTGCCAAAGCCAGCGACCCCTGCCATCCCAACCCACCATGGATTTTGTTTGTTCCGTAGTTTATCAAATTCACAGCCAGAATGCCGATTGTGGTAAACATTTGGAACCCAATGTTAAGGGCTCCTCTTAATATCGCCGAACCCATCTCGGAAAAACAAATAAGAACTACCTGCAAAAACAGTAATTTTATATAACTACATTCTTGAAATCTTGGATAAAATCAACAGAAGCCATGAAATTATTAAAGTATTCACCTGATTGGAAAATTCAACACCCATGCCGAGCATAATTAAGCATTTCGATGTTAATGGTGGCTCCATTTTGCGTAGAAACTGATCAAGAACTGAAACCCCCAATTAGCATTGAGATTTTCCATCCATAAATTGTGGTAATCACGGATGTTGCAAAAGCTATCTGCCACGCAAAAACAAGGATTATTTATCCACATAAAAGTGTTCAAGCAGTAATTACACAAGCAAAATTGAGAGAATATACTACCTTGATTGAAAACCGTGAGAAGTGTCCCAAATCTGCAAACATGGCCTCTGCACACCCGTCAATCACATGGACCAGTAAATTCTTCAGTATGATCCTCCAGCAAAATAGCCTCTTCATCAACCTCAAATAAAAGACACACACTTAATATCCCATCCATATTTTTAAATGTCAGATCTTTTCAGGCACTATGCCTGGCTAAAATCCTCCATCTTTGACATACTTTTGTATTTCTAAGTTTTTTAGGAGTTTCAAATGAGATTTAACTTCCATTCACTGTTACTATTTTTCTCAGATGTTCTTATTCAAAAGTAATTTCTAAGATATCCTAGGATCCTGAAATTAGAGGCAAACTTGTAATGCAAAGCACTATGCCTCCAAGGGACTCCCATCCAGCTTTTTTGGTTTTCAAAAGGAGAGCATACATGTTAAAATGGTGAAATGGCCCTAAAAACTTTTGGATTCCAACGAATTATGTTGTAAACACCAATGTCGCTGATGCAAATGAGCCAAGATATCACAATGGGTGCAAACATAAAGGCAATATTTTGTGTCCCAAAATGTTGGAGTGCAAACAGAGCCACCAAGATCACACAAGAAATTACTACAATGTACCCTATCAAATTATTTAAAGTGAGTCCCCCAAAAAAATTTCAGAAAAACAGTCCATTTCCGATTCTTACACCAGGGTTTTAAAAGTTAAGGATAAAAACACCGAAGGATAAAGCCTGAGATTTTGACTACTGTTGTGGAGATTAGTAGACCTGATTTTTATCCCCTGAACTGCCATAATCCCCAAAAAGAACAAATTTAACAAACCCTGACAAAAAAATTCATGACAATGACTGTGCCGCCCAATGTAAGTTGTTCTACAAATAACAAATTGATCCTTACCAGAAATTGTGGGCGTGAGAACACCATCACCGATGACCATGGAGGTTCCCAGCAGTACAACCAACAGAAGCCCAACGTTGAACTTATGCCGCTTTTCAAACAATGATTTTATCAAACAACTCAGACCACTTTCTCTCACTTTTCTGACGTTATAGGTTGATACCTGTGCATCCAAATCCTCGTGGTTGGGAAAAAGGCTCAATTCATGTGTTTACAGATCAATGAATACGAAGAAAAATTCCCACCTGTCAAAAAAAAACCAAAAGAAAATTTAGACCCGGAAAGATTCGACCCATTGAGCCCTCCATGGAATTGGAAAAAAACAAACAAATTCCAGTTACCTTCGCCGCTGTCATCTGCAGTCAACATGAAAAACATATATTTCAAGAGAGGAATGAGCGTGAAAATCCATAAAATAAATGACAGAACGCACAAAATCTCATCGTTGTCCTTGCGAAGCCTCAATTCTCCAGAAAATGTGCTCTTGAAGACATACAAAGGCGACATGCTCAAATCCCCCTACACCACTCCGAAGCTCTGGTAAGCCAAAGCTAATGTTGTTCTATATGAAGCCTGTAACAACTATTAGTGACAGTTCAGGCCTAACCTTACCTCCGTCCATTAAATCCATGCAAGCCGCGAAACGTCATGCGAAGGGAAAGGCCAAAAATCCAAACTGTTAAAAATAGCTTGTAAAAACAATTTTCAAAAGTAATGCAAAGCACTATGCCTCCCAGGGACTCCCATCCAGCTTTTTTGGTTTTCGAAAGGAGATCATACATGTAAAATGGTGAAATAGCCCTAAAAACTTCTGGATTTCAACAAATTATGTTGTAAACACCAATGTCGCTGATGCAGATGAGCCAAGATATCACAATGGGTGCAAACATAAAGGCAATATTCTCTGTCCCAAAATGTTATAGTGCAAAGAGAGCCACCAAGATCACCCAAGAAATTACTACAATGTACCTTGTCAAATTATTTAAAGCGAGTCCCCCAAAAAATTTCAGAAAAACATTCCATTTTCGATTCTTACACCAGGGTTTTAAAAGTTAAGGATAAAAACACCGAAGGATAGAGCCTGAGATTTTGCCTACTATCGTGGAGATTAGTAGCCCTAATTTTTATCCCCTGAACTGTCCATAATCCCCATAAAGAACAAATTTAACAAACCCTAACAAAAAAATTCATGACAATGACTATGCTGCCCAAATCCTTACCAGAAATTGTGGGCATGAGAACACCATCGCCGATGACCATGGAGGTTCCCAGCAGTACAACCAATGGAAGCCCAACGTTGAACTTATGTCGCTTTTCAAACAATGATTTTATCAAACAACTCAGTCCACTTTCTCTCGCTCTGCTGACGTTATAGGTCGATACCTGTGCATCCAAATCCTGGTGGTTGGGAAAAAGGCTCAGAAAATTCAGACCTGGAAAGATTCGACCCATTGAGCCCTCCATGGAATTAGAAACAAACAAACAAATTCTAGTTACCTTCGCCGCTGTCATCTGCAATCAACATTAAAAACATATATTTCAATAGAGGAATGAGCGTGAAAATCCATAAAATAAATGACAAAATGCCCAAAATCTCGTCGTCGTCCTCGCGAAGCCTCAATTCTCCAAAAAATGTGCTCTTGAAGACATACGAAGGTGACATGCTCAAATCCCCATACACCACTCCGAAGCTCTGGTAAGCCAAAGCTAATGTTGTTCTATATGAAGCCTGTAACAACTATTAGTGACAATTCAGGCCTAACCTTACCTCCGTCCATTAATTCCATGCAAGCCACGAAACGTCATGCGAAGGGAAAGGCCAAAAATCCAAACTGTTAAAAATAGCATGCAAAAACAAAAACGTCAAACAAGTTGTTGTCACCGTCAAAACGGGTGTCAATTTTAACATAGTTGTAGAAACGTCTGGAGGTCCTTTACCATAGGGGGAACGCCTTTGGCGTAATTAAGCATTATTCATGGTTTGATGGAATTTTGACTTGCATCGAATGTTTATGATGATTGTATTTGTATTGATTTACATAAGTGCATGTAAGTTTATAGTTGAATTGCCTTTGAAATACACTCTATGATGACACTTTCCTTTAAGGTCCATTTATAATCAATGTATTGATCACAATATCGTTGTCATCTTCTTACTAATTTATATTTTCTTATTCTTCTCTATAGTATCTCCGTGGGTGGCATTTAATACTTATAGTGTGTAGTTTAAGCAAAGGATGGTTTTGTTATAATATTAATTCCTTTGAATACGATGGTTTCCCTTATCTCCATTTCCCTCATCTCCATTTATGAAATTGTAATATATTATTTGCCTCTCCTCCTTTGTGGGATTAATAATTTTGTATAGAGATGTTCGTTATCTAAAGTTTGGGAGTCTACGCTTTTATATATTTTGGGAAATTCTATTTGGATGGAATAGAAGTATGCTCATTCTTTATCCACTCGTATTTCTATATTTAAGAAAGTATGAATGAGTCTAATGAGATTATATGTTAGACTCTCGTCTAGATTTGTCGTAAATTTCAGTAATTTTGAAGAAATCTTAAATAGATAAAAAACCTTTTAACATATTTTTACGTCGAAGGCGTTATCCCTATGGGAAAAGGTTTTGCGGATATTTATGAGACTGTGTCAAATTTGATGGCCTAAATGATGGTTTTGCTATTTTTAACAATTTAATATTTTTACTTTTCTAACAATTTTGATTTTATTTCATAGCTTTTACATGCATTAACCTTTGCTTTTGCTATTTTTAACAATTTTTCCTTTTGCTTTTCTAACAATTTTGCTTTTCTGATTTTGCATGCTACTTTGACTTTACTTTTAATGTGAAGGTTTTGACATTTTTATTTTTTTAATTTTTTAAAATATATTTTTAGCTTTTCCATTTTTAACAATTGCATGGTGAATGTTGCGTGTATATATATATATATATATATAGTCCACGGAAAAAACTTGCTCTGTTATTTGAGGATAATAGTTCCATGGAAATAATAATTAGTGTTCAAAGGCTTCCAACTCCCAAACAGTTATGACACACAGGTAAAGCCCCCTGAATCAATAATTTTTTGGTTTTATCACAATATAATAGCTGAAAGTTATATCAATCAAGATGCAGGTAGGAAAATGCAGGATGCAATTGTCAGGAAGGCACAATCAGAAGATAGGCATATCAGGACCAATGCCAAAATAAATCCTTATATTCAAATATTAAATAACACCTTCATTGCTCTGGGTAGAGAACCAAAGAATATCACTGTAGATTCCCTCCATAAAGTATCCAGAGGATGCATGATCTGTTCAAGCATCATGGCTATTGATACCACATTGGGGTAAGTAGAGGAGATGATAAATGGAGAATGTGTGTTTTAAGTTTTTTAGTTAGCTGCATTTAATTTGAGATGTTTTTTCTATATATTTTCTTTTGTGTCTAACTAAAAGAGAGAGCAAAAGGTAGTGGATACAAATAGAGCTATTGTCAATCAAAGACAAAACACAAAATCCATGATGGATTTTCTAGCTTGATGTGTACTGTAATAGATATTCTATCTATTCATATTGCAATGTATTGTTTTCATCTCCCAATTCATTATTTTCCACCTGTATGTTTCTTCTATTAACTTGAATGCTTTGTCTTTTCCAGGGATAATTTTAGTGGCTAATATTGGTTCGTTGGCTATTATTTCCGTTTTCTCAAAAAGGTATTGACAATTTGAAAATGAAGTTTTGCCTCAATTTCTATAACATATATATTACTTATAGTAATCCTATATTAGGAATTCAATGTTGAAACACTAATACTAGAGATGATAAATTCGCATTTGAACGGAAGGAACCCTAATGCCTGTTGAGGTGTTTTGAGTTTTTTTATGTGGAAAGTAGTTCTTTTAATTGAATATCTTTTCCTAATTACTTTGAATCGTAATAGCCAAAAACCCCTAAAAAATGAAAAAAACACATTTATTGATTTTTCTGTTGTACAAGTAAAAATCTTAATTTTTTAAAGAGCTGGTCAAGTTTAATAAAATTTATCTAACCTAAATGAACTTCTTTTGAATTTAACTGCCCTAAATTGATATTTCTATATAAAGCAAGTTCTACATGCTTTGCAATGTTTGCTAGAAAAAATTATGTTGTCGTTTTTGCTTTATTTTTCTTTTTTCTTTTGCTAGAATGTACTTCACATGCTCTACATGGGCTAAGTGTTTTCACTAGTGAAGGGCAATCAGTTCGACTTAAATGTGTTTTTATTCCTCTTGACTGACACAAATATTTGCAAGTACATAGTTAGCAACAAACTTCTAATCAAACACTATTTGGGGTTGATATTCAAAAAAGACTAGGAGTGATTTTAGTGGCCAATATTAGCTAGTTGGCTATTTTTCTGTTTTTAACTCAAGTATTGGAAAATGGAATCTTAATTTTTTCTAAGGTATTTGAGCTTATGTATATGAGCTTTATTTGCACATTTTTACTCCACAATTTTTTTCAATTATATGTCTTCAAGCCTTGTAGTGAAATTATAAAAATCTCCAAATTGAAAGAAACCGCATTATTTTGTTTTCTAGAGCCATGTGAATAGAACCCTCTTATTCCTTGAGATTATTAATCCAAATTTATTTAAATCTAATTGAATTTGCTTTTTATTTGAAAGTTATGAAATTTAAAACTAGATTTCATCTTTACATTAAAAAAATGAAGTCAATTAAGGTTAAATAAATGTAGATTCACATTGACCCCTCTCTTAAAAAAGAGGTTTTTTTAAGCAACTGAAGAAAATGAAAAAAAAGGTGGTTATTGTTTAATATTGAGGGGTTTTACCACTAGGATTAGAACCTGATATCCTATTTAATTTGGAGGTTTTTCCCACTATGGTTGAAACCCGATATCCTATATATTAGACATACAAAATAAAAATTAAAACACATATTGCAAAAACTGTGCAATTTATATGTTGAAAGAACCCAAAAATTGTGTCTAATCCAAAAGCCAAACTATCCCCTCTATGTGATTTCTATGTCAGTAGATCTCGTGTTTGGGTAGCCTTGCAATATAAAATTTTCCATGACAACAAGGAAAAACGAATGCACAAGTTTCATTCCGGATTTTGTTGTTCCACATGCGAGATTCAACTCCTCTTATTGAGGACTGGGAACTCCTAATGTCTTGCACCAAATCATGCCTAACTCAGCAGGAGCTCAACATTTTAAAGGATACACTGCATTTCTTTACAAGATCTTGTGAAATCCCACAATCTTCTAGAACTAACATGCTTATTTTCCCTCTCCAGTTTAATATGATGTAGACTAGAAACACAATTCCCCTCCCTACAACGAGATTGGCATTAACTACGCCTCTCTTATAAAGGGAGGAAGAGTTTAAACGTCTTCAATGTGTTAATGTTTTGCATTGCAGGAAACTGAAACCACCTAAAACAGTGATAGCCAAAATGATCAGAGATCGACTCCACCTGATGGAAACGTCCCCAATTTTTCTCTCCAAAATCCGAACAATTGAAGATCATTCACGAGGCTTCTGCTTGATTTATGACTCTAGCGAAGATGCACTGAAATATGAACCAACCCACAAATTGAGTAGAATGGGAAATACCAATTGAGGCATCTACAAATGGACAAAAATACAAGAAATGTGCAAAGAAAATTACACAAGCAAAAAGTAAGAAATTTGATTTTAAAAAATAACGTGTAGTGGTTAGTTTATAAGTGTTTGTCTATAAGTGTTTTTGAAACAAATTGTAACTCGTTCCAAATAATTACATGTATGTATTGTGGTAGTATATATCCGACAGAGAATCAAACTTATTAAACACATGTCTAGTTTTTGTTATCCAACACCTATGCATTCCTAATTTCTTTATCATTGTATCTCCATACAAATACCTATAGTTTTCTCAGTTCAAGTGTACATATTGTTCTTATTGTTTTCCATTCTATTTGCTTAACATAAAAATCTATAATTCATTTCAAATAAATGCACACACACACACATTGCGATGGAACATATGGAACATATAATCTAACTTTTCAACAAACGTGTTCAATTTTTCCTTGATACACTTTCTCGCTACTTTATGTTAACCAACCACAATACATTTATAATGTGTTCTTCATTATATATTTTCTTTATACAATTGCTCGCTTCTTTATGTAAACCAACAACAACACATTTTAATGTGTTCCTCATTATATCTGAACAAAAATACATATAGTTTAAAAATGCCTAGTAAGAATCATGCAATTTTTAGTTATTTCATGCAAAACTTTGTACATTAAATCACTTTTTCACAAATTGAATTGTTAAAGGGTTAGAATTCTTGTTTGTGCTTTTTAGAAAATATAAATGAAAAAGGAAGAAAACTTTAAAGGTTCTCATTGATTACAAATGCATGCTTTCCAGAACACATCCTTCATTTCATCTTTTACTACAGTACAAGTTTACATTTTCCACCATACATTTGCAAGACTCCCACTATCTTGAGGATCTTTTATTTTCCATGGAAATAAATTTGACACACGAAGGAATTTCTCAATTGATTGAGGGTGGTTCCATTGTTGACCCCACATTTCAGATACTACCTCTATCACAGATTTTTCATTTGCCCTTAATTTAAAAATCCCTCTTTCAAATGGTAAATGAAAAATACCTTTCACTCAAATTGTGTTTATATGAATAATGTGGGCGAGATCAAGATGAAAAATTGGAACACATAACATATATTTGTTAGGTAAGATAACACTAAGTCGGGGATAGGTGTGGGACAAACAAGTTTTTAATTCTCACATTTTTTCTAATTCACTTGTCAAATGGGCATGGGACATGCAACTGTTTAATTTCCACATTTTACTTAGAAACCCCTCGTCTGAATAGAAGATAAAATCTACTTTTTGTACTTATGGCCATCCACTTGCATGGCTCAAATAACGATGGTTTTTCGTGTATCACCTATTTCCCTACAAATACTAATCTTGAAATTGAAAATGAACATTTATTGGGTTTTCCTCATTTTTAAATTTTGGTCCCATTATATGCAATTTGAACTCATGTACATGATGCACATGAGATTGAGACAAAAAAGTGGAGTATATGGTAGATATTATCTAGGTGGAAACAATCTAGCTCGTTTAATACGTGTGGGCCATGCATGTATTTAATTATCACATTTTCATTTCTATTCTTACATTCATGCCTTTGTCTTCTTTGAACATTCATTCATGCATAAATTCCTTAAGCATACGTTCTCATATTCACATTGAATCCCTCATTCCTATTTCCTTTACCATGCACTTCCTCACCTTCTTACGCCTTCATCTACACCCCTCTTCATCTCCCGTTGTTTATCTTCATCCATTTTTTACTTCTTCAGTATATCCTTTTCGGTGTTTCCATTCATGTCATCGTCTTCCTTGAACATTAATTCTAGCTTGCAGTAGACTGAAGAAAATCAGACTTCTTGTAGATAAATCCATGATTTATGATATTTAAATCCCACATTTTCTTTTCTGGTTGAACAACAATATGGATAAAGAAGATCGTTTGATTGAAACTATGATAAAGGCTTGCAATGACACTGAAATTTACCATTTTTCCGATGATTGCAGTTGTATTGCATAGCTGTAATAAGATGAAGTTTCTCAAGGTCAAAATAATGTAAAACAATGATTTCATTAGTTTGGATTTAAGTCATATTTCTATCACCTGGGCACAATCCCATGAAGGGGTTTCGATGTTATGTTTTTGTAGAAGATGGTCCCTTGAAAATATATGAAGCCGGCTACAGTAAAAACAGTTTTTCCCTAGAAGATAGGAGCTCCGATATTTTTTGCAATCGATCCTATTCCTCAAGAGCTTGGGCATTTTTTTTAATTATTGGAAAATAGTTTTTTGAAAGGGACTATACCCTTGTACAGAAAGGCTCAAAAGCCATATATTTCAATTAAAGCATAACAAAATGAACAAAATCAGGACAAAACATGAATTCCCAACAATAGAAAATAGTCTGCTAAGAAAAGTACCAACAACCAGCATCAAATCAGCAAAGAAACAGCTGATATACAACTACCAATCTGTAACAGCACCACAACACCATTGTAGAGTGACAAGCTGTTGCTCGGCAAAGACAAAGGAACAATATAGAACACTCGAACAACAGTAGAGAATCGATTCATTGAGGCGAAGAAGTGGCATTATTTGTAATATATTTTTTTTAATTTTTACGGACCATTACCCAATCTGATGAGGCCTCCACGATTGGAGGGTTAGATAAAGGAGGTTTATTTTCCTTAGTCGCATTAATTTTAGCTGAAACAACAACATTGTTAACTTGAAATAAAAAATTTCATTTTCCTTGCTGTCAACAACTGAATGAGATAGATTTGTTGCATTTTCCTTGCTGTCAACAATTAGAATTTAAGATAAAGGGATTTCTGGGACAAATTCAAATTCAAATTCTGTATTTGTATTTGACTTTAGGTCCTCTTTTGCACCAAAAAACAAGTGTTCTGGGAGGGAATCTTTCCACCAGTTTTGTTTCTAATGTTGGAGCTTTGACATCCCACAATCGGTAGAGGTGTGACCTAAACAAAAACACCTTCTACATCGAAATGGAAGGCCTTCGTAATCTAAAGGTTGTGACCAAGTTTTGTTTTGCACTCTAAGATCAATGGTTGCAGGAAGGTTTTTAGCCGTGTCAAGTTCCACCAAGATCCGCACATAGGTAGTATGGGTGTAATAAGAGGTTTGAGAATCTATATAAAGTGTAGTTCCCAAGGTGTTTCCAATAGATTTGAGATAGTCACAACTCAAGAATTGGAGGGGTAAATGGGGCAACCAGATCCAAACAGGTTTGCATGAAAAAGACTCAATGAGCAGGTTAAAAGAGAGGAACCAGAGTTTAATGACCAAGTACTTAGATTGACATACCCAAAGCTTGGATGCAATGGTGTTTTTATCAGCTATTGAAGAGTAAGTCACAATGAAGATACCTTTAGCACACAAGTATACATCTAACCTCCCAGTGAGCATTGGAGTCCAGTGCTTGGGGATCCACGCATGAAGGGAAGGAAGGCTAGGCCAAAGTCCTCCGAATCTGCAGATCAAAGCATGTTCCTTGTAGTGTTTCTCAGTTGAAATTACCTCTTCCCCAAATGTTATGCATGTGTTAATGTCTGCAGGATTCATAGGAGATTCCTTTCCCTTTAATGCATCTTTGAAGGAGGTTACGGTGGGGTCATTGATAAAGGCTCCTTGGCTAGTCCTGCCTAGAACAGGGTGATCCCCCAGTACATCTTGAGATGTTCCAGCGTCTGAGGTAGCCAAATAGACACCCCCAACTCCACTAGAAGGAGCCTAATTGGCATCATCACCATTTCCAGTAACACATCCCCCATCGTCGTTCATATTCTGAGTTCCACAACTCGGTTTTGTGTCGCCGCCCTTAGAAAAAGTTTGAGTAGTGATATTGGAGTTCCCTTTACAGGTATTGAAAGCGAGATTAATCCAGGATAAGGCCGAGTCCTCATAATCAGCCTCTAAAGCCTTTCCGCTTCCATCTATAGGTTGATGGGGTCTCGGTGAATCCTTACACACAAGAGATTTTGGTTTAGGAATCATAGATTTTGTAAAGTTTAGGGCTCACGAAGACATTGCCATAGGCGAGTTTCCAAGGTATGTAAGAGCTTGGGCAGTTACATTACTTAGTCTCAATGTATGTTCCTTTCAAATATACCTTAAATGTAAATTTTTGGTAGGTTTGTGTTGATGTTCAAAACATATTGGAAATGGAGCATATGCAAGATACTGAAAAATAACAAATTATCAGGGGAAGTGTCATTGCAGTTAGCCAACTGTTTCAGCCTTGCTACATTGTGAGGATTACCTTTTCCACCTGGTTCTTTGTGAAATTTTGAAAGATATGATTTGCAAATTTGATCTAAGATGATACTCGAAATGGATCTATTTTTTTTACAGAAACCTCTCCTACAAAAATTTGTCTGGGGACATTCCTGTCATTAATTTTTTTTTCAAGGTTTCCTCTAGAGACAGGTGTAGATATAACCAAAACTTTTCTGTTTAGACCAATTCACTTTTTTTGGCATGTCACCTGAATGTTGCATGTAATGCAAATTTTATTTGAGAGTCTCTGTAAGACCTTATGAATGTATTTCAAGTATGGATATAAAATATACTAAGGAAACTTGTAAGTTGAATTTCTATTGCAGCTAAGTTTTTTGGCCATCTTAGGAACATTTTGGAGTTTAGTTTGCACATATTTAGAATTATTATAATGCCGTGTTTAGAATAGTTGGTGCTGACATTAGGTGTGTTGTGTTGCAGTATGCTTGAACTATACAAAAGCTAGGGTTACCTATTCATTACAAGGTAATAGCCCCGTGAAGGATTTGATCTGCTTCCATCAACAACATAATCATTTGAAGCGTGCATTTTATTTGACATATGTTACAGTGCTAGAATCTAAATGGTGCTGATATGCATGACTTGAAGATCCACAAAAATTGTGGGATCATGTGATGTGAAATTTCCTATAAGATTGGAATGGCTTGCATATTCACATGGTGCTTTTTCATGTGTAAGTTGTGTGGGCATTTGTTAGTAAATTTGTCTCTATCTTGATGCTACACAATTGTATTGATATTTTGTGTTTCCTTCTAATGCATTCATGTTTAGTTCAAATAAAATAGTCCACAAATCACTACCACTCATGATATAATATTTGCAAATGTATATTTACGATTTTGTAACAAATTTGAAATGTAAAGATAGAACCTTTAAATGTAATGCTTCATCCATATTCCTACACTTACAAAATCAATTACACCTTTTATCAACATCAACTACAAAAGTAATAACTATCCCTCTAAATCAAATAACATATACCGTTTGGCGTTCACATTGCATTGTACACATGCGATTGCTAGTTATTTAGGACAATAAGAAATGCTAATTACTATTAACAAATATTAACACATAATACATTATTATAAGATAGATGTGTTTATTATAATTAATATATTATTACATTTGATATTATTTGATAATAAAATATATTTTTTAGTGGGAAAAAAGATAGACTTTTTAAAGGCTCCTAACCTTTATACATCACACCCAAACAATTAAACACAAAGATAGACTTTTTAAAGGCTCCTAACCTTAACAATTAAACACAAACAAGAAACCAAGAAACATACAAAACAAACCACATTGAAATAAGATGAAAGTTTAGAAATAGCAATCGTCAATAAGACTGCAAAAACACATAATACGCATCACCATCCCAATCAAACAACCATAGAAATCCAGCTAGTAAAGCTTATCCATAATACGCATAACACGAGAGAGTCGCATGGACTACGAAAAATGTTATCTGCACACACGGGTGAGGACACGCGACTACGAAAAAATTGTGAGGACTATGGCACTGATGAAACAGAAATAGATAAGAGATCCATTACATTTAGAATGCTTTGATCATTATTAGAATGTTCTATTTAAGGGGAGTTATAAAAGAAATTTATTGTTTCTTTGAATGCAATGCTTGCCTAAATATTATATATCTAGGACGAGGAATAAATAAATGTTTAGTGTTTCTTGCTTTTATTATAAATCGACTTAAACATGGAAACTTTCTATTTTTTGTTATTGGTACAACTTAACTAATTTATAGAGATATTGATAAATGTTTTACTGCATTAAAATTTTGATAAATATTTTTAAGGCTGGTTTAAAAGTTCTAAGATCCCTAAGCAATGTTTGGAATTAATTTCTGCTTGATTTTTAAAAATATTATTGTACCAATTTTTATTCGTATTTTATTTATTTTTATGTTTTATCTTGTATCTCCATTCTTTCATGAGAATAAATGTCAAATAGAAACATATTTCGTTGGCTTTAACATATTGATTGAATGCCAAATAGAAATTCGTTTTGCTAGCTTCAACTCACAGTATAAATCCAGTGTGGTAGACATCTAAGAAGAGACATCCTAGAGACTAGGTGTTTTCTTGGAGATTTAGATTTATGAAAAGAAATTGATGGTAAAGTGGACTGCATACCTATATGGGCCAATATGGCCGAAAATAAATTTGCAATGACATTGCATGTTGACTGTAGTGGCCTCAAAAAAATTATCTCCTCTATTAGAGTCTCCATAATAGGGAAGAAGAATGCAATTTATTTGACTGTACAATTTATGTAAAATGATTGAATAATAACACAAACAACTTACTTCAAGAAATTAGATTTAATGCCTTCTTCTATAAAATAGATTTTTAACCAGAACAAGAATTACTTCATACAATAACACAAATAATTCCCATTTCTCCAGTTTACATTGACATTCTCTAACCTAAATATGCCAAATTGCCTTGGATTTTCTATTTAGATGAATTGTCTTTAATATTAACAAGTGATAGAATCATTATACCTATATTTTGCCACAGATAGTCTGGAAAGGAAAATATGAAAAAGCATTTTCTTCAAAATTCTTCAACAATGCAATACAAATAGGCTTTAATAGTTAGAAAAACCTAAAACATTACGGATCGTGAATGTCGGTGCTATACGAAATTACCTATTGTTCTTACGGATTAATCCAACATTGCCTACTTTGGTATCACCCTTGAGAGATTGAATCCGTACAGAATTAATATTTTGACTATTCTCTCTTCCTTGATTTAAAATACCTCTTAACATATGGTATATTTTCCCCAATGTGGTTATGCCCTATTGGGCATCTTGGAGCTACTATCTTGGAGTTGCTTTTAGAATGTTGGGATCGCCTTTTATGTTATACTTAATTATTATTGTTTTTGTAACACACACACACACACACAAAAAGGCATATCTAAGTTGTTTCTCTCTAGCCTACAGAGAAATTTAAGGGTAAATACACATCTAAGTCAAAAAGCAAGGTTGTATAGAATTATGTTATATTAATATGGAAATGGTGCATGTAGTGGTTGGCCCTTCCTCAACTTAATGATCTAGAAGGTTATGTGATAAGATACCTATTACTTTCCAAGGTATGTACTCATGGTGAATAAATTTTATACAACTAATAGTGCTTAGAAAAGCTAGAAGAATGCATAACCATTAAACCCTATTTTTAAAAACTGTGGATGTTTAATTTTTATAATTTTTGAATAGCTTAGACATACTTAGAAGCAATATTTTATTTCTAATTCATTGTATTATGTAGGTTTCAGTTAATGCTATCAAATGATGAAAGTACGTAAAACTAAAAAATAACAGTGTAGTGCCCACTCCTCTTCGACAATGTTTCATCTTGATATTGATTATGTTGGACTGATATTCAGACATTTTGATTATGATACATTGAGTAGTAGATGATAGATTTCACTGATATTTGGACTATTGACATTATGATGCTTACGTTTTATTATGATGCACTAGATACTGATGTTAAACAGTTTGATATATGTTGATTTTTATGATGTGGATTTTATACTAACATGTTATGTTTTGGGATGTTGGAGTATAATTGTAATCTCACGGATGTTAGGTTTAGATTTTGACATATTGATGGATAATATAATTGCTAATGTTGAATGATGAATATTGAGTTCATATATATATATATTCTCGATGTTGTTAATAAGGTCGAAAGGCCAGAGAGGTATTTTGTTGTGTGGAGGACTTCTATCACATACATCAAAGGGGATAGGAAACAACCCACCGAAGGATGTTGAGTGTTGAACAACGAAGCTAAATTTGACAACTTGTGTAATGTTGTTACTGCATGTTTTCATGTCTAGTTTGGAAGTAACCATGGGGGGTGACTTCACATATGTGGCCATGGGGTCAATTGTGTTCCCTTTCTTTAATTTTTGTATGTTCTTTATTTATATTTTTTGTATTTAAAATTTGGAAATTTTGTCACTTTATTAGCATGTGTAAATGTGTGTTAATTAAGCTTAACCCTTCTTGTTGTAGTTAACCAAATTAGATATGTGATAAATAGCTATGATGAGATTTGATAGGCCTTGTGTAAGTAAAATTTATGTTGATTTGGGAGTGTTTTACTCCACCCCAAGTTCAAAATTCGGATTTTGATTTCAGGGGCATTTTTGGAGGCTTGTGGGACAAGTAAGGCTTGTCCCATGCCTCTTAAATTGACTCAACAACCCTACCTATTGGTTGGAAAGATTATTTTTGACTTATTTGTCCATTTTTTAGTGTAAAAGAAGGAAAATTATTGCACTTTCTTTCTACCCCAAATTATTATGTCCTTTGAAAGCATGGTGTGCAAGTTTTGAGCCATGTGGGTTGTCATAGTCGTTGTATGTGCATTGATTTTTCTTAGTCTTGGTGTGTTGACTTGAGTGTGGGGATGGAGGAATGATGAAGCGGAATCCTACATGGAGCCACCTCATCATCCTTACATTTCCCTTTTATTTATTGGTGATTTTTGGTTGGAATGGGGGGTTACTTGTTCTTTTCTCTACTTGTGCGCTTTTGGAATTGAAGCTTTTTGGAGTGCTTGGAAATTGCTTGGCTTGGACTTAAAGAGGATTATGGAATTTTATTGGAACTTGATGGAGAGGTAGGATCCTCACATTTGTCATTACGTTATTTTGCTTATTTGTATGTAATGTTGTGTTTGTAAAATTAGGTGTGTTGTCTTGTGAAGATGTTTGTGTGTAGGTTGGGTAGTAGGCCTTAGTTGGGTGTGGGAGAAGGGTTTATGGGACCATTGGGAAGGGAAAAGGGAGTTTTAGTGAAGCATGCAATTAGTGGGAGTGTGAATGGGAGTATTACCTATGGGGAGTCAAAAGGAAATCATGGTTTTATTGCATGCTTGTAAGGGAGAAATAAGGATTTTATGTGATTATTTTGTGCACTTGGAGGCTTAGGGTAAGACTCCCACTTCACTTGGGAGGCATAAGGAGGTGGTATCCCATAACCCTTTCTCTATTTGGTTTGATCTTCAAACCTTTGTATTGTTGTGATTGTGCAAACTTGTTGATTATGTTGTCTTGGTTGAGTTGAATGTCTTGTATGTTTGTTTGTTATGAAGCAACTTTGTTGCAAGTTGTCATTGTTACTCAATGTTCCTCACGGTTCTTTGGTTGGGGATCAGCCTGGGCCATTAAGGGGATGGATTATTCCCTTAATGGATTTAAGGTTGGGTAGAGAGTGTTCCCTACTCCCCCTTCCTTGTTTGTGATCTCATTGTGAAGTTGAAGAAAGCCAAAGTTGGAGCTACCATTGTGGAGAGGGCATACATATTGGAGACTTACAAAATTGGACTTATTGATAGCCCTTGTTGTATATTACTCAATTTTTTATTCCAACTTTGTGTGGATGATTGTACAATTGTAAGCTTGAAGGAAATCCATTTTAATCCTTGGAAATCCCTTTTATGTAGACTATTTTAAGAATGTTTGTTTGAGAATATGCATCGTAAAATATATTAGTATGGTGAAAGGAAACTACCACTTGATCTCCTTATTTTTAAGAAAGTAAAGAGTTGAAATGAGATTAAATGAAAATAATCTTGGCTTCAATTGGAGTGTCTTCCTTGCTTGCAAAATGTGTCATGTTCATCTTTTAGATTATATTGGAAAACATATGGTTGTTGGAAATGGCTACTACTTACATCTTGATAGGAATGAAATGATTATCCTTGTTTTCATTAAATGAAAATAAATTGAAATATCCTTACTAGAGATGTTTAATACTAAACTAGTTAAAGGAAATAATTGTTAAAATCAAAAGAGTAAATGAAAGCATCCCTTTTGCCTTCTATTAACATTTGGTAGATTGAATTGTATAATAATTCATTTTATTATTCCAAGCATATCCTTAGATGAAATAAACAAAATAAAAAAAGATCTATATAATTTTATAAGAGAATGAGATCATGTATATCTTCCTACTTCAAGTTATAACTATGGTTGGGCTATTCATATAATAACATTTTTACAAATTTCCTCTTATAAATATTCAAATAAATGTTGTTCTTCTTTAAAAAAGGGGCGGTGGAGAAGAATTTAAAACAAATTTGGTATTCAAACCCTATCGTTATATTAATATTATTTTCCATTTTCTAATATTAATGAAGTTAAACTATTAATATTAGTGTGTGTGTGCATGTGTGTGTGTGTGTGTGTGTGTATATATATACATGTGTGTGTTATATGCATATATATTAATAAACATTAGTATTATTAATACTAAGCCTTAAAATGTAATTATAGGTTAATAAAGTTTTAAATGAATTTTTTTTATAAAAAAAACATCAAACAAAATTATTGTGAGCGGCTTAGCAACGGGTATATGGGATATTCAATAGGGAATGGGGTGGGACGGTGGGGGGTCGCCGACCCCACCGCTGACCCCACACCCCATGCAACCCCTCCCCACAAAATAAAAAAATACCCAAATGGGTATTCTATATAATCCCTTAAATGTTTTTAATATAATTAGTGGGGGCTGAGCCCCCCACCACTAAATTTTCAAACACAACCCCTATGTGGAAGTTTTAGTGTGGCCGAGGTTTGTTTTATTTTGGTTTGTGTATTTTTTTAGGCCACGGCCTCTATAAAATAAGTTATATATATATGATTCAATTTAAATAAACTCTTCCTTTTTGGTTTATACTAATTTTATATTAGAGAATTAAATAATATATCTTGTTGGCTAATATTTCAATACTGTGATTTGTATATGTATTATATATACATACACTCTAATGTGTATATATATACATATATGTTCACATTTTTTTGTGAGATATATATATATATAGGTGTGTGTGTGTATGTGTGAATATATACTCAAATGAAAAAAAAAGTATTCTTTGTAAAGGAAAAATTTAGAACTATTTGTGGGCATTAAATTTGGTATCAGAGCCATGGGTTCAATGCTTGGACCCTGGGAACACTAGAAAAACATGAAAAAAAAACCTAGTGTAAATTTAAACCTAGTACACACAATTATGCATGATTGTTTTGAAACATAGAAAATTTAGAAAACTAAAAACAAAAGCTTAGATGATTATAAAGTAACTCTCGCTTTAGTCTGTGTATGAGGCGTGGACCAGACGAGGGGTTCTTACACGTGGATCTAGACCTACCACCCCTAGATCAGGCAGTAGGAACTATTTTCCCTTAGATATTCAAGACGCTATAGGAGGTTAATACCGCTATACACGAAGGATCATTAGGAGGGTTACCTAGTAGACAGGAAAGAGAGTTGTTAGTGGAGGCTCGTGTGCCTTCACATCACAATGCAGAGGAGAGGGTAGAAAAATCCCATGTGGAGTCAGTTAGAAATGAACTACCTCCTAGGGAGCTTAGAGATCGAGATGTGATGCACTGAGATAGGTCTAAGAGCTGAGAGATGAGCAGGTTGAGAGGCCTAGAGGGAGACAATCATCTATAGTGGAGAACATTAGAGAGATATAAAATTTGCATCCACCTCATTTTTCTGGAGACATAGGAAAATTTCAGGCCAAGGGGTGGTTGGCTAGCTTGAGTGGATGCTTCAAGCTATGCCTTTGTTTGAGTAACATAAAAGCTCGTGTTTCCATCCAACTTCTGAGAGATGGAGAAGGATTATGGTGGAGGACCAAGGAGTAGAAGCTCCATGTAGATTCTAAGACAGTCACTTGGGAGATATTTGAGGAGCGTTTTAGGAGCAGATATATTTCTAGGAGGTTCATTCAGCAGCAGATCGACGAGTTCCATGATCTGCAATAGGCCTCCATGACATTAGTGGGAGTATGAGGGATGGTTTCTGGATCTACTTCAGTATGTAGACTACATGCAGGATGAGTAGGTTTGAGTGAATAGGTTCATCAGGGGCCTGAACTTGGACTTGGGTGGGGTAGTGCATATTCATTTCCCACAGACATTATTAGAGGGCCGCGGAGAAGGCCTATATTACAGAGGAAACCTAGGGGAAGACTCAGCAGGCATGTGATAGAGTGAGGAGTCACATACAACAGTTTCAAGACATTAGATCGAGGGGATCATCTCCTCCTCCTCATGGTGGACACACTTCAGCACAATCTTCTTTCCGACCTCCTCCATCTCCTTAACAACAATAGCAGCAGTAGTATCGACCGCCCTTTTGACCTCTGCAATGCCATAATGCACATAAAGGGCATAGTATGGGACTTCTTGCTAGGGGGACCAATAGAACACAGGCTCCACCTCGAGCACAGTCGCCAGGAACACATCCACCGTAACACTCACAAATATCTATGACAGGGTCATCAAGTCCTTCAACATGTACTATTGGGCCACCTGGAGGACTATCTGCACAATGGAGAGGGCCCAGTACCTTTTATGGATACAACATACACGAACATCATTGGAGAGAGTGTCCTCAGAACCCTGTTAATTAGGGTAAGGCATATGTTTCTGAGCTTACTATTGGTGACATGGATAAGAGCCATATGATATATGTAGCTACCGAGAACCTCCAAGAGGAGCACTAGGGCATAGTGATAGAGACCATAAGTAACATTGATGGTATTTATATCCCTATTTTATTTGATTCAAGCTCATCAGATTCTTTCATTTCGCTATCTTTAATAAAGCGTTGCAAGTTGGTGGAAGTTAGGAAGGGCTTTAGTTAGGACATTGAGATGGCTTCTGGAGCAAAAATCTTAGTAGACTCCTTAGTCTAGGAGTGCGTAGTGGACCTAGGACCCTTTACCACTAATTTGGATCTACGTATCCTTCCCTTGGGTTCGTATGTAGTTATCTTGGGCATGGATTGGTTGTCTACACATAGAGCTAGAGTTGATTGCTATGATAAGATTATATCTTGTGTAGATGATTTGTGAGTGGAGTCAGTGATTGTTAGAGTTAGGAGATCCATCTCTATTCGCACTATTTATGCTATGCAGCTGAAATGGTGTACACGGCGGGGTTGTCGGTTGTATGCTATTACAGTTAGTGAGAGGTCAGAGGATGGGTTTAATGGACGTTATCTCGATGATCACCCCATTTTTTATGAGTTTTCAGATGTGTTTCCTAGTGAGCTTCCTGGGATGCATCTGCCACGTGAGATAGATTTTCACATTGATTTGGTTCCAGGAGCGGAACCTATCTCGTGCACTCCTTATAGGATGACCACACCTAAGATATGTGAGCTCAAATTGTAGCTTGAGGGCCTTCTCGAGAAAATACTCATCCATCCTAGTGTATCACCTTGGGGTGCACCAGTGATTTTTGTGAAAAAGAATGATGGATCCTTGCAGTTATGTGTGGACTATCATCAACTGAATAAGAGTAATGATCAAGAATCATTACCCCCTTCCTCGCATCGATGATTTGTTTGATCAAATGAAGGGGGCCACAATGTTTTCTAAAATATATCTTAAGTCGGGATACCATTAGCTAATGATTTCAGAGGCAGACATCCACAAGTCTACTTTCTGTATGAGATATGGCCACTATGAGTTCACATTTTTTCCATTTACGAATGCCCCTGCAGTTTTCATGAGTTTGATGAATGGGTGTTTTCACGATTTTTTAGAACATTTTGTACTCGTGTTCCTTGATAACATCTTGATCTTCTCACATACGCATGAGGATCATGAGGAACACCTTCGTCAGGTTCTACAGTGTCTTCGTGAGTAGTAACTTTATGGGAACCTGGAGAAGTGTACGTTATTTCAGTCAAAGGTGTAGTATTTGGGTCACATCATTTCTGGGGAAGGTATTGCATTCAATCCTTCTAAGATTGGAGCCATTATGGATTGGCCAACACCTATTAGTGTGACCGAGGTGTGCAGTTTCATGGGGTTGGTAGGATACTACATGATATTTGTTCAGGACTTCTCTCAGGTTGCACACCCCATCACTTCCCTTTAGCGGAAGGGGAATAAGTTTTTCTGGTCAGATAAATGTGAGCAGGCCTTCAAGACACTGATGGAATGCCTTATGATAAAACATATTCTTATAGTGCCAGACCCCCAGGGTGAGTTATTCATTTACACAGATGCTTCTTTGGCAAGGTTAGGAGGTAAGTTGATGCAGGAGAGTTGTGTAGTAGCATTTGAGTCTTGCAACCTCAAGGATTATGAGCTCAATTATCTGAATCATGACTTTGAGATTGCAACAATTATGCATGATTTGGTTTGATGGAGACAATTCCTCCTTGGCCAAATATTTATACTCAGGACTGATCACTTGAGTCTTCGCCACCTCTTCACGTAACCCAATCTCAACGCTCATCAGTTGCGTTGGATGTAGTTTCTTTGTGAGCATGAAATGGAGATAGAGCATGTGAAGGGGAAGGGATAATGTGGTTGTAGATGCCCTAAGTAGGTGGAGACATGTGGCTATGGATACCTTAGTGAGCATAGATTTACGGAGTAGGATTTTATAATAGATTCTTCATGATAGCTTCTACCTTGCAGCCAAATCAAAGATTGAGTCTCAGAGACCCCTTGAGGGGAAGTTTGATTTATTTTCATTAGATAAATATGGTCTTATTAGACACATAGGTCAGATATATGTTCCCAAAGATGGAGGCTTGAGGCAGGATATATTAGCAATGGCTCATCAGTGCACCTTATTCAGCTCATCTAGGGGTGAAGAAGATGCACTGCCACGTTGAGACAAATTTATCATTGGAGAGGTCTTCAACAAGATGTGGCTTAGTTTGTGTCATTATGTTTAGAGTGTCAAAGGGTGAAGGATGAGCATCAACATCCAACTAGCTTTCTCTACTCGCATGCCATACTGGAGTGGAAATGGTATACCATTTCCATGGATTTCATTGTAGGGCTACCGAATTCGAGATACCACTATGGTGCCATCATGTTCACTGGTGGATAAATTGATGAAAGTGGCTCATTTTTCTCCAGTGAAGACCACTGTACAGCTACTGCAGTAGTGTGGGTATACCTTGATGAGATTTTCAGACTGCATAGGATTCCACGGAGGATCATTTGTGACCAATATCCCTTATACACTTCACACTTATAGACTAGCATGCAGTTGGTTCTTGGGACGAGTATCAAATTTATTACAACTTATCATCCAAAGAAAGATGGACAAATATAGAAAGTGAATCAGATATTAGTGGATATGTTGTAGATGTATGTCATGGACCATCAATCTAGGTGGGTGGAGTACCTATATTTGGTGGAGTTTGCCTACAACAACAGTTTTCAAATTTCGATTGAAATGGCTCATTTTCAGGTGTTGTATGGTAGAGAGTGCATGTCACCTTTGAGTTGGGATAGATTGGAAGACATGATTTCTCTTGGGCTGAATTTGGTACAGGATATGGAGCAATAGGTTGTCTTGATTCATTAGAGGCTTCAAGAGGCTAGGGATAGGTAGAAGAAGCATGCAGATCTAAGGAGGAAAGATTGTAGTTTTGAGGTGGGCACGAAGGTGATTCTTTGTGTCAGGCCTCATAAGAGTCCTATCCATTATGAGAAAGGATCTAAGTTAGCTCCTAGATTTGTGGGTCCTATCGAGATCTTAGAGCGTATCGGTCCCTTGGCCTATCGTCTAACATTGCCACCGAACTTGTATTGCGTGCACGATGTCTTTCATATATTTGTACTTAGGAGATATATCCCATACTATTCTCATGTTTTGTATTGGTCCGTGTTGTAGGTGCAGAATTAGGGACAGATATCAGTGGATCCCATGCACAACATAGAGTGCAAGACCCTGGGCCTTTGAGGCTGTGATATTGACTAGGTGCGGGTCCAGTGGGATAGGTATGACAAGACTACAACCACTTGGGAGGATGTCACTATTTTGTGAGCTCAGTTTCCTTATTTATTCCAGTGACTTCTAGGAGGAAGTCGAGTCTAAGGGGAGGGGGATGTAGTGCCCAAATTTATTCGACAGTGTTTCATCTTGATATTGATACTATTGGATTAATATTCAAACATTTTGATTATGAGACATTGATCAATAGATGATAGATTTCACTGATAATTAGACTATTGACATTATGATGCTTACATTTTATTATGATGCACTAGATAGTGATCTTAAAATTTTGATATATGTTGAATTTCATGATGTGGATTTTATACTAACATGTTATGTTTTGGGATGTTGGAGTATAATTGCAATCTCATGGATGTTAGGTTTAGATTTTGACATATTGATGGATAATATAATTTCTAATGTCGAATGATTAACATTGATTTTATGGATATATGTATACATATACATATACGTATAAATATACACATACATATATATGCATACATATATATACATACATACATACATATATATATATATATATATATATATATATATGTATGTATGTATGTATGTATGTATGTATATATATGTATACACACACACACACACACACACACACACACACACACATATATGTGTGTGTGTGTGTGTGTGTGTGTGTGTGTGTGTGTGTATCTGTGTGTAGACACACACACACACACACATTCTCAATGTTGTTAATACGGCCAAAAGGCTAGAGAGGTATTTTGTTGTGTGCATGATTTCTATCACATACATCGAAGGGGATAGAGGACCAACCATGGAAGGATGTTGAGCATTGAGCAACGAGGCAAAATTTGACAAGTTGTGTAATGTTGTTAGTGTGTGTTTTCATGTCTAGTTTGGAGGTATCCATGGGGGGGTGACTTCACATATGTGGCCATGGGGTGAATTATGTTCCCTTTCTTTAATTTTTGTATGTGCTTTATTTATATTTTGTGTATTTAAAATTTGGAAATTTTGTCACTTTATTAGCATGTGTAAACTTGTGTTAATTAAGCTTAACCCTTCTTGTTGTAATTAACCAAATTAGAGATGTGACAAATAGCTATGATGAGATATGGTAGTCCTTGTGTAAGTAAAATTTATGTTGATTTGGGAGTGTTTTACTCCACCCCAAGTTCAAAATTCAAATTTTGACTTGGGAGAATTTTTGGAGGCTCTTCCCATGCCTCTTAAATTGACCCAACAACCCTACCAATGGGTTGGGAAGATTATTTTTTACTTCTTTGTCCATTTTTTAGTGTAAAAGAAGTAAAATTATTGCACTTTCTTTTTACCCTAATTTATTATGTCCCTTGAAAGTATGGTGTGCAAGTTTTGAGCCATGTGGGTTGTCATAGTGCTTGTATGTGCATCAATTTTTCTTGGTCTTGGTGTGTTGAATTGAGTGTGGGGATGGAGGAATGATGAAGTGGCATCCTATATGGATCCGCTTCATCATCCTCACATTCGATTTCTATTTATTGGTGATTTTTGGTTAGAATGGGGGTTGATTGTTCTTTTCTCTTCTTGTGCACTTTTGGAATTGGATATTTTTGGAGTGCTTGGAAATTACTTGGCTTGGATTTGAAGATGCTTGTGGAATTTTCTTGGAACTTTATTGAGAGGTAGGCTCCTCACTTTTTTCATTATGTTATTTTGCTTATTTGTATGTAATGTTGTGTTTGTAAAATTATGTGTGTTGTCTTGTGATGATGTTCGTGTTTTGGTTGGGTAGTAGGCCTTAGTTTGGTATGGGAGAAGGGTTTATGGGAAAATTGGTGAGGGAAAAGGGATTTTTAGTGAGGCATGCAATTAGTGGGAGTGTGGATGGGAGTCTTACCTTTGGGAGTGAAAATGAAATCATGGTTTTGTTACATTCTTTCAAGCGAGAAATAAGGATTTTTTGTGATTATTTTGTGTACTTGGAGGCTTAAGGTAAGACTCCCACTTCACTTGGGAGGAATAAGGAGGTGGTATGCCATAAACATTGAGCACCCAACCACTCTATCTCCCCTATCCATGTGATATCGTAATCAACACCATATTTTTTATTGTGTATACGTCCTCTCGTGCTTGGTGGTACCCGGCCTTGCTATCTTTATGCCAATTTTTTTTTCCACCCAGCACTAGCGCCCTCTTCATCATATACCTTTTTTCAAAATGGCATCAATTCCCATTTGCATTATTGATCCCCTCCTTCAAATGGAGAGATTACTTCAATTCCTTTGTCAATTCTCATCATACTCTTTGTCTCTTATCATTGTTATCTCATGGCTTTGTTAGCAACAACTACTCAACAAAAAGGCAAATGTAGACATCTAAATTTTAATCTTTTACCCTTGTTACCCGCGTGCAATATTTCCCATGGTCCCCAGCTAGACACCTATTTACTTAATTAATCTCTCTTCAATTTTATTAAATGTCCACCTATTATCCCTAACCTTTAATATTATAATAAAATTAATTTAATTCATATTAATTTATTTATTAATTAATTAATCAATTCCATTATCCCTTATGGCCCTATTGCCTTTCCTTTATTAATCTTTTATCCTAAATCGACATCCCTCATTCTTTTCTAGCTTTTATGATCCTACCTAGTCCTTATCCCCCTAACTACCATGACACAATGCCTAAGGAGACCACCTCCCACCTACAAGCTTTAAAGCACTTTTCTCATGCTTCCAAACCTAAATGCGACTAAATCAAAAAATCACCCACACTTGGGAAAGTTTCCTTGTATTGCGGTAAGCTACCCAACCGTCAATGTCCACCCTACATGTTTGATTTCCTTCCTTTCCCTAAACAAAACAACAAATGTAACAAATGAAACATACACTAATTTTTCATTCTACTGAATCTAACTTTGAACCAGAGCATCTCAGTAATCTGTGTAAACTTTCTCATAGTCCCTTGAAGCTCGTTTTAACCTTGCATGATGTTGGGAGGTTTATATTGATTTTGTGCTATTTTTATTTCCATTCTATTTTTATCTAATTAAGGCTAACATTTATAGCCTCAGTTAGTTTCTTAGAGTCTATTCCCAACCAGTTTCCTTACTTTTGTAGATTATCTTTTCCCCCACTACTCTCTACAGCCTTGTTCTATTTTGTTACAGTGCCTTCGCAAGCCTAGCCATGGTCACTGTCAACCTGCTTTGTGATCTCATTCATCTTGTTCCTGTTCATATTTTGTCTATATTTAGATTTTCTATCCTCCCTAGAGTCGTATCAACCCCCCATCCTTCATTTTCTCTGTTTGCAATGAAATTGATCCTATTTACTTCTGGTTGCATCGACCTAAGAACCTTTTTGTAAACTAGCCCATCCAAATCTCTCTTTCCTAACATTTTTTGGTGTTTTATGCCTCATATTCCCTTCTGCCATGTCACCCTCCAACATCTATATCCTTCTGCTACATCTAGTTTACATCCAGATCCTTACAGATCCACATATTACATTGCCATCCAGCCTCATCAACTCAGGTCGTTGTTGACCTACCCTCTTACGTAGTTTGGGTTGTCATCGAACCCAACCAGTTAAACTTGTTTCAAGTTAATTTAGATCAGATTTGTATTTTCCTTGCCACTTTTAAATTTTTCATTTTCTGTGTGCCTCAGCTTTCTTCATGTTATCTTGTTTTTATTATTACTTTTATCATCCTTTTATCAAACATGGGGGGCTGACATTCACCAAGGAAGTTCACTCTTATTGTTGACGGTTTTTTCAGGAAAACCCCTATCTATCATCTAATCCATTTCTAATTGTGCTTTGAGGTGCAGGTTACATACTTGTAGCAGTGATAATCCATAAATCAATTTTTTCACCTGTTCATCCATATCACATATTCAAGGTACCTTAAACCATCCATTTTTTTGAGATTGTTTAGATTTCTTTAGTTGCTAACATCATTAATTTTAAACGAATGAGAACAACTATAGCAACAAGGAGGTTATGATAAGTAAATAAGATTTACAGGTGTAAAAGATGAATTTATGGGGTGAGAGTAATAACTTAGATTATGTTAGAATGATAGATTTAATGTGTCAATACGGTGTGTAGGTGGGTGAAGAAAACTTGGTGTCTACATTTTCCCCCTTTTGTCAAGTGGTTTGTAAAGTTCAAAATGCTGGAAAAAAACAATTTTTATGGTTGGAATTGCTTATTTGGATGGGGGATTCCCTCTCAAACTAGTGGTGATTATTATAGAGTGCAATAATCACCAGTTTGAAAGAGTTCAGTAAATGAGATAGGTTTTTTTTTGACATTTATGTTTTTCCTTAAGCTTCCCCAAGATGAGGCATGGAAACAAGACTACCCCAAGGGTGTTATTTATGCTACCATGGAGTCAAATGATGGTGAAACCAAGGGTTTGTAACCCATGGATGTATGACTTAGAGGAAGAAAAGGTAAGAGAGATGATCTTATTTGGGTATACTATCCATGATTATGTTGCCCCAAAGGTGGGATTATAAAGCCAGGAATTCAATTGATAGGGGAACTAAAGGGTTTGTGTCCTATAGACGTATGAATTATTGGTACTAAGGCTATAAAAATTTGAGGTCGATGTTAGTAAGAAAAGCTTTGACTAATTGGAATGATAGATCGAGGAAGACTTTTATTGATTGATGTTGATGTTGATTTTGGCAAGGAGTGATGGAAATGATGCTAAAAAGTGACTTGGATGTTTAAGTAGTGTGTTAAGGTACTTTGATTATGAATCACTAACGATTTAAGGAAATCAATGATGAATATAGGAATCATCAGTGATTCCTAGATGGGAAAAATTTGTGCCCTATAAAGAGGTGAAATTACCATGGAAAGTTTAATATTACCACGCACTTTGAGAGATAAGAGCTATGAATTGAGAGATTTATAATGAAAAAATGAGAATGGAGGTTGTCGAAGGATTCAGGAGATAGAGGAGGCCCACACTATGTGAGGTAGGTCCTTTTTGGCATAATTTATATGTTTTAGTTAATTTTTAATTATTGGAATTTGGGCCCACATTAGGGCACATTTGTTAAGTCACAGGATTTGTCGATGATTTGGTAAAATCACTTGAGATTATAATGAAACAAAAATGATTATCATGAATCACTGTGAATGATTATATGAATATGTAATTTGATTTTTTTTATGTTCTAATTTGATAGAATTTTAACTAAGTGATATTCTCATGGATTTTTTGTTCTTATAGATGCATGTGTGAGACAAATTGACTATACGTGACATGATTCCAGTTATCCTAGATGATGTGCATGTATCTCTTTCAGGTGATGATTGGTATCACTTAGAGGATGTGGGCCTAGAAGCAATGCGTCATTATAGATGTATCCATAGAAAATGTGATTTATTATTTTCTTTTTTGTAGAGACAAGACCTTATGACAGGGACATTTTGATTTTCAACAAGGAAGATGACTGTCACTCTCGAGGATGTACAAAATATTTTGATATTTCATGTTCAAGGGGACTAGGTATATTCGATTGATGAGACACATAGACTGAGGTGATGAGGAGGTTTATGCGATGAGGTAGATTAGGTGGAGTTTATTTAGGTGGATTTTCATATGGTGTGCTACATAGGTCCGATACAGAGATTGAGAAATCATGACCTTGGTGATGATTGGTATAAGTGCTATGCCTTTCCTGAATTTGTTGGGAGGTTAGTTTTCATGGATGCTTACAGGGGTACTAACATATATTATGGAGCAGAGAATTTTATTTTCATGGGCCCCTACTTTACTCACACAGACTAACAGGGAGTTGTCATCATGGAGGATAGGGTGGAGTTTATTTATTGATGTTGGATTATTTTTATAGTGTTGGGCTTACAAACACATTACAATGGCTTAGACGAGGGGTTTACCATGGGGTGGCTTGAATGTTGTGCAAGAGATGAATGTTTTTATACGATGATGATCAGATAGAGGTGAGGTAGGGCCTCCATATGACATATACATAGGTTACCAAAGGGGTGGTGAAGGTAGTTTTAAATCTTTCAGATTGCTTCATGAACACCTGATTATACCCTACGAATCCATCCAATGTTGAGAGAAATTTAGATCCAGTAACCAGTTGCAACATATTGTCCATATTGGGCAAGGGATAATTATATTTAATTGAAGCCTTGTTTAGATTCCTAAAATCTACAGAAAGTCTTGTGTCTCCATTTTTATTTGTCACATTTACTAGATTAGCCACCCATGAAGAATATTTGGTGGGCTATATGATTCCTCCTCTTAAATTTTTCAAATCTTCTTTCATCTTGAGTTATAGAAGAAGGTTAATGGGCCTTTTATTTTGTCTAAATGGCTTACTATGAGGCTCTAAAGTTATCTCATGTTGGAACAACTCCTCTTTATAAGCCTTCAACTCTAAATAGGACCATGCCAAAAAATCTTGGTATTTTTTCAAAATATTTGCATAAGCTTTCTTCTCTTATTTTCTTAGATTAAATCCCAACTAAACCTTCCTGGGTCTTTACAGGATTCCTAACTTGTATTCTTAAACTTATCTTGAATTAGAGATGGGCATGTTTATTACCCTTTCAACAGTATCAAAATTTGATTCAAGGGAAACTAATCCTTTGGGAATTGTGTTGGTCTTCAGTTAAATTATTTCTTTCCCAAACAAAGTATCCTTTCCATCGCAAACTAAAACCATTGGCTCAAGATCCATGTACTGATTTGTAAATTCAGCTTGTTTTTTCATGAACCTTCGTATCTGAGCATCATCTTGAAATACTTTCCATTATTTGACATTATCAAGGATATATGGTCTACATATTATCTCAACATCATAGCTACAATAAGGGGAAACCATGAAATTATAAAATTGGAATGCAAGAGGAAAAATCTTGTCAGCTTGCGCATTTTTAGATATTTCATGGTATAAAATGTTGAAAGACTCAAATATTTCAATAAAGTCCCATATTGCATGCTTGTACTGATTCATTATTTGATTCTTTGTTGCATACAACTTCCTAACTTGCTTCACTACCAATTCATAATATCATTTGACAACAATATATTTGATCCTATATTTCCATGTAATTCTTAGACCCAAGAGAAATGCTTCATAATCGGAGATGTTGTTGGTGCACTCAAATTTAAATTTGAATGAGAATTCAAATTTTTCTTTGTTTGGGGAAATTATCACCACTCTATCCCCATTTCCTATTTTAGAACATGCTCCATCAAACATCATAACCCAAGGGGAACCAACACTTTCCAATTTTATAGTGTCCTTTATATTGTGGTCCTAAAAGTCTGTGTACCCCACAAATTTATCCACATTCACATCAATAAATAACACTTCATAGGAAGAATTGTTTGGATCTTCAATCAAATGTAACATCTTCATCTCACCTTGTAATTTCACAAAGTTTCCCTCAAGGGGTATAGTGGCATATGAAATATTCATTTGAACATTTCCTCTCACACTTGTAACCCACTTTATAGAAAGAAACATGCCCCATTTAACAAGGTAATAAACAATAACCACATTTATGGTCAATTGTTTACCAGGGTAAGCATCTAACTGCACAACCAAATATTTTACATATCCAATAACTGGTACTTCCCTTGAATTCATGACATGAAAATTTCCAAATATTGATGTCACCTTTATGTACAATTCATTCATAACCTGTAGTGGCATTATGTTGCATGAGGCTTTTGAATCAAACATATAATTATAGACTAGTATATCCTTAATGACCAGTGTGGTAAAAAATGGGTCTACATCCAACCGAGATTCAACCCAAGCAGTGCCTACATATACTTATAGGGATTCCCCAATAATTTTTGGTTCTTGAGAAAATTCTATCTTAGAAAAAATAGGCGGAACATTCACATTGTTAACATATTTATTTGTGACAATCACTTCCTCTTTGAATCCTTAGTACTCAAATGATCTCCTTTTGAGCTCAGGGATCCTGAGAAACTAAATATAAGCAAAAATAACTTTGATCTGGCTCAAAATTTGAGCCATATCATAGGGGGGTTGTTTAGGAAAATTTGTACTGAGGGACAAAGTGATTACCTTTAATGATGGGATTAGGTCCTTTATTTCTTGAGTAGTGGCAGGGACACTTGGCTTATTAAAGACAATTGGTTTTTTTTGGGTGGATATTTCTTTGGGCTATTCTTGGGGATGTTACTTAGGATAGTTACTTTTGGTTTAGGTTATCTTCTTGGTCTTTTAACCATCCTATTCCACAAATTGTATTCCTTTTCTTGTGCTACCATTGCATTCATCAGAAGCTTTCTATCCTCTTCAGATGGTACACCACCATCATATTTTTATCATTAAATCTCTCAAATAATAAAATTGATGGTTAGGTAATTACAATTCTCAAATAATATCTATATCAACAAAAATAGTAGAGGGGAAAGAAGATACCTGGCTTACATAGTCCCAACAAGAATCCACAATCTTGGCACATAACAACTTGGTGGAAGTAACTCATTGTGGTGGATATTAAGTACATTCAAACTTACATACATCACTAAAGGTAGTATAATTATCAAAATATTATTCTTCTACATTGGGGTCACATGGGGAATGTGGTAGAAAACATTTTTCACACCATTCAATGACATGATCCTCTTCCACTAATGACACTCTGGTAATCAATGGATTAGGGACTAACTTGTTTTTTCTAGGGTTTTTTTTTTCCCTTGACCCCATAGGTCCTTTCCCTCTATCATCTATTCTATGATCACCCCTAGCATGACCCCCAAATGTATTCTATCCCTAGGGTTGGTGTTGAGCTTAGGGATTTAAAACTAAACCCTTCTCTTCCCTGACAAGCTTGTATGAGATTTCCTTTACTGCACCTACCAGAGTCTTGACCACTTCCTCCAGATCTACTCCTTTACTCATCTAAGGCTTCTCAGGATTGATTAACTTGAAACCTTCCCTCCTTGGATATTTCCTTGCTGCCTTAATATTATTCTCAATTTGTACTGCCATACAGAAAATTTTTTCTCAATTTTTTGGGTTTTTTGTCTCTTAAATAATATGTTATTTTCTTGTCAAAGGAATCAGAGTATTTAACTAGGAAGGATTTATTCCTCAACCTCAATTTTACTTGAAATCTAGTCAATGTCTTATTAAATCTAGTGTTAAAATTCGGGATAAGCTCATTAGGATTTTTCTTTATGTTCTCAAATTCATTGAGAAGGAACCTAGGGTTAGTTTTATCACCATATTGAGATTTAAATGCACTCTTCATCTCTGACCATAAGTCAATAGAGTTATCAAGAAATGATTCATACCAATCCTTGGAATCCTCTTGTAGAGTGTGTATAAATAACTTCACATATACATCCTCATGCTCAATCTCAATATTTTCCATAGTATTTTGAAAAATCCTGAGATGATGATCTCCACTAATGGCATTATTTGCCCTGAAATTTGGACAACCTATTTCTGACCTCAGGTGGGATTGCATTTGGATAACCCTATATTCCATGGAAATCTATAGGTTTGTATACATTAACAATAAAATGTGGTCTCGGTGGAGGTTGGGCCATATTGTCTCGAGGAGGTGTTCCAACGGGAGGATTAAAACTATGGGGAACTAGAGGTATTTGAGGTAATGGAGTGTGATCATCAAAGTAATGATCATTTAATGATTTTGTATCACAAAATACTCTATTAATTCTAATCAGTAAAGGAGGGAAATGAGGAATACCTAGATCAATTGAAAATGAAAGACCCTCCTGAGCTAGAGTGTATAAATTTGTGTAGGGACTTCTTGACCTATAATGTTCAAAAGTACTAGAATAATCCTCCACCAAAGGTTGATAACTTTCAACACTAGGTACAAATTTTTCTTCCGACCTTTGATCACCCAAGGTTTTTTAGATTTTTTTCCCCCGGATTAGTCTTTACCAACTTTGGGAACAATCTTCTGGTAGGATTTTATTTAAAGAAGGATCTTCTTCCTTCCATATTTGTGAAATTGACATGTAAATCAACGAAGATGTAAATAATTTGCATTGGTTCTTATTGGAATTATCATAGAAGATGGATCCGCCACTAAGGTTTTGCACCGTAGATGTGTTGATTACTTGAAATTACTTACTAGATGATAAATTTACACATAGATGAATAAAGATTTACAAATTTTCACAATCTTTATCAGGATTCTCCTAGAGAAGTCAAATTGAATGGAAATTTTTTTTATACTAGAAAAATATAGAGCAAACAAGTTCAAATCAAGATCCATTTTAGTAGAGCTCAATAAAGGATTGAATTCTAGACATGTATTTAAATAAGAAACACATTAAACATCACCAGAGACATGTATTTTACTCAATTTCATGAAATAATCCACAGAAACGACGCTAGAAGTGTATTATTACCAAAATTTACATTTCCTTTGGGGCCAGGCACTTTTTAGCAAATAAACATAGGAAATTTTAAGAATGTTAGGCTTGGAGATTTTATGTCATTTTTAGCTTGGGTAAAGTTTAAAAAAATTATTTTAGACTGGGCTTTGGAAAGCTTGGGTGACACGTACAAAAGGAATGGCCAAACTTGCTACTTGCTACTTTCACCTAGGTGAGAGAACGTAAGGGGTAACTTGAAATACAACATGGGAGATAAATATTTTACTTCACAATCTCTTTAGGGAAACTGATCAATCTAGGATAAGCATGGCCATAAAAATAACACCTTACTTTCACAAGTTGTCACACAAAGTGATGTGTATACTTAGTTCACTAGATAAAAGTTACTATAGACATATAAACTACATTTTTGATAAAGGGAATGAAGAGAAAGGGTTCCCTTTACTAATATTTGTGAATAATACAACAAGATGACAAACATAGGGTTTGTATTGTACAATGAGACTTGAATTATGTTTTTTTATAATGATGGGGGATTTGTAAGATAATAGATAATTTAATAACACTACTCCCCATAATATAAAGAATAATTCATCAATAAGTCGCCGTTTGCATTTAAATAAAAGATTTTCATTCATTGATACTCAATTATGACAAATATTTCACACAATCCTTAAAACACTCATAAAAAAATCTCATGAAAATATTTTAATGAGGCATTTCTTCCTTCATTTATCATATGCTTAAGATACATTAGAAATATTAAAAAAATTCATCAACAAAATGATTTCAGCTAGGATTTTACAATTGTATTCAATATTGTAAAGTAAAATCTCACACCATAATATTGAACAAATGACCAAAGATTAGTCACTAAGAACAAACCTAGTTTAATTTAGAAAAGAAATAAATACATGATTGCAACAGAAAATGTAATTGATTAACTAAATGTTCAGTACATGAAATCCAAAACATGTAAGCCAAACTCATACTTAGACAAATTTCATTCTAATCTACCAAATTCTTGACAAGGGAACATGAAAACAAATGATCTCAATGTTGGTTAATGACTATATACTTTAATCATCTTAAATTTGAATTTGAAAGTGTAAACTTAAAATGTATTTCTTCTAGGTAATTTAAGTAGTATCACAACAATATATATTGGTTCGTGTATTTTTAAAATCTTCATAAAAAACCCCCTATTATAAAGTCGAACCCCTCATACTTATAAATATTCAACTAAATTTCCCCCCAAAAACACATCAAAGGGTCCCTTTAATACCTACTTCATGTAATTGAAAATCTGTAGAGGAAATATCTACTAACTGAAAATATTCCCTTTTGCTCCCGATTGGGCTAAATGAAAAATAAAACCATGTGATGACACCTAGAAAAGATAGAAAAGATATTATTTTGATTCTAATGAACTCTTTCATTCTTATTTTTACTTTTCATGGCCCTTTTCAGTGGATTTACTTGAGTTTTCCCCTACCCTGTTCTTATAGGAATCAAATTTTTTAAACATTTGAGTAACAACTTCCTCATCAAGCCTTGAGTGGTAGTTGAAAATTACTTCATGTTTCGTACTTATTTCATGAATCTCTGAAAAGAAATATTTCTCTTTCTTCACCCTCTTTATCAATTTATCAATTGTTAACTCAATGTATTCCTAGTCCTTTATGGTGGATACACTAAAAAACCTTGGCTCTCCTGGTTTACCCATAACATATTCTCTAAAAATTTTAGTCTAATTTTTCGGTGTTCTCCATTAGAATTGTTTCTCCATTGTATGTTCCAATTAATTTTTCTATCAGAGCATGAAGGCCACCAATATAATCCATTATTTTGTCTCTTACTTCATCAAGAATTTCAAAATATTTTACCAAATTCTTCACTCTTAATTTTTCCATATTGTAGTATTAATGTTGATTCCCCATAGAATCAGGAGACATAATTCCTTCTCTAACAACCATGTCATCACCTAAGTATTTGATAGCTTCCATTTTTGGTAGCATATCACTCCAAATTTATTTCTCAATGTCACATTTATCCATTAATTCCTTGTTTTCTTCTACCTTTTCAAAAATATGGGAGTACTTCTTTATAAATTATGTGATTATTGATTTACCTCTGACAACCAAATCATTTTCCCATTGGATAGTGACATCCCCTCTTTCTCTTAAGTCATTCACTCTCTTGATGTCATCATTGGTGATCTTTGGGACTTCAAATTGATCTTTTAAGTGCTGGTTAGTTTTATGACCAAATTGGATAGTGCCTCATTCTTGAACTTTAACTCCTTAGTTTCTTTGAACTCATTAATCCTTTGGAATACCCCTTCTACTGCTACCGAAAAATCATATTTCATTTCTTCAATAAAAGGCTTACTTAATGAGATCTTGGATACCTGGAAATCAGATGCAGATGCTTCCCCTTAAAGCACACCAACTTTGGGAGTTGCCACATCTATGAATCTTTCTCCTTTCTTACTCAGGGATGCCAAGGAAATAACTTTTTCCCTTTTAGGTGGCCTTATTGGGTTGAGGAGAGTTAGGATTTTTAAATCATCATCTTTCAACTATATTTCCACATTCTTATTCTTTGGGATAGTAATAATTATCCACTCTCTTATGGGAGACTCATGTTCATCAATTGATTATAGAGCTGGAGCCAAAGGGATAACTACAAGGGATTTGGAAGAGGAAGAAGGCATAAACATACCTTCTAAAGCTATGTGCATACGTTATTCCTGGGTACCTTGTCCTATAAGTCCACCCTGACCCTCAATTTCATCCATATGTTCATATTGGTCCCTTATTTCTTTAATTACTGGGGGTTGTTGGTCACCAAATTCCTTCTTTGTTTGTGCTGAGTCTTCACCCATTTTATTACTAGGAACAAAGATCATCTCATTAGGTTCCTGATAGATAGCTTAAGTTGTAGGGATGTGAACTTCAAGAACATTTACTTCAGTGTCATGAGGTATTGTTGTAACTATGACACCTGAAATTTCTTCTTGTGCTCCATGTTATGGAATTTACTCAACATGATGTTGTGCTTCATTTCTAATACTCTTCTCCTATTATGTCACCTCATTCCTTGGAATTGTCTATGGGGTGGCCTCAACATGCTACTGTGGAATAATTGAGGCGTCAAGTACAATATCATTCATGAGGGAGTTTTCCTTGATAGGTGAACCAACTAGAGCTATTGGAATGGAAAGGGTTATCATCACATGTACAGGGTGCTCAATGACTAGAGTTACATGAGAATATGTAATGGTAGATGAGACAACAAGGGAATCAAGATTAATTTCATGTCTAGGGGTCTCTTCCTCTAAATTAACCCATTCAGATGTTTTAATTCCCTTCCTTTGTTGAATTTGGACTTGTTTCTTCTCTTTTAATCCCTATATGCCAGTATTTGGTGTTTGAAATCCATGAGGAGTCTCAAAAAAATATTCCTCCTTAGGCTTCTTAAGATTGGATTCCATCACCTTCTCTTTCCCTTTGGATCCCAAAGTGGATACTGGAACAATCTGTAGGGGAGTAGGATGAAAAATACAATCCTTGACCATACCTTCCTGAAGCATTTCTCTGGTTCTTCTTTTTGTTTGAGGAGGGGGGGTTTAGATTTTTCTATCTTTGGCATTTACATAACCTATTATTGGAAATGAGTCTAAAATCTTAATCTTTTGTCTTTATGAAACCTCACTAGTGGAATAAACCCTCTGAAATGGGGGGAGAACATCACGAATGAGCTTGTTATTTATATATTCTATTAATAATAGGGTATCTTAGTAACTTATGTCCACTTCATTCAAAAATAACCACCTTATGGAGAGTTGGATAGGATTTGTAATATTTTCTTTGTTATATTTTTTCTCACTATGTTCCACTTGATTGGTGGTAAAGGCTGAGAAGCAATATTGTCTTGGATGTATTATTCACTATTCACATTACCATCATCCTCTAATCCTTCAGGAGTTTGGATAACCCCAAAATCACTCATTTGGGACAAGGTCATTCTCGAATGTTCTCTTCATCTCACTTCCCTTTCATCTTCAAAGTTCATCCAAAAATCCTCATAATGAGGTTTGTGCTCTACCCGAGTGGATGCAATACTATGTTAAATATGCTTTTATATCATAGTGTTTTATGTCCTCAAATTTATCCATCATGCACTTGTTCATATCTCCTTCCAATATTTGTACTTTTTGGGTGTTTGGACAAGTATAATTTCCTATGGCTATGTGAAATTTTATTGGGGATGTAATATGATTTTGGTCAATGAACTAATGTACTAGTAGAAAATGTTTGACCAATTCCATTAATGCCCATTTGTCATTTACACACCTAGGTAGCACACCTATCAAAAATAATAACCATGATATATGAAGAAATCCTAAATTAGATGAAATAACACCCATATTGAGTAATGAGCATGAGGGGAGAATATTTCAGTCTCCCAGTCAGGGTGGTGTAAACAGATTGTAGCTGTAAAGAAGTGATTGGAAACATTTATGTAGTGCATATCATAACTTTCCAATTTTAGCTGATAGAAGATGTCATATGCCTTGGAAATGTTAAGTTCCCCATCCATTAGAAATTCTAGAAAATTTCTTTGAATATTAATGCTATAAACAAGGTAAGAAGTCATGAATAATTCAACCATTATGGGTTTTTCTCCTTCCACAATCTCGTCAACTCCCATTATTTGTTCATGAATACGATTACTTATGATCTTTTCCTAGGGGAGAGGATTTTTGTTTATGACTATAAATTGAATTATTTGGAACATACACTCCTGAAATAAATCCATAGATTCCATACCCATTACTCGGTTCAGCTATGTAATTACATCTATGATTTCCTCAATAAATTCAACCCTATTTAACTTCTTCATAATTTTGAGGGAAACGTTCAAGGATTATTCAACCAATGGTCATTCATAGTTTTCATACATATATTTGAATGTGAGTTCTAATACTCATGTGCTGAGTCCCTTGTAATAGCTCCCTCCTCTTTTGTGGGAGGAAAACCCAACATTTTGTCAAACACCTACTCCTAGAAAGATAAAACTAAATTTCCCCTTCCATCTCGAACTTCTCTAGTTATAGGATCATAATGTTGAGCACATACCCATACAAGCTCCAAGAATGACATAGCATGAGGGAAATAAATAGCGAGGTCAATATGAATGTTATCTATTTGGGTCATAACATTACTTCTTTCAAGGGAGTATAGCCTGTACTTAAAGTCTTCTAAGTCGCAGGATGCAATATCAAAATCTACAATTTTGTCTTGGGGAGAACTAAGACTAGAACTTGTTTTCGAGGGTAACACATAGATCTTAATGATTTTGATTTAATTATATCAAACTTATTTTCACAAAAAATCTATACCTCTTAAACCAACTCTTAAAGATTACAAAAAATATAGGAACTGATGTACTTACCTTTTCACCAAAACTCCAATTATTTCTCAGAATATGACTGAGAAGGAACTACATTTAAATTATGATCCTTGGGTTTGATTCTTTCTTCAATTATCCTTTGATACTTAATATTTTTCAAAGCATCAGATCTTGGATTCATTAGTAGAGTTCTTTATAATAAGTTTCCTTATTAATGGCTCATAGATTTATGCATTAATGTCTAAGATTATGTTCGTGGGGAGTTTTCGTAATTTTAAGATTTTTTTCTTTTCAATCTTTGTAATATTTTTTCATCCTATCACATGTGTATCTATCCTACATAAGTCCTTTACATTAATGGGATTTACTCCTATATGGCTAATTCATTAATGAACCACTTCTTTTGCTATTAACGAGATTTAGAATATTTTTGTAAAATGATATGCAAACCATTATTGTGACATGCAAAATAGACTTCCTTCTCCATTCCCATGTATGCCATATGCCTATTTCATATTCCCTAAGTTATTCTGGCTGTGGCTTTTTTTTAACCAACTGCACACTCTGAAATATCATTAGACTTTATTCCCATTTTTCTTGGCTTCCCGAACTTCCTCTTCACATATTCCTTTCCTTTTACTTATTTTTCAAAGCGATGTAAAACTATAAGATTGATCCGGTCACCCATTATTGACTTTGACCACTGAGATGATACACATCTTCCTTTAGGTTTTGGACTTGTAAATTCACTTTTCACTCTATTGGGTGTAAAATTCAAAGGTGAATAAAGGTCCATCTCCCCGCTCTATTAATACCTTTACACATGTTTTCTTTTGGGGAACATGGATGTGTTCGCATTTTTAAATTATGCTTATGCAAGTACTCCTTGGAGTATTTCATTGGACTTCAAGAATTATTTTGAGCCTTATATATCTACATTACCTCTAAAAACATTCATATTAGGTTTTATATAGTGAAGAAAACCAAAATATGCCAGTTTCCTTTAGGTGTTGGGAAATGGAATGCAATTTGTACAAATATTAACAAAGGATGACACACAAGGAGAGTTTTGCAGGGTTTGATATGAATGTTTAACAAATTTTAGATGAAAATCATTTCTGTAAATAGGGTATGAAATTTTTTGGAGGTACATTTAAAATTAGGGGTGAGTTTAAAATGAGCACCAATACCTCCTATGCCATAACCAACAATCATCCATCTTTCTTATAAGAAAATTTTCTTTTTTCTTTTCTTTAATAATAAACATTACCATCAGTTTTTTTTCTTTTACAATAAGCTTACCTAATTATCCTTTTTTTATCTTGTAACCTTTCACATCAAAAGTAATCATATAACCTTGCTTAACCATTTGAATCACACTAAGTAGATTATGCTTTAGGCGTTCAACATATAAGACATAATTGGTGATAGTTTTTCCATTTACTAAGCTCAAAGTGCCTCTTCGTAGAATATTTATGGTAGAATTGTCTCCAAATCTCACAAAACCTAAATTATGATTTTTTAGAGTTAAGAACTTACTCTTGTCACATGTCATATGAGATAAACAACCATTGTCAATATACCAAATCAGATTCTCATCTTGACCATGAAAATAAGTTTGAGAAATACCACAAACTTCATCTTGTTGCAAAGAGGATAAAAAAACTCCATAGATGTCATACCAAATATCAAACACTAATGGATTCAAGTAAGCCCTGATACTTATCAATGGAAACATACTAGCTCGCTCTTTATAATACTCCATAATTGTGCTTCAGAAGATCTCCTATAGAGTGATTAAACTTCTTCAAATAGACCTTCTCTAATAAAAATGGTTATAAGAAAAATCGAATCAGAGGGGGGGTGAATTAGTCCTTACAATAATTTCAATTTAGATTTCAGATCTGATTATTCAAAAAAATCATAAACACTCAACAATCCATTATTGTTTGCATATAACAAATAATCACATGTGCAAGAACCATAAGCAAGATAATCAACACAAGACATAAGATATACATGAGAAATCCTCAAGGGGAAGAAAAAAACATGAAACACACTCTTATATTGATATGTTTCAAAATTTATCAAGCCACCAACCCCACAAGGAGCACCAACCCCTATTTTAGGAGAGCTATAACCCTAAAAGGAACACCTACCCCTAATTTTGTGAAGCACCAACTCCACAAGGAGGCTATAACCTCCGCCCAAGATGTTTAAGAACCAACTCAACCACATTTTGATGATTTTATTTGATATTTTATTCTTTCACAACTGATGGATACTAAGTATTTAGCTTGCACTTCTTCAACTCTTCACTTAAACCCTTGATGTCCAATCCTTTATAAATAATCACTTTCTTCACTTCTAAAACCTTAAAACACATGCAAACATGCTTTTTGATCTTCCCTAACCTGTAAGGTATTTTATTAAACCTCAATTTATGCTTCAACACCTTAAAATATCACAGACCTAGGTTGCACACCTTGCACACACATAACTTGCTTGCAAAAGCACCCAAAACTATGCTTTTCTAATCTCCTCATGATTTAAAATTAAGAAAAATACCTTTTCCCTAATTTTTCATGACCCATGAATCATAAAAAAATCCCAAATCTGAGCTACAACATTCACAAGTGACCCAAGTAGGTTAGCCTGGCTAAAATCCTTATTACATGTGCCAAAAATGGCTAAAAACCGCATGGGCACAAAGAAAAAATGCCCTTACATAATAACCACACGTAGTAATGACCCTTAAACTATTACACATTCTTAAAATAACATTTAAAATTCATATATGGTCAAAATTTAGCTCAAATAATAAAATTATTTCATTTAATGGGCCCATTGTACTTTGTACTTGTTAAGACATCCGCTTCCTACACCTTTCAGCACCTTAGAAACTTCATTATGCAACCAAATCATTTATAATCAACCAAATCATTCCATGTAACAAATTTATGGAAATTAAAAAACATTTAAAATACTTCTAAGTAATTTATAATCCTTGAATCAACCACCTGCTCAAACCACAATAACTTTTGTCTTCACCAAATCAACCTACCCAAAAAGTTATTTCCAAATACTAGCTCATAAAAATATTTATATGAACATTAAATACATCTACATGGATTAATTATATTCAAAATTAATCCCTATTCACATTCCAGGTGATATCAATCATGACCTAGTAAATCTTATGCTTCAAACAACTTAAATCTTTCATCAAAACAAATCTTGTCATGCATTCACAATAACCTTCTTGTCCAAAGATAGGCCTTTAAACATAATAAAATATAATAATCATTCAAAAAAACTCATATCAATGGAAATATATCTGAATCTTTTTTCCAACACATTTTAAATCATCTCAAAATTTTACCTATAGCTCTAGTTATTCTCAGTTTACTAAACACTACTTTTTAAGGCCTCAAAACTACCCTTTGACTAATCAACCTGAGTGGATCTCATTTGACCATGTAACTGAATGGAAATTTCCTAAAACATATTTTTACATCAATAAAAATTCACATTCATCATGAAACATCAAATTTTCATGCTACTTCTATGGAAAAATATTGATAACAATGTCACCTTAACAATTTAGCTAATAAAACCAAGAGGTAAAATTAGATAAACCTTGAATATGATGAGGTTTCCAAGGTACTTGTAGATGATGTTGATTTTTGTGCTCCATTAATAATGGATCAAGCTCCTGTCCTATGACTAAACCTATAATCAAATACACTACACAAGATGGAATTAGTAATATGGATAGGCATGTTTCTTGGCAAAGGCCAGTTCCTAGAAGCCAAAGAACTTCCTTACATGGATGCAAACCTGATTTTAAAAATACTTAAGTTTATTCATGAAAATGGGATACAATGTAAGATATATCATAATATATGATTGAATTTCTATCACCGATTTAGTCTATTACAAATATTTAGCTGATAATGATAGTATGAAGAGAAATAAGTCTATAGGTTGAATTTAGAATCTAGGTCAGTATCCAGATTATAAGAGAAATTGGAGCCCATTGAACAGGATAGACCATCCTCCTCATAAAAATATAGGTCAGGGTCCTAGATTTAATCATCTATGAATAATTCTGAAAGATCTTCCTTGGTGTAGTACAAACGTACAAGCCTTGAGTCAGAATATCGAAAGCTAATTTCATTCCCAGGTTATGATTCAAGTTCGGTGTATGTGTCTTCAGGGATGTTGAATCCCACTTTGTGTTGGTACTCAAACAAAGCTATATTATCTTGGATACACTTCACTTCATAGTAGGCTTCCCAGAAATCTTCAGTGGCCTCATGGATCTTCTGGGTGGACTTGGAAATGGTCTCTAGTCTATCAATTGGAGATTCGTGAATGGCGCACAACTCTAAGTCATGTAGCATATCACATTTCTCCCAATGCAGAGGATGTTGAAAAATTAGCTATGAGTTGATTTTGGTGATCACGTGGTTAGGTCCTCCTATGGAAATCTAAAATCCTTGCTTGACAAGAGATTAGTAACCCAAAAATATAAAGTACTTGATAAAATCTTCTAAATGGAATCTGACTGAATAAATAGATATAAAACATAGAAAATACAGGTGATTAGAGAAATATCAAGTGATTATATTAAATGCATGTGAACCTTAGAAATATTAACATACTTCTAAAGTGAAAGAATGGACTAGCTAAACTAAAACTATGATGATCTTATGAGGGTAAAGGTTAGATTAGAAACAATTAGATAGACACATTTAAGATGAAAGAATGAAATTAAAAAACAACGATGAACCTTTGATTGAAAATGGGAAGATGATAGGTTGACTGTGATTGCAGTTGGATGATGAATGAGCTTTTGGACAGCTCCAAGCTTCCTGACAGACATGAATGCACCGTGGATGGATGTAAGATGACATTGATAAAACTTGATAACCCTCGATAATGCTTGATAACATCTCTGAATTCACCTTCATGGTCATGAATGGTCCAAAACAGAGGCAAGAAAACTATTATTTATCGATCAACGGTGTATTTGGTTAGTTAGAACTTAGGAGAGTTATGGAGGGATAAACCTTCTAATTTGAACTTCGGTGCTTAGGGATTTTGAAATATTGTAGTGTGATAACTTAGAGAGGTTGAAATTTGGTTAGATGAGAATAGAGATAGTTAGGGTAGATGTGGGGATGATTTTAGCATGTTCCCTATTTTGAAATATTCGTAACTAGTGTTAAGTAGGGGGTTTTCATAGGGATAAGTTATATGAGGATAGAGAAAGTTAGGACAGGGATACATTTAGAAGGTTTCCCTATTAAACTAGTTGTAACTAGTGAATAATGATGAGTTCACATGGAGAGGTGTAAGAGTGAAATGGAATATATATTTTTAACTAATAAATTCATTAATTAGCCATGGGAGGGGGAATGTGACTTAGGAAGTGTGGAATTATTTTATTAATTTAAGGGGTGTACGGGTAATGAACTAGGTCTAGGTATGTCATTAAAATGAAGTGACATAAATTCTAATAAAATTGATTAAATAGATGACTTAGGTTGTGAAATGGTGTAAATATGCAGATGAATATAATTTTTCTATTATTTGTGTGGGAATGGGGTGTGCGGATTTTTGGTGTCTATGTTTTCCCCTTTTTATCTAATGTCTTAACAAGTCATTAGACAAAAATGATCGAGAGTGTTTGGTTGTATGAGTGATTCAGTTGTAGCATAATACAAGAAACACTAGTCGCTGACATGTGTTTTGTTTTGTCAAAGTTTTCCCTAGTCCAAGGTGGTTTGGAAATAGATTCAGCCGCTAAGGTATTATCTTGATAGGGAAATCAAAGGGATTACGTCTATAGACGTGTGATCCATGGAAGTAGGATAGTTCAATGGTGAAATTCAAGTGATGGGGGGTAAAAGGGCATGCGTCCCATAGACATATGATAAGTCTTGAGAGTTAGTGTTTCTTTGACTCAAGTATTTGGGTCCTTTGAAAACAACACACTTGTGTAAAAGTGGTGTTTTGTCATGCAAGTGATAATGGCTTGTTAAAGACAGAGTGAATCGATGGCATTTAGGGGAATCACCCATGATTCGAGGAAGAAACTCCAACGATTAGATCGGAGTAAAAATAGGGTATATATTTACCAAAACCTTTTATTTCTTCATTTTAACTGTGGGGTAAAAATGGATTTAGCGAATAGATTTTGAGCATTTTGAGGTGATTTTGAGTGATTTCAATTGATAACATCCTCTAGAAGACAATGAAAACCACCAACGACCGAGGTAAGTTGATTTTTCTTCTAATTTTGTGTGATTCTGGATAGTTTTAGGATCTCACTGCTATTTCTGGGGCATACAGGTGCCCTAGCAAGAATTGTTAGTGATTGATGCGATAGTGGGATATTCAGATGAATCGTTGGTGATTCATCTATGTTTTTGGTAGTTTTGATGAAGTGAGAGTGTTTGGATTTTTAGATGTTGTTGGTGATTTTTTTTATTTCTGATATGTTTTTGACATGTTTATTGATGAAAATGATTGTTGATTTGTTTATTTTTACAAGTGGATATGAAATTAAACATTTGAGATTGCATTCCATTAATTTTGGAGTAGGTGAGGAAGGATATGTCAGATGATGATGGGCTTATGTTGAGGCTATCCATTTTGGTTCTATGAGGAATTATAGATGGATCTATAGATGTCTGGGCTTGATACTGACATTACTAGAGAGGTGGAAATTTTCCACCAACACTTTTTGGTTGCCTATAGGGGAGATCACTATTACCCTAGAGGATGTTCACCATATTTTTAGACTACTGATCCATGGGGTAATGGTGTATACTATCACTGAGGTAGAGATGGATGGCATGATGTCAAAGTTATATGGGGATGATGTTACAGACATAATATATGATTTAGGGGCTTTTACCTATGGCCATGTTTATTTACCTAAGAGAGTGGGACATGTAGAGATGACTATGATTATGATAGCCATCATGTGTTTTGCATTTTTAGATTCTGAGAGTGGTTGTTTGTCTGTGGATGATGATAAGGGTTATATCCAAGATGATGGAGCATTTTATAGTTTTTGAGTGGGGGCCACTCTACTTTCATATACATTCAGAGAGTTGTGGGCTTTGAGGGCTCATAAACATTATGGTCTAGATGTTGGTTTTCTATTAAAGGCTTGGGCCTAAGAGCACATTGTTATTTGTTGACCAAAAGGGTTACTATGGGGCATTGGTGGTTATTATCCTTGTTCCATGAGATGGTTATCAGATAGGGGTCGTGTAAGGAAGAGGATGAAGATAGACTTCTATAGAGACTTATTGTCTCGATTACAAGTTGGGTTCATTGTATGAAGGCCCTACCTAGATTTACCATCCTGACATGAGTATCCTCAGGAGTTAATTGGTTTATAGCAATTGATATGGTCCCAAACATGTAGAGTGGGTGAACACAAGATGCTTCATTATGATCGTGTTCAGCGACATTTTGGATTGGTGCAGAGAGTTCTCGGTGAGCCCATTCAATATAAGTGGGAGGATATAGATGTGGATATACCTTGGGTAGAAGTGACGAGACCTACCATTATTACTAAGTTTCCAGGGGATATAGGCCCCAATGAGGAGGGATTTATTGATTTGATCAATGATGTGGGTGTTACCCTAGAGTACATTGTATGGTGGGTTCCAACCATGAGGAGTTTTGATAGAGCCAGAGTGGCAAAGTGGGCCACACATCGAGTGAGATGAGTACATGCTAAGATAGAGGGTGGAGAACAAGGAGGGGAGGTAGAGAAAGATTTTGATGAGGAGGATGAAGGTGATGATTATTCAGTTGATACTATTCCAGTGATGATATCTGAGAAGGCCGTAGTGGAGGGAGAGAGAGATGCAGATCGGAAAGAGAATGATGATCTGATTAGTGTTTAGGATACCCTCATTATAGAGAGAGATGGATTGACTGTTGAGTGAGTGAGATAGTCTCCAGGTATAAATTTTATATGTATTTATTGATATAGATAGGTACACAAGACATAGGAATACACTGAAGAAGGTCTTAGGGATCATAGGGCCTTCTATATCTAGTGTGGAGTTATCAGCGATGGCTTGGTCTAGTAGGAAGAGGGGAGAACCTACACTACCTCCTCCTAGGATGATTTCAGTGGCACAATATGATGTGCTATGGATAGAGCATGAATAATATGTTGATTTCATTATTAAGAACTACCCAGATGCCAATTTTTATGTAGATCAATTAGTTTCCAAAGGGCTAGCTACAACAGCAACGAGGCATAATGTGAGTACAACAAGTGTGGGACATCAATGTTAGAGGCCAGAGTGAGTGGAGGGTGGAGAGGGAGGATCCAAAGGTGAGGTTATGGTCATGAGTATTCATAGAGGGGTGGAGACAGGTATTGTTGGAGGCACACCTATTCTAGGAGAAGAGGGTGGTATTAGTACCATTCTTGGAGATGTAGATTTTACCAATTGATTATATGATGACATAGGCTCATAGAAGCCCATTTTTTTATGATGATGACATATATTCATTTTTTTTGGAATTTGATTATGATTTATTTCAAACTTTTATTTATATATGTATGATGATGATGATGGATTTATGGTTCATATTTCTTTTGTTTGTATGTTTTATACTTAAAATGTGTCAGTGTTTTTGATATATTTTTTCATGGATATTAAAAAGAATGATATGTAAACATGTTTAAATGTATATGCTGGTTGAATGTTTAATTGATCCAAATGATTTTAAAATTTGATCTTAGAAAATTTCCAAATCACAAATGTAACTAAATAAAATGAGGCAAAAATGATATCTCCATCATGGATTTGATATATACACAATGGGTTTTTTAAAGTACTTGCATTTGTAGACTTATCAAATGTTAAATAATATTATCAATGAGTGGTTATACAAATGAATGTTTTTTTGTTAAGATGAAAAAAGGGATTTTGTGTATGTAGGCCAATGTGGGAGAAAAGGGACCTCCTTTTTAACAAGTTCATAGGAATAATGCCCCAACTTTACATATTATTTCGAAGAAAATTAATTGTGATGAGAAACTTGCTATAATGGGAAATTTGATCAATGCAGGAAGCTTTCCTAGATGCTTTTGATATTGATGTGATTGTGAAGGATGATAAAAGTGGGAATATTTTTTGCATGAGTATCCATCCTTTGAGGGTATGGTCTACATTTTAATTTTTGATAAGATGTTCGTCCTTCGAGGGATCAATCCATAATTTTGACTAGTAGATGATTTAGAATTATGAATAGCTATCCTTTGAGGGATCACTCTATTATAATTTGGTATTTTGATTAAAAAGAGCATCAATATATGCATTTTTGAGGGAGGGAAAAACCCTAATAAACCATTTTGAGGAGGGGATAAAACATGTACATGTCCTACACACATGCCACATGTCATGTTTTTGGTATGGGATGGATGGGTGTAATTATTTTAAGGGGGTTCCTATAAAGGAAGTAACTTTCCCATAATGAAATATGTGATGAACAGAGCCATGGTACTCATCTTTAAGGCATACTTAGGATACTAATGGATAACCACATATTTTCAAATTATAATGATATAGTAGATTGATAGGATTTGGATATAACTACTTTCATGATGATTGATTATTTAACAGTAGAAAGGCCATAAGTGCGAATCATTCATAGGTTCCCTTTTAGGTTCCCCATCAAGAGAAACGAGATGATATTTTCTTGACCCATAATTGTGAGTAATAACGTACAGAAAAATACAATTGGGGAAAAACTTTCAACATTTACTCTGTTATAATGTAGTGACATTTTGATTTTCTATAAGTATAAGATCAGAAATTTTAAACTCACGTTCTTTGAAATGTTTGTTATATTCTCTAATAATACGTTCTTGATAGAATTGATGGTGTTTGATAATTGTTAAATGATTTTCTTCTAACAATTCTAGTTGTGCTAAGCGTTCTTGGCTATATTATTCATTTGGAATGAAATATGTGAGAGATCCACGGAGTGATAGAATTTGGACTTTGAGAGGTGAGATGAATTATGAGAAATAGATGAGTAAATAATGTGTAGCACTCATAGATGTGTAGTTTCTAGTTCGATAATCCCAGAGAGAAAATGGGATTTCAAGATGCTAACTCCTTCATGCGTCATTTAACGTTTTCATAAGGAATTTTTTGAGTGTTTTATTAGAGGCCTATACTTTTCCATTTTATTGGGGATAATATAGTGATGAAAAATTGAGCTTGATGTTGAATGCATCATAGAGATTTTTAACTTCTTTAATTTTTAAATGACTTTCCATTATCTGGGACGTGCTTACGTGGGATACCAAAACGACATATGATATTTTGATATATGAAGTTGATGATAGGTCCTAATTTTATTGAGGTTAAAGGGATGGCTTCAACCCACTTAGCAAAGTATAAAGTTGGTATACTAATGGATTGAAATTGTTGGGATGATTTAGGATTTATTGCACTAATGAGGTCTAACCCCCATTAAGAGAAGTGTCATAAGTCTTGAGCAAGTTTTAATGCTTGAATAGGGATGTGAATGAGATATGAGTGTCGTTGTTATTTAACATATTTATTTACATAGGCACAATATTCTTTGGTGATGGTAAGCTAGAAATACCCTAACTGTATGATGCATTTAGCGATGGAATTTCCATTGACATGACCACCATAGATGCCATCATGCAGTTATTTGATTACTTTGGTTGATTCATGTGATTTACCACATTGTAGTAGTATACTGTAAAAGCTACATTTATAAATGATACCTCTTATGATGACGAAGTGAGTGACACATTGAAGAAATGATCATTTAACACTCTGTGATAAATATGATGGTAGTTTACATTTAGTTAGATAATCATATATTTGTGTGTACCATAGATTAGGTGGATTATTGTAAATGAAATTAATGGAAGGCAACTCATTTTGATGTGAAGGATGGTACAAGCATTGAAACACTATGAACATTTTAGTTTTATCTTTATATTTTTTAGTTTAAAAGGGGATGAGGGATGCCATAGTGTCTGTAAACCTGTTAGAAGATCATGGAATGAATTGAATGGTATAATTATCAAATGCATTGAGGAGGAATTCAACAAAAACTTAATATTTTTTAAGGATTTCATTTTTACATTGGTTTTCTCCTTTGGCTTGATTGATGAAAAGTTGTGAATCTACATAGATTTCCAGGAATTAGACACCAAGAGAATGGTAGTATTTACACCCATGAATAAGGCTTCATATTCTACCATGTTGTTAGTACATTTGAAGTTAAGTTTGAATGATAGCAGAAGTGGGATGTTCCAGGGAGGTATGATAACAAATCCAGATCCTACCCTCTCTTTGAATTTATAACCATCGAAGAAGAGATTCATTTTGATGGGGATGATATCATATTAATCAATGTTATTAATGGATTCATTGGGAAAGTATTCATGAGGTGGTTAATTATCTATAAGGGGTGCTTCATCGACTTGATATTCAATGGCCTGACCTTTAAAATATTTATGTGATATAATTTCAAGGTCAAATTCAGTTATGAGCATAATCCATTAAGTGATGAAATTATTATGATAAGGTTTAGCATGTAATGTTTTAAGTGGATTAAAAATGGTAACAACATATGTCTTTTGATTGAGGAGATAATGCATAATTTTTGAGGTGGAAAAATTTAATTCACAACATAGTTTTTTGGCTTTAGTGTAGCGTGTTTCATACTCATGGAGTGTGTGAGTAATGTAATATACAACATGTTCATGAACTTGAATATCACGATGGGTGAGCATAGCTACTAGATCATGTTATGAAGTGGATAGGCATAGATAAAATGCCCCCCCTTATGAGGTCGAGTAAGAACAAGAGGTGATAATATATACTATTTTATTTTTTTGAAGGCTTTTTGGAAAGCAAAATATTGATAAAACTCTACATCCTTACAGAGAAGATGTTGAAATGATTGACAATGGGCATAAAGTTGTGACATGAAATGTCAAATTGACTACAATTTACCTTGGAGGCTACGTAGTTGTTTAATATTAGATGGTGGAGGCATTTCAATGATTTTTTTAACCTTTTCTAGGTCAACATTGATGCCTCAGATAGATATGATGAATCCTAAAAATTTTCTGGTGAGAAAACCAAAAACACACTTTACAAGATTAATATGAAGAAATAAATAGATGAGATGAGTGAAAATTTATTCAAGGACATCAAGATGGTCATTCCGTGAATTTGGATTTTCCTAAAAAGGTCATTGACATAATCTTCAATGATTTTGTAGATGAGGTCATGAAAAATGTATGTCATGGCACGTTGTTAAGTAGCCCCTACATTTTTAAAGACCAAATGACATGAAAAAATAATAGAAGGTTCCCCAAGGGGTAGTGAAAGAATTTTTGTGTTGATCATTGGGGGAAATGAGGATTTGGTTATAACTCAAAAAACCATCCATAAGGGAGAGCACTTCATGGCTATTTTTTAGGTCGACAAGCTCATTTATATTTGGAAGTGGGAAATCATCTTTTAGACAAGCGAGATTGAGATCCCCTGAAATATGTGTAGATATATACCTTGTCTGAAGATATGGTTATGGGTACGATGTTGGAGAATCATTTTGGATAGTCAATGGATATGATAAAGTTAGTAGATAAGAGGTGTTACAACTCTTCCTTAACAAGGAGAGCTATGCGGGGATGTATTTTATAGAGTTTTTAAAACTAGCTTAGCATCAGGATACATGACTATGTTGTGTTTGAAATTTCTAGGATCGATTCCAAGCATATCACTATATGACCAAGTGAAGGCTTGGTGATACTTTGATAAGAATGAAGTGAGATCATCTAGTTCTTGTGGATTTAAGGATTTTCACACCTTAACTATGTGAGGATCTTGAGAGGTACCTAACTTAATGTCAAGGGTGGATCCATTAAGGAGAGTTTGTGTGTCTGATGGTAGGGGGATTTTTTAAGGAAGTGGTATTCACCTCCCATATGGGTAAGGATATTCTGGTCATCCTAACACTGGAGGATATCTACAGTAGGTGAATTTTCATCAACCATTTCTGGTAAAACAAGAGGTAATAATTTAGTGGTGTAATTGGATTGATAAATAAGAGGACCTAAAGATATAACATTGATTGACAAATAAGTTAGGTGGGATGGGTACAGTGTCATCTGTGTCTATAGGATCTTCAGGTTTTGTTGGTGATGATAGTTCTAGTTCAAAAATGGATGTAGCAAGCTTGAATGTAGTGGCTTTGCATATTTGAGAGCTAAAATTTTTAATAACGTAAATCAGTTTTCTCATATGCTTTAAGGGAAATTGGGATGACCAAGTCATGGATTCCTTGTTTGTAACAACCGAGTCCAAAACCTCTCCATGCACAACGATGAATATACATATGAGTGAAGTTTGGATTTTCGAGAGATTTGAAGTTTAATGTGAATGGCATAAAATGGGGTGGATTAATAACATGGGATGGAGGATTATTGAGTTCCCTATAGATGAGGTTTGTTTTAATATAAGTAAGACCATATGAAATGATATATCCTACATTTGGGGAATACATGGGTTTTTTTTTAGGACAGCCAAATGTCTTGGGTAAAGGGATGGAGTTGAGCATGAGGAGATGGTATTCCCAAAGTATAATATGTTTTACATCCTCACCGAGAGAGGAATCATCTGGTAACCTATAGGAAGGGATATATGTTCTATTAGACATTTCATCAGATGAATTAGGTATGGATTTAGGTACAAGGACATCATTTGGGTGATACATCATGTAATAGTTGGTAAATAGATTTGGATTAGCAGGGAAAATGAAGGTTTGAACCTCGTGTTCATATTTGAGATAATGATGGAGGGTAGAAGGAATGCATCACATGGTGCATATCCATGTGTGTCCTAACAACATGTTGTATTGAAACTCTCCTTCTATAATGTATAATTTCTCTGGTAGGGTTTTAACACCGACCTTGGGTGAGAGTATGACGGTACCTAATGTGGGTGTGATAGTATCGTTGAAGGATCGTAATAAGATTTGTGTATGAGAATTAATAGTGTTGGTATGTTTAAGTTGGTCAAAGGAAAGGGAGGATATGATGTTAATGGCAACACCACAATCAATAATGACCCTCTTGATGGAAATTTCATTGATTTGAGTAGTAATCAAGAGTGGTAGGTTGTGGTCTTCTGGTCTAAGAGAGAGAACTTCATATGGTTTGAATGAAATAGTAGTGGATGCTTTGAGAGCACCCACAAATTTTGTGAAGGGAAATGGATCATTAGCTGGGATGGTAATGGATTAGAGGGCTTTTATCATAGCCTATTTATGAAAAGGTAATATTTTCACTAACTTATAAAGTGACATCCTAACAGGGGATTGGTGTAATTTCTTGATAACAACATTTTATATCATAGTGAAAGGGGGTGTTTCTACTTGTATTAATATTTTGGTTCTAGGTGACAATTTTTTATTGGAATCTTCAAGAGCTAAGGAAATAGATACATTAGCTTTATAAGATGGAGATGATAATTCAAGAGGGTGGAGGTATAATGATGAATATTCTACTTTTATTAGATTCATATGGATCGTTTTCATAATTTTGTGAACGCGTAATTTATGAAAACATTTAAAATACTTCTAAGAAATTTATAATCCTTGAATCAACCACCTTCTCAAACCAAAATAACTTTTGTCTTCACCAAATCAGCCTACCCAAAAAGTTGTTTCCAAATATTAGCTAATAAAAATATTTATATGAGCATTAAATACATCTACATGGATTAATTAGATTCAAAATTCATCCCTATTAATATTATAGGTGATATCAATCATGAGCTAGTCCATCTTATGCTTCAAACGACTTAAAACTTTCGTCAAAACATATCTTATCATGCACTCACAATAACCTTCTTGCCCAAAGATAGGCCTTTAAACATCATAAAATCTCATAATCATTGAAAAAAATCATATCAATGGAAATTTCTATGAATATTGTTTCCAACACATTTTAAATCATCCCAAAAATTCTACCTATAGCTCTAGTTATTCTCACTTTACTAAACATTGCTTTTTAAGGCCTCAAAACTACCCTTTGACCAATCAACCTAAATGGCTCTAATTTGACCATGTAACTTCATGGAAATGTCCTAAAACCTATTTTTACATTAATAAAAACTTGCATTCATCATGCAACATCAATGTTTCATGCTACTTCTCTAGACAAGCTATTAATAACAATTTCACGTTAATAATTTAGCTGATAAAACCAAGAGGTAAAAATTAGATCAACCTCAAGTATGATGGGGTTTCCAAGGTACCCATAGATGATGTTGATGGAAGTTTGATTGTTGTTCTCCATTAAGAATGTATCAAGCTCCTTTTGTTTGAATAAACTTGTAATCAAATACGCTACACAAGATGGAATTATTAATATGGATAGGCGGATTTCCTAGCAAAGGCCAGTTCCCAGAAGCCAAAGGACTTCCTTACATGGATGTCAAACTGATTTTAAAAACAATTAAGTTTATTCATGAAAATGGGATACATTGTAAGATATATGATAATATATGATTAAATTTCTATTAGTTATTTAGTCTATTACAAATACTTAGCTGATAAAGATAGTATGAAGAGAAATAAGTCTATAGGTTGAATTCAGAATCTAGGTCAGTATCCAAAATTCTTAGAGAAGTTGGAGCACACTGAAAAAGATAGACCATCCTCTTCATAAAAATATAGGTCAGGTTCCTTGATGTAATCACCTATGAATAAGTCTGAAATCTCCTCCTCGGTGTAGTGCATTCTTGGAAGCCTTGAGTCAAAATCTTGAAAGTTGATTTCAATCCCAGGTTATGATTCAAGTCCGGTGTTTGTGTCTTTAAGTGATGTTTAATCCCACTTCTTGTTGGTACTCAAAAAAATCTAGATCATCTTGGATATGTTGTACTTCATAGTAGGATTCCAAGAACTCTTAAGTGGCCTCATGGATCTTCTGTGTGGACTCAAAAATGGTCTTTAGTATGTCAATTGGAGCTTCATGAATGATGCACAACTCTAAGTCATGTAGTATATCATATTTCTCCAAATGTAGAGGATGTTGAAAAATTAGCAGTGAGTTGATGTTAGTTATTGGGTGGTTAGGGCCTCCTATGGAAATCTAAAATCCATGCTTGACAAGAGATTAGTAACACAAAAAATAAAAAGTACTTGACAAAATATTCTAAATGGAATATGACTACTAATTAGATAGAAAACACATAAAATGTAGGTGATTAGAGGAATATCAAATGATTATACTAAACATAGGCAATTATGAGAAATCTTAATAGACTGCTAAAGTGAAAGAGAAGATTAGCTAAAATAAAAACTATGATGATCTTGTGAGAGTAAAGGTGAGATTATAAATGATTAGATAGGCACATTTAAGAAGAAATAATGAAATTAAAAAACAATGAAGAACCTTTGATTGAAAATGAGGAGATGATAGATTGATTGTGATTGCGGTTGGATGATGAACGAGATTTTGAATAGCTCCAAGCTTCCTGACAGACGTGAATACACCGTGGATGTATGCAAGATGACATTGATAAAACTTGATAACACTCGATAATGCTTGAAAATATATTTGAATTCTCCTACAAGCTCGTGAATGGTCCATAACAGAGGCAAAAAAACTATTATTTATCCATTGCCAATGTTTTTCAGTTAGTTTGAACTTAGGAGAGATATGGAAGGATAAACCTTCTAATTTGAACTTTGGTGCTTAGGGATTTCGAAATATTGTAGTGTGATAACTTAGAGAGGTCAAAATTTGGTTAGATGAGAATAGAGATAGTTAGGGTAGATGTGTGGATGATTTTAGCATGTTCCCTATTTTGAACTAGCCATAACTAGTGTTAAGTAGGGGATTTTCATAGATATAAGCTAGATGAGGATAGAGGTGGTTAGGAAATAGATACATTTAGAAGGTTTCCCTATTAAACTAGTCATAACTAGTTAATAAGGATGATTTCACATAGTGAGGTGTAAGAGTGAAATGGAATATCTATTTTTAACTAATAAATTAATTAATTAGCCATGGGAGGGGGAATGTGAATTACGAAATGTGGGATTATTTTTTTAATTTAAGGGGTGTACGGGTAATGACCTAGGTGTAGGTATGTCATTCAAATGATGTGGTGGAAAGTCTAATCAAATTGATTAAATAGATGACTTAGATTGTGAAATGGTGTAAATATGTGAAAGAATATATTTGTTATATTATTTTTGTGGGAATGGGATGTGTGTATTTTTGGTGTCTACATTTGCCCCTTTTATCTAACGTCTTAACAATGTGTTAGAAAAAAATGATTGAGAGTTTTTGGTTGTTTGAGTGATTCAGTTGTAGCATAATATAAGAAACACCAGTCACTGACATGTGTTTTGTTTTTGTCAAAGGTTTCCCTAGTCCAAGGTGGTTTGGAAATAGACTCTATCGCTAAGGGATTATTTTCATAGGGAAACCAAAGGGTTTACATCTATAGATGTGTGATCCTTGGAAGTAGGCTAGTTCAATGATGAAATTCAAGTGATGGGGGGTAAAATGGCACGTGCATCCCATAGAGGTATGATGATTCTTTGGAGTTGGTGTTTCTTTGACTCAAGTATTTGGGTCCTTTGAAAACAACACACTTGTGTAAATGTGGTGTTTTGTCATGTAAATGATAATGATTTGTTAAAGAAAGGGTGAATCGATGGAATTTAGGGGAATCACCCATGATTCGAGGAAGAAACTCCAGTGATTGGATCAAGGTAAAAATAGGGTATATATTTATCCAAACCTTTAATTTATTCATTTTAACTATGGGGTAAAAATGGATTTAGCAAATACGATTTTGAGCATTTTGACGTGATTTTGATTGATTTCAAGTGATGACGTCCTCTAGCAGACAATGAAAACCACAAACAACTGAGGTAATTTGATTTTTATTCTACTTTCATGTGATTTTGGATAGTTTTAGGATATTGCTGCTATTTTTGGGGTATATGAGTACCCTGGCCATAATCCTTGGGGATTGATGTGATCATTGGTGATTCAGATGAATCGTTGGTGATTCATCTGTGTTTTTAGTAGTTTTGATAAAGTAAGAGTGTTTGAATTTTTAGATGTTGTTGGTGATTTTGTTTATTTTTTAATATATTTTTGACATCTTTATTGATGAAACTGATTATTGATTTGTTTATTTTTACAAGTGGACATGAAATTAAACATTAGAGATTACATTCCATTGATTTTGTAGAAGGTGAGGAAGGATATGTCAAATGATGATTGGGATCATGTAGAGGCTATCAATTTTGGTTCTATGAGGCATTACAGATGGATCTATAGATGTTTGGGCCTCATACTGAAATCGCTAGAGAGGTGGAACTTTTCCACCAACACTTTTTGGTTTCATATAGGGGAGATCGGTATTACCCTAGAGGATGTTCACCATATTTTGAGACTACCGATCCTTGGGGCAATGATGTATACTATCACTGAGGTAGAGAGGGATGGCATTATGTCGAGGTTGTATGGGGAGGGTGTTGCAGACATAATATATGAGTCAGGGTTTTTTTACCTATGGCCATGTTTATTTACTTGAGAGAGCGAGATGTGTATAGATAACTATGATTACGATGGCCATCATGTGTTATGCATTTTTAGATTTTGAGAGTGGTCATTTTTCTATGGATGATGACAGGGGTTATGTCCAAGATGATGGAGCATCGTATGGTTTTTGAGTGGGGGCCGAATCTACTTGCATATACATTTAGAGAGTTGTCATCTTGGGGGGATCATAAACGTTATGGTCTAGATGTTGGTTTTTTATTAGAGGCTTGGGCCTGGGAGCATAGTGTTATTTCTCGGAGAAACAAGGTTACCATGGGGCATTGGTGGTCACCATCCTAGTTTCATGAGATGGAGATCAGACAGGGGTCATGTAGGGAAGAGGAGGAAGACATGATTCTATAGAGACTTATTGTCACGATTACAAATCAGGGGCCATTGTATTTAAGCCCTACCTGGATTTACCAACCTGACATGAGTATCCTCAAGAGTTACTTTGTTTATAGCAGCCAATATGGTTCAAAAAATTTAGAGCAGGTGAACATGAGATTCTTCATTATGATCATGTTCAACGGCGATTTGGATTGGTGTAGAGAGTTCTCGGTGAGCCTATTCAATATAAGTGGGATGATACAAATGTGGATATACCTCGGGTAGTAGTGAAGAGACCTACCATTATTACTTAGCTGCCAAGGGATATAGGCACCAACAAGGAGGGATTGATTGAACTAATTAATGATGTGGGTGTTACCCCAGAGTACATTGCATGGTGGGTTCCAAACCTGAGGATTTTTTGATAGAGCCAGAGTAGAAAAGTGGGCCACACACTGAGTGAGACGAGTACGTGCTAAGAAAAAGGGTGGAGAACATGGAGGGAAGGTAGAGAAATATTTTGATGAGGAGGAAGAAGGTGATGATTATTTAGTTACTACTATTCCATTGATGATATCCGAGAAGGCTGCAGTGGATGGAGAGAGAGACACAGATCGGAAAGAGAATGATGATTTGATTGGTGTTTGGGATACCCTCATTATAGAGAGAGAGGGATTGATTTTTGAGTGAGATAGTCTCTAGGTACAGCTTGTATAGGTCTTTCTTGATATAGATAGGTACATGAGACATAGGAATACACTGAAGAAGGCCTTGGGGATAATAGGGCCTTCTATATTTGGTGTCAAGTTATCAGTGATGGCTTGGTATGGTAGGAAGAGGGGAGAACCTAAAATAACTCCTCCTCCTGGGATGATTTCAGTGGAAAACTATGATGTGGTATAGGAAGAGCATGAATAATATGTGGATTTGATCATTAAGAACTACCGAGATGCCACTTCATACGTATATCACTTGGTTTCCAAAGGGGCAGCTACAACAACATCGAGGCATATTGTGAGTATAACAAGCGTGGGACATCAACCTTAGAGGCCAGAGAGAGTGGAGGGTGGACAAGGAGGATCTAGAGGTGAGGTTATGGTGATGAGTATTTGTAAATGGGGTGGAGACATGTGTTGTTGGAGGCACACCTATTCCAGGAGAAGAGGGTGGTACTGGTACCATTCTTGGAGATGTAGATTTTACCAGTTGATTATATGATGACATAGGATCATAGAAGCCCATTTTTGTATGATGGTAACATATATTGATTATTTTAGACTCTGATTATGATGTATATCAAAATTTTATTTATATATGTATGATGATGATGATGGATTTATGGTTCATATTGCTTGTGTTTGTATGTTTTATACTTAAAATGTGTCAGTGTTTTTTATATATTTTTTATGGATATTAAAAATCACAATTCGTAAACATGTTTAAATATATATTCTTAGATGTGGTAAAATGTTTAATTGATCCAAATGATTTTAAAATTTGATCTTAAAAATGTTCCAAATAAAAAATGTAACTACATAAAATGAGGTAAAAATGATTTCTTCATCATGGATCTTGATACAGCCTAGAATTTACAAAATAACACCCTAGTCACGCTGACACATCACTCAGACTAGACTAAGTGCTCACTCAAAGCACACAAAGGTACCATGTCCCTCTTTAGGGTTGCTATAACAGGATGTTAACATGATGAAGGAAAAACATATAGATTCATAACTAATACATTATTTTGTAATGCGTGCTATCCTCAGATATATGAAAGAACAAGCTTTAAATAATAATCATGATTTTACCATTAACATGCACTGCTCAATTACACAGAATGACACTTAGATTCAGCCAATATCTTCCATCTATTAGTAAATATAGAAGCTCCTTATAGTATTACCCGATCTATATAAATGTGCATATGGATATGATACACACACTCATACATCCAAAATCATACATTCACTGCTCTCTGTGATACATAGATACATCTATTATGCACCTAACATTAAGTATATCTATGGTGGGGACTTTCCCTTCACCGCTTATCTATTCCAGAAATAGGTCGCATACTATTGATAGCCACATGTCGTTTACAATCATAGCCACACATGCAAGTGCGCTATCTATAGTTCTCTTGCAGTTAACTGAAGTTTCAATTCTATTCTTAGCTTGTCTTCATGTATAGATGCTTTGAACCACTTCTCCAAATATAGACAATTCCTGGCATGCACATCTCTACATCGTTGAAGTGTTCTGCACACCATCTTCTAAAAAATAGGTCTCTATGCCCAAAATCACCCAAGTCCTAAAATCTAAACTTGCCTTCCTCACACAGGTCCTTCCTTTCCTTCCGTGCCTTTGATCTTGGCCTTCTATCCCATGCGGACTCCTTGTGTGATCCTTAACAAGTATTATTTGATCAACATTACCCCACACTAATATCATTGTTGTCCCGACAATGGGTATCTCCAAAAATTAAAGGAAAGAATAGAAGAATGGAAAGAATAAGAATGAAAGATTGTACAAAAATAAAGAATTTTTTATGAGAAGTTATTTAGGCAACCTCCTCTGTATCAGTTTGTAGTATCAACTCTAGATAATCCTCTTTTATTGTGGCCTCCAAAACATGCCATTCAGTGAGTGCCTTTTCCACTTTCTCTGGGATGTCCACAAAAATGTATTTCCAACTCATCCTTCACAATTTCTTCTTTCTCATTTTGTAGAACCAACACAACACTGGACATGGATGTCATCCTCCCTTCCAAAAGGTCCATATTCTACACAATCAGCTTTCCAAACTCTTCTAGTTGAGTCTTGTGTGGCTCTTGTGCTACTGTCTAGGTCCTTGTGCTTCTATTTAACCATTGAACAACCTTTCTGCTTGGCCCAATGTCTCATCTTTCATGGCTTTCTGGACCTCAATTTTCTCTTTCAAGGTCTTAATGTTGATGAGCGCCTCTAGAGCTGTGCATATATTTAAAGCTTGGTTTGCTTTCTTTAATACTTCTTGTAATGCCTACAACAACCCTTCATAAGATGTGGTTTTTCTCATCATAGATACTTTCTCCCATTTGACATCTTGTTTTGATATTTTTGGCACTTACATATGCAAATTTTTATCTTCAAACACCAAGTCCACTAGATTTCCCATATAGTGTATTACTGAAGGAAATATTTATGGTACCTTGGGTTCTAAGTGTGGCCTTGATTTGATTACAGTGTCCCCAATCTCCTCTGCGATGCTTATGAACACTTCATTATTCTTCTGTGTAAAGTCCTTCTCTTGTGTCAAGCATGCTATCTCTTCATTCTTTGTCTTCAACTCTACGCACAACGCTCTGATCATGGCAGTTTTATCCATGTTTCTTCTAGCCACCTCAGCAAAATATTTCACTAGTGCATTGCTGACCTGCTCTTCTAACATGACAATAGGCTTTATTATCATATGTCTAGCTTGAGGTGCCTTCTTCAGTCACCTCGAAATGCATGAATATCCTTCACACACATCAATGTTAGGCTCATCCATGGGGGTGTGCATCGACCATGATAGTTTCTTTCTAGTGTGCACATTTTCCATATCTTCATCATCAACTCCCAGCCAAATAAATCCTTCTTTGCTATCGTTCTCTGGATGTAGGCACAAATAATATTTCCTGTTTCCTCTGCATACCCCATGTCTGATGGAATGTCCTCCCCACTTTTCCTCCTAGGCCTTTGCTGCTTAGGAACTCTAGCTTCCAAATTTGGGACTTATGTCTCCATGTCCTGAACACCTTCTGCAACTGTCTCCTCAGGCCTTTTATCTTCCTCTTCTTTTTATTTTGATGCCTCACCCTTTCCTTTTGTGTTTTCTAAAAGTGTAGGAGATGTAGGCAAGCTCTCCTCAAAATATTCCATCTCCTTGTTCAACTTTATTTTCCTCCTTATCTGTGCGGTCACTTCCTTTTTTGGGGAGATTCGGGGTGATTTGTGCACAGTGGTTGGAGTAGCACCTTGGGGTCCTTGTTCTCTTGAATACTATTTTAAACCTATGCTCCCCTTGTACCACATTCAAGTCCTCTTCATTCCCCTCTTGTGGCTGAGGTGGTGTAACAACACGCTCAACTTCACCCTGACTTGTAGGATGCCTCCTACCCCTATGCTCCAAACCACCATGATCTTCGCAAGCCTCCTCCTCATCTTGCACTTCAATTGGATCTGTGGGATTAGGTGCTGGAATATTCTCCATTGTATGCTTCCCTTTTGGTGGTGCTAGAAGTGCGAACTCACCTTCCACATATTTGTTATTCTCCATTTTTTTCTTCAACTGGAGATATACCAATGCTACCCCCCACATCTACTACAACCAAACTTATTATTTTAATATTTAGAACCTCTAAAATGATTCTCTCCATATAAGAACTTCTGCCAGGATATACATACTTCTTCCTCAATGTATGGTAGTTCACAGTCTACCTTGTCTGCATTAAATATCACTCAGCATGTGTCTATAAATCTATGAATAGATTCTTGAAAATACCTTACAGTGAACCGCGTAAGGTAACTTGCACCAAGGGCTCCAAACTCCATCCTTCATTAGAAAACGTGTGATGCATAAATTATGGTATATAAAAAACTGAACTTGTTTCCCTACCACTGCTGGTAGGATCCTTTGGAATGCACCACTCTTCCCTAAATGCCATGCGGATCCTATCATACCATTTCTCCACCCTTTTTTTTACTTCATCCATCATGGCCCCCTATATAGGTACTTTTTGAATCTTTCAGTTGGGGACTTATTCTCCATGGGGTATTCCTATATTTTCCCCTTTGGTCCATTTGGTACTCCGATCTCCATAAATACTAGTGATAGTAGAACAGCCCCAAAACTGATCTTTCTTCCTGTGCGCGCTTCTTTGACTATTTTCTCTACAATATAGCCTACAATGTTGTAGATCATCCCTTCTGACATCTTATGTGCCAAATGAAACCACATAGTGTTTAGCTGTGACCACCGTCCCTGATCATTTAAATTAGTAACTAGGTGTGCTACAGCTTGTACAACTGGACAATTCTTCAATTTATTTATGTCCATTCCCCACGGACCGTTCAGGTATCGCAACTCCTGTTTGGTATTTAAAATCATGATTTTATCTACAAGGTCACCTTTTATTTCTTCCCCTATGGCCTTCAGACTTGTCACTAACGAGACAAGTGCAGATTGAAATTATAACTCCACGTCCTGCAAAGTAGAAAAATTCTTCATGTACTCGGCTCATGAGACACTGATACAAGGTCTCATACTTTTCGAAATATGGAAGCTCATACAACTGATGGACTCCAATTCTCTTTAAAATATTTTTTACCTGCATCGTCATAATACTGGCATGTCATCTTCCGTGTGCTTGTTTGTTCTAGCCATGAGCAAGAATCAAGCTTCTTTTTGGTCTCCAAATTCCTGTGATTATATTCACTCACTTTTCTCTTTCTAATAGGTGAATCCCATTCTTGTTGGACGATGAATCCTTCTGGGTATTGCATCTCTAAAAAATTACTTTCGGCTGCCATATCTTCTTCCTCTACAACTACCTTCTTCTTTCCTTTTACTGTTGTTGCGGATGCCTTCTTTTATGCCATTTTTACCTTGCAAATATATCCTCTTCCAATTCTACAACTTTGTGAATCAATTCCTAGTTCGATTCAATTATGCCCTAGGTGGGAAATTTGTAACCCAACTCTTTTTTGTTTCTCTATTCCACTCAAAACCCTTCACCATCAGGGACACAAACTTCTTGTCACACAGATATGGTATTCACGCTTGGCTTCACATCCTTCACACCTTAACTCGATTACTCGGATCTTTACACTTGGATCTTTTCTCAAATACTCTTTAGTCACAATAGAAAAATGAATCCACATACCATCATTTTATAATTTTTTCAAATTTTGATGCATTTATTTCTCCTCACCTACCAAATATCTCTTCATTCATTGAACAAATCCTTTCCTTCTACGCGTTACATCTTCATGCCCAGCTATAACCTTCTAGTGCACCTTCCTACCCTCTGGTCACAGAATTCTCTTCAGCGTATGCTCCTCTACCCAAGTACCTCATCATTACATCTTCTCCCTGGTAGCTAATATGGCCTCCACTTACCTCACGTTATACTGTTCTTTCATTTATCTCCATCCTTGGTCATCTTTGAGAAGCAATATTCTTTTGGCTTAAAGCACACCTGTAGCAGCTTATTCCTTTCACCATTCAAATCCCACAGTCTTTTCCTTGGATAGCTATAACCACCCCACATGAAAAGTACATTCAATCCTCTGTGCATAAACATTCTTCATACATTAATTAGATTCATGCGTGAAAGCATGCTTATTAAACAATAACACCAACTAAATTGACAAATCATAGCGACAATGAAGGAAATACTAAATTGAAAACCTAAACTAAATGGCAACACTACCTTATTACAAACACCAAGAAGAATTATTTATAGTAGGGATTCATCCTACTCCCATTAAAGTAACTAGGTAGTCATGTTCCATCAAGTGCTTCTAACTGGAAAGCACCTGATTCAAGTATAAAAGTTATAACATATGGCCCCAACCATGTACTTTGAGCTTGCGTATATGGCACAAGAACTTTGAGTCATAAAGAAGTACCATTTGTCCAATCTCAAACTTCTTATCCCTTATGTTTTTTTCATGCCATGCCTTCTACCTGTCCTTTTCCTACTTCTGACTCAATCATGCTATGGCTCGTCGCTCATCCCAGTTGAACCATATTTTCAATAAGTTCTTCTAAATCTTGTTCATTAGCTAGACCTCCAACACACTCAATGCACAAAGAAGGTAACATAAATTATATAGGTATAACAGCTTCTGCACCAAACACCAACTAAAATAGTGTGGCTTTGTTCAATCTCTTGTAAGTTGTTCTATATTCCCAAAGCACAGCTGGTACTTTGTCATCCCAATATTTTCTTCCAACATCAAATTTTTTTGTCAAAATCTGGCTTAGAAACTTGTTGAAGGCCTTAGCAGTTCCATTTGCCCGAGGGTGATAAGGTGTAGTTTTTATGGTGTGTAACCATAAACTCATCTAATAAGATCTTGATTGTCTCATGTAAAAAAGGCATACCTCTATCACTTGTCAAGCTTAAAGGACACCCATATCTTGTAAGAACATTCTCCCATAGAAACCAAGCTGCTGTAGTTTCCGTATAATCTTTGGTAGGTGATGCTTCTGCCCACCAAATTAAATAATCAGTGCAAGTAATGATATAGCACAATCTAGTCATGCGTGCGACTGGTGAAATAGGTCTTAAAAAATCAATGGCCCATTTATCAAATGGTTCGGCACTAGTAATTGGTCTTAAAGTCATCTCATCTCTTTGCCTTGGTTTTCCTAGGTGTTGACAATGATCACATGACTTATAATAATCTTTACAGTATTTATACAATGTCTCCCACCATAATCCAATAATTAAGATCTTCCAGGTACTCGTATCACCTGCATTATGTCCTCCTACAATACCACCATGATCTTCTTCCATGATATGCTTACGCTCATGCTCTAACACACAACGACACAATACTTCATCTCTTCCTAGCTTGTAAAGCTCACCACTGATTAACATAAATGGTGCCATGCATATAGCAAGCTAATTATTTTCTAATGATTTCATTCCTTCTGGTGCCATACCTGTTTCATAAAAAGACAACAATGTCTTCGAGTTCCATGGGCGTACGTTGTAACCTGTATAACTGTGCATCCAACATTGTTTCTTCAATTGTTTGTGCATCGTCTTCTGAATTGATTCTAGATAAATGGTCTGTTCCAGAATTACTTTTCTCTAGCTTCACCACAACTGTGAAGTCAAACTCTTGAAATAGGAGCACCCATATGCATATGCACCCTTATAAGATGGGCTTGTTTACAAATTACTTCAATGCCATATGATCTGTATAAAAACACAAATGGTGTTGCTAACAAGTACTGTCGAAACTTGGACAATGTGTAGATCATTGAAAAAACTTCACAATTCTGTAGTTGTATAATTCCTTTTAGCAAGAGTCAGATTCCTACTAGAAAAAAAATTGGATGATCTATATTACCTTCACCAGGTTGAGCTAATACAGTGCCAATGACCATACCAGAAGCATCCACATGCACATGAAATGATTTATCCCATGATGGAAAGTGCATAATGGGAGCGGTAGTAAGTTTATCTTTTAATATCTCAAACATGCATTGTTGCGGTTCCCCCCAATAAAATGTACCTTTCCCCTTCAACAATTATTCCCAGGGTGCAAAAATTTTTAGATACCCTTTTAAGAACTTTCTATAATATCCTGTATGATCTAAAAATCTGCACACCTCACTTTGACTGGTAGGTGCTTCCAGGCCTAAAATGACTGCAACCTTAGCTGGATCAACTAGCAAACCTTCCTTGCAGATTATATGTCCTAACATTATCCCAAATGGCATAACAAATATGCACTTCTTGATGTTTAAAGAGATACTCAATTATCTACATCGTTCAAACATTAAGCGTAGATTGTCACAATGCTCTTTCACAAGCCCATATACTATCCAATCATCTAGGTAGAACTGTAAGAAGTTATGAATAAATTATTTGAATGCCTGAAAAACTATGCACGAGAATACAACATGCACATTTTTCAATCCAAAGGGCATCACCGTATAGGAAAAACTTCCCCATTCAGTAGTAAATTTTGTCTTTTCTTGATCCTCCTGAGCGATCCTAACCTGATGATACCCATAAAATCTATCTGTGAAAGAATATATTTCACACCCTACAATTACTTCTAGTATTTCCTCAATGAATGGCATGGGGAACGGATCTGTGATGCATGCAGCATTCAGATCCCTGTAGTCCACACATATCCTAATCTGTTTGTCCTTCTTGATACTGATCACCATTGGGCTAACCCATTATGACTCATCAAGGGGCTTGATAATTCTAGATTTCAACATTTTATCAATTTCTTCTTTCACCTTTTCACACAAATTAGGATTCATTTTGTAAGGTCTCTTTCTAATTGGTTGTACACTGTCCTTAAGTTTGATCTTCATTTCCCTAAGTTATTCATGCATGCCTTTAAGTTCATGATATCCTTGAGGGAATAAGTCCTGATAATTCATGAGTAATTCGATGATCTTTGCTACCTCTGAGTCTGACCAGTAATATCCAATTATGGCCTCCTTAGGCTTGTCCTCCGAACCTATATTCACTTTCTATGTCTTCATGGGTTTATGGTAGGCACGTGTATCCTTGTCTAAACTATCCAAGACCTCAAGCACCCCGTGTGAATGTTCAATGTCTAAGTTCTCAACTTCCTCATCACCCACGATGTAGACCATCTTTCTTTCTCTTTCTCAAGGAAATCGTGTTCAAGTAGTATGGAGTCCATTCTCCTTCCTTTTCAAAACATGCTCCGAACTCTGTCTCTCTGAATAATTCCTAAATATGCTCTTCTGATTTTGCACTATCTCACATAGTTAAGCACTTGAAATTTTTTAATGTCTATGTTATAGGAGGTTTAGTCGAGAAGTAGTCAAACGTTTGGATCATACCTATAGTCAAATCATGTCAGTTCCTAGTTTCTTGATGTAGTTCTGACATATACATACCAAGAACGTGCACATCCTTGTAGCGTATAGAATAAAATCAATGCACCCAGAGTGAAGGTGGTAATGCTTCCTGTCCTACTGTCCAGAGTCTCTCACACTACTGAATGTGATGCTGAACATGTTGATCACCATGATAAGTGTAGATTTGTGTAGGTACATTATTATTTATAAACCTAGTAGACAAGGCTATCCCAATTTCTTCCCAGTGTACAAGGCTATCTCTGTGGACTACCCACCAATGTGCACTGCTATTCCACACAGTCTATATACTAACATATCTCTCCTTGTACTTTGATATTTCCATTGCGTTTCCATGGCCTTCAAAAATCCAGAAAGATCTTATGTCTCCTGTATACCAAGGGACTGTGCTACCTAACCATTGAATTAAATGAAATCTATTTTTGTGCGCAACCACGCTTTTCACCTTGCACCCTACTAATTCATATGTACCATGAGCCCAATTTTCACAAGAAATAATTTTTGTATCACTAATAGAATGAGAATCCTCCCACTGTAGGATTCCTTCTTTTGATGGATCATTGACCTCTGGGTCCTAAATAACATATACATAGACTCTATTTAAATCCTCCTCACTTAGAGGCTCAACATATGGGATAGCATTTCCATCTATCAAAGGTATTACAACCCTTTCCTCCTTATTCTCAAATTTTATATACCCCTTATTGAATCTCAAGTCAACATTATTCGCATAACACCAAGGGCATCCAAGCAAGGTTGGAAAATTATCTGCTTCTACAAGTGCTAATACCTCAAAATCCCTAGTGAACTTGGCCCCTTGTATAGTTATAGATTCATCTTTGAATACTCCTATGGGAGTGGCCTTAGTCTGGTTTGCCATGAATAACACATTAGATGATGGCTACAATGGAGGCCTCCCCATTTTTTACCCATACATATAATTTCAACACATTTACCTCCATGCTTGTATTGATCAATATGTTACTCAACAGCCACCCATCCACAAAAACATTCAGAGTAATCTCTTTGTCATAGTCACTGATATGAGGGGGAAGATTAGTATGTAGAATCTGTCATCTGGTCTCAAGACTTACGTGCAGAGTGTTCCCTTTTAACCAACTTTCTAATAGTGGAATAATTTTCTCTTGGCGCAACATCTTGCACACCTCCCAAATATCATTGATATTAGTTTAGAATGTCTCTGAAGCTTTATTTTACTCCTTTAGGTATTGTATTTCACCCTAAATATTCCTTAGCACTTTCATGGTATCCTGGTAAACTTCTTTCTAATGAGGAGGATCTGGGTACCTCACATGTAAAATCTCCTCCTTGGTGATCGTAGGCTTATGGTGTAATGCCTCTCTCGCACGTGTTGCTTCAACACGTGTAGTAATATTCACTATCAATGCCTTAGGTCCTTCTATTATCTTGGGCATCCATTGGTCTTCTACCATGTGCTAGATTCTAACCATCTCGACACCTTTGTTTTCTTTCTTATGCTGCTTACTTAGATGCTCATAGAAGTCCAGGAACTCTTCATAACTATGGTTCTTCCCAAAAAAATAAAATGCAATATTCTGAGGACATTCACACCTATAGTGGTCAAGAGATCCACACATATAACATGTTCCATGAGGGAACTCACATCTTCCTCCCCCACAGCCTCATCCTCCATATCCACCATGATAGCCACATCCCCTTCCACGACCTCCTTCAAAATGCCCCTTCAATCCTGTCATAGTGTATTTGATTATGATCCCAATCTTGGTGCTCATTCTTACCCTTAGAACCATCTGTTATACTTATCTGTCATATTCCAATGTCTATCGCATCCTGGATTTGACCGATCAACCAACAATCCTCAGTATTATGGGTCATGGACTTGTAAATCTTAAAAAAGAAAGAGACATTCTTCATTATCGTGCGTTGTAATAAAGGAAAGTTACTTACATCATGATTCAAATGGAAAATATCACAATCTAGCAGTAATGAGCATATAGATATGCGAGGGAAACTATCCTTGGTGTGACCTTCTACTTCACAATCTGTACACCAAATTCCTGAGCATGTTTCATGGGCTAAATTTGCTGATAGCTTCTCTAACTGATTTTCCATAGATGCAATTTGTGCCTCCATAACTGCGCTAATGCCAGTTTCAATACACCCAACTACCTTAGCACGTAAATTTTCTTCCAGTGCTTTATATGGATCAATGTATGTCTTATGTGTCAATGCCCTTCTAAAAGGTGTAATCAATCCTCCAACGAACCATTGTGCATGTTGGCTAGCATGAATATCACAAGACAACTTAGATAGAAGTGTCTTAAACTGAGCATCATACTCACATACACTCTCATTAATGCCTTTCTTGATATATTTGAGCGAACTTATACTATTCTGCTCGAACTCAGGTATATGGAACTCTTTCAAGAAAGCATCTCTCAATGCTACATAATCCACGCAAGTATAACCAGGGTAAAACTTCCTATACCAACTGTGTGCGTGCCTCTGTAATGTAGTGGCGAATTGACTTGCCTTTCACTCAGCAGTTGTAATCCCCTTAGTGAGCCACAAGATTTCACACATATGCACATGTTTGGCAGCATCCTCTATACCTCTATACTCTGGGAGACAAAGTGACATCTCAATATAAATATTTTGTGGTTGCTGTGGACCTTGACCACCTGATCCTGAAACTCCTGTGTTCCCTTTGCCTCCAGAACCACCAGATCCACAAGAACTAGAACCACATATACTTCCTGATCCACCACTTGTAGTTGGAATAGGGCTTGTAGATGTACTCCCATGTGCTCTGACAGTAGTACTATATAGAACCCCTACAGTCTGTGAGGTAGTTCCACTTCCAGAGGTGAATCTAAAATTCTACATGCTCACATTCTATGAGGATGATCCACCTAAAAAGGTTCCTCTAAATAATATTGAAGCCATCTATCCTACCATTGATGCACTTGATCCCTGACCTACTCCTATTTGTCTACTTCCCAAGTTCATTTGTTGGTTACTTGTCATACTAGATATTGAAAAAAAAGTGCAAAGGCTAGCTCACCAGGTGGATTAAGATGCACACTTGTGGTCTAGGTAGCCTCTACTTGTACACTTCTATGCGAGGCTGAGGGGGGATCTCTATCATGCTTTCTAAGATGGGGGAGTTCCTGATGCTCTGGCTCCACGTCTTCTACGTTAGCTACAAATCCTTCACGATCCATCTCTCTCCTCAATGCCAATCTCTGCAATGGAATGCTACTTCTCTATCTCCCTCTCACGTGCCTCTTTATACTTAAGTCACCTTTCCTCTCTCTATTTCTCTGTTGCTAGGTCTGCCATCTTAAACGAAACCTATTCCTACCTTCGTGCATGGTGAAATTTAGTTAGCCATCGGTTCACTCTCTAGGTTCAAAGTTACCATTAATATCTTGATTGCCAGTGGTATATCACGCAAATATGTTCCTCTTAGATACCACAAAAAATTGAATTCAGCTACCTTTGGGAAAGAGTACATCGAAATTGAATATTCTAGAATATAACTATTTAAAACACCAAGAAACCACATATCCACCGCGTGAGTCTAGATCATATCAACATCATAGAGGGCCTAAAATTATTCATGTGTCCAGACAAGTGCACAATACCTCCAATTCTGCTGAGATGCATAAGCAGTAAGCCACTTGTATAGTTTTACTGGAAAGATAGCGAAAAATCTCTCATATAAGCTATCGTACATGTTATATTATACCCAAGTGCATGCGTCAAACTCAGATCCATTGCTGAACCATCATGCATATTCTTCCTCTATATCGTGTATCCATTCCTCAATACTTGCGAGAGTTAACAGGTACGTCTTCATCATAAACCATTCTGAAAACAACTGAAAAAGAGGTCTCAACAATGAAACCAATCATGCAGCCTATAATTTACCGGATAACACCCTAATCACGTTGGCACATCAATCAGCCTAGACTGAATGCTCACTTGAAGTGCACAAAGGCACCAGGTCCCTCTTTAGGGTTGCTGTAACAAGATGTTAACATGATGAAGGAAAAACATATAGATTCATAACTAATACATTATTCTGTAATGCATGCTATCCTCAAATCTATGAAAGAACAATTTTTAAACAATAATCATGATTTTACCATTAACATGCACTGCTTAATTACACAAAATGACACTTAGATTCAGCCAATATCTTCCATCTATTAATAAATATAGAAGATCCTTACAGTATTACCAATCTATATCAATGTGCGTATGGATCTGATACACACACTCATACATCCAAAATCATACATTCACCACGATACATACATACATCTATTATGCACCTAAAATTAGGTATATATATGGTGGGGAATTTCCCATCACTGTTTATCTATTCCATAAATAGGTCGCATGCTATTGATAGCCACACACCATTTATAATCATAGCTAGACATGCAAGTGCACTATCTATAGTTCTCTTGCAGTTAACTGAAGTGTCAATTCTATTCTTAGCTTGTCTCCATGCATAGACACTTTGAATTGCTTCTCCAAATATAGACAATGCCTGGTGCGCACATCTCTACATCATTGAAGTGTTCCACACACCATCTTCTAAAAATAGGTCTCTATGCCCAAAATCACCTAAAACTTGAAATCTAAACTTGCCTTCCGAGCGTGGGTCCTTCCTTTCCTTTTGTGGCTTTGATCTTGGCCGTCTACCCCACACGGACTCCTTGTGTGATCCTTGACAAGTATTCTTTGATCAACAGATCTGATATATACATGATGGATTTTTTAAAACACTTACATTTGTAGCCTTATATAATGTTAAATAAGATTATCAATGGGTAGTTATATAAATGAATGTTTCTTGTTAAGATGAAAAAATGTATTTTGTATATGTAGGCCAATGTGGGAGAAAAGGGACCTCCGTTTTAAAAATTTTATAGGAATAATTCACCAACTTTAGATATTATTTCGAAGCAAAATAATTGTGACTAGAAGCTTGCTATAATGGGAAATTTGATCAATGCGGGAAGCTTTCCTAGATTCTTTTGATATTGATGTGATTGTGAAGGATGATAAAAGTGGGAAAATCCTTTTTGCATGAGTATCCATCCTTCGAGGGTATGGTCTACATTTTAATTTTTGATCAGATGTTTGTCCTTTGAGGGATCAGTCCATAATTTTGACTGGTAGCTGTCCTCTGAGGGAGTAGTCTACTTTTTATATTCTTGATAATGATTTAGAATTATGAATAGCTATCCTTTGAAGGATCAGTCTATTATACTTTGATATTTTGATAAAAAGAGTATCCATATATAAATTTTTGAGCTAAGGGAAAAACCCTAATAAACCATTTCAAGGAGGGGATAAAACATGTACATGTCCTACACACACATGCCCCATGTCATGTTTTTGTATGGGATGCATGGGTGTAATTATTTCAAGGAGGTTCTTGCAAAGGAATTAACTTATCCATAATGAAATATGTGATGAATAGAGCCATGGTGCTCATCATTAAGGCATACTTAGGATACTAATGGATAACCACATATTTTCAAATTATAATGATATAGTAGATTGATAGGATTTGGATGTAACTACTTTCATGATGATCAATTATTTAACAATAGAAAGGCCACAAGTGTGAAGCATTCAGAGGTTCCCTTTTAGGTTCCCCATCAAGAGAAGCAAGACAATACATTCCTGACCCATACTTGTGAGTAATAACGTACTGAAAATCCAATTGGGGGAAAACTTTCCAAGTTTACTCTGTTATAATGTAGTGACATTTTTATTTTCTTGAAGTACAAGATCAAAAATTTGAGAGTCATATTCTTTGACCTTTTTTAAATATGCTCTACTAAAATGTTCTTGATAGAGTTGATGGTGTTCGATAAATTTTAAATGATTTTCATGTAACATGTCCATTTGTGCTAAGCAGTCTTGGTGATATTCTTCATCTGGAATGAAATATTTGAGAGATACACAGAGTGAAAAAATTTGCACTTTGAGAATTGAGACAACTTCTAAGAAATAGATAAGTGAATAAGGTGTAGCACTTGTAGATTTACAGATGCTAGTTCGATAAGCCCAGAGAGAAAATTGAATTTCAAGATGCCAATTCCTTCCTGCGTCATCCATTGTTTTCATAAGGGTTTTTTTGAGAGTTTTTTTATAGGCCTTGACTTGTATATTTTATCGGGGATAATATTGTGATGAAAAATTGAGCTTGATGTTGAATGCATCATAGATATTTTTAACTTCTTTATTTTTAAATGAATTTCCAGTATCTGTGACGAGCTTATGTGGGATACCAAAATGGCGTATGATATTTTGATATATGAAGTTGATGATAGGTATTGATTTTTTTGAGGTTAAAGGGATGGATTCAACCCACTTAGTAAAGTATTAAGTTGGTATGATAATGAAATGACGTTGTTGGGATGATTTAGGATTGATTACACTAATGAGGTCTAACCCCCGTTGAGAGAAGGGACTTAAGTCTTGAGAAATTTGTTATGCTTGAATAAGGATGTGAATGAGATCTAAGTGGAGTTGTTATTTAACGTATTTATTTACATAGGCATAATAGTCTTTGGTGATGGTAATCTAGTAATACCCTGGCCATATGATGCATTTAGTGATGGAATTTCCACTGAAGTGACCACCAAAGATGCCATCATCGACTTATTTGATTGCTTTGGTTGATTCATGTAATTTAACACATAATATTAGTATACCGTCAAAGATACATTTATAAAGGATACCTCTTATGGTGGCAAAGTGAGTGACACATTGAAGAAATGATCGTTTAACACTATGATAAATTTGATAGTATTTTACATTCAATGAGATAATCATATATCTATGTGTGCCATAGATCAGGTGGATTATAGTAAATGACATTAATGGAAGGAAACTCATTTTTATGTGAAGGATGGTCCAAGTGTTGAAACACTACGAATATTTTAGTTTTATCTTTATTTTTTGTAGTTTAAAAGGGGACAAGGGATGCAAGGGATGCCATAGTGTTTTTAAACCTGTTAGAAGATCACAAAATGATTTGAATGGTATAATGATCGAATGCGTTGAGGAGGAATTCGAAAACAAATTTATATTTTTGAATTATTTCATTTTTACATTGGTATTATCCTTTGAATTTGCTGATGACAAGTTGTGAATCTTTGTAGATTTCCAGGACGTGGACACCAAGGAGAATGGTGGTATTTAGACCCATGATTAAGGCTTCATATTGTACCATGTTAATACATTTGAAGTTAAGTTTGAATGATAGCTGAAGTGGGATATTTGAGGGAGGTATGATAACGAATCCAGATCCTCCCCTCTCTTGGAATTTATAACCATCGAAGAAGAGATTCATTTTGATGGGGATGAAATTAGATTCATCGATGTTATTGATGGATTCATCAGGAAAGTATTCATCAGGTGGTTAATTTTTTGTAAGGGGTGATTCAGGGACTTAATCTGGAATGGTCTAACCTTAAAAATATTTATGTGATATAATTTCAAGGTCAAATTTAGTCATGAGCATAATCCATCAAGTAATGTAATTATTATGATAAGGTTTAGCCTACAAGGTTTTGAGTGTATTGAAACTCGTACCGACATATGTCTTGCCATTGAGGAGATTATACATAATTTTTGAGGTGGAAAAATATAATGCACAACACAGTTATTTGGCTTTAGTGTAGCATGTTTCATACTCGTGGAGTGTGTGAGTAATGTAATATACGACATATACATGACCTTGATTATCACGATGGGTGACCATAGCTCCTAGATCATGCTATGAAGTCGATATGTATTGATAAAATGTGTCCCCCTTATGAGGTCAAGTAATCACAATAGGTCATAGTAGATACTATTTTATTTTTTCAAAGGCTTTCTTGGAATCAAAATCTTAATAAAACTCAGCATCCTAACAGAGAAGATGGTGAAATAGGTGACAACGGTCAGAAATTTGTGATAGGAAACCTTGAATTGACTGTAATTTACCTTAGAGGATACATAGTTGTTTAAGATTATATAGTGGAGAAATTTCAATGATTTCTTTAACATTTTCCTTGACAAATTTGATTCCTCAGATAGATATGATGAATCCTAAAAGTTTTCTAGTGAGAACACCAAAAACACACTTTACAAGATTAAGATGAAGAAAGAACTAGATGAGATGAGTGAAAATTTATTCAAGGACATCAAGATGGTCTTTCCGTAATTTGGATTTTCCTAAAAGGTCGTTGACATAATATTCAATGATTTTGTAGATGAGGTCATGAAAAATGTATGTCATGGAACGTTGATAAGTAGCCCCTACATTTTTAAGATCAAATGGAATGAAAAAATAACAGAAGGTTCCCCAAGGGGTAGTGAAATAATTTTTGTGGTTATCATCGAGGGAAACAAGGATTTGGTTATAACTCAAAAAACCATCCATAAGGGAGAGCACTTCATGGCCAGTTTTTAGGTTGATGAGCTCATTTATATTTGGAAGTGGGAAATCATATTTTAGACAAGTAAGATTGAGATCCATGAAATTTTTGTAGATACATACCTTGTGTGAAGCTTTGGTTATGGGGACGACATTGGAGACCCATTTTGGATAGTCAATGGGTATGATAAAGTTAGTAGATAAGAGGTGTTATAACTCTTCCTTAACAAGGAGAGCTATGCGGGGATGTATTTTACGGAGTTTTAAAAAATTGAATTAGCATCAGGATACATGACTATGTTTTGTACAAACATTTTGTGAATGCATAGTGATGTGTATGGATTCAACTCGATGAGATGGTATTTTAGGGATGGATTCTTCAGGTTTTGGTGATGATGACATTGACTATGGTGTTATGTTTGATTGAGAAGGTAGGAAGAGCATACTACTAATTCCTTGAAATTTTAAGTGAAAGGCCCTATAGTCCTCTATGGAATGGCCTCATTTTTTGTGGTAATCACAGAATACATCGAATTCATACCAAGAAGGTTTCCATCTACGATGATCATAAAACGTAGGAGGTGGTAATGTAGTAAGTGACTGCTGAAGTAGGTCATCTAATATGGTGGCATAATTCCCCTTAGGTGTAGACGTCGATGAGAGTAAAGTTTTATTCATATTTTCCTCTGGAGGTAAAACTTTAGGTACAGGTTATTTATTTGTTGGTTGTAGAGGCCTTCTAGGTATCATAATGGGTGGAGGATGAGGACCTTGCGTGTGTGGTTTCTGGTGGGGATTGTTATAGTATGTGATAGGTAAAGGGTGAGAACCTAGTATGAATGTATTTTGTGAAATGGTAGGTGTAGATTAGTTGGAATGTGTAAAAGGTGTAGAATATGGACTTATCATAAGGGTTTGGTAGGGGGATTTTGATCCTGAAACAATAGGGTGATTAATAGGTATAAGGGATCAAGGTCCATGTAAAGGGACTTGATCTAGAAAAACATATTCACGGATTTTAAAAACTTGAACACCCTATTTATGAGGTAATTTTGTGGTTTTGGATGGACCTGGTGTAGTTGACGAGGATGCGATAGAGTCAGATTTTCCTGAGACAGAGGGATTTTGGGTTGTTTATCAGATGTGACTCTGGGTGTAGTTTTGGGAGGCATAGAGGATATAGGTATGGGTTCAGTAAGGGATTGTGATGAGGATTTAGGAATAGTTTTATTAGTATTCTCAAGAGGTGAAGATTCGATAATCATATTTTTAGGCTCGTTGGATACCAGTGTTGACTCTGCAGGTTTTGATTCGATAGGTAACAAGGTAGATTCAGGGATAGGTTCTATCATGGTTATTGTATTGATGGTGTGAACAAATTTTTTTATGGTTGATATGAAGATGAGGGTTGATTTGGAAAAGGTTTCTTAAATATGTCGAGATTTTTATTTGGGGGTACATTTGGATTATCTAAGTGAAGTTCACCCTTGTCAATCAAATATTGAATTACATCACAGAACGTGTGACGCATTTCAATGTACTTTTTATTAATTGTATATTATTTAAAATATTCATTATCTTAGTACCAAATAGGTTTAGATACTCACGTGTTGATGGGTCAAATAAGTAGGAGAGATATCATGTTGGAGGCAAGTAATTTTTCAAAAAACTTCACTATAATTCTCTCCTATAGGTGTATAACTACGTTGTTGATGGCAGTGCTCGACAATGGGATTTTTTTGGGGAGTATATTTAACTATGATGGTGTTGGAGGATGTCTTAGACTTATCGAGGCTAGATTTTAACTTAGATGGAAACTCAACTTTAGTTTTCTTAGGTTGAAGCTTAACCTGACCATAGTTTAGGGCTCGTAATTCCAATTTATAGGCCATGGTGAAAACCTCATAAAAAGTTTGAAATGATTGAATTTTTAATGTGGATCAAATATTTTTAGTACATGCATGGAAGAAGACTTTGATTAATTATGTTTGTGGTAATGAAATGGATAGTTATTTAACTACACCTCTTCAGTGGGTGATGAAATTGGCAATATACTCATCTTGAAATTGTTGGATGTCATATAAGTAATTGATGGTGACTTTGAGGGATATGTTTATGGAAAATTGTTATAAGAAGAGCTGATAAATTTTTGCAAAGGAGAATAGGGAATATTGCAGAATGCTATTGTACCAATCCAAGGCAAAACTGATAAGGGACATGGGAAAGGTCCTCAGCATGAGGTCTTAATTGTGAGCTATTATATAATATGCATGATGAAAGGCACAAATGTATTGTTAGGGATATTCATTTATGTAAAACTTAATAAACTTTGGAATTTCCCAGTGAGGTGGATATACTTTATATGGCACTGAAGGGTGAATGGGCTCATTAAAAATTTAGTCATAAGAGATCATATTCTTGGATGAATTTGAAGCATCTTTGAGACTATATATATGGTTTTGAAGGGATTGGAGGGGATCAAGTTGAATTGGTTGATGTGAGGATGAGATAGGATGGAATAAAGACTGGCTAGGTTGTGAGTATGCCTAATACTTCTGAGGAATGCCTTACTGGTAGGGAATGTTTTTTTGGATAACGTTATGACGAGGAAAATTCTATTGGTAAGGTACATTCTGTTGCGGGATGTTATATTGTGGAATGTTTTGTTGAGGCACGAGTTGTTGAGGTATGTTTTATTGCAGGATGTTATGATGTGGTTTATTCTATTGATAAGGGATTTTTTTGTGGGATATTTTGATGAGATGGAAAAATTTGTTGAGGATTTAATGGTTGGGAGGATTGTATAGAGGGGTATTGTAATGAAATTGATGTATAAGTGAGTGGTTGTGAATAAGTGACTACTGGAAGGATATAGAAAAAGTGACAGAAAAAGGTGTTTGTTGTGAAATGTTTTGTTACAGGATATTTTGTTATAGAATGTTTATAAGAGGTGTAGATTGTGGCATGTAGATTAGCGGTTGTAATGGTTGTGGTATGTACTGTGAAACATGGTGAGTACTAGAAATGACACCACTATTGACTAAAGGTGTATTTGTAGGGATGGACATGGTGATATTATGAATGGGGCTAGTAATCAGTTATGACGATATGATAGTAGAGAAGGGAACATAACTTGATGAAGGTGTTTGTACCTATGAAGAGATCGGGGGGAGTAGGCGAGGAAGTTATAGTATTGCTTAGGGGAGGTGTATAACCTATAGAAGGGCTTGGCGAAGAGGTAAATTATTAAGTAGATGTATTTTGTGATGAAATCATATGAAGGTCATAATTAGGGACTTAAGATATGTCAGATGTCTTAGGTTGACTAGTAGAGGAATAATCATTTGATGCTTTAGATTGGTAAATAGGAATGAGGAAAATGACTTTTGAGATTTCAGGTTGACTGACATTTAACATTCCAGATTTATTTTAAGTGTATGGGTATAACTTTTAGATGACCGGTTATTGATTTTGATTAATGAGGCATGTAATTGCAGATGAAGGATTATAAGTGTATGAAATTGGTTGGGGTGTAAATGGTTGCATTTAAAAATTCCTAGCTGCTAAATACGTGTTGGGAAAAATGGGATTTGAATCTAACATTTCTTCAAAAATAGGGTCTCCCATACTATAAAAAGGAGGTTCAGACGCCTCTGGTTAAGGACTAGGAGAAAAAGGGGTGTTCTATTTCTTCTAGTCTAGATTAATGAAATATTTGATTAGGATATTGATGTGGGGAATTGAAGAGTGGTTTCCTCATTTCCTAATTATATTTAACCCCTAATTCATTCCAAGTTTGTTGGGTGTTATATAGGGGAGTGGATGCAATGTTTTGATAGGATGGGATTTTTGGTTGCGTCGGTGTAGAAAATGTTGCAGGAAATGATGTAGTATAAAGTGGAACATGTTGAAATGTAAGTGGTGTGGTGGTCTTGTTTTCAAAAGCTTGATTATGAGCTTATTGTCTGGTAAATACCATGGTAAACAAACACAAAAAAACCTACAAAACAAAAAATTACTAACTGGGTTGATTTACAAACAACACACAAAAGAAAGAAAAATTGTTGTTTTATATTTATCTTGATTAATTATGAAAAAGTGAAATGTGTAAAATGGGTAACAAGGGTCCTAAAAAATGACATTCTATCTTTGGTTTCAGCTATATTTAAGGGTAGATTCCTCGATATACCCATAGGTTTGTGAGGCCTATCTCGGTATTGCTTCCAATATTGGCATGTATATTGGGGTATACCCCCTCACTTCATGGTCCCAATGTGATAAGGGAGTCAGGTGCTGAGCCAATGTATACCAATAGACAAGTTTTTATACTTGGCCAAAACACCTAGTCAGTTTCAATGTTGGGTGATGAAATCTGAATCATTTTCACTTGGGTGGGAATTGTTTGAATGCATTTGTGATTTATAAGAGGTTTGATTGTGTGTGGGGGAAAATAAGTGAATGCAAAAAAAATTCCTCCTAATTAGACTATGTGAAGCAAGAAGAATGTAATTTTTTATTTTAAGATCCAAAATGATATGTTTCCTTCGATGAAGAAAAAAAACAAGAATGCAAAAATGAAAACAAAAGGAAGGTTTTCAGGACATACCATGAGATAGCTCCCTTTTTTATTTTATATTTTTGTAAATTTTCAAAGTGAGAAATCATAAAATCTAGTAGATGAATTTTTTAGAAACAGTACCTTGCAGACAAGTAAGGAAAAATAGAAATCAGGAAGCAAAAAAAGTAGAAAAATAGAATGTGAGGCTATATTTAAGAAATATACATAGGAAAAATGAAGGAAATTAGCCCGAACACAAGCGATTAGGATAATCACATGTTATTATTTCATAGTGAATAAGAAAAAAATACCATTTAGTTGATGAAATGAAGCAAAAAAAGAAGGATTTGTGTCCCAGCAGGCATACTAGAATGTTGATAAAAATTTCACCTTAACAATGTAGTTGATAAACCCAAGAGGTAAAATTGGATCAACCTCCAGTATGATAGGGTTTCCAAGGTACCAGCAGATGATGCTGATGGACATTGATTATTACATTCCGTGAATAATGGATCAAGATCCTTTCCTATGACTAAACCTATAATCACAAACACTACACAAGATAGAATTAGTAATATGGATAAGCGGGTTTCCTGGAAAATTATAGTTCCAAGAAGCCAAAATACTTCCTTACGTGGATGTCAACCCAATTTTAAAAACACTTATGTTTATTTATGAAAATGAGATACAATGTAAGACATATCAAAATATGTGATTAACTGTCTATCACTTATTTAGTCTATTACAAATATTTAACTAATAATGATAGTGTGAAAAGAAATAAGTCTATGGATCGAAGTTGAAATATAAGTTAGTATCCAAATTCTCAGAGAAATTGGAGACCACTGAAAATGCTAGATCATCCTCCTTAGAAAAATATAGGTCAAGTTCTTTCATGTAATCATTTATAAAGCAGTCTGAAATCTCCTCCTCAATGTCATACAAACGTGAAAGCCTTGATTCAAAATCTCCAAATCTGATTTCACTCCTATGTTAGACTCATGTTTGTTGTTTTTGTATTTAGAGATGTTGAGTCCCACTTCGTGTTGATACTCATACCAAGCTAGATCATCTTGGATATACTGCACTTTGTAGTAGGCTTATCAAAACTCTTTAATGGCCTCACAGATATTTTGGGTGGACTCGAAAATGGTCTCTGGTATGTCAATTGGTGTTGTGTGAATGGAACATAACTCTAAGTCATTGAGTAGATCATATTACTCCCAATTCAGAGGATGTTGAACAATTGGCAGTGAGTTGATGTTGGTGAGTAGGTGTTAAGGGCCTTCTATGGGCATCTAAAATCCATGCTTGACAAGAGATTAGTAAAACAAAAGGAAAAAGTACTTGATAAAATATTTAAAATGGAATATGATGACTAAATAGACAGAAAAAATAGAAAACACAGGTGATTACAAGAATCATATGGGATTCCAATAAATGTAGGTAGTTTTAAGAAATATTGAAATACTACTAAATTAAAAGACTGGATTAGCTAAAACAAAACTATGATGATCTTCTGAGAGAAAAGGTGAGATTATAAATGATTAGAAAAATACTTTTAAGATGAAGGAATTAAATTTAAAAACAATGACGAATGTTTGATTGATGATGGGGAGATGATAAGTTGACTGTGATTGCATTTGGATGATGAATTAGCTTTTGAATAACTCCAAGATGACTGATGGATGTGAAAATGTTGTGGATGGATGCAAGATGACACTAATAAAACCTGATAATGCTTGAAAACATATCTTAATTCACCTAGATGGTCATGAATGGTCCTTAAGAGAGGTAGGAAAACTAGTATTTTTAGCTCACCGGTGACCAAGGAAATCACTGGCATTTTTAGTTAGTTTGAACTTGGGAGAGATATGAAAGGATAAAACTTCTAATTTGAAATTTGGTGCTTCAAGATTTTGAAAGATTATAGTGTGATAAATTAAAGAGGTCGAGATGTGGTTAGATGAGGATAGAGGTAGTTAGGGTACATGTAGGGATGATTTTAGTGGGATCCCTATTTTAAACTATTCGTAACTAGTGTGAAGTAGGGGTTTATCATAAGGATAAGTTAGATAAGGATAGAGGTTGTTAGGATAGGGATACATTTAGAAGGTTTCCTTATTAAACTAGTCGTAACTAATGAATCGGGACGAGTTCACATGGTGAGGTGTAAGTGTGAAATGGAATATCTATTTAACTAACTAATTAATTAATTAATTAATTAATTAGCCATGGGAGGAGGGGCATGACTTAGGAAATGTGGGATTATTTAATTAATTTAAGGGGTGTAGGGGTAATGACCTAGGTTTAGGGATGTTGTTAAAATGATGTGGCAGAAATTCTAATAAAATTCATTAAATAGACAAATGATCTTGTGAAATGATGTAAAGATGCAGATGAATATATTTTTTTGATTATTTCTATGAGAACGAGGTGTGTGGATTTTTGGTGTCTACAACAACCTTATACCAAAACACTCTTATTCAGAAACTAGCCTATTTGATTGGGCTCCACTCATCAACATGAACTCTACCATACATTTATGGAAATATATAGGAGTCTTATGCATCATTAAATCTTAAATTTTGATGAATCAATAAATAAAGGCTCACTATACATCTTCTTCTGTAAGATGCTCATGGCTAGGGTTTGAATAGGGTTTTATACCAATTTATCTTCTTAACATTCATTCTTAAAAACCTAATGATGAAATGAACTCATTTTTTTTGAAAAACTACTATAATCACCATAGCAACATCCTTGAAAGATAAAATGTCCCATATAAAGCACACAATTCAGGGTGAGAATCAAAAATCCTAATTTCAATTGGATTTGCACTAGATTTTGACCTTGTCATCACAAAACTTGACATAAATTACAAAAAAAACCTCTCAGAAACCTGAAATATTTTCCTAAAGCACCATGAATCATCACACTAACATAGACAATTAATCATAATTTCATCATCATACCTTGAACCCTTTAGACACTGAGACTTACATACTAACTCCTTAAGGTTTCACACTGTATAAGCTAGAGTCAACCTGAAAGATTTCTATAAATCATCATGAAACCATTGAAAATGAATAAAAAATGCCTGATACACCATGATATACCTAAATACATGCATTCATGAGATCATAAAGCTCCAAATCTCATACTCACACCTCCTAGCATCCAAACCTTCTCCAAATGAGCACATATACCATGGCCAATCACCTGTATCTATACCCTGCAACTGATGTGATTGCCCAATCACTCTCTAAACCTGGTTATCCATCATGTTAACAAGATCCTCAAAAAACAAGGAAGCTCATACCACTAAGCAACATCACCTAGGCACCTAAATGGGCTTGTAAGAGCAAGCAATCCTCATTGAATATCACTTGTATCATCAAGTACACATATGAATCATCATGCCAACACCATCCAAAACATCATATAACCCTAATCCATCATCCATTTTTTCATTAATGTGATTTTTCATCAATTGAAACACCTATAGGACCATATGCCAACAAGATCTTCTCTCAAAAATACTTAAATCATAGGCCTACAACTCAAAAAGAATTCTACTAATTTTTTTTACAGAGTTCCTTCTCTTTTTTAGAACATTCCCACCCAAAAACATGCCTAAGAGAGAGAGAGAGATATATATATTTAAGATCACATTTTTAATGGTCCCAACCATCCAAAAGATCAAAATGATTTTTCTGCATAGGATGATTGACATTTAACAGGACTTTAATATGTTAATAGAAGCTTAGTGCCCAAGAAAACATATTGCTTGCATTATTAAATGATATCGCATGTAATTATACATATCCCAAACCATTTTTATATTTTTTTCAACCCATTTAGACCCACCAAAGTGTGATTCTCATGATATAAAATAAAATTTCTTGAGGAGATATTTTGAACGAGACCAATTTTGTGCAATTTGGAGTAGGGGATGAAAAGATATCATCATTTGAATATTTTACATGTCAAGATGCACAGGAATATGAACTTGTGGTGGCCTCTGATTTTCTCAGGGATTTTCCCTATGATCACATGTGCATCATTTCATACTTTTCCATGTGTCCATCTCTCATTAGCTTGGGTTTCAAGCTTTTACTTCCCTGTCTTCCTTTATTTTCTTTCCTTTTCCTACGCAAATAGGTTTTTTATTTACAAAATATGGGCCAATAAGAATTTTCCACGTATTCTTTAGGGAGTCATACTGCACTTAGATTCTAATTGACAATTATGAAACATGGACCAATGAGAGGGCTCCATGCTTCTTCACATTTTAAACCATTGTCAGAGCTCTTGGAATTACGAGCCAATAAGAAACAACCATGCTTCCTTTGAAATTCACCCTTTAACTGATCATTGTGAAGTGTGAGCCAATGAGAAGGATCCACACACTATGCATGTTATTCCTTTTGAGAACATACCTCTGACACCTATGAAGCATTATCTAATGAAAACATTCCACGCCTTGATGTGTTGTCAGAATTTGAATAGTACTTGTGACAATTGCAAAGTGCTAGCCAATAGAAAGGCTCCACATGGCTATGTTGCCAAACTTTTCAGAATGCCAAATGAGAAATAACAATATAATTCCACGTAGATCTTTGAAATTTTAAGTCTTGAGGACTTAGATAATTTTATCTCTTCAAAATAAAAATTCTACCTGTCCCCTTTAAACTCATCTGACTTTATGGATCCGAAAAAAATGGAACTGTGATTAACTCTGAGGATTTAGATTCCAGATGATTCAATCTCATTAGAAAATGTTAGAATGGCTCCATGTTTCCACTTCAGATGCCTACATGTCCTTATGCTTTCCTTTGTACTACAACTTTAATCCTTTCCACAGAACACTATCTCTTTAAAATTTGTTTCATGGGTTTCCATTTTCTTTGTACTATGGATTTTTAATAAAAACCCGCCAATGCTTAAGCTAAGTCTCATGTTGGTTTTTGAATTCCAATAGATGAAGCATTTTGGAAAGATAATTTGATGAATTTTTAACCATTTTAGGATCTTAAAAATGGATAAGTTCATTTTTAACTGATTTAAAGCCAAAAATAACCTAGGGGGAATTTTTGGATAACAAAACTTATTCTATACAATAAGAATGTGTATTATCATATCTTTTGACAACTAAAAAATCATGGTCACTACAAATAGAGGACCATGACCTCCCACTCTTTATCACTGCATAAATTAATGATATTTTTGTAATATAGGGTCATGATTGACAATGGTTCGAGCATTAATATCATAGCGTTACACACCTTTGATCATATTCCAATTTCCAACACTATTGTAGCCCAGTCACCTACCATACTAGGAGCCTTTAATTACACCATCACCCCCACATTAGGAACATTCATCTTTCCAATCAAGGTCAGAATTAAAAACCTCCATGAAACCTTCTATCTGGTGGAAGGAGAGTTTCAATATAACATGTTATTATGCCGACCCTAGATACACATTGTGTTGTATTCTTTCTACACTCCATCGTTGTCTCAAATACATGAACATGAGGGTAAAAATTTCATGGTTCCTGCATATCTGAACCCTTTTAAATAATGTCAAATGATATATCGATTGAATTATGTGATTTTTCCCAAAACAAAATCAGGCTTCTCTAACGAACCCTCCACCATTTCATCCATCGCCTCATCAAAGTTTCCAGATGAAACTTGCTTCAAATATGTTATGAAATTCCTTTCAGTAGAAGAGTATTTTCTCTTTACACTTAACTCTCTCCCTACATTGAAGACATACAGAAGACCCAAAAAATAACCTATATATGAACCTAATGTTGGGGATGTTATCTCTTTAGGTCCACCACATCTCAAAACCAGCCTCGTAGATAGAGGGATCGATCACCCTTCTCCACATCATACTAATCAGTGCCATGCCAAACCATTCATATCAGACTTCACATTTCTATATAACTAAGTATTTGTACAAATGTACATTCATCATTGTTCCTGGAAATATTTCAAGCATAGACATTATGAACAAGGAATCCAAGACCTAACCCTTGACCATTCCCGTAAACCTCATGAAAAATATGGGTTAGAATTTGAAACACTAGCCTCCAAAACCTCCACAAGCATCATGTTTGGATTAATAACAGAACCAAAAACACCTTCCCCATCTTCACATAGATGACCCTATGGACACAGATGACATTGTTTCAATCCCATATAATTTTTTTTAGTCATAACTATCACTTTAGGACCACTAAGTTATACAAATAATCATGGCACTAAGACCCTTCCTCTCATTTTACCTGAAATGATAGAAGAGGATTCACCTATTATTGACTTCCTTCAATACCACGATGACTAGTCCATCCTCTCTCATATGGGGATAGAGGATCATTACCTTTAAAAAAATCTTCCATTTGACACATTGACCCTTCTTAATGAATCCACCATCTACATAAATATAGGAACTCCATAAGAGGCCTAATATAGTCAAACTTGGTCAATCTTTAGATTCACAAGAATTAAAATAATTCACTACCTTTCTATATAAACATTGTCAATCCTTTTCATGGTTATATAGTTATATGTTGGGTATCGACCCCAACATCATTATTCAAAATATCGTCACATATCCTAACGCTAAGCCTGCTAAATAAAAAATTATGTACGACACACCCTCACATAGATTTTCCCATCAAAGAAGAGTAACAACATCTTCTCTTTGCTAATTTTTTCATACCCATTGGCTATCCACAATGAGTATCTAAATCATCCTTGTAGTCATTTTTACACCCACCAGAAGAACAATGGAATCCCATGCATGCCAAATTATCACCCAGCGGGTGCTGGACGCTCACCCGAGGCAACGTGAGGGTGCCGAGTCTCTCTTTTATGTGAGTTAAGTGGGAAACCATAATCTATGTCAATAACTTAATGAATAAAGGTGGAAATGAGACATACAATCATCATAGGGCTTAGAATGGCCTCTAGACAAATGTATTCATTCCAAATAGAGGGTATTTACAGATAACAAATAGAACTATATCAGAAAGGAAAATACATAAGGATTTACATCTATTCCATAACATCCATGAACATAAATGAAAAGATATAGATATGAACCGAATCAATTACATTCATACTCATTCATGTTTATAACCTTATTACATTCAATGGATCCATTAGACTACCATAGCTTGATCAGATCGAAGTCATACATCACAGCAGGGATCATGTCCTTCATCCATACAAAGAAAAATTTTATAACCCAGCCCCTTAATACATTACTCCCTTATATAGCCTCTACCCAATCCCACAGAGTTCTCACAGTATTTATGCAGAGCTATAATCTCTATATTCTCCTCTTATCTCTCTTTCTACTATGTGGGAACTTGTATATATAGGTTTCTTCAACCACCGACTACTTTCAGGGGCTATAGATCCATCGCCAAGTGTCCAAGTGGTCCTCCATAGAAGCATGCTCCTTTAGATTTGAGCTCTACACTCCTTGTAATGATGGTCTTTTGAAATCCTCCATCGCTAAGCATATTCCTTTTGTGGGCATCACATTGCCTAGGATGGAACCTTATCCACTCCTCATTCATTGTTGGGTCACGCTTTTCTCATGTCCTTCCCAAAATGCCTAATATGGATAAGTCCTAAAACCTTAGCTCTGCCTACGCATGGGCCATGGGTTTTCTTAAACCCTTCCTTAAACCCTATCCTATGCACCTTCTCCTTGCATGCCCTTCTTCAGCTAGGCCTTGCGTGCCTATGTGCCTTTTTGTACTTAGCCAATATTTTGGGGTCCCAACATCACCCCACACTTCACCTGTTCTCCATCTATCAGAAAACTTCTCCAATGAATAAGGAATCACAATATACTTATGTCTTGGAAAAAGAATAAGGGGATGAAGAATTTGGGAAAGAAGAAATAATGGGGAAGTGATGGCATTAATGTAACAAGATAGGAATATATTTTTGTAAGTCGACCTCTAACTTTTTCCAGGCATCGACTTCATTTTATGCTCTCTGATAGAGGTCACCGACTAGGGTGCTTTCCTCCCCAAAACTTAGTCCATCTCCTTGAGCGTTCATAGTGTCAACAATTTTCTCCAACTCCTTGCTTATGTCTTCAAGTGCGTCCATCCTTCTAGTAATCTATGGGTACAGTTCCTTAAACCGGTTTTTGATTAAACCCCTTAAGGTTTCAATGGCCTTGGATTTCTTTTTGACCTTGGCAAGGATTTTGTCCCTTTCATCCCTATTTCCCTTATTCTTCTCTTGAAAATCCATCTCTGCTTTGTGAGTGGTGACCAATATGATCACCACTCTATCGCTATCTGCACAATTATCGTACGTGGCCTCAACAAATTGGTTAGCAATCTTGACATCTGCAAGTACCTTGCTATACTCAGCAATGATTGCTACCACTTTCAATTTTTCATCCCTTACCAAGTGTGCTGCCACTTCATCCATGGAATCTAGGGCAAACGGTTGTCTCTCCATGGTGAGGATGCTTTCCAGATCTTCTAAGCATTCAAGAGTGGATCCATAATTCTGCGTGGGTAGCGTTAGGTCTGGATGCTTCAACATAATGGATCTTGTGATAGAATCCATCTTTTTGTATACTTCACACACCTTTTCCTTATCATCCCTTAGTTCATGCTTCAGCCTTGTGCTGATCAACTCTTATTGTTACTCTGCTCTTCCACTTCTTCCAACCTTAGATCTCAAACTTTTTAAGAGAACCTCTTAAACCCATGCCCTAGTTTTTCAAACCCTAACTAGGATAATTATTTCACAAGATGACACCTTCTCATAACTTCTCTTACACCTGTGAAATCCCTTCCTTCTATTTTGCAAATCCAAACTAGTTACTCATGCTCAAAATATTCAAAATTATCTTCACACAGATCAGTTCTGGAAGCCCTAGTTTGCAATGATGCAAAATCAGCTTCTTTCTTGATATACACAAAGTAAATAATGAAATGTCCTTGACCCTCTATTTATAGTTTTTCCCACTTTGTAACATTAAATGATACCTTACCTACCACCATACTTTAACACTTAATGTGGCTTTTTCAAACAAACCTACTTTAGCGCTTTAACTCACATGCCAAACCTTATGCGGACAATTCTCCAACCTTCTGGCATGTAACCAATCCATCTTGACAAGAGACTCTTACACGCACGTAACCAGAGCTGAAGGCACTTCTTCTGTCATGATTTTTTCTCTCACCTACCTCGTGTTTCTTTTACTCTTCTTCCTCTCTTGTACGTGGATCCCCAATGTAGCCTTATCCTGACACCAACCATCCTTTTTCACCTTTCCTTACATGTACTTTCTTCACAGGGCCATTCAACTGGGATTTCCAATGCAATCCTTCCCAGCACTTCATACTTCAATTTATTCCACCTTACTCCACCCCACACTAAAATGATGTGTGGTCCTCTGTGTAGTTACAACCTTCAAAAAGTAATGAGATTACCGGGACCCAAGGCACAACACAAAACAATAATGAGAAAGGGAAACATAAGAAAGGAAAATGCATTAAAGAAAATCCTAAACTAACTGGCAATACTACCTTATTTACAAACACCAAGAAGACTTATTTATAGTAGGGCTTCATCCTACTCCCATTGAAGTGTCCTGGAAATCTCTTCCCATCCAACGCTTGTAACTAGCATGCGCCTGAATCAAGGATGTATGAGATGGTGTAGAGACCCAACCAATGCACTTTTAACTTCTCAGGATGGTGTAGAAACTTAGAATCATATAGTAAGCACCATCTGCCCAACCTCAAACTTCTTGTTCTTAATGTGGCAATCATGCCATGCCTTTTTTTTTCTTTTTCTATTGTTTGGCTCCATTTGGCCAATGATCACCTTTCATCTAACTTAATTAATTTATAAATCCTTTCTTCCAGCGTTTTCTCATCATCCAACCCTCATGCGCGTGCTATTGCAAAGAGAAGGTAACATGAAATCAACTAGCAGGACACCCTCTGTGCCAAACACCAATTGAAACGGTGTGGCTTTATTCAGCCTTTTATAAGTTTTCCTATAAGCCCATAATATAGCTGATACCTTTTCATCCCAATCTTGTCTTCTGACATCACAAATCTTTATCAGGGTATGACTCAGTATTTTATTAAATGCTTCCGTAGTTCCATTTGCTTGTCGGTGATAAGGTGTAGTTTTGTGATGAGCCACCATGAACTCTACTAACAGGATCCTCATGGTCTCATTCAAGAAATGTGTACCCCTATCACTGCGTTAAACTTAAAGGGCATCCATACCTCGTGATAATGTTATCACACAAAAATCTTGCTGATGTAGTTGTTGTGCAATCTTTAGTTAGGGCTGCCTCTGCCCACCTTGTCAAATATTCTATGCAATTGATTACATAGTGTGATCCATCCCTATGCACTGCTAGGTGTAATAGGGCCTACAAATTCTATTTCCCATTTCTCAAAAGGCTCAGTGCTAGGGATAGGGTGCATAAAGGCATTTCATCTCTCTGTCCTAGTGCTTGCCAACACATTGAAAATGGTCACATGCTTTACAATACTCCTTGCAATCCTTATACAAAGTTTCCCACCACAATCCTGTCATTAATATTTTACATGTGGTGGCATCACCTACATAGTGTCCACCTGCACTTCCTCTGTGTGCTTCCTCTATGATGGTGAAGAACTCATGCTCTAGTACACATCTACAAAAAACTTCATCACGCCCCTAGTTTGTATAACTCCCCATTGATCAACATGTAGGTCACGATGCGTATAGCTAGTTACTTTCTCTCTAATGTCTTCATCCCTTCTGATTTCATACCCTTTTTAAGGAACAAAAAAAAATTCTCCAAGTCTAAGGGTGCAACGCTAAACAACTACATCTAAATGGTAGTTGCACATCCTCCCCTGAATCAATCCTAGACAAATGGTCACGTCTGGAATTAATTTTCCCTCGTTTGAAAACCACTGTGAACTCAAATTCTTAGAATAATAGTACACAATGACATATGTGCCCTTTTAGGATGGACTTGTTCACCAAATATTTCAATGCCATATGGTCAGTGTAGAAGATAAAGGGAGTTACCAGTAGATACTACCTAAACTTATGAAGTGCATAGATCATAGATGATAACTCACGCTCGGTCGTAGTATAATTCGGCTCTACTGGTGTCAACTTCCTGCTTGCAAAGCATAGGGGGTGATCAAGAATTCCCTCAATAGGCTATGCAAGTACTACCCCACTGGCCATTTCGGAGGCATCCACATGACCATAGAAGGGCTTATCCCAAGAGGGGAAACATAATATAGGCATGGTGACAATCTTATCCTTCAATGTGTCAAATGCCTTCTATTACACCTCTCCCCAATGAAAGGCACTTTTATGTTTGAGATACTCTTATAAAGGTGTTGTGATCTTGGCATACCCCTTGATGAACTTCATATAGTAGCCCGCGTGCCCATGAAACCCACATACTGCACTTTGACTAGTTGGCTCCCCCAATCTCACAATCACTACAATTTTGGCAAGATCCACCAGCAGACCTTCTTTGCATATGATGTGTCCCAACAGGGTCCCAAATGGGGTAGAAAATACACACTTCTTAATTTTGAGGGATATTCTCAACTGCTAACACCTTTCAAACATCAATCTCAAATTGTCACAATGTTCCTTGACCAATCCATACATGATCCAATCAGCAAGGTAAGACTAGAGAGACTTGTGGATGAATTCCTAGAAGGCCTGCACTACAATGTGTGAGAACACATCATGCACATTCTTTAACCCAAAAGGCATGACCATATCGGCAACACTTCCCCACTTGATGGTGAAGGTTGTCTTTCTCTGGTCTTCCTTTGCAATTCTCACTTGGTGATAACCTGATAACCCATCCATGAATGAGTAGACTTCACACCCTTCCACTCCTTCTAAGATTTCTTCAGTGAATGGGGTTGGGAAGGGATGAATGACACACACTACATTCAGATCCCTATAATCAACACATATCCTTATCCTTCCATCCATTTTGATACTAATCACCATTGGACTTATCCACTTTGAATCTTCAATAGCTTCAATGAGTGCATGATGCTATCATATTGTCTATTTCCTCCTTGACCTTCACGTGTAGGCTAGGATTCAATCAGTATGGTCTCTTTCGAACTGGGCGCACACCTTCCTTCAACTGAATTATCATTTCCCCCAAGGAATAGTGAATTCCTTTGAGATCATGATACCCACATGGGAATAAACCCTCAAACTCGCGTAACAGATCAATGATCTTAGAGACTTCCTTCTCTGACTAATAGTCTTCGATGATAGCCTCTTTAGGCTATTCTTCTGAGCCGATGTTAACCTTCTTTGTCTGTAAAGGCTCATGATAGGCACATGTTATTTCATCAGCACTCTCAATCACTTCACGTGATCCTATAGAATGGTTAACCTCCAAATTTTCCATCTCTTCACCATCTATGACATAGACCATCTTACCTTTTTATTTCTCTACACACGCACACTCAAACTGCACTTCATTAGACTCATTTTCACCAAATTTTCCCTCCAAACATGGCTCTCCTAGAAATTCTATAAGCCTATCCTCTGCCTTTGCACTATCCCCCATTGTAAGGTGCTTGACCTCCTATAATACCTTATCCACCAATGGTTTGGTGATTCAATACTCAAATTCTTGGATGAGATCAGCCGCTAGTTCTTTCCAATTCCTTGTTTAGTGGTGTGTCTCAAAGTGGATGTATCATGGGCGTGTGCAATCTAGTAGTGTATAATATAGTTTGTGTTCTCAGAGGGATATTGGAAAATCTTTTGTGCCTTACCTCTAGGATCTCTCATAGGCATGGATGTGGAAAGGGGTAGGCTCCTTACCATGGTAGTCTTTGATGGTGGTCAGTGCATTGCTCCTAGAGAAACAAACAGAGAAGGAAATTATCACTTCACATCATTCTAAGAGATTATCCCGATGTGTTTCCCACTAGTGTGTAGTATTTCTGAGTAGGACATAACTTAACATCCCTCTTTATTCATTTTCATCCTTCTATTGAGCTTCCATCTTCTAAAAAAAGATCTCAGGGAAGGTTCCTCTTAAGTACTTAGGTAGCTCCTTTCCTCCTAGGTGTCAGACTGTACGCACCTTTGTCACCTTTATCACCGATCCTCTCAAATTTTTTCTGATTAACTCATAGGTTCCATGCACCCAATTATCTCATGATATACTAGTGGTGTCACTTACCAACTGAGCATCCTCAAACTAGATAACTTCATCAGTAGGATGGATTATCTCTAGATCCCTGATTGAGCACACATATATTCTATCCAGGACCTCTTCTCCCAAAGGTTTAGTATAGGGTGTTGACTTCCCATAAACTAGGGGTATGATGACCTGTTCCTCCTCATTTTCAAATCTTATGTATCCCTTGTTCAACCAAATATCCAAATTGTTCTTATAGTACCATGGGCACCCAAGCAGTGTTGGGAAATTGTCTTCCTCAGTGAGCACCAAAACCACGAAGTCCCCAATAAACATAGCTCCCTGAATGGTGATAGTTGCATCCTTTAAGACACCAATGGGCATTGCCTTTGTTTTTTTTGCCATATACAACACATTCGAAGATGGCTGTAATGCAAACCTTCCCATTTGATGCCATACATCTAAGGTGAGAACATTAAACTCTACACCTATGTTAATGAGGATATTACTAAGGAGCCATCCATCCACGACCGTATTTAACATGATCTCCCTATCATAGTCAAGGCTGTGAGGGGGAAGGTTTACATGTAAGACCTACCTTTTGCACTCTTCTCTAGTGTGTGGTACCTTCTCTCTCAACCATGCTCCTAGTAGGGGAATAAAATTCTCTTGCCTTAGCATTTTACATACTTCCCTGACCTCATCTAGGTCATCTTTTGGCAGCCTTGACCTTCCTTCTTTGCTCCTCCCTCCTGGACTGCTCCTTTAGACACTGGATTTCTCCTTGTAAACTCTGAATGATGTCCATGGTTTCTTGATATACCTCCCTTTAATGCGCAGGGTGGTCTGGGTACTTCCCATGTACCACTTCTTCCCTTGAAACTAGGTTCTTCTACCTTGGTATTTCCTTTGCGACGCATGGCCTCTGCTCTTTTTATTACCATAACATAGTTCTAAGCCTACATCATGTGTTACCCCATGGCATCTATTGTGTGTCCCATATTCTTAATGTACTTACATTGTAGTGCCCTTGAATCTTTTCTGGTGCTGCTAATCTCATCATGCTTGAAACAACTCAGGGAACTCCTCATACTTGTTCTTCCACACACCATGAGCACTGCAATAAATCTGGGCACTCTCGTTTGTAATGCTCTGTAGACCCACAATTAAAATAAGTTCCACGTGGGAACTCACTTCTTCCTCCTCCATGGTTACCATGACCATGGAATCCTCTCGTGAAATCCCCTTCCGCGTGTGCCTCCATCTATGCACTCCTCATAATGGATGATCATCACCTTTAGAACTACTGGACAATGATGGTCTGGCACACCCTATGATCAATGACCTCATGGATCTGAGTCAATAAGCCCATAATCCCTAGTATCATGGGTCATAGAGGTGTAGATCTTACAATATTACATGAAACATTCTTCTCAAATTTCACGTGTTATAACAAGGGGCATCTACTTACATCATGGTCCTTATGAAAGATTTCACAGTCTACTGTTATGGTCACATACTATCGTCTCTAGGGAAAACTATCCTTGACAATTCCCCTCTACTTAAAAATTTGTACACCATATACCACTATGAGTCTCATGTGCTGAGCTCGCAGATAACTTCTCTAGCTACTTAGCCATAGTAGTAACTTGATCTCCCATAAATGGGCTAACACCAGTATCAACACTTCCAACAGCTTCAACGCGTACAGAGAAGCTTCTAATGCCTTGTGTGGATCTGTGAAAGTTTTATGAGATAGAGCATCTTCTAAAAGGTGTTATCAACCCCTCAACAAACCATTGAGCATGTTATGAAGGGTGAATCTCATATGATAATTTTGACAAGAGGGTTTTTGAACTATGCATCATACTCTCACACACTCTCTACCATTCCCTGTTGAATCTCCTTTAAGGCACCGATGCTCTTCTGTTCAAACATCAAGGATGTGGAATTCTGCCAAAAAGGTACATTCTTTAAAGTAGTATAATCCACCAACATTTGATGAGGGTCATATTTCCTATACCATCTATGTGCACTTTCCCTTGTAATGTCATTGCAAACTAACTATGCCTCCTTCTCTCAGGGTTGTGATCCCCTTTGCGTGTCACCATATCAACTCACACTTGTGAACATATGTTCTACAACATCTTCAATACCTCTATACTATGGAAAATTTAAAGACATCTCAAACAAGACTTGAGGAGGTGGCTGGGGCCCTTGTCCTCCTAAGCCACAAGCCTTGGTTTCCGCTCCAGTGTTTCCTCTATCTCCAGATCCACCTGATTCACTAGGTCATGTACCTCCTGAGCTTACCAGATCCACCAGGTCTTGTTCCTCCCAAGCCATCAGATCTACTAGTTCCTCCTAGGTACTATTCCCCTTGAGCCACTAGGTCCACTAAGTCTTGTAGTGGTCGTGCCAAGGGTACCCAAAGTTCCACTAAATTATGTGCTAGTGGTCTGTGATAATACCCCACTACCAGTAGTGCACCTTGCACCACTCCCAGAAGGGAGACCGAAGGCTTGTGTACTTTCTCCTTGTATAAAAATTCCTCCAAATACTAAAATAGTATACGTGGCCATAGAAGTGGGAAAAGAAAAATTGTATCTCCTAGGCACAGATTTGTCACTTCCATTGATACCAATTGGGTCAGTGATACTCCTTCCTTGATCTGGGAAACCAAGTGCCAGGGTTTGGTCACTAGGTGGGTTTAGATATGCGCTAATGACTCTTCTCTTTCCCCATGATGAAATCTCATCATAAGTTGAAGGGGTCTCTCTTACGCACTTGCCAAGATGGGGTAGGACAGACTACTCAGGTTGTACGTCCTCTGTATGAACCTCAACTCCTTCCCATAATGTCTGCCTCCATAGATCCATCACACTTGCAACCTCGCATTATCTACGAATCTCCCTTTCATGCACTTCACTATACTTGAGTAGTTTCTCCTCCCTCTCTTTCTCCGTCATAATATTTTTCATCTTCCTCCACCCTAGCTTCCTCACCCAACGCTTAGAACGATTTAGCCGACAATTAGAAATGCCTCTAAACTTAAGGTAATAATCAAGATGTTCATTTCCAGAGGGATAAAACATAGAAATGATCCTCTGGGATCCTACAGAAACTCAAACTCAACAACTTCTAGATAATAATATGTAGAAATAGCATACTGCAGAGTGTAGCTAGCCAACACACCTTTCCATCAATGATCCACAACACGAGTCCATGTCATATCTACATCCTGCAACCTCTGGTATTCTTCTTGGGTCCACGCGTGCAATCTATAATACTAGCTTGATCTAGACACATATGCTAAGAGCCATTCATACAGATCTACAAGGAAGAAATAGAAAAAAGTTTCATACAAATCATGGTAGAGGTTCTCTTCTACCCATCTACGTGCATCAAACTCAGATCCAGTGCTGAATCTTTGAGAAAATTCATCATCTGTGCTTTTGAACCATGAAAAAACTTTCTAAAGTTAAACTCTCTATAATTACTCATTACACAGATCAAGATGTATGCCATTTTCCACTACAACTTTGAAAAGAGGTCCTAACAATGGAACCAAGATGTAGTCATTTTTACACCCACCAGAAGAATGTAGTCCTCCATGGGAGCATGCTTCTCCAGGTCTGAGCTTTCCAATTTTTTCCATGATGTCTTCCAGAACCTTCTATCACAGGGCATATTCCTTTCATGGGTATCAAGTTGCCAGGATGACACCTTATCCACTCCACATGTGTAGTGGGGTCATGCTTTTCTCATGTCTTTCCCAAAATTCCTAATATGGCTAATTCCTGAAACCTTGGCTCTGTCCACGTGTGTGCCACGAGTTTTCTTAAACCCTTCCTTAAACCCTATCCTACACATATTTTCTTTACGTGCCCTTCTTCAACTAGGCCTTGCGTGCCTATGCACCTTTGTGTACTTAGCCAATATTTTGGGGTCCCAACAATCCCTTTGACCAAAGCCTCAGGAAAGTTATATATTTGTACTGACTTCTGAGACCCCTAACATCTCTTGCCCTAAAGATGACTTTCACCCTCCAAACATTGATCAACTCATTGATCTAATAGCCGACCACAAAATTCTCTCCCTAGTGGATGGATTCTTTGGCTATAAAAAATCCTTATCACCAAAGATGATCAACACAAAACATACCTCATCACTCCTTGAGGGACTTTCATTTATCGAGTACAACCTTTTAGAATTAAAAAATATGGGGCCACTTATCAACACGTGATGACATAAATCTTCCAGATCTTATCCAAATAACTTTAGAAGTCTACGTTGAAAAACTCTTAGGAAAATATAAGCAACGCAAGATAATATCACTATCCTTGACATAATCTTCTCCTAGTTTATCTAGTAATTTATTCACCTTAATCATGAAAAATGCATGTTCGGTTTTCTCACCAGTTAAATCCTAGGGTTCATTGTTTTTATTCATGGAATTAAGGTAGACCATGCCAATATTAAATCCATCATCAAAATTCCCCCTCCATCAAACCTAAAACAACTTTTCAGCCTTTAGGGTGAGATTCAATTGATCTATTGTTTCATCTCACATCTCTTACACCGTCATGATCCTTTTCACCATCTCCTTTAAAAGGATACACATTTTAAATGGGATAAAAATTGTCAAAATGCCTTTCACGACATCAAAAAATATCCACCTTTTCTTACACATCCACATGAAGGGGAAACATTATGCCTCTACATATCCACTACTAACCATGCATTGGGCTCCATACTCGCTCATCGAGACAAGAAAGGTCATGATAATTTCATTTACTATATAAGCCACATTCTCCATGACTATGAGACTCATTATACTAAAGTTGAAAATTTGTTTTTTTCCTTGTACTTTACAACTTCTAAGCTCTGTAATTACCTAATTAATCATAAGACATACATTGTTATCAACTTCAATCCTCTTAAAACTATGTACTCCAAGCCATATCAAAATGACGGCATCACTCAGTGGCTCATTCTCATGACCAAGTTTGAAAGTTAATTTATCTTGAAAAAATCTATCCAAAGAAAAATCCATTTACAATAAGCTCATCGAAGACCCTATTCCTAACAATAAACCACGTTACAAATAATTTCCTAACAAATCTATCAACATTATTGACCACAAATTCACTTCTATCAAAATGACACTTTTATTTGATGGATCTAAGTTTCAGCAAGGGGTAGGTATTGGTATCATTATTATACCTCCCGGGGGGACTCCTATCCCTCTATCTTTCAAACTAAAATTTGAATGTACTAATAACATGGTCATAAATGAAGATATAATCACATGTCTCTAAATTTCCATCATGCTTGGTGTTCTAATCTTGGACATCTACCAAGACTCAAAACTTTTCATCAACCAGATGAAAGGAATTTGTCAATATAAAAATGAGATCCTACAAAAATATAAATCCATTTTTGAATTTTATAATCTTTTGATCGTTACACCATCCAAACAGTTCCAGGATCTTATAAAAAATTCATAGACACTATGGCTTCTCTTGCATCACTCATCTCTCTATTAACCAATGATTACAATTGTTTGTTTTTGTGCACAAACTTGATTAATCACCCTAAAAAATTAAATCCCTTATATCAACATCATTTAAAATAATCCAACATACCTCTGGTATACTAATTCATTTGACTATCTTTAAAAATAAAAAATTCCCTCTAACTTATCTAGAAATGCTAAGAGATTTTTCCTTCAACACGCTACCTAATATTTCATCATAGGTGGTGTTATATATAAATGTGGATTTGAGGACATCTTGTTAAGATGTCTCAAATGTCACGAATCTACTAAGGCCATCCAAAAATTCTATGATGACATATGTAGAAAAAACTTCAACGGGTCAATTGCCACTAAGTGTCTTGTTTGAATGGGATACTACTAGCCCAATATTAATCAAGATTGTTGTGCACATGTCAAGAAATAAATTAAATACCAACATCATTCTAATATCACTCACATTCCTAGTCAATATTTGCAACCCACTGAATATTTATGGCCCTTCTCATAATGGGGGTTAGACCTCATTGGCCTTATCAGCCCCCATTCATCATAACAACATCACTCTATCATCATGGATAATTAATAATTCATGAAATGGGTAGAGGCCATTAAATTAGTCTATACTAAAGATAAAAAAATCATCGATTTCATCTATCAGCATATCATATGTCACTTTAGTGTCCCTCATAAGCTAGTCACTGATAATGGAAAATACTTCGAGAATAAAGAGGTTAAGAAATCATGTTACACATTAAACATCAATCTAATACTTTCATCACCTTATTATCCAAAATAAATGGACAAGCCAAGGATTCTAACAAAACACTTAATAATTCTATTATGAAAATGATCTATCAAACAGGAAGGAATTAGCATCTCCAAATATTGTTTTCCCTTTGGAATTATCTTACTAATATCTATACTTCTACAAGTGTTACACCTTTTTTCTAGTATATGGCTCTGAGGTGTTTTTTACCCCTTTGAATTTCAAAACCCATCACTCTGCGTATCCCTATGATAATTATCCCTGATGAAGATTATCGTAAAGAATGTCTAGCCCAAATATATTTGTTATATGAACATCACCTAATAAATATCGAACATCATCATGTACATCAAGAGCACAAGAAGCGCATCTATAAAAAGCATGCTAAAGAACATGAATTTAAAATTGGTTATCTCTTTCTCAACTAAATTCAAAATTTCATTACTTTGGAAAGCAGAAAATGTGGAATTTTTTTCCCTAACTAGATCGGTCCATATGTCATAACTCAGAAGTATGGTTTGAGATATTATCATCTATCCTTCCTTCATGGTACACCTGAAAGGGAATTTTTGAATTCCTTTCATTTTAGGCCTTTCTATTGTTAACACATTTACCATCATGACTATAGTGACATTGAAAATATTACTCCATTGCGAACCTATCATTGCATTTGTTTTAATGACTTGAAAGCATCTTGTTTGCCATCGTTATTCTCAAAAACTTAAAGATGAGAACCACGAATATGTTCATCACATCTTTCACATGGAAAATTTCCTCATTTGTAGGAAGTCTACAATCATTACATCCATCCACCTTGTCTACCTACTAAAAACATGTTATAGAGAACACATGGGTAATAAGTGAACATATCTTTATCCCTCCTCGAAATGATATACTAGGCCTTCCCTCAATGTAAAAAATAGATTCTAAAATATCTATGGATGCATCTTTTCAAAATAAATAGTCTAATCCCTCAAAGGAAATCTATCAAAATCGTATTTTCAAAAAAAGAAAGCAGACTGATCCCTCAAAGGATAGTTTTCCTATCAAAGTTATAGAATGGGCCCTTGAAGGACGACTATAAAAAAGAAAAAAGAAAAAAGTTCAAAAATTACAAACCACTCCCCTAGAAGGATGGTTACCCATATCAATGTAAATAGGAATCCCACATTTATTAGCCTTCAAAAAGTCAAAAAATTGAAAGTGTCCTAGGAAATATTCCCGCATCGATCAAATTTCCCATTAGAGTAAAACTATAGCATCAATCAATTTACATCAAAATAAAATATATAGTTGGGGAATGAGCTTGTAAAACCATTGAGAGGATAACCTACTCTCCAACATAGCCTACATTTGTCAACCCTTCCCATGTTCTTGGAAGGTATACATTTCACCTTCATCTATATCTAAAATCTTACATGTAACTACCCATTGTTAGCCATGTGTTAACATATGTTATAAGACCAAAAAGTTAAATATACTTCACTTTATATTTTACCATCACATATGTATCAAATCCAATCTAGAAATAACCACTTCACATTTATTCTTATTCATGAATATAACACATTTTGATATAAATCAAATTCACATCACATTAATATATATCTTTAAAACATCACATTAAAATCAACATCATCTAAACATATCTCAACATCTATGTAATTAAAACATATATCAACATCTATCCATATGTACATCTAAAACATCATGATCACATCTAAATATTACATTATCACATCTAAAATATTACACTAAAGTTAATCGACATATAAATCACAATTATAACCATAATCATAAACCATACATCATATCAATGTGTCAATATACATCATCTGGAGTCTAAAAGATCCATATGTAAAAAATATACATCAAATATAGGATTCAAAAAGAGACATATACGTAAAAAAAAAACACACCTACTGGGTGAACTAGACATCCATCAACCAGATGCATCATCATGCAATACTCACTTGATCACCTCCCTCACCTCTATATAGTAATCTACTAAGACCACCTTTATCTAGAGCTCGTGGTGGCTGACCCACAATTGATGTACTACTATTAGGTCTCAACCATCTCTGCCCTTGATACACCATAAAACAAGGCTCATCAGGTAGCCTCCATCAGAATATATCCTCAAAATAACCCAACTCCTCACACAAAAACTGATAGTTAGCAGAGTTATCTCCACCAGGTGGTCCTAACTTTATACTATCTTTGGCCCTCACTTCCTTCAGCTCCACCCCTAACAATGAGGTACCTGTAATAGTGAGGGCATACCTCAAGACCTCTCGATACTTCCTATGCTTGTCAGGGTCCGCTATGTCCTGTACTAACTCTTCTTGTACACCCACTAGCCACTGAACTTAACCCATCTCACTCACCCACCAAACCATCTCTCTCCATAGTCAATATAGTCCACTTATCTAATAACGTTTCCTTCTGAGCCTCTAGTTGAGAAATGGTGGCCTCTAAATATGCCCTATCATGACCACCACAAGAATCCTTACCCCTACCTCCCTCACACTCACCACTAGCTCCTTGGGGAGCCACCTATACATGGGATCCCACCCCTCTATCAACTCTAGTTGGCTAGAGCCTGCCACTATGAAATATACACCTCTGTAACCCTAATATCATCCACCACTATAGGTACCCTCTGATCATCTAACTCCATTTTCCCCTCCTCATTAGCAATCACACCAATCACTTTAATTGTTGATAATGGCATGTCCACATCTCTGTCATCACACCTATAAGTAGTAGCCACCTCTGAAATATCCTAAACTAGTCTAAATTGTTGCATAACATGACTAAAACTGATCAACTCCCACTCTCCTAGCCATTGAACTCTATACCCACATATCTTGTTGGGTGGTTATAACCTCACCCTACTCTCCTTGCCATATTAACAACCTAATGTATAGTCTTCATCTCAAATTACTTTCCTATAATCCAACAAGGATCTATCGATAGTTCTCCTCACCTCACACAAGTCCTAGACCCCCTCTATCAGATTTCCATTAGAAAAACCCAGTCATCTCATCCAATGACTACTAAGCCTCCTCATGAGAAACCCCTTGGCTGAGCCACTGTCAATGTGCTCATATGACTAACATTATAATAGGAAGCCAACATCAATCCAAAACCTCTTCCCTATCCTCCATGCCCACATATCTCAGTAATTATGAGTGAGTAAAGTGAGGGCCAATGCGAAAATGGTCCTCTACTCAATCATATAGTTAATACCCCGTCATCATCTATGGAAACAAAAAACTATTAGAGTCAGAAAAAACATAACAATTGGTCCCAATAATCATCAATTTCATCAAAGCATGACCCTAAAAAATTAAAAAACAAGTGAAAACACACAAAATCCATAAAAGGGTACTTACCTTTCCTAAGGTGGGTCTCCTCTACCTCTAGGATCCTTTAACATCATTCATCTCTCACTTTTCAATCAAAATACACTAATCTAGAGCTCTAATTATCTCAAAGCACATAGTAGAAATGAACTTACAGTTGTATATTTGACTATTTATAGGGTGTAAATTTTCCCACCATAGAATCACCGATGATTACCTCAATCACTAACAATTTTCCTAAATCGCCCACGATTCCATTTTAATCATCAAAACATGCCTTTAAAACATATAATTAATTTAAAAATATACCACATTCATACAAATAGTAAATTTTTCCTACAGGTACCTCTTTTTGAGGGGCCTCAAACCCTTTGCAACATCAATAAACTACCAATCAAATCAAATAACTCTTTGATTACACAGAAAATTCGGTCCAAACTTGTCTCTATGAAAAATCCATCTCATATTTATTTTTCAAATCTTAGCACTTGTAAGCCATATGTCTATAGGATGTGAAACATTTGGTTCACCTATCACTTGGTTCCCTACTCTAAAAAAGTTGAACTTTGCGGGAAAATTTTCTCCTTATGATTCATACGTCTATAGGAAATGAACCCATTTATTCTGATTTAATGAATATAGAAATTATGAAAGCCTAATTACAGAGTTACGTATGATAAATAAATGCTAAAGCACATATATGAAAAAATCAATAAGCTAAAGAAAAATGAAACCCTAGGTGCAAGAGAGAGAAATTAGAAGACTTAGCTAATTTTACACTTGATCCTGAAGTGTTTTGGACTGTAAGATTGATGAACAAGAGGAGACTGTCCTGACCACACTTTGGAAATTATTTAATTTCCAAATGAGCCAAGTGTAGGGAACATGGACTAAGGTGAGGGATCCTAGGCACTAGAGACCTCTACTAGGAACTTGTGATTGTATAGGAGATCATAAACTAGCATTTATTGTGTATAAATGTGATCACTAACCTTCTCTTTCAGTGATGTGTATGTTTCTAGATGATCACCAAGTTTGATTATAACTTGTAAAAAAATGATATCTTGTAAAACCCTAAAACACATCAAATTATAAAAAATAAATATGCAAATGAGGATTCAGACTGACCCTGGAAGCCACCTGAATGAGTGATATAACAACCAAGTGATGCACTACATTTCAGACCCCATGTAGTTATTTTGTGTGTGTGATAAAATATTTCCCTAGGAATATCTTATGCAAGATGCACTTGATAATGAGTGATAGCTAGATGTACCAATGTATATATATGTGTGAATGCCAAAATGAACTATCATTTCTATGTGTGTATGTAGAAAATATAGTCCCTTGTCCCTTGAGTGAGTGCTAGATGGATGCCTTGATGCTCTTAGAATGCCTGTGAATGTAACCTTAGGTGGTGATAGTAGATGCTTATAGCTTGGTCCTTTATTATGGTCACATATATTTGTATTTATATTATTCACTTGTTTTAATTTAGTAATTGACAGCTAAAAGGCCGACCCATAAGAAGAAAATATTCCCAAAAGATAAACAAGGCCCAAAAAAGGCAAGTAAGATAAAATAGGTCGGGGGCACCTAGAGGGGACAAGGGGGCAAGGGAACTGGTTTCCCAAGTCAATAAATATTAAGAAATGAAGACTAGGATGTGGGGTGTGTGAGAACAAAGAGGAAACAAAAAATACATAAATGAGGCCAAAGATAGATGTCAATTACTATTTATCTCACTTAGGAATCATATGAATACTACTTTGTGATTAGGACCTAGAAATGTACCCAAGTGCATGATTTTGTATCTACATTTTCCTCCACTTTACTGTTTTTGAGTGAATACTTGATAAGATAAAGTAAATAAGATATGCATACCTGATAACCATGTAGATAGATGGCGAAAGAATGCTAAGATACAAGAAAAATTGTGGACTGATAAAAAATGAAGCGTGGAAGTTAAGGAAGAAGAAGTGGTCCTAGGGGTGAAGTGTATGTGTTATGTCATGTTTTTTACCTATTGTTGTTGTTGTGATTTGTTGATGTGGGGATGCTTGCTTGCTGTGTATTAAGTATATCTATGAAAAAGAAGAGAGAAAGAGTATTCAAATTCATGTGTTATGAAAACTCTATAAATACATGTAAAAGTGTGAAAAATAGTAAAATGAAAGTGTGCACCTGATCCATGAGGAGTGAAAAGGATAGAGAATGTCCTAAAAATGATGTAGAAGATTGATTTTTTGGATGATATCACACCAATTATGCATTTTTTGGGAGATCTCATGCCAAGAACAAGTTTTTTGGGCGATCTCATCCCATGACAAAAAGTGTTGAGGAGAAAGGTCTATTGCTATTCTCCATCCATGTGCTTCCCAAAAATTGTACACCACTACAGATGGTGTGATCTTGCTTTGTTTTTTCTTGTTCTAAAGTTAATCCAAGACTGAAAAAGGATATAAAATACATTATTATTATTTGGAGGAATATGCATGTACCGAGAAGGGGTCTGTAAACTATTGAAAATTGTTTTAATATGAGAAAGTAAATGTAATTGCCCCTGGTTATAGGCACCCAGGAAAGGTCAGCAGTGCCCAGGTGCTAGTTTATGTAGTTGGGTACTAGTGTTTATGCTAAACTAAGGACCTAAGTCAAAATCTGGGCCATTCTATGAGTGTAACTTTGTTTTTTTCTTGGGCATATGTAGGCATGTACTGAAGCTCTGAGCTGTTCTAATTCGGGTGATTGATTCACCTAATGTGTGCCTTCTAATTTGGGGTACATGCCAAATCACTAGGAGAATGTGACCCAAAGAAAAGGACCTGAAATGGATTTTAAAATGATACCATGTAGGTGGAGGGAATGTGCATGGTAGAAACTAAGACACATACTAAACAAAGTGGCTAGATGCATGTGTTTGAGGTCTGAAAAATTTATAGGTGTGTTATACAAGCAAATGTAAAAAAACAATATTATAGACAAAGTAGACCCCAAAATAGGGTTTCAAACATGGGACATCACTCATAATTTGCTTTAATAAAAATGAGACTAGTTAATCTAAGTAAAATACAAGAAATGAACATAAATAAGAGCATAGGGCATAGCCCACAAACAATGTGCATATAATAGAAGACAAGAGAAAGAAAAGTGTAATAGACAACCATGGTGGAAAATAGTTCCCCATGGAAAATGTTACACATGAAGGGTAACCCTAGGTTAACATTTTCAAAATGATAAAAATTATGTCCAGACATGTATAGATCAATGTAAAGTAGCGTTCTAGGAATAATATGAAGTAGTATAAAATGAAATAATAACACTTGTAGTGTGTAAGATTAGGAATGTAGATGCCCCCAAGATCCTCATTGGGACTGGTAATCACTAGGTAAATATCAAGCATCATTGTTGCATGTAAATCTCTATATAAATTATGCATCCAGGGGGAGGGAACTTGAGAGAAATTTAAGGTACATGTGTATATAAAAAATATAATGACATACTGGTTATCCGTTTAATATAGTAAGTAAAGTGTACATGTAACTAGTATAAGAAAGAAAGAGTATGTGCAACCAAGATATGCAATATTATGTGAATAAGTTATATGACATTGGTATGCAATGTGAATGTGATAGGAGCATCATGCCCCCCAAGCGAATGTGTACAAGCCATGAGTATGTGAGGAGTTTCATTTATAAAAGACACCTTAGCAGTCAAGAATGAACCTTAGAACAATATTACATCAACGGGAAATGGTTTGAAATGTGTGCGATAGAAATATAGATCAATGAAGAATAAATCTTAGAGTCTAGAAGAGATGAGGTTCATTTTAGACTTATAACCTTAACAATCGAGCATAAACCATGTAACTATATTGTTCTATAGGGTAGTGTGTTATTTGAGAATGTGATACTAGAAAGATGTGTTGTGAATGCAAAGAGTGTGAAATGTGTAGTGTGAATGATGTGAGGTTCATGAATATAGTATATCCATTAATAGTCAAGTGTGAACTTTATAAAAAAGAGTGTGTCAGAGGGTAATGACTAGACAAGTTAAGTATAAAGTTGATCGTAAGATGCATGAGAAAAACTAGATACGAAGCATAGATAGTGTAATAGTAGAAATGTGAGACACCTGATAATGTTAAGAGGAGGGAAGAAATATGTATGATGCCCCTCAATTGCATGATGGTGAGTAACTTACCCAAAAAAAGTGAGAGGGAAATGGTCATCTACCCGATGCTTGTGGAGGATAAATGTGTGTGACCATTCTCTCAGACCAGTGATAGATGATGTATATGTAATGGAATATGAGGAGGTTTATGAATGCCCCCTCATGTGAGTCAAGAATGATACCATAGAACAAGAATGAGGGGATGAGTGACTATATCGAAAGATATACCTAGGAGGTGATGAGAACCTATATGAAGTAGATCTAGGAGGTGATGAACACCTATATGAAGTAGAACTAGGAGGTGATGAGAACCTATATGAATAAGACTGAGGAGGTGAGGAAGAAGGTGACCACCTATGTAAAAGGGGTTCTTGAGAAGGGGAATTAGGTAGATAATATGTACTATAAGATTAAGGAGACATAGTAGGTCATGTGTGAATGGGCGAGCGAGGTTAAGAATGTGCCTTATATTTGAGAGTTCTAGGGGACCTAGGTGCTTCAGCTAGTGCAATGGAAACCTCAAGTGGATGTTAGTGGCCATGGTGTACATGGTGAAGACACCTTTTATGGTGATAAATTTCTTATTGAGAATGAATTTGAGACACAAGTGATTCATGGAAATGATATCCTTAGCAGAAAGGTGCTAAGGGGAAGACCCAAGATCATGTCTAAACCTTTGATTGAAGGTGCCGAAACAAACGGAAAAAGCTTGGTGAGAGGCCCAACTGTAACAAAAAATATTGAGAAAACCATAATATGTGGGAAGGGGATATGAGATATGATATGTGAGAGAGTGGATACCTTGAAAGCAAAAGGAAGTTTAATATAGCACACACCCATATGAATTGATGAATTGATCAGTATATTATCAATAGCTTGCGGTCTAATAGAATCACAAATATTCAATGTATCAGAAGAAAATATGGTATGATAATTATGATAAGAGAATATAATGAATATTGGAGATGCTAGGAGCATTAGCAACTAGAAAATAAATAGCCCCCGATGAAGGAGGCATTCCACGATATGTATGTTTAGATAAAGAATTCAGTAGACTGCTTGCCATGCTTAGGGAGAGGATCATTAAATATTTTGAGATTGTTGTTTTATTTAATCAACGTCGATGTCAAGCCTCATGGATCTCAATTACATTATTGTTGATGAGATCTTGAATAAGATGTCAAAGTTTGAAGCATCAATCAATAGAATTGCCCAACACATTGATGACAATCATATATAAGCTTTTTTATCCTTATGTCCTTTAGAGAAATATGGATCCAGATTAAGTAGATGAGGAAGTCGATAATAAGATTTCTCTCAATAAGCGGATGACAATAGAATATGTGGAGTACAAGTCAATTTTTTTTATGTACACTTTGGAGGTTTCCATTGAAGCTTTTCAGGATTAGAAACAATATTAACAATAGATTTTTCTTCAATGGGCTTAGCATTTGGATTGAAATTTGACTTGATTTGAAATCGCAATTAGAAGATGATGAAGTCTGATCATGTTATTTGAGTTTTCCCATAAAGATAAGTTTTCCTTCACATAATTTAAGAGTATGACATAATTGATCAGAATGAAGGAGATGCCTCAAATATGACACTCTCTTACAGAGGTAGTAAGAAAATTTGGATAGATAGATCTTGAAGTTCTGATTTAGTGAGCACATTGATAATCCTAGCTAGGTTATTCTTATATCATAAAATATAATCTACTAGATTCTCATTAGATCCTTGTTTGATTTGTGTAGGTTGAGCATAAGAGACCATAGAAGTGATATTGATTTAAAATTGTCCAAAAATATCATTGAATAAATGCGTAAATGATGTTACCAAATGGATAGGTAGATCCATAAACCAATGCATAGCATAAGTCCTAAAGACTTTTTGGAAAGATATTTTCTAGTAAAGTATGGTCATGTGCATAATATAGAAATGCCACATTGAAATTCTTGGAGATGCTCTTGAGGGTCATTGTACGTACCCATGAAATTGTAGGGTACTACACCGCCAGAACGATGTTACACATGCCCCAATGATGATACAGGTCTCCTTGCAAGGTGTTTCAGAATCCAGAAAGGCTCGCCAAGTATACGCTTGTATCCCGCATGCCCCACTCAGCCTCCACATGCTTTGTTTTTCCCTTTGCCCCATGTTTTCTTGCATTTTTAGGCTTCAGTAACAAAACCGCCACCTTGCCTAGGCGGCGGTCCCATGACCACCGCCCAGGACAGGGCGGCGGTCCCGTAACCACCACCCTGCACAAGGCGGCAGTCCTTTGCGCATTTTCCAGATTCTTCTGATGATCACGTCAAACGTAAATCTTCAAATTTACATGCTTTCTTCAACCACTTTGGCTTGCATTAATGTTTTTTCCCTGGTAATAGTGTTTTTCCTTTGTTTATAGTAAAAGAGTTCAAATGGGAGTTACCCTCTGGTAAATGCATTGGTTATAAATAGCCAACTTGTTTTCAAGCAAATGGCCCCTCATCTTCTCAATTCTCTTATTCAGTCTTTCAATTTCTTGCTTATTAATTCTACTAGCTTCATGTTTTGCATCATTATTAGTTTTCCTTTGTTGTTTAGAAGTCATTCAATCTTCTTGTTTTAGTCTTGTTCCATTGCTGCTCCATACAATCAAGTTTAGCATAGAATAGCTTCATTTTTAGACTAGAATCCATTAAAGTTGCAGGTTTTGTTTTGTCACAAGGATAGATTCTAAAACTCTCAGTGCACTTGTTATGTATCCCACAATAAATCCCACTAGGAATTGCATAGTCAAGCTCTGTTCACTTGCGCTATCCCTCTCCTACTCGCATTGTATTCAGTCTATATCCAAAGCTGCCATTGTTTGAATACCATCTTCTGTTGATACTATCATATACATGCACTTTCTGGATTCACGAGGACACGAAGGAATGAGGAGATCACACTGAGGGGACGAAATCACACACAACTGGATTTACCACTGTTCTGTAAATGCCAGGTTTGAGCTATCAAAGTTCTAGTTACAACATATCAAATAGAGTAGTGAATTATTTTATTTCAGTCAAAAGTTTTCTCTCGATATCACCAGGGAAGCTGTGGGGATTGATAGTTTCTGAGAAACTGTGATTCATTCCTCACTTCTGAGGTAGGATCGAGAGTCTTTTCAATTCAAAATATATAGCTGCTTAGATACTTAGGATAAAATCACAACTACACAGGCAAATAGCCATACCAGGCTACTTTGCTTGTTTTTATTCTGTTACTAGATTAGTTGTCCATTTTATAAATATACTAGAGTAGCTGCTCTTCAATTTCATTGAAATGCGTCATTGAAAATACAAAAATAGAAGAATGCTTGCATAGTGTAAATACTTCTTTAGTAATCAGTTTATTAATTTTAGTTAAAAGTTGAATCATTTTGTATGACAATCACAGGACCTAGAGAGCCTAGAGAGTATATATTTGAACCCATAGTGCCTCAACCAAATCTACCCATGACATTAGCTGATATAGATCAAGACCTTAGGATACAGGTCTTTTGAAGCAACAACAAACTTACAAGAAATTAGTGAGAAACTAAGAGGATTAAACATCGAAGACGACAAAGCTTACACATTTTGGTCAAATCATCCTAACTATAGACTGCCTTGATAAAATACCCGAATGACCGTACAAGGATTTGAAAGAGAACATGCATTTGGTTGTGATCCTTTAGTTCCACAGCCTGACATGCAGGAGACCTCCTCATTGACATAGATACTAGCTTACACATTCAAGTTTCCAGAACACCTGTTAGGTACTCTGAGAAAATTATACAACTTCTAGTCCTAAACATAGAGGCTGAAAAGGCATACGATTACTGGATAGTTGGGAGAAGGGATTGATTCTTCACATGACCATAACAGGTCCACAACAACCACAAACTCATGGTTGTGATCCCCAAGTCCCACAACCCAATGGGCCTACAAATCAGTTAAGTATTGATACCGGCTTATGAACGCTGGTATTTAGATCCTCACCACTCCCACCAGATATTATAGTACAGTTCTCCGTATTAAACATAGAAGCCAATCAATCTAATATTTTCTAGGCTAGACCAGAAAATCACCCATAGTTAACTACAAATCCACTAAATCGCCCATCACCATTTTCATGACCTTGTCTAGAGATATATACGAAGCTCCCACAGGTCACTTCCCACGTATCCAACAACCAAGAAATAGGATCTCAGGTAGAGCTCGACATTGATTGGAGCCTCCGAACAGCCATTATATCTCAATGAACCATTACACCAATTCAGGTTAGGAGGGCCTTCTTTTCCTTAGATTCACATATTCCATTATTGCGTATTGAGGATATAAGATTACCCAATTAGCTTGTCTGTATCCATTTGTATTCAACATTCACCGGCTGTCTTGACATGACCTCGGGAGGTCGGGTGTGAGGAAGAGGTACTTGTAGATTCCCATGCTCACATGTCACTTTTCCATCATACAAAATTGGTGAACCCGATGACATGAACAAACTAATATTCCTCTTTCTATTTACATTTCTTCCATCCACTTTCACTCTTTCCCATTATTCTGCAGGTATTCATATACCCCCCAAATATGTCAGGATACGATGCATATGGCAGACCTCTCTCAAGTCTCGAAGTCAACTACAGTCAAACAAATAGACAACCATCACCCTCACTTTCTACATGGGCTGATAACTATTCAAGTAATTACTTGTCGTCACAAACTCCCCCTCAAAGAACTAGCTCAAGCTCTTCATTCCAAATTGAGGAGTTTGATCAGCTTACACAAACACAACAGCTAGAGCCCTCAGGCTCTAACAATATGACATTTACTGGAGAATCTGCTTCATCTCCTCTGGTCTTGTTCAGACCACAGATCAGTAGATAGTCAGACCCACTCCCCTTTTTGGATGAGGAGTACTTAGCATGCTTTGCTAAAAGTGAACAACGCTTCCAAAATATGTATCCACCTATAGGGAGTTTACAAATACAATCTGATACCCTATTCCAGGAAAACACCCCCATTCCTCCACCTATGGGAAATACCCTTGGTGAGGCTTGGCAAGGTAACGATCAATTCATAGCAGGGTATCATACCCCTTTACAACCTCAAGGTATACAACAAATGCCCTTAAGGCAAAAGCACTGTGTCTTCACCAATGGAGGTCATTTCATCCTTAGCTGAAAAGGTTAGAGGGCTGGAACTTGCTCAAGCAAACCAAAATTCATACTTTGGGCAAAGCAAGAATCCCCAACCCTCTGCATCATCCCAGTCAGGTCGACCTCCTTATCACGTTAGGCATGCCTCCTCAAAATCCTTATAGTTACCCACAACAAACACCAACTAGGACCATGTTTTCAAATGCCACTCTAGTTGAAAACATGACACCTCTTGGCTTGGCACCAAACAACCTGTACCAGAACAATGTTCCTCCTTACTTAAACATTTATTCAAAATCACCACAAGGAGACATGTTCTCTTCTCCTGGGATGTTCGTTCAACCACATGGATTCCCTTATGTCCCTACAAATGCATATGCTATGCCATATCAACAACCCATTCCACCTCAACCCCCTCAACAAGCCCCATCGATGGTCGAGGCCTATGCATAGTAGGGACTTATTTAGAATATTTAAAAGAGCCCCTAGACTTCACCATATGAAGTGTTATGCTTCCAAGACCTCTCCCCGATTTACCCAAATACAAAGGGGAAGGGGACTCAAATGCACACACATTAAGGCCTATGCCACAACCATATGGGAATTACTCCCTTCGGGACGAGGTTGTTGCTAAAATATTCCCTAAGACCTTAGAAAGTATTTCCCTTGATTGGTATTACCGAATACCTGAAGCTTCGATACACTCATTTAAACAACTCGTATCAGAATTCATCAAATCTTTTGACATGAACAAATTGTTAAGAACAGGAATCAAGGAGTTCTTACATATCAAACAAGAACATAATGAATCCACTACTCATTTTATTCAAAGATGGCATACAGTTCTCTACTCATCAGCAAGTGCTCCAAACATGGATCAAATGGAACTATGTGATTTATTCCTTAATTCTCTCAATAGAGAGATAAAGGAAGAAGTTCAGAAGTTCCCACTAAGAACTTACGATGAAGTACTCAAGAGTGCTCTCTGAATCGACCAAGCAGCGATAGATAGTGGTCGTAAGACATATGGGACAAATGGAAATTAACCACTCCCAATCAAAACACTGTGGCCTATCCTAATACCGAGAATGCTAATCAAGGACCTAAGATCCTTAACAATAACCGTGGAGTTACAACCGATGGAGTAACTGATCAAGTTAAAAGGGAAAACATTGTAAACATTTCACCACCTGCTAATAATCAGCGAAATAACAATTTTACTCCAAAAATCAACGCAGTGGATTTTAATCGCATCCACCACGGCAACAACAACAACAATGAACAATGACAAATCCAAATGAAAAGTCCAAATCGAAACTTAGCTTGATATCAGAGTCAAAACGAAAGGCAACAACCTCAAAATTTTAACTCTAACAACCAGCAACCTTATCAGAATTTTGGGCCACAACAGGTTTTAAATCAACAACCTCAAAATTATAATCCCAATTTATATTGTGGCTTCCACAAGATTCAAGGCCACGATACTAGGACTTGTCGTGAATACAATAAATTCATGCAATGTTTTCCAGAAGATCAAAAGTAACTCTTTATAGATATGTTTTTAGCAAATTCTGTAGTACCCACACCAAACGCTTATGCAGGGGCAGTTTCCCCTCAAAATGCACCCCTCAAGATATTTAATGATCCGCTCCCAAACCATTCTAACAATAACAGGATAGATCCTAACAGAACAAACAAGGGTGTCATAATAGGAAACAATGATCATGAAGCTTCAACTTCATTAAATCCACCAGTCGCACCCCAACTAGGAACTTGACCCCAAACCAAGATAGTTGGTTTGGTAGAGTTAGATACTCGAGCTACCCGTATAGAAACCATAACAAGAACATGGGATTATTCTTCTCAACCTACTCCAAGTTATCCATTGGGACCAGAAAATAGTCAACAAATGTTGGTAAAACCCATAGGCGCCTATGATTTAATTAACGATTTAACTAAAACCTTCTCTCACATCTCCTTTTTGGATTTGTTAAAGAACTCTCCCACCCACAGAGCTTCCCTCTTAGAAGTGTTAGGCCTTGGTCATTTAATCAACATCACTCCTCCTCTGAAACATAGGTAAACCATGTAGACTTTGACGTTTATCCACTGGGGCAGCCAGATAGGGACACGAAATTTATATTCGATATAAGCAAAATGCCAACAGATGCTGAAATTGCATGAAGAGGTGACCCAGCTTTACATTTACAAGTTTGGGTCTACAATAATTATGTTAAACGTGCAATGGTTGATGATGGGGAAGTAGTTAATATAGTCCCCTTCACTTTTCTTCAAAAGTTAGGATATGGAGAGACAAACTGTTCCATGACACGAAATACGCTAAGAGGTTATGATAGCCTCAAAGCCACTTCGATTGGAACCATAGTTTTACCAGTCACTTTAGGACCCAAGACGGTCCTCACCAAGTTTTATATTATAGATCAGGAAACCAATTATAATATGATCCTTGGTCAGCCATGGATACACCACATGAAGGCAATCCCTTCCACGCTATTCCAAGAAATAAGATTTCTACACTTAGGGAAAATATTTGTGGCACAAGGTGACCCAAAACCCTTTGATATACACCTAGCTGATTTGAAGAAAAGACCAGGTGTTCACTCCGAGTTTGAACTCCCAAAAAATCAACTCATCAAACCAATTAATTCGAAACCAAAAGAAAATTTGATACCCACCACAGAGTTAGAAGTTACAAATCCAGTTGAGGACATTCCAACACTCAAAAATGAGACCAATGTTATAAAAATGGTGTCACTAGGGACTACTGCAAAAATTGTCGAGTTGCTGGAGAAAGACTTACCTATTCTCCTACCATTTGATTCCATGGGTATGGGACACACCCTGGGAATTTCTTCTCTTCCATCAGATGAAGTTTTTATGGTAGAGGTAACCGAAGCAAAAGAAATAGATATGACAGATATCCCAACATCCATTTTTCCAAACAAGTATTGGACTCTCCACTTCGATGGAGCTAGATGTCACTTTGGAGCTGGGGCGGGAGTGATCTTTACTTCACCTGAGGGAAAGATCCTACCTTTCACCTTTAAATTAAACTTTGAATGTACAAATAATGGGGCTGAGTATGAAGCTCTCCTCCTTGGCCTCATTCTAGCTAAAAGAATGGGTGTCGACAACATTAGAGTGCTAGGAGACTCACAATTGGTTGCAAACCAAGTCTCTGAGGTATATGAAACTAGAGCTGAGCACTTACAACTCTATAAAATAATAGTATTAGATCTAAGTAAGGGATTTAACTTCATATCAATTGAAGCAATCCCACGAGACTCAGAACCTTCTCGCAGACTTGATAGCAACCTCAGCTTCCCCTTTCACTCCAAACAGTGAGTTGGAGGATACAAATTTCACGGTATCACTTTGTACCGAACCATTAGTGCGTAAAATACCAACAAACTCACTCCTGACTCATGGAGAAGCTGAGGATGATTTTTCTATCATGGATCACTTTGACGATGATAGAGTCACTCTCGAATATCTAAACGCCTATGCAGAGCTACACCTTGCTCACCGTATAGTTGATCTTTCCTTAATACCACATTCCTCTTCCTATTTTGGAAATCCCATGGTAGAGTCTCCTCCACAGAAGGATCTCGATATATACAAGATAGAAAATGGAGAAATCTTGGAACTACCTCCAGCCCCACCTGAATTTGAAGAAGGTAACGCTTCTTTAATAGAAGAAACCATTGACATAAACATTGGAAAGAAGGAAGAACCAAAGATTTTGAAGTTGGGATCCTCGTTAACTCACTGGAGGAGATAAAAATACACACCCAAATCCTCAAAGAACATCAAAAGGCTTTTGCATTTAACTATAAAGAAATGACGGGCATTGCACCACATGTTGCAGTGCATAATCTTGTCACTAAACCAGATGTGAAACCAATTAAACAGAAGTCAAGACCAATGAAGCCAAAAGTGGCTCTCATGGTAAAAGAGGAAGTAATAAAACTTCTCCAAGTGGGATTCATCAAGCCCATTGACTATTCACAATGGGTATCTAATATCATCTCTCGTCCTAAAAAATAATGGGAAGATATGCATTTGCATAGATTTTCGGGATATTAACAAAGGTTGTCCCAAGGATGACTTCCCATTACCATCCATCGACGTTATCATTGATGCAACAACTGGATTTGAACTATTATCCCTCATGGATGGGTTCTCAGGGTATAATCAGATTAAAATATCTGAACAAGATCAAGCCAAAACTACATTCATAAGTCCCTGGGGAACTTATTACTACGCTGTCATGCCATTTGGTCTTAAGAACGCCAGTGCTACGTATCAGTGGGCAATGACATATATATTCCACGATCTTATCCATAAAATTGTGGAATCATATGTGGATGACTTGTTAGCCAAGGCCAAGAAATGCTGTGATCATCCAGAAGTGCTCTCGTATCATCCTCTCACGATTAATTGAATATGGCGTCACATTAAATCCAGAGAAGTGCGTGTTTGGTGTGACAGGAGGAAAACTTCTGGCTACATTATATCTTCACGAGGGATTGATGTTGATCCAGCCAAAATACGGGCTGTTCTCGAAATGATCCCACCATCGGATGAGTGTGGAATCAGGTCATTTCTTGGGAAACTCGGTGAAATCCGCAGGTTCATCCCAGATCTAAGTTTTTCCATTCATCCAATCAACAATCTATTAAAGAAAGATTATAACATTGATTGGACTGAAGAATGCAACGAGGCCTTCAAAGAAGTTAAATGCTTCTTGTTGTCTCCACCCATTCTAATGCCTCCCAAGCCAGACCGCCCTTTGATCCTATACTCACGAGCCACCCATGTCTCGCTCGCCTGCATGCTGGCTCAAGAAGACAATGATAAATGGGAACGTGTGGTCTATTTCATTAGCCAAACATTACTTGATTATGAAACATGTTACACACAGGAAGAGAGAGAATGCCTTGCCATAGTCTTTGGAACAAAATGTTTAAGACATTACATGTTAAACCAAGAAACGAGGGGTCATTGTAAAGACAAATCATTTACGAATGTTTCTCACGTAAGGGTCTTTATCCTAAAAAGGCTAGACATTTCATAACCTTAATGGGTGAATTCGAGTTGACATTCGTAAACCAAAAATCCGTTAAGGGACAAATCATTGTAGATTGGCTAAATGACAATCCACTAGATGGAGGTGATCTGGTAAATCTAGACTTTCCTGATGATTGTATATATTTCATCGAAACCAGGCCTCCCATCTCTACATGTCCCTGGTATACTGATATCATTAATTTCATCATAGACCACACATACCCAGAAGGTGCCACATCACAACAAAGAAGGTGGTTACACATTATTACCACTAAATATGTTGTCTTAGAACAGGTACTCTATCGTAAAGCCTTCGACGACATGCTTCTAAGATGCGGTCGACATAGAAGAATCCAAGAAGATTCTTCATGAATCTCACAGTGGGATATGTGGAGGCCACTTTGGCGGTCATAGCCACCATCACTCAAAAAATACAATATCGGATGGGCTATTTTTGGCCCACTCTCGAGCATGACGCAGTGGAATTTGTACGTAAGTGCCACAAATGCCAAGAATTCTCTCATGAGATTCACATGCCAGCACAATCCCTGCAACCAATAGCGACCCCATGGCCCTTCTCCACGTGGGGTCTAGACTTGATAGGGAAATTCTCTCCCTCATCAACCGATGGCCATAACTTTATAATTACAGCCACGAGAATATTTTACCAAATGGGTGGAGGCCATGCCTCTCACCACCGTACCAGGTTCGGTAATTGCCAAATTCATTCTGAACCAAATTATCTACAGGTATGGTGTCCCATAAGTCATTATCTCAGATAATGGCACATCCTTTAAAAATGACGAAGTCCATGAGTTATGTAGCAATTTCAAGATAAACCATCACACGGCCTCTCTTTACTACCCTCAAGCCAATGGGCAGGCCGAAGCGACAAACAAAACATTAAAAGCTATTCTCCTCAAAATGGTCAAGGAGAACAAGTGAGATTGGCATTTAAAACTATATCCAGCCTTGTGGGGCCCATCAAACCTTAATAAGAACACCAATAGGAGACAACTCCTTTTCTCACTAGAATTAGGTCATTTCTTGGGAAACTCGGTGCAATCCGCAGGTTCATCCCAGATCTAAGTTTTGCCATTCATCCAATCAACAATCTATTAAAGAAATATTATAACATTGATTAGACTAAAAAATACAGTGAGGCCTTTGAATCAATTAAGCGCTTCTTGTTGTCTCCACCCATGCTAGTGCCTCCCAAGTGAGATTTGCATTTAAAACTATATCCGGCCTTATGGGCCCATCGAACATCAATAAGAACACTAACAAGAGCAACTCCTTTCTTGTTGGTATTCGGAGTAGAAGTAGTTGGGATTCTGGATGAAGAAGCTTATAGAGAGGCACACCACTCTCAACTAGAAAGCCTTGACGAGGTTAGGCTAAACGTTGAACAAAGGCACAGAGCCTATGCTGACCGGATGTGCTGGCAGTACAACAAAAAAGTCTATGAACAAGAAATATATGAAGGAGATCTAGTTCTAAGACTAGACAGCTGGATCGATAAGAAAACCAGCGAAGGAAGAAAGTTTTGGCCCAAATGGGTTGCACCCATACTGAGTCATGAAAGACTACAGAAATGGTGCATATCTTTTGTTCATACTAGAAGGTGAGGAATTTAGTGAAACTGTCAATTCCTTGCATATTAAACAGTTTTATGCATAAAACATCAGAATCACCACTTGGACATTATAGCTACCTACCTTTCATTAGTCATTTAACTATTTCATTCTGTCCACTCATTTCATAAAAATGGTAGTCCAACAGCTTAGTCTTAAGCAATCTGTTACAAATTTCTGAAAGTATTGGAAAAAGCATTCAAATCACATCTCTTCAAACATCATCAAGTATTTTCAAATCTTCTCATCAAGTTTGACAGAAAAGTATTGAAAAAAATCATACCGAGGCCTGCATACTTGGTTTTGCTCATTCTTTCTACTAGGTGAAGTTTTCCTTACCTACGGTCTATATAGAAGCTTCTTGGTGTCACATCTATCCCTCTTAAAATCTCTTTGAAAGAAAGGATATCCCAAAGTCATAGATCAGAAATGTCAAAATCAAATGAAATCAAAAGCACCAAGCAAACAAAATATTTTATTTTACACACTTCTTTGTCCGATCAACCTTCGGTGATAAGCACACATCTCTTACTGGTGGTGTGAGGTTGGGAAAGGAAAGGAGTTCCCTTACTCACCTATATCTTGCCTTTGGTAACAAACCCATGCTTCTTACTAGTAGCATTAGGCAGGGTGTAGGGGGTCCAGTCACACAAATTAACAAATATTGATATGCTAAAAACACAAATTAAATTCTATTAAAAGAAAAAAAATGTCCAAACTCCAATGAGATCAAATCCTCAAAACCATATTTTGTCAACCAAGTTTCCATTTATGAATCTAAGTCTAGATAAACTAGGAAGTAAGTGGCCTTCTAAACTTGGTGGTAGCTCTGAGTAGGATAGGTGTGCAGGTTTTATGTTTGGTTTTTCTGTCTCTCATCTTTCCATTCAGTCAAACTCATACAACTTGTGCCCTTGCATCTTACTAGTTGCGCGGAATTGGGATTGGGGCATGTTCATCTCTTTATCACTTTATATTCATCATGTTTTGCCAACGTAAGAAGAAATTACAAATATTACACAAAGAGGTCGGAATTTCAAAGCTACCATATGTTTGTATCATCTCATATCAGCAATACAAAAACATACAAAGTAAAACATTTGTTATCATTTGTCATCCATTGCATACATTCTGAAAAGCATGAAAATAAGTATTCTAAAAACATCTAATTACATATGTGGAAACAAGTCAAAAAATTCTAGGCACCAAGAGTCTGGATCCAAAAAGATATATATATATATATATATATATATATATATATCTATAAATCAAGTTTCATATACAATGCCATCATGCAGTAGGCATGGTCAAAATGCTCAATGAGCCCAAAAAGTACAAAAGCACTCATATAGATATCTGACAAAATGCTACAAAAATGGTCTCTCAATCCCTATGGGATCCCTCAGAGGGTGTGCAACCATGCCTAGGACTCCAGCTACGCTGTCTCTCTGAATGCACTAAGGTCCCACGGTCATGACCAGTTGCTACCATCTCGTTATGAGAATGACTCCTCCTCATCAAGCACTTAGCCGTCCTATATCCGGCTACCTCCGTGCGGAGAGAAGTCATGATCTTCACCGCATGCCAGGTAGAGGAAAAAACATTAGTATGCCTACTGGCTACTGAAGCCTCCCCCACATCCACAGAAAGCTCAGCATGGGTCTTCTCCGAGGGGAGAAGCAAGGTATCGGTGCATACACGGTGACTCAAGTCTCGCCAGTCATTAGCAGTAGTTGCAAGTAAAGGTGAGAAACAAGTTAGAAAATGATCAAAAGATAAAACCAAGAGTAAATAAAACAAAAAGGAATAACAAACTAAGAAAATCCTAACTACAACAAATTTCAAGAGAAGAGTGACAACTCACTCAGATCTCCGGGCCTCTAAGAAGGATCTCTAGGATCCGCACCTGCGATTGACGTCACCACTGACTAGTGTACATTTGCCATGACTTGGGAAATGTGATGGCTTGCAACGGACTTGCCACCACCTAGGTCCTGAGAGAGAAATTGCTCTGAGACCAGAGTCACCCTCTCTGCGCTCCGCTCTACCCTCTTGGACCATAGGATCTCTTGAGTGTCATGCCACTCAGGATCACTATCCTCTCCCCCACCTGTCCCACTGATCTCCATCTCCTTTGTCTCCTCCTCTATCTCTCCCCCTGTGAACTCCTCAGACTCAGAGTCCATGTCAATGGGCTCATCGCTGCTATGGGCGGGACCGATGGCAATCCGAAGTAAGGGTACCTGAGGAGAACCGACTCTCCCTCGAGCACATACCACCCTCTTGGCCGCAATAGGAACACCAGGGGTAAATATAGTCCAACCTCGGCATCTAGGACCTCCTCGAGCCTCATGGATAGATCTATACACTGGCCCCGTTGAAGGAAGCATGTCACTATAGGGGAGGCCGAACTACTGCGGTACTCTGTCAAAATGGTGGATCTCCAACTTCCCCACCTGTTATCAGCCAATTTTGACTTCACAAAATTGTTAAAAAATAATTAAAAAATAATTTTTTTGAAAAGTGTTACTTTACGTGGTTAATTGGACTCTTTGCGATCATCTTATTTTTGTGATTGTTTCGGTCTTTGTTTCGTGATTTTTCGGGCAAGAACTCTTCCCGCCAGGCTTTAAAACGCATTAAAATACATTAAAATAATTAATTAATATTTAATTAATTAATTGCTCCTTGTTTGATTAAATTAATTTTTAAAAATCACTTAAGGAGTATTTTATTAAATAAATATAAATTAAAGTTCATTCGACAAGTTTTAGTGCCGGGGAAGTAAGCTTTCGTTTCTAACCCGGTTTTCCACTTCCCTGGCAATTTCTTTCAAATTTCCCGCACGTGGGTTTTCCTCTGCCAATTACCAAATCATGGATTGGCAAACGGGCATTAAATTCCCCAATTTCCCACATGGGGAAATTGGATGGGGATTGCCAACCCATTTTTCCATTGCCGTTGGCAATTTCCCGTTACTTTTCCCATTTCCCCTGGCACTTAAGCCACTACCCGGGAAGAGAGGAAGTTAGATTAATTCCCGTATCTTCCTCCATCAAACCCGTTGAAAAATTCATGCGAAGCTTTCAATTACTTCTTTCTTCAAGAAGACATAATATTTTTTCAGCCTTATGCAAGAGAAACTAATGAAATTTTAGAAGAGAAAATACAAGAAAGTTTTTGGTTTTGTTTCCAAGTGCTCCACGCATTCCATAAGAAGAAGAAAATAACAGAGTGAAAAGGAGGACGGAAAAAAAATTAATCACAGCAAAAGGACTAAAGGAAAATACATGCGCCCACGCATTGGCTGAAGGAAAAGGCAGGAAGGAGAAGACAAAGAACTGGAACTCATGCGTCCCGGAAAAAGGATAAGGAGAACAGTCCAACAACTTGGACAATACAAAAAATGCGCAGGAAAGGATAGATGTAAACCAGCATAAAGAAGCAAGAACAATTTTTGAGAAAAGCCATGCAGCTAAAAGGAAAAATTGAAAGTAACAGTTGTCCAACCACCCAACATTGAAGATACCATGTGAGAGGAAGATAACAGTCTTCCACCTCACCGCCACTCATCCCACGCACCAGCCAACAAATAAAAAATCACGCTTGCCAAGAACAATTTAAAAAAAATGCGAACTGACCATGGGCAAGTATGTTTGAAAAACTGAATTGTTTTTGTGACTTGTTATATTCTGCATTTTCATCGGCCTTCAGGAAGAATGCATGATGCATATGGATGAATTTGGGCCCTGATAAAGCGTACAGATTAATTGCGAAAGTTGCAACAAATGAAGGTCACAAATAGCAAACGTAATGCAGCTGTAGGCTCTTCTTTATTCTGAACCGTGGCAGCCGCAGGAAACAAATATTCACTTCCGTGTACAATATATTAGGGTCATGCTATTCAAGGCTTCATTAAATTTTCCTGAATTAGGAGAAGAAGGTTTTTTGAACAAGAAAATTAAAGAAATATAGTTTCAGCAACCAGCTAGAAGGAAAGAAATATTCATTTTGTTTTTAGTAGAAGAAAACAAGACTTAATCTTCCAAACGCCTGGGAGGAGAAAGAGACAGCTAAGAATAAAATAACGCAGGCCACTCCACACTCAGGCCACACGCCCAGCCAAGGAAGACAACAATAGACAACAAGAGAATAATTTTTTTTATTTCCCTAAAGCTAAGAGAAAGAAAATGTGCCAGTTGAAACAAGCTCCCACGCCAAAAAAAAAAGGAAAATCGAAAAATTGTAATCCAAATCCAAGTGAAATTACTCAGTTTTTATTATTTATTATTATTATTGTTTTAAAATAATAATAATAATAATAATAAAATTTAAAGTGAAAAGTATTTTTTCTTGCATCAACGGGGTGTCAGAGACTGAGACCCAGCCCCGTTTTCGTTGTTTGGCGTGCCTGAGTCACTTTTTTGTTAAATTCATAATGGCCGAAAGATCCAAATCTGCAGGGAGATCGAGGAAGCCGGTGGAAAAATCTAATAAATTTGTCCTGAAATATGAATTCTAAGGAATTATTCCTCCCAGCTCCATTAAGTCGGCATATGACAACATCACCGATACAAATCTGGGTCACATTAACGTGCAACAGTTTTTGCGAGCGAGTGAAAAATGAAGGCAAAACCATTTTCTCTGATAGGCTTTACCACAGTGGCCTACCCCAAGCAGCGGCATTCCCTGTCTCGGTGCAGTGTCTGGAATTGGTGATTGCTTGTGTAGAGCATTACGACCCTGAGAGATGAGGAATTTATAAAGATAACCACGAGCCTTTCCTCTTAATCACACCTAAACACATTGAGGAGTTTGCTCGGGATACCTGACTTCCTTGAGAATGTAGATATCACTCGCCAGTCAGCGTAAGAGTTCTGGGATGAAGAACCCCTAAGATGGAGCAAAATGGTTAACAACAATTGGCTGGTAACCAAGAGACCTCAGATTGACAGGCTCCCTAAAGAACTGTACCGCATTGAGTTCGTGGAAGAGATTGGAGACATGATCACTCTTCTAAGTCGAGTTTTTGGTTTACCTTCTGCAAGGGTCTTCCACCCATGGATGTACCAGTTTATCTGTATCATCCTAGCCAAGAAGGAGTTTGTGGACTGGGCCACCATCATCAGCAACAACATTCACAAGTAATTGATAGAAGTCAAAATGACTGGATGCTTCTACATGACCTCATATCTAACCTATGCAGTAGCACGAAGAAAGTTATTTTTGGGACTTGAAACGAGAGGGATCCTGGGGTCATCAAACAACGTTTTTCACTATTACCCTCAGCTCAGCTTCAAAAATAGTTCTCACCATTTTAGAAGAGTCAACGATGCATTCACCTTCTGCGTGATCCGGAACTTGAATCGAAATACCGAGGAAAGGTTTTCCAAAGAAGCCATGAGTGTCATTTCCCAATGGGGAACCTGGTTTATACAATTTTCATCTTTTTCCTACATTCACGTGAGTGGTTTGCTGGGACCCCATGGAAACTTCCCAAGTATGTCAGTGATAAGTGGGCGTTAATGGAGCTGGCACGACAATTGTTCCAAGTTCACTGCCTACTTAGTGACAAGCACCGTCCAGGAATTCATTTCCCAATCCAAATCGGGGAATACCAATGCCCAAATTTATTCAGTGCACAACTAATGGAAAAGGAGTTTTCTCTCATAACCATCCATCCATATGTGAAGAGAGCCCAGTTTGATATCAATGGTTATATGCAAATGATTATGGGAGTGAAGTATCAACATAATCCTACCATGGAGGATTTCTGGGCTGCTTGCTCGGATGAACATGAGGTAAGGAGACGGGAGTACTCTCGCCTAACACTTGCTCAGATCAAGGCCTTCCACATCCAGAGTCCTCCCGATTCATTCATAACCGATGATGAGGATGTCGTCGATCCCTCGTATGATGCCATTGCCTTCACACCATTGCCTCGAATCGACTGGACCAAAAGAGATGAATTTTCTCTCGATGGCAAGAACCAACCAATTATCGAAAGAAGCATATCTTGGTATGACAGGGAGCTTGTCAAATTTCAATCAATTCCGGATCACGTTTCGGAATCACAAAAATTACCTATATCAGGGCACCTCCATTTGACCAAGGTTTCTTCTCGATCAACTTCATTACCATCCAATCATACACGACATACAAGAAAATAATGGTTTCCAAAATCCACTTCGCCGAGCAACGTGTCACGAGGAGAGAGATCCAAAGATCCAAACCCTGAAGAAGGAAAGGAGCGTGTGTCTGGATTTTCTACCTCGAGTAGATATTCTTCCACTCACATCATTAATAGCACTCAGACGCTGGTAGCAAATGATCCTCAGCCATGCTTCGAACAAACACCCACTCAAGTGCAAGTAATTCAAATATCAAATACTTCAGAGCACATAGTTCATGAAGGGATTTCCCAAAATCTCCCGAATGATCAGGAAGTGGACATTGAGGTTTTGTTTCCTCAAATCGAGGCCTTTGATAGGATTCAAGAAGGATCTCATGATGTCAGGAATAATGAGAATATTGATTCGAGCTCCAGGATTCTATATGCCGAGATAGTAAATGAAACTCCTTCTTGGGTTGATTCTGAAGTGAAGAAAAGGAAGAGAGTTGTCAAGCCAATCGACATTGATTTTAATGCCCTTTTCAAACTGTCAAATGACGCCATTCCTAAGAATCCTAAGGTACTATCTCGAATAATGGTGGATAATGATGGAAACAAGTTTGCAGACCTTTCCATTCCACAAGTGGATAAAGAGCGTAATGCTATGACGCCAGCCAACTATGAAGTTTCCAGACTAGGACTTGGGAGATCTACATTAGAAAGTGACATGGCGATGGCTCGAGATTCAATTGATATCGTGCTAAAAAGACTGGAGAAATACAAGTCCCAAAATTCTCGGCTCAAGGCCGAAAAGAGTCAATTGGTGGAGTATGTTCAGCATTTGATAAATCCCATATCATCCACCTTCCCAGTACCTGATGCGGTGGCTGCCCCAGATGAAGAGACTCTTAATTTGTCAAAGGAAATAAACACGTTGGGCCATGTCACTAAAACTTGGCTTTTAGAGATTCTCGTTTTGGGCCAGGGAGTGATCAAGACTGCAATTAAGCTTCATGAAGATATCAGTGTATATCTGGATCCAATTCTTTCTTTCAAAGAAACTTTTGTTTCTACTATATCAAATTTGGATGAGATATTTCCCAGTCTGCAAGAGATGACAAGTATGGAATCTTCAGTGTTGGCTATTGAAGGGATTCTCGAATTTGAACATCGAGGGACACGTTTTCTTTGGTGTCTACATCTCAAATCAAGAAAGACGCTTCTTGTGGATTCTATGATCCATTATGACAACATGTGCAATGAAGTTTTCACTTCACTTTCCTTGATCCAGGAATTCATGGCTGAGATTCCCTAGCAACCTAGTAAATGAGCATAATCAAAGGTGTTCATTGGAGTAGGTGGAAGAAAAATTTTCATGATTGTTCAAAGACATGTACACTCTTGCCAACAATTTTTCATCGGTTTCCATGGAGCGGTGTATCAAATTGAAGAACTTGTTTGAGAATGATCAGTCTAAAATTGTTAATTTAAATGATATGCCAAGTAGAATTCTTGAATTGTAGGTATTTTGTGAGGCTATTCTTCAGCCAAGTGAACCTCTAGAAGAAGAAAAGATGTTTGAAACTTTGGGAAGGTTTATATCCTTTCAACTGGCAAAAGCATCGGATCCTAATTTCACCGGTGGTGTAGGGAGTTGATTTTCTTGATATCTAGCGAAGTGGGAGAGTCCATTTCTCATACGTTTGAGATAGGCAGACCCCATTTCAATGGATAAGGCACTAGTTATTATTGTATATTTTAAAAGGTGTTGTTATTTGGGAAACATTGGATATTCTAAGTAATTTCTATTTTTGGGTTGTCTTTAATAAAGTTGGTTAGAAAAAGTCAAAGGTCACTTAAGTGCCTTATTTAATGATCATGTAAAACCCTAACTACTTTGTAACCAACTTTTGGGTTATAAAAGGAAGTCAGGGGGCTCATTTGTAAGGGTGACTTTGAGAGAGGAGAAGAGAATACTTTTGTGCAAGCTTTGTTTCAAGAAGAAACTTTGTGTTCTTTTGTGAAAAACATTTTGGAGTTAATGGAATAAGAACTTTGTGTCTCATTCATTGTCTCTGGTAACATTTGGTGTTCTTATGTTCATTAGATGTTAGGTGTTTAAATCTTGCATGCAAATATTATCTTTGATCTTATTGTCAACATTAGTAATCAGTTGTTCTAGTTCACAATGATCAAGCTCTGATTCTCTACTTGCTCATATGTGTTCCCTTTTACATGTTCTTGTTTAACTAACTCAAACTCCATTTTATTTGTGTTGGTTATTCAACTTTCCTCTTCATCCAATATTAGGCTCTATTTTTACCTAACTCTTGCATGTTCTTTCTGTTCATTCCATTCCACTCCTTTCCTTTTTTCTATTCCATTTCCTTCATTCACTTTTCTTCCATTGATGTTCCAAAACACCCCCCACATACAATTTTGAATGTACAGATGTAAATATAGTTTTGGATTTCAATAAAGGCAGCCTCACCTTCATTGAGGACGGACTTCGTTCCCACACTTTTGCATGTCATTTGCATGCATGTAAATCCATATGCTAACATTTTTTTGTGACTCCGCTGGGGATTCAGAAATCGTTAACCAGTGCTTTTTTAAATCTTTATGACTATCCCATCTACACAAGCTCCAGTTCTTCAACTGAATCTTGTGCCCGAATGAAGATTTCCAAGGAGACATTCCTGCCAACCTTCGAATAGTAGCTTGGGAAAACCATGAAAGCTTGCAGCAATTTATGGCTGTTGATAGAGCCATTGACAGATAAATCTACATCGAAGACCTTAGAAGAAGAGCACCCGCACTTGTGGCTAGAAGACCTCTTGGGCACGTGTTGATAGTTGTTCACCGACGCGGTCCTCTTCCACCCAGGTAATAAGTTTTATGACTATTATAGGTAACCCACCTATCTTGCAACCAAATCTTGTTTTTGCAGATACTGAAGAAGACATATCATCAGATTTGAGGCAAGCTATTTGGGAAAAGCACACAAGTAACCATCGTTTTCATCTCGCCGCATCAGTACTAGATAACAAAGAAGAGAAAGCCACAAGAGTTGTTAGATTATTCAGGTGCAAATAGCTCAAGAAAGAGAGCAAAGAGAAAAGGCTAGAGCTGGTCAGAACACACCAGTGATCTCTTCACCATAAATATTCCAAACTGGAAGGAAAGAGGTTTACGCGAGGAGAAAAAGATAAAGGTCGATCTGAACCCACTTTTGACTTTCAAGGAAAATTTGGTTTCAAGTTATCTCCTCCGAAGAAGAACATACCTCGTAGATCTGCAAGCCTTGCATCAAGTCCTGAAAGAGAAAGCAAGGAAGGAATCACTACCAGTCAAGCACTTGTCCTTGCTCACATTGTTTTACCTTCGCATACCACCTTTTCTCCAATGGCAACCAATGTACCATGGGGAAATGCCATAGGCCCATTGGCCTTACCTACTCGACATGAACTCCCACGAGGATCAAGAAAGATTCTTCCCAAGTTCGACGGAGATGGGAAGACATCACCAGATGATCATATTTCTGCCTTCTTCGCTGCATGTGTTGTTTTTTCAGTAGAATATGAAGATGTTGCTATTCATCTCTTCGTCGATACATTGCATGATATTGCTACAGATTGGTTTCATCATCTACCCAATGGATGTATTACAAGTTGGGATGATATGAAAACTAAGTTTGAAAATCGATTCAAAACAATAGAAGATGAACATGCTCTTCTTTCCCAACTATCTCAGGCAAGGAAAGAGCCTACAGAACCGATGAGGAATTTCGTGGCCAAATTCAACAAGATGGTAAACAAAATTCCCACCGGGATTCGTCCCAACCTTGATGGACAAAAATGTTTCTTTATTAACGCACAACAACCAGAAGTGTGCTATCAGCTAAGAAGGGCCAGGGTGGATACTTTGGAACCTACTCAATCTTTGGCCATAGAAATCAAAGATGAATTAATCATGGCAGGAAAATTCAAGAAAAATTCCCTCAAAGGAAAGAGTCAAGAAACTCCCAACGTTTCAGAAACTATACTCACTAAGTTGGCTAATGATATGCTAGCTTTGAAGAAGCAAGTTGCTCAAAGTAGTAAACCTGCTCCTTACAAATATATCCCGTGAAAATGATACGTTCCCAACAAATCCAGGATTGCAGGTGCTCCAACGAGGCTTGCTATTAAAGCATCTCCCGCAACTAATTCCAAATGTGATTTCATTGAAGAAAGTGATGATGAGATTGAAGTCGTCGAAGTTGATGAGGAAGATCCTGATTCTGAGACATTTGAACCTGTAGTTGAAGATCCTGAGGAAGAAATTAATAATCATTTCTTTGAGTACCGTTCTAATGAGGAAGACAGATACGAAGAAATTATAGAAGATATGAATAGTCAATCCTTCCCTGTCTTCACACACTCTCAAAAAAGGACCAAGATACCACTAAGGCAGGAGATAAAGAGGTTTCCAAGGAATCTCTCAAAGAATCCAAGATAAAGGAGGCTCCTAAAGAGTCCAGAGATACTGAGGTTTCAAAGGTCAACACTATCTTAAAGAAAGGAGAGCCCTTGCTAGATCAATCAGTTAGTAAACCAACTAGGAAGAAAACTTCTTCTTCCACATCCGTATCAACCAAGCCCAAGACCAAGGTCCAAAGTGTGCCATCATCAAGTTCGAAAGAACTCATATCTGAGACTTCAAGTGTAATTACCTTGCCTAAATTTGATATCATTGATCATATCAATAAAACAAAAATTTCCATGTCACAGGTAGAGTACTTGAAGTCCAACAAGGATCAGCTTGAGAAGTTGGTCCAGTTTATCAAAGGTGACTCTACTATTCATTCCTCTAAAGGAATTCTAAAAACTCCCAAAGATGGGAAAACTCAAAATATTGTGGTGGTCACTACACCTTCAAATGAAAAGATTGAACCTTTCTTTGTGTCTTTTCTAATCAACGGATGCAAGGTAAGTAATTGCATTATAGACTCTGGAGCCTCGGATAATGTGATGCCGAAAAAAGTAGCACATGCTCTTGGTTTGACTTGTACGAGAACATTCGGATCATGTTACTCTATGGAAACCAAGAAAGTTCCTCTGATCGGGCAGATTAAGGACGCCCAAATGGTTTTAGTCCAATTCCCTCAAAAGTGAGTTAAGGTAACTATTTTAGTTGCTGATATTCCCACCTCATACGGAATGTTGTTGAGTAGGAAATTTTGTAGGGATTTGGGTGGTGAGATTCAAATGGACTGGTCTCATGCCATGATTCCTATCAATGGAGAAATGAAGAAACTTATGCCGGAAGCTTAGGAAAAGTTCACGGTAACTAAAACTGAAGATCCTCGCGCACAGATCCTTTTCCAAGGCTCAAGTATGGGTAATTATATGATGAATACAGAAGTTCATACCCCTGAGATCACTTGCCAAGATTCCAATAAGATCTAGACTCTTGAGTTTGATGGAAGTTGTTGCTCAATGGGCTCTGGTGTAGGAGTGGTGCTCATATCTCCAAATGGTAAAATTTTTCCTTTTTCCTATAAACTCAAATTTTCATGTACTAATAACACTGCAGAGTATGAGGCATTAATCCTTGGCCTCCAAGTTGTAGAATAGAAAAGGATCAAAAATCTGAAAGTCTTTGGAGATGCGGAATTGATTGTGAAACAAGTAAGAAATCAGTTCTAGGTAAAGAATGATCATCTGAGACACTACAGAAATAAAGTTTGGGATGCAATAGAAGTTTTCGACACTTTTTCCATTAAATTTGTCCCTCGTGAAAAGAATGACAAAGCAGATTCTCTAGCAGTCTCAGCGTCATTAATGATTCCTCATTCAGAATTTGTTCAAGACAAATACACCATTGAAATGGTTTTTAGGCCAAGTGTTCCTGATAATGCAAAAAATTGGCAAGTATTTAATGATGATCAACAAATTATTGCCTTCTTGGAAAAGAGAGAAAATTTTGAACAATTGTACTTTGAAGGAAGTGATTCGGCATTTCACAAACCAACTACCTCACCCATTCAGAAAGGAGTTGAGAACGAAGATCCTGGTGATGGCATCATTCAACTCAAAGGAAATAAAATTCCCAAAGGATTGGTTTCACTTGAAGAAATTTTTGACAAACATGATAGGTTTGTTAAAGAGAAAGAGTAGGCAGGACCTGCAAATTCTACCGACTATGAGTAAATTAATATCAGCACCAAGGATAAACCTCGCCTGATCAATATTGGTAAATTTTGCTCACCCGAGGAGTGCAGGAAATTCATAAATCTCCTTACCAAATACTTTGGCGTCTTGACATATTCATACAAAGACTTGAAGTCTTTCCAACCCAGGGAAATGGAGCATGCCATACCCTTAAAGCCTGGCATAGTTCCATTCAAGCAGAAGCAAAGACAATATAATCCCAAGATTGCAGGGACAATATTTCATGAAGATCAAAAGATGCTAGATGCACGAATAGTTTTTCCTATTCAACATTCAAACTAGATAGCTAATATTGTACCGGTTCGCAAGAAAAATGGAGAAATTAGGATTTGCATGGATTTTCGCAATCTTAATCTGGTTTCCTTGAAGGATAACTACCCACTGCTAGTCATGGACCATATTCTGTAGGTAGTCACTAGATCCAAAATGCTATCTATGCTAGATGGTTTCTCTGGCTATAATCAGATTGAAGTGGCTAGAGAAGATCAACATAAAACCGCATTCACTACCCCTTGGGGTATGTTCGTGTATAGAAGAATGCCCTTCGGTTTAATCAATGTCGGCATAACTTTCCAAAGGGCCATGGATATAGCGTTTGCATACTATAAAGACAAGATCATTGTGATATACCTAGATGACTTGACAGTGTTCTCAAAGAAGCGAGAAGATCACTTAAGAGATTTAGAGAAAATTTTACAAAGGTGTAAACTTCATAAGATTTCTCTAAATCCAAAAAAATCTGTGTTTGGATTTACAGAAGGTAAACTCCTAGGTCATATTGTTTCTAAGGAAAGAAATAAGATCAATCCTGAATGCATTCAAGCTATAAAGAATCTTTCATTGCCTACAAGTAAACCTGGAGTCCACTCCTTCTTTGGAAAGGTGAACTTTTTGAGAAGGTTCATGCCAGATTTCACCGAGATGACTAAAGAAATCGATGATATGATGAAAGGAAAAGAAACCTTCAAATGGTGAAAGGAAGGTAGAGAGGAATTTTAACAAATCAAGAATGCTATTGCAAAAGCTCCTACATTGGTGTGTCCCGATTTTAAGAAGGATTTTATAATTTATTGTTATGCTTTTCCACACACAATCTCTACCATTTTGACTCAGCACAATCAAGAGGGGATTGAATCTCCTATCACATTCATGAGTTCAGGATTCAAGAAACATGAACTTAATTACACTCCTCTTGAGAGACATGCATACGCGGTGGTAAGAGCCCTGAAACACTTCAGATATTACGTGTTGAATTCTCACAGCAAAGTCTTAGTTTCAGACACCGCGGTGAAATCAATGTTGACACAACAGGAACCAAGATCTAAAAGAGGTAATTGGGTCTCCAAGATCCAAGAATATGATCTGGACATCAAGCCTACCAAGTTGGTTCGAGGGAGAGGACTCTGCCAACTCATTGCAGAGAATGAACCACGAGATAACTCTGAAGAAGAACTAGTTGAAGAAAATTTACCACTGGTAGTTTTTGTCAGTACCACGGATGAATGGTATTCTGATATTTCCTACTTCCTCACATACGGCGAGTGTCTAGAGAATCTGACAACTAAAGAGAAACGAGCAATAAAACTAAGAGCTTCCAGATACATCATTTGGGATAACACATTGCTTCAAGAAAGGAATTGATGGCATGTTCCTCAGATGTGTTGATAAAGAACAACAACCTAGGTTGTTGGAAGCCTTCCATAATCATGCTTGTGGAGGTCATTTTTCTAGCCCGATAACAGCCCATAAAATTCTAAGAGCACATTATTACTGGCCCAATATGTTTTCTGATGCTCAGAAATGGGTGACCAAATGTGAGGCCTATCAACAATTTGTTGGAAGACTAAAGTTGGCAACACTGCCTTTGAAGCCAGTTGTCATTGAAGAACCCTTTCAACAATGGGGTTTAGATTTCATCGAGGTCTTGAACCCTAATTCTAGTGCTGGTCATACCCATGTGCTCACTGCCACTAATTACTTTACAAAGTGGGTAGAAGCTATACCGGTGAAACAAACATCTACTGCAATAATATGTGATTTCATCAAAGAAAACATATTGGTTCATTATGGAATTCCTCACAAGATCGTGACTGACAATGCCTCAATTTTTTCTTCTACAGAGATGATAGGTTTTTGTTATGGATATGGGATATCTTTGTCTCATTCATCAGATTACTACCCGCAGGGAAACGGTCAGGCTGAATCTAGCAACAAAAACCTCATTACCATTGTGCGCAAGTTAGTCGAAGAAAATCAAAGAACTTGGCACAAAAAGTTATACGATGCATTGTGGGCTGACCGCATAACTCCCAAAAGGGAAATTGGGATGTCTCCATTTCAACTTCTGTATGGAACTGATGCTCAAATTCCCGTCACATTGGAGCTACTAGCATGTTAAAATTAGCTCAGGCAGTTGATGATGAATGCTTCACCAATGCATTAGATAAAAGGGTCATGTTCCTAAGCAAGCTCGAGGAACAAAGAAGTCAAGTGGCCAAAAGGATCGAGGAACATCAATCCAAGGTAAAGAAGTTGTTTGATAGGAAAACTAGAGAGAGACAGTTTCAAATCAATGACTTAGTTCTTCTCTGGGATAAAAGACGTGAGCCGAAGGGAAAGCATGGGAAGTTTAACTCACTGTGGCTGGGACCATTCAAAATAAGACACTTCTGTGGAGATAGTACCTACTACTTGGCATATCCTATGGAACTCATTTACCTTTTCCCTACAGTGGGCAGTATCTCAAATATTACCAGAATTGAAAACGGGTTGTTCCCCGTATGTACATAGGTAATTAGGATTTTGGTTTGTTTGTTTCCCAATTTTTTCGGTACCCTCTCTTGTGTCGCCCCATTTTTGTGCCCCGTCATTCTGTGATCATGTTCATGACTATTTTGGTCTGGGTCTATTGCTGCATCCATGAAGTCCTTGTCCCCAATCAGAGCCAGCTGTTATCAGCCAATTTTGACTTCGCAAAATTGTTAAAAAATAATTTAACTTTTTTTTTTTGAAAAGGGTTACTTTGCGTGGTTAATTGGGCTCTTTGCGATCGTCTTATTTTTGTGATCATTTCGGTCTTCATTTTTCATGATTTTCAGGCAAGAACTCTTCCCGTCAGGCTTTAAAATGCATTAAAATACATTAAAATAATTAATTAATATTTAATTAATTAATTGCTCCTTGTTTGATTAAATTAATTTTTTAAAATCACTTAAGGAGTATTTAATTAAATAAATATAAATTAAAGTTCATTCGAAAAGTTTTAGTGCCGGGGAAGTAAGCTTTGGTTTCCAACCCGGTTTTCCACTTCCCTAGCAATTTCCTTCAAATTTCTCGCACGTGGGTTTTCCTCTGCCAATTGCCAAATCATGGATTGGCAAACGGGCATAAAATTCCCCAATTTACCACATGGGGAAATTGAATGGGGATTGCCAACCCATTTTTCCATTCCCGTTGGCAATTGCTCGTTACTTTTCCCATTCCCCCCTAGCACTTAAGCCACTACCTGGGAAGAGAGGAAGTTAGATTAATTTCCGTAACTTCCTCCATCAAACCCGTTGAAAAAGTTGTGCAAAGCTTTCAATTGCTTCTTTCTTCAAGAAGAGATAATATTTTGTCAGCCTTATGCAAGAGAAACTAACGAAATTTTAGAAGAGAAAATACAAGAAAGTTTTTTGGTTTTGTTTCCAAGTGCTCGACGCATTGCATAAGAAGAAGAAAATAACAGAGTGAAAAGGAGGACAAAAAAAAAATTAATCACAGCAAAAGGACTAAAGGCAAATACATGCGCCCACGCATTGGCTGAAGGAAAAGACAGGAAGGAGAAGACAAAGAACTCAAACTCATGTATCCTAGTGAAAGGATAAGGAGAACAGTCCAACAACTTGGAAAATACAAAAAATGCGTAGGAAAGGAGAGATATAAACTAGCATAAAGAAGCAAGAACAGTTTTTGAGAAAAGCCACGCAGCTGAAAGGAAAAGTTGAAAGTAACAGTTTTCTAGCCGCCCAACATTGAAGATACCACGTGAGAGGAAGATAACAGTCTTCCACCTCACCACCACTCATCCCACGCACCAGCCAGCAAATAAAAAATCACGCTTGCCAAGAACAATTTAAAAAAAATGCGAACCGACCATGGGCAAGTATGTTTGAAAAACTGAATTGCTTTTGTGACTTCTTATATTCTGCATTTTCATCGGCCTTCAGGAAGAATGTGTGATGCATATGGATGAATCTGGGCCCTGATAAAGTGTACAGATTAATTTCTAAAGCTGCAAAAAATGAAGGTCACAAATAACAAACGTAATGCAGCTGTAGGCTCTTCTTTATTCTGAACTCAGATCCATGGCAGCCGCATGAAACAAATATTCACTGCCCTGTACAATATATTGGGGTCATGCTATTCAAGGCTTCATTAAATTTTCTTGAATCAGGAGAAGAAGGTTTTTTCAACAAGAAAATTAAAGAAATACAGATTCAGCAACCAGCTAGAAGGAAAGAAGTATTCATTTTGTTTTTAGCAGAAGAAAACAAGACTTAATCTTCCACACGCCTGGGACGAGAAAGAGAAAGCTAAGAATAAAATAAGGCAGGCCACTCCACACTCTGGCCACGCCAAACCAAGGAAGACAACAATAGACAACAAGAGAATAAATTTGTTTTATTTGCCTAAAGCCAGGAGAAAGAAAACGTGCCAGCTGAAACAAGTTCCCACGCCAAAAAAAAAAAGGAAACTCCATTCATGCAAATATTAAGATCGGGATATTTTAATTGTTATTGTCAGAATTAGAATTCGAGCTTAGTCTCGATTTGCTTGCATTGACATATCAAATCCGGGTGAATTTATTTATTTTAAATAAATAACTAAATAAAATCAAAAAATTGTAATCCATAAATTACTCGATTTTTATTATTTATTATTATTATTGTTTTAAAATAATAATAATAATAATAATAAAATTTAAATTGAAAAGTATTTTTTCTGCATCAACGGGGTGTCGGAGACTGAGACCCAGCCCCATTTGCGTTGTTTTGCATTCCTGAGTCACTTTTTTTGTTAAATTCATAATGGCCAAAAGATCCAAATCTGCAGGGAGATCGAGGAAGCCGGTGGAAAAATCTAATAAATCTGTCCTAAAATATGAATTCTAAGGAATTATTCCTCCCAGCTCCTTTAAGTCGACATATGACAACATCACTGATACAAATTTGGGTCACATTAACGTGCAACAGTTTTGCGAGCGAGTGAAAATTGAAGGCAAAACCATTTTCTCTGATAGGTTTTACCACAATGGCCTACCCCAAGCAGCGGCATTCCCTGTCTCGGTGCAGTGTCTGGAATTGGTGATTGCTTGTGTAGATCATTACGACCCTGAGAGACGAGGAATTTATAAAGATAACCGTGAGCCTTTCCTCTTAATCACACCTGAACACATTGAGGAGTTGCTCGGGATACCTGACTTCCCTGAGAATGTAGCTATCACTCGCTAGTCAGCGCAAGAGTTCTGGGATGAAGAACCCCTAAGATGGAGAAAAATGGTTAACAACAATTGGCTGGTAACCAAGAGACCTCGGATTGACAAGATCCCCAAAGAACTATACTGCGTTGAGTTCGTGGAAGAGATTGGAGACATGATCACTCTTCTAAGTCGAGTTTTTGGTTTACCTTCTACAAGGGTCTTCCACCCATGGATGTACCAGTTTATCTGTATCATCCTAGCCAAGAAGGAGTTTTTGGACTGGGCCACCATCATCAGCAACAACATTCACAAGAAATTAATAGAATTCAAAATGACTGGATGCTTCTACATGACCTCATATCTAACCTATGCAGTAGCACAAAGAAATCTATTTTCGGGACTTGAAACGAGAGGGATCCTGGGGTCATCAAACAACATTTTTCACTATTACCCTCAACTCAGCTTCAAAAATAGTTCTCACCATTTTAGAAGAGTTAATGATGCATTCACCTTCTGTGTGATCCGGAACTTGAATCGAAATACCGAGGAAAGGTTTTCCAAAGAAGCCATGAGCGTCATTTCCCAATGGGGAACCTGGTTTATACAATTTTCATCTTTTTCCTACATTCACGTGAGTGGCTTTGTTGGGACCCCGTGGAAAATTCCCAAGAACATCAGTGATATGTGGGCGTTAATGGATCTGGCATGACAATTGTTCCAAGTTCACTTCCTACTTAGTGACAAGCACTGTCCAGGAATTCATTTCCCGATCCAAATCAGGGAATACCAATGCCCTAATTTATTCAGTGCACAACTAATGGAAAAGGAGTTTTCTTTCATAACCATCCATCCATATGTGAAGAGAGCCCAGTTTGATATCAATGGTTATATGTAAATGATTATGGGAGTGAAGTATCAACATAATCCTACCATGGAGGATTTCTGGGCTGCTTGCTCGAATGAACATGAGGTAAGGAGACGGGAGTACTCTTGCCTAACACTTGCTCAGATCAAGGCCTTCCACATCCAGAGTTCTCACGATTCATTCATAACTGATGATGAGGATGTGTTCGATCCCTCGTATGATGCCATTCCCTTCACATCGTTGCCTCAAATCGACTGGACCAAAAGAAATGAATTTTCTCTCGATGGAAAGAACCAACCAATTATCGAAAGAAGCATATCTTGGTATGATAGGGAGCTTGCAAAATTTCAATCAATTCCGGATCACATTTCAGAATCACAAAAACTACCTATATCAGGGCACCTCCATTCGACCAAGGTTTCTTCTCGATCAACTTCGTTACCATCCAATCATACATGACATACAAGAAAATAATGGTTTCCAAAATCCACTTCGCTAAGCAATGTGTCATGAGGAGAGAGATCCAAAGATCCAAACCCTGAAGAAGGAAAGGAGCGTGTGTCTGGATTTTCTACCTCGAGTAGAGATTCTTTCACTCACATCATTAATAGCACTCAGATGCTAGTAGCAAATGATCCTCAGCCATGTTTCAAACAAACACCCACTCAAGTACAAGTAATTCAAATATAAAATACTTCGGAGCACGTAGTTCATGAAGGGATTTCCCAAAATCTCCCGAATGATCAAGAAGTGGACATTGAGGTTGTGTCTCCTCAAATCGAGGCCGTTGATAGGATTTAAGAAGGATCTCATGATGTCAGGAATAATGAGAATATTGATTCGAGCTCTAGGATTCTATATGCCGAGATAGTAAATGAAACTCCTTCTTGGGTTGATTCTGAAGTGAAGAAAAGGAAGAGAGTTGTCAAGCCAATTGATATTGATTTTGATGGCCTTTTCAAACTGTCAAATGATGCCATTCCTAAGAAGCCTAAGGTACTTTCTCAAATAATGGTGGATAATGATGGAATCAAAATACCGAGGAAAGGTTTTCCAAAGAAGCCATGAGTGTCATTTCCCAATTGGGAACCTGGTTTATACAATTTTCATCTTTTTCCTACATTCACGTGAGTGGCTTTGCTGGGACCCTGTGGAAAATTCCCAAGAACATCAGTGATATGTGGGTGTTAATGGATCTGGCATGACAATTGTTCCAAGTTCACTGCCTACTTAGTGACAAGCACCGTCCAGGAATTCATTTCCCGATCCAAATCAGGGAATACCAATGCCCTAATTTATTCAGTGCATAACTAATTGAAAAGGAGTTTTCTCTCATAACCATCCATCCATATGTGAAGAGAGCCCAGTTTGATATCAATGGTTATATGTAAATGATTATGGGAGCAAAGTATCAACATAATCCTACCATGGAGGATTTCTGGGCTGCTTTCTCTGATGAACATGAGGTAAGGATATGGGAGTACTCTCGCCTAACACTTGCTCAGATCAAGGCCTTCCACATCCGGAGTCCTCTCGATTCATTCATAACCGATGATGAGGATGTCGTCGATCCCTCATATGATGCCATTGCCTTCACACTGTTGCCTCGAATCGATTGGACCAAAAGAGATGAATTTTCTCTTGATGGCAAGAACCAACCAATTATCGAAAGAAGCATATCTTGGTATGATAGGGAGCATGCCAAATTTCAATCAATTCCGGATCATGTTTCGGAATCAAAAAAATTACCTATATCAGGCACCTCCATTCGACCAAGGTTTCTTCTTGATCAACTTCGTTACCATCTAATCAAACACGACATACAAGAAAAGAATGGTTGCCAAAATCCACTTCGTCGAGCAACGTGTCACGAGGAGAGAGATCCAAAGATCCAAACCCTAAAGAAGGAAAGGAGCGTGTATTTGGATTTTATACCTCGAGTAGATATTCTTCCACTCACATCATTAATAGCACTCATACGCTGTAGCAAATGATCCTCAACAATGTTTCGAAAAAACACCCACTCAAGTGCAAGTAATTCAAATATCAAATACTTCGGAGCACGTAGTTCATGAAGGGATTTCCCAAAATCTCCTGAATGATCAAGAAGTGGACATTGAGGTTGTGTCTCCTCAAATCGAGGCCATTGATAGGATTCAAGAAGGATCTCATGATGTCAGGAATAATGAGAATATTGATTCGAGCTCCAGGATTCTATATGCCGAGATAGTAAATGAAACTCCTTCTTGGGTTGATTCTAAAGTGAAGAAAAGGAAGAGAGTTGTCAAGCCAATCGACATTGATTTTGATGCCCTTTTCAAACTGTCAAATGACGCCATTCCTAAGAAGCCTAAGGTACTTTCTTGAATAATGGTGGATAATGATGGAAATAAGTTTGCAGACCTTGCCATTCCACAAGTGGATAAAGAGCGCAATGCTATGATGCTAGTTGACTATGAAGTTTCAAAACTAGGACTTGGGAGATCTACGTTAGAAAGTGACATGGCGATGGCTCGAGATTCAATTGATATCGTGCTAAAAATACTGGAGAAATACAAGTCCATAAATTCTCGGCTCAAGGCTGAAAAGAGTCAATTGGTGGAGTATGTTTAGCATTTGATAAATCCCATATCATCCACCTTCCCAGTACCTGATGTGGTGGCTGCCCCAGATGAAGAGACTCTTAATTTTTCAAAGGAAATAAACACGTTGGGCCATGTCACTAAAACTTGGCTTTCAGAGATTCTCGTTTTGGACCAGGGAGCAATCAAGACTACAGTTAAGCTTCATGAAGATATCAGTGTATATCTGGATCCAATTCTTTCTTTCAAAGAAACTTTTGTTTCTACTATATCAAATTTGGATGAGATATTGCCCAGTCTGCAAGAGATGACAAGTATGGAATCTTCAGTGTTGGGTATTGAAGGGATTCTCGAATTTAAACATCGAGGGACACGTTTTCTTTGGTGTCTACATCTCAAATCAAGAAAGACGCTTCTTGTGGATTCTATGATCCATTATGACAACATGTGCAATGAATTTTTCACTTCACTTTCCTTGATCCAGGAATTCATGGCTGAGATTCCTTGCAACCTAGTAAATGAGCATAATCAAAGGTGTTCATCGGAGCAGGTGGAAGAAAAATTTTCACGATTGTTCAAAGACATGTACACTCCTGCCAACAATTTCTCATCGGTTTCCATGGAGCGGTGTATCAAATTGAAGAACTTGTTTGAGAATGCTCAGTCTAAAATTGTTAATTTAAATGATATGCCAAGTAGAATTATTGAATTTTAGGTATTTTTTGAGGCTATTCTTTGGCCAAGTGAACCTCTAGAAGAAGAAAAGATTTTTGAAACTTTGGGAAGGTTTAGATCCTTTTAAATGGAAAAAGCAGCGGATCCTAATTTCACCGGCGGTGTAGGGAGTTGATTTTATTGATATCTAGTGAAGTGGGAGAGTCCATTTCTCATACGTTTGAGATAGGCGGACCCCGTTTCAATGGATAAGGCACTGGTTATTATTGTATATTTTAAAAGGTGTTGTTATTTGGGAAACATTGGATATTCTAAGTAATTTATCTTTTTGGGTTGTCTTTAATAAAGTTGGTTAGAAAAAGTCAAAGGTCACTTAAGTGCCTTATTTAATGATCATGTAAAACCCTAACTACTTTGTAACCAACTTTTTGGTTATAAAAGGAATTCAGGGGGCTCATTTGAAAGGGTGACTTTGAGAGAGGAGAAGAGAATACTTTTGTGCAAGCTTTGTTTCAAGAAGAAACTTTGTGTTCTTTTGTGAAAAACATTTTGGAGTTAATGGAATAAGAAATTTGTGTCTCATTCATTGTCTCTGGTAACATTTTGTGTTCTTATGTTCATTAGATGTTAGGTTTTTAAATATTGCATGGAAATATTATCTTTGGTCTTATTGTCAACATTAGTAATCAGTTTTTCTAGTTCACAGTGATCAAGCTTTGATTGTCTACTTGCTCATATGTGTTCCCTTTTACATGTTCTTGTTTAACTAACTCAAACTCTATTTTATTTGTGTTGGTTATTCAGCTTTCCTCTTCATGCAATATTAGGCTCTGTTTTTATCTAACTCTTGCATGTTCTTTCAGTTCATTCCATTCCACTGCTTTCCTTCTTTCTATTCCATTTCCTTCATTCACTTTTCTTCCATTGATGTTCCAAAACACCCCCTACATACAATTTTGAATGTACATATGTAAATAAAGTTTTGGATTTCAATAAAGGCAGCCTCACCTTCATTGAGGAGGTACTTCATTCCCACACTGTTGCATGTCATTCACATGCGTGAAAATCCATATGCTAACACCACCCTATATATCAACTGGCTGGTAGTCTGATAGGAAATCAATGTAATAGTATCCTCTCCCCATACCCCTTCCATGGCCTGATAAGGAGTGGCCTCCATGTATACGTTGTCAAAGAGGCCACTGGCTGGTGGGATACTCTAAGAACAGTCATCATCATCCATCTCACTGCCTTGACGGCCCCAGGATCCTCAACCTCTACACCTCTCCCATATGGGATAATATGCTCATACACCCAACTCATGAAAACTTTTGGGTGGCTCATTGACTATCCCTGTAATCAGACTAACCTGTATAAATCATGGTAGGTAGTCCCGAGGATATCTAATCCCAAAGCGTAGACATGTCCATGGCCCTCAATTTGTGTAATAATGGATATCACTCTCAAATATCTAAATGCCTATTCAGAGCTACACCTTACTCAGCGTATAGTTGATCTTTCCTTAATACCACATTCCTCTTCCTATTTTGGAAATCCCATGGTAGAGTCTCCTCCATAGAAGGATCTTGATATATACAAGATAGAAAACGGAGAAATCTTGGAACTACCTCCAGCCCCACCTGAATTTGAAAAAGGTAATGCTTCTTTAATAGAAGAAACCATTGATATAAACATTGGAAAGAAGGAAGAACCAAAGATCTTGAAGTTGGGATCCTCGTTAACTCCAAAGGAGATGAAAATACACACCCAAATCCTCAAAGAACATCAAAAGGATTTTGCATTTAACTATAAAGAAATGACGGTCATTGCACCACATGTTGCAGTGCATAATCTTGTCACTAAACCAGATGTGAAACCAATTAAACAGAAGTCAAGACCAGTGAAGGAAAAAGTGGCTCTCATGGTAAAAGAGGAAGTAATAAAACTTCTCCAAGTGGGATTCATCAAGCCCATTGACTATTCACAATGGGTATCTAATATCGTCCCCATCATAAAAAATAATGGGAAGATACACATTTGCATAGATTTTTGGGATATTAACAAAGCTTGTCCCAAGGATGACTTCCCATTACTATCCATCAACGTTATCATTGATGCAATAGCTGGATTTGAACTATTATCCCTCATGGATGGGTTCTCAAGGTATAATTAGATTAAAATATCTTAACAAGATCAAGCCAAAACTACATTCATAACTCCCTCGGGAACTTATTGCTACACTTTCATGCCATTTGGTCTTAAGAACGTCGGCGCTACATATCTGTGGGAAATGACATATATATTCCACAATCTTATCCATAAAATTGTGGAATCATATGTGGATGACTTGTTAGCTAAGGCCAAGAAATGCTGTGATCATCCATAAGTGCTCCGTATCATCCTCTCACAATTAATTGAATATTGCGTCACATTAAATCCAAAGAAGTGCATGTTTGGTGTGACAGGAGGAAAACTTCCGGGCTACATTATATATTCATGAGGGATTGATGTTGATCCAGCCAAGATACAGGCTGTTCTTGAAATGTTCCCACCATCGGACGAGTCTGGAATTAGGTCATTTCTTGGGAAACTTGGTGTAATCCGTAGGTTCATCCCAGATCTAAGTTTTTCCATTCATCCAATCAACAATCTATTAAAGAAAGATTATAACATTGATTGGACTGAAGAATGCAACGAGGCCTTCGAAGAAGTTAAATGCTTCTTGTTTTCTCCACCCATGCTAATTCCTCCCAAGCCAAACCACCCTCTGATCCTATACTCATGAGCCACCCATGTCTCACTCACTTGCATGATGGCTCAAGAAGACAATGATAAATGGGAATGTGTGGTCTATTTCATTAGCCAAAAATTCCTTGATTATGAAACACGTTACACACAGGCAGAGAGAGAATGTCTTGCCATAGTCTTTGTAACAAAATGTTTTAGACATTACATGTTAAACCAAGAAACGATGTTCATTGTAAAGACAGCTCATTTACGAACGTTTCTCACGTCAGGGTCTTTATCTAAAACGGCTAGACGTTTCATAACCTTAATGGGTGAATTCGATTTGACATTCGTAAACCAAAAATCCGTTAAGAGAAAAATCATTGCAGATTGGCTAGCTGACAATCCACTAGATGGAGGCAATCTGGTAAATCTAAACTTTCTTGATGAGTGTATATACTTCATTGAAACCAGGCCTCCCATCTCTACATGTCCCTGGTATACTAATATCATTAATTTCATCATAGACCATGCATACCCAGAAGGTGCCACATCACAACAAAGAAGGTGGTTACGCATTATTACCGCTAAATATGTTTTCGTAGAACAGGTACTCTATCGTAAAGCCTTCGACGACATGCTTCTAAGATGTGTCGACATAGAAGAATCCAAGAAGATTCTTCATGAATCTCAAAGTGGGATATGTGGAGGCCACTTCGGCTAAAAATACATCTAATGGGATATTTTTGGCCCACTCTCGAGCATGACGCAGTGGAATTTGTACGTAAGTGCCACAAATTCCAAGAATTCTCTCATGAGATTCACATGCCAGCACAATCCGTGCAACCAATAGTGACCCCGTGGACCTTCTCCACCTGGGGTATGGACTTGATAGGGAAATTATATCCCTCATCAACCAATGGCCATAACTTTATAATTACAGTCACGAAATATTTTACCAAATGGGTGGAGGCCATGCATCTCACCACCATACCCAGTTCGGTAATTGCCAAATTCATTCTGAACCAAATTATCTGCAGATATGGTGTCCCACAAGTCATTATCTCAGATAATGGCACGTCCTTTAAAAACAACTAAGTCCGTGAGTTATGTAGCAAGTTCAAGATAAACCATCACACGGCCTCTCTTTACTACCCTTAAGAAAATGGGCAGGCCGAAGCGACAAACAAAATGATAAAAGTTGTTCTCCTCAAAATGGTCAACGAGAACAAGTGAGATTGGCATTTAAAACTATATCCGGCCTTGGTGGCCCATTGAACCTCAATAAGAAAACCAACAGGAGTAACTCCTTTCTCGCTGGTATTCGGAGCAGGAGTAGTTCTCCCGCTTGAGGTTGAAATACCTAGTCTCCACATCTTATTACAATGGATTCTAGATGAAGAAGCTTATAGGGAGGCATGCCTCTCTCAACTGGAAAGCCTTGACAAGGTCAAACTAAATTCTGAGCAAAGGCATAGAGCCTATTCCGACCGTATGTGCTGCTAGTACAACAAAAAAGTCTCTGAGTGAGAAATATATGAAGGAGATCTATTTCTAAGACTAGATAGTCGGATCAATAAAAAAACCGACAAAGGAAGAAAGTTCCGGCCCAAATGGGTTGGCCCATACCGAGTCATGAAACACTACGGAAATGGTGTGTATCTCTTTTGCACATTAGAAGGTGAGGAATTTGGTGAAACTATCAATTCCTTGCATCTTAAATGGTTTTACGCATAAAACATCAAAATCACCACTTGTACATTATAGCTACCTACATTGCATTAGTCATTTAGTTCTTTCATTCTGTCCACTCATTTCTTAAAAATGGTAGTCCAGGAGCTTACTCTTAAGAAATTTGATAATTTTTTTTGAAAGTATTGGCAAAAGCATTCAAATCAAATGTCTCCAAACATCATCAAGTATTTTCAAATCTTCTCATCAAGTTTGACAGACAAGTATTGACGAAAATAATACCGAGGCCCGCATACTTGGTTTTTCTTGTTCTTTCTACTAGGTGGAGTTTTCCTTACCTACGGTTTGTTCTAGAAGCTTCTTGGTGTCTCATCTATACCTCTTAATATCTCTTTGAAAGAAAGGATATCCCAAAGTCATAGATCAGAAATGTCAAAATCAAATGAAATCAAAAGCACCAAGCAAACAGAATATTTTATTTTACACACTTCTTTGTCCCATCAACCTTCAGTGATAAGCCCACATCTCTTACTGGTGGTGTGAGGTTGGGAAAGGAAAGGAGTTCCTTTACTCACCTATATCTTGCCTTTGGTAACAAACCCATGCTTCTTAATAGTAGCATGAGGCAGGGTGTAGGGGGTCCAGTCATACAAATTAACAAATCTTGGTATGCTAAAAACACGAATAAAATTCTATTAAAAGAAAAAAAAATCCAAACTCCAATGAGATCAAATCCTCAAAACCAGATTTTGTCAACCAAGTTGCCATTTATGAATCTAAGTCTATATAAACTGGGAAGTAAGTGGCCTTCTAAACTTGGTGGTAGCTCTGAGTAGGATAGTTGTGTAGGTCTATGTTTGGTTTTTGTTATTGGTTTTTCTATCTCTCATCTTTCCATTCAGTCAAACTCATACAACTTGTGCCCTTCCTAACTCTTGGTGTTGAGTCCTTGCATCTTACTAGTTGCGTGGAATTGGGATTGGGGCATGTTCATCTCTTTATCAATTTACATTCATCACATTTTTCCAACGTAAGAAGAAATTACAAATATTGCCCAAAGAGGTCGGAAGTTCAAAGCTACCATATGTTTGTATCATCTCATATCAGCATTACAAAAACATACAAAGTAAAACATTTGTTATCATTTTTCATCCATTGCATACATTCTGAAAAGCATGAAAACAAGTATTCTAAAAACATCTAATTACACATGTGGAAACAAGTCAAAAAATTCTAGGCACCAAGAGTCTGGATCCAAAAAGATATATATATATATATATATATATATCTATAAATCAAGTTTCATATACAATGCCATCATGTAGTAGGCATGGTCAAAATGCTCAATGAGCCCGAAAAGTACAAAAGCACTCATATAGATATATGACAAAATGCTACAAAAATGGTCTCTCAATCCCTATGGGATCCCTCAGAGGGTGTGCGACCACGCCTAGGACTCCAGCTACACCAGCTCTCTGAATGCACTGAGGGCTCGTGGTCATGACCAGTTGCTACCGTCTCGTTATGAGAATGACTCCTCCTCATCAAGCACTTAGCCATCCTATATCCGGCTACCTCCACACGGAGAGAAGTCATGATCTTCGCCACATGCTAGATAGAGGCAAAAACATTAGTATGCCTACTTGCTGCTGAAGCCTCCCCCACGTCCACAAAAATCTCAGCACAGGTCTTCTCCAAGGGGAGAAGTAAGGTATCAGTGCATACACGGTGAATCAAGTCTCGCCACTCATTAGCAGTCACTGCAAGTAAAGGAGAGAAACAAGTTAGAAAATTATCAAAAGATAAAACCAAGAGTAAACAAAACAAAAAGGAATAACAAACTAAGACAATCCTAACTAAAACAAATGTCAAGAGAAGAGTGACAACTCACTCGGATCTCCGGGAATCTAAGAAGGATCTCTAGGAACCACGCCTGCCATTGACGCCGCCACTGACTGGTGTACCTCTCCCATGTCTAGGGCAATGTGACGGCCTGCAACAGACTCACCATCTCCACCTATGTCCTAAGAGATCAACTACTATGCGACCAGAGTCACCCTCTCTACCCTCTCGACGCATAGGATCTCCTGAGTGTCATGCCACTCAGGATCACTATCCTCTCCCCCACCCGTCCCACTGATCTCCATCTCCTGTCTCCTCCTCTATCTCTCCCCCTCTGAAATCCTCAGACTCGGAGTCCACATCAATGGGCTCATCGCTGCTATGGGCAGGACAGATGGCAATCCAAAGTAAGGGTGCCTGAGGAGAACCGGCTCTCCCTCGAGCACGTACCACCCTCTTGGCCGCAATAGGAACACCAGGGGTAAAAATAGTCCAACCTCGGCATCTAGGACCTCCCCGAGCCTCATGGATAGATCTATACACTGGTCCCGCTGGAGGAAGCATGTCACTATAGGGGAGGATGAACTGCTGCGGTGCTCTGTCAAAAGGGTGGATCTCTAACTTCCCCACCATGTCTATCAATTGGCTGGTACTCTGATAGGAAATCAATGTAATAGTATCCTCTCCCCATACCCCTACCATGGCCTAATAAGGATTGGCCTCTATGTATGCAGTTTTCAAAGAGGCCACTGGCTGGTGGGGTGCTCTAAGAACAGTGATCCTCATCCATCTCACTGCCTTGACGGCCCCGGGATCCTCTTCCTCTACACCTCTCCCATATGGGACAATTTACTCATACACCCAACACATGACAAGATTTGGGTGGCTCAATTACTATCCCTGTAATCAAACCAACCTGTATAAATCATGGTAGGTAGTCCTGAGGATATCTACTCCCCAAGCATAGACACGTCCATGGCCCTCAATTTGTGCAATAATGGATATCACTCTCAAATATCTAAATGCCTATGTAGAGCTACACCTTACTCACCGTATAGTTGATCTTTCCTTAATACCACATTCCTCTTCCTATCTTGGAAATCCCATGGTAGAGTCTCCTCCACAGAAGGATATCGATATATATAAGCTAGAAAACGGAGAAATCTTGGAACTACCTCTAGCCCCACCTGAATTTGAAGAAGGTAACGCTTCTATAATAGAAGAAACCATTGATATAAACATTAGAACGAAGGAAGAACCAAATATCTTGACGTTGGGATTCTCGTTAACTCCAAAGGAGATGAAAATACACACCCAAATCCTCAAAGAACATCAAAAGAATTTTGCATTTAACTATAAAGAAATGACGGTCATTGCACCACATGTTGCAGTGCATAATCTTGTCACTAAACTAGATGTGAAACCAATTAAACAGAAGTTGATACCAATGAAGGAAAAAGTGGCTCTCATGGTAAAAGAGGAAGTAATAAAACTTCTCCAAGTGGGATTCATCAAGCCTAATGACTATTCACAATGGGTATCTAATATCGTCCCCATCATAAAAAATAATGGGAAGATACACATTTGCATAGATTTTTGGGATATTAACAAAGCTTTTCCCAAGGATGACTTCCCATTACTATCCATCAACATTATCATTGATGCAATAGCTCGATTTGAACTACTATCCCTCATGGATGGGTTCTCAAGGTATAATTAGATTAAAATATCTTAACAAGATCAAGCCAAAACTACATTCATAACTCCCTCGGGAACTTATTGCTACACTGTCATGCCATTTGGTCTTAAGAACGTCGGTGCTACATATCTGTGAGAAATGACATATATATTCCACAATCTTATCCATAAAATTGTGGAATCATATGTGGATGACTTGTTAACTAAGGCCAAGAAATGTTGTGATCATCCATAAGTGCTCCGTATCATCCTCTCACAATTAATTGAATATTGCGTCACATTAAATCCAAATAAGTGCATGTTTGGTGTGACAGGAGGAAAACTTCCGAGCTACATTATATCTTCATGAGGGATTGATGTTGATCCAGCCAAAATACAGGTTGTTCTCGAAATGATCCCACCATCAGACGAGTCTGGAATTAGGTCATTTCTTGGGAAACTCGGTGTAATCCGCAGGTTCATCCCAGATCTAAGTTTTTCCATTCATCCAATCAACAATATATTAAAGAAAGATTATAACATTGATTAGACTGAAGAATGCAATGAGGCCTTCAAAGAAGTTAAATGCTTCTTGTTTTTTCCACCCATGCTAATTCCTCCCAAGCCAGACCGCCCTCTGATTCTATACTCATGAGCCACCCATGTCTCGCTCGATTGCATGATGGCTCAAGAAGACAATGATAAACATGGGAACATGTGGTCTATTTCATTAGCCAAACAGTTGCTTGATTATGAAACATGTTACACACAAGGTAGAGAGAGAATTCCTTGCCATATTATTTGCAACAAAATGTTTAAGACATTACATGTTAAACCAAGAAATGAGGGCCATTGTAAAGACAGATCATTTACGAACGTTTCTCACGCAAGGGTATTTATCTAAAAATCCTGGACGTTTCATAACCTTAATTGGATGAATTTGAGTTGACGTTCATAAACCAAAAATCCGTTAAGGGACAAATCATTGCAGATTTCCTAGTTGACAATCCACTAGATGGAGGTGATCTGGTAAATCTGGACTTTCCTAATGAGTGTATATACTTCATCGAAACCAGGCCTCCCATCTCTACATGTCCTTGGTATATTGATATCATTAATTTCATCATAGAACACATGCATAGCCAGAAGGTGCCACATCACAACAAAGAAGGTGGTTATGCATTATTACTGCTAAATGTGTTGTCTTAGAATATGTACTCTATCGTAAAGCCTTCGACGATCATGCTTCTAAGATGCATCAACATAGAAGAATCCAAGAAGATTCTTCATGAATCCCATAGTGGGATATGTGGAGGCCACTTTGGTGGTCATGCCACCACTTGAAAAATACATCGGATGGGATATTTTTGGCCCACTCGTGAAGCATGATGAAGTGGAATTTGTACGTAAGTGCCACAAATGCCAAGAATTATCTCATGAGATTCACATGCCAGCACAATCCCTGTGACCAATAGCAACCCTGTGGCCCTTCTCCATGTGGGGTATGGACTTGATAGGGAAATTCTATCCCTTATCAACTGATGGCCATAACTTTATAATTACAGCCACATAATATTTCACCAAATGGTTGGAAGCCATACCTCTCACCATCGTACCAAGTTCGGTAATTACCAAATTCATTCTGAACCAAATCATCTGTAGGTATGGTTTCCCATAAGTAATTATCTCAGATAATGGCACATCCTTTAAAAACAACTAATTCCATGAGTTATGTAGCAAGTTCAAGATAAACCATCACACGGCCTCTCTTTACTACCCTCAAGCCAATGGGCAAGCCGAAGTGATACAAACAAAATGATTAAAGGATATGTTCTCCTCAAAATAGTCAAGGAGAACAAGTGAGATTGGCATTTAAAACTACATCTTGCCTTGTGGGCCCATCAAACCTCGGTAAGAACACCAACAATAGTCAACTCCTTTCTCCCTGGTATTCGGAGCAAAAGCAGTTCTCCCACTTGAGGTTGAAATACCCAGTCTTCATATCTCATTATAACGGATTTTAGACTGAAGAAGCTTATAAGGAGGCACGCCTCTCTTAACTGGAAAGCCTTGATGAGGCCAGGTTAAACACCAAACAATGACACAGAGCCTATGCTGACCGGATGTGTTGGGAGTATAACAAAAAGGTCTATGAGTGATAAATATATGAGGGAGATCTAGTTCTAAGACTAGACAACCGGATCGATAAGAAAACCGGTGAAGGAAGAAAGTTCAAGCTCAAGTGGCTGGGCCCATACGGAGTCATGAAGGACTACAGAAAATGGTGTGTCTCTTTTGTGCACACTAGAAGGTGAGGAATTCAGTGAAACTATCAACTCCTTGCATCTTAAACGGTTTTATGCATAAAACATCAAAATCACCACTTGTACATTATAGCTACCTACATTGCATTAGTCATTTAGCTGTTTCATTCTATCCACTCATTTCATAAAAATGGTAGTCTAGGAGCTTACTCTTAAGCAATCTGTTACAAATTTATGAAAGTATTGGCAAAATCATTCAAATCACATCTCTTCAAACATCATCAAGTATTTTCAAATCTTCTCATCAAGTTTGACAGACAAGTATTGACGAAAATCATATCGAGGCCCTGCATACTTGGTTTTTCTCATTCTTTCTACTAGGTGAAGTTCTCCTTACCTACGGTCTGTTCTAGAAGCTTCTTGGTGTCACATATATCCCTCTTAAATCTCTTTGAAAGAAAGGATATCCCAAATTCATAGATCAGAAATGTCAAAATCAAATGAAATCAAAAGCACTAAGCAAACAAAATATTTTATTTTACACACTTCTTTTCCCCATCAACCTTCGGTGATAAGCCCACATCTCTTACTGGTGGTGTGAGGTTGGGAAAGGAAAGGAGTGCCCTTACTCACCTATATCTTTCCTTTGGTGACAAACCCATGCTTCTTACTAGTAGCATGAGGCAGGGTGTGGGGGGTCCAGTCACACAAATTAACAAATCTTGGTATGCTAAAAACACGAATCAAATTCTATTAAAAGAAAACAAATGTCCAAATTCCAAAGAGATCAAATCCTCAAAACCAGATTTTGTCAACCAAGTTTCCATTTATGAATCTAAGTCTAGATAAACTGGGAAGTAAGTGGCCTTCTAAGCTTGGTGGTAGCTCTAAGTAGGATAGGTGTGTAGTTCTATGTTTGGTTTTTGTTATTGGTTTTTCTGTCTCTCATCTTTCCATTCAGTCAAACTCATACAACTTGTGCCCTTCCTAACTCTTGGTGTTGAGCCCTCGCATCTTACTAGTTGCGTGGAATTGGGATTGGGGCAAGTTCATCTCTTTATCACTTTACATTCATCACGTTTTGCCAATGTAAGAAGAAATTACAAATATTTCCCAAAGAGGTCGGAAGTTCAAAGCTACCATATGTTTGTATCATCTCATATCAGCATTACAAAAACATACAAAGTAAAACATTTGTTATCATTTGTCATCCATTGCATACATTCTAAAAAACATGAAAAACAAGTATTCTAAAAACATCTAAGTACACATGTGGAAACAAGTCACAAAATTCTAGGCACCAAGAGTCTAGATCCAAAAAGATATATATATATATATATATATATATATATAAATCAAGTTTCATATACAATGCCATCATGCACTAGGCATGGTCAAAATGCTCAATGAGCCCGAAAAGTACAAAAGCACTCATATAGATATCTGAAAAAATGCTACAAAAATGGTCTCTCAATCCCTATGGGATCCCTCAGAGGGTGCACGACCACACCTAGGACTCCAGCTACGCCGGCTGCTCCAAATGCACTGAGGGCTCATGGTCACAACCAGTACGCTTACCGTCTCACTATGAGAATGACTCCTCCTCATCAAGCACTTAGCCATCCTATATCTGGCTACCTCGGTGTAGAGAGAAGTCATGATCTTCGCCGCATGCCAGATAGAGGAAAAAACATCAGTATGCCTACTGATCTGCTGAAGTCTCCCCCACGTCCATGGAAAGCTCAGCACGGGTCTTCTCCGAGGGGAGAAGCAAGGTATCGGTGGATACTTGTGAATCAAGTCTCGCCACTCATCAGCAGTCACTGAAAGTAAAGGAGAGAAACAAGTTAGAAAATGATCAAAAGATAAAACCAAGAGTAAACAAAACAAAAAGGAATAACAAACTAAGACAATTCTAACTAAAACAAATGTCAAGAGAAGAGTGACAACTCACTCGGATCTCTGAGGCCTCCAAGAAGGATCTCTAGGATCTGCGCCTGCCATTAACACTGCCACTGACTGGTGTCCTCTCCCACATCTGGGGTAATGTGACGGCCTACAACGGACTCGCCATCTCCACCTAGGTCCTAAGAGAGAAACTCCTCTGAGACCAGAGTCACCCTCTCTGTGCTCCGCTCTGCCCTCTTGAGCCCGTAGGATCTCCTGAGTGTCATGCCACTTAGGATCACTATCATCTCCCCCACCCATCTCACTGATCTCCATCTCCTCTGTCTCCTCCTTTATCTCTCCCCCAGTGAACTCCTCAGACTCGAAGTCCACGTCAATGGGCTCATCACTGCTATGGGCAGGACCGGTGGCAGTAATCCGAAGTAAGGGTGCCTGAGGAGAACTGGCTCTCCCTCAAGCACGTACCACCCTCCTGGCCGTAATAGGAACACCAGGGGTAACAATAGTCCAACCTCATCCTCTAGGACCTCCCCGAGCCTCACGGATAGATCTATACACTGGCCCTGCCGGAGGAAGCATGTCACTATAGGGGAGGCCAAACTGCTGTGGTACTCTATCAAAGGGGTGGATCTCCAACTTCCCCACCCTGTCTATCAACTGGCTGGTAGTCTGACAGGCAATCAAGGTAACAGTATCCTCTCCCCATACCCCTGTCATGGCCTGATAAGGAGTGGCCTCCATGTCTGCAATGGTCAAAGAGGCCACTGGCTGGTGGGGTGCTCTAAGAACCAGTCATCCCTATCCACCTCACTGCCCTGATGGCCCCGGGATCCTCCACCTCTACACCTCTCCCATATGGAGTGATATGCTCATACACCTAACTCATGAAAAGATTCAGGTGGCTCAGTGACTATCCCTGTAATCAGACTACCCTATATAAATCATGGTATGTAGTCCCGAGGATATCTAATCCCCAAGCGTAGACACGTCCATGGCCCTCAATCTGTGTAATAATGGGGGCCCGAGCAATATAAGAGGGTGTCCCCTCCCTTGTCCCCAATCAATCTCGAAGCAAGGATGCCCATGATGGCCTTACAGAGCACAAGAATGTCTGACTCAATGATAGAGTGGATCCTCACGCCCTTCTTCAATCCCATCAATAAAATTGCATCTCCCATGTAGGTGGCCCACTGAACCACCTGTGATCTCGATACTATCACTGTCTTAAGAGACAATCCGCCACCCAAGGATCGGAACCCCTAGTATATGGTAAACATCCTCCAGGGTGATGGACCACTCACCCCCAACTCCTGGCAATCAGAAGGTGTTCCGATCCGCATCCCAGTAAGAAAATAAGTCACATAGTATGTGACTAGCAGGTGTACAATGTGAGGGACCTATGCAATCCTCCAAATTCCAGCCCTCTGAAGGGTATCTCGGCTCTGTCCTGAGAGAGTGCCTCTAACACTGTTGGGAGCCAATCACACTCCCTCTCTCGGCTCCATCTAATATACTCCTCCTTCTTCTGCATACACCCAAAAACACAAAAAAGGAGTAAGTTAGTACTAAAATCCAGTTGGAAAGACTATTAAAAACACATGTAAAAATGCTAAAAGTGTAAAAATAAATAAAAGAAAGCTTTGTTTTAGCTTTCTGTCATGGACCGCCGCCTTCAGAGCGGTGGTTCTGTAACCTCCACCTTGGGCTAAGGTGGCGGTCCCGTAACCACCTGCCCTGCACAGGGCGGCGGTCCTGTCCTGCAAACTCAAACGGGTCATATACCTTAAAAAATGCCCAAAAACAAATGAATATACTATTTTTGCTAAAATGAAAACCTACCCTATGGGTGCCCCCCTAGAGACACGTTTAAAACTAATATTTTCAAAAATGACCCCCCCAAGACAAAGATTTCATCATTTCCACATTTTAGGTTTAAAAACAATAAATCAAGAAGAACTAACCTGAGACTTCACATGGGTCGATGTTCCACTCTCAGAGGCATGATCACTATCTCACCATGAACTTCTTAACTATACTCTCATCGAAAACCATCACCGTGGGTCCCAGAGCTCAAAATCTATCAAATCAATCCACGCAAATGAATAGTAAAATGACTTCATTTTATATAAATAGCCCTCTTAATTTGATTTTGAATGTCTTTCGTAGGGTCGGAGTGCCGAAGGAGGTAATTTCTAAACCTCGCATAGATGGTAAGTCCTCTTTTCATATCAATTCAGCCTTATTTCTCAATTTATTTTATCTATCTACACTTGAGTCCCCTTTTTTTTCATTTTTACAGGTAGCGGGATCCCTGGATGGCGACTTTCCAGCACACGGGCATGTCAGGTATAACTCCTAACTCCCCATTTTGGGACCGCCATACTCAGATCCACTGTTTTATGCCTCTTCATGGCTAAGATGCTTCTCTAAGGGGGCAATATGTACATACCCAAAATTGTAGGGTACTACACCGCTGAAACGATGTTACACATGCCCCAATGATGATACAGGTCTCCTTGCAAGGTGTTCAGAATCCAAAAAGGGTCACCAAGTATACGCTTGTATCTCACATGCCCCACTCAGCCTCTGCGTGCTTTTTTTTCCCCTTTGCCCCCCTATTTTCTTGCTTTTTAGGCTTCAATAACGAAACCTCCACCCTGCCTGGGTGAAGGTCCCATGACCACCAACTAGGACAGGGTGGCAGTCCCGTAACTGCCACCCTGCTCAGGGCGGCGGTCCTATATGCATTTTCTAGATCCTTCCGATGATCGTGTCAAACATAAATCTTCAAATTTACATGCTTTCTTCAACCACTTTGGCTTGCATTAATGTTTTTGGTTCCCTGGTAATAGTGTTTTTCCATTATTTATAGTTAAAGAGTTCAAATGGGAGTTACCCTCTGGTAAATGCATTAATTATAAATAGCCAGCTTGTTTTCAAGCAAATGGCCCCTCATCTTCTCAATTCTCTTATTCAGTCTTTCAATTTTTTGCTTAGAATTCTACTAGCTTCATGTTTTGCATTAGTTATTAGTTTTCCTTTGTTGTTTAGAAGTCATTCAATCTTCTTGTTTCAGTCTTGTTCCATTGCTACTCCATACAATCAGTTTAGCATAGAATAGCTTCATTTCTAGACTAGAATCCATTAAAGTTACAGGTTTTGTTTTGTCACAAGGATAGATTCTAAAACTCTCGGTGCACTTGTGTTGTATTCCTGTAATAAATCCCGTTAGGAATTGCATAGTCAAGCTCTTTTCACTTGCGTTATCCCTCTCCTACTCGCATTGTATTCGGTCTATATCCAAAGCTTCCATTGTTCAAATACCATCTTCTATTGATAATATCATATACACACTTTTCTGGATTCATGAGGACATGAAGGAACAAGCGAAGATCACACTGAGGGGATGAAATCACACACAACTAGATTTACCATTGTTCTGTAAATGCCAGGTTTGAGCTATCAAAGTTCTAGTTATGACATATCAAATAGAGTAGTGAATTATTTTATTTCAGTCAAAAGTTTTCTCTCAATATCACCAGGGAAGCTGTGGGGATTGATAGTTTATGAGAAACTGTGATTCATTCCTCACTTCTGAGGTAGGATCGAGAGTCTTTTCAATTCAAAATATATAGTTTCTTAGATACTATAGGATAAAATCACAACTGCACAGTGCAAATAGCCATACCAAGATACTTTGCTTGTTTTTATTCTGTTACTAGATTAGTTGTCCATTTTATAAATATACTAGAGTAGCTTCTCTTCAATTTCATTGAAATGTGTCATTGAAAATACAAAAATAGAAGAATGCTTGCATAGTGTAAATACTTCTTTAGTAATCAGTTTATTAATTTTAGTTAAAAATTGAATCATTTTGTATGACAATCACAGGACCTAGAGAGCCTATAGAGTATATATTTGAACCCATAGTGCCCCAGCCAAATATACCCACAACATTAGCTGATATAGATCAGGACCTTAGGATACAAGTATTTCGAGCAACATCAAACTTACAAGCAATTAGTGAGAAACTAAGAGGATTAAACATCGAAGACGACAAAGCTTACACATTTTGGTCAAATCATCCTAACTATAGACTACCTTGATAAAATACCTGAATGACCATACAAGGATTCGAAAGAGAACATGAATTTGGTTGCGATCCTTTAGTTCCACAGCGTGATGCAGGAGACCTCCTCATTTTCATAGATACTAGCTTACACATTCAAGTTTCCAGAACACCTGTTAGGTACTCTGATGAAAATTATACAACTTCTAGTTCTAAACATAGAGGCTGAAAAGGCATATGATTACTGGATAGTTGGGAGAAGGGATTGATTCTTCACATGACCATAACAGGTCCACAACAACCATGAACTCATGGTTATGATCCCCAATTCCCACAACCGAATGGACCTACAAATCAGTTAAGTATTGATACTGGCTTACAAACGTTGGTATTTAGATCCTCACCACTCCCACCAGATATTATAGTACAGTTCTCTGTATTAAACATAGAAGCCAATCAATCTAATACTTTCTGGGCTAGACCAGAAAATCACCCATAGTTAACTACAAATCCACTAAATCACCCATCACCATTTTCATGACCTTATCTGGAGATATATACGAAGCTCCCACAAGTCACTTCCCATATATCCAACAACCAAGAAACAGGATCTCGGCAGAGCTCGACATTGATTGGAGCCTCCGAACATCCATTATATCTGAACGAACCATTACACCAATTCAGGTTAGGAGGGCCTTCTTCACCTTAGATTCGCATATTCCATTATTATGTATTGAGGATATAAGATTACCCGATTAGCTTGTCTATATCCATTCACATTCAACATTCACCAGTTGTCTCGACACGACCTCGGGAGGTCAGGTACGAGGAAGAGGTACTTGTAGATTCCCATGCTTGCATGTCACTTTTCCATTGTACAGTCACCATCACCTTCAAACGTAGGAAACTTGAGGGTGAAAAAATTGTGAGGAAGTGAATTGGCTATAATGGCGGGTGAAAAAGGAGTGTGAAGGGGTAAAGTGGAATTACGAGATGTAGATGCATGAGAAGTATCCATTTGAATTTGAAAAATTATGTGAATTCTGATATAAAGAAGTTAAATTGGGATTTTTTGAAGAAGATTCAAGTTGTGCAATAGAAGCAATATGTTGAATGATGATAGTGGGTGGTAGTGGGAATAGAATTAGTAATATGAAGGGGTTGAGTGGAGGTCATGGAAGCCAAGGAAGAACATCCAAGGGGTGTAAAAGTAGCATCTTGAGAGTTCTTAGCAGCATCAAAGTATGTAAAATACGTGGAAGATGGGTGGGATTATGGTGCAAAGCTTGGCAAAAATTGGTAAGCTTTTCTAATTTCTCTTGATCAAAATTGGTGTCCTCATCATATTATTGCTCACTATCATATGTTTCAATTTTTTTAAGAGGAACATTTTGAGAGTTAGAAAATGGGTTATGAGATTCATTCATTGATTTAGAAATTCTATAGGTAGATGAAGGGAGCTTTATATTCTCAACAGACCAAAACTAACTGTTATGGGTGATGGGAATATAAAGAAAAACCTAGAAAGACGGTTGGAGTGGAGAGATGGGTTCACCAAATTACTTTAAAAATATAGAAATTGTAAACCCCTAATTGAAGATTCACGTATGATAAATCAACACTAAATTACATTTATGAGACAAGCAATAAGCTAAATAAATATGAAACCCTATGTGTAAGAGAGAGTAGAATACTTAGCTTATTTAAAACTTGATCCCTAATTTTTTTACTCGAAGAATGATGAAAGGGAGGAGGATATTGTCGTAACCACACTAAAAAAAAATTAAATTGTCGAATGAGCTAGGATAAGGGTGCTTGGACTAGGGCGAGGGATCATATGTGCCAAATATATCTGTTGAGCACATATTACTGCGAAGGATCTCAGAAAATGGTTTTTCTTGTTTCAAAAGGTGGTCACTAAACTATGCTTTTGGTGCATGTATGTCTTTGGATGATCACCAAGATCACCTATAACTTGTAAAAAATGATATCCTGCAAAACCCCATAACATATGAAATCCTTAAAAAGAAATATATAAATGGGGAGTGTAGACACCAAAATTGGGTCACACTCCCCATGGTCCCTCATTAAATAAATACCTTGAACACATCCACCTAACCATGGCCCCCTTCACCCCACTATAATATTAATTTAATTATTTAAATTAAATTAATTCATTATCTTCACAATATTTATTATTTAAATAACCTAATTGAGATAATGCCCACATATCCACCTCATCTAGCCACCTCATCCTAAGACCTATTCTTAGTAAGTTGTCATAACAAACTAAAACTTACCCAAACCCTAAAAATCAATGCCTACATTCCCTCTAACCACATTCCCACATGTTAGAAGGAAGCTTCTAGTCTAATCTGTGGGTAAACGAAACGAGATCCTAGAAAATCAAGGGGATCTGCCTAGTTTAGTAAACCTAGGAAATCCTGCCCTAACCGACGCCGGTTGCCCTTAACCGCTGCTGGTTAAGCTAGAACCATCGTCAATTACCACTTAACCCCCAAAAAAACCTTATTTCGAGGTTGGCACATTGTTTTTTGGAGGGTTGGCACATTTCTGAGAAAGAGAGAGATATTATGAGAACAAGTGATGAAACCATAGCTACATACAAGTAAAACCAACATCTGTACAAGCATCAGAACACCCATAGCCAACAGACAAAGAAATCACATAGCCACTTGTCTTCACGGGAGCATCTAGGGAAGATCCAACACTACACCAAGTCCATTTGATCACCCACCATTACCAACTAGGCATCAAGCTCATACAAATAGTAAGTCTATTAACCTCCATTGGGTCCTTGTCATTTGAGAAGATCCTTTTACATTTGTTATTAGTTTCTACTTTAATTCCATTTCCCACCATTTTATCTCCATGTAAAATCAACCTCCTCTTTACTTGCACCATTGAATTATCCATACCCATATTTTCATCATTCTTGTGCATCTCCAGGATCCATACGAATCTCGCCATTGCCCTTCCACCTTCATCTAATCCCAGATCTATCACCCAACCAAGTCTTATTGAGTTTCCTATACCCCAACCATACATACGTCGGTCGCCCATAAGTGTCACCGGTTAACCTAAACCAACGTCAATCTCTGTGTCTTTTATCAGAAACCCAGATCAGATATTGAAACTACCACCAAATAATATAAACTTCCTAAAACCTTACCCGGACCAATAACAGTATCCTGACAGTGACCTTGACCTTCAGATTCCATCATAGCCTAGTCTGTTGTGAATGAATTTTCTTATTGTAGATGAATGAGATACCTAAATCATTTTTACTACAGTAGGATTTACTTTATTACCAGCATTAAGTTGCTTTAAATAGTGGATTGACAGCCTTCCAGGAAGTACCACATTTCCATGATATAGCACACGCTAGGCAATCTACTGCACATATTGTTTAACTTTTATTTTGTGCTCTTGTGTTCCATTTCAGGTAGTTCCTCCAAGAAAAAAGTAAGTTCTCACGATCAACTATGGATTCAGAAGTCATACGTGCGCAACAACCTATCAACTAACATTTCGACAGTTATTTCTCCTATGCCCGTTACCCTATCTGTTTTGTCATTTTCTAAGAAACATCTCAGAATCAGGTGAAACATTTTGGCTTTCCCGGACCCATTCAGGCTTCCTTGCATTCACTCATTCCTAGGTGAAAGATTGCATATTTTTTTCCTTTCTAATAGGTTCTCACATTAAAATTTCTCCCTTAGAATATTCTCTTCTTTCTGTTGTCTCAAAGCAATCATGTTTTGGTTCTTAAAAAGAACTCTTCTTCTATTTCATTTACATTTCATTAGTGAAAGATCATACTTTCTCCTATTCCTCTCATTGTGTCATCGAATTCTATATTTTGATTTGGGCTTAAAAATAATTGCATTTCATTCTGATTTTATACATTGGCTCACATTAATTGAGGGCAACCTATACGCTGGAAATATTTCCTAGCTGATGGTTGACAAACGAATCGTAGAAAGAACTTTATTTCTCTTTCTCTCTCTCTGAGTTTTATCCAAACACCACAAAAAAATGAAAATATACACACTCTTAAACAACATCTTTCCTGGAAGAAGATGTAGGTGATCACACGATCATGGCACAGTGGGCACCCAGCTCGCTACTCTATCGAGTCATACTTCAAAGCGAGGCTTGCCCCCACCATAACATACCTAAAACCTCTCCTTGAAGATCTCCTTCTTCATAGGAAGCCATCCTCACCAAAAAACTCTATTCTACAGTTCATGAGTCGATCCTTAAATAGCATAAGCTAAACAAACATAATAGAAAAAGAACTCCTAGGATCGTATTTTTCTTAGTGTTTCTTCTTAGCTTGTATTTTGAGGTGAGAGGTCATGTTCTACATTTTTCATTTTTCTCCTTACATGCTCCTCATCATAGTTAGTGTATACCAGTTTCATCTGAGTGTGCCTGGACCATATTCTCATAATTCTCAGAATTATGGGTTTGATTCCACATCAAATTTTAACTCACAACCATATGTTCTTCATCACTATTTCAGTTTCACAGTAACCGGTGTTGGTCCAGTGACCATCATCGGTTACCCTCTGACCATCATCGGTTATACCCAATTGGCATCGGTTCACTATCATTTTCATTAACCTACCCAAAAGGACATCTATTCACCTTCTTTGACTATTTAGAGTCCCTGTCACTCTTATCATATACATTGACCTTGTAAATCTCATCAGTATTTGGCATACCTGTCAGATTTGGCCTTATACCTTATTTTTTACCAACTGTTCACATTTCACAGTGACCGACCGCAGTTACTGTGACCGGTGTCAGTTTACCCTAACCAGCATTGGTTATCCTATGTCATTTTCTAGCTGCCATCTTAGCCCTAATTCACCTACCACTGTCTATTTATCCTACTTGTGTTTTGATTTTGTGTCACTTACAGAAAACACTCTTACCACGTTAGTACCTATTCACATGGTACTGACATGTTGACAAGATAGCGCCCTCGTATTCCATGCCAGTTGTCAACCACTTCCACCTAGCCCTTCACCACCTTCCATTTTATCACCCGCCATGGAATCTATCCAACATATCTCTATCGCTACTAGAGATGAGGAGTTCACATGACTCCTTGACCAAAATCTTGTTGCCTTGCAGTTTTATCTTTCCCACTTGTCCACTCAAGATGCCTCAGGTCAGTTGATATATGACATGCTTGTAATTATCCCCCTGAATCTTGCTCCCACTCCTGCATCAGTCCCATTTGGCTCTGTGCTTCCCGTATCTACCTTACCCCCAGTCATTTCGTAGCTAGGTCCTATACTTGTTGTGACTGTCACGTCTGCTACATCCATTGCACTCGCCACATCCACTATACCTTCGCCAACCACCCAGAACAAAACCTCATCTGCCCCTATTGTCTCACATATACCCGTAGCTTCACTACCATCCATGGTGTTGGTGACCTCTACCCCTTTTCAAAACGTGGTCCTTTCCATTCCATAGTCCTTAGCCCCCATAGCTATAAGAGTTACCATGACCCTTCCACCTCCATATACGTACTACCAGCAGCCTCCCATTTCATCTATCATTCATTATGGGTACGTACCCCCTATCTCATTCCCTCCTTCTCAGTCTACCTATATGGTAGCACCATATACTAGAATGCCACCCCCATCATATGCCCAACACCAACCCTCTTACGCTACAGGTGGCACCCAGTCAATGCAACCTACCAACGACCTAATCAAATTAATGATGGATAAGATGCAAAAATTGGAGGCATCAGTTTCTAGCTCCCGCAACACTCTCACCTACGATGAGATTTTTAATGAGCCTATCCACCCATCAATTCCTATTTTTCCATACCCCATGCATTGAGAAATGCCTAAATTCAACTGTTTCAATAGTAAGAAAGACCCGCAACAACATTTGTGGTCTTTCAAACATGGGAACTACCTAATTACCCATGATGATGCTTTTCTCTTGAGGACCTTTCCCATGTCTCTGATGGGACCTGCGTTAGATTGGTATAATGGGTTACCTAGAAACTCTATATTTTCATTTAATTAGGTAGACCAAGCCTTCTTGGATCACTTCTCCATCAATATCATTAAGAAGGTTACCATGACTGACCTATACTCCATGCGTCAGTTTGATGATGATGGATCCAGTAGAGATACTTTTTCCTTTAGGTGAGCATTCTCCATCAGCTACCCAAGACCCTATAGACTTACTTTCGGCCCTCTTACCCACAGAAGCTGAAGCTAGCAGATTCCCTCTCTCTAAGACACACTTTATGGGAATAGCCATTAAGTCCTCATCAACCTCATCTACAGATATGCCCTTCTCATGTTTGGCCAATCACTTAGATTATGTGGACAGAGCCTTATTGTGGGGGCGTATTCTACTACCTGTCTCAACACAGATGGAGATTTCACTTGCTAACACTTCCACTATCTACCCAAATATATTTCAACCAATCTAACCTAACACAACCACCTCTATCACAACTTCTTCCATGACACCTATCACAACTCAACATACACCGTCACCCATAACCCAACATACATCTAGGTCCAAAACCACACCCATATCGTCCTCCTCACCTAAACCTGTTACTACCTTAGGGGTCACCCCAACAACCAACCTTACTCATCCACATATCAAACTAGATTTAGCTACATCCTCCACATTCAACACCCAACCTACTCTGGCACCCAAACAGAAGAACCAAAGTCATAGATCTCATACCCCAATTACGCCAATCACACCTGCATCACCTTCACCTTTTCCATTCATCTTAGGACCTCAACCTCCCAAGATGGTTAAGAAACCTCCACCCATCAATAAACAAAAAACACAACAACCCATTCCTTCCTCACAAACCTCTAACATACCCAGACACCCGACATGGCTTACACTTGCACCTGAAACATCTTTACCACCCATACCTCTAATACCCTCTGCAACTTCTTCACTACCCACTACACTTCAGTCTCTTTCCCTCACACATCCTACATGACCCACATCATCTACCTTCACATCACCTCTGTTATCCCCATGTGTAACTTTCCCTTTCCCCCCATCCGTTTTTCCCTCTAAATCTCGTATACCCATATCACCTTTACCCAAGAAGTTGTAACCCAAAGACAAAAATATGCTACCCTCCAATAAGGTAGTCAAAACAACCATACACCCTCCTACCCATTCATCTACCATACCCCTACCAAAGAAAACACAACCAACACCCAAGACCACTCTAGCACCCAAAACCATAGCTCGACCCACTCCCCCTCTTGTAAGGACCATTCTTCAACAATCAACCGCACCTATGCCCAAACCAACTTTCACTTCCCATTGTGACCCACTAGTAGGGTCCTATGCCAAAATATTAACCAACCTCCTTGAGACTTCTGTCATCACATTACCACCACTCAGACCTTATTACCCCCTCAAACCCAAGCCAAAAGGGTTTGATGACACTAAAATTTGTTCCTACCATCTTGTGACAGGACATGATGTGCAAAACTGCAAGGCTTTGAAAACTGTCATAATCCAATTGTGTCCTCTTGAAGCTAACTTTTACGATGATGACCTTCTTGATGAGTACCTCATTTCACCAACACCTATTCCCACAGTCCTTCCCTCACTGCCTACTAAACAACCACAACCTCCACCCCCAAAGATCTTAGAGCCACGCCCAAGATTCGAAATTAACATGGTTCGCATTAGGGAACTTTCCACACCATTACCTAAATGTCATTGCGCTCAACTCACTTCACAAGGATTTTCTTTCCCAATAGGTTTTTTCCCGTCATGTCGTTATACCACTCATCCTACACCTTCTCCATTTTCCAACTCCCCTCAGATCAACATGATACATGTCACTACTCGTGCTCAGAGAGATAAAGGAAAGGAAAAGGCAACTGACTCGCCAACCAATCCTATATGCAACAGACCATCTACACCCACACATAAAATTACTATCCCTAGCCTAACATACCCTATTCTAATGGGGTCACACATCACACCATGCTCAAACAATTACACCAATCTCCCCTCAAAATGTCCCTATATGACCTCATCCAAACCTCAGAATCCCATCGTTAAGCTCTCATAGAGGTTCTTCAATCTATTGAGGTTTTACCAATGACCCTACACCCGTAGCCTCATTTATCACACCCCATCATGTAGCATCTCTCACCAAATCGATGCTTTTATCCACACCTCACCCTACTCACCAAATAGTCTCCCTTAGCTTCTCAAAGGAAGAGATTGCACCGCACCAAATGAATGACCCAGACCCAGCTCTCTTCATCTCTGTCCACATCGATGATATATGGGTACGACACGTAATGATCGATGGGGGCACTAGCATTAATATCATTTCATCCCATGCATTCTCTCAAATGCACATATCTGACAATTGCATGCATAAACATCCTGTCATGTTGCGTTCATTCAACGACACTATCACCTCTACACTAGGCACCGTCATCCTCCTCATTTTTGTGGCCCCCCGCACAGTTCTAGAGTTATTTTACATATTGGAGGGGGAATTTCAATATAATTTGTTACTTGGTAGACCCTAGATTTGTGTCATGGGTTGTGTTCCTTCCACTTTGCATCGTTGTGTAAAGTTTGAACGTAAAGGACACACCTATACCATTCCAATTGATCCACCTTTTAAAACATGTAACTTCTGCTTTACTGACCAAATGACGTGCTCATCCCCATTAAGGCATCTACCTCCATGACCACTACCAATTCATCTACACCTTCGCTTACTAGTATAGTTACTACCTCAACCGCACCTACCTCCTCCATTCTGACCACCACCACAACCTCCACGGCCAACCCATCAACCTCCCAATCCATTAACTCCACCTCCACATCGACCTCCAACACATTGTCTATTCTAGCTACCCACATACAAACCACCGATCCCTTGGAAGGCATTTTTCAATGCCTCACTCTGGGGGAGTATCACCTATATAATGTCAACACATTCCTTACTCCACAAGAGTATGGAAGTCTTCACCAACATCCTTGCTATGATCACCGTATAGGAGAATTCCTCCTTCATGGTCCTCCTCACCTTTATACCAGTCTCACCTATGGGGGACTTGATACTACCACTTACACCCCCGAACCACCATCATAAAACCACCCATTTTCCGCTGACTTCCAGTCTCTCACCAATCACCATTTTGCCCACACATTCCTACACCGATGTGCGTGGAAGGGTTTTGGTTTTTGATTTTACGAGAAAGGCTGCCATACTGTTATTCCATGTACTACCCATAAACATAATGACCATAGTGGTATTGGCTTTGCTAAACCACCTACCAAGCAGGCCCGCATTGAACTCATCGAGGACATTAGCCCTTCTCCACCCTCTTCACCCACTCCACTTTCATCACCGCCTTCGCCAATGGAGTTGATGGATCCAGAATCTATCCTTCCTAACTTTTTTTTTCATAAACACCATTTCCTTAGGGCCTTTGATTTATCAACGCGAGGGCGAGGCTCCTTCCTCTCTTCCCTTCTTGTACCCTGAAATGATTGATGATGATACACTTTTTATTAATGTCATTCAATATCAAGATGATGAATCTATACTCACCTACCTTGGTACAGAAGACTCATATATTCATCGGTAGTTACCCTCTGAGATGCAAACCATGTTGAATGAATCGACTATCGAGATCAACATTCATACTCAGTATGACCCGCACATCTTAAATATCGGCCAATCTTTAGATGTTGCTGAATAGGAAGCCATCACTTATTTTCTCAAAAATCATAACCATGCATTTTCTTGGTCTTATGCAGACATGCCCGGTATTGACCCCACCATAGTGGTCCATAATATCGTAATTGTTCCCGATGCTAAACTCATCAAACAAAAACTGAGGAAAATGCACCCTCGCATTGCCAAAGAAGAACTTCAGCACCTTCTTTCCATTTCCTTCATCTTACCCATTGATTATCCTCATTAGATTTATAACATTATCACTGTCATTAAGGTGATAGGGGGACTCCGCATTTACATAGATTTCCATGACCTCAACCTAGCCTACCCAAAAGATGACTTCCCTCTACCTGGTATTGACCAACTGGTAGACCTTACCGCTGGTCACGAGATGCTATCACTCATGGATGGCTTCTCAGGTTATAAAAAATCTTGCTTACCCTAGAGGATCAACACAAAACCACATTCATCACCCCTTGGGGGACCTTCTGCTATCAAGTCATGCCTTTTGGCCTTAAAAACACTGGGGCCACATATAAGCGGGCTATGAATTATATCTTCCATGACATCATGCATTGTATACTGGAATATTACGTGGATGATATCTTGGCCAAATCTTAACACCGCTCCAAGAATCTCACCGTCCTAAAAAACATTTTTGACCGCCTAATTAAATATTGTGTTCACCTTCAGCCTAAGAAGTGTGTCTTCATGGTCCTCTCAGGAAAGCTCCTAGGATTTATCATTTTCCTACGTGGTATATAAGTTGACCCTATTAAATTCAAGGCCATTCTTGAAATTCCTCTACCCACTAACCTTAGGCAACTCCGTAGCTTGCAAGGTAAGTTGCAGTCTATTGGCCGTTTCATTTCAGAATTGTCTAATCAGTGTCAACCATTTCATCACCTTCTTAAGAAGGATGTCTCCTTTTAATGGGATGATGATTACCACAAATATTTTGAGGCCTTAAAACAATACCTTCTTCAACTACCCGTGCTCATTCCACCTAAAGAAGATCAACCTTTCTACCTATACATCTTAGCTACTGACCACTCCTTGGGGGCCATGCTCGCTCATCGTGATGAACAACATAGGGAGCATGAGATTTAATACATAAGCCATACTCTTTTGGACTATGAAACCCGATACAACCATCCTGAAAAACTTTTCTTAGCCTTAGTTTTCGTTGCCACAAAAATCTGCCATTACCTACATTGTGACCAACACCGACCCCTTACACTTCATGTATGCCAAACCTTACCAAAATCAACATGCCGCAAGTTGGCTTATGCTTTTTCCTGACCTCAACCTCGAATTCATTCATCAGAATTCCATCAAGGGCCAAGATATCCCTGATCAATTAGCCGACACACCTATTTCTAGGGATCAACCCTCTAATTTTGATTTTCCAGATGAGTCAATTGCTACCCTTTCCTTGGACAAAAACGCTTACCAAATGACACCCTTCTTCGATGGTTCCAAGTGTCAGTGTGGGGGTGGGGCTGGTGTTATCCTCATTCTGCTTGATGGTGAACCCATGCCATTATATTTCAAACTGGATTTTGATTGTACAAAAAATATTGCCGAATACGAAGCACTCGTATTAGGTCTCCAAGCCGCCTATGCCCTAGATGTTAAATCAATCAACATATTTGGTGATTCTCAATTGGTCATAAACCAAGTCAATGGTATATACCAATGTTGTAATGTGATACTTAAAAAGTATAAACATCATGTAGATATACTTTTGACCACCTTTGACTGTTACGCCCTTAAAACTGTACCCTGTTCGACCAACAAATTTATAGATACCATGGCCTGCTTGGCTTCTCAAATACCCACTTCACCCACCGATTCTTAAATATTTGTCACCATACAATGAATCCAATCACCTTCTTATTTACCTCACAAATTTTACTCCATAGGAACCACTACCTCTAACCTGAGTGACCTTTGGAATAAACAATACTCCAACTATCTTTCTCTCTCCATATTACCTCTTGTTCTCACCCATAATGGATAACGTGCCTTCCTTAAAAAGGTCTCTCGTTACATCATCATGGGAGGCTTCCTATATAAGCACAAATTTAATGGTATTCTCTTATTATGCCTCACAAGTTCTAAAATTCCTTATACCATTAAGGAAGTTCATGACGGCATCTGTGGAGTTCACTTCAGTGGCCTTGCTATTACTAAGCGTATTCTCCGCCTAGGCTATTACTGGCCGAACTTTAACCATGATTGTTGCGACTACATCAAATGTTGTGTAAAATGCCAACAACACTCTAACCTTCATCATACACCCAATCATGCCTTATAGGTCACCCGTGACCTTTGGCCCTTCTCTCAATGGGGTTTGGATCTTGTCGAAGAGATCAACCCTCATTCTTCCCAATGCCATAAATGGATCATCACCGCTACCAAATATTACACAAGTTGGGTTAAATCCATACCACTCATCTCCATGAAAGTTGAGAAAATATGTGAGTTCATTAATCATCACATCATTTTCCGTTTTGGTGTTCCTCATCGCCTCATCACTGATAATGGAAAACAATTCAAAAACAAAACATTACAAAAAATTTGTGATTCCTTTGGCATTCATATAAGTTTCTCATCACCTTATTACCCAAAGACCAATGGCCCAACCGAATCCACTAACAAAACCTTAAACTAAATTCTCATGAAAGTGGTTAACGATACTGGGAAGGAGTGGCATACGCATATTCCTTTTTCCCTATGGGCTTACCGCACTAGTATTCACACTTCCACTGCTGCCACACCATTTTCTCTGGTCTACGGTACAGAGGCTATTCTACCTCTCGAAGTCCATATTCCCTCACTCTGAATTTCTCTCCATGACATGCTTAATGCTGATGACTTTCATCAGAACCATTTAGCAAGGTTTGAGTTATTAGAAAAACGTCATCTTAACACTCTTGATCACCTCAAGTTTACCAAAAATGTATCAAATGTGCCTATGAAAAACGTGTCCATGAATGAACCTTCCAAGTCGGTGACCTTTTCCTGAAATAAAATCAACATGTAACCAAAGCAGAAAAAAGTAAATGGGGAAATGTTTCTCCTAATTGGCTTGCACCATACATCATGACCCATACTTATGGATAAGGTTCTTATCATTTATCTTCACTCGATGGTAAACCTTAACCTAAGCCCCTTAACACCTTTCATATTTGACCATTCTATTGTTGAATTTTAGTCCTACATCACTTTTTTCCTCTTTTCATGGTCATCCCTTGAGCGCTATCCACTTCTTACACCTCACCAATAATTAAAGAATCATGTGAGTACCCATCACTTGTCATCTTCTCTTGAATACGTGTACCACGACGCTGCACATAACATGATTCTCATGGATAATTTTCATCTACCTTTAAATGAGATCCCATGGTCGTTTTACCCTTCTTTCTAAACAAGAATCCCGTTCTTCACCTTGGTCTTGTCCATGACTTCAAAATCCCTCACATGGGATCCAACTCCTTGAGTCAAACTTCTAATAAAAATATGACTCCCTCAAAAGGACATATTCCTCTCAGAAATCACTGCTATAAATAGACTGCTGCCTCGAAGGACAACTATGTATAGCTCTTTCAAAAAAACAAGTGAAACTGAAGCTTCCCACATTGATCAGCTTCACGAAGACCTCAAGGAGTTAAATTCCTCATCCCATATAGACTTCCCACATCGATCAATCTATCTCAAATACAAGTCAATACAAACAACCTTTTCGTCATGGACTTGCTCATTGTGACCTTGGATCTCTTGCCCAACGAGCATGTTACCTCATAACATAGAAAATTAACCACCTTTCACCCCTCTCACCATTTTTACTCCCATTTTCTACCGCCTCAAGGGACCTCTTGGAAACCTGGCCATTTGGTGATCATGTGACTACTTTTCACCCTTAGAACAATCAATCATGCAATGTCTTTAGGGCCTTACGTTCATCACCTCCTCCAAGGTATGACCTCCTCAGTATGATCCTAACCAATCAGGTGGCTTTCTTGTCCCCTCTTATCTTTTAACCGTCTTTATTACATTTTGATCACCTTATACAGGACTTGGTCCTCGCCTCTTACTTTTGGGGTAATCTTCTTCTTCTACCTTCATTGATGTCACCTATAACAGTTTTCCCATACCCCACTCATACCTAACTGACCTAATTCCAAAATCATGCCTAAAACCTACCAAATCATGTTCATACCTCCTCATATTCTTCCCTAGCTTCTGGGAGAACTACATCGGCCTAAGGTCCCTTTTTGCCGAGACTATGTAGGCAGCACTCCGAGGGCATGGGGCCCTTGGGGGTTATCTCAGCCACTCTCTTCCCTAACACAATTCATATTTCATCTTTCTAACTTGCATTCTACCACACTTAGTTTCCTTTTTATGTTAAAAATTAGAAATTAACCCAACCAAACAACATGTTGCTTAAAATTTTTATCATCATCACAATATACATTTATTATGACTACCATTTCTCTATCATCATAATGCATGTATTATAAAGCATCTTAAACATGACCCATCCCATCATTCATTACACAAATTAATGACTCAAAAATTCAATCAATTTAAACTTAACAAAGCCTATTACCTAATTCAACCATGCCTAGACCACAAACCTGACTCAATCCATGCCCAAACTAACCTGACTCGATCCATGCCTAAACCGACCTGAATCGATCCATGCCTAAACCAAACTGACTCGATCCATGCCTATGACTTGACTCAATCCATGCCTAAACCAACCTAACTCCATCCATATCACCTAGTTTCCATCCATATCATGACAAAAAATTAAAATTCTCATAAAACATCAACCAATCATCAGAATCTCATTCATCTCATCATATAAACAAATATGTGTGTCTCTATACTATATATACGGATATCCAATCATGTCCATCTCTCAAAATTTTCAGCACACAGGCTGATACTCAAATACAAAATGTCATTGGCACATAGGCTAGTATCATATACAATGAAATAATAAAACCATACAAAATCTCTTCGGCACACAGGCTGGTATATACTCACTAATACAAAATTGTTGCACATCCTCACTCTCTTTGGCATGCAGGCCGGTATGTGATTAAAAATATAACAATATCTTGGCACTCAGGCCGGTATATATAAAAAATCAAAAATATGTCCAAATCGGGAGCCATATAACAGGCATCCTCTTGGAAGACATCATCCATATCTGTGTCTCCTCTCCCCTCTGCCTCCTCTTCCCCTATCTAACGACCTGCTAACATCTCCCCACCCATCATAGGTGGTGGTTGGGTCCCTGCTGGTGCACCAACCAGAACTATCCTCCAGGAGCTGGTGGCCTCACCCTCACCATGTCTAGGGGCTCACTAGCCCCCTGTGCTCTCCACGCTATGGGTGCATGACCTAGTCCTCTTGCTAGAGGCATGTTATGCCCTGTACTCAACATATGATAAGCAATCTATCCCTACCATCATCAGCTGGTCCTAATAGTACCTAGACTCCTCTCTCACCTCATATAACCTAGATATGGGCACTGTCTGTGGTGACCCCATCGGCCTCTGACCCTATACCTATCCTATGGGACCCTGTCCCACCCTTTCCTATGAACTGGGACTCTGTCCCGGTGCCTATGGTGGTGCCATTGGCCCCTGCCCCTGTGCTTGTATCTAGGTCTGTAAAGCCCCAATCTGTGCCTATGTTGTGGCCAACTGGCCCTACAACCCTGTCACCTATTCCTCTAGGGAAGCCACCCGACCATCATCCCCATCTCCATCTTTGTCCCCACCCTGGGCCATCTAGGCCTGAAGACTAGCCACTTGTACATGTAACTTGACCACATCAGCCTCTGAGCTGGTAAGTTATGCTTGCACCATACCCAACTGGGTAATCAGACTTACCACCTGCCGCTATAGGGTGTCCCTCTGCACCATGATGGTGGCCAAGTCCAGCTGCCCCAGCCTGGGTGGTACCGCTTGTAAATGAGCCCCCCACCACTGTCCTTATCTATCTATAACCTCGACATCATAAATCCACCAGTCTACCACCTTCTCCTCCTACCCTATAGGCACTGTCGGTTGTGGTAGAGGTAATGGCCTCTCCACATCATCTCTCATGTACTACAGGAAGGGTGGAGGTATGTCCTGTTGTAGTCCAAATTGCCGTCTAACCCTATCCACTGGGATCATCTCATACTTCTTGGCATGACACCCCACTATCCATCTCACCAACTGAATACCATCTAACTCCTCATGCATCCACCTGAATAAGGGATAACCCACATACGGTCTCCATATGATGTCCACTCCGGAAAACCCCTCTAATAACCACATATAATAGGCTACATCATGTGTGTGACTATTTGATTGCCTCTCTTCGATCATAGCTACCCATCACCTATACCCCACCCACACAAATCTCAGTGGAAATGCATCTGATCAAGGCATCCTAACTAGCCACACACACAATGTGATCATAGGCCCAAAAATGTAGTAAAAAGGTACAATATAGGCTGAACCTCTGCAGATGCCCATACGCCCACAAATTTCTATATAGCTACACCAAGAATGATGGCACCCAGGAAAAGTGGGTCTAATATATCACCATATCATGTAAAACCCCCATCAAAGAGCAGGGAAATCTCCCCCTCTCTGCATTCGGTAGTGTGAAACAACACACTGCCTCCATCAATAAAACAATGAGCCTCATCTCCTCTGGATGGGCTGTGTACATCCCTCTATGGGTCAGACTAGAACTATGGAATTTCATGTTTGTCAGTCCCTCTCTGAACACTATCAGCATCAACTCCTCTGAGGCCTCGGAGGAGATCGAATACACGTACGTACCCAGTATTAGTAGTCATAGGATCCTAAACATGTCCTCCAGGGTGACTGTCATCTCACCTGTCAGTAGGTGGAACATGTTGGTCACCGAATCCCATCTATCGATGAGAGTGACCATCAGACTTGGCTACTGGACCGCATGCCAATAGTGTCAGACCCCACTCAGGCCCACCTCCTCCACATGTTGCCACTCCTCAGTGGTCACAGCACCTCACACTCTTAAGAGCAAGGGTGGTACCCTATCTCTCAGCCGCAACTGATCTCTCCCCTACATCCAATATAACAACAAATTAATTCACCTTCATCATGCCCATACTCACCCACTATCATTTACCCAAACCCATTTCCCCCACGGCTACTCTAGGATTTTCAACAACGCACCCTATTCTACCCTTCCCTATCTCACCCACTTGACCTAAGACCCTTTTGGCCCCTCATTCTAAAAAACTCGATTGGTGCCAGTTATCTCTAACTGACCCTGATCACTCCTAAACCAAAATTGGTCACTTGTTTTGTGACCGATCCTAGTTTGACCCTACTAACGCTGGCTAAACCCAACTGACACCAGTCACTATTGCGGCCAAAATCCACAACCCCCAAAACCCTCCCTTCTTAGAACTTCCCTCCCCTGCCTCTTCTAGTCACCCATCCTCACCTATACCTCTCCTTAACCACCTCCCACCACATATTTTCCTATTTTACTCTTTCCCCATTCCTATTTTACCCAATTTACCCTCCCACATTTCAAATTTCATTTCCCCCCCCAAAAAAAACAAATCCAATTTTTCCAACCCCACTTTACCAACTAATTTACCTCACCAAAACACAAAAAGAGTTTGACACTTACCTCATCATGCTACCGTCACCATGGTGGCATGCCTGGTTGCTATATTGGTGGGCCACCTGATCCCTCTTCGGCCTCTGCCATCACCAATCACTACCCGTGCCTCCAACCAATCAAATCTCACAATTCGATCCCATGGACCTGCCTCTCACCTACCAATCACCCACCGTTCGGCTCACCAACTCAACTCTCCATTCCATCTGGAAAATTTTCCACCTTTTTCTCTCTCTTGTGTCATTTTCCCAAATCGCAAAAAGATAAATGAATTGCAAAAATGTGGATTTTTCATTTTTATAATAAACCTGATTTGACTGACGCGAGTTTTACCTTCACCAACATCGGTCACATGCCCTAACTTATCATGGTCAGTTACCCTATGTCGGCATCGGTTACCCTTGACCAGCACCTGTCACCCTCTCTTCCACATGGCCCACAATTTCACCCTTTTACCCTACCCGTCACTTTTTTTCCACACCCAACCTTTCCCCTTACCATTTACGTCACCCTCCTAACTTCATCATTTACTACCTACCCTCTTCCTCATTTGAAACCTCATTATTTTACCCATTTCTTAGCCCTACCCATGCCGTGACCTAGATACTTGGACCTGGAACATCACTAGTGACCTTTTACCTCATGTGTTTGTTATACCTTGTAGCACTGTTACCTTTGTTGATTGACCTAATGACCTTAGCTTGCCTCTTTCCATGACCATTTATCCTGACCCTACCTTTGGTGTACCAGAACATACCTAAACATTCTTGCACCTAATCTGTATCGTGTTTCCTGACCAGATCCTATACCTTGGATACCAGAATCACTTCAACCTTGTTTGGATAAACCTATCAACCTTAGACAATGTAGAATTTTCCTGCTCTTCAACCTGGTATTGTGTTGTAGTTTATACGTATGCGTGCATTTGACTGTTACTACCTTTGACCCTGACCCATTACCTAGATTACCTGAGTAGACCTTTTTACTTTTTCCCCCGTTACCCACCTTCCTCTTCATCACATTCACCTTTTATCAAACCACTCACCAATTATTCCTTCAGCCTCATCACTTCCTAGTTTGAGGGGGATCACCTTCACCCACACATGGGGCAACCACATCTTATTTTTGTTAGCATCGCTTACCAATACAAGCTACGCAACAAAAGGGGGAAAAATATAGACACCAAAATTGGGTCACACTCCCCTTGGTCCCTCGTTAAATAAATACCTTGAACACGTCCACCTAACCATGGCCCCCTTCACCCCACACTAATATTAATTTAATTATTTAAATTAAATTAATTCATTACCTTCACAATATTTATTATTTAAATATCCTAATTGAGATAATGCCCACATATCCACCTCATTTAGTCACCTCATCCTAAGACCTATTATTAGTAAGTTTTCATAACTAACTAAAACCTACCCTGTTATCCTGTAAAATTGACAAGGGAAATTTTGTAGGTAACCATACCAGAATTTTGTTCTGGGTCCTCGTCGAGGTCCCTCATCGTTCGGAATGGCTTAAAATCCCTTTCCGGAAAATCTAGTTTTTCGAGCTTAGTCATTTTGTTCATGCAACACAGGATGAATTTGTGCCCACTTGTATTCCTTTGGCGCACCATTTGGAATGTTAACACAACCATTTTTGCACCTACCCGTGATGCGCCTTTCTTGCCTGCGCCCTTAAGCAGTGTGCCAAAGTGCTCAAAATTCCATGTTGACAGTCCTGAAATTGCGCTAAAGGTGTAGATAATTTCTTACTGACATAAACATACCCACACCAAAGGGTGCAAATATTTTCATGTCGACATAATTTTTGGTGCACCATTTAAAAAGGTTGGTGGCGCATTTATTACACCTTTGGCTATATATAGGCGTATCCACCCTGTAATTTTCACATTTGAAAAAACGCGTGAAGATTTATTCCTCTGAACCTGTCAACACCCATATCATCCTCGTGTCGCTTTACGTCACTTTCATGGACCCCACTTTGTTTCTTCCAGTCTATATATCTTCAGTAAGTGATTCTTAATTTTCTTGTGATTTTTTCTTGTTGGTTTGTTGTGGTTATGCTTGCTATTGAATAAATAAATAAACCTAAGAGGCATCCCCCAAAACCAGTTTTACCCTCCTTCCAGATCTGCTGACCTTGAGGGCTTTGTGTCAGAAATGAACCCAACAAACCTCTTTGATTTGTTCCCCTCACTATAAAATCATGTCGATAAGGCCTAAAATATCACAAACCTGTCCAAGAAGAGAGAAAATGTAAAGTTGTTACATTTCCACCCACGGTTTTCCTTTGGCGCAAACACCATTTCTATTACATAAAACATAGTCAGGCCAAGAAGGCACACTGTCCCTTCTTACAACACACATTCTTCTTGCGCCACACAAAACTAAGAAAATCCTTACACAGGCGCAGGCACAATCCCGCTTACAAAAACATTGGTGTCATGCAAGCTCTTCCTGCACCACGCCAAAGGCCCCTTGACACACATAAAGTCAGTGATACACCCTTTAATGCTGTGCCCCTTGGCACACCAAAATTCCCTGCAACATGTCCCATACCTGCGCCATTGGCGCATCCTGCCCTAGTGCATCACCAAATTTATTTTCGCCTAGTTTAAAACCTTATATAAATGGTGTAGGCACAAATTTTTCTACAACAACTTTGATGTTATGTTTAAATTTCCTACGCCCTGTGCCCTTTAGCGTTGTTTTCTTCCTTACAACACTCTGCTTCAGTGCACCATACTTTTGACCCAGCAGCCTACAATATTCTTGCGCCCTGCACCTAGAAGTTTTCAAATTGCTAACTCCTCATTATGTAAAGCTTTGATGGAAGATCTGACAGCTAACATGGCTCTTCTGCGTTGGACTTTGCTCCTTGCAGATCAACGGCTGAAATCAGATTTGCATATTTCTACATCAAGTAAAAGGCCAACCAAGTCAAAGGGTAAGGCCAAACTCACAAAGGAAGAGATAAAATACAAATATCAAAGGGTCAGAATGCCCGAGTCCCAGGAAGAATGTGACTTAGACATAAGAGATTCTGAACTTGGTCATATAAACATGGAAGATTTTTGGGCTAGAACCAGAAGGGTCACAGGAATTCCTTGGATGGAAAAACTGGTGGGCAGTGGCTTGCATTTCACTAGGGGAATCCCCATTAGTGCAGTAAATAATTATTTCATAATGGTGGTGGCCCACTGCTATAACAAAGACACAAGGTGAATCGAGAACGAAAAGGGTGAGGTCATAATCAACCTCACTTCTCGACACTTCGAGATCATGCTAAGTATTCACCACCACTAGAATTTTGTGGCTATAAGCTAGGAAGACTGCATCAAGGCATGGGAAGAAAATGAACACAAATGGATGCAGTTGATGAAATAGGTGTACCTAAAAAATAAGAAGATAATAACTAGGTGGCTATAGGTTATTCACTGTAGCGACTTCTCTGAGGAACTGAGTGATACCATCACCTTCCTAAGTAGGGTTTTTGGGCTTTCTGATGCCCATTACTTCCACAAATGGATGCTCAGGTATCTGGAAACAATAAATAAGAACGTGCCTAATCAGCATTTTGAGTGGGCAGAGATCATCAACAGCACCATCTCTGAGCTACTCCAACAACTCACCACAATGGGGAGGTTCTAGATGAACTCCTACGTAGTCTATGTTGCAGCATCAGAGAGAGACTATCCAGCACCGAGCCGATGTGGGGTATAGCCTCAGGTAAAAATATTTGAATACTATCCAAAGTTGAAGCTGGAAAATAGCATCCCACATTTCTGTAAGATCAACGATGCCTTCTTCTACAGCATCATCTGCCTATTGAGGCCAAATATGAATCATGGTCAAATGACCAAGAGAATATTAACGGCAACCAAGAAGTGGGGGGCGTTATTTATGTAATTCCCCACTTTCACCTATCTTAGAGAAGCCAACTTCTTGGGGGAGCCCACCAAGTTGCCAAGGTATGTAGGCCCTAAGTTGATCCTGTTGGAACTGTCCAGGAAACTCATAACATATCATGAGAAGTGCCTAAAAAGGAAGAAGGGTAGAACTCCTTTCCCCCTCAAAGTGGGCAGGTACACCTAAACTTATCACACCAAAGTCTGGGAAATGTTCACAGAGCTAGAACTGCTGAACCTGAAGCACAATTTCTCGGCAAGGCAAACCTTTGATCCACAGAATTTCCTCCCAAAGGAAAAACTTGATCCGATCCATGTTCCACAGATCGAGGACATTTACATCAAATTGTATCACAAGGTTGAACTCAGGAGAAAGGATCACTCCCGCCTGGCCCTGGCGAAAATCATTCAATATGGCGTGGCCATCGTTCCAAAAGGTTTCCAAACAACTGATCAAGAAGTTGATCAGGTATATCTAGATACGAATGAGAATGACTGGCTATTTGATGAGATTGATAGGGCAAGGGAACCTTATACCATTAAGTAGAGGGTTAAGGACACATTAGAGCGCACAAAGCATTGGTGTAGAATGAATGGCATCGTCTACCTTGGGGTAGATTTCACCATGTCCCCTTTGGGAAATGCACCTAAAAGGAAAAGGAAAAGAGAAAGAGGGAGAATCGAGCTCCACTCAAGAAGAAACTCCTGAGAGCCCTCCTCCTGCCACACAGGAACAAGTTGTAACCCTGGTACCTCCGGAGAAAGAAGCGGTAGAGAGTGTTCGAATGGGAACATCCACTCAGGATGTTTCCATTGCTACAACTATTGAGTTTCCTTCCATCCCTTCTCCCTCTCCTCCTTCCCCTCTTCATGTGACTCAAGCGACCATTCCTTTGGTTGTATCCTCTCCCCCATCTTCTACTATTCCCCCTTCCTCTTCCTCCATCTTCTCTTCCCTCGCGGAGCTGTCCCTTACCATTTCTTCTCTCATCTCTCAGCTCCCTTCCATTCCCATGACTTCCTCCCCTGTAGTGTCTCCTCCTCCCGTGAGCAATTTCTTGGCCTTTCTCTCGATGCTGCCACCAAGTGTCTCGACCCATTTCCCCTCATCCACTGCAGTTGCTCCTTCTTCCACCTCTGGTCCCACTCCCTTAAGTCCAGCATGGATCTCCCAGCACCTAAGTCAACATAAGAGGAAAGTCCCCATTGCACCTATGGACTTCTCTGTCATCCCAGCAAAAGGGGAAAAGAAGAAAAATCCTATAACCCGCTTCTCTCAGAGTGCATCGGGAGAAAGAGTAATGGAGATTACGTATCCCGATTCCACAAAGGATAAAAAGGATCTGTCCCATATAGATTATACAGTGATGCAGGTCACAATGGGAACATCATCCGAGAGCCTTCAAGGAGAGGCCTTATCTGCAGTAGATTCCCTTTGCAAGAAGCTTCAAGAAGCAAAGGAAGAGAAGAGCTACTAAAAGAGTAGAATAAGAATATTCTCCACACCCTGCAGAAAATGGGCACTGCACTTCCTACAACTGCCACTGAAACTCCTGAGGTCCTTAGTTAGGATAAGATAATCAAATATGCCAAGATTGGTGATACAAGGCATGGTAGTATCCACATGGAGATATCAAGATCCTCAAAGATAGCAAGGAAGTAATTGTTAAGTTCACCGAATTATATCAGAACATTAGTTAGGTGAACAAGGAATTCCAGGTGATTGTGGGACCTATCTGCGAAGACTTGGACCATTGCTAGGTTGCAACATGAGACATTCCAGAAGATGCTTGACTGGCTCAGTTGAATGATTTAGTTATAAATTCGGCATCTTCTATCACCCCAGAGGTACCCAGTAAAATCCTTGCTGCTTTGGATTATCTGGGTTGATCAGATGGAATTTGTCCTAGAGAAGATAGACAAGGTCAAGGAGGAAGCCCTCGATGCAATGTATCAAATGGAGAATTTTTTTCCTAAGAATGGACCTCCAGGCTTACTCATCCCTGTCATTCACCTTGAGGAAGGCAGACGAAACCATCTCGGATCTTTAAAGAAGATCATCTCTCAAGGGTTAGGGCCAAAAGCTCACTTTTGACGCTGAATCCATTAATAACCATTCTAGCCTGCCGTTGATTTCTGTGGGGGTACCTGATGGAAGTAGGTAATGAATATTTCAAGCTTCCCTGAAAAACTCAGAGATGAACGGGAGACTTGCGAGGTCATCGACGATCATACTAAGGGTCCTACTCCAAGATCAACTGTCAGTCGATGGTCAGTAAATTCATGGAATACCGGGCTCAATTCCACATTGTCTCTCTTGAAAAGAAACAAGATACTCCCTTGCTAGCCGCTGAGATGATGATGAATAACCTTCTTCCTCTTGGCTTTTCATTTTGTAAATATCTAAAAGTATGTTGGTGCAAATGATGACATCATCCATGTTGCACCATGGGATGTTGACATCCACCAAGTTATCCCAAAGTTCAACATTTGACTTTTAGATATTTTCTAGATATTTTGTAATTAGTTATTGGTTCTATTTTTGCCTTCTCTCTTCTCTTCCTTCTATAAATACTTGAATACTTTGTTGTATTCAAGTGGTGGACACTTTTTAGATGAAAAAATAGAAGTGAGGAGAAAAGGCTTTGTACTTTTTGTAATAGAAGAAACATATCAATACAAATATTGAGACTTTGTGTTGAATACCTGTGTTATGGGAATCAGAGCTTTCTTATGTTAGATCTATGCATGTTTATTTTGTTGAATCTAGCTTCTACTTTTTTGTCATTTTTTCATCAGTATTGCTTTGTTCGTATCTATGCAAGTAGGTTTGGCTCCATCTATTACCAATCCCAAAACATAGACCTTCTGATCTTTCTTGCTTTGGAATTCATTTATTTTTCTCCCTTTGGGATCTATTCTTATCTTCGTCTTTCCCTTCCATTTCCTTTCTTTTCACATTTGGAAGCACCTCTACTGGGATAAGATCACAAACCCCCAAAGGCAAGAATATTGTGAGACTTGCACAGATTCCTGCTGGTAGAATAACAATAAACTAAATTTCGCTTTGCTATCTCAAAGAGGGGCTAATGCCCTGCACATTGTTGGCTCGTCTATCCATAGATCTTCCCATCATGACAGATTTTCAGACCAATAGTTTGTTGGTGACTCTACTGGGGATTGAACAGATCTATTTGATAAAACTTTAAAAATCACTATCTATTTGCAAATTTTAACTTTTGTTCAAAATCCAATTTTTTTTACAAAAGTGATCTAAACTAAAAATTTTATTCAGAGATCTCAAAGATCTAGGCTAGATAGAGATCTTTAGTTCATTGAGTTTTCATAAAAACCTAGTATTTTTCCAGAGATCTGAGATTCTTACTGTTTACATAAAATTTCAAAACCCTTGCAAAAAGTCAAATCTAAGATCTAAAAATCAGCTTACTGAGTTGGCCATTATTTTATCCTCATTAATATTTGTCATTTAACTGCAATCAGTTTTCAAAAGAGGGAATAAAATTAAATATTTAGAAAAGGTACATGCTGCTGATTTTATGTCAGAAAGAGCAGAAAATCAGAAAGTTTAACTAAAAAGACTTTTTAGATCTACTCCAAAAATATTGCAGATCTGAGAGATACACTGGCAAGGTGAACCATTTACTCATAGCAGGAAAGCTTGTGGAGAAGTTGATCCTACTTTCGATCTACTTCAAAGGCACAACTTCAGTGTTACACCAGTTACACTCTTCTCGTCGCTAAGCTCAGCTGACCGATCATCCAGAAGTGTCTCACCTCCACGAAGGAAGCATTTTTCACAAGGAACATCCTCATCTCTTTACAATGATTTGCTTACTCAGTGGAACCGTGCTTCCAGCTCACATCCTTTTTCTAGAATTGTTCAAATTGACGAGTACCATGGGGAAATGTTATGGGCCCACTCACTTTGCCACATCCTGTTCATGCGCTCCCTCATGGAAACCGAAAGAATTTCCCCAAATTTGATGGAAGTGGAAACCAAAGTATGGATTCACACATATCTAGTATTCATCATGTCATGCAGTATCCTAGATGTGACTGCATGAGGATGTGTCAATTCGCCTCTTCCTGGAAACCTTGCAAGGACCCGCAGCAGAATGGTTTCAACATTTGCTAGCCGGATCTATCACTAGTTGGGCCACCTTATGGACTACATTTGAAGAAAGGTATAAGCCTTCAAAAGACATGTTTGTGTTACTATCAAAGATCACCTCACCTGAACAAGGAGGTTCAACAAAACCATGCGTGATTTCATCACCCATTTCAATTCACTAATCAACCGTGTTCCGCCTGCCATGCTGCCAATGCACTAGAAAATCAAAAGTGTTTCTTCGTCAACGCCATGAGCTCAAAAGTGAGTTTCTTACTCTTGTAAGAACAATTCACTACTCTGGTTCTTGCCCAAGCTGCTTTCCATTCGAGATTGAAGATATCTTGTTAATATCTAGTGCAAATTAAAGTGAGAGCCATCCAAGCCTGAAATTTTTAACTCCTTCTCAAGCCACTTCATAAAATCCGAGCATTCCAAAAGATGGCGAACGACTTTTTCGCATTAAAGAAGTAGCTAGCTCAAGCTTTCCTCTAACTCTTCGTACCGGGATATCCCACGAAGAAATTTCAACTTCCAACAACGCCCCTCTAAGGCCGTGTTTTCTTGTAACTGCTCCACGGTTGGCACTTGAGGCCCCTCCGGTCAATGCCCTGGTCGAGATCGAAGAAGAGGAGTAAAATTATGAAGATCCTTCATTTCCATGTGAAGGTGACCAAGATGTCGGAGAACCGACTGGTGACTCTACTATTGGGTATATGGAATTTGATGAGGAGGAATCTGATGAAGAAGAGGGTACCCAAGGATATACGAGTAGCGAACAATCTTATGTTGTTTTCACCCGCTTTCAAGGAAAAGAGGCTGAAGTTGCTGCCGGGATACAAAAAGAGAGGGCCATGTGTCAAACACACCTCTAACCATTGCAAAAAGAGGTAATCTTCTTCCTAGTTCAACCTATTATTAAGTCTTTTTTGAAGAAATATTTTCCTCCCTTGTCTCCCCTCCAAATCAGCCCTCTCATATTCCTATCAAAGACCAGTAATCCTACCCTATCATCGCATGAAATGATGGACTCATTCCTTCATCAACGCAACCCTTGGCCGTATTTGACATAATCGATCATGCAAAAAAGACCAAGATTCTAAATTTCTGAAGACGAGTATCTTAAGTCCAACCCTGAGCAAGCTTGTAATATTGACCGAATATATCCAAAGTCCAAGCTTGTCATAACTTCTCAGACCTCCCCAAAAGGAATTATTTATACTCATCCTACATCTCATGCATAAATGTTACCTCAAATTCTATGTCAGGAAAAATAGAACCTTTCTATCTCTCCCTCCTAATCAATGGTCACAAGCTAAACAACTGCATAATTGATTCTGGGGCTTCCGATAATGTCATGCCGGCAAAAGGTTTCCCATGATCTCGGGTCTCACCCTTACTAAGCCTTTCGGTAGATGTTACTCCTTGGAAAGTAAGCAGGTTCTGTTGATCAGTCAGATCAGAGACGTGAAGTTTGCATTTGCAGCGTTCCCAGAGAAAAGAGTAAAAATGACCGTCCTCTTTGTCCGATATTCCAGCAGCATATGAAATTCTACTAGGAAGGATCTTTTACAGTGAAGTTGGTGGAGAGATTCATATGGAATAGTCCAAGGCTAGAATCCCCGTCAAAGGTGTAATGCAAACATTGGAGCTTAGAATCACAAAAGAAGTATTTGGTTACTAACTCCGATGACCCCAAAGCCCAAATTCTCTTCGAATCATCAGGGATGGGAAATTATTTCTTATCTACTGAGTCTACACAAATGGATGTTCCCATCTAGGAAGAGGATCTTAATAAGATATGGATGTTGCAGTTTGATGGAAGTTGTGCAACTAGTGAATGCGGTGCCGGAGCTATGTTAATTTCCCCTGAAGAGGAAGATATTATTCCTCTTTCTTTCAAGTTGTAGTTTTTCAACACATGAATAATACTGCTGAGTATGAGTCCCTTACTACTTGGCATGTAAGTCGCATGAAAGAAAGAGGAATCAAGAACCTGAAAGTACAGAGGTGATGCACTGAGCTGGTTGTAAATCAAGTAAAAAGGATATACCAATTAAAAAATGATAGGATTAGGCATTACCACAACGCAAGTATGGGACAGTGTTGAGGAGTTTGATGCTTTTCCAATAAAAGCCATCCCAAGAGCTCAGAACGACATGGTTGATTCATTAGCCATCTAAGCATCCCTCATGCTCCACCACCCAGGTTTGAAAACATACACATATACCATTGAGGTAGTTTTCCGCCCAAGCGTGTACCAGACAATTCTTAGCACTGACAAGCTATTCAACAATGACAATCAACTTATTACCTTCTCTGGAAAAGGTAGAAAATTTTAGTGAACTTCATTTTTAAGGATCTATTTCTACATACCGTGAATCTAATTACTGATCAATACTATGAATCAACAGGAAGTGATGGCATATGTCAGCTCAAAGGAAATAAAATTCTAAAAGGTTTGGTTTCTCTAGAATTTTTGTTCGAACATGACATGATCATTGTTGTCAGGAAGAATAGGCAATATAATCCTAACTCCTCTCCAGAGACCGAGCTAGTCAATCTAGGCTATCGGTGGAACATCTGAAGTTTGTGAACATCTGAAAATGTTGCACACCCAAAGAAAAGCAGAAAGTTTGTCAAATTTCTGAAGAAATATATGGATGTACTGGCATGGTCCTATGCTAATCTAAAGTCTTTCAAGCCAAAGGATGTCCAGCACGACATCCCGTTGAAAGAAGGTGTCAAACCCTTTCGCCAGAAATAGAGGCACTATAATCCAAAGATCTCAGGTACCATTCAGGCTGAAATACAGAAGATGATGGATGCAATGAATAATTTTTCCTATCCATCATAGTACCTAAGTTACTGAACATTGTCATGCCAGTATGCAAGAAAAATGGTGAGATACGCATCTGGCGTAGATTTTCGACAACCTAAATCAGGTGTCCCTGAAAGACAACTACCCCCGCTTCCCATAATGGACCAGATTCTGCAGGGTAGTAACTGGTTCAGAAATGTTGTCCATGCTTGATGGTTTTTCAGGTTATAATCAGAGTGAAGTCTCACTTGAAGACCAATTCAAAACAACATTCAATACCCACTAGGGTACATTCACCTACATCAAGATGCCCTTTGGCTTAACCAAAACTGGCGCCACCTTCCAGCAGGCGATGGACTTCACATTTAAAGGTATGATAGCGAAAGGTCATCGTAGTTTATTTGGATGACTTAACTATGTTCTCTAAATAGCGAAATGATCATTGTGATCATTTGGAACAAGTATTGAATAGATTCCGAGAACACGAGATCTCCCCTAAATCCAAAAAAGTTCTATTTTTGGGGTCATTGAAAGGAAAGTTGCTGGGACACGTAGTTAGAAAAGAAGGGACAAAGATATATGCCGAAAGGGTTAGGGCTATTCAGAGCCTTACTTTACCCACAAGCAAGACCGGTGTTCACTCTTTCTCCATAAAAGTAAACTTTCTCAGGTGCTTCGTTACTCAACTTTTCCTGAAAAGACTCACCACATATCAAACATGATCAAAGTGTCGCCAAACTTTCTTGTGGAGCGAAGAAGGAAAGACGCCATTCAAGGATATAAAGGCCTCTGTCGCTCATGCACCAGTCCTTGTATGTCCTGATTTCTCCAAGGCTTTTATCATGTATAGCTATGCATCTGAGCATAATATATCGGCCATCTTAATGCAAAAGAATTATGAAAGTGTTGAATCCCAATCGCGTTCATGAGCTCTCCCCTCAAACCTCATGAATTTAATATGTCTTAGTTGGAAAAAACATGCCTTCACCATTGTCAAAGTAGTCAAGAACTTCAGGTATTATATTCTAAACTCTCATACAATGGTGCTGGTCCCTGACATGGCAGTCAAGTCAATTTTAACTCAACAGGAGTTAGGGAGTTTGTGAGGGAATTAGATCGCAAAGGTCTAGGAGTATGATCTAGATATAAAACCAACCAAGCTGGTAAGAGGCAAGAGCCTATGTCAGCTCATGGCTGAAAAATAAGATTTAAAAAACCCTGGAGAAAAGGATGATTGCATCGATGGGAAACAAGGCTAGCTGGAGAAACCTAATTCTCTACCCATGGTTCTATTTGTCGCGACTAGTGATGAATGGTTTTCTGATATCACTTTCTTTCTCACTTACGGTGAGTGCCTAGCTCATCTAAATTCAAAGGAGAAGCATGCTATAAAGATCAGAGCAGCCAGATATGTCAGCTGGAATGACGGTTTATACAAACGTGAAATTAATGGCATCTTCTTGCGATGTGTTGACAAGACATAGCAGGTAAAGTTACTAGAGAGTTTTCATGATTCAGCCTGTGGTGGTCATTTCTCCTCTTTCATGAAAGCACACAAGATCATCTAGGCCAGGTACTACTGGGCAACGCTATTTTAGGATACAACCACCTAGGTAGAAAAATGTGAGCTCTGCCAAGAATTTGTTGGCAAACTGAAATTGGCTACTTTTCCCCTCAGACCGGTCATTATTGACGAACCATTCAAGCATTCGGGAATTGAATTTATCGGAGCACTACACCCATAATCAAGTTTCAGACATAGTTATGTCCTAACAACAACAGATTACTTCACCAAATTGGTAGAGGCCATACCTGTCAAGAATGCCACCTCTGAAGTTGTTTGCAATTTCATCAAAGAGAATATCATTGTAAGGTTTGGCGTTCCAAACAAGATCGTTGTTGATAATGCTTCTAACTTCTCCTCATAAGAAGTTATCAGTTTCTTCTATGAATATGGGATAACCTTGGCCCACGCTTCGTATTATTAACCCCAGGGAAATGGTCAGGTAGAATCCAGTAATAAAAACTTAGTAACCATCATACGGAAGCTAGTTGATGAGAATCAACGGACGTGGCACAAGTCTTTGTATGATGCGTTGTGGGCGGACCGCATAACTCCCAAGAGGTCTTTCGGTATGTCACCTTTTCAAGTGTTATATGGAATCGACGCCGAGCTCCCCATTTCTGCAGAACTTCCTGATCTACGCTTGGCATGAGCGATTGAAGATGAGACTTTCCAAAATTTTCTTGAAAAGAGGATCATGTATCTAGCGGAGCTCGAAGAAAAAAGGGTAAGAGTGGTCGATAGGATCACCGAACATCAGAATCAAGTCAAGAGACTGTTCGATAAAAAGGCTAAGCAAAGATATTTTCAGGTGGGAGATCTCTTCCTTTTGTGGGACAAGGCGAAGAGAGCCAAAAGGCATGCACAAGAAATTTGATTCTCTATAGAGAGGACCTTTCAAGATCAAGCATCTCAAAGGAGAGAATAGCTTCTACCTCTCACATCTAGATGGAACTGATCTCCTGCTTCCCTATAGCGGGCAGCATCTCAAAATATTTAGGAAGTAGAGCTTCCTCTTTTCTTTGTACATTTTACTTTTTGTTGTGTGTTTGCTTTTGTCATCGCCCTTTTTTTTTACTCTGTAACCCACTAGATAAGCACATTTTGATCTAGGGTTCTCTACCCTTAAGCTTTTCTCAAAGATAGTCCCTAGAAAGAGCCAGTTGTTATCCTATAAAATTGACAAGGGAAATTTTGCAGGTAACCATACTAGAATTTTGTTCTGGGTCCTCATCGAGGTCCATCAGCGTTCAGAATGGCGTAAAATCCCTTTCCGAAAAATCTAGTTTTTCGAGCTTAGTTATTTTGGCCCTCCTTTGGCTGGGCACACATTTTGTTCATGCAACACAAGATGAATTTGCACCCCCTTGTATTCTTTTAGTGCACCATTTGGAATGTTAACACAACCATTGTTACGCCTCCCCATGATGCACCTTTCTTGCCTGCGCCAAGGCGCATGCACCAACATGTCAACAAAAAAAATGTTGCGCCCTTAAGTTGTGTGCCAAAGCGATCAAAATCTCATGTTGACAGTCCTGAAATTGTGCTAAAGGCACAGATAATTTCTTGTTGACAGAAACATACCCGCACCAAAGGGCAAAAATATTTTCATGTCGACATAATTTTCAGTGCACCCTTTAAAAAGGTTGGTGGCGCATTTGTTACACCTTTGGCTATATATAGGTGCATCTGCTCCATTGAAAAAGCATGTGAAGCTTTATTCATCTGAACCTTTCAGCGCCCCTATCATCCTCATGTCGCTTTACGTCACTTTTGTGGACCCCACTTCATTTCTTCCAGTCTATATATCTCCGGTAAGTGGTTCTTGCTTTTCTTGTGATTTTTGCTTGTTGGTTTGTTGTGGTTATGCTTCCTATTAAATAAATAAATAAACCTAAGAGGCCTCCCCCAAAAAAAATCTTACCCTCCTTCCAGATCTGCTGGCTTGGAGGGCTTTGTCTCAGAAACGAACCCAACAAACCTCTTTTCTCTGTTCCCCTCACTATTAAATCATGTTGATAAGGCCTAAAAGATCACAAACCTGTCCAAGAAGAGAGAAAATGTAAATTTCTTACATTTCCACCCATAGTTTTCCTTTGGTGTAAATTCCATTTCTGTTACATAAAACACAGTCGCGCCAAGAAGGCGTACTGTCCCTTCTTGCAACATGCATTCTTCCTGCGCCACACAAAACTAAGAAAATCCTTACACAGGCGCAGGTGCAATCCTGCTTACAACAACATTGGTGTCATGCAAGCTCTTCCTGTGCCGTGCCAAAGGACCCTTGACGCACATGAATTAAGTGATACACCCTTTAATGTTGCGCCCCTCGGTGCACCAAAATTCCTTGCAACATTTCCCATACCTGCGCCATTGGCGCATCCTACCCTAATGCAACACCAAATTTATTTGTGCCTAGTTTAAAACCTTATATAAATGGTGTAGGCATAAATTTGTCTGCAACAACATTGATGTTATGTGTAAATTTCCTGTGCCCTGTGCCCTTTGGCGTTGTTTCTTCCTTGCAACAATCTACTTCAGTGCGCCATACTTTTGACCCTACAGCCTGGAATATTCATGCGCCCTGCGCCCAGAAGATTTTAAATTGCTAACTCCTCATTCTATAAAGCTTTGATGGAAGATCTGACAGCTAACATGGCTCTTCTGTGTTGGACTTCGCTCCTTCTTCTTCTAGATCAGTAACTGAACTTAGATTCACATATGTCTACATCAAGCAAAAGGCTAACCAAGTCAAAGGGTAAGGCCAAACTCACAGAGGAAGAGATGAAATACAAATATCAAAGAGTCAAAATGTCTGAGTCTCAGGCAGAATGTGACTTAGACATCAGAGATTCTGAACTTGGCCATATAGACATGGAATATTTTTGGGCTAGAACCAGAAGGGTCACAGGCAGTCCTTGGATGGACAAACTGGTGGGAAGTGGTCTGCATTTTGCTGGGGGAATCCCCGTTAGTGCAGTAAATAATGAGTTCATGATGGTGGTGGGCCGGTGCTATAACAAAGACACAAGGTACATCGAGAACGAAAAGGGCGAGGTCATAATCAACCTCACTGCCTGACACTTTGAGATCATGCTAGGTATTCCCCACCACCCGTATTTTTTGGCTATAAACTAGGAAGATTGCATCAAGGCATGGGAAGAAAATGAAGACAAATGCATGCAGTTGATGAACGAGGTGTACCTGAAAAATAAGAAGGTAATAACTAGGTGGCTGCAGGTTATTCACCGTAGCGAATTCTCTGAGGAACTGAGTGATACCATCACCTTCCTAAGTAGGGTTTTTGGGCTTTCTGATGCCCATTACTTCCACAAATGGATGCTCAGGTATCTGGAAACAATAAATAAGAACGTGCCTAATCAGCATTTTGAGTGGGTAGAGATCATCAGCAGCACCATCTCTAAGCAGCTCCAACAACTCCCCAAAATGGGGAGGTTCTAGATGAACTCCTACGTAGTCTATGTTGCAGCATCAGAGAGATACTATCCAGCGCTAAGCCAATGCGGGGTATGGCCTCAGGTAAAAATATTTGAATACTATCTAGAGTTGAAGCTAGAAAATAGCATCCCAAATTTCTGTAAGATCAACGATGCCTTCTTCTACGGCATCATCTTCCTATTGAGGCCAAATATGAATCATGGTCAAATTACCAAGAGAATGTTAACGGCAACCGAGAAGTGGGGGGTGTTATTTATGAAATTCTCCACTTTCACCTATCTCAGAGTAGCCAACTTCTTGGGGGAGCCCACCAAGTTTCCAAGGTATGTAGGCCCTAAGTTGATCATGTTGGAACTATCCAGGAAACTCATAACATATCACGAGAAGTGCCTAAAAAGGAAGAAGGGTGGAACTCCTTTCCCCCTCAAAGTGGGTAGGTACACCTATAATTCTCACACCAAAGCCTGAAAAATGTTTGAAAATCTGGAACTGATCAACCTGAAGCACAATTTCTCGGTAAGGCCAATCTTTGATCCACGGAATTTCCTCCTAAAGGAAAAACTTGAGCCAATCCATGTTCCACATATGGAGGACATCTACATCAAACTGTATCACGAGGTCGAACTCAGGAGAAAGGATCACTCCCGCCTGGCCCTGGCGGAAATCATTCAATATGGCGTGGCCATCATTCCAAAAGGTTTCCAAACAACTGATCAAGAAGTTGATCAGGTATATTTAGATACGAATGGGGATGACTAGCCGTTTGCCGAGATTGATAGGGCAAGGGAACCTCAGACCATTGAGGAGAGCGTTAAGGGCACATTACAGTGCATAGAGCATTGGTGCAAAATGAATGGCCTCATCTACCTTGGGGTAGATTTCACCACGTCCCCTTTGGGAAATGCACCTGCTAAGCCGAAGAATTTGTTAAAGGGCAAAGGAAAAGACAAATACAGAGAATCGAGCTCTGCTTAAGAAGAAACTCCTTAGAGCCCTCCTCCTGTTGCACAGGAACAGGTTGTAACCCTGGTACCTCTGAAGAAAGAAGTGGAAGAGAGTGTTCCAATGGGCACATCCACTTAGGATGTTGCCATTGCTACAACTGTTGAGTTTCCTTCCATCCCTTCTCCCTCTCCTCCTTCCCCTCTTCATGTGACTCAAGTGACCATTCCTCTGGTTTTATCCTCTCCCCCATCTTCTATTGTTCCCCCTTCCTCTTCCTCCATTTTCTCTTCCCTCGCTGAGCTATCCCCCACTATTTCATCTCTCATCTCTCATCTCCCTTCCACTCCCATGACTACCTCCCCTGCAATGTCTCCTCCTCCCGTGAGCACTTTCTTGGCCTCTCTCTCGATGCCGCCACCAAGTGTCTCGACCCATTTCCCCTCATCCACTGCAATTGCTCCTTCTTCCAGCTCTTGTCCCACTCCCTTAAGTCCAACATGGATCTCCCAGCACCTGAGTCAACATAAGAGGAATCCCCATTGCACCTATGGAATTCTCCGTCATCCCAGCAAAAGGGGCTAAGAAGGAAAATCCTATAACCCGCTTCTCTCATAGTGCATTGGGAGAAAGAGTAATGGAGATTGCATATCCTGATCCCACAAAGGATAAAAATGATCTGTCCTCTACAGATTATTTAGTGACGTAGGTCACAATGGGAACGTCATCCAAGAGCCTTCAAGGAGAGGCCCTATCTACGGTAGATGCCCTTTGCAAGAAGCTTCAAGAAGTAAAGTAAGAGAAGAGGCTACTAAAAGAGCAGAATAAGCATCTTCTCCACACCCTACAGAAAATAGGCAGTGCACCTCCTACAACTGCCACTAAAACTCCTGTGGTCCTTAGTCAGGATAAGATAAATGAATACGCCAAGATTGGCGAACAAGGCATGGCAGTATCCTCCTAGAGAGACTAGATCCTCAAAGACAGCAAGGAAGTAATCGTCAAGTTCACTGAGCTATATCAGAACATTACTTAGGCAAACAAGGAAATCTATGAGATCGCAGGACCTATCTATGAAGAGTTAGACCATGCTATACTGCAACATGAGACATTCCAGAAGATGCTTGACTGTTCAGTCGAAGATTTATTTAAATTCGGTGTCTTCGATCACCCCAGAGCACCCAAAAAAATCCTTGTTGCTTTGGACTACTGGGTCGATTAGATGGAATTTGTCCTGGAGAAGATAGATAAGGTCAAGGAGGAATCCCTGGATGCAACGCATCAAATGGAGAAAATTATCCTAAGGATGTCTCCATGCTTCCTCACTCCATCATTCACCTTGAGGAAGGAATATGAAACCATCCGGATCTTCAAAGAGATCATCTCGCAAGGGTTAGGGCCAGAAGCTACTTTTGATGTTGAATCCATCAATAACCTTCTGGCCTGCCGTGATTTTGTAGGGTACCTGATGGAGGCAGGTAATGAATACTTCAAGCTCCCTAAAAAACTTAGAGATGAACGGGAGACTTGTGAGGTCATCGGCGATCATACCAAGGGTCCTGCCCAGGATCAACATCTGCCGATGGTCAGCAAATTCATTGAGTACCGCGCTCAATTTCACATTTCCTCTCCTGAGCAAAAGAAAGAGACTCCCTTCCAACCATGAGACGATGATGAATTTCCTTCCTCCTCTTGGCTTTTCTTTTGTAATATCTAAAATTATGTTGGCACAAACAATGACATCATCCATGTTACACCATGGGATGTTGTCATCCACCAAGTTGTCCCAAAAGTCAATAGTTGACTTTTAGATATTTTGTAAATTTTTGTAATTAGTTGTTGGTTTTGTTTTTCCTTCTCTCTTCTCCTCCTATAAATACTTGAATATTTGTTGTATTCAAGTGTGGATACTTTTTAGATAAAAAAAATAAAAGTGAGAAGAAAAGGCTTTGTACTTTTTGTAACAGAAAAAACATTAATACAAATATTAAGACTTTGTGTTGAATATGTGTGTTATGGGCATCTGACATTTCTTATGTCAGATCTATGCATTTATTCTATTGGATTTATCTCTAATTTCTTGTCATTTGTTCATTAGTATTGCTTTGTTCGTTTATGCAAGTAGGTTTGGCTCCATCTATTACCAATCCCAAAACATAAACCCCCTGACCTTTCTACTTTGGAATTCATTTCTTTTCTCCCTTCGGACCCATTCTTACTTCATCTTTCCTTCCATTCCTTTATTTTAATAGTTGGAAGAACCTCTACTGGGATGAGATCCCAAACCCCCGAAGGTAGAATATTGAGAGACTTGCAGAGATTCCTGCTGGTAGAATAGCAATAAACCAATTTCGCTTTGCTGTCTCAAAGAGGGGCAATGCCCTGCACATTGTTGGCTCGTCTATCTATATATCTGCTCTCGCGACATATTTTCAGACCAACAGTTTTTGGCGACTCTATTGGGGATCGAATGGATCTATTTGATAAAACTGTAAAAATCACTACATGTTTGCAAATTTTAACTTTTGTTCAAAATCCAATTTTTTTGCAAAAGTAATCCAAACTGAAAATTTATATTAGGGATCCATAGATCTGGGCTAGTTAGAGATCTTTAGTTCACTGAGTTTTTACAAAAAGCTGTATTTTTCTGTAGATTTGAGTTTCTGACAATTTACAAAAATTTCAAAACCCTTGCAAAAAGTCAACTCTAAGATCAAAAAATCAGCTTGCTAAGTTGACTATCATTTTATCCTTGCTAATTTTTGTCATTAAATTGTAATCAGTTTTCAGAAGAGGGATAAAATTAAATATTTAGAAAAGGTACATTATTGTGATTTTTGTCAGAAAAATCAGAAAATCAGCAAGTACAACCAAAAAGAGTTTTTTTTCTTTTCTGCCTAAAAATATTGCAGATCTGAGAGATACACTAGTGGGTGAACCATTTACTCATAGTAGGAGAGATCATGGAGAATTTCATCCTACTTTCGATCTACTTCAAAGGCACAACTTCAGTATTACACCGGCACGCTTCTCATCGCTAAGTTCAGCTAACCAGTCATCCAGAAGTGTCTCACCTCCACGAAGGAATCATTTTTCACGGGGAACATCCTCATCTCTTTGCAGTTCTTTGCTGCTCAGTGGAACCGTGCTTCCAGCTCGCTTATTTTTTCCAATTTTTCAAATGGCAGTACCATGGGGAAATGCTATGGGCCCACTTGCTTTGCCACATCTTGTTCACACGCTCCCTCATGGGAACTAAAAGAATTTCCCCAAATTTGATGGAAGCGGAAACCAAAGTACGGATTCACATATATCCGCTTTCATCATGTCATGTAGCATCCTGGATGTGACTCATGAAGATGTGTCAGTTCAAATCTTTCTGGAGACCTTGCAAGGACCCGCGGCGGAATGGTTTCAACATTTATCGGCCGGATCTATCACTAGTTGGGCAACATTATGGACTGCATTTGAAGAAAGGTATAAGCCTTCAGAGGATGCGTTCATGTTACTGTCAAAGATGACTCACCTGAAGAAGGAAGTCAATGAAACCATGCACGATTTCATTGCTTATTTCAATTCACTAATCAACCGTGTGCCGCCTACCATGCTACCAATGACAGAAAATCAGAAGTGTTTCTTTGTGAACGCCATGAGCTTGAAAGTAATTTTTTTACTCTTGCAAGAACAAGTCACTACTCTGGTCCTCGCCCAAGCTCCTGCCATTCGAATTGAAGATAACTTACTCATATCTGGCGAATTAAAATGAGAACCGTCCAAGCCTAAAGCTTTAACTCCTCCCTCCACTTCATCAGATCTGACATTCTAAAAGATGGCAAATGACTTTCTCGTGTTAAAGAAGCAACTAGCTCAAGCTTCCCCCAGCTCTTCGTACCGGGATATCCCACAAAGAAATTTCACTTCCAACAACATCCCACAAAGGTCGCATTTACCTATTGCTACTCCACGGTTGGCACTTGAGGCCCCTCTAGTCAATGCTCTAGCCAAAATCAAAGAAGAGGAGAAAAATTATGAAGAACCTTCATCTCAAGGTGAAGATGACCAAGATGTCGGTGAACCGACTGGTGACTCTACTATCCGGTATATGGAATTTGACGAGGAGGAATCTGATGAAGAAGAGGATACCCAAGGATATGCAAGCAGGCAGTCATATGATGTTTTCACCCGCTAGCAAGGAAAAGAAGCAGAAGTTGCTGTCAGGATACAAAAAGAGAAGGCTATGTCAAACATGCCTCCAACCATCACTAAAAGAGGTAATCCTCTTCTTGCTCAACCTCCTATTAAGCCTTGTATGAAGAAATATTTTCGTCCCATCTCTCCTCCAAATCAGCCCCATCTTATTCCCACAAAGACCGGTAATCCTACCCTACCATCACGAAATTTGGGACTTATTCCTTCACCAACGTAACCCTTGGCCGCATTCGACATAATCGATCATGCTAAAAATACCAAGATTCAAATGTCTGAAGCCGAATATCTTCAGTCTAACCCTGAGCAGCTTGTAAGATTGACTGAATATATTCAAATCCAAGCTATCATAACTTCCCAGACCTCCCTGAAAGGAATTATTTCTACTCCTCCTGCATCTCACATAAATGTTGCCTCGACTTCCACATCAGGAAAAATAGAACCTTTCTATCTCTCCCTCTTAATCAATGGTCATAAGTTAAGCAACTACATAATTGATTCTGGGGCTTCTGATAATGTCATGCCAGAAAAATTCACTCATGTTTTGGGTCTTACCCTTACCAAGTCTTTTGGCAGATGTTACTCCTTGGAAACCAAACAGGTTCCATTGATTGGTCAAATCAAAGACGCGCAGTTCACGTTTTTGGCATTCCAGAGAAAAGAGTAAAGATGGCCATCCTCGTTGTCGATATTCCAGCAGCATATGGAATTCTACTAGGAAGGAGCTTTTGTAGTGAAGTTGGTGGAGAGATTCATATGGAATGGTCTAAGGCCAGAATCCCCGTCAAGGGTGTTATGCAGACATTGGAGCCTGAATCACAAAAGAAGTACCCGGTCACTAACTCCGATGACCCCAAAGCCCAAATTCTCTATGAATCATCAGGGATGGGGAATTATTTCTTATCTAATGAGTCTGAAAAAATGGATGTTCTTGTCCAGGAAGACGACCTTAACAAGGTTTGGATGTTGCAGTTTCATGGCAGTTGTGCAACTAGTGGATGTGGTGTTGGAGCTGTGTTAATATCCCCTAAAGAGGAGATTTTTCCTCTCTCTTTCAAGTTGCAATTTTTCAACACAAATAATACTGCTGAGTATGAATCTTTTCTACTTGGCATGCAAGCCACAAAAGAAAGGGGAATCCAAAACCTAAAAGTACAAGGTGATGCTGAGCTGGTCATAAATCAAGTAAAAAGGATATACCAAGTAAAAAATGAAAGGTTCAGGCATTACCACAATGAAGTATGGGATAACATTGAGGAATTTGATGGTTTTTCAATTAAGGCCATTCCAAGAGCTCAGAACGACATGGCCGATTCATTGGCTATCTCAGCATCTCTCATGCTCCCCCACCCAGGGTTGAAAATAGACACATATACCATTGAGGTAGTTTTCCTCCCAAGCGTGCTAGACAATTCTCTCCACTGGCAGGTATTTGAAGATGACAATCAACTTATTTCGTTCCTGGAAAAGGCGGAAAATTTTAGTGAGCTTCATTTTGAAGGATCTACTTCTACATGCCGTGAATCTATTGTTGATCAAGATGATGAATCAAAAGGAATTGATGGCATATGTCAGCTCAAAGAAAATAAAATCCCAAAAGGTTTGGTCTCTCTAGAAAATTTGTTCGATAAACATGATCACTTTGTCAGGAAGAAAAGGTAAGATAATCCTAACTCCTTTCCAGAGACCGAGCTGGTCAATCTAGGTTCTATGGAGTGTTCGCAGTTTGTGAACATCAGAAAATGTTGCACGCCTGAAGAAAAGTGGAAGTTTGTCAAATTGCTGAAGAAATATATGGATGTATTGGCATGGGTCTATGCCGATCTAAAGTATTTCAAGCCGAAGGACGTCCAACATAACATCTCGTTGAAGGAAGATGTCAAACCCTTTCACCAGAAACAGAGGCACTATAATCCCAAGATCTCAGGTACCATCCAGGCTGAAATACAGCAGATGCTAGATGCGAGAATCATCTTTCCTATCCACCACAGTACCTGGGTCAAAAATATCATGCTAGTACGAAAGAAGAATGGTGAAATACACATCTGTGTAGATTTTTGCAACTTGAATCAGGTGTCCTTGAAGGATAACTACCCACTTCCCATAATGGATCAGGCTCTGTAGGCAGTGGCTGGATTAGAAATTTTTTCCATGCTTCATGGTTTTTCAGGCTATAATCAGATTGAAGTCTCGCCTGAAGACCAATTCAAAACAACATTCACTACCCCCTGGGGCACACTCGCCTATAGCAGGATGCCTTTTGGCTTGACCAACGCTGGTGCCAATTTTGAGCGGGCATTGGACTTCGCGTTCAAAGGTATGATGGAAAAGGTTATTGTAGTTTATTTAGATGACTTAACTGTGTTCTCTAAATAGTGAAGCAATCATTGTGATCATTTGGAGCAAGTAGTGAATAGATGCCAAGAACACGAGATCTCCGTAAATCCAAAAAAGTTTGTTTTCGGGGTCACTAAAGGAAAGTTACTGGGAAACGTCGTTAGCAAGGAAGGAACAAAGATAGATTCAAAAAGGGTTAGGGCTATTCAGGACCTTACTTTACCCACAAGCAAGGCTAGCGTTAACTCCTTTGGAAAAGTGAATTTTCTTAGGCGCTTCGTTACCAACTTTGCTGAAAAGACTCATCACATATCAAACATGATGAAAGGGTCGCAAACTTTCCAGTGGAGCGAAGAAGGAAAGACGTCATTCAAGGATATAAAGGCCTCCGTTGCTCATGCACTAGTCCTGGTATGTCCCGATTTCTCCAAGGATTTTATCATGTATAGTTATGCATCTGAGCATAATGTATCGGCCATCCTAATGCAAAAGAATTCTGTAAATGTTGAATCTCCAATCACATTCATGAGCTCTCCCCTCAAGCCTCATGAGTTGAAAATGTCTCATCTGGAAAAACATGCCTTTGACATCGTCAAAGCAGTCAGGAACTTCAGGTATTATATTCTAAACTCTCATACAGTAGTGTTGGTCCCTTATATGGCAGCCAAGTCAATCTTAACTCAACAGGAGTTAGGAAGGTTGTGGGGGAATTGGATCGCAAAGGTCCAAGAGTATGATCTAGATATAAAACCAACCAAGCTGGTAAGAGGCAAGGGCCTATGTCAGCTCATGGCTGAAAACCAAGATTCAAAAAACCCTGGAGAAAAGGATGATTGCATCGATGGAAAACAAGGCCAGCTGGAGAAAGTTGATTCTCTACCCATGGTTCTATTTGTCACGACTAACGATGAATGGTATTCTGATATCGCTTTCTTTCTCACTTATGGTGAGTGCCCAGCTCATCTAACTTCAAAGGAGAAATGTGCTATAAAGCTTAGAGTAGCCAGATATGTCATCTAGGATGATGGTTTATACAAACGTAGAATTGATGGCATCTTCCTGCGATGTGTTGACAAGCCACAGCAGGTAAAGTTACTTGAGAGTTTTCATGATTCAGCTTGTGGTGGTTATTTCTCCTCTTCCATGATAGCACACAAGATCATCTAGGCTAGGTACTACTGGCCAACACTATTTTGGGATACATCCACCTGGGTAGCAAAATGTGAGCTCTGCCAACAATTTTTTGGCAAACCGAAATTGGCTGCTTTTCCCCTAAGGCCGGTTGTTATTGACGAACCATTCAAGTAATGGGGAATTGAATTTATCGGAGCACTACACCGACAATCGAGTGTTTGACATAGTTATGTCCTAAAAGCAACAGATTACTTCACCAAATGGGTGGAGGCCATACTTGTCAAGAATGCCACCTCTGAAGTTGTTTGTAATTTCATCAAAGAGAATATCATTGTAAGGTTTGGCGTTCCAAACAAGATCGTTGCTGATAATGATTATAACTTCTCCTCACGAGAAGTTATCAGTTTCTGCTATGAATATGGGATAACCTTGGCCCAAACTTCAGATTATTACCCCCAGGGAAATGGTCAGGTAGAATCCAGTAATAAAAATATAGTAACCATCATACGAAAGCTAGTTGATGAGAATCAGCAGACGTGGCATGAGTCTTTATATGACGCATTGTGGGTGGACCGCATTACTCTCAAGAGGTCTCTCAGTATGTCACCTTTTCAAGTGTTATATGGAATCGACGCCGAGCTCCCCATTTCTATAGAACTTCCTGCTCCGTGCTTGGCACGAGCGATTGAAGATGAGACTTTCCAAAATTCTCTTGAAAAGAGGATCATGTATCTAGCGAAGCTCGAAGAAAAAAGGGTAAGAGTGGTCAACAGGATCACCGAACATCAGAATCAAGTCAAGATACTATTCAATAAAAATGCTAAGCAAAGATATTTTCAGGTGGGAGATCTCGTCCTTTTGTGGGACAAGCGAAGAGAGCCAAAAGGCATGCATGGGAAATTTGATTCTCTATGGAGAGGACCTTTCAAGATCAAGAAACTCAATGCAGAGAATAGCTTCCACCTCTCGTATCTAGAGGGAACTGATCTCCCGCTTCCCTATAGCGGGCAACATCTCAAAATATTCAAGAATTAGAGCTTCCTCTTTTCTTTTTACAGTTTTCTTTTTGTTGTGTGTTTTCTTTCATCGTGTGTTTACTTTTGTCGTCGCCTTTTTTTTGACTCTGTAACCCAATGGATAGGAACATGTTGATATGGGGTTCTCTACCCTTAAACTTTTCTCAAAGATAGTCCCCAGAAAGAGCCAGCTGTTATCCTGTAAAATTGACAAGGGAAATTTTGTAGGTAACCATACCGGAATTTTGTTCTGGGTCCTCGTCGAGGTCCCTCAGCGTTCAAAATGGCGTAAAATCCCTTTCCGGAAAATCTATTTTTTCAAGCTTAGTCATTTTCGTCCTTTTTTGGTTGGGCACACATTTTGTTCATTCAATATAGGATGAATTTGTGCCCCCTTGTATTCCTTTGGTGCACCCTTTGGAATGTTAACACAACCATTTTTTGTGCCTCCCCGTGATGCACCTTTCTTTCCTGTGCCAAGACGCATGTGCTAACCTATCAACAGAAAAAATGTCACACCCTTAAGTGGTGCACCAAAGCGCTCAAAATCCCATGTTGACAGTCCTGAAATTACGCTAAAGGTGTAGATAATTTCTTGCTGAGAGAAACATACCCGCGCCAAAGGGCACAAATATTTTCATGTCGACATACTTTTCGGTGTGCCCTTTAAAAAGGTTGGTGGCACATTTATTACACCTTTGGCTATATATAGGTGCATACGCCCCGTCATTTTCATGATTGAAAAAACACATGAAGCTTTATTCCTCTGAACCTGTCAACACCATTGTCATCCTCGTGTCACTTTACGTCACTTTCGTGGACCCCACTTTGTTTCTTCCAGTCTATATATCTCTAGTAAGTGGTTCTTACTTTTCTTATGATTTTTGCTTGTTGTTTTGTTGTGGTTATGCTTGCTATTGAATAAATAAATAAACCTAAGAGCCCTCCCCTAAAACTAGTTTTACCCTCCTTCCAAATTTGTTGGCTTGGAGGGCTTTGTCTCAGAAACGAAACCAAAAAACCTCTTTTCTCTGTTCCTCTCACTATCAAATCATGTCAATAAGGCCTAAAAGATCACAAACCTATCCAAGAAGAGAGAAAATGTAAAGTTGTTACATTTCCACCCATGGTTTTCCTTTGGCACAAATGCCATTTCTGTTACATAAAACACAGTCGCGCCAAGAAGGCACATTGTCCCTTCTTGCAACATGCATTCTTCATGTGCCACACAAAACTAAGAAAATCCTTACACAGGCACATGCACAATCCTACTTACAACAACATTGGTGTCATACAAGCTCTTCTTGTGCCGTTCCAAAGGCCCCTTGACGCACATAAAGTCAGTGATACACCCTTTAATGTTACACCCCTCGGCACACCAAAATTCCATGCAACATTTCCCACACCTGCACCATTGGCACATCCTACCCTAATGCAACACCAAATTTATTTGCGCCCAGTTTAAAACCTTATATAAATGGCGTAGGTGCAAATTTGTCTGCAACAACATTGATGTTATGTGTAAATTTCTTGCGCCCTGCGCCCTTTGGCACTGTTTTCTTCCTTGCAACACTCCGCTTCAGTGTGCCATAATTTTGACCTTGTAGCATGCAATATTCCTACGCCATGTGCCCAGAAGATTTTAAATTTATAACTCCTCATTCTGTAAAGATTTGATGAAAGATCTGAAAGCTAACATGGCTCTTCTACATTGGACTTTGCTCCTTCTTGTAGATCAGTGACTGAACTCAGATTCACATATGTCTACATCAAGAAAAAGGCTAACCAAGTCAAAGGGTAAGGCCAAAATAACAGAGGAAGAGATGAAATACAAATATCAAAGGGTCAGAATGCCCGAGTCCCAGGAAGAATGTGACTTAGACATCAAAGATTCTGAACTTGGCCATATAGACATGGAAGATTTTTGGGCTAGAACTAGAAGGGTCACAGGAAGTCCTTGGATGGAAAAACTGGTGGGTAGTGGTCTACATTTCACTGGGGGAATCCCTGTTAGTGCAGTAAATAATGAGTTCATGATGGTGGTGGCCCGCTGCTATAACAAAGACACAAGGTGCGTCGAGAACGAAAAGGGTGAGGTCATAATCAACCTCACTGCCTGACACTTCGAAATCATGCTACGTATTCCCTACCACCGGAATTTTATGGCTATAATCCAGGAAGACTACATCAAGGCATGGGAATAAAATGAATACAAATGCATGTAGTTGATGAATGAGGTGTACCTGAAAAATAAGAAGGTAATAACTAGGTGGCCGCAGGTTATTCACCGCAGTGATTTCTCTAAGGAACTGAATGATACCATCACCTTCCTAAGTAGGGTGTTTGGGATTTTTGATGCCCATTACTTCCACAAATGGATTCCCAGGTATCTAGAAACAATGAATAATAATGTGCCTGATTAGCGTTTTAAGTGGGCAGAGATTATCAACAGCACCATCTCTGAGAAAATCCAATAGCTCACCACAACGGGGAGGTTCTTCATGAACTCCTACGTAGTCTACGCTACAACCTCAGAGAGAGACTATCCAGTGCTGAGCTAATGTTGGGTTTGGCCTTAGGTAAAAAAATTCGAATACTATCCAGAGTTGAAGTTGGAAAATAGCATCCCACAGTTCTGTAAGATCAACGATGCCTTCTTCTACGGCATCATCTACCTATTGAGGCCAAATATGAATCATGGTCGGACAACCAAGAGCATAGTAAAGGAAAATAAGAAGTGGGGGCGTTATTTATGCAATTCCCCACTTTCACCTATCTCAGAGCAGCCAACTTCTTGGGGGAGCCCACCAAGTTACCAAGGTATACAGGCCCTAAGTTGATCCTGTTGGAGCTGTCCAGGAAGCTCATAACATATCACGAGAAGTGCCTGAAAAGGACGAAGGGTAGAACTACTTTCCCCCTCACAGTGGGTAGGTACAGCTGGACTTCTCACACCAAATCCCAAGAAATTTTCATAGAGTTGGGACTACTCAACCTGAAGCACAATTTCCAGGCAAGGCCAACCTTTAATCCATGGAATTTCCTCCCAAAGGAAAAATTTGATCCGATCCATGTTCCACATATCGAGGACATCTACATCAACCTATATCACGAGGTAAAACTTAGGAGAAAGGTTTCCAAACAACTGATCAAGAATTTGATCAGGTATATATAGATACGAATGCCGACAACTGGTCATTTTCCGAGATTAGCAGGGCGAGGGCACCTCAGACCATTGAGGAGAGGGTTAAGGGCACATTACAGCACATAGAGCATTGGTACAGAATGAATGGCCTCATCTACCTTGGGGTAGATTTCACCACGTCCCCTTTGGGCAAAGCACCTCCCAGGCTGAAGCATTTTCCAAAAGGAAAAGGAAAAGACAAAGAGGGAGAATCAAGCTCCACTCAAGAAGAAACTCCTGAGAGCCCTCCTCCCGCCGCACAAGAACAGGTTGTAACCCTGGTACCTCTGGAGTAAGAAGTGGTAGAGAGTGTTCCAAGGGGCACATCCACTCAGGATGTTGCCATTTCTACAACTGTTGAGTTCCCTTCCATCCCTTCTCCCTGTCCTCCTTCCCCTCTTCATGTGACTCAAGAGACCATTCCTTTGGTTGTATCCTCTCCCCCATCTTCTACTGTTCCCCATTTCTATTCCTCCATTTTCTCTTCCCTCACCGAGCTATCCCCCACTATTTCTTCTCTCATCTCTCAGCTCCCTTCCACTCCCATGACTACCTCCCCTGCAATGTCTCCTCCTCCCGTGAGCACTTTCTTGGCCTCTCTCTCGATGCTGCCACCAAGTGTCTCGACCCATTTCCCCTCATCCAATGCAGCTGCTCCTTCTTCCACCTCTAGTCCCACTCCCTCAAGTCCAACATGGATCTCCCAGCACCTGAGTCAACATAAGAGGAAAGTCCCCATTACACCTATGTACTTCTCCATCATCCCAGCAAAAGGGGCTAAGAAGAAAAATCCTATAACCCGCTTCTCTCAGAGTGCATCGGGAGAAAGAGTAATGGAGATTGCGTATCCCGATCCCACAAAGGATAAAAAGGATTTGTCCCCTACAGATTATACAGTGACGTAGGTCACAATGGGAATGTCATCTGAGAGCCTTCAAGGAGAGGCCCTATCTGCGGTAGATTCCCTTTGCAAGAAGCTTCAAGAAGCAAAGGAAGAGAAGAGGCTACTAAAAGAGCAGAATAAGCATCTTCTCCACACCTTGTAAAAAATGGGCAGTGCACCTCCTACAACTACCACTGAAACTCCTAAGGTCCTCAGTCAGGATAAGATAAATGAATACACCAAGATTGGTGAATAAGGCATGGCAGTATCTGCCTGGAGAGACTAGATCCTCAAATACAGTGAGGAAGTAATCGTCAAGTTCACTGAGCTATATCAAAACATTAATCAAGTGAACAAGGAACTCCAGGTGATCATAGGACCTATCTCTGAAGAGTTGGACCATGCTAGGTTGCAACATGAGACATTCTAGAAGATGCTTGACTGTTCAGTTGAAGATTTAGTTAAATTTCGGGTCTTCGATCACCCCAGAGCACGCAACAAAATCCTTGTTTCTTTGGACTACCGGGTCGATTAGATGGAATTTGTCCTAGAGAAGATATGTAAGGTCAAGGAGGAATCCTTAGATGTAATGCATCAAATGGAGTAAATTATCCTAAGGATGTCTCTGGGATTGCTCACTCCATCATTCACCTTGAGGAAGGCAGATGAAACTGTTGATGGAGAATCACAACACCCCTGAATGTCTGCAACTCGATGGGTTGAAATTCTCAGTGCGATTGCATAACATGGAGCTTTTCCCAAGTGTGGGACCTTGCAAAATTGGAAAAGCTATCCAGATGAAGGCCGGTTCCTATTCCTCTGTTCAGATGCACACATAAAAATGTAGAGGGTTTACTCAAAACCTAAAATAACTTTCCAAGGGGACAGGGTAAGAAGATGCATAAAATAAAACCTAAAATACAAAGGTGATGCACCGAGGAATGAAGAACACTTGCCTTGCTAATAAACACAAACCATTAAAATGCAATGCAAGATCATGCACAGATAACCAGATTTTCAGTGAAAGATCAAGAGGATGCAAATGAACATAGATATGGTTGAGAATCATCCACAAACATGCATTATTTGTTCCAAATATTGACACAATACACTACAAAGTGCCAAGAGGCAAAGTTGCATTACAGTTTTAGATGGGAGGTTTGAACTCCAAAAGTTCACCTGCCAAAGAGAAGAAGGGAGGGGAAAAACAAGAATGTCCAACCTTTAGAAATAAGCCCCTCCTTACAATTTATAGGAAGAATGAGAGAGGGAAGAGAGAGGAAATCCAAATCTACCCCAACCACCTCCAGGTTGCATTTAATTTATCTCATTATGGTGGTAGGTGAGAACCCTAGCAAACTTAAAAAGTGGCGAACTATATTTTTCATTTTTAAGAACTTGTTCCCACCCAATTAAAGATATCTAGTCATATTTGGACAGAGGACCTTGTAAGATTTCCGAAAATTCCAACCTTGCATGAATCCGAGATCCCTATAAAACGTTATGGCCATCTGAATATCTGCGCCAGGGGCTGCTTCTTGTCAGCGCTCAAAATGTTTCGCCTCCCGAAGGTGTGCCATAGTCACATCCATATTCATGTCTACATACCCTTACATGTGCCAAGGTGCAAATTTTTTCACGTCGACATTCTGTGTCATGTGCCCTTTATGTGCGCCAAGGCACGACTTCTGCCATGTCGACACTCTCTTACCTGCGCCATGGGCGCATCCATTTTCGTGTCGACACCTTCTCTCGTGCACCTCTTACCTGCACCTTGGTGCATCCATTTATATGTTGACATCATTTGTTGTGCACCTTTTACCTGTGCCTTGGCACATCCATTTTCATGTCGACACCTTCTGTCATGCGCCCTTTACCTGCGCCTGGGCTATTGGTGACGCAATAAATATCAGGCTTTGATTTTCTCTGATTTCCATTTTCTTCTGCTTGTCTATATATACCCGGGGGGAAGATATTTACAACAGAAACCATCTAGATCTTCAAAGAGATCGTCTCATAGGGGTTAGGGCCATAAGCTACTTTTGATGCTGAATCCATCAATAACCTTCTAGCCTGCTACGATTTTGTAGGCTACCTGATGGAGGTAGGTAATGAATACTTCAAGCTCCCCAAACAACTCAGAGACGAACGGGAGACTTGTGAGGTCATCGACAATCATACCAAGGGTCCTACCCAGGATAAACTTCAGCTGATGGTCAGTAAATTCATGGAGTACCGGGCTCAATTCCACATTTCCTCTCCTGAGCAGAAGCAAGATACTCCCTTCTAGCCGCGAGACAATAACAAATAGCCTTCCTCCTCTTGGCTTTTATTTTGTAATATCTAAAAGTATGTTGGCACAAACAATGACATCATCCATGTTGCACCATGGGATGTTGTCATCCACCAAGTTGTCCCAAAAGTCAACAGTTGACTTTTAGATATTTTGTAAATTTTTGTAATTAGTTGTTGGTTTCTTTTTTCCTTTTCTCTTCTCCTCCTATAAATACTTGAATATTTGTTGTATTCAAGTGTGGACACTTTTTAGATAAAAAAATAGAAGTGAGAAGAAAAGGCTTTGTACTTTTTGTAACAGAAGAAACATTAATACAAATATTAAGACTTTGTGATGAATATGTGTGTTTTGTGCATATGATCTTTCTTATGTCAGATCTGTGTATTTATTCTATTGGATCTATATCTACTTTCTTGTCATTTGTTCATCAGTATTGCTTTGTTTGTTTATGCAAGTAGGTTTGGCTCCATCTATTACCAATCCCAAAACATAAACCCCCTGACCTTTCTGCTTTGGAATTCATTTCTTTTCTCCCTTCAGACCCATTCTTTCTTCATGTTTCCTTCCATTTCTTTTTCTAACAGTTGGAAGCACCTCTACGGGGATGAGATCCCAAACCCCCGAAGGCAGAATATTGAGAGACTTGCAGAGATTCCTACTGGTAGAATAGTAATAAACCAGTTTCGCTTTACTGTCTCAAAGAGGGGCAATGCCTTGCACACTTTTGGCTCGTCTATCCATAGATATTCTCTCGCGACAAATTTTTGGACCAACATACCCAAACCCTAAAAATCAATGCCTACGTTCCCTCTAACCATATTCCCACATGTTAGAAGGAAGCTTCAGTCTAATCCGTGGGTAAATGAAACGAGATCCTAGAGAATCAAGGGGATCTGCCTAGTTTAGTAAACCTAGGAAATCCAACCCTTACAAACACCGGTTACCCTTAATCGCTGCCGGTTAAGCCAAAACCACCATCAGTTACGATTTAACCCACAAAACAACCTTATTTCGAGGTTGGCACATTATTTTTTGGAGGGTTGGCACATTTCTAAGAAAGGGAGAGATCTTTCGAGAATAAGTGAAAAAAACAGAGGTATATGCAAGCAGAACTAGCATCAATACAAGTATCAAAACACCCATAGCTAGCAGATGAAGAAATCACATAGCCACCTGTCTTCACGGGAGCATCCGGGGAAGAGCCAACACTACACCAAGTCCATTTGATCACCCATCATTACTAACTAGGCATCAAGCTTGTACAAACAGTAAGTCTGTTAACCTACATTGGTTCTTTGTCATTTGAGGAGATCCTTTTACATTTTTTATTAGTTTCTAATTTCATTTCCATTTCCCACCATTATATTTCCATCCAAAATCAACCACCTCTTTACCCACACCATTGAACTATCCATACACGTATTTTCATCATTCCTGTGCATCTCCAAGATCCATACGAATCTCTCCATTTCCCTTCCACCTTCATCTAATCCTAGATCTATCACCTAGCTAAGTCTTATTGAGTTGCTTGTACCCCGACCATACGAACACCGGTCACCCATAACTATCGCCGATTAACCTGAACTGGCGTTGGTCTTTGTTTCATTTATTAGAAACCTAGATCAAAGCCTGAAACTACCACCAAATACCCTAAACTACCTAAAAACCTTACCCTGACCAATAACAGTATCTTGATAGTGACCTTGACCTTCAGATTCCATCATAACCTAGTCTGTTGTGAATGATTTTCTTATTGTTGATGAATGAGATACCTAAATTTTTTTTACTACAGTAGGATTTTCTTTATTACCAGCATTAAGTTGTTTTAAATAGTGGATTGACAACCTTCCAGAAATTACCACACTTCCAAGATCTAGCACACGCTAGGCATTCCACTACACATATTGTTTAAATTTTATTTGGTGGTCTTATGTTCCATTTTAGGTAGTTCCTCTAAGCAACAAGGAAGTTCTCACAATCAGCTATGGATTCAGAAGTCATATGCGTGCAACAACCTATCAACTAGCATTTTGACAGGTATTCCTCCTACACCTGTTACCCTATCTATTTCGTCATTTTCTAAGAAACATCTAAGAATCAAGTGAAACAGGGAGTCATACTTACCCAGGTGGTCATTTGGCTGAGTGAGCTTACAACTGAACATTAGACTATATTTTAGAATCCATGTCTTCTTGTGTGTGTATGTGATAGAATCATTCCCTAAGAATCTATTATGCAAGATGCACTTGATAATGTGAGATATCTAGAAGTAACAATGTAGATAAAGTGTGAATGGAAAAATGAACATCCCTTCCTATGATTGTATGCAAAAATGTAATCCCTTATCCCTTGAGTGAGTGCTAGATGGAGGCATTTATACTCTTAGAATTCCTTTGGATGGAACCTTAGGTGGTCCTAGTAGATGATTTAATCTTGGTCCTTTATTATAGTCACATAGATTTATATTTATATACCTCCCTCATTTGAATTTCATAATTGACAAATAAAAGGCCAACCCATAAGAAAACAAGATCCCCAAAATATAAAAGAGGCCCAAAAGAGGCAAGTAAGATATAAATAGGTTGGGACACCCAAAGGGGATGAGGATTCTTGGGCGTTGGTGTCCAGAGTCAATAAAGAATAAATTGGGTTGTGGGGTGTGCAAGACCTAAGAGGAAACAAGAAATACATAAAAGAAGCCAAAGATATATGTAATTTACTAGTTTTCTCCCTTAGGAATCATATGAATAATAGTATGTGATTAGGACCTAGGAATGTCCCCAAGTGTGTGATTTTGTGTCTACATGTTCCCCTATCATTTGATTCCATGGTAGTACCAGTATTATTTTTATACCTCATCACAGGGAAACTTAAATTGAAACACACACGTAAAAATATCAAACCAACTCAATAAAACATGTGATTATTTTCATTGTGATTCCATAACACCTAGTTGAAGGGGTGACCACTCATCCACACACCAAGAAAACAATCTCAAATTCTTTTTATCTAGCAGTTTTTCCATCACAAACCACTCGAAAAAAGGGGGGAAATTTAGACACTGGGTTTTCATCACCTGCATACTCCCTTGCATACTGTTGGTTTTTTAATTAGTACTTTAGTAATAAAAAATAAGGGGAAAAAATTCCATCCTCTTTATGGGAGAGGTTCCCTTATGGAAAGCAATCAACAAAGCTTATATACAAATATACAACTTCCATATTGATGAGGAATCCTGATACTTTGAAATTTTTTATGCCAATAATGATTATCAATACATAGAAATAGAATGAACAAGGAAACTTAAAGGGAAGAACACAATAGTACTTTAAGGTTATATAGATAGCAGAATATAATCTTATGTGTACTTTAGAAAAAAATATATAGAATGGAATCATTCACATGGGCATCATCAAATACAATTATACAGACAAAAAGTTCTAGAAATCATATAACAAGAATGACAAATTTTCTTAGCATGACAGATTGATGATTCACAAATTTGAGATAAGGGAAGAAAATATAGTCAGATGGAAATAAGAGACAAGGGAAAAAAATTCTATAGTGATTACTTTAAAATCTATTACATTTCAAGAGTATCAGAGTTCCAACCCCTAGCAATGGCATGAAGATCCTATTAAATAGCTTACAAAGAATAGCTACATTTAGTTCCAAATTATTTTAACCTAAAGATTAAAGAGCTACTTCACAAATAAATTAATAGAATGTATTTAATCAAGTATTACATAATGGGTTTTAAAATCCTAAGGAAATAAAATAAGTGTCTTAGGACTCAGAGATCAGAAACATCATGAAGGAGGTTTAGAAGGGACCAACCTGTCTTAAGAATCTGATGTCTAAATTTATTTCAATGCATCAACTATCTCTATACATTTGGGGATGGTAGTGTTGGAAGTGGCATGCGTACACATGACAAGACACTTCTCCATATCCTTCTCAAACTTTTTGTTTTCCAGAAACTCTTTATTTTCCTTGGTGATAGATGATTGGAGAGAGCATACATATTTCATCATCTCTTTAGACATTAACTCTTCTTTGAAAAAGATCTTGCTTGATGAAGGTGTTGAACTAAGCCTTGATATCCTAAATAGAAAATTGATTACCTAAGGCTTCATTTTGGATCTGAAAATAAATATCTTGGAAGGATAGACAAAATAAAAGCATTGAAAGCTTCCCCTTTCTTTCCACATATTCTTCAGTTCTCCCACTGCTTCCTCTAAAACCTTTATCCTCCAATCGATAATGAAAAACCCAGGATTTTGATATATTTTTCCTAGCTTCATCAAATACTTTTCTTGCCAGTAAAATCTTCTTATCTTGTCTAGCTCATTGAACGAAGAGATATTAAATACATTCATGCACCAGAGATTTAGTTGTTATTCCCAAGCCACTGATTTTTGTGGTGAATTTCAGCTGATACACTTGGACAGACAAAATGTTCGAGAAATCATAGCACTTGAAGGCAAATCTTCTTAGTATGAAAGTTTGGTGATTCATAACCACTTTCATATCATCAACCACTGCTTCAATGGCCTTTCCAGATGAAAATAAGATTTAAGTGAATAACTATTTGTATTGCTTAATGGACTTAAATCTATTACATTTCAAGAGTATCATGGTCTAGCCCTGGAAGAGATAACCAATGGAGATCCAGATCCAAGACCTTATAAAAATAGTTGCATTCAGTTCCAATAGGGATTTTAATCTAAAGATTAAATACCAACTTGGTTATGTTCATTCCAATTGAACCATAGTTTGTTCAAAAATTACATCCACTCGATGTCACATGACTCAAAGGAAACATAAGAAGTGTCTTTGAGGTTGTGAACCAGAATTATTCAGGTGTAGACTCCCCAAGTGCTGACCGTCTTAAGAAGCTCTAGGTCAGAAACTAAAATATATCTATAATGTCTTAGCTATATCCATGCACTTAGGTATGGTGAAATCTCCATGAACTGGCATGATTCCATATTCCAAGGCACTTCTGACACCATCCTTCTCAAACTGGTATGTTTTCAAGAAACTCTTCTGTTTGCCTTGGTGAGAGCTGACTGGAGTAGTAGCTAAACATCGGTCATCTTCACTTTAGACATAAACTCTTCTTTGAAATACATATTCCTTATTGAAGGTATTGAATTCGGACTTTTCTTGTCCTATCAATATAAAACTTATTACCCAAGGCTTTATCCTAGATCTGACAGAGGAAGATGTTGGAAGGAAGACAATAGATCTAAGTCTTTAAGGATTCAAATCATTGCACTCATATGTCTACAATACTCCCACTGCTTCTTCCAGTGGGGAACATTGATCTTCCAATCAATACTGAAAATGCAAGATTTTGAAAGATTGTTCTTGGGTTCATCAAATAATTTTCTATTGACTAATAAAATATTCTCATCTGTCTGGCTCATTGAATGGATATTCTGAATACATTCACACCAGAGCTTTAGTTCTTTTTCCAAGAAACTAATTGTTGTCCAAAATGAATTTCAACTATAAATTGGACACCTTGTCATATGACCTTGAAGGCCTCTTCAATGATACATTTTTTAATCTAGCCATTGTCATATCATCAACTAGTGCTTCAATGGCCCTTCCATAGGTAGTATATTTATGAATATCTTTGATGGGTTGGAGATTTATCTTTGTTGAGAACTATGGGAGGTGGAAGAGAAGCTATTGGAGCCGGATCCAAGACCTTATATTTTGCTAATATGGATTTTATAAAATTTGAAATAACTTGATTATGTTACTTCCAATTGCTTTCCATAGTTTATTTACCCTTCTCCAGTCGATTCAATGACTCTAGTCATAATTTCTCTGAGGTTATGAACCTCACTTTTAGGTGTAAATTCCCCAAGTGGAATTTTCGTAAGCTCTAGGTCAGAAACTAGAAGATATTTATCCTCCTTATCCACCTTAGGTTATGCAATCTCCAAGAACTACTTGACCATATCAGAATTTGACACCAGACCTTGAGGTGGTATTTTCCTTCTTTTCTAGGAGGAGGAGAAGTAGTATCGAGAAAGGTGGCCACAACATCAAAATTTGGAACTAAAAATTGAGAAGAAGAATGGTTCCTTTTCTTATTATCAATGAAAGGTTGAACCCAATGTACAAAGGAAGAGGAAGAGGTAGAAGGAGTAATATATCTGAGTACAAGTGAACTCATTACACTCAATGTATGTACTACTGATGTCTCCAATGAGGAAATTTACACAATTTCAGAAATATCCTTAGAAGAAGTATCCATCAAACCTAGAGGTTCAATCATTTAAACTTCACTTTGATATCTCAGAAGTAATAGACAGGGGTTTATTAGTCTTCTTTCATCTCTTCACTTCATCCTCACTCAAAACAAGCAATATCTTTTGGCCCTATAGGGACCTCTGGTCACTCGAAAACAACTTCTTCTTTAACTCTCATTCTTATTATGATGGCCTTAAATTTCTTCATATTTACCTTTGTTGAGGAGGATGGAGTAGATTGTTTGGGCATATCAACATTGGGACCATAGGTTCCATCCTTCCTAGGAGAGGAATAGTTACTAAGTGAAGAAGACTTGTAGAATTTGGGTCATCCTGAACATTCTTGCATCTTTCTATCAAACCAGAGTTTGGTTCTCAAAATGACACTCCATTGATTATTTCCTTCAAGTCATATAATCTCTTTAAAAAACCAATCATTGGTTTCCAGAGGAGTGTGTTTAATAGATCTATCATACTCAATATAATTGAAAATCCTCATTCATCATCCTTGAGCCCATCAGGTACTTTATAGATGTTGAAGTCTATGATTTGTTGAAGAGAGAGTCTACCAAAGTGACCTTCTACCTGGCCTTAAGAATCTTCTGTGCAATCATCCCAATAATGCTTTAGTGTCAGGAAGGTGATGAAATTGACCATCCTAAAATTCTTGTGCCGAAATGTATCCTTTGATATCAAAACAAGTTCTGGATTTTAAGTGATGGATAGTGAGAGGAAACAATAGTTCTATCAATGTTTTGGGCATCCAAGGTTGTCCTATATGTATAATTTACCAGGGAGATATGAAAATGAATGCCAATAATCTTCTTATCTATATAGGTTCGGTGGAGCTTATAGAACTACTTGTAAATCTAAACAAGAGCCATTTTATCATTACAGAACATAACAAGATTTAGAATCAAACCTTTCAAACTAGCCAGTTTGATATATGAGAATTTTTTGAATTGAGTATAGAAGCTTCCATAGTTAGATAAAAAAGTCTTTGCTTCCTCAAAAAACCTTCGAGCAGTATTTTCTTCCAAGAGCCTCACGATATACATGGTGAACATGTCATTAACTCTCCTGAAATTATCATTGCTGAATTCGATGACATATATGATGACATGTATAATTTTTGGGTTCTATAAACATTTACTAGTTACTCTGTTAGGTTTTAACAAATAATCTCACTCCAATTCAAATTTTTCTTCCCCTCACAGATGATGTTTATAAAGGGACACATCTAAAAGTGAAAATCATTTGTAGAGGTCATTCCCATGATTCGAGAAAGAAGGATGATGATGTCTGAAATCTCATCATTGAAATCAACCTTGAACAATGATTTTGAAATTCTGGATGCTCCATGTTTTAGGGTTATTCAACCATGATTTAGCCACTCGAGCCTTTTATCTCTCACTATCATGATCAAATAGTGCTTGGGATTGAGAAAGAGTGAGATTATTTTCCCCTTCCACCATTGGGATGTGAAGGGAAAGACAGGATAGCTTTAGAATCTAGTTGAAGCAACTACTTCACCATGTACATCAACAATCTCTTTGAATTATGGATTGAAAAAAGCCTTGCAAGCAAGCATGGTATCAACACACTGAAAAAGAGATAGGAAAACCACCTGTAAATGCAATCCCACTATATTTGATCATTTGGGTGATGGGAGTAGGGTTATCAATCCAAGTCTTCTCCAAAAATCATCAAGGTCTAGATACTGAGCGTCACTGTCACTAATGTCAGGCACAGAGGTTTCAAAGGAGGAGAGGTGTTCGTGCCCTTGATACTGCATCTCCATCATGACAGAGGTAGAGATAAAATAAACTTTAATGGAGTATATCACAGCCTCGAAAGAATCCCTACAACAAAAAATATAGTAGCAAATATGCGGGAAATGGCTTGACTTACACAAACGTGAGCGAGAGGGAATGAGCGAGCAAGTGTGAAAATGAATGAATGGTTACCTCTCCTTAAATAGCTATGAGTTGAAATGAATGGAGAGATAAAATCATGAATTTGCAATTTATGGCCCTCACACCAACTCAAAAATCTAAAAATTGGAAAAAGAATTGACCCAGACGGTCCATGGGACATTGGGACATAAGGGACGTGCAAAGCTGAAATTCCCCATCTAAAAGTAGTGTGGAAAATGTGGGTCCAGAGAGCACAGATGGTCCACGGGAAATTGGGACATGTGGGACGTGCGGAACCAATTCGAACTGATGTGGAATATGTGGGTCTAGAGAACATGGATGATTCCATAGGACGTGGGGACACGAAACATGCGCAAACCTGAAAAATTTGATGAGAAGAATAATGTGAAAAAAATTGGAAAATCAGAAACAAGAGGCCTGAGTGTACTTAGGACACATGGGAAAATAATTTTTGACTCAGCCACAAGAAGAGTAGTGTGGAGAAAGTGGAAAATTGGTTAAATGGAGGATTGATAGCACTTGGAACACATGGGACAAAAATATCCGACTTAGCCACAAAACACTAAAAATTACTCTAAAGAATGGAATTTTCTAACTTTTTGAAATTATCTCTTTACCAGAACCCTTCCAAAGGACACTGAATCAAAATTTTGAAAATTTTATTTTGGAAAAGGAGGGAAGTTTTAGTGTGAGAACATTTGGCTCTTTCTGGGGATGACTTAAATAAGATAGAAGAATGAGCCAAGATCAAGAACCATAAGAAAAAAATCTAGGAAAGTGGACTAGTGCCTTATTCATTGGGAAAATAGAGTCAAAGGAAAAACAACACAGAAGATAACACACACAGAAGGAAAAAGGAATAGGGAAATAAGGGAGAGACCAAAAACATGACACTACACGTAATATACAAAAGGAACTGCCTAATCATCTTGGACTTGAACAACTTCAAATACTACCCACTATAAGGAAGTGGGAGAGGAGATCCATCCATATAATCCAAATAGAATTAATTTTCTCTAGTAAAGTGTCTTATCTTGAAAGGACAAAGCCAAAGAGAATCAAACTTACCATGTCTTCCACGAGGTTCATGCCTTTTGTTCCACAGTAAAACAATGTCTCCTACTTGAAAATATCTGGGTCTGGTATTTTTGTCAAACAAAGATTTCACCTTCTGCTGATGAGTGGAGATCCTATCAAAGACTTGCATCCTATTCTCATTTAGTTTTTTGAGATACATGATCCTCTTGTCCAAGGAGCTGATGAAACTTGAATCCTCAATGGCCTTCATCAAGTGTAAGGTTGGCAATTAAACTGTTACTGGCAACTGATCTTTAACACCATACACCATCTGAAATGGAGACATTCCAATTTTTATTTTTGGTGTAATTCTATCTTCTTAGAGGGAATCATAGAGCTTCTTGTGCCATTTCCTTTGAGATTCATTGACATGCTTCCGAATGATGGTTACCAAATTTTTATTTGATAATTCAGCTTGTCCATTCCCTTGGGGATAATAATCTGAAGAATGAGTAAGGGAAATTCCATAGCCTTAGAAAAATTCCATCATCTCGAAAGAAGAAAAAATAGAAGCATTATCAGTCAAAATTTTGTTTGGCACTCCAAATCTTATCAATATGTTCTCTTTGATAAAATTACACACCACCTCTGAAGTAGTACTTTTGACTGGAATAGCTTCTACCCACTTTGTGAAGTAATCTATAGTAGTTATCACATGAGTGTGTCTAGCACTGGAAGGTGGTTTGAGAGTTCCAATAAAATCCAGTCCCCAATATTGAAAAGGTTCATCAATAACTACTGGTTTGAGTGGTAAAGTAGCCAACTTAGGTCTTCCAACAAAAGTCTAGTAGGCTTCACACTTTCCTACCCATTTTTTCTGTATCCTGAAACAATGTAGGCCAATAGTATCCTGCACGAAGGAGTTTGTGAGAAGTGAGAGTAGAAGAGAAATTCCCTCCATAAACTTGATCATGAAAATATATAAACAATTTCTTCTATTGCTCTTTGTCCACACATTTAAGGAATCTTCCATCAATGCCTCACTTGGATAAAGAATTTTTCCACAACACATACTATGAAGAGCTTAGCTTAATGGATCTCTTTTTCTAGTACTTAAGTGAGATGAACATTCTCCATAAGTAAGGAAAAGTGAAATGTCAGCATACCACTCATCTGTTGAATTCAGAAAGAGGAAAATTGGAACATCAACAGCTTCTATGGACAATTCTTCATCATATCCCTCACCAATGAGTTCACATAAGCCTTTACCCCAAACTAGCTTTGTTGGCTTGATATCAAGGTCATATTCCTTAACCTTTGCCACCCAATTTCATCGCTTGTTTCCAAAATTCTGCTGTGTTAGAATGGAATTAATAGTTGTATCAGGAACAAATACAATAGAGTGAGAATTAAGGATATAAAAATGAATTTGCTTGACAACTTTGACTATTGCAAAAGTATATTTATCCATCAATGTATACTTTAGTTGATGAGATTTTAGGATATAGCTCATGAAGGAAATTGGAAGTTCATCATTCTTAGAGTCTTTCTGAGTTAGTATAGCATCCAAAGTATTCTCAGTAGCACAACAATAGATAATGAAATCTTTTTTAAAATCAAGACATGCTAGGCTGGGAGTTTTAGCAATAGCTTTCTTCATACTTTTGAAATCTTATTTTCCTTTAGGAGTGTAACCAAAGTTTTTCTTCCATTTCATCATTTGAGAAATGCTCATAGTCAGCTCCTTAAAGTTTGGAATGAACCTCCTCAAGAAATTTATCTTACTAAAGAAAGAGTGAACACCCTTTTTGCTTGTGGGAAGAGGAATCTGTTAAATTTCCTAGACTCTTTCTAGATATATCTTGACTCCTTATTTGGAGACAATATGTCCCAACATCTTACCTTTGATAACACAAAAGAAAGACTTGTTAGGATTAAGAGATACTCCATGTTCTCTACATTTTTGAAGGACTGTTTCAAGATGTTGAAAATGATCTGCCCTTGTTTTGGAGAAAACAATCAAATCTTCAAGGTATACAACAATACATTTTCCCTTAAGACTACCAAAATCTAAGTCCATTTCCCTCTAGAAAATGGCACCAGCATTGATAAGACAAAATGGAATCCTCTTGTAGGCAAACATGCCCCAAGGAGTAGTAAAAGGAGTTTTTTGATGACCACTAACTTCCACCTGATTGTATCCAGAGAATCCATCCAACATGGACAACATCTCAAAGCCTGTGAAAACCTACAAAACTTGATCCATCATGGGGAGAGGGTAGTTGTCTTTAAGAGAGGCCTGATTTAAATTCCTGTGATAAGACCAAATGGAATCCTCTTGTAGGCAAACGTGCCCCAAGGAGTTTTTTGATGACCACTAATTTCCACCTGATTGTATCCAGAGAATCCATCTAGCATGGACAACATCTCAAAGCCTGTGAAAACCTACAAAAATTGATCCATCATGGGGAGATGGCAGTTGTCTTTAAGAGAGGCCTGATTTAAATTCCTGAAATCCACAAAAATACGAATCTCACCATTCTTCTATCTTACTGACACAATGTTTGCAATCCATGTTGAATGATGTGTAGGAAAAATGATCTTTTCTTTGAGTAATTTTTGAATCTCTTAAAAAATAGTATCAATAATCTTGGGATTGTATTGCCTTTTCTTTTGTTTGAAAGGTTTAATCCAAGGTCTTAAAGGAATATAGTGTTACATATCCTTAAGTTGAAAATCTTTGAGATCATCATATGAATAGGCAAGAACGTCAGCATACCTTTTTACTAGGTTTTATACTTTCTTCTTTTCTTCTTGAGCATAGAATTTCCCAATATTCACCATATTTGGTTCATCATTACTTCCATATGTTAACCTTCTCATACTTAGCAGATTGATGAGATCTTTGAGAAGCTTTATATTTTATGTACCTATCACGCTTATCAAATAGATCCTCTAAACTCACTAGCACTTTGGGTATCGTGTTACCTTTCAATTTGATATAGCCATCCTGATCCATTTATTCCTTAATATCATCTTCAATTAGAGGGTACATATTATCTGGGAAGATTCTCACTTCCTTCAAAATATAATTGATTGAATTTTTCCTTAATCTCTAAGAAAGAGAGAAAGTTTTGATCATCATTGAAAAATTTCCAGTTGCTTGCATTATCTGACACAATAGGCCTATGAATCATTTCAATGGTAAATTTTACTGGAGAAAAATATGGATGAGGAATCAATAAAGATATTAAAATAGCTAAAGAGTCGGCTCTAGTATTCATTTCTCTTGGGACAACCTCAATTGAGAAAGCATCAAGAAATTCAATGGAATCCCATACAAGACTTGTATAATGTTTTAATCTCCTATTCTTGACTTGAAAAAGATCCCTGAACTGTTTCACAATTATCTCTGCATCACCACAAGCAAAAATATTCTTCACTCACATTTCTTTTTCCACTATCAATTCTAGGATGAGAGTGTCATATTCAGTTGTGTTTTTTGTATTTTCAAAAATCTTAAATGAAAATGGATGAATCTTCTCTTCAGGAGAGATTAACACTACACCAGCTCCTGAGAACTAGCTAAAGAGAAACTTCCATTTGTTGAACTCCAAGGTCCAAATTCCATTAGGATTGTGAATTACTCCCTTAGGAAGTTTTGCCTCATCTTCTGACATGATCATATAGTTACCAATATTCACCATCTTGGGTTCATCATTACTTCCAATGTTAACCTTCTCATACTCAGTAGATTGACGAGATCTTTGAGAAGCTTTATATTTTATGTACCTATCATTCTTATCAAATAGATCCTCTAAACTCACCAGCCCTTTGGGTATCTTGTTACCTTTCAATTTGATATAGCCATCCTGATCCATTTTTTTCCTTAATATCATCTTCATTAGAGGGTACATATTATCTAGGAAGAGTCTCACTTCCTTCAAAATATAATTGATTGAAGTTATCCTTAATCTCTAAGAAAGAGAGAAAGTGTTGATCATCATTGAAAACTTTCCAGTTGCTTGCATTATCCGACACACTAGGCCTATGAATCATTTTAATGGTAAATTTTCCTTGAGAAAAATATGGATGAGGAATCAACAAAGATCCTGAGACAGCCAAAGAATCAGCTCTAGTATTCTTTTCTCTTAGGATAACCTCAATTGAGAAAGCATCAAGAAATTCAATGGAATCCCAGACAAGACTTCTATAATGTTTCAATCTCCTATTCTTGACTTGAAAAAGATCCTTAACTATTTCACAATCAACTCTGCATCACCATGAGCAAAAATATTCTTCACTCCCATTTCTTTTTCCACATTCAATCCAAGGATGAGAGCCTCATATTCATCTATGTTGTTTGTATTTTCAAAATAAAGCTTAAATGAAAATGGATGAATCTTCTCTTCTGAAGAGATTAACACCACGCGAGCTCCAGAACCAACTGAAGAGAAACTTCCATCAAACTCCAAAGTCCAAATGCCATTAGGATTGTGAATTACTCCCTTAGGAAGTTTTTCCTCATCTTCTGACATGATCATATAGTTACCATGCCCTATATCTTCATAGAGTATTTGTGCTTTTGGATCATCAGTATTTTGCACAATATACTCAGTCTGTCTTTCTGGTAGTAGCCTTTTCATTTTTCCATTGACCGGGATTAAGAGTGTGTAACCAGTCCATTTGGATTTCACCTCCCACTTCTCTACAAAAATTTTCTACTCAATAACATACCATATGAGGGAGGAATATCAGCTACTAAAATAGTGGCTTTGACCCTTTTCTCTAGAAAAGCAGTGAAATCCACTTGTGCATCTTTAATTCTTCCAACCAATGGTACTTCTCTACTTTCCATGGAATAGCAGGAACCAAATGTATGTGGTAGAGTCAGGCCCAAAGCATGAGCTACTTTTGTAGGCATCACATTTTCCGATGCTCCTGAGTCAATAACACAATTACTGAGTTTGTGGCCAACTATGAGAAGCGTTACATAGAATGGTTTAATATTCTCATTAGGTGAAGATATTGCAGCCACAAGACTTGGTTGAGATGAGGATGAGGGAGTAGGTAATAAACCTTTAGAAGTATTGGGTGAAGTTTTGGATTTGGAATTGACAAATATTTACAACTTTGGAAAAAGCATTTGGATGAGTCTGGTAAAATTATGCCTCTGATATTTGGATCTTTTTCTTCTTGATGTGGTCAATGATATCAAAATATTCAAAGGTGGATGGGGCATCATTACTAGGAATGAGGGGAACTTTGGGCTTATCAGGTTTAGGAGTTGAAGGACTAAGGAGTTTCAGAAGTGGAGGTAGAAGGAGAAGAATTAACATTACTCACCTTTTGTGTGGAAGTAGTGGGAATATGGGCTCCTCTTCTTGCAACTACTAGAATAGTTATAGGAACTTCTTTAGATTTTTTAGAAGGTGATACCACTTTTTCCTTCCTATTCATTTTCTCCCGAGTCATAACAACATATGACTCACTATTCATATCTTCCACTACTTCATCATATTCATCTTCATCATCTATGCCTTCAGTGGTGAGGAAATGAACTTGAGACTCGCCAAGCTCTTCTTGTTCTTCATTAAATTCTTCTTGAGGCTCTTCATAGTCTTCATTTCCTCTTCATCATCAGGTTCTTGAACTTCACAAGTTGCATTGATTGGAACCTTGATGGGTGGGCCTTCAATAGCCAATATAGTCTGAAGAAGAGGGAAAATGGTTCCTAGGCTGAAAAATTTTCTTGGAATATCTTGGTAAGGAGCATGTTGAGCCAATTGTTTCTTGATAGCAATAAGATCATTTTCCATCTTCTATACTAACTGATCAGAATTGGCTCCTAGGGAGGAAGAGGAAGATGCTTTAGATTTGGAGGAATATCTTTTCAATTTTCCAAACATTATTAGATCATCTTCAACATTAATATCAAATCAGTTGATCAACATCTAGAGTCAGAAGATTATCCCTCCTTAGTGCATAATTGACTTCAGGTAACTGAGCATTGAGGAAAAAACACTTTTGGATTTGATCTACAGGATGAGTGTTCTGTGGAATTTTATGAATTAGCTTGTTAAATTTGGCCACAAAATCCCTCATGGGTCTCGTGTGGATCCTTTTTGATATGAGAAATTTGAGCTAAGAGAGCATGCACATCTTCAGTAGGTTTAAAACTTTGTTCAAATTGAGTTCATCATAGTAGTCCAATTAGTAACTGACCCAAGTAGGAAGGTGATAGAACCAATCAACAGAATTATTGTCCTTGCAATGTTTCCACAAAGAGCCTGATAGAAACATCTTCATGCTCAACCCCAAGAATCCCACATGCAACAATGAAAGAAATTTAATGTGTTCATCTGGGTGTACTTTCCCATCACCTCAGAATTTAGGAAAAATTTTCCTGTTACCCCTAGGTAACTCATGTAATGGTTGAGGAAGAGAAAGAGGCCCAACCTGTTGTCCCCAAGGCAAAGGTTCTGCCATCTTTGGAAATATTGACTGAAGGGGAACTGTAACTCCAACAAGTACCAGAGCACATAGATTAGGACTGATTTGATATTGAGGACTGTTGTTCTTAGAAATCCTATCTTTTAGCAGGAGGTTGTGCTTGCAGAACCAGTTCTCCTATGTTCCTTCTTGCTCGAAGAAGAGGAAAGTTTTGTTGCTCTAGAAGTTGAAAATGAGAATCTTCATACTCTCAGATATTTCTCACCACGTGTATATTTTAGAGTCGCTAGACCGCGCAATGGTCTTGAAGTTATTCAGAAAGGGATACTTTGGAAACAAAATCCCCAAATTCTGGAGTCACCAAAAACTCTGTTGGTTTTTGAATTAGAGCTGACTTTAGTAGTGGTCAATAGTTCATAGGACAAAAATTCCCTCCTCTTTATGAGAGAGGTTCCTTATGAAAGTGAGAAGCAAAGATTATATACAAATAGAAAAACTTCTCATATTACATGAGGACTTCTGATATCTAAATGTTTTTATACCAAAATGAATATCAATTAAAAGAATAGAAGAACAAGAAACTGAAAGGGTAAAACTTAATAGTCCCCTTTTAGGAAATATAGATAGCACAATATAACCTTATCCCTACTGAGAAAGGGTGATATCGAACATGAACAACATTGATATCCTTCCAAGACACAAAGTTTCAAAATATATCATGAAGAACACAATTGTACTTTTAACATGAAAGATTATATCCATATTGTTCTAGAAAAGGCTTCAAGATCAAATACTTTTTTTTGCCAATAAAATATTTAAAAGTCATCTATTCTAGCCTTAACATTGAATGGAGATCATTGAATACATTCACACCAGAGCTTTAACAACTTCTTTTCCCAAGAAACTAATTACTTATGGTGAATTTCAATAGAAATAACTTTAATTACACCTTCTCATATGAATTGAAGGCCTCAAAATTAATGAAGTTCAATCTAGTAATTGTCATATCATTAACAAGTGCTTCAATGGCCTTTCCATAGGTAATATATTTGTGAATATCTTTGATGGTTTGGACTATTTCCATCTTTTTGAGAACTATGGGAGGTGGAAGAGAGGCTAGTGGAGCCGGATCCAAGACCTTATCTTTTCCTAATAGGGATTTTATAAAATTTGAAATAAATTGGTTATGTTCTTCCAATTGCTCCATAGTTTTTTTACCCTTCTCCATTCATTCAATGACTCTAGTCATAGTTTCTTTGAGGTTATGAACCTCACTTTCAGGTGTAGATTCCTTCAAGTGAAATTTTCAATGAAGCTCCAAGGTAGAAACAATAGAAGATATTTATCCTCCTTATCCACCTTAGGTTCTACAATCTCCAAGAACTGTTAACCCTATGAATTTGACACCAGCCTTGAGGTTGTCTTTTCCTTATTTTCTGGAGGAGGAAGTATCAGGAAGGTGGCCATAACATCAAAATTTGAAACTACAACTTGAGAAGAAAACTTCCTTTTCTTATTATCAACGAAAGTTTGAACCCTAGAAAAGGAAGAGGAAGAGGTAGAAGGAGCAATAAATATCAGTACAAGTGAAATTCAATTGCACTCAATGTCTATACTACTGAATGTCTTCAATGGGGAAGTTGGCACAATTTAAGAAACTATCCTTGGAAGGGCAGTATCCATCAAACCTATAGGTTTCAATCATTTAAACTTCATTTTCTGAAATCTCAGCAGTAATGACAGGGGTTTCTTCTTCTTCTTTCATCTCTTCACTGTCATCCTCACTCAAAAACAACAATATCTTTTAGCCCTATAAGGACCTCTGAGTTTCGCTCGTAAAAAAATTCTTCTTCAACATTTCTTGTTTGATGGCCTTACCTTTTTTCAGATATACCTTTGTTGAGGAGGATGGAGTAGATTGTTTGGGCACCTCGACATTGGGCATAGGTTCTTCCTTCCTACGAGAAGAAGTTTCCTGTGAAGAAGACTTGGCTTTATTCATCCTAAAGTCTTGCATCTTTCCTATCAAACCAGAGTTTGGTTCTCAGTATGATAGGATTGATTACTTCCTTCAAATTCATCATCTCTCTTTTACAAAACAATCAATGGTTTCCAGAGGAGTGTGTTTAATAGACCTCTCATACTCAATAGATTGCAAATCTCATCATCATCCTTGAGCCCATTAGGTACTTTATAGACGTTGAAGTCTATGATTTTTTGAAGAGAGAATCTGTCAAATTACCTTCTCCTTGGCCTCAAAATCATCTGTGCAATCAACCCAATAATCTTCAGTGTCAGGAAGGTGATAGAAAGACCATCCTGAAATTCTTAGCAATGTATCCTTTGATATCAAAGCAAGTTCTAGATTTGAAGTGATGGATAGTGAGAGGAACAATGGTTCTATCAATGTTTTGGGCATCCAAGGTTTTCCTACATGTATAATTTCCCAAGGAGATAGGAAAATGAATGCCAGTAATCTTCTTATCTCTATAGGTTCGGTGGAGCTTATCCAATTGCTTGAAAATCTCAACAAGAGCCATTTTATCATTATAGAACATAGGAAGATTTAGAGGAAAACCTTTGAAACCAGCCAGTTTGATATATGAGAATTTTTTAAATTGAGTGTAGAAGCTTCCATAGTCAGATATCAAAGTCTTTGCTTCCTCAAAAAATCTTTGAGTAGTATTTCCTTCCAAGAGCTCTCATGATGTACATGGTGAATGCATCATTAACTCTCCTAAAATTATGATTGTTGAATTCGAGGGTTACATGTAGTATGACATATATGGTAGCATCCTTCATATCTTCAATAAAAGTGAGGCCAATCCATTTCCTGGATGCCGCCAGAGTGTACATAAGGTAGGATGACATGTAGAATGTTTAGGTTCTGTAAACATTTACCAGCTGCTATGTTAGGTTTTCACAAATAATCTCACTCCAATTCAAATTCTGCATTCCCCTCACAAATGATGTTTATAAAGGGACACATCCAAAAGTGAAACTCATTTGTAGAGGGCATTCCCATGATTCTAGCAAGAAGGGTGATGATGTCTGAAAGATCTTCATTAAAATCAACCCTGAACAATGATTTTGAAATTCTGGATGCTCCCTTTTTAGGGTTCTTTAACCATGATTTAGCTACCCTAGCCTTTATCTCTCACAGTCTTGATCAAATAGTGCTTGGGATTGAGAAAGAGTGAGGTATTGACCCCTTCCACCATTGGGATGTGTAGGGAAAGAGAGATAGATTCAAAATCTAGTCGAGCAACTACTTCACCATGTAAATCAACAATCTCTTTGGATTCTAGATTGAAAAAAAGCATCCACAAGCAAGAATGGTATCGAGACACTTGAAAAGAGGTAGGAAAACCACCTGCAAATTCAATCCCACTATATTTGATCATTCGAAGCAATGGGAGTAGGATTATCACATCCAAGTCTTCCCCAAAAATCATCAAGATCTAGATACTGAGCTTCACTATCACTAATGTCAGGCACAGGTTTCCAACTAGAAGAGGTGTTCGTGCCCTTGATACTGGGATCTCCATCATGATAGAGGTAGAGAGAATATAACATTTAATGGAGTATATCATAGCCTTGAAATAATCCCTACAATAGAAAATATAGAAGACAAGATGTGAGAAATGGCTTGATTTGCACAAACACGAGCGAGGGGGAATGAGTAAACAAGTGTGAAAATGAATGAATGGTTACCTCTCCTTAAATAGCCATGAGTTGAAATGAATGGAGAGATAAAACTATGAATGCACAATATATGGCCCTCACACTGACTCAAAAATCTAAAAAGTGGAAAAAGTGGAAAAAAATGACCCAGACGGTCCATAGGACATTGGTACATAAGGGACGTGCAAAGCCGAAATTCCCCATCTAAGAGGAGTGTGGAAAATGCGGGTCTAGAGAGCACAGACGGTCCACAAGACATTGGGACATGTGGGACGTGTGGAACCAATTCGAACGATGTGGAAAAATTGGGTCCAGAGAGCACAAATGGTCCATGGGATGGGGGGACATGAAGGATGTGTAAACCCAAAAAATCTGATGAGTAGAATAATGCGGAAAAAGTGGAAAATCGGAAAATAAGAGGCCTGAGTGTACTTGGGACACATGGGACAAAAATGTTTGACTTAGCCGCAAGCAGAGTAGTGTGAAGAAAGTGGAAAATTCTTTAAATGGAGGCCCGATGACACATGGAACACATGGGACAAAAATATCCAACTTAGTTGCAAAACACTAAAAATGACTCTAAAGAATGGAATTTTCTAACTTTTTGAAATTATCTCTTTACCAGAACCCTTCCAAAGGACACTGACTCAAAATTTTGGAAATTTTCTTTTGGAAAAGGAGGGAGGTTTTAGGGTGACAACAGCTGGCTCTTTCTAGGGATGACTTGACTAAGATAGAAAGAACAAGGCAAGATCAAGAACCACAAGAAAAAACTCTGGGAAAGTGGACCAGTGCCTTATTCATTGGGAAAATAGAGTCAAAGGCAAAACAACACAGAAGAAAACACATACAGAAGGAAAAAGGAACATGGACACAAGGGAGAGACCAAAAACATGACACTACATGCAATATACAAAAAGGAACTTCCTAATCACCTAGGACTTGAACAACTTCAAATACTACCCACTATAAGGAAGTGGGAGAGGATACCCATCCATGTAATTCAAATAGAAAGAATTTTCTCTAGCAAAGAATCTTATCTTGAAAGGACCAAGCCAAAGAGAATCAAAATTACCATGGCTTCCATGAGGTTCATGCCTTTTATCCCATAGTAAAACAATGTCTCCTACTTGAAAATATCTAGGTCTGGTATTTTTTGTCAAAAAAATCTTTCACCTTCTGCTGATGAGTGGAGATCCTATCAAATACTTGCATTCCTATTATCATTTAGTTTTTTGAGATACATGATCCTCTTGTCCAAGGAGCTGATGAAACTTGAATCCTCAATTGCCTTCATCAAGTGCAAGGCTGGTAATTCAATTGTTACTGGAAGCTGATCTTCAACACCATACACCACCTAAAATGGAGACATTCCAATTGCTCTTTTTGGTGTAATTCTATCTTCCCCGAGGGCATCATAGAGCTTCTTGTGCCAATTCCTTTGAGATTCATTGACATACTTCTGAATGATGGTTACCAAGTTTTTATTTGCTGATTCAGCTTGTCCATTCCCTTGGGGATAATAATATGAAGAATGAGCAAGGAAAATTCCATAGCCAAAGAAAAAATCCATCATCTCGAAAGAAGAAAAATTAGAAGCATTATTAGTCACAATTTTGTTTGGCACTCCAAACCTTATCAAGATGTTCTCTTTGATAAAATTACACACCACCTCTAAAGTAGTACTTTTGAATGGAATAGCTTCTACCCACTTTGTGAAGTAATATGTAGCAGTTAGCACGTGAGTGTGTCCAACACTGGAAGGTGGTTTGAGAGTTCCAATAAAATACAATCCCCACTGTTGAAAAGGTTCATCAATAACTACTGGTTTGAGTGGTAAAGCAACCAACTTAGGTCTTCCAACAAAAGTCTGGAGTAGGCTTCACACTTTCCTACCCATTTTTCTATATCCCAAAACAATGTAGGCCAATAGTATCCTACACGAAGGAGTTTGTGAGAAGTGACAATAGAAGGTAAATTCCCTCCACTAGCTTGATGATGAAAATATATAAACAATTTCTTTTGTTGTCTCTTTGTCCACACATTTAAGATAATATTCCATCAATGCCTCACTTGAATAAAGAATTTTTCCATAACACATACTGTGAAGAGCTTAGATTAATGGATCTCTTTTCCTTGGTACTTAAGTGAGATGGACATTCTCCATAAGTAAGGAAAAAGTGCAATGTCAGCATACCACTCATCTGTTGAACTAAGAAAGAGGAAAATTGTAACATCAATGACTTTTGTGAAAATTCTTCATCAGATCCCTCACCAATGAGTTCACATAAGCCTTTACCCCAGAACTAGCTTTGTTGGCTTGATATCAAGGTCATATTCCTTAAACCTTTGCCACCCAATTTCCTCGCTTATTTCCAAACTCTACGTTATGTTAGAATGGAATTAATAGTTTTATAAGGTACAAATACAACAGAGTGAGAATTAAGGATATAAAAATGAAACTGCTTGACAACTTTGACTACTACAAAAGTATGTTTCTCCATCGAATGTATACTTTAGTTCATGAGATTTTAGGATATAGATCATGAAGGAAATTGGAAGTTCATCATTCTTAGAGTCTTTCTGAGTTAGTATAGCGAGCCAAAGTATTCTCAGTAGCATAGCAATAAATAATGAAATCTTTGTTGAAATCAGGACATCCTAGGATGGGAGTTTTAGCAATAGCTTTCTTGATACTTTCAAAAGATTATTTTCCTTCAGGAGTCCAACCAAAGGTTTTCTTCCCTTTCATCATTTGAGAAATGCTCATAGTTAGTTCTGCAAAGTCTGGAATGAACCTCCTCAAGAAATTTATCTTACCAAAGAAAGATTGAACACCCTTTTTTCTTGTGGGAAGAGGAATATGTTAAATTGCTTAGACTCTTTCTGGATCTATCTTGATTCCTTCTTTGGAGACAATATGTCCCAGCAGCTTGCCTTTGGTAACACAAAAGACAGACTTGTTAGGATTAATAGATACTCCATGTTCTCTACATTTTTGAAGGACTATTTCAAGATGTTGAAAATGATCTGCCCTTGTTTTGGAGAAAACAATCAAATCATCAAGGTATACAACAATACATTTTCCCTTAAGACTACCAAAATCATAAGTCCATTTCCCTCTGGAAAGTGGCACCAGCATTGATAAGACCAAATGAATCCTCTTGTAGGTAAAGGTTCCCTAAGGAGTAGTAAAAGTAGTTTTGTGCTGACCTAGGGTACTAACTTCCACCTGATTGTATCCAGAGAATCCATCCAGCATCGACAACATCTCAGAGCCTGTGACAGCCTACAAAACTTGATCCATCATGGGGAGAGGGTAGTTGTCTTTAAGAGAGGCCTGATTTAAATTCCTGAAATCTACACAAATATGAATCTCACCATTATTCTTTCTTACTGGCACAATGTTGGCAATACATGTTGAATAATGTATAGGAAAAATGATCTTTACTTTGAGTAATTTTTGAATCTCTTGAAAAATGGTATCAACAATCTTGGGATTGTATTGCCTTTGCTTCTGTTTGAAAGGTTTAATCCCAGGTCTTAGAGGAATATAGTGTTGCATCTCCTTCAGTTGAAAATATTTGAGATCATCATATTAATAGGCAAGAAAATCGGCATACCTTTTTAATAGGTTTACTACTTTCTTCTTTTCTTCTTGAGTGTAGCATTTCCCAATATTCACCATCTTGGGTTCATCATTACTTCCAATATTAACCTTCTCATACTCAACAGATTGACGAGATCTTTGAGAAGCTTTAGATTTTATGTACCTATTATACTTATCAAATAGATCCTCTAAACTCACCAGCCCTTTGGGTATCGTGTTACCTTTCAATTTGATATAGCCATCCTGATCCATTTATTCCTTAATATCATCTTCATTACAGGGTACATATTATCTGGGAATATTCTCACTTCCTTTAAAATATAATTGATTGAAGTTATCCTTAATCTCTAAGAAAGGGAGAAAGTGTTGATCATCATTGAAAACTTTCCAGTTGCTTCCATTATCTAGAACTAATAGGCCTATGAATCATTTCAATGGTAAATTTTACTTGAGAAAAATATGGATGAGGAATCATTAAAGATTCTAAAATAGCCAGAGAGTCAGCTCTAATATTCATTTCTCTTGGGACAGCCTCAATTGAGAAAGCATCGAGAAATTCAATGGAATCCCAGAACAAGACTTGTATAAAGTTTTAATCTCCTATTCTTGACTTGAAAAATATCCCTAAAATGTTTCACAATTAGCTCTGCATCACCATGAGCAAAAAGATTCTTCACTCCCATTTCCTTTTCCATGTTCAATCTGAGGATGAGAGCCTCATATTCAGTTGTGTTGTTTGTATTTTCAAAATAAAGCTTAAATGAAAATGGATGAATCTTCTCTTCTAGAGATATTAACACTACACCAGCTCTAGAACCAGCTAAAGAGAAACTTCCATCAAACTCCATGGTCCAAATTCCATTAGGATTGTGAATTACTCCCTTAGGAATGTTTTGCTTCATCTTCTGACATGAACATATAGTTACCAATATTCACCATCTTGGGTTCATCATTACTTCCAATGAGTTAACCTTCTACTCAGGGCAGATTGATGAGCTCTTTGAGAAGCTTTATATTTTATGTACCTATCATGGTTATTGAAAATGAGATCCTCTAAACTCACTAGCCCTTTGTGTATCTTGTTACCTTTGAATTTGATATATCCATCTTGATCCATTTTTTTCCTTAATATCATATTCATTAGAGGGTACATATTATTTGGGAAGAGTCTCACTTACTTCAAAAAATAATTGATTGAAGTTATCCTTAATCTCCAAGAAAGAGAGAAAGTGTTGATCATCATTGAAAATTTGACCAGTTGCTTGCATTATCCGACACACTAGGCCTTTGAAATACATTTCAATGGTAAATTTTCCTTGAGAAAGGGATATGGATGAGGAATCAATAAAGATATTGCAAAGGGTAGAGAGAGTCATCTCTAGTATTCCTTTCTCTTAGAACAACCTCAATTGAGAAAGTATCAAGAAATTCAGTTGAATCCCAGATAAGACTTCTATATTGTTTTAATCTCCTATTCTTGACTTGAAAAATATCCCTGAACTGTTTCACAATTAGCTTTGCATCACCATATAGAAATAAATATTCTTCACTTCCATTTCCTTTTCCATGTTCAATCTTTGAGGATGAGTGCCTCATATTTAGCTCTATGTTTAGTTTGTAGTTTCAAAATAAAGCTTAAATGAAAATGGATGAATCTTCTCTTCTTGAAAGAGATTAACACTACACAATATCCATCAACCAAGCTCAAGGGAAACTTCCATCAAACATCAAGATCAAAATTCCATTAGGATTCCCTGAATTACAGGGTACATATTATCTAGGAATTTTTTGACCTCATCTTCTGACATGATCATATAGTTACCATGCCCTATATCTTCATAGAGTATTTTTGCTTTTGGATCATCAGTATTTTGCACAATATACTCGGTCTATCTTTCTGGTAGTAGCCTTTTCATTTTTCCTTTGATCAGGATTAAGGTGTGCTAAGCAAGTCCATTTTGATTTCACATCCCACTTCTCTACAAAAAAATTCTACTCAGTAACATACCATATGAGGGAGGAATATCAGCTACTAAAATAGTGGTTTTAACCCTTTTCTCTTGAAAAGTAGTGAAAGATGACTTGTGCATCTTTAATTCTTCCAACCAATGGTACTTCTCTACTTTCCATGGAATAGCAGGAACCAAATGTACATGTTAGAGTTAGGCTCAAAGCATGAGCTAATTTTGTAGGCATCACATTGTCTGATGCTCCTGAGTGAATAACACAATTACTGAGTTTGTGGCTAGCTATGAGAAGTGTTACATAGAATGGTTTAATATTCTCATTAGGTGAAGATATTGCCAGCCACAAGACTTGGTTGAGATGAGGATGAGGGAGTAGGTAATAGACCTTTAGAAGTATTGGGTGAAGTTTTGGATTTGGAATTAAAAAATTTTACAACTTTAGCAAAAGCATTTGGATGAGTCTGGTAAAATTCTACCTCCTAAGATTTGGATCTTTGTCTTCTTGATGTGGTCAATGATATCAAAATATCTGGAGGTGGATGGGGCATCATTACTAGGAATGAGGGGAACTTTGGGCTTATCAGGTTTAGGAGTTTAAGGACAAGGAGTTCCAGAAGTGGAGATAGAAGGAGAAGAATTAGCATTACATCACCTTTTGTGTGGAGGTAGTGGGAATAGGGGCTCCTCTTCTTGTAACTACTGGAATAGTTATAGGAACTTCTTTAGATTTTTTAGAAGGTTGATACCACTTTTTCCTTCCTATGTTCATTTACTCCCGAGTCATAACAAACATATGACTCGCTATTCATATCTGCCACTACTTCATCATATTCATCTTCATCATCTATACCTTCAATGGTGAGGAAATTGAACTTGAGACTCTCCAAGCTCTTCTTGTTCTTCATTAACTTCTTCTTCAGGCTCTTCATAGTCTTCATTCTCCTCTTCATCATCAGGTTCTTGAACTTCATAAGTTGCATTGACTGGAACCTTGATGGGGTGGGCCTTCAATAGCCAATCTAGTCTAAGAAGAGGGAAAATGGTTCCTAGGATGAAAATTATTTCTTGGAATATCTTGGTAAGGATCATGTTGAGCCAATTGTTTCTTGATAGCAATAAGATCATTTTCTAGCTTCTGTACTAACTGATCAGAATTGGCTCCTAGGGAGGAAGAGGAAGATGCTTTAGATTTGGAGGACTCTCTTTTCAATTTTCTAGAAATTATTAGATCATCTTCAACACCAAATAGCCAATTGTTGATCAACATCTAGAGTCAGAATATTATCCACTCCTTAGTGCATAACTTACTTCAGGATTGGAACTTGAGCATTGAGGAGGGCAAACGATTTCTAAAGCACTTTTGGATTTGATCTACATGCTAACTGATGAATTGTGTTATGTGATTTGGAATTTTATGAATTAGCTTGTTAAATTTGGCCAAAAACTCCCTCATGGGCTTGTGTGACTCATTTTATATATGATAAATTTAAGCCAGGGCTCATAAGAGAGCATGCACATCTTCAGTAGGTTTAAAATGTTGCTCAAACTGAGTTGTCATAGTAGTCCAATCAGTAACCAACCCAACAGGAAGGTGATAGAACCAATCAGAAGCATTTTTCTACAATGTTTCCACAAAGATCCTGATAGAAACATCTTCATGCTCAACCCCAAGAATCCCACATGCAATAATGAAAGTCTGTAATGTGTTCATCTGGGTGTACTTTCCCATCACCCCAGAATTTAAGAAAAAATTTCTTGTTACCCCTGGGTAACTCATGCAATGGTTGAGGAAGAGCAAGAGGCCCAACCTGTTGTCCCCAAGGAAAAGGTGCTTTCCATCTTTGGAAAGATTGAATGAAGGGGAACTGTAACTCCAACAAGTACCAAGGGCATGAAGATTAGGACTGAGTTGATCTTGAGGACTGTTGTTCTTAGAAATCCTTCTTTTAGCAGGAGGTATGCTCGCTAGAACGAGTTCTTCCATTTCCTTCTTGCTTAAGGAAGAGGAAATTTTTGTTGCTCTAGAAGTTGAAAATGAGAATCTTCTACTCCTAAGATATTTCTTACTACATGTATATCTTAGAGTCTCCAGACCAAAAAATGGTCTTGAAGTTATTCAGAAAGGGATATTATTAAAACAAAATCCCTAGTAGAGTCACCAAAAACTGTTGGTTTTTGAATTAGTACTTTAGTAATCAACAATCAGGGGACAACAAGTCCCTCCTCTTTATGGGAGAGGTTCCCTTATTGAAAGTGAGCAGCAAAGCTTATATACAAATATACAAATTTCATATTAATAAGGACTCCTGATACTTTGAAATGTTTTATGCCAATAAAGATTATCAATACATAGAAATAGAAGAACAAGGAAGTTGAAAGGGAAGAACACAACAGTACTTTTCAGGTAATATAGATAGCAGAATATAACCTTATATGTACTTTAGACAAAAGAGATACAAAATGGAATCATTCACATTAGCAATCATCTGATATTATTCCATAGACACAAAGTTCTGAGAAATCATATCACAAGAACACAAAGTTTCTTAGTATGAAAGATTGATGATTCATAAATTTCAGATAAGGAAAGAAAGGATAGTAGATGGAAATAAGAGACAAGGAAAAAAAAAAATCTGTATTGATTAATTTCAAATCTATTACATTTCAAGAGTATCAGGGTCCAACCCTTAACAATAGCATGGAGAGCCCATTAAATAGCTTACAAAAATAGTTACATTCAGTTCCAACTTATTTTAATCTAAAGATTAAAGACCACTTAATAAATACATTAATAGAATTTTTTAATCAAAAAATTACATCATGGGTGTTACAACCCAAAGGAAATAAAAGAAGTGTCCTAGGACCCAGGAAGCAGAAACATTCGATGGAGGCTTAGAAGGGCCAACCGTCTTGAGAATCTGATGTCTAAATTTCTTTAATGCCTCATCTATCTCCATGCACTTGGGTATGGTGGGGTTAGAAGTGGCATGAGTCCACATTCCAAGGCACTTCTCCATATCCTTCTCAAACTTTGTGTTTTCCAGAAACTCTTTGTTTGCCTCAGTGATAGCTGATTGGAGAGAGCATACATCCTTCATCTTCTCTTTAGACATTGACTCTTCTTTGAAAAGATCATTCCTTGATGAAGGTGTTGAACCGGGCCTTGATCTCCTTAATAGAAAACTGATTACCTGAGGCTTCATTTTGGATCTGACAATGAATATCTTGGAAGGAGAAAAACACAATTCTTGAAAGCTTCCCCTTTCTACCACATATTTTTCAGTTCTCCCACTGCTTCTTCCAAAACCTTGATCTTCCAATCAATACTATTGAAAACCCAAGATTTTGATAATTTTTTCTTGGCTTCATCAAATACTTTGCTTGCCAATAAAATATTCTCATCTTTATGGCTCATTAAACAGAGATATTGAATACATTCACACCAGAGCTTCAGTTCTTTTTCCAAGAAATGATTGTTGTGGTGAATTTCAGCTATAACTTGGACACCTTCTCATATGACTTGAAGGCCTCTTCAATGAAGTTCAATCCAGCCACTGTCATATCATCAACCAGTGCTTCAATGGCCTTTCCATAGGTAGTATATTTGTGAATATCTTTGATGGTCGGGACTTCATATTTGTTGAGAACTATGGGAGGTGGAAGAGAAGCTAGTGGAGCTAGGATCCAAGACCTTATCTTTTTCTAATAAGGATTTTATAAAATTTGAAAGAACTTGGTTATGTTCTTCCAATTGCTCCATAGTTTCTTTACCCTTCTCCACTCGTTCAATGACTCTAGTCATAGTTTCTCTGAGGTTATGAACCTCACTTTCAGGTGTAGATTCCCCAAGTGGAATTCTCATAAGCTCCAGGTCAGAAACCAATAGAATATATTTATCCTCCTTATCCACCTTAGGTTTTGTCAATCTCTAAGAACTGCTGACCCTGATGAATTTGACACCAGCCTTGAGGTGGTATTTTCCTTCTTTTCTAGGAGGAGGAGGAGTAGTACTGAGCAAGGCAGCCACAACATCAAAATTGGGAACTAAAACTTGAGAAGAAGACTTCCTTTTCTTGTTATCAATGAAAGGTTGAACCCAAGCAAAGAAGAGGAAGAGGCAGAAGGAGTAATAGATCTGAGTGAAAGTGAACTCATTGCACTCAATGTTCTACACTACTGATGTCTCCAGTGGGGAAGTTGGCACAATTTCAGAAAGATCCTTAGAAGAAGTATCCATCAAACCTAGAGGTTTAGTCATTTGACCTTCATTTTCTATCTCAGTAGCAATGACAGGGGTTTCTTCTTTCTTCTTCTTTCATCTCTTCACTGTCATCCTCACTCAAAACAACAATATATTTTGGCCCTATAGGGATCTCTGGCCGCTTCCAAAAGAACTTCTTCTTCAACCGGTTCTTGTTTGATGGCCTTACCTTTCTTCAGGTATACCTTTGTTGAGGAGGATGGAGTAGATTGTTCAGGCACCTCAATATCAGGCATAGGTTCTTCCTTCCTAGGAGAAGAAGTTTCTTGGAATACTTGGCTTTTTCATCCCCAAGTCTTGCATCTTCTATCAAACCAGAGTTTGGTTCTCACAATGACACGATTGATTACTTCCTTCAAATCATCTCTCTCTTTAACAAACCAATCAATGGTTTCCAAAGGAGTGTGTTTAATAGACCTCTCATACTCAATAGATTGCAAATCCTCATCATCATCCTTGAGCCCATCAGTTACTTTATAGAAATTGAAGTCTAGGATTTGTTGAAGAGAGAGTCTACCAAAGTACCTTCTCCTGGCCTCAAAATTATCTGTGCAATTAGCCCAATAATATTCAGTGTCAAGAAGGTGATGAAATACCATCCTGAAATTCTTGGCAATGTATCCTTTGATATCAAAAAAAGTTCTCGATTTGAAGTGATGGATAGTGAGAGGAATAATAGTTCTATCAATGTTCTGGGAATTCAAGGTTGTCCTACATGTGTAATTTCCTAGGGAGATAGGAAAATGAATGCCAGTAATCTTATTATCTCTACAGGTTCGGTGGAGCTTATCCAATTCCTGGAAATATCAACAAGAACCATTTTATCATTACAGAACATGGGAAGATTTAGAGGTGAACCTTCGAAACCAGCCAGTCTAATATATGAGAATTTTTTGAATTGAGTGTAGAAGCTTCCATAGTCAGATATCAAAATATTTTCTTCCTCAAAAAACCTTCGAGTATTATTTCCTTCTAAGAGCCTCACAATATACATGGTGAATGCATCATTAACTCTCCTAAAATTATGATTGCTGACTTTGAGAGTTAATCTGAGTGAAGTATTCATATATGGGAGCATCCTTATTATCTTTAATGAAAGTGAGACCAAGACATTTCCTGGATGCCACAATGGTGTACATAAGGTAGGATGACATGTAGAATGTTTAGGTTCTGTGAACATTTACCAGCTGCTCTATTAGGTTTTCAAAAATAATTCACTCCAATTAAAATTCTACTTCCGCTCACAGATGATGTTGATAAAGGGACACATCCAAAAGTGAAACTCATTTGTAGAGGGCATTCCCATGATTTTGATAAATAAGGGTGATGATGTCTAAAAAATATTCATTGAAATCAACCCTAAACAATGATTTCAAAAGTCTGGATGCTCCCTTTTTAGGGTTCTTCAACCATGATTTAGCCACCCTAGCCTTTTATCTTCCACTATCCTGATCAAATAGTGCTTAGCTTGAGCAAGATTGAGATTATTGGCTCCTTCCACCATTGGGATGCGTAGGTCAAGACAAATAGCTTCGAAATCTATTCAAGCAACTACTTCACCATGTACATCAACAATCTCTTTGGATTCTGGATTGAAACAAGCCCTGCAAGTAAGCATGATATCGAAAAACTGAACAGAGATAGGAAAACCACCTGTAAATTCAATCCCACTATCTTTGATCATTTTTGTGATGGGATTAGGGTTATCACATCCAATTCTGCCCCAAAAATCATCAAGGTCTAGATGCGGAGCTTCAGTGTCACCAATATCAGACATAGAGGTTTCCAATGAGGAGAGGTGTTCGTGCCCTTGATACTACATCTTCATCATGGAAAAGGTAGAGAGAAGATAACCTTTAATGGAGTATATCACATCCTCAAAATAATCCCTGCAAGAGAAAATATAGAAGCAAATATGTGGGCAACGACTTGATTTGCATAAACGTAAGTGGGAGGGAATGAGTGAGTAAGTGTGAAAATGAATGAATGGTTACCTCTCCTTAAATAGACATGAGTTAAAATGAATGGAGAGATAAAATCATGAATTCCTAGTAAATGTCCCTCTCACCGACTCAAAAAGCTAAAAAGTGGAAGAAGCGGAAAAAAAATGATCTAGACGGTCCATGGGACATTGGGACATGAGGGACGCACAAAGCTGAAATGTCTAATCCAAGATTTGTGTGGAAAATGTGGATCCAAAGAGCACAGATGGTCCATGGGACATTGGGACATGTGGGACACGTGGAGCTGATTCGAACCGATGCGTAAAAAGTGTGTCTGGAGAGCACGAACAGTCTATGGGACGTGGGGACATGAAGGACGTGCAAACCTGAAAAATACGATGACCAGAGTAATGCGGAAAAAGTGGAAAATTGGTGAACAAGAGGCCCGAGTGTACTTGGACACATGGGACAAAAATTTCTGACTTAGCCACAAGCAGAGTAGTGTGGAGAAAGTGGAATATTGGTGAACTGGAGGCCCGGTGGCACTTGGAACACATGGGACAAAAAATATTTGACTTAGCCACAAAACACTAAAAATGACTCTAAAGAATGGAATTTTCTAACTTTTTGAAATTCTCTCTTTACCATAACCCTTCTAAAGGGCAATGAATTAATTTTTTCTGAAATTTTCCTTTGAAAAAGGAGGGAAGTTTTAGGGTGACAATAGATACACACATTAATTTATTAAAACCTATCACTTTAAATCCTACCTAGGATATCCTAACCCACTCATTAAAATTATTATTTATCTCTGGTAAATTGTATTTACCCATCCAAATTCACTATAACCCCCTTGTAACCTCCTACCTATCTTTAAACCTATCCTAGCCTTTTTCATCCTGACCTCCTAACCTCCCTACCTCACCTACCCTCTTCCATAACCATTTCCCCCTCATCCCACACACACAAAATCATGTTTTGGAAGTGGTTGAAACCAATTTAAAAATCTCTCTCCCAAATTTATTTGATCACTGATGATTCTAACAAATCACCTGTAATTATAAATAGGAGTTTGAACTCCTATTTGAGGGATATTTTGAGACCTTTTAGAAAATTATGCCTATTGGCCAACAACGAACCCCTAGAATTGCATTCATCATCAATTCAAACAACAACATTATACCACCCTAAAGAGCTACAAAACATCAAGCTTGCACACCTGAGTCTTCAAAAACCTCTCCATATGATCAACAAATCAAATTCATCAACTCAACCAACCCCTGTGGACACTCTTATGGACACCTCCACATCACAAGGTTATTATTTTTGTCTATTATCATTCATAGTGTAATTATATGTTAAAACAAGTATAATAAATACATTCAAATATTTTTTTTGTTAATTTATCATTTTACAGGAATCATCCATGATTTCCCTAAATTGTCAATGATTATTTTGAATTGCTTGTGATTTTTTTTCATTTAGTTTCCTTTATTAAATCAGTATATTTATCAGTCAATATTTGTATTCTTGGATTTAACTTGTCTATTACAAATATGTCTATATTGTAGATGACTATTATAGGTCAATCTCACCTAATCAAAAGCACCTACGATCTCTCGATCATCCAATAACCATTTGTGTGGGAGGAGTTATATATCATGCACAAGCTTAATTTATGTGCCAATATGTTCAGACTTGACATCAAGGAAATTGAGGAACAACTCAAATTCCTCCATGAAATATGACAAGTAATTGCATACTACTAGTATGATTACTTTAAATCCATCTATATTTAAACCACTTATCATATGCCACAGACAAAGTCAAACATGATCTTACTTTTCACCTAGAGTTCTATATTTTATCCTTGATATATATCAATATTTATCTTATAGTTATTATCAACTCACCTAATTGTATGAAAAGTAGATGAAATCCTCTAAAGAAGTCCCTTTGGATACCTTGAATCAGCCTTTTTTGTGGATCTTGTCATCTCATTTTATCTAATATCTCTTGTTTAGTTCTATTTGCTTACAAGTCTCTTTACTAGGTGAAAGGAGGAGCGCTTGTCCACTCTTTACATCTCATATTCCTAAAATTGTGACTGTCAATGTAGATATCACTAAACCCTGTCATATTTTGAGTTTTAGGCACTCTTACGTGCATTTGATAATATAAAACTGAAATCTACCTTATATATATACACACACACACATACACAAGAGATATATAATGTTAATCTTATAAAAACTGGGTGGAGAAAGTTACACCTGAAAATTCCAATCACATCAAGCTAGATAGGCCTTGAGAAAGAGGCCAAATTATATTAAAACCAATATCAAAGAGTGATAATCAATCAAAAATGTGAACAAAAAAATGAGCATAGAAAAGTAGGATGCATCTGCAAATATGGAGGATTAAGGAGGAGGTGGAGGACTAATGGGTTTTTCACCCCTACTACAACCAGGGTAAGCCAAGTCCGAGATGGAATCCCACCCACTTTCTTGATGTTTTTGTTGCTACTTCTATTTGGGAACCTTAGTAGATAACTGAGAGGGAGAAATGACAAGATCTAATCATGGGAATGTGAGTTTCTGAGGGGAATTCCAACCAGTGCTACTAGAATTACCAAGCTGGCCAAAGACCCCACCACAAGTAGGGGAATGGGATTGAGAGTGAGCAGGCCATTGTTTTAAAGGAGAAGGGTTCTGCTCATCCTGAGAGTGATGTGTGTGATTACCCCAGCCCCGAGGAGGAGGAGGAGAGTGGTGTAAATGAGGCCACAATAGATGATGGGAAGGGAACTCTAGAGGCACATGACTTACCACACAAGGGGCATAGGCCTAATGGTCAGGTAATTTTTGAAGGTTTTCAACCTCCAAAAGATATTTATCAACATGTTTATGAATCCACTAGAACATCACAGTGGAAATAATAACCACTTTATTAGTAACATAAAAAAAGTATTTCAATAGGAGCATCATTAAAAATGACAGGGTATTTATATCTTTCCAAATATGAAAAATAATATCATTTCTAAAAATGTGCGAAAATTTGTTGTAAATGGAAAGTAACAAGGTCGAGTTCCCCATGAGAATCATTTTCTAGGTAAAGAAATATGGAGAAAAGGGCTGAAAGGGGGTATGAATCCACTTCCATGTCAATTGAGCTTGAGAGAAGAACCAAAAAATGTACTTGATATAGACTTTGATTGATGGAAAACTAGGAAAGTGGGGTTAGTACCCATATGCTTCACATGATCCCCATTTGGAAGCCATCAATGTTAATACACCATAAAAAAATGGGCTTTTTTAGGTTTAACAAGAACACTCCAAACCCTCTGAAATTAACATTTCCAAACAGAATCCTTAGAGGTAATATTCTAGTGAAGATTAATATTTTTAGTAGACAACGAATAAGGGTCGATTAATTAGTACTCCAAATAGGGCTTGTAATGGTAGAAAGGTGTAGAAGTGGGTTGGTTCTATCCCTTCCACAACATACCACCAGAGGCAATGCCAAATTTTTGCACATATTTATTAGGTACATGTAATAAATGAATTTTTGAATTATTTTTACGTCTTGATGTTGAAGATTTTATTTAGTAGAAGGTGTATGCTAAGAAAGTCAAAATTTGAAGTTTCTACAAAATAAATATCTCACCACATTGATTCCTTTTCTAAAACACCTAATACATTTATCCCAAGGAGCCTATGCAAGAGGAATATCATGAAAAGTGAGAATGTAAGACCACCAAAGAGAGTGGGAGTTAATAGATTGACCAAATATGAAACCATCCCCCTTCTAAATTAGGTATGGTATAAAAACACATAGGGTTTACAAATTCAAGTTTGGGAAATAAAATCACCCCCAATTTTAACTCAAAAAGGGAAGATATGAAGGGATTCAAATTTGAGACCGTTATAGGCTTGCCTAACCAAAGTAGATCCTTGAAAAAATCAATGTTGGAGAAAAATATTCCAAGTCTCATTACCTTTGAGGCTATAGACTAACCACTTGCAACAGAGAGAATATCCTTGGAGTTTGATGTCAAGTAACCTAATGCCCCTATATTTGATTTAGAGAACATTATGGAAGATAAAAGTTCCCTAAAACTCCCAGCATTGATACAGTGTAGAAGATGAATCCAAGATATTTTTTATGACTATTTAAACGTCGAAAACAAAGTTTGTATGCACATTGGGTGGCTGGTCAAAGTTTGGTCAACTGGAAAGCAACCATGGTCAACAGTAAAATCCAGACGTGACATGTGACAAAGGTGGCAACTGGAGAAAAGGAAAAAAGAGAGTCATTTTTTTGGTTATTGAACCTCCGGTATTTGTCAGGTGTAAAACTTGGTGGTTGCAGCAAGAGGCTCAAATTTTGTGACAAAAGGGAGTCCTGGTTGCCGTGAGAGCTAGTGGTGCTACCATGACATGGTGGGATCTCAAGCCACCATGTCGTGAATGTCGAGTTAGCATGGATGAGATATTATTCATGGCTTCGGTGAGGTGATAAAATACCCCACCGAGTTGATCACATTTTGACGTGTTCAATTTTAGCTCTGATTTTCCTATCGAGAATCGACAAGCTGTACTATGTGTTCGAGTTGTACTTAGTTTTAGCTCGACGAGCTACTTTATTTGTTAACTGAGTTGATCATTTCCACATGTGGTCAATACCACATATTTACAACTTTTGGGATATGCATTATCTCCCACAACAACTCAGTGAATAACTCGCCCCATGGACATAGTCAACAAACCCACAAAAGAGGTCGCCACATGGCTCGGTCCACCAGGTCCACACCCTCCAACACCCAAATCCAATGTGCATCAACAAACCAAAAAACCAACCCCCATGACTCATCCGAAGAACTCAGAACAATAAACGCTCACCATGTATGTGGACAAAGAAAATGGGATAAAGGCATGGCCGAGCCCACGAGAGGAATAGGGCGACGAGCCCAATAAAAACTGACTCTCCCCCTCTACGCCAGTCAATGTGGGATTCCCCACTATGAAAAATGGACCACCACAATGTAAAAGCAGTGGTCAAGCTATGAGTGAGGTGGGATTTGATCCCCTGACCTCGGTAGGTAGAAATGAGTGGCCCAACCAACTCGGCCAGCGAGTTAGTTGGGGAGTGAGTTGGCTAATAAGGCCCTTTATACAATATCTTTGAGGTCGATTTGGCACTATAAAAGGGACCCCTCTGACCCATTTCATCAAGGACACAAAACACAAAGCTTATTATTTCTTAAGCTTAATTGTGGGATTTGGGATAGTATTAGGAGAGTTTTAATATAGTTTTGTGAACTATATTAAAACCTTTGGGAATTACTATATGCAAATATTGTTTATTAGCCTATTATTTTTAGGCAATAGTAGATGAAATATTTGTGATTGGGAGTTATTTTTAAACTACCCAATAGGCCCTTTGAGCCACAATATTTTTCACTTGCGACGCCTGGAGTATCGACTAGAGTGATGAAAAGATGCAAGGAAGTGTTGGGAAGGTTGATCGAGTTCTGAAGGAGGTTGTGCATCAATAAGGTGGAGAATGATTCAAGTGATCATCCGAAGTTCTTCGAAGGACTGGCATAATACTAGGAAAGTGGAAATTCCATTAGGTTTTATTATAAGAAATAACATTGTACTTAAAAATTTTTACTAGTGGAATGGTTTGAAAGAACCCAAAGACGTAGGCCATTTTCAAACTCCGTAATCAATCATTGTGCAATTATCATTATATTCTTGCATTAATTTTAAATTGATTACTTAAAAGGAGAAACTTTTCACCAAATATTTAAAGCCTATACAGGGTTTGAGATCAGGTAGATAAAAACTTGATCAATTTTCGGATCAAGTTGGTATCAGAGCTGGTTTTTGTAGAGTTGGTTTTGGATAAATGGATCTATACCTCTTCTTCCAGTTGTTGGTTATGCTTGCTTTATTAGGGACCATGGTTTGAGTGATGATGAATCGACCCAAGAACATGATCGCCAGATCGTGGAGTTACAAACCCACTTGGCTACTATTTGAGAGCAGTCAATACCAGCAACAACAATACATTACAAAGTTACAAAGAAGCCTAGATGCTCCACTTGGGAAGGTGGTTGAATCAAGTCAGATTTTGAAGTGCCACTTGGGGAGGAATCCTTCATGAGACTCGGTCATGTGTCGTCATTGTGGAAAAGGGCATGACACCGAAGAATGCTAGAAATTGTATCCAGATAGGAGGCCTAAGTGGATGCCAAAGAAGGAAAATGCTATTGCAAGACCCAACACTAACCAGTCAGTGGCACCATTGGGATGGAGAGCACCAGTGGAACATCCAAACATTATACTATGACATGCGAGTGCCTCGAGACTGTGGATTCTGCTGGTTACACGAGGATAGTTAGTCACCCTTATTTTCGATTGGACTATCGGAGTAGGGTATGACTTGTCCATTTGGTGCACCGATTAGGAATTCCCACTGACACCAATTCCTCATACTAAGACAATTGGTACAGAAGATGGTACTCTGTATGGAGTGTCTACCAGCTATTGCACTCTGAGCTTCATAGTTGGGAGATGATTTTTCCACAATATCACTCTCGACATCATCCCTTTGGAGATGGATGAAATGGTATTGGGAAACTTCTACCTAACTTCTCGTCAAGGTTATATGAATTGGTAGGAGTGGAGTGGAGCTTCATTTGGGAACAACTAGAGGATCGAGTTTGTGATGGGACATGTTGTTCGTCTTTCACAAGGTGAAGATAGTGAGACTTCTGACTCATATGTACCAGGGGATCATATAGATCCTAATGCAGATTCGAGCTCATATGTCCCTGGATCAGCAAGATCTTGGCACTGAGGTCGCATATATCCCATAATAGATCATGGATCTGTATGTAGAGGATCGAGAGCTCAAGGATCCATAAGACACCTATTGAGGTATCCTAGACTTAGAAACCAAGGATTCTACAGTTAGTAAGAAATCTAAGGTGCAAATAAAGTTGACTTTGTTTAGCTATTGTATTGGTTTTTCTGAGCATTATTTATTTCTCTAATTGTAATAAAACCATAAAATTTTGTGTTAGGTAGAATGTATGAATAAGACCCCTGTGTGGTCAATTTTTGTATACATCTAACCGATCAAGATACACTAGTAAAAGACCCAATTCTTGGGAAATGTTTGTACTCTTTTATACTTGCATTAATAAGACCCCTTAGAGGGAAATTATTTTTGTAAATTTCTAATACCAGGAGATGTAGTATGTTTTGGTCCCTATTGAGTTATTTTTTCAGCAAAAAAGAGACAAATGAGGTCAATCCACAATGCGATGCAATGGAGAAGACCAAGTACATAATCCACCGAGTAGGAAAAATTTTCATGACTGGTTTATCATGTGAAATTATTTTTCTATAAAATTGGTAACTAAGCTTATTATACAAAGACTCCAAAAATGGAGCATTTTTACAACTAATTTGCATAATGTATTAGGATATAATTCCCTTAAACTTGTATCTTAAAGTTGTATAAAGACCATTTTAAGGGCACATATCTACTAATAAAATGTTTGAGTGACCATTACAGTTGGATACTCATATCTATGATTTTGGAGATTTGTCAGCCATTTGTGAAGACAATAGAGCTCGCGGGTATCAATTTGGAACTTCATTCTTGTAGAGGCATTGTGACCGTGCAGCAAAATGGTAGCTAAACACTATTTGGCATCTAAAACAAGTCAAAACTTCATTCTGTGTAGATGCATTGTCACCGTGTAGTATAGTTGTACTTGATATTCATTGTTAATTTGAGGCTTTGTACTGTGTAGAGGCAGAAGTCATGTAGTAGTGTTAGAGTCACCATTTTTGAGCTCATGAAAAATTAGCTCAGATTGTCATTCTACACAGAGGCATTGTGACCTGTGCAACAGAATGGTAGCTGATCATCACACTTAACATCGTGCATTGGAGGCTTGAGGTTAAAGAGGCTTCTATGCAAAGGGAGGTGACATCAGTTTGAAACTTCATTATGTATAGAGTCTCTTATGACCTTGTAGCAGGATGGTACCTGACAAGTCATTTTCCATCATCAACATTGGATCAATCATATCTCTAAGTAACATGGAGTTCCTTCATACTAGTTTGGATTATCTAGAATAAACTAGGTTTGAGGAACTATGTTATAGAGTCCAAGAAGATCCATTGTTGTCAGATATCTAGAAGCCTAGCACCACACAATGGAGGCAGTGGAGATCTTCTTTGGATATCAAAGTAGCATAGGAGGAGGAACAAATTGAGTCAGAGTTTGATCCATCATTGTTGAATGTGGAGTTGGTAGAATATTGTGATGATGTATTCTTAGCAAGGTGATTTGGATTTCACAAGATTTTTGGGAACAAAAATCCTTTCCCATTGGGGAGGTGTGATCTGGAGGACATTACAAAGGACATAGTTTCCCTGAATCTCCTAAGATCACTATTGTGCACAAGATGACTTCGAAGACATTTCTTACGATTGTTTAAACATCGAAAATGAAGTTTGTATGCACATTGGGTGGCTATTCATAGTTTGGTCAACTAGAAAGTCAACCCTTGTCAACAGTCCAATCCAGACGTGACACGTGGCAAAGGTGGAAACTGGTGAAAATAGGAAAAAAGAGAATCATTTTGTTTTGTTATATATCTTTGGTCTTTTTCATGCATAAAATTTGGTGGTTGTAGCAAGAGGCTCAACTTTTGTGACGGAAGGGAGCCCAACCACCATGAGAGCTAGTGGTGCTACTGACATGGTGGGATCTCAAACCACCATGTCGATGTCGAGTTAGCTCAACGAGCTATTATTTCTTTCTTGGTGAGGTGATCAACTCCCCACCGAGTTGATCACATTTCGACGTGTTCAATTTTAGCTCAATTTTCCTATCAAGAATCGACAAGCGTACTATGTGGTCGAGTTGCACTAATTTTAGCTTAGACAAGCTACTTTATTTTTTAACTGAGTTGATCATTTCCACGTGGTCAATACCACATATTTACAACTTTTGGGATATGCATTATCTCCCTCAAGCAACTCAGTGAATAGCTTGCCCCATTATACAGTCAACAAACCCACCAAAGAGCTCGTCACATGGCTCGGTCCACACCCTCACAACAGAACCTCCACATCAACAACATCCAATGGAAACCAACAAACCAACCCCCACATGACTTGGCAGAGAACTCGACACAATAGAGCTCACCACATATGTGGCCAAACAAAATGGGATAAGGCATGGCCAAGGCCACGAGGGGAATAGGTCATGGTGAGCCCAATAAAAACTGACTTCCCCCTCTATGCCCGTTAATGTGGGATTTCCCCACTAAATGCAAAATTCCCACCATGATGCAAAAGTGGTTGAGCTATGAGTGAGGATGGGATTTGATCCCCTGACCTCGGTAGGAGTAATGAAGTGGCCTAACCAACTCAATCAACGAGTTGGTTGGGAGTGAGTTGGCTGATAAGGCCTTAATACAATATCTTTGGGGTCCATTTGGCCTATAAAAGGGATCCCTCTCCATTTCTTCAACACACAATAGAAGCTTATTATTTCTTAAGATTATTGTGGGATTTGGGATAAGTATTAGAGGTTTTTTTTTAATATAGTTTGTGCACTATATTAAAACCTTAAAATTACTATATGTAAATATTATTTATTGGCCTATTATGTTTAGGCAATAATATATGAAATATTTGTGATTGGGAGTATTTTTACACTACCCAATAGGACCTTGAGCCACTATATTTTTCACTTGTGATGCACTGGAGTATTGACCATAGTGGTGAAGATGCAGGGAAGCGTTGGGAAGGCCAATTGAGTTTTGAAGGAGGTTGTGCATCTAGGAAGGTGGAGAAATTCAATGATCATCGAAAGTTCTTCGAAGGACTGACCATACTACTAATTAGGTGGAAATTCCATTAGGTTTTATTGTAAGAAATAACATTGTACTTACAAATTTTGACTAGTGGAATGGTTTGAAAGAACCTAGAGACGTAGGCCATTGCCAAACTCCGTAATCAATCATTGTGTAATTGTCATTACATTCTTGCATTAATTTTAAATTTATTACTTAAAAGGAGAAACTTTTCAGAAAATATTAAAAGCCTATAGGGGTCTGAGATCAGGTAGATAAAAACTTATCATTTTTGGATCAAGTTGGTATCAGAGAGTTGGTTTTGCAGAAATGGATCTATACCTCTTCTTCCAGTTTTTGGTTATGCTTGCATTATTGGGCACCATGGTTGGAGTGATGATGACTCGACACTAGAGAACATGATCGCCAGATCATGGAGTTACAAACCCACCTGGCTACTGTTCGAGAGCATCAGTTCCAGAAATAACAACGCATTACAGAGTTGTAGAGAAGCCTAGATGCTCCACTTGAGAAGGTGGTTGAATCAAGTCAGCTTTTGAAGTTCCACTTGGAGAGGAAACCTTCACCAGAATCGGTCACGTGTCATCATTGTGGCAAAGGGCACGACACCTAGAAATGTTAGAAATTGTATCCAGACAGGAGGCCTAAGTGGATGCTAGAAGAAGGAAAAGGCTATTGTAGGACCCAAAACCAGCTAGTCAGTGGCACCATTGGGATGGAGAGCACCAGTGGAATCATCCACACATTATACTATGACATGTGAGTTCCTCGAGATAGTGGATTTTGGTGGTTACACGAGGACAATTAGTCACCCTTATTTTTTATTGGACTATTTTGGTAGGGTACGTGACTGTCGATTTGGTGCACTACTGGGACTTCCCACGACACCACTTCCTCATACCAAGATAGTTGGTATGGAAGATGGTACTTGCATGGAGTGTCTACCAACTATTGCACTCTAAGCTTCATAGTTGGGAGACAAGTTTCTGACAATATCATTCTTGACATCATCCCTTTGGAGATGGACAGAATGGTATTGGGAAACTTCTACCTAACTGATCATCAAGGTTATATGAATGATGATAGGAGTGGAGTGGAGATTCACATTGGGCACAGTTGGAGGATCGAGTTTATGATGGGACATGTTGTTTTCTTACACAAGGTGAAGATAGTGAGACATCTGACATGTATGTACTAGGGGATCATACAGATCCTAATGCAGATTCAAGCTCTTATGTCCCTTGTGGATAATCCAAATCCTTGACACTGAAGGTCGCATACATCCCAGCAGATCATCAGGATCCATATGTAGAGGAGTGAGAGCTCGAGGATCCACAACACACCTATTCAGGTATCTTAGACTAGACACCAAGATTCTATAGCTGTAAGAAATCTAAGGTGTAAATAAATTTGACTTTGTTCAGTTATTGTATTGGTTTTTCTAAGCATTATTTATTTCTCTTATTGTAATAAAACCATAAAATTTTGTGTTAGTAGAATGTATGAATAAGACCCCTGTGTGGTCAATTTTTTATACATCTAACTGATCAGGACACACTAGTAAAAGACCCAATTCTTGGGCAATGTTTGTACTCTTTTATACTTGCATTAGTAAGACCCCTTAGAGGGAAATTATTTTTGTAAATTTCTAATACCACAGGAGATGGAGTATGTTTTGGTCCTTGTTGAGTTATTTGTTTAACAGGAAAGAGAAAAACGAGGCCAATCCACAATGTGATGTAGTGGAGAAGACCAAGTACATAAGCCACCGAGTAGGAGAAATTTTCATGACAGGTTTATCATGTGAAATTATTTTTCTATAAAATTGGTAACTAAGCTTATTGTACCAAGACTCCAAAAATGGATCATTTTTACAACTAATTTGCATGATGTATTAGGATATAATTTCCTTACACTTGTATTTAAAAGTTGTATAAAGACCATTTTAAGGGCACATATTTCCTAATAAAATGTTTGAGTGACCATTACAAGTTGAGATACTCATATCTATGAGTTTGGATATTTTTCAGCCATTTGTGTAGACAATGGAGCTCACATGTGTCAGTTCGGAACTTCATTCTGTGTAGAGGCATTGTGACTATGCAACAAAATGGTAGCTAAACACCATTGGCATCTGACAATAGTTCAGAACCTCATTCTACTGTAGAGGCATTATGACTATGCAGTAGAGTGTACCTGATATTCATCATCAATAGCTTTGTACCATGTAGAGGTAGCAACCGTGCAACGGGGTTGGAGTCACCATTTTTGAGCTCATGAGAAATCAGTTCAGATCATCATTCTGTGTAGAGGAATTATGACCAGGCATAAGAATGGTAGTTGAACATCAGACAACATTGCATTGTAGGCTTGAGTCTTGAAATAGGCTTAGCATCGTGTATTGAGGTGTTGAATATCTAAAAAGGGATGTGACATCCAGGTCGCAACTTCATTCTGTGAAGAGTCTCTTATGACCCTGTAGCAGGATGGTACCTAACAAGTCATTGTCCATCATCAACATCAGATAAATCATACTCTAAGTAACATGGAGTTCCTTCAAACTAGTTTGGATTCTGTGGAATTAACTAGGATCTGGGAACTGTGTTATAGAGTCAAAGAAGATCCTTATTGTCAGATATCTAGAAGCCTAGTACCGCACAATCGGAGGCATGGAGGTCTTCTTTGGATATATCAAATGTTATAACAAGAAGGCAGTGAGCTAAGTGCCACAATTCCTAGAGCTTTAGCCATCATTTTGAATGTGGAGTTGGCAGAATATTGCAATGATCTCTTCTCAGTAAGGTGATTTGGAGTTCACAAGTTTTTTGGGACAAAAACCCTTTCCCATTGGGGAGGTGTGATCTGGAGGACATTACAGAGGACCATAAGTCCCTTAATATCCCAAGATCACTATAGTGAAGAAGATGACTCTGAGATCTTTCTAACAACTATTTGAATGTCAAAAATGGAGTTTGTATGCACATTGGGTGGCTAGTAAAAATTTGGTCAACTAGAAATTCAACCCTAGTCAACAGTCCAATCCAGATGTGACACATGTGAAAAGGTGGAAACTGGTGAAAAGGAAAAAAGAGAGTCATTTTGTTTGATTATTGACCTCCCGATCTTCATGTTAGTGTACATAAAACTTGGTAGTTGCAGCAAGAGGCTCAACTTTTGTGATGGAAGGGAGCCCAACCACTATGAGAGCTAGTGTTGCTACCAACATGGTGGGATCTTCAAACCACCGTGTTTACATCAAGTTATCTCGATGAGCTATTATTATGGCTTTGTGAGGTGATCAATCCCCACCAAGTTGATCACATTTTGATATGTTTTATTTTATCTCTATTTTCCTATCGAGAATCGACAAGCATACTATGTGGTCGAGTTGCACTGATTTTAGCTCAGTAGCTACTTTATTTGTTAACCAATTTGATCATTTCCATTGTGGTCAATACCACATATTTACCACTTTTGGGATATCCATTATCTCCCATAGTAACTCGGTGAATAACTCACCCCATGGACCAGTCAAAAAACCCACCGAAGAGCTCTCCACATGGTTCGGTCCACACCCTCCAATGGACAGGTGCATCAAAAAACCAACCAATAAACAAACCAACCCCAAATGACTCAGCCAAAGAACTCGGCACAATAGAGCTCACCACGTATGTGGCCAAATAAAATGGGTTAAGGTGTGGCCGAGGCCACGAGGGGAATAGGGCAACGAGCCCAATAAAAAAGAACCTCCCTCCCTCTATGCTGGTCAATGTGGGATTTCCCCACTAAATGCAAAGTGGCCTAAGAAAAAAAATAGTGGTCGAGATATGAGTGAGGCATTTGATCCCTTAAACTCAGTGGTAGAAATGAGCAGCCCAACCAACTCAGCCAATAAGTTGGTTGGAATGGGAGTTGGCCGATAAGGCTCTTAAATGAAATTTTTTGGTCCATTTGCACTATAAAAGGGACTCGACCCTTTTTTTGAGGACACACAACACCTAGCTCATTCCTAGAACTCAAGAGGAGAAGATTTAGCTAAGAGGAGAGTTAGAATGCACTAGTTGTGTGAAGACCTAAATCATTTACGCATTATTTTATTATTGTTGGCCTATTATTTTTAGGCAATAATATACTAAAGTATTGTTATTGGGAGTATTATTAAAAACCTACACAATAGGCCTATTGAGAAACTGTTATTAGCTTTCACTTACGACGCCTGGAGTATTGACCAAGGGAGGTTATGCATTAGGAAAGTTGATTGAGTTCTGAAGGAGATTATGCATTAAGAAAGTAGCGAATGATTCTTTTTATCATCAAAATTTCTTCTAAGGACTGGCATACTACTAGGAAAGTGGAAATTTCATTAGGTTTTATTGTAAGAAATAACATTGTACTTATAATTTTTTACTAGTGGAAAGGTTAGAAAGAACCCGGAGACATAGGCTATTTAAAAACTCTATAATCAATCATTGTGAAATTGTCGTTATATTCTTGCATTAATTTTAAATTGATTACTTAAAAGGAGCAACTTGTTGGTAAATATTAAAAGCCTAAAGGGGCGCGAGATCATATAGATAAAAACTTGATCATTTTTATATCAATCTTCTTTAGGCCAACAATAAATATCCCAAACAAATGTATGGAATTACTTATGTCCATAAGAGTTACCCTATAAAAATTCGTGTAATATCTTCTCAAGTTTGTTATATGCAGTGTTAGATGGAGTCTAACAAGAAGAATACTAAGCATGAGTATTAGTTAACACCTTGGAGAAGATTTGAAACGTACTTACCAAAGAAAGAGGTTTGGTAATCTAAAAGGAAATCTTACTCTCAACCCTTTGAACCACATAATCCCATAGTTACGTAGAATTGACATAGAAGGAAAAGGGAATGCCAATAAAATATAATTGGACATATAAATTAATCGAGCTCCACTGCATGTCTTCCAACCATCGATTGATGGGAGACTAGGAAAGTCAATAACACTGGGTTTTTTTCCATTGAATGGAGGAGCTAGAAGCCAAATAAAAAGTATCCAAATACTCCAAATCATTTTGAATAGAATGTTCCTCTTCCAGGAGCGTGAGAAAAGAATCATCCATGAAAAGGAAATTGCTGATATGTTGATATAAAGCGGTTAGAAAGACCCCTTTAATTAAACCTTGAGAAGCAATATCGGCTAGTAAATAACTAATCCCTTTAGTTGTAAGCACATAAAGTGAGGGGACCAAAGGAAACCCTCATCTATTGGATTTGAAAAAATAAAACCTACAACATTGAACCCCATTGATGGAGATGCAGGACCCAACATTGTTAAAGAGCATTTGCACAATGTTAATGTGTTAGTTGACAGGCCTATATGAAAAATATGCAACAAGATTATTTTTTAAAAAATTACAAGAATGGTTGTCAAAAATTTTAATATCTTTATTCATAGACATATTTCAAGATATATTTTACTATTAAATTATACATATATTCTACATTATACATTTGGGTTATTGAACACATCCCTTGTAATATCTATTAGATTTTTGAAAAAACTTCGAGATTGTGGTACCTATCATTTACTACAATAACACTTTTCTTCAATCTTGTTACAAGATAAATTTTGTTTATCTTCAAGATTGTTGCAAGATAAGTTGATTCTATTGTCAAGATTGTTGTGAAAGAAATTATTTTGAGAGATACAAACCCATCCAATCATTTCAATAATGGAAAATATTCTAGTGGAGATTATTGATAATGTTTAGTGAAGTAAGTGATGAACAGAGACATGCACTATAACAAGGTGTATAATGTTAGAATCAAAGTGAAAAGAAAGAATCTGTTAGTGTTCATACTCTCAAAATGTGTTGTTTGTAAGTGTTTTTAGAGGTAGAGTATCATGTTGACCTTATTTAATCAAGTTTTATATTATGAATCAATTCTTAGATATATTGATGGTATATGTTTGAATGAAATGGAAATTTTTAAGGTCAAGTGGTAATGTGAGAGTGAAAATATGGGTTTAGTGGAATTTAGAATCAGTTACATGCCACATGCTATATTTTCCACTGAATCACTCTTGATTGGTGTAATAACAACTATGACTATATGACATTAAAATAGGGGAGCCACACTTTTTAATTCGACTTTGATAGTTTACAACATGTCATCATTTTTCATTCTTGAAAATCATTTCATAACAAAATTGGAGCCCTCTAAATTGTACCCCAAAGAGGAAAAGGTAATTTAAACATTGATTTATTTTTATTGAAGATATGGAATTTCTATAGTGAGGTAATTTGGTATAATTTCTCACCGTCAATGCCCAACTCCATGTTTTTCGATTACATAGATCTATCCTACTAGAGTGAAAGAGAGAGAGAGAGAGACTGCATTAGCGATGGGCACATCCTTCCATTCTAGATACCTCAACAAAGGTTATTTTCTTAATCACCATGATCCAGATAGTTATGCAATGGATAAGGAAAAAGAATATTTTGTTATATATTGCCTCACTTTGTAGAGTGAATGAAAAATCCCTTGAATTCATCTAGTATTTCTATATGATCATGCTCAAAAGTGAAAATTGAAGGATTTGAAAGGAAATGAGCAGCGGAAGTAACCCCAAACAAAACAGAGCATACAAATGACATAACCCAGAATTTAGAGAAAAATAAAATCAACAACTATAGCTGTTTTTAAAGACCAAATCTGGACAAAATAACTTTAGCTTATATAATTCATTTCTGTCTACAAACAACAACTATAGCTGCACAGAAAGTATGCATACTTTGTTATGAAATTTCTTCCCCTTTTTAGAGTGCTACAGGCTTGAGTTGGATTGATCTATTATTTTTTCTAAAAAACAATTCTGTCTGACTTCCTTTTTTATTTTGAAACAAGGCAACAAAACAATCTAGAAGAAGATTTAATGCAAAAAAGATAAACATATACAAAGTATTAAACGCATATTTGATTGGAGGTTGAAAGAAATCTTGGAATTAAAAACAAAATATTTGGACAAAATCGAATTCCCAGCTGCAATAATTAATTATTTCCAAACACCCCCCCCCTTATTATGAACTTTTGTGGATCATAAAAAATTGCATCAAGCTTCTCCAAAATTGTTACAACACATTATGGAGCTAACCGTTCTTCTTCCGAAACTAACTGGGACTAATTGTTACACTTTTTGAGTTAACAGTGGAACTATTTTTCGAGCTGCATACATTTACAAGATCAAAAACTCTTAAACAACTTTATAAATACTGGAATGTCTCCTTCGCTAATGGCTTTGTAAATATGTCAGCCAATTGATGTTCAGACCTACAAAATTCTAAACAAATTTCGTTGTTGTTTACTAGCTCTCTAATAAAATGATACCTAGTATCAATATGCTTAGTTCTCTAATGAAAAACATGATTTTTGGACAAAGAAATGGCAGAATAGTTGTCACAAAATATTGTAGTGCCTTCTTTTTTATCATGTAATAAGTCTTTCAACATCCTCCGCATCCAAACAACTTGACAAGCAGCACTAGTGGCTGCAACATACTCAGCTTCAGCTTGGGAAAGAGTCACAATAGGTTGTTTCTTTGAAGCCCATGACACAACACCTATACCAAAGTGAAAAGCATACCCAGAAGTGCTTTTCCTATCATCTATGTTGCCCCCCTAATCACTATTAGATGTACCCAATAAGACTGAAATCATTTGAAGTGGAGTACAATATGCCAAAGTCCTTTGTACCACTCACATACCTCAATATTCTCTTACTAGCCCGCCAATGAGAGTCTTTTGGAGACTCCATAAACCTTGAAATTAGGCTTACACCATACATAATATCAGGCCTTGTGGCCGCCAAATACATATGGCTTCCAACTAGCCTCTTGAACAATGTAGGATCCACACATGGTCCATCATCCTCCTTTCTTAGCTTCAATCCCATCATGACCAGTGTTGGGGCTGCCTTGCACTTTTCCATATTGAATCTCTTCAAGATGTCATTTGTCATATTTAGATTGAGAAATAAATATACCAGCATTAGTTTGATGGACTTCAATGCCCAAAAAATATCTCATAAGCCCCAAATCAGTCATTTCAAATGCACTCTTCATTGGTGATTTAAAAGCATCTATGATAAGATCACCGGTAAAAATTAGATCATCCACATACAAGCAAACAATTAGAATGTTACCTTGTTTGTTGACTTTGATGTACAAGGTTGGCTCACAACCACTTCTTTGGAAACCATTTTGAATGAGATAGGAGTCAATGTGGTTGTACCAAGCTCTAGGAGCTTGCTTTAATCCATAAAGTGCCTTCTTCAACCTATATACCTTGTTTTCATGACCCGGTATCTTATAGCCTTGTGGCTGTTCCACATACACTTCCTCCTCTAGATATCCATTTAGAAATGCTGACTTCACATCCATTTGGTACACAGGCCACTTGTTGTGGGAAATAATAGCCAATACGGTCCTAACTGTGTCCAACCGTGCAACAGGAGAAAATGTTTCATTGAAGTCTATACTAGGCTATTGTGTGAAGCCCCTTGCAACTAGCCTTGCTTTATGTTTTTACACTTTTCCATCAACATCTTGTTTAGTCTTATAAATCCATTTTACACTAATTACATATTTTCCTTCAGGAAACTCAACCAACTCCCATGTTTGGTTCTTCTCAATGGATTCAATCTCTTCATCCATGGCTTGGGCCCATGTATCATTACTCATAGCCTCTTCAAATGTTAATGGATCATCTACATGAGAAAATAAAGCAAAAGATGAAAATGAATTTGTTGTATCAACATTATACAACTCACTCAAACTCCTTGTTTTTTGTGGCAACATGCTTGCTAGAGTTGGATCTGGAGATGTAAAACTACTTAGAGTGCTAGTTGGAGTTGCTCCAAGGATGTCATCTGATGTAGATGTTATTGTAGTTACTTATGTGGATTTTTCTCTACCCTTGGTGTGGACAACAACCTTGAAGATATTCTTGGTGTGAATGAAGGTGTAGCTTGAGCTACAACTTGTGGTGTTGTCCTGGGAGTGGAAGGAGTTGTTGCTTGAGATGTACTAGATGTTGGAAACACTTCATCTACCATATCATCATGCAGAACAACAATGTAATTTTTACATTCCTCTCTACACTTCCATCCCATGCTTCATCCTCCACAAATTGAACATCATGGCTGATTATAACCTTCCTAGTGATAGGATTAAACAACTTATATGCCTTTGTATCCTCCGAGTAACCAACAAATATATATTTTTGTCCTTTGTTGTCTAACTTCTTCCTCAACTCATCTGAAATATGTGAATATGCAACACATCCAAATACTTCAAATGAGAAACACTATGTTTCATACCTTTCCAAGCCTCTTGAGGGACTTTATTCTTCACACTCTTTGTTGGGAACCTATTCATGATATAAACAATAGTTTCCATTGCCTCAACCCAATATTCATTAGGTAAATGTTTGGCTGCCAACATGCTATGAGCCATCTCCATAATGGTTCGATTCTTCCTCTCTACCACACCATTTTGTTGAGGTGTATAATGGGTTGTAAATTGCTTGTGTATGCCATGTGATCTACAAAAAATTTAGAAAATCATTATAAATATATTCACCGCCTCTATTTTCCTCAAAACCTTGATGTAGTGGCCACTTTGCTTCTCCACAAGTGCCTTAAACTTCTGAAAATAACAAATGCATCAAACTTGTGTTTTAAAAAATAAACCCAAGTTTTCCTTGTAAAATCATCAATGAAAGTAAGGAAATAAGTGCAGCCTCCTATAGATGGTGTTTACATTTGTCCCACAAATATTTGAATGCATGATCTCAAGTGGTGCTCTTGCTCTATTTGATTTTCCATCCAGTAATGACTCTCTATGTTGTTTTCCCAAGATACAACCTTCACAAACTCTTTCTGGTTTCTCAATCAATGGAAAACCTTTCACCATGTTCTTCATATGTAGTAGCTTCAACCCTCCAAAGTTCAAATGCCCAAATATGAAATTCCACAACCAAGACTCATCCTTGATAACTGACTGAAATGTTATTTGAATATCTCCATCACTATCTTTTGCTTCTTCGGAGCTGAATTGGCTTGCTTTGGAATTTATTTCAGAGATTATTCCAGAGCTATGTATGGATGCTCCTGATTCTGTATTTTTTGCCTTAAAGGCAACTCTGTAAATGTTCATCATTTGTCTTATGAACAACTTGGGCTGTTTTTCCCTTCATATCCAGCCTTATCCTCAAGGGAAACATCTAGTTGCTAGTCATTTGTACTTTGGCAATCAGCTGGTTACTTGAAACCTTTCCAAAATCACACACTCATTATTTTCCATGTATATCTATAGCCCTTTTGTACCAACTGACCAATACTCATTAAATTATGTTTTAGACCAGAAACATAATACACATCAGGCATGATTTTCTGCTCCCCCTTTCTGGTTAGAATATTAACTGTACCTTTACCCAAAATAATTGACCTTGTTGTTATTACCAAGTGTGACATCAGTTTGAACTAATTCATCCAAGCTAGAAAACAAATCTGCATTACCTGTCATGTGATTACTACAACTAGAATCCAAATACCATATGTCACATGAGCTTTCTTGGACAACATTGCACTCAACTTGGGGAGTTTGTAGGAATATTTCAACAATCCTAGTACATGCAATAAACATAGTGTTTGTGGGAGTGCTACTTGACTAATTTTGACCTTGCTTGTGTTGGTCGTACTGGTTTTCTTGCATTCATAAGAATAATGTCCAAAATTCTTACAATAATGACATTGAATGTGTGACTTATCAAACCTTTGGCCACTTGGGTGACTGAAATTATGGTTTTGACCTCTACCACCAACATTTATAGGATTGTTGTTGAGTCCACCTCTAGGAGAACTTCTCCCTCTACCTCTAGGACTGAATTTTCTTCATCCTCTTCCTCAAATTATAGATGCCTGAGTTGAAAATGCATTTTCTAATGACATATTTGACCTATTTAGTCTATACTCATGATTGATGAGAGAGGCATGAAGCTCATCAACACTAAACTAACTCAATCCTTGGTTTCCTCCAAATACACAACTAGAGGGTCAAATTTAGAAGGGAGGATCCTAAGCACCTTCTCAACAACCTTCCTATCCTCTATGGCCTTTCCATGGGATTTGATTTGATTAATTATACTAACAACATGGGTAAATAAATATTCTATCGAATCCGAGTCTCTCATTGACAAATTCTGAAAATATCTTCTAAGGAGTTGTATTTTAGTAGTCTTTACCTTGTCCATACCTTGGTAAGCAATTTGTAGGATATCCCATACATCCTTGGCTTTCTTTTATATTGATACTCTTGGGAGTATGCTCTCATGCATTCCTTGATGATGTAGAATAATGCTTTCCCATCCTTCTTCCTCTATTCTTTCAAAGTGTCTTTCTCAGCTTGTGTAAGGGTATTATATGCTGTTTAGTTTTTTGGTTCCACATAACCGTTTTCAACCTTTTCCCAAATGTATTGATAGTAAAACAAGGCTTTCATGGTTAATGACCAATACTCATAATTCTTGCCTATGTGAAAATAGGGGTTTGCAACCTAGACAGGGACACACCCAGATGTGGAAGCCATTAATGGTTGTCAAAAGAAAACTCAAAAAAATAGAGGGGAAGGGGTTTCTTTAGCTCTTATACCAGATGTGGGATTTGAAAGGAGATGAGACAATAAAATAATCCCAAATAAGATACTTATAAATACAACATATTTAAACCTCAAACAAACAGAGCATATAAGTGACACAACCCATAATTTAGAGAAAAATAAAACCAATAGCTACAACTGTTTATAAAGACTAGATCTGGATAAAATAATTTCAGCTTATATAATTTATTGACCATCTACAAATAGCAACTATAGTTGCACACAAAACATGTACACTCTCTGTTATGAAATTTATTCCCCTTTCTAGAATGCTCTAGGCTTGAGCTAGATTGATATATTGTTTTTTTCCTAACATAATTCTATCTGAATTCCTCCCTTTTTATTCTATAGTAATGTAACAAGAAGATTCTAGAAGAAGATTTAATACAAAGTTACTAAACAAATACAAAGCATTAAAAGCATATTTCATTGGAGGGTGAAATAAATCTTGGAAATAAAAACAAATTTTTTGGATGGTGAATGCCCAACTGTCATAATTAATGATTTCATTATGACTGGGATGAAGGAGATGATGGAGCTTAAGAGAAATAATTGAACAACAAAAATCAATTTCTCAATGGGAGCTTCTACAAAATATATGATGTTCAGAAGTGACTCCATGATGACCAAAATATAGTGGGAGAAAAACCCCAAGACTAGAACTTGGATATTCAATAAAAATCTCAAGGTCGCTTACAATTATCCCTAGCTCATGATTTATCTCATAGATGATACATTTTTTGATGTTTCTATGGGTTATCCCTATGAAATAAAAGGAACCAATCAACTAACATTTTCTAATTTACTAAAAACCTATGGAAAAATAAGAGCTTTGTAACAGAGTATGGACATACATTGAGGCATAAAAGAAAGTGTTTTATATTAGATGTTGTAGTTTTGGGTACGTTGTTTGATATGCATGTAAAATTTGGTGAACAAGCCTTGGAATATTTTAACTACCAAAATGGGAGCTTTATTAGATGGGCCCCAAAAAATTTAGTATTATATATTTTCATGAACATCATACTTACATCTCCTCAAGCCATTCAAATTGATTCACCAATTATAATGAATGAATTTCAAACCCAATCAATTCACCTTTTCCAAATATTGACAAAATAGGTTGTTAAAAATTCCTTGCAATCAAAAGAGAGAACTGCATCCCTCACAACTAAAAACATGTTTTTTCATTGTGACATAAGTTTCATATGCTAAATTAAGAGCAATGTTGGCAAAGGAAATATTTCTTCACCAAGTTCATTAGGTGAATTAGACAGGAATTTGTTTTTATATAAAGAGATAGAGGGGAATGTTTTGGCTCAGAAAAATGTAAAATATTTAGTGTTTATTTAGTCTTGTCCATACACTCGAAGAAACATTACCATTCTGTACAATATTTATCATGAAGCACATCACTTGCCCAATAAATTTCATAAAAAGTGTTTATTTTTGAACATGAACAAAAGAATTCGTAAGCATATTCATTTAATATTTTATAAGCATCTTTGTCTTGGATCCCTCTAATTATTGTCATTAGAATTAGAGGGATTCGAGAAGAACACATGGTGACACTGTGAAGAATCATCATTGACAACCGACTGAAATGGTTATTGAATAATACCATCACTATCTTTTTCTTCTTCGGAGCTGAATTGGATTGCTTAGGAAATTATTTCGGAGATTATTCCGGAGCTATGTATGGTTTGTCCTAATTATATATTTTCTTCCTTAAAGGAAACTCCGTAATTTGCATAATTTTTTGTATGAATAGCTTACATTTTTTTTACCTTCATATCCATCATAATACTCAAGGGAAACATCCAATTGCTAGTCATTGGTACTTTTGCAATTAGTTGTTTTCTTGGAAACCTATCCAAAATCACACAATCATTGTTTTCCATGTACACTTTATTGCCATTTTGTACCATCCAACCAATACTCATTAAATTATGTTTTAGACTAGAAACATAATACACATTAGGCATGATATTTTTCTCCCCCTTTTTGGTTAAAATATTAATTGCACCTTTACCCAAAACATAAACCTTATTGTTGTTGTTACCAAGTGTGAATCAGTTTGAAGTGATTCATCCAAGATAGAAAACAAAATTTCATTAACTTCCATGTGATTACTACAACTAGAATCCAAATACCATATATCACATGGGATTTTTTAGAAAACATTGTGCTCCATTAGGGAATTTTTACGAATAACTTCAACAATCCTAGTACATGCAATAAACATAGTTCTTGTGGGAGTGTTACTTGACTAATATTGAAATTTCTTGTGTTGGTCATATATTTTTTCTTGCATTCATAAGAAAAATTCCCCAACTTGTTATAATAATAAAATTTCTATAAAACAATCCACAGGTTAGACACAGAAATATAATCGATGTATTATTCCTATATCAAATACAATGAATGGAGTGCTATTAAATAGCCATCCAAATAGGAAAACCAACTTCCTATAAAATAGGAAAGTCAACAAACCACTTACCCATTTATAACTTTACAGGTACAACAAAACACTATAATAATATATTGTTAAAACAATATATTATAACAATTGTAATATCAACTCAACATAATTATAATCTAAATTTTATAATAATGTGAGCACTAATAATAATTCCTAACATTCCCCCCCCTTAGTGCGAACATGGTAGAAAAACATCCACACACTCCTCTGTAGTATGCTCACCCCTGTGGCATGTCCAACTCTGTGACTCATGCCCTTGATCCAAAAGAAAGGCTTGCGCCTTCCATGGTTTTAAATAGGCTTACCACAAACCGTGAAGTGACAAGAACCTCATCAATTGTCCACCTCATGTGTTTTTCTGGATCCTCCCACAAACCCTTTCAAGATCCATGAACTGACTTACTCTGGTGCTATTGTTCATCACTATGCTTATACATCAGGGAATTATGTAGGAAACACAACTCACATATCACAAAACTGCACAATAGAAGATATACTGAAAAAATTCCACATTACTTCCTATAAGAATCGTAATGTTCTTAATCGTAGTCTCTGTCATTGATCACTGCCACTCGATCTTGAACAACATAGAAAACTACCACTGCCACTGGATGTTTTCCTTGACTAAGTCGTTTTGGGTGTAGAATGAGAATGGAACATTGGTATGTATTCCCCCCCCACAATGTGAAATTCCAAATAAGAAATTAGAAATGGAAAAATGTATTGTGTTGTATCATACTAGCTGGATCTTGTTGTCTTGATCTTGCTGCACATGATCACCATTGCCAATGAACGTATTCACTGACCGATCATCTTCCAACGAAGTACGGAAGTCAGAGGATCTCTGTAGTTAGAGGATATCCATAGTTTTCTACTCTCTTATATAATTCTTTTCTAGTATTAACAATAAATCACACCACTCAAATCAACAGGAACACTGCAAACTGAAGCACACTGAGAAAATGGAAACCACACTGAAAATCATATACTCACACCACAAACTGTGCCACCAAATCATTCTGTGCAGCCCTGTCGTTGGTGACTGACGAGAGGTCACTGTCTGAACTCTAGCCTCTGATGCCTCCATCCTCCATTAATATGCTACTTACTTAGTGGATTTGTCAATGAAGCTCATTTTACAATTTTGACTCAAATGACAAGACGTCGGTTTCTACCGATATTGCGCCTTTTTACAAACAATTAAAATTTTAATATAGCTAAAAGCTATTGATTAAAATTTTGAAATATACTTTTTTAAAATAACAAAAATACTCAAATTTCAAATAAAATATCACACACTCATATATGAATTTTGACTAAATATATGAAACCATGAAACTTTAGACTCTTGACCTGAATCGACTTGACTGTAATTATGTAAAACCGTGAGTTATGCAAAACCATGTGCAATAGCAGTGTGTGGAGGACCGAATGCAAGAATTATAGCTGTGAATGGTGGATAGTTGTAACCCCAAGAATATGTTGTTAATAGTAAAGAACCAAAAAATGACAGATCTACATGCAACGGTGGTAATAGAGGATCAGATTCTTACTCTGCATGGCACGTATGTAATGTAATATCTTGATATAAACAAATTTGCAGGCTCAACGACTTGTTTAAAGAAATTCTACATAGAGATAGAGAATTTCGAGCTTGATTCTGATCTGTATAAGAGGAAATAAGATGCTGTAGTCGAAATCATCCAAATCCACCAAGGATCTCGGCAATGTCAATTTAAACTAAGAATTACAGATTTGAATGGGGGGACGATGACAACGCACTGTATTAGAAAAACTTCCAACGTATATCTCTACACCAGCAATTTGTGTCAACCCGTGACTCAGGCCAAATTGTGCATCACCATTTGAGGAATAGTGAATAATTTGTGGATGGGTGTATGCACAGATCTGATCCGTGTGTCTTTGATCTACACCCTTCTACTCTAGGAATTTTCAACGGACAGCTACACATGCATGCCTCAGGAGTCAGGACAATGATTAATATACCATTTTAATCATCCATGTCATGTGACTATCTAGAAATTCCTTCAACACTGGAAATGAAGCATGGCGATGGGATCATCTGCAGGCATCTAGCGAATAAGACAGAAGATGAAGGATGCAAGATAATAATTATACCACTGTCTATACTAGCCGCGTAGAGATCATGAACCATGAGGCGTTGGCTAGGGAGGACGCAGATCATAAACCAAAATGTTGTTGGCATTCACTAAAATCCTCTAATATCAAAAAAATTCCATACACCGGGGCAACCATAAATACAAACAGATCTGCCCCACACAATACTTAGAATCCCATGTCTCTCTAATACCAAATATTGGTATAGCAACATATTTACACACGGAATAATTCTTCAATATACACGATACATCATACATTACATTGGGCTAATAAATAGCCATAAAGGTAGGTAACAAAACATCCTATAAAATAGGATGTATTACAAATAATAAACTCGTAAATAATGATACGGGTATAACCAAATAACCAAGTACATAATATTGCTATTATATTTAACAATATTACTTAATTGACTAACCACCCAAACATATAATGTAAACATTATTATTAATTTCCTAACAAATCTGTGGGGTTCTTCAAGTGTTCCTATAGTACTGATACGAGCCCGTGCTATATTTTTGACTCATTCTGCTTATCCTTTACCTCTTTTTGCTTCTATTTGTTTTTTATTATTTTGTTTTTTCTTCTTCCTCCTTTTTTTTGTATTTTCCTTTCTTCCTCATTTTTATTATCCTCTTCTTCTTTTTTATTTTCCTGAGCCTCCTTCCTTTTCCTTTCCTCCTCTATCCTCTTTTCTTGTTTCTTTCTATTGTCTTCTTCTTTTTTTTGCTCCTCTTCTTCCTTCTTTTGCTTCTGTTCCTCCTGTCTCTTTTATTCTCCCTCTCTTCTTATTATTCTATCCTCTTCTCCTATTCCTTATTTTGATTTGTTATTTTCTATCTCCTTTATTTCTTATTCCTCTTGTGTTTTCTTATCTTCCTCTTTATTACTTCTTCCTTCTTCTTCTTTTTCCCCTTTCTCTTTTTCATTTTCCCTTATTTCCTCCTCAACCCCCTTATCTTTTGTTTATTTTTACCATTTTTCCTCCCTTAGTGCTCTCTCTTTTTGTTTCTATTTATTCTATTTTTATGTTAGCCACATCAAATATTGTAGTTATTTAATGTGGATATTTTACTTACATGTATTATTTTATTTCATCTAATTTGTTCAAGTTCCTTCTCAAATGTTTGTAGGATCATTTTTTCCTCCGTGTCTATTTGTTCCTCTAGTTCTTTTAACAAGCTATGTGGAAGTAAATGTACAATTTATTCTATGACCAGGGAGAACCTTTTCAATTATTGGATGAGTTCTTATGTTATTACAACTTGTTATGTAGTTGTACCAACATCAAATTACCGATCCACTTGTGAAAATCCACCATGGTTTAAACAATTTTTGTAGAATTTATAAGCGGTCTTGGTTAGGTGTGATTCCTCCCATGATTCAATTTTTGTTGTGATTTATGGAATTGATCCTTCATCATCATGTGGTTGTCTTAGGTGAATGAGTGAGATATGTGGAGATTCCTCTTCATCTGAATCTGAAATTTCCATTTTTTGTGTTTCTAAGTCTTCTATTTCTTCACTTGTTTTTGGGTCCTTCATTATTTTTCTTGTTGAATTTAATTTTCTGTCTTTTAGTGGGTGGTTTTTGAGGGGATTTTTTTGATTTTTGAGATATAATTTTATATGTTTTTGGTCTTTATTTTATTGTTCCTCTTTCTTCATGGTATCTTGGACTTTTAAAAAAATTCTTCCCATGTCTCTGCAATTACATCATTAATATTTAGAGGTACTAGTTTAGCTGTTTCCACTTACGATTTATAATGGCATGAGTTTTTGTAGTTACTAGCTCATCAGATGCTTCATATGGTAGAGGGGCTATATGTGTCATCCCTAGAATAACAAGCCTTATAAAAGTATAGTTAATGTATGGTATGAAGACCACCTCATTCTCATATTTGGCTACTATTTATTCTAAAATTATGGCTTTGTTTTCCACTAGTTGCCTTATGTTTTCTATCCACAATTTAGATATGGGGTTTATTGTACATGGTTCATGGTGTTCATATGATTCAATATTTTTTCTATAGTGGGTAGGTCTTGACTCCATTTAGCGTGCTCTGTTTTATTTGGAAGGGTGTTTGTGAAATACATAACTAGACATAATAATATGGATCCATAACAAAAGGTGTGTTTTCCCTCATTGATCATCTTATGTTTTCATGAAATTAAATAGCCATTACCTCACACAGGCTATATTAATATTGGGAGGTAATCATATCTAGGGAAACTTGTGCACTTAACCCATGAACACCATCTTCCCTATTTGTGTTATAAATTTTTAATCATACGGTTTTAGTTGCATACATGAGAGCATGGTTTTTGATATCTTCAATCCTTACTCCCATTTTTTTCATGGTGACATCCATCAATTGCACATTTTTATTCATTGGCATATTTTTATTGGTTAGTGTCAAACGTCTTATTTCTAGCAAGCTGGTGACTCTCTCTAAGTCTGTAATATTGTTTTGATATGGTTTTCTAAGTATAACATTTTATTATGTAGTCAGATAAGAAGAACCCTAACTACATTTTCAGCCATATAAAAATATGGAATTTTGCTCCATGTGTCCAACTTCAATTTTATAATTACCTTGGAATTTTTATTATGTTCAAAGGACCCTATTGTCATATTTAGTTAGAGGAGTAGTTTTCTGTTAATCTTCAGACGAGTGTGGTCATATTCTGAGTATATGTACTTGTGTATGTCTCGAGCATTTGTGATCTTGAACAGAAGAGGAGATAATGCTCCAAATGGATCCAAATGTATTTATTTGAGGGAATGTTTTTGAAATTTTTGATTTTAAAGGTATTTTTGTGCTCAAATAGCCAAATTCACCATTATACTACCTACTCATCTTCTCCTTTGTGTGCCCTATATCGATTTTCTCTTTTACCCTTTTCTTCACTAATTTTCCTTTAGAATTTTTTCATTTACGATTCATTTCTCCCATGGATTGTGAATTTAAACTTGTCTATTGCCAATGAATTTATTTATTTTATATCAATATATAGATGGGAATGTTTTGGCTCAGAAAATGTAAAATATTTACTATTTATATAGTCTTTTCCATACACTCAAAGACAATATTACCGTTATATACAATGTATTGTATGAAGCACATCACTTTCCCAATAAATCTTGTAAAAAGATTTTATTTATGAACATGAACTAAAGATTTCATATGTGTATTCATTTTGGAGTTTTTAATCATATTTGTCTCAAATCCCTCTAATTATTTTCATTAGAATTAGAAATATCGAAGATGAATACATGGTCACACTTTTTTCCATCAAACTACCCATCCAAATACACATGGAAAAGGACACTTAGAATAATTAGCTACTGAAAATGCTTTTTAGAGGCTAAAATAATCATTTGGGCATATGTCCTTTTTCATATGGAAAATTAATTGAAAAAAGGGACACCATATTGTACGATATAAGTAGTATATGTGGTCATCAAATTTTAACATTAAAATATTTATCATCATATAATATTTAAGTTTTTTTGGTGTGAATCCTCAAGTTGTAGCCAAAATTAAAATATGTAAATATCCTACAACATGGGAAAAAAAACCTTCATTTTGATTTCATTTTTGTTCACATTATGACAACAACTTTACTCTAAATTTTTGATTTGGTCATGTTTTATTTAAGGTCTATTTCATTTAGAATTTGTTAGTGCCTCATGGTAGATATGTATGAAAAATGTGGAAGCATATACAAGGTATGTGAACTCTTGAACAAAGTTCTAAAAAAGCTGTTCTTATGTATTACGAGTGATTGTTCGAATGCTCAACATGGGTTTGTTGAAAAGGCCTTGTAAACATTTTAAGAATGTGTAATTGGCGTGTGTAAATTGAGACCCGCAACATTTTCTAGCATCTTTCTGAGCATATGTCAAAATCAAAGCTTAGTAACAAGAAATGGAAATACATCAAATCATAATGGAAAGTTGTCTTTTTGTTAGATGTAGTTGCAAGTTCCTTAGTAGTTCCATGTATGGAAAAAATTGGAACCATACACAAGGCATGTGAACTATTTGGAAAAATCCATCACTAAGATGGGTCTCCTACAATGCAATAATTGCAGGATATACACAAAACTGTGTTTGTAGAAAGGGCCTTGGAATCCATTAAGAAACATGGTATGGACATATTTCCAAGCATTAATGAGAAGTGTAATTTTTATTAAATTTTGTTTTATTAAAATGCAACAATATAACCCATTATGTCTATAATTAATCATGGTCCATTTGCATGCTTTACACTTTAGCTATCACAAGGAACTTCTAAATTTTTTCATGAAAATGTTAATTAGAACATGTCATAAAAAGATGTAATTTATTTAAATTTTTTTATTAATCTAGAAATAGTCATTAGATATAATTCTTTTATTATTTTTATTAATATCAAAAATGAAATTGCAAACTAAATTCAAATTAACATCCCTAATCCAGCATAGTTTGCAACTCATATGCAATTGCTATTAGATAACCTAAAATGTTTATTTCACTAAATTGGGACATATTCCAATGAATTGAGACTCCAGTATTTCAAGTATTGGAATAAATCCATCTCATTTTTTTTTGTGTATATTGGATTCCATTTTTGTTTATATTGGATTCCATTATTACTACTATTGGAATCCATTACTAGCAATATTGGATTCCAATATTGTCATAATTGGTATTATTCTAGTTCTAATTTCACTATTATTGGATTCCAATATCTCTATTATTGGATTCCAATTTGGATATTATAGGATTCTAATTTGGCCATTATTGGATTCCAATTTCTTCATTTTTTATATTTTCAATGTTGAGAGTATGTAAGGATAACAGCTTCTAACTAATATTTGTTGAGACTGTTATATTGAGGTAAGCAGTCACTAACTCCTATAAATCATGAGCATCAATCTAAGGTGAGCGGTCACCAAATATTATAAGTAACGAGCCTCAATGTAAGGTGAGAGGTCACTAACTATTATAAGTCATGAGCCTTTATGTAAGGTGAGTGGTCGCTAACTCTTATAAGTAATGAGCATTTATCTAAGGTGAGTGGATGCTAACTCTTATAAGTCATGATCCCATTGTATTAAATGAAAGTAAAAAATCCTCGATGTAAGGTACCGGTAACTATTATAAGTCATGATCCCATTGTATTTAAGTGTGATCCCTGTACTCTATAAGTGTGTGCCTCGTACTCTCAAAGTGTGGGGCTCACACTCTGAAAGTGGGGCTCGAACTTTTAAATTCTAATATCCTCACAATTTTGAAGTGCAAGCCCCACGAACTTGAAAGTTTGAGAGCCCCAACACTTTGTAAGTGTGATCCCCACACTATGAAAATTCTGAGCCTTGAACTTTTGAAGTGATATCCCCATAATTTTAAGAATCTGAGCCTATCACTATGAAATTGTGAGTCATGTCCTCTCAAAGTGTGAGCCTCGCACTTTCAAAGTTTGATATTCATACCTTGAAAGTACGAAGTCTTGCACTTGCAATTTGAAAATATGAATCTCAGACTTTAAAAGTGCAAGGCACACACTTCCAATGTTCATTCTACACATAACCTTAACTTTGACACTGGCCTTAAATGCTAGTGGTGTTATTTTGACTTCTGGTGGAACTCACAATAAAATTACGTTCTCACCCCAAAATATACCTTGTAACAACTCAAGTATTGTTTTTTATACTGTACAAGTTCACTAGTGTTTATTATTATAAACTATACCTATGATTAATCATTAAAATCAAATAACAAAGTTAGGAGTTTATGTATATCACAAATTTTATTGCTCTGAAAGATTGTAGAATTTATGCTTATAAATTGTTCCATTCTCCATATAAATAATGATTCAATTTTGTGAGAAATAAAATGAAATAATTCTTGACACAATGCAAGCAAACTATTTATGATAAACATTTTCTTACACCCTCAAAGATACATTTAAACATTATTTTATAGTTTACATCAATCAAAAAAATCATTGTGCGAAAATTGTATTTTTTCTGAGTCAAGAAATTAAAAAATGGATATGTCCTCATCTTTACATTGAAAGGTTCTATCTGTACATTTTTAATTTTTTACAAATTCATACATATACAGTTGTAAATCTTATATGAGGACTCATCGCCTTTTGTGGACAATTTTATTTGCACAAAATATGAATACATTTGATGCCTCTAGAACGGGACTGCCAATTTGGATACAAGTAGTGTTGAGTAAAGTAGTAGTGGATGTGTTATCAAAGTAGAGGATATTATTTACAAGAACGAAGCAACAAAAGAGTGTACTACAAATTTCTTATTCATCCTTGATGTTCTTTCATATTCTGGGTCAATGTAACAAATGGTACCCATAAAATAGGTATAGGAGTGGTGTTTGGAAAAGGAAATGAAATTGGAAATGCCAAAGTCTGATAAATTTACGTTGAAATTATAATCCAAAAGAATGTTACAAGTCTTCACTTCCCTATAAACAATGCATGGGTTACATTCATAATGAAGATATGGCTATCCTTCTTCATCACCACAAGAAATCTTTAGTTGATCGTTCCAGTCTAGCTTAATCTTCTTTTGATGATCCTATACGAAAATAATAATTAAGAAAACACTTGTTATATTTTCCAAATATCCATTTTATTATGAAGGTTAGAGGTTGATTGGAGACGTCTATTTAAAAAATTGAATCTACAATGTACATATTCATTTTTCTTCATAACATAATCAATTTACTCACCATGTACAATGTCTCACAGACTTCTATTTACCATGTAATCATAAAACATCATGTTTCTAGGTGGAGAAATTGAAAATCCATGTAGAATCTCAAGATTCCGATGCTTGATGCTTCCAACTATTACCACATCATTTTCAAATGCAATCAAGCTTAGTGGGTAGCAACTGTACAGTATCTCTATAGAAATTGGTGTAGATTTCTTTACATTACATTTATAAATATTGTTTCTAGCACCATAGCCAATTACATATTTCCCTTTAAGATTTTTTTGTTTGTCATTATTTCATCATTCATGTAAAGAGCCATGTTCAAGTGCAGTATAACCAACCTTACAAAACCTAAATGTAAAAAATAGATGTGTCGATAAATAAATTGTAATTGATATTTCTTTCTGATTTGTCATCTGATAATCTATACAATATGAAATCATGTCTTGCCATGTTATTTTTAACACCTAGCTCCATTTTTTACAGAGACTTTTATAAATACCTTTGGATGATTTGAATGGTACAGAGCTATAATTATTCACAATAGTAGTACTAAACCCTAGCAAATGAAAATAATTTGTAATTTTGAGATGGATTTTGTTCATTGCATTGGGCCACAAATGTTTTAGACAACATCATACATATCTAAGTTTGTAAAATTTTTTATAACAATAGAAGAATGTCTCTAGAACCTGATCTATTTAAATACAACTACTATTTCTTACATCAGTTAATTAGTGATATCCAAAAACCATAAGAAACAAAATTGAATTGGTACTTAGAGAGAATTCATGTTTATATCTACAACTGTATGTAGGAAAACATGAAAAAAAATTAATGACAGGAATTTCCCCAGACAGATTGTTGTAAGAGAGGTTTCTGTAAAATAAATAGAGCCATTTACATTATGTTCTATTATTAGGGAAAGAGAATTAAATTTATTCCTTTCTCAACGACCTCCATATATTTCGAAAGTGAATATCTTCATGTTTCCACAATGATGTGATGTAACTCAATGTTTTTTAAAGTGATGGGAAGATAGCCATCAATCCACTATTATCTCCTCTATCCTAAAGTTGTATAGATCGATTTTTACATTGATAGAAAGATATTCTTTAATATATGGATGCTAGCATCTTCTAGTCTTCACTTCTAGCAAAAAATTTACATCTTCAAAAAAACCAAATTTAATAGTGATTAACTGTTGAAATTACATAGTGTAAAACATATTAAAAAAATTTATTAATGATTTCTTGATTTTTTTTAAGTGAAGGAGGGTTGAAGGGTCCCTTTCCATTTACATCATAGATACAATGAGAGGATCAGCCTAGAAAACCTCAACGATCCAGCAATAATTTGGTGAAAAAAACCTTAAGGGCCTATGCTAAAAAAATATTTGATTAGGAATACAAAAAAAAACCCCAAACCAGTAAGAAAGACATGATGATTTAGTAACAATGCAACTGATAAGGCTATATAATAAAAAATACAAAGTTATAACCTCATGGATTTTAGAAGCACTTAATTATTTGAATCGCATGACACCTCCGTAACCTCCACTTTAACGGGGATGAAAATGGTTTTAACAAGTCATTCCAGAAAAAGATACTCTTTTCCAGCACCATGCAGACTCTTTAACCAATTGTATGCCTCGTGACCTTTCTGGCGAATAAGATCCCAATTTTCCGGTTCCTTTTTAGCAGAAAAAAACTATCATCTAGGTACAGAAAGGGGAGTGAACTATATCCCGCCCTCGGTGTCTCACCCCATTTTGACACACCAGACATGAATCACATTAGGATGTTAAAATGTTTGTACAAATCTAAAAAAAGGGCAATGTCTAAAAAAACTTCTTGTTTATAATGATCCTTGGCTAGCAAGGGCCACTATGCATGTAGTCATTTTTACCCTCATTACAAAAGAAAGGAACCCCATGTGTGCCGACCTATCACCCACCAAGAACTGAGCGCTCACTCGAGGCACACGTGGTTGTCGAGTCTCTCTTTTGTGTGAGTTTAGTGGGAAACATCATCTATGATTTGTGTTTAAGAGATTTAAAGGGAAGTAAAATATACAAGCACCATAGAGCTCAGAACGGATTCTAGGTCCTTGCAGTCATTCCAGATAGAAAGTGCTTAACATATTTTATAACTTATACCAAAACAGAAATAATTTGTACAAGCATCCATACTTAATCATAAACAAACATGAAAAATAACTATGAAAAAGATCTATGCATCAGAATTATCAATGTTCATATTCATTATAAGTGATGATACAAGTCTCCTCGCAAGGTGTTCGGGATCCAGAAAAATCTCTCCAAGTATGCGTTAACATCCCGCATGCCCCACCTAGCCCCCGCGTGCTTTGTTTTCCCTTTTCCCCTCTTTTCTTGGCCTTCTGCTCTTCAGTGACGAAACCGCCACCCTGCCTGGGCAGCGGTCTCGTGACCGCCCCTGAATAGGGCGGCGGTCTGTAACCACCGCCCTGCTCAGGGTGGCGGTCCTTTACGCATTTTCTAGAAATCTCTTTTAACATGACTCACGTAAAAATCAACGATTCACCAGCTTTTTTTCACCGCCATAAGCTTGCATTAATGATTCTGGTTCCCTAGAATAGTGTTTTGCCATTGTTTATAGTTTAAGAGTTCTATTTGGTTTTTACCTTGGGTAAATGCAAATGCTATAAATAGTTGGCTTGTGCTCAAGCAAATGGCCCCTCAAATTTTCCTCTGAATTTCTCATTGCAATAGATTAGTCTTTCATTTTGTTTAGAGTCCTTAGTTTCTTTCATTGCATGCTTAGTTAGTATTGTTTTGCTGTTAGGAAGCCACATATTCATCTTGTGCAAGTGCTGTTGATATTTCATCCAATCCATTGGAGTAGAATAGTTTGTTTTCAATAGGAAGCCATTAAAGTTGTAGGTTTTGTTCTTCAAACAGGATAGTTTCAGGTTCTGGACATTTCATGTTGCATGACTCGCAATAAATCCCACTAGGAATTGCATAAGCCAAGCTCTGTACTCTTGCGCTATCCCTCTCCTACTCGCATTGTATTCAGTCTGTATCTTGAGCTACCTTTGTCCCAATATCTACTTCTGTTGATGCTAGCATTACACGCTTTTCTGGATCCACGTGAACACGAAGGAACGAGGAGATCACACTGAGGGGACAAGATCACACACACCATCGGATTCGCCACTGTTCTGCAGAATCCAGGTTCTAGCTTTCAAAGTTCTAAATTAGAAACATATCAAATAGAGTAGTTAATCACTTTATTTCAGTCAATTTCACTTTCGATATTGCCAGGGAAGTTGTGGGGATTGATAGTTTCTGAGAGACTATGATTCATTCCTCACTTCTGAGGTAGGATCGAGAGTCTTGCAAATAGATTAGATCAGTTATTTCATTATTTAGAATAGATTCACAGTTGCACAGACAAATAGCTATACTCGGTTATCTTGTTTGTTTTAATTTGTTATTTTAGCTGTCAATTCTAGATATGTTAAACAGTTACTCTTTTAGATTCATTCGAATAGTTCATCAGAAAATACAAAAATAGAGAAATCATATATGCTATAGATATATTCAAAGTAGTTAAATTTCACTTTGCTGTAGTTAATCTACATTGTTGCTTCTGTATGACAATCACGGGACCTAGGGAGCCCAGAGAATACATATTCGAGCCAATCGTGCCCCAACCCAATCTCATCACAGCCATAACTGATATAGATCAAAATCTCAGGATCCAAGTCTTCCGAACAATGGTAAACTTGCAACAAATCAGTTTCCAACTGCACGGGTTAAACATAGAAGACGACCAAGCACACATATTTTGGTCAAGTCAACCAAACTACAGATTACCCTAGATACATGCCCGCATGACTGTGGAGGGGTTTGAAAGAGAGAAAACGTTTGGTTGTGATCCTTTGGTCCCATAGCCAGACGCAGGAGACACCCTCATAGATATAGATACCAGCCTAAGAATTCAGGTTGCACGAACAACTGTAAGATATTCTGAGAAGATCACACAGTTATTGATTCTAAATATAGAAGCTGAGAAAGCATACGATTACTAGATACTAGGGATTAGGGACTGATTCCATACATGACCATAGCAGGACTGCAACAACCACGAATATACGGTTGTGACCCACAAATCCCACAGCCCAACGAATCCACAGGTGAATCAGACATAGATACTGGCCTACGTACACTAGTATTCAGATCTACTCCACTTCCACCTATCATCATCGAATAGTTATCCTTACTAGATACAGTAGCTAACAAAGCTAAGGAGTTCTAGACTAGGCCAGAGAATCACCCATAGAGTCAACTATATTTACCATCCACCCTATGACCTTATCTGGAGACATACACGAAACTATCCCAGGTCATTTTCCACGTATTCCACAACCTATAGACCGAATCACGCCAGAGCTCGATATTGATTGGAGCCTTCGAGCAGTCATCCTTGCTGATCGATCTATCACACCAGTTCAGGTTAGGAGGGCCTTCTTTGCCTTAGATTCACAATTTCCACTAGTGCGTGTAGAAGACATTAGATTGCCTAACTAGTTTGTCTGTATCCCACACATATTCCATCCCCACCGGCTGTCTCGGCACGACCTCGGGAGGTCGGGTGCGAGGAAGAGTTACTTGTAGATTCCCAAGCTCGCTTGTCACTTTTCCATCGTACAAAATTGGTGAACCCGACGTGAAACTTTCTACTTTCTGCTCTGGAGTCAGATTTCTACTAGTTCTTTCAAATTAAACGACTCTTTCATCTTTATTACCTCATTAGCTTTTACCATCACCTTCGCTCCTTCCCATTATTCTGTGGGTATTCATATACCCCCCAAATATGTCAGGATTCGATGCATATGGCAGACCCCTCTTGGGCCTTGAGGCATACTACGCCCAACAAAATAGACAATCATCACCCTCACTCTCAGTATGGGGTGATAACTACTCAACTAACCAGTTGTCAACACAAACTCCAAGGATTAGATATACCTCATCCCTCCGAACAGAGGAGTTGGATCAGTTCACTCAAACACGGCAAACAGAGCCTTCAGGCTCGAACAATATGACGCTCACAGGAGAATCAAGTTCGTCTCCTCAGGTACTACTTAGACCACAAATTAGTAGACAATCAGACTCATACCTGGGTTTAGATGATGAACATTTGGTACGTTATGCCAGGAATGAACAACGTTCTCAAAGAATGTACCCACCTATAGGAGGTTTACAAACACAACCTGAAATCTCTTTTCGAGAAAATACCTCCATATGCCACTGCATATAGGAAATACCCTCGGAGAAACTTGGCAGGGCAGCGATCAGTTCATAGCAGGATATCACATGCCTATACAACACCATGATATACAACAAATGCCGTCAAGGCAAAGTATCGGGACTTCACCAAATGAAGTCATTTCAACTCTAGTAGAAAAGGTTAGGGAGTTAGAACTTGCCCAAGCAAGTCAAAATTCACAATTTATGCAGGCAGGAAGTTCCAATCCTCCACACCATCCTAGCCAAGTAGACCTCCTCACAGGAGTAGGCACGTTAGGCATGACTCCTCAGTATTCACAACAAACCCCAACAAGAGCTGCCATTCCTAACACCGCTCCTCCCGGTCTAATACAAAGTAATCCATTTTTGGACAATACCCCTGCATACTTAAACATGTACTCCAAATCACCACAAGGGGATATGTTCTCCTCTCCTGGCATGGTTCCTCAAACACAGGGGTTTCCTTACACCCCCACTAACATGTACGCTATGCCATGTCAACAACCCATTCCACCGCCGCTCCCTCAACAGGCACCATCAATGGTCGAAACCTATGCGATAGGGACCTACTCAGAATATTTGAAAGAGCCCTTAGATTTCACCATACGAAGCATCATGCTTCCAAGACCTCTTCCCGACTTTCCCAAATACAAAGGTGAGGGAGATCCGAATGCACATATCAAGGCTTACGCTACAGCCATTCGAGAACTACTCCCATGGGATGGGGTTGTTGCTAAAATATTCCCAAAAACCTTGGAAGGCATCGCTCTCGATTGGTATTATAGAATACCTGAGGCTTCCATCCATTCATTCAAGCAACTCGTGTCAGAATTCATCAAGGCCTTTGACATGAACAAATTATTAAGGACAGGAATCAGGGAATTCTTACACATCAAGCAAGAACACAACGAATCTGTCGCCCATTTCATCCAAAGGTGGCGTACAGTTCTTTATTCTTCGGCAAGTGCTCCAAACATGGATCAGATGGAACTATGTGATTTATTCCTTCATTCTCTTAGCAGAGAGGTGAAGGAAGAAGTCCAGAAGTTCCCATTAAGAACTTACGATGAAGTACTTGAGAGCGCTCTCCGAATAGATCAAGCGGCAATTGATAGTGGTCGCAAAACATATGGAGAAAATGGGAGGTTAATCACCTCCAACCAGAACACTACAACTTATCCTACTACCACGAACGTCAATCAAGGACCTAAAATCCTTAATAAAAATCAGGGTGTAACAACAGATGGAGTAACCGACCAGCCTAAGAAGGTAAATGTTGTCAATACTCCATCACAAATAAACAACCAACGAAACAACAAATTTACCCTGACAATCAATACAGTGGATTTTAATCATCCACAACAACAACAACAACAATGGAAAAATCCCACACAGGGTCCAAGCCAAAATTCAACTAGGTACCAAAACCAGAATTCAAACCAAAGACAACAAACGCAAAATTTTAATCCTAATAGGCAACGGTTTGATCAAAATTTTGGGCCACAATACGCACCAAACCAACAAACTAGGAATTACAATCCTAATTCGTATTGTGGTTTCCACAAAATTCAGGGCCATGACACTAGAACGTGCCGTGACTACAATAAGTTCATGCAACGCTTGCCAGATGAACAAAGACAACTTTTCATGGATATGTTCTTGGCAGATCCTACGTCACCAGCATCAAGTACTTTTTCAGGGGCAGTTTCCCCTCAAAATGCACCCCTGAAGATCTTTAATGATCCACTCCCAAATCACGATAACAATAGGCTAAATCTAACTGGGACAAACAAGAGTGTAATGACAGGAAACAATGATCATGAAGCTTCAACTTCGCTAAATCCATTAGTTGCGCCACAACTAGGGAGTCAGCCATGACCTAAGATAGTCGGTTTAGTAGAGTTAGACGCTGAACTACCCATCAAAGCTGTAACAAGGACACGAGAGTATTTCTCTCAGCCAAGTCCAAGCCACCTACCAGAGACAGATAACTTCCAACAAGTAGTAGCAAAACCTGTGGGTGCCTATGATTTAATTAACGACCTAACAAAAACCTTCTCGCACATTTCATTTTTAGACTTACTAAAGAACTCTCCTGCCCACAGGGCTGCTCTTTTAGAAGCATTAGGTTTAGGTCATTTAATTAACATCACTCCACCTCCTGAAACATAGGTAAATCATATAGACTTTGATGTTCATCCCCCGGGACAGGCGGATAGGGATGTCGAATTCATATTCGAAATAAACAAAATGCCGACAGATGCTGAGATCGCATGCCGAGGTGATCCAGCCTTACACTTTGCAAGTATGGGTTTATAACAACTATGTAAAGCGTGCAATGATAGATGATGGGGCAGCGGTCAACATAGTCCCCTTCTCTTTTCTTCAAAAGCTAGGGTATGGAGAAACCAATTGTTCCACAACTCGAAACACACTAAGAGGCTATGATAGCCTTAAAGCCACCTCGGTTGGAACTATAATATTACCGGTCACCTTAGGACCCAAGACCATCCTGACTGAGTTTTATATTATAGATCGGGAAACTAACTATAATATGATCCTCGGCCGACCATGGATACACCGCATGAAGGCAATCCCTTCTACACTATTTCAAGAAGTAAGGTTTTTACACTTAGGGAAGATATTCGTAGCCAAAGGTGATCCAAAACCATTCGATGTACACCTAGCTGACTTAAAGAAAAGACCAGGCATGCACTCAGAGTTTGAACTCCCAACAAACCAACTTAACAAACCTACCGACGCAAAACCAGAAGAAAAGTTGGTACCTACGACAGATTTTGAAACTATGAGCCTAGCCGAGGCAACCCCAGCCCCCAAAGATGAGGCTAACACTGTAGAAACAGTATCATTAGGAACTACTGCAAAAATTGTTGAATTATTAGAACAGGATCTACCAATGTTCCTACCATTTGATTCTGTAGGCGTGGGATATTCCCTAGGTGTCGGTTCTCTCCCAGCAGTAGATCTCTGCATGGTAGAGGTAGAAGATGTTAACACAACAAATATCCCAACATCTATACTCCCAGCTAAATATTGGACTCTCCATTTTGATGGAGCTAGATGTCGTTATGGAGCTGGGGCAGGTATAATCCTTACTTCTCCCAAGGGAAAAGTCCTACCATTTTCCTTTAAACTAAATTTTGAATGCACAAACAACGGCGCTGAGTACGAAGCCCTCCTCCTTGGCCTCATCTTAGCTAAGAGAATCGGTGTTGATAACATCAGAGTCTTAGGAGACTCACAATTGGTAGCGAACCAAGTCTCTGAGATATATGAAACGAAAGCCGAGCACTTACAGCTTTACAAAACAACTGTATTAGATTTAAGCAAGGAGTTTGACTTCATATCAATTGAAGCAATCCCGCGAGAGAAAAATCTTCTCGCTGATTCAATAGCAACTTCAGCATCACGCTTCACTCCAAACAGTAAGTTAGAGGATACCCATTTCATGGTATCCCTTCGTGATGAACCATTGGTAAAAGCAATGTCAAGCCCTCTTTTAATAAACAAAGATGAGGAAAAATCTACTATCCTAACACACATTGATAGTGATACAACCACTCTTGATTTCTTAAATGCCTATGCAGCATTACATCTCTCCCATCACGTGATAGATTTGTCCTTAATCCCACATTCATCTTCCTATTACGGGAATCCCATGATGGAGCTTCTCCCACAAAAGGAACTTAGCATATACTCAGTCGAGAATGGAGATGATTTAGATTTACCTCCAGCCCCACCTGAGTTTGAAGAAGGTAACGCCTCTTTGATCGAAGAAACAATTGATATTAACATCGGAACAGAGGATGAACCAAAGATCTTAAAACTAGGATCCTCGTTAACCCCAGAAGAAGTAGAAATACACACTCGAATCCTCAAAGAACATCAGAAGGCTTTTGCATTTAATTATAAGGAAATGACAGGAGTTGCACCCCACATTGCAGTACACAACCTCGTCACTAAATCTGATGCAAAGCCAATTAAACAAAAATCGAGACCAATGAAACCTAAGGTAGCTCTCATGGTGAAAGAGGAGGTGATAAAGCTCCTCCAAGTAGGATTCATCAAACCAGTCGATTACTCTCAATGGGTATCTAATATCGTTCCCGTTCTAAAAAAAATGGGAAGATACGCATCTGCATAGATTTCTGAGACATTAACAAAGCATGTCCTAAAGATGACTTCCCGTTGCCATCCATTGATGTCATTGTTGATGCAACAGCTGGATTTGAACTTTTGTCTCTCATGGATGGATTCTCGGGATACAATCAAATCAGAATATCTGAACAAGATCAAGCTAAAACCACGTTTATAACTCCTTGGGGAACTTATTGCTATGTTGTTATGCCATTTGGTCTCAAGAACGCTGGTGCTACATACCAGCGAGCTATGACATATATATTTCACGATCTAATTCATAAAATCATGGAATCCTACGTAGATGACTTGTTGGCTAAGGCCAAGAAGCGTTGTGACCATCCGGAAGTACTTCGCATCATTCTTTCACGTCTGATAGAATACGGAGTCACGCTAAATCCAGAAAAATGCGTCTTTGGTGTAACAGGAGGGAAGCTTCTAGGATACATCATATCGTCACGAGGGATAGATGTTGACCCAACCAAAATTCGGGCTATCCTCGAAATGGTCCCACCTTCGGATGAATCTGGAATCAGGTCATTTCTCGGAAAGCTTGGTGCAATCTGGAGATTCATCCCGGACTTAAGTTTCACCATTCATCCAATCAACAATCTACTCAAGAAAGATTATAGCATTGATTGGACTGAAGATTGCAATGAAGCTTTTGACGCAGTTAAGCGTTTCTTGTTATCACCACCTACGCTAATGCCACCTAAGCTAGATCACCCGTTAATTTTATACTCGCGAGCTACCAATGTCTCGCTAGCCTGTATGCTGGCTCAAGAAGATGATGACAAGAGAGAACGTGTGATTTATTTCATTAGCTAAACGTTGCTTGACTATGAAACACGTTATACACAAGCAGAACGAGAATGCCTCGCCATAGTCTTTGCAACCAAACGCTTAAGACATTATATGCTAAATCAAGAAACAAGGGTCATGGTAAAAATGGACCATTTACAAACTTTCCTCACGCAAGGGTCCTTGTCTAAAAAGGCTGGACATTTTATAACCTTAATGGGAGAATTCAAATTAACATTTGTAAATCAGAAGTCCGTTAAGGGACAAATCATCATGGATTGGTTAGCTGATAACCCATTAGATGGAGGCAATCTAGTAGATCTGGATTTTCCAGATGAGTGCGTATACTACATTGAAACCAGACCTCCTATCTCTGAGTGTCCTTGGTACACTGATATCATTAATTATATCATGGACCATACGTATCCAGAAAGTGCTACTCCACAACAAAGAAGGCAGTTACGCATTATCGTAGCAAAATACATCATTATAGAGCAAGTGCTCTATCGAAAAGCGTTCGATGGAATGCTTCTAAGATGTGTCGACACAGAAGAATCCAAGAAGATTCTCCATGAATCTCATAGTGGAATGTGTGGGGGTCACTTCGGTGGCCATGCCACCACTCGTAAAATACATCGAATGGGCTATTTCTGGCCCACTCTAGAACACGACGCAGTAGAGTTTGTACGCAGATGTCATAAGTGTCAAGAATTCTCCCACGAGATTCACATGCCAGCACAAGCTCTACAACCGATCGCTACTCCGTGGCCCTTTTCCACATGGGGCCTAGATTTGATAGGGAAATTCTCTCCCTCATCCACCGATGGCCATAATTTTATAATCACGGCCACCGAATATTTTACCAAGTGGGTAGAGGCTATGCCTCTTACTACTGTACTAGGTTCTGTAATCGCCAAGTTCATTTTGAACCAAATCATTTGCAGGTACGGTGTCCCACAAATCATTATCTCAGATAATGGAACTTCTTTTAAGAATGACGAAGTTCACGAATTGTGTAATAAATTTAAAATAAGCCATCATACGGCTTCGTTATATTACCCTCAAGCCAATGGACAGGCTGAGGTGACAAACAAAACATTAAAAGCCATTCTCCTTAAAACGGTGAAAGAAAACAAACGAGATTGGCATTTGAAGTTATATCCGGCCTTATGGGCCCACCGAACCTCAATAAGAACACCAACAGGAGCGACTCCTTTCTCGCTAGTATTCGGGGTAGAAGCAGTTCTCCCGCTTGAGGTTGAAATACCCAGTCTCCGCATTTCATTACAAGGGATCCTGGATGAAGATGCTTATAGAGAAGCACGTCTTTCCCAACTAGAAATCCTAGATGAAGCTAGGTTAGATGCTGAACAGCGGCACAGAGTCTATGCTGACCGGATGTGCTGGCAGTATAACAAGAAATTCTATGAACGTGACATATATGAAGGTGATCTAGTTCTAAGGCTAGACAGCCGGATCGACAAAAAGACCGGCGAAGGAAGGAAGTTCCGGCCCAAATGGTTGGGCCCATACCGAGTCATGAAGGACTATGGAAATGGTGCATACCTCTTATGTACACTGGAAGGTGAGGAATTTGGTGAAACAGTCAATTCCCTACACCTCAAACGATTCTACGCATAAGCAACTAGCACTATTTATAATTACATCTACATTGCATCTTCATATAGATTAGGATCATTTTGTCCGCTTGTTTTATACAAAAAAAAAAAATTATGTGATCAAGGAATTTGTTCTCAAAGCAATTCATTACAAACTCATGATGTTGTTGGCATAAACACTCTAATCATACTTCTCCATTTCCATGATATCATCAAACTATCTCGGAATCATTTCATCAAATAAAGCTAGATATGACAAGGTCTTAATGGTAACCATGCCAAGATCTGCGGGTTTATTCTCACTTTTGGTTTCTTCTTAGGATAGGTGTCTTGCCTATGGTCTGTTCTAGAAGCTTCATGGTGTCACATCTATCCCATATGTATATCTCTTTGGAAATAAGCACATACTGACATTTTACTCAAGTAAACAAGTCAAATATTGATCAAACAGAAAATTTTAATTTTACACATTTCCTTGCCCCACCAACCTTTGGTGATGAGCTTGCGTCTCTTACTAGTGACGTAGGGTTGGGAAAGGATGGAAATGCCCTTACTCGCCTATGCTTTGCCCACGGTGATAAACCCATGCTTCTTACTAGTAGCATGGGGCAAAGTGTAGGGGGTCCTCTTGACAAACAAATGCAAAAGGTCATACACAAACAATTCAAATCTTGAAGTCTTTGAGTCAAAAACAAATGAATCGGATGTCCAAAATTCCAAGAGAGTTCAAAATCCTAAAAGCCCAGATTTTGTCTACCATGTGGCCATCTATGGATCTAAGTCTAGATAAACCGCAAAGCAAGTTGCATCCAAAACTATGAAGTCACTCGAGTGGAGTAAGCTTGTGGCATCCTAATTTGGTTCCGCCAAAGCTTTGTCTATCTTTCATCACTATCATTTCAACACATTTCATAACTTGCACCCTTCCCAACTCTCGGTGATGAGCCCTCGCATCTTACTAGTTGCGTGGAGTTAGGAGTAGGGGCAGGTTTATCTGCTCATCATATCAGTTTATCTTCACCACTTTGCCAAAACAAATATGAAGTATCCAAAATTTCTTACAGAAACTAAGATTCAAAATCACATTGTATCTACATTATCATATATCAGCATCATGAAATACAAAAATAAAATAAAACACTTGCATCATTTGTTCTCCATTACATACATTCTAAGGAGCATACATACATAACATCATAGTTTACATGAGGAAACTGGAAAGGAAACAAAGCCATAAATGCCAAAAGTCTGATCCAAAAAGAATATATATATATATATATATATATATATATATATGATCAAAGTTTCTGTACAATGCCATCATGCGCTAAGCATGGTCAAAATGCTCAAAGAGCCCGGGATATACAAAAGAATATATCATACAAAATCTAGGAGAGCCAAGTGGCTTCTCAATCCCTACGAGACCCCTCTGAAGGTGCACATGCCCACGCCTAGGACTCCAGCTATGCCGGCGCTCTGAGTGCACGGAGGGCTCAGGATCCCGAGGGGCAGCCACAGTCTCGCCACGAGAATGACTCCTCATCAAGTGCTCGGCTGTCCTATACCCCGCTAGCTCCGTGTGGAGAGTCGATACCATCCTGGCCACATGCCAGACTGGGGAAAAGACGTCAGTATGTCTACCAGCTGCTGAGGGCTCCCCAGCATCCACAGACAACTCTACGTGGGTCCTCTCCATGGGGATCATTAGGGTATCAGTGCATACCCTACAAATCAAGTCCCGCCACTCATCGGAGGTCTCTGTAAACAAAGGAGAAAACAAATTAGAAACAAAACAAGAGATTAGAAATACAAGATAAAACAAAAAGAGAGATAGCAACTAAGGAAATCCTAACTAAAAACCAAACATTAAAAGGAAGGATGGTAACTTACTCCGATCACCAGGCCTCCAGGATGGATCGCTAGGGTCAGCACCTGCCACGGATGCCGCCACTGACTGGGGTGCTGCTCCTGTGACTAGAGCAACGTAGCATCCCGCAACGGACTCATCCTCCCCGCCATGGCCCTGGGAGAGTGGCTCCTCTGAGACCAGAGTAACTCTCTCTGCACTCTGCTCGGCCCTCGCTACCTACATAATATCCTGAGTGTCATGCCACTCAGGATCACTGTCCTCCTCTGTCTCTCCCCCTGTAAAATCCTCAGACTCAGAGTCTATGTCAATGGGGTCATCGCTACTATGGGCAGGGCCCACGGCAATCTGAAGCAAGGGTGCCTGAGGTGCACCGGCTCTCCCTCTAGCACTTACTACCCTCCTGGCCGCAATAGGAATGCCAGGAGTAACCACTGTCCAACCCTGGCCTCTCGGACCCCCTCTGGCCTCTCAAACTGACCTGTATACTGGCGCTACTAGGGAAGCATGCCCATGTAGGGTAGGCCAAACTGCTGAGGAACTCGGCCAAAGGGGTGTATCTCCACTCGCCCCACTCTATCAATAAGCTGCCCTGTGGTGGAGCAGGAGATCAAAGTAAGAGCCTCCTCACCCCATATACCTGCCATAGTCTGATACGGTGTGGCCTCCATGTCAGCAGTGGTCAGAGAAGCAACTGGCTGATGAGGTGCTCAGAGCACTGACATATCTGTCCATCTAGCTGCCCTCATAGGTCCGGGATCTATCACCTCTACACCTCTGCCATAGGGGATAAAGTGCTCATAAACCCAGCTCATGACCAGGGTCGGGTGGCTCAAGGACTGCTCCTGTAAACAGACTACCATGTATAAATCATGGTAGGTAGTCCCAAGAATGTCTCCTCCCCAGGAATATATCTGGCCATGTCCTTCTATCTGTGCGATGATGGGGGACCAGCAGTATAGCAGTGTGTCTCCTCCCTTGTCCCCGATCAATCTCGAGGCAAGGATCCCCATAATAGCCTGGCGAAGCAAGGGGATGGGAAAACTAGGAATGGATCGAACTCTGACCCCCTTCTTCGAACCCATGGAGATGACTGCATCTCCCATGTATGTGGCCCACTGTGCTATCTGGGCCCGTGAGCCTGCTGTCTCAAGGGTCAGACGTCTCCCAATGATTGGGACCCCCAGAATGTGATAAACATCCTCCAAAGTGATGGTCCACTCACCGCAGACCCCTGGTAATCAGAAGGTGTTCCGATCAACATCCCAATATGAGAATAGGTCACAAAGAATGTGACTAGATGGTGCAACATGTGGAACACGTGAGATACGTAGTATCCCGGCCCTCTGAAGAGTGTCCTCCTCATCCTGTGAAAGGGCATCCAGTACTCCTGGGAGCCAGTCACACTCCCTCTCTCGGCTCCACCGGATATACTCCTCTCTCGCCTGCATACACCCAAAAACACACAAAACAAAGCAAGTTAGCATCGAGTGATATTAGAAAAATCATGAAAACACGTAGAAATGCTAAAAACACAAAAACAACCTTAAACAGATATTCTTTTGGCATTCTTTGCAAAACCGCCACCCTGAGCAGGGAGGCGGTTTTGTAACCGCCACCGTTAAGGGTGGTGGTCGTAACTTCGTGTCCGAAAACCCACGCGGGTTTTAAATTTAAAAGGCCTAAAAACATGCTAAAAAGGACCATTTTAGCTAAAAACAAGGCCTACCCAGTAGGCCCCCCCCCTAGATGGACCTTTTAACCTAAATTTTCAAAAATTACCCCCCCATGACAAAGATTTTAGATTTTAAAATTAAGGGGGTAAAAAGGATAAATTGAAGAAAACTAACCCTGTGATCTCGCGGGTCGATGTTCCACTCATGATCTACTCGCGCAAGAAACCGTCACCGTGGGTTCCAGAGCTCAGAATCAATCAAATCAATTCATGTAAATGAATAGGAAAATGGGCCCACTTTCATATATATAGCAAACCTGACTTGTTTTAAAATGCCTTTTTTTGCAGGTTTGGAGCACTGACAGAGGTAAGTTCTTATCCCCGCACAAATGGTACGTTCTTGTTTCCTATTATTTTAGCATTTATTTTCCAAATTATTGTGTCTATCTGCACTTGAGTTCTCTTTTCGTTTTGCAGGTGGCGGGAATTTTTGGACGGCATCATTTCAACACATGACGTATCAGGTATAACTAACTTCCCATTTTGGGACCGCCATACTCGGACACCGTTTTACACCTCTCCATGGCTATGCTTCTCCAAGGGGGCAATATGTACATACCCAAAATTGTAGGGTACTGCGCTGCCAGAACAATGTAACACACTCCCCAATGATGATACAAGTCTCCTCGCAAGGTGTTCGGGATCCGGAAAAACTCTCCAAGTATGCATTAACATCCCACATGCCCCACCTAGCCCCCGCGTGCTTTTTTTTCCCTTTTCCCCTCTTTTCTTGGCCTTCTGCTCTTCAGTGACGAAACTGCCACCCTGCCTGGGCGGCGGTCTCGTGACCGCCGCCCTGAACAGGGTGACGGTCCTATAACCGCTGCCCTGCTCAGGGCGGTGATCCTTTACGCGTTTTCTAGAAAGCTCTTTTAACATGACTCAAGTAAAAATCAATGATTCACCAACTTTTTTTCACCGCCATAAGCTTGCATTAATGATTCTGGTTCCCTGGAATAGTGTTTTGCCATTGTTTATAGTTTAAGAGTTCTATTTGGTTTTTACCTTGGGTAAATGCAAATGCTATAAATAGTTGGCTTGTGCTCAAGAAAATGGCCCCTCAAATTTGCCTCTGAATTTCTCATTGCAATAGATTAGTCTTTCATTTTGTTTAGAGTCCTTAGTTTCTTTCATTGCATGCTTAGTTAGTATTGTTTTTCTGTTAGGAAGCCACATATTCATCTTGTGCAAGTGCGGTTGATATTTCATCCAATCCATTGGAGTAGAATAGTTTGTTTTCAATAGGAAGCCATTAAAGTTGCAGGTTTTGTTCTTCAAATAGGATAGTTTCAGGTTCTGGACATTTCATGTTGCATGACTCGCAATAAATCCCGCTAGGAATTGCATAAGCCAAGCTCTGTACTCTTGCGCTATCCCTCTCCTACTCGCATTGTATTCAGTCTGTATCTTGAGCTGCCTTTGTCCCAATATCTACTTCTGTTGATGCTAGCATTACACACTTTTCTGGATCCACATGAACACGAAGGAACGAGGAGATCACACTGAGGGGACAAGATCACACACACCATCGGATTCGCCACTATTCTACAGAATCCAGGTTCTAGCTTTCAAAGTTCTAAATTAGAAACATATCAAATAGAGTAGTTAATCACTTTATTTCAGTCAATTTCACTTTCGATATTGCCAGGGAAGTTGTGGGGATTGATAGTTTCTGAGAGACTATGATTCATTCCTCACTTCTGAGGTAGGATCGAGAGTCTTGCAAATAGATTAGATCAGTTATTTCATTGTTTAGAATAGATCTACAAATTGCACAGACAAATAGCTATACTCGGTTATTTTTTTTGTTTTAAATTGTTATTTTAGCTGTCAATTCTAGATATGTTAAACAGTTACTCTTTTAGATTCATTCGAATAGTTCATCAGAAAATACAAAAAATAGAGAAATCATATATGCTATAGATATATTCAAAGTAGTTAAATTTGACTTTGCTGTAGTTAATTTATATTGTTGCTTCTGTATGACAATCACGGGACCTAGGGATCCTAGAGAATACATATTCGAGCCAATCGTGCCCCAACCCAATCTCGTCATAGCCATAACTGACATAGATCAGAATCCCAGGATCCAAGTCTTCTGAACAACGGTAAACTTGCAACAAATCATTTTCCAACTACACGGGTTAAACATAGAAGACGACCAAGCACACATATTTTTGTCAAGTCAACCAAACTACAGATTACCCTAGATACATGCCCGCATGAATATGGAGGGGTTTGAAAGAGAGAAAATTTTTGGTTGTGATCCTTTGGTCCCACATCTAGACACATGAGACACCCTCATAGATATAGATACGAGCCTAAGAATTCAGGTTGCACAAACAACTGTAAGATATTCTTTGAAGATCACACATTTATTAATTCTAAATATAGAAGCTGAGAAAGCATAAGATTACTAGATACTAGGGATTAGGGACTGATTCCATACATGACCATAGAAGGACTGCAACAGTCACGAATATACAGTTGTGACCCATAAATCCCACAACCCAACGAATCCACAGGTGAATCAGACATAGATTCTGGCCTACGTACACTAGTATTCAGATCCACTCCACTTCCACCTATCATCATCGAACAGTTATCCTTACTAGATACAGCAGCTAACAAAGCTAAGGAGTTCTGGAATAGGCCAGAGAATAGCCCATAGAGTCAACTATATTTACCATCCACCCTATGACCTTATCTGGAGACATACACAAAACTATCCCAGGTCATTTTCCACGTATTCCACAACCTATAGACCGAATCACGCCAGAGCTCGATATTGATTGGATCCTTCGAGTAGTCATCCTTGCTGATCAATCTATCACACCAGTTCATGTTAGGAGGGCCTTCTTTGCCTTAGATTCACAGTTTCCACTAGTGTGTGTAGAAGACATTAGATTGCCTAACTAGTTTTTCTGTATCCCACACATATTCCATCCCCACCGGCTGTCTCGGCACGACCTCGGGAGGTTTGGTGCAAGGAAGAGTTACTTGTAGATTCCCATGCTTGCTTGTCACTTTTCCATCGTACATCCTCCATGTGAGCATGCTCCTCTTGGCCTGATCTTTCCACTTTTCCCCATGATGAGATTCTAGAAGCTTCTACCATAGGCATTCTCCTTCCTTGGCAAACCTATCGCTAGGTTGGAAACTTATCCACTCTACATGGGAAGTCGAGTCATGATTTTCACGTTATCTACCAAAAACACCCAATATGGATAAGTCCCGAACCCTTGGTTTTGTCCACGCGTGTGCCACGGGTTTCCTTAAAGCCTTCCCTAAAGCCTTCCCTGTGGGCTTTATCATTGTGCACTTTTTCTTCAACTAGGTCTTGCGCACCTATGTGCCTTTTTATACTTATCCAATATTTTATGGGCCCAACATTACCCCACACTATGCCTATTCTCCATCCATGGGAACACTTCTCCAGTGAAAAGAAAGAATACAATAGACTTACACCATGGGAAAAGAATAAGGGAATGAAGGAATATGGAAAGAAGAAAGAATGGGAAGTGATGAAATCACTACAACAGGCTAGGAAAATCCTTATGCAAGTCATCCTCCAACTTTTTCTAGGCATCAAATTTGTTATGCGCTCTCTGACAAAGGTCGTCGACCAGGGTGCTCTCCTCCTCAAATCTTAACCCATTTCCTTGTGTACTTATGGTGTTAGGAATCTTCTCTAACTATTTTCCTACATAATCTAGCACATCCATTCTTTGTGTAATCTTTGGGTACAGTTCCTTCAACTAGGTTTTGATTGAACCCCTTAAGGCTTCAATGGCTTCAGATTTTCTTTCGACCTCGGCAAGGATTCTGTCCCTTTCCGACCTATTTCCTTTATTATTTTATTGGAACTCCTTGAGTTTCACTTCATGAGTGGTGACCAAGATGTCTTCCACTTTGTCCCTATCAGCGAAAGTTTCATACGTAGCCTCATCAGTCTAGGAAGAAACTTATATATCAGCCAAAACCTTGCTATACTTAGCAATGAATGCCACAAACTTAAATTTATCTTCTTTCTCCAAGCACGCGGTAACTTCTTCTGCACATTCCAAGGCTAAAGGCTGCCTCTCCATGGTGAGGAATCTTGTTAAATCCTCCACGCATCCCAAGGAAGATCCATAATTCTACGCGGGGGGTGCTAGGCCTCGATGCTTCAATATTATACAATTGTTAAAATACTCCACCTTTTTGTATAGATCGCACACCTTGGCCTTCTCGTCTTAAAACTCATGTTGTAATTGGGCACTGATTAGTTTTTCTTGACTTAGCTCCTTAGCCCTTGCAGCTATTTCTTCCTCTTTCCTCTTCAATTCCTCCTCCACATCCTTGATTCTATCATTCCACCCAAATAATCTAGCTTCAAATTCAATGGAAACCTTGTTAAGCACATTGCACAGTTCTTCATCCAAGAGCTACTAAGCATTCACCACTGGTTGTAACATTCCCATTTTAAGACTTTAGAAACAAGAATTTATTTTTTTTGTTTTTTCAAACCAGAATGTTCTCTATTCTAAATAAAACATCATTTAGAACACACATTTCGTGCCAATCAATCTCATAACAGATAACCATATACAACTGTAATGAATCGGTATACTTCCGATCTCTCATTCCATGGCTCGGTTACCAACCGATCTCTCATGTTGAATTAAAGTATAGAATACTTTATGTATACTACATCTAATTGGTTCTCCTACCCTATTATGAATATTGAGTGATATGTTTAAAGAACCTATCTGAATATTTATTACCAATATTCATCTGACATCATGTTGCATTAAACTAGGTGACATAGGACAATGCAACCAACAACTTGCGATACTTTGGAAAAATATTTTCAACATATTGTTCATGTTACTATTCTTAGACGACATACTCGTCATTCTAGAATACATGCTTCACCTCACTCTTCTATTATCTAGAATGGTCTTTACTAACTACCATCAGTCCACTTGCCCAAGGTTCAACCCTAGCCCCAGTTAGCAACATAATTTGTTATAGGATGATGTTCATGATGACTTAGGGTATATGGGCATACTTGGTTAACCTAATTTATCCGAATGTGCCAACGTACCCTAAGGCATAGAAATCTATTACCTATCGTGAACATGCTACTAACTTGACCTAGAGAGGAACTAAGTTCAAGTCCAGATGTGCGTAACTCTAGATGAACAAATACGGAAGGGTGTTGCCACATGTCAACTGCAACATTGTATCCTTGAGAAGTGCCAGGACTTCTTGAGGGTACAATCCTGTAGTTGGCATGTTCCAACATCCATTAGAACTGATTCATCAAGATGTACATACCCCCCTTAGTGGTTATTAATCATAATTAAATTGGATTAAGATTCATATTATAGCAACCATGCCTAACCCTAAGTCCAATAATCCTTAAGTTCTTTATCCAAAACTACCTTGATTAGATATAGAGAACTTCATTAATTCATGTTTGCATTGTTTTTTATTAACATGGCATAATAAATAGCTATCCAAAAAATAGGACAGTAAACATCAACGTTTAATTCTTAATGCAACCTAGCTGACCAAATCTAGTGTGTCATCCACCTAGATTCAACTAGGGTCTACTTTATAAACTTAGTATAAATATTAAGGATCATAATCACTATTCATTTTATCTTTCGTTCTTTCAGAGAGGAATATTCTTCGTCTACATGGTTAAATGTTAGTTTTATCATAACCTTTTTATCATTTGTAACTCGTATAGTTTAATTATATATCCCAAGCATATTTCATTATTAAACTATAGTTGTGTAGTTGTATAGTTGTGTAATTAAAGAGTCTAAATTCACTTTTAAGAAAAGAGCATAATATAATCTGCAACACCTACATTTATATCATATTGTTTAATTGATGCTATCAATTACTTTAAAACACTCAACAAGTCTTGTCATCCAAATGTTTCATAATTCCATAAGAATATAAATACACATTTATCTTTTCTAAGCAGCAAAAGAGGTTACTTTCAACCTAGCTCATATTAGGATGATTCATCCTACAACTTAAGCAAAGAAGAACAATCAATACATACTACACCTTACACACTTCATCATTTGAAAAATAGAAAAAGGTTTAGAACTCATCTAACTACTTCAATTCAAGGATATCAAAATAAGGATTCCATAAATAAGAGATAGCTTCTAAACAAGAATCCTGAATCCATCCAAGAAGAATAGAAATCAAAACAATCTAACAGAAAGTCTTACTAACTTCTACTTGTTAGAATATATAATTTAAGAACATGAAACCAAAATTTCCACAAATTCAAGCTATACTCAAATAGAATAAATCTCTTAACCGATCCATAAGAAGTTTCCATTTCAGAAGAGAATCAATTAAAGATAAGCTCAGTCAATGAACTTATACAGTCAACAGAAAAAGGATCTCAAATAGAAATGGACCCAATCCATAATTCATGTCATTGATACTATGAAATGAATTCCCTTATCCAAATCAAAATTAGAAATTATTTAACTAGTTCCCAAAAGAGAACACAACACCAAACACACAGTTAAAGAATTTAGACTGTAAATTTTCCATTCAAAACTTACAATCTTATTTCCTATTTCCATTCACCAAGCTCAAGTACAAATTCAAATCTCAGAACAAAATACACAGTTCAATCCCTAACAGTATACTATCCCCAAGAGATCATATTCATTTTTCTTTCTAAAACCCAAATATTTGTTCAATGAACCCATCAAGGAATAGAAATCCACAAACAGTGTAAGATATACAAGGGTCAATACAACTCACGAGCTCAAAAGACTTAACTGTGATTACCAGGCATCAAAAAATAATCCAAATAATTAAGTAGTTCGCGATCCTAAATAAGAACAATATTACAAAGTATTCTGAACCATGATATTGTATCCTTTCAAACAACACTCAATATACTAGGTTTTAGATTCTATTAAAACCCAAGAATCAAATAAAAGATCAGAAGAGAATAAAGAAAACCCAAGAATGTTTAAGTCAAGAAATGTTCCAATCTTAATTTCTAATCAACTAAAACATAATCACAACTAGGACTCTCAAGTTCTAGTTTAAAAGATTAAGACATGGAAAATATTTGTTTCAACATCTAAAAAGAAGGAGAGTAACTATTGCACTTCCAGAAGTCTCTAAAAACTATCACAACTATTCCAAACAATCCACAAAAATCAACCAAACCCACAACAAGACATAGTTCCAGTTTATTAATCCAAAGAACAAAACAATCAATCTTCAACAAGATGCATGTTCAATCAGGGTAGAGAAGGAAAGATAAGATTCTCATTCACTCACCCTATCCAGTTCAAAGAAGGCGGTATAGTCTCCAAATAAGAAGTGCCACAGTCATTTCAACAAGAAGCTACAGGGATAAGATCTCAAAGAGATTACCAGATCTACTTCTAATAAAAGAAATCTCTCAAGACCATTTTGACAGACAGTCCTTAAATGATATTAAAGATTCTCAAGTCATTAAAATCAACAAAACCCAGCTCATAATACAAGTTCAGAATGACCATCTATGGAATGCTATAATAGTATCCAATATGAGATTCAATAACAATTCAGAACTTCACAAGCTTCTAATACTGGCTTAGTCAAGCACGAAGTTAAAATATGAGCCTAAAGAGAAATGCAAAGCCCTAAATACAAGATTAGAACAAAACACCAATGCTATATTACGAGTTCAATTAGTTTCAAATCCTTGAATAAAAATAACTTCCAACTCAGAGTATATGGATATAACAAAACTCAACAACTCAACAATGAGTTCAGCATTCGTAAGAACTGAATAAGAGTACAGTGTTGAATACGAAGATTCAACCAAAAGTTCAAAACTACACCAAGTTCCAATCAGTCTAGAAAAAACATGAAGTTCCATTAAAATCTCATAACAAATCACAAAGCTTCAACACAATCTTAGAACAACCACGAAGCTCCACTACAAATTTAAAAGAAACACAGGCTCTAAAATTAGTTCAGAACGAAGCATAAGGCAACCAATTCCAGTTCAATCAACACCAACCTCGAATACAAGTTACAGAGCTTCAAATATAAGTTCACATGAATATCATAGTTAAACTAGCACAGAGAAGGTTTCCCAAAAACTATCATTACCAGCAATAGATTTGCATTCCAAAAACCACAGAGATTTTCTAAAACATGCAAGTAAATAACCAGAAAAATCAAATAAAAAATTATCTCATGAGATCAGAGTTCTTTTAATGATTCATTTAGAAGAAAGCAAGAGATCTTAATGGGTAGAGCCTATCATGCCTGATAGTGCCTCTGCCAATTTGAAGGAGACTTCTATCCGAGCCTCCAACCCTTTTTCTTCTCCACGATAGATCAACAACCAAACAATTTCTCTTCCAATGCCTCTTATACATTCCCTTGATCGAAAATAGACTAGAGAAACCAAAAATAGTGAAGAAGAAGAATAAGTCAAACTGTTGGTTCAAAGAACTAGATAGCTCCTTGCAGATCAAAATTCACGAGGCATGAAAAACCAAACAACCTCTCACAAACCTGCCTCCCATGTTTCTAAGAAAATTTAAACACAAAAACTGAGATTAATTAATGTCATAACTCCTAATTCTCCCATTTATCTCTCCTTGCCACCGCCTCCCAAAACTGGCGAGTACCAATTCCAAATCAAAATGTAATTTCATACTTAGCGAAGCCTCCACATAAGCCCCTCTAATGTTTAACTAGCCCTTTCCAAACTGGAAGTACCTCCAAAAATTTAATACCAAATCAAATCAAATCAAATTCATTGGAACCGTCGCCGTAGTGACATGCGACCTTAGGCCCCTTTCAAATAGTTTAGGCTAGATTTCCCAAAACTTAGGTTATTCCAACAATTAAGCACCTTAGGTCTTAAAATATTGCCTTAGGTAGTTTCCACCTTAGGTTAGATTAAATTCGTCTCCATATAGTATTAGGCATTAGTTTAACATAGCCAAGAATTACTATAATAATCTCCCCTTCCCATATTCATTTAGTACAAGAGCTTAGGTTAGGTCATAACCCATTTAAGTGGGCGTAGATAGGAAGTAGATGTTCTTACCTAGCTTAAGATACCCTTAGGATAAACCTGTTTAGGATTCTGATCCCCTTCCTAGTCTTAAGAAGACTATATTTTGTTTATGCCAAAAATTTCATGCGGAGATCAATCCTAGAGACCCAAGCACAAACATATAACCAAATGAAGGAACTTTCACACAAGACCATAAAATTTGCAAAATACAAAAGTTCAGTCCACTATGCCTTTCAAACTATCAAATGTCAATTTACCATTCAGTTCATTAAGAAGATTTAAAATATTCCTTGGATCACTGAAATTGATCCAAAGATGAGTCAGTCAAAAGAGATAAGTTTGCAACTCTCCAAATTAGATTGAAAATTATCAATAAGAAGTGAAATTGGATTCTTGCAAGTCATAACATTTCAGTCCAATAAATCCAAGAGAAGAAATGGTTTATCCATAACAAGCATGATTTTTAACAATTAAGGAAACACGCCTCATTCAAGAAAATCACATGTGAATGCTTGTAATGGAAAGGTAAATATAACAGTTTGTCTAAGATGTTACATACTTCCCTCCTAAAAAGAATCATCGTCCTAATGATTATCTCATTTTAATCATTGCATTCAGGATAAACAATTTATTCACTTCCTTAACATAAGTTTGAAACAATATCTGAATTTAAAGTTCCAGAAATCAACATTCACTTAGCTGTTTATTCAAAAATGAATAGTTATCGGTCCACAACTGGCAGACTTATTATCGTATAAAGATAAAATCACAAATTTTATCAGTCATCATAGTCAATTTTGATCAAATAAATATGGAAAATCCGTTTTCATATCATCCAAGTTTTCTTAAGTTGCACTTTATTCATTAAACTAGTCCCATTGAACCTTACATTGACTTATATGACATTTTCTTAAATGCAATTGGCGAGTTTCAAGCACTCATATGGGTTTAACCACAATTATTCCTGGGTCTTGGACCTACAAGGAATTCCAATTTAACACATGTGATAAATCTAAAATGTATTTCTTAAGCAAAGAAATATGGGAAACATCATGCATTCATGACAAAGCAGAAGGTAATGCTAAACGGTAAGCTACATGATTTATTACTTCAACTATCTCAAAGGGTCCCACATAATGAGGCAATAATTTGGCAACCTTGCCAAAAGTTATAGAGCTCTTTTTTGGTTTAACCTAAAGAAAGACTTTCTCACCAAGTTCAAATTTCCTATCAAACCACTTTAAATCAACATAAATCTTTTTCCTATCTACTGCTTCTTTCAAGCGTTCACGAATCTTTTTAACTTGTTGTTCCATTTCAGTAATAATTTCAGGTCCAATCACCTCTCTATCCTCAATGTTGTCCCAACTAACAAGGGTTCTACATTTTCTTCCATATAATGCTTCAAAAGGTGCCATCTTAAGAGAGGCATGATATGTGTTATCATATGCAAACTCAACTAGTGGAAGATACTCTTCCCACTTGTACTGCTGATCCATACAATACATTCGTAACATATCCTCTAAAACTTGATTAAATCTTTTAGTCTTTCCATCCATTTCTAGATGATACGTAGAATTGAAATTTAACTTAGTTCCTAGAGCTGCATTAAGAGTTTGCCAAAACCTTGATGTCATTGTAGGATCTCTATCTGATATGATTAATTCAGGTACTCCATGCAATTTGAAAATTTCCTATACAAATATTTTAGCTAACACAGGAGAATCATCCTTTAGATTACCAGCAATAAAATGTGCTACCTTTTTTAGTTTATCAAAAACTACTAAAATAACATCATTTTTATTTCTTGACATAGGAAACCCTTGTACAAAGTCCATGTTTATCACTTGCCACTTGTACTGTAGTATGCTATGAGGATACAATAAACTGGATGGTGCATATGTTTTGCTTTAACACATTGAAATTCAACGCAATGTGTCACAAAATCAATCACATCCTTTTTCATTCCTTTTAAAAAATAGTGTTGTTTTATATCAGCAAGCATCTTTGTAATACCAGGGTGTCCAGAAAAAGGTGAATTGTGAAATTCTGCTAACAATTTCTTTCTTAAATCTTTTAGCAAAGGTATGTATACTCTATTTTCAAATCTTAGGATTCCTTCGTTATCAAAGTGAAAACCTTTATACCTCAAATCATTTAGATCTGCAGCAAGCACTGTCTTTACTTGCTGAATGTAAGAATCATATTCCATAACACTTTTTACTTCATCCTTAAATTGAGTTCTCAATGTTATAAGAGTAGAAATGTGCTTCCTACGACTTAGAGCATCAACCACTCTATTTTCATCACCCTTGATATAACTGAAGTTAAAATCATATTGATACAAAAACTCTAACCATCTTCGTTGTCTTTCATTTAGATTTAGCTAAGTGAAAATATAATTCAGCCCAAGATGATCAATTTTCAATTCAAAAGGTTTGCCAAGTAGGTAATGCCTCCAAACTTGTAGTGCATGAACAATGGCAGCAAGCTCTAAATCATGTGGAGCATAATTCAAATTCTGTAGCTTTAGTTTTCTACTTTCATAAGCTATGACATTATAATTTTGTAACAGAATACCTCCTAGACCTTCACAGATACATCTATTACTACCATAAAGTCTCCATTAGGATTTGGTACTGCTAGAATAGGTGCTAAAGTTAACTGTTCATTCAAAGTTTTAAATGAAATTTCACATTTCTCACTCCAAACAAACTTCTTATCCTTCTTCGAGAAAGAAGTTATTGGTGCAAGCCACCTTAGAAAAATATTTTACAAATTTCCTATAGTAACCAACAAGCCCCATGAAGCTTCTAACTTCATGTACATTCTTTAGTGCATGCCACTTAGTTATAGCTACAATTTTAGAAGGATCTAGAGTAATTCCATTCTTACTTATTACATGACCCAAATAGTGCACTTTTGTGTCATAGAAAGAACGTTTAGATAACTTACCATATAACAGTCTCTTTCTCAAAATTTCCAAAACTATCTTCAAATGCTCATGGTGTTCCTCTATGTTTTTAGAATATATGAGAATGTCGTCCAAGAATACGAGCAAAAATATTTCCAAGTATCCTTGAAAGATATTATTCATTAAATTCATAAATGTTGCAAGTGCATTTATTAATCCAATAGGTAAAACCATGAACTCATAATGTCCATACCTTGTTCTAAAAGATGTTTTATGAATGTCCTCATCCTTAATCCACAATTGATGATATCCAGATCGAAGATCTATCTTAGAATATATCAATGCTCCACGCATTTGATCAAATAGATCATCAATCCTAGGGAGTGGGTGTCTATTCTTGATTGTTGCTTTGTTTAACATCCTATAATCAATGCATAATCTAAGTGTTCCATCCTTCTTTTTCACAAAAATTACTGGTGCTCCCCAAGGTGAAACACTTGGCCTAATCAAACTTTTAGACAAAATTTCTTGTAACTGAGCCGTAAGCTCTAATAATTTTGTAGTATTCATTCAATACGGTGCCTTAGAAATAGGCTCAGTTCCAGGCTTGATCTTAATTGTGAAATCAAATTCATTTTTGGGTGGAAGACCTGGTAACTCTTTTGGAAACATGTTACTGAAGTTTCGTAATAGTGGATATCGTTCCATGACATCACTTCTCTCTTCAATTGTTTCTGTAATCTTTACTACATATAAGGTACAACCTTTATTTTTGTCCTTTGTAAAGTTGCATAGCTGATAGTTTTTTAACAGAAATATCACATTTCACACCCTGAATCTTTGTTGTTTTCTACAATTCATCCAAATAACTAACGTGTTTTTCAAAACAGTCTACTTTAGCTTTATGTTTTTCTAACCAATTAACACCTATTATTACATCATAAGACCCCAAAGGTGTAACATAAAGATCAACTTTAGTGGAAAAGTTAGGTAAATCAAGGACTGCTCCAAAAAGATACATACTAACTGTACGAACAACATTGTTTCCAAACTATACAGTCCATGTTTTATCCATGTTTCTAGCTTTTATTTTTTGTTTTGATGCTAATTGACTAGAAATAAAACATTCAGTAGCTCTGGTATCAAAAATAATAGTTATAGGTAAACCAAATAACTTACCTGGAATCTCTATAGGTGTGGCCTATTTCTCAGCATGGTTGTCAGCTACTACAACGTGTATCTTATGTTACTGATTACGATCATCATTTTTCAAAGGGAATTGATTTGTGTAATGATCTTTACTATAGTTATAAAAGCCTCCTACAGGTTCCTTTCCAGGCTCAGATTTATTTCCAGCCTTAGAGTTATCATTTTGACCTCCATAGAACTTCTATCTATTATTATGGTTCTTGACAAAGTTGTTCCCTGCATTACCAACAAACTTGTTTGTTGCTGCTTTCTTATTAGTTTCAAATGAAAACTTACTTTTCATTTCGAATTTCTTCCATGGTCCATTCTTAGGTGCAAGAGATGATGAAGAGGAGTTGGGGATTTTCTTCCTTACTTCCTCCTTATGAGCAGAAATTTCCTTCAATTTCTGTTCCTGCCTTATGGCCTTTTCAACAACCCCATCCATCATGGTTGGGCTATGAACATCCACCTCTCCTTCTATAATGGGATTCAATCCCATGATGAATTTCCATATTCTGAACTTCTCATCAGTTTGGTACTGAGGTACATACTTAAAGAGTTTAGGAAACCACTCCTAATACTTAATTACAATTAGCTTTCCTTGAGCTAAGTTCTGGAATTAAGTCATTTTCTAATCATAATAAAGTTACAGCATCCAATGTTGCCTAAAATAACCTTCAAATTGATTCCATGTGATATTAGTTTCATCAATGTTTAACTCAGCCTTATGGCTGTCCCACCATGAAGATGCCTCATGGGAAAGATGATAAGATCCCCATATCACCTTTGTTTCTTCTGAGAAATTCCTTATTGCAAAGTTTTTCTCCATTTCGCTGATCTAATTCTCATCCTCATCTCCTAATGTGGTGCCATCAAACTTGGGTGGAATTATCCTTCTTATATCATTAGTGAATTTAGTTATCAGCCTAGCCTTTTTGTTCTCAGGATGATCAGGTATGTTCACATTATTATTATCAACACCTAAATTGGCGGTCCTCAAGAGGTGGCTGATTATTGTTACCAACATCTTATTCCTCCTCATTGCCCATTACTTATTGTACAAGTACATCCAAACAATCTCTTGTGTCCAACAGGGTAGTAAGGATCTGATCGAGTTTTTGGGTAGTTGCTGCTCCTTCCTTAGGTAGAGGATTATTTACAATATTTCCTCTTGTTCTAACCCATTTTCTATTAACAAAAAGATTTAAGTTTCATCATATTATGGACACAATAGGTCCAAGAGCTAAAACCTTTAGCTCTGATACCAAGATGTAACATTCCCATTTTAAGACTTTAGAAACAAGATTTTTTTTTTTAAACCAGAATGTTCTCTATCCTAAATAAAACATCATTTAGAACACACATTTCATGCCAATCAATCTCATAACATATAACCATATGCAATTGTAATGACTCGATATACTACCGATCTCTCATTCCATGCCTTGGTTACTAACCAATCTCTCATGTTTACTTAAAGTATAGAATACTTTATGTATACTACATATACTTGGTTCTCCTACCCTATTCTGGGTACTGAGTGATCTGTTTAAAGAACCTATCTAAATATTTGTTACCAATATTCATCAGACATCACGTTGCATTAAACTAGGTGACATAGGACAATGCAACTAGCAGCTTGCAATACTTTGGACAAATATTTTCAACATATTGTTCATGTTACTATTCTTAGATGACATACTCGTCATTCTGAAATACGTTCTTCACCTCACTCTTTTGTTATCTAGAATGGACTTTACTGACTACCGTCAGTCCAATTGCCCAAGGTTCAACCCTAGCCCCAATTAGCAACATAATTTTTTATAGGAATATGCTCACAATGACTTAGGGTATATATGCATACTCGGTCGACCTAAGTCATCCGAATGTGCCAAGGTACCCAAAGGCATAGAAATATATTACCTATCTTGAACATGCTACTAAGTTGACCTAGAGAGGAACTAAGTTCAAGTCCAAATGTGCATAACTCTAGATGAACAAATACAGAAGGGTGTTTCCACATGTGAACTACAACATTGTATCCTTGAGAAGTCTCAGGACTTCTCGAGGATACAGTCCTTCAGTTGGCATGTGCCAACATTCATTAGAACTGATTCATCAAGATGTACATACCACCCTTAGTGGTTATTAATCATAATTAAATTGGATTAAGATTTAGATTATAGCAACCATGCCTAACCTTAAGTCCAATAATCCTTAAGATCTTTATCCAACACTAACTTGATTAGATATAGAGAATTTCATTAATTCATGTTTGCATTGTTATTTATTAACATGGAATAATAAGCTGCTATCCCAAAAAGAGGACAACAAACATCAACGTTTAATTCTTAATGTAACCTAGTAATCCAAATCTAGTGTGTCATCCACCTAGATTCAACTAGGGTCTACTTTATAAAATTAGTATAAAGATTAAGGATCATAATCACCATTCATTTTATCTTTCGTTCTTTCAGAGAGGAAGAGTCTTCCTCTACATGGTAAAATGTTAGTTTTATCATAACCTTTTTATCATTCATTACTTGTATAGTTTAATTGTTTGTCCCAAGCATATTTCATTATTAAACTATAGTTGTGTAGTTAGAGAATGACATCTTTTGCAATTTAACTAGTTCATTAAAATATAGGATATTACACTATCTCCTTAATCTAACTCATTATTTGATAACAACAATAGTATATAATTAGATGTAAAGAATACCATGAAGATATCACTATTATTTCCAGAATACAAGTACAAAGAATTCACATTAAAAAATTGGATTTCAATACAAAACCTTTCAATTCACGATTTTTAATATACATTTATAAGACTATGCATTTCAGACATTCTGCATGTCAATCATAATTAAGATCTTAAAAGAACATTACTTTTATTTTCCAATACAACTCAAGAATGATTCAAAACTCTTTACATAAGACCCAGAGTTAAATAAACCAATGTATCATAAAATTTCTTGCCTTATTTTATCACTTACGATGTCCATCTGCAAAAATTGCTAGCATGGGTTAGTTCAATGAATTGAGGATGATAAGCACTAAGCATTAAAGTAAAGTGCATTCCACTAATTGTTTCATTAAAACAAGTTTGATTTAATGAAACAATTATTATATCATACAAATAATCATAAGTAATAACATCTAGAAAAGAAGTACAATTAAAGAGTCTGAATTCACTTTTAAGAAAAGAGCATAATATAATCTACAACACCTGCATTTATATCATATGGTTTAATTGATCCTATCAATTACTTTAAAACAGTCAATAATTTTTTTCATCCAAATTTTTCATAATTCCATAAGAATAGAAATACACATTTATATTTTCTAACCAGCAAAAGATGTTACTTTCAGCTTAGCTCATATTAGGATGATTCATCCTACAACTTAAGCAAAGAAGAAGAATCAATACATACTAGACCTTACACACTTCATCATTTGAAAAACAGAAACAAGTTTAGAACTCATCTAACTACTTCAGTTCATGGATATCAATATGAGGATTCCATAAATAAGAGACAACTTCTAAACAAGAATCATGAATCCATCCAAGAAGAATAGAAATCAAAATACTCTAACAGAAAGTCATACTAACTTATGCCTATTAGAATATATATTTCAAGAACCTGAAAAAAGACTATCCACAAATCCAAGTTATACTTAAACAAAATAAATCTCTTAACCAATCCACAAGAAGTTTCCATCTCAAAAGAGAATCAATTAAAGAGAAGATCAGTCAATGAACTTATACAATCAATAGAAAAAGGATCTCAAATAGAAAAGGACCTAATCCATAATTCATTTCATTGATACTATGAAATGAATTCCCTTATCTAAATAAAACTTAGAAATTCTTAATCTAGTTCCCAAAAGAGAACAATAAACCAAACACAGTTAAAAAATGCACACTACAAATTTTCCATTCAAAACTTACAATCTAGTTTCCTATTTACATTCACAAAGCTCAAGTAAAAATTCAAATCTCAGAATGAAATACACAATACAATCCCTAACAGTATACTGTCCCCAAGAGATCATATTCATTTCTCTTTCTAAAACCCATAGATTCGTTCAATGAACCCATCAAGGAATAGAAATCCAAAAACAATGTAAGATATACAAGGGTCAATACAACTCACGAGCTCAAAAGACTGAATTCCCATTACAACACATCAACAAATTAATGCAAATGAGTAAGTATTTTGTGATCCCAAACAAGAACAATATTACAAAGTATTCTGAAGCATGATACTATATTCTTTCAAACAACACTCAGTATACTAGGTTTTAAATTCTATTAAAACCCAAGAATCAAATAAAAGATCAGAAGAGAGTAAAGAAAACCCAATGATGTTTAAGTCAAGAGATGTTCAAATTTTAATTTCTAATCAACATCTAACAAGAAGGAGAGTAACTAATACACTTTGGGAAGTATTTAAAAATTCTCACGACTGTGCCAAACAATACACAAAAATCAACCAAACCCAGAAAAAGACAGTTCTAGTTGATTAATCCAAAGAACAAAACAATCAAGCTTCAACAAGACACGGGTTTGCTTAGCGAAGAGAAGGAAAGATAATATTTTCATTCACTTGCCCTATCGAGTTCAAAGAAGGTGGTAAAGTCTCCAAATAAGACGTGCCATAGTCATTTCAACAAGAAGTTATAAGGAGATGATCTCAAAGAGATTATCAGATCTACTTCTAACAAAAAAAATCTCAAGACCCTTTTGACAGACAGTACTTAAATGAGATTAAAGATTCTTAAGTCCTTAAAACCAAAAAAACCCAACTTAGAATACAAGTTCAAAACGACCATCTATGGAATGCTAGAAAAATATCCAAAAATTTAGAACTTCACAAGCTTCTAATAATGGCTTAGAATAACACGAAGTTCAAATACGAGCCTAAAGAGAAACACAAATCCATAAATACATGCTTAGAAAAAAACACCAATGCTCTATTATGAGTTCAATTAGTTTCAAATCCTTGAATAAAAATAACTTCCAACTTAGAGTATATGGACATAACAAAACTCAATAACTCGACTACAAGTTCAGCATTCATAAGAACTGAATAAGAGTACAGTGTTGAATACAAAGATTTAACCAAAGTTTAGAACTACACCAAGCTCCAATCAGTCCAAAACAAACACGAAGTTCCATTACAAGCTCATAACAAATCATAAAGCTTCAACACAAGCTTAGAACAACCACGAAGCTCCACTACAAATTTAAACAAAACACATGCTCTAAAATTAGTTTAGAATGAATCATAAGGAAACGAATGCCAGTTCAGTCAACACCCACATTGAATACAAGTTACAGAGCTTCAAATACAAGTTCACATGAATATAACCATTAAACTAGAACAGAGAAGGTTTCCCAAAAAATATCATTACCAGTAATGGATTTGCATTCCAAAAACCACAAAGATTTTCTAAAACATGCAAGTAAATAACCAAACAAATCAAACAAACAATTATCTCATGAGATCAGAGTTCTTTTAATGATTCATTTAGAAAAAAGAAAGAGAACTTAATGGGTAGAGCCTATCATGTCTGATAGTGCCTTTGCCAATTCGAAGGAAACTTCCAGCCAAGCCTCTAACCCTTTTTCTTCTCCACGATAGATCAAAAACCAAATAATTTCTCTTTCAATGCCTCTTATACATTACCTTGATCGAAAATAGACTAGAGAAACTAAATATAGCCAAGAATAAGAAGTCAAATTGCTGGTTCAAAGAACCAGATAGCTCCATACAAAGTGAAATTCGTGAGGCATGCAAAACCAAACAGCCTCTCATAAACCCACCTCTCGTGTTTCCAAGACAGTTTGCAAACAAAAACCAAGATTCATTAATGCCATAACTCCTAATTCTCCCACTTATATCTCCTTTCCACCACCTCCCAAAATTAGCGAGTACCAATTCCAAATCAACATGCAAATTCATACTTAGCGAAGCCTCCATCTAAGCCCCTCTAAAGTTTAACTAGCCCTTGCCAAACTGGTAGTACCTCCAAGCATTTAATACCAAATAAAATCAAATAAAATCCATTAGATCGTCTCCGTAGTGACATACAACCTTAGGCCCCTTTTCAAATAGTTTAGGCTAGATTTCCCAAAACTTAGGTTAGTCCAACAATTAATCACCTTAGGTCTTAAAATATTGTCTTTGGTAGTTTCCACCTTAGGTTAGATTAAATTCGTCTCCATATAGTATTAGGCATTAAGTTAACATAGCCAAGAATTAATATTAGCCTCTCCCCTTCCCATATTCATTTAGCACAAGAGCTTAGGTTAGGTCATAACTCGTTTAAGTGGGCATAGCTAGGAAGTAGGTGTTCTTACCTAGCTTAGGATATCGTTAGGATAGTCCTTTTTAGGATTCTGATCCCCTTCCTAGTCTTAAGCAGTCTATATTTTTTTTACGCCAAAAATTTCATGCGGAGATCGATCCCAGAGACCCAAGCACAAATGTACAGCCAAATGAAGGCACTTTCACACAAGACCATAAAATTTACAAAATACAAAAGTTCAGTCCGCTATGCCTTTCAAACTATTGAATGTCAATTTACCATTCAGTCCATTAAGAAGATTTACAACATTCCTTGGTTCACTGAAATTGATCCAAGGATGAGTCAGTCAAAAGAGATAAGTTTGCAACTCTCGAAATTAGATTGAAGCTAATCAAGAAGAAGTGAAAGTGGATTCTTGCAAGCCATAACATTTCAGTCCAATGAATCTAATAGCAGAAATGGTTTATCCATAACAAGCATGATTTTCAACAATCAGGGAAACACACCTCATTCAAGAAAATCACATGCCAACGCTTGTAATGCAAAGAGTAATATAACAGTTTGTCCATGATGTTACATGGGTTGTCTTCTATTGGTCTTGGAAATGTTGTTATTACCCCGTGGCTTACTTCAAATTCTAGTTCATCAAGATGGGACTCAATTTCCCATGAGAGCATATTCCTCGTCTGTGGGTATACAACCTCCTTGTCAAAAGATGAAATTGCTATGAGCTCTTCTGTTGGAACCATGCTCTGGAACCACACGTGAAATACTTTGTTGGGGTCATCAATATAACCCATCCATAGCCTCTCCTCCCCTACTTTCCTTCCTCCTGTGTGCATGCCCTTAGGAATACTTACAATTAAAATGGGGCCTCCATTGCTGCCGTGGTCCTTTTCCATGCTCTCCTCCTTCTCTTCGTCCAATACCGATTTAGCGTTGCATTCCAACTTCTCCTCCTCTAAGGTCTCGATGGCCTTTGTTTCTTCTATTTCTACCACCTTGGTCATCTATTCCATCATAAGGATTGGAGTGTTCTGTGTCCATGTTCCATCCTTCTCACTTCTCATGTCCTAGGTGCCTCTACCTTCCTTGCTATCCTTGCGCCGCACGAAGAGGAACCCCTGCTCCTCTTGTCCGCTTTCTTCATCTGAATCATGTACATTGAAAATAGGTGGCCCTTGTTATTTTTCAGGTTCATCTTCCCCACTAACATCTTCTTCGCTATCTTCTTCTTCACCTATGTGCTTGTCCAAACTTTCAGTTTCTTCTGAGGTGGTCTCCTCTTCTAGCCTCTACTTCTTCCTAACCAGGGATTCCGGTGTAGGTGACTCCATTTCTTCTTCTTCTAAGGACTCCTTGTCTTATGTATTTTCTAGCTCCGAAGTCTTTTCCTTGACTATGGGCCTCTTCTTGCATGAATATATGATTGTTCTAGAACTTGTCCCAGGGGAACCTACTACCTGTGTTTCCATAACACTTGGTATTTTCTTCTCTAGATCCTTTTCCACCTAATTGTGTGCGGGTCTCTTCTTGCCAGTTGGATCCTTAGGCATAGACACCTTGTTCTCCAAATATGTGCCCTTCTCAGATTTGGGTCTTATGTGGAGGTACACACATACCAGGGATCCTCCTATAATGGGCAGAGTCATGGGCCTTGTCATATGAACCTCATGCGACATGTACCTCTCCATGTACATGCAATTGTTGGGGTAGACCAACCCTTTGCCCCTTTCCCCTGTGTTCTCAGTCTAGATTACCAAGGTCTAGTTTCAGCTTCTTGGACTCTTTGAACCTATTTACTCCCACTTAAAAGTACTAAGTTGTGAAGGTAAAGGGGAACTTGCACCATGGGCTCCATGTCTCATCCATTAGTTTGAACCTACCCAAGTAGAAATTCTGGTATACAACAAATTCAACTTCTCCTTTGGAGGTCGCTGACAGTTGTTCAAGAATCCTCCATTCTTACCCGAACGCGTTCCTTAGGAACCTATACCATTTTTCCAGGTGAGCCTTGTGCATGGTTTTCATGGAGTCACATGCGTATTTTTCAAATATTTTTATGGGTGAAGGGTCCTCAGCAGGTTACTCCCATATGAATTTGTCTAATGCATCAAGTACTCCAATCTCTAAAAACACAATGGTTAGCATGACATTACCGAAAAGGATCCTATCTCCTTCCTTCACGTAGCTGAAAATCTCATCCACGATGAACGCAGATAAATTATAGATGGTGCCTTCTGAGATCTTCCTGCATACATACAACCATGTCTTATTGACCTAGGTCCATATCTCGTAGCCATTTTACTTTGTCACCAGATGCACAACCATCTTCATCACTGAGTCCTCGATGTCTGTGATATCATAAAAAATTTGACCCATTTTTGTATGCGTAGGTGGCAAGTCTCCTTAATAGCCTCTTTATCTCCTAGGTCATCTTCGAAACTGTCTCCTTCACAGATGAGGCCTGTGAAATGTGAGATGAGTTCAGGAGTAATGCACATCTTGTGCCCTGCAAAATGGAAGTATTCCTCATTGATGCCTGACATCAGCCATTGATATAGGTGCTCAGGCTTCTCAAAGTAGGGAAACTCAAAGAGTTGCAATAACCTTTCCTTCTCCAACTTTACCTTCACATCATTGTTATAGATGGGTGAACCCTCTGGTGTCCTTTTATTTTTTAGGTGTACTAACTCCAGTGCCATCTCCTTCTTGATTGTGCTCGTACAATGATTGTAATCATTTACAAGACATGTGTCTTAGATGGGACTCCCCACTCCTTACCTAGCAACACTTCATATGGTTACTGCATTTCTGCATACCACTCTTCATTTGTACGTGCATCAATTTATTGTTACTTTCCCTTGCCCTTGCCCTTTCCCTTCTTTGGTGTGCTAACTGGTTTCTTGGGTGCCATTGTCTAGGTTCACTTCTTACTTCAATCACTTCTTGTAACTCTATTCTTCCACTCTTTCCCACCTTAGATATCAAATTTACGAAGAAAATTCCTTAAAGCCATGCCCTACTTCTTTAAACCCTAGCTGGGATAATCCCTTCACAATACGGCACCTTCTCATAACTCTCTTACACCTGTGAGATCCCTTTTTTTCTAGTTCACGGATCCAAACTAGTCACTTACGCTCAATCTCTTCAAATTTTTATTCACACAGATCAGTTTTTGGAAGCCCTAATTTGTGAAAATGTAAAAAGTGCTTCTTTCTCCTTATACGCAAAGTGAATAATGAAGTTCCTCGACCCTCTATTTATAGTTTTTTCCTTTTTAAACATTAAATTCTACTTCACCTACCACTATACTTTTCCATTTAATGTGGCTTTTTTTAAACAAAGTTTGACTTTAGCGCTTTAACTCACATGCCTAACCCTACACGGACAATATTCCAACCTTTTGGTGCACAACCAATTTGTCTAGACAAGATACTCTTGTGCACATGTCACCCGGTACCGAAGGCACTTCTTCTGTCCTGATTTTTGCTCTCACCTACCTTGTGTTGCTTATGCACTTTTTCTTGCTTTATACGTGGGATCTGAGAGTAGCCTTATCTTTACACCAACTATCCTTTTCCATATTTTCTTTCCATGCACCTCTTTCAATAGGGTCATTCAACCAATATTTTTAACACAAACTTCCTTGACACTTTACCCATGCTCTCCTTCACATCACTCCACCCCACACTAAAATGATGTGCGGTCCTCTGCGCATTCAACAATCCTCAAAGAGTAATAAGGTTACTGGCACCCAAGGTGCAAAACAAAACAAAAACACAAGAGGGAAACACAAGAAAAGCAATGCATAAAGGAAATTCTAAACTAACTAGAAAAACAACCTTATTTAAAAACACCATGAAGACTTACTTATAGTAGGGCTTCAACCTACTCCCATTGAAGTGTCTAGGCAATTTCGTTCTGTCCAGCACTTGTAACTAATAGGTGCTTGAATCAAGGATGTACGAGATTTTATAGGGACCCAACCAATGGACCTTCAACTTCCCAAGATGGCATAGAAACTTAGAATAATACAGTAAGACCATCTAACCAACCTCAAACTTCTTGTTTCTGATGTGGCGATCATGCCATGCTTTTTTGCTTTTCTTTTTATGTTGTTTGGCTCCACCTGGAGAGTGATCGTCTTTCATCTAGTTTCATCAATTCATCAATTATTTCTTCCAGTGCTTGCTCATCAGCCATCCCTCCTACGCACGCTATTCGTAGAGAAGATAACATGAATTCAACCAGTAGAATAGATTCCGTGTAAAACACCAATTGAAACAGTGTGGCTTTTTTCATCGTTTTATAAGTTGTCATGTAAGCCCATAATATGGCTGATACCTTATCATCCCAATCTTGTCTTCTGACATCACAAATTTTGGTTAGTGTATGACTCGGTATTTTGTTAAATGCTTCTGCGGTTCCATTTGCTTGTGGGTGATAAGGGGTAGTCTTGTGATGATCTACCTTGAACTCTACTAACAGGATCCTCATGGTCTCATTCAAGAAATGTGTACCCCTATTGCTGGTTAAACTTAAAGGACATCCATACCTTGTGATAATGTTCTCCCAAAAAAATAGTCACTATGGTTGTTGTGCAGTCTTTAGTTGGGGCTGCCTCTGCCCACCTTGTTAAATACTCTGTGCAAGTGATTACATAGTGTGATCCAGTCGTATGCACTGCTGGTCCAATAGGGCCTATAAAGTATATTGACCATTTCTCAAAAGGTTCAGGGCTAGGGATAGGGTGCAAAGGCATTTCATCTCTCTTTCTTCGCTTTCCAATGTGCTGACAATGGTCACATGCTTTATAATAGTATTTACAATCCATATACAGAGTTTCCCACCACAATCCTACCATTAAAATCATACGTGTAGTGGCATCACCTGCATAATGTTCACCCGCACTTCCTTCATGTGCTTCCTCTATGATGGTGAGGTGCTCATACTCTAGGACACATCTGAAAAAAACTTTATCACACCCTAACTTGTATAAGTCCTCACTGATCAACATGTAGGGTGTGACGCGTATGGCTAGTTTATTTCTTTCTGATGCCTTCATCCCTTCCAACACCACACTTTCATTTAGGAATACTGCAATTTCTTCCAAATCCAAGGGCACGCGCTATAACCTAAATAGTTACACGTCTGGTATAGTCTCTTTAATACTCTACACATCCTCCCCTGAATCAATTCTTGATAGATGATCAGGTCCACAATTACTCTTTCCAAGCTTCATAACTACCGTGAACTCAAATTCTTGAAATAATAGCACCCAGCGACAGATGCGCCATTGTAGACCGAGCTTATTCACCAAGTACTTTAACACCATATGGTTGGTGTAAAATACAAAGGGTGTTACTAGCAGATACTTTATGAAATTGAAAAGTGTGTAGAACATTGAAAATGCTTCATGCTCAGTCATGGTGTAATTATGCTCTATTGGTGTCAACTTCCTGCTTGCAAAATATAGAGGATGATCAAAAATTCCTTCTCCCCGGGTGTACAAGTACTACTCCAATGGCAGTTCCTGAGGCATCTACATGAACATAGAAGGGCTTGTCCCAAGAGGGAAAACATAATATAGGTGCGGTAACAAGCCTATCCTTTAATGTGTCAAACACCTTCTACTGTGCCTCTCCCCAATGGAAGTAACTTCTATGTCTGAGAAATTCTTCTAGAGGCGTGGCTATATTGGCATACCCCTTGATGAATTTCCTATAATAACCCGTATGCCCAAGAAATTTAGGCATTGCACTCTGGCTAGTAGGCTCCCCTAATCCCATAATAACTGTAACCTTGGTAGGATCTACTAGCAAGCCCTCCTTACATATGATATGCCCCCAATAACATCCCAAAGGGTGTAGCAAAGACACACTTTTTAATGTTGAGGGATATCCTTAACTGCCGAGACCTCTCAAACATCAGCCTCAAATTATCACAATGGTCTTTCACTGGCCCATACACCATCCAATCATCTAGATAAACCTGAAGAAAATTGTGGATGAAGTCCTAGAACGCCTCAACCACTATGCGCAAAAAAACAAGTGCATTCTTCAACCCAAAGGGCATGATCATGTATGCAAAACTTCCCCATTCACTGGAAAAAATTGTCTTTGTTTGGTCTTCCTTTGCCATCCAAACTTTGTGGTACCCCCAAAAATCCATCTGTAAAGGAATAGATTTCACACCCAACGACTCCCTATAAAATTTATTCAGTGAAGGGGGTTGGAAAAGGATTGATGACATAAAATGTGTTCATCCCTCTATAATCCATGCAAATCCTAATCCACACATCCTTCTTGATGCTTATTACCATTGGACTTATCCATTTCGATTCTTCCACAGGTTCAATGATCCCATAAGCTATCATTTTGTCTATCTCTTCCTTTATCTTTACGCGTAAATTAGGATTCATCCGGTAGGGTCTCTTCTTGATTGGGTGTGCACCATCCTTCAACTTTATCCTCATCTCCCCCAAGGAATGGTGGACACCTTTGAGCTCATGGTACCCATATGGGAATAAATCCTCAAATTCATGCAACAAATCAATGATCTTAGAGACTTCCTTCTCTGACTAGTAATCTCTAATGATAGCTTCATTAGGTTCTTCTTCTGAGCCGATGTTAACCTTATTTGTCTTTAAAGGTTCATGGTAGGTGAACGCGTGAGCATCAACACTTTCCACTACTTCATGCATCCCTATAGAATGGTTAACATCTAAGATCTCTACTTCCTCCCCATCAATAACATATAAAAATTTCCCTTTTTTCTTTTATAAGCACATGTGCTCAAGCTAGATCTCTTCTTCTTCTTTTGCCTCTTCTTCAAAGTACACTTCCAAACCTATTCCACCTAGCAGTTCCAACAACCTATCTTTTTCCAAGGAACTATCCCCCATGGTAAGGCACTTAACAACCTACAATGCCTTATCAATTGATGGCTTGGTACTTTGGTATTCAAATGTTTGAATGAGGTCAACTACTAGCTCTTACCAATTTCCTATTTGATGGCATGCCTCAGAATGTATGTACCATGTGTGCACGCAACGCTGCAGTGTAGAATATAGCTTATGCACCCAAAGGGATGGTGGAAATTATTCCATGCCTTCTCTCCAGATATTCTCACAAGCTTGGAAGTGGAAAGAGGAGGGTTCCTTACCATGGTATTCCTTGATGGTGGTGGGCACATTTCTTCTAGAAAACCTGACAGAGAGAGTAATTATCACCTTGCACCATTCCAAAAGGCTCTTCCGATGTGTAGCCAACCACTATGCCACTATTCTGAGTAGGAAATAACTTAACATCCCCCTCTGTTCCTTCTCATCCTTCCACTGAGCTTCCATCTTCTATAAAAATATCTCAAGGAAGGCCCCTCATGAATACTTAGGCAGCTCTTTTCCTCCTAGGTGTAGGACTATACGCACCTTTGTTACTCTTGTTACCAATGCTCTCAACTTCCATCCGATCAATTCATAAGTCTAATGCACCCAATTATCACATGTTATACTGGTGGTGTCACTTAATGACTGAGCATCCTCAAATTGGATAATTCCATTAGTAGGATGGATTAATTCTGGATCCCTGATTAAGCACATATATCTGATCCAAGACCTCTTTCCCCAAAGGTTCGGTATAGGGTGTCAACTTCCCATTAGCAAAGGGTATGATGAACCTCTCCTCCTTATTTTCAAAGCTGATGTACCCCTTGTTGAACCGAAGGTTAGCATTGTTCTTGTAACACCATGGGCGCCCAAGTATTGTTGGGAAATTGTCTGCCTCGGTGAATGCTAAGACTTTGAAGTCTTCAGTAAACTTAACTCCTTGGATAGTGATAGCTACATCCTTTAAGACACCAATGGGAATTTCATTCATTTTGTTTTGCCATATACAAACAAATTTGAAGATGACTGTAATGCAAGCCTTCCCATCTGATGCCAAACATCCAATGTGAGAACATTGACCTCTGCGCCTGTGTCAATGAGGATGTTACTAAGGAGCCAATTCATCTATGACTGCATCCAATGTGATCTCTTTGTCATAGTCAAGGCTATGAGGGGGGAAGGTTTGACATACATGATCTGTCTATTATCACTCTTCTGCCAGTATGTGGTACCTTCTCCCTCAATAATGCTCCTAGCAAGGGAATAACATTCTCTTGCCTTAGCAATTTACATAATTCCTTAACCTCATCCTAGGTCATCCTTTGGCACCTCGAACCTTCCTCCTTTGATCCTCCCTCCTAGAATTCTCCTTTAGACATTGGATTTCTCCTTGTAAACTTCTAAATGACATCCATGGTATCTTGATATACTTCCTTTTGATGCACAGGGTCTAGGTACTTCCCATGAACTACTTCCTCTCTTGAAACTAGGGTCCTCTGCCTTGGTATTTTCTTTACACAAGTGGTCTCTACTCTTGTTGTTACTAAAAAAGGTTCCAAGCCTACATCACCTATCACTCATGACATCCATTATGTGTTTTTCTTCTTAATGCTTACCATTGTAGTGCCCTTGTCTTTCTGTTGCTACTGATTCATGTGTTCAAACAACTCAGGGCACTCTTCATACTTTTGTTTCTTCCCACACCATGAGCACTGTAATAGGTTTGGGCACTCTCGTTTATAATGTTTTGTAGACCCACAATTAAAACAGGTTCCACATGGGAACTCACTCCTTCCTCCCCCACGGTTACCATGACCATGGAATCCTTGACGAAATACCCTTTAGAACTACTAGCAATATTGGTTTGGTCGCACCCCGTGATTAATGGCCTCATGGATCTGATCAATGAGCATACAGTCCTTAGTATCATGGGTTGTTGAGGTATAAATCTTATTTTAGTAAGACACATTCTTTTGGATTACGCACTGTAACAAGGGGCATCTACTTGCATCATGGTCCCCATGAAAAATTTCACAGTCTATTATCACAACGTGTACTGCCCTCCAGGGACAATTACCCTTGACATGCCCCTCTACTTCACAATATGTACACCATAAACCACTACGAGTCTCATGGGATGAGTTCGTGAACAACTTCTCCATCTTCTTAGCCATAGTAATAATTTGAGCCTCCAAGAATGGGCTAACTCTAGTATCAACACTACCAATAGCCTCGGTGCGCAGAGCAGCTTCCAACTCCTCGTGCGGGTCTATGAAAGTAATATGAGATAAGGCCCTTCTAAAAGGGGTAATCAATCCTCTAATAAACCACTAAGCATGTTGTGAAGGGTGAATATCATACGATAACTTAGACAAGATAGTTTTAAAGTGCACATCATACTCCTACACACTCTCTGCCATTCCCTATTGAATATCTTTCAGGATGTTGATGCTCTTCTGTTCAAACTCAGGGATGTGGAATTATGCCAAGAAGGAATTATTTAAAGTAGTATAATCCACCACCATTTGATTAGGGTCATATTTCCTATACCAGTTATGTGCACACCCCTGCAACGTTGTTATAAATTGACTAGCCTTCTGCTTCGCGGTTGTGATCCCCTTTGTGCGCCATAGCAGCTCACACTTGTGAACATACTTCACAACATCCTTAATACCTCTATAATCTAGAAAGTGTAATGACATCTCAAAGAAGACCTGAGTGGGTGGCTGGGTCCCTTATCCTCCTGAGTCAGAGCCTTGGTTTCCTTCGGTGTTTCCTTCACCTTCAGATCCACCAGGTGTACCATGGTCCTGTGCCTCCTAAGCCACCATAAACCACTAGGTCAACCAGGTCTTGTCCCTCCTGACCCACCAGAACCACCAGGTCCTGTAGTAGTTCATGCCAAGTGTCCCCAAGGTTCCATTGAATTACTGTGCACCGATGGTCTGTGATAATGCCCCACTACCACTAATATACCACGCTGCCACTGCCAGACATGTGATACCAAAGGCTGTGTATACTTTCTCCTTGTCTAAATACTCCTCTGAATACTGGAATATGTGTAGACAAAGAAAGTAAGAACTGAAAAATTGTACCTCCTAGGCGTAGATTTGTTACTTCCACTGATACCAACTAGGTCAATGATACTCCTTCCTTGTTTTGGAAAACCAAGTGCCAGGGTTTGGTCACTGGGTGGGTTCATATACGTGCCAATGAATCTTCTTTCTCTGCATGATGAAATATCATCAGAAGCCGAAGGGGTCTCTCTTATGCACTTTCCAAAATGGGGTAGCAAAGACTACTCAAAATCCACGTCCTCCACGTGAACCTCAACTCCTTCCCGCAATGTCTACCTCCATAGATCCATCACACTTGTAGCTTCGCATCGTCAATACAATCTCCCTTTCACATGCACTTCACTATACTTGAGTCGTCTCTCCTCCCTTTCCTTCTCTATCGTAATATCTTTCATCTTCCTCCACCCTAGCTCCCTCACCCAACACTCAAAACGGTTTAGCCGACCATTGGAAATGCCTCTAAAATCAAAGTAACAACTAGGATCTTCAATGCCAGAGGGATAACATGTAGAAATGATCCTCTAGGCTCCCACAGAAATTCAAACTCAGAAAATTATGGGAAATAATATGTGGAAATAGCATACTCCATAGTGTAGCTAGCCAACACACCTTCCCACCAATGATCTACAACATGATTCCACATCAGATCTACATCCTACAGCTTCTGGTATTCTTCTTGGGTCCACACGCACCATCTAGAATACCAGCTTGATCTAGATGCATATGCTAAGAGTCATTCATGCAGCTCTACTGGGAAACAACAGAAAAATGTTTCATATAAATCATGGTAGAGGTTCTCTTTTACCCATCTACATGCATCAAACTCAGGTCAAGTGTTGAATCTCTAAGAAAATTCATCCTCCGTGATCTTGAACTATGATTCAACACTTTCTAGAGTTAAACATTCTGTCATTACTCATTACCCAGATCATGATGTATGTCATTTCCCACTACAACTTCAAAAAGAGGTCCCGGCAATGGAACCAAGATGTAGTCATTTTTACCCTCAAGACAAAAGAAAGGAACCCCATGCGTGCTGACCTATCACCCAATGGGCACTGGGCACTTACACAAGGAATGTGCGGGTGCCGAGTATCTCTTTTATGTGAGTTTAGTGGGAAACATCAACTATGATTCATGTTTAAGAGATTTGAAGGGAAGTAAAACATACAAGCACCATAGAGCTTAGAATGGTTTCTAGGTCCTTGCAGTCATTCTAGACAGAAAGTGCTTAACAAATTGTATAACTTATACCAAAATAGAAAGAAGTTGTAGAAGCATCCATACTTAATCATAAACATAAATGAAAAAGAACTATGAAAAATATGTATGCATCATTATTATCAATGTTCATATTCATTGTAAGCTGGTAACCTCATTACATTCATGAAGCCATTACAAAATATTACAGAGAAGCAGACTGCAATCATGCATTATATCTAGACTCATATGGCTAGGCTCTCAAAATAAATTTATAAACCCCATACCTCTAATACATCCTTCCCTAAACACAATTACCCAACTAACAGAGTTCTTGTAGTATTTTTACAGAGCTCTACCCTTTTTCTATATCTCTCTTTACTTCTGCAGGCACTTGTTTTATATAGGATTTATGGACTACCAACTCATCATCCAGCGGCCTTAGATCTAATGTCAAGTGTCTGAATTTGTTCCTCCATGCGAGCATGCTCCTCCAGGCCTGAGCTTTCCACTTTTCACCATGATGAGATTCTAGAATCTTGTACTGCAGGCATGCTCCTTCCTGGGAAAACCTGTTGCCAGGTTGGCACCTTATCCACTCCACATGCATAGTCGGGTCATGAATTTCATGCGTTCTACCAAAAACACCCAATATGGCTAAGTCTCAAACCCTTGGTTATGTCTGTGCACACGCCACAGGTTTCGGTAAAGCCTTCCCTAAACCATGTCCTGCGCGCTTTATCCTTGTGTGATTTTTCTTCAACTAGGTCTTGCGCACCTATGCGCCTTTTTGTACTTAGCCAATATTTTAGGGGCCCAAAAATGCACTCATGGTTTTTTCCATTTCTACTTCCATGTCGAACCTATACACTGGATTGATCCAGTGACAACCTATCTTCAAAGCCCAATCCTTCGTTAGGAGTATGATAAGAAGATGAAAAATGAACATCAAAGAAACTTTTGCATTGACCCTCAGATGTCCCTCTAGATAAAGATAATCATCTTCAAGAACTCCCTCAATATAAATCATGTATCTCTCTATTTCAATTCAAAAAATGAATTTCAAACGACGACACATAATTTTGGTATAAAATGTCATTTCACGCACTGAATCTGAAAATTACATGAAATGAAACATTGGAAAGGCCATGAGTGTATAAATGAAAGAAAATGAAATAAAGATGAAAGGTGTGAAAATAAGGAGGCAAGGATGAGTAAATATGTGGAGTGACTATGCCATCGTATGTTTGTAATTAATATAAGCTTACTGGGGGCTTTAATGTTGACCTTTATTGGAAAAGGTGATTATTCCAGGTGATCAACATATTTATTTCCAATCTTATCACATGATTTTCTATAAAATCTGCCTTTTTAGTAGCCTCCCCATATATAACATGTAAGGTCCAATCTATAATTAATGAAACAGTACAAAAGGATTTTTATGCAAACAACTTTTTTGATGGAAATGTTATCAATAATATGAGATTCACCTCCAATAATTAATTCATTACTATTCAATTCAATAGAAATGGATTAAAAAAATTCCAACACCTTAATTTAATGATTCATACATTTATTAATTTACATTGGGTGGGATCAAGGTCTGTAATCTACAGTTGGTGACAACCTCATAAATCAATATCAAGTTATTACACAATTTAATCTTCAAACTATTAATAATCATTAAAAAATAATAATTCTATATTTGGTCCTTCAAGTAATCTCAATAATTTTTACATATGCTTTTGATTTACTAATTAGGGATTGATGGTGTGTTTTATCTATAAATAAAATATTATATTCAATTAACAAATAAAATTATATAAGAATATTCAACAAAAAAATGGGCGGTATGGAAGCACGCCCCAAAGCCAAAAGTTTAAACTCGATAGAGAAAAATCGTAACGTACATCTGATTGCAAACATCACAAGACAGAAAAGTAGAAAAATTAAGCCTCAATTATGAATTACTGACCAACAGTGCACAAATCTTGATAATTCCATCAAGAGCTAGACAAGTCTCGAGGATAAAAAATTCCCTTCTGTTGCTTTCCTTCGAAATAAAAAATATTGCTGTGGTCTTGAACAAAAAAAACTCATTACTTAAAATATTCTAAAAATTCCATACTTCATCTTGTTTCATGACACAAATCATATAGTTGGGCAATATGAACCACTATATTGGGAAAACATTGATCGATACAATATTGTATCGACAGGGTTGGTTAAATCCAATTGCCTTCTACAAAAATTATACACAAATATGTTTTCCAGTAACATTATTTTCTAAATACCCTCTTCAATATTCTCTGTAATAACACCTTCCGCATTTGTCGAATCGAATTCTCGAAATTTACTACATATTTGCATATCCACACTAACTAATGGCGCCTTATGGGTTGCGAAAATTCTAGTCGTTATTCATCCTTATCGAAGGTTTTCATTCAAGGACTTGGATTTTCCAAGGATAGTTCATCGAATAAAATATAATTTCAAATAATGACTTCAAACCTTTTGAGATTGTTTTTTTGCATTTGTTACCAAATAGATTTATTGACAATATAGAGGATAGGAGTTGATAGCCTTGTCATCAATGAATAATTGGAAATCATAAAACACACTTTTTTCTTCATGGTCTCAGATCATTCATTTTTGAGCAAGTCCTGTGTTCATCTTTGTCGTCTATTTTTTAGTAAAATGTTTACGAATATTTTGTTTAATGGGTTATTTTTAGAAACATGCAGGGCCAAGATGATCAGGACACATCTTCATGTTTAAAATGTGTACTTCTATTATTATGCTCTAACTCTTATCTTTTTCACAAAGACAGACAACGATTTTTATTAGATCGACATTTTTAAAAATAGAAACAATATAGCCAAGTGAGTGCCAAGCCCACTCTCTTTCAGTAGGTAATGTAGCATTAGTAGTTGCTACGCATTGTTACTTATATGAATCGACAAAAAAAATTCCTTGTGACATCATTTCATCCATTCATATGATCTTTTGTCAATAGCATTATGTTCTGTAAGTATCGTAGTTATAGTGGTTGCTAAGCATTTTTTGTAATACAATTTTTTTTTTATTTAATTTTTCTTAATTAAAAAATAGTTTATCCTCTAGGCCGCTAATCTATTCCTTCCTCATTTATTAATAAACAATAATTGTAGAGTGTTATGTTCTGTAAGCATTCAAGTTTAGCGATCACTAGGCATTTCTTTTATACGAACTTATTTTTGTCTCTATTTTGAAAATTAATAAATGACTTTATCCTTGAGGCCACTAATCAATTACATTTCTCAAAAGACCTCCCTAGCTTTTGATAGTAAACAATTTTCATATCTCACAAATTTTACATCTAAAAATTTGACAAAAAAGTGCCTAGCACCCTAATAATATCTATTACTATGATTTGTTATTAGAGCGCTATGTTTGAAATAATATATTGTTTATGTTCTGTAGTATTGTAGCTGAGTGGTCACTAAGAAAATATAATTTTTTTCTATAAGTAATCGAATAGCTTAGCCTCTAGGCCACTAATCTATTCTACTCATTTATATAAACAATAATTTAGAGTGTTTGTTCTGTAATTCATTTAGTGCATCAATAGGCATTTCTTTTATACGAACTATTTTTATCACTATTTTCAACAATTAATAAACACTTTATCCTTAAGGCCAGCTAATCAATACTTTCTCAATGAGACCTCAGCTTTTGATAGTAAACAATTTTCAAAATCACAAGTGTTACATCTGAAGCTTTGACAAAAAATGCCTAGCACCTAATAATATCTAGCTACTATGATTTGTTATTACGAGTGCTATGTTTGAAACAAGATATTGTTTACTAGCTTCTAGAAAATCATTCATTTCTATAAGTAATCGAGCTTAGCAGTCGCTAAGTATTTACTTTAATATGAAATGTTGTTTAACAACTCTATTTAAAATAAAAAATCAGTTGAGCCTAGTGGCCGATAATCTACTCCTCCTGACAATTAACGGAGCTTATCGGTCGCTAATCATTTTCATTGATGCACACCAATGTGTAAAAGAGGAAAATATGCAAAGGTGTGTGCCTAAAAGTACCTATGGTGTTATATGAGCACCCTGAAAACATTTTTATTAATCATCTTTCTTCTTGACTATGTAAAGACCTCCATAGATTTCGAGAATAAAATTGTTCATATCTCACCTATCTACCATCAAAATATATTATGGAAAATTCCTAGTGACCGCTAATATCTATTACTATGATTTTTTCATAAAGCATTTATGTTGTCAAGAAAATTTTTAGCCTATTTTCCACATAATCATTCCTTCTTGTGAGTTTTAAAGCTTAGCGGTCGCTAAACATTTTCTTTCACAACCACTGTTTGATTGATCTTGTTCAAGTAATGGAGCTTAGTAGTTGCTAAGTATTTTACTTGATACGAACCGATATAAATTATGTGTTAGACAACAAAAGAACTTATGAGTAATATAGAAGTTTATAAATCTTTATATGGTATGTAGTGCCACACTTGGGTGTGGAAGGAATGTATAGTCAATAAGATAAGATTACAGTTGATGAAAATACTAGTGATTGATAACTGTAAAGATATTTATTTACACCGCTAGAAATGAAACCTAGGAGTTGTAGAGGCTAGCGAATACTAGGATTTTTCTCATCAAATAGAAAGACAACATACGACATGTAAAGTTGTTCATTAACACACACTAAATAGAATACCATGATCCCCTATAAAATCTAAGTATTAATTATTTTGAATTCAGTGTTGCAAAAAAATTATTCTAATGGAGAATAACATTCATTATTTTCTTTCCTATCTATAAGGTACTCTCAAATTTGGTTGTATAGTAAAATTATGTTTTAATTTTTCTAGAGTAATGCGTAAATAACTCCAAAATATCGATGATCAAGAGATATATTAGAAATTTTATTCCACGTGGCAATATTTTAATGGATTACGGTTACACCTTAATAATGTGGATTTTTATAGGTTAAAAATATTTGTTCATTCTATCGCTAATTAAAAATTTCTTAATAAATGTTTCAAATTTATAATTTTATAATTAACTAGTTCAAACTTTCAAGATTACACATTTTATTGGATTTTGTTTAAATTAATGCAGATGATAGTGAAAAATTATCGAATTCACACTCGATAAAAAATAGTAATAAACAAGGCGAAGATCACTCTCTTAAAATTTAATTATTTTAATTTTGTAACGTTCAATTCTATTTTCTTAATGGTTTTTTATTATGCTTAAATTAATATTTGTCATTTTCCCACGAGTTGACAAAGAAACTTTTGACGTCATCCCATCATTTTCTAAAGTAGGTAGTATTAATAAATATAATTCCCAGTATCCCATGCTATTCCCCGAATTAACGTTCACAATTATATTTTTAAAATAATGAATTTGCACTAGATAAAAATTAATAATTAATGAGGCGTATATCGCTCCTTAAAATTTTAATTTTTTTTGTTTTGTAATGTTCAATTCTAATTTCTAAATGATGTTTTATTATGTTGAAATTAACAATTATCGTTTTGATGAAAATCCATAAAGAAAATATTGTCAATGTCCCATTTGTTTCTAAAGTAGGTATTATTAATAAATTTTATTTCCATGAATCCCACGCTATCCCCCGAATTGACGCACAATACATTTTAAAAATATCGAAGTTGCAATCGATAAAAAATAATAATTAAATAGGAATATATCTCTCTATTAAAATTTGTTTTTTTTTGTTTCCTAATGTTCACTTCTATTTTGTAAATTTTTTCTTATTGTGCTTAAATTAATATTTGTTTTTTTCTCGAGTGTTCACAAAGAAACTTTTGTTGTTGTCCCACTTGTTTCTAAAGTAGGTAAAATTAATCAATTTGATTTCCCTGTATCCCACTATATACCTTGAATTAAATGCAAACATTAATGTCAGGTTAATTAAAAGTACGGTATGCAAAATACCCTACATTAAATGCCAATATTTGAAATATCAAAATCTCACACTTTCGCTTTAAGAAGTGGAAACTCAAATTTTGAGATTTCCTATTCCCACTTTTTTTTAGTTTTCTTAATTTCTTTCTTTGAATGCATTTGGAAAAAACTAAATAAACCAGAGAAATATATATTAGGGTTTATTTTTTATTTTTCAAGCGTAGAAAATGAGCTCTTGAAATCAAAATACAACATGCACAGACAATAATTTACTGGTCTGAGTGCTCTCTTCCTAGAGTTGTTTTTGAACGATAAGTTGTGGATGCAATCAAAATCACATTTGGGGGCACACAAACAAGATAAAAAACAATGATTGTGGATAGATGATGGGTTGGAGTGCATAATAAGAGGCCTAAAAAGGACAAAATCAAAAGAGATGAGTAAAATATGTTGTAGATATAATCTCACTGATATTGTGTTTTAGAGAGAATAGGGAGCTTAAAAGGACATTCTCAAGCATGTCAAAATATCATATACAACTAAAATAGGTATTTATCAAAATCATTTATATGTTATTGTATGTGTACCATAGTTGATGGCAGGAACTTCCAACCACTTTTTATTCACCTAGTTCTTGTGTTTTGCGCCTTAATCTATCCCTGCCTTTCCCTTTGGCACCTTTGCAGTTCTATTTCATCTTCTTGTCAAAACCACATTTTTATCCACCTAGGACCGAAGATTTTGTAATCCCTTCAAAAATATTTATTCCTTCTGAAAAACCATTTTTTAGGTTCAAAGTATTTGTGTTTGTTAAATGGGTTCCCTTTTCATCCCTTCTATATGTTTCTCTATTTTTTTTAAAAAATTGTTCTTCTTCATCCATTTTTTCCCATAAACACTGACATCTATCTCTAGCAACAAAAAATGAGTCACACATTTTTTTTATAAATAATAATGGTTTGCTTTTTTATAGTATAGGTAATCATTTTGACTTCCTTTAATTACTTTTTTAATATGAAAAAAGGTCGTGACTAATTCTTAAATATTCAATTCTCACTCTATTCCGGTGTTGATATACGTAGGATTTTATATATGTTTTCCCACATAGAAATAATTAAACGTGTTGTATTTAAATTTTTTATATGTTTAATAAAAGGTAAGCACATTATATGTACTCGTAAATATTATTAAATATAAATGTTAATCATTCTATTTACAAACATATATTCCATTTACAGTTAGTAACGACTTACTTGATAAATGAGCCAATCTAAAGTAACCATTTTAAAATTTTAAAAGAACATATTCCAAGGATAGAGGCCGCTAAGATGGATGTTTATGACATTTCCTAGCTATTATAAAACAACACAAGGCAAAAAATATTCCAAGATAAGAAAAATATTAAAGAGTTTCCTGAATACATTTTTCAAACAAGAAGGGAGACTAACGATAGAAAAGATTTTAGTTGATTCACATATAATACAACTAGGATGGATCACTTGAAAACAGAGCTAAACACCATTATTATATTTATATTTCCATATTAATTTATCAGAATCCTACCATGATATTTGAATCCTAGTGGCAGCTAATGTCAAGTTTTATTAAATAGCATTGGTGCAACATAACAAAGACTTGAGATTAGCGTCCACTAGGACATTTGTAACCTTTCATATATGACAATTAGTAACGACCCGACTGAAAAAATAACTAAGCTAATTTATTATATTTGGATGTTATAGTACTACCTTCTAATAATAGCAACCGCTAGGGTGGATGTTTACTTTCTTTATTTGATATTTGAAGACAACATGTATTCAAATAAAAGATTAATTTAAATAATTTTCTAGAATACACATATTCTAAAACAAAATTTCCTGCATTAGGGACACTGAGTTAAATATGTTATCCGAAGTCTATCACATGATATTGGAATCCTATCCGCCACTAAGGTTGTAGATTATTCTACTACGTTGGTGTAATATAATAAATACTTAAGATTAATGACCACTAGGATAATTCTTTCCTTACATTTAAGATATTAATTAACGACCTGACTAAAAAATCAATACTAAACTAAACTCCAAAACTATTAGTTTATCCAGGTGGCCTATGAGTAAAAAATGTTATTCAAAGTTTATTTCAGGATATTCCTAGCATCTGCTATGGTCGAATATAATTACATAACGCTCTAGGAAAATCATAAATACTTTAGGTTAGTGTCTGCTAGGATACATGTTGCTTGCATTCAGGATAATGTGTAATCACTTGATTGAAAATCTAACTATTCTCCCCATTATTATATTTAAGTTATAAAATAATATTTTCAATGAATGGCGACTTCTAGGGTGGTTGCTCACTACATTTATTTCCTGAATAATGGTGATTCTAAATGGAAATTTAAACTTAGTGAACACTGAGATCAATAGTATATTCGAAGTCTATTGCATGGATTCCAAACTAAAATTTAAGCCTAGCGAGTGTTGGGTTCAACATGTTACTCAAATACATGACTAGAAAAAAAATATTTGAAGATAGGATGAACTCAAGTTCTTGGGCTATTGGTGACTTAAAATAAGTTTCTAATCATCAACCCAAGTTCCATTCCCATTAAGTTCATTGGATGCTTTCAATAACTTGCCATGGGGACACCTTGAGGTAGGGGTCAAACTTCTCCATATGGCCCAAGTGGAACATAGTGGAGTACTTTGAATGTAGATCACTCAACGGACATTAAGGACAAAAACCCACCTCCATGTCCTGCTTAGAGAAATTTCTCCTATCATTATATTTAGATTTCCATATTAATTTATCAGAATCCTACCATGATATTCAAAGCCTAAAGGCCGATAATGTTGAATATTATTAAAAAGAACTAGTGTAACCCAACAAATAATTGATATTAACAACTGTTAAGATATTTATTTCCTTGCATACAATACAATTAGTAACAACCCAACCGAAAAAATAACTAAGATCCTTTATTATATTTGGATGTTATAATACCACCTTCTAAGACTAACGACTGCTATAGTGAATGTTTACTTTATTTCTTTGATGTTTCAAGACAAAAAAAATTCAAATACAAGATTAATTTTAACGGTTTTCCAGAATACACATATTCCAAAATGAAAATTTCTACATTGCGGCCGCTAAGTTCAATATGTTTTTTTAAAATGATTTTGACCAGAGATTTGAATTGGAGGGTTACGAGAACCCCACCCATAAAAACAAAACCAAATTGAAACAAAACAAGACCGAAGATCCCAAATCCCACAACAAAAAACACTCCAAACAAAGAATCCAGACAAGAACGATTCAGAGAGCCAAAACAGACCCAAAAATAAAGACCCTAGCCAAAAGCGAGCCAGAAGGAAGGCTCAAACAATTCCTAAAAAACAAAATTCCTTACTGAAGCCTACGATTGGGGCCATCCACCACTCCAAGCTTGTCCTCCTCCGCCACTCCCTAATCTTCCTCCCTGACCCAGCCAACGCCACCAACCTACCGCGGGACCTTGATAAGAAGAAGGAGGAAGGCTCATTTTGAATGATCACAAAGTACATTAAGCTGATAAATTATTGAATTAATAAGAAAACCATATTTGGGGAGTTCTGAGTGTGGAAATCTACTGGGATACGTGCCATCATGCCAGAAGAAAGCTTGCACATTATCTACATGAAGAAATAGTTTCCTATATTTCTCACCCATCTAATGAATCCCCTACCTAACTCCAATGGCATGTTCGTCAACTTATTCCATCCAAAGGAGGGGCTATGGAATCTGACAACGAAAAAATTCCTTAGAAAAACCAACATGGTGAAAAGGATAAATAAAATACTCTGCTATATCTTCGACTTCCATTGAAACTAGATGAAGCAGAAGAAATTTTGGAACAAAGGTCACTGCTATATTAGAACTAGCCTGCACCCTAGGAGATTCCAGTAGAAAATATTTTCCTAACACACATTCAATTGCTTCAGCCTTGCAAACAGAGGCATAATAGAATACTTCCTGGATGTGCCTCCTATGAAATGGCTGAGGAGTATGCCATTTCCTACCTCTCACCACACAGAGATATGAAGGGGAAGCCACGGAAACCCATGATTCACCAACATGGAAGATGAAAGGGAGAGAATGAGGGAAAATAATCCAATATTCTTCTAAAAATAAAAAAGATGCCGCCACTTCCATTAATGTTGAGAGCTTAATTTGTGCCTTCTTTCATGTGAAATTATATCTACCAAACCAACCTAATCTTCAAAATGATTTGATATCAATGTAATTTCCATACCATCGATAGTTGCATTGGAAATAATTTTGGTGGTGCTATTAGCTTCCTAAAAGACATGATTGATACTCCAAGTTTTTTATTTTCCAAGCCAAAAAAGATTGATTGGATATGAAGAAATTTAAGTGCCAAGATATGGTATAACCCTTAGAAATTACATGGATAATGACTTGAAAATATCCTTCTACATGGAGATGATTGCAACCTTTGGAAAATTCTAGCTTGATACCCTCTAGAAGGGTTTGGGCTTCAGTGAGGTTGAAAGTGCCATTTTACAACGAAAAGGAGCCCGCCACAATTACATCCCCAACCTCATTTCTCACAATACACCCTACCCCAAATTTACCTAGGTTATTTGAAGTCTATCACATGATATTCGAAGCCTAACAGTCGCTAAGGTCATAGATTATTCCACCACATTGGTGTAACATAATAAAGACTTAATATTAACAACAGCTAGGATAATTCTTGTCTTGCATTCAAGATATTGATTAATGACCCCACTAAAAACTCAATACTAAACTAAAATCCAACACCAATAGTCTAGCCAAGTGGCCTATGAGTACAAAATGCTATTCAAATTTTATTGCATGATATTCCTAGCATCCACTATGGTCGAAGATAATTACATAACGGTCTAGGAAAATCACAAAGAATTTATGTTAGAGGCCGCTAGGATAATTTTTGCTTGAATTTAGGATAATTTTTAACCACTTGATTGAAAATCTAAATATGCTCCCTATTATTATATTTAAATTTTAAAATACTATTTTCAATGAATGGTGACTGCTAGGGTGGTTTCTCATTACATTTATTTCTTAAACATTGGTGATTCTAAACAAAAATTTAAGCCTGGTGGCCGTTGGGTTCAACATGTTACTCAAATACACAACTAGACAAAAAATATTCAAAGACAAGATGAACTCAAGGTCTTGGGATATTGGTGAGTTACAAGTAGTTTTTAATCATCAACCCAAGTTCCATTCCCATTGAGTTCATTGGATTCTTTCAATAAGTTTCCATGGGGACACCTTGAGGTAGGGGTCGAAGTTCTCCATATGGACCAAGTGGAACATAGTGGGGTGCTTTGAATGCGGATCACTCGGAGGACATTAAGGACCCAAGCCCACCTCCATTTCCCTCTTAGAGAAAATTCTCCTCCACCACTCCAGTTCATAGCTCTTGTATAATAAAAGCGTTTACCATCCAAAATCTACAAGTAGTTTGTAATCATCAACCCAAGTTCCATTCCCATTGAGTTCATTGGATTGCTTTCAATAAGTGGCCATGTGGACACCTTGAGGTAGGGGTCAAAATTATCCATATGGACCAAGCGGAACATAGTGAGGTGCTTTGAATGTAGATCAATCAATGAACATTAAGGATCCAAGTCCACCTCCATGTCCTGCTTAGAAAAAGTGGTCGTACCATTATATTTAGATTTCCATGTATTAATTTATCAGAATCCTACCATGATATTCGAAGCCTAGCGACCGCTAATGTCAAATATTATTAAATAGCATTGGTACAACATAAAAAAGTCTTGAGATTAACATTCATTGGGATATTTGTTTCCTTGCATAAAGTAAAATTTATAATGACCTGACTAAAAAATAACTAAGCTCCTTTATTATATTTAGATGTTATAATACTACCTTTTAAGACTAGCAACCACTATGGTAGATGTTTACTTTCTTTTTTGATGTTCCTAAGACAAAAATATTCCAATACAAGATTAATTTAAATGATTTTCCATAATACACATATTCCAAAATGAAATTTTCTACATTGCGGTCACTGAGTTCAATATGTTATTGGAAGTCTATCACATGATATTCAAAGCCTAGCGGCTTCCAAGGTCGTAGATTATTCCACTGCATTGGTGTAACATAATAAAGAATTAAAATTAGCGTCCACTAAGATAACTCTTGTCTTGAATTTGAGATATTGATTAACGAATTGAATAAAAACTTAAAACTCAATTAAACTCCAACACCTAGATATTGAAGATAAGGTCATAGATTATTTCCTGGCATTGGTGTAACATAACACAGTCTTGAGATTAGCAACTGCTAGGATAATTCTTCACTTGCATTATGGCCCCTCAAACCTAAAGCTATAAATATTACTTTTTTAGATTAACAGAAAGATATCCTAGAATATATAGATGCTAGTGGCCACTAGTCTTCACTTCTACAAACAAATTGAAAACTTGAAATAAACAAAATTTTATAGCGTGTAATTGTTTAAATTGCTTACTGTAACACACAACATAAACTTATACTAATGATTTCTCATATTTTATAGTTAAAGGAGGGTTGAAGGGCCCCTTTCCCTTTACATTATAGATACAATGAGATGTAATAAATTGGTAAAAATGTAAGGGAAAATGCCAAAAAACACAAGTGGTTGGGAATACAAAAAACCCTAGACCAGTAAGCCAGACAATATGAATAGATAACAATGGAACTAAAAACTCTATATAACAACCAAAAAATATACAAAATGACGTGATTTAAAAAAACTTATTTATCTGAATAATATGACATCTTCGTAACCTCAAAATTAACGGGAATGAAAATGGTTTCCGTTGGCAGTTCCGAAAAAAGATGCTCTTTTCCAATAACAACTTGAATCTTTAACAATTGTATGCCTCACGATATTACCTGTGAAGAACATCCCAATGTGTTAGTTCCTATTGTGGTGGGGGAAAACATAGCATCCAGGTCAGGAAAGTGGAGTGACCTACTTCTCGTCGATGAGTTCTTGCCACATTTGTCCACTTCAAACAAGAAACGATTTAGGATGTCAAACCAGTTGAAAAAATCTATAAAAAAATTTACATGCACCAAAACTTCCTATTTATAGCGAGCATCAAAAATCAAGGAGCAGGATGCACTCAAGGTTTTTTCCATTTCCACTTCCATGCCAACCCTATACACTGGCTTGATCTAGTGACAACCCATCTCCAAATCCTAATCCTTCATCGGATGAATGATAAGAAGATGACAAATGAATGTCAAAGAAAATTATACATTTACCCTTGGACATCCCTCTAAAGAAATATAATCATCTCCAAGAACTCCCTCAATTGCAACCAAGTCTTTCTTAGATTCAAACCAAAAAATGGATTTCAAATGATGATGCAATATTTTTGTATAAAATCCTATTTCACTCACAACAACAGAAAATTGCATGAAAGCAAACATTGGTCCAGCCATGACAGAATAAATGAAATATCATGAAAAAAATGCAAAAATTATGGAAATAAGGGGGATATTTAGATAAATATATGGAGTGAATATGCCATCACATGCTTGAAATTAAGACAATCTTTCCATCGGCTTTAATATCAACCTTTATTGGAAAAGGTGATGAGTCTGACCAATCAACATATTTATTGCAAATCTTATCACAAAATGGTTGGTGAGTCCCTTGATTTTTCACAAAACCTGCCTATTTAGTAGTTATCTTAATAGATAAGATTTAAGGTTCAATCTGGAATTAATGAGATCATACAAAGGGAATTTTAATCACACAAGATTGATTATCCCTGACAAGGTCTGATTTTAAATGATGGCGTTAGCAATAATATGGGAGTCACCTCCAATAATTAATTCATTAGTATTCAAGTCATTAGCCAGGGAAAAATAACTTCTTCTATTATGATCTACTTGTGCTAGGGAAAAGGATCCAATGACCTTTAGTGGGTATGTGAAATAAAGTAGCATTAGTTGTTTGAATTCAAGTTATAAATTAAATAAAAACTAGCCAATAAAGTAAGTCACATCAAGTCTCATCAATAAATTATCCAATGAAATGGTGACACATAGACAACCCATAAAAGGTGATTTTATTCTCAAGTAATGGGTTTCCTTAAATTCCTTTGTATTCAAAAGTACTTATTTTAAATCCCTTAAAAATATGTTCTCCATATAATTTAAATGTGTAAAAGAAAATATGCATATTAGAAAAATCATGAACTATTAGGGGAGAGGCGTCAATAGTTTAACATGGTCCAATAGTTGACATGACTATTGATCACACAATACCTAATAGTTGTCATAGTATCATGTAGTAGTTATTTATTTTTTGACATAATAATTATGTAGAGTAGCCAATTACATCATGACATGTAAGACTTCTCACCCATGTACAAGTATAAAAAATTCAATGTTCAAGCATCTTCACCCATATTCAAGTATTGTGTTTCACCATGGTTATAGTGTAACTCAAATTTATTATTTTAAATAAATTCAAAATATGGCTTTCCCTCCAATTGAAAATTCAAAAGAAAAAATATAAGCTAACACAAATCTGAACTACATATTAGTGAAAAAATCACAATCCTATATGATAAACAATTGATTTTTTGGACCTCTTAACTTAGGGTGTACCACTATTAGCCCCTCTCCCCTAAAGTGTATTTTATTAAATAAAAAATTATGATTATTAAGTGGCTCTAATAACCTCTTACATTAGGATTCACGATAACTGGCTCATTTCCTCTACTATGATCTAAACTTTCCTAACTATGTGTCTATCTTTATTACCATCCTTAACTAACGGTGCTTACCTTTCATTAAAAAAAGGTTCTTACCAGTTGTAAAGCATTTTTGTTTATATGAAAATATATGGATTACGTTTTATACACAAAATATCAAATGAGAACTACATAAGGCGTCATCCTTCTTGAAGGTATGTATTCAAGGACTTGGCTCTACCAGGGATAGTCCAACTAATATAAAATAATTACAAACAATGACAACAAAGCTATTGAGATTGTTTTTTGCATCGTTAAAATGGATTCCCCGATATTGTAGAGGCTAGTGGCCACTAGCCTTCTCATCAATGAATAATTGGAAAACATAAAACAAACATTTCTCTTCATGGCCTCTGATCCTTTATTCCTGTGCAAGGTTCATGTACATCTTCGCCTTTGATGTTTAGTAAATTGTTACAGACTATTTTGTTTAACGGGTAATTTCTGAAAATATGCAGGGCCAAGATGAACAAGATACATCTTCAGGTTTAAAATATGTACTTCTATTATTATGCTCCAACACTAATATTTGTCGATAATGTAGACAGTGAATTTTTCATTGATTAAATACTTAGTTGTCCCTAAAATTTTTCATTGATACCTTAGCGGTCGCCAAGAATTTTCATTTCTTTGATGTTCCAAGATAAGAGAAGACAACTAATATTTAAAGACAAGATAGATATTTAACACTTTCGTGAATACACGTAATTAAAAATATTTACCACTTTTCTGAATACACGTAATTAACACAAGAATATTAAGAGAATACAATACACATGTAGATTCAAGAGAATATAATACACATAGTCAAACATGTAATATTAAGCCTAGTCACCTGTTAGGTAGATTAGCCACCACAAGGATCCTAGTAAATGCTTGGGTTTTCCATGATTTGTTTGTTATTCGATCACTAATTCTAAAATAAGAAACTATTAAGGCTTGATACCAGGAAACCATAACTTTTGATTACTAATTGAACCTAGCAGTTACTATACATTTTCCTATATACTAGTCGATTTCAATTATGTGATATACATGATATATCTTATGAAAAATATAAAAGGCACCTAATTACAACACCCAAACACATTACGACATGTAAGATTTTTTATTATTAAATATTCAATTCTTGACCCTTATCACCCATGTTGGTTTCTAGGTTTTCACAATGATGTAGTGTAACTCAAATATTTTTTTACAGTGATGGGAATATATAGATGCTAGCGACTACTAGTCTACACTTCTAGAAAAAAATCACTACTTGAAACAAACCAAATTTAATAGCGACTAATTGTTTAAATTAGTTACTGCAACGCATAAAAAAAAAATTTATTAATGCTTTCTTGTTTTTTATAACTAAAGGAGGGTTGAAGTATTCCTAGTGATTGATATGCTATAAATATTTATTCCTATTGACTTTTACTCTATGAAAATAATGACATTAAGATAGGACATCTCATTGATATTGCATTGTTGAGAAACAATATTTTCCTTTCTAATTACTTATGAAAAAATTAATTTGTTTAATTCCTTTTTTAGGTAATATGTCTTCCATTGGCCACACTCCATTCATGTAAATTCCTTTGATTGAAGGAGTGGAGGATATGAAAAAGAGAGATGATGACTGGTTTGTAGAAATGCATTCCCTGAAAATTACCACGATGATCTGTGGTTATTTTTTGTTGATGAGGATGTTGTCAGTGAAGTCAGTATGGTACTAAATTCAAAATTTATTGATGAGAAAACATTGTGTATTCAGGTTGAATGCATTGACATCAAAATGAATAAGTGCCTTATTCTTGACATGGATTTGGAAGTTTCATTGTTCAAGAAACTGGAAATGAAGGCTTCTAGAGAAAATAAGGCGTGCTCTTGTCTTAAATATGGTTGGAATTTGGGGAATTTCATGCAGTCAGAAAAAATCAATATGTGGAAATGCCCTTGAATTTCATAAAAACATGAATTTGGTATTCAAAAAATTGTATAGAACCGAGGATACCTCTTCTGCTTGTCATTATTTGAATAAAAAAAATTTTCTTTCTCCACCGAAACATGCAAAGCTATTTACCTCATTGAGGAGATCTTATTTGTCTAAATTAGATATAGATCCATCTAAGTCAAATTTGCAAGGGCTTAAAAAGAATAAAAAATGGCAGCTTTGATGTTGAAGAAAGTGACCAGTATATTTGAGACAAACATAAACTTTAAATGTTGAACAATTAAAATTATTTTTATTCAATGGTGATGCTTTTCCAATTGAAGTTTCTAGGTGTCATTTGGAACCTCTAGAATATAAATTACATGTTGTGCATGATGAGAATGTTGACCTTATTTTCTTTTCAATGTTGATTAATGTTATTCCTACACTGAAGGATGCACTTCTTCTTCCCTTTTTATCTTCTATAAAGGAACTTGTGTAACTCAAGGATCCAGATGACCTGAAAAGGGATGACGTGTAGTTCTACATTATCGACGGTCAACATACCATTTGTGCCTAAATTGTTTTTTAGCTGAAAGAAAATACAAGTCATTACATACTAAGATGTAGTTTAGAAAGGATTGCATTATGTCTTCACACGCTCCTTGTGAAGTCATTCTTAATATTTTCCAGCACCAAAATGATGTAAAAAAAATTTGATTGATACCAATTTTATTGATGTACTCTGTAAGGATCAAATAATTTGGAGATCCCTAGGATGTCCTTAGAGGCCTGGAGTGGGAAACTCAAAGTTAGATGATTTGAAGGTAACGAAACTTAATTTTAATGCATTTGTTCTTAAAATTTAATTTTTTAATATGTAGAAAGTAAATATACTATTTCCTCTTTCAATGCAGTGTTTCAAGATGCAATGTCTTGCTATTTTCAAATTGTCTAAGACAGAGACCCTTCATGAAAAAATGACATTTCTATATTTACCTGAGGACATATGGACAAAATTGACAACAACCATTGAGTTATTTAAATCTGGTGGGCTGGCTTGTTCTCCTTTTAAGGATAACCAACCTAACTTTCAACCAAATTCATTGGCAAAGGTTCACAATGAATTACTTCAGGCCTACAAGAGGAATGACTGATGAGGAGATATCAATTCTACTAGATGAAGTGCAAGCAGGGAGAGTATGGCTAACTTGCTCTATTGAAGTAGGCATCATAGCAGAGACTTTAGATACTTACTACAAAAGAGTAAAAGATGACAGAAAGATGAGAGAAAAATTTCTAAAATATGTTAAAAGTAAATATCCAGGTAATCATGTATTGGCAGAATGCACTGAAAAAAATATTTGTTGAAAAATATGGTGTGCATAATTCTCACTACCTCAAGTTGTGTGTACTCTTGGGAGAAGAGCCTAAAGGAAAAAGAAAATTTGATTCCAGAGGAAGTGAAAAATTAGAAAAAATAAAATTTGATGATGAAGTGGTAGAGGTTCTCCAGCGGAAACTCAAATGAATTATAGACTACTACATGAGTGCAATGGAAGAAAATATTCCAGACAAGGATGGAAGACACCAAAGACTTTACCTGTCAATGTGCATATCCCTTCCAGCTCCAGTCAGCAATATGTTCTATTCCATCAACTAATCCATTCAATGTAGAATGTGTGATCACATATTTCTACAATTTGTCTAGTGTACTCACTTCCGATGTAATAATGGACCTACATTATAGTTGTTAATATAGTATGCTAAATTGTGTAATTATTGTCCTCATACCTGTTGCTTCTTCAAAAATGTTAAGAGAGACATTAAAAAATACATGCAAAAAGTCAAAAACAAGGGGGAATTAGTAGTGGAAGGTTGTTAAATATTTTATGACAGCAGTAGAAAATTTAAGATCTTGTGTCTTATGTACACAATAACTGATGTGCACAATTGTGATGTTCACGATGGGGATATAGCAGAAATTGCAATGGATTGGATGGATCATCTTCCCCAACAAATTGTGACTGTAAGAGAAATTGGCCTATGAGGAAAGACACATCCTTTTCTTGTATGAAGAGATCTTATGGGTTTTGGTCTCATATGTTCACTCAACTCACTTCCAATAATTATTCAGTTATAGTGTTGTATGGCGGTAGTGTTGCAGTGTAAGATTTAGTTGACTCAGGTCTATCTATGGTTTTTATTGTTGAATCGCATGATCAAGAAATTTTTTTACAACATTACTATTGTCATTTGAAAAAAGGTACATTGATTAAGATCATTTTAAACAATTCTATTAGTTTAATGCATTTTAACTGATACATACAATATTTATGCAGACAACCAAACAATAGAGGAAGACACCATCTCTTCCTCTCCACATATAAAAAGAAGAGATGATGTCGATCTTAGTATGTCAGAACCAATTGAACTTGTTGTCCCAGATTACATTGACCATCCATCTAATGAATCTATAAAACGTGAGTGGGAAATAATCATTTTATAAATTTATCGCTACAAGATGTTTTCGATTGTCATTGTTTACATATTTTTAATAAAAATTTCATTTTTTCAGATTTGATGCCAAATGGGGATGTTGTTGGCACATCATGCACAAACTCGCAGATGGATAATGGTATGATAGTCATATATAATTATAAATAAAACCATTTATAAGACCCTCATAATTGAAGGAACCTATAGCAAAGTAGTTTATTTGTAATGTGTATTACCCTAGCGATTGCTAACATACATATTTTAATTAGATTTATTTGGAATTGAGTAAATTTTTGGTTTATTGGTTAAAACCTATTTATTTTCCCAAAATTGAAAAAAACTTACTTCTATACAGTTGGATTATGCCCTACTGGTTGCTAATATACAACTAAATCTATTTAATATTGTTTTAAAAGAAAGTTGTTTCATATATTTTTTTACATCGGCTTAAAGATTTATTTTTCTAATTGATTACTATTTTTGGCAAAATAGAACGAGCATCACAAAAGGATTCAGAGGGGGATTGTGAGGGAATCAAAGACAGAGTCTCAATAAGAAATTGTTAACATTATGAAATTTTGATATTTGAATTGGGTTAATATCAAATTGCTGACAATTGAGAAAATTTTACTTCTATGTAATTGGCCAAATGGATTATTTAATTATTTTAGATTTGGAGGGTTTTCTCTATGAGAAAAACCAATCCTACAAATATTTGGCAAATCCAAGTTCAATTAGGAGACGCTCAACTTGTGAGGTGGGATCAAGGAATTTTTTAAAGATAATCACAAGAAAAATGTGAAGTTGGATTTTGTCTAGCTATCTCTCTTGCGAAAAAGTTGAAAAGATCAATTAAGGATTTGATAAAAAAATAGCATTTGAATTCAAACCATTTTTATTTTGGGTAAAGAAAATTGTTGTGTAGAAGACAAATCTGCAAAAAAAGATATCCAAAAGATTTGGAGTAGAGATGGTATTGTTTTTAGCCTGTAGAAACACATTGTGTATTACAATGGGCCCAAAGGGAAACCCTCTGGAAAATATATATTGGTGATGGAAGAAATCTCAATGAAGAAAATTTAGTAAAAGATATGTGGTTGATGACCAATTTCTACATAAATATATCACAAATATTATGTCAAGGTTTGAGTGTTGTGGAGGGCATTCAAAATTGCTTGAAACATAAAATATATAATGGTATTAATTATTTGAAAATGTTTTTACAATGATATTCATTCGTACAGTCATATGGTCACTCTTTATTTTACATGTTGAGATTACAAATTTACAAGTTTATTTGTAATATTTATACCTTCAATGGTGATTGAGATGCATATTATAATTTTATAAGTTGTTTTATAAATTAAGTAAATTTGAGTTGTGATTAAATACTTTGATGCCTTATTTTTTAATCACTTTTGGAAGTTTACATTGATTCTGAGTTGTTTTTATAGATCCTATTGGGAAGCCTAAGAAATTACTATATTTTGGGAGTTGAAGGTTTGTTGTTTGGAATTTTTGGTATTGGCCTTAAAAATTACCTTGTAATATGGTTCTAGATTTTAGATAGAATGGGAATACAAATACTTTGAACGAGAGTTTAGTGCTAACTCCAAGATAAGTAATGCATCAAAATATTTTAACACTGCCTTATGGTCTACATTTATGGATTCAATCAAATGGTGAAATACATGTTTATCAAAAAAATTAGTTGGCTCTGAGAAACAAACTTTAGGTTCATTTGGGATGCCAAGAATTGTAAGCTCAAATAAAAAACAAGTCCTAGCAAAGAGTACTTTTGCAAATAAAGTATGGTAAGGAGCCTCATGGTTGTGGGATCAAGGATATTTTTAAAGATACTCGATGTGAAGTGGAATTTTGTCCAGCTATCTTGTCTTATGATAAGGTCAAAGAAGGATAGATCTCAAAAAATTAGCATTTGAGATTTGATGGAACCATGTAAGAATTGATTCGAAAATCTATATTGAATTATGTACGAAGATAAAACTTTTAGAACAAAAAACATCTCCAAAAGATTTGGAGTAGAATGGTATTTTTTTCAGCCTTCAGAAACACATTGTGTATACAATGGGCATTTGGGAAACCCTCCAGAAATCTTTTATGGTGGGGAAATCCAAATCCATGAAGAAAATTGTTTTATATGTAACATTGATGAACAATTTGTATGGAAAAGGGTTTAAGTGGTGGAGGGCATTCAAAATTTTAGCAAACATAAAATATTATAAATATTAATTATTTGATGTTGTCTTACAATGATATTCATTTGTACAATAATATGGTCACTCCCCTATTTATCATTACATCTTAAAGAATTATGAAATTTATAAGTAGGCAATTATTCTTCACTGTGATTCTGGATGATCATTATAGTTTTATAACTTATTTTCCAAGTTGTTTTTGAGTTGTGATTAAATAATTTGATGCATTAATTTTAATCACTTTTGGAAGCTAAATCTTGATTCTGGAGTTGTTTTTATGTGGGTCACCCCTATGCCTTAATTCATATTAATAGTTTTGGATTAAGGTTTGTTGCTTGGAATAGGTTAGAGTAGGTGGCATTCCAAAGGATACCTCGCTAGGTTCCAATTTTAATATAGGGAATACTTAATACATTTGAACTGATATTTTAGTGTTGACCAAATTTAATGCCAAAAATGGCTAAGTCCTAGTAAATTGTTCAATCATACTGCGCACACTTCCTTATGGTTTCATTTATGGATTCAAAATAGGTGAAATATATGTTCATTAAAATTTTAGTTGCTACAAGAAAACCAACTTCAGGTTCATGGTTGGGATGTGCCAAGATTGTAAGCTATCAAATAAAAAACAAGCCAACAGATATTGTAGACCATTTATGGTAATGTCTATGGTGAAAACAATATATTTTGATCGATGACGAGAGATTCTTATCACACTGAGGTCAAAGAATAAATTAGGTCTCAAAACCCCAACATAATGGAGATTTGATGGAATTATAAGACTGATTGAAAATCTATACTGAATTATGTACATGGTTGAAACTTGTAGGAGAGCAAAAAAACATGTGTAGATCAAATTTTCAAACAAACAATTGGCATTTGAATTATATACTTTTATTTCCAAATCCAATAGTGTATTGTGCATTTTTATGGAATAAAGTAACTACCTAAGGTTATTAAACTTTTGTTTCACACATCGATGTTGGATTCTCTGAAATGAAAAAAAAAATTTTTTCCCCAGTTATGCATGGTTTAATCTTAAAGACATTTTGAAATTGATAGGAACCTTATTCGCAAGCAATAAATAATCCTAGCATGGCCGCTAGAAAGTATAAAACAGAAACATGTTATGCTTATTGAATTGTAGATCCATGGAGGCTTCCCTGAAATCATAAAATGATTTTTTAACAAATCTTCATATGTTAATCTTAATGAAAGTTTAGACAAATCACGTGTGTCTATGTGGCATGGATCAGAAGTTGGGGGTTAGCAAGGGTTTTGTTTTTGTTAATTTCATCAACAGGGAGGATGCACAACAGAGTATCAATAAGATCAATGGTTATGGTTATGATAATCTTATTCTCATAGTCAAATGGGCCACTCCTGTGGTATTTTCCTAGATGATTTTTATTCTAGTTTTTTTACCCCTTAAGACAATGCAAGATGTTGAAGTTCTATGTACTGTTTTATGTCTTCCACCAACTTTAATGTAAATGATGATACAAATGATTTGATTTGGTTTCTTTGTTATTCTAAGAAACATGTTCTCATAAGAGAGTGTCTTGTGTTATCAAGTTTTATTCTATGTTGTTCAGTACTTGATGATTTGACAAATCTATGGGGAATAAAACAAATTAAAAAAAAATAAAAGTATTTTGATGCCTGCAGCCACTAGCCAGTATAAAATAGAAAAAGTTATGGCATCTGACACAGTGTGATGGGGGAGCTTAAAAAGGAGGATAAATGAAGACTTTAATTTTCATCAGCCCCCATTGAATATCATTGGGCCAGATGAAAATGGCGTGAAGAAAATCATGGAATAAAAGTTCAATGAGCATGACATTACCCTGATTTATTATTTTACATATTTCCCCTTCCTAAATACTTTCCCTCCCGCTATGTATCACCTCCCTCATATCCTCCGTTATTAATGTTTCCATTCCACCCTTATGGTAGTAATATTAATTTACAGTTTATGTTTACTTTTTGGTGTTTACGGTGGATGTTTACTTTCTAGATGATTTATATTCTACTTTTGTTACCCCTTAAGAAAATGCAAGATGTTGAAGTTTTGTACTATTTGATGTCTTCCACCGACTTTAACGTAAATGATGATACAAATGATTTGATTGGGTTCTTTTTTCTTCTAAGAAACAATGTTCTCATAAGAGATGTCTTTTTCTATCAAGTGTTATTCTATGTTGTTAGATACTTGATGATTTGGTAGATCTTGTGGGGATTAAACCAAATTAAAAAAAATTTATTTTTGGATTGGAAAAAAAACCTTAAGCTTAAATCTGGTGGAGATGCGTTGTCCTCCCTTGACAAGGAGTTTACATGAGCATAAGTATTCTTATTTTTATTTGTAGGGTTTTTACTGTGATAACCATGTGATTTGAGTGTCTGCAAACCAGTGATAACTTTCCTTCTGGATGCATGAGGATTTCACTATGTTGCCCTTTTTTCAAGCTAGGGACAATAGTGATTGCATTTGATAGAGTGAGATGTGGGGATATTGAATAGGAGAATAATGATACACACACATGCTCCACACACATGTTGGATTATGATTAAGGAGAATTAGACAAGCATTACATATTGTACTCTTTATAGGAATAAGTTATAGATTTTAAAACATAATGTTAATGACATTTTAAAAATATTAAAAATGTTATTCCAAAGAAAAAATAAAGCCTAGTGGCTACTAGCCAGTATAAAATAGAAACAATGATTGCGTCTGATAGAGTTTGATGGGGGAGATTAAAGAGGAGGATAATGAAGACCTAGATTTTCATCAGCCACCACCGAATATCATTGGTCCAAATGAAAACAGAGTGAATAATATCATGGAATAAAAGTTCAATGAGCACATTACTAGAAGGTGGTTCACACCAGTAGCACGCATGCATCCACAAAGTGGCCAAAGTGCACCTTAATAATTATACTCTATAGTTACCACAAGTGGCACAAGTTCGAAGTTGTTTACCAACCAAGAACCCTCAACAAACTTTACAGGAATATCCTTGGAAGAAATCCTGCTAGAGCACCCCCACCCACAGCGATCCAATGCTCTGATGATTCTAAATCTGGTTGGAGATGCACTGTCCATCCTAGCTGGCTCCAAGGGTGGTGTGGTAGATTTAATTGATAACACATTTATGTATAATGTGTGTGACTATCTCTAGTAATGTGATTTTTTATAATGTGTGTTTATCAATCAATGGGTATCCTTTATTCATAATCTAGCCTTTATTTTTGGTGTTCCTTAGACCCCTTTATAGTTATTGCTTTGTTTGTTTTTCTAGGCTTGGCCTAATGTGCTTATGGATTTGGGGCTTTCTCTCATACTTCACCCACTTATTTTTTTTATGATAATGTTGTATCATGTTATGATTTAATATAATATAATATCCTTTTCATCAAATAATATAGCCAATTCATGGGAAAATGTTGATGATACCATCAATTTTTTATTGCATCGACATTCTCACATGAGTCGAGGAACTATTTAATTTTGGTTGTGCTTTCATCTGTCCTCACTCTTTTTCTTGTGTTTTTGTCTATTATTTTCACCTTCCCTCTCATGGCATCTACCTATGTTCTTTTCATCCTCTTGGGCAACAATAAGTGGGAAACAACTTTCATCTCTACTTTGTCTTACAATAATCTTGGAAATTTCTTCCGCATAGACTCTGAAGATGTTATGACTGCGATTGTGAACAATTGTGGGTACATGTGGATTATATCCATAGCACCAGAAGATCTTGTGTAAACTCAGATATTTCTAGCATCTTCGTGTTTAATTGTCTTGTGTTGTGTGTAGATATAACAAGTGGTCACGGTGGTCACGTCCCATTTAATTTACCTAGATCATCATGTGGGTTTGGTGAAAGCTCTTGCAAAAGAATGCCTTACTTGTCTCTTTGAAAATTTGAATCCTTTTCCATTACCTTTTTGGGTTGACAGAAGGATTTCTGATGCCTTTGCAATTTAAAATTCAGTTCCTACCTCAATTTTTCGAATCTTTTCAAAGCATCTTTCAATCCGATGGGACGTCTATCTCTAGCGTGCCATTATTAGACCTAGTCACACTTGCAAAACCTATCCTCACCCTTTTTTGATCATGCGTGGAGTACTTGAAGTTTGTTGCTAGCACATTCTTTTCCTTTCTCAATATTATTGCAACATTTGGCTGGGCGGAACCCTATGGTTTATCTATCATTCCCAATCTTTTTTTGTACTCATGCAACTCTATGTTTTTTATAGGCCTAATTATTCATGTTACATGTTGGCATCATTATATTTTGCATACTCATTTTTAGTTATTGTATGTATCCTTTCATTGATCAAAATGTGGGATACTTGTATGTAACTTTGTCCCTAAATTTATTTGACAACAATTTTCTTGTATAATGTGCCTGAACTATCTTAATAATGCTTATATGTATAATATGTGTGATTATCGTTTAGCAAATTTATAATACAATAAAGGATTTAAATGATAATAGATATCTTACATATATAAAAAAATCTTACATAAAAATTGTATTTCTAGTGAATTTTTATTTGATTAATGTTAATTTACCATCAATAAGCTACACTAGGCATTACCTAGACGAGCGTTAAGTATAAACTCTCTTACTTTGATTTTTGTAAGGTCATATTATCCTCTCAACTTCAAATTGTCCATTGAAAAAAAATTTCACATCAGTTTAAGGTATATAGAGAATTGAAAAATTGTTAGGCACTTCAACAATCATTGTGTTCATAAATATCATGAAAACCCGTTTTAATTTGCAATGAATTATTATGTAAATTTTGGATTCTAGTGTGATGCATAGTATTACAATGAAATTCAAATTCTTCTTAAAATGATTTACCATAATTCTACCTTTAGAAAAAGGATTTATAATTTATTTCATATCTATATTTAATTATGAAAAGATATCATTCGTGACAAGGGGAGTAAGATAATTTTAATTTTAATTTGAAGTGTTAGTGTGGAAGGAAAATGTCCGCAATGATTTCATGTCCCTTATTTCAAGGTACGCAAGGATGGCGGAAAGTTAGGCATAGGGGGTTAATGATGAATGATGCATCAAACATTTGTAACTATTAAGGGGATGTTAATGTTCTTATAATCCATGGGTTTATTCCTCTATTGGAATCTTTGGTTTAAAACTATTAAAGGGATGCTAATTTTCTTGTAATGTGAGCTGCTGCTCAGGGTTTATATTTATTAAGGAGAGGTTAATTTTCTTATAATGTGAACGCGGACATCCTAGGGTTTATTCTTCTCTTTGAGTTCCTTACAAGTACAGTGTGGTGCACATAGTTTATTAAAGAGGGATGTTAATGTTCTTGTAATTCAGGTTTATTCCTCTTTACAAATTCGGGTTTATTCATGTTGACGATTATCCTTACGGATGAACCGTTCGAGTTGTAGGAAACCTTAGGTTACTGGGATGTGCGCCCTAAGGTGACCTCCAGATTTTAAGGAAGTTGGATCTTCACTTCTGTGAGATGAGGGTTAGGGGAAAACTTTAGAAGAAGGTAAAACTAACTAAGGTGGTGTGCCAGAATATATTCTATAAGGGATGAAGATATATCTAAATGATATTCTCTAAATAGATAGAACAACATTGAAACATGGTCTACCTATTTTTAGAAACACTTTAGATTTAATCAAGTTCTGCGAAGGCGGAGTGCATGCTAAGCATAAGGACTGTAGAGTCACTAGGAAAGGGAGAAGGGAAGACCAACTGAACTAGTTTGTTGATGCTTTTCTTCCTATCCTTGATTCTTTGGTGGAGCTGCGTCAAGAGATTCTAGCATTTGATGGAAGCCTTATTGTAACTCAAAATCTTGTTTATTTTAGTAGTAATCAATAGCCTGTCTATTATCCCTATCCCCTCAAGGGAAGATTCTGAAGCAATAAATCTTCTGAATCAATAATTCTGATTCAGGGATCTTAGCGAACACCACGCTAGTGATGGTGAAGGTTCTAGTTTCTACACTAGAGCATAATTCTTGTGCATCAGTTATGAATTTGAGTGTGGGGACTAAATCCATTTCCTTAGTGGCAATTCTGTCACAACATAAAGCACATAGTCCCTGTAACAACATTACAATCCCCCCTTTTGGGATTGTTGTCCAAATTATCTGGTCAAATCCTTGATCGCATCCTCTGATGATTTAAGCTTCTCTTATAGGCTATCCTTCTTAGCTTCAATGGCACACAACTTGGATTGAATTGCAGCCACTTTCACTTTCTTTAAATCGAGCCCTTGTTGGAGGACCCCTTTCTCCTACGAGATTGAATTGGCGCATGAATCAGATATGGAGAGCTTGGCTACTAGGGTTTTGACCTCAATTTGAGAATCCACAAGGGCTTCTTGTGAAGGAAATCCCCTTAAATCCTTGCAAATATGCTCTATTTCTTTTCTTTTTCCCTTTAGCTAAACTTGATGGCTGGCCACAATGGCCTACGCTCTGTGAAGGCTTTATTGTGCCTTCCTCAGCTGATTTTTGAGTTTCAAATAGTCTATCATGACTACCATTGCAGTCTCATTCATTAATTCAACCTTGTCTTGGGGTCGGAACTCTGAGAGGTCTATTGCAACGGTACTAATAGAGTAGTCATTAGGTTGCATTTTTTTCCACAGGTTTGGATACCTAGGGAATGAGTCATGCAATAGTTAAGGAGATTTGTTGATGGTCATATAATGACCACATCTGCTTCATTGCTCTCGTAAACATTTCCTTCTCCTCCTCCTCCTCCTCCTTCTTCTCTCTTCTATTGTCTCGAGTAGTTTTAGCGGCTACGGCTTGATTTACAAATTTGGAATAAGAAGAGACAACACCACCGACAAATAGGAATCCAAGTAGTAGACCATAAAGAATAATTGCTTTCAGTTGAGGGAATGAAGTCACTATGGCAGAGGAAGGGCTTGCCACCACATGGGGGGAAATGTTGGGATGAAAAAGGAAGGCCGAGAGGGAATGGAGACTCTGAGTGGAGGAAGGGATTGAGTTAGGGTGACTAACAAGGGGACACCACTGAAAGGGGAAGAGGGTGGTGGAGGAGGAGATTGAAATTGGGCTCTCGGTTGAGGAAGAGGTGGAGGAGAAATAGGATCCACCACAGATTTCAATTTTTTACATGGCTAGCTTGGCGTTAGATATTCGATAACGACCTCTCCTGAAGGGATAGTCGCATGTTGCAGTGCTTAGGTTTGGGCTAGAATAGTTTTTTAGAGAATGGATGGTGGGGTGGAATAGGAAACTATTGTTACTGGGGACCAGAGGACTCTGCATTCAATCTTGCGTACCGCTCCGGAATGATAGTGACCATATCCTCACTTTTTATATCGGATGCATGATCTGTTTCCCACAAATATTCCCACTATTCATCACTGGGGATAGCCTCAAAATTATCGGTGGTCTTTCCAATATCTTTCCTATATTTCCAATAGGCCTTGATCTTCTTGGAGCTCCAGTCCCTCTTTTTCAAGGCCGCTCAGAGTCCCTTGGTCATGGTGAGAGTGGGGTCATACTTATATTTTCCCTGGTGGAATGTCACCTAGATTGGGGTCAGAATGTCCTTGAGCTTGAAAAATATGTTGGGTGACTCTTCCTGGGGGCTCCGCCTTACTTTGAAAAATTCCCTAAGCTCATGGATGCAGGAGTCGGGGAATTTGTTAAGGACTTGAATTGCAACCATTTTTTTTTCCAAGTTATACCTCCAAGATAGTCCTGAATCAAAGTAAACCCGTAAGAAGCCAACTTCTTCATAAGGCTATGCTCTGCCCTCCTTTTTAGTATAATGATTCCTCCTTAACTCAAAGGGAGATCAAAAAGTGCCTCCTTCCAGCCTGAGTCGAATTCAATGTTTAGGAGTACTAGTTACCTGGCTATCTCTAGGCCAACCACCCACTCCGTGATGACCATGGGAAGCATGAAAGAAAATCATAGAATGCTCTCTAGTGAAAAAGTAATAACATGGATGTAAGAGGTCGTTAAGGATAGATTGCACTAAGTCATTCATCCTATTTTTGATCCCTTATGGATCAATTTCAATTAAGAAGGGATCCAATAAAAGAATTGAATAATTCATATACGTACAAAGAATGGGATAGTATATCGGTCCATTCAGATATAGGAATGACCATTTGTGGGTCCACTTCCATATATCATATATCCAGAGTCAAAAATTGCCTTAAATATTCAGTGTTTTGATAAAGGATGATATGGAATAGATAGGATGAATACTTGAATGTTGAGGTAACCGATAATTGGGAAAGTTACTCACATATAGATCTTGTGATGGCTTCAGTGAAATTGAAATGATATGTCTATTCCTTTATGATAGACCTCATTCAAAACAAGGCTGCCATCTACCAATCCTCCATGCCTCTATTGGAATCTTGTCCGTAAATGAATTTCAGCATGGAACATACATATTGAGAATTTGTTTGAAGTAATTTCAATGGAGTAGGAAACCCCGTAGTCCCAGAGAGACTGACACCCGATTGTTTCAGCTCCATATTAAGGAATGAGGCTTTATTTTGGCATTGCAAACAGATAGTTTAGAGCTTGGCCATATCATAGAAGTTGGTTGTTGGGTCATGAGTTAGGGTCAACATGTCCTTGACGACGTGCAGTGTGATCACCGTTGTTAGATTTATGTCCTGGATACTGAGGGCTCCGGGGTTGAAATGGTCTACGCACATCCATATGAGTTCCAAAAAGGGGTGAAATAAGGGCACCATGTATTGAGTGAGCATCGTGATCTAGATTCTAGAGCTGAAAGATTTAGAGTCTCCCAGTTTGATAAACTTGGTGAAGTCTCCCTCGCTCAAAGCTTTAGGATTCTTGTTGAGGGCTGGATCAAAGACATTGTTAGTAGGGTTGGAGATCACAGTAGGTTCACTGAACTGGGACCCTCCATCAAGAAACTTTAATCTTGGCCATAGATACCGATGGGGAATTCTTTTTCCTATGTAAGATCTTAATGATGGTACAAAACTAGAGGCTGCTATGGTGTTGCTTTGAGTGATGGGAAAGGCCAGAATTTCCTTAACTCTGATGCTTTGTAACTGATTTAGAGGCTTAAGAGTTTGGAATGAACCTCATTACATGATCCCAATATATTAAATAATATTTCTTTCTTTTAGAGTAATGTCTCACACGTAAATCAGGTCACCTCACATAATGCCCCCTCTTTAATTAATGAATGCAAGCATGACAATCTGAGTCTTTTGAGGGATATTGTGTCACTTTGAAGTATTTTTCTCTTGAGTGCCAATGAATTCATTGGATCATTAATTTTAGGGATAAAATAGGGAATTACACTCCCTCCAAAACTTCAATAAGGGGAAAGGTTCCTCCATACAAGACACATGTATAGGACACTTATTAAGGGACAAAATAAAAAAAGTAAATAACAGAAAGAAAACTTTACATATAATAAAACTTTTGCATAGGGACTTACACGAAAGGATTTAAGTGAATTCCATTCACCATAATTGCTAAAGATTCACCTTCCATTGTTTTGAGCTCAAATGCATTATGTTGCTTGCATGTGTTGATTCTGAAGGGTCCCATCCATAGTGGGTCAAAATTTCCATGATTCCCAGGATTGACAGCTTACGCGTCCCATTTTAGGACTGTAGTTCTGACCTATAAGTTTATCTCTGACATCTTTCAATCAAACCAATTCTTGATCACCTACCGACAGCTAATCATGTCCTCATGAGAATAATCTCACTTTTGTTGGATCTTTATTATCTCGGTGATCCTCACTTGTATTTCCCCATTCTCATCTACTTAAACTTTTTTTAATATTTTTAATGTAGGGATCTCTAGGGAAATTGGCATCATGATGCTTTTCCCATAAATTATCTCATAAGGCGAAGCCTTCAGGATCTGCTTCGGGGTGATCTGGTTAGCCCATAAGTCTATCTTGATATGCTAATGCCATAACTATTTATGCTCATGCACCATTCATTTTATGAGTTGGATTAAGTTTTTATTAGTAGATTCCTACAAGCCATTTCCCTATGGATAATAATTTGAAGACATCTTTAGGTAAATCCCATGTTTTACCACAAAATCAGATAATTTGGCTCCCATAAATGCCTTATTATTATCTGATATGATAGTACCCAAAATTGTAGGGTACTGTACTGCGGAAAGGTGTAAATTGTGCCCCGATGATGATACAGGTCTCTTCGCAAGGTGTTCGGGATCCAGAAAAGCCTTACGGATATGCGTTAACATCCCGCATGCCCCGCTTAGCCCCCGCGTGCTTTATTTTCCCTATTTTTCCTCTTTTCTTGGCTTTTTTGGTCTTCAGTGACAAAACCACCTCCCTGAAGGGCGGCGGTCCTGTGCGCATTTTCCAGAACGTGCTTTTGACGGAACGCACGCAAAGATCAACGCTTTACCAGCTTTTCTTGCCGACTTGAGCATGCATTTATGTTTTTGGTCCCCTGGAATAGTGTTTTTCTTTTGTTTAATGTTTAGGAGTTCAGTTTGGATTTGATCTTTGCATGTTTGGATTCCTATAAATGCATGGTTTGTGCACATGCAATAGGCCTCTGATTTTAGCTCTGAATTTTGCTCCAAAGTTTGCTTTTGAATTTCTTGTTGCAGTAGATTTAGTTTTCCTTCTTTGTTATTCTTAGTTTTCTCATTGAAGTGCTTTGGTTAGTATTGTGTTGCTGTTGGTAAGCCACAGATCCAACTTGTGCAAACAGCATTTTTGTTTTGGAGTAGAATAGTCTAGGCAGCCATTAAAGTTGCAGGTTTTGCTCTTCATACAGACTAGTTTCAGGTTCTGGACGCTTTTTTTGCATGATTCGCAGTAGACCCCGCTAGGAATTGCATAGGCCAAGCTCTGTACTCTTGCGCTATCCCTCTCCTATCCGCACTCTATTCTGTCTGCATTCCAAAGGCTGTTCATTGATCCAAATATCTATTCCTGTTGATGCAAGCATTACACGCTTTTCTGGATTCACGTGAGCAAAAAGAACGTAGAGATCGTACTGAGGGGACAAGAACACATACACCGTCGGATTCGCCACTGTTCTGTGAAATCCAGGTTCCATCTTTCACAGTTTTAGTTAGAATTTATCAAATAAAGTAGTTAATCACTTTATTTCAGTTATTTCCATTCTCGATATTGCCAGGGAGGTTGTGGGGATTGATAGTTTCTTAGAAACTATGATTCATTCCTCACTTCTGAGGTAGGATCGAGAATCTTACAAATAGATATTTCGTTGTTTAGAATAGATATACGAAATTGCACAGACAAATAGCTACACTCGGCTATTTTGTTTGTTTTACGTTGTTAGTTTAGTTGTCAATTCTAAATATTTTAAATAGCTGCTTTCTTATAAATTGCCAGAAAATACAAAAAGAAATTATATATGTTAGAAGTACACTTCGATTTTACTTTATTATAGTTTGTTTCATTTCTGCTTTTGCATGACAATTACAGGACCTAGGGAGCCCAGGGAATACATTTTCGAGCCAATTGTGCCCCAGCCCAATACCGTAGTGGCAATAACTGACATTGACCAAAACCTTAGGATACAAGTCTTCCAAACAACAACAGACTTCCAACAGATCAGGTCACAGTTGAGAGGGTTAAATATCGAAGACGACCAAGCACATCTGTTTTGGTCAAATCAGCCAAACTATAGGTTATCCTAGAAAACATCCGCATGACTGTAGAAGGGCTCGAAAGAGAGCAAACATTCAGGTGTGATCCTTTAGTTCCACAGCCAGACGCTGGAGACACCCTAGTAGATATAGATACCAGCTTAAGAATCCAAGTTGCGAGAACGCCTGTAAGGTATTCTGAGAAGATCGCACAATTGTTGGTTCTAAACATAGAAGCTGAAAAAGCTTACGACTACTGGATACTAGGGATCAGAACTTGATCTCCCGTATGACCATAACGGGACCACAACAACCAAGAGTCTATGGTTGTGATCCACAGATCCCACAGCCTAACGAGTCCATAAAATAATTAGACATAGACACTGGCCTACGTAAATTAGTATTTCAGTCTACTCTGATTCCACCTATCATCATTCAACAGTTGTCCTTACTAGACACAATAGCTAACAAAGCTAGAGAATTCTGGACTAGGCCAGAGAATCGTCCATAGAGTTGACTATATTCGCCATATGACCCTATCAGGAGAAATACACGAAACCATCCCGGGTCATTTTCCACGCATCCCACAACCCATAGATCGAATCACGCCAGAGCTCGATATTGATTGGAGCCTTCGAGCAGTCATCCTCGCTGATCGATCTATCACACCAGTCCAAGTGAGAAGGGCCTTCTTTGCCTTAGATTCGCAAGTACCATTAGTGCGTGTCGAAGACATTAGATTGCCTAACTAGCTTATCTGCACATTCTACCCCCACCGACTGTCTCGGCACGACCTCGGGAGGTCGGGTACGCAGAAGAGTTACTTGTCGATTCTCACGCTCGCCTGTCACTTTTCCGACGTACAAAATTGGTGAACCTGACGTGAAGCAAGCAATTCTTTCACCTTCTCTTTGAGAAGTTTCATCTTCTCCAAATCACCTTCGCTCCTTCCCATTATTCTGCGGGTATTCATATACCCCCCGAATATGTCGGGATTCGATGCATACGGCAGACCCCTCTTGGGTCTTGAGGCATACTACGCCCAACAGAATAGGCAGTCATCACCCTCACTCTCAATGTGGGGCGACAACTATTCAACTAATCAATTGTCAACACAAACACCAAGGACTAGATATAACTCGTCCTTCCAAACAGAGGGGTTGGAGCAATTTGCTCAAACACAAACAGAGCCTTCAGGCTCAAACAATATGACATTGACTGGAGAATCTGCTTCATCTCCTCAGGTATTACTCAGACCGCCTATTAGTAGACAATCAGATCCATACTTGGTCTTAGACGATGGACAATCAATACCTTATCCTAGGAGTGAACAATGCTCCCGGGGTATGTACCCGCCTATAGGAGGTTTACAAGTACAACCCGAGACCCATTTTCAAGAAAATATCTCTACAGGAAATATTCTTGGAGAAACTTGGTAGGATAGCAATCAGTTCATGACAGGCTATCACATGCCTATACAACACCGAGATACACAACAAACGCCACTCAGGCAAAATACCGTGACTTCACCAAATGAAGTCATTTCAACGTTAGTAGAAAGAGTGCGAGGTTTAGAACTTGCTCAAGCAAATCAAAATCCTCCGTTCATACAAACAGGGAATTCCAATCCTCCATACTACTCTGGCCAAGTAGATCTCCTCACAGGAGTAGGCACGTTAGGTATGACTCCTCAGTATTCACAACAAGTGCCAACTAGACCCACTATCGCTAGCACTGTTCCTCCCGGTCCAGTACAGAGCAATCCATTCCTGGATAGTACACCTTCATACTTAAACATATACTCTAAATCTCCACAAGGGGATATGTACTCATCCCCCGGCATGTTTACTCAAATGCAGGGATTGCCTTATACCCCTGCCAACGCGTACGTTACGCCATATCAACAACCCGTTCCGCCACCGCCTCTTCAACAGGCACCATCAATGGTTGAGACGTATGCGATAGGGACTTATTCAGAATATTTAAAGGAGCCCTTAGATTTCGCCATACGAAGCGTTATGCTTCCAAGGCCTCTTCCCGATTTGCCCAAATACAAAGGAGAAGGTGATCCGAATGCGCATATCAAAGCTTATGCTACAGCCATTCGTGAATTACTCCCATGGGATGGGGTTGTTGCTAAAATATTCCCTAAGACATTGGAGGGCATTGCTCTTGATTGGTATTACAGGATACCTGAAGCTTCCATACACTCATTCAAACAACTTGTGTCTGAGTTCATCAAAGCCTTCGACATGAACAAACTATTAAGGACAGGAATCAGGGAGTTCTTGCACATCAAGCAAGAACATAACGAGTCTGTCGCCCATTTCATCCAAAGGTGGCGCACAGTCCTTTATTCCTCGGCAAGCGCTCCAAACATGGATCAGATGGAACTATGCGATTTATTCCTTCATTCTCTTAGCAGAGAAGTGAAGGAAGAAGTCCAGAAGTTCCCACTAAGGACTTATGATGAGGTACTTGAGAGCGCTCTGCGAATTGATCAAGCAGCGATAGATAGTGGCCGTAAGACGTATGGAACAAACGGGAGGTTAATCACCTCTACTCAAAATATTACAACCACCACAAACGTCAATCAAGGACCCAAAATCCTTAACAAAAATTGTGGGGGTAACAACAGATGGGGTAACTGACCAGCCCAAGAGGGTAAATGTCGTTAATACTCTGTCGCAAACAAACAACCAAAGAAACAACAATTTTACCCCGACGATCAATACGGTGGATTTTAATAATCCACAACAACAACAACGGCGAAATCCCATACAAGGACCAAGCCAAAACTCCTTTGGTTATCAAAACCAAAATCAAAACCAGAAACAACAAAACTTTGGTCCTAATAGGCAACAGTTTGATCGGAATTTTAGGCCACAATACACACCAAACCAACAAAACGGGAATTACAATCCCAATTCTTATTGTGGTTTCCATAAAATTCGGGGGTCATGACACTAGAACGTGTTGTGATTACAACAAATTCATGCAACGCTTGCCAAGTGAACAAAAACAATTTTTTATGGATATGTTCTTAGCAGATCCTACGTCAACAACGGCAAGTACCTTCGCAGGGGCAGTTTCCCCTCAGAATGCTCTCTCTCAAGATCTTTAATGATCCACTCCCAAATCATGATAGTGATAGGTTGAAACCAACTGGAACAAACAAAGGTGCAATAACGGGAAACAACGATCACGAGGCCTCAACCTCGCTAAATCCGTTAGTAGCGCCACAACTAGGAAGTCAACCACGACCTAAGGTAGTTGGATTAGTAGAGTTAGACTCCGATTTACCCGTTGAAGCAATTACGAGGACACGAGATTATTTCTCTCAACCAAGTCCAAGCCATCTGCCAGAAGCAGATAACATCCAACAAACCGTAGCAAAACCTATGGGTGCTTACGATCTAATTAATGATCTAACAAAAACCTTCTCGTATATTTCATTCCTTGATTTACTAAAGAATTCCCCTGCTCACAGGGTTGCTGTTTTAGAGGCATTAGGTTTGGGCCATTTAATTAGCATCACTCCACCACCAGAAGCACAAGTAAATCATATAGACTTTGATGTTTATCCTCCAGGACAAGCAGATAGGGATGTCGAATTCATATTCGAAATAAGTAAAATGCCTACAGATGCTGAGATCGCACGCCGAGGTGATCCAGCCCTACACTTGCAAGTACAAGTTTATAATAACTATGTAAAACGGGCAATGGTTGATGACGGGGCTGCAGTTAACATAGTCCCTTTCTCTTTTCTCCAAAAATTGGGATATGGAGAAACAAACTGTTCTACTACAAGAAATACCTTGAGGGGCTACGATAGCCTTAAAGCCACGTCGATAGGAACTATAATACTACCGGTCACCTTGGGACCTAAAACAATCCTAACTGAGTTTTATATTATAGATCGGGAAACCAATTATAATATGATCCTCGGCCGACCATGGATACACCGCATGAAGGCAATCCCTTCCACGCTATTTCAAGAAGTAAGATTCCTGCATCTGGGAAAGGTATTTGTAGCCAAAGGTGATCCAAAGCCATTTGACGTACACCTAGCTGACTTAAAGAAGAGACTAGGTGTACACTCAGAATTCGAACTGCCAACAAATCAACTTAACAAACCCTCTGACCCAAAGCCAGAGGAAAAGTTGATACCTACGACGGATCTTGACACTACCAACATAGCCCAAACAATTCCAACCCCTAAAGATAAAACTAAAGAAATAGTATCATTAGGGACTACTGCGAAGATAGTTGAGTTGATAGAACAAGATTCACCAATGTTCTTACCATTCGATTCAGTAGGCATAGGATTTTCCCTAGGTGTTTGTTCCTTGCCAGCAGAAGATCTCTGTATGGTAGAAGTAGAGTGTGTAAACACAACAGATACACCTACATCCATACTCCCAGCTAAGTATTGGAATCTCCATTTCGATGGAGCTAAATGCCGTTATGGAGCGGGGGCAGGTATAATTCTTACCTCGCCCGAAGAGAAGGTCCTCCCATTCTCTTTTAAATTAAACTTTGAATGTACAAACAACGGCGCTGAGTACGAAGCCCTCCTCCTTGGCCTTACCTTAGCCAAAAGAATTGGTATTGATAATATCAAAGTTTTAGGAGACTCACAATTAGTGGCAAACCAAGTTTCAGAGGTATATGAAACTAAAGCTGAACACTTGCAACTTTACAAAAACGCTGTATTAGATTTAAGCAAGGCGTTCAACTTCATATCCATTGAAGCAATTCCGCGAGAGAAGAATCTTCTCGCTGATTCGATAGCAACTTCGGCATCACGCTTCACTCCAAGCAATGAGCTAGAAGATACTCATTTCACGGTATCCATTCGTAACGAACCATTAATAAAAACAATGATGAATCCTATTTCAAGCAGAAGTGAATCTACCATCCTAGACCATGTTGGAAATGATGCGGCTACTTTGGATTACTTAAATGCCTTTGCAGCATTACATCTCTCCTATCACACGCTAGATTTATCCCTGATCCCGCATTCATCTTCCTACTTCGAAAATCCTGTAACGAATCTTCCCTTACAGAAAGAACCTAATATATATGCAGTGGAAAACGGGGATGATATAGATCTACCTCTGGCACCACCTGAGTTCGAAGAGGGTAATGCCTCTTTAATTGAAGAAACAATCGATGTCAATATCGGAACGGAAGATGAACCAAGAATTTTAAAGTTAGGCTCTTCGTTAACCCCAGAGGAAGTGGAAATACATACTCAGGTTCTCAAAGAACATCAGAAGGCATTTGCATTTAATTACAAAGAGATGACAGGAGTCGCACCCCACATTGCGGTGCACAACCTTGTCACTAGATCAGATGTGAAGCCTATTAAACAAAAATCAAGACCCATGAAACCCAAAGTAGCTCTCATGGTAAAAGAGGAGGTGATAAAAATCCTCCAAGTAGGATTCATCAAGCCAGTATCTAACATCGTTCCCGTTCTCAAGAAGAATGGAAAGATACGCATCTGCATAGATTTTCGAGATATCAACAAAGCTTGCCCTAAGGACGACTTCCCTTTACCATCCATAGACGTTATTGTTGATGCAACAGCAGGTTTTGAACTCTTGTCTCTCATGGATGGATTCTCGGGATATAATCAAATCAAAATATCCGAGCAAGATCAAGCTAAAACCACGTTTATAACTCCTTGGGGAACCTATTGCTACGCTGTCATGCCATTCGGTCTCAAGAACGCCGGTGCTACATACCAGCGGGCCATGACATACATATTTCATGATTTAATTCATAAAATCGTGGAATCCTACGTAGATGATTTATTGGCTAAGGCCAAGAAGCGTTGTGATCACCCTGAAGTACTCCGCATCATCCTTTCACGCCTAATAGAATATGGAGTTACCCTAAACCCAGAGAAATGCGTCTTCGGTGTAACAGCAGGAAAGCTCCTAGTTTACATCATATCGTCACGAGGGATCGATGTTGATCCAGCCAAAATTCGGGCTGTCCTCGAAATGGTCCCACCCTCGAGTGAATCTGGAATCAGATCATTTCTCGGAAAGCTGGGTGCAATCCGGAGATTTATCCCGGATCTAAGCTTCGCCGTTCATCCAATCAACAATTTACTCAAGAAGGACTATAGCATTGATTGGACTGAAGATTGCAATGAAGCTTTTGATGCTGTCAAGCGTTTCCTGTTATCACCGCCTACGCTAATGCCGCCTAAGGTAGATCGCCCTTTAATCTTGTACTCACGGGCCACCGATGTTTCGTTAGCTTGCATGCTAGCCCAAGAAGACAATGACAAGAGAGAGCGTGCAATTTATTTCATTAGCCGAACATTGCTCGACTACGAAACACGCTATACAAAAGCAGAACGAGAATGTCTCGCCATAGTCTTTGCTACTAAACGCCTAAGACACTACATGCTAAATCAAGAGACAAGGGTCATAGTAAAGACGGACCATTTACGGACTTTTCTCACACAAGGGTCTTTGTCCAAAAAGGCTGGACATTTTATAACCTTAATGGGAGAGTTCGAATTAACGTTTGTAAACCAGAAGTCAGTTAAAGGACAAATCATTACAGATTGGTTAGCTGATAACCCGCTAGACGGAGGCGACCTAGTAAACTTAGACTTTCCAGATGAATGCGTATACTACGTCGAAACCCGACCTGCTATATCTGAGTGCCCTTGGTACGTTGATATTATTAGTTATATCATGGACCATAGGTACCCAGAAGGAGCTACACCTCAACAAAGAAGACGGTTACGTATTATCGTAACTAAATACGTCATTATAGAGCAAGTCCTCTATCGGAAAGCATTCGATGGGATGCTCTTAAGGTGTGTTGACACAGAAGAGTCCAAAAAGATTCTCCATGAATCCCATAGCGGTATATGTGGAGGCCACTTCGTTGGCCATGCCACTGCTCGAAAAATACATCGAATGGGCTATTTCTGGCCCACTCTAGAACATGACACAATAGAGTTTGTACGCAGGTGTCATAAATGTCAGGAGTTCTCTCATGAGATCCACATGCCGGCACAAGCTTTGCAACCAATCGTTACTCCATGGCCCTTTTCTACATGGGGCCTGGACTTGATAGGGAAATTCTCTCCCTCGTCCACAGACGGCCACAATTTTATAATCACGGCCACTGAATATTTCACTAAATGGGTAGAGGCCATGCCTCTTACAACTGTACCTGGTTCTGTAATCGCTAAGTTCATTTTGAACCAAATCATTTGCAGGTACGGTATCCCGCAAATCATTATCTCAGATAATGGAACTTCTTTCAAAAATGAAGAGGTTCGTGAGTTATGCAACAAATTTAAAATCAGCCATCATACGGCTTCCTTGTACTATCCCCAAGCCAATGGGCAGGCTGAAGCAACAAATAAAACACTGAAAGCCATTCTCCTTAAAACAGTGAAAGAAAACAAGCGGGATTGGCATTTAAAGTTATATCCAGCCTTGTGGGCCCATCAAACTTCAATAATAACTCCGACAGGAGCAACTCCTTTCTCGCTGGTATTTGGGTCAGAAGCAGTTCTCCCACTCGAAGTTGAAATCCCCAGTCTCCGCATTTCGCTACAAGGGATTCTGGATGAGGACGCTTACAGAGAAGCACGTCTTTCTCAATTAGAAAGCCTAGATGAAGCTAGGATAGACGCTGAACAACGACATAGAGTCTATGCCGACCGGATGTGCCGGCAGTACAACAAGAAGGTCTATAAACGTGACATATACGAAGGTGACCTAGTTCTAAGGTTAGATAGCCGGATCGACAAGAAGACCGGCGAAGGAAGAAAATTCCGGCCTAAATGGTTGGGCCCGTACCGAGTCACAAAGGACTATGGAAATGGTGCATACCTCTTATGCACGCTAGAAGGTGAGGAGTTTGGCGAAACATTCAATTCTCTCCACCTCAAACGTTTCTACGCGTAAGCAGCTAACGCTACCTATATAACTATCTACATTGCATTTTCATACAATTAGGATCATTTTGTCCACTTGTTCTTACACAAATTGTGATCAAGGAATCTATTCTCAAAGCAATTTATTTCAAACTCGTGATGTTTCTGGCATAAAAATACTTTAATCATACCTCTCCATCTTCAATATTATCAAATCATCTTGGAATCTTTTATCAAACAAAATCAGACATGACGAAGTCCTAACGGTAACCATACCAAGATCTGTAAGTTTGTTCTCACTTTGATTTCTTCTTAGGATAGGTGTCTTGCCTATGGTCTGTTCTAGAAGCTTCATGGTGTCACATCTATCCCATATACACATCTCTTTGGAAATAAGCATATACTGACAGTTTACTCAAATAGACAAGTCAAGAAGTAATTGAAACAGAAAATTTTATTTTACACATTTCCTTGCCCCACCAACCTTTGGTGATGAGCTTGCGTCTCTTACTAGTGGCGTAGGGTTGGGAAAGGATGGAAATGCCCTTACTCACCTATGCCTTTCCCACAGTGATAAACCCATGCTTCTTACAGGTAGCATGGGGCAAAGTGTAGGGGGTCCTCTAAACAAAGTAAATGTTAAAAAGTCATAAACAATCAATTCAAACTTTGAGTCAATAACGAATGAATCAGATGTTCAAAATTCCAAGAGAGTTAAAAATCCTAAAAACCCAGATTTTGTCTACTATGTGGCCATCTACGGGTCTAAGTCTGGATAAACCGCAAAGCAAGTTGCATCCAAAACTATGAAGTCATTCAGGTAGAATAAGCTTGTAGTTTTCATTTGGTTCCACCAAAGCTTCGTCTGTCTTTCATCACTATCACTTCACCATATTCCATAACTTGCGCCCTTCTTGACTCTTGGTGATGAGCCCTCGCATCTTACTAGTTGCGTGGAGTTAGGAGTGGGGCAAGTTAATTTGTTCATCATACTGGTTATTTTCATCACTTTGCCAAAACAATTCATGAGGTATCCAAATTGCTCACAGAAACTAAGATTTAAAATCACGATATATCTACAAAATCATGTATCAGCATCATGAAACACAAAAAGAAAGCAAACATTTACATCATCTGTTTTCCATTGCATACATTCTAGAAAGCATATAAAACATACATCATAGTATACACGAAGCAGTTGGAAATAAAGAAAGTGGAATACAAATGACACGTTTTGATCCAAAACCGACGCATATATATAAATGATCAAAGTTTATGTACAATGCCATCATGCACTAGGCATGGTCAAAACGCTCAAAGAGCCCGTAATACACAAAAAAATCTAAATACAAATACAGAAAGCCAAGTGGCCTCTCAACCCCTGCGCGATCCCGCTGAAGGTGCGCGCCCTCGCCTAGGACTCCGGCTACGCTGGCGCTCTGAATGGACGGAGGGCTCGGGGTCCCTAGGGGCAGTCGTAGTCTCGCCATGAGAGCGGCTCCTCATAAGACGCTCGGCTGTCCTATAGCCCGCCAACTCTGTACGGAGAGTTGACACCATCTTGGCCACATGCCAAATGGGAGCGAAGACGTCAGTGTGCTTGCCGGCTGCTGAGGGCTCCCCGGCATCCACAAATAACTCCCCACGGGTCTTATCCATAGGGATCATCAGAGAATCAACGCAAACCCTACGGATTAGATCCCGCCACTCATCAACAGTCTCTGCAAAGCAAAGAAAGAAAAATGAATTAGGAACTAGGAAAGAGGTTAAAGTGTACACAATACAAATATAAGGAGAGTTAACATTCAAAAACAAATCCTAAAAACAAAAAAACATTGAAAGGAGGAGAGGATAACTTACTCGGATCACCAAGCCTCCAAGATGGGTCGCCAGGGCCAGCACCTGCTGCTGATGCCGCTGCCGACTGAGGAGCTGCCCCTGTAGTTGGGGTAACATGGCGCCCCACAACGGACTCATCATCTCCACCATGACCTCGGGAGAGTGGCTCCTCAGAAGCCACGGTCTCTCTCTCTGCACTCTCCTCCTCCCTCTCTGCCTGCAGAATATCCTGAGTATCATGCCACTCAGGATCGCTCTCGTCCGTCTGCTCCTCTGACCCTCCCTCTGTGTGCTCCTCAGAATCGGAGTCAATATCTATGGGGTCGTCACTGCTATGAGCAGGACCTGCAGCAATCTGAAGTAATGGTGCCTGAGGTGCACCAGCTCTCCCTCTGGCCCGAACTATCCCCCTGACTGTAATAGGAATGCCAGGGGTAACCACTGTCCAACCACGGCCTCTAGGCCCCCCTCTAGCCTCTCGGACTGATCTATAAATAGGTGCTACTGGAGGAAGCATAGCTGTGTATGGGAGGCCAAACTGCTGAGGAACCCTGCTGAAGGGATGTACCTCTACCCGTCCCACACGGTCGATAAGCTGCCCTGTGATGGAGCAGGAGACCAATGTCGTGGTCTCCTCTCCCCATATACCGGCCATAAGCTGGTACGGTGTAGCCTCCATGTCTGCCATGGTAAGGGTGGCTACTGGCTGGTGAGGTGCTTTGAGTACTGACATACCTGACCATCGGGCTGCCCTCACCGCCCCGGGATCTGCCACCTCCACGCCTCTGCCATACGGAATGAAGCGCTCATACACCCAACTCATGACTAGAGTAGGGTGGCTCAAGGACTGTCCCTGCAATCGGACCACCCTGTATAAGTCATGGTAGGTGGTCCCCAAAATGTCCACCCCCCAGGCGTATTTCCGGCCATGTCCCTCTATCTGTGCAATGATGGGGCCCCAACAGTATAATAAGGTGTCTCCTCCCTTGTCCCCGATGAGTCTCGAGGCAAGGATCCCCATAATAGCCTATCGAAAGATAGGGATGGGCAGAGAAGGAATGGATCTGACTCTCACTCCCTTCTTCGGCCCCGTAGAAATAGCTGCATCTCCCATATATGTCGCCCACTGTGCGATCTGTGCCCGGGAGCCTGCTGTCTCTAGTGTAAGTCTCCTCTCGATGATCGGGACTCCCAGGATGCGGTAAACATCCTCCAAAGTGATGGTCCACTCACCACGGACCCCTGGCAATCAGAAAGTGTTCCGATCTGCATCCCAGTATGAGAATAAGTCACAGAGAATGTGACTGGATGGAGCAACGTGGGGCACACGCGATATACGCAATATACCAGCCCTCTGTAATGTGTCCTCCTCATTTGCTGAGAGGGCATCCAATACCCCGGGCAGCCAGTCGCACTCTCTCTCCCGGCTCCATCTAATGTACTCCTCTTTTGCCTGCATACACCCAAAAACACACAAAGAAGAGTAAGTTAGTATCTAAACAATATCAAGAGAAGCATAAAAACACGTACAAATGCTAAAAATACAAGTAAAAGCTTTTAAGTGAGGTTCTTTTACATTCTGTGCAAAACCGCCGCCCTAAGCAGGGGGGTGGTTTTGTAACCGCCGCCTTAAAGGTGGTGGTCGCGTAACCGCCGCCCTAATCAAGGTGGCGGTCATGTAACCGCCGCCCTGTCCAGGGCGGCGGTCGCGGTCCGAAAACCCGCGCGGGTTTTTAAACCTAAAAAGTCCCAAAAATGCAAAAATTGACCATTTTGACTAAAAACAAAGCCTACCCAGTAGGCGCCCCCCCTAGGTGGACCTTTTGAACCTAGCATTTTCAAAAATATCCCCCTCATTGCAAAGAATTTGCCATTTCAAATTTGAAGGGGGAAAAACACAAAATTGAAGAAAACCAACCTGTGATCTCGCGGGGTGGCGTTCTGCACGTGGAGGCATGATCTCTATCTCACTGCGGATGTTTTAACTCTACTCGCATGAGAAACCGTCACCGTGGGTCCCAGAGCTCAAAACCTATCAAATCGACTCGCGCAAATGAATAGGAAAATGGGCCCACTTTCATATATATAACGCCCCGATTCGTTTTAAATATCTTTTTCACAAGTTCGAAGCACCGACGGAGGTAAGTTTCTATCCTCGCACAAATGGTACGTCCTCTTTCCCTATTATTTTAATGTTTATTTTCCAAATTATTGTATCTATCTGCATTTGAGTTCTCTTTTCATTTCGCAGGTAGCGGGAATTTTGGACGGTGTCATTTCAACACACGGGCGTGTAAGGTATAACTTCTAACTTCCCATTTCGGGACGGCCATACTCGGACCCACCGTTTTATGCCTCTTCATGGCTAAAACGCTTCTCTGAGGGGGCAATATGTACGTACCCAAAATTGTAGGGTACTGTACTGCAGAAAGGTGTAAATTGTGCCCCGATGATGATACAGGTCTCTTCGCAAGGTGTTCGGGATCCAGAAAAGCCTTACGAATATGCGTTAACATCCCGCATGCCCCGCTTAGCCCCCGCGTGCTTTGTTTTCCCTATTTTTCCTCTTTTCTTGGCTTTTTTGGTCTTCAGTGACGAAACCGCCTCCCTGAAGGGCAGCGGTCTCGTGACCGCCGCCCTGAGCAGGGCGGCGGTCCTGTGCGCGTTTTCCAGAACATGCTTTTGACGGAACGCACGTAAAGATCAACGCTTTACCAGCTTTTCTTGCCGACTTGAGCATGCATTTATGTTTTTGGTCCCCTGGAATAGTGTTTTTCTTTTGTTTAATGCTTAGGAGTTCAGTTTGGATTTGATCTTTGCATGTTTGGATTCCTATAAATGCATGGTTTGTGCACATGCAATAGGCCCCTGATTTTAGCTCTGAATTTTGCTCCAAAGTTTGCTTTTGAATTTCTTGTTGCAGTAGATTTAGTTTTTCTTCTTTGTTATTCTTAGTTTTCTCATTGAAGTGCTTTGGTTAGTATTGTGTTGTTGTTGGTAAGCCACAGATCCAACTTGTGCAAACAGCATTTTTGTTTTGGAGTAGAATAGTCTAGGTAGCCATTAAAGTTGCAGGTTTTGCTCTTCATACAGACTAGTTTCAGGTTCTGGACGCTTTTGTTACATGATTCGCAGTAGACCCCGCTAGGAATTGCATAGGCCAAGCTCTGTACTCTTGCGCTATCCCTCTCCTATCCGCACTCTATTCTGTCTGCATTCCAAAGGCTGTCCATTGATCCAAATATCTATTCCTGTTGATGCAAGCATTACACGCTTTTCTGGATTCACGTGAGCACAAAGAACGTAGAGATCGTACTGAGGGGACAAGAACACATACACCGTCGGATTCACCACTGTTCTGCGAAATCCAGGTTCCATCTTTCAAAGTTTTAGTTAGAATTTATCAAATAAAGTAGTTAATCACTTTATTTCAGTTATTTCCATTCTCGATATTGCCAGGGAGGTTGTGGGGATTGATAGTTTCTGAGAAACTATGATTCATTCCTCACTTCTGAGGTAGGATCGAGAATCTTACAAATAGATATTTCATTGTTTAGAATAGATATACGAAATTGCACAGACAAATAGCTACACTCGGCTATTTTGTTTGTTTTACGTTGTTAGTTTAGTTGTCAATTCTAAATATTTTAAATAGCTGCTTTCTTATAAATTGCCAGAAAATACAAAAAGAAATTATATATGTTAGAAGTACACTTAGATTTTACTTTATTATAGTTTGTTTCATTTCTGCTTTTGCATGACAATTACAGGACCTAGGGAGCCCAGGGAATACATTTTCGAGCCAATTGTGCCCTAGCCCAATACCGTAGTGGCAATAACTGACATTGACCAAAACCTTAGGATACAAGTCTTCCAAACAACAACAGACTTCCAACAGATCAGGTCACAGTTGAGAGGGTTAAATATCGAAGACGACCAAGCACATCTGTTTTGGTCAAATCAGCCAAACTATAGGTTATCCTAGAAAACATCCGCATGACTGTAGAAGGGCTCGAAAGAGAGCAAACATTCGGGTGTGATCCTTTAGTTCCACAGCCAGACGCTGGAGACACCCTAGTAGATATAGATACCAACTTAAGAATCCAAGTTGCGAGAATGCCTGTAAGGTATTCTGAGAAGATCGCACAATTGTTGGTTCTAAACATAGAAGCTGAAAAAGCTTACGACTACTGGATACTAGGGATCAGAACTTGATCTCCCGTATGACCATAACAGGACCACAACAACCAAGAGTCTATGGTTGTGATCCACAGATCCCACAGCCTAACGAGTCCATAAAAGAATTAGACATAGACACTGGCCTACGTAAATTAGTATTTCAGTCTACTCCGATTCCACCTATCATCATTCAACAGTTGTCCTTACAAGACACAACAGCTAACAAAGCTAGAGAATTCTGGACTAGGCCAGAGAATCGTCCATAGAGTTGACTATATTCGCCATATGACCCTATCAGGAGAAATACACGAAACCATCCCGGGTCATTTTCCACGCATCCCACAACCCATAGATCGAATCACGCCAGAGCTCGATATTGATTGGAGCCTTCGAGCAGTCATCCTCGCTGATCGATCTATCACACCAGTCCAAGTGAGAAGGGCCTTCTTTGCCTAGATTCGCAAGTACCATTAGTGCGTGTCGAAGACATTAGATTGCCTAACTAGCTTATCTGCACATTCTACCCCCACCGGCTTTCTCGGCACGACCTCGGGAGGTCGGGTATGCAGAAGAGTTACTTGTCGATTCTCACGCTCGCCTGTCACTTTTCCGACGTACAGAGAAGCATGTAGTTATATCTTGTAGGAGGCCTAGGATCACATATTCTATGGCCTCTTTAAGGGGGACCGCATCTACCCATCAAGTGAAGTAATCAGTTGTTATGATGATCCATTTGTGGTTAGCACTAGAAGTTAGATTAACCATTATAATGAAGTCAAAACCCCATCGGGTAAAGGGTTCTTATACTAAGATGGGGTTGAAGGGAAATGCCACCTTCCTTCTAGGACTGGCGTAAACCTAACATACCTTGCACCTCTTTACCTCTACCTGACTGTCAGTGAACCGACTTGGTAAAAAATATCTTGTTTACATGATTTTTATGGCTATCGTCTGGGCTGAAAAGTGACCTCAAGAACTTTAGAGATGCAATTCATGTAAGAATCTTAAAGCTTCCCCATTTTCCAAGCATATGATCAAGATCCCATTAAAATTACTCTTGAAAAAAGAAGTTGTCCATTATGATAAAGTTGATCCCTTGTTGCCTATAATGTCTCCTCTTTTTCAAGGGGAGATGACTAGGATACTTTCCTATTTGCATAAAGTGAATCCTATCCAAGACCCATCCTTCCGAAATTCTTTCCTGAAGGTACATTATCTCTTCACATTTATCATCTATCAGGGGGCTAGATTCTTGTGTTAGATATTAACACAGGCCCCTACCTCTCACGATATTCATGGGTTTTACTTATATATCATACTCAAGGATCTTGGTGATCTAATTGGTTCTTTTCTTGGTTATCTCACCTTCCATTATATATTATTTGATGTTAGAGTGAGCCACCATGATCCATATTTTGTTGTGAGTGACAAGTTTCCTAAATTTCTTTAGACCCTTTACTATAGCATAAGCCTATCTTTCTACGAAATTGTACCTTGTTTCATAGTCATGGAGGGTTTATGAAAAGCAGGTGACCGGATGTTCCTCTCCTTGTAATTCTCCTTTCTGGGTTAGTACAGATGTTATGCTATGCTCACCCCCATATACGTACATAATGAAATATTTTGAAAGGTTAGGCTTGCGTAGCACCGGGGTGGATGCAATAACCTCTTTTACCAAACTGAAGGACTGACGACCTTCACTAGTCCATTTGAAGCCAAGGTCATTTCTTAGCATGAGAGTTATTGGGAGAATCCTCCCCACAAAATCAGAGATAAATTTGTTGATAAAGTTAATCTTTCCTAGGAAGGATTGAATGACCTTCCTATTAACTGGTAAGGGAAGCTCTAGGATAGCGTTGATTCTTTCAAGGTCGATAGAGATTCTTTCCATCGAAAAAATATGTCCCAAGAGTTTTCCTTGGGGAGCTCTGAAGATACATTTCTTCAGATATATAGAGATTCTAAATTCTTGGCATTTTTTGAATACAACCTGTAAAGCGTCGAAATTCCCCTCTGTTGTTTTGGTGAACACTATGAGATCATCCAGGTATATGAGGATCACTTTGTTTATCAATGCCCTAAATGAAAAATCCATGGACCTTTGAAAGTTATCCCCAACATTGGTGAGCCCAAAAGGCATTTTTTCATAGGAAAAAGTTCCCCATTTAGTCATGAAGGTAGCCTTATGTTGATCCTTGTCTTCGAGCCATATTTGATTATAGCTCGAAAAACCATCCAATAGAGAAAACATATCATATCCTGCGATTGTCTATAATATTTGTTCCATAGAGGGTAAAGGGTAGTGATAATTTAGGGAGGCCCGATTTAGATATTTGAAATCCACGTAGAGCCGAATTTCTCCATTCCTCTTTCTTACCAGGACCAGATTGGAGACCCACGCTGTGTGTTTTATAAGAAAGATTATATGAGCCTCTAGTAGCTTCCTAAACTCTTCATCCATGAGGGATTCTATCTTTGGGTTTACAGTCCTCTTATTTTGATGCATTGGCATAGTCCCTTCTTCAAGGTTGATGGTGTGTTGAATAATGTATTTATCATAGCCATTCAGATCATCGTACGTCCAAGCCATCACCTTATCATACTTATGACATAAGGTTTTGAGTCTCTCTCTTTCCTTTTGAGCCACCGATTTTATGAATTTTAGTAGTCTTTCTTTATTTATTTCTAGTTTGACATAGTCCTCTTTTATTGCCACAAACTTTCTTCGGCTGAAACTAGCATCATTTGAGTCAAAAAGAATTTCTAGTTTAATTAACCCTTTTGGAAGATTATTTGTTTTCAGCTGGATTATCAGATCTCCATATGCTTCCTCAATCTTGATCTAGAGTTGATTCAAAAATTGACCAGACTGTTGAAGGAAGTGTATGATATGTCCGCCACTATCAAATACCTGTCAATGGTCGAAGTTGTCAAGGATAGAGAGGTATATGATCAACTTTATGGTGTTTTCATTTTTCATCAAATCCTTAATTGGGTCGAACTGAGGCCCTATCAAGGCCACTCTATCGGCCTCTGTATTTTGATTGTGGAGAATTACCTTGATATAGAAAGCTTCAAAATCATCTATGATATACCATACCTGGTTTCGGTAGGATCTTATCGTAGGATTCTTTGTGGCGGAAGTATTTATTACTTGCGTTACTACAAATTCTGAGTCGCTAAACACTCTCAGCTATTTGATGCCTTCCTTTCGAAATATGGACAATCTGGGCACCAAGGACTCGTATTCTACCCCATTACTGGTACAGGAAAATTTGAAACTGAATGACTGGAGTATCTTTCTTCCATTAGGGGATACCAGGCACATTTTGGCTCTCGAGTCATTCTTACTTTTGGCCCCATCAAAATGTAGGGTCCATATTTGTGAATTCAAGAGTGTATTCCCTTTCCTTTTATCATGTCCTTTTTCTATTTCAGGGATCGTGGAATCCTCTTCAAAAATAACATAAGTTCCCAAAAGGATCTCTGGGGGGAAGGTTAGATAGATGATCTCCGCTTTGGGGTTCTCTATCTTTCATGTATAATTATTTTTCCCTGGTGATCATAGCATGAGAAGCTTAAAAACTGGAAGCCACTTGGTCTGTTATATGTTCCTTACAGAGGGGTTCTGACAAGACCTTCATCTTAGACCCATATTTGGTTTGTAGAATTAGATGGGACCAATACAAAGACATATAACCTTCAATTTTAGTGGTGAAATCATGAGAGAGGTAAAGACCAAAGACTAGATGAACGCCTATTACCATGATATCTTTCTAGATGGTTATATTTGGGAAGTAATAGAGCTATAATGGGATTCCCTTGATAAATCCAATGGTTTGGACCGAATTCCCATCTAGTTGCATAACTCCTTTCTTCAAGGGTTCATATATAATTCCCAAGGTGTCTGTAATTTCACTTGGGCATGATGGTAGTGATTTTCCCGAGTCTATCATGGAATTATGTAACAATTTTTTACGTATGATAAGAATTAAAAAGAATGGGTTGGGCCTTAGTTTACTAACCTCTCCTTTTTTATTCAATAGTACCACCATTATAGAGGCTTGGGTGAATTTTACCCGTCCCTTATCCTTGGCTGAGGTGGTTGGATCATCATTCGGTTTGAGCATTTCTTGGAGAAACTCCTTTTTCTCTGGGATTCTTAAACTATCCCACAAGGAGGAATTAGTTGGTTCTTTCTTAATTTGTTGGACTACATTGATTGGTCCAAGTGACAATTATTTAGAAGACGACTGGAATTTCATCCCTTCTTTCGCGGGGTGGTGGAAATCTTGACTCTTATTTGTTCCTCTTGTAACTTCCTTCATGGAAATTGGTGGTGACGTGTTTACAATGGTTAATGCTTGTATGTGATTCTTTCCAATCGAATTTGGAATCAGATCATCTGCCTCTATGATTATTTTCTTAAAACGAGTGTTATAGTTAAACTCAACAAATTTTGAAATAGATTATTCATTTGTAAATATGGATTCCTCTCCTTCTATCCAAGAGAATAGAGTGTGCTCTAGTGTAATCTATGCTTCTTTTTCTAGGGATATCCCCTGAATATGTGCTGTGAAAGCAACATTTTAGGCTCCCATGGACTGGTGAGGTCCAGAAACATCCGTATCATAGCCTTCCCTTTATAGTTGTTTGGCCACCTTCTGTTACAAGTTCCCTTGGGTGAAGTCTCTCGGCATATGAGGATTATTGTAAGGGAAGCACCATGCATTGGGGTCTTCAACCACATGGTTTTTTCTAGGTACCATTTCTCTTCCACTATTGGGTGGAATAGTCCAGAGTTGCATTGGTACAAGAACTAATTGGTTTGATGGCTGCATAGGCAACAATCTATAGGTATTATGGTATTGAGAGGAATAGGACGGTTTGCTACCTTGATAATTGTGATAATTTTGTCATGTATAGGTAGCTTGGTTATTTTTGAGATTCACTATCTCATTAGAAAAAAATTTCAGAATATTTCTCATTTCCTCTATTTCAAGAGATGAAGATGAGGACACAATATCAGGAGTGAGATCTGAATGAGCAAATGGGTAACTATATAAGGACGTGGATCATGACCTTGTGCTTGTGAAAGGGGGGCTATTTCAGGGTATACTAACAATGGGGTCCTAGGAAGAAGTTTCCTAATGCCTATTAGATTGTTCTTAGCTTGAGAAACAATGTTATAGGATAATGGTAAGGAATCCCCTCCTAATAATTAAATCATTACCGAAATATCTGAACTTAGAGCTTTCAAATAAAATAAATAGCCATACGTGTGGGTGGATTGGCTAGGGCCAGAATCCTTTCCCAAGTTTTATGGAACCTAGTGTTAAAATCCATCATTAACTCTTGCGGGCCCTTCTTGATATTAATCACTTGTTACAGGAGTGATGACCTATCTCCTATTTCACTAAACCTTTCTCCTAACACTCCTTCTAATTGGTCCTAGGTGGTGATAGTATTAAGAGTTAAGGATCGGTACCAATCCAAGGCTTTTCCTTTGAAGGAAGACGCTAACAATCACAAGGTGATGTCTTTCTCTCTTATATAGTGTACCACACATATTTCTCCCACTTATTGGAAGTGTTACTTAGGATTTTTGAAGTCTTCCCTACTGAATTTGGGAAATGCCTTTAGCGCATTAGCTAGAATAGAATTCCACACCACTAGTGTGTGGGAAGAATGAGAAGGCTCCCTTGATCCCATAAAAAAAAATTCCTCAGGGGTTGGGTTGAAGATGAGCCATTGAAATGGGTATGAGAATTCTAGTCGATTGTGTGACGGGCCTACCTAGTGGAGGTGTTGAGAGAGTTAGATTCAGAGGAGACTAGGATCTCTGGATCTGTCGACCTCTTCTATTGCATGGTGGAGATAGCTATAAATAATCAAACACACCTTCCTCCCTTTCTCTTTTACTCATTCACATTCATCTTGTAATATTTAAGTGGACCAATTGATATTATTATAATTAGTAGATCTCTGACTTCTAAGCAGGATATTGTGGGTTCATGTCCCACCGAGTGTGCTAGGAAAACTATTGATGATTATCCTTACAAATGAACTATCAGAGTTGTATGAAACCTTAGGTTAGTGGGACATGTGCCCTAAGGTGACCTCCATATTTTAAAGAAGCTGGCTCTTCTCTTGAGTGTTAGATGAGGGTTATGAGAATATTTTAAAAAGAAGGTAAAACTAACTTAAGGAGGTGCACCCGAATAGATTCTATAAGGGATGAAGAGATATCTAAATGGGAATCTTTAAATAGCTAGAACAACATCGCAAGTATGATCCATCTATTTTTAGAAACACTTTGGATTTAATCAAGGTTTGTGAAGGCGAAATGTATGACAAGCATAAGTAATAGGTAAGTTAAACCCAAGGGCATATAGACACGATAGCTGTTATAAATTATATAGAACTACTAAGCAGAACAAAATGATTTAGAATATGAAAACCAATAATGTACAGAACAAGAAATTAATTTATAGAGGAAATAATACATAAGTTTGGAATAGCACAGATTACCACTTCCTTACAAATGAGTCTTACTAAGACTTGGCTAATAAAAAAATGAACCTTCTAATTCTTTTTACAACTTCTTGTTCCTCTCTTTCTTCCAAAATCTCTCCTCCTTTTTTTTTTTTTGAATTGAACGTCCTCTTAATAGTTGTTTGTGGTTCTGTCATTTCCACATATAAAACTGGGGTTTCTATTGGTAGCATTTAATGACCTTTCCCTTCTGGGTTAGTATCTCAACTTCTTTTTGAGATATTTGCATTTTGCTCTTCAATTTTCCCTAACGGCCACCTCTCGAGTCGGTGATAATCCTTTCCTGACGTGTGGAGAATGGATGCTTTCTTGAGTTTCCTTTCTGAAAATGGATTCCCTAATCTGTTCTTGAGAGACACGTGGCGGGTCTATGCTATTTGGGGAGGATCCCTCTTTTTCATTACTGACATGAGCGCTTAGGAAACACATGGAGGGCACGTCATATGTTTACTATGTTTTTCACTTTTCAACTCATTGGGGAATAGATATCAGGCCAAAGACAGATGGATGATGCAGCATAAGGTTGAGAGACTCCCCTTCTTTCTTTACGCCTAGCTTTCACCAGCAAGACACATGAACACCTTCTGCATTCAATTCCATACTTAGCCAATTTTGAGTTGAGTGAATAGAAGAAAAAAGGGCCAAGGTGACAAAAAATGGTGATCAAAAGAGGTCCCTACAAAAAGGACTATAAAATTCCATTACTAAGGCCAAGGGGATGTTAATGCGCAATTTTTCCTCTCTAGGAATATGGGATTTGTGTTGCTACTTGGTTTCTTGGTATTGCAATTATGTGGTTGGGTTTGAGTAGCATTAAACAGTGTGTTTTTCTTCATGATATTCTAGCTATTAAAAGGAATATGAGGGAATATTTGGTTCACATTGAGCCTTGGGATCTCGAGGATGTTAAATATGAAGCTATGAAGGTGTTTAATCGAATGGGATTTTCCCCTTTCTTAAATTTTTTTAGGGGTACAATGAGTAGCTCAGTAAGGATTTCAGATCGACATGGCAACCAACCAGGAAATGGATGGGGGTAATGTGGTGCTGCAGGGAGTAAAGATTGAATTATCAATCAACATGGTGGCTTATGTTATGGGCATTCCCATGGAAGGATATGAAGTCTACAAACCCAAACTGATATAGGGGATGAAATGAAGCTATTTTTGTGAGGTAAGGAAAAACTCACCCCTCATTTTGTGGGCTTTCTTAGGAATTCCTTACCTCCCCTATTCAACAAAATAGCCCTTAACCTAATATAGTTTGTCACTCTTAAGGGATGCCACAACTGTATCTATGCTTACCATCTGCCCATGCTCAATTTCCTCATACATGGGCATATTTTTATTTTTCCATACTATATATTGTTCTTTATGTACTACATTAAACCACTACAAAAAGGAAAAATCAGTATTCACCTGCATCAGGGTTTTATTATGGCCATTTTTAAAAGATCAATATTAGATATGGATTAAATGGTTAATGGGGATAGTGTCCTGTCAAAATCCCTTGAAGACTATATTGTGGAAGATGAAACTAATTATGAGAATGATGAGTCTAGAAAATACCCTGAGTCGAGTGAGGGGTATGATTAAAATGTGGTTGAAGTTTAAGTAGTACAGGGCCTCCAAAAACTAAAACAAGATGACGTGAAGGTGGTGGCTATTAAAAAGGTGGAAAAAGGGGAACCAAGTCAATAGAGGAGGTAGGTTTCATTTGACCCCCAAGAAAAAACCCAAATGGAAGTCCTTAGAAAAGGTGGTGTGGAAGAGGGAGTTGATCTTGCTAAATTGGTTACAGAGCTTGAAAATGTGAAATGTGACACTCATCTTACAAAAATAAATATCTAGTTTAACCTCAATGATTTTCATGTAATGAAGATGAAAGTTGAGGATGTGGCTCAAGTCATAAAGGGTGGAAGTATGGAGGTTCTACAAGAAAAGTATAATAATTTAAACGATGATGTGGATCAGCTTAAGGATATGCTTTAGAACTTCAATGAGTGGAGTATTCTCATTGCAATTCCACTTTACAACACCTTCAAACTCTCAGACAACTTGCTAATTCCTACAGAAAATGTGAAGAGCAGGGGATATTGAAGAAGAGGAAAATAGAACTATCTGGAGCTAATGTAACCACTTTGTGCACTAAGATTGAATCACTAGCTAAGGAATGGGCCAATCTGGTGGCCAACTTGCAGAAAATGAAAAATTAGTGGTTGATGTTAGGTTTTTGTTTAGTGTTGTTAGTTATATTTTTTTATTTCTATTAGTTTTATGTACTGGTTGTTAGTTTTGATTCCTTTTAGATCAGACTATATTTTTGTATACTTCGGTATTGAATATTTTCCCTATTTGGGAGCTTTGTTATGTATGGGGTAGGATCCCCTCAACCATATTTTACATAATTCCAAAAAAAAAAATCTTACTCTCTAAGTGGAATGGTCCACTCCAAGGATTTTTTTTTTCTTATTTTTAAATTAAAGCAAAGAAGACTTAAAAGTAGGCATCTTTCCTTATTTTTATGGAGTCTTTTACTTATTTCCTCTTAACATAAAGATCTTATCTCACATTTAGTTCAATATTTCTTCATCATAGACAAAAATCACTTTGGCTCTAACATGCTTCTTATCGTATCATGTGAAAGAAGCAAGTACTGTAAAGTCAATTATTATTTTATTTTTTCTCTATGGTGACTAGTGCAGGTTTTAGATATATGATTCTTAAAGGACTGTGACGTGAAAATATATTTACCTATTCTATGAGTTATATTATGGTTCCCCTAAAAATAATGATGCCATAATAAAAGAATTGAATTTTAAAATTAATTCCTACCGAAATATGCAGCAGATGCATAGATACATAAATGCACTATAAAATTAAGTCGTACATAAATATACATTAGATACATACATTTAATTATATTCTCATAGTTTGGATCGACGCCCTCTGCTAGTTTATTTAGAATATCTTCAGTCATTCTCTAGTTATAGTGAGGTTCAATCACATCATATTAAATTAACCTGGAAGTGTCTCACATATCTTGAAATTAATTAGCCTAACGGATGCTAGCCTGTATAAAAATGATAAAAAAATGTCTAAACGGGTGCTAAATTTAACACTACATTATGGCCTTATTGTAACCATTGAAGGAAAAGATAATATGTTCAATATCTCGTATAAATCACACACATGTTCTATACATAACATGTCATAAATAATTCCTAGTGTCAGCTAGACCATATAACATAGCATAAATAACATATCATAAATAATGGTTGGCGGCTAGTAGCCATTATAATATAACATAATTAATGGATGGTGGATGCAAGCAATTATAACATAGCATAAATAATGCTCAGTGGATGCTAGTCCTTATAACATAGCATAAATAATGTCCAATGGATGCTATCCCTTATATCATAGCATAAATAATGCCCAGTGGATGTTGGCCCTTATAACATAGCATAAATAATGCCCAACGGATGCTAGCCCGTATAATGGATTCCAATATTTGATTTTTTGGATTCCGATATATGGGACTTTGGAGTACATTTAATTCCAATATAGGTGTTTTTGGATTCCAATATATGTTATTCTGAATTCCAATATATGCGATATTGGAATGTAATATGTGCACTTGTGGAATCCAATATTTACGATTTTGGAGTGCTAATAATTCCAATTATTGACATTTTGGAATCCAAAAATAGTTATATTGGATTCTGATATTGGATATATTTTGTAGCTGCTGGGACTGGAATAAGTCCCAATTTATTGAAATAAGCATTTAAATAATGGTTGCCAACTATATGTCCTAATAAATAGTACACTAATTCTTCGATTAAAATTTTAAATAATATATTCATAATTTTTATATATTCAGATCATAATTTATAATTAAAATTTAATCATAATTTTTTTTAAAAGATCATAAATTTGATACTTATTCATATATTTAAAATTAAATTATTATTAAATATTATTTTTTATTTTTGAATAAAATATAAAGTATGTTTTATCATACATCTATAAAATTACATCACCTTAATTCTTCTGTTAAATATTTTAATTGACATAATCTTAATTAGATTATATGTATGGAATTGACCATTTTCAATTTATTATTTGATGTACAACATTCTCAATTAGATTTCAAAAAAAAAATTGTTTAGTTATAAATTTAAACTGTAATATTATTAAGTGTATTATATTTTCTATCAATTATAAATTGAGGTTTAATAACTTAAAAATAAAACATATTATCCAAATTGTATTCATGTGCATGTTGTTAACTATCGCACCTTTGGTGCTATAGTAAGGTCAACAAAAAAAATTAGCTTATATTAAACATCACTTATACTTCATTTAATTAGTATTTAAATAGATGACACCTAATTTAGAAAAGAAATCCACTTATCAACCATACTATAACACCAAAGGTACAATATCTAGTTATGGTGAGAGGCATATTCAATTGTATATATGGTGTGAAAGTGTCTGGTGTCATGCCTATGAAATTCCAATTATGCCCGTGAAATTAAAAAAAATTAAAATTTAAAAAGAAAAGTTAAAAATAGTAAGAGGTAAAATCAATTTCTTTTGTTAATTAATGATAGAGTGAAATGGGTGTTACATGATAAATTCAAATAGGGAGGTGAAATGGGTATTACATAGTAAATTTAATTGGTAAATAAGTAATAGTTATAATTATTAACTAGAGATTAAATAAGTTTAACATATTATAGATAAATAAGTAGATACATATGCACTTCAAAGATTAAATAGGTAAATAAGTAAATAAACAAAAATAAGGTGGGGATTAAATTATTTAAATTGTTAAATAAATTTAGAAATATTAGATTATTAAGTAACTACATAGGAAATTTAAAAATTATATAATATAATTGTTGCACTTATAATAAGGATTAAAATATGAAAATAAAGAAAAATGATGATCGATAATAAGAAACAATGAGGACCTGCACTTTAGAGATTAAAAAGGTTAATAACTTTAGCATATTATAGGATTTTTAAATATTGTTAATAAAAAGGTAAATAAGTAAATAATAAATATAAAATAAATTTAACATATGGGTTGCATAGGTAAATAGGTTTAAGATACTAAATAAGTAAATAAGTTTAACGTATGGGTTAAATAATAAATAGAAAATAAGTTTAACCTCTGACTTACATAGGTAAATAACTTTAGCATACCATATGAGATTAATAAGATCAATAAAAAGGTAAATAAGTTAAATAAATTATTTAAATAGATAACATATTAGGTGAATAAGTAAATAAATACATATAGTCATCGTCAATATAATCATCATTAGATCATGATACGACCACATCTTCTTCACATTCATGGTCATTGTCTTATAGTGTTATATATAAATAATGATTATGTTATATTAATATTAATTTATAATAATTATTATTAATATTATATTCTTATTGGATTTTATAGCAATGATAGTGACATCATCATCATCACCATCATCCTCATTTTTTTCCTTGTCATCATTGTCACAATTGTCTTCGTCAGCATCTTATTCATCATTTTCATTTCACCGTCATTGTCATGATTATCATCATCGATATAATCATCGTTAGATCATGACCATGAATGTCACAATCATGGTCACATTCATTGTCATCTTTCTTAATCATCATTATTGTCACCATCATTATCATGCATATTTAGGGTTTCAGGTTTACAAATGATGGCATAGTTTTCATCATTGTCATCATTATCACTATCATTTTCTCCATTTTCATCATTATCTTCATCATCATTATCGACACCATTGTCTTCCATAATCATCATTATCGTCACCATTGTTATTTTGCATATTTTTAGTTTAAGGTTTATAAATTATGGCATAGTTTTCACCTTTGTCATAATCATAACTATCATTGTTTTTGTTTTCATCATGATCGCCACCATCGTATTTCGTATTCATCATTATTGTCACCATTTTTATTGTGCATATTTATGGTTTAAGGTTTACAAATTGTGGCATAGTTTCCATCTTTGTCATCGTCATCACTATCATGGTCTCCATTTTTATCATTATCCTCATCATCATTATCGCCACCATTGACACCATCATCATCAATATAATCATCATTAGTTCATGATCATGAATTTATTCTTCACATTCATGGTCATTGTATTATAATATTATATATAAACATATGATTATATTATATTAGTAATAATTTATATTTTTTAAAAATCAATTATTAACATTATATTCTTATTATGATTTTATTAGAAATGATGGTGACATCATCATCGTTATCATCAAGGTTATTGTCATCTTAATAATCACCATCATCCTCGTTGTTTTCCATGTCATGCTCATCACAATTATCTTCGTCGACGTCTTATTCATCATTTTCATTTCACAAACATCATCGTCATCGTCATGATTATCATCGTCAATATAATCATCGTTAGATCATGATCATGAATATAAAAATCATGGTCACATTGATTTTCATCTATCGTAATCATCATTATTGTCACCATCATCATCATGCATATTTAGGGTTTAAGGTTTACAAATTGTGGCATAGTTTTCATTTTTTTCATCATCATCACTATCCTTGTCTCTGTTATCATAATGATCCTCATCATCATTATCGCCATCATTAACACCACCACCATCAACATTTTTGTCATTATCATCATCCTGAATATTAATAATATTAGTATTATTGATATTATTATGTGAATTTGTAAATAAATTAAATATTATGATCGTCATCAAGTAGTGATCGTGATTGTCATGATCATGGTCATTGTCATTTGTCATCCTCATAATTATTTTCACCATCATTAATGTACATGTTTAGGTATTCATTTGACCATCATCATGATTATCATCCTTAGATCATGATCGTGAATGTATTCTTCACATTCATGGTCATTGTCATCTTCCATCATCATCATTAGCATTACCATTGTTATCGTGCATATTTAGGTTTTAAGGTTTAGAAATTTTGGCATAGTTGTCATCTTTGTCATCATCATCACTACCATTGTCATCATTTTCATCATTAACCTCATCATTTGTAAGATATTTGAGTTTAAAAGGATTAATTGTTAACATTTTCTCAATTTAGTTGTTGTTTGGGACATTTTTATCAAATTGAGAAACATATTTCAGTCTAAAAGGATTAACTGTTAACATTTTCTCATTTTATTTGTTGTGTGTGACATTTTTTCTAAATGAATATTAGAAAATATTATTAAATGTTTTTCTTTCCTTTAAAATCTCAGTATATTATCTTGGATATTGTTGGTTTTAATTGGTATAAAATATACCTTAACGTATTTCAATGAAATTCATTACGAATTCTTATGGTTATCAAGGAAATATTAAATATATAGGGGGTCAAAAGCTATTTTATTCATACAAATCCCTCATTCTTTTATGTACTTTAGTTATTGGTATCATTTACTGTATAATGCAAATCCCGCAATTACTATTAGCATACCTATATTATATAATATATGTAATATATGCTGATAGATATATATTACATATATTTATATATTATATAAATATATAGTTCAACAAGAACTTATGTCACACATCTAAAATAGGTGCCTCGTGAACTTTACTTCTCAACATATTTTACATATCATGTTTTGATTTATGTTTATATAAATCTAAGTATGTAGAATATTTCAAGAAGTAAAGTTCATGAGGCACCTATATTAGATGTGTGACATAAGTTCTTTTCAAACTATATATATATATATATTTGTGTGTGTGTGTGTGATATATGTATTTGTATATGTATATGTATATGTATATATACCTCTCGGCATATATTACATATATTATACAATATAGGTATGCTCGTACATAAATCAATCATGGTAGAGCTAATAATAATGTTTAACATCAACATCATAGTTTTAGACAAATTGAGATTTCTATTTAGAAAGTATCAACCACCCATATTTAATAGATAGATGAATTATAGTAAAGTTTTACAAAGAAGTTTACATTGACATCAACATTTTAGATAAAATTGGTAATTACTCATATTTAATGCGTATATCAAACTATGATTTTTATATTTCATAAGTGTTAACCACCAATATTAAATATTGTTAGATCAATATTTAATTCATTACCTCTTCATTAATATATTGCTAGATCCATATTTTAATTCATTTCCTCTTTATTGCTATATTGGTAGATCAATATTTAGCTCATTTATCCTTCATTGGTACATACATATTTAATTCAGTTACTCTTCATTGTTACTATTGTGAATGTTACTACATCTTTCAAATTACAATTGCTAGCTATTGAAATTTGAGTTTTCTATTTCAGAACTGTCAAACTAAAATATATATATATATATATATTATAATATATGATATATAGTGCACTATATATATATATATACAAGTAGAGAGATATATATAACACTAATCGTACAAAAACCTGGTGGAGAAAGTGACACCCCCATGGAATTCTAAGAACATAGAGCTAGATAGGCCTCAAGAAAGAGCTGAAACTTACATAAAAATAAATATAAAAGTATTGATAATCAATCAAAAAAACAAACAAGACAAGGAAGACATAAAGCTACACTGCATCCACAAACATGGAGGATCGAGGAGGATGCATAGGGCTATCAGGGTTGTCAATCTATCAAAAGTGAGGGTGAGATGAGTCTAGGATGGAGGATCCCACCCACTTTATAGCTATTCTTGTTGTTATTATTCTTTGGGGAACTTCAATAGACAATCAAGAAGGATAAATGGAAAGATCCAGTCGTGAGAGTATTCCCCATTAAGTGGCATTCTAACTAGTGCCACCAGAATCACCAAGCTAACAAAAGATGCTACCATGACAAGTAGAGAAAGGGGGAAGAGAGTGAGGAGACAACTTCCATCAAGGATAAGAGGGTATGTGTTAGCTCTGAGATTAATTTATGTGATTCACCCGGCCCCATGGTGGAAGAAGAGAGAGGTGCAGAAGAGGAGGCTAGATACAATGGGAAGGGGCATCTTAGAGGCACACGTCTGACTATACAAGGGGAGGAAGGCCCAATCGTCAAGAAACTACTTGAGGTGCTTTTCCAACCTATAACTTAATTTTCTTGTCATGGTTTTTAAATTTGGAGTATCACAGTGGAAATAACATATAATTTTTATTAGTAACAGAAAAAGATTCTATTCATAAGAGCATAGATAAAAAATTACATTATTTCTATCTTTCCAAAGATGAAATAGAATATTCAGTTCTAAAAATGTGCCAAAAATTTTCTATAAATGGAAGGTAACAAGGTCAGATTCCCTCAAAGAGAGTCATTTTTCCATGTAAATAAATATAGAGAAAAGGGGTTTAAAACAGGGTATGAATCCATTTCCATGTCGATCGAGCATCACGAGAAAAACCAAAAAAATGTCCTTGATAGACTCTTGGTTGATGTCTAACTGATGAAAGTGGGTTTAAAGAACCGTATGCTTTAGATGCTCCTCATCTGGAAGCCCTTAACATAAAATACACCACAAAAAATCGAGCTTTTTGGGTTCGATAAGAACATTCCAAACCCTTTAACACTGATGTTTCCAAACATAATCCTTAGATGAAATATTCCAGTGACAATCAAAAGTGTCAATGGAAATTGACTAAGGGGCCATTAAGGATTACCCCAAATTGGTCGTATAATGGTGGGAAGGTGTATAAGTGTTCCGGTTACAACCCTTCTATAATAGAACACACAGTAGGTGATGAAAAAAATTGTGAACCTATTCATCAAGTACATGTAAGTAATGATTTTTTGAATTAGTTTCTACTTGTTGATGTTGAAGCTTGTATTTAGTAATAAGTGCACCCCAAGAAATATAAGATCTAAGGTTTTAGACAAAATAAATTTCCCAACATACCTCATTCATTTTATGAAATCCTAATAGATTTAGCTCAAGGATCTTATGCAAAAGGACCATCATGAAAATTGAGAGTGGAATACCACCATAGAGAGTGGAACTTAATAGACAAACTAGATCTGAAACCATCCCAATTTCAAATTAGTTACGGCTTATGAAACTCCTAGGATTTCTAAATCTTCAAGGGAAATGAAATTACCCCAAATTTTAAGTGGAACATGATAAAGAATAAGGGATTGGTAGATGACACCTTCCTAAGATTTCCTCCCCAAAAAGAGATCCTTGACAAATTCAATGTCAGAGAAAAATATTCCAAACCTCATTACCTTCCAGGCTATAAATTAACCAATTGACATAGAGATCACCTCCTTGGATTTTTTGATTTAACAAAAAATAGTTTTTTTAAACCCTATTATAGAGTAATTAATGTAAACTATGAAATATCAGTTTCCAAGTACAATATGATACAAGAACATAAGAAAGAATGAAACCCTAAGCAAGAGCTATATAAATAATGACTTTTTATTATTTATGTTTGATCGAGAAGTTCTCTAGATTAGGAAAAATGTTGAACAGGAGATAAAAATTGTCGTAAATACCCAGGATAAATTTTGGATCTCACGAACAATGTTGTACATGGGCACCCACGGAAGGAAAAGGGCACCTAGGCATTGGAGACCACTACTAGGCACATGTTATTACACAAATAGTTAGAAATTTATTTTTACTGTGTTGCAGTGGTGTCATAATTATTTCCTATTAATCTCCTGATATTCACATAATGGACGTTTGAGGTACCTGTGTTGGTACCGAAATTGATTCTCCCTTAAGTGTTGAGCAACAACACGGATCAAGAAAGATGTTAAGAGACAGAAAAATCATAATATAAGTTGTTTTGTAGTCGGGGATGAAATTCAGTTGATTCTTTTTAACTAGCACGTTGAAAAAACTGGATAGCACCATATTAAGGGTTTGATCTACCCTCGCTGCTTTAGGTTGTGCCGTCAACCAGGGTGAGAGGACCCATTTTGTAACCTATATTGATGAAGAATATCAGTAAATCTTTCTTTGCATAGTTTTAAGGATGACCTTGAGAAAATATGATCAATACACCACAATCTAATTCTCACGAGTTGTCACTTCTAGAGAATGGAGATATTTTTTGGATAAGGTTCAGGTTACTAGAGACATTAATTGAATCATGATTGTTTCTACTATATTTTGGCATTGGAATTTGTTTGATTTATGGATACACATTACAAACAGGGATAGTTCTTGTAGAATTCATTATTTAAGATGCTTTTGGTGGGAAGTTAATGTAGGATAAAGTTTTATTATATAGATATCTCTGAGAACCTTTAACAAATAATAGAAAATTCACAACACATAATGCTTCAGGATAGCCTAAATATTCCTTCAACCAGATGGTGTGTATCAATGGAAGCCCCAGAGATGCATGATTTCATACACTCTTCAAGAATTCAACACAAAAGGCTCCTGTTAAAGACTAAATTCAACATTGGAAATACCTTAGTTCAGTCATGCCTAAGATACACTCATAGGGTAACAAACAATCTTAATCAACATAGTGAAAGTAAATTGATTTTAAATTGTTTATTTGCATCATAATAAGAAAGATCTTCTCATAATAAAATTAAAAATGCCACAATACTAACACATGAATGAGATCTTGTGTGACTTCAGAGGGATTCGAACATAAGATTGCCAACAAGAACATGAAAAACTATTTGAAAACATTATGAAATAAAAGAAAAACAGTAATTATGCTCGATGATCAACACAAATGCATTCAAGGTCTCACTAGATCCATTAGCAGGGGAAAGTTTCCTCAACAATCTCAGAGCTTGTCAATGGATTGTACACTTGCAACCTAGCTTGACATGATTAAATATAAGGGAACATAGGAAATATAATGCAGGGTTCCCAGATGGATCTCTCAGGAAAATGGTTTTTCTCAAAAAAAATTCATACAAAAATGTTAAGCACCCCTATGCAATAGTATTCTCATTGCATTTATACATACTTTCATATCACTCACTTTTTAATCCAAAATCTCTTTTCCCCCGAAAAAATCTAGAATCTTCAAGAGAATAGTCCTCTGTTACAACATACCATTATAATCATGTTTATTTCCTTGAAAATTATCTTACTTTCTATTGCTAGGTGGATCCAAATCATGAGTCTAATCACATTTCTTAGGCTCCACTTGCAAATATGACTGGGATGTCCAGTGTCATTTAACAGGTTATTTGAATAGTCCCCCTCAGATCTTGATTAATCATTCTTTTCATTTTGATCATGTAAGAAATCCCAGATGTTTAATAATTCGACTAGTGGCTCACACCTATGGCTTGATCTCTGATAAGAAATCCTTTTCGGGCTTTGAGAATACATCATTTATGAATAGATACCTGGCATTTGAATGCCTCTCAAAGGATTTAGTTTCAAATTGCGCATGGATTTACCAGCTCCTGATCGTTTATATTTGTGCTGTGAGTGTTTATATTGTCCCCTTGTGTAAACTGAGGAAGATCCCTAGTGGAATCCTCCATGGAGATCTCCTTTGCGCAACTTGTAAAGGTGAAGTCTCAGACGTAGGTATCCCATAATGAGCACGGGCCCTCCACATGTTTATAACTTGAGCAGATTATGCATGGGTCGCTAAAAATTTTGAGCATGGGAAGGTTCTACACGGAAAGCTTCCACAAAACGTTTGTTCAGCACATAGCTTCAAAGATGAAGTCATCAGAGGATAGGACCTCAAATGAGCACAGGCTCTCCACGTGCCCTAGGCCTGAAGAATGTTTTAGAGCCTCAGTTCAAAGTGAGAATGTCTTAGTATACACCAGAGGAGCCAGTGGACAGCCTCCACGTGTCTCTTTGGTAACACTTTTGACCATGGTTGCCCAAAAGTGGAGACCCCATGTTTCCTCCTTTGAAGTCAGTGGGCTCTCCACGTGTCTGGATGGCTTGGCATTAAAGTTGTACCTGAGGACTTGATAAAATAGCTTGATTGAAAGGATGCCATAGTGCCTAGGGTCTGCATGGATAATTCATGCATCGGATGCTGTGAAAATTTCTAAGTTCTGTAGAAGCATCTAGTGAAAACTTCCAGGCTATTGATTCTCTTCGGATGCTTCTCCTCAAAAGTTGGCATTTCAGGGGTATGTCATCCTTAACAAGCGTGGGCCCTCCACATGTCTTCAAGGGGACCTAATTTGAAAGTTACCTGGGCTGTTGAGAAGTCTTAGTGGTATAAACTTTCACTTCATTGTCCCTTTTTTTATTGAAATTTGGGAATGGGCTATTTTTCTCCCATGATTAACTGAGTTAGGCCAAATCACTATCCTCTTTTACAAGTGGCATCTTAGGCAATGTTATGGTAGGTTGATATAACCAAAATGGATCTGCACTTCCCAATTGAAAACTTTGAGGTCACCACTAATGACAATTTCTTCATCAAAAATTAAGTCTTGTGCCATTTTCAGTTTATCTTTAAAAGACATTTTTTCTATTTGGTAGGCACGTTATCACTCTCAACCATCTTAATAGGAGTGGGAAATTTATTCCCCTTCTACCATTAATTCAATATCCATATCCTTTTCTAACACTAGTTCATATTTTCTTGATACCAGTCAATAATTAGAGGGGTTTTGTGAAAGAATTTCCTAATGTTTTATGAACCATCTCTTGTAGACTTGCCCAGGGCACATGAGTATCTCCTTTTGATCCCTTATCCTTTTCAATACTACCTATTGGTGTTAATAATGGTTCCTCCATGGATAACTTGAGCTTATCCAACATAGAAAATAGGCCATCAATAGTGTCTAAATCAATCACCTTATTTTGCACATTTTCTGAATTAATTCACTGTTTGTACTAGAGGTGTATTAATATCTCCAACAAGTAGAGCTTCAGGAATGTCCATACCTGAGGTTAAAAATTGGTTATCCATTATATTAACTATAACATACCGTTGAGGAACTGAACTCTGCGGGGGACTTTCCTTTACTTCCTTCTCCAAAAATAATGAATGAGGGATTAGAGGACTTGACTACTTCATATCTGGAAATGATGTATCTGTGTTGTTTCTTGATGTTAACAGTCCTTTCCATGGATTAGGGATCAAAATACCCCAAATCTATGGTTGAATTTCTTTGGTGTATGGGAACCTACCCTCACCAGGACTTGGTGATGGACAATTTTGGGCTTCTTGTGAGCCCTTTCAAACTTCATCAATTCAGGTGGTGCCCTTTTTTCCTCTTTATGCTAATTGGAATGACTATGACCACTTATGATAGCATGCACTCATTAACTTCTACCAGTACTATGTTTCTCTGGCACAACATTTGGTGAAGACCATATGGAGAATCTAAAAGCCTTTCCCTTTGTCTAGAGTGGCACTAAAGGAGTAATCGGAGCATTTTCCATGGATTTCAAGAGCATTCTTTCCAGTTTTCTACCCTGAGGGCAACATCCAAAGTACATGTCTCACTTGTGGATGCTATCCATTCATCAATAAGTGCCCTCTCCATAGGCCTCGTAGAGGGCAATAAAGGATATTTTCCTACCAATGGGTCAATCTTATCAGCATCATCCCTCAGATGTGGGAGATCATCATCCAAGTTTCCGAAGACTTCTGAAGTGATTTAGAAGCTTTGTGTTCTATATTGATAAGTCAATGTTTATCCTGTGTGGATAACCAAATCACCATTCTTCTCATGACGATCTGTCTATCCTTATATAAGGATCATCAAATTCTTGACTCATCCCAACTTGGGGGAAACTATGGGTTGGAAAGGTTCTATCTTCTCACGATCAATATAGAATCTACTTACTATATTTAAATCATCAACAAGTCCTTCTAGAATGATGAAAATCTTGAAATCCACAACTTGATGACAAATTCATCCTTAAAAAATATCTCAACCTAACATCTTCATTCATCTTTGTAATTCATCCAATAGTCCTCAAAGTGAGGATCATGCTCGAAAGTATTAGGGCACATTCTTAACCCACCCACCAAATGTCATAATTAGGCCTAGCTAATTCAATGTTCTCCATGGTGGAATCTCTTCATTTATTCTCCAATCAATCTAGATTTTATAATGGAAGGGGCAAGAAAAGTGGTTACCAATTCTACTAGGGAATTTTAACATTCATTTTGTGCCTCCCATACAATTAGCTTGTTGTCAGGCACTGTAATTGCCTTGCCAATTCACATAAACAAAGCTTGTGCATCTATGATACCTTGGCAACTTGAAAGCTTTTCCTTCAAAACAACTAACGTAGTGATGTAAGTGAACTTCTTTTATTGAATGAAGTAACATCCATACTCCCTAATCAGCTTTCCTTGCATACTCATAAATTCTATACTGGCCCCATTTCTGGTTTGAACAAGAAAATAATTGGTGTAATTGAAAGCATCATTTACTAATATGATATTTCCATTCAAATTAGTTAATTACAATTGAGCAAAAATTTCCATGCATTGGGCATCGTTTAACATCAGCTTGTGGTGATAATGTTAGGAAATGCCTATGTCTGCTGCAACCATTGTATACAAGATAAGTCATCATATAAAACTCCAAGTCTATAGTTTCCCCATTTAAATTTTAGGATGTTCAGGGTGGCCATATGATCTTCAATTTGCATCAAAAATTTCAAGTAGGTTCCAACAAATATCATCCTTTTATTTCCAAGATAATTCCATATGTAGGTGGATATCCATTCTTTAAATTCATTTGTAGGTCTCCAAACATAGCCATCCTACTTAGGAACTCAATGATATCTTCAACCTCATCCACGAATTGTGCCAAATTAACCAGTCTTTTGGGGATTTTGGCAGATGCCTTTCTGTCTAGTGAGGAAGCCATTTTGTAACTTTATCATCTTTGCCTAATTCCTTCTTTTTTACTTCATAATCCTCCTAAGGTAATTTTGATACCAATACTAATGGGGTTTGCAATCACAGGTAATTTCAAAATTACCCTTATGGCTTCACGGTGTTAATGTCAACACCACATCCCCACTCCCTCATCTAATACCTCTCTCTTCTCATTAATCATAACTCATCATGAAATACCATACTAACTCTGGGCATTGGACAAAAATTGGAATAACACATGCCAAGGTAATACAAGCTATCACAAATCTACCTTCAAGGATTCACTCATGTGGGCACTACTCAATCGTTGACAAAAATCATTCAAGTTGAAGCATTCATCAAGTACTTGTATCTGTATTTCAAGGTCACTTGTGACCCCGACATACCCAAGGAAGAAAGTGGCATAGTCTTTATTTAAAAACCCTAAACTTACTGGCCCACCCCCTTTTTTGATGGAAACAAACACAAAACATAGGAGTTTCAAAATCTTACTAGTTTCTTTTGCAGGTATGCACTTTAGCAATTCTGATTTCCAAGATAGGATAATTTTTTACACTTTTTTGGTTCACAAATTTGAGCCCCAAAATATTTCAAAAGCACTTCACAGATAAAACATGATGATAATATCATCAAATTAGTCCCTATAAAAGTATGAATACATTTACGCATCCCCCCAAGGTCCTTTATTTACAATAAGATGCGTTAATGGCAGGTAGGATTAAATGCATTACTCTATGATCCACTTAACTCTATTGTTTGTAGTTTTGAATTTGGGTTGTCCACGTGGAAGAGATCTTAGTTGAGGCCATGGGGGGCCATTTTATGCCAGTGGAAGAATTATCTTTTAAACATTGCCCACCCACCTGGGTTTAACACGTGGCCTTAGGGTGTTGGTGGAGTCTTTTTTTACATTTTTCATTCCAAAGCCAAAAATTGTCATAATGCCTTCGGTGAATATTTGATGTAAACTCAACATGTGGCTTTATCTGGGCAAATACCTTATTCCCTTTTTCAAAACAAGGCCCGCCTTTCCACAACCTGCCTCCCTAATTTTAACTTAGCTTGCGGGCTCTTATGACACCTTTCATGCCTCACATATCACCTTCCCCCAACCACTCATCTTATGGGTACTTTGGGGTCAAAGTAAGAAATTTTCTTATGCCGCTTCATATTGTTCAATAGCTAATTAGAAATTATCGGGGCCACGGGACCAATTTGGGCATTTTTAACAAATGTAACAAAAGTGACAAGTTCACCAAATAGACCCATCGTGCCTCATCCAATTAAAGAAGACCACGTGTCTGCAGGATGTTGGGAAAAAAATAACAAATAAGGCATGACAATGTGGAAAATAAAAGAAGGGAAACCCAAACCTGTCATCTACAACCAAAAAACCAATAGGTATACATGGAAGGAGAAACTATAACAATGACATAGAGCTCAATGTGATTCATGCCCATAGAGAAATGTTTAATGAACAACAACCTGATAAAATATAAAACTTCAAGCATCCACACAGGAAGATAGAGAATAACTCAAGCCACGTAGACTGAAAAAACTAACTGGTCCGAAAGGGGTGAGGTTAAAAATGAGCACCAACACCGAACTCTGACTCGGGGATGGGAACTCCTAGTGAGTGCCACAAGAACAACATAATAAAAACAACAGACCATGTGCCAAAAATCCATTGGGCCATAGAGTCAGGAACTAACCTCCAAAATAAATTAAACAAAACTAATCCTCCCAATATCGAACTCGAGAAACCAACAAGAACTGGTCACTAGGGACTAGGAGAAACTGAAAATAGAAAAAATGTGAAAATAGAATAAAAACAAAAGACTATACACTGTATAATGATGTGTACCTTGATTCTAAGAAATCAATCAAGGAAATGTTTCAAGTGCCTACCATTAACAAGTAACTCAAGAAATTCCCCATCTAAGTATTTTAGGAAAAAGGTGTGCTCAGCCAATCCTAATATCAATAGAATAAGGGCCCATTCATAATGCATCAAACTTTCCATGTTTTCCCTTATCCTCATGTCTGCTATCCCATAATAGCACAAGATCTCCCACACTGAAAGCCCTTGGAGTTACCTTTTTATCAAATAATTTCTTCAATTTTTCCTAAAATTCACATGTCTTTGGTGGGATTCTCTTCTCTCTTCATCTAATTCAACAATTTGATTAATACGAGCATCATAAGGACTGACCTCCTGGTCCTCCAATTGTTGGATAAATTGGTAAGAAGATAATTGCATATGCAGGGGAAGTAGAGCTTGAGTTCCATACACCAACTCAAATGGACTTTTTCCAGTATCTCTTTTGATAGTAATTCTATCATCCCAAATAACAAACTTCAATTGCTCACCCACTTCCGTTTGTTTACTTCCAAGGTCCTTCTTGATTATCTTCAACAAATTCTTGTTGCTTGATTCTGCTTTTCCATTACCTTGGGGATTATAATTTGAAGCATATGCTAAATTGATCCCATACTCATGACACATGGCTACCAAAGGTTTGGCTCAAAAACTCATAGCATTGTTAGCAACTATCTTAGTAGGCACTCCAAACCTAAAAATTATATGATTCAGAATGAAGTCCATAACAATTTGGTGGGTAGCTTTCTTGGTAGGGATTGCCTCCACCCATTGGTGAAGTAATCAGTGGCCAATAATATCCACTTGTGTCCTGCACTTGAAGAATCTGAAATCTCACCAATGAAGTCCATTCCCCATTACTTAAATGGGGCTTCAATTGATACAGGCTGCAAAGGGAGGGATCCTAAAGCTTTCAATCTTCCTGTAAAAATGTTGACAACTCTCACACTTTCTTTACCAAACAAGACTTGTATCTTTAAAAAGAGTTGGCCACCAGTAACCAGCCCTTAAGATTTTATGAGTTGTGACTCTTCCAGCAAAATTCCCTCCACAAAATCCTCCATGGAAATCATCAATTATTTTTGGGGCTTCATCCTCAGTGATACATCTCAAAATAGAACTCCCTCTGGGTTCTTCCAAGCTAACCCATAATTAGTGATGATGTATTTCTAGGATGCTAACTTAAGTGTCTCTCTTTTGATTCTTTCTTAAATACTCAGGGCACTGTAGATGTTTGAGATAAAAAATAATATCCTTGTGCCATTCAGAATTTGTCAATTTCTCAAGAATATTCAATCTTTCTTCTTCAACCTCATTTATCTCAACTGTTTGCAGGTTGCTTTCTGCCATTAGCTTTGCTAGGCCCAATCCTCTGACCAATTTTGTAGTTTGGATGTCCATATCATATTCTTGCAATTTATTTTCCCATCGACATCTTTTACTTGAAATTTCCATCTCTGATAGGATATCCTTAACCATGGTATGGGGAACATAAGCTATGACTTTAGAGCTCAAAATATATGGCCTAAATATTTTTTTGGCCCTGACCAAAGAAAAGGCATGTTTCTCCATGATAGTATACTTCAATTCTACTCCTTGTAATGCTTTACTAAAGAAATAAATTTGGTCTTTCAACTCCTTCATCATCACTTTTGTAACAACACAAATGCAATAGTATTCTCTAAAGCAAAGGAAAACATTTGGAAAGCCTTTTTATAATCAGAAGCTGCTAAAATAGGGGGCATTCTTCAATGCTTCCTTAATCCCAGTAAAGGATTGAATAACTGCTTCTTCCCATTTGATACTCTGATATTTCTTCAACATACTGGTGATTGGGATAGTTAATTTAGGAAAAGTTGGAAATAAATCTCCTAATAAAATTTATTTTCCTGAAAAAGGACTGAATTCCCTTTTTGGTTCTTGGAATAGGAAATTTACTAAATGGCTTCCACTCTCTCAGGATCAATCATGACCCCCTCTTTTGACACAATATGTCCAAGAATGGCTTTTCCTTTTGAACCCCAAAATGGAACTTCTTGGGATTCAGTGATATACCATATTCCGCTACATCTTAACAACATCTTTTCTAAATGTTGCAGGTGATCACTTATTTTCCTTGAAAAAACTGTCACATCATCTTGATACACAACAATGAAATCATTTATATATCCAGAGAATGCTATATCCATTGCTCTTTCAAATGTGGCTCCTGACATTCATTAGGCCAAATGACATTCTGACATACACATAGGTTCCCCATGGAGTGGTGAAAGTGGTTTTGATTCTCTCTGACTACTTCACAACCACTTGGTTATACCCAGAAAAACCATCCAAAGTGGATAAAAATCAGAACCAGTAACTAATTGCAACATGTTATCCATATTTGGAAAGGGATAGTTGTCCTTGATTGATGCCTTATTTAAATTTCTGAAGTCAACACACAATCTTATATCCCCATTTTTCTTTAAAATAGGTACCAGGTTTGCTACCCATGAGGAGTATCTTGTAGGCTATATAATTCCTCCATCCCTTAGCTTTTCCAACTCTTCTTGCATTTTTGAGGAAAGGAGGGGATTAATTGGTCTTTGTTTCTTCCCTAAACGGCTTGGTATTGGCTTCTAGGGGTATTTCATGCTGAAAAAGGTCTTCCCTATATGCCTTCAATTCTGAATATGGACCATGCCAAGAAATCCTGGTACTTTTTTAATAATTGGATATATGATTGCTTTTCTTATTTATTCAAATTGCTACCTAACCATATTTTCCAAGGTTTATCTTGTGTAGACCTAGATTATGTTCCCTCTAACATCCCTCGATGTTGACATGTGTCTATTAATAATGTAGTTAGCATTATCAAAATTTGATTCCAGTGGAACCAAACCTTTGGGATATAGTATTAATTTTCAATTGGATAATGTTCTTACTAAATAAGGTCTCTTTTCCTTCACCTACACAAACCATTGGTTCGCTAGTCCATAATTTGATTGGTAAATTCTCCTTTATTCTGTAGAAACCTTTGGACCTGAGCATCATCTTCAAACACCTGTCCAATGCTTGATATTGTCAGGGATAGACATGTCCTGGTCAGTATTTCAATATCATATTCACAATAGGGAGATATTGTACTAATTTTCAAACCTAGATCCCAATACTGCCAATTTTTCTTGCTACAGTATTATAGCTCCTATCATGATGTATTATATTGAAAGAATCAAACATTTCAATGAATTCCCAAAATACATGCTTATATTGTTTCATTATTTTATTCTTTATTGCATATAATTATCTAACTTGCTTGACTATCAGCTCCAAATCCCATTTAACAAGTAATATCCCTGACACCATATTTCCAAGTAATCCTTAAACCCAACAACAATGCTTCATACTCTGCAATATTTTTTTTACACTCAAAATTGAGTTTAAAAGAAAAATTAAAAACCTCTTGGCTTGGAGATATAAAAACAACACCGATGCCATTACCAAATCCATAACATGCTCCATCAAACATTAGAGTCCAAGGAGAACCTACCTGCTCAGGATACTTGCACTTATCAATTCTATGCTCCTTACAGTTAGCATAGCCCACATAAGTTATCACCATCAACATCTACGTACAATACTTCATAAGAAGCATTATTAGGATCCTCAATCAGATGTAGCATTTTCTTCTCGCCATATAACTTCACAAGATTTCCCTCAATTGGTATGGTTGGCGTATGACATGTCCATTTGCACACTTCCACCCCACACTAGCTGCCCATTTGCTATGGATAAAAACATTCCCCATTTGGAAGAACAATCCATAATAACTACATTCATGGTCAAAAAAATTTCCCAAATAAGCTGCCAATTGCACTACTAATCCTTTGACATATCCAATTACTGGCACTTCTCTTGAATCCATAGTAATTACACTTTCCAAAAGCCACTATCACCTTGATATTTAAATCATTCATCACCTCTAAAGTCATTACATTACATGAGGCTCCTAATTCAAACATACAGTTATGTACCAGCCTATCTTTAATGATAAACAGTGGTATAAAATGGATCCAAATATAGTTGAGATTCAACCAAAGAAGTTCCTAGATACACCTCAGGTGATTCACCTAATTCTTCCAATGCTGTGGGGTATTTCCAATTCTGTAATAATAGGAGGGGCCTCCACATTATTAAAACTTTTTCCTTGGGTAATCTTTTCTTCCTTGAATCCCAAATATTTAAATTCCCTTTTCCTATGCTCAGGGATCCTAAGTAATTCAACAATTGGGAAAGTAACCTTGATCTGGCTTAATATTTGAGCTATGTCACAAGGAATATATTTGGGTAAGGCAGTATTAGGAGGAAGGTTTACAACTTCATCTGACAGTATGGGGGTTTTGACAGTCTGGGCATAAGGAGGAGTAAAATTTCTATTTGGTTAAATTAGGCCTTTTCCAGATGTATCCTTTTTAGGGGTCTCCTTAGGGATATTAGTAAGGATTGGAATATTTGGCATGGATTGTGGCCTTACCCCTTTAACATCTTTACTTATAGTATTATATTCCTTCTCTTGAGCAACTACTACATTCATCAACAGTTGTTTGTCTTCTTCTGAAGGAATTCCCTCATCATATTTTTAAATCATCAATGCCCTCAAGTATTCAAAAATCATGATTTGGTAAATCAAATTCTTGTACCATATCGATTTCAAAAGTATTAATGGGGGAAGAGGTAATACCTGGTGGAAAAAATCGTAGAAGTCTTCAACAGTTCTTGTACTTATCATTTCACTTGAGGTTGCACCCATGTTGTGAGCTTATAGGGCACTCCATCATACACACATCACCATATGCTTCATCTTCATCATCTAATTCCTCAATTTCCTTATTTAAATCACATGGGGAATGTGGTAAGATACACCTATCGCACCATTCCATAACACATGGGCATCTTCCATGAGTAGAAATCTTGGCAGTTAAAGGATTAGGAACCAATCTATTTTCCTAGGGTTAAGGCTGTCTATTTCCTAACCCCATGGGCCCCTTTTCCTTAGTCATCTGGTCTATGATCACCTCTAGGGTGATTACCAAATATCTCCTGACCTTGTGGCTTATGTTGAACTTGTGAATTTTGTCCTATCCCCTTTTTCACTCTATCTAGTTTATAGGATATCTCTTTAACTGATATAGCCAAAGATTTTACAACCTCTTCTATATCCACAGCCTTGCTTAACTGAGGATTTTCAGGATTGATTAACTTAACACCTTCCCTCTTAGGAGGCTTTCCAACTTCCTTAATATTATTCTCAATTTGTAAAGCCATAGTGAAGGCTTGCCTCAATGTTTCCAGGTTTTTATCTCTTAAGTAATAAGTAGCCTTTTTATCAAAAGCATCAGAATACTTAATCAAACAGGATTCATCAGTTGGCCTTAAGATTATAGGTAACCTTTTCAAGGTTTTATTGAACTTAGTATTAAAATCATGAACACATTCATTTGGATTTTTCTTTATATTTTCAAACTCAGATAAAAGGAACCTATTATCTGTCTTGTCCCCATATTGAAATTTAACAACATTTTTCATATCAGTCCATGAATCCATCAAATTATCTGGTAAAGACTTGTATCATTCACGTGCATCCTCCTCATGAGTATGAATAAACAAATTTACATACACATCTTCAAACTCAATTTCAAAATCTTCCATCATGTTGACAAAGATTTTTAAATGCTAGTCACCAGTGATGGCATTATTCCCTTGAAATTTTGGCAACCCATTTCTGACATCTTGTGGTACCATATTAGGATATCCATCCATACCTATGAAATCTATAGGTCCAAAAGTGTTGATAACAAAAGGATGTCTTGGTGGAGGTTGGGTGATATTGCCTTGAGGTGGTGAATTTACAGGAGAAACAAAATGATAGGGAACGAGGGGTATTTGGAGCATAAGAGTATAGATTTCAAAATAGATATTCTTTATTGACTTAGCTTCGTGGAAAACCCTGTCAACCTTGGAGGATATATGAAAAAATTGAGAGTCACACTTTTCAGATCCAAAGGATGGGCCCTCTCCAGTTAGATAATTTAGAGTTACACGAGGACTTCTTGGTTCATAGTCACTTGAAGACGTATGGTAATTTTAAACTACAAGTTGTTCACTTTCCATAATTGGAATCTCCTTTCTTGACTCTTGATCTCCTAATACTTTCCAAATTCTTCTTCCTTCTGAATTTTCCTTTATCTTCTTTGGAAATAACTTCCTAGTAGGGTCCCTAGTGAAGAAAGATCTTCTTTCCTCCAGCTTTACATAGATTAATGAAAAATCTCACTTGACATGGGCTAAGACACTGGTAATTATCAAATTTCAAACCAAAACGAAGTCGCCACTAAGAATTATCACCTTATTGTGCAAATGCACTATATGAAACTTGTTAAATGTATATCAATACTTAATTCCCACAAAGCTTAGCAGATCCAACCTTCCTTTACCCATATTTATCACTTAACGATACGAAATTAGTGCAATAACCACTAGAAACTGGAAAGTTTTCATAATGAAATTGCAATCTCACACAATTATTACAAATCTTGAAAAATAATGACATTTTAAACAATGTATTTTTCACTTAAATCATATAAGAAGCATTACTAGGGTCATTTTGTGTATGCATTTGTGTAAATAAGTCACCAGCAATGGCACCCGATCAGTGTTGGTACCCAAATTGATTTTCCCTTAAGTGGCTGAGCAACATCATGGATCAAACTAGATGCTAAGAGATAGACGAATCATAATATAATTTTTTTTGTAGTTGGGGATGAAAATCAACCCACTCTTTGTCACTCAGACATTGAAAAAATGGATAGCACCGTATTAAGGGTTTGATCTACCCTCACTGCTTTAGGTTTTGCCTTCAACCAAGGTGAGAGGACCCATTTTGTAACCTATATTTATGAATAATATTAGTAAATCTTTCTTTGCATAGTTTTCAAGATGACCTTGAGAAAATATGATCAATACACCACAATCTAACTCTCACAAGTTGTCACTTCTAGAGAATGGAGATATTTTCTGGATAAGGTTCAGGTTACTAGAGACATTAATTGAAACCTGATTGTTTATGTATATTTTGGCATTGGAATTTGTTTATTTATGGATACACAATACAAATAGGGATAGTTGTTGTAGAATTCATTGTTTAATATGTTTTTGGTGGGAAGCTAAGAAGGATAAATTTGATTATATCAGATCTCTGAGAACCTTTAACAAATAATGGAAAATTCACAACACATAATGCTTAAGGAAAACCTAATATTCCTTCAACTAGAAGGTGTGTAACAATGGACGCCCAGAGGTGCACAATTTCATACATTATTCAATAATTCAACACAAAGGCTCATGTTAAAGACTCAATTAAACATTAGAAATCGTTGGTTCATCATGTCTAAGATACACTCATAGAATAAAAAACAATCTTTATCAACATAATGAAAGTAAAGTGATTTTAAATTGTTTATTTGCATCACAAGATGAAATTTCTTCTCATAATGAAATTGCAAATTACCACAATACTAACACATAGACAAGATCTTGTGTAAATTATAGACATTCTAACATAAGATTGGAATAGGAACAAGAAAAACTATTTGAAACCATTCTGAAATGAAACAAACATAGTAATGACCATGATTAACATAGATTAATTAAAGAGCTTTTAAATTCATTAAGTCGGGGAAATTTTTGTAAAATCTTAGAGCTTTTCAATGGCTTTACACTTACAATTAGCTTGACATGATTAAGTTTAAGGGTACATGAAATAAATGGGTTTCTCAGATGGTTTCTCAAGAAGATGGATTTCTCAAACTTTGTTCATACAAAATTAAACCACCCCTCTCCACTCTCATTTTTTTACATGCTTTTATATGACTGTTTTCAATTCAAATCTATTTTCCCCCAAAAAACAAGAATATTCGAGGGATTAATTATTTTTTACACGTTCATTTAAAAATGGTATTCATTGCACTTCATATTATATTTTTAGGTGTCCAAACATGATTCATTTTGACGGGCTCCACTTGTATTTGACTAGGATGTCCGGTTATTGTTTTTAACAGGTTACTTGAACCATCCCCCTCAGATATTGATTAAGTAATCATCTTAAATGATCACTGAGCATTTCCAAATGTTTATTGACATGACACACACCTAGGATTATCTCTTGAAATCATTCTTAGGCTCAGTGTACTTTACTTCTTGTCTTACTGGATTGAATGCTATACAGGATGCATGTCAAATTGCCATGATTTACTAGTTCTGCTCGTTTATATTTTCCTTCAGTCTTTAAATTTCCCTTGTGTAAACTGAGAAAGATCCCTCTTAACTAAGGGGAACGATTTTGTCAATTTTAAATATGTGCCTCCTTTGGGCTATAAAACTCAGTTTTGTTCCTTTGCAATTATGTATTTCTTTCATAAAATCCTATTATAGAAAGATTCGACTAGGAAAAATGGCAAAAAACAATAGTGGCACACAACCTGAAGGAGATTTCCTTGGAAGATTTTAATCAAAATTTAGATCTGAGTGGCCCAGATGAAGATTTTGTTAGAGCCTTATTTGAAGTGGAATGTGCAGGAGACACCAAAGGACCATTGACATATCAACGGGTCCGTATAACACTTTTAACAGGGTTGATTAGAATCAAACCTATGTTCGTCTCCTTCCAAGTCATGTATTTCCATATTTTTAGATGGGAGCACATGAAAATGCCTGAGGATTTTAAAAGATACTAGATTGAAAGGAGGCCTCAGGTTATCATCTGCATGGATACTTCATGCTCCTTTGGTGTCAATATTTTTGTCTTCTCTAGAGCACCTTGTCTCTATCCAGGCTATGGATTCCTCTGGATGCTTCTCTTCCTGCCTTGGCATTTCAGTTTAGTCATCCCTAACCTTTTCAACCTCTATTTTCAAGGGGACCTCCTTTGTTGTTTCTTCAGCTAAAAACATAGTGGTATGAACTTTCACTTCATTTCCCTTTTGTATTGAAATTTGGGCAATGGGATCTTTTTCTCCCATGATTAAATGAGTTGTAAAATCACTATCCTCTTTTCCAAGTGGCACCTTGGGCAATGTTATGGTAGGTTGATCTAATGGAAATGGATCCACACTCCCCATTGAAAACTATGATTCACCACTAATGATAATTTCTTCATCAACAATTAAGTCTTGTGCCATTTTTCAGTTTATCTTTAAAAGACAGTTTTTCTACTTGGTGAACGTTATCACTCTCAACCACCTTAATAGGAGTGGACACAATATTTTCTACCATTAATTCAATATCTATTTCCTTTTCTACCACTAGTTCATATTTTCTTGATACCGATAGTAATTGTTCTGTGAAAGAATTTCCTGTGACTGAACCACCTCTTCACTTGCCAGCAACATGATTATCTCCTTCTGATCCCTTATCCTTTTTAATAATACCTATTGGTGTTAACAATGGTTCATACATTGATAACTTGAGCTTATCCAAAATAGAGAATCCCTTAATAGTATCTAAATCAATCACCTCATTTTGCACATTTTCAAATTTATTCATTTTTTGTACTGGAGGTGTATTAATATCTCTAACAAGTAGAGCTTTAGGAATGTCTATACTTGAGGTAAAAAATTGGTTGTCCATTGTATTGACAACAACATCCTCTTGAGGAAAACAATTCTAAGTTTCCTTTACTTCCTTCTCCATAAAGAATGAATGAGTGATTAGGGGACATGACTGCTTCATATCTGGGAATGATGTATCATGTTGTTTCTCAATGTCAACTATCCTTTCCATTTCTGAGGGATCAATTACCCTATCTCTATGCTTGAATTTATTTAGTGTATGGGCACCTACCCTTACCAGGACTTGGTGATGGACAATTTTGGGCTTCTTGTGTGCCCTTTCAAACTTCATCAATTCAAGTGGTGCCCTTTTTTCCTCTTTGTGCTGCTTAGACTGACTATGACCACTTATGATAGCAGCACTCATTAACTTCTCATTATTATTTTTCTCTAACACAACATTTGGGAAGACCATATGCAAATCTAAACCCTTTCCTTTTTCCTGGAGTGGCACTACAGGAGTAATCAAAGTATTTTCTATGGATTTCAAGAGAATTCTTTAAGTTTTCTACCTTAGGGAAGACATGAAAGTACCTGTCTCACTTGTGGCTGTTATCCATTCATCAATAACCCCAGTAGTAGGCCTCCTAGAGGGAAATGAAGGAGATTTTCCTCCCAATGGGTGAATCTTATTAGCACCCTCGCTCAGATGTGGGAGATCATCATCCAAGTTTCCAAGACTTCTGAAGTGATTTAGAATCTTTGTGTTATGTATTGATAAGTCAATGTTTATCTAGGTAAACCAAATCACCATTCTTCTCATGAAATCTATTATCCTTATATAAGGATTATCAAATTCTTCCTCATCCCAACTTGGGGGAACTATGGGTTGACTTTCTATCTTCTGATCAATATATAATTTACTTACTATATTTAAATCATCAAGTCCTTTTGGAATGACAGAAATATTTAAATCCACAACTTGTGACAAATTCATCCTTGAAAATATCTCAACCTAACATCTTATCATCTCTGCAATTCATCCAATAGTCCTCAACGTGAGGCTCATGCTCAAAAGTATTAGCCACATTGTTAACCACCCACTGAATGTCATAATTAGGCCTAGCTACAAATGTCTCAATGGTGAATCTCTTAATTTTTCCTCCAATCAATCTAGCTTTTATAATGGAGGGGAAAGAAAACTTACTAATTCTAATAGGGAATTTAACATTCATTTTGTGCCTCTCAGCAATTAGCTTGTGCACGGGCACCAATTACCTTTCCAATTCACATAAAAAAAGCTTGTCATCTACATACCTTAGCAAATTGAAAGGTTTTCCTTCAAAACCACTAACTCTGATGTAAGTGAACTTATTGTATCAAATGAAGTAACATCCATACTCCATAATTGCTTTCTTTGCATGCTCAGAAATTCTATATTGCCCCCATTCTGGTTTGAATAAGAAAATAATTGGTATAATGAAAGCATCATTTACTAATATGATATTCCCATCCAAATTAGTTAATTGTAATTAGGGAAAAATTTCATGCATCGGGCACAGTTTAACATCATCTCTTGGTGATAATGTCAAGAAATGCCTATGTGCTGCAATATTGTATACCAGATAAGTCATCATATAAAACTTTAAGTCTGTAGTTTCCCCCATTTTAATTTTAGCTTCCAAGGTGGCCATATGACCATGAATTGCATCAGAAATGAAAGTATCCCAATAAATATCTCCTTTTCTTTCCAAGATAATCCATATGTAGGTCAATATCCATTCTTTAAATTCATTTGTAGTCTTCAAACTAGCCATCCTACTCAGGAGCACAATGATATCTTCAATCTCCTCAACGAATTGAGCCCTAATAAGTCTTTTGGGGATTTTGACAGATTCCTTTATATATATGAGGAGCCATTTTGTGTTTATCATCTTTGTAAATTCCTTATTTTTTACTTCATTATCCTCTAAGGAAAGTTTGATACCAATAGTAATGGGGTTTGCAATCACATGTAATTTCAGAATTACCCTTATGACTACCAGTGTTAACATCAACACCACATCCCCACTCTCGTCTAGTACATCTCTCTTCTAAAAATCATAATTCATCGTGTAATAACAAACTAACTTTGGGCATTGGATAGAAAGTGGAATAGCACCCACCAAGGTAATACAACTATCACAAATTACCTTCAAGGATTCACTCATGTGGGCACTACTTAGTCGTTGATGAAAATCATTTAAGTCGACATTCATTAAGTTTGTATCTATTATCCTATCGAGGTCACTTGTGACCCCCAACATACCTAAGGAGGAAAGTGTCATAGTCTTCATTTTAAAACCCTAACCTTACTGCAACCGATTTTTCGATGGAAACAAACAAAAAACACAGGAATTTCAACCTCTTACTAGTTTTCTACAGGTTTCTGAGCAATTTTGATTTCAAGATGGAAACTTTCACACTTTTCTAGTTCACAAATTTGAGCCCTTAAATATCTCAAAAGCACTTCACAGATAAAAATGACGAAATATTTTCAAATTAGTAATAGAAGATGAATACATACGCATCCCCCAAGGTCCTTTATTTAAAATAAGAGTGCTAATGGTGACATGATTAAATGCATTTCTTTACAACCGTTAACTCTATTTTTTTACAATTTTGAATTTGGGCCATCCACATGGAAAAGATGTTAGTTGAGGCGGGCCTAGGGGGGCTTTTGCATTTTATGCCAGTTAGAAGAATTATGTGTTTTTAAACATTCTAGCCTGCCCACTCACAACCGATCATCTTATGACAGTTGTACATCTTCGGGGTCAAAGTAAGAATATTTCTTCACCACTTCATATTGTTGAATATCCAATTAGAAATTATCGGGGCCACAAGGCCAATTTGACATTTCTTACAATTGTGACAAAAGTGACAAGTTCACCAAATAGACCCACCATGCCGCATCCAATCAAATATGACCACGTGTCCACAAATGTTGGGACAAAAATAAAAAATAAGGCATGACCATGGAAAATTAAAGAAGGAGAAAACCTGTTATCTACGACCAAACAACCAACAAGTATGCACAGAAGGAGAAACTGCAACCGACATAGAGCTCGACGTGATTCACACCCATAGAGAAATGTTTAATGACAAGAACCTGATAAATATAAAACTTCAAGCATCCATATAGGAAGACAAAGACTAACTCAAGTGAGGAAGACTAAAAAACTAATTGGTCTAAAAGGCGTGATGTTAAAACCAAGCACCAACACCTGTAACCTGTAAAATTAAAGATCACTTGCAAAAACCCACAAACTGCATCAAACCTAAAAATAAATATGTAATATTGGAAGTCGGATAGACCCCAGAGGTCACCTTAAGAGTGAATTTACAACTGATTGTTTCACTATATCTTAGAATCCATTTAGTTTCGGTGAGTGTGCATAAGAATCATGCCCTAGGACACCCTTGTGCAAGTGTGCTTGATAACGGGTTGTAGATAGATGTAGTAGTGTAGTAAAATGTGTGGATGGAATAATGGACTTCCCCTTTCTATGTTGTATACGTAGATTTAATGGATCCCTTGCCCCTTGAATGGATGCTTTAGAGTGATTTATGTGTCTTTTGGCTGCAAGCTTAGGTGATGTTATGTAATGCTTAGTTCTTGGTCTCTGATTTCAAACATATAACTATGTATTTATATGATTCACTTGTTTGAATTTTTTAATTGACAACTTGAAGGCCACCCCATAAGTGAAAAATATTCTGAAAAGATAAATGATACCTAAAAGGACCAAATGATAAGAAATGGTCAAGGGTACCTAGAGGGGAAAGGGACACCTTGGCACTCTTTTCCTTGCTAGGCGCTAGTGTCTGGAGCCATAAAAGATAAATAAGTAGAATACCAATTGGGGGTGTAGGGTGTGCAACTCCAAATAAAAAACAAGAAACAAATACAAGATCTCAAATCCCTTCATTGATTACTAGTTTTCTTTCTTAGGAATCATTTGAATGATAACATGTGTTTTAGGACCTAGAAATGTACCCAAGTGCATGATTTTATGTCTACAATTTTATGTCAAGAAACATAAGGCTGCTAGCTTCTTTAAATGAACCGTATATATATGAATTAACCTTGTGGAATAACTTATGATCCTTGGAGTTATCACACAAAAATTCCCTCAACAAACTTCTCAATTTTGGTATATGTAGCATTAGATGGAGTCCCAAAAAGAATATTATTAAACATGAGTAGCAAATGACACCTTGGAGATGATTTGAAATTTGTAACATCTCTGGCATGACTGTTACTGTGATGACTTCCACTCTTGATGGTGAAAATGTTGATAGGTGATTTTTCTTAGGAAGGTGTACTCTTATGAATTTTGGAAATCATTTTTGCATTAGATAATGAATCATTTGCTGAAAAGGTTCACTTTGTTGTGATTTCTGATTTCTTGAAAATGAGGCCATTCATCTCTTTGTACAACTTAAATTCACTTTTAAAGATGATGAACTTGTATTTGAGTTGCCATAACTTATTCAGTTTAAAAAACAACACCTTGGATCAATTCCATTGATCAAAGGTATGCTTCAGTTCTTCTTACCTTTCGTCTTGTTGTCTTGGCATTTTGAAAGGAAAGACAAAGATGGACTGGGCCTTGTTTTGTTTACAGTTGTGAAGGACCCTTCTTCAGGGATCCCTACTTAGCATCAAGATTTTCAATGATAGGCCTGGGTCTTCTTGTTATTGTTAAGGCACTGAGTGGTAGTATAGGGACACTTGGACCTAATAATATAACACTAAGGTTGAGACCCTAGCCTAAGGGGTTAAATCTAACCTAAGTTGGTATGTTCTATGTTTATTAAGTTTGAAAACAAACTAAGGTAACTAAAGACTTACCTAAGAACCTAGGTTGATTTTCTAACCTAATGTTGATCTAACCTAAGTCATTACTAACCTAAGGGGTACCTATGGATGACATGGAAAGTTGTATGGTTAGTGGCATCGGTTTTCAAGGAATTAAATGGGAATTGATTTCAGTTTTAATATGAAGGACTGCCAACTTTGGTAGAGGCGTAAAGAAAATTAGGGGAAAGATTAGTTGGCATCTCCATTGGATTGATAGCATGCAAATTTTGAAAATAGAGGCATCGCCAAACATAGATGGTGGTGGCATGGAGAAAAAGGAGGGAACTATTGTCCTTTGCATTTAATGACTTCATTTTTGGTGAAGAAACCACCTAGGAAAATGCATGGAGGGTTTTTACATGGTTGTTTTGGTCTTTCAGTTCATTTTGAGCTCGAGATCTGCATGATGTTTTTTTGTTTGAATGAATCTTCAGTTCGACTCTACTTGACTGGTTATTTTTCATTACTTTGAGCTATTTTTGGAATTTGTAAAACTATAAGAATAAGGCATGGTAAAGTATTGAGGGTTCTATTGACATTCATGGAAAGAAGAAGGTGTTGAAGTTTCTCAGAGATCTTCTCTGGAACGGTGAAGAAGAAATTGTTAGATATCTACTTGGAAATATTCTACAAATCAAGGAGAAGTGCTATCAGGCATGATAGGATCTACCATTAAGTTTGTTTTCTTTTTACTTAAGTTTCTTCATTAAAATAACTCTACTCTTGGGAAAATGCATGGGTTTTGTATGATGTTATGATATTACTTTTGATGCTTGTATTATTTACTGTGATTACTATTTTACTCCACTATTATGATGGAAGATTAGTTCTGGGTTTTGATTCCTTTATTGGGAAAATTATTGAGTCATGCTTAACTTCTGTTTGAGATTGAAATGAATTTGTATCTTTTTGTACACCTGTTGAAGTTGTGTTAAAAAAATGTGAGTAACTCGTCTGATGTTGAACTTGAATGAATCACCTTGGGAGCAATCTGGTTTTTGCATGGTTGTTATTCTAACCATGCTTGTGTGATTTGTAGAGTTGTTTAATGAATTCTATTGCAACTTCTCTGGTGTGAGGAAAGGGTGGTCTAGGTTTCATTCTTCATGATTCGACTTACAAAGTATGTCTTTCTCTTTTTACTTAAATTTGAGGTACATTTGATACTATATGATCTCGTGGTAAATAATGTTGAACTGTAGGTTACTCAAATGACTTATTGGAGGAATCTTATTCATAGAAATATTGTTTCACTCAATGATAATACTTTTGAGGATTAACAGTTTTTTTTTCTTGTCTATTGTTGAATTGTGTTTTCATCTTTAAGGAGAGTACACTTCTTTAACCCTGGCTTTAGCATATCTTTCTGGGTTGTGAAATAATGATCAAAATGTGGAAGCAATGTGAATTTCTATGACTCTTGTGTTTTGATTTAGTGTTCTAGCTTCTATATTTTCCATTGCAATCCTCTTTCCCTACTAGTTTGGGAAAGTTAAATCATTTTGAATTTATTTTACCTGGGTTGGAAGTTTGCATCTGTTTGGAACTTTCTTGAACTCAGTCATTTTTTTGAGGGTCTAGTAAATGAAATCGTGTTGGTTTCTTGAAAGGAATTCATGCGTTAATTAAAGATTACTCTTCTTGAAATCCCATAAGGGAGGTGTAAATCTGTTCTATTCCTTTTTGTATTTGGGTAACCTCTAAAAATTGGACTAGATGTGTAAATAAAAGAAAATGGTCCTTGGGTATTAGCATACTATTTTCTCTTGACTATTGTCAACTTTAAGATTTGACAACTCAATGGACTTTGTTGTTGTGTTTGGTTTTCTTGAATCTTTTCCTTAACCATTGAACTTGGTTCAGCTCTTTTGATTTTAAATAATTAGTGTAATGATGAAAAAGGAATCAATTACCTCTATTTGGAATTCACTACGTTGATTCATTTTCCTTATCTAATTTGGGTCTGAGCTGGAGGGTGGGTTATGAATTACTCTTCTAAATCCTAATTTGATCTCTATTTTGGGATTTTGGGTTTGGTACTTATATGAATGACCATATCTGTATACATTTTCCATTCATGGTTCTCTCATGATCATTCAAAGGAACAATTGGGGGATGGTCTCTCTTTCTAATGGTGATAGGATAGGTTAGCTGAAGCAAAGGATTGAATTAATGAATCAGTTATGATTGGTTGGAAAATTATGAGAAGTCTCTTATTGGGTGAAAACATATTTGAATGGTTGTAGGAATTGTATCTGATTGTTAAAATCCTTTCGTTCATCTATTTGTATTTATCCTTGGTTATGATGTATCTTGTTTGAGATTGAGTGATTAATTCCAATTGTGTGCTAAATTGATTCCATCCTTTGTCAAATTAAACTCTGTTTAGAACTGGACCTAAACTCAGATTGGTTTCTAATCCTGAATTTAGGATATAGTATTCTTAAATAAGAAACATACTTTCCTAAATATGTTGTTGATTCTTCCTAACTTATTCCAATGTTTGATTGAACTTGGCATCTCATATTTTAGGATGGAATTAAGAGAAATAAATGCGAGATAGAAGTATTAATGTGATACCAAATGTTTCCTATTCCTTAGAGTTAGTAAGGATAGTTATCTTCTCCTGATAGATAGATTAATTGAGAAGTGAATTATATTAAATGAAATTTGCTAAGGAAAAGTGGAATTTGATGAAATAAGTACTCATCTGGATTAATGCTTAAATACTTTTAATATAAAATAATAGTAGAAAGTTGAAGTTGTTTACATCATGATATATTCTAAATTATGATATGGTTTATCATTACTCTCTATCTCTCTCTCATTGTGACTTATGGTTATTTTCCTTTTGGTATGTCTTTTTGAATGCTTAAACTATTTCATAAAAGTAGAGTTCTTTTTATGAAACCGTTAGTTAAAAGCACATCATTTTAATGCTTAGTGCTTATCATGCTCAGTTCAATGAACTGACCCATGCTAGAAATTTTACAGATGAATTTGTAAGTGATGAAAGGAGAAAATATCTTTAAGATGTTACTTTTGTTTACCAAAGAGACTGGATATTTTATGATGAAATATGAATCATTATTGAAATGTAATTGTTGGAAAGGAAAGTTGTATTTTTAATTGATCTTATTGATGTTGTTTGACACTAAAAATGTCTGAAGTGTTTTGACTTATAATGTATGAATTCCAACTTTGGAGAATGAAAGAATTTCATGGATTTTTTTGATCTTGATGTGTGATCTTTGTGAGTATTCTATGAATGGAAATGATAATCTTATCTCTAATTATTTTCATACTTAAGTAATAAACCCTCTCGGGTTGATTTAAGATGAATTAGAGGTTAAGGGTGCTAGATAAACTACCCTCTTATTTAAAGGAAACTTATTAAAAGTTGGCACTCGTGATTGGACATTCAACTAAATCACTATGGATTTATTAAAACCATGTTTGTGGGTAAATGAATTCATGATGCTAACTTGTAAAATAATATGGAGTTACAAATGAACCTTAATTCTTAATAAGTAAAGGGAAGGAAACTTTTATGAAATGATAAATAGCCTGTGTTTAAGACCTTTTGGAATTAAATCCTAATGTTATCTTGGATAGAGGAAGATGTGCTTCCTCTTGATTAATTCCTTAATCAGAATAAGACCAATGGAAAGAAAATATATAGGATTAGACTTCATTCCAATGAAGTCTATTATAAAAAGATCTGATTTCCCGAACTTAAGCAAGCTAAGACTTGGATAAGTAAATTAAGTTAACATCATTGTTAGTATGTTGAATCAATTTGTGAAACTGAAACATAAATTAGAATGTTAATGGATGAAAAACAAATCTTAGGAAAAGGTTTGGATGCAGATGTATCTACATAGAAATTCCAATTTCAGTTTTTACTTGTAATCCTAATGGATAATGAACCTAGTTGTTCAGTAGGGCTACTGTAATAACCCTTAATAAGGAAAATTATTAAGTCATTAACTTATTTCTTGGGTATGTACATCCAGATGAGGTGAAATTGGTCTGGATGTTGGCACATGCCAACTATAGTACAATACCTTTGTGAAGATTTGGGTCTTCATGAGGATAGTGTGTTGTAAGTTGACATGTTGTAACACCCTTCAGAGTTTAACCATCTAGATCTACATAAACTCAACTTGATCATAGTTATGCCCTAGGTTAAGTTAGAAGCATGATCTACTGTCAGGGGAAACTCACGACGACTTAGGATAACTAGAAACATGCAATCGACTTAGGTCAATTGAGTATGTCTATGTACCCTTAGTCACCATGAGTAGCCCTCTACACTAAAATGTATTACTAACCTTGGTTAGGGTTAAACCTTGAACAAGTGGAATGACAGGAGTCAGTGAAGACCATTCTAGATAATAGATGAAGTGGGGTGAAGGATGTATTCCGTTCGACAATTATGCCATCTAGGAATATAAACATGAATAGTATGTGGAAAATGTTTGGCCAAAGTATCACAAGCTATGTTGGTTGTTGCCCTATGTCACCTAGTTTAAGAAGTGGGATTTCAGATGAATATTGGTAACAGATATTCAGATAGGCCTCTTAAACAGAACACTTAATACCCTCGAAAAGGGTAAGATAACCAAGTATACTTAGTATACAAATCGTTAAGTTAACATGAGAGATCAGCATGATACCGAGTCATGAAATGAGAGATCAGTGTTCCACTAAGTCATTTATAGTTGCATATGGTTTTTTGTTATGAGATTGATTAGATTGGAATGTGTGTTCTAAATTATGATTATTTAGAACATATAACATTATTAAAAAACAAATTCCCTTGTTTCTAAAGTCTTAAAACAGTAATGTTACAAAAATTACTTGTCAAATAAAGAGGCTTGGTAATCTAAAAGGAAATATTGCACTCAACCCTTTCAACCACATAGGCCCATAGTTGCGCAGAAGTGGCCTGAAAAAAAATGGGATGCCAAGAAACTTTAAATGAACACCTAGCTTAATATAGGTCCACTACATGCCTTCTAACCAGGGTGGGATAAGAGACTAGGACTATCAATAATAATGGATTTTATCCCATTGAATGGTGGATCTAGATGTAGGATAAAAAGTATCCAAATTGTCCAAAGCATTTCAAATAAACTATTCCTCCTCCAATATTGTGAGAAAAGAATCATCTGGGAAGTGGAAATTGATGAGATTTTAATCTAAAGTGGGTGGAGATATCCCTTTAATTAAACCTTGAGAAGCACTATGGGCTAGAAAATAACTAAACCCTTCAACTGTAAGGACATAAAGTGAGGGGGGAAAAGGAAACCCTTGGCTAATGGATCGGAACAAACCAAACCTATAAGAGTGATCCCCATTGATGGAGATGAAATACCCAACATTTTTTAATAACATCTACACATTGTTAATGTGTTAGTTGAGATCCTTGTTTGAAAAACGTACAACAGGATGATTTTTAAAAAGTTCACAAGAAGATATGGAATAAGAACCTTACACCCAAAATAATTTTTTTCTTCTGAGAGGTTGTTAAAAAATATCCTTACTACAGAAAATCTTAGAAAGAGAGGTATGATCATTACTAACAGGTGCAGTCTATGCAAACTACAAGAAGATATGATTAATCGTCTATTTTTGGGATGCACCTTTTGGTTTCAAGTCTTCTCTATTGTCATTATTTGTTTAGGATAAAAATGGTTCTTCATGGAGATGTCTCTTTATTCCTAGAACAATTGTGTTTTAATTTCCAACATGAACTTACTAAAGAGATATGGAAATTGGCTCTACCGCATACTATTTGGGGCATATAGCTTGATAGAAATAACCAAAACAAAAATAATTGAATCTTTAGGAATCAATCTTCGAGCATAAAAAAGTTCTTTGAGAAAATAGGATAGGATCTTAAATAAAATTCTTAGATCATTAAGATTAAATCTTATAATTCTTTCTTGGTCTTTAAAAGAATAATTCTTCATAATATGAACCTCAACCCCAAAATCCCCGAGGTTAATAGGAACATAAAAAAACAAAGTTAAATGGGCTAAACCTCCTGAAGGATGTTTTAAACTTAATTTTGATAGTTCAACTAAGTAAAGGGATGGATATTCTAGGGTTGGTGGCTTTGTTCATGATCATTTTGGGATATTTCTAAGAGCTTTTGTAGATCCCTAACAAATTATACAAATAATCATGTAGAGGCTAGGGGTATGCTCTGGGGCATAAAATAATTCATAAATTTGAATATCAAATCCCTCATCATTGAAGGTGACTTATTATGTGTTATAAAATCCCTAAAAATAGAACTGTGGGTGCATACTGAACAACATAATCAAGGAATCCAAGACGTTGCTGGAATCATTTGACTTAGTGTAAATTCAACATATTTACAGGTCAGGTAATAAACCTATTGATGGGATTTCCAATTATGGTAACAATATGACTGAAATGTTCATGTGGTCAAGGGAAGTCATACCTTGGAAGAATATTTTAAATTTGTTAAATGATGATATGATCTTGGAGGTTGTGTATTGATGGCACCTGAGTTTCTCACACTTGACATCATAATAATGTCCTTTAATTTTTGTGAAAGGATATATACTATGTTTTTTTACATTTAATCTATTGGCTTGGGATTAACGACTCCATTTTTTTGGTTTCAAAAGATAGATAGGGTTTTTTGGCTAAGGATTGAAAATGATACGGTCAAATGGAGCTAACTTGGTACCTCCACCTCAAAAATGATACCACCTTATGGATATTGCTTTGCAGAGGAAGGTTCTCAAAATACATTCAACATATAAAAGGTAACATCCTTCGTATCTCTATGGAATTCGGTAATTACTGGGTAGAGGGGGGATTTAATCTGATGGGGTTTAAAATAAGGTTTGCAGAGGAGTCTATTGTTGAAGTTACCAGATTAACTATAGAGGGTATCAAAATTTTCAAAGACAAGACTTAGCATAAACATGAATGAGCTACCTTTCTTGGTTCTAGTGAGTGAAATGTGTCATATGATGACAACATTTCTTACACCTATCTTCCTAACCATTTTGTTGATTTTTGTCTTGTAGTGATGAAGTATCTGACATTGGAGGGAAAATTTGGGAAGATATTCTCATATCACCTATTTATCCTTAATTACTTATTAAGGGATCAAGACATGAGCTTTCCCTTTGTCCTTTTCAGGTCCCTGAATTCCTCCATTTTTGACTTTAAGAAAAATAAAATTGATGTAACCCTTCACCAGGGTTTGATTCTTTAAATTTTCCAAAATGGAAAAAATTTCATCTCTTCCCAACCAATGATCACTAGTGATACTGAGTCTGATAATGAAACCCTTGTGACTGCCATGAAATGTCTCAAGAAATGGAGAGGGTGGGAAAACCCAGAGGGGATTGTGGATGCCCTTTGTAACCTAAAAAATGGGGTCCATGAAAGCGGAGAAGGTTATGGTAGCAAAAAGAGAGAGATTTGGTGGATTAGGAGGCCAGGTTAATGAGAGCGGATTCGAATGTTGACACCATCCTCATTGTTAATAAGGATTTGGTTTAGGAGGTTAGAGATTATCACAACAAAATTGATTTCTAGAATAAGAGGATTGGGGGCTTGCATGCTGAATTTTTTATAAAAGAGCAGAGGATATATATCCTATAGGATCAAGTTTCCAAGGCTAAGGGAAGAAAACAGAAGATGAGACTCATGCTGAGAAACTCTGACAGTGAAGAAACCTTGGACACAGAGTTTAAATACAAAGTTGATAAAAGGCCCAAAAAGTTGGTCGTAAAGGTTGTTGGATTGAAAGATAGTTGACAGAGTGCTAGGACTCCTAGCAAGGGTCCTAATGCTAAGGAGAAATACTGGCATATTTTTGTTGACTTTTTGGTCTTTTTTGTGCTTTTCATGTTTCTTATCTCTACTAGGGATACGTATTTTGTATCTCTTTTTATTATAAAAAAATTTATTTTAATATGGCATACTTTATTTATTCTAGCTCTATTTTATGGTTTCCTTCCTATCAAGTCTATTTGACATGGCTCCCTTAGATATTTTTTGGTTGGCTTGTGTGATCATGCTTCTCTTTTTATAAAGGGTTTTATGGTCCTTTCAAAACCAAATTTTATTTACCTTATCTAAAGAAAAGTTCACAAGAATGGTTGTCGAACATTTTCCTATGTTTCTTCCTAAACATATTTCAAGGTACTTTTTAAGAATACTTAAAACATATATTCTACACTAAATAGTTTGGATGGACATGATAAATGTGTATTCCTCTCCACCATAATGAAAATTTGGCAATCACATTCAGGTTGTTAAACACATCGCTTGGAATATTTATTATATTTTAAAAAAAAATCGAATATGTGGTACCTATCACACTATAGTCACAATTTTATTCATGCTTGTTATAACATAAACTGAGTTTATGTTAAAGATTGTTGCAAGAGAAGTTGATTATTTCTTTAATATTGTTGTGGGAGAAATTAAATACTAACCTGTTCAATTATTTCAATCATGGAAAATGATCTTGCGGAGATTATTGATAATTATTAATGAATTAAGCTATGGACATAGACTTGCACTATAACAAGGTGCATATTGTTATACTTGAAGTGGTAAGAAATAATTTGTTGGTACTCATACTCTCAAAAAAGTGTTGTTTGTAAGTATTTATATAGGTAGACAATCATGTTGAATTAATGTAATCAAGTTGTATATTATGAATTGATACATACATACATACATACATACATACATACACACATACATACATACATATATATATATATATATATATATATATATATATATAATATATTTGAAGGAAATGGAGATTTTTATAGTAAACTAGTAATGTGAGAGTGAAAAAATGGAGTTAGTGGAATTCAAAATTAGTGGTTTTCCACATGCTTGATTTCACACCGAATCACTCTTGATTATTGTAAAAACAACTACTACTACATGAAATTCAAACAAGGGAGCTAGAATTTTTAACTTTAATTTCGGTGGTTCACTATGTGCCAATTTTTCCATTCTGGAAACACATTTCATAACAAAATTGGAGCCCTTCAAATTCAACCGCGAAGAGGCCTTCCCCTAAAAGGTAGTTTAATTGTTGATTTTTTTTCCTTAGATATGTGGAATTTATATAATGAGGTCAGCTAGGACTATTTCTCACCCTCAACACCCAGCTCCAGGTTTTCAAATCGCACAAATATATCCTACACTCAACTAAAAATCTAGTAACACTCATAGTTCACATGTATTTTAGTATTTTTATCACTATGGATTTGGTTAGAGATAGGAATATACATATTCATAAAGAGATTGAAAGAGAAATCTAATGCACTAACAATGGGTGCATCCTTCCCTTCCAGAGACCCCGACAGAGGATTTTTTTTAATCACTAAGACCAAAATACTTATGTAGTGGAGAAGGAATTTTATCTCACCTTGCTCTGTCAAGTGAATGAAAAAGCTCTAAATTCATGTGGTAATTTCTATATGATCATGCTCAAAAACAAATATTATGACCCAGATGAAGGAATGTTCCCTTATGTTGAGCTGATGGAGCTAGAGAGAATATAGGGGGTTACAACAAAAAATAATTTCCCTTCTTTAGGAAGGGATACATGAATCATCCCAATTTTTTCCACATTTGGTCACTACCCCAACATTATAAAGGTGTTGGTTTGTTGCTCAATGGGAGATTCTACAAAACATACGATGTTCACGAGAAATTCCATGATGGACACAATGTAGTGGGAGAAAAACCCCAAGACTAGAGCTTGGATATTCAAGAAAAAGTTCAAGGTATCTCACAATTATCCCTGGCTCATGCTTTATCTCATAACCAATGCATTTTTTGGAATTTTTGGGGTTTATCCCTATGAAAAAAGAGGATCTGATCAATTACCCTTTGCTAATGTAATCACAATCTGTGGAAACATAAGATATTTTCAAAAAATTATGAGTGTACATTGAGGCATAAAAGGAAGTGTTTTACGTTAGATGTTACAGTTGAAGGTGACCTGTTTGATATGCATGTAAAATGTGGTGAAAAGACCTTACACAGTTTTAACTTCCAAAATGGGAGATTTAGTATATGGGCCCCAAGTGTTTGAATATTATATCTTTTCTTGAATATCATACTTGCATCTCCTTGATCCATTCATACTACTTCACCATATATAATGAGTGAATGTAAAACCCAATCAGCTCACCTTTTCCAACATATTCACAAAATAGGGTTGTTGAACCTTCATTGCAAACTTGTAAGTGAATGTGTTTAGTTTGTGACAATCTTGATTATGTAATATTTTCTGGCATCCTCTCATATTACACCTAAATGGGAGCTCGAAAATTGGGTTTGGAAATATATCAAAAGATTTATGGGAAAGATATTTTATGTTACAATTGGGATACTCTGGTAGATATGTATGTGAAATGTGGATTCATATAGAAGGAATGCATATTTTATTTCATTATAGTTTTTCTTTTGTCAAATTTTTTTATATTTCCAAGCGTTCCTTGTTGGGAAGTGTTGTCAATAAATCACTACCCTTTGAATGGGAATAATGTGAAATGGACATTCAGTGTGATTTGGAAACATGGGATCACCTCTCAAGCTATAGTACTTGGTCTCAAGGTGAACCTCTAGAGAATGCCGCTTTCCTCTTCCTAAAATAAGTGTTGTAGTACTCCTAGTGTAATAAAAATGGTTATCTATTCCTATGCTAACATTTTTATGGGTGTTAGGGAAAGATACTTGCAAGAAATGAAACTATATTAGGGATGGTGATGCACCAAAAAAAGGGTGTTGATATAATCACGAAGGGTTGATTTGAAAATGGTGTTGTGCACCACAAGTCAACTTCACCTACTACAACTTAGAGAGGGTAACAAAATACCACAGACTAGGAAGCATGTGTTCCCTTTGTTAAACTCAATCAGAAAAAATAATTTATCAGTATTCCAGTGAATAAGGATGAACTTGAGAAGGGTGAACAAGCACCACAACTCAACTACATGTAATTCTCCACCACCTGATAAGAACATAACTCCAAGAGCTTACAATAGAAACTTGAACTTGCACAGTGTACCTACAAGCATGAGAAAGGCACAAAGAAGTATAGAAGGATGAAAGGAAAAATATTAGTCACAAAACACACACTTTTATTACTTCAACAACGTGCACAATGTATCATACATTCAGAAGAGGCAATGGTTGCCATTACAATCTTGGAAAAAGGATTGAAAGTTACCTCAACATACAAGGAAAACTTACAAGAGAAGGATGTATCTTGAAAAACTATACACTTGTCTTAGAAGTCCAACTTTTCCAACCCATTGGAATGAGCTTCCAACTTAAATTTATAGAAGATGTTGTGGGAGAGGAGAGAAGAAGTCATAAATTCCCTTCCTAAATTGAAGGTACATTATGTATTTATTATGGTTGGTTGAACCACTTTAGAAGCTTCCATCATGTGCCATTAATTTCCAGTTGACCTAATTTTCTCAATTAATTAAAATAATATTTTAATAATAATAATTAATATTATAAATAAAATATTTAAAATACAAATATTAATTTAATTAAAATAATGGTGGGACCCCTCGTTGACCCGTTTGACTTGAAGAGTGGGTTAAGGCATGAAAATAGGACAAAAAGACCCAAATTTATGGTTGGCTTGCCGATATCGAGCTACTCTAGCCAGTTTTCTCATGGACTCCTCTGTTTTTCCACCTTGAGCTCCAAAATATTAATCGCACCTAAGCTCAGCTTCTACCGCCAAGTTCCCAAAACAAGCTCCCCACCATAACTGAGCTCCTTTAATTCTTCCATGTCGAACCCAAAATTCCTCTACATGAGTTCACCACCAAGCTCTGTCCCCACAAACTTTGTTTGATATGCATCGAGCTATCCCTTGTTTGAGTGCATCGACCGAGCTCACCACCCATGGTATATCATCCTAGTGACTCAAATTTAATTTGATTCTCCTGAGTTGGGCTTAGCCTCTCTTTCTAACTCCTAGCAATGCCTCCTTCATTCCCGAGCTCCGACCAAGTGATATTTCTATCTACATCGAGCTTTTTTATTGACTTAGAACCATTGAAAAGCTCCTCAATAGAACTCCCTACCAAAAACATTGAGCTTCTTCTTTAGGGGAAATCTAACTTGTCCTCACCTAGCCCTACCACCAGGAACCAACTCCTTACCTTGATGATGGGTGTTGTTATTCCCTTCATTTAATCAACTTCTTGTTGATGTCATATCAAACCAGGGGTGTGTCTAAAGCTATATGCAACAAGAGTAATTTCATTTATCTAGTAGTTGACTATAGTTATTTTTGTATTTTCTGGGGGGATCACTTTAATGTCTTAAGGACTTCTTGGTAAAACCTTATTTAAATCAAACTATGAAAACTTGCTGAAAGGTAAACACACTGAAAGTTTTGTTGAAAGGAAACACACTATGCAGAATGGAAACATTGGAAAATAAACACACTTGCTTTTGGAAATAAACACACTCAATTTAGAATTCTTGAAAACAATTGCAAGAAATATAAAAATCTATCTAAACACCTGCAGGAACAAGTATACAACAAAGTTTAACTGAAAGAATTAAAACAATATAGAATTAACAGATCTAAGCTATTTGCTGAAAAAAAATATAAATACCAAATAAATGAATATCCTGGTCCTTGGGGGAGTGGGCCCTTGCTCCTCCTTGAATCAGGATTTAAAAACTCAGAATTCTCTCAAATCAGAATGGATATTTTATTGATAAAACATTTAGTATTACAAAATGTACTAGATCTGAGTACTTAGTCTATTTCTTTTCTCTGTTCTATTTCTATCTTATTCTATATATTATATATCTCTTATTTCTATTACAGGTCCACATTTATATACATTTTACAATCACAGATGTCTCAATGATTCTGATGAAATCGAATCATGCCCAGAATAGATGTTGAGTTAGATTACGGTTGATCAGATAGTTGTAGGATAACTCTCCCTGGATATGCAGTTCATAAATCTTCTCGTCCTTCATGATTAGAAAGGGTCGTAGATGTAAAATATCTGGATGTGGTTTTAAAATAGATAACTCCCATTGGTTCTAGAAATTTTGAGAAGTTCCAGAACCATAGGAAATTGTTAAGAACCAAAACTTGTGAGAGTTCCGGAACTAGAGATATCCCCAGGAGTTTTGGAACTAAGTCTGAAAATTTCTGGAACTAAATACTAGAGTTCCAGAACTAAGTCCAAAAGTTCCGGAACTAAATGATGACTGTGTGATGGAGTTCCAGAACTAGCTTGGAAGTTCCATAACTAAGTTGTGTAGGAACATACTCTATCAAAAACATACTGAATGCCACCTGCTTCATTTCCTCAACTGATTAGACCTGCTTTATTATAAAACTGAATTTAAACACACACTACATCAGGAATTTCAGAGCTTTTAACATTAGAATCACAATTAATCAAAAGAAAGACTGTTACATCCTAACTCATATTAGATCAACTAAAAGTCACACAATGCAATCAAACTTAATAAAAAGGAGAGTAAGATGAGATCATATATTATACATTAATCAGACATATTCTGGCCTCATCATTTCCCCCAAACTTACTTGTTTGTAAGTCCCTTTACAAACTCATTCTTCAAAAGTGGGATCATATGTTCTGCATTCCATTTGATTGCTTAGATCAAATGGCTGAAACTAGATTTCCCAATGCTTAAGCTTAGTTGTATTGTACCCATATCCTTCTTCTATTTTCCTCTCCCACTTTTCAAATTCATTAGGGTCTTGAGGTTCTCTATTTTTCCAAGGAGACATGGGGGTGAAAAGTAGGGGGGTCCTTGTTCACATTCCCATCCATATTTTCCCGTAGGTTTCATTGACTTGGGGAATTATTGTACATAATGCTTCAGCCCTCTCTAAACTCCAGATCAGATTTGTAGGGGAAATTACTTCCCTTCTTTTCAAAGAAACACTAGAGTTCTGGAACTAAGTCCAAATTTTTTGGAACTAGATGATGACTGTGTGATGGAGTTCCAGAACTAGGTTGGATGTTCCAGAACTAAGCGGTGTAGGAACATATGCTAAGAAAAAAATAATGAATGCCACCTGCTTCATTTCCTCAACTGATTAGACCTTCTTTATTATAAAACTGAGTTTAAACACACACTACATTAGGAATTTCAGAGCTTTTAACATTAGAATCACAATTAATCAAAAGACAGACTATTACATCCTAACTCATATTATATCAACTAAAAGTCACACAATGCAATCAAACTTAATAAAAAAGAGAGTAAGATGAGATCATATATTATACATAAATTGGACATATTCTAGCCTCATCATTTCCCCCAAACTTACTTGTTTGTAAGTCCCTTTACAAAATCATTCTTCAAGCTTGGTATCATATGTTCTGCATTCCATTTGATTGCTCAGATCAAATGGCTGAAACTAGATTTCCCAATGCTTAAGCTCAATTGTAATGTACCCATATCCTTCTTCTATTTTTCTCTCCCACTTTTCAAATTCACTAGGGTCTTGAGGTTCTTTGTTTTTCCAAGGAGACATGGGGGTGAAAAGTAGAGGGGGCCTTGTTCACATTCCTATCCATATCTTCCATAGGTTTCATTGACTTGGGGAATTATTGTGCATAATGCTTTGGCCCTCTCTAAACTCCAGATCAGATTTTTAGGGGAAATTACTTCCCTTCTTTTAAAAAAAATAGTAAGCAGTTCCGACCTTTTTGAGCATCCTTCATAAACATCTTCAAAATTTTCCTCCTCATAAGAGGTGAAGGCATCAATACTCTTTTACAGAATGGCAGGGTAATGTGTCTTGAATCTCCTATCAAAGGCATGAGTTCTGAAATGTGTGAGGAAGACAGAAGATTTACCATAGTGAGCCCTCATACAAAGGCCTATTGAGCTGACTTTTAATAAAAATTAAGATTCCCTTTCCTTTCATGAAATCTGGTTTTCCAAAACAGAGACAAATGCATTTAGCTGGCTCTCCCCTACATACAAGTTGATCATAAATCCTGTGTTTTTCTATAGCATATAATTGCAAAGATAAAATTCACACATGAGATTTTTTTGCTCAGGGCTAGATAGAGAGTAAGCTGCCATGAATTCAGATTCATCTTGTAGTTCATGTGGAAGTCCACATGCAATTCTTGACAGCTGTTAGTGAATAAAATTTTCTTCCAAAAACACACTATATGTAGGAGAAGGCCTCCTACAGATAAGCAGTTTATCACTCATAATACAGACCATATGAATTTTGGAAAGACATTTATATTTATTTCCTTCCTTCTTATAAAATTTGTCTTCCCATTCTTTTCTTTCCTTCATCTCTTCCTCCATCTTGGTCTTTAGTTCTCCATTTGATGTTTTGGATTCTATGAGCTCTCTGCAAATGTCATCCCATAGTTGTTTGAATGGTAAATAGGTAAACTCAATCTATGTAGAGGTTGTGGACACAACAATCTATTTTCTAGAAGTCTGGAATTTTTCCTCTTTTTTTATCAGTTGCTTCTTGGTTGCTGATAACTCCTTAGTCCTGGATGCAAGTTGAGTTGTTAGCTCATCAATGAGTGTTTACCTTTTTTCCAATTTAAGTTTAAGGAAGTCCAATTCCTCATATTTTTCTCTGATAATGAGCTCTGCTCTAGACAATAACAGAGCCTATTTAACTTGTTGTATTTCTTCCTCCTCTGGTATTACTTGAGGAGTTGGGCATTCTTCCTCTATTAAAGGAAATTTTCTTCTTCTTATCCTGGATGCCAACTCTTCTTCTTCATGTGGCACTACTGATGGTTCATCCAATTCCTAAAAGTCTTGCTCTTCAAATCTCTCCTCTCCTCTATCCATTTAAAATTGACTTGGCTTAGGTGGAGTCATGGCCATGCTACCTAAAATGTCAATATCTTCCTCTTCTATCATTTCTTGCTCACTCCTCCCTTCTGGGGTTTCCCTTGACCTCTTATGAATTTTTCTTAGCTGGGGAAGTTCAACATGCCCAACAGTGAATTTCCTCCTAGAGCTTCTTCTTACTATTCTTTCTTGCTCTTGTGTGGGTGAGCTATCACTGTCAGAGACAAATATTGGCTCCCCTAAAGCTACTGCAGAAGAAGGAATTTCCTTCACCGGTATAGAAGGTTCTACTTTTTTAATATTTCTCACCAACCTCCTTATTATTGGTATATTTTCTCTTTCTATTTCCCTTTATCCTTCTACAGGGGTGTCTATTTCCAAATTAGTTGAAGGAGAGAATGGGACTGGAATTGTCCTTCTGATAATATTAGGTTTTTTCTTGAACTTACCAAGAAACTTGTCCCAAATTTCCTCTCCATTCTTCTTTGACAAAAAATGATGTTGGCATATTAAATGAATTAGACCATGATGCTTAATTGTCCCAACACCCTAGGAATACCTCTGATCCACGGTATGGATAGAATAAAAAAGAAACCCTGGAAGGTTTATTATGTACTCAGGTTTGGTGGCTCCATACTTCAAATATATGAGCATTTTTAAGACTTATTTTCCCACAGAGCCAAATTGACCATCACATGTTAAATATTTCACTACCCAAAATGCTACATTGTCAAAGGGTTTGGGAAAACTAGCCCTTCTTACCCCTTTTATGACATTTCTGTGTATTATAGATGTACTAGGGTTCAGTTTCTCCTTCTTGCAATAAGAGCTCAACCATTTATTTCAAATTCCCCTTGGCAGGTTGTGGGACATACACAATGGGCACTCTAGACACATTACTTACAGTATTCACAGAAAAAGGAATAAAGAGCATTTCTCACCTTTGTTCTGGATTATTCTAGGTTTATGATGAATTCTCTTACCAATTCATCATTATGCCTTGAAAATTTCTTCAGGAATTCAAGCCATCCTTCATGCTCAAAGATGGATGATACTTATTCTTCTGTGAGTAGTTGGGGTATCGTTCTCTGGTTCTGATTTCTTCTTAATCCCCATATAGGCTTGAGTTCTGTCTCTTTTGATTTTGTGTGAATTGTTTGCAGGCCTTCTTTCTTAGTTGTGGAACTGACATATTTGGAGACTACAGAACCTATGTTATTAGCTAAAAAGGAACCTTAGTTCTTAGCTACAGAACTTTAATGAATTCTCAAGGTTCATTTTCTGTGGAATACAAACTCAATTCATTGTTCATTCCTCAAAATATTTCTACAATCTTTATTTTACTTGATTTTTGTTGTGAATACATGATTAATAATGATAACCATGCTACCACTTATTCCATCTAAATACTACTTCATGATTACACACTTGTAATCATAATGTTTAAATAGATGTACTCATCATACCTAATTTTGAATTAAGTCAAATAACACATGCAAACATGTAATCAACCCTCAATAAGTTAAAAGACATAATTACCATCCTTGATGATGTAATCCCTTTTCTATGATGACTCTTCATTCCTACAAGTGGAACAAAAAATGATTAGATAAGACAGCTGGAATTCAAAAGAATTCCTTTGTTTGAATTAGCCAAAAAGAGGTCAACCGCCATTTGTTGGTTTTCAGTTAACCTTTGATAGAATTTTTTATTTTTTTATATTTTATATTTTTATCTTTTTTATTTTTTTAGGGAAGAAAATTCCATTTGTTGGTATTTCATCTTCTTCCCTTTATTCTCGATCTATCATCTAGTTATTTGATCATTTTGGAAGAACTAGGTTCTTCCATATGATCAAATTCTTTGTCTGCTTCAATCTTCCTAAAAAATTCATCCTTAGTGGGAGGCTTCCTATAGAGTTTTAGCCTATGTCCATTGACCAAGAGTGTTTTGTTGCTACCATCAATGGGAAGTAATTGAATAGAACCATTGTTAAAAAATTTCTCAATCTGATAGGGTCCCAACCATCTGCTCCTCAATTTTTCCTTGAATTGTTGGTACTTAGAATCAAATAGCAATGCCTAATCTCCTAATTTGAATTACCTTTTATCGATATGTGTGTCATGCCCTTGCTTGCTTTACTCTTGAATTATCTCTTTCTACTGAAGTGCTTCCAACCTTAATTCATCTAACTCATTGAGTTGAAGGATTATTTCTTTTTGAGATGTATTCAACTCAATTCCCACCTTTACCGCTGTCCTCAATGTTTGAAGTTCAAAATCTATAGGAAACAAGGGATTTTTCCCATAGAATAATTCATATGGTGAAAACCCTGTTGTAGTTTTCCAAGTTGTATTATAAGCTCAGACAGATTCAGGTAGTCTCTTTACCCAATCTTTTCTCCCATAATCAACTGTTTTGGTAAGGATGTTCTCTAATTCTCTGTTTGTTACTTCAACTTGTCCATTTGACCGTGGGTGGTAAGGAGATGAATTCCTATTATTTATTTGGTAATACCTTGTGAAATCTTGGATCATATTAGACATGAATTTTGGCCCCTGATCTGAAACTATACTCCTTGGTGCTCCAAAATTTATCATAATTTTTTTATAAAGGAAATCAACAACTACTTCTTCAGTGGCATTTGTCAATGCCTGCACTTCTCCCCATTTTTTCACATAGTCAGTACACACAATAATATATTCCTTCCCTTGTGAAGGAGGATTAAAGGGACCAATAAAATCCAATCCCCATTCTCTCAAATGGTTCAACCACAAGTTGACGTTGAAGAGGAATTTCATTAGTGAAAGTTGGTTGTCCCATCCTTTGACAAGGATCACACCTCTTGATATATCTCTTCATATCCTTGTATAGAGATGGCCAATAATAACCAATGCCAAGTATCTTATGAGTTGTTATTTTTACTAAATAGTGTCCTCCACTTGGTTCATCATGACATGCTCTGAGGATGTCAAAGATTTCATCCTCTCTTACACAACTGAATAAGACAAAATTAGGACCACATTTAAATAACATTCCTTTTAACCATTTGAATTGTGCACTGGTTTTAATTAACTTCTTTATTTATTTCTTAGTGAAAGAAGGAGGAAACTTCCCTATTGCAAGATAATTTTCCATATCAGCAAACCATGGTGTACTTGCTAAGATTGCAAACATTTGTTCATCTGGAAAGTTATCCTTGACTGGATCTTGCTCCCCTGTGGTGGTTATTCTTGACAAAAAATCAGTTACCATATTATATTTACCTAGATTATCCATAATGGTAATATCAAATTCTTGAAAAAGTAATAACCATCTAATTATTCTTCCCCCAACCACTGGTTTGTTCATTAAATAATTAATTGCTGAATAATCTATGTGCACAAATATCTTGTACCCTGTAATGTAATGTCTAAATTTACTGATTGCATAAATCATAGAAAAAAATTCTTTTTCAGTGGTGGTGTAATTATTTTCAGTGGGAGTAGGATTCTTGCTAGGATAATAAATGGCATACATCTTTCCTTCCTCATCTTTCTGTCCCAATATTGCACCAATGGAAAAAAATTGAGGCATCTGTTTGGATATGAAATGAATTTTCCCAATTAGGTCCTCTCAATATTGGGGCACTGATTAATTTTTCTTTAATTTCTTCATAAGCACGCTAACATTTTTCATCCCAAAGAAAATCATAGTACTTGGCTAGCAAATTAAACAAGGGGGAAGCAATTTTACTGAAATATTTTATAAAGCAGCTATAGTACCCAGCATGCCCTAGAAATGATTTGATTTCTGTGGGGGTCTGAGGAATAGGTAAATCTGAAATGATCCTAATTTTGTTTTGATCCACCTGAATTCCTCTTTTTGAAATATGGTTTCCTAATACAATCCCCTCATCCATCATCATCAAACATTTTTCATCACTAAGAGACAGGTTGTGTTGTTCACATCTTGTTAACACTCTATCCAAATTTCTCAAAGAATCTTCAAATGTATCTCCTTATATAGTGAAGTCATTTAGATATACCTCAACACGATCCTTTTTTAGATCAGCAGAGATTATAAGTACAACTCTCTAGAAAGTTTCAGGAGCATTGCATAAAACAAATGGTAACACTCTATAGGCAAAGGTTCCCCATGGACATGTAAATGTAGTTTTTTCCTGATCCTCAATAGAAAATTTGATCTGATTGTACCCACTAATCCATCCAAGAAATAAAAGTACTATTTACATGAAAGGTTGTCTAGGACTTGATCTATGAATGATAAGGGAAAATAATCTCTCATTGTGGCTCTGTTCAGTTCCCTATAGTCAACACATATTCTCTATTTTTCATTCTTTTTTGGAACAATCACAAGAGGAGATAACCCACTGGCTATTTGAGATAGGGTAGATGAAACCTAATTGTAATAGTTTTTCAATTTCCTATTTGACTATATCCCTTAATGATGGGTTAATCCTTCTTTAAGGCTTCCTCGCTGGTTTAATGATTTTAGTATAGATGTGATGAGTGCAGATACTTGGATGTATCCCCTTCATGTCTTTATAATCCCAATAAAAAGCTTCAGTATGATTTTTTTATAACATCAAACAATTTATCTTCTTCGTCATCCTTCAACCAACTGTTATTGTTTAAAGTTTTACCTGATTGAATTTCAACATGCTTGGTTCCAATATGTGATGAACTGATTTGTGGGAAGGGTTTCATTAAGGTATTTAATGGACATGTATGTGGTAATAGCATATGGTATGTAGCAACATCTCCAAAAGTTCCTTGAGATAGAATACTGGAAAAAGGACAGTAATGAGAATTATGATATTTATCTCTTTGCAGGCCAAATTATTCGTCACTGCTACTTTCTAGAAATTCTTCATCACTTCCTGATGTACTTGAACCTGAAGCTATTGATTCATCCTCTCCCCACAAGAATTCTTGTTCCTCCGGAGTGAAATCATTTTCAATAAAAGAGAACTACTATTGTCTTGGTTCCGGAACTAAATGTGGTGGTTCTAGAACTATAGCCGTAGGTTCCGGAACTAAGTTCGCGGGTTCTAGAACTAAGTTCATGGGTTTTGGAACTAAGTTCGTGGGTTCCAGAACTATTTCTGATTATTTTGTGGATAGCAGGTTCTCATCCAATGGTGGATTAATCATTTCTTCTACTTCTCTTACATGATCTTGCAGTGTGATCATAGCCAAAGAAGATAAATTTTGTTTATTAGTTTCAGGAGAATCAACCCACAATTGTTCATGATTATCAGTAAAAGGTCATACAGTAGGATGTAAGGAAAAAAATTTAGAGTTCTTACCATTCGAGATTGTCATATCACCTGACCTACAATCTATCAAAGCAGCAACTGTAGCTAACCATGGTCTACCCAAAATAATGGGATAACCCAATGTTTTACCTTTTGGCTGTAATATAAGGAAGTCAACTGGATATTCCCATGACTCCACCATAACTACCACGTATGATCTGCAATATGGTATTAGTAGGTTGTATACTCATTAATGGTAATGTTTTTAGAGTATCCACTGTCATTACATTGATAAGAGCTCCCAAATCTATCAAAAAATTATGTACTTCCTAAAGAGACAGAAGTAACAGGACTTCCAGGATCTCCGTATTTGGGAAGTAAAAGTTTTCTTGCTAATAAATCAATAAGTTTTCCAGGTTTTTTCATACATAACATTTTGATTAATTTGTTCAATTCTGGAATATCTTTAATTTCCTATAACAGTGGTATTTCAATATTCAATTTCCTTAGTTCCTTTACCAATTCAGACTCTTTAATTTCTATAGCTTCTTTGAATCTTTCTGGAAATGGAGTCTCAGTAGTGTTGCTATCTAGCTCCTTTTCTTTTCTTTCTATATCCTCTTTTGGAACAATAGTACTAGGAATTTCATTTTCTTTTGTCACTTCAGTGATTACAAGGGGTGGACTGTTAATGATTTTCCCATATCTAGTTTGAATATCTTTACAATCCATAGCATGTAAATCAACTGATTTTTCTAGTTTTGTTCCATAAATAGAGGTTGTTTGTTTGTTTCTTGGATTTGCTACTGGTTGTGCTTGTATTTTTGTTTGGACTACATTCTCAATTTGTGAATTTTGTGTAGGGGATCCCATGATGGCCTGTTGATTCTGATTTGGATATGTTCTTCCTTGAGCATAATTGTTAGGTTCCATCTAGGTTGTGATCAAGCATAAGGATTTCCTTGACCAACCCATGGTTGTGGATGTCCCTGAGCATACCAAGTTTGATTTGACCAATCTTGAGGGTTCCAAGTTGGTTTAGGTACCCAAGGTGGTTATCCCCAATATTTTGGTACTAGCTGAGCAGCCCATGGCATCGTCCATGGATTAGGAATTTATCTTGGCATAAACTGCCCTTCGTTGGGTTGTCTCTGAAAAAAATTCAATTATGTTGTAGATGAGGTATTGGTTTGTTTAAGCTGATTTTTAATAACAAGAAGTAAGGAACAAATATTAGTATCATGTTCTTTAGATTCACAGATAAGACACATTCCTATTTTATCCAAAGGATAGTCTCTTAATGCATGCTTCTTCCTGTATCTTGGACAATACATAGCCGATGATTCAGTTTTGGAATTTGCTTTAGCTTATAATCCATCCATAGTAGAGGTTAGTTACACTAAAATGTCTTTTTTAAAGTTTTCTAATTCATCCATTAGTTTGTTCATATCTGGATTCAGACGTTTCACCGATTTTCCTTTACTAAGTCTTCCTCTTGTTCTGGAATAACTTCTACAAATATCCTTAATTCCATTCATTCTTATCTGATCAATGTCTCCACCTCCTATCAAGTTAAGGGATTCCCTAGATTTTTCATCCAAACCTTTAAGAAAAATGGTTTTACTTAATTCTTCTAAAAGCACAAATCCACATCTTTTGCCAACAAAGAGGAATCTGTCTAAATAGTTTTCTATGTTTTCATCTTCCTCCTGCTTGACTTTGAAGAAGTCTTCCTTCCTATTTCTCCCTCTACAATAATCCTGGTATTTATCTAGGAAGACCGTTTCCATGTGTGCCCAATTGGTAATAGAGTTGGATGGTAATCCCATGAACCACCTCATTTTTGTATCCTTCAAAGTGGATGGGAACAACTTTAGCTTTTGATTATTTGTTTTATAGTCATAGATCTAACATAGTACCTTGAATTCAAATAGCAATTGATCAAGATATTCATATGAAATCCCTCTAAATGTGGGGTAAATGTGTAGGTGAGATATTTTTCATTGTTGTATCATCATATCCCAATTGGATTGGATAGGTAAAGGTCCTATCAGGTTCTCTCTCATTTTCTCATGCCATTTTAAAAATATTCTCTGAATTTTCCTCCCAATCAATGTGGTAAGCAGTATACCTTGGGGAAGGTGAAAAATAAGGAGTAGGAGGTTGACTACTCAATTTAGAGCCAAAACTTACCCTAAATGGATCTTGAGTAATAATTCTTCTCCTAGAAGTTCCACTTACTTCAAGTGACTGATCTAAGAATTCCAAAGGTTACAATTATGTTTCTTGTCTAATAGGGGATGGTGGTGCCTCCAATTCTTGATCAATTTCCTTACTTTGACCAAAGGATGTTATGAATTCTTGTGAAAATGTTTTTAGAAGGAATCTACCCTGTGAGTCTCTTGGTCTACTCATATATTTTGTGATATAGTAGGGAAGATTCTTCAACTACTAGATGTATGTTTTATTGCTCTTACTAACACTTAATTAGGAAGTTCCAACTAGTGGTCCCCAAAAATGGTGCCAAAAATGATGGGTATCATTATTCCCTTAATTTAATCAACTTCTTTTTGATGTCATATCAAACCATGGGTGTGTCTAAAGATATATGCAACAAGAGTAATTTCATTTATCTAGTAGTTGACTATAACTATTTTTGTATTTTCTGGGGGATCTCTTTAATGTCTTAAGGACTTCTTGGTAAAACCTTATTTAAATAAAACTATGAAAACTTGCTAAAAATAAACACACTGAAATTTTTACTAAAAGGAAACACACCGTGAAGAATGGAAACAAACTTGCTTTTGAAAGTAAAAACACTTGCTTTTGGAAATAAACACACTTGATTTTGAAAGTAAACACATTTTCTTTTGGAAATAAACACACTCAATTTAGAATGCTTGGTAATAATTGCAAGAAATATAAGAATCTATCTAAACACCTGCAGGAACAAGTATACAATAGAGTTTAACTGAAAGAATTAAAACAATATAGAATTAACAGATATAAGCTATTTACTGAAAAACAAAATACCAAATAAACAAATATCCTGGTCCTTAGGGGAGTGGGCCCTTGCTCCTCCTTGAATCGGGATTTAACAACTCAAAATTATCTCAAATCAGAATGGCTATTTTATTGATAAAACATTTAGTATTAAAAAACATATTGGATCTGAGTACTTAGTCTATTTCTTTTCTTTGTTCTATTTCTATCTCATTATATATCTTCTATATCTATTTTTGCTATTACAGTTCTACCTTTATATACATTTTACAATCACAAATGTCTCAATGATTCTGATGAAATAGAATCATGACTAGAATAGATGTTGAGTCAGATTACGGTTGATTAGATAGCTATAGGATAACTCTCCATGGATCTACGTTCAGAAATCTTCTCGTCCTTCCTGATTGGAAAGGTCGTAGATGCAAAATCTCTGGATGTGGTTTTAAAATAGATAACTCCCATTGGTTCCAGAAATTTGGAGAAGTTCCAAAACCATAGGAAATTGTTAAGAACCAAAACCTGTGAGAGTTCTAGAGCTATCCCCACGAGTTTCAAAACTAAGTTCGAAAATTCTAGAACTAAATACTGGAGTTCTAGAACTTAGTCTGAAATTTTCGGAACTAGATGATGACTGTGTGATGGAGTTCCAAAACTTGCTTGGAAGTTTTGGATCTAAGATTTGTAGGAACAGATGCTATCAAAAACATACTAAACACCACCTGCTTCATTTCCTTGACTGATTAGACTAACTTTATTACAAAATAAATTTAAAAACACACTACGTCAGGAATTTCAAAGATTTTAACATTAGAATCACAATCAATAAAAAGATGGATAGTTACATCCTAACTCATATCAGATCAACTAAAATTCACACAATGCAATAAAACTTAATCAAAAGAAGAGTAAGATGAGATCATATATTATACATTAAGCTCACATCTAACTCAATCTTGTTGAACCCACCACTGACCCGCCTCATCCTTGATGAACTCCCCTTCCCATATTCATTGACTCTCACAAGTTAAGCATCGAGTTCCTCATCACTGATTCGAAGGTAAAGGCCGAGCCATCACCAAATTTCTCACCAGTGGAATACCTTGGCCTTATGAATTTCATGCTACACTTTCCAAAATTTGAACACCCCAAGCTACTTTGACAATGTGCCAAACCTCGGCCTCAACTCAAATACCCAAGTTACATCCACCAATGCAACTTGAATGTACCTCAATTCAATTTCTCAACTTGACTGAGCTCAACCATCTAATGCATCTGTGACCTCAGATCCGATCCATGAGATTAAAACATAATATTGTCTATCCATCCTTAATCTCCTACATGACAACGAGTTCATCACTATGTCGACTCAATTCAGGTTAGAATTTTCCACAAGTCCTTCCTTTTCTATGATCACCTGTGATGAATTATAGCTTGACCAGAGCCTATTGAATGTAATGCGACTGAGAAGCTACAGATCACCCCATGCCACCGAGTTGGCTCACTTGCATTCACTTATGTCTCATCATAATTAGCTGATGACCTCCATCGATGCAACCTCCACAAGATGACTTAATCATATGCCGAGATTACCATGCATCGATACAGTCATGTGCAAGGATGATACATAAGCCTCTATAACATCAATTTTACCTATTTGAATGATTTAGTCACTAATACAAATTATCAAGTTTTCCCTAGGACTCACCATCTCGGATCCCCTCTTCTACTATCAAACTCATTCATAGTAATCACCTCAGTTCCCCTATTTGTAGATGCATCAAGCTCATCTTTATTTCACCATATGAATAACTCAGTTCGGATGAGATTTCTTGTAGAGATCCTTAAATTGAATTAGCCTGTAAGAATTTCTTACCATTGTTACTTCATCTTATCCTTAAAGTTGAAGCTTCTTGGTCACAGGATGAGTTTCTTTTAAACATCGATTTAGGATTGGCTTCATTATACTAATCTCAAACTAGAATGAGATACTCTCGTGTGTGATGAATCTGCTCTGTGTCATCTCCTTGCATGAGCTTAGGATCATTTCCTCACTTTTTTGTCGGGTTCCATAGATGAGTACGTCTGCAGTAGCGAGCCTACTACTTCAAGTTTATATTTTAACAAGGAAGCATCAAGTAACTCACGTATCATTTTACATGTCTAAGGCTTGCCAAAACTAATCCCATCTAGAAATGGTTATTCTCATGCATTTCAAACTCGGGATGTCCTACCGCCTCCTATTCTTTTGCCATGCTACATATTTATGAGCTTGGCATTACCTCCTTTGAAATCGGTATTACATTGCATTGTTTGCCCCATGACTCACTCCATTCCCCTGATCATCATTACAACTCCACACACTAGTCAGACGCTTTGGAATTTGAATCGGTCTCTTGTGGGTGAAAAGAGTTGAGTTACCTTGGCTCAAAAAACCCAAATCTCCACATTTCGGAAACTTGGATCCTGGGATCTGATCATCATTATTGTACCAATATTGGAAAATATTCCTTGAATATCCAATTGGCCACAATGGTTTGAAACTCCCCAACATGAAACTTTCATCTTGGCTCTCCATCACAAAAATCCTGAGCTTGGTTTTGAAGTGGAATTTTCCTGATGAGGCCAACTTCGTGTGCTCTTCTTTCCTCCACACACAGACTCGCCTGAAAAACTCATTCCATCAAGACTCCACATCAAACTCTATGCCTGAGCTAGCATTCTACATCAAGGGCCAAGCTCACCATTAATCGATCTCCGTAACTAACCGAGATTTGTATTGAAATGACTCTATCAAGATCTAAGTTACATTTTGATCTCCTTTCTGAGCTGACCACTAGCTTGACCAAGTTGACCTCTCTTAGCAACCTCTTACCATTTCTAGGCTTTATTATTTTCATGCCAATCCTAAAACTTGTTTATGAGCTCAAATTTCCATTGTGACCCACTCAGTCGAGCTGGCTCAGACTGCCTTGTTATGTTTTCATAAAAAAAATGGCCAACCCTCTTCCTACCATTGAGCTACACATCGAGCACCCTAACCGAGTTGATAACTAAGTTGAGCTCTATTTGGGCTTTGAGTTGACCATTTTTAAAGCTAGGTGAGCTCACTTATTGATTTATTAATTATTTTAATCATTTTATCTCCGTGATGACCAGAAATGGGCCCCTGGGAACAATGTTGTAATTTGCGATCGTAATAGAACCTTGTTGTCTAATTTTGTCCTTTGTGCGAAATTGGATAAATTTTTTGGTAACCTCTCGGGGATGATTTTCTGCTAAGCATGATTCCAGTAGCCTTAAGTCATCCATTGGGCATGGAGTCAATTTTTGAATTTTGAAGATTGATTTGAAGATGAGCTAACACATCCCAAAGTATTCTTGAGCATTGTCGATCTTGGACCTCCCTGGAATGCTAAGCATGAAGTATACTAAATCTGATGAACACTTGGCATCTAGGGCATACTGCAGAAATTTGAATAAAATGAGATTATGAAACTCTTATGGAAAATTTAAACCTTCCTTCCCTTGAGAAACTTCTAAGGATGATACAATGTGCAAGAATAACACAAAACACGACAAAAAGGAAAGAAAAAGAACAACAAACACATAACAATGTACATAAGCACTTGGAGGAAAACACCTACTAAATTGCACAAGGGGTGGAACACTTCTCAAAAACAAGCTTTGAGATGTATCCCATTCACATGAATGGGAAATTATTATCCATTGAACCTGTATAGATGGAATGAATTGGCCTCTTTGCAACTCGTGATGATGTATGGCCCACTCCAGAGAGCGTCAAACTTGGAATGCTTACCTAGTTTGGCTCTATCTTCATCCCATTTGAGAACTAAATCTCCCTCTTTAAAATGACCTGTCAGACGCTTTCTTGTCAAAATATTTGTTAACCTAAGCCTGATGTTGCTCCAAAGTCTTCATATCCTTGTTTTACAATTCCTTCCAACTCTATGAGTTCAACAAACCTTACTGGAAAGGAATTATTCTCCATGGACTCAAGTTAATGGGCCAACTCTAGAGAAAGTAATTCCAAGGAGAGCTTAATTTTTTCTTCTCTTCTATATAAAAGAATGAAAGGAGAATTTCCGATGGCTCTTTTAGGTGTGATATGATCTACCCATAAGGCAGTCATAAGCTATGTAGGCCAAGTCCTCCTGTTAGTCTCCATTGTGTGCTTAATAATCCTTATGAGGTTTTTTGTTGCTAGACTCAGCCAATCCATTTCCTTGTGGATAGTAATTGGATGTAGTCTTGAGGTAGACCCCATTTTTAACAACCCATTCACTCAACTTCATATCAAGAAAATCCATTGCATTATCTGAAATTATTGTAAACGGGATACCAAACCTTGTCATTATTCCTTCTAAGAAATCAAGAACTGCCTTCTCATTGTTCTCCTTCAATGCTACTACTTTTTTTCATCGAGTAAAATAGTCTGTTGTAGTAAGGACCCATTTATGTCCATCACTAGATGGAGGATTAATCATTCTGATGAAATCCAAACCCCTATTGAAACAAAGGCTTGATCTATTTGAATTGGATGCAGTGGGAGAGCTGTCAAACTTCTACTTGCCAGTGAAAAAGGTACATTCCTTACAATTCCTTACCTAGAGATGGGCATCTTTGAACAAATCCAGCCAATACTATCTGGCTCACATGATCTTGGTAGTAGTTGTTTGTGTAGAATAATTTCCTCCAGATAGGCCATTGTGAAACTCTTATAGTATCTTACTTAATCTGTTCCAGTCCCACGCACCGAAGGAGAACACCGTTCAAATCCCTTCGAAATAGAACGTTATCTACCATAACATATGGAATAACTGAAGATGGAAATTCTTTCTTTGATTTTTATCCATGTTCACAGAGATATGCTCTTGAGAAAAGGAAATTATTCATTTTGGATAACCAGTTAACTTGATCATAAATCTCATTAGTGTTTAGGAGCATCGAATCTTTATCACCTTTTGATTCCATGTATGTACAGCAAGTTGTTGACATACAACCTTTACCTCTGACAAGTTTGGTAACTTTGATATGTACGTCATACTCCATCACCTTTATGATCCATCCAACATGCTTTTCGTTCATCTCTTTATTTAGCAAAAATTCCTTGACACCTAGATGAGACACCATCAAATGAATTCTGTTATTGGACAACATGTTCTTGAATTTCTTCAAAGATTGAATAACCGCAAATACTTATTTTTCAAACAATGAATATTTTGAGCTCGTAGTCTTTGAGGGATTGAGTGAAAAAAAGAAATTAGCTGCTCCATCAGATTGTCATTTTGCTAGGTGAGGATACCTTGAATATGCTCTCTTGACCTACAAAAGCATAGAGAATAAAATATTTATCAAACCTAGGGTTCACCAACATGGGAGAATTGAGAAATGGCCGTTTTTGATTGCTTTGAAGTCTCTCGTCATCTTTCCTTTGGCCATGAGAATAGCATGTTTTTCTTCAGCATGGTTGTCAGTGGTTTAGCCAATGTCACGAATTGAGGGATGAATCTCCACACAAAATTTATGGTTCCCTGAAAACTTTGGAGGTCCCTTCTTGTGACTTGGGAGAGATAAGGATAAATAATTGAATGAATCCTGGTTGGATCGATTGATAGTCCTTCCGATGAAACAACATGCCTCAATAAATTTACACTCGTGCACTACAAAAATACACTTCTTGGGATTAAGTGAAACCCCAAATTCCCTACACCTTCGGAAAACCTTCCTTCGATGTGTGATGCGATCTTTTGCATGCCTAGAATATATAGTAATGTCATCAAGGTAAACCAAAATTATATCGTTGATTAGTCCCTTAAACGCCATGTCCATGGATCTTTGGAAATTACCCCTTACATTGGACAATCCGAATGGCATTTTGTTATAGGCATACATGCCCCACTTGGTAGTGAAATCTGTTTTGAATTGGTTAGATTCTTAGAATATAATTTGATTGTAACCCAAATATCCATCGAGAAAAGAAAAAATTTGAGCTCCTGCCACTATTTGAATAATCTCCTCCATTGATGGGAGAGGATAATAGTCTTTCAACGAGGCATGGTTCAAATCCCTGAAATCTACACACAACCAAATCTCTTCATTCTTCTTCCTTATGGGAACTAGATTGGCTACCCAAGAGGAGTGCTTGATGGGAAAAATTATACATACCTTGATGAGTTTGGTTATCTCCTTTATCATTAGTGGCTCAATATTGGGATTAATTGGCCTATGTTTCTAACGAACTAACTTGGAATTAGGATCCAGTTTGATGGTATGTTGTGCAAGACTTGGATCAAAACCACACAAGTCTTTATAGCTCCACACAAAAATGTCGTGATACTCTTGAAAAATTTTGATGAAGGCTTCTCTCTCTTCATAAGTACACACTTTTCCAATCTTCATAAACTTTTCATGTGCTACCTGGACTTCCTCAAAATATTATTCTTTTACCACCATGTTAGAGCTTTGTCTTTTGGCTTGATCATATGAATTGAATATTGATTCGAAAGTGACTAAGAATTTTGGTAGTTTTTTTCTTTTAAATTGTACGATTTGATCACCATATGATTCTTGAAACTTATCTTGATTTTTCGTAGAAAACTCTAACTCTTCTTGTAGGAAAAGGACAATTATTTTGTCAATATCCAACACTTCCTAGCTACTCACATTATTAGGGACTATAGGTTGAACAACCGTTTTGACAAATTATTTCCCTTCTTTCATGATATCAATAGGTATGTCATATTGCGAGCAAATTTTAGCAAGCCTATCAACATCTTGATTTTGATTTCTAGGAACTGCATGGATCCCAAAATATTTGAAATATTCAATCAAGTTTTAGAATCGGTTCTTTTATGATCTTAAAAGATCATTTTTAGATGCACTACGTGCCATCACTTGATGAAAAACTAACTCATTATCTCCAAAAATACTCAAAGCCTTGATTCCCTTCTTTTGGCCTAGCTGAATTCCTTGCACAAGGATGTCATATTCAACAACATTGTTAGTGAAACTAAATTGTAACCAGAAATATGATAAGTACTTATCTCCCTCTAGATAAATTAACATAACACCAACACCAGATCCATTATTACATCTCGAGCTATCAAAGAAAAATTTCCACATTCCTTTAGAAGTGTTTTTGTGTTCTTACAAGTTGTGGTATGATTGTTCCTTCTTCATGAATGCAGTATGTACCCAATCCAGTTTCCTCGAAAAACAAAAAACCAGATTCTTCCTCTGCCAGTAAATCAGAGTAGTGATCATATTTATGATCTATACTTACTTCATCCAGCACAGTATCAGGGAATTCCTCAACAAGAGTAGTTGGTTCAGGATCAACATTTTCTTCTTTTGTATCTCCGATGGTGTAATTTCAATTTATAGTACTATCAGTGTAGGGTTCTACATGATTATGGAAGATTGGTTCCATCCTGTATAGTCACTTTTGTTTCATATCAAGTCCTTAAAATCATATGTGACCATTCGGATGATAGATAACCGCCCATCTTGGCAGTGAAATCTCATGATAGGAAGATGGTAAAGAGAGGAGGGAGATCAATGACTGGTATGTCTTAGGTGAGTGATAAACTTGGGCATGCATGGATGGTAAGTTGAAGTCATTTTATAACTCCAACAATTTTAATGGCTATGTCATCTAGCTGAACAACTCCTTTTTCAACTGGCGCATATTATATGCCTAGTTACATCTACAATTTGTTTAGGCATGACTAAGCTATTGGAACTAGAATCAATCATGCAATTATGTACCAGGTGGTCACCAATGATCAGGGAAATGTAGAATGGTGGTGGTTTATTTTCCTTTTGGGTAATTTTACCTTCCGTTTGAATCAAGCTTGTAGCGGTTGTTTTTCCATGACCTGATGATCTGTTGGTCATACCAAACTTGTTCAGAGCCTCTCGTAGAAAAATTTCTTTAAGAAGGAATTGAGAGTGCATCCCACATAGTAACACTCAGGTTGGTCTTCTTCATCTGTTCTACTATGCTAAAAGGATTTTCTCCAACTTTGCTGACACTTATTTAGGTGTCAGAGATCCTCTTTTAGAAAGTGTTTATTAAGTATTGTGATGCCTGAAGAACCTTCTTTCCTTGCAACTTGGCTAGTAGGTGTTTCTGGTGGTTTCTTTCCCACATTTTTATCAACCGCCACTTATGGATGAGGCTATGAAGTGGATGGTTGATCATCTTTAGAAGGTTGAGGTTCCATTTCTCTCTTCTTGGAATGATTTTTTTCCACCATTGACGAGGAATCCGTATTCAACCCGTAAAAATCTTTTGCTTTCTAGTTTAGCAAAGTGGTTTCTTCACGTGCCTGTGGTTGATATGATGTTTCTTACGTAGATGAATTTTCTATTAGCTCAGAAGGGGAAAATACTCTTTAAACCATAAGGGCCTAGATAATAACTCCATTGGGACAAATATTTTGATGTGGGGTTGAGAAAAAGGATAGCACCATTCATAGTCTTGAACTAGGTTATTCTAGACACGTACTATGGCTCTAGATGAGATAGCAACAAGAGGGTTCTAAAAGTTCAAAGGAATGAAATTCGTAGCTTGATTTTATAGCTGATTATTCCCTTGAAAATGATGATGGTTAGCGTGATACTACTGATTTTGTCGCTGATATGGACAATTGTATTGAAATTGTTGCCTCTTGAGTACAATGAGCTCATTTCCCAAAGTCTGCAGCAGTGAATTGAACTTTAAATAGATCATTTTAAGAGGTAGGGGAAGACTGAGCTAGTTGATTAGAGGATGTTGAAATAGGAGAAATTATAGGTTGATTATTCATAAGAATCATAGATAATGGCATTGGCAGTCATGGAGCTATCTTTCCAGCCTAAATCAAGGAATTTTCTACTCTTATGGAAACTTCATAGGCATCAGGTAATATATTCCCTCCCATGGAATAGATCACAACTACTACATCACTATTTAAGGACTCATAAATAGTACAATAATGCATTATTTGGAGAAGGCTTTATGAGTGTTGGAATCCTATTCCAAGTCTTGTGGAATCGAAAGTTTAAATCACTTATGTATTCTTAGGGTTATCTCTTCATGGTAGTGAGTTGTTCCAAAAGTGATAGGTGACCAATCTCATCTTCAAACTATTTAAATATCTTTTCTCCTAACTCATCCCAAGTGGTTATAGTGCCAACACTTAACCCTTGAAACCATTGAAGTGCTTTTCCCGTAAAAGTGGTAGCAAGAAGTCTAACTGCAACATTGTCCTTCGTGATATTATGTACTACACAAATGTTGGTTACATCAAGAATATGTTCCACTAGAGTAACATGAGTTTACCCTATGTAAAAGGGTAAAATTTTGAGTGTCGCAACATGTATAGGGTCGCGTTGAGCCGACAAAAGAGGACTGCTTACATTGAAAGGGGGGAAAAACTTAGTTTCGTGTCATAGCAATAAGAGGTTGATTGTTCCTTGGTGGAGGAAACCTTCCATACGGAGGATTTGAATTACCCCTATGAGGTAAAGCTATAACTGGTGATGTTGAAACACCTCTTCTCCTTCTCTTTGGAGGGGACAAGGATAGTTTGATATGCTGATAATATCTTTACTTTGAAGAATCTCTTGGTCTGAATTATTCGTATTAGTTAACACACTGATATTTGGAATCCAGAGATATAGAGTCATCATGTACTTTGATTTTTGAAAGTGAGAAGAGAAGTAATAACTATTGGTCTCACTGAGCATGTGCCAAAAACTATTGTCACCAAATCACTGCCCCCTCCGAATGGCCAGAATGTGAGTAGGACCAATTGGTGTGATTGGAAAACATGGGATCACCTCTCAAGTTTTGGTACTTGGGCTTGAGGTGAACCTCCACAGAAGTCCGGCTTCCTCTTCATAAAATAAGTGTTGTACTACTCCTAGTGTAGCAAAATGGTTATCTAGTCCTATAATAAAATTTTCAAGAGTTTTAGGCAAATGGTACTTCCAATAAATACAACTATACTAGGGATGGTGATGCACCAAATAAAGGGTGTTTATATACTCAGGAAGGATTTATTTGAAAAGGATTTTGCTGCACCACAAGTCAACTTCACCTACTGACAACTTAGAGAGGGTAACAGAATACCACAGACTAGGAAGCATGTGTTCCCTTTGTTAAAATCAATCAGACAAAATAATTTATCACTATGTCCAGTCAAGAAGTCTGAACTTGAGAAGGATGAAAAAGCACCACAACTCAACTGTATGTAATGCTCCACCACCTGATAAGCACATAACTCCAAGAACCTATAATAGAAACTTGAACTTGCAAAATGTACCTACAAGCATGAAAAAGGCACAAAGAATTGTAAAAGGATAGAAGGACTGAGATTAGTCACAAAACACATAATTTTATTACTTCAACAATGTGCAAAATGCACTATATATTCAGAAGAGGTACACGGTTTCCATTACAATCTTGGGACAAGGCTTGAAATTCCGCTCAACATACAAGGACAACTTGCATAAGAAGGAATTTTCTTGAAAAACTATACACTGTGTCATTGAAGTCTACCTTGTCTGACCCATTGGAATGATCTTCCAACTTACATTTATATAAGAAGTTTTGATAGAGGAGAGAAGAATTCATAAATTCCCTTCCTAAATTGAAGGTACACGTATTTATTACAGTTGGTTGAACCACTTTAGAAGCTTCCATTATGTGTCATTGATTGCCTATTAACCTAATCTTCTCAATTAATTAAAATAAGATTTACATAAAATGTTTTAATAATAATAATAATAAATATTTTAATTTAATTAAAATAATGGTGGGACCCCTCGTTGACCCATTTGACTGGAAGAGGGGGGTAAGGCATGAAAATAGGACAAAAGAAGACCCAACTCAGTGGTTGGCTCGCTGAGCCAACTCACCGAGTTGGGTATCAAGCTAATATATCCAACTCACTCATAGGCTCCTCTGTTTTTCCACCTTGAGCTCCAAAGTCTTCATTGTAAATAAGGTGAGATCCTACCATCAAGTTTCCAAAATGAGCTCCCCACCGTAACAAACTTCCTTTGTTTCTTCCATGTTGAACCCAAAATTCCTCTACATGAGTTCACCACTGAGCTCTGTCCCCAAGAACTCTATTTGATATGCATTGAGCAATCCCTCATTTGAACACATCAACCAAGCTCACCACCCATGGAATATTGGATGAGTGACTCAGAATTTGATTTGATTATCTCAAGTTTGTCTTAGCCTATGTTTCTGACTGCTGGAGATGCCTCTTTCATTCCTGAGCTTCTGATCAAGTGATATTTGTATTTACATCGAGCTCGTTTATCAACTTGGTTCCTACCAATGACGATATATGTTAACCATTTAACCTACCTCGAAAGTAAGGTATGTGTCAGAACTAATGTTTTTTAAAGAATCCCTCGCACAATGAATTTTTTCTAAGGCCGAAATTTGAAATTTGAAATTTTCATACTTCGGAGTTTTTTCCTCTTTCGGAGTTTTTTTTTAGCTCAGATTCAAAACTACTCTTGAAAATTTTTTGAAGTTTGAAACTCTGAAAGTTCCAAATTTTTGGAATTTCTAGGTTTTGGGACTTTTGGCCCCTTCGTGTTTAAATCCCTCTCGGCCTTCCAAAGTCTGAATGTCTGAAAAACTTGAATTTTAGGTTTTTAGGTTTTGGGTTTTTGGAGGTCTCTGAGTTGTATTTAGAATTTTCACTTGAAATTTTCTGAAGTCCGAATGTCCCAAAGCCTGAATTTTTGGAATTTTGGGTTTTTTAGCTTTCAAATTTTTCCATTACCAATTTGTCTTTTTGCCTCCCAATCCCCAAACTCTGAAATCCCAAATTTTTGGAATTTCAGGCTTTTGGGCTTCGGACCTTCAAAGATTCTGTGCACAATTAATATTCACCTACCTTCTGTATAGATCATATATTTACCATTAATATCAGGAATTTTCCTTCAGGGATCTCAGTTTCAGAAATTTCTTTTGGGACTTTTTCAGTTCAGAATTTCAGGAGGGTTTTTGCTTTTGGGTTTTTGGAACCTCCAGCTTCGAGAAACTCTTTCAGAAAAAAAAATTTCAAAAAAATTGATTTCAGAGATTTGATTTGGAACTTTTTGTTTTTGAATATTTCAGTTTGGGAAACTCTTTCAGAGAAAAATTTCAGAGAATTGGTTTCAGAGATTTCCTTCGGAACTTTTGGTTTAGAATTTCAGAGGTTTCCTTTCATCTTTTCAGAATTTCTACAAATTCAGCTATCAGAAACATAGGGTTTGATGTCTTCTTCCACTTCAAACGGAAAAGAGAAGATGACATACTTATTTCTTGGGGTTTTCTCCCCAATCCTTCCTGTCCTTCGACTTAGGAAAATATTGGGTCACCCATTTCCTCTTCACTTCCTTTAACACTTCCATTTTCTTCAATCACAACCCCCAACATTTCTTTGTCAATTCCTATGGCTGTCCTTACATCCACACCTTCCATCATTGCTACCTCTTCTCAAATACCAGCTGGTATTTCTAGTGATTTTTGTCTAACTGATGTCTCAGCGTATTGCATCTTCCACTCCATCTTCATCATGGCTCTAGCCATACCAAATTGGGTTGTTTAGAAAAACTCCCAAGAAAAAGAAAAAGGTTCCTCTAGGGGATGTTATAGATCTCAGCATATTGGATTCTATTCCCAAGAGACAGGCCAATAGACTGAGAACCGTATCAAGTCTGATGGTTAATCCATCTAGAAAGTGTGTGATAGAGGTGGCCACCCCTGTTGAGGGGAAAACTAAATAAACAATCACTAGCAGCAGATTACCAGATATCAAAATTCTCATTGGGGAAGGATACTAATGAAGGAGCCAATCAAGATGTACACACTGTTCTTGGGGCCCTTTTGGAGAAATATGAAAAAGACAAGGCCACTAGGGATGAGCTCAAGGCCAAGGTCGAGAAGCTCACTGCACTGCTACATAAAGTAACCCAACCCACTCCATCCATTAAAGTCTCAACTACTAGGGATATGAAAATTTCATCTACAATCGATGATATTTCTTATCATGAGCTCTTGAGAAGATAGGACAGAAAGGGAGATTAGTGAGTGGATGGATGAAGAGAATTTTGCAGGAAGCCAATCCTTTAATCAAGGAAGCTAGTTGAGATATATAATGATTTACAGGTTGCAAAATCCATCATTGCAAGATGGACGAATCCTTCTCTGAAGATAATAATAATTTAAATTTAACTTTGGCAACATGGAGTGACATTAGAGAAGAGGATTTTGACTTGCTTCTTCAGGAAAAGGTTATCGATGATGCCTCTAAATTATTTGAATATCAAAAGGCCATGGAATTCCAGTGTCAAGTATTACAGGATCTGATTAATAAATTGGAGGAGAAATGAGTGGAGATTATAGATGCCCTGAATGACATCTCAGAGGAGTTTGAAAATTCCAATTACAAATTCTTCAATGAAAATATCAATGCTCTTCCTGAGGATTAGATTAAGGAAAATATCAAAGATTTGGTGAAGTGTGACGATGAGGTCACAAAGACTTTCAATAGTGACTCCATTGACTGACTAGTGTTATGTCAAAATTTCATAGGAAGACTAAAGAAAGTTACAAATAAACTTCAAAGGTTTCTAACCAGGATCACAAAAGAGATTGAGACAGCAGACGTAGTGAATCACTATGCATGTGGGCCTGAAGATGAAGAAACTCAGGGGGTTATCAAGCGCTTCTTCGAGTACAGACACTGAATGGATGTATGGGAGGAAGGACAATAGAAACTTGTAGGTAAGGGAGATGCAAATGAATCAGGCCAAAGCTGAGCGACCATGAAAGGATAGGTTCAAGCTCTAGATCGGTCAAAGTTGTAGGGTTGACTTGAGTCAAACCCTTTCAACAAAGTTTGCTATTTTCATGGGAGCCTATTCCCTTAATATTAATGACATTTCTATTTTTAGTTAAATGTTAGTTAAGGGCCTAGCTATAATGGCTCAACCTAGGAACTTATAAATAGTGGAATGCTTCCATTATTTAGATTATTATTTTTGGGAGATTATTTTGAGAAGAGTTTCTCTTCAAGCTTGGAAGAGTGATTCTGAGATTCCAAGAAACCTTTTAATTACATTCAGAGTTACACCTTGCTGTTAAAAATCTGATTTATTGTGTTGAATGTTAATTAGCGTTTACTTTGTGAATTTATAATTCCTTAGTGATAGTTATTAACTTACTTTTATTTTAGGTTGTTTATTTCATGCTGTGAAGGAATAATACTAATATATTTTATGCAAGTTGTGAAGACTTCATTTTCCTTCTGTATTAATTTTTATATCGTTATTGTCCTTAATCGCTGAAATAGATGTTGTTATCTGCATGTGTGGTTTACTTTTGATAAATTAATTGTGTTGTATTTGGTTTTATCTACCCCTATGTACAATCGAGTTTAACAGAGGAACGTCCACCTTGGTTTGTGGTATTTTATACCCTTTCTAATTACTATAGGTGAAGGTGGTCGGTGATGCAAGCATACCTCCCACATTAACCCTTCCAGATGTTGAACATCCCTTAATTCTGTGAATCACCACTTCTAGTATAGGTTTTTTTTCCTTACAAATCTCTTTCCCTAATCCCATGAAATCTTAGCATAGGACTAGTTAGCCATTTTACTTGCACTAGAAGTAGTGAAGGAAGAGAAGTCCGTCTTTCTCCGAAGGTTCACCTTGAGTTCAAGTCCCACAGCTTGAGAGGTGATCCCATGTGTCCCAATCACACTGAATGTTGTGATTCATTCCCAGGCCATTTAGGGGGTGCAATGATTTGGTGACAACAAGCTACTCGACAAAAATCCCTACCAAAAAAACTCAGCTCCTTCATTGGGGGAAATCAAAGTTGTCCTTGCTAATGCCCTACAACTGGGAATGAGCTCCTTACCTTGATGAGATTAAAAAATTTGCATTCACTCTCCGCCTTGAGCTCACTACCGACTCGATTGTTTTGAATCCACCACCGACCTGCCTGGTCCTTGCTGACCTCCCCTTCTCATATGCATTAAATCTCATGAAGTTAAGGATCGAGTTACTCCACGAGTTCCTCATTTCTGAGTCATAGGTGAAGGATGATCCATCGCCAAATTTATCACCAGTGGAATACCTTGTCCTTATAAATTTCATGTTACACTTTTCAAAATTTGAACACCCCAAGCTAATTTCACAATGTTCCAAAACTTGACCTCAAATCAGATACCTGAGCTACATCTACCAATGGTAACTTGAATATACCTCACTTCACTTGCTTAGCTTGACCAAGCTCAACCAGCTGATGCATCTATGACCTCAGATCTGATCAATGAGATTGAACCCTAATACTTCCTATGCATCCTTAATCTCCTACGTGACAAAAAATTCATCACCATGATGGATCGATTTGGGTTAGAATTCACCGCAGTTCCTTCCTTTTCTATGATCACCTATGATGAATTATAATGCGACCCAAACCTATTGAATGTAATGCGACTTGACAAGCTACAGCTTACCCCATGTCACCGAGTTGGCTCACTTTCCTTCACTTGTGTCTCATCACAATCATTCACCAACCCACATCGATTCGACCTCCACAAGATGACTTAATCATATGATTAGCTTACCATGCATCGATACATTCATGTGCAGGGATGATACATAAGCCTCTATAACATCGATTTTACCTATTTGTATGATTCATTCAATGATCCAAACTATGGAGTTTTACCTACAACTCGCCATCTCATATCCCCTCTTCTAATGTCAAACTCGTTCATAGAAATCACCTCGGTGCCCCTATTTGTAGATGCATCAAGGTCATAATGTTTCACCATATGAATAACTTAGTTTGGCTCGAGCTCGCTCATAGAGCTCCTTAAATTGACTCGGCCTATGAGCATTTCTTACCATTGTTACTTTGTCTCATCCTTTGAGCCAAGCTACCTAGTCATTGCACAACCTACATTCAAACATCGATTTGGGCTTGTATTTATTATACCAAGCTCAACCTAGAATGAACTACTCTTGTGTGTGATGAATCACCTCCGTGCCTTCTCTTTGCATGAGCTCAGGATCCTTTCCTCACTTTTATGTAGGGTTCTATAGACGATTATGTCTGTAGTACCGAGCCTGATACTTTGAGTTTATCTTTTAACAAGGAAGCATCAAGTAACTCACCTATCCTTTTACTTATCTGGGGCTTTCCAAAATCGATCTCAATCTAGAAATGGTTATTCTCATGCATTTCAAACTCAGGATATCCTGTCACCTCCTATTCTTCCGCCATGCTTCGTATTGATGAGCTTGACATTACCTCCTCTGAAATCGGTATTACATTGCATTGTTTCCCCCATGACTCACTCCATTCCCTTTATCATCATTACAAATCCATGCACTATTCGGATGCTTTGGACATTCGAATTGGTCTCTTGTGGGTGAAAAGAGTTGAGTTTCCTTGGCCCAAACAACCCAAATCTCCACATTTTAGGCAACTCAGATCCCAAGATCTGATAATCATTATTGTACCAAGCTTGGAAAATCTTCCTCAAATATCCAATTGGTTGTATGGTTTGAAAATACCTGACACAAAACTTTCATCTTGGCTTGCCATCACTAAAATATCGAGCTTGGTTTTGAATTTGAATTTTCCCGATGAGGCCAACTTTGTGTTCTCTGCTTTCCTCCACACAAAAAATCATCCAACAACTCATTCCATTGAGCTCCATACTGATCTGAGCTTTGCGTCAAGGTCAAGCTCACCATTGAGTGAGCTCCTTAACCAACCAATATTTGTATTGAAATGACTCCACCGAGACAGAGTTATCATCCGAGATCTTTCTAAGATGACCTCTCTTAGCGACCTCCTACCATTTTTATGATTGATTCTTGTCATGCCAATCTCAAAACTCATTTATGATCTTGAATTTCTATTGTGACCAACTCGGTCATGTTGGAGCATGGACCTCCTTGTTATTTTTTCATAAAAAACAATGGCCAACCCCTTCCTACCATCGAGCTACACATTGAGCACCCTAACTAAGCTGGTAACTGAGTTGAGCCTGAAGTTGGGCTCCAATTTTACCCTGTTTAAAAGCTAGGTGAGATCACTTATCGATTTATTAATATTTTAATCATTTAATCTCTATGATGAAAAAAAATGGGCCCCTGAGACCAATGTCATAATTTGATCGTAATAGGACCCCGTTGTCCAATTTTATCTTGTGTGCAAAATTGGATAATATGAATTTTGGCATTGATATTACAAATAGAGTAAAATTAGGTAATGTTAGTGAATGAGAATATTTCATTTTCATGTCATTCAACATATCTTGTAACTCAGAAAAAAATTGTCTTAGAAAAAGTAAAATATTTAGTGTTTATTTAGTATTTTTCCCACACTCAAATCTATATACACTACAAGAATAAATTTTATAGGATGATTTGGGTTTTTTGCAGCATTACCTTTTTGTACAATATGAATTATAATGCACATCACTTTCCCAATAAATCTTGCAAACAAATTTTATTTCTGAACAGGAACTCCCTCTTTTCATTATAATTAGAGGGTGGTCATAGTATCTAAAATGAATACATTGTGACATTGTCTTCCATCAAAATTACCATTTAGTGATACACTGAAAAGGAAATGAGGCTAATTAGCAAAAAATTAATTAACAAAATTAACAATTGGGCATATGCCTTTTTCATAGCGAAACTTTATTGCAAAAAGGGACACCATATTGTAGATATGAGTACTATAGGTGACCGTAAAATTGTAGCACTAAAATATTTATCATCATTTAATAGTTAAATTTTCTTTTGTGTAAATCCTTAGGTAAAATTTCAAGTTGAAGCCATGATCAAATTATGTAAAAATCCTGCAACATGAAAGAAAATTTCATTTTGATTTCATTTTTTTTCACATTACGAAAACAAGCTTACTCTAAATTGTGGATTTTTCATGTTTTATTTAATGTCCACTTCATTTAGGGTTTACTGAGTTACCCATGGTAGATATGTATGAAAAATTTGGAATCATACTACAAGGCATGAGAATTGTTCAAAAAATTGCCAAAAAAGTGGTCTTATTGTAGATACAAAATCTATGCACTTGGGTACATTTCTAGGTCCTAAAGCATACTAATATACATGAATCTTAAGAAAGAAAATAATGGTTGAAAAATCCTTTTGGGCCTTTTTTATTTATCTCTTGCCTTCCTTTTTGTATTATAAATATTACAGCCATGTTGGAACTTAAAGTATTTATCTTTTATGGCCTCAGACACTAGCCCTGGTTAGGATGCTAGCTCTAAGGAGCTCCTATCCCTCCTGGGTTATTTTGGAACTCTTTATCCTTTTCTCACTCTTTTGGATCTCTTTTACTTCTTGGGAATATTTTACACTTTTGGTTCAACCTTCTAATTGTCAATTATGAATTCAAACAAGGGAATCATATATATACATAGTTATAGCACTCAAATCAAGGGCCAAACACTGATCATTACCTATCATCACCTAATCTAACATTCAATGGCATAAGATAACTTCAAATTCATACATATATCACATCTAAACAAGGGAAAAGGTTTTCATCGATTTGTATACACAACATAGGAGGGGAATTCTATTTTATTCCATCTAAAACATTTTATAAATTTGATATATTCTAGATCTATCTCGATGTCATTGTGAAAATTTCACAAGGGAATCCTATGGAATCATTACACACACATTCACACATAACTACATGGAGTCTGAAATGTAGAGTAGCGAATAGTACTAATTTCACTCTTTGAGTGACTGATAGAGTCAATATGACTCCCTATTGTACACCTTATTTATTAGGTTTGATGTGGTTTTTGGGTATGTATAGCTAGGTATATATTTTATAGGTTATAGGTGTGAACATTGACATTGGAAAAAATACAAAGTAATAAATAGAGACAAACAACAAATCTCCTCTTACATATAAAATATCAAAACCTGAGCATTTAGGTGGACACTCAGACCAAGATTTAGTCACCAACACTCAGGTGTTCCTATCCTCCAATGAAAGCTTATGTCCTTCACAATGTTGGGTCTTAGAACCTTTAGTGATCCTTGAAAAAGGTACTCCCAATTTGTTTCATCTATTCACCCTTCTAGATCACTTCAAAATCTCTTGAAAATAATTTATGTCATCTATCTCTCACATTTACTTAGGGTTTTGTATCATTTCTTACTTGTTTCTTTTCTATTTACTGTGTATTATCATTTATATATCATTAGTTATAGTAGTTACCCTAGAATATAGATTTAATTACATTTATATTAAATCATTTGGTGAACCTTTTCCTTACATTCCCATTATCATATCTTTCTTGGTTTACCATCCCTTTGATTTCAATGCTTCCCCATTGTATGTACATGATCAACTTTATAATCTCCTTGTTAAGTGTCTCCTATTTTATCTTGGATCTGGTCTTAACATATGAACTTTTTCCTTTCTCCATTAAATAGGACTTTCTACTACTCATCTCACTCAATTTATTCTTTTTATCCGTGGCTTTGTCGCTACACCTAAACAAGAATTGAGCATAATTTATCTTACCCTTACTATGGGATCTTGCACTCTTAATTTTTTATGTCACGTTATGCCTCATGATATTCCTTATAATATCCTTCTAGGACATCCTTGGTTACATACTATATATACACTACTTTCTACTCCCACCATAGCACATAATTCCCTTATGACACCTTATTCCATGGATAATTTTATAGTAGATTTTGCACCGCATATTACTACTCTATAATATTCCCCTCATACATGATGCTACTGATTTACACTATCAATTCTCTATTGTTACCCATGATACTCCTTGCATTGTGTCTCACTCTCGATACACTTCTATTGATCATATGGTTATTTCTTCCAATGTTACATCTCTCTCTACACCTTCCTCATCACAATTTAATGCATTGTATGTTGGTTTTACAATGATTCCTAATCCTCACACTTTCTACTATCATAATCATAATCCATTTACTATGGTTTCACATTATCTTGTTAAATCCATGGGGGAAATAAATTCCCCTCTTCCTAACTTTCTGTCTATGGTCATATGGGCTAATTCATACTATTTTATTGCTTATGATCTTCCCAAAATGCACCTATTATGTATAATCAGTTCATACTGATGAGCCTCCTAGAATTACATGTGTTACACCTATTTTGAATCACATTGTGATCCTTATGTTTGCACTTAATTTTTCCACTATTGACAACACGCACAATTCTACACCTATTCTATTATATCTGAATTAATACATTTTTATTAATTATACACTTCCTATTCATGTAGTTAGGCTCTTGGAATCTATAGGTTTTTCCGCTCACTGTGTTGGAATTATTATTTTAGTTATTATGTTTACCAATGTTTTACCTATTCTAGTTTTTCCGCATGTATGGCACAATACTAATCCACATTTTATGATACATACAATTTCACATGACATATGTTAATCTTATTTAGCATATCATGGGCCCTTGCCTACTACTCTCATTTCATAGATCTCCTTCACTCACACACTTGGGGGACATCCAACTTCCCCCTATACTAACATGTTCTAATTAGCAGTTAATAATTCATACATTACTCTTTTTTTTCAATGCACACCAGTCTTTCTAACAATAATTTCTCTCAACTACACTCTGTGCACACCTTTCTACATCTATATATGCTTCTATGTTACTCTCTACACATCTTATTTCCCACGCTTGATTATAGATCCTTCAACTGATGATACACACTACTTTCCATATAATGGTATACCTCATTTTGTGCACTATACATACTCTGAATATTATTTCTCACAATGATCACATATATTTACCAGTAGCTCCTAATATACACACTCAGGGGAATCACCTTTTCTCACCCCATCACTATTTAATGTATATAATTTCTACTCTTAGCTCCTTTACTACACTTCATGCTCTATGTTTTATGATAAAAAATTTCCTATATTACAAGCTCAAACACATACAACATATACTTCATTACCCAATGAAAAACTCTAGTGTTATAGTTCACACTTACTATTGAGGGTATACTTCCTCAATAAACCTCACTTCTTACATCCTAGCAACTCTCTCTCTCCTTGTGATTCATGAATATCTTTTTGAGAATATCCACATCACTGGTCTGCATACTCCCTCATTACTCGATGACATACTTTATTGATATGGTTCACACTTTAATGTTGAGGGAATACTTCATAAAGTAACCTCCCATTATTTACTCAGGATAAAGTTCATGATCAATGATTAATGATATATTTTTCCTTACATATCATATTATCTCTCACTCCTCACTTCATGATTATATTTTTGATCATCACCACATCAATGGTTCACATACCCCTTCATTTCTTGATGACACACTCTTGTTATATGGTTCATTCCTAACTGTTAATGGAGTATTTATAAATGAAACTAATTTTAAAAATATAAATTTATAAAACCATAATTACAGAGTCACATGTGATAAATACATGCTTAATGACTATTGGAATATAAATTACACAAGCAATAAGTGAGGAAAATAGAAAAACCTAAGTACAAGAAGGAGAAAGAAAGACTTAGTTGATTGACACTATCCCTGGGACTATTCTAGATTGGAAGATTGATGAACAAAAAAGGAAGGCTATCACAAAAGAGTACAGAACATCCTGGAACTGTTGGATGATATTAGACTAGGGTGCCTAGACTAGGGTGAGGGCACATAGGTAACAGAGACCTTTTTTGGTTGCCTGTGACCGTACAAGAGCTTAGAAAATGGTTTATTTTTTTTCAAACAAGTGTCACTAACCTTTTATTCTGGTCGCATGTATACCTTTGGATAATCGTCAAATTCACCTATAACCCACAAAGAGAATATGACCTACAAAACCCTCAAACTACATCAAATCCCAAAAATAAAAGATGTAATATAGGGATTCATATTAACCCCAACAGTCACCTAACTAAGTGAGATAACAACTGATTATTGCACTTCATTTTAGAATCCATTTATTTTTTGTGAGTGTGTGGTAGAATTGTGCCCTAGCAATCCCTTGTGCAAGTGCACGTGATAAAAGGTGATAGATAAATGTACCATTGTAAATAGATGTGTGGATGAAAAAATTAGTTTCCCTTTCTATGTATGTATGTAAAAAAATGTAGTTCTTTTTCCCTTGACTGAGTGTTATATGGATGGCTTGGATGTTCTTAGAATGCCTTTAGATGCAACCTTGGGTGATGATAATAGATGATTATAGCTTGGTCCTTTATTTTGGTCTCATAGCTTTATATTTATATGATTCCCTTGGTTAAATTTCACAATTTAAAACTATAAGGCCAACCCATAAGAAAATAAGATGCCCAAAAGATAAAATATTAAAAAAATTAGTGAGTAAAGTAGAAAGAGGTCATGGATGCCCAAAAGGACGAGTGTACTTGGGCACTGGCGTCATTTCTAGGTGTTGGTGTCTATAGTCCTAAAAGATAAAGACATTAATTTTAGGATGGGATATAGGGTATAGAAGGCCAAATAGAAAATACGAAACATAGACAAAAGGCTAAATATAAATGTCAATTTCTAGTTTTCTCACTTAGGACTCATATGAATAGTTGTATGTGATTAGAACCTAGAAATGTACTTAATTTAACAAAGATAAAATATTTGATATCTTTTTGTTAAATTCCTAGATAGGCTACAATAGTAGATATAATAATAATATATCAATGAAGTACATATCTGACCTAATCAATAAGAAAATTGAGTAAAACCCTAAGTGCAATGAAGAGTTAAAACACTTAGCTGATTTTGCAATAATCCTGATAGTGTGTGAAGGTGAAAGACGAGAAAATGATAAGTGTAGGATGTTACGATAAAGCATAGAAAAAGAAAAGAGTGTAGGAGAAGGAAGGACCAAGGTACGTAGATTGATACTATGACATGTGGGCACTAAGATCCCTCTTTGGTCACATGGGTATGCATAAATGCTCAGAAACTGAATTTTACAGGTTCATGAACTTAGCTGAAACCCTCTTTGTCTTTCACCATAATGTCACACTATGATCATTGATGTCACTAATGACCTACAATAAAGAAAATCACCTACGAAACCTTCAAAAACACATCAAATCCTAAAAAATAAGGATGTAAAATGAGGGTTCATACTTTCCTCAGTTATAAAACAAGTGATCTTATGACTGATCACTGCACTACATCTCAGACCCAATATAGTTATATGTGTGTGTAATTTTTCCCTAGGAGGCTATTTTGCATGTCACACTTGATAACAAGCAAGTAGCTAGACGTAAAATTTGTAAAAAAAAGTGTGCATGGAAAAATGTACTTCCCCTCATATGAAGTGTATGTAGAATACCCAAATTTTATCCCTTCGATGAAGATAGGTTGATGTAATGATCCTCTTTAGATTCCTTTGGATGTAACTTCAGGTGGTAATAGTATATTCTTAGAGATTGGTCCTTTAATTTGATCCCATTACATTGTATTTATATGCTTCCCTTGCTTGAATTTTGTAAGTGATTACTAAAAGGTCGACTCCTAAGAGATAAGAATTATCAATATCTAGAAAGGACCCTAAAATGAGCGAGTAAGGTATAAAGAGGTCTAGGTCACCCAAATGGGATGAGGGTGCCTAGGCGCTAGCATCTTGGCTAGGTGATGGTGTCCAGAGCCAAAGAAATTGAATTATCAAGGGTCATACTAGATAGTAGGATCTGTGAGGCCAAGAGGGAGAACAAAAAGGAACCTAAGAGGCCAAATATAGTGATAAATTAGTAATTTTCTCCCTTAGAAAACATATGAGTGTAATGCATATGATTATGACCTAGAAATGTACCCAAGTACATGATTTTGTGTCTACATTTTCCCCCACTTTATGTTGGTGAGAAAAATCTCGGTAACATAAATTAGATAGAGATGAGTACTTGATAACCATAAAAATTGATATAGAAGAGTGTGCTGAGATAAGAAAAATTATGGAGTGATAAAATGTGAAGTGTGGAAGCTATAGGAGATGAAGTAAAAAATTATTATGATGACCCTATGGCGAAAGCGTATGTGTAAATGTTTATGTTGTACCTGTTATTGATGATTTGTTGTAAGTATGATTTTTATGTTTTGATATTGAATATTGCTTCACCTAAGGATGGACCTGCAAAAGAGAAGAACAAACAAGTAGTCAAATATGCGTATATAGAAAAGTTTCAATCCAAATGTATGAAATTGATGTAAACAGTGTGTAAAATTCTCAAAATAGAAAAACGAACATGGGCACATGATTCGTGATGAGTGAAAGAGAGAGAAAGGATCCTGAAGATGTAGATGAAGGATGATTTTTTGGGTGATCTCACACCAGTTATCCTAAATGTCAGTTATTTTGGGCGATCTTACACTACAGAATAAGTAGTGTAGAGAGAGGTATAATTCTATTCTCAAACCTTTGATTACATCTTGAAGTAATGAACACCATTTCAGATGGTGTGTAAAAATCCTATCCAATGCGAAGGCCAAGTGTTGAAGGACTTTCTACCCTATAAAATGCCTATGTGACAATGTTGAAAACTATGTCGAACTAAAAAATATTGTGTATTTTCCCCTAGTCTCACGTGCCCAAGAAGGGAAAATAACACTTAGGTTCCCAATTATTATTCTATGTGCTAGTGTATGTGTTGAAGTAAGGACCTAAGTTTGATTCTGAGCCTTTTATGTGATTGGAGATTGTGTTTAAGCTATACTAAACTATGTTGAACTATGTATGTGGATTACTGAATGGGGTGACTGATTCACTCATTAGATGTCACCTCATTTTGGGTACATGTGATTTCATTAGGAGGATGCAGACCGAAAGAGGATGCCATGTTGAACTGAGACCGGTATACAAGAGAGAATGTGCTTGGCAGATACCAAGGAAAATTCAAACAATGGCCAGGAGACAAGTTTTAGTACAAATAAGCATGCACATATAAAACAATGGAAGCTAAAAAATAAGAAGACAATGTAGACTAAAAAAGTGGGTTGTAAACATGGTACATCACTCACGATGTCACAAGAAAACAGAGGCCATGGTGGCCAAAATTATATAGTCTGAACACAAGATAAAACATAGGATAATGCCCGTAAATAGTGGCATATAGTGAAAAAAATGAAAACAATAATAAAAAACATTAGATAACCATGGTGGAAAATAGGTTCCTGCAAGAAAAATATACACATGAAGCATATATTTGCATGTTAGAGAGATATAAAGTATTTCAAAATGTGTATAATCTAATATAGTAGTGTGCTAGTATTAAATGAAACTAGAATATGTAGTACGTACGAAAGTGAATTCCCCCAGGAGATGCTATGGGAATGGTATGAGGTATTTCAATAAACATCCATGCTTCCTTTATTGATCCATGTAGGGTCTATGATCAAAATTAAAAATAAAGTGAACGTGCATGTGTGTATAGAGAGTTAATGATATATAAGATATTTTACTAGCATGATGATAAAAGTGTACATGTGAGTATAAACAAGTAATAACTATGTGTAACTAATATATGTAGTATGTTATGAGTGTGAATGAAATGGAATGCATTGTGAATGTTATAAGGTCAGTGTTCCCATCGAGTGTGTATGTATGCATGAGTGAAATGAGGTTCATTTATAGATGACCCCCTAGTAGTAAAAAATGAACCATATAACAAGAGTGTGTCATCGGTACATGGTTCAAAAAATGTGTTGCATGCAAGAAATATTTGAATGTTGGAGTGTGGAGTGTAAATTGTAGAATGATGTGATGTGTAAGTTTGAAAGTGGCATTAGAAGAATTAATCATGAATCTAGAATTATTGATGATTTAGTATGGATTTTAGATCATAGAATGTGTGAAAAAGATGCTATAAAGTATTATTTTTGAAGCACAGAGCATGAATTGTAGAGTAGTGTCACATGATGTGAAAGCTAAAGAGAGCCAAGTAGATTGATGTAGGAGACATAGAAAACAATTATAGAAATATTGATTACAAAGCACAAAGTGTAGGTTTCATAATACCATAAAATTATGTGCTAGAAAGATTGCATAAGCCACTATAAATATTGGTCATGAATGTGAATTGTAATCTTTATATTTTTACAATTAAGGTGGGGTTCAATTCAGATTTAAACCCTTAGCAGTAAAGTATGAACCAAGATACTAGAGTGCATTGTTGGGTAGTGAAACGTGTACTAGAAAGGTTCCATTAGAAAGCATAAAATGTAGAATAATATAGTGTGATGCTCAATAATAATGTGTTAGAATGATGTAGATTGAAAGTGTATAGTGTGTTGTTTGATAATGTGACACAGAAAATATGTTTGTTGAATGTGCCGAGTGTGAAGATGTGTAGTGTGTAGTGCAAGAAGTGTAGAATTTGTAGAAAGTGTAATATGTATATGATGTGTAATAATAGGTGTGAGTAGAAAATGTAGAAAGCATATAATGTGTATGATGTGGAGAAATAAGAAGATGTTATAAATGAGAAATGTGCACTATGTGAGGTTCATGTGTATAATATGCCATCAACAGTCAGGTGTGAACCTTAGCACAAGAGTGTGTCATAGGGTAATGACGATAAAAGGAGAGTATCAAGTTGTGAAAGATGAATGTTTTGAAGTGTGAACTAGGAAGTATGATATGTCATGATAGAAATGATAGATGCCTACTACTATAAAGAGAGGGTGGGAGGAATGAGAAAGTTCCCCCAAAGCATATGATGTATAGAGGAATCAAGTCACATTGTCTAAAATATCATCATTGTGATGATCAAAACCAAATGGATAAGCATCAAATACTTTGTAAGTTAAAGTATGATGTAACATCCTCATTTTAGACAATAGAACAAGTCAAATTTTTTTTTTTTTGATAATTGCATACTGGTTCTAAATACATAATTTAGAACTCACAATTCAAATAACCATTTATATAACAGACAACCATATGCAGCTGTAATGACTCGGAATACCTCCGATCTATTCATTCCATGACTCGGTAAACTACCGATCTATTCATGAGTAAAAAGAGTTAGTGTTCTTAATTAACACAATACTCTGGCGGTTCTCTTCCCTAATCTGGGATTCAGAATGCTCTGTCCAAGGAATCTAACTGAATAACTGTTACCATTATTCATCGGCATCTCATCCCTTAGACTAGGTGAATTAGGACAACGCAATCAGCAGCTTGCGATACTTTGGCCAAAGATTTGAAACATACTGTTCATGTCTCGTATTCCTTAACGGCATACTCGTCAATCTGGAATACGTCCTTCACCCCATTCATATGTTATATAGAATGTCTTATACTGACTACTGTCAGTCCTTTCTTTCACAGCTGAATCACTCGGAGGCAGATTAACAAGGTGATAATGTTATATGGATGCCTACGAGGATTAGGGATATGAGGACATACTGGTTCAACCTTGCAATTCAACCAGTGTGTCATGATACCCCAAATCTCCGAGGCAGTCTTATAACATGGTCACGTTCTTAATCGGTCCCAAGGTAACTCGTGCGAAATCAAGTGTAAATCTTAGCGATCAATGCAAAGGGTGTCGCCATAAGTCACCTGCATTGTTGTAACTTCGAGAAGATCCTAATCTTCTCGGAGGTACAGCCCTGCAGTCGACCTTATGTCGTCATCCTTTAAATCCGCCTCGAGAAGATCTACCCAAAAACAAGCGTTACGCACTAGAGATTAAATTACTTCTTAAGACTTTTCCCTAAGGTTAGCCATTTCCAATCCCTGGATTCATTTTCTTAAGACGACCCTCCTCCATTAATCCCATTACTTGGTAGAGGTATTAAGGTCTAGCTTCTATCAAGGAGTCATTAGAATACATCTGATTCTAAGCAACAGATTCAGACAATATCTCATAACCTATGCTTGAGATTGCCACCTGAACTCCATTGATTGCCTATCAGTTCTCTTAACTGAATTTATATCATACTTTTTAGTTTAAAGATATAAATGATTTAGAATCCAATTTACTATTGTCCTGTTATACTTAGGACTAGGGATTAGTAATTCAATCCAACTTGTTTAGCGTTATCTTTTAGGCTCAATTTTAACCTATCCTCTAGAGAGACAATAATTAAATTACAATATTGCATTATCCAGATCAAATTAGAACTACTAAATACTCATAAGAATTTAGTCTAATTACTTACAAGCTTTCATTGTCAATCACAAAAGCATCCATATTATACAAAGATAACTATGCCTCTTCGTTACGTAAACCGAAGAAGTTCATCATTCATAATAGAATACAACACATAAGTATCAAACACTTATTTTCATTCCTTTCGAAACTCGTACAATTACATTTTATGCAACAGCATACTTGATATAATGCTAACGGAAAAGAAACATCTTTTCTCATATAGTACATCCATAAAATCAAGCTGTAATTCATAATAAATCAAATAAACTATCTGATCGGACTGCCAGATCTGCATTGTATTTACCTCTTACGGCAACCATCTGCAAAAATAGTCAACATGAGTCAGTTCAATGAACTGAGCATGATAAGCACTAACTTTTAAAACAATTGCAATCCATCAATTGTTTTCATTAAACACCCTGTTTAAATGAAATCAGATATTCACATAAGTAAACATGATTAGACTATGCCCTTGTAATACTGAATGATTACAATTATGTAACTCTATCATTGTTACAATTAGTCTTAATCATTTTCTAATATTTCATCAAATATTAAGAAACAAGGAACGAATGCACACAACAATCATTAAACCCAAAATCACAACATTGGTCAGATTGTTTCATTCTCCAAAAAGGAAATAACATAACAATTCGGGATTCCACCAATATGTTACAAACAATTTCCTACTGATAGTTCATTATCAATAATATTAAATAAAGGAAGAGAAAGAATCAAACCATTCATACTTCCTTTTACATAAGTTCATCACTGTACTGCCTTCACATATGAAAACAGTCAACCAGTATATAAATGAACAAGTTAGACAGGCCGAAATCAAGATCACTGTTCTAAATCACGAAAATAGAAACTCAGCAAATCTCTTGTACAGCAACTAACACATCAACATTTCATGTAACAACCATAAGCCCAATGCAAGTTCCTTTTGCACAGTAAAGCCTTATCACCAGTTGAAAACAAGAGCTACAAGCGTATCGCTGAAAACAACAACTATTGCATCAACAATCTAAGGTTTCCCAAAGGACTATGCTATGTTGCCCACACGGTACTTCCAAATCATGCACAGTCGATCGGACAGATCAAAATGGAAGGAAACATAGCATACATATTCTTGCTCAGTCAAAATCGGACTGAAGTGAAGGAAAGGAATTCAACCAAACGATCCTTACCTTGCAGCATGCAAGTCTTGGTGCGTTATTCGCGACTTACCCTAACAAGGTCAAAACACGAAACAGTCATCCAAACACAAGGACCTCAAAAGTAACAAAGACAGTCCAAGGTCAAGCTCAAAAAGAGACAGTAGTACAAGTTACCTTCCCGGAATTTCCAATGATTCAAACGGAGGTATCAATTCATGCAAAAGCTTAAGAATTCATACAGACAATCCTCAACAAAGCATATCAATAGTCAGACAGCAAAATACTCTCTGCCAATCATTTTACACTAATTTGCTCAGGTCAAAGACATACATGTCCACCTAAGAATCTGTACCTCAAATCCCAAAAACACGAAGGAATTCCAAATTGCAATAACAAAATCGAAATACATGTTATTCCATTAAGTCGCCGGCACTTAAAATACCAACACTTAACTTTATTCAGCTCATGAATAAAATGAATCATTCATTCGACTCCTCAGAGTCGTCCAAGTCGTAATAGCATAATCTATATATTCACACAGTGACTGATAAAGGTTTGCACGCATAACCACTGAACCCTACAGCAACGTACAATGACATAGATTGATAAATCCATATATGCTATTCATGGATAACATTCAGAAAGAACAAGCGAAGCAAATCGAATATCCATTTCTAGCAAGGAAAAGCAACTAAGCCGCTTCGAACTTTCTAACAGCTTTCACATAGAAAGGAAAATGCATATACAGGAAGTCTTTATCTTTTAACTACTTCAAATAACAGTAGACAAAAGCCCTGTTTCTTCTTATCAGGCTTTTACAAGAATCCAATCACAAAACTTGCGGATAAATCTACATTCCAGCAAAAGAAAGCAATACGATTCAGTCATCGACTCCACTGAGTCGATACAACAAAGTACAGGTGTATTTATATTATACACAGTGCACAAATAATCCCGCTAACCTAATAACAGGGAAAACAACTTCCGCTAGGTCGAAAAGACTATGGTAACACTACAGTTACCTGTTCCAAGCCAAAAATTGAAAACAAAATGAAACCCGAAAGTATCACTAGTCGTTGTCAACAATCCCATGACCGAGCACCCAAAGAAGCGATAATACCAATCATTCTTACAGTATTCCTTCAAATCATTAATACAGTTTCTATATCAAGAAACAGCGACCACGAATCAAGACATACAGTGGTCCTATACTACTCATAGGTATATTCCAAGGGCTCACGCCAAACAGGCCGAACACTCGCATATTGTTAATAAATACCTCTCATGCATAATCCAGGAAGAATGTACAAACAAGTAGAGTTAAAATTCGATTTCCACAAACACCCAACAAACGGATTTGAAGAAAAATCGAACCAGAAGAAATACAGTGCCAATAATCAAACTAGATCTCATAGAAAATTCATCCAATCTTCACAGAACATTTGAACAGAGTTGTTTTAATGAAAGCACTTGAAAAACAGCAAGATATTTAAAGGTTAGGGCCTAGCATGCCTGTTTGTTGATCAAATTTCCGAAGCAGACCACAGGAAGAGCTCAAACTTCCTTTTCTTTTTCCCAAATACAGCGACCAACAAAATTTCGCTGTCCTATTTACAATATATCCTCCATGGCAGAGAAAAGAGCCAGAGAATTTCATTCTCGCCATGCAACTCAAGAGAACTGGTGCTATGAACAGTAAACTAGCAGAGAAAGAGAGAGAAGAAGACCGAAAATCGCGATACACCAAACAAACCTTCCAACTTCTCGTTTGCATGCTGTTCCGCGAGCTCCGGCTCGACTCCCTAGACATTAAGTGCCATTAAACCAATTTTCCCGCTTAATCTCAACTCCCACCGACCGCCGAAATTGGCGACAGTCCATCCAAAAACTCAAGTTCATTTCCAAACTTAGTAATTGCCAAGTCTGCCAAGGTTAGCCGCCGCCTAAGCCTCCGCCATATGCCTGTCCCTCATCCTTATCCTTCCCATTTATTGCCATAGAGAATAGCGCCCATGGTTCGCCACCCTTCAAAGGCCCCTTCCCAAAAACTCTTAGTTAGCTAGGTTAGTATCTTAGGTTAGAGTTTTAGGGTAATGACCATGCTAACCATTTTACACTTAGTTTTTATTTTAGGATCATAACACATAGCCTAGGTCTAGGTTAGACTAACAATAATCTAACCCCTAGGTTAGGTTATTGTTTTAGGTTACTAACCCTTAGTAATTCAGTTTGGTCCTTCTCCTGAAAACTCGGAGAGACCTGTATCATACTTTCTAGAACAGAGCCACTCCTGTTCTTATTACAGAATTGTATGTCAATGAATTATTACCTGGTCTTTAATCGAGACCTTCCAGATATACTAAATATCGGGAACCGTTTCATTTCTCGAGATCAGCCTGAGTCATACTCCTGACCCGCTTTCTAAATGCTTCCATACCTTGCAACCTGTTCAAGGTTCGTGATCTAATTTTATCACTTCACAAAATTAAAGCATTACTTGGATCAATTCCTCTGGTCCAAGTCTAGATATTATTGATGAATACCTGTATAATTCATTCCGTGATCAGATTAATATTCAGTCACAAAATGAAATAAATAAAAGAGTCTATTAATATTTTGACTCAGTCAAGATCTGCAATCTGCAAGAAATTTAATACATATCAAGCATGATTTCCGAATCGAGGTACACAATCCATTTACTAGAAATCACATATCAACACTTGAATGCTTAGGAGAAAGTAACAACAGTTCAGGGTGTTACATGCTTCCCTCCTAAAAGGATTCATCGTCCCGATGAATTACATATTAACTTAACCTTCCGGTCAATCAATTTATTAGTACACAAACAATGTGTTTACTTCCATATTTAATAGTTTCAGAAATCAATGTCACCACACTTTTATTCAACCTGAATAAAGTCTGCCTTAATCAGGCTTTCATAAATACTTAAAAACAATCAGTTCATAAAAGTATTTCATCAACAGATTTCATTCTGTTGCAAAAAGAGAAGGAAAAGCAGTTTTCATCTCTTCCAGGTTTTCCCAAGTTGCACTTTCTTCGTTAAACTGGTCCCACTGGACCTTACATTGTTGTATATCACGATTTCTTAAATGCAATTGGCGAGTTTCCAGCACTCGTGTGGGTTTAACCACGATTATTCCTGGGTCTTGGACCTGCAAGGAATTCCAATTTAAAACATGTGACAGATCTGAAACGTATTTCTTAAGCAAAGAAATATGGAAAACATCATGCATACGAGATAGAGCAGGAGGCAATGCTAAACGATAAGCTACAGGATTGATTATCTCGACAATTTCGAAAGGTCCCACATATCGTGGTGACAACTTGGCAGCCTTGCCAAAAGTTATAGAACTCTTTCTGGGTTTAACACGCAGAAAAACCTTATCACCAAGCTCAAACTTTCTATCAACCCGCTTAAGGTCAGCATAGCTCTTCTGTCTATCCGCTGCTTCCTTTAATCGTTCACGAATCAGCTTAACTTGCTGTTCCATCTCTGTGAGAATCTCTGGTCCAATTACCACTCTATCCTCTACACTGTCCCAACTTACAGGGGTTCTGCACTTTCTTCCATAAAGTGCTTCAAAAGGTGCCATCTTAAGAGATGAGTGATAAGTGTTGTTGTATGCGAACTCAACTAATGGGAGATACTCTTCCCACTTATACTGTTGATCCATGCAATACATTCGCAACATGTCCTCCAACACTTGATTTACCCTCTCAGTTTGCCCATCCGTTTCTGGATGATATGCAGAACTGAAGTTTAGTTTCGTTCCTAGGGCTGCGTTAAGCGTTTGCCAAAACCTTGACGTCATTCTAGGATCCCTGTCAGAAATAATCAGTTCAGGTACACCATGTAATCTGAAAATTTCGTGTACGAACCTCTTGGCTAGCACTGGAGAATCATCCTTTAGATTTCCAGCGATGAAATGAGCTACCTTAGTTAGCTTATCTACAACTACCAGGATAACATCATGTTTATTCCTGGACATAGGTAGTCCTTGTACAAAATCCATGGTTATTACTTGCCATTTGTACTGCGGTATGCTATGAGGATACAACAATCCAGCAGGATGCATATGCTCTGCTTTCACCCGCTGACATTCCAGACAATGAGTCACAAAATTTATCACATCCTTTTTCATACCTTTCCAGAAGTATTGCTGTTTCAAATCAGCTAGCATTTTTGTGATACCTGGGTGTCCAGAGAAAGGTGAATTATGAAATTCAACTAACAACTTCTTTCTCAAATCATCCAGCACAGGCACATATACCCTATTTTCATAACGCAAGATTCCTTCATTATCTAAATGAAAACCTTCATACCTTTTATCTTTAGGTTCTGCAGCAAGCGCTGCTTTTACTTGCTGAAAATATGTATCTGATTCTGAGGCACTTTTTACCTCGTCTTTAAACTGAGTTCTTAATGTTATAAGAGCAGAAATGTGCCTCCTACGACTTAGAGCATCAGCTACTCTATTCTCCTTTCCTTTGATATAGCTGATATCAAAGTCATATTGTGATAGAAATTCTAACCACCTTCTTTGTCTGGCATTCAGATTGGGCTGAGTAAAAATATATTTCAGTCCCAAGTGATCAGTTTTCAACTCAAAAGGTTTCCCTAGTAAGTAGTGTCTCCAGACTTGAAGTGCGTGAACAATGGCAGCAAGCTCCAAATCATGAGGGGCATAATTCAGCTCATGAATCTTAAGTTTTCTACTCTCATAAGCAATGACTTGATCATTTTGTAGCAAAACACCCCCAAGACCTTCCCCAGAAGCATCAGTTACCACTGTAAAATTTCCATTAGGGTCTGGTACAGCCAATATAGGTGCAGAAGTCAGCTGGTCTTTCAGACTTTTGAAAGCCGCTTCACACTTGTCATTCCACATGAATTTCTTATCCTTCTTCTGCAATGAAGTTATTGGTGCAGCTACCTTAGAAAAATCCTTTACAAATTTTCTATAGTAACCAGCAAGACCCATGAAGCTTCTTACTTCATGCACATTCTTTGGTGTAGGCCACTCAGTTATCGCCACTATTTTCGAAGGATCTACAGCGATTCCTTCCTTGCTTATGACATGACCCAAATAGTGAACTTCTGAGTCAAAGAAAGAACATTTGGATAACTTACCATACAGCTTTCTCTTTCTCAAAATTCCCAAAACTATCTTCAGATGCTCATTGTGCTCCTCAACGCTCTTAGAATAAATGAGAATATCGTCCAAGAATACAAGTACAAACTTGTCCAGGTATTCTTGAAAAATATTGTTCATTAAATTCATAAACGCTGCAGGTGCATAGTTAACCCAAAGGCTAGAACTGTGAACATCGACCTCTCCCCCTATCACAGGATTCAATCCCATGATGAATTTCCGTATCCTGAACTTTTCGTCAGTTTGATACTACGGTACATACTTGAGGAGTTTTGTAAACCTCTCCCAGAATTCAGTTACTGTTAACTTCCCTTGAGTCAAGTTCTGAAATTCTGTCATTTTCTGATCATAGAAAAGTTGTGGCAGCCAACGTTGCCTAAAATAGCCTTTAAATTGATCCCAAGTGATATTGGTCTCATCAATATTTAGCTCAGCTTTTCGGCTATCCCACCACGAAGATGCTTCGTGAGAAAGCTGATAGGCTCCCCATATTGCCTTGGTTTCTTCTGAGAAGTTCCTTATAGCAAAGTACTTCTCCATTTCGCTGAGCCAGTTCTCAGCTCCATCTCCTAATGTGGTGCCATCATACTTAGGTGGACTTATCCTTTTGATATCATTAGTGAGTTCCGCTGCCAATCTGGCCTTTTTGTTTTCTGGTTGGACAGGTACATTTCCAGCATTAACATCAACACCCGTTTCGGGGTTGTCCTCAGGAGGTTGCTGATTATTATTATCAGCTTCTTCTCCCTCCTCATTCCCCATCACCTGCTGTTCAAGTACAGCCAAGCGATCTCTTGTGTCCAACAGGGCAGCAAGGATCTCATCCAGTTTCTGGGTTGTTGCCGCTCCTCCTTCAGGTGGAGCATTACTCGCAACGTTCCCCCTTGTTCTAACCATTTTCTGTTACAAGAAAATTCAGGTTTTTATCAGATTATGGACTCAATAGGTCCAAGAGCTGCAACCTTCAGCTCTGATACCAAGATGTAACATCCTCATTTTAGACAATAGAACAAGTCAATTTTTTTTTTTTTTTTTTTTGATAATTGCATACTGGTTCTAAATACATAATTTAGAACTCACAATTCAAATAACCATTTATATAACAGACAACCATATGCAGCTGTAATGACTCGGAATACCTCCGATCTATTCATTCCATGACTCGGTAATCTACCGATCTATTCATGAGTAAAAAGAGTTAGTGTTTTTATTTAACACAATACTCTGGCGGTTCTCTTCCCTAATCTGGGATTCAGAATGCTCTGTCCAAGGAATCTAACTGAATAACTGTTACCATTATTCATCGGCATCTCATCCCTTAGACTAGGTGAATTAGGACAACGCAATCAGCAGCTTGCGATACTTTGGCCAAAGATTTGAAACATACTGTTCATGTCTCGTATTCCTTAACGGCATACTCGTCAATCTGGAATACGTCCTTCACCCCATTCATATGTTATATAGAATGTCTTATACTGACTACTGTCAGTCCTTTCTTTCACAGCTGAATCACTCGGAGGCAGATTAACAAGGTGATAATGTTATATGGATGCCTACGAGGATTAGGGATATGAGGACATACTGGTTCAACCTTGCAATTCAACCAGTGTGTCATGATACCCCAAATCTCCGAGGCAGTCTTATAACATGGTCACGTTCTTAATCGGTCCCAAGGTAACTCGTGCGAAATCAAGTGTAAATCTTAGCGATCAATGCAAAGGGTGTCGCCATAAGTCACCTGCATTGTTGTAACTTCGAGAAGATCCTAATCTTCTCGGAGGTACAGCCCTGCAGTCGACCTTATGTCGTCATCCTTTAAATCCGCCTCGAGAAGATCTACCCAAAAACAAGCGTTACGCACTAGAGATTAAATTACTTCTTAAGACTTTTCCCTAAGGTTAGCCATTTCCAATCCCTGGATTCATTTTCTTAAGACGACCCTCCTCCATTAATCCCATTACTTGGTAGAGGTATTAAGGTCTAGCTTCTATCAAGGAGTCATTAGAATACATCTGATTCTAAGCAACAGATTCAGACAATATCTCATAACCTATGCTTGAGATTGCCACCTGAACTCCATTGATTGCCTATCAGTTCTCTTAACTGAATTTATATCATACTTTTTAGTTTAAAGATATAAATGATTTAGAATCCAATTTACTATTGTCCTGTTATACTTAGGACTAGGGATTAGTAATTCAATCCAACTTGTTTAGCGTTATCTTTTAGGCTCAATTTTAACCTATCCTCTAGAGAGACAATAATTAAATTACAATATTGCATTATCCAGATCAAATTAGAACTACTAAATACTCATAAGAATTTAGTCTAATTACTTACAAGCTTTCATTGTCAATCACAAAAGCATCCATATTATACAAAGATAACTATGCCTCTTCGTTACGTAAACCGAAGAAGTTCATCATTCATAATAGAATACAACACATAAGTATCAAACACTTATTTTCATTCCTTTCGAAACTCGTACAATTACATTTTATGCAACAGCATACTTGATATAATGCTAACGGAAAAGAAACATCTTTTCTCATATAGTACATCCATAAAATCAAGCTGTAATTCATAATAAATCAAATAAACTATCTGATCGGACTGCCAGATCTGCATTGTATTTACCTCTTACGGCAACCATCTGCAAAAATAGTCAACATGAGTCAGTTCAATGAACTGAGCATGATAAGCACTAACTTTTAAAACAATTGCAATCCATCAATTGTTTTCATTAAACACCCTGTTTAAATGAAATCAGATATTCACATAAGTAAACATGATTAGACTATGCCCTTGTAATACTGAATGATTACAATTATGTAACTCTATCATTGTTACAATTAGTCTTAATCATTTTCTAATATTTCATCAAATATTAAGAAACAAGGAACGAATGCACACAACAATCATTAAACCCAAAATCACAACATTGGTCAGATTGTTTCATTCTCCAAAAAGGAAATAACATAACAATTCGGGATTCCACCAATATGTTACAAACAATTTCCTACTGATAGTTCATTATCAATAATATTAAATAAAGGAAGAGAAAGAATCAAACCATTCATACTTCCTTTTACATAAGTTCATCACTGTACTGCCTTCACATATGAAAACAGTCAACCAGTATATAAATGAACAAGTTAGACAGGCCGAAATCAAGATCACTGTTCTAAATCACGAAAATAGAAACTCAGCAAATCTCTTGTACAGCAACTAACACATCAACATTTCATGTAACAACCATAAGCCCAATGCAAGTTCCTTTTGCACAGTAAAGCCTTATCACCAGTTGAAAACAAGAGCTACAAGCGTATCGCTGAAAACAACAACTATTGCATCAACAATCTAAGGTTTCCCAAAGGACTATGCTATGTTGCCCACACGGTACTTCCAAATCATGCACAGTCGATCGGACAGATCAAAATGGAAGGAAACATAGCATACATATTCTTGCTCAGTCAAAATCGGACTGAAGTGAAGGAAAGGAATTCAACCAAACGATCCTTACCTTGCAGCATGCAAGTCTTGGTGCGTTATTCGCGACTTACCCTAACAAGGTCAAAACACGAAACAGTCATCCAAACACAAGGACCTCAAAATCAAAGACAGTCCAAGGTCAAGCTCAAAAAGAGACAGTAGTACAAGTTACCTTCCCGGAATTTCCAATGATTCAAACGGAGGTATCAATTCATGCAAAAGCTTAAGAATTCATACAGACAATCCTCAACAAAGCATATCAATAGTCAGACAGCAAAATACTCTCTGCCAATCATTTTACACTAATTTGCTCAGGTCAAAGACATACATGTCCACCTAAGAATCTGTACCTCAAATCCCAAAAACACGAAGGAATTCCAAATTGCAATAACAAAATCGAAATACATGTTATTCCATTAAGTCGCCGGCACTTAAATTACCAACACTTAACTTTATTCAGCTCATGAATAAAATGAATCATTCATTCGACTCCTCAGAGTCGTCCAAGTCGTAATAGCATAATCTATATATTCACACAGTGACTGATAAAGGTTTGCACGCATAACCACTGAACCCTACAGCAACGTACAATGACATAGATTGATAAATCCATATATGCTATTCATGGATAACATTCAGAAAGAACAAGCGAAGCAAATCGAATATCCATTTCTAGCAAGGAAAAGCAACTAAGCCGCTTCGAACTTTCTAACAGCTTTCACATAGAAAGGAAAATGCATATACAGGAAGTCTTTATCTTTTAACTACTTCAAATAACAGTAGACAAAAGCCCTGTTTCTTCTTATCAGGCTTTTACAAGAATCCAATCACAAAACTTGCGGATAAATCTACATTCCAGCAAAAGAAAGCAATACGATTCAGTCATCGACTCCACTGAGTCGATACAACAAAGTACAGGTGTATTTATATTATACACAGTGCACAAATAATCCCACTAACCTAATAACAGGGAAAACAACTTCCGCTAGGTCGAAAAGACTATGGTAACACTACAGTTACCTGTTCCAAGCCAAAAATTGAAAACAAAATGAAACCCGAAAGTATCACTAGTCGTTGTCAACAATCCCATGACCGAGCACCCAAAGAAGCGATAATACCAATCATTCTTACAGTATTCCTTCAAATCATTAATACAGTTTCTATATCAAGAAACAGCGACCACGAATCAAGACATACAGTGGTCCTATACTACTCATAGGTATATTCCAAGGGCTCACGCCAAACAGGCCGAACACTCGCATATTGTTAATAAATACCTCTCATGCATAATCCAGGAAGAATGTACAAACAAGTAGAGTTAAAATTCGATTTCCACAAACACCCAACAAACGGATTTGAAGAAAAATCGAACCAGAAGAAATACAGTGCCAATAATCAAACTAGATCTCATAGAAAATTCATCCAATCTTCACAGAACATTTGAACAGAGTTGTTTTAATGAAAGCACTTGAAAAACAGCAAGATATTTAAAGGTTAGGGCCTAGCATGCCTGTTTGTTGATCAAATTTCCGAAGCAGACCACAGGAAGAGCTCAAACTTCCTTTTCTTTTTCCCAAATACAGCGACCAACAAAATTTCGCTGTCCCGTTTACAATATATCCTCCATGGCAGAGAAAAGAGCCAGAGAAATTCATTCTCGCCATGCAACTCAAAGAGAACTGGTGCGATGAACAGTAAACTAGCAGAGAAAGAGAGAGAAGAAGACCGAAAATCGCGATACACCAAACAAACCTTCCAACTTCTCGTTTGCATGCTGTTCCGCGAGCTCCGGCTCAACTCCCTAGACATTAAATGCCATTAAACCAATTTTCCCGCTTAATCTCAACTCCCACCGACCGCCGAAATTGGCGACAGTCCATCCAAAAACTCAAGTTCATTTCCAAACTTAGTAATTGCCAAGTCTGCCAAGGTTAGCCGCCGCCTAAGCCTCCGCCATATGCCTGTCCCTCATCCTTATCCTTCCCATTTATTGCCATAGAGAATAGCGCCCATGGTTCGCCACCCTTCAAAGGCCCCTTCCCAAAAACTCTTAGTTAGCTAGGTTAGTATCTTAGGTTAGAGTTTTAGGGTAATGACCATGCTAACCATTTTACACTTAGTTATTATTTTAGGATCATAACACATAGCCTAGGTCTAGGTTAGACTAACAATAATCTAACCCCTAGGTTAGGTTATTGTTTTAGGTTACTAACCCTTAGTAATTCAGTTTGGTCCTTCTCCTGAAAACTCGGAGAGACCTGCATCATACTTTCTAGAACAGAGCCACTCCTGTTCTTATTACAGAATTGTATGTCAATGAATTATTACCTGGTCTTTAATCGAGACCTTCCAGATATACTAGATATCGGGAACCGTTTCATTTCTCAAGATCAGCCTGAGTCATACTCCTGACCAGCTTACTAAATGCTTCCATACCTTGCAACCTGTTCAAGGTTCGTGATCTAATTTTATCACTTCACAAAATTAAAGCATTACTTGGATCAATTCCTCTGGTCCAAGTCTAGATATTATTGATGAATACCTGTATAATTCATTCCGTGATCAGATTAATATTCAGTCACAAAATGAAATAAATAAAAGAGTCTATTAATATTTTGACTCAGTCAAGATCTGCAATCTGCAAGAAATTTAATACATATCAAGCATGATTTCCGAATCGAGGTACACAATCCATTTACTAGAAATCACATATCAACACTTGAATGCTTAGGAGAAAGTAACAATATGTATTATAAGAATGAGGTGGAGGGATGAGATCATCCATTGTAAATCTGAGTTGTATCAATCCATCATGTGTGCATATAGTATCACAACAAGTAGGATCAACTGGAACATGGTTCTAATATGAGTGATTCACAAGAAGAGTGCATGTGAAAGGAGAACATGTGGACGACAGTTGGTCATAAGAAGTAAGTAGAGGTGGAATGATGTATAATGTATGGATAGAACCCTTATAGAGGACCATAAATTTATTAATAGGGGGTGGCTTCTTGAATTGATATTCACCAAAACCAATTGTAACAAAAGTATCAACAAAATACGAGTCACCAATATCAATAGGAGTAAATTTAAGGATGCGTAGTTTATCATCGGAAATTTTTTTCAGTATGAAATTCATCATCAAAGTCATTAGTGTTGACATAATATTGATTGATAACATAATTAGTAGCAATTCTAGGAGTGGAGCCAAATGTATTAAGTGACAACCTCTAAGGGAGGTGTAACAGTAGTAGTGGTAGAAGTAGCTGCATTAGGTGATATAATATTAGTAGTATGAGTAGGAATAAATGGTATGCTCACAGATGTGGATGAAGGTAGAGAAAACACTAGGATGACCAACATCATATGCATCAAGACTATGCAAGGGAATAGGCTGTTGTGACAGAAGGATAGGCCTAGTAGTATTTGGGATCTATGCAACAATACATGAATGGTTTGGGATCGACAACAATTGTATCCTCATAACCATCATGGAAGAATGTAACACACCGATGAATTGTAGATGGCATAACATGCATAACATGAATCCATGGTCTAGTATTAATAAGAGATTCAATTGAAATGAGGAATCAATGAAAAAGAATAATGTAGTAAGAATCTTAGGACCAACTTAGATGAGTAGAGTAATAGTACCTAAACATGTGCGAGTAGTAGAATCATAACCTCAAATGAGAGTATATTTCTTAGTGATTAGATTATCGTGAATACCAATTTTCTTAAGAAGATAATGAGTGCATATATTTATATCAAATTTTGTTATCAATAAGTACTCACTTGAGAAATATTTTTCCAATTATATTAGTGATAAGTAGTGGAGAACATGGATTTTCAATAACAAATGGAGGTATTTCTTCATCACTAAATGATGTACCATGTGGCATATTTTTGAGAGATTGAATAAGATGCATAAAAGTGACTAGGTAGTTAGCAATCTCAACGTGTATAGAATGAAGAGATTCCTCTAATGTATTACAACAGTCAGGTGGATTACACAATAGATCATAAAGAGAGATTTTGGAAGGTGTATTACAAATTTTCTCAACAATATCATACCCATTATTGGAGGGTTTTAGGATTTTTAGTAGTAATAGGTGGTGGAATAGAATCCAATGAAGCTGTAAGAGGGTGAGTTTGACAAGTAGTAACTTAATTGATATTTAGGTCAACTATATGAGTAATGAAGCAAGGAGTATGTCAAGTATGAACTTGCATGAAATCAGTAGCAAAAGTAACTATGCTAGAAATATTGGTTGGAGAAAAATAAGGATAAGAAGATTGATCCATGGATTCATAAGGAGTAATATTTTGATACATTCTTAAAAATCTAGTCTAGGAATGGTCAAGTTCACCAAATTATTTAAAAAATAAAAATTATTTGAGTCTTCTTTTATTAAATTCCTAGATATTCTATAATAATAGATATAATAGAAATATAGAAATGAAGTAAAAATATGACCTAAGAATAAGAAAATTAAGTAAAACCCTAAGTGTAATGAAGAGTTTTAGAACTTAGCTTATTTCACAATATTTTTACAATAGTGTGCAAAGGTCAAAGACTGGAAGAACTAGATACAGTGCAAAAGGTCACGTTCGAGAACACAAAAAATTCAAGAGTGTAGAAGAAGGTTATGGACACAAGAGTTCACAATTTGTACCTAGTGGCAGTACTAGGGTACTTAGGTACTAGGATCACTGTCTGGGTGCTAAATTCTATGTAAATACACAGAAAGTGATCTTTGTACAGGGTCAATGAGTTTATCACAATCCATTCACTATCTATCTCTAGTAATGTCATACAAAGCTCGCCGAATTTCAGTTGATAACCTGTAATAAAGAATATCACCTCGCAAGACCAATCAAAATAACATCAAATCCTAAAAAATGTAATATGAATAAGGGGTCAGACTATCCTCATGGGTGTCAAACAAAGTGAACTTATGACTAAATAAGTGCCACACTAAATTTTAGACCCGCTGTATTTCTATGTGTGCGCGTGCTGAAGATATTATGCCCTAGGTGACGATCTTATGTGTAAGTCACACTTGATCATTGAGAAATAAGCTAAATCTAAAATATGTAAATAAATGTGTGCATGGAAAAATGAACTTCCCGTCCTGTATGAAGTGTATGCATAATAACCATCCCTTGTCACTTGAATGAAGCTAGATGGATGCAAATGATGCTCTTTATATACCTTTGTATGCAAACCTTAAGTGGAGATAGTAGATGCTTATAGATCATGGTCCTTTTTTATTGATCACATAACTTTATATTTATATGATTCCCTTTTTAGAATTTCATAATTAATCACCTGAAAGTCTGAATACAAAAAAGAAAAGGAATACTGAAATGGGTAGAAAGGACCTAGAAAGGAATGGGTAAGAAAACTAAAAGAGGTCTAGGGGTTCCCATAAGGGGACTGAGGGTGCTTGATGGCACTGGCGTATTGGTTGGGTGCTAGTGTCCAAAGCCATGAGAAACACCAAAGTATTGAAAAGATAAACTGGGATAGAAAGGTCTGTAAGATCAATAGAGGAAATAGAGAAACAATGAAACCTATGAGGCCAAAGACAGTGGGTCAATTAATACTTTTCTTGCTTAGGAATCATATGAATGTAATAGTCATGTGATCAGGACCTATAAATAGATACCCAAAGTGCATGATTTAGTGTCTACACTACAAAAGTGCATGATTATTGTCTGGATATTTTCATGATTTTATAAGTGGACACCACCCCTTTGGGGTGCTATACTACATCGCTAGGAGAATATGACTCCTTAACTTTGGATGATTACGTCATTGGTGATATGAAATTATAACCAGATGGAATTTTATCGACATTCTCCTTAGAGCTTTAGAAGCCAAGTCACATGGAAAAAAAGTGTCTACCTACATGTAGAAAGTCCAAAAAACTACAAAATCACTGTATGCATGGGTTTACCTTTATTGCAACACTCCTAAATGTGCATGACAAACAGAGAAGACCGCAAATATTGGGTGTCATACCTTGGACATTTATAACCAAAGAATCTCAAGATACACTTAGTTTGGAATTTACACTTGTTTTACACCTTTGAAAACCTAATACAATGGACATACCTTTAAAGGGTTTAGCCTCCTTACAATAGCATACAACCTGGAAAATCCCAATGGAAGACTAATAATCAAGAAAAGTATCAGACAACCATTTTGGAAAATAATTCTTGTAAGACAATTTTTGATACACTTATTAAGGTTTATTAGAATGTTAACGAACCCTAAAAAGAGTATGTCAAAGTGATGTATAGATCCAGAATTGGGCCTTTACCTTGACTAAGTCCCAAGGTCAGAAGGTATGCACGTGCAAGACATGAAAGAGGAAGGTGCATAGGTTTTAATCATATTTATTAAGGGTAAAATAGTCCCAACTAGGGTGCATGTCAAAGAAGTACAAGTGTTTAAGGACTTAAGCCCATCTTTCCTTATAAAATATAATAATAGGAGAAACTACGATGGAAGAGAACGATAGTCACTCCTGAGGAATGGATAAGAAGTGCCAACCTAGAGCCTATGGAGAGGAAAGAAAAGAATAGGGTCCATGTAGGTCAATATTCCAAGGGGGATCATCATTACAAAAAGAAAGAATGAAATGAGCCTTTGCAATACTTGCAACAAAATTCAACTGAGGATGACTAGAATTCACCAATTGGTAGAAAATGGACCCATGAGATAATTTAATGGTAAAATGTACACCTAGATTCTAGTGGAGAAGAATCTTGATTGGGGTTTGAAACCCAAGATGTAAGTCGGGAGGAATAGGCAATACAGATAGTACAAGGTGAAAATGACGTGGAAAACTCAAGGGTTTGTAGTAATTATTGATAGGAACATATGGGAATTATACATGTACCAGGCACATATGGAGGCCAAATCTAGCATGGAATTAAGGGTTGTTAATTGGGAAAGAATCATTAGGATTTCTATTGCATAGGTCATGACTTGTTCTTATGGCTATGATATATACTCCAAAATGTACTATGGTCTGAGATAAGGAACCCTATGTATTTTAGGTTTCAGGGATTAGTATGACATAAAAAAATGTTTGGATGTCTGGGATGTATGGGTATGTTCCTGATGTTATTGAACCCCTAAAATGGATCAATAAACTAGAGTCCTGTTAGGATTATAAGACACATCCTACACTTTACATCTATGATGCACACTGTACATATCACAATTGGTCCCAAAATCATTAAATCCTGAGTAAATGACTTATATTGTATTTAAGGGGTTAGGGAACCCATCCTCTATAAATGGTGCATTATTATTGTGGATATCACATAAAGTATGAAATCAGCACCAAAAATATGAAAATCAAAAGAAAGCGTCTCAACTTGATCAAATTGGGTCTATAGGCCGACATTTTTGGGAAAGATAACTAAGGTCCATGACTCCACATGAATACCAATATTTGGTAGGTTGTCGGGGACCACTTTTTGAAGTTATCAGGAAAATTAATTTTGGGATGACAGAGTTGTAACTCTGACAACTATACAAAGTGATCGAAGCAAATTAACTGAAAACTATTAAAACATGCATTATCTTAGAGATTTAGTTCTGGACATTTCTTCAATGTGTGGATGCGCTTAAACTTGTTTGTGGAAGCACATTCAACATGAGTTATGGGAAAGAAATTATTTAGTTATGTTTGTAAATGTGATAACATTATATGAATGGATTGTCATCAAATGCATGCATAAATCATGTTTGGTAGCTATAGACATTAGGTATAAACCTGTGATTTGAGTAATGTTAGTGTGTTTCTTATGATGCCGATTTCTAATTTGGGATGTCATGTGATCTTTATGAATGTGTGGTAATGGAGATGTAGATGAGTTAGAGCTTGGATTAATGTAGAATATAGGTATTCTAGTTCCAAGATATTCCTGAGTTTAAGTTCGTCCATGGGATGTGATGAGGATCGTTCAATGTGAAGGGGAATTTAATTCAGCTAATTAAGATCTTGGTAATTACTTTGAGTATTAAAATCCTTATCTTAAAAGTGGACTAAGATCCTATTTTTAGTGTAAAGTACAAGGGGAATTTAATGTAATTAAAGAATGATTTTTAATTAATACGGTAAAGGGGAATGTTAGATATAAGGATGTGATCATGTATGAAGTTGAAACATGAGATGTGGTGTATTTGGGGTGTCAAAATTTGAATCCTCATGTAAAAGTGATTAACGTAAAAATAGATGACATACGTTACGAGAAGAAATAAGAGGATTTACTTAAGAGGACGCCCCTTGCAATCTTAGATATTGTGGTGGTACCCCATCTTGGAAAAGCACACAAGAGAGTCTCTCAAAGGCTTCTAGTGAGTGAAATGACTGTTGTAAGAAAGATGTTCCATAGTGGCATGGATCTAAACCCATATGGTAACTATACCCTGGACCTATATATTTTCCATATGAATGGACTACCTCAATAGTTTCAACCTGAAGGGATTGATTAGTATTGGTTTTTCAAGATGAGATGACTCCTAGGAAATGTTGATCGATGGGTCACTTAAATAGATCTATGAGCTGCATAGATCAATGGGCGATATTTCATGAGGAAGATGCCTATCTGGTATGAAAATATATACATCTAGAAAGTGATGGGTTAAAATGATAGATGAATATTATGAAGGATATTATTTCTAGTTATGATAGAAGAATGTTAGATAGACATATGTATAAGGGAAATGATTATAGATGATGATATAGACCATTGGTGATGAATGTTGCATAGCTTGCAACATTGGGGATGTAATGGCATTAAGTAACCATTCAGGCCCCTTTAGTTGAGTACAGGAGGACGTGATGTATTGGATCTATATGGATATAAGCATAGTGACATCTGTTGGAATGTGCTAAAAGAATGACTCAAAAGTTAATAACAATGGAGTGCAATTAAGAAAAAAATAAACAAATATAAGAAAAGGGACACAAAAGTAATTCAAATACATTGTTGTTACTTATATTGTTTCCGCACCTTCAGTGATGTACAAGGAATGTTTAGAAGATGATACATGATTATGTGCACCCAATGTGATATTATACTATGACAGAGTGGATGGGGATCAATGCATCCCAGGAGATGACAGGTGAGACACTGTGTTTTAACTACGTTGCAAGGGAACACACATGTGTTGGGGAGAATTAGGTATGGAAAAACACTGTCTATTGTTAGTGTGATGTGGATCATAATGTTCCACTTGTCATGTAATGCATTCGTGGTTGAGTCCTAACAAGGATTCTTTGACACTTTTTGACATTTTAACATTAGGTTATTTTGAAGGAAATTCAAAATTGAGGGATTGCAGAGAATATGCAAGATTTTGGGATTTTGATTTAATACTCTTGGATCAAAGCTTATGACCTTTTGATATTTAACCTTCACAATTTTTTTTTTCAATTTTTCATTAGTTGGGTTTTGTTTGGACCATTCAGGAGGGATGCTTTTGGATTATTGTATTTTTATGGTTTTACGTGAGATATTAAAGGCTGTCCTTGAGAATGATGAGACCTTATGGGAAGGTGTGGTTGTCTAGGTCATTAGATACCATTTTTCCCATTTTGACCTATGCCATTATAGTTGAAAGGATACAACATAAATGCTAAAGATTTATATAGGGTTATTTATGACCTGATGGCTCATGTTACTCGCTAGTGGGATATGGTACATGGAATTTGAATTAGAGGTACCCTCAAGAAATGATAGCATACAAGGGGGATTGGATGATGTGAAGAGGTCAGGAGAGAACCTATGAAATTTTCCATTGATGGGATCATGATTTAAGTGGGTTATTTACTGCTATAGGTCCTAATCCGAAAGGATGATTTCATGCAAATTGGATGAATATTTACCTCAAATTCTGGTGATGGATGCCTTGGATTAACGTAAGCTTGATTGACCAAATACATGATGCAAGTGATAACTGGTCCTGCACCTTACTAGTGAAATTTCCATTATCTGGGAAATGAATATGGTCAAATCATTGTATGAAAAAAAGTATGGAAAATAAAAAAGGTTGATGGAAAATGAAAAAAATGGTGGAATTAGATGCACCTTAGCAAAGGAAGAGATTATTATAGTGAGTGACAATGTTTCCCCAAGGAACCTATTAGTAACTATGGATATACAGAATTCATTTGTATTTTATAGCGTGAATAAGAAGGTAAGTTATCGAGTGTTATGGATTTGTGTGGGAAGAATACAAGTATGAACATGTGATGAATGAAAGGAAAAAAAATGGGTATATGATCCAGAGGGACTTAAGAAGGAGTGATGGTAAAGGCACAAATGGTCACCTAAAAACATAGTGATCTCCATCAATCATCAAGATTACATATATTAACATTAGAGATGAATTTTTTCTTGAAGTAGAATATTCGATGGGCAATTAGTGAAGAAAAAAGCTAAGGCTGCATGCATAAGGGAGATACCAAAGAAGAGACATCTTGTTATAAGATAAAAGGTGGTGCAGGGGGAATATCCAAACCCTTCTCATCAAAAGGAAGTTTATTAGAAAACCATGAATGTTATTCAAAGTCTACAAGGAGAGATCCATTTCCTGAAGGAGTAGTCACAGTAGTTAGAGTACAAGAAGAGTGATAAGACTCCATATAAGGATATGGATGAAGTCAGGGACGTATACAAGATGATAAGACAAGAGAATAGCATCCCTCTGCTAGGAGAGTAGATACGGGAGAAAGTACCATGCGTTAGAGGGTGAGCGCGAGAAATAGATCTTGCATGCCAACCTTCCCCCCGCACAACATTTACTATGATAATGAGATTATATTGAATTCCATGTTTGAAGGATGACTTCTGAGTAATTTTCTGATTGAAACGAGCATGGAAGTTAATTTTCTAACCTTGGATGCATGGAATCAAATGGGAAGGCCCCCATAACAACCATCTTCAAATGTGTTGTATTATGGATAAAAAGAAAATTTTTATGCCCATTGGTGTTTTAAAGTATGTCGTTATAAGTATCCAAGGGGTGAAATTCACTGGAGACTTCAAAGTCTTAGCGCTCACTGAGGAAGACAACTTTCCATTGTTACATTGGTACCCTTTGTACATATAAGAAAAATGTTGACTTATGTTTCAATAAGGGGTATATAAGTATTGAGAACAAGGATAAACATGTTATCATTCATTTTATGGATGGAAATTCAACGCCCTATACTGAGCCTTTGGGAGAAGAATACCTAGAAAAAATCTATGTGTGCACTATCAGAGACCCTAAGATGGTACATCCAAAAAAATAATGAGTTATTCAGTGGGAAGATGTTCAATCCATAAGTGATACAACTAGTGTGGAATGTGAAAATTGGGCACACAGGAAATATGAGTTATTTGGAAGAAAATTAAGAGGATTTTTTTACAAGAGTGTTAAAGGCACTCTCACTCAGGTGCTTGGGAGGAAGATATTTTCCATGTTACATTAGAGAATGCAACCCTCATATTTTCCTATGAGAAATGGTTACCCAGTGGAGATGTGATATCAAAAGGAGAAGTATTATTATCTATACTTTTTTGTGGGACCGTAACACATTGGTGTACGACCCATAGAGATAACCTTTTAGTATGGCATGAGGTGAGAGTCGCGTTCTCTATTAGGTTTCTCTAAAGTAATGTACCTTCTACTATATAAGAATATCATGGGAAGGAACACTCCTCATTTCATGTTTAGGCATCTAATAAGGCCTTGATAAAGGGAACAGAATCCTTTCCACCATCACTTTGGGTATATAAGCTTTACTCCACCTTACAAGGTAGCACGTGCACATGGTACATTCATTCAGAGTTAAAATGTCAAACAACAAACTGGTAGGAGTTGATGATTGATATTATTCATAATTTTGAGTATTGAAGTACTAAGCCATCGGTAAATGAGGCATTGGAAGTTGTTAAGTGCATAACTATAAGAGATAGTGCCATGGAAGAGGATATGATACTTGAGTTGCTAGGAGAACCTGACTTAGAAGTGTGTTTTGATGAGGAAGAATATGAGGAAGTAAAACTTGAGCACACTTACATGAAAAAAGAGAGAGGAAATTTGTTCTACGTAATAGATGGTGAAGAGGTGAAGAATTTAGATGTTAACCATAATGTTGGTAGGTACGAGGTTATGGAAAATGAGGATGAGAAAGTGCACACCTACCATAAGCCCCTAAAAACTAATAAGTCTAACATTGGCTTAGAGGAGGAACCCCGGGAAGCTACTATTGGAGATTACTGGTTGAAAAGAAAGGTTTCAAAGATTATTGATCTTTTGCATGAATTCAAGGATTTATTCCCATGCGGATATCACGAACTCAAAGGAGTTCACCACTATTTAGGAGAGATGCAGATCAAACTGAATAAGGGTGCACACCCAATTCAGAAGAGACCTTATCAAATGAATATGAATCTTTGCATCAAGTTCAAGGAGGATATTGACAAGATGATCACATCAGTCATCATTAAGGTTGTTTGAGGAATTAGATTGGATAAGTCTAATGGTCATCAACATTAAGAAGGATGGGAGGATAAGGATTTTTGTTGATTATAGTGATTTGAATGTGGTGTTTTTTGGTTGGATATTTTGTTAGGATGAAACATGAGGTTCAACCACAGTACAAGGGATCGTATCCCTCCTCAAGGGTAGGTGAGGCTGCCTGTTTATTACTAATCTAAAACACAATAGAAATAATGCGTACGATGTTCAAACTAATCTAACCATTGGGGTTAGTACAGAATCCCAAAATCCATATTCATAATGGGTGAGGATATTGCTCTTTCAAAACGAAATGAATTGGAAAGGAGATTACTATTATGGAATAAACACAATGGAAAGGAAATTAGAGGAACGTATTTTATTTCGAGTAAACACAGAGCACGAAATAATCATATGAGCTTTAGATAACAAATGTAATGTTTGAAATAATTAGAATCATCAAGATGTTAAATGAAGAATAGATTAATATTATGAACATAAGGAAAATATCTTAAGAAAGATACATCTCACAACACAAAGTTTGCAAAATAGCATCAACTTCTATTCCTCAAATGATTAAAAGAGAAAACTCAGGTTTTCTTCTTCACAATAGTTCTCAATATTCCAAAAATCTCAACCCTTTGGAATGCACGTACGTCCCTTATTTATAATAAAAAGAGTTGAGATAAAATAGGACAAACCCTATAAAAAAAATGTTCTTTAACAAGAGTCCTATTTTACTTGGAGCTCACGCAGGAGACCAAGTCAAAACTTACTTCCTATGTGACGAAACAGAAATGAAAAAGACATGTCAATTTCAATATTGAAATGACATGTTGCATTGTGACTTGGTATGAATTGTCATCTTTCTCTTCTTTGTATTTCCCTTCTTCCAGCAAGGCCTGTTTGTTCTGAAATTCTTGGAATTTTCAGATTATACCTTGCATCTCATTTTCATCAGGTGTAGTAGAATGATCACTCAGGAATTCACATGTTTCATGAGTGTCACTGACATTTCTGGGAAGCTTTCTCAAATTTTTATTGATTTTTCTCAGGGCTTCCAAAGAATGTTCAATCTTTACAAACCTGTCAATGATTTCAATGCTAAATCCGTGAGTTAGTTCGTGCTGAATTGATTCTTGGACTTGTTTGAAAAGACTATCAACTGGTAGGATGCCTGATTCTCCACCCAACACTTTTTCACAGATTTTGATCAGTTCCTCTTCCAAGTCACTGTTTCCATCAATCAATTGATCTCTTGATTCTCTCAATTTACCACAAGCTTCGTTGAGAATCTTTACCCTAAACCTAATGGCTTTGGTCAGCTGGAAATGATTATCCGCATGTGGGATGATGCCCTCTTCTACAAAGATGCGTGATGGTATTTGCTTTAGTACCTGGAGAGCTTCAAAAGTCAACTCTAGGTGCCTAATCTCTTGAGAGAAATCATCATCCATCTTTTCCCCATCACTCTATATATTCCCTAAAGATTTATTGACTTCTACATTGTCTTGAATCACTTCTTTCCCCTGTAGGAGCAGCCTTTTGGTCCATTCATCGACCACCCTACCTTTTTCATTAATATTTTCAATTACAGGCACTGATGAGAAGTCAAACCCGATAGGATCAGAGGATGATGGTATGGAATCAATGGGTTTTGAGAGCTTAAGCAATACCTCAGTCAACTACTCCACCTTTTCTTTAAGTTTATCCCTGTTGTCTTTGGTTTCCTTCAATTTATGGCATAGCACGTTTATAGCATCTCGTGCATCCTATTGTGCTCCTGCTATTTTCACCTCCCCTAGAGCCACCCTGGTTGTCTAATAGTCAGAGGCCATTATGTCCTCTTTGGTTTTGTTAGTCACGGGAGTGGCGATCTCTGTAAACTTATGTCCCGAAGCATCCACTAAAATCCTTGAAACTATTTTGAGTTTCTTAGCTAATTTAGCAGTAGAAGCCTTGAGTGAACTAAAATAAAAGGCTGGTATGTTTAAAACCACCTTCCTTTTCCTCAAAGTTTTCTCAAGTAACCATTGAGGCTTGCCAAAGGGAGTTACCATTATTGTAGAAGTTGGTATCATACTTTAAGGAGGAGGGAGATCCACTGGTGGTGTGGGGACAGTTACCAGTGTGGTAGCAGATTCGGTGAAAAGGGGTGTAGGGGGAGCCATACCTGTAGTTACTTTGGTCCCAGTAGAGAGGGGTGAGAGTCCGGAGAAAATTCTTGTCATGACTAATGAAGTGGAAGGGGAAAGAGGGGGTACAAGTGGTTGTGAAGTAGGAAGCATAGATCCCGATGCCAAAGCGTGGGATGCAAGAGATAAAGTCACTTCAGTTGGACAGTCAGCAAATGGTGAAACTAGGGGCTGGCTCACCTCTCTTTCCAAAGAAATATCTCCTATTTCTAGTGGTGTTGCTGATTCTGGCACATTCATCGTTTCAACTAGAGTAACAGTTGAAGGGGTTTCTTCTTCTCTTCTCTTCTTGACAAACTTGACCTTTATAGGTCCCTTGGAAGAGCTTTTGTCCTTTTCATTTTTGGAGGGCCCCGCCTCTGCAGCAACCAACTTTGGAAAATTATCTTCTTTGAAACTCATTCCCCAAGAGGTGAGCCATGCCTTGGTGCGTGAAAGAATTAGGGCCGATCTATCTGTAATGGAGGCTTTTTCATCGATAGACCAATCAATAGGTGGGAAAACATATTGATCTTCATTCAATCCATCATAGGAGGGATCCATAACACTTTCATTATCGCTAGTACCTTCTGGTATGTCAGTGAGCTTGAGTGTCTGAATCTCTATAAGTGTCAACCTGCTATGATTTTTTCTTTAGACAACAACCTCATCATGTAAATCAATCCAGATGTCTTCTATGCTTGGTACGTGCGGGTGTAGATTTCCATATGACTTAAGGACTTCTCGAAAGTCAAACCCATCTCAAGGCTTCATGTGATTTTTCAACTTATCTTGAAGCTCATGTACAACGTTCTTGGCTTTCACCACCATTGAACAAGTATACCTTCCAATAGAAATTGGGAAGAATACATCAGCCTTGTGTTTACTCTATTGGAATTTGTGAAAATCCAACAATTGCCTGGCCAACTACATCAAGATTAGTTTGTCCCTTGGATATCTAGGAAAATGGAAAGGATCACCTGGGTACATGACTACTCGAAGATATGTGAACTTCTTGAATTGAAAGAAGACACAACCCCATTTTGAAACTTCAGCCCATGCCTCATCAGAGACTCTCGTTTTCCTCATTTCGGGGTTTAACCTACAAATGTTCTTGTAAAAGAAGGCATCATTTACCCTTCTGAATTGGTCTTCAGACCCTTTTCTTGTTAACTGAGGAAAATACCGATAAACATGTTCCACTGCCTTGTTCCCCTTTGAGTCCAACCCAGGATAATTCCTCATACCAGCCGTTGCATAGGTGACATACGAGGACATATAAAACTTCCCAGTAGATAAGACTGTTGTCATCTTAGAATCTATCTCGTTATTGATAAGAGTACCCCAATCAATCCCTTATTGATTCTTCTTAATAATGATCATGAATTGGTACATCCATCCTTGGAAAACATTTGATTCGGGGAAACCAAAAACATGACTCAACAGAGTAATGATATCATTGATTTCCTGAATGAAATCACTTCTAGGAACAAGTCTTGGGAACCTGGAAACATCCAGCTTGGCTTTGATTAGGAACTTCTTTTTCACGCGTTTGATACAATCCTCCTGATCATTGTCCCAAGATTTTTTGGCTAACTTGAGATCTACATCTCCATACTCCTCAAAGTTAGGAAACTTGAGAATATCATCAAAGTAACCTCCGTCCAACTTGATTACGACCTCTCCTGCGTGATTTTTCATAGAACGAGAAGTAGAGCCATAGTTTGAAGCACAGGCCAAGATGAACTCGGGGCACTGAGCAGATATGGGGAAACCTAATACAAGAGGAAGACCTCTACTAACTATTGATTTCATCCATGGGGTCTGGGAAGAAATCTTGACTCTATTCCAAAAGTCTTCCATATCTACGTTTCCGAGTTCTGTATCTCGGATATCATAATTACAATTAATGTAGGAAGGAGACTCCACCCTCCTAAATTTATATTTCATCCTTCCTAATTTTTCTATCTTGTCCTATGATGGATGGGGATCCATCATGAGGAAATCCAAAGAAGGGGTGAACTGATTGCTTCTGATTTAGACCCTTCGGGCTTGAAGACCTACTTAGCAATCCCAGGGATCCGAAACAATATAGAGAGTATCGGAGATAAGTGGGTGTCAAACACTCGGAAAATCTTGATAGTTAGCTGAACCTGTCGGAAGGTATGAGATGTCCGCCACTCTGGAAAACTCGTACGTATTGTTAGATGTTGGGAAGATTAGAAATCCTGCTATCTTTGGAGGATGCCGGAATGTTTGAAGTGTCTGACACCTTAGAGGATGCCAGAGATTTTGAAGTGTCTGACACCTTAAATTTCCCGACACACTGTGAGTTTTGAAAACTACAAAGCACCCTTCAATCGGGATGAAAAATGATTGAAAATGAGTAATGCAATTAGGCACAAAGGCTAGTCAAGTTTCTGGGTCGAAGATACATCAACAAAAATCCACAAGGTAAAAAGTACATCTGGTAAAAATGGCATGGAAATATAAGTATTTATAAGAAATTTCACATTTAATACACTTCATTTGACACGTGTCAACTACCCAAAAACTTGGCATTAATGCCATGTCAGCATGCTTGAGAAGTCTAGGAACCTGACACAAAGGGTTTCATATCAATTTGGGTTTCGGGTTGCAAGAAGCAAGCGGCATGAAGCATGATGTGTGATGGTTCCGAAAACCCGATACAAAGGAGCGAGTTGGGTTTCAGAAATTGGAAAACATGTGACATAAAGCATGTTCTAAACAAGGCATGTGCCAATTCTCAGAGAACCCAAAAACCCGATACAAAGGGGCGAGTTGGGTTTCGGAAACAGGAAAACATGCGACATGAAGCATGTTCTGAACAAGGCATGTTTCGATACTTGGTGGACCCGAAAACCTGAAAAACGTACTTGGTGTGGGTTTTGGACTTCGGGGAACATACAACATGAAGCATATACAAATCATGTTGTCTTGCTATGGAAACCTGAAAACCTGATTATACCTCCGAAAGGGCATTCCTAGGAAAACAGTTCAAGACATTCCTAGGGTTATCACTAAAATTTGGTGTAAACACAAAATTTAGATAACAACTGGCTCCATTTGGGGACTTTCTTTGTGACATCAAAGGAAGAGAACTCAGAATCTCTAGCTTATCCATTGGGCTATGGAGTCACTAAATAAGAAAACTGAAAACAAAACAAGGAAAGGAAGAAGACCAAAAGCAAACACATGACAGAAAATAAAGTATGTACAATGCAAAAAGAGCATCATGCATTAATTATGGAACAACTTCATATGTTGGCCACTGAATGGCAAGGGGAGTGACTCTCCATCAAGATATGATAGACAAAAAATATTTTCACCATTCAGCTGATGAATCTTAAAAGGTCCTTTCATAAAGAATCAAACTTTCCGTGCATTCCTTTCTGCTCCCTTCTCTTATCCCAAAGCAACACCAAGTCTCCAATTTGGAAATCACGTTGTCTTGATTTCTTGTCAAAAAATTTCTTTACTTTTCTCTGATGATCCAAAATGCGATCAACCACCTTGCTTCGTTCCTCTTCTAGCCTAGCTAGGTACATAACCATTTTTTTAATAGAATCTTGAAAAGTCACATCTTCGATTGATTTGGCCAACTGTAAGGCTGGCAACTCTACTGAGATAGGGATCTCAGCATCGATCCCATACAGTAATTGGAAATGGGACATCCCTATAGCTCACTTTGGGGTAATCCAATCCACCTACAACGCATCATACAATGCTTTGTGCCATGTCCTTTGGTTTTCATCTACTAGCTTTCTAATTATGGTAACTAGGTTCTTGTTGCTGGACTCAGCTTGCCCATTGCCTTGGGGATAATAATCAGATGAGTGAGCCAGGGTGATGCTGAATCCATAGCAAAATTCTATCAACTCATGCAAATGAGAAATTGGAGGCATTATCAGCCACAATCTTGTGAGGCACACCGCATCTGACAATTATATTTTCTTTTAAGGGAATTTACACACGGCTTCTAAGGTTGCTTGCTTGATTGGCACAGCTTCCACCCACCTGGTAAAAATAATTTGTAGCAGTCAGCACATAATTGTGTCTGGCACTGGACACAGGATTCAACATTCCAATGAAGTCAATTCCCCACTGGCGGAAAGGTTCTTCAATCACTACGGGCTTCAGGAGAAGAGCTGCTAGCTTAGGGCGACCAACAAAATGTTGACAAGCTTCACACTTGGACACCCACTCTGCTAAGTCCCGAAAAAGAGTAGGCCAATAGTACCTATTCCGTAGGATCTTATAAGCTATTATAGAGGATGAGAAATTTCCTCCGCATGCTAGACTATGGAAGGATTCTAGCAACTTTACCTATTGTGACTTATCAACATAGCGCAGGAATACACCATCAATACCTTTCTTATATATTCCGGTATCCCATAGGAGGTATCTTGCAGATCTTAACTTGACTGTCCTATTCTATTTTTGGCTTAAATGTGGGGGGAACTCACCATAAGTCAGAAAGAAAGCAATATCTATGTACCATTCATCAGTTGTGCTCACTAAAAGCACCATAGGAAAATTTTAAGAGGTGTCTTCTGTCCTTTCACATTTTGTTTCAGCATGATTTTATGTGATCAATTAGCATAGGTCCCTTCTTCATACCAACTTGGTAGGTCTAATTGTCCAGGTCATACTCCTAAACTTTAGCTATCCAGTTACGTCATTGACTACCCAGCTCTTGTTGAGTCAAAATGGATTTAACAGCGGGTGTCAGGAATGAGAACGAGGGTATGAGAGTTCATCACATAGTACCTGAAATGTTTCACCACTCATACCACCGCATAAGCCTATTTTTCAATTTGTGACATTTTTAGTTCATGTTCCTTTAATGGGCAGCTCATGAAAGCAATGGGGGCTTCAATGACCTCCCCATTCTCCTGCATTAGGATGGCTGATACTGTGTGAGTAGAGGTCGTAGCTGTACATGATGAAATCTTTTTTGAAATCTTGACATACTAGGATAGGAGCGCAAGTAATTTCCCTTTTGAATTCATCAAATGCGAGCTTCCCTTCAGTACTCCATCAAAATGGAATTTTTCCTTTCATCATCCCAAGGATATCCTTGGTTTTATCAGCAAAATCAGGTACAAACCTTCTTAGGAAATTGACCTTTCCGAAGAAGGAATGAACTCTAGTTTTACTTGTGGGTAGGGTAAGGCTCTGAATGGTCTTCACCCTCTCTGGGTCGATTTTGGGTTCCTTCTCTAGTCACAATATGACCCATCAAATTTCCTTCAGTCACTTCGAACATGGATTTCTTGGGATTTAATGAAATCCTATGACGCCTGCATCTCAAGAGTACTTGTTCTAAATGATCATAATGATCACTCCATTTTTTAGAGAAAATGGTCAAGTCATCCAAATATACCACTATGACTTTTCCCATCAGGTCTTTGAATGCCAAGTCCATAGCTCTTTGAAAGGTGGCTCTAGCATTGATCAAGCCAAAAGGAATCCTCCTGTAAGTAAAGGTCCCCCATGGGGTTGTGAAGGCCATCTTGTGTTGATCCTCTGCAGCTACCTTAACTTGATTATATCCTAAAAATCCGTCGATCATGGATAGCATTTCTGATCCTAGTAACAGTCTCTAACACCTGATCCATGATAGGCAAGGGATAGTTTTCTTTAAACAAAGACTGATTCAGGTCCCAAAAATCAACACATATCCATATTTCGCCATTCTTCTTCCTGAAAGGGATGATGTTAGCAATCCAGGTGGAGTGATGGATTGGAAAAATAATTCTAGCATCTAACATTTTTTGAATTTCCGCAAGGATAGTCCCTGAGATCTTGGGATTGTAATGTCTTTTCTTCTGCCTGTAAGGTTTTACATCAGGCTTCAAAGGAATATTGTGTTGTACGTCTTTGGGCTTGAAGGATTTTAAATCTCTATAGGACTAGGCTAAAACATCCATGTATCTCTTTAGGAGTGAAGTGAATTTTTCTTTCTCCTCAGGGGAACAACATTTCCCAATATTCACCATCCGAGGTTGATCAGATGAACCTAGATTGACTTGATCTACCTTACCGAGGAAGAAGCTCCTTCAAATTGTCTCTTGTTTTGAATGAAACGGTCATGCTTGTCAAACAAACCTTCCAGAGAAACCAAACCTTTGGGAATCTTGTTTCATTTAAGCTGAATAAACTCACCATCAACCTCTTGATATGGATCTGAAGTAGATTCATGGAAAGCTAATTCCGAACCTTCAAAGTATAGCTTGTAGACACCAAATTTGTGTCTTACGACCCCCTGTGCCCCGCATCTCATTTTACAACCTAACCTCATCACCTAAACCTTACACAATTATTTATTAATTACCTTATAATTAATAAATCCACATTGCCATACCTACCACCTCATTTCGCCACCCTCATCATGACCTAGTCCTAACCCTAAACTAACCTAATTAAGACCTATAACTTGGTCTACATCCACACCTATGAATAATTACTCCTCACCCGCACCCAAAACCGACCTCATAATGACTTGACCAAGCCCGCAACTAATCCCTCGAGGAGAAAAGGAGGGAAAGTTGGCTATTTTACTAAAAATAGCCCACTTTGACCTGACCGATACCGGTTCCTACTCGACCGCCGTCGGTTACGTAACCGCCATCGGTTCCCTGTAAATGACCTGGCTCCCAACCAAAAACAAAGGGTTAGATTATTCATTTGATCGAAAAAGGGAGAAGTCATTGGAAAGATCTGGGATTTGACTTGGCTGAGCAGAGACAAGTGAAGGAAAGAGAGAAGTTTGCAGAGAAGGACATCAAGCCCAAGACAGCAACTGAATAACCAGAGCCCAGTGACACTCATCCGAGCATCAGGAGAGGAGATAGCTCATCTTGGATTATCCAGATCATCCTACCTGAGCCCTGTCTTCATCATCACAGTCCCAGAACCTGCATTTTCCATCAGGAACTAGTAAGTAGTGTCTTATACGTTCTTTTAATAACCATTTCTTGAGATTTCTGAATTGACAGTAATTACAAGCTCTACCCCCCAGATCTATTACCCGGTAACACTCTCCACCTAACCCTACATTCCTCTACATCCTACTATTGCCCCAAGATAGCCATTTTTATCACTCTCTGAGTCTTCTCCATCACCTCATTATTCCCCTCATCCATCCACCAGTCATTAAAAACCTCACAGTCAGCCTGTAACGAACTTCTAACCAGAAGCACCATAGATTACTGACCCTACCGGTGTTAGCCATCCCCTACCCGCGCAGCGGTTCTCTAACCGCGGTTGGTTACCCAGTGACCGGCATCGGTCACTGTGACTTATACCCAAAACCTGCCCCTCACCGATTTGTCTCCTAATAACCTCAGATCCAATCTGGTTTATCTCGGTGACACTCGACCGGAACGTATCGGTCACCGTTGATTCAAAACCACAACACGACGTTTTTATTATTGATAGTTTAGTCTCTACTTGTTTGTAACGAAGGCAATTAATTCGTGATTTTACAATAGATTCTTTGTTATCATTTGTGTTAATTCATATTTAGCAGGGGAACTGACCACCTTCGAAAGGAAGTTTTATATTTCCTGGGCCTAAGGCAGCTCCCTCATTTATTGTCTAATTAAAATCTGGTGGTCTTGTATTCTTACTTGCAGGTAGTCCTTCCAAGACAAAAAGGAGTTCTTCGCAGTCAATCTGATCTTTCTCTACGGTACGCGCACACCATCTCAACATTCAACAGGTATTCCTCCTAGCCCTAACCCTTATCTGTTTCTCAAAGGAATGAAAGGATAGAAGCAACTCTAGTCCCAAAATGCCGAAACATTATGTGTGAAACATTTTTGCACGCCCGGTGCAGGACCCATTTCGGAAGAAGTTTCAAAAAATAGTAATCTCAAGTATAAGGAAACTTGCAGATGTGCATATAAGGAGAAAGGTATTTACAGTTGCTGAGTTGGTTCTGGTCTATCTGCTCAAGGAAAGGGTTTCACACGAGGATTTTGTTATAAGCTGAAGTAAAAGAAGATTGGACTTGCTTTTCCCAGTTTTGCATTAGTAAAAGTCAGACTTCTAATGCTTCATCGAGGTAGACATTTTCAGGGAATTTGGGTATTAAAACACGTGCATCCCATTTTTTGCAGATGCTGTTTTCAATTCATAGTGAACGTGCAGATTAAGGGATGATGCTGATGAAGTCGTACACGTGGCTAGGCAGCAGGTTCCGGTGACAGTATTGACAAGAAGAAGTGGATCTTACTTCTAGACTGCACAAAACATACCGAATCACTTCGACAATTAAACACAATAGCTCAACAACATCCCCCTTTTCCGCGGTATTCCTCTGCCCGATTGAGGTAACCTTATAAGCCAAGAGGACAATACTTGACATTTCCCCTAGAGTCTTTTGTTTCAGGAGTTGGATGCAGATCATTGGAAGCAGTCTGAAGGCATAAGCCCAAATTGCAGGGGCTGCGTAAAATTTCAACCCTAGGGGAGAATGATGCGCTCGAATTTGTTTGTGCATTCTTGACTTGGTCATAACTTCAGTTCTGGGGTGTCTCGTGTCAGTACACGTATTTTCTATTTGATCACTACAGAACATTTTGGTAGGCATACTAAGCACTGTTAACACCAGTGGATCAACAACTTCCTACTAGCTTCTTTACACCAGTTCTATTCTACACGATATTTGGTTAGCCCTACCGACGCCGGCTACAGCTTGAGGCCGACAATTAGGATTTACCTGACCGATATCGGTTACTGTCTCTCACTAGTTCTCTGACCCCCACTTAGACCTTATGATCCATCTAAACCTCGACCTATGAGGTTATGATGAGTCTGGAAATTCCTGTGCTTTAGGGATGTAGCACATACCAGGACATGACGTAGAGGGATGCAAAGCGTTGAAAGCCATACTTCATCAGTCACCTCTCTCAGATAGAAAAGTTAAGAAAGACAACTTACGAAGGGAGAGACCTTTAGCTTCAATTCCCTCTCCTATACCACCTGTCCCCGCCTCACCAAAATCTATCATTATTACAACTCCACCTCTCGAAGACCATGACTTATCCATACCATCTTCCTCCTCTCATATTCACGAGATCAATATGATTAGTGTTGCTACTCGAGGGCAGAAAAACAATGGGAAAGCGAAAGAAAGCACACCTGTGGCCTCTCTTTCTCCGTCCACCATCCCAATCGCACCACCACCTAAAGTGGTTATTCGTGGACCCACATATCCCGTCTCTAATGGAGTTGCCCACTGAACCATGATCAAACAGCTTCACCAATCACCTGTAAAAATGACACTGTATGATCTCATTCAGACCTCTGAATCTCATCGACAAGCTCTCGTTGAAATTATTCAAGGGATAGAGGTCTTACCTAATGAAACCTTTCCTGTTACCTCCATTATCACACCCAATCATGTTGCTTCGCTCACCCAAACAACCTATCTCCCCAACCACTTCTGTCTCTGTACAGCAAGCCGCTGCTGTCAGTTTCTCCAAAGAAAAAATTATCGACTTTGGTGCAGAAGATCCTGACCCTGCTCTTTTTCATCTCAGCTTATGTCCGGGACATTCGGGTGCGTCGTGTTATGATTGACGGGGGCGCTAGTCTAAACATCATCTCTTCAAAAGCCTTCCAACAAATGAATATCCCTTCTAGTTGCATGTGTGCCAACCCCATCATGTTGCGGTCATTCAATGATGCTATTACTTCTACCTTAGGTACCGTGATCCTTAACATTCGTGTAGGGCCACGCACTTTACCCGAACTCTTCTATGTCCTTGAGGGAGAGTTCCAATACAATATGTTGTTAGGTCGACCTTGGATCGGAGCTATGGGATGCGTTCCCTCCACCTTACATAGATGCATAAAATTTGAGTACGAGGGGAGGTCCTACATCGTAAAAGCTGATCCTCCCCCCTTCAAAACCTGCAATATGTTATATCACCCTAATGATGTGCTTGTACCAGTCAAGACACCCATTCATCCTAACCAAACCATCCACTTCAACCACACCTCTACCATCCACTTCAACCGCACCTACACCTTCAACCAATGAAACCGCCGTCGCAAATACCACTTCCTTTCCCGCAGATAACATCCCAACCTAAGACCCCTTAGTAGATGTTTTTCAACACCTTACGCTGGGGGGAGTACCACCTATATAACGTTAGTTCTTTCCATACCCCGTAGGATTATGGATAGTTACATGCGCATCCTACCTACGGACCGTTCTCGTGGGGGAGGTAATCTCTTACAGACCACCTAATTGCCGCACCAACCTAACGTATGGGGGGTGTCGACGCATCCTCCGTTACCCCTGAACCTCCTCTTGGGGTGGTTCCCTTTCAATCCGATTTTCAATACCTGACAAAATCGTCGTTTCGCCCTCACCTTCTTGACTCGCTGTGCTTGGGAAGGCTTTGGTTTTGGTCTTTATGAACAAGGCCGACATACAATCATTCCCGTGACTACACGCAAACACAATGATTGTAGTGGTCTTGGATTTCCTGAAGACACTTACACCAGAGAAACCTCGTGTCAAGTGTATCCTGGAAGATGACGACGTCACCCCTACCAAACCATCATCACCCATTTTGCCATCGTCACCCACAGAGTCGATAGACCCTGAATCTATCCCTCCTAACTTTTTTTTTTCATAAATGTTATCTTCCTAGGACCTCTCACTTATCAACGCGATAATGAGGACCCATCTTCTCTTCCCCTTGCTGTATCCAGACATGATCGAAGATGATTCACCTTCAATTAATGTTGTTGAGTGCATAGGATAACGACTCCATCCTCACTTACCTTGGCGCGGACGACTCCTATATTCAACGCGCCTTACCGTCTGAAACTCAAACCATGCTGAATGAGTCGACTATAGAAATCAACATCCACACAGAGGAGGATCCTCACATTGTGAAGATCGGAAAATCCCTTAACACATCAGAACAAGCCGCCTTTACTACCTTTCTCTGTACCCACAACCAAGCTTTTGCTTGGTCCTATGCTGACAATGCCAAGAATTGATCCTGACATTGTTGTCCATAACATCACCCTAAAACCCGATTCCAAACCAGTCAAACAGAAACTGAGAAAAATGCATCCACGCATTGCCCTCTTGGTCAAAGAAGAGCTTCAATGACTCCTTTCTGTTTCCTTCATCTTGCCTATTGACTATACTCAATGGATTTCTAACATCGTACCTATCACTAAAGCGACGGGGGGACTTCTGATATGCACGGATTTCTGAGACCTTAACCTCGCTTGCCCCAAGGATGACTTCCCCCTCCCAAGTATTGACCAACTTGTTGATCTCACTGCGGGCCATGAGATGCTTTCTCTCATGGATGGCTTTTCGGGATACAATCAAATTTTTGTAGCCCCGGCCGATCAACATAAAACTACCTTCATAACTCCTTGGGGAACCTTCTGTTATCGTGTCATGCCGTTTGGCCATAAGAATGCTGGTGCGACCTATCAGCGTGCTATGACTTACATTTTTCATGACATTATGCACACTATTCTTGAAGATTATGTCGATGATCTTATTGGCAAATCTAAACATCGCAGTGAACATCTCGATGTTTTAACCATTATTTTCGATCGCCTGTTACAATATTATGTCTGGCTTCAACCAAAGAAATGTGTCTTTGGTGTTCTTTCGGGAAAAAATTCTTGGTTTTATCATCTCTTTGCGTGGCATTTGAGGTCGATCCATCTAAAGTCAAAGCTATCCTAGAAATGCCCCCACCCAAAAACCTCAAACAATTGCGTAGTTTGCAAGGTAAACTTCAATCTATCCGACATTTCATTTCCCAACTCTCGGATCAATGTCAACCTTTCCATCACCTCCTTAAAAAGGACATTGCCTTTCATTGGAGCGAAAGAGTGCCACCAAGCCTTTGAGGCTCTCAAAGCCTATCTCTTGCAGCCACCCGTGGCTTATCCCACCTCAGGATGATCGCCCTTTCTACCTTTACCTTTCTGCCATTGACCATGCTATAGGAGCCATGCTCGCACATCGTGACTCTAGAGCATTGAGAACAATCCATTTATTATATAAGTCGTACTCTCGTGGATTACGAGACTAGGTATACACATGTAGAAAAACTGTGCCTAGCCCTATCATTCGTAGCCACCAAACTCCGACAACTACCTCCTGAATCACAAAACTTTTTGTCATCACCAACGCGGACCCCATTCATTATATGTATGCAAAACCATATCTAAACCAACGCATCGCCCAATGGCTTATGCTCCTCACTGACCTCGACCTTGAATTTATGCACCAGAAGTCAATCAAAGGAAAAACTATTACGTAGACCAACTCGTGGAGGCCCCTTTACCTGGGGAATAATTTTACCAATTTTAATTTCCCCGACGAACTCATCGCCACTCTTTCACTCAGGGAGGATTCGTATCCAATGACCCTCTTCTTCGATGGATCCAAATGCCAGCATGGCAGAGGATCCGGCGTGGTTCTCATTCCTCTTGACGCTGAGCCTATGCCTCTTTCATTCCGGCTCGATTTCCCCTGCACTAATAATACAACGGAATATGAGGCCCTTATTTTGGGTCTCCAGGTTGCGTTACACTTAGGTGTCAAATCTATCAATATTTTTGGCGACTCTCAATCGGTAGTTAATCAAGTTATGGGCATCTACCAATGTAAAAAGTGAGGAACTTCAAAAGTAAAAACATTACGTGGATTCACTTTTGACCTTATTTACTCGTTATTCTATCCAGACCATTCCCCCGCTCCACTAACAAATTTGCGGATACTATGGCTTGCTTAGCCTCACAAATTCCTGCCTCACCAACTGACTCTGACATATTAGTCTTGGTCTAACAACTCTTTGCCCCCATCTTACTCAGCCCCGGTTGTTTGTATGATAAATAATGTGTCTGCTAATTCACAGGATACCTGGTACCACCAATTTCACGACTACCTTACAACCTATGTTCTCCCACCTGACCTTAATAGTAACGGCAAACGTGCTTTTCTTAAAGGTGTTTCTCATTATGTTGTCATGGGGGGGACTCCTTTATAAACGTGGCTTTGATGGACATCCTCCTTCGATGTCTAACCGGCGCGGAGGTCACCTATACCATCCAACAAGTCCATGACGGTATTTGTGGCGGACATTTTAGTGGCCTGGCTGTGGCCAAACAAATCATTCGCCTAGGTTATTATTGGCCTACTCTTAATAACGACTGCTACGAATATGTTAAGCATTGTGTTATGTGTCAACAACATGCCAACCTTCAACATACTCCTAGCCATCTGCTACAGGTCGCACGAGATCTTTGGCCTTTCTCACAATGGGGTTTAGACCTTATTGGTGAGATTCACCCGCCCTCTTCACAACGTCACCGTTGGATAATCACCGCAACTGAATATTACACTAAATGGGTGGAAGCCGTTCCACTCATTTCAACCAAAAAAGAAAAAATCGTCGAATTCATTAACCATCACATTATCTGCCGTTTTGGTGTTCCTCATCGCCTGATAACAGATAATGGTAAATCTTTCAAAAATAAGTTGTTACAAGACCTTTGTGACAACTTTGGTATCAAACTTAGTTTCTCATCACCTTACTATCCACAGGCCAAATGGTCAAGCTAAATCTTCTAATAAAACCCTAACCAAAATCCTCATGAAAGTTGTTAACGACTCTGGAAGAAATTGGCATGATCACATCCCCTTTGCCCTTTGGGCTTATCGTACTAGCATTCGTACCTCCACTAATGCCACACCATTTTCTTTGGTATAAGGTACCGAGGCTGTCTTGCCTCTCGAAATACAAATACCCTCCCTCAGAATATCTCTTCAGGATATTCTCACCAACGATGATTTCCGCCGAGAGCGGTTAGCCCAATTAGAGCTTCTTGACGAGCGTCATCTTACGGCTCTTGACCACCTTCAAATCTATCAAAAACGCATCAAGCGTGCTTATGATAAGCGACTTCATGAGCGTACCTTTAAGGTTGGTGATCTTGTCCTCAAAGAGAATCAACATGTAACTAAACTAGAAAAGAGCAAACATGGAAAATTTGCTCCTAATTGGATTGGGCCTTACATTATCACTCACACTTATGGATCAGGAACTTATCGTTTAGCTTCACTTAATGGTAAACTTGAGCCTGAGCCCCTTAAATGCCTTGCATCTTCGACCATTCTATTGTATGAAATTCAGTGTTATATCACTTCTTATCTACCTTGCGCTCGTCCCTTGAGCTCTATATACTACCGCATACACTTTGTATTCCTACATCTCAAAATCAAATCAAGCTCACATGGTTTGATTATCACCTCCCCTTAAAGAAGCCTTCTCCTTTTTAGGTCTAGTCCATGACTTCAAAGTATCAAAATGACACATTCTTAATTAAACACTTATGGGATTTTCTTGAGTCAAACTTCCTAACAAAAACTAGATGCTTTATGCCCAACGGGACATCTAGACCTCTAAAGTTATACATAGACTGCTCCCTCGAAGGACAACTATATGCCAAAGCTACTTGCTGCTATTATATATAAACTGCTCCCCCGAAGGACAGCTATACATAAAAACCGCATCTGCTACTATAAATAGACTGCTCCCTTGAAGGATAGCTATACACAGTCAGCCTTTATCAGAAGCTTCTCGCATTGATCAGCTTCGTGAAGACCTCAAAAGTAACAAAATACATATCCCTTGTAGACTTCCCGCATCGATCAGTCTATATTCAGCAAAATAAAAGCCGCATTCAAAAGCACTTTTGAGTCATGGACTTGTCTATTTAGGTTTGGTCCTCTTTCGTCAGAATAATCACCTTGTAACAAGCTCTCAGCACCCCCGCCTATATCAACCACCTCACCTCACCATTTTTCAAAGCAACAAAACTCAAGGGACGTGATGTATATCCGATATATTGTGATTATACAACTCTTTTCACCTATCGACTTCTCACCTATGCAAGGTACCTAGGGATTCAAGCTCATCCTACATTAATATGTGGTTTGTTTAGCTCTTCTCAACTACGGGACACTTTTGCTTCTTTTGCTCGACTCTAGGATTGTGTGTTGACCTTAATAAGGACACGATTCCCTACTACTTGGGTAAGCTAACTTTCGCTTCACCTATACCTACACCAACATCACCAATACCTTACCAACACCAACAACATTACCCTACCAACATCAAATTTTTACCAACCAACAAATTGCCTAACCACAACCAAATTGCCTGAATTCACCTCTCCCTGGTTCTAAGGGAGAACTACATCAGTCTGAGGCCCCTCTTGCTTTGTGCAATGGGCTATGTAGGCAGCACTTAGGAGACATGGGGTCTCCCAAGGTTAGCTCGACCATCCCCTACCATACCCTATCATGTGTTGTAAATATAAATATTTTTTGTGTATTTCTATTTGCCAACATTCATCTTTATCCTTTTTCAAAATAAACAAAAACAACATTCAAAACACAACCATTCTTATTATTATCATCACTCAAAACCACATACATATTTAGTTTTATTTTAGATGTTAAAACAAATACATCTTCTCTATCATCGACTCGCAGGTCGGCATCCTTATTTATTCTTATATTCCTATGAAATTCACTTAGACCCTTGCGCCTCCTCCCGAATCAGGTGGTGATCGTGATCGTCGATGCCCCTCAGTTGGCCTCTCCATCCTCAAAGGTGCCACTGCCATTGGTTCCTCCCATTGATCCTCCAACATCTCCTGTAACATACGAATCCGTCCTCTCGCGTGGAGGAATCTTGCCTCCAGTCTCTCCACTCGTAACTAGTGAAACCTCTAACAATCCGTTGTCTCATTCACCTGTGTTTGAAGCTGGTGAACTAAATCCTGCAGACGATCTCTCTCCGCTGTAATCACAGCTATGTCAGGGCGCTCACGTGCACCTCGCATCTCTGCTACCCACCATACTCTATAGGCCTCTGTCGTTCCCGCATCCATTACCCTACGATCGAGCTGCTATCTCTTCTGGCCCTTCTGGAGGTGTCAGGCCGGGGAGGTGAGAATGCTGCCTCGGCGTCGATCCTCATGTATGGTCTATATGTCATAGGTATATCCTGAACGAACCCAAATTGTCACCGCACGCGATCTAGAGGAATCCTCTCGTACTCACCCGGGCATGTGCCCTGTGATCCACCTCAATTGCTCTACACCCCTCAACTCCTCAGCTATGTTCTCTGTCACCATATAGTTCCCGTAAGGCCTCCAACAAATATCCGCAATCGTCACCATCTCCCATACCTGTCTATAATACTCGATGTCATCTATCATGGCCTGGGATCTCGCTTCTTGTTCTGTCTGGACCCATGCATCTGAATCCCAACCTCTGCACTCATGCCTCTCCCGACTCAATGGGGTCGGCCTATTGGACGCACACAAACAAATGTGCTCATAGGCCCAACAATGTAATAAGTACGAACAATCCAGTGTCGTCCTGTGTTTTCACTTGCAGGCCCATAAACCCCTATATAACTCTGCCAGATATGCGGGTGCCCATGCGAAAGTCACGCTCATTTCTATCATTTCCCAAATAACACTCATCAATGCTTTTGGAAATCTTCCACCCTCCGCCCTCGGTAATTGCATAATACCCAACCGCTATCATTAATAGCACGGCCAACCTTGTTTCCTCAGGGTGTGTTGCATACATTGTACCATACGTAAATGTTAAACCTCGTCTGTGTCAAATCTCGTGCAGCTGAACCAAATACTACTGTTATCGTTGCCCCGCCCCGCGCTAGGCAACGCCTAATACACTGTTTTTCCTATCATTGGGAGTCTCAAAATATGGAACACATCTTCCAACGTCACTATCATCTCCCCTGTTGGCAGATAGAAGGTATTCTTTTCTGGATTTCCATCTCTCAATCAACGCCTGCAACATAGCATGGTTACGCGCAATTCGTGAATAATAGCGGATTCCACTTAACCCCGAACGATTTATCAATGCCCATTCAGCTGGTGTTACATCCGCTCAGATTCGTGACAACAACGCTGGCACAGTATCATTCATCCTTAACCTTGCTTCCGCCTGCATACATCAAAACGACACATAATTATTCAATAGAACAAATCTCCACGGGTTTTTTTCTCAAATTCTGGAAACTCCTACAGTAACCGATATCGGTTATAGATAACCGATACCGGTTTGCTAACCGATACCAGGTTATCTCTAAAAATGATACCGGTCACTGTCAAAAATATACCTACCCTGCTTAAAAACATACACCTACAATAATTATTTTTCCCGTTTACTCCTATCTATACCTAAAAACATACGTGACCACCCTTGCTTACCTACCCCATGGCACTCACCCCATCCCAAACCCTTTCCTATCACCTTTTCTTTCTCATCTTTACCCACTTACACTTCTCTCATCCTATTCACAAAACATGCAAGAATCAAATTACAACCAAAACGTTTACCTCTTGGGCTGCAGCAGCTTGAGGTGGAACTTGTCTTCCCTCTCGTCCCTGCCTGCGGGTATGCTTCTCCTTGTTCAGCCATGTTCACCACCCTCTTCAAATATAACTTGTCTTTCTGCCTTCTGAATCTCAGCCCACACTCACTTCACCTGTCTCTTTCCTCCTTATCACTCAAATTATTTCATGCAATTACCTGTATCAGTCGTCAAACAGCGTCGCATTCACATATTTAACTTGTTGCATGACTCTAAAAATAAGAATGCTAAAAATAAGAATTTAAGTTGCCAACCAAGCAATTCTATTTTTAGGAAAAATAATTCTGGTATAACCGATATCGGTTTACATAACCGCTATCGGTCATATAGCTACCGACATCGGTTACATAACCGATATCGGTCATGTGCCCCCGTTTTGCTTAAACCTCGTCTGTTTTCTTCGTTATTGCAAATTTTTATGGCGCCCGTCTCTTTTTCCTGCATAACAACACCATTATCAATATTTTTCATCCAAATCACATCTATATATCCTCACAATTTTCAGCAACATCATCCATCTACATTATAACAACCATCGACAACATACATACGACATCATATATATTATACATCAAACCCTTCAGCATACACAACATGCGATTTAAACTCATCATCTATATATACATACATTCCATTTCAAAAAGCCATCAACAAAAGAAATCAACACCATCAATATATAAACCATGTGGATCAAACTCGTCATACGTTAAATTTCACAAAGCCTTCAACAAAACACATAAAACATTTCATATGCACCATGTGGGTCCAAATCCTCATATATATATATATATATCAAAGGTTTCAAATATACAACTTGCCCTACATAGGGGCCTCTGTGATCTCAAGATAATACAAAGCCGGCACGCAGGCTACAATAACTGTCAAAATATCGACTCGGCTCGCAGCAGACCGGTATCAACTATACAACTTGTACTCGGCTCGCAGGCCGGTATATACAACAGGATGAATAAATGAATGAAAGAATCATATGTGGGCATACAGGCCTCTCTATACATAACTGGTTCACAGACCGGTGCCTCTATCTAATATCCAATATACAAACAAAACATCTCTCTCCGACCCAGGGATGTCTCAACTCTCCCCATCACCCTCAGCACCTCTCCCTGCGGGTCCCTGGCCCTGGCTCCCGCCTCCTCCCTGTCACTGACCCACTTGCTATAGTTGCACCCCCTGGGATCTCTGACTCCATGAGGTCTCGGCTCTGTGCACCGCATATGGCTGATAGTCAGCCCCCCGGTACCATCAAGGACATCCTGATAGTACCGGGCCTCCACTCTCGCCTCCATATAACGGGCCCGTGCCACCATAGCTGCTGGGGCTGGTCCCCCGACTCCTAATAACAATGGCCCCTATCTTACCAGTACACCCTGTGCTTGTGATGGTGCCGGTGGTGGGAACCTATGCCTGTGGTTACGCCGGTGGCGGTAAATGTACCTGTGGTTGTGCCAGTGCCGCTGGTGGTGCCTATGGTGGTGCCGCTGGTGGTGCCTGTGGCTATGCCTGTACCTGTGCCTGGGCTAGCTGCCCCTGTAAGACCCCTATCTGTATGCCTGTGTAGCAGCAAGCTGCCCCTGTAACAACTTCACCTGTCCCCTGAGCTGGTCCCTCTCTACTATAACAGCTGCTAAGTCTGGCTGTACGGGCTGTGCTCTCCTCGCTGCTCTCTCCCCTGCCCACCATACCAAAAATGACCCTGTGCACCCGGCAATCATCCACTGTATCATCTATTGGCCTCTCTGCTACCCCAATCTGGGTCAACGGGCTGCGGTGCAGGATAGTGGGGCCTCTACATCATCCCTCCGGTACTGAGGGAAGGGAGGTGGCTCATCCTATCGTAGCCCCAAATGTCGTTGTACTCTCTCCAGGGGTATCCGCTCATACTCTCCCGGCCTCCGTCCTGCTATCCAGAATGTATACTGGATCCAGCGCATCTATGATCGGGCTCCTCCTTGGGGCTGATGGCCTCTGTAAGGCCTCCATATAATATCCCAAGGCAGTCACGCCCTCTAATACATGACGGTAGTATGCTACATCCTGTCCGGAAAGCACCGCTCGTGGCTGGCCCACGACCCCCAACCACCTCTAAAAGCCATATATATAAATCACCTGTGGCCCTAGCTGCTGGGGCAACCCTACTAGTCGAATGCATATGATATGCTCATATGCCCAGCAATGTAATAAGAATGTAGAACAAATCCCAAATCGCCTCATCCGGCGGTAGCCCCACAGCTCTCTGATATAACTGCACCAGGTATACTGGTGCCCAAGCATAACATGTATGCTCCTCCACCATCTCGTGTAGCACCCCCATCAACGCACGTGGAAAGCGTCCTCCCTCTGAGTCCAGAAGGGTGAAGCATGTTATGCCATATCATCATCAACACGGCTAGCCGTGTCTCATGTCTGTGGGCACGATACATGTCCCCATAGGCAATGCTCAGTGCTGTGATAGGTCAATAACGCGGACTGCATCCCCAAATACATGAAGAATGTTGTCCATAGTTGTCTCTGCGTCTACCTGAAATACTGCCTCTCCATCGATCGGGCAGTCTATGGATGCGATACACATCCTCCAGCGTGATAGTCATCTCTCCAGTCGGGAGATGAAACACATTGGTCACCGGATCCCATCTCTCGAATGAGGGCGACCATAAGACTGTGATCCCACTCTATAGCCCTATATCACTGGACTCAATCGAGTCCCACCTCGCGCATGATGGCCCAGTGCGCCACGGACATGTGTGGCCGCCATCCATCTCAACAGCGGAGGCAATCCTATCCCGCATAGTCAGCTGCTGACGTGCCTGCACCAAATCACCCACTTCATTAGACCTACCCTTTCAAACAACAACTCCTTTAACCTTCTATATCCCCTTTTTACCCACCCGACCACACAACCACCCCATTTTTCCCCACCACCCACCAATCAACCTTCCTATCAACCTCTACCCCTTCCCTCTCACCCCCACAAACACAAAACCCAAACAACAAACACAAAACCCAAACAATAAACACAAACTCCCCAAACAATAAACACAACACTCCAAACAACAACCAAACACCCAAAACCCACAACAAAACCAAGCAACAAAATTAAAATAAATCCTAACTAGGGACCGGTACCGGTCACCCATGACCGCCACCGGTCCCCTCTCCAACCGACGCCAGTCAAACGTACGACCGACACCGGTCAACCACAAACCCACCTTGCCCGAAAAGTTTGTGACCGACGCCGGTCACTTAGTGACCGGCATTGGTCACTGTAAAATCGCGGAGCCGAACCCGACGCGGCCCCCCAAATCCATTTTTTGGCCTATTTCTCTCTATTTACCCACCCAAACACCCTAAAAACCTACCCACCCTACCGCCTTAGGCCTATTTCACCCATCTACCCTCTCCATTTTTCAAATAGCTTCAATTTATTCCTTATTTTATCCAAACACTGGATTCCTACCCAACACCCCCAAATCTAGTTTAACAACATTCAAATTCACACAATGAAGAGGTTTCGGACCTACCGGTACGACGACACGTCGTCGTGGTGGGATAGGTGGTGGTGGTCCAGCTGGTCCAGCACCTCCTAGCTCCTCCTAGCTGTGCCATGGCTCTCAACTCTCCTCTGCTGGGTTCCTCCACCAATCAACTGTTGCCATCCTACTCGCTAGGGCCTACCAATCACTCACTTCTCCACTCAAATAGTGCCACCTCAGCCGACAAATTCAACAATCTCAACTAAAAGACCTCAGACAACTAAAATTGGTTTTCAAATTGACAATGTGACAATGACAGGTCGTATTTTTCTTTTTATAGGTTTGTAACCTATAACCGATATCGGTTATATTATGCCCTAAAGAACCGGTATCGGTCATCTAACCGATACCGGTCATATCTAGAATCGATATCGGTTTCATACCTCACCTTTTCACCAAATTTCTACCCTTATTTACTAATCGCCCTTTCTCACAACATTGCCTATATTCTCCTTCGCTGAAAACCCTTTGTTAACTTCATTGGCCCGACTTCACGGCCGCAACCAACCATTTGGCCCAACCCAAGGCTGCAACCAACCAATTTGGCCCGACCCAAGGCCGTAACCAACCATTTGGCCCGACCCAAGGCCGCAAATAACTATTTGGCCCGACACAAGGCCGCAACCAACCCATTTGGCCCGACCCAAGGCCGCAACCAACCATTTGGCCCGACCCAAGGCCGCAACCAACCTATTTGGCCTGACCCAAGGCCGCACCCAACCATTTGGCCCGACCCAAGGCCGCACCAATTAAATACCTCACCCAAAATCAACAAATTACAATTTTATCCACCCATCATGTAGCTTTTTGTTCAATCGAGCTCACCTGTTCGTGTTTTAGCATGATTAGGGTCCTTGACTTGATCAGTCGACCAACTTTGCCTAGACCAAGACTGTGACGTTTATCTCAACCAAACCAACCATTTGGTACTGTCCGAACATGCCTAACCATTCCCTGTACCTTACCCGATATATCCCCTGGAGCTACTTCCTATGCCTTGGATACCAGGATTATATCACCCTTGTTTGGATAAACTATCGACCTTTGCCTATGAATTGTTTGTTTTGCTCTTCAAAATCATGTACCCTGGTCGCACTACTACTGTATTTCAACGTGTGTCTGCTTCCTTGGACCTACCCCACCATCTTACCATCATCTAAACACCATTTACCCTTTATCAACCCTATCCCCTGCTTTCGCGCTACCTCAATTTGTGATAGATTTGAGGGGGATTACCTATACCCTTAACAGGAGTATAACCACTTCTTATTATTGTCCGTGCAGCTTTAACAAGACAAGCTACATGACAACAAGGGGCTAATGTAGACACCAAATTTGTGTCTGTACGACCCCCTGTGCCCCGCATCTCATTTCGCAACCTAACCTCATCACCTAAACCTTACACATTTATTTATTAATTACCTTATAATTAATAAATCCACATCGCCATACCTGCCACCTCATTTCGCCACCTCATCATGACCTAGTCCTAACCCTAAACTAACCTAATTAAGACCTATAACTTTGTCTACATCCACACCTATGACTAATTAATCCTCACCCACACCCAAAACTGACCTCATAATGACTTGACCAAGCCTGCAACTAATCCCTTGGGAGAAAAGGAGGGAAAGCTGGCTATTTTACTAAAAATAGCCCACTTTGACCTGACCGATACCGGTTCCTACTCGACCGCTGTCGGTTACGTAACTGCCATCGGTTCCTTGTAAATGATGGCTCCCAACCAAAAAAAAAGAATCAGATTTTCATTTGATCGAAAAAGGGAGAAGTCATTGGAAGGATCTGGAATTTGCTTGGCCGAGCAGAGACAAATGAAGGAAAGAGAGAATTTTGCAGAGAAGGACATCAAGCCCAAGACTGTAACTAAATAACCAGAGCCCAGTGACACTCATCCGAGCATCAGGAGAGGAGATAGCTCATCTTGGATTGTCAGATCATCCTATTTGAGCCCTGTCTTCGTTAGCACAGTCCTGAAACCTGCATCTTCATTAGGAACGAGTAAGTAGTGTCTTGTATGTTTCTAAGCACCATTTCTTGAGCCTGTGGATTGATAGTAATTATAAGCTCACTCCTAGATCTACCACCTACCAGCACCCTGCACCTAACCCTCATCCATACATCCTTGTATTGCTCAGAAGACAGTTTTATCACTCTCTGAATCTTCCCCGTCACCTCACTATTCCCCTCAGCCATCCACCAGTCTTAAAAACCTCACAATCACCCTACAACCAACTTCTAACCAGAAGCACCTAGATTACTGACCCTACTGGCAGCAGTTCTCTAACCGCGGTCGGTTATCCAGTGACCGGCATCGGTCACTGTGACTTATACCCAAAACCTTCCTCTCACCTAGTTGTCTCCTAATAACCTCAGATCCAGTCTGGTTTATCTCTGTAACTCGAGATGAACGTATCAACGACCATTGACCAAACAAACAACATGACGTTTTTATTATTGATAGTTTAGTCTCTATTGCTTTGTAACGAGGTACCTAAATCATGATTTTGCAGTAGCTTCTTTGTTATCATTTGTGTTAATTCATATTTCAAAGGGGAACTGACCACCTTCGAAAGGAAGTTTTATATTTCCTGGGCCTAAGGCAGCTCCCTCATTTATTGTCTAATTAAAATCTGGTGGTCTTGTATTCTTACTTACAGGTAGTCCTTCCAAGACAAAAAGGAGTTCTTCGCAGTCGATCTGATCTTTCTCTATGGTACGTGCACACCATCTCAACATTTAACAGGTATTCCTCCTAGCCCTAACCCTTATCTGTTTCTCAAAGGAATGAAAGGATAGAAGCAAGTCTATTCCAAAGAGCTGAAACATTCCGTGCGAAACACAACTCACTAAAATTGTCATCTTTTTCTAGAAAAGACAAAACTTGTTGATCATCATTGAACACTTTCCAATTAGCCACATTATCTGGGATACTAGGATGATACAAAATCTCAATGGTGTATGTATCTTATTTGAACTGGGGATGAGGGAGAAGGAGGGATGCAGACACGGCCAAAGAATCATCCTTGTCGTTATAATCTCTCAAAACTACCTTGATGGAGAATGCGTCAAAGCATTCTATATTATCCCAAACTTTATTCCTGTAATGTATCAAGCAATCATTTTTTCCCTGATAGATCCCCTTGACTTGGTTGACAATCAACTCCCCCTTGAACCTTGATATTTCAAATTCCCTTCTGTCTTGCCATTTCTAATCCTAGTAACAGAGCTTCATATTCAGCCATGTTATTAATATTATCAAACTGCAATTTGAAGGCAGAGGGGAAGATCTCAGAATTAGGAGATATAAGAACTACACCAGCACTTGATCCGGTGGTTGAACAGCTACCATCGAATTTGAGGGTCCAAATAGAATTACAATCTTCTTCCTTGACATCTATAACCAGTATCTCTAATGTCATGAAATAATTTCCAAAACTAGCATCTTCGAAAATAATTTGAGCCTTAGGGTCATCTGATTTAGTTACCAAATACTTTTCCTGAGGCTCAGGATGAAGAACATGATAAACCCCATTGACTATAATTCTATCCTTGGTCCAATCCATATTAATTTCTCCTCCAACGTCTTTACAAAAACCTCTACCCAAGAGGATACCGTAAGCTGTAGGAATGTCAGCGACTAGAATGGTCATTTTCACTCTCTTTTCTGGGAAGGAAACAAATGCAAACTGTGCATCTTTGATCTGACCAATCAAGGGGGCTTTCTTGGTTTCCATGGAATAACACCATCCATATGACTTAGTTAAAGTAAGCCCAAGGGCATGGGCTACTTTTGTGGGCATAACATTGTCTGAGGCCCCTGAGTCGATGATGTAATTGTTGAGTTTGAACTCATTTATAAGCAAAGAAAAATAGAACGGTTCAATCTTTCCTAAAGAAGAGGCAGAGGTTAGATTGTTCTGAGGTGAGGATTGAGTAGGATTTGGCAAAATACCTTTTGAAGGTGGGGGAACAATGGATTTACTTCTAATGAATTTGGCGAGTTTTTCAAACTGTTCAGGATTTGACTAAAGGTATTCTGCTTCTGACATTTGAATCTTGGTTCTTTTTGCATTATCGATAATGTCAAAAGTATTATAAGAAGGGGTGATGGTAAGTTCCGTTCTAATCACATGAGCTTGAGCTGGGGCACTGAATTTAGGAGGAAGAGAATGACGAGAAGTTGTTACATTTTTGGTGACTTCTCTTTTATTTTGCGCTGAAATAGGAGCACCTCTCTTAACTATGGCTATGGGAGGTTCCTTGTTCTTCTCCTTGGGGATTTCAAGAGGTTTTCTTGGATTCTAAGATTGGGATCGAGTGAAGATAGCAAATGACTGACCATCCGATGCACATTCATCTTCTTTGTATTCCAAATACCCAATGCTGGAGTCACCAGCTGAATTGTCATAAGACTCATCAGCATACCCTGAAGCTTCGAAAGCCTCAAGGGAATCTTGTTCTTCGGCTTCTTCCTATTCTTCAACTATCTCTACTGCCATGTTAATGGGAGGAGCTTCGATTGCCAACCTTGGTTGAGCAGGAGTTAACTGTGGCCTGTCTCTTACAGGAACACCATTGGTGTTATTAAAATTCCGTCTTGGGATATCCCGATATGGAACATTGCTCACCTGCTGGGACATTTGCTTTTTTAAAGAAATAAAATCATTGGCCATATTTTTAATCATAGGGTCAGTATTACCTTGGGAAGAACCTTGAACATATTTCCGGATTCTCTCGGCCAAAATGAGATCATCCTCTATTTCAATAGCCGTTGACTGAGTGATAGCCAAATCTGGGATAGCTGACCTTCTTAATAGGAAGCTTAGTAGCTTACATTGGGAGGCTGAGCATTAATGAAGAAGCATTTCTGATTTTCTGGAGTAGGTACAGCTATTTCTGGAATATTTCAGATCAGCTTGTTGAACTTTTCCATGAATTCTCGCATGGGTTCATGCGATTCCTTCTTCATATGGGTAAGTTGTGCTAGCAAAGCATGAGAATATTTGGCCGGTTTGAAATGTGCTTCGAATCTGGTCCTCATGGTAGCCCAATTTGTGATGCATGCATTTGGAAGATGGTAAAACCATTCGACTGCTACACCGTGCAATGTTTCAACAAAGAGTTGAACAGAGAAATCTTCATGAGCTACTCCGAGGACACCACATGCTACAAAGAAATATGCAATGTGTTCATCAGGATGTTGCTTCCCATCCCCATTGAACTTGGGAATGTTTTTACGTGATCCATGTGGTAACTTGTGTAATGGTGGTATTAAAGAAAGAGGACCAATAGCTACACCCCAGGGCACATGTTGTGCTGCCATCCCTCTGAAAAGAGTGCATATAGGGATCCGAGTGTCAAATAAGAATAACGCATGACAGGTTGCAGATGCTTCCCATTCTACAAGGATCCGTTTTCTCTGAACAGGCGAATAACTTTTGGTTCGATTAGAAATAACGCAGTTGGGGGAAAGAATGAAATTATGCCATTGCAGCAACTGAAAGAGTGGATAAATTTCACCCCAGGCTCGGATGGACCGAGTGAAGATCTTTAAGGCCAGCTTGAACCAGAAAATATATCTTGTTGAAAATAAGGCAAATACGGAGTTGCCAGACACCAAGAGGATAAGCTTTATACTATTAATCTGTATTCCCCAGTGGAGTCGCCAAAAAATGTTGGTTGGATATTTTTTCATGACAAAACATGAGGTTCAACCACAGTACATGGGATCGAATCCCTCCTCAAGGGCAGGTGAGGCTTCCTGTTTATTACTAATCTAAAACACAATAGAAATAATGCGTACGATATTCAAACAAATATAACCATTAGGGTTGGGATAGAATCCCAAAATCCATATTCATAATGGATGAGGATATTGCTCTTTCGAAATGAAATGAATTGGAAAGGAGATTACTATTATGGAATAAACACAATGGAAAGGAAATGAGAGGAACGTATTTTCTTTCAAGTAAACACAGAGCACGAAATAATCATACGAGCTTTAAATAACAAATGTATTTTTTGAAATAATTAGAATCATCAAGATGTTAAACAAAGAATAGATTAAGATTATGAACATAAGGACAATATCTTAAGAAAGATACATCTCACAACACAAATTTTGCAAAATAGCATCAACTTCTATTCCTCAAATGATTAAAAGAGAAAACTCAGGTTTTCTTCTTCACAATAGTTCTCAATATTCCAAAAATCTCAACCCTTTGGAATGCACATACGTCCCTTATTTATAATAAAAAGAGTTGAGAGAAAATAGGACAAACCCTATAAAACAATGTTCTAACAAGAGTCCTATTTTACTTGGAGCTCACGCAGGAGACCAAGTCAAAACTTACTTCCTATGTGACGAAACATAAATGAAAAAGACAGGTCAATTTCAATATTGAAATGACATGCTGCATTGTGACTAAGTCTAAATCATCATCTTTCTCTTCTTCATCTTTTCCTTCTTCCAACAAGGTCTGTTTGTTATGAAATTATTGGAATTTCCGGATTATACCTTGCATCTCATTTTCATCAAGCACAATAGAATGATCACTCAGGACTTCACATGTTTCATGAGTGTCACTGACATTTCTGGGAAGCTTTCTCGATTTTTTGTTGAGTTTTCTCAGGGCTTCCAAAGAATGTTCAATCTTTACAAACATGTCAATGATTTCAATGCTAAATCCGTGAGTTGGTTCGTGCTGAATTGATTCTTGGACTTGTTTGAAAAGACTATCAACTGGTAGGATGCCTGATTCTCCACCTAACACTTTCACACAGATTTTGATCAGTTCCTCTTCCAGGTCACTATTTCCATCAATAAATTGATCTCTTGATTCTCTCAATTTACCACAAGCTTCATTGAGAATCTTTACCCTGAACCTGATGGCTTTGGTCAGCTGGAAATGCTTATCCGCATGTGGGATGATGCCCTCTTCTACCAAGATACGTAATGTTATTTTCTTCAGTACCTAGAGAGCTTCAAAATTCAACTCCAGGTGCCCGATCTCTTGAAAGAAATCATCTTCCACTTATTCCCCATCACTTTGTATATTCCCCAAAGATTGATAAAAATCTACAGTGTCTTGAATCACTTCTTTCCCCTGTAGGAGCAGCCTTTGGGTCCATTCATCGACCACCCTCCCTTTTTCATTAATCTTTTCAATTACAGGAATTGATGAGAAGTCAAACCCGATAGGATCAGAGGATTATGGTACGGAATCAAGGGGTTTTGAGATCTTAAGAAATACCTCAGTCAATTGCTCCACCTTTTCCTTAAGCTTATCGCTGCTGTCTTTGGTTTCCTTTAATTTCTGGTATAGCACGTTCATAGCATCTCGTGCATCCTGTTATGCTCCTTCTATTTTCACCTCCCCTAGAGCCACCCTGGTTATCTAATAGTTAGAGGCCGTTATGTCCTCTCTAGTTTTGTCAGTCGTAGGAGTGGCGATATCTATAAACTTATGTCCCGAAGCATCCACTAAAACCCTTGAAACTATTTTGGGTTTCTTGGATGATTTAGAAGTACAAGCCTTGAGTGAACTAAAATCAAAAGCTAGTATGGGTACAACCACCTTCCTTTTCCTCGGAGTTTTCTCAAGTAACCATTAAGGCATGTGAGAGGGAGTTTCCATTGTTGTAGAAGTTGGTATCATACTTTAAGTGGGAGGGAGATCCACTGGTGGAGTGGGTATAGTCACCAGTGTGGTAGTAGATTTGGTGAAAAGGGGTGTAGGAGGAGGCATACCTGTAGTTACTTTGGTCCCAGCAGAGAGGGGTGAGAGTTCAGATAAAATGCTAGCCATGACTGATGAAGTGGAAGGGGAAAGAGGGGGTAGAAGTGGTTGTGAAGTAGGAAGCATAGATATCGATGCCAAATCCTGGGATGCAAGAGATAAAGTCACTTTAGTTGGGCAGTTAGCAAATGGTGAAACTAGGGGCTGGCTCACCTCTCTTTCCAAAGAAATATCTCCTATTTCTAGTGGTGTTGGTGATTCTGGCACATTCACCGTTTCAACTGGAGTAACAGTTGAAGGGGTTTCTTCTTCTCTTCTCTTTTTGAACAACTTGACCTTTATAGGTCCCTTGGAAGAGCTTTTGTCCTTTTCCTTTTTGGAGGGCCCCGCCTCTGCAGCAACCAACTTTGAAAAATTATCTTCTTTGAAACTCATTCCCCAAGAGGTGAGCCATGCCTTGGTGCATACAAGAATTAGGGCCGATCTATCTATAATGGAGGCTTTTTCATCGATAGACCAATCAATAGGTGGGAAAATATACTGATCTTCATTCAATCCATCATAGGAGGGATCCAAAACAATTTCATTATCGCCAGTACCTTCTGCTATGTCAGTGAGCTCGAGTTTCTGAATCTCTGCAAGTGTCAACCTATTATGATCTTTTCTTCAGACAGTAACCTCATCACGTAAATCAATCCAGATGTCTTCTATGCTTGGTACGTGTGGGTGCAGAGTTCCATATGACTTAAGGACTCCTCAAAATTCAAACCCATCTCGAGGCTTCATGTGCTTTTTCAACTTATTTATAAGCTCATGTACAACGTTCTTGGCTTTCACCACCGTTGAACAAGTATACCTTCCAATAGAAATTGGGAAGGATACAACGGCCTTGTGTTTACTCTGTTGGAATTTGTGAAAATCTAACAATTTCCTGACCAACTCCATCCATATTAGTTTGTCCCTTGGATATCTAGGCAAATAGAAAGGATCACCTGGGTACATGACTACTCGAATATATGTGAACTTCTTAAATTGCAAGAAGACACAACCCCATTTTGAAACTTCAGCCCATGCCTCATCAGAGACTCTTGTTTTCCTCATTTCGGGGTTTAACCTACAAATGTTCTCGTAAAAGAAGGCATCATTTACCCTTCTGAATTGGTCTTCAGACCCTTTTCTTGTTAACTAAGGAAAATACCGATAAACATGTTCCATTACCTTGTTCCCCTTTGAGTCCAACCCAGGATAATTCCTCATACCGGCCACTGCATAGGTGACATACAAGGACATATAAAACTTTCCAGTAGACAAGACTATTGTCATATGAGAATCTATCTCGTTACTGATAAGAGTACCCTAATCAATCCCCTGTTGATTCTTCTTAATAATGATCATGAATTGGTACATCCATCCTTGGAAAACATTTGATTCAGGGAAACCAAAAACTTGACTTAACAGAGTAATGATATCATTGATTTCCTTAATGAAATCACTTCTAGGAACAAGTCTTGGGAACCTGGAAACTGCCGGCTTGGCTTTTATTAGGAACTTCTTATTCACGTGTTTGATACAATCCTCCTTATCATTGTCCCAAGATTTTTGGGCTAACTTGAGATCTACATGTCCATACTCCTAAAAGTTAGGAAACTTGAGAAGATCATCGAAGTAAATTCCATGAAACTTTATTACGACCTCTCCCATCTGATTTTTCACAAAATGAGAAGCAGAGTCATAGTTTGAAGCACAGGCCAAGATGAACTCAGGGTACTGAGAAGACATGGGGAAATCTGCTACAAGAGGAAGACCACTTCCAACTATTGATTTCATCCATGGGGTCTGTGAAGAACTCTTGTCTCTATTCCAAAAGTCTTCCATATCTATGTTTCTGAGTTCTGTATCTTGGAAATCATAATTGCAATCTATGTAGGAAGAAGACTCCACCCTCCTAAATTTATATTTCATCCTTCCTGATTTTTCCGTCTTGTCCTGTGATGGACCAGGATCCATCATGAGGAAATCCAAAGAAGGGGTGAATTTATTGCTTCTTATTTAGACCCTTCGGTCTTGAAGACCTACTTAGCAATCCCAGGGATCCGAAACAATACAGAGAGTATCAGAGATAAGTGGGTCTCAAACACTCAGAAAATCCTGACAGTTAGCTGAACCTGTCAGAAGGTATGAGATATCCACCACTCTGGAAAACCCACACATATTGTTAGATGTCAGGAAGATTAGAAATCCCACTATCTTTGGAGGATGCCGGAATGTTTGAAGTGTCCGACACCTTAGAGGATGCCGGAGATTTAGAAGTGTCCGACACCTTAAATTTCCCGAGACACTGTGGGTTTTTAAAAATGCAAAGCACCCTTCAATCAGGACAAAAAATGATCGAAAATGAGCAATGCAATCAGGCACAAAGGCGAGTCGGGTTTCTGGGTCGAAGATACATGCACAAAAATCCACGAGGTAAAAAGTACATCTGGTAAAAATGACGTGGAAATTCGAGTATTTATAAGAAATTTCACATTTAATACACTTCAGTTGACATGTGTCAACTACCCGACAACTCGGCATTAATGCCATATCAGCATGCTTGGGAAGTCTAGGAACCCGACACAAAGGGTTTCATATCAATTCAGGTTTCAGGTTGTGGGAAGCAAGTGACATGAAGCATGATGCGTAATGGTTCCAAAAACCTGATACAAAGGGGTGAATCAGGTTTCAGAAACCGGAAAACATGCGACATGAAGCATGTTCTGAACAAGGCATGTGCCGATGCTCAGAGAACGCAAAATCCCGATACAAAGGGGCGAGTCAGGTTTCAGAAACCAGAAAACATGTGACATGAAGCATGTTTTGAACAAGGCATGTTCCGATACTCGGTGGACCCGAAAACCTGAAAGACGTACTTGGTGCAGGTTTCGGACTTCGGGGAACATACAACATGAAGCATATAAAACTCATGTTGTCTTGCTATGGAAACCCAAAAACCTGATTATCCCTCCGAAAGGGCATTCCTAGGAAAACAATTCAAGACATTCCTAGGGTTATCACTAAAATTTGGTGTAAACACAAAATTGAGATAACAGTGTTTTTCATTGATCCTTTTCCAACCCCCATCACTAAGGAGATCCTAGAAGGATTAGTTGGGCACAAGATCTATCCTTTCATAGATGGATTCTTAGGATACCATCAGGTTAGAATTACAAAGAAGGACCAAGAAAAGAATTTTTTTCCACTGAATGGAGAAGTTTTTCCTACACTGTCATGGATTTTGGAGTAAAGAACGTTCCTGCTCTGTTTTCACGCATTGTGGTTTATGCGTTTCAGGAATTCATCCACAAGTTTATTCAAGTCTACCTAGATGATTGGATTGTTTATGGACTAGTAAAGACCATTGTCACAATCTAAGGTTGATGTTTGAGAGATGTAGAAACTTGAGTATATCTCTCAACATTAAGAAATGTGTTTTTACTACTCCATTTGGCACCTTGTTGGGACATATCATATGTAAAGAAGGCTTGCTATTAGATCTTGCCAAGGCTACCAATATTGTGGGTTTAGGGGAACCTACTAACCAAAGCATGGTACATGGATTCCTTGGGAATATGGGGTATTACCATAAATTTATTAAGGGGTATGCGAAGATCACCGTGTTGTTGGAGGAATTACTGAAGCACAAAAGTATATTTGATTGCGAAGAGGCGTAATAGATGGCATTTAACACATTGAAGAATATGCTTACAATTGTGCCCATATTACACTTTAACTCTTGATATAATAAATTCCATGTACATGTTGATGCTTCAGGGATAAAAATTGGAGTATTATTAGCACAACTTGGTGAAGGAACTATTGATCACCCTCTGTGTTTTGTAAATAGGAAGTTGACCCCAGCAAAGTAGAACTATACTGCTACCAAGCACAAGGCATTGTCAATGATCTATGCACTGCAAAAATTTAGACAACATTTACTTGCAACACCCTTTATATTCTACACAAACCACATGTCATTAAATTACTTGGTGAATAAGATCATTTTATAAGGGTGCATATTTCGGTGGGTTTTATTGTTTCAGGAGTTTGAGTTTATGATTTTAGTGAAGCCAGGAAAGAATAATTTGGGACTTGATCATTTATCAAGGATGGAATCAGGAGAGGATGCACATAGAATTGAGGATACAATACCAGATGCAAAACTATTCATATTGTAGTGTGTTCCCTCTTACTTGGAAGATATCATTGTGTTCTTAAGAATGGGTGTGGTGCCTAAAGGAATGAAGGCCTTGGAGAGGAAACAACTAGCTATACACATCATGCCCTATATGTTAATTTGTGGGGACTTATACAAGTTTAGTTGTGATGATGTCTTGCATCAGTGTGTATTAGATCATGTGTGCATTTTAATAATGTAGGAAGCACATGGTGGGATTGTAGGAGGACACTATGCAGGAAATACCACCGCGTGCTAGATATTTTTGGAAGGTATTTGGTGCGAAACCGTTTGCATGGATTGTATTGAGTTTTTCAAGGTCTGTGATCATTTCCAGCAACTTGTCAAACTAGGAAGAATAGATGAGATTCCCTTAAGGCCGATAGCTAGCAATGAACTATTTGAGAAGTGGGAAATTGACTTCGTAGGCCCTATTTCACCTTTTTTGCAAATTACTAGTTCACGCTATATCATTACTTGTATTGATTACTTAACATGGTGGGAAGAGGTAACGCCTATGAGGGATTACACAACCACAACAACAAGATTCTTGTGGGAAAATATAATCAGTAGGTATAGGTTCCCTTTGAGTTTGACTAGTGATAGGGGTGCTCATTTTTTGAATGAGATAGTCAGGATTTTTTTGACAGAGTTCATGGTGGCTCATCACAATACTAATCCTTATCACCCTCAAGCTGATGGGACTATTGAGGAATTTAACAAGATATTGATTCATTCACCTACCAGTATTTGTGATGTTGGGAGGAAGGATTGGGATGAAAAAGTCTCAGTTGTGCTATGGGAATATAGAACAACTTACAAAATATTGAACAAAGCCACACCCTTCCAATTGGCATTTGGCACATAAGTCATTTTCCAGTAGAGTTTATGTTACCCTCACTATGTATTATGCATGCAGGAGGATTGGCCAATGAAAAAGCACTAAAAGAGACCATGGATAAGTTAATTTAGTTTGATGAAATGTTATCACTTGCTAGGTGGGGTCAGAAGATTGAGAAAGTGAGATAGAAATCATGACATGATCGTCACATTAAGAATAAAAAAATTTAGGTTAGGGAGATGGTTTTACTTTACGATTCCAATTTTCTATGTTGTCCTGGGAAACTCAAGGTCCATTGGTCGGGACCGTATTATATTACGAATATACTTGATTTAGGTGCTAGATGGAATATGACTTCTCGAGTATTTCAATGTAAGTAGGATGAAGCCCTACTATAAATAAGGCTTCTGGGTGTTTGAAAATAAAGTAGTATTACCAGTCTGATTAGGATTCCCCTTAATGTATTTTCCTTTCTTCATTTCTTTTCTTTATATTTTGGGTTGTTTTGTTGTGGATGCATTTGTGCGCCGGTAGCCATTTACTTTTCAGAGGTTTTATATGCACAGATGACCATGCATGTATTTATTGTGGGCTAGAGTGTTAAGGAAGAATACGGTAAGAACTGGAAACAATGGTTATTGGTGGCCTAGGTCGTAAATTCAAAGGCACAAGGGATCAGAAGAGTGTGTGTATCAGAGGTGAACATGAGAGAATATTGGTGTCAAAAAGCTTTATATAAACCACATAAAAGGAAAAAAAAAGGAGAAAAATGAGGTAGGAAATGAAAATAACTTAATCCAAGACATAGAGGAAGATTGACTTCGACGTGGGAGAAAGTGTGAAGATTTATATGGTCGAGGGAGTTGTTTCACACTAGAAGGTTACAGGAGTGATTGCATAGGTCTGCAAACGAAGGAAAAGTAATGGATAGAACACATGGAAGGATGGCGTTGGAAAAACTTGACTTTGATGTGTTTATATGTGGCATCATATTTTGTGCAGAAAAAGTAAAAAGCTATAAATAGGTTAGGGTGAGTTATTCTTTTACCTTGCATTTTAGTTATCAAAGAGATCTGGAAAACTAGGGCATCCTTGCAAAAGAAGACTTGTGTGAAGAAAATTTGAGAATATTTGAGTGTAAAATATTTAATGGGATTTTATCTATGAACTAGAGTGGAAAGGGAGTACATGAGGCGTGAGAGGAAGAGTTTTTTGCATGATTTAATGGGTGTTACATTGTCTTGTAGAAGAAGGTTTTTCTAGGTTAGGGTTTTAGAGTTAGGAAACGAGATTTGAAGGAATTTTTAGAGAGGATTGGATCCGTAGGATTTCAAAAAATCTAGGGCAAGGAGGAAAGGAATAAGTTATAAAAAACCCGATGGAAAAAGATGGCACTAAGGAAGGGATCAAATGTTCCACCAATGAAAGGAAAGGACAAATAAAAACCATCCCTTTTAACTAGTTTCAATGAATATTGGTATGCGGAGATATAGTACCTAGATGGTTTATTGCTAGGGAAGGAGTGGGTATCTCATATTTCAAGTATGGTAGTAAGTGATTACAACCATCGAACGAGCACCAAAGAAAAGGATATTGCTTTAGATTTGTTTCAACCGAAAGAGAAGAGGAAACCATACAGAAATCCCATTTATGATGATGAGGTAAAAGTCAAAATGGAAAAGGTTGGGCTTCTGTAACTCTATGATATGCCTTATTTTGGAAAACCTGAGTGAATATACCAATGGCTGATGTCGTGCATGCATGAGGATAACTTATTTTTCACAGGATGAAGAATGCACGTAACTCCTCGAATGATTTAAAAGTACACTGACATTATTTGCGAGGGAGAGATGCTAGATGATGACTTATGTGAAAGGAATCCATAAAAATGGTTGACGCATATGATTACAAGAAGGTTTTACATTACTTTTATATCTTTACAATTTCTGACCTTGTTATGAGGATGGCCACGCACTTGGGTATGAATTTAAATGGGTAGGATAGATGGAATCAGATAAACAAGATTTGGTTAAATGTTTGTCACAAAATCTCAAAAGGGACATTATACAACCTTTTAGCCTTTATTGTAGAGGATGTTATATATGTCATGCGCGATAGAGAGAAAATTATGTTTGATAACATCCTCCTCACCATTGTAATTTTTGAAATTGGGGTGCTCGATGGGTTGGATAAGTTTTTTTTCGAGTACCTGGATGAGAACCTCTCCCTTTCTAAGATATTTGAGGCTTACACTTGTAACACCATGATGGCCGCTCATAAAGCGTGCTTGGAGAAATGGTAAAATTAATGTGTGATGCATCTGAGGAAGAATGGAGGATACCTGAGCAATTTACAACATTGGTGGATGGAGAGGCTAAATTCACTCTATACCAGTACTTTTGTATCAATAGGTTTACCCTGACAGATGGCACCAAGAGTTCTTGGTGTAAATTTCCATTCTCCTTCATAGTGCAATACTCCCAAAGCATGGTCAATAGCTTCAAGGAATAAAAAAAAATTTGATTTGATCTAAGTTTAGTTGATCAGGACTACCACGAGATTCTCCATACATTGGTGTATCCTAAGAAGCATTTTTATGTAGAGAAGTATCTCTCTTATGATGTACATATGTTGAAACTGGTAAAATTTCCTATTGTAGGGAGGATACTAGCAAGGGTATATGTGTGACTAAGGCCAAAGTTCAAAAAGGGCACTTATGTTGAGGATGACTTCTCTATCCCAGAAGACCCCACCAAAAGTAAGAAATTGGTAATAAATAAGAGATAACAGGAAGAAATCCCATAAACCAAGGCACCAAGCATGCATATAGTGTAGAATGTAGGGGCATAGGAGTCAGACCTAGGTAGAAGCACTTATGTTCACCGAAATAAGTCCCCTGCGTAGGAAAAGGAGAAGTCACCTGAGAAAGATGAGTTACCTAGAAGGGAGTTTTCTCTGGAGTTAGATGGATCACCAATGAAGAATAAGGATAAGGTAGCCGAGATCTTAGATTCAGAGGAAACAGATAACATGGAAGGACAAGACACTGAAGAAAAAAACAAATAGCACAAGGAAGCCAAAAATCCTCCTGTTTATGATGTATATGAGTCTGATGAAGGAGGGGATGGGGAAATGAATGAATATAAAGAGAGTTCACATGAAAATGGATGAAGTGAGGAGGTAAACATGCATGATCAGAAGAACCTGACCTTGACCAAGGATTATATTGATTACATTGTAGAGCAGGAGATGACGAGTATTATGCAATAGTCAGTGGAGCATGAGATAGAGTGAAGCACCGATGAAGTGCTGAAGGAAATGGGGGGAAGTGTGATCATGGGAAAGTAGTATGGGAGGATGGGTAGGGACCTCAACTTAGTAGTGAGCTTCCCAATAGTATCATGCATGGATGGAAAGGGCATAGTAGCAGTGCAAGAACACACCATGACTTATATAAAAAATCCAACCAAGGTACTACGCGCGCGCTTCCAAACTATAGTTCCTAAAGACCAACTCCTCGTTTGATTGTATTTTGATGAAGAGAGTACATACCCTCACATAAGAATGATTTTTTCTTGGGATTTTGAGTCCCACGTGGATGAGCCTGAGTTTGAGGTAAATAATGATGCGTTGATGAAGGCATTAGGTGTTAAGGGAATAAACCCTCTCATGAATACCCAATAGCTGTCAGATGAGAAATTTTGTAATGCACTCAAAAATGTGTTAGTAGAAGTGGAGGAAATAATTTTTGGGAGAAATGATAGAATAAGAGCCTCGGAGGAGGAACTTTAGAAGAAGAATACAGAGATCATTAAGAGGGATAGGGAGATAAAGAAAAAGGAGTTAATTAATATGCAGTTAAGGTGTGATTTGTGGGATGAAAAGGTGAAGGTGTGTGAGGTCCACAAGAAGGTAGAGGCTATGTAAAATTCCATTATCTTGAAGCACCCAAAGCTAGCCCATCCTGAGCATAGGTATGAGTTGACCATGCATTACTTGGAAAACTTAGTGCACATACTCACTATGAAGAGGCATCCCCTTGATTTGGATTTTTTTGAGGAAGTTTTGGTGCTTAAAAAAGTGAAATAGAAGGTGAAGATGGAGGAGACCATAGCACGTAATATCGAGCTATTTTTCTCAATAAAAATAATGGCACACATGGCCAAAGTTGTGTATGAAAATTCTGGCGACAAAGATAGAATAGATAGTATTTTAGTAGCTACCAACGAGGTGGGCCTGAAGGATTTTTGGGAGAAGAACAAGGGTAACAAGGTAGAAAGGGACACGATCCACACAGAAGAAGAAAAGAATTCTGAGGCTATCAAAACATTAAGGGTTTTGATCAAAATTAAGGTGAAGGATTTAGACCTCTAGGTTAATAAAAATATGGATGCATTGGGTGACTTTAGTAGGCATATGGAAAATACTGTGGATATGCTAAAGGCTAAGGGTGAAGAGTTGACATACGAAGAAGTCAACATGTTAATAGGGGATATGATGCAATAGGAACAGACTAAGGTCAACGCATGGAATAAGATCGAGGCCGTTGTGACAAAGGACCTCCCTATACTTGTAAAACATTAGCAAGGTCCTTCTATTATTCCATTCTTTATTCAATACCAGATTCATTCATCCCTCCTATTCTTTATTCTTTTGCAAAAGAGTAGAGTTTTTCCGAGGATAGACAACACGCGTAGTGTGCGGTAATGTTGGGCACTAAATTGACTAATTTCCAAAGCAAAAGGTGTACGTTCAAAAAACAAGCAAGAGGAAGATGCTCAAGGAAAATATTGCAAGGAAAGGGTTTAAGATGGAACTAGGGCACGCGTGAAAGAAAAATTAAGGTTTAAGGACTTAACCGCATTTCGAAGGTAGTATCACAGGAGAAACATGTGATGGCCTGAGTAGGTTTTAGGAATGGATTAGTTGCCAACCTGGAGCCTTAGAGGTCAAGAAAATAATATTCCATGTAAAGAATATTCCCAGGGTATATCATTACAGTTAATGGAGGCCTTTGCAAGCTATCAAGAACACTCGACTATTGAAGACCACACTTCCACTTGGCATGCGATCTGCCCATGAGATAAGATATGAAGGTGTATTCAGATTCTATTTAAAGAAATTCTTGGGTCTAAGATAAGGGGGAGGAAGAGACAACAAAGTGCTGCAAGAATGCTTGGGGATGTCAGGGTTTATAGTTATTAGTGCTAGAAAATATGGGAAGGAATGTTAGGCATATATGTATGCGCTCAGGCCTATAACAAGGGTTGTAATAGGGAAAGCATAGCTAGGATCTATGTTTATAATAGTTTTATATGGATAGATCTACATTCCTTGATGTATATGGTATGAGATGAACCCTTTGTGATGTAATGTGGCCACTGTAGATGTTTATAAATCAATATATGAAACTCTGTTATGTATATCTTTGTTTATGGGTATAATCCTTATGTTATTCATGTTATTATGGATCATATATAGTTCCTTTATACTATTTCCATTTATGATGCACATGTTCTTATATCTGGTGTTTTTACTTTATGTTTCTGAGTAAATGAATGCATTTATGATTTTGTAACCCATCCTCCATTAATGGAGGATAATTCTTGCAGAGTTCACATAAAGGAGGGGCTCAGCGCCCACGCGCACCTCAGGTGAGTTCCTAGTACAAAATGGGTGATAGGTCGATGCACTTAGGATGGAAAGAAGGTATATGAAGAACTGAATACATCCATGGAAAATATTGTGTTAGTAAAATTAAGAAATAACAAATAATGAAACAATAACACCTGTGATGTGTAAGAGTAGAAATGCAAATATCCCCATGAGCCTCGGTGGTATTGGTAAGAGGTATAGTTCCAAGAATCATTATTTCATTTAAAGATATGTAGAAAGTATGCATTCACAACTAAATAACAATTGAATGCACATGTGTATACATAAAAGATAATTACATACTGAATATCCGTCTAACAGAGTAAGAAAAGTGTAAATGTAACTAATATAAACAAGAAAGAGTATGTACAACAAAGATATGAAGTATGTTATGAATGAGTGAGATGGAATGATATGCAATATGGATGGGATAGGAGCAATGTTCCCCCCAAGTGAATGTGAATGAGTATGATATGAGGCGCATTTATAAAATACCTCTCAATTGTCAAGAAATAACTATAAAACAAGGGTGTGTCATAGGGTAGTGATGATATAAAGTGTATAAAATTGTGTAATGATGCTAAAAATAGAATGTATGAATAATGAAGCATATGAGTAGGAATGATACACACCTTAGAATGTTAGGAGGCATATAACTAAGAACAATGCCCCTCCAAGTGTATGATGATGATCGAACTACCCTAAAAAAGTGAAGGGAAAGGGTCCTCCACCCGATGCCTACGTAGATAAAGGCATGTTACCATGCTCTAAGATTGGTCATGTTTGAGAATGATGTTGTATATGTTAAGTATACCTACATGGTGAAAAACTATGTGAATAATACCTTAGAGGTGATGAGCACCTATGAAAGGATACCAAAGAGGTGATGAGAACCTATGCAAAAGAGACTGAGGAGGTGATGAGAACCTATGTGAAGGAGACTGAGGAGGTGATGAGTTCTAATGCAAAGGAGATTGAAAAGGTGATGAGAACCTATTTGAAGGAGACCTAGGAGGTGATGAATTTATATGTGAAGGGGATATTTGAGAAGGGGACTTAGGCTGAGAATATGGACTAGCAGAGTGATGAAGATGAATATTTCGTATGCAAATGGGTGAGCTAGGTGTAGAAAATGCCTTAGATTTGAGAGGTCCAGGGGACCTAGATGATTTAGCTAGTGTAATGAAAACTTCAAGAATAGGTTTTGGCCACAGTTTTCTTAGATAAACATCCTTAATAGTGATAACTTTCTTTTTGTGAATCAATTTTAGACACAAGTGATTCATGGAAATGCTAGATTGAGTGGTACAGAGCTAAGAAACACCTAAGATCATTTTACAACCTTTGATTGAAGGTGCCAAAATGAATGGTATAAGCATGATGAGAGGTCCAACTGTAAATAGAAGCTTGACATAACCATACTATTTAGGAAATGGATACAAAATATGATAGAATGGATAGTTGATAATGACAAGGAGCGTAATAGAGCACACACCCATATGAATCAATGGATCAATAATTATATTATTGATAAAATGAGGTCTAATAGAATCCTTCATATGTAGTGTATTATAAGAGAATATAGCCTGATAATCATGATCAAAGAATGTAATGAATAGTGGTGATACTTTAGTATTAGAAATGAGAAAATTGAGAGACCCTAATGAAGGAGGAGGAACAACACAATATGTATGATTAGTTGAAGAGTCAATATATTTATTGTCATGCTTAGGGAGAGGATCATTAAATATTTTTTAGATTTTTTCTCATTAATTGGCATAGATGCTGAAATCTCAGTGTATTCATATTTTATACCCTTAGACCAATAGTCTAATCCCATGCACATTGGCCTCTCACCCAGCAGGAACTAGGAGCTCATGCAAGGCATGCGCGGGCACCGAGTCTCACCTTTATGTGAGTCTTATGATAATGCATCATCTTAAAATAGACATTCAAATGGAAATGAGAAAAAAATAACCATGCAACATTCTAAGAACCTAGAACGAGTTATCTCATTACATCTAGAAAGAGAAATAACAAGCAACATAAGGAAATGGTTCATATAGAAAGGAAATACATGAGTATTATAATCCTTAACACACATGATTTATAACTGAGCCTTATATTCATCTTAATAGGTTCAATAATCCACATTATAATAGATTGAGGTCATAACAAATCCACATACATAAATGTGGAGCCCAATCATGTATCAGAACTATAGTATGCTCATCATATTACAAAAACAAAAAGAATGCAAACCCATCCTCCTAAATGTGCCATTACTTACAGAGTTCTCCTAATCCCTAACATGTAACATCCCCATTCAGATAGGGATTCACCTCTCTTTTCTCTCCTCTGCACTCTCTACACACTATCTATACCATATATCCTCTCTCTACTTCCAACGGGAGCACTTGTATTTATAACCTTAGCACCCACCGCCATGCCTTTCAGAAGTTACAGATCGGTTGCCAAGTTTATAGGTGGTCCTCCATTGAAGCATGCTTTCTAAAATCTGAGCTCTCCACTCCTTGTAATGATGCCTTCTATAACCTTCCATCACATGCTTGGAATATTCCCTTTTTGATCCCATAGTCGTCAGGATGATACCTTATCCACAAGGGTCATGCTTTTCTCTTGTGTTGATTCTTGGGGTACCAAATGTGGCTAAGTAAAAAACATGTTTTTCCTTAACGTGTGCACGCGCGTTGTGTGTTAAAAAAAAACCCTACCAGAATGCTTCCCTATGCGCCTTTAACCCGCATGTTCCCTTCTTCAGCTAGGCCCCATGTGCCCACATGCCCTTTTGTACTTAGTTGATATTTTGAGTTCCAACATCACCCCACACTACACCTGTTCTCCGTCCTCAAAAACACTCTCCAATAAAGAAATAAAGAATGAAATATCCTTACAATTGATTGGAATGGAAGAATAAAGGAATGAAGAAATGGGGAAAATAATGAAAGAATGGGGGAACTTGTTTACTTCTAGAGGAGGAGGGAAATCCTTCCCTAATTCTGCTTCTAACTTTCCCCAAGTGTTGACCTTGTTCTAAGCCTGCTGACAAAGGTCACCCACCAAGGCGCTCACTTCTTCAAAACTCAGTTCCTCTCCTTTAGCACTCATTATTTCCACATCTCCTCTTTGCTTTCCCAAATCCTTGAGTTCCATCCTCCGAGTGATTTGGGGGTACAATTCCTTCAGCTGGTTCTTGATTGAGCCCCACAAGGTCTCAATGGCCTCTGATTTATTTTCTACTTCAGCTAGGATTTTGTCTCGCACTCAGCCCTATTCCCCTTGTTCTTTTCCTCAAAACTCCTTGAGTTCTTCTTCATGGGTGGAAACTAAGATACTTGCCACTCTATCCCTATCTGTGTAGTTATCATAAGAAGCCTCAATAATCTGAGTGGTGTCCTTTACATCGGAGAGGATCTTGTTGTACTGAGCAAAAATTTCCACAACCTTCCTCTTATTCTCTTTTTCTTGGTGCACCAATGCCTCTTCTACGGATTCTAAGGAAAGTGGATGCCTCTCCATAGTGAGTATGTTGGTTAAGTCCTCTAGGCATTGCAAGGATGATCCATACTTTTGCGCAGGTGGTGTTAAGTCTGGATGCTTCAAGATAATGGCATTTGTGATCATCTCTATCTTCTTGTATGCCTCATGCACTCTTTCCTTCTCATCCTTTAACTCACACCTTAACTGAGCATTGATTAGTTTCTCCTACTTCAGGTCTTTGATTTTCTCAAGGAGATCTTCCTCCTTTTTCTCCATCTCTACCTCTAGGAAATTCACCCTGTCATTTCTTCTAAAGAGCCTAGACTTCAACCTCAACTGAAGACTTTGTTGAGTGCATTGCATATTTTATCATCTAATAATTATTGGGTGTTTACCAAGGGGTTTACTCCCTTTTTTTTAGGCACCTTCAACAATGCTCCTTGGATTACTTCAAATTTGGGCTCATCAATGTGGGACTCAAATGCTCATGATAGCATTTTCCTTGTCTGAGGGTATGTACCTTCCTCATCATATGATTTCATGTCTAAGAGTTGTTCTCCATTGGCACAGTGCTCTAGAAGTGAGTACGCAACACCTTGTTTGGATCATCTGATGTAGCCAATTATTTGACCTTGGACTACTTCTATGCTCTTTCTCCATATGCATGTGGCCCTTGGAAATCTTACAGCCAAACCGGGATCTCTTCCCATGCTGCTATATTCTTTTCCTACGCTTTCCTCCTCAAATTCCTTCAACACCACATCCGCTTACTTCAACCTCTTGTTCCACCAGGTTCTCAATGATTTTTTCCACTTCTATCTTTGCGGCCTCATCTATCTATTCCTTTATGAGGCTTGGGGTCCTTTGATCTCTTGTTTTTTCTTCCCCTCACCCCCTTTCCTTGACCTTAGCTCATCATCTTCTTTCCTCATCCTTTTTTATAATCCTCATCTCCTTCTTTATACTCCTCATCATCTCCTTCTTCCTCAGAGTCATGTATCTCATAGACAAGATGGTCTTACACCTCCTTCTGAGCTCATCATCATCATCCATGTTATCGATGTAGGCATCTAGACCTTCTGTCTCTTCTGAATCTGCCTCATCAGTCACCTTCTGCTTCTTCCTTACTGGGGATTCTAGTATAGGAGATTCTTCCTTTTCCTTTTCTTTGATAGGTGATGTCTTCCTTGGTGATTCCTCTTGGGTGAGGGGATCTTCATGCTCTGGTGCCTCTTCTTTTGGGGCCTTTTCCTTGACTAGATACTTCTTTCTTCTGTGCACGTAAGTACTAGGCTTAGTGCTTGCTTCCGATTGACGCTCACCATTTGTGTGGTTTGAACACTTGGTGCCTTATGCACCTCTTCTCTTTCTCTCTTCCTAGGTGTGGACTTCTTCCTTCTGGTAGGGTCTTCAGGGATGGAGACATCATTCTCCAAGTAAGTTCCTTTTTCAAATTTTGGCCTTATGTACAGATACACCCTTATGTGGTCCTTCTTGTAATCAGGCAGCATTAAAGGCTTCATCATCTATATCTCGTGGGAGACATATCTCTCCATGTACGTGCTTCTTTGGGTAGGTGAGCTTCTGGCACAGCTCACAGGTGGTCTATATCTACCTCACTAAGGTCAAACCTTAGTCTCTTGGCCTCCTTGAACTAATTAAATCTAGCTTGGAAGTATTGTGCAGGTGAAGGAGAAGGGTAGCTTGCACCATGGACTCATATTCCCATCTATCAATACAAATCTACCAATGCAGAAGTGTTGGTACACTGCAAATTCTACCTCTCCATTCATGAGCATGGGAAACTTATTCTGGGATCCTCCACTCAGCCCTGAATGCATCACACATTCACTTATACCACTTCTCTAGGCACGCCTTGTGAGTGGTCGTCATGGTTTCACAAGTATACTTTGCAAACATTTTTACGGGTGAGGGATCCTCTTCTGGATATTCCCAAACAAAATTTTCTAGCCCATTGGGCACTCCAATCTCTGAAAATACAATGGTGAGGAGGACGTTACCGAAGATTATCTTCTCTCCCTCCTGTGTGCTGCTTATAATCTCATCTGTGATGAAAGTGGACAAGTTGTAGATGGTTCTTTCAGATATCTTCTGACATACATTTAGCCATGCCTTGTTTACTTGTGTCCATCATTCCTGATCATTGAGCTTGGTCACCAAGTGTGTGGCCATCCTCATAACTGGGTCTGGAATCTTGGTGATGTCAAAGTATTGTGACCCCTTCTTGTAGTCATATGCATGGCTACAGTCTCCTTGATAGCCTCCTTGTCACTCATATCATCATCTATGTTATCTCCTTCACAAATGAGGCATGTGAACTTGGATATCAGTTGTGGTGTGATGTACATCTTACACCCCATGAAATAAAAATGATCCTCATGTACGTGCACGACATCAACCACTGGTAAAGGTGCTCAGGCTTGCCAAAGTATGGCAACTCATATAGTTGTAATAATCCAGCCTTCTCTAATTTGACCTTCACCTCATCATTGTAAATGGGCATTCCATCTAGACATCCTATTGTTAGTTGGTCAGACCAACTCCAATGCCATTTCCTTCTCCATTGTGCTCGTGTGATGGTTATAATCACTTACGGCCATCTTTCGTAAGTGTGACTCCCACTCTTTTCCTAGCAATACCCCATATGGGTACTACATTTCCACGTACCATTCTTTGTTGGTGCTCGTGACGGAAGTGATTTGATTTCCCTTTCCCTTGCCCTTTGTTTTCTTTGGTGAAATGGTTGGTTTTCTGGGTGCCATATTTTCTAGTTGGGAATGAACTTAAATACTCCTTCCTCTTGCTCTGCTCTGCTACACTGTTCAATCCCAAAGCTCACTCCAAAGCTTCAACTCCTGAAATGAATCCTTCTTTCTCTGTGCCCTAGCTGCCAAACCCTAACCAAGAAATCCTTCCACAAGATGACACTCTTCACACAACCTTCCTCACACCCATGTACTCCTTCCTTTGGTTCACAGATCTACTCTAGATGCACACTTAAATTTCTCAAATTCTCCTTTCTTCACACAAATTTCTCTCTTGGATGCTCTAGTTCACAAGAGCTTCTTTCACTTCGTAATCACAAGGTAAAAAATGACTTACCCAACCTTGTATTTATAGTTTTTGCCTCTTTCCAGCATTAAATGTTATACCACCTACCAATGTACTTTAACATTAAATGTGATCTTTTTCCACTAAGCCAACTTTAAGCGCTCTTACCCACGCACCACATCCTACATGAAAAACCCTTTACAACCTTCTGGCGCACAAAAATTCAACCTGACCAAAGACTCTTACGTGCACGTGTCTACAGTGCTGAAGGAACTTCTTCTATCCTTTTACCCATTTTTTCCCTCACCTACCTCATGTTGTTCCTGCACTCTTCATCCTTTCTGTACATGGTTTTTGTAAATCCTTTTTGACACCATAATCCAATATCCATCATTTCCTCACCTGTGCTTTCTCCACCTTACATGCTTCCTTCTACTGGGCCATTCACCATAACTTCTACTGCTAGCTCAACCTTGTATTACAGGCCTATATTTTGTATCACTTCACCCCACACTAAAACAAATGTGTGGTCCTCTGCGCATACAAAACCTTGGGAAAATATAATGTGGTTACTGGGTGCAAAAATGAAACAAAAAGAAAGGAACACAACGAGAAAGGGAAACACAAGAAAGAAAAACATAAAGGGAAATTCTAAGCTAACTGCAATACTACCTTATTACAAACACCAAGAAGACTTATTTATAGTAGGGCTTTAACCTACTCCCATTGAAGTGACCTGGTAACCTCATCCCATCCAGCACTTGTAACTGGCAAGCACCTGAATCAAGAATGTACGAGATGATGTAAGGTCCCAACCAATGGACTTTCAACTTCCCAGGATGGCACAAATACTTAGAATCATACAACAACACCATCTGCCCAACCTCAAACTTCTTGTTCTTGATATAACGATCATGCCATGCCTTTTGTCTTGACTTTTTCTATCTTATGACTCCATCTAGCAAGTGATCACCTTTTGTCTAACTGCATCAAATTATCAATTATTTCTTCCAACGCTTGCTTGTCAGCTAACCCTCCTACACATACGCTATATGTAGTGATGGTAACATGAATTCAACTGGAAAAATATCCTCCGTGCCAAACACCAATTGAAATGGTGTGGCCTTGTTCAACCTTTTGTAGGTTGTCTTGTATGCCCATAGAATGGTTGATACTTTGTCATCCCAATCTTGTCTTCCAATGTCACAAATCTTAGTCAACGTGTGACTTAGTATCTTGTTAAATGCCTCAGTAGTTCCATTTGCTTGAGGGTGATATGGGGTAGTCTTATGATGGGCCACCATAAATTCTGCTAACAGAATCTTGACTGTTTCATTGAGAAAGTGTGTACCCCTATCACTTGTTAAACTTAAAGGGAAACCATACCTATTGATTATGTTTTCCCATAAAAATCTAGCAGTTGTTTACTGTGGTGCAATCCTTTATAGGTGCTACCTCTGCCCACCGTGTCAAGTAATCAATGCAAGTGATGATATACCGTGAACAAGTCCTTCATGCAGGCTGGTGCAATTGGCCCTACAAAGTCAATTTCCCATTTTTCAAATGGTTCAGCATTGGCTATTGGTTTGCAAAGGCATTTCATCTCTCTTTCTAGGTTTTCCAAGGCACTGGAAATGGTCACATGCCTTGCAAAACTCAATACAATCCTTGTAGATGGTTTCCCACCAAATCCCTGCTAATAAAATCTTCCATGTGGTAGCATTTCCTACATAGTGTCCTCCTGCAATCCCACCATGCGCTTCCTCCATAATTACCATGCACTCATGCTCTAATATGCACATCGGCGTAGAACCTCATCATGACCTAACTTATATAGGTCTCCACTAATCAACATGTAAGGTGCAACGTGTATTGCTAACTACTTTCTCTCTAGAGCCTTCATCCCTTCCAGTGCCACACCTATTTTTAAGAATACTGCGATATCTTCCAAGTCTGAGGGTGCACTGCAACCTAAATAGTTGTGCATCTAGCATGGTATCCTCAATGCTTTGCATGTCCTCCCTGAGTTAATCCTTGATAAGTGGTCAGGTCTTGAATTTCTTTTTCCTAGTTTCACGACCACGGTGAACTCAAACTCTTGAAATAATAGGACCCAACGACATATGCACCCTTGCAGAATGGGCTTGTTGACTAAGTACTTCAATGCCATGTGGTTTGTGTAGAATATGAATGGTGTTGCCAAAAAATACTGTCTAAACTTGTGCAAATGTAGATCATAGACAATGCTTCATGCTCAGTAGTTGTGTAATTTTGTTTTGCTGGTGTCAAATTTCTACTTGCAAAGCACAAGGGATGATCAACAATTCCCTCACTAGGTTGTGCTAGCACTACTCCCATAGTTGTTCCTGAGGCATCAACATGCACATGGAAAGGCTTATCCCAAGAAGGAAAATGTAATATGGGTGTATGTGACAAGCCTATCCTTCAAAGTGTCAAATGCCTTCTGTTGCGCCTCTCCCCAATGAAAGGCACTCTTGTGTTTTAATAATTCCTTCCAAGGGCATGGTGATCTTGGCATATCCCTTGATGAATTTCTTGTAGTACCCCATATGCCCAAGGAATCCACACACTGCGCTTTGATTAGTAGGCTCCCCTAATCCTACAATAACTGTAACTTTAGCGGGATCCACTAATAAGCCTTCTTTGCATATAATGTGTCCTAACAGGGTTCTAAATGGAGTAGCAAAGACACATTTCTTAATGTTGAGGGATATCCTTAATTGCCGACATCTCTCAAACATCAACCTTAAATTGTCACAATGGTCTTTCACCAATCCATACACAGTCCAGTCATCCAGGTAAACTTGGAGAAACTTATGGATGAAGTCTTGAAATGCTTGTACCACAATGCACGAGAACACAACAGGCACATTCTTCAATCCAAAAGGCATAACCATGTAGGAAAAACTTCCCCACTCAGTGGTGAAAGTTTTCTTTCTCTAGTCTTCCTTTGCAATCCTGACTTGGTGATACCCTGAGAACCCATCCGTGAAAGAGTAGACTTCGCGCCTCAGCTACTCCCTCCAAAATTTCTTCAGTAAAGGGGGTTGGGAAAGGATCGATGACACACACTGCATTCAGATCCCTATAGTCAACATAGATTCTTATCCTACCATCCTTCTTGATGACTAATAACCATTGGGATTATCCATTCTGATTCTTCCACTGCCTCAATGATACCAGATGCTATCATCTTGTCTATTTCTTCCTTGACCCATACGCGTAAATTTGGATTCATCCGATAAGGCCTCTTCTAATCGGGTGTGCACCTTCCTTCAACTTGATCTTCATCTCTCCCAAGGAATGGTGAATGCCTTTGAGTTCATGGTACCCATGAGGAAACAAATCTTGGAACTCGCGCAATAGATCAATGACCTTTGAAACTTATTTTTCCGACCAATAGTCTCCGATGATAGCTTCCTTAGGTTTTGTCTTCATTCCAATGTTAACCTTATTTGTTTTCAAGGGCTCATGGTAGGTGCGTGCTCACTCATCAATGCTGTCTATGACTTCACACATACCTTCTGAATGGTTAACATCCAAAGTTTCCATCTCTTCTCCATCTATTACATAGACCATTTTTCCTTTTTCTTTTTCCATGCATGTGCACTCAAGATGTACTTCCTCTGATTCCTCTTCATTGAGGCACATCTCCAAATAAGGCTCACCTAGTAACTCTAATAACCTATCCTCTACCATATCACTATCTCCCATTATAAGGCACTTGATTACTTGCAATGCCTTATCCACTGATGGCTTGGTACTCCTATACTTGAAGGCTTGAATGAGATCAGCTGCCAACTCCTGCCAATTACCTATTTGACGACACATCTCTGAATGAATATACCATGCATGCACACACCTTGTAAGGTGGAATACAATTTATGCACCCATAATGAAGGTGGTAACACTTCTGTGCTTCCCATCCAGGCCTTCTCACATGCTTGGATATGAAATGAAGTGGTCTCTTTACCATGGTAGTCTTGTATGACTGTGGGCACGTTGCTCCTGGAGAACCTTATAGAAAATGTGATCCTCACCTCACACCACTCTAGGAGGTTCTCCCAATGTGTAGCCCACCAACATGCTACAGTTCCAAGTAGGTTGTAACTGAGCATTCCCCTCCTCTCATCCTCATTTTTCCACTGAGCTTCCATTTCTCGCAAGAAAATTTCAGGATATGCTCCTCCAGAGTAACTTGGAAAATTCTTTCCTCCTAGGCACTTGAATGAGTGCACCTTTGTTACCCTTGTTACCGATCCTCTCAACTATCACCCAATTAACTCATAAGTCCCATGCACCCAATTGTCGCATGCCATACTAGTGGTATCACTCAAGGATTGAGCATCTTCAAACTGGATAACTCCCTCCATGGGGTGAATTATCTTAGGATCTCTGATGGAGTGCACATAGATTCTATCAAGGACTTATTCTCCTAAGGGCTCAGTATAGGGTGTTGAATTCCCATCTGTCAAAGGAATGACCACCCTTTCTTCCTTGTTCTCAAAGCTGATATACCCTTTGTTAAACCGCAGGTCAGCATTGTTCTTGTAACACCATGGGTGCCCAAGCAAATGCTAGAAAGTTGTCTACCTCAGTGAGCACCAAGACTTCAAAGTCTCCAGTGAACTTGGCCCCTTGAATGGTGATAATTGCATCCTTCAGGACTCTAATGGGCATTGCCTTAGTTTTGTTTTCCATATACAACACATTCAAAGATGGCTGCAATGCGGGCCTTCCCATTTGATGTCAGACATCTAAGGTAAGAACATTGACCTCTGCTCCCATGTCGATGAGAATATTGCTTAGAAGTCCATCCATCAACAAACTGCATTCAAAGTAATCTCCTTATCATAGTCAAGGATTGTGAGGAGGAAGGTTTACATGTAAAACCTACCTTTCATGCTCTACTCTAGGCACATGGTACCTTCTCTCTCAGCCATTCTCCTAGAAAGGGAATAATATTCTCTTGCCTTAACATCTTGCATACTTCCTTGACCTCATCTAGGTCATTATTTGGAACCTCGACATTCTTCCTTTGCTCTCAACTACCTCGATTGCTCCTTCAGACATTAGATCTCCCCTTGTAAACTCCTGAATCACGTCCATAGTCTCTTGATACACCTCTTTCTATGAGTAGGGTCCAGATACTTTCCATGTACCACTTCCTCTCTTGAAACTAGTGTCCTTTGTTTTGGTGCATCTCCCTGGCATGCATGACCTCTACTCGCGTTCATCACCAGCATAGGTTCTATCCCTGACTCACGCGCCACTCTTGGCATCCACTATGAATCACCTTCTTGATGCTCACCATCCTATGCCTTTGTCTTTCTGGTGCTGCTGATTCATATGCTCATAAAGTTCTGGACACTCTTCATACTTGTGTTTCTTTCCACACCATGAGCATTGTAACAAGTCAAGACACTCACGTTTGTAATGCTCTGTAGATCCACAATTATAATAGGTTCCTTGCGGGAACTCACTTTGTCCTCTACCGTGGTTACTGTGACCACAAAATCCTCTATGAAAACCCCTTCCATGCATGCTCCTCCATCTGCGCGCCCTTCATAATGATGGTCATCATCCTTTGAACTACTTGCAAGGCTAGTCTGGTGCACACCCAGATCAATAGCATCATGGATCTGATCAATCAGTCTGTAATCCTTGGTATCATGGGTTTGTAGAGGTACAAATATTGCAATAGAAAGAAACATTCTTGCGGATTACATGCACTAGAGTAGGGGCATCTACTTGCATCATGATCCCCATGGAAAATCTCACAATCTACCATCATAGCGCATACCGAATTCCTGAGGGAAACTATCCTTTGCATGTCCCTCCACTTCATATTCTATACACCAAATCCCACTACGAACCTCATGCGCTGAGTTTGTAGATAACTTCTCCAACTACTTGGCCATTGCAACAATTTGAGCCTCCAGAAAAGGACTAACACCAGTATTAATGCTCCCAATAGCTTCGGCACATAGGGAAACTTCCAATGCCTCACATGGGTCTTGTGAAAGTCTTGTGTGATAGAGCCCTTCTAAATGGTGTTATCAATCCTCTGAAAAACCATTGAGCATGTTGAGAAGGATGAATGTCATAGGATAGTTTAGATAAGAGAGTCTTGAAATGTGCATCATATTCCTGCACACTCTCTTTCATTCCCTGCTAGATTTCCTTCAGAGTGTTGATGCTCTTCTACTCAAACTCAGGGATATGGAACTCTGCTAGGAAGACATTCTTCAATGTGGTGTAGTCTACCACCGTCTGATGGGGGTCATACTTCCTATACCAACTATGTGTGTGCCCTTGCAACGTTGTTGCAAAACTAACTTACCTTCCACTCTGGGGTAGTGATTCCCTTCACATGCCATAGTAGTTCACACTTGTGCACATGCTCTATAGCATCTTCAATACCCCTATAGTCTGGCAAGTGCAAAGACATCTCAAAAAATACTTGTGGAGGTGGCTAGGGTCCTTTTCCTCCCTGATCCAGAGCCTTGGTTCCCTCTGGTGTTTCCTCCTCAACCAGATCCACTGGAATCCACCAAGTTCTGTTCCTCTTGATCCACCAGATCCACCTCCTACAGTCAGAAAAGGACCTGAAGTGGTCATGCCTAGTGTTCCCAACATCCCACTGAACTGCACGCCAATGGTTTATGATATTGTCCCACTTCTAGTTATATGTATCACTCCACTCCCAGACGTGATAACCAAAGCCTTGTGTACTTTCCCCTTTTCTAAATATTACTCCAAATATAAGGAATGGATTATGCAAACATGGATGTTCCAAATGATAAATTATATCTTCTGGGTGCAAATCAGTTACTCTCACTGAATACCAACAGGGTTTACAATACTTATCCCTTGATTTGGAAAACAAAGCACTAGGGGTTGGTCAGTTAGGTGGGTTTAGATGCGTGCCGATGGATCTTATCTCTCACCATGTGATGAATTCTCATCAGAAGATGAACGAGGCCTCTCTCCCGTGATTGCCAAGATGGGGGTACCACAGACTGCTCAGGTTCCACGTCCTCTACATGAACCTCAACTCCTTCCCGCAACGTCTACCTCTATAGATCCATCACACTTGTAACCTCATGTTGTCTAGTCATCTCCCTTTCACGAGCTTCACTATACTTGAGTCATCTCTCCTCCCTTTCCTTCTCATCCGTAATGTCCGCCATCTTCCTCCACCCTAGCTTCCTCTCCCAACACTTAGAGAAGCTTATCCAAGTCCATGGGAAATGATTCTAAACTCAAAGTAATGACCAAGAGCTTCATAGCCAAAGGAATAACACGAAAAAATGATCCTCTAGGATCCCTCATAAACTTAAACTCAACAACTTATAGGGAAAGAATACATAGAAATGGCATATTCAAGAGTATAACTTGTCAGCACTCTCTTCCACCAGTGATCAATAGCACACGTCCAAGTCATATCTACATCCTAGCAGCCTATGATAGTCATCTTGGGTCCACACATGATCTATAGTACCAGCTCGATCTGGATGCATATGCTGAAAGCCATTCATATAGTTCTACTGGGAAGAATCAAAATAATGTCTCATATAGCTCATGGTATAGGTTCTCTTCTACCCATCTACACGCATCGAACTCAGGTCTGAATGCTAAATATTTGAGAAAACTCATCCTCCGTGCTCTTGAACCATGTTTCAACACTTTTCAAGGTCAAACGACTCTGTCATCACACATTGTAGGGACAAATATGCATGTCATTTCTCACAACAACTTTGAAAAGAGGTCCTGAATAATAACCAAGATGTAGTCATATTTTATACCCTTAGACCAATAGTCTAATCCCATGCGCACCGACCTATCACCCAATGGGCGCTGGGAACTCACCTGAGGCATGCATGTGCATTAGTCTCTCCTTTATGTGAGTCTTATGAGAATGCATCATCTTATAACAGATATTCAAATAGAAATGAGAAGAAAAGAACCATGCAACATTCTAAGAACCTAGAACGAGTTATCTCTCATTACATCTAGAAAGAGAAATAACAAACAACATAAGGAAATGGTTCATACAGAAAGGAAATACATAAGTATTATACTCCTCAACACACATGATTTATAACAGAGACTTATATTCATCTTAACAGATTCAATAATCCACATTACAATCCTTTGAGGTCATAACATATCCTCATACATCTATGTAGATCCCATTCATGCATCAGAACTATATTATGCTCATCATATTACAAAAACAAAAAGAATGTAAACCCATCCCCCTAAATGTGTCCATTGCTTACAGAGTTCTCCTAATCCCTAACCCTATAACATCCCCATTCAGCAGGGATTCACCTCTCTTTTCTCTCCTTCTGCACTCTCTACACACTATCTATACCATATATCCTCTTCTATGCTTCCATCGGGTGCTTGTATTTATAACATTAGCACCCACCGCCATGCCTTTCAGAAGTTACAAATTAGTTTCCAAGTGTCGAGGTGGTCCTCCATGGAAGCATGCTTTCTCAGATCCAAGCTCTCCAATCCTTGTAATGATGCCTTCTAGAACCTTCCATCGCATGCCTAAAATATTCCCTTTTTGATCCCACAATTTCACTAGGCTGGCACCTTATCCACAAGGGTCATGCTTTTCTCATGTGTTTCCTATGGTACCAAATGCAACTAAGTATAAAACTCATTTTTCCTTGCACTTGTGTGTTGTAGTGTGTTCAACAAAAACCCTTCCAAAACCCTTCCCTGCATGCCTTTAACCCACGTGCACCCTTCTTTGGCTAGGCCCCATGTGCCCACGTGCCCTTTTGTACTTAGCTGATATTTTGAGGCCCAACACTTAGGGAGCTCGATTACATTGTTGTCAATAAGATCTTAAATAATATGTCAGAGTTCAAAACATTAATCAATAGAATTCCCAATGCACTAATGATAATCACATCTAGTATTTTCGTTATAATTACATCCTTTAGGGTGAGATAGATTCAAATTAAGTGAAGGAGGAAGTGTAATAATATTTCTCTCAATAAGTTATTGTAATAGAATACGCCAAACATAAGGATTTTTTTTGAATGTATGCTTTGGAGGATGCCATTGAAGATTTTTAGGAGTGGACATAATGTTAACAATATATTTTAGCTCAGTGGGCATAATAGATGGCTTGAAAGTTGTTTTTTTTAAACCTGTTAGAAGACAATGAAGCTTGATCATGATACTTGAGTTTTACCATAGAGATACATTTTCCTTCATGTAATTTAATAGTATGCCATAATTGATCAAATGAAGGAGATACTTCAAAAAATGACACTCTCTTGAAGATATGGTAAGATAATTTGAACAAACAAATCTTGAAGTTTTCGAGTTAGCGAACACATTGGTCATCCTAACTAGGTTGTTCTTATATTGTAAAACATAGTCCGCAAGATGCTCATTAGATCCTTGTTTAATTTGTGTGATTTGAGCTTAGGATATCTTATAACCTGATATTGACTGAAAAAATGATCGAGAAAAGAATTGGCCAAATGTGTAATATTGAATGTTACCGGATGAACAGGTAGATCGTATAACCAATGCATAACATAATATTGGAGGCTTCTAGGAAGAATATTTACTAGTAACATATGGTGATCCACATAATCTATACATGCAACTATAGAAAAAAAATCATGCACTCGGGTACATTACTAGGTCCTAATCACATACTACTATTCATATGCTTCTTACAGGAGAAAAGTACTAGTTTAGCACTATACTTGGTCTCCTAGGTTCCCTTCTAGTCTCAATTTTAACCTTAGATATCTCACTACTTAGTCTGACCAATCACATTTCACCTTTTCTGGCTCTATTCACCAGTTCCCAACTAGGACACCAACACCTAGGCACCCATATCCCCTATGGGAACCCCTAGACCCTCTTTGTATTTAGCCCTCTCCTTTTTGTGTCCATTCTATTAGTTGGGCATCCTTATCTCTTAGGGTTTTGCCTTTTAGTGATCAATCATGAAACATGAACAAGAGAAAACTTATAAATATAAAGTTATGTGACTAAATTAAAGGACAAAGCTCTAAGAATATATACTATAACCTAAGGTTGCATCTCACCAGCATCAAATAATATCATTGCACTCATCTAGCATCATTACAAGGGACAATGGATGGTTTTCTACATCACATGCATAGGAACCTCACGTCACTCACTCTCTATGCACTGCACTTCTATGATAATTTTTTTCTTGCATACAACAACACTGTTCAAACCATTTCCCGATGATGCATTCTTGTTATACATTTCATTATTGAATGATGCGAGGTCTTGTATAAATGAATCTAATTTCACTCATGCATTTATCCATACTCTGTTGGGCATGCTTCCCCTATCACATTCATATTTCATTCTATTTCATATCATCCAAAACATACTGCATGTCTTGGTTGCACATAGTTTTTACTCACTTATGCTTACATGTACACTTTATTACACATGCTAGATAGATATATTGTATGTCATTATATTTATCATACACACATGCATGTTAACTTTGTTTCTATTTGTGATCATAGAATTTATACATATCATTATAATGCAGCATGGATTCTTGGAGCAGTACCTCATACCAGTCCCAGAGTGGTTTCTAGTGGCATCACTATTCATACACATTTCAGGGGTTATTGTTTCATTATTTTATATAAGCACACTACTATATCAAATTATACATGCTTTTTCATACTTCATATATTTCTAACATACTAATGGTGCTTCATGTACAACATTTTCCTTGCAGGAACTATTTTCCATGATGGTTTTGTCTGATTCTTTTATTGCTTACTCAGTTGTTTTCCATTATTTGTGGGATTTTCCCTATGATTTTTCTTATGTGCACACTATATGATTTTGGCTATTATGGATTTACATTGTATTGTGACATTGTGAGTGATGTCCCATGTTTGCAACCCACTTTTTGCAGTTCTACTTTGTATTACTTCTGTTTGGTAGCTTACACTTTTTTCTATATACATATTTATTTGTCACTAACACTTGTCATCTAGCCACTTTTTGTATGTGCCTTGGTTTTTACCAACCATATTCCCTCCAATATCGGTATTGGTTCAGCATGGGGTCCAATTTTGGGCTGCATCCTCCTAGCGACGTCACATGCACCCCAAATGAGGTGGGGCATCTATTGGGTGAATCAGTCACCCCATTTAGTAGTTACAATCATAGTTCAGTAGTCTACAATCACAGTTTCAACACAATACAACATCAAGTCAGAAAAGTATACACACTCAGAGAGGTCTCAAAATTAGACTTGGGTCCTTACTTTAGCACAGACACAAGTGTCCTAGAATCAGACATGGGTGCTTAAGTGCTTTTTTCCCTTCCTAGGTACCTGATGACTAGGGGGAAAATACACAGAGTTATTCTTCAGCATGGGTTTTCAACAACTTATTACAGTAGGATTAGTCACAAGGAAGGTAGTCCTCCACACACATGGAACATCACATTTGATCACACTTTTTATTTGGATCAAATTGTTTTAGATCATAGACTTGTACACACCATCTGCAATGGTGTTTTTTACTACAGAAGTAGTTAAAGGTTGGAGAGTGACACTAGACATTTCTCCCTACACTACTTCTATCATGGTGTGAGATTTCCTAAAAAAACATTACTCTTCATGAGATCACCCAAAAAAATCGTTCTTCAAGAAGCTCTCTACACTCCTTTCTACTCTTTAAGGATCAGGTGCACATGTTCCTTTTTCACATTTTCAGCATTTTACACATTTCATACATGCATTTTGATACATTTCTATACACCATATTTGACTACTTATTCATTCTTCTCTTTTTTAGGTCCATCCTTATGGGAAGTGGTAGTCAATATAATCACACAACAAGTGTCATCATCAAAAATAGGTACACCATCAACAATCTACATATGTTTCCACCCTAGGGTCATTATCATCACTTTTCTTTTTACTTCCTCTTCTCTAGCATCCACACTTCACTTTTTATCACTCCACGCTTTTATTGTCATTCGGATACTCTTCTCACATCAATCTACATGGTTATCAAGTACACATATCTTATCTACTTTATGTTACCAAGCATTTCCCCTCACCAACATAAAGTGGGGGCAAATTGTAGACACTAAATCACACACTTTTGGTACATCTATCTAGGTCCTGATCACATACTATTATTCATATGATTCTTAAGTGAGAAAAGTACTAATAACCCATGTCTTTGGCCTCTTTAGGTTCCGATTCTAGTCTCCTCTTTTAACCTTACAGACCTTCATTTTCTAGTCTGACCCTTCACAATTCAATCTTTTCTGGATCTGGACACCAATGCACCATCCATGAACACCAGTGCCCTCATCCCCTCTGGGCACCCTAGACCTATTTGTACTTTAGCTCATTTCTTTTTGGGTCCTTTCTAGTCATTTGGCATCCTTATCTTTTAGGTAGTCATCCTTTTTGGGGTTAATTATGAAATTTGAAGTAAGAGAATCATATAAATATAAAGTTATGTGACCATAATTAAAGGACCAAGCTCTAAGCATCTATACTCATCACCTAAGGTTGACATCTCATTAGCATCTAAGATCATCATTGCATCCATCTAGCATCATTACAAGGGAAAATGTTTTTTTTTGCATTCACATGGATAGGAGGGGAAGTTCATTCTATTCCATACACACATCTACATTACTATCTAGCTACTTTTCTCGCTATCAAGTGTGACATACACAAGAGCCACCTAGGGCATGATTCCACACACACACAAACATAGAACTATATTGGGTCTAAGATGTAGTACAATGCTCAGTCATAAGTTCACTTTTTTTTACAGCTCAGGATAGTCTGACCCCCTCATTTTGCATTCTTTATTTTTTAGGATTTGATTTGATTTTTATGGTTTTACAGGTGATATCTTTAATGCAGGTTATCAGGTGACATCCATGGGAGTTTATGTGACATTACTATAAAAAGATAACAAGGGATTTGGATCAACCATCAACCTGTGAAATTGACTTCTGGACCCCCTATGCATACCCTAGTGCATAGGAAGGGATCCTAGCACCTAGGTTCCACAACACCACTCTGAGGCAACCTAGTACCTGCTCCTCCCACACTTCTACATTTTTTTGGGCTCAGTTGTGACCTCCTGTGTTCAACTTTTATGAGTCTTCCATCATTCACACAACTCTAGAATATTTAGTGAAATTATCTAATTAGTTCTAAATCTCTCATTGTACTTAGGTTTTTACTTTCATTTCTTGTTTCTTGATTCATCTTGTGTAATTTACATTAACATATCTATTTGCTATAACATTTAGTTAGTATATATCATAAGTTTATATTCATCCATTTATTTTATTTTCATTAAATCAACAACATGAAAATATTCAGATGATCTTAATAGATCACCATAGCCATTTGGTAAAGGTGGGAAGCCTAGGAGTGACGAAATGATGGAGGAAGTTTCATAAGTTTCAGATGGTGGGTTCAAAATGAGTAAATTGGAATAAAGAGATGTATATACATTGAGAAGTAGCCTATAATGTTGGATTTGAACTTAAAGATCCTAATAAAGAGAGGCTATATATTGAGTCACCACCAGAAGAGACTGACAATGTGTGAGAAATAAGAGGTTGAAGTGGTTGTAAAGAGAGTAGCAACAAATATAATTTGGTAATTAAAATTTCTTGGAAGAGTGGAATTAGGGGGTACTGATTAGCAATAGGCATTAAATCCATAGTGGAAATGTAGGAACACTAACAATCAACAAGATTGGTGGCCTCCTCATGAGCAGTAAATAGTAACAAATATTAGGTCTTGTCGGATCTTTATTAAATGATTTTAATTGAGCTCCTAAAGGTGTTCTTCAGTAAAGTGTTCATAAGATCAATCCATGATAAGAAATATTGCAAAAAAATCTAGAATCAAAGTCTCATGTCTGAGTTACGGAATGGGTTCACTCAATTATTTAACAAATATACAATTTGTTGAACTTTAATTATAGATCATCCCATGTGATAAATAAATCCTAAATGATTATTGACATATAAATGATACTAGAAATAAGTGAGGAAAATATAAAACCATAATTGAAAGAGGGAGGTGAGAAATATTTAGCTTATTTTTGTTATGCCTAGGACTATTCGAAGGATTAAAAGATGGATGCATAGCAAAGGCATATTGTTGTAACTAAGCATAGGAAATATTGACTATTAGTTGGATGATTTTTCTACTATGGAATTTAGTATTCATTGGAGAGGGATCCTAGTCACCTAAGACCTCTGATTGGGTCACTTGTGACCATTGCAGGAGCTCAGAAAATCTGTTTTTTATATTGTTGCACAAGTGTCAGTAATCATTCTCTTTTGATCACCTACGCTTATGTCTCTAGATGATCATAAAATTCACCTGTAACCTACTAAAGAGAATATGAATTAGAGACCAAAACCCTCAAACTTGACATCAAATCCCAAAAATTACAAATTGTGTAAGATGGGGATTCAGAATGATCCCAATGGTCACATAACTAGAGTGAGCTTACAATCAAGTTCATGCCCTACATTTTAGAAGCTCCATGTAGTTTTTGTGTGTGTGTGTGATAGAATCAATCCCCTAGGAAGCACTTGTGCAAGTGTATGTGATAATGGATGATATCTACTATGTACCATTCATGTTAAATAGACATGTGGATGGAAAAATAAAAATTCCCTTCTTATGTGTAAGACATGCATCTAACCAAATGCTAAAGACCTTGTCCCTTGACAGTGAGTGTTAGATGGATTCCTTCGAAATGCTCTTAGAATTCCTTTGGATGAAAACATCAGGTTATGATAATAGATTCTTAGAGTTGGTAATTTATTTTTATCAAATATTTATATTTCCAGTATGATTCATTTGGTTTAATTTAATAATTGATAATCTCGAAGGCCGACCCATAAGAAAATAAGATGCCCAGAAGATAAAAGATTTATCAAAAAGAAGTGTAGACACCAAATTTGTGTCTTACGACCCCTTGATGACCCGCATCTCATCTCGCAATATAACCTCATCACCTAAACCTTACACAATTATTTATTAATTACCTTGTAATTGATAAATATTCACATCACCTTACCTACCACCTCACTTTGCCACTGGTCATCATGACCTAGCCCTAATCCTAAACTAACCTAATTAAAACCTAAAACTTGGTCTACACCTCACATCCATAACTAATGGACCTCCTTTCTCGCACCCAAAACCGACCTTCTAGCCATTTGACCAAGCCCGCCAGCTAATCTCTCGGGAGAAAAGCAGGGAAGGTGGGCTATTTTACTAAAAATAGGAACCTACTTTTTCCTTACCGATGCTGGTTCCTACTCGACCGCCGTCAGTTACGTAACCGCCATCGAGGACCTCCCTGTAAATGGCCTCCCCAAACCAAAATCAAAGGATGGGAATTTCATTTTTGGATCAAGGAAAGGATTTTTGAATCAACAGAGATCATTGGGAGTGAAGGAACAGAGTCCAGATCTTTCACTTGACCGAGTCAGAGACGAGTGTGAGATTACCAGAAGCGTTTACAGCAAAGGAGATCAGCTTGCATCTTCGTCAAAACCAGTAAGTCACATCTTGCATGTCCTCTGTTATAACATTTCTTATGCCTTTTGAATCACAGTCCTCATAAATCCATTTCTGAATCCACTACCCAACAGATGCCATATTACATCTAACTATCATTCATCTACCTCTCATCACCTCATTTCCTAATATCACCCATATACAGCCTTACAAATAACACAGCTACCAAACAACACAAACACCCCACAAAAACAACCAACCTACAGATCCTAGACCCAACCGGTATCGGTTATCAGTAACCGGCATCGGTTATCAGTAACCACCATTGGTTCCTTGTGGTTCAAAACCAGAAATCAGCCTTTCCCCTACCCAGTTCAACAAAGAAATTTAATTGATATTTTACAGTCTTTTGTGTTAATTCATATTAGTAGGGAAACTGACCACCTTCGAAAGGAAGTTTTATATTTCCTGGGCCCAAGGCAGTTTCCTCATTTATTGTCTAATCAAAATCTTGTGGTCTTGTGTTCTTATTTGCAGGTAGTCCTTCCAAGACAAAAAGGAGTTCTTCGCAGTCAGCCTGATCTTTCTCTACGGTACGCGCACACCATCTCGACATTCTACAGGTATTCCTCCTAGCCCCTAACCCTTATCTGTTTCTAAAAGGAACGAAACAATTCCGAGTGAAACATTTTGGCACGCCCGGTGGGACCCATTTTGGGTTTCTTTCATTCTTGCTTGCTTTCATATAGGGAGTATACTTGCTGTTTTCTTCTTTTAAGAAGATATTCAAAAGGTTTTGTATTATTTTGATAAAAGAACTTGCTTTGCTTTTACATCTCGCATTAGTGAAAGTCATCTCTTTTGCTTCATCGAATATCATTTTCGATTTGGGTTTAAAACACGTGCATTGCATTCCTGCTTGTTGTTTTTCAATTCTAGTGAACGTAGATTAAGTAACAGGTCGTACACGTGGGGGTGATATCCACGGTATTGACAAGAAATTAATCTTACTTTCACTTGCACAACACATACCGAATCACTTCACAATTAACACAACAGCTCAAACATCCCCCCTTTTCCGCGGTATTCCTCCGCCCGATTGAGGTAACCTTATAAGCCAAAACAACTTGACATTTCCCCTAAGTCTCTTGTTTAGGATTCTCACATCATTCTACGTCTAAAGGCATAAGCCCAAAATAATTAAAATTAACCCTAGGGTTAATCTCTGGATTTGCGTGTGCATCTTGCTTGTTTTTAGTTCTGTTTTCTTTCTCATACTCTGTCTTCTGTGATCAATAATTGGACAAGTATACTAAACGTTGTTAAAAATCAAATTAACAGCCTTTTATATCTTGTTAGCCCAGACTTCTTACACCGACATCGGTTACCTAACCGACGTCGGCTATAGTATAACCGACATCGGTTACTAGACCGATATCGGTTACTGTCTTTTCCAATTCCTGACAAACCAGCAACCTACCAATTTTACCAGTCTGAGTTTGTTTCTATTCCTGACAGATTGAAACCCTACTGTGAACTCCTGTCCATGGTTGTTATCACTCGAAAGCAAGCCGCCGCCATGGTTTCACATGCTTGCTCTGTTTCTTTGCCTGAATCACCCCCTTCACATTCTGTGGGGAATCCTACGGATACCAGCGAGGTTCCTAAAATTCCTGTGGGAGATAAGGACTTTGCCAAGTTTCTGGATGCTAATTCTAGCGCTGTACAATACTATTTGTCTCATACCCCTGACCGTACGCCTGATGGTCAGCTCCTTGTTGGTATGCCTATTAGTATAGCTGCTCATTTAGCTCCCACTCCGCCTGATAACACCGCCTTGCTTCCTGCATCTCTAGCCCTGTCTCCCAATCCGACGGCTTCAGAGGTTCATACGACTCAGATTGGCTTTCCTTTGGTTAATCTCGGACCCCACATATCATTACCACCGACTGCCCCTACCTCATCTCTCTTGCAGACTGCTCCGTTCATGACTTGCTCTCTGCCACCTATCCACACGAGCTTTCCTTCTCAAGCTCCGCCTACCTTTTCATTCCCATACATGTATCCAGTGACCTCAACATCCTATATGGGACATCCCTATTCGGTTGCCTCAACATATTCATCCTCCACACCTTATCAACACTTAACCCCACCAGTGTCTAGCGGTGGTCCTTGGCCCAATTTGCCTCCGTTTACCACAACCACACCATCATCTCATCCAACTACTGATCTAATTAAACAAATGATGGACAAAATGCAAAACCTGGAGGCTTCTGTTTCAGGAAGTCGTAGTGCCTTGACATACGAGCAAGTTTGTCGGGAGCCCATTCACCCTTCTGTCCCCCTTCATTCATATCCTCCTCAATGGGAGTTACCAAAATTTACCCGTTTTAACAGTAAAGAGGACCCTCAACAACACTTGCGATCATTTAGACATGCTTGTTATTTGATTGCTCATGATGATGCCTTGTTACTCCGCACCTTTCCCATGTCCTTATCAGGACCTGCCTTGGAGTGGTACAGTGCTTTAACCCAGCACTCAATCTTCTCTTTTAACCAGCTAGCCCAATCTTTCTTGGATCATTTCTCCATTAACATTGCCAAGAAAGTATCTATCACCGACCTCTATGCCATCCGACAATTTGAGGACGAATCTATCGCAGATTTCGTTGGACGATGGCGGGGCCTTATCAACCAACTTACGTATGCCTTGCCTCAAACCGAACTTATCGAACTGTTTACGCGGGCCTGCGCTAAGCACATCTCCCCTACCCTCCAAATTCAAACTTTCCGTACATTCGACGAGGCCTTTACTATGGCTCGAAAACTAGAGATTCGAGCCTTAGAGGAAGAGAAATTGCGGTTGCGTAACAAAAACTCCACTTTCCGAACTCCAGATTCCACCAACAAACCTAACACCACCAATCCTCACCCATCGACCGCTTCGAAATCAAAAGGGGCCGTGCACGCGGTGATGGTCAAATCCCAACCACCATCTAATACCCCGCCAAAAACCACTTATAAGTATAAAGCAGAACCCATCAACTACACTCCCTTGGGAGAAACATATGGTGTGATATTGGAAAAATTGCTCAAAGCAGGAGCCATTACCTTACCTCCTGTTAAACCTCATTCCGGGTTTGATTCCACTCGCGCCATACCTTCCTGGTACAAAGAAAATGACTTCTGTAACTTCCACCGTGTGAAGGGACACAGTCATGAGAACTGCAAGATGTTGAAAAACATAGTGCAGGAAATGGTTGATGCGAGGGGATATAGCCCTCGATAATCCTAACGCCCCTGCTAACCGAAATTTGAAAATCTTCAACAAACCATTCCCAAATCATTCTTCTAACAGTAATCTAAATCAAGATATCTTAGCCGAGGAGAGTGTTCATGAGATCCATGCAGTCTTTCGATTCCCAGCCAAAGACCTCTATCGAACAAATTCTGAATCAAGCCTCTTCACTAACGCAGGAAACCGAACCCCCTTCCTCGTCATCAAGACAAACTGAAATCCTTGCCGTTCCTTTACCCATCAAGGAATTGGCTACCCAGAGTTCCCTTCTCACAAATGAGCCTTCTTATACCACATCCTTGCAAGACTGTGAGCGGATGTTATCTAATTTATCTATTTCCCAAATGTCTCCTTCTACCATTCTTGCTGTACAAGAGGAAGGCTCGCCACTTCTTTTGTCATCCTTAGACGAGCAACCTCTTGAACCGACATCACCATATTCTTTAAATATGACGGATCCTCTCAAACACGCCCTCCTACCTATTAGTCCTTCATCACCTAAATATTTTCAACGACTGGTTGACCTCTTAATATCTATTGATACAGTACCTCATCTACCCCCTGTATCACACTCACAATGGACTGGAATCACAACCCATCTTTCTTCCGTACAAAAGTTCCTATTCACACGTGAGGACTGTCATTCCACAGAAGATAGACAGGCCCTATGGGAACATTTGAGTACGCCATATTCTACTCAAATGCAAATGGCCAATCCTGAGGTCTCCACCATATACCCAAAGTGTTTACAGAAGCTTAAAATGCCCATGTTCTCACCTTCACCCCCCTCACCTCTACCAAATGCCCCGTCCAATTCTATTAACTTAACCAAATCTTCCCCTACGCTTGGGACCTCATCAATGCCCAGTCTAACACACCCACCTAAGCGGCTTGATTTATCTAAAAATAAAGCCGTCCACCCCATTAGGAGACAGACTCAATCTCCTCAACCTATGCCTCTATCACAACTAAAATCATCATCGTCACACCTGCCTTCCATATTGGGACCTCATCCCTCCACCTTGCATCAATATATCATACCTCCTGCGTTTTCTTCAAAACAACCTATGCCTTCTACACCTATACAGAAATCAAAGGGTATATCAACACCGTCACCCCGCCTATCCTATTCACTTATCAACCCTAAACAAATTCCATCATCAAAAGATTTGTTTTCGATCACTCCTATTTCCCTGTGGTTATTTTATGATACCACATCATCTGTGGCCTCATCATCCAATATAGCTTCTGCGCCAAAGAAACCACGTTTAGTGAAAAACACGTGTCAACACCCCTCGGCTAAACCACCACCCATACGAACCAACCACGCCCAAACATTATCAAAACCCGTACGAACCAACCACGCCCAAACATTACCAAAACCCGTGCAACCAATACCCTCATCCTCCTCCGACTTTGACCCACTCAAAGGATCTCACGCCAAAATTCTTGCTATGTTGGTGGAGAATGCGACCATTTCCCTACCCCCACTTAGACCTTATGACCCGTCTAAACCTCGACCTATAGGTTATGATGAGTCTAAAATATGCACTTACCACCGCACACTGGGACATGACGTAGAGGGATGCAAAGCGTTGAAAGCCATACTTCGTCTGTCACCTCTCTCGGACACAAAAGCTAAGAAGGACAACTTACGAAGAGAGAGACCTTTAGCTTCCAATTCCCTCTACTATACCACCTGTCCCCACCTCACCAAAATATATCATCATTACAGCCCCACCTCTCGAAGACCAAGACCTATCCCTACCACCTTCCTCCGCTCAGGTATTCATGAAATCAATATGATTAGTGTCGCTACTTGAGGGCAGAAAAACAATGGGGAAAAGCAAAAGAAAACACGCATGCGGCACTCTCTTTCTTCATCCACCATCCCGATTGCATCACCACCTAAAGTGGTTATTCGTGGACCCGCTTACCCCGTCTCCAATGGAGTTTCCCACCGAACTATGATCAAACAGCTTCACCAATCGCCCGTAAAATTGACACTATATGATCTCATTCAGACTTCTGAATCCCATCGACAAGCTCTCATTGAGATCCTTCAAGGGATAGAGGTTTTACCTAATGAAACCTTGCCTGTTACCTCTATTCTAACGCCCAATCACATTGTTTCACTCACTAAACAACCTATCTGCCCCAACCACTTCGGGCTCTGTACAACAACAAGCTGCGGCTGTCAGTTTCTCCGAAGATGAAATTATCGACTTTTGTACCGAAGATCCTGACCCTGCTCTTTTTATCTCAGCATACGTTCAGGATAATCTGGGTACGTCGTGTTATGATTGACGGGGGCGCCATCCTAAATATCATCTCTTCAAAAGCCTTCCAACAAATGAATATCCCCTCCAGTTGCATGTGTGCCAATCCCATCATGTTGCAGTCATTCAATGATGCTATTACTTCCACCTTAGGCACCGTGATCCTTAACATTCGTGGTAGGACCACGTACTTTACCCGAACTCTTCTATGTCCTTGAAGGAGACTTCCAATACAACATGTTGCTAGGTCACCCTTGGATCCGGGCTATGGGATGCGTTCCCTCAACATTACATAGATGCATAAAATTTGAGTATGAGGGGAAGTCCTATACCGTAAAAGCTGATTCTCCCCCCTTTAAAACCTACAATATGTTATACCGCCCTAATGATGTGCTTGTACCAATCAAGACACCCATACATTCAACCCAACCGTCCTCTTCAAATGTACCTCAACCATCCACCTCAACCGCACCTACGCCTTCAACTGACGAAACTGCTATCACAAAAACCACTTCCCTTCCCGCAGCTAACATCCCAACCTCCGACCCCTTAGTAGATATTTTTCAACGCCTTACGATGGGGGAATACCTCCTATATAATGTTAGTTCTTTCCCTACCCCGCAGAAGTACGGACAATTACATGCACATCCCACCTACGACCATTGCGTGTGGGAGGTAATATCTTACGGACCACCCCATTGCCACACCAACCTAACGTATGGGGGTGTTGACACATCCTCCATTACCCCTGAACCTCCTCTTAGTGTGGTTCCCTTCCAATCCGATTTTCAATACTTGACAAATCGTCGTTTCGCCCTCACCTTCTTGACTCGCTGTGCTTGGAAAGGCTTTGGTTTTGGTCTTTACGAACAAGGCCGACATACACTCATTCCCGTGACTACCTGTAAACACAATGATCGCAGTGGTCTCAGTTTTCCTGAAACACCTACATAGGAGATACCTCGTGTCAGTTGTATTCTAGAAGAAGACGACATCACCCCTACCAAACCATTATCACCCACTTTGCCATCATCACCCACAGAATCAATAGACCCTGAATCTATCCCTCCTAATTTTTTTTTTTTCATAAATGCTATCTTCATAGGTCCTCTCACTTATCAACGCGATAATGAGGACCCATCTTCTCTGCCCCTTCTGGTATCCAGACATGATCGAAGAGGATTCGCCTTTGATTAATGTTGTTGAGTGCCAGGATGACGAATCCATCCTCACTTACCTTGGGGCAGACGACTCCTATCTTCAACGTGTCTTACCATCTGAAACTCAAACCATGTTGAATGAGTCGACTATAGAAATCAACATCCACATGGAGGAGGATCCTCACATTGTGAAGATCGGACAATCCCTTAACACATCAGAACAAGCCACCTTTACTACCTTTCTCCGTACCCGCAACCAAGCTTTTGCTTGGTCCTACGCAAACATGCCAGGAATTGATCCTACCATTGCCGTCCATAACATCACTCTAAACCATGATTCCAAACTAATTAAACAGAAATTGAGAAAAATGCATCCACGCATTGCTCTCTTGGTCAAAGAGGAGCTTCAACGACTCCTTTCTGTTTCTTTCATCTCTGCCTATTGACTATCCTCAATGGATTTCTAACATCGTACCTGTCACGAAAGCGACGGGGGGACTTCGGATATGCACGGATTTCTGGGATCTTAACCTCACTTGCCCTAAGGATGACTTCCCCCTGCCTAGCATTGACCAACTTGTAGATCTCACTGCAGGTCATGAGATGCTCTCTCTCATGGATGGCTTTCTCGGGATATAACCAAATTTTGGTTTCCCCTGCCGATCAACACAAAACTGCCTTCATAACTCCTTGGGGAACCTTCTATTACCGTGTAATACCATTTAGCCTTAAGAATGCTGGTGCAACCTATCAGCGGGCTATGACCTACATTTTTCATGACATTATGCACACTATCCTTGAAGATTACGTCGATGATCTTCTTGGCAAGTCTAAACATCGCAGTGAACATCTCGATGTTTTAACCATTATTTTTGATCGCCTGTTGCAATATTCAGTTCGGCTTCAACCAAAGAAATGTGTCTTTGGTGTTCTTTCGGGAAAAATTCTTGGCTTTATCATCTCTTTGCGTGGCATTGAGGTCGATCCATCTAAAGTCAAAGCTATCCTAGAAATGCCCCCACCTACCAATCTCAAACAATTACGTAGTTTACAAGGTAAGCTCCAATCTATCTGACGTTTCATCTCCCAACTCTCGGATCGATGTCAACCTTTTCATCACCTTCTTAAAAAGGACGTTGATTTTCAATGGAGCGAGAGAGTGCCGCCTAGCCTTCGAAGCTCTCAAAACTTATCTCTTGCAGCCACCCGTGCTTATCCCAACCCAGGACGACCGCCCTTTCTACCTTTATCCTTTCCGCCACTAACCACGCTGTAGGTGCTATGTTTGCACATCGTGACTCCGCATGAATCGAGAACAAGCCGTTTATTATATAAGTCGTGCTTTGGTGGACTATGAGACTAGGTATACACATGTAGAAAAGTTATGCCTAGCCCTATCATTCGTGGCTACCAAACTCCAACACTACCTTCTGAATCACAAAACTTTCATCATCACCAACACGGACCCCATCCATTACATGTATGCCAAACCTCATCTAAACCAACACATCGCTCAGATGGCTCATGCTCCTCGCCGACCTCGACCTTGAGTTTGTCCACCATAAATCAATCAAAGGAAAAACTCTTGCAGACCAACTTGCGGAGGCCCCTTTACCTGGGGAAAAATTTACCAATTTTACATTTCCCAAACGAACTCATCGCTACTCTTTCCCTCGGGGAGGAGTCGTATCCAATGACCCTCTTCTTCGATGGATCCAAATGCCACCGTGGTGGAGGAGCCGGCATTGTTCTCATTCCTCTTGACGCTGAAGCCCATGCCCCTTTCATTCTGACTCGATTTCCCTTGCACTAATAATACAGCGGAATACGAGGCCCTTGTTCTGGGTCTCCAAGTTGCGATGCATTTAGGTATCGAATCTATCAATATTTTTGGCGACTCTCAATTGGTAGTCAATCAAGTTATGGGCATCTACCAATGTAAAAATGAGGAACTTCAAAAGTACAAACAGTACATGGACTCACTTCTAGCCTTATTTACTCACTATTCTATCCAAACCATTCCCCGCTCCACTAACAAATTTGCGGATACTATGGCTTGCTTAGCCTCACAAATTCCAGCTTCATCAACTGACTCTGAATTATTCGTCTTGGTCCAACAACTTTTTGCCCCATCCTATTCAACCCCGGTAGTTTGTATGATAAATACTGTGTCTACTAATTCGCAGGATACCTGGGTACCAACAATTTCACGACTATCTTACAATCTATGTTCTCCCACCTGACCTTACTAGTAGCGGCAAACGTGCTTTTCTTAAAAGTTTTTCGCGTTATGTTGTCATGGGGGGACTCCTCTATAAACATGGCTTTGATGGTATCCTCCTTCGCTGTCTAACAGGCGCGGAGGTCACCTATACCATCCAACAAGTCCATGATGGGATTTGTGGTGGACATTTTAGTGGCCTTGCCGTGGCTAAACGAATCCTTCGCCTAGGTTATTATTGGCCTACTCTTAACAACGACTGCTACGAATATGTTAAGCGTTGTGTTATGTGTCAACAACATGCGAACCTTCAACATACTCCTAGCCATCCGCTGCAGGTCGCCCGAGATCTTTGGCCTTTCTCACAATGGGGTTTAGACCTTATTGGTGAGATTCACCCATCCTCTTCGCAACGTCACCGATGGATAATCACAGCCACCGAATATTACACAAAATGGGTGGAGACCATTCCACTCATTTCAATCAAAAAAGAAAAAAATGTCGAATTCATTAACCATCACATTATTTGTCATTTTGGCATTCCTCATCACCTAATAACAGATAATGGTAAATCTTTTTAAAACAAGTTGTTACAAGACCTTTGTGACAACTTTGGTATCAAACTTAGTTTCTCATCGCCTTACTATCCGCAGGCCAATGGTCAGGCTGAATCTTCTAATAAAACCCTAACCAAAATCCTCATGAAAGTTGTCAATGAGTCTGGAAGAAATTGGCACGATCACATCCCCTTTTCCCTTTGGGCTTATCGTACTAGCATTCGTACCTCTACTAATGCTACACCTTTTTCTTTGGTATACGGTACCGACGCTGTTTTGCCTCTTGAAATACAAATACCCTCCCTCAGGATATCTCTTCAGGATATTCTCACCAACGATGATTTCCACCAAGAGCGGTTAGCCCAATTGGAGCTTCTTGACGAACGTCATCTTACAACTCTCGATCACCTTCAAATCTATCAAAAACGCATCAAACGTGCTTATGATAAGTGAATTCATGAGCGTACCTTTAAGGTTGGTGATCTTGTCCTCAAAGAGAATCAACATGTAACCAAACTAGAAAAGAGAAAACGTGGAAAATTTGCTCCTAATTGGATCGGGCCTTATATTAATCACTCACACCTATGGATCAGGCACTTATCATTTAGTTTCGCTTAATGGTAAACTTGAGCCTGAGCCCATTAATGCCTTGCATATTCGACCGTTCTACTGTTGAATTTAGTGTTATATCAATTCTTATCTACCTACTGCTCGTCCCTTGAGCTCATTTACCGCTACATACCCTTTGTTTTCCTACACCTCATAATATAAAATCAAGCTCACATAGTTTGATTCTCACCTCCCCTAAACGATGCCTTCCCCTTTTTCTAGTCTATTCCATGACTTCAAAGTATTAAAATAAGCCGTATGCTTATAGGATTTTCTTGAGTCAAACTTCCTACCAAACTAGATGCTTCACGCCAAAAGAACATTTAGTCATCTAAATTATATATAGATTGTTCCCTTGAAGGACAGCTATATGCCAAATTATTGCTGTTATTATGTATAGATTGCTCCCCCGAAGGACAGCTATGCACTAAAATCATCTCTGCTACTATAAATAGACTGCTCCCTCGAAGGACAGCTATACACAATCAACCTTTATCAGAAGCTTCTCGCATGGATCAGCTTTGCGAAGACCTCAAGAATAGTACAATCAATATCCCTTGTAGACTTCCCACATCAATCAGTCTATATTCAGTCAAATAAAAGCCTCATTCAAAAGAACTTTTTGAGTCATGGACTTGTCTATTTAGGGTAGGTTCTCTTTCGTCAAAACACTCACTTTGTAATGAGTTCTCCGTACCTCAACTATACCATTCACCTCACCTCACCATTTATTTCAACTCAAGGGACGTGACATACACCTGATATGTTATGATCATACAACTCTTTTCACCTATTGACTTCTCGTCTATGCACCGGTACCTAGGGCTTCAAGTTCGTTCTACGTTGTGTGGTTTGTTTATCTCTTTTCACCTACGGAAAAATCTTTCCTATTTACCTCGCATCTAGGATTGTGTGTTGATCTTAATCAGGACATGATTCCCTACCACTTGGGAAGGCTAACTTTTGCTTCCCTTATACCTTTTACAACATCACCAATTCATTACCAACACCATCAACCTTACCTTACCAATATTAATATCCATATTTTTACCAACCAACCAATTGCCTAAACCGTACCAAATTTCCTGAATTCGCCTCTCCCTGATCCTAAGGGAGAACTACATCGGTCTGAGGCCCCTCCTTGCTTTGTGCAATGGGCTATGTAGGCAGCACTTCGGAGACATGGGGTCTCCCAAGGTTAGCTCGACCATCCCCTACCATAACCTATCATGTGTGGTAAATATAATTATCTTTGTGTCTTTCTATTTATTCACATTCCTCTTTATCCTTTTTTCAAAACACCGAAAATCAAAACGACAAACATTCTTATTATTATCGTAACTCAAATCAACATACATATCTGAGTTTTATTTAGATGTTAAACAAATACATCTTCTCTATCATCGACATGCAGGTCGGTATCTCTTATTTATTTTTATATACCTCTGCTAACATTTACTTAGACCCTCACGATTCATCCTGACCCCGGAGATGATCGTGATCGTCGACGCCTTTCACCGGGCCTCTCTGTCCTCAAAGGTACCACGGCTATTGGTACCACCCACTGATCTGCCAATCTCTTCTGTAACATATGAATACACCCTCTCGCATGGAGGATCTCTCATCCTCTAGTCTCTTGTGCTCATAACTCTGCAACCACTAACAATCTTCTTGCCTCATTCACCTGCGTTTGGAGCTGCTAAACTAAACTCTGCAGACAATCTCTCTCTGTTGTAATCACAGCTATGTTAGGGCGATCACGTACACCTCGCAGCTCTACTACCCACCATAACCTATAGGCCTCTATCGTTCCTACATCCATTACACTGCGATCAACTGCTACTCTCCTCTGGCCCTTCTGGCGGTGTTGGCCGGGGAGGTGAGAATGCTGCCTCGGCGTCGATCCTCATATATGGTCTATAAGCCTGCGGTATGTCTTGCACCAATCCCAATTATCACCACACGTGATCTAGAGGAATCCTCTCATACTCACCTGGCCTGTGCCCTGCAATCCACCTCAATCGCTCTACACCCCTCAACTCCTCAGCTATGTTCTATGTTACCATATAGTTCCCGTAAGACCACCAACAGATATCAGCAATCGTCACCCTCTCCCATACCTGCCTGTAATACTCAATGTCACCCGTCACGGCCTGAGATCTTGCCTCTTGTTCTGTCTGGACCCATCGTCTGAATCCCAACCTCTATACTCCGGTTTCTCCTAACTGGATGGATCGGCCTACTGGTCGCATACAAACAATGTGCTCATAGGCCCAACAGTGTAATAAGTATGAACAATCCAGTGTCGTCCTGTGATTTCGCTTACAAGCCCATAAACCCCTGTATAACTCCGCCAAATATACAGGTGCCCATGCAAAAGTCACGTTCCTTTCTATCATCTCCCAGATAACACACATCAATTCCTTTGGAAATCTTCCCCCTTCTGCCCTTGGTAATGCATAATACCTTACCACTATCATTAATATTACTGCTAACATTGTCTCCTCAGGGTGTGCTGCATACATTACCCCATATGTGAATGTTAAACCTCGCTGTGTCAAATCTCATGCGTATGGACCAAATACTGCTGTTATCGCTCCCCACGCCACGCTAGGTAATGCCTGATATACTGGTTTTCCTGTAATAGGGAGCCTCAAAATACGGAACACAGCTTCTAATGTTACTGTCATCTCCCCTGTTGGTAGATAGAAGGTATTTTTCTCAGGATTCCATCTTTCAATCAACGCCTGTAACATAGCATGGTTACGTGCGATTCGTGAATAATAGCGGATTTCACTTAACCCCAAACGATTTATCAATGTCCATTCAGCTGGCGTTACATCCGCTTAGATTCGTGACAACAGCGCTTGTACACTACCATTCATCCTCAACCCTGCCTCTGCCTGCATACATCAAAATAACAAACAACCATTCAATCCATCAAATCCCCACGGGTTTTTCCTCACATTCTGGAAATTCCTACAGTAACCGGTATCGTTTATAGTCAACCGGTACCGGTTCAGTAACTGATATCGGTTGTCCCTAACCGATATCGGTCACTATCACCTTCATATAGCCTGCCTAAACACACTGCCTACGACAATAATTTGAGCATTTATTCCTTTCTATACATACAAACATACCTGAAACCCCTGATTACCTACCCCGTAATACTTACCTCACCAATAACCCTTGCTATCATGTTTTCCTTTTCATATCTACCCACTTAATCTCCTATTCATAACACATGCAAAAATCAAATCACAACCAAAACATTTACCTCTTGGGTTGCAGCAGCTTGCGGTGGCACTTGTCTTCCCTCTCGGCCCTGCCTGCTGGATGCTTCTCCTCGTTCTACCATGATCACCACTCTTTTCAAATTCACCTTTCTACTTCCTGAATCTTTTTTCTTATCACTCAAATCTCTCATACAATTACCTGTCTCAGTCGTCAAAAAGTGTCGCATTCACGTATTTAACCTCTTGCAGGTGATCCCGATCATCATCAGCACGGCCCAACCCAAGGCCTCACCCTACCCTACTGGCCCGACCCAAGGCCTCGCCCTAACCATTTGGCCCAACCCAAGGCCTCACCCTACCCTACTGGCCCGACCTAAGGCCTCGCCCTAACCATTTGGCCCGACCCAAGGCCTCACCCTACCCTACTGGCCTGACCCAAGGCCTCGCCCTAACCATTTGGCCTGACCCAAGGCCTCACCCTACCCTACTGGCCCGACCCAAGGCCTCGCCCTAACCATTTGGCCCGACCCAAGGCCTCACCCTACCCTACTGGCCCGACCCAAGGCCTCACCCTAACCATTTGGCCCGACCCAAGGCCTCACCCTACCCTACTGGCCTGACCCAAGGCCTTGCCCTAACCATTTGGCCCGACCTAAGGCCTCGCCCTAACCCACTGGCCTGACCCAAGGCCTCGCCCTAACCCACTGGCCCGACCCAAGGCCTCACCCTACCCTACTGGCCCGACCCAAGGCCTCGCCCTAACCATTTGGCCCGACCCAAGGCCTCGCCCTAACCAACCGGCCCGACCCAAGGCCTCACTCTACCCTTCTGGCCCGACCCAAGGCTGCAATCCAACAACTCGGCCCGACCCACGGCCGTACCACTTCAATACTTTACCCAAAATCAACACCATACACTTTTATCCACCCATCCTGTAGTTTTTTTTGTTCAATCGAGCTCACATGTTCGTGTTTTAGCATGATTAGGGTTCTTGACTTGATCTGTCGACCAACTTTTCCCAGACCTAGACCGTGACGTTTATCTCAACCAAACCAACCATTTGGTGCTTCCAGACATGCCTAAACGTTCCTATACCTTCCTGTTATATACCCTGGAGCTACTTCCTATGCCTTGGATACCAGGATTATACCACCCTTGTTTGGATAAACTATCGACCTTTGCCTCTGCACTGTTGGTTTGCTCATCAAATCATGTACCCTAGTCGTACTATGGCATTTCAACATGCGTCTGCTTCCTTGGACCTACCCCACCATCTTACCATACTCTCTACACCATTTACCCTTTATCAACCCTATCCCTGATTTCCCATTGACTCAATCTGTGATAGATTTGAGGGGGATTACCTAAACCCTTAACAGGAAAAACCACTTCATATTATTGTCCGCGCAGCTTTACAAAACAAGCTACACGACAATAAGGGGCTAATGTAGACACCAAATTTGTGTCTTACGACCCCTTGTGACCCGCATATCATCTCACAATATAACCTCATCACCTAAACCTTACACAATTATTTATTAATTACCTTGTAATTGATAAATACACATCACCTTACCTACCACCTCACTTTGCCACTTCATCATGACCTAGCCCTAACCCTAAACTAACCTAATTAAGACGCATAACTTGGTCCACACCTACACCCATAACTAATGACCCCTTTCTCACACCCAAAACCGACCTTCTAGTCATTTGACCAAGCCCGCAGCTGATCTCTCGGGAGAAAAGCAGGGAAGGTGGGCTATTTTACTAAAAATAGTCTACTTTTTCCTTACCGATGCCGGTTCCTACTCGACCGCCGTTGGTTACGTAACCGCCATCGGCTCCCTGTAAATGGGATCCCCGCACCAAAATCAAAGGTGGAAGGATTTTTGAATCAACAGAGATCATTGGGAGCGAGGAACAGAGTCTAGATCTTCACTTGACCGAGCAGAGACGAGTGGAGATACCAGAAGTGTTTACAGCAAAGGAGATCAGCTTGCATCTTCGTCAAAACCAGTAAGTCACATCTTGCATGTCCTCTGTTATAACATTTCTTATGCCTTTTGAATCACAGTCCTCATAAATCCATTTCCTGACCCACTACCCAGCAATATATTACATCTAACTATCATTCATCTACCTCTCATCACCTTATTACGTAATATCACCCATACACAGCCTTACAAATAACACAGCTACCAAACAACACAAACACCCCACAAAAAAAACCAACCTACAGATCCTAAACCCTACCGACATCGGTTACCAGCAATCGGTATCGGTTACCCAGACTACAAACCAGAAATCAGCCTTTCCCCTATCTATTCCAAACGAAGTAATTTGATTGATATTTTACAGTCTTTTGTGTTAATTCATATTAGCAGGGAAACTGACCACCTTCGAAAGGAAGTTTTATATTTCCTGGGCCTAAGGTAGTTTCCTCATTTATTGTCTAATCAAAATCTTGTGGTCTTGTGTTCTTATTTGCAGGTAGTCCTTCCAAGACAAAAAGGAGTTCTTCGCAGTCAGCCTGATCTTCCTCTACGGTACGTGCACACCATCTCGACATTCCACAGGTATTCCTCCTAGCCCTAACCCTTATCTGTTTCTAAAAGGAATGAAAGGATAGAAGCAACTCTATTCCCAGAAGTCGAAACATTTCAAGCGAAACAAAGAGTGAGTAAAGTAGAAAGAGGTCAGGGTGCCTAAAAGGATGAGGGCACTTGGGAGTTGGTGTAATGTCTTGGTGTTGGTGTCAAGAGTCCTAAAATATAAATCCATAAATTTTAGACTAGATTCTAGGGTGTATAAGTCCAAATAGAAAATAAAAAATGTAGACATAAGGCTAAAGATAGTTGTCAATTACTAGTTTTATCACTTAGGAATCATATGAATATTAGTATGTGATTAGGACCTAGAAATGTACTCAAGTATGCGATTGTGTGTCTATAGAAAATCATCTCAAACATGTCCACTGGGGGGAAACATGGATCCTCCTCTCTTCACATCATACATCTTTGCAGCACTCCATCACACTCACACAACATTTACATATCCTTGTTGCATTAACTCTTACTAGTTTATTCTACTTACATGTTACAGTTTGTTTCCTATACTAGACAAAATATTAGTATGTCATTATCTTTTTCCATATACACATACGGATTAACCTAGTATCTTAAGGTGAATTCAGGACGTTTCACATAGGCATTCCCGGTGCATGATGCTTGACACAACTCTTTACCAGTCCCACTGAGCCTACTAGGGGCATCTATCTTTGCTATTCTCATACTTCACACATCATAGGTTCTATTGTTACAATATTTAATACTTCTTGGAACTATTAATCTCCTATTCCCTAATCCATACATTATTTAACATACTATTTATCTTTCTAACATGCTAATGGGTGTTTCATATATAGCATTTGTCTCACAAGATCAATACAACAATAACTATTTATCACTTCTTACATCTTATTATTTTCTATTGTTTATGGGTTATGCCTTATGTCTTTATTTTTAGTGTTTTCTTATGGGTGTTTTGGCCATGATTGTCTTGTGACATAGTGAGCAATGTGCCATATATGAAACCCAATTTTGGTGTTCCATATTATCTTCACACTTACCAGTTACATTGTGTTCCATACTCATATATGCATGTCAGCTTCATGTCCTCTCCTTTAGAACACATTCTCCTACAATTTTCACATGCACCCAAAATGACAAAGTCATCTATTGGATGAACAAATCATCCCTATAACAATTCAAAGTTGTAGTACAACATTAAAAAGTACAAAATCAACATAGTCATATAGTTACAAATTGGTTCAGAAATTAATATGGCTCTAAAACAAAGAGAAGACGCTAGTGCGTAGACATGGAAAATAGTGTTGGGCACATGTGTTCTTGAGGAAAAAAACAATTTTATCATTTCACCACGTTTTACAGAATTTTTTAGATCATTTATCCAATAGCAAGGACTTGCCTCTAGTTACAGAATTCATTCTATGAGTAACATTTCAATTGTAATCAGGACAATCTGAATAATCGTAACTATATAAACCAATTATGGGCATACCATATGTAGTGGTAATTATCAGGAAGTGTTATGGAAGGAGAGAAAAACTATACCTCTCTCCCCAACACTCTTCTTTTGGCGTGAGATCACCCAAAAAAATCACTTTTTGTGAGATCTCCCAAAACAACTCACCTTTAGCATAAGATCACCCAAAAAACTCGCCTTTGGCATGAGATCACCTAGAAACCCACCTTTGGAAGGATATCACCCAAAAAAATCACTTTTGGAATGATATTGACCAAAAAACTCTCTCTCAGCATGAGATGTCTCTCGTTGTGAGATGTTTCTCGGCGTGAGATGTCTCTTGGCATGAGATCACCCAAGATAATCATTCTTGTTGTGATATCTCCCAAAAAACCTCACTCTTCAACACCCATTTTCAACACATTTTTCTAAAAATAGGACAAATTTGCTATCTCTTACATATCAGGTGCAAACTTTCATTTTTACACATGTTTACATACTTTTACATACTTACGTATACATGTTACTCGTATTTTTCATATACACGACATTTGACTACTTGTCTTCGCTCTTCTTTTGCTAGGTTTTATCCCTAATATGCAACAAGGATCATCTTACTTTAGTCAAACACAAAGTTCTAGCAGCACATCTACTATGCATACAGCTTCACCCCTAGGGTCATACTTCCATTTTCCTAATCTACACGCTTCACTTTTACAATCACTCCATGCTTCACTTTTCCACTCAGCACGTTATTTGTTGCACTGCTTTCTACATGGATCATAAGGTACACATATTCTATCTACTTTATGTTATGAGGTATTCACTCAACATAATAAAGTGGGGGAAATTTTAAACACAAAATATACACACTTGTGTACATTTCTAGGTCCTAAAAACATGTTAATCATTTACATGATTCCTAAGCAAGAAAAGTAGTAGGTTCACAACTATATTTGGCGAATCTTTCCTTTGTCTCTTATTTTTTAGTTCTGGTCTTACACGTCAATACAATACCTAGTTAGAACTTTAATTATTTATCTTTTATGGCTTCAAAGCTCTCAGCCTAGGAAGCAACGCCCAAGCGCTCATGTCCCCTCAGGGTGCCCCTGATACTTTTCTATCTTACACTCTCCTTTTGGGTATCTTCTACTTCTTTGGGAATCTTTTTCACTTATGGGTCAGTCTTCTAAGTTGTCAATTATGAAATTCAAAACAAGGGAATCATATAAACACATAGTTATGTGCTCTCAAAATAAGGGACCAAAGGTCTAAGCATTATTATTATCACCTAATCTTGCATTCAAAAGGCACCTAAGAGCACTTCAAAGGCATCCATCTAGTCATATCCATTCAAGCTAACAAGGGACTTCATCACTTTGCATAAACAACATAGGAAGGGGAATTCTATTCTATTCCATCTCACACATTCTATACATCTTAGAGAAAATCTAGCCCTAGTTATCTATCATTTTGTATCTTACACAAGGGCATCATACAAAATCATTCCTACAGACACTCACGCAGAACTATATGGAGTATGTAGATGCAGTGCAAGTGACTCGGTTGTAAATTCAATCTGTCGGGTGACCATACAGGGTCAGTCTGACTCCCCATTCTGCATTTTCTTTTTTATCAGCGTTTGATGTGGTTTGTGGGCTATGTGCAGTTAGGTATCTTATCTTTACTGGATGTTATAAGTACCTTTGGTGATCATAGTGTGAATATCAGTCGATCGATAGAGAAAAACATAGATACCAACAAGGAAGATCCTCTAGCAACATAGAGAATGTATGATTTTGATGCACCTCAGTGGAGTCACTAGGCGCCCCAAATTCTAATCATTAGTACCCAGGTTCTCCAAGTCCAGATGTGTGCGGCCATGTTTTCATGTACCTTGTTCATGAGTCTCCAAAACCTGTATACTGAGTATTTACGACACTTTTCGCAGTCTGCTATTCAGCTACTTTTCCTTTCCCAGATCAGTTCCAGATTGCATATAAACCAGCTAAGTCATCTTTATCCTCTCTCTTTTGCTTAGGGTTTCATACTTCACTTTCTTACTTTTCTTGTGTCCATTCAATGTATATCTGGATCATTTGAATATCATACAGTTATAGTACTTACTCTTACATACAGGGTTTAATAATTACAATTTGTATTAGAATCATTATGGTAATTCCCCCTACAATGCGTAGTGATCAAAGGTGTGCGATTTGATGAAAGATTAAATGATGAAGGTCACTAAGCCATATGTAGTGCAGAGACAATGGCATGTGACTGATGATCCATAGAAGGGGGATGCATTAGACAAATCATGTTTGATTCCCTCAAGTGTGTGACAGTGTGATTAGGAGACCTGATGATAGGTGATAGTGTCAGGGCTTATGTGACCCGATAGAGTCTGGGAGGTGATGGACACATATGTGAATGTAATGATGCTCTAAGATCAGTGGTGATGGGAGAATAAATATGTGTACATGCAGGAGATATGGATGTGGTAGAAACCTGATATGTTGAATTATCTATGTGGAGGTGATGTATATCGATGTGTAGGGATTACTTAGGCCGAGTGATGTGGACTAAGAGATTGATGAGGTCAAAAACTAGGTCGATTAATGTAGACTCATGTGCGAAATATGAGAGCTAGGTGTAGAGTGTGATATTTAGATTTGAGAGGTCCAGGGAAGCCTAGATGCTCTAGCAACTGCAATGATGATCAACAAGAAGTGGGTACGAGGCAATGCTGTGCATGGTGGAATTTCATTGATAGTAAATAATATCTTATCTAGTATGAATGAACTTGAGGCACAAATGGTTCATGGAGAGGGATGTCTTGGGTTTGCAAAGAGCTAAAGAAGACCTACGACCATGTCACATCCTTTGATTGAATGGTGCCATAGCGAAAAGGCAAAAATATGGTAAGCAGGCCCAACTAGTGATGGTAAGCCTAACATAACCATAGGACTTGGGAATCAGATATGAAATTTAACATTAGACAATGAATAAGTTGATATCCATAGAGAAGTGACAACAGAGCATGCGCTAGCAAAAATGATGGAGTCAATGGATAGATCATAGTTGATTAAAGCATATCCAATATATGAACCAATGTGTAAGTAAGAAGAAGAGGATATCGCATGATAATTGTGATTATGAGAATGAAATGACTGGTAGATGAAATTTCATAGCAACGGAAGAAAAAATGAAAATCAAGAGGGCCCGAATGAAGGAGGAGACACAACATGATATGTATGATTGATTGAAAGAATTAGTACACTTTATTGGTTCATGCTTTGGGCAAAGGATCTGTTAAAGATTTTTAGCATTGATTTATCATTGACTGGAGCATAAGTTGTAGGATCGGGAAGCTTGGTTGTATTGCTATCGATAATATCATTGAATAAGATATGCTTTAATTTTGAAACAATGATCAATCTAGAGTGTCCCAACACATTGGTGATAATTGCATCGTGTATTTTTATCATAAGTGTGGCCACTTTTGGCAAGAGATTGAGTCGAGATTTTATTGCGATGGTGGAAGAGTGATAAGATTGCTCTTCGATAAGTTGTGGCAATAGAAGATGTAGAGGTGCGTAGGGTCAACCTGGTAAAAGTACACTTTGGACGTTGCAATTGAAGCTTTTTAATATTGGATAGGCGGCATTAACAATTATCTTAGCTTTAGTATACCTTAGGAGTTGGATTGAAATGTAGATTTAGCTTGGAAATCACATTAGAAGATGATGATGAAACATGATCATGATATTTTAATCTTTCCCATAGATAAGAGTTTGTGTTTCACGTAGCATTTTGAGTGTATGACATAATTGATCAAATGAGGGATAGGTCTCAAAGATGACACTCTCTTAAAGTCGAGGACATAAGAGACTTTGATACAAATAAGATCTTGCAAGCTCAGAATCAACGAGTACATTGGTCATCTTAGTTAGGTTGTTCTTATATTGTAAGACACATAGTCCACCTAGATGTTCGTTAGATCCTTGTTTGATTTGAGTGAGTTGTAGCATAGGATGTCTATGAGTGCCAATATTAATATAAAAATGAGCATAGGAAAGCATCAGATAAATGCGTAAAAGAAGTTACCGAGTGAACATGTAGTATTATACAACCAACACATGGCACTTAATCTTATGAAGACTTCTAGGAAATAGCTTAGCTAATAGTGTATGATCATCATCTGCCACATAGTAAAGATATGACACATGAAAAGATTGGAGAGGGTCTTACCATGGTCGCATTGAAGGTGGTAAGCTTGGGATGAATGAAGTTGGGAGGAAGTGGGTAAGCGGAAATGGAAGGTGTAAATGGAGTATAAAGTATTAAAGTGGAATCTAGAGATGGATACACATGATAAGTGGCCTACTGTAATTTTTAGATTTGAACTTGAAGATCTTCATAAAAGGAGGATAATTCGCGAGTGCTAGTAGAATATACTTGTCACATGTGAGAAAAAATTGATGGAGTGAAATGGTTAGTGGGATTAGGAATAGAAAGGGGAACGGTAAAAATAAATAGAGGAGTGAAAGCAAGTGGTTGAACATCAATGGAGGTGGGAATGGATATAGGGACATTAAGTTATGCAAGATTAGAGGCCTCCTCATGAGAAGAAAATAAAATCAAGTATAGATCCTAAGGAAAGAAATAAAATAAACTCAGGTGCTAAAAATGAAAGAAATAAAAGATTCCAAGCATATCTTGGCTCAGTCAAAGATCTTCAAATGCAAAGAAGATACAATCCATATCAAGCATGAATTCACAATCAAAGGAACACATCCTTTTTATAGAAGAAATCATATATCAACACTTGAATGCTCAGGAGGAAGTAACAAGAGTTCAGGGTGTTACATGCTTCCCTCCTAAAAGATTCATCGTCTCGATGATTACATATTTGATTTACCTTCAAGTCAACCAATTTATTAGTTCACAATACAATGTGACTATTTCCATCTTGAATAGTTTCATAAATCAATGTCACGATACATTTTATTCAGCCTGAATAATGTTTGCCTCAATCTAGCTTTCATATAAACTTGAAAAAGATAAGTTCATAAAAAAAAAAAATGTTTTGTCAACAGATTTCATTCTATTGAAAAAGAAATGGAAAAGCAATTTTTATCTCTTCCAGATTTTCCCAAGTTGCACTTTCTTTGTTAAACTGGTCCCACTGGACCTTACATTGTTGTATTTCACGATTTCTCAAATGCAATTGGCGAGTTTCCAGCACTCTTGTGGGTTTAACCACGATTATTCCTGGGTCTTGGACCTACAAGGAATTCCAATTTAAGACATGTGATAAATCTGAAACGTATTTCTTAAGCAAAGAAATATGGAAAACATCATGCATGCGAGACAAAGCAGGTGGTAATGTTAATCAGTAAGCTACAGGATTGATTATCTCGACAATTTCGAAAGGTCCCACATAACGAGGTGACAACTTGGCAGCCTTGCCAAAAGTTATAGAGCTCTTTCTGGGTTTAACACGAAGAAAAACCTTCTCACCAAGCTCAAACCTTCGATCAACCCGCTTAAGGTCAGCATAGCTCTTCTGCCTATCTGCTACTTCCTTTAATTGTTCACGAATCATCTTAACTTGATGTTCCATTTTAGTGAGGATCTCTGGTCCAATTACCACTCTATCCTCAACATTATCCTAGCTAACAGGGGTTTTGCACTTCCTTCCATAAAGTTCTTCAAATGGTGCCATTTTAAGAGATGAGTGATAAGTGCTGTTGTATGCAAATTCAACTAATGGAAGATACTCTTCCCATTTATACTGTTGATCCATGCAATACATTCGCAACATGTCTTCCAACACTTGGTTTACTCTCTCTGTTTGTCCATCCGTTTCCGGATGATATGCAGAACTAAAGTTTAGTTTCGTTCCAAGAGTTGTATTAAGCGTTTGCCAAAATCTTGACGTCATTCTAGGATCCCTGTCAGATATAATCAATTCTGGTACACCATGTAACCTGAAAATTTCATGCACGAATATTTTGGCCAACACCGGTGAATCATCCTTTAGATTTCCAGCGATGAAATGAGCTACCTTAGTTAGTTTATCTACAACTACCAGGATAACATCATGTTTGTTCCTGGACATAGGTAACCCTTGTACAAAGTCCATGCTTATTACTTTCCCTTTGTACTGTGGTATGCTATGGGGATATAATAGTCCAGCAGGGTGCATGTGTTCTGCCTTAACCCGCTGACATTCCAGACAATGAGTCACAAAATCAATGACATCCTTTTTCATACCTTTCCAAAAGTATTGTTGTTTCAGATCAGCAAGCATTTTTGTGATACCCGGGTGTCCAGAGAAAGGTGAATTATGAAATTCAACTAACAACTTCTTTCTCAAATCATTAAGCATAGGTACGTATACCCTGTTTTCATAACGTAAGATTCCTTCATTATCAAAATGAAATCCCTTATACCTTTCATCATTAGGTTCTGCAGAAAGCACTACTTTTACTTGCTGAAAGTATATATCAGATTCTGAGGCACTGTTTACCTCATCCTTAAACTGAGTTCTTAATGTTATAAGAGCATAAATGTGCCTCCTACGACTTAGAGCATCTACTACTCTATTCTCTTTCCCTTTGATGTAGCTAATATCAAAATCATATTGAGATAAAAATTCTAACCACCTTCTCTGTCTAGCATTTAGATTAGGCTGAGTGAAAATATATTTCATTCCTAAGTGATCAGTTTTCAACTCAAAAGGTTTCCCAAGTAAATAGTGTCTCTAGACTTGAAGCGCATGAACAATGGCAGTAAGCTCCAAATCATGAGGATCATAATTCAGCTCATGTAACTTAAGTTTTCTACTTTCATATGCTATGACCTTATCATTTTGTAACAAAACACCTCCAAGGCCTTCCCCAGAAGCATCCGTTACAAAAATAAAGCTCCCATTAGGGTTTGGTACAGCTAAAATAGGTGCGGAATTCAACTGACTTTTCAGACTTTTGAAAGCAGTTTCACACTTATCATTCCAAATAAATTTCTTATCCTTCTTCTACAATGAAGTTATCGGTGTAGCCACTTTAGAAAAATCCTTAACAAATTTTCTATAATAACCAGCAAGACCCATGAAGATTCTTACTTCGTGCACATTCTTTGGTGTAGGCCACTCAATTATTGCCACTATTTTTGAAGGATCTACAGCAATTCCTTCTTTACTAATGACATGACTCAAATAGTGAACTTCTGTATCAAAGAAAGAACATTTGGATAACTTACCATACAACTTTCTTTTCCTCAAAATTCCCAAAACTATCTTCAAATGCTCATTGTGCTCTTCAACACTTTTAGAATAAATGAGAATATCATCCAGGAATACAAGTACAAATTGTCCAAATATTCTTGAAATATATTATTCATCAAGTTCATAAAAGCTGCGGGTGCATTTGTTAATCCAAAGGGTAGAACCGTGAATTCATAATGTCCGTACCTTGTTCGGAAAGATGTTTTATGAATATCTTCTTCTCTAATCCTTAGCTGATGATAACCAGATCGAAGATCTATCTTAGAATAAACCGCTGCCCCACGCATCTGATCAAATAGATCGTCGATCCTTGGAAGTGGGTATCTATTCTTGATTGTTGCTTTATTCAACATCCGATAATCAATACACAGCCTAAGTGTTCCATCCTTCTTTTTCAAAAATATTATTGGTGCTCCCCAAGGTGAACACTTGGTCTAATCAAACCTTTAGAAAAAAGTTCTTGCAATTGAGCCTTAAGCTCGACTAATTCTATAGTAGTCATCTGATAAGGTGCTTTGGAAATAGGTTCTGTTCCTATTTTGATTTCGATGGTGAAGTCAAATTCCCTCTTGGGTGGTAACCCTGGTAATTCCTCCGGAAAAACATCTTTGAAACTTTGTAGTAGAGGAATTTGTTTCATGGAATCACCATCTTCTTCTGAAAATTCAGATATCTTTACTGCATAAAGGGTGCATTCTTTGTTTTTAGCCTTTTTAAGCTGCATAGCTGACAATTTTCTAACTGAAATTTCCCATTTCACCCCTTGAATCTCTGTTGTTTCCAGCCGATCATCTAAACATTTTATATTCTTTTCATAGCAGTCTACTTTTGCTTTATGGTCAGCTAACCAATTGACACCGATGACAATTTCATACGATCCCAATGGTGTAACATAGAGGTCAACCTCCATGGAAAAGTTAGGTAAGTCAAGGACTGCCCCAAAAAGACACATACACACTGTATGAACAGAATTATTACCATACTGTATAGTCCAAGATTTATCCATTTTTCCAGCTTTTCTCTTAAGTTTAGAAGCAAGTTTATTAGAAATAAAACATTCAGTAGCTCCTGTATCAAAAATAATAGTGACAGGTATGCCAAATAACTTACCCGGAACTTCTATAGGTGTCACTTGCCTTTTAGCTTGCTTGTCTGCTACTGTATCATGTATCTTATGCTGCTGATTACGATCATCCTTCTTCAAAGGGCACTGATTTGTGAAGTGGTCTTTGCCAAAATTGTAGCAGCCTCCTACAGGTCCCTTTTTAGGCTCAAAATTGCCTCCAGCCTTGTAATTATCACGTTGTCCTCCATAGGGATTCTGCCCATTGTTATAATTTTTTGTAAAATTATCCCTTACATTTCTAGCAGGCTTATTCGCTACTGCTTTTTTACTATTATCCCCTGGAAACTTACTTCTGTTTCCAAACTTTTTCCATGGTCCCTTTTTGGGTGCAAGTGAAGTTGAAGAAGGGTTTGCAATCTTCTTCCGCACTTCCTCTTTATGAGCAGAAATAGCCTTTAATTTTTGTTCTTGTCTTATGGCATTTTCAACAACTCCTTCCATAGTGGTTGGACTGTGAACATCGACTTCTCCCCCTATCACGGGATTCAGTCCCATGATGAATTTCCGTATTATGAACTTCTCGTCAGTTTGATACTGCGGTACATACTTGAGGAGTTTTGTAAATTGCTCCCAGTATTCCGTTACCGTTAGCTTCCCTTGAGCTAAGTTTTGGAATTCTGTCATTTTATGATCATAGAAAAGTTGTGGCAGCCAACATTGCCTAAAATATCCCTTAAATTGATCCCAAGTAATATTGGTCTCATCAATATTTAGCTCAGCTTTACGGCTATCCCACCACGAAGATGCTTCGTGGGAAAGCTGATAGGCTCCCCAAATAGTTTTGGTTTCCTCTGAGAAGTTTCTTATTGCAAAGTACTTCTCCATTTCACTGAGCCAGTTCTCAGCTCCATCTCCTAATGTGGTGCCATAATATTTAGGTGGGCTTATCCTTTTTATATCATTAGTGAGTTCTGCTGCCAACCTGGCCTTTTTGTTTTCTGGTTGGACAGGTGCATTTCCAGCATTATTATCAACACCCATATCGGGGTTTTCCTCAGGAGGTTGCTGATTGTTATTACCAGCTTCATCATCCTCCTCATTTCCCATCACCTGCTGTTCAAGTATAGCCAAACAATCTCTTGTGTCCAACAGGGCAGCAAGGATCTCATCAAGCTTTTGGGTTGTTGCTTCCCCTCCTTCAGGTGGAGCATTATTCGCAACGTTCCCCCTTGTTCTAACCATTTTCTGTTACAAGAAAATTTAGGTTTTTATCAGATTATGGACACAATAGGTCCAAGAGCTGCAACCTTCAGCTCTGATACCAAGATGTAACATCCTCATTTTTGTACATTAGAACAAGTAATTTTTTTTTTGATAAATGCTTTCTGGTTCTAAATACATAATTTAGAACTCACAAATCAAAACAACCATTCTTATAACAGATAACCATATGCAGCTGTAATGACTCGGAGTACCTCCGATCTATTCATTCCATGACTCGGTAATCTACCGATCTATTCATGAGTATCAAAAGTTGGCGTTATTAATCTAACACATCACTCTTGCGGTTCTCTTCCCTAATCTGGGATTCAAAATGCTCTTTCCAAGTAACCTATCTGAATAATTGTTACCATTATTCATCGGCATCTCATCCCTTAGACTAGGTGACATAGGACAACGCAATCAGCAGCTTGCGATACTTTGGCTAAAGATTTGAACATACTGCTTATGTCTCGTATCCATTGACGGCATACTCGTCAATCTGGAATACGCCCTTCACCCCATTCCTATGTTATGTAGAATGTCTTATACTGACTTCTTCCAGTCTCTCCTGCCCCAAGTTATTCACTCAGGAACGGATTAGTAATATGACAATGTTATAGGGATGCTCCCGAGGACTAGGGATACGCTAACATACTGGGTCAACCCTAGTTAACCCAGTGTGTCAGGATACCCCGAGTCTCCTGGGGTAGCCTTATAACATGACCACATTCCTAATCAGTCCCAGAGTAAAACTTGTTCGAGTTAAAGGTGTAAATCTTAACGATCAATGCAAAGGGTGTCGTCATAAGTCACCTGTATTGTTGTCTCTTCGAGAAGATCCTAATCTTCTCGAAGGTACAACCCTACAGTTCACTTGTGCCATCAACCTTCAAATCCACCTCGAAAAGATCTACTTAATTATAAGTGTTACATACGTTGAGTTAAAATTATACTATCAGATGCTCCCTTAAGGGTAGTCTTTCCCAATCCCTGGGTTCCTCACCTTAGAATTATATTTCTTAATAAAACCCATTTCACAAGAGAAGTTATTAAGACTAGAGGTCCCATCAAGGAGTTCATAGAAAAACATAATTCTAAAACAACGAAACTGGATAATAACCCTTAATCCTCACATGAGATTGCTAACCAAACCCTTTTTAGGTTTATATCAGTTCTCATAACTGAAATTATATCTTACTTATTAGTGTCAAGATATAGTGATTAAGAATCCAATTAAACGTTGTCTTGACTTAGATCAAGACTAGGAAGTAATAATCTATTCATCTCGTTTAGCTTCCTATTGAGGTTTATTTTGACCTTAGCTTCTCAAACATCAGTGATCTAAATCACAATTAGCTTTAGATAGAACATAATAGAACTACTAAACAATCATAAGTATTCAGTCACATAACCTTGAAAGCTTATTTAGATAATCAAAATGTCTCCAAGTTAAACAATAATAACAATGCCCTTAAAATCATTCGAACCGAAGAAGATCAAACCATCAAGATACGAATGCAAACACATAAGTAACAAATACCTCATTTCATTCCTTTCAAAGCTATCAAATACATTTTATTCATTCAGCATATTTGATACAATACTCAACAGCAAAAGAACATCTTTCTTCAAGTAGTACATTTAGAGAATCAAATTTAAATTCATCATAAAACCAAATTAAACAATCTGAACATCATATCAGATCTGCGTGCTTTTACCATTTACGGAAACCATCTGCAAAAATTGTCAACACGGGTCAGTTCGGTGAACTGAGCATGATAAGCACTAATTCTTAAAACAATTGCAATCCACCAATTGTTTTCATTATACAACCTGTTTAAATGAAATCATTTCCTCACATTCCAAACTTAAATCAGGGTATTCATCCTATATGTTAGAGACTAAGAACATATGAATACATCCATTCTTAAGACAGCCAAAACTCCTACAAGATTGTTTCCACAATTTCACAATGGCAGTTAAAACATTCAACAATCTCACAGTCTTAATTCTTTTATCATCTTAACACATTTCAATGGTATTGACAAGTATACCTATTTACACAGCAACACACATTTTATACCAGTCTCTCCATACAATACCTCAGTTTATTCTTGTCTTACCATAGAGATCGCAAAAGGAAGCAAGAAGAAAGCACACAAGGTTTCCTGACTAGGAGAGAGATAATTTTCCCTTCAACTCATTTATACATCAACATATAAATTATAGTTTAGAAGAAGAAATAGAGTCCATCAGAATCCTAAGTCAATAACATTCTGAACTGTGCCGATTCCTTTAGAGTAATGCATATATATTTACGCATGCGACTAAATAGTCAAAATTACAAGAAGAGAAACAATTCCATCTAATTCCAAATATAAAAGTCACATGTAGCTACTAAACGATTCAAGAGTCCACGCAACAAGCATTAATAAATAATCCAACTCCAATAGACTCAACAAAACTTTCCATATTATACAACAACATGAAAAATATCCAACGCCATCGCCTATCATGGCACAGCTAAGAGCTCTTTATTTCAGTCAAACTTGAAACAAGATCATATTAAAACAATTAACGTTTCCATATGAAATACAGTGACATTCACGCAGAGTCGAAACACAATAAGCACAACTTCATTCAACTAAGCAAATCCCTACGATTATTCAACATGGGTGTAAATTAGAAGTCGTTTTCAAGAAGAACAACCATAACCAGGTCCTCACAGGAGCCGAGTTCCACACCAATAAATTTTCCTCAAGGTTTCATTTGAAGTCGAGTTACTACAAAGTATAACAGGGTATCAACAAAATTAAGAAAGATTCCAAAACGATATGCATGCTCAACGAAGACTCAACTCGAGAAACGAGCCAACACGCAGCATATTATGGACTCCAACAGTGTCAATTCCAACCAGTACTTATAACCAAATTTGAATTCATACAACAACAATTCAAGAATCCTAAAAGTACTCACAAAAAAACTTCAACAGAATTTAAAACATAAATTACCTTTCAATGACTCCATCGAAGTCAATAACATTTAGCATTCTTAACAAAACAACAACATTCATAACCAAGCTTAGAAAAAAGTTTGAAATACTAGATACATTTCAAGGACTCTCACTGAGTCAATGCCAACCGTATTCACAACTGAGCTTACACAGAAATAGAAACACCAGATACATTTCAAATATTTATACAGACTCAAAATCAAAGAGTATCCATAACAAGCTTCCGCAGATGTCATAACATACTACCCATTTCAAGGATTCCAACAAAAATTCACAATAAAACTTCTTAGCAAAGTCGAAACATTAACTACATTTCAAGGACTCAAAGGAGTCGAACCCAAGTAGTATTCTCAATTTAAACTTCTACAGAAGTCAAAAATACTATCTAATCAAGGATTCCAACATAATTCAATAACATATAGTATTCACGGCTGTACTTCTACAAAAGCCAAAACATATTATCATTTCAAGAAGTCCAACATCAACAATAACATATAGTACTCACGACAAAACTTATACAGAATTCGGAATATACTGTACATTTCAAGAATTCCAATAGTATCATTTTCAACAAGTGAAAACAGCAAGGTTTCGACTGAAGTCTGAATCAAACAAGAAAACAATTCATGGACTCCCACAGAGCTGAATTCGTACATTATCCTTGCAAGCATTTCTACGAAATCTAATCGAAATGCAAAACACAGCAAGATAATTCAACCCTTCGAACAAAATGTACACCCAGCAAGGGTTCACCGAAAAATTGAGCCAACAAGAAGATACAGCAAACTAATTCATACAATGCTACCATAAAAACCAACTGAACCAAAAATCATCTGAACAGAGTTGTTCTAATGAAATCATTTGAAGGAAAGTAAGATTTTTAAAAGTTAAGGCCTAACATGCCTGGTAATGCCGCTTAAAAATCTGAAGAAGACCTATGAATGAGCTCGAGCCTTCTCCTCTTCTTCCACGTTAGATTCAACAACAATAATTTGTTATTTTCATGCCTTATAAAATTTCCTCAACAGAGAAAAGAGCTAGTTATTCTCATAGTTTCCATGCAGCACCAAGTAGACTGGTTCGAAGAACCAGTGATCAAACAGAGAGAAAACCAGAGCGTATGGAAAACCAAACAACCAACTAGTTTTCCATTTTGCATGCCTTCCTGAGCAATCCGTGCTCGGAAATCGAGTTCATTAATTGCATTAACTCCAAAATTCCCGCTCAATCTCCATTGCCACCGACCGCCATAGTTGGCGATGGACAAAAACAAAGCAAAGACCATTTCCAGATTTGGTGACTCTACCACGTTGGATTTCATTAGCCGTTTGAAAATTCCACCAAATCCCTTGTCCTTCATGCTTATTCCCTTCATTTAATTCCATAGAAACTACCGCCCATGGCTCGCACCCCTTCATAGGTCCCCTTCATCCACTAACATTAGTTAGGTTAGAAACATAGGTTAGATCCTAAGGTGATACTTAGTCTAACCTCCTTAGCGCTAGGTCACTAACCTTAGGAACATTTAGCTTACAGCTTAGGGCTAGGTTAGATTAACACTAATCCAACCCATAGGTTTTTAACCTTAATAATTCCATTCTAGGTCTAACAATTAGAATCGTTCAGTATAAGAACCAACAAATATACATTCATGAAATGGATTCAATCCAGCACTGATAATAAGCTAGCAGTATATATATAAATCAGAATTTATTACCTGGCTCTAGGTCTAGACCTTCCTGATATTACGATATCGGGAACCAATTCATTTAACAAGATCAGCCTGAGTTAACTCCTGAATTGCTCATTCCACATATTCAGACCTTGCAACCTTCGTAAGGTCTATAATTTTTGTTTATCCAGAATAAACTTAAAACATCTCTTGGATCAATGCAACTGATCCAAGGTTGAGTCATTAAGATGGGTAAATCTACAATTCACCCCCAAATCAATTAAACTCAGGTGCTAAAAATGAAAGAAATAAAAGAGTCCAAGCATATCCTGGCTCAGTCAAAGATCTTCAAATGCAAAGAAGATACAATCCATATCAAGCATGACTTCACAATCAAAGGAACACATCCTTTTTATAGAAGAAATCATATATCAACACTTGAATGCTTAGGAGGAAGTAACAATAGTTCAGGGTGTTACATGTGATCAGGAATAGATAGCTACCCAAAATGCATGATTTAGTGTCTTAATGTATTACACTGATTATTGGAATGAAGAATATGGGTTTTCTGAAAAGGCCTTGCAAACTTATAAGAATGTATAATTTTCATGTATAAATTAGGACTTCACAACCTTTTCTAACATCCTCTAAGCCCATGTCAAAATCAAAGCTTAATAATAGGAAATGTAAAACATCAAATTTTGTTAGATGTAGTTGGAATTTCCCTAGTTAACATGTTTGTAAAAAGGGGAATCATACACAAGGCACATGAAATATTTGTAAAAGTCCCTTACAAGTCATGGTCTCCAACAATGAAATAATTACAGGATATGCAAAAAACATGTTTTTATGGAAGGCCTTGAAATTCTTCAAGAAGCATGCTACAGACATCTTTCCAAACATGAATGAAAAGTGTATTTTTGTCAAATTTTGTTTTATTAGCATGTAACAATATAAAATTATGCCTGTAACTCATCGTTCCATTTTCATTTTTGACATTTTGGCTATCACAAGGAACTTCTAAAATTTATCATGAAAATATTAATTAAACATGTCATATATATATATATATATTTTTTCCCAGCTATATCTCCTAATAAATAGTACACTAATTCCTCAATTAAAGTTTTAAATAATATATTCATAAGTTTAATATACACAATTCATAATTTTATAATTAATATTTTATTGTAAATTATTTAATAAGATCTTGAATTTGATACGTATTCATATATTTAAAATGAAACTATTATTAAATATTATTTTTATTTCTGAATAAAATATAAATTATATTTTAGCATACATTTACTAAATAATAACACATCAATTCTTCTATTAAATTTTCTAGTTAATACTGTAATATTAATTATTATATGTATGGAATAAATAATTTTTAATGTATTATTTAAAGTACACTATTCTCGATTAGATTTTTTTAAAAAATTTTGTGATTTATTTATAAATTTTAACTATAATATTACTAGGTGTATTTTATTTTCTATCAATTATAAATTGAGGTTTAATAACATAAAAAAGAAAAAAAATTATCCAATTTTTTTACACGTGCATGTTGTTAACTACCGCACCTTTGGTGATATAGTACAATCGATAGAAAAAATAAGCTTATATTAATCATCACTTATACTTCATTTAATTATTATTTAAATAGATGGCACCTAATACACCATAAATCTCCACCTGTCATCCATACTATAACACCAAAGGTGCAGTATCTAGTTAAAAAATGTTAACCACACATATTTAATACATAAATCAATCGTGGTAGAGATAAAATTAATTTTTACATCAAAATTAAATTTTTAGATGAATTCAAATTTCTATTTAAAAACTGTGAACCACCCATATTTTATACATAGATGAATTATAGTAAAGTTTTACAAATATGTTTACATTGACATCACGATTTTAGATAAAATTATTAACTACTCATATTTAATGCATATATCAACTATGAGTCTTCTATTTAAAAAATGTCAACCACAAATATTAAATATTGGTATATAAATATTTAATTCATTTCCTCTTCATTTCTATATTGGTAGATCCATATTTAATTCATTTCCTCTTTATTGCTATATTGGTAGATAATTTTTTAATTCATTTCCCCTTCATCAGTAGATCCATATTTAATTCATTTCCTCTTCATTGCTATTCGTGTGATTATTGCACCTTCCAGTATAGTTTCTAGATAGATAAATTCAATTTTCTATTTGAGAAATATCAAACACCAATATTTAATAAAATATTTTTTCTATTAAAAAGTGCAGTTATATATATATATGAGATATAAAACTCTAATCATACAAAAATTGGGTGGAGGAAGTCACACCCCTGAATTTCAAGCACAATAAGCTAGATAGGCCTTAAGAAATTGGTCAACTTACATCAAAAACACTATAAAAGTGCAATAATGAATTTAAAAAGTGAACAAAATAAGGAACCCATAAATCTAGGCCATAGTAAAAAACATGGAGGATTGAGGAGGAGGCAGAGAGATATCAATTTTGTCACCCTAGACAAAACTATTGTGATTCAATTTTGAGATTGGATCTCAATCACTTTCTATATGTTGTTGTTGTTTCTACTATTTGGGAACCTCGGTAGATGATCGAGAGGGAGAAATGGCATGAACTAGTTGTGGGAATGTGCCCTACTAAGAGGCATTCCAACCAATACCACTAGATTCACCAAGATGAATAAAGACCCCACCACAAGGACGAGAAGGGGGTCGAGAGAAAGGAAACCACCAAATTCAAGGATAAATGATATTTCAGCCTTGAGAGTGACGTATGTGATTCCATCGGCCCTGGGATAGAGGAGAGAGGTGTAGACAAGGCAGAAGAGTAGTGATGGGATGGACCGTCTGGAGGCACGTGACTTACTATACATGGAGCAGAGGCCTAATGGTCAAGAAATTAATGGAGGTTCTCAGCCTCCAGATGGATTTTCTTGGCATTGTTCTAAATCTAGAGCATCACAGTGTAAGTAACAGCCACTTTATTAGTAACAAAAAAATTCTATCCATAGAAGCATCATTAAAAATGACATTATTTCTATCTTTCCAAAGATGAATAAGAATATCCATTCTTAAAATGTTCCTAAATTTGTTGTAAATAGTAGGTAATAAGGTCACTTCCCACAAGAGAATCAATTTCTAGTTAAATAAATATGGATAAAAGGGCTAAAACAGGGTATGAATCCACTTCCATGTTGATTGCGTAAGAGAGAAAAAATAAAAAATGTGCTTCATAGATTATGATGGATGGAAAACTAGGCAAAGTGGGGTTAAGATCCATATCTTTGACATGATCTTCAAATGGAAGAGTTTAATGTAAAATACACCAAAAAAATGAGCTTTTTTCGGTTTGAAGAGAACACTACCAACCCTTTGAAACCGATGTTTCCAAAAAAAATCCTTAGGGGCAATATTCCAGTGATGGTCAAGAGTGTTAGTAGGCATTGAATAATGGTCATTAAGGATCACCCCAAAAGGGTATTGTAATGGTAGAAAGGTGTAGAATTGGGTCAGTTATACTCTTGTACCACGAAACACAAGAGGTGATGCCAAATTTGTGCACATATTCATCAAGTACTATAAGTAATGATTTTCTGAATTGGTTCTACATCTTGATGTTCAAGATTGTATTTAGTAGCAAGCAAACCCTAAGAAAGCCAAGATTTAAAGTGTCTAGAAAATAGATTTCCCACCACCTTGATTCATTTTCTAAAAATCCTAATACATTTACCCCAAGGAGTCTATGCAAGAGAACTATAATGAAAAGTGATAATGGAACAAGACCAAAGAGAGTGGGAGTTAATAGATAGATAAGATCTAAAACCACACCCATTCCAAATAAGGTGCAACTTAAGAAAATCCTAGGATTTCTAAATTCGTCGGGAAATAAAAGTACCCCCAATTTTAACTAAAACAAGGTAGATAAGAAGGGATTGGAAGTTGATACCTTTCTAGGCTTTCCTACCTAAAGAAGATCCCTAAAAAATGAAACTCTGGAGTAAAATATTCCAATCCTCATCACCTTCGAGGATACGGATTAACCACTTGAAACATAGAGCACGTATTTGTAGTTTGATGTCAAGAAACCCAAGGCCCCTATCTTCTTTAGGACAATAGTATATATCCCAAGTAACCCCGTGGAATCCCTTATTCACCTCAGAGTCACCCCACATAAAGTACCATAAAAAATTATCAAGTTTGACATATGAAATGTTAGATGGAGTCCAACAAGAAGAATAATAAACATGAGTAGTAGCTAACACCTGGGAGAAGATTTGAAACTTACTTACAAAAGAAAGAGGCTTGGTAATCTAAAAGGAAATGTTATGCTCAACCCTTTGAACCACTTAATCCCATAGTTGTGCAGAAGTTTTGTAGATGACAAAGGGAATTCCAAGAAACTTGAATTGAACATCCAACTTAATCTAACATCACTTGTAAAAAGAGTTCACTTCTAACATAAACTCCCTCTTTTAATTAGAATTAGAGGGTGGTAATAGGATTCAATACGAATATGTGGTGACACTTGTTCCATCAATATACCCATCTAGAGACACATGGAAAAGGAAATGAAGCTAATTAGCACTAAAAATCATTTTAGAAAGTTAAAATAATAATTTGGGAATATATCTCTTATGTATACAACTAACTTATCACATGCTTTATTTTATTCGTACATGTTACTAACAATTTCTCTTCTCAGGTTAGAGGTCACCAATGTATCTATTTCTAGGAAAATGTGCCTTAATGGGTTTGTTACGGGATAGGGTTTATTTATTCACGTAACCATTGGGTCTGGGATAATACACAGAGAGAGAATACATTTTGGCCCTATTTAACCACCTTTTTTGCTATTATTGTCTTAATTTTCTTCGAATTCTTCTGACACCTTACATGACCATGGCCACATTACTTATTCCTTGCATTACCTTTGTTTCTTATGGCACATTACAAACACCCCTTAGCATTTCCCCTCCCTATCCAATGCCATCTCCCATTGGTGATTACGTCGGTGATATTTCAAATCCTTGGCCTACACCTTCGCCTGCGAGAGATGACGTTAGTATAAATGCCAAAAATACATCTTTACCACAAAATAGATACTATAAACTTCACAGGAACTTGTGATTAGCTCTTCTCTCTTGTGCCAACTTACATTTTCTCACTCAGATCTTGGATTTCTTGCATCTTGACTCTTGTCTTGGAGATTATTCTTGATTGGATTGGTTTGCTTTAACTTTTGGGTCACATATAGTGAGCTAGGACTAGATTCTTTCCCCTTTTCCACTAGAAATCTATTATCTCTTGGTGTATGGTCCTTTAAGAAATATATGCATTAGTGAGTTCCCCCAACAGGTAAGTGGTATAACTTGAATTTTCATTTTTATATAATGTAGTCTGCTATTTTTTTTTGTTACTTTATGTTAGCTTAGTATTTTATGCACATGATAGGTTAGAATATTGTATTCAGTTACTTATTACATGTTACATGATTTACTTCAATTAACATTGAATTTGTGTGCTTTTCTTATGTATCATCACCCTCATAGCATCGATACCTTAATAGGGTTCCTTATTCTTATTTGACCTAGGGCCTTGGATACCATAGGTTTTCCTAGTGTAATGGATACTTCCCTTTGGGTATGTGATTTTATTGGTCACTGTATCCCCTTTAATTCTATTTTTTGTGTGTCATTCTTGGTGTGTTTCTTACTCATTGCCTCAATAACCTAGTTGAATGGGTGATGAGATTGCATGTTGTTTAGACACATTTTTTCCTGCCATACATCCTTGGTGAGCTTGATGTGAAGATTATTTTTGCACCTTAGGATTGAGAATAGATTGTTAAAATAATCCATTTTTATTTTTGTCTTTTGTTATCCCTTAAAATTCCAAATAAAACCTTCAACAATCATTTTTACCATATGCCATTGGCCCTTATGTTAATTTAATGCAGGGTCAATCCTATTTGTTCCATCAAAATTTTATCACAGATGCCTTTAGCCCCTTCAAAGAAATTTTTATAGGGTTGATTGTGTTGGTATCCTATTTTTCTAAGCTTCATTTGGGTCAAATCGTCACTCCAACATGGATTATTTTGGCATGGGTCTCTCCAATTTTGATGAACACTCATTTCCAAAAAAATAATCGTCTAGAATCTAGTTTTCCTTTCTACTCAAATTATTGTGTGATAGGAGAAAAAAAATGTATAACACCCACAAAAATAATGTCTTAGGTGATGAAGAGGAAGAGATTCAGATTGTTATTTTCTAAAAATGAAATAATGTTAAAGCCTAATTGTAGAGTAACATATGATAAATAAACAATAAAGCACATATCTGACACAAGAAATAATCTAGTGAAAATTGAAAATATAAGAAAAAGAGATGGAATCGAAGAATTAGTTGATTTCACAATAAATCTTGAAGTTTTATGTACTTGAAGAGTGATGAATAGGAGGAAAGTGTTGCAACCAAGCACAAAAAATCTTGTAATTGTCAAAAAAGCCTTGACCATAGTGCGCTTGGACTGTGTCAAGGGTGTCTGTGTTCTAGAGACCTCTGTTGGGTGATTATGACTAGGAAAATGGTCAGAAAATGGTCACAATGTTGTTGTTGGTTGTCTCCTTTAGTCACCTGTATGTTTTTTGTTGATCACATAATTCACCTGTAACCTACAAAATAAAAGATATCCTACAAAACCCCAAACTACATCAAATCATAAAAAAAGAAAGATGTAAATAGGGAGTTGAAATGACCCTAGTGGTCACCCAATACAGTGAAATTATGACGAAGTTTTGCAATACATATAAGACCCCATGTACTTCTTGTGTGTGTAGAAATTATTGCCTAGGAATCTCTGGTGCAAGATGCACTTGATAGGAAGTGATAAATAGTTGTACCAATGTAAATAGATATGTGGATGGAAAAATGAACTTCCCCTCTTATGCATGTTTTTTCAAAAATAACCACCCCAGTTATTTAGAAAAATTAAATTTACATGTTGGATCTAACATCAAGTTTCTAGGTTACATGAACTCTTGGTTTTATCCTTGGCACAAATTGTTTGGTTGCAGTTCTTCTCATGCACCCTTTCACACCCTTCATGCTTTTTACTTTATATTTTCCTTCTTCGTCCCTTTCTTCTGTGTGCTTCCACCTTTCTCCTTTATTCCTCTATCTCCTTCCATTTTGTTTCTGTGTGCACTTCTTGTGCATCTAATATCTTCCCCATTCACTACGCACCTCTTCTATGCACACCTATTGAACTTACATTACATTTTGTTGAGTCTCAACATGTTTTCTTTCATGCATGCCTTCTTTCTTGAGACTTGTGCACCTCCTCATGCACACTCACTTCCTTTTTCACTTTCCACCTTCGCGTACTCCCATTGAATATTTACTTCCAATAATTCTAGTCTCGCGTGCTTCCCTCTCTTTGCATGTCCCACATACCTTTACTTATATATAACATTTCTTCTTACTCATCATGCACTCTCGCACACATGCTCATAGACTGATGCATTCCTCTTTCTCATGCATCTTTCTCTATTACACTCGCTAAGTCCCATACTGTATGTCATTCATAAAGTGCCATATGTCAACTTGTCAGAAGAAGTGCAAAACATGCAACCTATCAGATCATGCCTATTGTGTGTTGAATCCTTACATCAAATGAGAGCATGAAACATGGAAAAAGAAACAAAATAAACAGACAGTTAGCTAGATCCTTTAGCTGAATAGATAATGGCATGTTTCTTATGTGTTCATCTTGTACTGTAAATTTCAAATCATCATAACTTATGCTACAGAGATTAGATTCATGTGATCTTGGTCTTGATATAAATATTCTAACATGGGAAATGCACTGGGATTTTAAAAATCAGATTTTTGGTGATATTTGGTAATTTAAATGGGGAAACACGACTTCATCCATTAATTCTCATTGCAAAAGGTTGGACCGTCTTGGTTTGTTAAGTGCATTGTTCAAAGAATTGTTTCTTTGCATTTTGAGTTACATGCCTCATATTTGGTTCTTTGCATGTGGATTCCTACCTATTTCACCATTTTAATTGACTATGCATCATTTGGAAGCAATGAAATCATATTTTGTGGCTCTTCTCTTCCCTAGTTTTCATTTTATTGAATCTTCTTGCATTTTGTTTACATTGTTTGTTTTTTGTGCATGTTTTATGTCACTTGCAAGTTTATTTTCTATTTTTCTCCATGGAAATGAGTGCATGAATGTTGTTCCATCCCATGGATTTGTTTTTTTCCCTCGCTTGTGTCCATTTTACATTATTTTCACTTAGTTGGGTGTGTTCATCCTCCTCTTTCTGGTACTATCACCTCCCCTTAGCTTAGGGTTCCCCTTCATGCATATCCTTCTCATCCTTAACCCTTGGAATCATAAAATATTCATAGGTAGTTACATTTCCCTTTGTAGGAGAAGTTTCAGCAGTAGGAATAGGTAGAGGAAGTCAGCCTTATCTACAGGTTTGTCTCAAGTACAAGTCCCACAACTTGGAGACAGTCCCATGTAGCCTCAAATCCCTATTTCATCATGATCTAGAATGGGCACAATTTTGATCTCCAACATATTTTGGCACACTCAATGGGGAAAACATTAAAATATTACATTTCATTATTGCTAGTTTTTGGTGTGTGATTTAGTGATTTCCATACTTTGGAGGCTTATTTCAAAACATCTAGTGACTCCTACCATCTAGATATATTGTTTTTAGTAGTCAGAGCACCCATTTCATGAGAAGGATACATACTAGAAAGAGATAGTAGTTGAATAATCCTTTGTATATATGTAGTTGTCTCCCAAAAGAGTAATTAGAAGAATCACCATGCACACATATTGATTACCCATGCCAATGGTGTAATATAAATCTCCTCTTAGAATACCTTTAGCACACTCTACCAAGGTATTTAGACCCTTTCAAGCCATAACATAGAGAAATCTTCCCTTTGTCAACTTTAACGATGGAATTATTTTGTCTCTTCCTATATAGCATGATATACCATTACTTGCACTCAAAAGTATACCATTTTTAATTAGTGAAAATCAAGTTATCCTTCTTGATCACATTCATTACATGGAAAATGTATGCTATGTTCATCTACTTACTAGAGATGATGGAGATGTAAGGATACTTACTTCTTCACTCAAAGGTAAAGTACTTCAATGTTACATAAGTTCAAGGCATGCCTCTATCACTAAATGGGATATAATTGTCACTAAAATTTGTAATCCCTTTGAGGAGAAAGATGAAAACATATCCTTATTAGAAAAAACTCATGATAATCAAGAGATCTCCTAATGAGTTCATGGCTGATTTCAACTTTAGATTTCAGAAGATATGGGACAAAATTCCATCCCTATTAAGACTAACCCCTTAAGGTTATTTTATTTACTTCTTAAGAGCCTTAAATTTTGAAACTGCAATGCTGATAGAGTCTATGAGGCCCAACAAAGTTCCTTGATTCCTATCTTATAGCTATTAGGGAAAAAAAATTTCTAATCCAAGCTAGAAAATTAGCCCATAGATTACCTTTTCCCTTGTTCTCCAAATTTCATTAAGAACCGCATCCTTTCATTTCTCCCATTCCTGAGAAGAATTCCCAACCCATTGCCTCAACATCTCGCTCTCCCAAGAAGTAAAAAGAGGATGGAGAAATGAATTACTTGATTAGAAAAAATTCCAATAAAGTAATATCCATATACAATAGCACGTGTAAGCCTTAAAAAGAATTTATAATCAAGAATTTATCCAATTCCATCAACCCTTTAAAATTAAATACCAAAATTAGAGATATGGGTAGAACTAGTAAAATGATAGATTGCATGTTAATGCACACCTTCCTCTTCAAACATTTTCTCTTGCACAACCCTTTCCAGCACCTGGTGCAAGAAAAGCACTAGTTTTAGTACAGAACAATATGATTCAAGAGACATAATATTGTTCCCTTTGAAATTCATCTCACAATTAGTACATCTACGAAAATGCCTTACACATGCAAGCCTACATGATTCAGAGTGCTTCAAGTTATTGAGCCCTCCACTAACGCACATGAATCTGAAAGTGAAGAAGTTCCAGAAGTTGTTCCTGATACCAACTTTATGTTATTTAGGGTTGAGTACTTCTACATAATAAACCAATCTATGGACAGATCAAGTAGGCCACACATGTAGGTCGCTAAAAAAACAAGGTAAAAAAGGAGAATATTGAAAGCCAGTGCACAAATTTCTACCAATTCTAGTCAGGTTTATTCCCAAACATCAAAGAATGCTAATGCATCCAAAATTTATAGAACGCATGTTCCCTTGTACAATTTTCCACGTAATTCTTCAACATAAGTGGCATGTGCTCCTCCTTTGGTAGTGTTATCACCAAATCACTACACCCTCTGAATGGCCAGAATGTGAACAAGAAATTTTGTGTGATTGGGAAACATGGGATCACCACTCAAGCTATGGGACTTCGGCTCAAGGTGAACCTACGGATAAGGTCAAATTCCTCTTCATAAATTAATTGTTGTACTACTCCTAGTGCAATAAAAGGGTTATCTAGACCAATGCTAACATTTTCATGGGTTTTAGGGAAAGAGATTTGTAAGAAAGGAAACTATACTAGGGATGGTGATGCACCAGATAAAGGGTGTTTCAAGAATCAGGAAGGGTTAATTTGAAGAGGGTGTTGTGCACCATAAGACAAATTCACCTACTACAACTTAGAGAGGGTAAATGAAATACCACAAACTAATAAACGTGCATTCCCTTTATTAAACTTCAATCAGACAATGATATATCAGTCTTAAAGTGAACAAGGATGAAATTGAGAAGGGTGAAAAAACACTACAACTCAACTGCATGCAATTATTCACCACTTGATAAGCACAAAACTCCTAGAACATGTAGTAGAAACTTGAACTTGCACAGTGTATCTACAAGCATGAGAAAGGCATAAAGAAGTATATAAGGATGAAAGGACCAAGATTAGTCACAAAACACACACTTTTATTACTTCAACAAAATTCACAATGCATCATACATTACAGAAGATGCAATGGTTTCCATTACAGTCTTGAAATGAGTCTTGAACGTTCCCTCAACATATAAAAAAAAAACTTGTAGAAGGAGGATTATTTTAAAAATATGCACTTGTCATAGATGTCTAACTTGTCCAACCTATTGGAATGAGCTTCCAACTTACATTTATAGAAGAATTATGTGAGAATGAAGAGGAAAGTAATAAATCCATTCCTAAATTGAAGGTACATGATGGTTCATTTATTACAAATTTGGTTGAACCACTTGAGAAGCTTCCATCGTGTGTCATTAATGTCTTGTTGACCTAATCATTCCCAATTAATTAAAGGAATATTTAAATAATTTTAATAATAATAATAATAATAATAAATATTTTGATGTTTTGTTGCAGCTGATTTGCTTTTGCTGGTTCCTTCCTTGACAGATTTTTTTCTATTGTTGGGCTCTTTTGAGATGAAATCTTGCTGTTGAGCACTCTTGTATAAGGGTATAGTCCCTTTCAAAAAACTATTTTCCCATAATAAAAATAATAATAATAAATATTTAAATAAAAATATTAAATTTAATTATTATTAGGTGGGACTCCCCTTAAAAACTGATTTGCACTAAAGAGAGGGAAATCCATGTGAACAAGTCAAAAATATCCCAACTTAGTGATTGGCTCACCGAGCCAACTCGCCAAGTTAGTGTTGAGCTCCTCCATCCTTCACTGCAACCGAGCTCCTCACGTCAAAAATTTTCTTAGCCTTTGCACTGAGTTCCATGTACGTGTTCATTGTCTTGATGAGTTCCTAGTGAATATACAAAGCTCCTCGACTCCTCAGACACTCCCCGACCATGCATGATTCTACCCAATGCACTAATAGCTTCGTCCATCCACCAAGTTTGACATCTTCATTGAGCCACAAAGTCACTTTATGAGAAATTCCTCCTATGAATGATTCAATCAACTTACTCTTTTCCATATCTATATTCATATTGAGATCCCTCCTATGAATGATTCAATCAACTTACTCTTTTCCATATCTATATCTCTCACCGCATCATAACCTTGAGCTCAAGTTCCTTCATGAATTGTCGAGTCTACGGTCCCATGAATCACATTGAATTCTATTCCTGAACATATCCACTCAGTTGGTCTTGGTACATGGCTGTATGTCAAGGTCTTACACGCCGATCTCAACTTGAAAATGAGTTTCCATTCCACAATTCAACCACACAAGAAAGAAATTTTATGATCTGAGTGCACCAGTTTCAACTCAACTATCTTCGTATATCCATGAAAATGATCTCCCTTCCCACCAAGATTTGTGCCAGTGAGCTTCTGCATCAAGCTTCTAACTAATGCCAAGTCCTCTTGTCTTTATTGGTCTTCACTCCACATCGAGCTTATCACTAATCTTCTTCCATGGGTTGGTTTACATGGTTCTAACTCGCTAAATAGCCGAGTTGTCTCAAGCTCATCCTCATGGGAGCTCATCTTCAAAAAATGACTTGTTTCATACTTCTTTGCCAACATCAGTGATGTTAAGTTTATCATGAATGAACCGATCTACCAACATATCATGACCAATACAAGTATGCATTCATGAGTTCCTCACAACCTCATCAAGCTCGCTTTGCATATCTCTTACCAAATAATCATGATAAATCAGTCTAGCTCCTTACTGCCATGAACTTGACCCTACGACTGAGCCATTGTATTGAACTCATGAGAACCTTCATTTTACTTCCCTTGAAATTGGTTCCTTATAGTTTTACTCCTCAAGTTTTTCTACAAGCTCATTGCCAAACAACTCATCTCCCATGAAGGCTCACTATCTCAGAACTCAGCGCTGAATGGCTCATGCATGGTTATCATTCATCCTTTTCAATGTATTTCTACTCCATGCATCAAATTGATCAACTAACCCTGAGTTCCTCCATGCATAAATTCTAGCTCATCTGAGATAATAGAGGTTTAGAATCACTATGCATGGTGATAGATTGTTAAGATGGTGTTGACATTCACCCTCTTGTGCCATGCCCTACAATGATTGATCTACATAGAATGAGATCCCCAAAACTGATTCACTCGAGCCATCGTGACTACAAGAAATTCACTTGGCATAAATATTTCCTTTAACCTTGAACGGTCAAGTTCCTTCCCTCGATAATAATGAACCTATGCTCCTTGGTTATGAACTCAAATTCTAGCTCAATTCCTCGATATTTTATTTTATCTAATGGATTTCTCGAGCTAATCTCTGCTCCGTATATTTCTCCAATGAAAATTCTCGCAAGACCAAGCCTCCAACAACTAAAATTTACATTTCCTCTGTGAACATTTCCATGCTTTACACGATGATCCAACTCCATTATTCTTCGTATTTACGGGCCCGAAAATAGCTCCTCTAAAATCGCTAGTTCCTCTATGACTTGCTTGCACCACCAACTATCTCGTCAACCCAAAAGGTAACTCGGTGACTCACCCAAATCTCAGCCGTAGACTCAGGATATTTGTTAGCACGTTCAGTTCACAGAAATTCTCCTTTGGCTTACCAAGTAATTATTCCCACTTGGTCATGCTCACCTAAATCTCCCATGTCAATTCTTTGAGAGTAGAATTTTAAGAACCATTTTCCCATTCAACTAGAAAATGAATAAAAAATCCTCCGAAATCTCGTTGTTTCTTGACTTGGCTCAGCCTAATCGAGCAAGCTTTGAGTTTACCTCAGCACCGAGTCACAAACATCATCATAAATGGCTCCATCCATCTTGTGCATTCGCAACTCAGTACATTGGGCTCTTCATTTAGTGTGGCTTGGCTATGATTCTATCCCTCATCACTGTCTCATATTTTAGACATTTCCTTCTTTATTGGATCCCTTTCTATGTGATGCACTTACTAACTTATCACCGCAACTTGATCTGATCAAATGGGGTAACCACTCTTATACCCACAAGACTAGCCAACAAACATCTCTAAAACTTGGTGCCACTAGACATAGATTCATTGCTCCATGATGCCTTGATCCTGTTAGTGCCAAATCTTGGATCACATTCAACCCAACAAGATTCCATTGTACCCTCCTGGCTTAAGTTGATATACATCGGCCCTCTACAATCTAGCTCAATCAACCAGGCTTCAATGCTTGCATCAAGTTCTTCCCTAAAAACCTTACTCTTGAACGAGCTCTCACACATATGAACCAAACCGATAGCCTAATCACCATTTTTGACACTGAGCTCACCCTACTGTTAAGCTTCAATTATTGAGTTCAATGAGCCCATCTTGCCATATTCATTCTACACTGGTAAGCTCATTTGATGGTTGTTTAACTCAACTTCCATGATACCTCGTTGAGTTCCCATGAGCCCACTTTGAATGATACTGAGTTCTCCATCAACTATGTAACATTCCCATTTTAAGACTTTAAAACAAGGATTTTTTTATTTTTAATTTATAATGTTCTCTGTTCTAAATAATCATAATTTAGAACACACATTCAATGCCAATCGAATCTCATAAAAGATAACCATATACGGCTGTAAATGACTCGGTGAACTACCGAACTCTCATTTCATAACTCTGGTTTCTTACTAATCTCTCATGTGTTAGACTCAATGTATTGTATACTAAGTATACTTGGTTCTCTTACCCTTTTCTAGGAATTAAGTGTTCTATTTAAGAGGCCTATCTAAATATTTGTTACCAATATTTATCTAAAATCCTGCTTCTTAAACTAGGTGACATAGGACAACGCAACCAGCAGCTTGCAATACTTTGGCCAAATATTTTCACATATTGTTCATGTTTATATTCCTAGACGACATACTCTTCAAACATAATACGTCCCTTTACCCCAATTCATCTATTATCTAGAATGGTATTCACTAACTCCTATTAGTCCACTTGTTCTAGGGTTAACCCTAACCTAGGTTAGCAACATGGTCTGGTATAGAGAACCACTCACGGTGACTAAGGTTACATAGACATACTCAATCGACCTAAGTCAATTGTGTGTGTCTAGTTATCCTAACTCATTGTGAGTTACCCCCTATACTAAATCACACTTCTAACCTGACCTAGAGTATAACTAAGATCAAGTCTCAGTTTATGTATACCTAGATGATCCAATTCTGAAGGGTGTTGCAACATGTCAACTACAACACTGTATCGTCATGAAGACCCAAGTCTTCATGAAGGTATAGTTCTGAAGTTGGTGTGTGCCAACATCCAATGGAATTACCCCATCTAGATGTACATACCCAAGAAATAAATTAATTACTTAATTATTTTCTATGATTAAGTTCTAATTACAACAACCCTGCTGAATTTCAGTTTAATTAACCCCTAAGGTTTCCAACCATAAATGAGTTGTTAATGTTTTACAGAAATATGAAGATTTATTTTTAGTCATTAACTTCCTACTTTAGGGTTCATTTGATTAAAACAAAAACAACAATCAACAATAAGATTCACTTATTATACCAAACCATTCTTAGCTTGTTTAAGTTCCAAAACAGTTTCCTTTATACTAGACTTCATTGAGATGAAGTCTACTTATTAAATATTTATATTTATATTTCATTTGTTTTATACCAAGGAAGGTATGGGTCAAGAGGAAGTTCACCTTCCTCTTTCTTGTTAAGAATTAGGATTCATTGTAACCTTTTATATTATATCAGATATCATAAAGAAATTGAACTCCCATTAACACCATTTAATAAGCCATAATGACCTAGTTATATGATCATCCATGAATGCCAACTTGATAAGTTGCATTTAAATAAAGGGATAGAGTTTAAATTCCCTTTCCACCTACTTCATTTTAAGTCCAACAGAGAAGGTTCAAAACATTTATGATTATGAGAGAATAAAGATAAGTTAGCAAATTCCCTTTACAGAATGTAGAACGAGAATAACTACATCAAGTAAAAGTAAACTCTCAATATTTTCCATTCGTCAAAGTGAAATACACACTTTACAAACCAATCATTTCAGTCATCTTTCATGTTGAATAACATCAATAAGTTTAATTAAGAAATACAAATTTTCCTCTTACAAATACACTTTTAATAATGAATCATATTTCCTCATAAAAGATCTAGTCCTTTAGGTAAACCTAAGAAGCATCATAAAAGAACATGTCTTATTTTATCACTTATGAGATTCCATTTGTAAAAATTTCCTAGCATGGGTTAGTTCAGCTGAACTAAGCATGATAAACACTAAGCATTAAAATGATGTGATTTCAACTAAATGTTTCATAACAAGAACTCTGCTTTTATGAAATAGTTAAACCATTATAAATAGATACATCATAAGAAATAACAGTCATGAAAGGAAGAACAAAGTGATCAACCTCATTAACATTAATTAAAGATCATGATATAATCAACACTCTTCAGCCAATTATTTCATAAGGAAATTAAATTAGATAAATAATATCTCATCCTTATTACTTATCACATTCCTACTATAGATATTTATAGTTCATTTATTGATTCATTTAAACTAATTCAAAGAAAGACACTTAAATCTAATATTTCCCAAAAATATAATTATTTTTTAAGAAGAAACGATCCAACCATACTCAGAATTAACATATTCCATCATAGATATCTAAGGCTAAGATCATTCAATATCCATGACAGATTTTAGGATGAGACATAAATATCTTAAAGTAAGAGTTTCCTATTTAAGGTACTACATCCAGATTCAAAGACCAAACTTCGGTCAATGTACTAGATGAAGCCTCAACTAGGTTTGGTAAAAATATATAAATATCTCATTTGTATGCACCAAGAATTGGTCACACATCACCATGATAAGATTCTTATCAAAACATAAGTCAAGGAGAAGAAGTGAAGGTTTATCCTTCGACTACCCAATCTGTAAATTTCATTCAAATATATAAAATTAAACTAGTCAACTCCTTACACAGGAGTAATATAAAAAGAGAATGAATGAAAACAGAGTGAAAAAATTATAATTTCCTTCAGATTTCGAAGACAAATAGTAATGAATACCTTAACTCAGAAGAGAGAGAAGGAAGTCAACAATAAGGATGTGATAAGGTCTCATTATTCCATCCTTAGAAAGGAGAAACACATTCAGAATTCAAAAGAAATGAAACAGATCCTTATTGAGAAACATTCGATTTCAACAACAATTGCAACACAAATAACTTAGTCGATATTGAATAGATGTATATATATATATATATATAGGATTGATATAAAGAAGAAGTTCAGAAACTGAGAGAGAATGTTTCCCATCACATAAAGAGAACAACCACTATAATTACAAAAGCTATCACTACAATTGGTAAATCAATTAATTTCAGGTAATACAAGTTTCCAAAACAACAAAACCAATAAATAACATTAAATTCATTCTAATGTTAAATATCATTTGTCCATGAAGTTATCTAATTACCCCCTACATAAAGAGAGAGACAAAGTAGTGATTAAGTAAAGCTTCATTATACAATCTTGATTTATTTTCAAGTGTCAACACATATAAACGGGGATAAACGAATATAATTTTGATTGTCTCAACTTACCTTTAAGTTACCCCAGATTCCCTATTTAACTAGAATTAATGGAATATGTTATAGGTTCAAGAAGGAGGAACCCAACCTACATTCATCCACAAGGAAAATAATAAAAACATGACATGAATCCAGGTTAAGTGTTTGAAATTGAGCTTAGAAGAAAAGAGAAAAACTGTAATGTTCCAACCTGATTCCTATTAAGATAGACAAGACTGAACTATTCCATAGATTGACATAGATACTCCTTTCCTACAACATTATCTAAACATCAACCTTTAATTCAAAGAGTAGTAAATCAAAAAAGATGAACTGATAAGGTAGCTACTTGAAGAATTAAATTTCACTCTAGAAAAGATGCATAAACATTCATTAAGTCTTTCCCAAAATCACAATAGTAGGATAATTGACAACCTTTTATCAAATAGATGTTTAATAAGGAGATTTGCTCACACCCAAAATCAGATAAGTCATTTTCAATGATTCTGCCCACATGACAACTTTGGGTATGTTCAAATCCTGGAAGAATATCAAAACCATCATTGAAAAAAGCTACTAAAAAGTAGTTATAGATGCTTCTGTTGTCCTTGTTTGTTTTTTTTTGAAATTTTTTTGCGGACCCTTTACTGCTTTTTTGCAAGTAATTTTGCTGTTTTGTTTCATCTTGGTAGTTGTTTTTTGGCTACTTTGAACTTCATTGTCACATTTGGATTCTGATCCTTTTCTCTCTGGTTCTCTTGCTTATTCTGGCTTCTAGGCCTTCTTTTGTAAACAAGGGTATAGTCCCTTTCAAAAAACTATTTGCCAATAATAAAAAAAAAATTAGATAAGTCATTAACAAATCATCACCCCACTTACGTGTCAAAGTAACAAAGTCAACAACATGCAATTTCAAGTAGAAGATAACATGTTTCAATGAATTTAAAACAAGGAATAACCGAAACTTGAAACATCTTCCTCCATAGTAACAACTTATATTATCGAACTTTAGAACGGTAAAATAGGGCATCTCAAATTCAAATCGTATAAAGCTCAGAACATGTAAAAATTGTTTACTGTTATTTCCAAACAAGCACAAAATCCCCATAACATTGGATTAAACTATCTACTTAAACATAGTTTGAATAGATGAAAAAGAATGGGATTTAAAATAATTTTGAGGTCAAAAAAAGATAGCCCGGTTCTAGAATTTTTTCCCAACAAAAGAACAACCCAACTCCTATCTTTATCAACCAATGAACCTCTCTATTCCATTTTGTACAGTCAATACAAGTTCACAAAAATTTGACAACATTCCAGTTCAAACAATTGTTAAATCATGATTCACTCATTTCTTAAGCGAGTAAGAAACCCATAATTTATTTCATCTAAAAATTAATCCTATCAGAATAATGCAGAGGAAAATTCAAGCATGAATGTAGAATAAACATCATATATAAGAACTCATTTGTTCTCCAAGAGTAGAGTTGTTTTTATAAAGATATTTACTAAAAAATAGAACAAACTTAATGGGTAGAACCTATCATGCTTGATAGATGTTTCTTATTAATTTGTAGAAGATATCTAGTTAAGCTCCTCACAATATTCTCCCCTTTTTTCTAAAATGATCGTAAACACACTCTAAACTTCATACTTCTTCTTATTCTTCTATTAGATCCAAAAATAGATCAAGAGATGCAAAAAAATATCGATGGATCAAAAATAGAACTGCTAGTTCGAAGAACCACATCTTCCATGGAGAGTAAAAATCGCAAATAAAGAACAAATGATAGAAAAAACCATTCTCAAAATCTACCATGCATATTTTCCTAGGTGGTTCCTTCACCATGACTAAGGCTCATTAAATGTAAGCACAGTGCCAATGTCTCCCTACATATTTCTCCACGCCACCACCATCCAAATTTGGCAAACTCCATTTCGAAAGTTTGTATACATTTTATATTCAGTGATGATGTCAGCTAGGCATCCCCCTAGCTCCCCATGCCTCCACCAAAAATGGAAATTTAAAGATGTAAATACAGGAAATGAATTCTCATAAATTCCTTATAAAGTGATGCCACCTTCCATTTCAACTTGCCAAGTAGCCCATACATACCCCTTAGCTTAGTATTAGATTAGGTTAGATTATATTAGGTTAGGAATCAAGCTTAGTTCTTTAGGTTAAACAATATTTACCTTAGGTTGATTCAAAAAATTTGCCACAATTAAAACATATCATCTTAGGTGAAGGTGTAAAACCTTAGTATTTTAATAATAGGTCTTAGGTAAGTCCTAATTACCTAGGTTAAAATCTGCATAGCATAGATAACTACGAACTTAGGTTAGGGTGTTTACATTATAACTCTCGTAATTGATTCTTGATATTAATATGTTATTAAATGTTTTAAAAATATTTATCAAGAAGTCCCATGTTCACCATTTACAACATAATGCAAAGAAAGGACACCAGAAGAAGGGTCCTCATAATTATAAAACAAAACAAGACTCAGTTCCAATTTAATTTCCATTTTAGAATGCTGGGTTATTAAGATGATCAGCTAAGAAGAACTGGAGCAATACATTGGATCAGTGGAATTGATCCAAGGTTTTACTATTAACATATGATAAGTATGAAAAAAACAATATAGGTTCACACCCTTTCAGAACAGATAGAAGAATGACTTCATTTTCAAGTAAACAGAATCACAACAAAAATGAATCTTTGTACAATAATAATTTATCCATTGCAAACATGATTTCCAAAAGTCATACAAGTACACCTTCCTAATATAAACCACATGTCAACGTTTGCAATGTCAAGAGGGAAAGTAATCAAAGTAATAGTTTTGTCAAAGATGTTACAAACTAGCTTGACCTTGACCGGTTATCTCACTAACTCAAATCAAGCTTACCCGCACCTCACACTTTCATCTCATAGCTCATATTGAGCTCACTGAATCTTTACCCTATTGAACTCACTCTAGCTGAATTTTGGAATTCAATACTCATTTCAATTCGAACACAAATAAACATTGCACTTGAAGAGGTTAACAATGAAAAAATTGTTCATGGCCTCCATTAACTCGCCGAGTTGGTTAAAATAATCAACATCACATCCATTTAGCTCGACCGAGCTAGTAAAATTCATCTCCCACCTTCTACATGATATCAACTTGCCTAGTAGCTCACTAAGCTACTCGACGAGCTATTTTGAGCTCATAGACCCTTTTTTGGAGCATTCATACCTTTGACCCTGAAACATTCGAACCTCCTACATTTTCCTCAAAATCTGGGGATCATAGAGATGTAGTAAGACCTCCTCAACATAATTTATTATTTTTAATTAATTTACCCCACGATGACTAGAAATGGGCTTGTTTGGACTAGAGCACAATAGGACCTCGTTGTTAGATTTTTCCAACTGTGCAAAATTAGATAACATTTTTGGAAACATCTCGGGCATGATTTCCTACTAAGCATGATTTCACTAGCGTTAATTAATCGATTGGGCATGGAGTCTATGTTGGAATATTGAAAGTGATTTTATCTTGTATGATATATCCTGAAGTCTCCTTGGTATAGGCAGGAAAAGTACCGAATCTGAGAAACGTTTTGTAACTTTGAACCCTCTTCTCCTTTTAAAATTTTCAATGATGAAACAATGTGCAAAACAAAAAAAAACACTACAAAAAGGAAAGCAAAACGAATGGCAACACACAACAATGTGCAGAAAGCACTTGGATGAAAACACATAACTAAACTATACAGGGGGTGAAACGCTTTTAAAAAACACTTTGAGATGTATCCCATTCACATGAATGGGAATTTATTCTCCATTGAGCCTGGATAGATGAAAATAATTCACCTCTTTATAACTTTTGATGATGTATGGCCCACTCCAGAGAGGGTCAAACTTGGCGTGATTTCCTGGTTTGGCTCAATCTTCATCCCATTTGAGAACTAAATCGCCCTCTTGAAAATTCATGTCGGACACCTTCTTGTTGAAATATTTCTTAACCTAAGCCTGATGTTTCTCCAAAGTCTTCATATCCTTTTTTTTTACTTCTCCTAACTCCATGAGCTCAGAAAACCTGACTTTCAGAGGATCACTCTTCATAACTTCAGGCTAATGAGCTAACTCCAAAGAAGGTAACTCAAAGGAGATTGGAAGTTTTACTTCCATTCCATATACAAGCATGAAAGGATAATTTCCTATGGCCCTTTTAGGTGTGATATGATATGCCCATAAATCAATCTTAAGATGTGTGTACAAAGTCCTCTTGTTAGTCGCCATTATGCACTTGATAATCCTTATGAGGTTCTTATTGCTAGACTCAGCCAATCCATTTCCTTGAGGATGGTAATTGGATGAAGTCTTGAGGTCGACCCCATTCACTCAACTTCAAACTAATAAAATCCACTGCATTTACTGAAATGACTGTAAATAGAACACCGAATCTTATCATTATACCTTCTAAGAAATAAAGAAATTCCTTCTCATTTCTCTCCTTCAAATCCACTACCTCTGTCCATTGCGTAAAATAGTCCGTTACAGTAAGGACCCATTTATGTCCGTCATTGGATGGAGGATTAATAATTCCGATGAAATCCAACCTCCATTAAAAAAGGGTTGATCCAATTGAATTGGATGTAGTGGAAGAGCTGCGAACTTTAGTTTTCCCATGAAAAAGACACATTCTTTACACTTCCTTACCCAGAGAAGGGAATTTTTGAACAAATCCGGCCAATAGTAACTGGCTCACATGATCTTGTTAGGAGTTTTTTGTGCATGATAATGTCCTCTAGATAGTCCATTGTGAAACTCTTCTAGTATATTGATTACCTGTTCTAGTCCCATGCACCGAAGAAGAACACCATCCAAATCCCTTCGAAAGAGAACATTATCTACCAAAACATATGGAATATACTGAAGATAGAAAGTCCTCTTTGATTTTTATCCATGTTCATAGGATATACTTATGAGAAAAGGAAAATCTTCATTTTGGATAACCAGTTAACTTGATCACTATCCACCAAGCTATTTAGGAGCGTTGTATCCTCATCACCTTTTGATTCCATTACTGCAACAAGTTGATGACACAAACCTTTTCCTTTGACAAGTTTGGTAACTTTGATATTCACGTCACATTCCATCACCTTCGTGATTCATTCAACACACTTTTCATTCATTTCTTTGTTTGGAAAAAATTCCTAAACCCCTAGATGAGGTACCATTAGATGAATTTTGTTGTTGGACAACATGTGCTTGAATTTCTTAAAAGATTGAATAACCAAAAAGATTTGTTTTTAAATGAATGAATATTTTAGCTCATAGTATTTGAGGGATTGGATGAAGAAAGCAATTGGTTGCTCCATCATATCATCATTTTTCTAGGTGAGGATACCTGAAATGCTCTCTTGACCTATAAAATCATAGAGGATAAAACATTTATCAAACATAGGGTTCACTAGTGTGGGAATTTGAGAAATGGTTGATTTGATGGCTTTGAAGCTCTCCCTTCCTTCCTTTTTCCATGAGAATTGCATGTTTTTCTTCAACATGGTTGTTAGTGGTTTAGCCAATGTTGTGAATTGAGGGATGAATCTCCACATGAAATTTATGGTTCCTAGAAAACTTTAGAGACCCTTCTTGTGACTTGGGAGAGATAAGGACATAAGCGAATGGATCCTAGCTAGATAAATAGAAATTCATTCCACTAAAACAACATGCCCTAATAAATTTCCCTCATGCACTGCAAAAATACATTTTTTACGATTAAGTGAAACCCTGAATTCTCTACACCTTCAGAAAACCTTCCTTAGATGCATGATGTGATCTTCTGCATCTACAGTTATATCATCAAGGTAAACTAAAATTATATCATTGATTAGTCCCTTAAATTCCATGTTCATGACTCTTTGGAAAGTAGCCCAGGCATTGGACAATTTGAATGTCATTTTATTGTAAGCATATGTGCCCCACTTGGTACTGAAATCCATTTAAATTCATCAGATTATTACACCAGAATGTGATTGTAACCTGAATATCCATTGAGAAAAGAAATTTTTTGAGCTTCGGCCACTGTTTGAAGGATTTTCTCCATTAATGGAAGAGGATATTGATCTTTTAATGAGGCATGGTTCAAGTCCCTGAAATCCAAGCACAAAAAAACCTCTTTGTTCTTCTTCCTTATGTGGACCAGATTGGTTACCCAAGAGGGATGTTTGATAGGAAAAATTATATAGGCCTCGATGAGTTTGGTTACCTAATTTCTCATTAGTGGCTCAATTTTGGGATTAATTGGCCTCTATTTCTAATGAACTGGCTTAGCATTAGGATCTAGTTTGAGGTATGTTATGTCAAACCTGGATCAAAACTACAAATTTCTTTGTAGCTCCATGCAAAATTTTCGTGATACTCTTGAAATTTTTTTATGAAAGCTTCTTTCTCTTCTAGGGTACACACTTTTCCAATTTTCAAATTTTTTTCATTTACTACCTTGACTTCCTCAAAATCTTCTTATTTGACCACCGTGTTAGAGCTTTATCTTTTGGCTTGATCATCTGAATTGAAAATGGATTCCAGAGTAACTAATTCTTTTGGTATCTTTTTACTCTTCAATCGTATGATTTGATCACCATATGATTCTTGAAACTTATCTTGATTTTTTGTAGCAAAATCCACCTCTTCTTATAGGAAAAGAACAATTTGTTTTTCACTATCAAACACTTGTCAGCTAGTCACATTATCAGGGACTATAGGTGAAACCACCATTTTGACATATTTTTTCCCTTCTTTCATGATATCAGAAAGTATGTCGTATTGCGAGATAACTATAGCAAGCCTATTAGCATCTTGATTTTGATTTCTAGAAACTACATGGATCCCAAAAGCTTTGAAATATTTAATCAAATCCCAGATTTGGTTCTTCTATGATATTAAGAGATAATTTTTAGATGCACTACATGTTGTCACTTGATGAAAAACTAACTCAGTGTCTCCAAAAATAGTTAGGGCTTTGATTCCCTTCTTTTGAGCTAGCTGCATTCCTTGCACAAGGGCCTCATATTCAGCAACATTTTTAGTGTAACTGAATTGCAATTGGAAAGATGAGAATTACTTATTTCCCTCTAGATAAATTAGCATGACACCAACACTGGATCCATTCTTACTCCTCGAGCCATCAAAGAACAATTTCCATAGTCATTGAGAATTGTTTGGTGTTTTGACCAGTTGTCATATGATCATACATTCTTCGTGAATACACTATGTACCCAATCATGTATCTTCCAACAACAAAAAAACAAATTCTTCCTTTACCACAACATCAACATAGGGATCATACTAATGATCTCCACTCACTTCATCCAACATAGTATTTGGGTCTTCTTCAACAACAACGATCAGTTCATGATCAACATCTTCCTCTTCTGGATCACTGATAGTATAATTACCATTTATAGGACTAGCATTATAGGGTTCTACATGATTAATGTTGACTTGTTCTACCCTTATAGTTACTTTGGTTCTGTATTGAGTCCTGAGAATCATATATGACCAATCGTCCGATAGATAACTACCCATCTTAGTAGTGAAATCTCATGATAAATAGATGGAAAAGAGAAGAGGGAGACCAATGACTGATATGTATTGGGTGAAAAAAAACTTGGGCATGTGTGGATGGTAGGTTGAAGTCCTTTGATAACTCCAACAGTTTTAGTGGTTGTCTCATCTAGCTGAACAACTCCTCTTATAACCGGCACATATTATATGCCTACAACATTTGCAATTTGTTTGGGAATGACCGAGCTACTGACACAAGAATCAATCATGCAATTATGTAACAGGTGGTCACTAATGATCAATGAAATATATAATGGTGGTGGTTTGTTTTCCTTAGGAATACTTTTCCCTTCTGATTGACACAAACTTGTAGTGATTGTTGTTTAATGACCCGATGATCCATCAGTTGTACAAAAAATGTTTAGAGGATCTCACAACAAGTTTCTTATAGAAGGAATTGAGAGTGCATGCCACATAGTAATGCTCAACTTGGTCTTCTTCATTTTCTCTACAATGCTAAAGGGGATTGCTCCTAATTTTTTGACACTTCTTTAGGCATTGGAATCCTATTTTGGAAAGTGCTTGTTGGGTATCGTGATTCCTGAAGAACCTTCTTTCCTTGCATCTTGGCTAATAGGTATATCTTGTGGTTTCTTTCCCACATTTTTATCAACTGCCGCTTGTGGCTGAGGCTGTGAAGTGGATGATTGATCTTATTTGAAAGGTTGAGATTCCATTTCTCACTTTTAGAATGATTTTTTTCCACCACTGTTGAGGAATCTATATTTAACCTACAAAAATATTATGCTTGCCAATTTAACAAAGTGGTTTCTTCAGGTGCCTGCAGAATATCTGCTATTTCATGTGCAGATGAATTTTCTGTTGGATCTAGAGGGGAAGGTACACTTTGACCCATAAGGTCCTGAATAAGAACTCCATTGGGGTAAATATTTTGATTGTGGGGTTGAGAACAAGGATAACACCATTCGTAGTCTTGAACTAGATTATTCTAGATAGGTACTATGGCTCTAGATGAGCTAGCAACAAGAGGGTTCTGAAAGTGTAAAGGTTTGACATTTGTAGCTTGACTTGCAGTTTAATTTTGAGGATGATTATTCCCTTCAAAAGGAGGATTTTTAGCCTAATACTACTAATATTTTGGCTGGTATGGATGATTATATTGAAATTGTTACCTCTTGAGTGCAATGAGCTCATTTCTAAAAGTTTATAGCAGTAAATTGACTTTAAATAGATCATTTGAAGAGGAAGGGGAAGACTAATCCGGTTGCTTGGAGGCTACTGAAATAGGAGAAATGGTAGGCTGATTATTCGTAAGATCTGGAGACAATGGCATTGGTGGTCGTGGAGCTATCTTTCTAGCCTAGATTAAGGAATTTCGTGCTCTTATGGCAACTTCATAGGAATTAGGTAGTGTAGTCCCTCCCATGGGCTAGATCATAATTTCTATATCGCTATTCAAGGCTCCCAAATAGTTAAAGAATGCATTATTTAGAGAAGGATTTATGAGTTCTAGAATCTTATTCTAGGTCTTATGGAATTGGAAGTTGAAATCACTCATATATTCTTAGGGAGCTCTCTTTATAGTAATGAGATATTTCAAAAGTGACAAGTGATCACTCTTTTCTTCAAATTGTTTACAAATATTTTCTCCTAACTTTTCCCAAGTGGTTATAGTACTAACACTTAACCCTCGAAAACATTGAAGTGATTTTCCCTTGAAAGAGGTACCAAGAAGTCTAACCACAACATTGTTCTCTGTGATATTATGTATTAAAAAAATAATGGCTACATCAATAATATGTTATAATGGAGTAACACGAGTTTCCCTTATGTATAAGGGTAAACATTTGAGTGCCACAAAAGGTATAGGGTCACATTGAGCCAACAGAAGAGGACTGCTTGCGTTGAAAGGGGGAAAAATTTGGTTCCTCGCCATAACAATGAGAGGTTGATTATTCCTGGGTGGAGGAAACCTTCCATAAGGAGGATTCGAATGACCCCTACGAGGTGATGCCTAAATAGGTGATGTTGAGATGCCTCTTCTCCTTCTTCTTAGAGGAGACAAGGATAGTTTGATATGCTGATAATTTCCTTTCTTGGAAGAAGAACTTGTTTTAACTCTTCGCATAAGTTAACGCACCGAGATTTGGAATCCAGAGATATAGAGTCACCATGTACTTTGAATTGTGCAAGTGAGAAGAGAAATAAAAAATATTTCTCCCACAGTGTGTGTTAAAAACGGTTAGTGTTGGTAGCATGATGGCTAAAATATTACAATGAGATACTTGTGAAATATAGAGTTTTCACCTACTGTCCCACCAGGCATGCCAAAAAATGTTATCACCAAATCACTGCACCCTATGAATGGCTAGAATGTGAATAAGACATTTGGTGTGATTGGGAAACATGGGATCACCTCTCAAGTGGTGAGACTTGGGATTGAGTTGAACCTCTGGAGAATTCCAACTTCCTCTTCCTAAATTAAGTGTTGTACTACCTAATGTAATAAAATGGTTATCTAGACCTACACTAACATTTTCATGGGTTTTAGGGAAAGATATTTGTAAGAAATGAAATTATACTTGGGATGGTGATGTAACAAATAAAGGGTGTTTCCAAACTCAGGAAGGGTTAATTTGAAGAGGGTTTTGTGCACCACAAGACAACTTCACCTACTATAACTTAGAGAGGGTAAACGAAAGACCAAAAACTAAGAAAAATGCATTCCCTTTATAAAAATTCAATCAGAAAATGATATATTAGTCTTCCAGTAAAGAAGGATGAAATTGAGAAGGGTGAACAAACACCACAACTCAAACGCATGCAATTCTCCACCACTTGATAAGAAAAAAACTCCAAGAACCTGCAATAGAAACTTGAACTTACAGAGTGTATCTACAAGCATGAGAAAGGCACAAAGAAGTATAGAAGGATGAAAGGACCAAGATTAGTCACAAAACACATACTTTTATAACTTCAACAATGTGAATAATGCATCATACATTCTGAAGAGGCAATGATTGTCATTAAAGTCTTAAAATGAGGCTTGAAAGTTCCCTCAACATACAAGAACAAATTGTAGAAGAAGGATTCTTTGAAAAATATGCACTTGTCCCAAATGTCTAAATCATCCAACCTATTGGAATGAGATTCACACTTACATTTATAAAATAATTCTATGAGAAAGAAGAGGAATGTAATAAATTCCTTCCTAAATTGAAGGTACATGATGGCTCATTTATTACAAAGTTTTTTTTAACCACTTTAGAAGCTTTGTTGATGTGTCATTAATGGCCCATTGACTTAATCTTCTCAATTAATTTAAAGGAATATTTAAACAAAATATTTTAATAATAATAATAAATAGTTATTATTAAAATATTTAAATAAAAATATTAATTTAATTATTATTAGGTGGGCCCCACCTAAAAAACCGATTTTCACTGAAGAGGGGAAAATCTATGTGAATAAGTCAGAATATCCCAACTTGGTGATTGGATCGCTAAGCCAACTCACCAAGTTGGTGTTGAAATCCTCCAACTTTCACCACAACTGAGATACCCACATCAATGAGCTGATTAGCCTTTGCATCGACCTCCAAACTGAGCTCCATCTACGAGTTCATTATCTTGGAGAGTTCCTGGTGAATATGCTGAGCTCCTCGACTCCTCGGCCACTCCCCAACCATGCATGATTCTTCCCAATGTAATAAGAGTTGTCCATCCACCAAGTTTGATATCTTCATCGAGCCAAAAATTCACTTTAAGAGAAATTTGGATCCCTCCTTTGAATTATTTGGCGGACCTACTCTTTTCCAAATCTATGTCTCTCACTACATCGTAACCTTGAGCTAGATTTCCTTCATGAATCACCAATTCTACACTCCCACGAAACATGTTGAATTCTATCCCTGAACATATCTGCTCAGTTAGAATTGGTGCATCGTTGTATTTCGAGGTGTTACACGTAGATCTTGACATGAAAATTATTTTTCATTCCACAATTCAACCACAAAAGACAGAAAACTTATGATCTGAGTGCATTGGATTCAACTTGGTTATCTTCGTATATCAACAAAACTGAGCTCCATTCCTATCGAGAACTTTTTCAAGCAAGATTCTACATTGAGCTCCTAACTAATGTCGAGTCCTCTTATATTTATTAGGATTCACTCCGCATTGATATTTTCGTTGATCTTCTTCTAGCGATTGGTTTACATGGTTCCACCTCATTAAGCAGTCAAGTTGTCTCGAGCTCATCATCTTGGGAGCTCATCTTGAAACAAATACTCACTTCATACTTATTTTCCAAACTCAACAACAAATTTTATCATGACCAAGACGATCTACCAGCTTATCATGATCAAGCCAATTCTGCATTCATGAGCTCCTCGCAACCTCATCAAGCTCACTTTGCATATCTCTTACTAACCGGTCATGATAACTTGATCTATCTCCTTACTACCATGAACTCGACCCTATGACTGAGCCATTGTATCAAACTCATGAGAACCTTTGTTTTACTTCCCTAGAAATTGGTTCCATCTAGCTCGACTCCACGAGTCTGTCTGCAAGCTCACCTCCGAGAAACTCATCTCCTATTTAGGCTTGTCATCTCAAAACTCAACATTGAATGACTTGTGTGCATGGTTGGCATTCATACTTTTTGATGTATGTGAGATCCATGCAGCGAATCAATCAAGTGACTTTGAGTTCCTCCATACATAAATTATAGCTCATCCGAGCTAATAGAGGTTTAGAATCACTATACATGGTGATAGATCGTTGAGATAATGTTGATGTTCACCCTCTTGTCCCATACCCTACAAGTATTGATCTACATAGATTGATATCCTTGTAACCGATTCACTCGAGCCATCATGACTGCAAGAAATTATTTTGGCATCAAGCTTGTAGTTAACTTTAAATTAGTCAAGTTCCTCCCCTCGACAACGATGAACCTATGTCCGTTGCTTATGATATTAAATTCTATCTCAATTCCTTGAGCTTTTCTTTCTCTAATGACAATTCTCAATGATCCCAAGCCTCCAACAACTAAACATTGCACTCCCTCTGTGAACATTTTCCTCCTTTACATGGTGATCTGACTCCATCATGCTTCGTATTTATGGGCCCAGAACTAGCTCCTCTAAAAGTTGTAGTTCCCCTACGAATCACTTACACTACCAACCATTTTGTAAACTTGAAAGGTAACTCTAAAAATCACCTGAATCTTGGCCATAGACTTATGCTCTTCATTAGCATGTTCGGTTCAAATAACATTCTCCTTTTTTTTTCCAAGTAATTATTTCAACTTAACCACGCTCACCTGAATCTCCCTATGTCAATGCTTTGAGAACGGAATTTTAAGCGTCATTTTCCCATTCAACCAAGCAATGAATAAAAAATCCTTTGAAAAACCCATTGTTTCTTGACTTGGCTCAACCCGATCAAGTGATCTATGAGTTTACCTCAGCACCGAGTCACATACTCCAAATGTCATCAAGAATGGATCACTCCATCTTGTGCCTACGCAACTTAGTACTCTGGGATCTACATTCAGTGTGGCTTGGCTATGGGTCTATCTCACATCATTGTCTCATATTTTAGACATGTCCCTCTTTATTGGATCTCATTTTATGTGATACTCTAACTAACTTATCGCCATGACTTGATCTGATTGAATGGTTCGACCACTCTTATACCCATAAGACTAGCCAACGAACATCTATGTGACTAGATGCCACTCGACATAGCTTCGTTGCTCCACGATGCCTTGATCCATGTTAGTGTTAAAGCTTAGATCACCTTCAACACAATAAGCTTCCATTGTACCTTCCTAGTTTACGTCATTATACATTGGCCCTCTACAATCTAGCTCAATCGACCAGGATTCAATGTTTGCATTGATTTATTCCCTTAAAACCTTACTCCTGAGTGCTCTCTCACGCACATGACACCAAACTGATACCGTCATCGCCATTTCTAACACTGAGCTCACCCTATTGTCAAACTTCACCTGTTGATTTTTAAAATCCCATCTCGCCACATTCATTTTGCATTGGAAAGCTTGTTTGTTGGCTTTTCAAATCACCTTCTGTAATACCTCGTTGAGTTCCCATGAGCCTCCTTCAAATGAGCCTGAGTTCTCCATCAACTAGCTCGACCTTTACCAATTATCTCGATAACTTGAATCAAGCTCGCCCACACCTCACACTTCCATCTCATAGCTCATATTGAGCTCGTTGACTCTCGACCCTATTGAACTCACCTGAGCTAAATTTTAGAATTCGATACTTATTTTAATTTGAGCACATACCAACATTACACCTGAAGAGTTTAACACCAAAGAACTCATTCATAGCCCCCATTAAATCATCGAGCTAGTTAAAATAATCAACATCACATCCATTTAGCTCTACTGAGATAATAAAACTCAACTCCCACCTTCTACATGATATCAACTCATAAAGCACCTCACAGATTTGTTTGGTGAGCTATTTGAGGTCATAGACCCTTTTTTGGATAATTTTCACCTTTGAGCATGAAACATTAGAACCTCCTATATTTTCCTCAAAATATGGGGATCATAGAGATGTATTAAGACCTCCTTAACATAATTTATTGATTTTAAATTAATTTATCCCCACGATGACCGGAAATGGGCCCATCAGGACTAGAGCACAATAGGACATCGTTGTTTGATTTTGCCAAGTGTAAAAAATTAGATAATAGGTAGCTCAATCCATTTTCACATCCCAAAGCCCCTTCCCTTACACCTAAAAAATAAAGAAAAGAGAATGTTATGACTTTAATAAACAATTCCTTGGGACTTCCACTCAACATTATGGACCAAATAAAGAAGACAAATGTAAATTTCATAATGGGTGATTCCCTAGCCATTCAATCTCATTGCTACCTATTGCATGAAGCTCTGACACAAATCACATGCACTGATCTAGTTATCTAAATACCTGACATTGTTGTCAACTTATGTTAAAAACATAAGAATCAAGTAAGAAAATTTGTTAGCACTCTACCCTTTTATATGTCCTTGATGGTAGGAAAACTTATTATTCACAACTATATGATTAATTTAGGGGATGATACTTCAGTTATGCCTAAGAAAATTATTGATGTCCTAGGTATTAAGTACAACTCCATGTCTAAAGGAGTCCTACAACTTGATGGCTCAACTTTCACTAGTCTAGAGGTCATGAATAATCTTGAGTTAACGCTTCATACATGTCCAAGTTTGATAATAACTCAAGATGTTTCAATCATTGACCTAAATCCTTTGTTTTCCTTTTTCTTATAAAGATATTTCACTGCCAAGGTGGGTGGGTACTTGTCTTTTGATTAGTATCATATGCTTATAAGAATAAGGTATGGTACCCAATTTACCATACAATTTGAGCCTATATTTTCTTATCATTTTGATTCATATGATTAATCCCCTCTCCAAGATAACTACCTAATCCAATAAATACAAGAATAAGATTTAGTTTTAGAAGATAAACCCATTCATCCTCTCATACTTGATCTATTTTTATATGAATGGGATAAAGAGAACTATGAATTTGATCCTTATGATACAACTACTAAAGTTGGCCTTGTTACTTATTGCCTCCTTGAAGAAGATGTCGTGTTACCTACCACACTTAATTAGGATGATGAAACTTCTGGACTATGGAAAATTTACTTTGATGGTTCTAGAAGAAGAAATGGTGTAGGTACAAGTTTTTTTCTCATCTCTCCCAAGAGTTATAATTTATTCTTCGGGCATAGGCTATAGTTTGCATACTCTAACAATGTAGAAGAACATCAAGCTTTGGTGCATGGTCTTCTTATTTCTAGAAAGAGGCAGATAAAATAATTAAGGATGTTTGAGTATACTGAGTTGGTTATCCACTAGGTCAGAAACAATGAAAACAAGGAATAATATTTTGAAATATTCTACTCACAGAGTTTGGAACATAGAGGAGATTTTTTATGCTCTTAGTCTATAGGTACTACCATATAGATTGAATAAAGAAGTAGATTAGATGGAATCCCTTAGTTCAAAATTATCACCTGTTGAGGGATATTTACAAGGAAATGTGTAGCACATAAAAATAATGGTAAGTCCATCCATTCAAGAAAATGAAACCAGTTGGCAATTGTTTGACAACAATGTGCAGATTGTCCAATTTCTTCAAAATGAAGCCGAGTTTTCTTCAAACATGCAAGCTAACTTGTATGACAACTATGATGACCAAGTGATTCACCTTAAAATAAATAAGTTACCTAAATTTTTGGACACCTTAGAGAAAATATTTATCCTTGATGATGATTTCAAGGGTGAAGAAAATTATATGCACTTAACGCAAGAAGAATGCACTCTTTATCACTATTGTGTGTGGCAAAGAGTGTGTGCAAGATGAGAAGTAGGATTTCATCTCTCTATGTCAAAAGTATGTTGATATATTTTCATGGGATTATGAAGACCTAAAAGGTTTTATCTAAGTGTTTTTCAACAATCTATTGACATTTGATCCTAACATCAAGCCCATCAGACAAAAGCAAAGGAATGTGAATCCTAATATAGAGCCCCTAATGAGGAAAGAGTTATACAAAATCAGCGAGGGAAAAGATCATTTTCCCTATCCAATTCTCTACTTGGGTGGAGAATATTGGTCCAATGTGCAAGAAGAATAATAATATGATAAAATATATAAGAGGTGAGAGTGACAGGAAACACAGGTGTTTAGGGGAAACACAGGTGTTCCACTAAAATGTTGGTGATTTTAGGTTAAAATAAAAAATATGTAAATATAATGTGTTTACAAAAAATTAATGACCCGATTCTAATTATAATATGAATTAGAGAGATTTTTTATAGATGATGCTTTGAGAGATGTGAATAAAATATGTAAATATAAAGTTTAACCTTCATTGAATAAAGCTTGAAACTATTGAAACCTACAAAATGGTGAAGATTGGTTGGCTCCAAAACAGGCTCTGAATTTGTTTGGTGATAGTGAGTGAGAATGTTGGGTGACAGATGCATGCAGAAAATAGATATGAATTATACTAGCTAGACCTAGAAAATATCAATGAACAAAGGAAAATGTGCAGCCAGATGGAAACTTGGAGCTCTTGGATGCACTACAGAAGATCTTCTGAATAGGAACAACCGCATAAAATTATATTGGGATAATTATGATGTAACACTATGTTTGATGGAAATTGATAAACATTTTCAATTCAAGATATGGAAGGGTGACAGAGAATAAGATTGGAAATGCAAGCATATGGTCCCAAAATGAGATTGGAAATCAAGTTAAATAAATAATCACTGGCGTTTTACTGAAACATAGGTGATTTTGTCTTTTTCATGTTTATTTAGTCAATAGTTGAAACAATTTCCTAATTCAAGTTTATTTGTTGTGTATTCAAGGGATAATATCATGATTTTTTTTATCAAATGTGATATGTTGTTGTGTGAGGTGTCGTATTCATTTGAGAAATGGTTAGATTATTATCTATTTTGGCCTAGGTTTGTTTAGGATATATTTTAGGTAGTTTGGTTAGATATATTAGACATATATCATAAAATAATGTATATATTATGTTAGGATATTGTTAAATAAGATTAGATTTTAGGAATATATAAAATAATCTATGGTAAATATTACAAAATAGATCTAAATGGATTTATTTAAATAATATCTTAGAAGATAATAATTTTTCAACTAGTGGATATTAATATGATAGATTATAAATGTAAACGAAATAAATTATTAATGATGGGGGAGTGTAGATTATTGCAGAGATAAAGGTATGTGACCATGATCTAAGATCAGGGATGCATGAGATAAATTATGTGTCAGTGAATGAGACCTATGTGAAAGAGACCGGGAAGGTGAAAAAAACCTATGTGAAATAGAGTGTGGAGGTGATGGACACCTTTGTGAAGTAGTGTGTTGAGGTGATGGAAAACTATGTGAAGTAGAACATAGAGGTGATAGAAACCTATGTGAAGTAAAAAGAGGCGGTGATGTATATCGATGTAAGGGAGCCATCTGAGTGATGGGCCAAGACTGATGTGATGGATGAGTAGACCGATAAGACCTTGTGTAAATAGGAAAGCTAGGAGTAGAGTGTGCTTTAGATGTTAGAGGTCCAGGGGACTTAGATGCTCTATCAAGTATAATGATGACATCAAGAAGAGGCTACAACCATAGTGTGGATGGTGAAACACTGTTGATAATGATAAATTGTATATCATGAATGAACTTTAGACACAAATGATTCATTAAGATGATAGCCTGAGATGCACGGAGCTAGGAGATACCTAAGAGCATGTCATACCATTTGACTAATGGTTCTATAAGAAAAGGAAAAAACATGGTAAGAGGACCAATAGTGACTAGAAGCTTAACAACACCTATGATTTAGGAATCAGATATGATATTTATGAGAGTAGAAATTTGATAGTGATAAGAAGTGCAATAGAACACGTGCTAGCGTGAAATGATGGATCGATGATAGTGGTATTGATAGAAGTAGATCAAATATAAGTAGTGATGTGTTCGTGAGCATAAGAGAATGTAGAATCATAGTTGTGATTAGAGAAAGTAATTATTAGAGGATATGTCTCAGCATGAGAAACTAGAAAATTGAGAGCCTTTGATGTAGGAGGTGGCATTACGTGATATGTGCATGATTGGTTGAAGAGTTATCTACTTGTTTTTCATGTTTTAGGAGAGGATTGTTAAATATTTTGAGATTATGATTTTCATTGATAAGAGATAAATTCTAGGCTCTGGAAGATCGCTTGCATTGTTATCAATAAGATATTGAATAAGATTGTGAATTTTAAAACATCAATTTGTAGAATGTCTAACACATTGATGATAGTTACATGTGAATGTTTTTTTTCAATTGTGAAATTTTGGATGAGATTGGTCCAAGTTGAGTGAAGGAGGAAGTGTAATAATATTGAGTTCGACAAGCTATGGTAAGAGAAGATGCACAACAATAGTCAATTTTGTATATGTATACTTAGGTGGTTTATATTGAAGTTATTTAATATTAAAGACAACATTGATAGTTTCTATACCTTTAGTAGGTTTTCCAATTGGCTTAAAATTTGATTTACTTTGAAATCACGTAGAAGATGAAGAATGTTCTTGATATTTAAGCTTACCTATAGATAATAGTTGTGTTTCACGTAGCTTAAGAGTGTGACAAAAATGATCGAATGATGAAGAAGTTTCAAAGAATAATGCTCTCTTAAAGAGGATGCAATAGGATTCATACAAATAAATCTTAAAGGTCAGAGTCTATGATTAGATTAAACATATTAGAAAAGTTGTTCTTGTATCATAAGAAATAATCCTCTAGATGTTCGTTAGATCCTTGTTTAAGTTAAGAAAGATTATCATATGAGATATTAGATCCAATATTGATGGAGAAATGAGATAGAAAATCATCAACTAGATGTCTGAAATATGTTACTGAGTGGATAGGTAGGTCAAAGAACTAACACATCACATAATCATTAAGATTGTGAGGAAAGATTTTAACTAGGAGAATATGATCATCTTAAAAAATTTAACATACCACATGAAATGATTGGAGATGATCTTGAGGGTCACCATACCCATTTAAAATGGGAAGCTTGGGGGTGATGAAATCAAGAAGAAGCGGGTAAGAGGAAATGGCAGGTGTGACTGGAGTATAAAAATAAAGTGGAATCCAGAGATGGAGACATACGAGAAGTAGCCTCCTGTAATTTTTGGATTTGAACTTGAAAATCTACGTAAAAGGAGGTTAATTAAGGAGTTCCAAAAAAATATACTTGTCACATGTGAGAAACAAGAGGTGGAGTGAAATGGTTGGTGGGAGTAAGAACATAAAGGGGTATGGTAGAAATAGATAGAAGAGTGAAATTAAGTGCTTGATTATCAATGGCGTCAGGAAGGGATATAAGGACATTAAGCTACATAAGATTGGAAGCCTCCTAATGAGAAGAATATAAAATCAAGTATACATCCTGAGGATTCTCAGTGATATGATCACTAACCTCTTTAAGGTGGGATTCAGTAAATTCTCCATAAGAATGAGCCATAGTGATAAGATAATGAAATCCCTAGAAAGAAGGTGTATTCGAGTGACAGGTTCATAGAATGATTAAGAAAATATTAGAATAAATAGGAGCCTAATACTAATTATGTAACAATTTTTTAAATTAAATATGCAATGAAATATAGATTTGAACCAAGGAAATTGAGAAAGAAATTATGAAATCCTTGTTGCAAAGAGGAGATAGAAGGATTTAGTTGACTTGCGATCAATCCTGGACTATGTTGAAGTGATTAACTATGAACAGAGAAGAAGAAGTATCACACAGAAGTTTAGAAAATTGTGTGACCATGAGATCTACCTGGATTTGGGCACCTGGAATAGGTAAAAAGTGCCTGCGGAAACTGTAAACCTATTTTTGGCACCTGTGACTACTCAGAACCTCAAATAACCTTCTTTGGAGGGTCACGATATGTTCATTGTCATTAATTTCTTATAGCTAGTATGTCACATCAAGTTCACTATGTTAGGAATTAGAGAACAAATATCCAAAAATAATTCCTCAAATCACAACAAGAAGGAAACTATATAGCATAAGTATACATGTAGAAATATAACAACATAAATAAATAGTGCACAAAAGAAGACAAGACAAGATTTAACATGGTTCACCCAATGTGGGCTACGCCCAGAAAGAACTTTCTCAGATTTTATTATCAAAAAGAGTAAAACAACTCTCATAGTCTTCTTTCAGTTATGAACTCACAACATAATTCCAAATATGCTAAACCACATATAAACCACAATTAACACCCAATTGATTAACCTTGATCACTCTTGATCACCTCTTTATCACTAAGACTCAAGACCTCTTGAACACACAAGATATCTTCAAGATACCCTAACACCTCTATTTATAGGATTACAATCCTTTAAGAAGTCCAAAAGTCCTGACCCTAGAAGTTTGAAAGTGATGACCTTTCATCTTCCCATGGCTGGAAAAGAAACTGTAATGACCTTTCATCTTCCCATGGCTGGAAAAGAAACTATAATGACCTTTCATCTTCCCATGGCTGGAAAAGAAACAATCACGACATTCATCTTCCCAATTCGAACTCCACACTTCAATACTGATTTGAGAAGACTAAAAATAGGCTCCACACCCCAACAATATCCCACTTGGAGACTATTCCTACTAAGCAAAGTTCCCAACCCTTCATTATCAACCATGAAGGCCAATCAAAGTTGAACACAACTTCAAATTCTTCCTTGTGACCACCTTGGTCATCATATCCATAGGATTCTGATTGGTATGAATCTTTTCCAGCTTCAACTTATCTTCTTCCAAAGCTGCTCTGATGAATGATATCTCAATTGAATGTGCTTTGTCCTAGAGTGAAAAGTGGAGTTATTCGCTAAATGAATAGCACTCTGACTATCATTGTGTAGTCTCCCAACTTCCTACTTATGACCCAACTCATCAACCAACTATTGTAGCCAAATCATTTCATTACTTTCCTCTGTGGAAGAAATATACTCAGCCTCTGTGGTTGACAAAGCCACAAAATTTTACAACCATGAAATAAAACTCACCGTAAATACATAACCTATCATGATCCTCTTGATGTCTAAATCTCATGCCATGTCCAAATCTACATAACCACACAATGTAGTGTCCGATCCACTGAAACACAATGTTGCTCCCACTGTCCTTCTCAAATACCGAAGGATCCACTTCACTACCTACCAGTTCTCTCTACCTAGATCACTCATAAACCTTCTCACTACTCCCATTGCATGGGAATTGTCAAGCCTAGTGCATACCATATCATACATCAAGCTACCAACTACTAATGAGTATGGTACCTTGGGCATCTAAATTTTATCCTCCTCAGTCTTGGGACTCCACTCCTTTGATAATTTAAAGTGACATGCCAAAGGGGTACTAACCTGTTTAGCATCCTACATACTAAACCTCTCCAATACCTTCTTTATTTACTCTTATTGGGATAAAACCAACTTCCTCTCTTTCCTATTTTGAGTTATTCTCATATCAAGGATTTTTTTTGTTGCCCCCAAATCCTTCATAGCAAAGGATTCACCTAGCTGCTTCTTGAGTACCTTTATTTCCTACATGTTATTCCCTGCAACAAGCATATCATCCACATACAAGAATAGAATAATGTAACTACCATCAAGAAACTTCTTGATGTACATGTAATAGTCTAAGTGATACCTGCAGTAACCCTGCTCCTCATAAAACTATCAAACTTCTTGTACCACTGCCATGGAGTTTGTTTCAAGCCATACAAGCTCTTCTTCAATTTCCACACTAACCTCTCCTTCCCTTTGACCTCATAACCCTATGGTTGTTGCATATACAATTCCTCCTCAAAATCACCATGAAGGAATGTAGTGTTCATATCCAACTGCTCTAAGTTCAGGTCTTCTATTGCTACTAAACCAAGAACATTTCTAATAGAAGTCATTTTAACAATAGGAGAACAAATTTCATCAAAGTCTATACCTTTCTTCTATGTAAATCCCTTGACCACCAACCAGGCCTTGTATATTTTCCTACCTCCATATTCCTTTTTTATTATATACACCCACTTTTTCTCCAATGATCTCTTGCCCTCAGGTATCTCCACAAGATCTCAAGTCTAGTTTTCCATAAGAAATCTATTCTCTTCATCCATGGCCTGCTCCCACTTCTTCTAGGCATCCACTTGCATTACTTCCTCAAAGCACTCTGACTCTCCACTCTTAGTGAGCAATAAATAATTAAAATATGGAGTAAATCATTTATGTTCCTTTTTACCCTAAAATACCTTCTCACATCAGGAGTTTGGGGTTCCTGGTGACTAGGTTCCTGAACTGGTTGTGCCAAAACATGTTGCGCCTGAACTGGCCCCTTAGACACCTTGCTTTCCACAATGTCCTCTAACAATGTGTATTATTTCTTTGATTTCTCTTTTTTTTCCTGCAACTGATCTTTATACATGAATTTTTCATTAAAGACAATATCTCTAGACCGAAATATTTTTGTGTCCTTAAGACTCCAAAAACATAAACCAAAGGCATCCTCACCATATCCAATAAAGGTGCATTTCTCAGTCTTAGCCTATAACTTGGTCCTATAATATTTATCAATGTGAACAAATACCTCATATACAAATAATTTAAGAAATGAATAATAAATTTTCTTACCAAACCAAGCCTCCTCAAATGTACCTCCATCTAAAGCCATAGAGGGTCCTTTGTTAATCAGATAAATAGTTGTGCTCACCGTTTCTACCCAAAACATGAGTGGCATCCCCACATGTAACCTCATGCACCTAGAATGCTCCATGATTGTTCTATTCATTCTATCTGACACTCCATTTTATTGTGGAGTATTTGGAACCATTCTTTTCCTGTGGATCCCATTTACCGAACAATAATCAAGAAATTTATTGCTGCAATACTCCCCTCCATTATCTAACCTGAGACATTTCAACTTGAGACCTGTTTCATTCTCAACCAAGGCTTTCCATCTTTTGAAGGTTTTAAACACATCAGATTTATTTCTAATGCAATATACCCAATATTTTCTAGTTGCATCATAAATGAAAGTGACATAATAACATGAACCACTAATAGATTTTACCTTAGTTGTCCTCTAACATTTGTATGCACTAAATCCAACTTGCCATCCTTCCTGGTAGGTCAAAACTTGAGGAATCTCACCTGCTTCTATTTTCCATAAACACATTCCTCACAAAAGTCTAAATCTAACTCCTTTAATCCAAGAAATCTGACCTTTATAATCTGCATGCCCTTTTCACTCATATGACTAAGTATCTGATGCCAAAAATTTACATCTCTATATGCAGCAACTAAATTAAAATAATGAACACCACTGGTTAAATACAATGTACTAGTTTTCTTACCTCTTGCAACCACAAGAGCTCCCTTAGCAACCTTCCAAGAATCCGCTGTAAAACTGATCGTACAACCATCACTGCACAGCTGACCCACTGATATCAAGTTATACCTCAACTTAGGCACATGCATGACATCCTTAAGTAGCCATGTGTTCCCATTCTACATTTTCTCCCGAACACAACCTTTCCCTACTATTTTTCATGGTTCATCATCACCAAGATATACATGTCCAAAATCTCCCTGAACAAAATCAGTAAAGTAATGTCTATATGGGGTGGTATGGAAAGAAGCCCCTGAATCTAACACCTAAGACTCAAAAATATTATCTAAAGAAAGAAATAAGGCATCCTAACAAACATCACCTGCTGCCAAATTTACCTCTTTAGTTTCCTCCTTTTTCTTCTTATCTTGAAGAGCCCACTAGTCTTTCTTAGCATGAAAAACCTTCCCACAGTGCCAACATTCTAACTTACTCTTGGAATTTGAGATTATGTGATCATTCAACTTCCCACGGTTACCTTTCCCTGTGTTCTTTTGTCTCCCTTTGCTCTCCACTGTAAAAGCATTTCCAAAAGTAGAATAATATTCGGTGCTCTTTGTTTTCTTTTCCTCGCTTAGGATCACACCTATTACATCCTCAAACTTCATCTTTAAATTATTAGAGACTGAATTATTTACAGCCATAACCAAGTTTTCCCAACAATCTGGTAAGGAGCACAAAATCAACAAAGCACTGACCTCATCATCAAAGTCAATTTTTACCGAGTTTAATATACTCACAACCATATTAAATTCATTTAAATGAACAACAATAGAACCATTCTATGAAATCTTCGTATTAAATAAATTTTTCATCAAAAATATTTTATCAGAGGCAAAGGGTTTTTCATAAAACTTCCCCAACACACACATGATACCTTTCATGGTATTCTCCTGCAATATGTTAAAAGTAACCAAAGTTGTAAGGCATAACTGAATTACCTTGAGTGCCTTTTTATCCAGCAGCTCCAAATTCTCATCCGACATGGTTGTAGGTTTCTTTGATTTTTTAGCCAAAGGAACATGGAGGTCCTTTTGATATAAGTAATCCTCCATTTGCATCTTCCATAAACTAAAGTTCTTCCCATTAAACATCTCAACCCTTGATCTGCCCTCATTTGCCATAGCTCCCACTCAAGCTAAACTTTCCCTGTGATTTACCACTTCAGCAAAAAACAAACCAAATCTCTGATACCAGTTTTAAGGAATTAGAGAAACAATATGTAGAAACAATTCCTCAAATCACTGTAGTAGGAAACTGTGTAGCAGAAGTATACATGTAGAAATATAACACCATAAATAAATAATGCACAAAAGAAGTGTTATCTCCAAATCATTGTACCCCCGAATGGCCCGAGAGTGAATCATGACATTTGGTGTGATTGGGACACATGGGATCACCTCTCAAACTGTGGGACTTGGGCTCGAGGTGAACCTCTGGAAAAGGCCATTTTCCTATTCCTAGACTAAACACAACACTTCCTCTAATACAAGAAAGAATCTAACTAATCATATGCTAACATTTCATGGGATTAGGGAAAGAGATTGCAAGGAAATGAAAATTATACTAGAATTGGTGATGCACCGAATTAAAGGATGTTTAACATATGGAATGGTTAATATGGGAAGTATACCTGCATCACTAACCACCTTCACCTATTGCAACCAGAAAGGGTGCAGAATACCACAAACCAAGGGCAGACATTCCTTTGTTAAAATTGATTAGACAATAAGCTACTAATCTTCCAGTGGAAAGGGATGAACTTAAGAAGGGTGAACAAGCGCCACAACTCAACTGCATGTAATATTTCACCACTTGATAATCACAAAACTCCATGAACCTGTAATGGAAACCAAAACTTGTACTATGCACCTGAAAATGTGAGAGAGGTAAATAGAAGCAACAAAATCATGAAAGGACATATATTTGATCGCAAGACATAATTCTCATTACTTCAAGCACTTTCATAGTGCAACATTACATCAGGTGAAAAGGGCATAAGTTTCCGTTACATTTCAAGAAGTAAGGCTTGAGAGCCTATAAATTCATAGATTATGAAAAGAAGGGGAAGCTTGGAATTGTCTAGCTCTCTAACTTGTGAGACCTGTTAGAATCCACTTGTTGGAACCCCTTTGGAATGAACTTCCAATTTACACTTATAGAAGAAATTGAGAGAGATAGGAGAGAAAGATCATAAATTTCCCCTCCTAAATGGAAGGTACATGATGTATCATTTATTACATTCGATTAACCCACCTGAAAAGGTTTCATCATTGCATTAATGCCTATTGACATATTCCTCACAATTAATTAAAATAAAATATTTAAATAATAATAATAATAAATATTATTATTTAAAATATTTAAATAAAAATTATTATTTTAACAAAAATAATTGGTGGACCCTTTTTTAAATAATTTACAGTGAAAGGGGAATAAGCCAAAATGGCCCAACTCAACGGTTAAATCACCAAGTCAGGTCCAAGCTCCATGATTCATCGCATCGACCGAGATCTCCTGCGTGACTTAGTTTCTGCCGACTCCATCCAGCCATAGCAAGCCCAAACTTCTATGAGCTCATGTGTGATCTCTACCATCCTCACCAAACTCACATCGCGATGATGACCTACCATGTTGTGTACTTGCCAATGCCATCACAAGAATTCTTCCTACTCTTCAAATTGAGCTCCAACCAACTTTGACTCTAACCGATGAGCTCCATCTATTGTGATCACCCCCAAAATCTGAGCACCTTGCCGAAGTGATCGAGCTCTTACTCACCTGTCGTTACTATCACATCAAGCTTGTCAATTAATCTCGAGTTCCTCTATACAAGCTCAACTTGGTGTTGGTTTGTTTCCTGCCCTCGGTTATGACTCCATGAGTCTGTCTACAAGCTCACTGCCAAGCAAATCGTCTCATGGCTTGACTACGAGCTCTACTTACATCACTCAGTCTTCCTAACTCTTTCCATGTGGATTGGAGATGATGGCCTTGATGTTACAACTAACAGTGGGCGAGCTATAAATGTATCCCCCTTTTTAAATGTAACTCAGGCAAGCTTGGGGAGCTTATGTTGAAGCCTTCTTCCCACACAGTTTGATTTGGCTCAGGTGAGTGAGCTCTTAGCATATCCCCATGGCGTGTTTGTTTATCTTGGTCTTACATCCATCGATTTTCTCTATTTCTTGGTCGTGAGCTCTCAACACAATGAACAACGAGCCTATTCCTTACATCCATTCTGATTCTCCCAAATCACGTAGAGCCCACCTCTAAGCACACATGCGAGTGCTATAGCCATGGCAAGGTCACTTCCCAACTCATGGCGAGTATGCACCAAGCTGACCTGGAAGTGTGGGAATTCATGATTTTCTCAAAACAAGCTTTCTGAATTGAGTGATCAAACTCCAAACACTCTTACATGGCCAAATTCCTTCCTCAACCGACACCACTACTAAGCTTATGCCTTTTTCCCTAACCATTCCCCGAACTCTAGTCATGAACTAAGCTCACCTGTGTTTCCTTTTCTCTCATGACTTGATGCGAATCAATATCTTTGTGGATCCACCAAACCCACACTCCGAGTCTGACTCCACCCAAGTCATATTCTCTAGTTTGCTTGGTGACACCAACAAACTTCCACATAATGCTACTACTTCTGCACCACTCGGCACCTAACCTGATCTCCCTCTCAGCTCAACACATGACTCGGACTTGCTTGACTGGTAGCACATCAGACTTCGGAGAAATTCCCGCCCACACAGAACTCTCGACACCCAAAATATCTGAACCCTGAAATGCCAAAACTCTGAATTTCAGAGTTTCAACATTTTAGGATTTGGAGATATCCATCATGCCAACATATTTAGCCCAAAAAATCTGAAAATCTGAAAGGGAAATGTCTGAAAAGGAAACTCTGGAAAGGGACTCCTTGGTTCTCTATCTGAGCTTGGATATCATCTTCCTTCAGCTCCCTGTAAGCTCTACCTTGTGTGACCAACTCCTCCTGAGCCACTTCCACAATGATGAGCCGAGTCATAACATGACTCACGATCCCCTTACCTCTACCTCATTCCAACACTTCTCTCCATTCCTGGCTCCCAAAATGAGCTCTCTAACTGAGCCAATTTTCTCTCTGATCAAATCAAAATTCTGACTAACCTACTTGGGCCTACACCTAAGCCACTCTTCGGCATTGATCTCCACTCATTCTTACCAAGCTCTACGATTGACTTGAGACTTTCCTTGTCTTCCTACACTCACCACCGAGTGATGTCCCCTAAACCATTGAGTGAGCTCCCAAAAAAATCTGTCAAATCCACTAAGTTTTTCCTGATTGATCTATTCCTCTTAATCAAACATGTAACATTACGTTGAGATTGAAGGAGCACTTCCTCAATTTCATGAGCCACTCCATAATTCCAGTGATCTTTCCATTTTGATCTTTGTTTCACTAATACGAGCTTGACCCCCTCTCTGTTATGGCTTATTTCACTGAACTCTACACTGAGCCATCTTCTCAAACATTCCTCTTGTGATCCTATTTACATTGATGATCAGTTTCATGGCTTGGTCTTTGAGCTCGGGACCTCATTCCTGTATGCACAAATGACTCGACTGTGTGTAAAGTCTTATAATGGATTCAAACCAGAAATTTTAAATTGGCTCGTTTCTTCCTTCTATGTTTTTCATTCAGGATGTCGAGGATCTCCATTCCTTACCCAGTGTATATAAATAGATCTTCAACATGTTGAGCATCAATCATGGCTTCATATGTGTTCAGAACCAAGAGTCTTCCTATTATGTGGAATTAAATGTTTTCTCGACTAGACAAGATCCCCAGGGTCCGGTATTTACTACTTCTCTGAACTCCACATACAACCTCCCTTTTTGCTGATATGAGCCCTCTACAATTTGATCCCACCTCATCCTTCACCATGCACAAGTTGTGTCCCATCAATTCACCAAGCTTGATCCTCTCAACCGAATTGTCAAGCTCGTAGAGTGATTTTTCCAACGATCTTCAAACTGACTGTTGAATAAACTTGGGGGCCTTTTTCGAGCCTAAATATGAGCTGAGTTAGACCTGAGCGAGATCCTCTCAACACAAAACTTGGCGAGCTATTTTTACATAGTGTTAATTTTCTTTGATTCTATTTATTGTTAAACCCTGATTTTAATAGTTTGGTGCTTCTCCCCAAACTAGAGGGTAGAAAAGATACAAACAAGGCATAATGATCATTTTAGCATGTGGGCCCATCGGAGTTGGATTTCCCGTTCAGAGATCAATTCAAACCTCCAAGACATGGAAAAGAAAGAGGAATCCAGGAATATACGAAATCGACATACAAGAATTTCAAATCTTGAAATTATACCGATAACCCCGAAATCATTATGGAAGAATTTTAGGTCTCAGGGTATTATCCTATTGTCCATTTTTTCCCAGGGGGAAAATTTGACAATAGTTTTGGCAACCTCTCAGGGATGCTTACCTGCTAAGCATTAGGCCAGTAGCCTTGTCAATTTGTTGGGAATGGAGTCACTGTTTATCAATTTGAAACCAATATGATCCCTAAATCCCTTTAAGCATTGCTAATCTTGGACCTCCCTCAAATGCAAAGCATGAGGTATACTAAAACTGATGAACACCTGGGAGCTATGAACACTACATAATTTTGACTGAAGTAGATCATGAATCTTCAATGGAAACTTTTAAAATTTCTTCCTCCTTAACACCTTCCAATGATGCAATAATGTGAAGAACAACACAAGAGTGACAATGGAAAATGAAAACACACAACAAATGAAAACCATACATACCCCAAGTGGATCATACATGGTGTGCATTGCACTTATTCTAATGAAAAAAAAACCTATACTACCCTATACTAACTGGAAGAATATGTGAACTAAACAAACCCTGCAACTGGTTGTGGAAAATATCTTCATTATCTCATAATGGATTGCCATGAAAATGATGTGACAATGGAAATTACTGAGAATGAGAGTGTGAAATTGAAACAAGCCCAATCCTCCACTTCGTTCACTGAGAAATCAACTACAAAGAGAAAGAATTTATCTTTTAATTATTCAGTATTTGTCTTATAGAAACATAACAACTGATCCTCATAATTTTAAAACTCATCCTCACATTCTGACATAAATGTGAATTTTTTTGGCTTCTCTTCTAGCTTCAATGAAGCTAGGTACCTTATAGGACATGGTCTAACCTGTTGAATATTCATACTTTTTCAAACTTCAATTTTAACAAGAAATTCTTGCTAAAGACATTCTTGAAAAGGATGGTTATTCACGAGTTGATTTCCCTCTTGTTTCCTGTTTACAAACAATTGATCTTCCTCCTATGTGAATGGTATGAAAGGGATATTTTCTTCATTCCTTTTTCCTTCTTCAACAACAAGGAGTTCCTCCATGACATGCAACCGATTTGGACCACTTACAATCTCAAATGAAGCTACTAGAAAGTTACTGCAAGTGTTTGAAAAATACTGATCATATAGGATACATCTATTGTTACTTCCTCCTGAGCATACAAGGGTTGATATGTGATTTCTTTTGTAAAAAGGATGTGTTCCTTTGATTGAGAAGTCATGCTTGTTATGGACTATATCTTCTTTGAGATTGCAGATCTTTGACTGAGTCAGAAAATAATTGGACTCTTTTATTTCTTACATTTTACATCTGATTTTAATCTGATCTCGGAATGAATTATGGAGTTATCCATCTATAAGACCTAGCCTTGGATCAGTGGTATTGATCCAAGTGATACTTTAAGTTTATTCATGAAGAATTAAAATTATAGACCTTACGCAGGTTGCAAGGTCTAGATGCATTGGATAAGCTAGTCCGGAGTATAACTCAGGCTGATCGTGTTAAATGAATTGGTTCCCGATATCGTGATATATCTGGAAGGTCTTGATCGTGGACCAGGTAATAAATCAGTTACATAAAATTCAATAGCCTATTGGCATTGCAGGAGTGAACCCTGTTCGTGAATGTATGTTGTAGGTTCTTTTTCTGAGCTTTTGAAATATTAGACCTAAACTGGATTTATTAAGGTTAGTAACCTAAAAACTAAACTTAACCTACGGGTTAGATTAGTGTTAATCTAACCTAGACCTAGGCTAAGAGCTAATGTTCTAAGTTAGTATCTAGGTGCTAAGAGATTAGACTAGGTGTTATCCTAAATACTAACCTAAGTTACTAACCTAACTATTGAGCAAGGAATAAGGGGACCTATGGAAGGGTGCGAACCATGGGCGGCAGTTTCTATGTCATTAAATGTATGGATAAGTATAAAGGATAGGTAATTTGGTGGAGGTTTTTAAATGGCTAGCTTGAGCCGACGTGGCAGGTTGCTAAGGTTGGAAATGGTCTTTGAGATGGCTTTATCCATCACCAGCTATGGCGGTCGGTGGCAGTGGAGATTGAGCGGGAAATTAGGAGTAAATTCCATTTATGAACTCGGTCTTCGAGCTCGGGTTTCACGGGAAGGAATGCAGAATGGAAAGTTAATGGTTTGTTTGGTTTTTCATGCGCTCCGGTTTTCCCTCTGTCTGTTCACTGGTTCTTCGCACCAGTCTTCTTGGTGTTGCATGGCAAGTATGAGCGTAACTAGCTCTTTTCTCTGGCAAGGAAAATTTATAAGTCATGGAAATAGCAAATTTTTGTTGGTGGATGTAACTTGGAAAAGAAGGAAAAGGTTCGAGCTATTTCAGTGGTCTACTTCGAAATTTTAAAGCAAATAACCAGGCATGTAAGGCCCTAACCTTTAAAAATCTTGCTTTCTTTCAAGTGATTTCATTAGAACAACTCTGTTCAGATGATTTATGGGTTTAGATGATTTTATGGTAGCTTCGGGTGATTTTTTTACTGTATATTCTTGTTGTTCGATTTTTCATGTTTAACCCTTGATGGGTGTGTGTTGTATTTCAAACTGTTGCTCCATTTTATTGTGTTTTGCATTCCGGCGTAAGTCTGTGAAATGTATGCTTGAAAGATACTTGACCTGCTCTGTGAGAACCCAAGTATTGTTCCCTTGTTGGGTTCAGGCTTCAGTTAATACTTGTCGTTGATGCTTGTGGTCGTTACTTGTCGGTTAAGATACTGTTGGACTTTTGATTAATGTCAGTATATCTTGACTTCCTTGTAAGTTCTGTCATGGTTATTATGGATGGTGGATACAGAATCTTGTTGGATTTCACTATGATATTTAGGTGATATTGAAGGGAGAATTGACTGTGTTTCAGTATTTATTGCGACCCTGTAGAAGTTGTTTCTCCATCCATTGGGTTGTAATTACGGGATTTTAACTCGATGATAGTTGCATTATATTTATTGTATTCAAAACGACTCTGTGGAGTACATTGAAAGATTCGTATATTATGGAACTCTGTTGAAGCTATATATCTTTGAATGTTGGTAATTTGATTTTTTCGGAGTCTTGAAGGAGTAACAGGTAATACGACTTCTGTTATTTTGTAATGAATTTTTGGTACAGACTCTTTGGGTGTATTTTTACATTTCCTTTCTGTGTAAGCTTGAGCGAAAAATATTGAAGAGGCTCAGTTGGATTCCTTGTTGCGAAATCAGTATTTAGCTTTTGATTAAGCCTGATTTTAAATGTTTACCATTGTTGGCACAGTTGGAATCATTTACTATTATTTATCTTGTTTACTGTTGTTCGGATTCAGTTGAATCCTTGAAAGGTAACCAGTGTTTCTGCCTCTAATTAATCCTGATTTGGTACACTGTTGTTTTTGACACTGTTGGGGTTCCTTGAGTATAGATAGATATCATGTGTCTTGGCTCTGTAAAAGTGGGTCGTGAAAACCATACTTCAAACTCTGAATGCGTCCAGATGAGAATAAGTATGTTATGTTTCCTTTCTGATTATTCCAGTTAGATGAGGTTGTGCATGTTGCGGGAATTTTGTATGATTTTCTCTGCATAGTCTTAGGGTAACATCAATTGCTTAATGCCATGGAGTCTATTGTTGGCTGTGATTTAATAGAAGTTCTTTGATTTCGACCTTAGGTTGAAAAGCCTTATTGTGTTTAGTAGGGACTAGAATGGGCCGTAGGTTTATGTAAGGGATTGTTGGCATGTTTACGTCTTCTGTTGCATGGATATCTATTCTTGAGCTTGATTGAACTTAGGAGTTGTCGACTTCACCTCAACAGGAAAAGGCAGTGAATATCTTCTTGTTGTCGCTTCGTGTGGGAGGTCATGCAGAGTCTGTTTGGTAGATAGTCATCACTGTTGGCGTGATAGCTACTGTACAGGAGTTTTGTTATATTTGATGTTAACAAAACAGTGGTACTTCTTGTGACTCGTCTGACTTATTCGTATGCATGTAAGGTGAATGTTTTCCTTTTGAGGAGATGGTACAGTCATGAACTTGTTGAAGGGAAATATGAATGACTTGTTTTGTTTCTCTTCTGTTGTAAAGTTTATGTTGATATTTTTATCTAACTGTTAGAATTGTTTTTAACATATTGATGGAATCATGATTTGTTATGATATTCCTTTTACTGTTGAATGTAATAATCTATCTGATGTTTGCTGTCTTGGAATTCAGATGGATAGATGATTTGGATACTTTCGTTCTTCTTGATCCCTAATATTTTGATGAAATATTTGAGAAGTATTTAGGACTATTCTATAACGATAATTAGAGTTACACGTTTGTAGTCATTTTTGTATGACAAAAGCATAGTCTGAAACATGTATACTTGTTTGGTGAAATGATCTCATTTAAACAGGTTGTTTAATGAAAACAGTTGGTGGATTGCAATTGTTTTAAGAGTTAGTGCTTATCATGCTCAGTTCATCGAACTGACCCATGTTGACAAATTTTGCAGATGGTCGCCGTAAGTGGTAAAAGCATGCAGATCTGATAGGATGTTCAGATTGTTTAACTTGGTTTATGATGAATTACAGTTTGATTCTCTAAATGTACTATATGAGGAAAGATGTTCTTTTTCCGTTGAGCATTGTATCAAGTATGTTGAATGCATAAAATGTATTGATTAGTTCTGAAGGGAATGGAAATAGATATTTGATACTTATGTGTTTGCATTCGTATCTTGATAGTTTGACCTTCTTCAGTTCAAATGATCTAAAGAGCATTGTTAGTATAGTTATATTGGAGAATTTTGTGATTATCAATGTAAGCTTGCAAAAATATGTGACTGAATACTTATGATTGTTTAGCAATTCTAGTGTGTTCTATCTAAAGCTAAAATTGAAATTTAGATCACCGTCTTTCTGAAAGATAGGGTTAAAATAAACCTAAGCAGAACGCTAAACAAGCTGAATTAAATTATTAATCCCTAGTCTTGATTATGCCAGGACAACATTTAATTGGATCCTTAATCATTATATCTTGATACTAATAAGTACGATATAAACTCAGTTATGAGAACTGATATAAACCTAATGGGGTTCAGATGGCAATCTCATGTGAAGTTTATGAGTTATTGTCCAATTTCGTTGTTTTAGAATTATGTATATTCTATGAACTCCTTGATGAGACCTTGGCCTTAATAACTTCTCTGTGTAGTGAGTTTTATTGAGAAAGGTCATTCTAAGATGAGGAGTCCAGGGATCGAGAAAGGCTAACCTTAGGGGAACGTCTTTTAATATAATTTAAACTCATCGTGCATAATGCTTATTAATAAGTAGACCTTTTCGAGGTGGATTTAAAGGTTGACGGCACAAGTCAACTGCAGGGTTGTACCTTCGAGAAGATTAGGATCTTCTCGAAGATACAACAATGCAAGTGACTTATGATGACACCCTTTGCATTGATCGTTAATATTTACACCTTTAACTTGAACAAGTTACTCTGGGACCGATTAGGAATGTGGTCACATTATATGGCTGCCTAGGAGACTCGGGGTATCTTGACACACTGGTTTAACTAGGGTTGACCCAGTATGTCATATTATCCCTATTCCTCGAGTGCATCCATATAACGTTGTCACCTTACTAATCCGTTTCCGAGTGAATAACTTGGGATAAGGGGGACTGACAGAAGTCGGTATAAGACATTCCATATAACATAAGAATGGGGTGAAGGACGTATTCTAGATTGACGAGTATGCCGTTAAGGAATACGAGACATAAGCAGTATGTTTTCAAATCTTTGGCCAAAGTATCGCAAGCTGTTGATTGCGTTGTCTTGAGTCACCTAGTCTAGGGGATGGGATGCCGATGAATAATGGTAACAATTATTCAGTTAGGTTCCTTGGACTGAGCATTCTGAATCCCAGAATAGGGAAGAGAACCATGAGAGTGGAGTGTTTAATGAAAACTCCAACTCTTTTTACTCATGAATAGATTGGTAGATTACCGAGTCATGGAATGAATAGATCGGAGGTATTCCGAGTCATTACAGCTGCATATGGTTATCTGTTATAAGAATGGTTATTTGATTTGTGAGTTCTAAATTATGTATTTAGAGCCTGGAAGCATTTATCAAAAAAAAAATTTGACTTGTTCTAATGTATAAAATGAGGATGTTACATCTTGGTATCAGAGCTGAAGGTTGCAGCTCTTGGACCTATTGTGTCCATAATCTGATGAGAACCTGAATTTTCTTGTAACAGAAAATGGTTAGAACAAGGGGGAATGTTGTGAATAATGCTCCACCTGAAGGAGGGGCGGCAACAACCCAGAAACTTGATGAGATCCTTGCTGCCCTGTTGGACACAAGAGATCGTTTAGCTGTACTTGAGCAGCAGGTGATGGGAAATGAGGAGGATGAAGAAGCTGGTAATGACAATCAACAACCTCCTGAGGAAAACCCCAATATGGGTGTTGATGTTAATGCTGGAAATGCACCTGTCCAACCAGAAAACAAAAAATCTAGGTTGGCAGCAGAACTCACTAATGATATAAAAAGGATAAGCTCACCTAAGTATGATGGCACCACATTAGGAGATGGAGCTAAGAACTGGCTCAGTGAAATGGAGAAGTAATTTGCAATAAGGAACTTCTTAGAGGAAACCAAAGCTATTTGGGGAGCCTATCAGCTTTCCCACGAAGAATCTTCGTGGTGGGATAGCCGTAAAGCTGAACTAAATATTGATGAGACCAATATTACTTGGGATCAATTTAAAGGCTATTTTAGACAACGTTGGCTGCCACAACTTTTCTATGATCAGAAAATGACATAATTTCAGAACTTAGCTCAAGGGAAGCTAACGGTAACTGAATTCTGGGAGCGGTTTACAAAACTCCTCAAGTATGTACCGCAGTATCAAACTGACAAGAAGTTTAGAATTCGGAAATTCATCATGGGATTGAATCCCGTTATAGGAGGAGAGGTCGATGTTCACAGTCCAACCACTATGGAAGGAGTTGTTGAAAAGGCCATAAGGCAAGAATAGAAATTAAAGGCTATTTCTTCTCATAAAGAGGAAGTGCGGAAGAAGACTGCAAACCCTTCTTCAACCTCTCTTGCACCCAGAAAAGGACCTTGGAAATTTTTTTGAAACAAGTGTAAGTTTCCAGGGGATAACAGTAAGAAAGCAGTAGTAAATAAGCCTGCTGGAAATATAAGAGATAATTTTGCCAAAAATTATAACAATGGGCAGAAGCCCTATGGAGGACAACGTGACAATTACAAGGCTGGAGGCAATTTTGAGCCTAAAAAGGGACCTGTAGGAGACTGCTACAATTGTGGCAAATACCACTACGCAAATCAATGCCCTTTAAAGAAGGATGATCACAATCAGCAGCATAAGATACATGCTGCAGTAGCAGACAAGCAAGCTGAAAAGCAAGTGACACCTATAGAAGTTCCGGGTAAGTTATTTGGCACACCTGTCACTATTCTTTTTGATACAGGAGATACTGAATGTTTCATTTCTAATAAACTTGCTTCTAAACTTAAAAGAAAAGCTGGAAAAATGGATAAATCTTGGACTGTACAGTATGGTAATAACTCTGTTCATACAGTGAGTATGTGTCTTTTTGGGGCAGTCCTTGACTTACCTAATTTCTCCACGGAAGTTGACCTCTATGTTACACCTTTGGGATCGTATGACATTGTCATCGGTGTCAATTGGTTAGCTGACCATAAAGCAAAAGTAGATTGCTATGAAAAGAACATAAAATGTTTAGATGATCAGCTGGAAACAACAGAGATTCAAGGTGTGAAACGGGAAATTTCAGTTAGAAAATTGTCAGCTATGCAGCTTAAAAAGGCTAAGAATAAAGGATGTACCCTTTATGCAGTAAAGATATCTGAATTTTCAGAAGAAGATGGTGATTGTATGAAACAATTTCCTCTGTTACAAAGTTTCAGGGATGTTTTTCCTGAAGAATTACCAGGGTTACCACCCAAGAGAGAGTTTAAATTCACCAGCGAAATAAAACCAGGAACAAAACCTATTTCCAAATCACCTTATAGGATGACTACTACAGAGTTAGTAGAGCTTAAGGCACAGTTGCAAGAACTTTTGTCTAAAGGTTTGATTAGACCAAGTGTTTCACCTTGGGGAGCACCTGTAATATTTGTGAAAAAGAAGGATGGAACACTTAGGTTGTGTATTGATTATCGGATGTTGAACAAGGAAACAATCAAGAACAGATATCCACTTCTAAGGATCGACGATCTATTTGATCAGATGCGTGGAGCAACGGTTTATTCTAAGATAGATCTTCGATCTGGTTATCATCAGTTAAGGATTAGAGAAGAAGATATTCATAAAACAACTTTCCGAACAAGGTACAAACATTATGAATTCACGGTTCTAGCCTTTGGATTAACTAATGCACCCGCAGCCTTTATGAACTTAATGAACAATATTTTTCAAGAATATTTGGACAAGTTTGTACTTGTATTCTTGGACGATATTCTCATTTATTCTAAAAGCGTTGAGGAGCACAATGAGCATTTGAAGATAGTTTTGGGAATTTTGAGAAAAAGAAAGTTGTATGGTAAGTTATCCAAATGTTCTTTCTTTGATTCAGAAGTTCACTATTTGGGTCATGTCATAAGTAAAGAAGGAATTGCTGTAGATCCTTCAAAAATAGTGGCAATAACTAAGTGGCCTGCACCAAAGAATGTGCACGAAGTAAGAAGCTTCATGGGTCTTGCTGGTTACTATAGAAAATTTGTTAAGGATTTTTCTAAAGTAGCTGCACCAATAACTTCATTGCAGAAGAAGGATAAGAAATTCATATGGAATGATAAGTGCGAAGCAGCTTTCAAAAGTCTGAAAGACCAGTTGACTTCTGCACCTATATTAGCTGTACCAGACCCTAATGGGAGTTTTACAGTTGTAACGAATGCTTCTGGGGAAGGCCTTGGAGGTTTTTTGCTACAAAATGATCAAGTCATAGCATATGAAAGTAGAAAACTTAAATTACATGAACTGAATTATGCCCCTCATGATTTGGAACTTGCTGCCATTGTTCATGCACTTCAAGTCTGGAGACACTACTTACTTGGGAAACCTTTTGAGTTAAAAACAGATCACTTAGGACTGAAATATATTTTTACTTAGCCTAACCTGAATGCCAGACAGAGAAGATGGTTAGAATTTTTATCACAATATGACTTTGATATTAGCTATATCAAAGGGAAGGAGAATAGAGTAGCTAATGCTCTAAGTCGTAGGAGGCACATTTCTACTCTTATAACATTAAGAACTCAGTTCAAGGATGAGGTAAAGAGTGCCTCAGAATCTGATAATTACTTTCAGCAAGTAAAAGTAGCGCTTGCTGCAGAACCTAAGGATATAAGGTATAAAGGTTTTCATTTTGATAATGAGGGAATCTTGCGTTATGAAAACAGGGTATATGTACCTATGTTGAACGACTTGAGAAAGAAGTTGTTAGTTGAATTTCATAATTCACCTTTCTCTGGACACCCGGGTATCACAAAGATGCTTGCTGATTTGAAACAACAATACTTTTGGAAAGGTATGAAAAAGGATGTCATAAATTTTGTGACCCATTGTTTGGAGTGTCAGTGGGTTAAGGAAGAACATATGCACCCTGTTGGACTGTTATATCCTCATAGCATACCACAGTACAAATGGAAAGTAATAACCATGGATTTTGTACAAGGATTACCCATGTCCAGGAATAAACATGATGTTATCCTGGTAGTTGTAGATAAACTGACTAAGGTAGCTCATTTCATCGCTGGAAATCTAAAGGATGATTCACTAGTGCTGGCCAAAAGATTCGTACATGAAATTTTCAGGTTGCATGGTGTACCAGAATTGATTATATCTGACAGGGATCCAAGAATGACGTCAAGGTTTTGGCAAACGCTTAATACAGCTCTTGGAACGAAACTAAACTTCAGTTCTGCATATCATCTGGGAACGGATGGGCAAACTGAGAGGGTAAATCAAGTGTTGGAGGACATGTTGCGAATGTATTGCATGGATCAACAGTATAAATGGGAAGAGTATCTTCCATTAGTTGAATTCGCATACAACAACACTTATCACTCATCTCTTAAAATGGCACCATTTGAAGCACTTTATGGAAGAAAGTGCAGAACTCCTGTTAGCTGGGATAGTGTTGAGGATAGAGTGGTAATTGGACCAGAGATTCTCATAGAAATGGAACAGCAAGTTAAGCTGATTCGTGAACGATTAAAGGAAGCAGCGGATAGACAGAAGAGCTATGCTGATCTTAAGCGGGTTGATCAAAGGTTTGAGCTTGGTGAGAAGGTTTTTCTTCGTGTTAAACCCAGAAAGAGTTCTATAACTTTTGGCAAGGCTGCCAAGTTGTCACCTCGATTCGTGGGACCTTTCAAAATTGTCGAAATAATCAATCCTGTAGCTTATCGTTTAGCATTACCACCTGCTTTATCTCGCATGCATGATGTTTTCCATATTTCTTTGCTTAAGAAATACGTTTCAGATCTGTCACATGTTTTAAATTGGAATTCCTTGCAGGTCCAAGACCCAGGAATAATCATGGTTAAACCCACACGAGTGCTGGAAACTCACCAATTGCATTTAAGAAATCGTGAAATACAGCAATGTAAGGTCCAGTGGGACCAGTTTAGCGAAGAAAGTGCAACTTGGGAAAATTTGGAAGAGATGAAAATTGCTTTTCCTTCTCTTTTTCAACAGAATGAAATCTGTTGACAAAACATTCTTTTATGAACTTATTTTTTTTAGTATTTATGAAAGCCAGATGAATGCAAACATTATTCAGGATAAATAAAATGTGTTGTGACATTGATTTCTGGAACTATTCAAGTTGGAAAATAGTCGCATTATTTTGTGAACTAATAAATTGGTTGACCTGAAGGTTAATTGAATATTTAATCATCGAGACGATGAATCTTTTTAGGAGGGAAGCATGTAACACCCTGAACTATTGTTACTTCCTCCTGAGCATACAAGTGTTGATATGTGATTTCTTTTGTAAAAAGGATGTGTTCCTTTGATTGAGAAGTCATGCTTATTATGGACTGTATCTTCTTTGAGATTGCAGATCTTTGACTGAGTCAGAAAATAATTTGACTCTTTTATTTCTTTCATTTTACATCTGAGTTTAATCTGATCTCGGAATGAATTATGGAGTTATCCATCTATAAGACCTAGCCTTGGATCAGTGGTATTGATCCAAGTGATACTTTAAGTTTATTCATGAAGAATTAAAATTATAGACCTTACGCAGGTTGCAAGGTCTAGATGCATTGGATAAGCTAGTCCGGAGTATAACTCAGGCTGATCGTGTTAAATGAATTGGTTCCCGATATCGTGATATATCTGGAAGGTCTTGATCGCGGACCAGGTAATAAATCAGTTACATAAAATTCAATAGCCTATTGGCATTGCAGGAGTGAACCCTATTCGTGAATGTATGTTGCAGGTTCTTTTTCTAAGCTTTTGAAATATTAGACCTAAACTGGATTTATTAAGGTTAGTAACCTAAAAACTAAACTTAACCTACGGGTTAGATTAGTGTTAATCTAACCTAGACCTAGGCTAAGAGCTAATGTTCTAAGTTAGTATCTAGGTGCTAAGAGATTAGACTAGGTGTTATCCTAAATCCTAACCTAAGTTACTAACCTAACTATTGAGCAAGGAATAAGGGGACCTATGGAAGGGTGCGAACCATGGGCGGTAGTTTCTATGTCATTAAATGTATGGATAAGTATAAAGGACAGGTAATTTGGTGGAGGTTTTTAAATGGCTAGCTTGAGCCGACGTGGCAGGTTGCTAAAGTTGGAAATGGTCTTTGAGCTGGCTTTATCCATCGCCAGCTATGGCGGTCGGTGGCAGTGGAGATTGAGCGGGAAATTAGGAGTAAATGCCATTTATGAACTCGGTCTTCGAGCTCGGGTTTCACGGGAAGGAATGCAGAATGGAAAGTTAATGGTTTGTTTGGTTTTTCATGCGCTCTGGTTTTCCCTCTGTCTGTTCACTGGTTCTTTGCACCAGTCTTCTTGGTGTTGCATGGCAAGTATGAGCGTAACTAGCTCTTTTCTCTGGCAAGGAAAATTTATAAGTCATGGAAATAGCAAATTTTTGTTGGTGGATGTAACTTGGAAAAGAAGGAAAAGGTTCGAGCTATTTCAGTGGTCTACTTCGAAATTTTAAAGCAAATAACCAGGCATGTAAGGCCCTAACCTTTAAAAATCTTGCTTTCTTTCAAGTGATTTCATTAGAACAACTCTGTTCAGATGATTTATGGGTTTAGATGATTTTATGGTAGCTTCGGGTGATTTTGTTACTGTATATTCTTGCTGTTTGATTTTTCATGTTTAACCCTTGATGGGTGTGTGTTGTATTTCAAACTGTTGTTCCATTTTATTGTGTTTTGCATTCCGGCGTAAGTCTGTGAAATGTATGCTTGAAAGATACTTGACCTGCTCTGTGAGAACCCAAGTATTGTTCCCTTGTTGGGTTCAGGCTTCAGTTGATACTTGTCGTTGATGCTTGTGGTCGTTACTTGTCGGTTAAGATACTGTTGGACTTTTGATTAATGTCAGTATATCTCGACTTCCTTGTAAGTTCTGTCATGGTTATTATGGATGGTGGATACAGAATCTTGTTGGATTTCACTATGATATTTAGGTGATATTGAAGGGAGAATTGACTGTGTTTCAGTATTTATTGTGACCCTGTAGAAGTTGTTTCTCCATCCATTGGGTTGTAATTACGGGATTTTAACTCGATGATAGTTGCATTATATTTATTGTATTCAAAACGACTCTGTGGAGTACATTGAAAGATTCGTATATTATGGAACTCTGTTGAAGCTATATATCTTTGAATGTTGGTAATTTGATTTTTTCGGAGTCTTGAAGGAGTAACAGGTAATACGACTTCTGTTATTTTGTAATGAATTTTTGGTACAGACTCTTTGGGTGTATTTTTACGTTTCCTTTCTGTGTAAGCTTGAGCGAAAAATATTGAAGAGGCTCAGTTGGATTCCTTGTTGCGAAATCAGTATTTAGCTTTTGATTAAGCCTGATTTTAAATGTTTACCATTGTTGGCACAGTTGGAATCATTTACTATTATTTATCTTGTTTACTGTTGTTCGGATTCAGTTGAATCCTTGAAAGGTAACCAGTGTTTCTGCCTCTAATTAAGCCCGATTTGGTACACTGTTGGGGTTCCTTGAGTATAGATAGATATCATGTGTCTTGGATCTGTAAAAGTGGGTCGTGAAAGCCATACTTCAAACTCTGAATGCGTCCAGATGAGAATAAGTATGTTATGTTTCCTTTCTGATTATTCCAGTTAGATGAGGCTGTGCATGTTGCGGGAATTTTGTATGATTATCTCTGCATAGTCTTAGGGTAACATCAATTGCTTAATGCCATGGAGTCTATTGTTGACTACGATTTAATAGAAGTTCTTTGATTTCAACCTTAGGTCGAAAAGCCTTACTGTGTTTAGCAGGGACTAGAATGGGCTGTAGGTTGATGTAAGGGATTGTTGGCGTGTTTACGTCTTCTGTTGCATGGATATCTATTCTTGAGCTTGATTGAACTTAGGAGTTGTCGACTGCACTTCAACAGGAAAAGGCAGTGAATATATTCTTGTTGTCGCTTCGTGTGGGAGGTCATGCAGAGTCTGTTTGGTAGATAGTCATCACTGTTGGCGTGATAGCTACTGTATAGGAGTTTTGTTATATTTGAGGTTAACAAAACAGTGGTACTTCTTGTGACTCGTCTGACTTATTCGTATGCATGTAAGGTGAATGTTTTCCTTTTGAGGAGATGGTACAGTCATGAACTTGTTGAAGGGAAATATGAATGACTTGTTTTCTTTCTCTTCTGTTGTAAAGTTTATGTTGATATTTTTATCTAACCATTAGAGCTGTTTTTAACATATTGATGGAATCATGATTTGTTATGATATTCCTTTTACTGCTGAATGTAATAATCTATCTGATGTTTGCTGTCTTGGAATTCAGATGGATAGATGATTTGGATACTTTCGTTCTTCTTGATCCCTAATATTTTGATGAAATATTTGAGAAGTATTTAGGACTATTCTGTAATGATAATTAGAGTTACACGTTTGTAGTCATTTTTGTATGACAAAAGCATAGTCTGAAACATGTATACTTGTTTGGTGAAATGATCTCATTTAAACAGGTTGTTTAATGAAAACAGTTGGTAGATTGCAATTGTTTTAAGAGTTAGTGCTTATCATGCTCAGTTCATCGAACTGACCCATGTTGACAAATTTTGCAGATGGTCGCCGTAAGTGGTAAAAGCATGCAGATCTGATAGGATGTTCAGATTGTTTAACTTGGTTTATGATGAATTACAGTTTGATTCTCTAAATGTACTATATGAGGAAAGATGTTCTTTTTCCGTTGAGCATTGTATCAAGTATGCTGAATGCATAAAATGTATTGATTAGTTCTGAAGGGAATGGAAATAGATATTTGATACTTATGTGTTTGCATTCGTATCTTGATAGTTTGACCTTCTTCGGTTCAAATGATCTAAAGAGCATTGTTAGTATAGTTATATAGGAGACTTTTGTGATTATCAATGTAAGCTTGCAAAAATATGTGACTGAATACTTATGATTTTTTAGCAATTCTAGTGTGTTCTATCTAAAGCTAAAATTGAAATTTAGATCACTGTCTTTCTGAAAGATAGGGTTAAAATAAACCTAAGCAGAACGCTAAACAAGCTGAATTAAATTATTAATCCCTAGTCTTGATTATGCCAGGACAACATTTAATTGGATCCTTAATCATTATATCTTGATACTATAAGTACGATATAAACTCAATTATGAGAACTGATATAAACCTAATGGGGTTCAGATGGCAATCTCATGTGAAGCTAATGAGTTATTGTCCAATTTCGTTGTTTTAGAATTATGTATATTCTATGAACTCCTTGATGAGACCTTGGCCTTAATAACTTCTCTGTGTAGTGAGTTTTATTGAGAAAGGTCATTCTAAGATGAGGAGTATAGGGATCGGGAAAGGCTAACCTTAGGGGAACGTCTTTTAATATAATTTAAACTCATCGTGCATAATGCTTATTAATAAGTAGACCTTTTCGAAGCGGATTTAAAGGTTGATGGCACAAGTCAACTGTAGGGTTGTACCTTTGAGAAGATTAGGATCTTCTCAAAGATACAACAATGCAGGTGACTTATGACGACACCCTTTGCATTGATCGTTAAGATTTACACCTTTAGCTCGAACAAGTTACTCTGGGACTGATTAGGAATGTGGTCACATTATATGGCTGCCTAGGAGACTCGGGGTATCTTGACATACTGGTTTAACTAGGGTTGACCCAGTATGTCATCTTATCCCTAGTCCTCGAGTGCATCCATATAACGTTGTCACCTTACTAATCCGTTTTCGAGTGAATAACTTGGGATAAGGGGGACTGACAGAAGTCGGTATAAGACATTCCATATAACATAAGAATGGGGTGAAGGACGTATTCTAGATTGACGAGTATGCCGTTAAGGAATACGAGACATAAGCAGTATGTTTTCAAATCTTTGGCCAAAGTATCGCAAGCTGTTGATTGCATTGTCCTGAGTCACCTAGTCTAGGGGATGGGATGCCGATGAATAATGGTAACAATTATTCAGTTAGGTTCCTTGGACTGAGCATTCTGAATCCCAGAATAGGGAAGAGAACCATGAGAGTGGAGTGTTTAATGAAACTTCAATTCTTTTTACTCATGAATAGATCGGTAGATTACCGAGTCATGAATGAATAGATCGGAGGTACTCGAGTCATTACAGCTGCATATGGTTATCTGTTATAAGAATGGTTATTTGATTTGTGAGTTCTAAATTATGTATTTAGAACCTGGAAGCATTTATCAAAAAAAATAAAATTGACTTGTTCTAATCTATACTTGAAACTTCCAATCCCATCATGGAAAGAATCTCGCTATGATCAGTTGTTGTATTCGAAAGTGATGCAATTTCTTGACATGCTTGACAGGTAGGATAATTACACTCAGAAGAATCAGCTTGTACACTTGAGAGTATTTCTTCTTTAGCTTGCACATCCTCTTCTGCAACAGACTCTACCACCTTTGGTGATTCAAACTTATCCGATAGAATTAAGCCAATATGAATACTACATCTTGAATAATTAGACTACTGGTCCTCTTCATTCAACTCTAGATTTGTTTCTAGTACAAAACTAGTTTGTTTCACTTGTTCTTGAGCCTCAACTTCTGCAGAAGGTTTAGTCAGGAACGAATTTTTCTTGATGTTAAGTTTTGTAGCCCATTTCCTCATATTCTCTGCATGCTCTATTTTTCTATTCTTTTCGACCATATACTCCTCCCTTTTTCTCATTTCTTGAAGATGCTCCTCCCAAAATGGATTGGGAGCACAAGAGGAGGGTTAGGTTAGGATTTAATTGATTCCCTCACTGTTTGAGGAAGAGATTCATTATCTTGTCTTGATGGATCTTTTAGAAAAGAGGCAACCTTAGAAGTAAAAGGCATGGAAGATTCATGATTGAATGGAGGAATAGAAAATGGAGTGGATTCCAATGAAGGGGGTAGAAACTAGAAGGTTAGGACTATGGGGTTCAGGTTGAAGCTACATTATGGAAACATAGGAAAAGGGCTTTAAGGTGGTAATACGAGGGCCTCCCGTTGACAGGATTGACTAACATTACATTCATGAACGTCCATTTTCTTCATCCATTCTCAAACTTGAGTCATCATCTTGATTATACATTGAAGATTTTATTGAGGGCTAAGATCACATGGTAAATTACCAGTCCATGAGTACAGAATTTTGAAGCCAATCTCGACTACCTTTTTCATTTGATTGCTCCTTATTTCCTTCATGTTATACTCCAGCTCTTGAACCTTCTTCAGCAAGTTATCTTCTTTAGGTATACAATAGATCCAGAATTTTCATGCCATTGTTCTTTGGTAGCCCCCCAGTCTGGTGGATGACCAAAATGATCTACATTTTGCTCTTGTGGACATGCATGCTTACACTAAAACTCATCATGAAATTGGTTTGGAGGTGGATTAAAATAACCTGAAGATGGGGAAAGTGCTACTACTAGAAGTGGAAAAGAGTCCCAAATGTGGAAATGACGCCATTATTTCATAGCCTTCGTGGCTGTACAAAATGTAAATGATAGGGAGAAAACGCTGAAAAGCAAGTGACACCTATAGAAGTTCCGGGTAAGTTATTTGGCATACCTGTCACTATTCTTTTTGATACAGGAGCTACTGAATGTTTCATTTCTAATAAACTTGCTTCTAAACTTAAAAGAAAAGCTGGAAAAATGGATAAATCTTGGACTGTACAGTATGGTAATAACTCTGTTCATACAGTGAGTATGTGTCTTTTTGGGGCAGTCCTTGACTTACCTAATTTCTCCACGGAAGTTGACCTCTATGTTACACCTTTGGGATCGTATGACATTGTCATCGGTGTCAATTGGTTAGCTGACCATAAAGCAAAAGTAGATTGCTATGAAAAGAACATAAAATGTTTAGATGATCAGCTGGAAACAACAGAGATTCAAGGTGTGAAACGGGAAATTTCAGTTAGAAAAACTGTCAGCTATGCAGCTTAAAAAGGCTAAGAATAAAGGATGTACCCTTTATTCAGTAAAGATATCTGAATTTTCAGAAGAAGATGGTGATTGCATGAAACAATTTCCTCTGTTACAAAGTTTCAGGGATGTTTTTCCTGAGGAATTACCAGGGTTACCACCCAAGAGAGAATTTGACTTCACCATCGAAATCAAACCAGGAACAAAACCTATTTCAAAGCACCTTATAGGATGACTACTACAGAGTTAGTCGAGCTTAAGGCACAGTTGCAAGAACTTTTGTCTAAAGGTTTGATTAGACCAAGTGTTTCACCTTGGGGAGCACCTGTAATATTTGTGAAAAAGAAGGATGGAACACTTAGGCTGTGTATTGATTATCGGATGTTGAACAAGGAAACAATCAAGAACAGATATCCACTTCTAAGGATCGACGATCTATTTGATCAGATGCGTGGAGCAACGGTTTATTCTAAGATAGATCTTCGATCTGGTTATCATCAGTTAAGGATTAGAGAAGAAGATATTCATAAAACAACTTTCCGAACAAGGTACAAACATTATGAATTCACGGTTCTACCCTTTGGATTAACTAATGCACCCGCAGCCTTTATGAACTTAATGAACAATATTTTTCAAGAATATTTGGACAAGTTTGTACTTGTATTCTTGGACGATATTCTCATTTATTCTAAAAGCGTTGAGGAGCACAATGAGCATTTGAAGATAGTTTTGGGAATTTTGAGAAAAAGAAAGTTGTATGGTAAGTTATCCAAATGTTCTTTCTTTTGATTCAGAAGTTCACTATTTGGGTCATGTCATAAAGTAAAGAAGGAATTGCTGTAGATCCTTCAAAAATAGTGGCAATAACTGAGTGGCCTGCACCAAAGAATGTGCACGAAGTAAGAAGCTTCATGGGTCTTGCTGGTTACTATAGAAAATTTGTAAAGGATTTTTCTAAAGTAGCTGCACCAATAACTTCATTGCAGAAGAAGGATAAGAAATTCATATGGAATGATAAGTGCGAAGCACTATGAATTGAGGGCCATTTTGAACTTTCAAAAGTCTGAAAGACCAGTTGACTTCTGCACCTATATTAGCTGTACCAGACCCTAATGGGAGTTTTACAGTTGTAACGGATGCTTCTGGGGAAGGCCTTGGAGGTTTTTTTTGCTACAAAATGATCAAGTCATAGCATATGAAAGTAGAAAACTTAAAGTTACATGAGCTGAATTATGCCCCTCATGATTTGGAACTTGCTGCCATTGTTCATGCACTTCAAGTCTGGAGACACTACTTACTTGGGAAACCTTTTGAGTTGAAAAACTGATCACTTAGGACTGAAATATATTTTTTACTCAGCCTAATCTGAATGCCAGACAGAGAAGATGGTTAGAATTTTTATCACAATATGACTTTGATATTAGCTATATCAAAGGGAAGAGAATAGAGTAGCTGATGCTCTAAGTCGTAGGAGGCACATTTTCTGCTCTTATAACATTAAGAACTCAGTTCAAGGATGAGGTAAAGAGTGCCTCAGAATCTGATCATTACTTTCAGCAAGTAAAAGTAGCGCTTGCTGCAGAACCTAGGATATGAAAGGTATAAAGGTTTTCATTTTGATAATGAAGGAATCTTGCGTTATGAAAACAGGGTATATGTACCTATGTTGAATGACTTGAGAAAGAAGTTGTTAGTTGAATTTCATAATTCACCTTTCTCTGGACACCCGGGTATCACAAAGATGCTTGCTGATTGAAACAACAATACTTTTGGAAAGGTATGAAAAAGGATGTCATAAATTTTGTGACCCATTGTTTGGAGTGTCAGCGGGTTAGGCAGAACATATGCACCCTGCTGGACTGTTATATCCTCATAGCATACCGCAGTACAAATGGAAAGTAATAACCATGGATTTTGTACAAGGATTACCCATGTCCAGGAATAAACATGATGTTATCCTGGTAGTTGTAGATAAACTGACTAAGGTAGCTCATTTCATCGCTGGAAATCTAAAGGATGATTCACCAGTGCTGGCCAAAAAGATTTCGTACATGAAATTTTCAGGTTGCATGGTGTACCAGAATTGATTATATCTGACAGGGATCCAAGAATGACGTCAAGGTTTTGGCAAACGCTTAATACAGCTCTTGGAACGAAACTAAACTTCAGTTCTGCATATCATCCTGGAAACGGATGGGCCAAACTGAGAGGGTAAATCAAGTGTTGGAGGACATGTTGCGAATGTATTGCATGGATCAACAGTATAAATGGGAAGAGTATCTTCCATTAGTTGAATTCGCATACAACAACACTTATCACTCATCTCTCTAAAATGGCACCATTTGAGCACTTTTATGGCATAAAGCAGAACTCCCTGTTAGCTGGGATTTTTTTGAGGATAGAGGGGTAATTGACGCAAGATTCATCATAGACATGGGAACACACGTCAGCTGATTCGTGAACGATTTAAAGGAAGCACGGATAGACAGGAAGAGCTAGGCTGATCTTAAGCGGGTTGATCAAAGGTTTGAGCTTGGTGAGAAGGTTTTTCTTCGTGTTAAACCCAGAAAGAGTTCTATAACTTTTGGCAATGCTGCCAAGAGTTGTCACCATCGATTCGTGGACCATTTCAAAATTGTCGAAATAATCAATCCTGTAGCTTATCGTTTAGCATTACCACCTGCTTTATCTCGCATGCATGATGTTTTCCATATTTCTTTGCTTAAGAAATACGTTTCAGATCTGTCACATGTTTTAAATTGGAATTCCTTGCAGGTCCAAGACCCAGGAATAATCATGGTTAACCCACACGAGTGCTGGAAACTCACCAATTGCATTTAAGAAATCGTGAAATACAGCAATGTAAGGTCCAGTGGGACCAGTTTAGCGAAGAAAGTGCAACTTGGGAAAATTTGGAAGAGATGAAAATTGCTTTTCCTTCTCTTTTTCAACAGAATGAAATCTGTTGACAAAACATTCTTTTATGAACTTATTTTTTTTAGTATTTATGAAAGCCAGATGAATGCAAACATTATTCAGGATAAATAAAATGTGTTGTGACATTGATTTCTGGAACTATTCAAGTTGGAAAATAGTCGCATTATTTTGTGAACTAATAAATTGGTTGACCTGAAGGTTAATTGAATATTTAATCATCGAGACGATGAATCTTTTTAGGAGGGAAGCATGTAACACCCTGAACTATTGTTACTTCCTCCTGAGCATACAAGTGTTGATATGTGATTTCTTTTGTAAAAAGGATGTGTTCCTTTGATTGAGAAGTCATGCTTATTATGGACTGTATCTTCTTTGAGATTGCAGATCTTTGACTGAGTCAGAAAATAATTTGACTCTTTTATTTTCTTTCATTTTACATCTGAGTTTAATCTGATCTCGGAATGAATTATGGAGTTATCCATCTATAAGACCTAGCCTTGGATCAGTGGTATTGATCCAAGTGATACTTTAGTTTATTCATGAAGAATTAAAATTATAGACCTTACGCAGGTTGCAAGGTCTAGATGCATTGGATAAGCTAGTCCGGAGTATAACTCAGGCTGATCGTGTTAAATGAATTGGTTCCCGATATCGTGATATATCTGGAAGGTCTTGATCGCGGACCAGGTAATAAATCAGTTACATAAAATTCAATAGCCTATTGGCATTGCAGGAGTGAACCCTATTCGTGAATGTATGTTGCAGGTTCTTTTCTAAGCTTTTGAAATATTAGACCTAAACTGGATTTATTAAGGTTAGTAACCTAAAAACTAAACTTAACCTACGGGTTTAGATTAGTGTTAATCTAACCTAGACCTAGGCTAAGAGCTAATGTTCTAAGTTAGTATCTAGGTGCTAAGAGATTAGACTAGGTGTTATCCTAAATCCTAACCTAAGTTACTAACCTAACTATTGAGCAAGGAATAAGGGGACCTATGGAAGGGTGCGAACCATGGGCGGTAGTTTTCTATGTCATTAAATGTATGGATAAGTATAAAGGACAGGTAATTTGGTGGAGGTTTTTAAATGGCTAGCTTGAGCCGACGTGGCAGGTTGCTAAAGTTGGAAATGGTCTTTGAGCTGGCTTTATCCATCGCCAGCTATGGCGGTCGGTGGCAGTGGAGATTGAGCGGGAAATTAGGAGTAAATGCCATTTATGAACTCGGTCTTCGAGCTCGGGTTTCACGGGAAGGAATGCAGAATGGAAAGTTAATGGTTTGTTTGGTTTTTCATGCGCTCCTGGTTTTCCCTCTGTCTGTTCACTGGTTCTTTGCACCAGTCTTCTTGGTGTTGCATGGCAAGTATGAGCGTAACTAGCTCTTTTCTCTGGCAAGGAAAATTTATAAGTCATGGAAATAGCAAATTTTTGTTGGTGGATGTAACTTGGAAAAGAAGGAAAAGGTTCGAGCTATTTCAGTGGTCTACTTCGAAATTTTAAAGCAAATAACCAGGCATGTAAGGCCCTAACCTTTAAAAATCTTGCTTTCTTTCAAGTGATTTCATTAGAACAACTCTGTTCAGATGATTTATGGGTTTAGATGATTTTATGGTAGCTTCGGGTGATTTTGTTACTGTATATTCTTGCTGTTTGATTTTTCATGTTTAACCCTTGATGGGTGTGTGTTGTATTTCAAACTGTTGTTCCATTTTATTGTGTTTTGCATTCCGGCGTAAGTCTGTGAAATGTATGCTTGAAAGATACTTGACCTGCTCTGTGAGAACCCAAGTATTGTTCCCTTGTTGGGTTCAGGCTTCAGTTGATACTTGTCGTTGATGCTTGTGGTCGTTACTTGTCGGTTAAGATACTGTTGGACTTTTGATTAATGTCAGTATATCTCGACTTCCTTGTAAGTTCTGTCATGGTTATTATGGATGGTGGATACAGAATCTTGTTGGATTTCACTATGATATTTAGGTGATATTGAAGGGAGAATTGACTGTGTTTCAGTATTTATTGTGACCCTGTAGAAGTTGTTTCTCCATCCATTGGGTTGTAATTACGGGATTTTAACTCGATGATAGTTGCATTATATTTATTGTATTCAAAACGACTCTGTGGAGTACATTGAAAGATTCGTATATTATGGAACTCTGTTGAAGCTATATATCTTTGAATGTTGGTAATTTGATTTTTTCGGAGTCTTGAAGGAGTAACAGGTAATACGACTTCTGTTATTTTGTAATGAATTTTTGGTACAGACTCTTTGGGTGTATTTTTACGTTTCCTTTCTGTGTAAGCTTGAGCGAAAAATATTGAAGAGGCTCAGTTGGATTCCTTGTTGCGAAATCAGTATTTAGCTTTTGATTAAGCCTGATTTTAAATGTTTACCATTGTTGGCACAGTTGGAATCATTTACTATTATTTATCTTGTTTACTGTTGTTCGGATTCAGTTGAATCCTTGAAAGGTAACCAGTGTTTCTGCCTCTAATTAAGCCCGATTTGGTACACTGTTGGGGTTCCTTGAGTATAGATAGATATCATGTGTCTTGGATCTGTAAAAGTGGGTCGTGAAAGCCATACTTCAAACTCTGAATGCGTCCAGATGAGAATAAGTATGTTATGTTTCCTTTCTGATTATTCCAGTTAGATGAGGCTGTGCATGTTGCGGGAATTTGTATGATTATCTCTGCATAGTCTTAGGGTAACATCAATTGCTTAATGCCATGGAGTCTATTGTTGACTACGATTTAATAGAAGTTCTTTGATTTCAACCTTAGGTCGAAAAGCCTTACTGTGTTTAGCAGGGACTAGAATGGGCTGTAGGTTGATGTAAGGGATTGTTGGCGTGTTTACGTCTTCTGTTGCATGGATATCTATTCTTGAGCTTGATTGAACTTAGGAGTTGTCGACTGCACTTCAACAGGAAAAGGCAGTGAATATATTCTTGTTGTCGCTTCGTGTGGGAGGTCATGCAGAGTCTGTTTGGTAGATAGTCATCACTGTTGGCGTGATAGCTACTGTATAGGAGTTTTGTTATATTTGAGGTTAACAAAACAGTGGTACTTCTTGTGACTCGTCTGACTTATTCGTATGCATGTAAGGTGAATGTTTTCCTTTTGAGGAGATGGTACAGTCATGAACTTGTTGAAGGGAAATATGAATGACTTGTTTTCTTTCTCTTCTGTTGTAAAGTTTATGTTGATATTTTTATCTAACCATTAGAGCTGTTTTTAACATATTGATGGAATCATGATTTGTTATGATATTCCTTTTACTGCTGAATGTAATAATCTATCTGATGTTTGCTGTCTTGGAATTCAGATGGATAGATGATTTGGATACTTTCGTTCTTCTTGATCCCTAATATTTTGATGAAATATTTGAGAAGTATTTAGGACTATTCTGTAATGATAATTAGAGTTACACGTTTGTAGTCATTTTTGTATGACAAAAGCATAGTCTGAAACATGTATACTTGTTTGGTGAAATGATCTCATTTAAACAGGTTGTTTAATGAAAACAGTTGGTAGATTGCAATTGTTTTAAGAGTTAGTGCTTATCATGCTCAGTTCATCGAACTGACCCATGTTGACAAATTTTGCAGATGGTCGCCGTAAGTGGTAAAAGCATGCAGATCTGATAGGATGTTCAGATTGTTTAACTTGGTTTATGATGAATTACAGTTTGATTCTCTAAATGTACTATATGAGGAAAGATGTTCTTTTTCCGTTGAGCATTGTATCAAGTATGCTGAATGCATAAAATGTATTGATTAGTTCTGAAGGGAATGGAAATAGATATTTGATACTTATGTGTTTGCATTCGTATCTTGATAGTTTGACCTTCTTCGGTTCAAATGATCTAAAGAGCATTGTTAGTATAGTTATATAGGAGACTTTTGTGATTATCAATGTAAGCTTGCAAAAATATGTGACTGAATACTTATGATTTTTTAGCAATTCTAGTGTGTTCTATCTAAAGCTAAAATTGAAATTTAGATCACTGTCTTTCTGAAAGATAGGGTTAAAATAAACCTAAGCAGAACGCTAAACAAGCTGAATTAAATTATTAATCCCTAGTCTTGATTATGCCAGGACAACATTTAATTGGATCCTTAATCATTATATCTTGATACTAATAAGTACGATATAAACTCAATTATGAGAACTGATATAAACCTAATGGGGTTCAGATGGCAATCTCATGTGAAGCTAATGAGTTATTGTCCAATTTCGTTGTTTTAGAATTATGTATATTCTATGAACTCCTTGATGAGACCTTGGCCTTAATAACTTCTCTGTGTAGTGAGTTTTATTGAGAAAGGTCATTCTAAGATGAGGAGTATAGGGATCGGGAAAGGCTAACCTTAGGGGAACGTCTTTTAATATAATTTAAACTCATCGTGCATAATGCTTATTAATAAGTAGACCTTTTCGAAGCGGATTTAAAGGTTGATGGCACAAGTCAACTGTAGGGTTGTACCTTTGAGAAGATTAGGATCTTCTCAAAGATACAACAATGCAGGTGACTTATGACGACACCCTTTGCATTGATCGTTAAGATTTACACCTTTAGCTCGAACAAGTTACTCTGGGACTGATTAGGAATGTGGTCACATTATATGGCTGCCTAGGAGACTCGGGGTATCTTGACATACTGGTTTAACTAGGGTTGACCCAGTATGTCATCTTATCCCTAGTCCTCGAGTGCATCCATATAACGTTGTCACCTTACTAATCCGTTTTCGAGTGAATAACTTGGGATAAGGGGGACTGACAGAAGTCGGTATAAGACATTCCATATAACATAAGAATGGGGTGAAGGACGTATTCTAGATTGACGAGTATGCCGTTAAGGAATACGAGACATAAGCAGTATGTTTTCAAATCTTTGGCCAAAGTATCGCAAGCTGTTGATTGCATTGTCCTGAGTCACCTAGTCTAGGGGATGGGATGCCGATGAATAATGGTAACAATTATTCAGTTAGGTTCCTTGGACTGAGCATTCTGAATCCCAGAATAGGGAAGAGAACCATGAGAGTGGAGTGTTTAATGAAAACTTCAATTCTTTTTACTCATGAATAGATCGGTAGATTACCGAGTCATGGAATGAATAGATCGGAGGTACTCCGAGTCATTACAGCTGCATATGGTTATCTGTTATAAGAATGGTTATTTGATTTGTGAGTTCTAAATTATGTATTTAGAACCTGGAAGCATTTATCAAAAAAAATAAAATTGACTTGTTCTAATCTATACTTGAAACTTCCAATCCCATCATGGAAAGAATCTCGCTATGATCAGTTGTTGTATTCGAAAGTGATGCAATTTCTTGACATGCTTGACAGGTAGGATAATTACACTCAGAAGAATCAGCTTGTACACTTGAGAGTATTTCTTCTTTAGCTTGCACATCCTCTTCTGCAACAGACTCTACCACCTTTGGTGATTCAAACTTATCCGATAGAATTAAGCCAATATGAATACTACATCTTGAATAATTAGACTACTGGTCCTCTTCATTCAACTCTAGATTTGTTTCTAGTACAAAACTAGTTTGTTTCACTTGTTCTTGAGCCTCAACTTCTGCAGAAGGTTTAGTCAGGAACGAATTTTTCTTGATGTTAAGTTTTGTAGCCCATTTCCTCATATTCTCTGCATGCTCTATTTTTCTATTCTTTTCGACCATATACTCCTCCCTTTTTCTCATTTCTTGAAGATGCTCCTCCCAAAATGGATTTGGGAGCACAAGAGGAGGGTTAGGTTAGGATTTAATTGATTCCCTCACTGTTTGAGGAAGAGATTCATTATCTTGTCTTGATGGATCTTTTAGAAAAGAGGCAACCTTAGAAGTAAAAGGCATGGAAGATTCATGATTGAATGGAGGAATAGAAAATGGAGTGGATTCCAATGAAGGGGTAGAAACTAGAAGGTTAGGACTATGGGGTTCAGGTTGAAGCTACATTTATGGAAACATAGGAAAAGGGCTTTAAGGTGGTAATACGAGGGCCTCCCGTTGACAGGATTGACTAACATTACATTCATGAACGTCCATTTTCTTCATCCATTCTCAAACTTGAGTCATCATCTTGATTATACATTGAAGATTTTATTGAGGGCTAAGATCACATGGTAAATTACCAGTCCATGAGTACAGAATTTTGAAGCCAATCTCGACTACCTTTTTCATTTGATTGCTCCTTATTTCCTTCATGTTATACTCCAGCTCTTGAACCTTCTTCAGCAAGTTATCTTCTTTAGGTATACAATAGATCCCAGAATTTTCATGCCATTGTTCTTTGGTAGCCCCCCAGTCTGGTGGATGACCAAAATGATCTACATTTTGCTCTTGTGGACATGCATGCTTACACTAAAACTCATCATGAAATTGGTTTGGAGGTGGATTAAAATAACCTGAAGATGGGGAAAGTGCTACTACTAGAAGTGAAAGTCCCAATGTGGAAATGAAGCCATGATTTCATAGCTTCGTGGATGGGACAAAATGGAAATAATATGGAAGAAAACTAGATGCAAAATGGGTAAAATGAAGGTTTGAAATATAGAGAGTAGGTTACTTAGACCAATGGAGTCACTAGTTGCGCTTGGGTATACCTCCTAAGGATGAAATTTCACCACAAGCACAAAAAATTAATGAAATGAATTGAACAAAATACGTACACCTATGAAATATGTGCCTCTTGTCCCACCAGGCATGCTAAAAACAATTATCTCCAAATCAATGCACCCCCCGAACGACCTGAGATTGAATCACGACATTCGGTGTTATTGTGACACATGGGATCGCCTCTCAAGCTATGGGACTTGGGCTCAAGGTGAACCTCCGGAGAAGGCTGACTTCCTCTTCCTAAACTAAACACAACACTACTTCTAATGCAAGAAAGAATGTAACTAGTCTTATGCTAACATTTCATGGGACTAGGGAAAGAGATTGCAAGGAAATGAAACTTATACTAGAAGTGGTGATGCACCGAATTAATGGATGTTTAACATCTGGAAGGGTTAATGTGGGAAGTATGCTTACATCACTGACCACCTTCACCTATTATAACTAGAAAGGGTACAAAATACCACAAACCAGGGGTGGATGTTCCTTTGTTAAACTTGATCAGACAATAAGCTACCAATCTCCCAATGGAAAAGGTTGAACTTGAGAGGGGTGCACAAGTTTCAAAAATCAACTGCATGTAATATTTCACCACTTGATAAGCACAAAACTCCATGAACCTACAATGGAAACCAGAACTTGCACTATGCACCTAAAAACATGAGAGAGGAAAATAGAAGTAAAAAAATCATGAAAGGACATATATTTAATCACAAAGACATAATTCTCATTACTTCAAGCACTTGCATAGTGCAACATTACATTAGGTGATAAGGGCATAAGTTTCCATTACATTTTGAGAAGAAAGGCTTGAGATCCTACAAATTCACAGATTGTGAAAAGGGGAAGCTTGGAATTGTCTAACTCTCGAACTTGTGAGACCTATTGGAATCCACTTGTTGGAACCCCTTGGAATGAACTTCCAATTTACACTTATAGAAGAAATTGAGAGAGAGAGAGGAGAGAAGGATCATAAATTTCTGCTCCTAAATGGAAGGTACATGATGTATCATTTATTACATTCGGTTAACCCACCTGAAAAGGTTCCATCATGCCATTAATGCATGTTAACATAGTCCTCACAATTAATTAAAATAATAATAATAAATATTATTATTTAAAATATTTAAATAAAAATATTATTTTAACAAAAATAATTAGTGGGCCCTTTCTGAAATGATTTACTGTGAAAGGGGAATAATCCAAAATGGCCCAACTCGGAGGTTAACTCACTGAGTTGGGTCTGAGCTCCATGATTCATCACATTGACCGAGCTCTCCTGCGTGACTCAGTTTCTGTCGACTCCATCCAACCATAGTGAGATCAAACTTCTATGATCTCATGTGTGATCTCTACCATCCTCACCAAACTCACATCGCGATGCCTACCTACCATGCTATGTACTTGCCAATGCCATCACAAGAACACTTCTTACTCTTCAAACTAAGCTCCAATTGACTTCGATTCCAACCGATGAGCTCCATCTGTCATGATCACCCTGAACTCCGAGCACCTTAATGAAGTGACCGACCTCTTACTCACCTATCGTTACCATCGCATCGAGCTTGTCAACCGATCTCAAGTTCCTTTTTACTAGCTCAACTTGGTGTCGACTTTATTTTTTCCCTAGGCTGTGACTCCATGAGTCTATCTGTAAGCTCATTGCCAAGAAACTCATCTCATAGCTCGACTACGAGCTCTACTTACATAGCTCAGCCTTCCTAGATCTTTCCACATGGATTGGCGATGATGGCCTTGATGTTGCAACTAATAGTGGGTGAGCTATAAATGTATCCCCCTTTTTAAACATAACTCAGGCAAGCCCAGGGAGATTATGTCGGAGCCTTCTTACCACACGGTTTGGTTTGGCTAGGGTGAGCGAGCTCTCAGCATATCCCCATGGCGTGTGTGTTTATCTTGGTTTTGTGTCCACCTATTTTCTTTATTTCTTGGCCGTGAGCTCTTAACACAATGACCACCAAGCCTATTCCTTACATCCATTCTACTTCTCCCAAATCATGCAGGGCCCACCTATGAGCACACATGTGAGTGTTATTACCATGGTGAGTTCACTTCCCAACTAATGGTGAGCATGCACCGAGCCCACCTGGAAGTGTGGGATTTCATGATTCTCTCAAAATGAGATTTCTGAATTGAGTGATCAAACTCCATGCACTCTTGCATGGACAAATTCCTTCCTTGACCGACACCACTACTAAGCTTATGCCTTTTTCCCTAACCATTCGTTGAACTCCAATCATGAACTGAGCTCTTCGGTGATTCATTTTCTCTCATGAATTGATGTGAATCAATATCTTCACGGATCCACCAAAATCACACTTCGAGTCTGACTCCACCCGAGTCATCTTCTCTATTTTTCTCGGTGACACAAACAAATTTCCACATAATTCTACTGCTTCTGCACTGCTTGGTACCTGCCCCAATCTCCCTCTCATCTCGGTGCATGACTCAGACCTACTTGAATGGCGGCACATCAGACTTCGGAGAATTTCTTGCCCACAAAGAACTCTCAACACCCAAAATATTTTAACCTTGAAATGTCAAAACTCTGAATTTCATAGTTTCAGAATTTTGGGCTTCCGAGATATCCAACCTACACAACATCTTCAGCCCAAAAACTATAAAAATCTAAAAGGGAAATGTCCAAAAAGGAAAGTCTAAAAAGGGACTCCTTGGTTCTCTGTCTGAGCTCAACTATCATCTTCCTTCAGCTTGCTGAAAGCTCCGCCCTGTGTGACCAACTCCTCCTGAGCCATGTCCACAATGATGAGTCAAGTCATAACAAAACTCACAATCCCCTTACCTCTACCTCAGTCCAACACTTGTCTCCATTCCTAGCTCCCAAAATGAGCTCTCCCAATTGAGCCAATTTTCTCCCTGATCAACTCAGAATCTAGACCAACCTGCTCGGGCCTACACCTAAGCCACTCTTCGGTATTCAGATATACTCATTCTTTCTAAGCTCTGTGATTGAGTCGAGCATTTCCTTTTCTTCGCACGCTCACCACCGAGTGATGTCCCCTGAACCATTGAGTGAGCTCCCAATGAACTCCATCAAATCCACCGAGTTTTTCTAGATTAATCTATTCCTCTCAATCAAACCTATAACATTACGCTGACATTGAAGGAGCACTTCCTAGAGTTCGTGAGCCAATCCATAATTCTTGTGATCTTTCCATTTTGATCTCTATTTCACTAATATAAGTGTGACCCCCTCTTTGTTATGGCTCATTTCACCAAACTTTGCACTGAGCCATCTACTCAGACATTCCTCTTGTGATCCCATTTACATCGATTATCAGTTTCATGGCTTGGCCTATGAGCTCGGGACCTCATTCGTGTATGCATAAATGACTCAATTATGTGTAGAGTCTTATAATGGATTCAAACAAAACATTTCAATTGGCTCATTTCTTCCTCCTTTTTTTTTCATTCAGAATTCCTAGGATCTCCATTCCTTACCCAGTGTATATACACCGATCTTCAACATGTTGAGCATCAATCATGGCTTCATATGTGCTTAGAACCAAGATTCTTCGTATTATGCTGAATTAAATGTTTTCTTGACTAGACAAGATCTCCAAGGTCCGGTATTTACTACTTCTCAGAACTCCACATGTGACCTCCTTTTTTGTTGATACGAGCCCTCTGCAAGTTGATCCACCGAGCTCAATCCTCTTAACCAAATTTTCGAGCTTACAAAGTGAGCTTTCCACCGATCTTCAAACTGGATGTTGACTAAACTTGGGGGCCTTTGTCGATCCCAAATATAAGTTGAGTCAGAACCGAGTGAGCAACTCTCAACAAAGAACTTGGCGAGCTATTTTTACATAGTGTTAATTTGCCTTGATTCTATTTATTTTCAAACCCTGATTTTAATAGTCTGGGGCTTCTCCTCAAACCAGAGGGTAGAAAAGATACAAAAAAGACATAATAATCATTTTTTCCTGTGGGCCCACCAGAGTTGATTTTCCCATTCAGAGATCAATTCAAACCTCCAAGACATGGAAAATAAAGAGAAATCTAGGAAGATCCGAAATCGACATACAAGACTTTCAAATCTTGAAATTATACCGATAACCCTCAAATCCTTATGGAAGAACTTTCAGTCTCAGGGTATTATCCTATTATCCATTTTTACCCAGGGGGAAAAATTTGACAACAAGAAGACAAGACAAGATTTAATGTGGTTCACCCAATGTGGGCTACGTCCACCAAGAACTTGCTCAGATTTTATTATCAACAAGAGTAAAACAACTCTCACAGTCTTCTTTCAGTTATGAACTCACAGCAGAATTCCAAAGAAGTTAAACCACATCTAGACCACAATCAACAACCAATTGCATAACCTTGATCACTCTTGATCACCTCTTGATCATTAAGATTCAATACCTCTTGAACACACAAGATATCTTCAAGATACCCTAACACCTCTATTTATAGGATTACAATCCTTTAAGAAGTCCAAAAGCTGACCCTAGAAGTTTTAAAGTCATGACCTTTCATCTTCCCATGAACTGGAAAAGAAACTTGTTTCTGCCTTCAAAATCCCACCCTCATTTTTTAAGTCAAATTCAAAAATTTTGAGCTCACGTCCTCCAGAAGTGTTCAAGAAAAGTTGGAAGTATAAAAAGATAGAGAAATTCATGCTTCAAAGTTTTTTAAACTCTCAGTCTGCGTGGTTTGATAAATTTTATGTTTCCCATTTGGACGATTGAAAATTCTATTTTTGTCCTTTTATTGCCATGGATCTTCGAACTTTGTATTGTTTTCAATCCATTAGTTCACGAAAGAAATTTGAAAATTAGGCGTAAAATGGTGGAGTTTTCTTCTTCTCTACATTTTTCCACAGTCGTGAATGACAGGAATTTTCTTCCACGTCAAATGTTGGCCCCATTATCCATGGGTACATGGACATATCTAATTAGAGGCAAGATGGTGGAGCAATTTTTGTTTTCGAGCCTCTTTCTAAAAAAGGCAAAAATTCATAAGGTGAGCCGCATCCCTGATCATGCTAAGAGGGAAAAATTCAAATGTTGAGCCCACATTAAAACAATCAAAGCGGGAAGGCAGATGGTCGAGGAGATTTGAGAATTTGATCCTTTTTCATTAAAGGGGATTAAAGTTAAAAAGTGACCCGCAACCTTGCCAAACACAAACAAAATTCAAATCTTGAGCCCGCCATTAGAAAATCAAAGCGGGGAAGTGGGTCAGCACAGAACTTTGAGGTTTTGAGTCTTTTTGTAAAAAAGGATAAAAGTCATAAAGTGACCCACATCCCCAATCATGCTAAAGGGAAAAATTCAAATATTAAGTGTGCATCGAATGTCAAAGCAGGTGGGCGGGCCAACGAAGTAATTTGTGTTTTTGAGCCCACAATGAAAAAAGGTAAAATTACAAAAGTGTCCCTCAACTCTGTCTCCACTCAAGTGAGGCCACATGTCAAGACCATATCAAAAGTATGTGAGCGGGCCAAAATTTTCCAAAATGCCAAATCTCTATAAAGTCACAAAATACAAAAGGAATCCTCCACGCCCGCTCCAGTAAATTTCTCCCAAGTGGACGACTATAGTTTAAAGTTTCAAAGGCAAGATGAACGGTTCAAATTCAAAGTTACAAAATTAATGTAATGGCTGCATTATGAAAAGTCTAGTTTTTTTCGCCATTGGCATTTCTTTGCGAATCAATAATCTGAACAAATGCGAATGATTGAAAATAAATTGAAAATTTTTTCTTGCTAACAAATAATAAGTTTTAATTGTTTCTTGCAAGATATTTAATGGCTACTTCACACCATTGTAAGGGGTTGGTGATTGATCTTGTACACTCAAGACTATATTATAATTTGAGAGAACAAAGGAGATAACCATTTTCTTCCATTTCCCCCTCTTTCTCAATTTCCTCCATTTCTCCACTATGTACAACTTCTATTTAAGTATCAATACAAGAAGAATGATTTTGTATCCCCTTTGATGAAGATATTTTAGAAAATTTGAGTTCACAATCTTATCTCATCTTGTTGCCATTTGTAGAGTTGTTTCTTCTCATGAATGCATGTGTTCAAATTTCTAACTAGTGCATGCAAGAATCTAATTTTCTACCTGCAGCATTAGTTCTCCTACCTCTATTATCACTCCCTTTCCCACTTTCAGACAAATTATTCCCTAGCAAGATATTTCTAGGTTTGCCGCAGGGTTAGTGGAGTGCCTCTTTTGGATCCCTGGTTGAAATGCCACCACATAAATCCACATTTTATTACGCATGCATATACGACAACTACACTAGTTTAGTAGAGGGACTTAGATTCCCAAATCATTGGCAAGGAATTCATAAATTTTTCCAACCAAAAAATTTCCTTGCCAACAATTTTGGGCACCCACCATTGGGTAGATTTAGCAGCATTTGTACCTAAATGCGACCGCAAGGTCAGAAAATTCAAAATTCAAAAAAGAGATAAAAAAATATGGAATTTGAATGGCTTTATGAGAAACATGTATTTAAATAATGGCTCTTCCACATCTAAGAAGACGTTGCTTCAGATTTGAGGGAATCTATCTGGCATAATAGACAAAGTGCCAATCACTACTTCATTACAATAAGAATTCTGGACCTTGAAGAAGAATGCACTATTGAATTGGAGAGGTAAAGAAAATTTTTAGCACCATAAAGAAGAGCATAGATTTTCAAACTGGTAGACAGAAGTTACACCTGGAAACAAAAACAAGGGGGACAAACTAATCCCATTTTTTAGGATATTCAAAGGAGACAATAGCTACTCAGAATCCAGAGGCTTCCTTTTCAAGAAATCAGACACGTTTGGAACCTGACTGTTGCCAATTCTTTGGACGGTGAATTTCCATACATCAACAAGAACCTTGTATACTTCAATAATGTGAAGACTGAAGAAGAAGCTACAAAAAGAGAGGCGGAGCCGATAAATAAATAAGAGATTAACCCAAAGAAATCAAGAGACTTCAAGCCGAGGAAGACAAAAGAGCAATAGCAGAAGCCATAGCCTTAGCAAGGTTGGAAGCTAGAAATAGAAATAGAATGGGGGATTATGAACGTGAACGTGATCATGAGGCCTGTAGGCCTAATGTACCATGGGGAGGAAACACTGGTCCACTTGCTCTGGCTCAACCACTCCATGAGCTATTGAGAGGCTCAAGGAAAAACTTCCCAAAATTTAGAGGGGATGGTTATCAGCTCCCCTAAGAACATATAATAACATTTATCACTGCTTGCGGTGTGTTGGGCATTGAGGATGAAGATATGTCAGTTCGACTCTTTATGGAGTCACTTCAAGAGAAATTTTCTGAATGGTTCTACATGTTACCCTCGAGGTTTGTCACCTGTTAGGAGGATATAAGAAGTGCATTAGAACACAATTTCAAGAGCATAGAAGATTCTCAGGATCTTTTGGTCTAATTGGTACAAATGAAGAAAGAAACCTCTGAGTCAATGAGGGACTTTGTAGAAATATATGATAGAGTGATAAGAAGGATCCCTGAAGATGTGGTGCCACTTGAAAATAATTTGAAGAGAATTTTCATCAGTGCTTTTCCATCAGAAGAATATTTCTTCCTCAGAAGAGCCAAACCAAGAAATTTGAGGGAAGCCAAGGACTATGCAATAGAAATCGATGATGATATAATCCTTTCCGGAAAGGTGAAAGGCCCAAATGGAAAGTAAAAGGGTCAGCATTCAAACTCTGTCACCATAGATTTGATGTTCCAAAAAATAGCAAATGAATTGGTTTCCTTGAAGAAGTAGCTATCTCAGATCACAATGCAGAATACTTCAAGGATACCAAAACCTCCAGATGGGCTAAGGATTGCTCCACCTCCTCATCAACTTGCTTTTGAAGCACCACCAGTCAATTCCATCAATGACACCAAAGAGCCAGAGGAGGGAGCAAAAATTGATGAAATTGAAGAAGAAAATATGGAAGACTATGAAAACTATCTTGAGGTCAGGGAAGTTGATATGCACAATGGCCTAATAGATTACGTTGATGATGAAGATGAGAATGATGAAGAAGCTCCAATTTTCTCACTTTTTTTTCACTTGTGCACAATCCAGGAAAGGTGCTTCATCCTCAATGGTTGTGGTAAAGGATAAGAAGAATAAAGAATATTCTCCTCCATAGGTCACACAAAATAAAATCATCAGCAGATGATCACAATTACCACCTTCTATGGAGTTGGCCAAAGAAAAAATAGACTCACTAGTTGTCAGGGATCATGCTACTATGCCAAGTAAATCATCTAATTCTTCTCCTAGCTCAAAATTTTCTAGGAACAATTCTTCTTTAAATGTTATTCCTACAAAAACACCTAAGGTGAAATCAAAATCTATAACCTCACCCCCTTCCAAGCCAATTGCTACACCTAAAAAGGATAATTCAACACCCAAAGTAGCAAATCCTCTAACATGTAAATATTCCTCCATTTCTAGAACCTATTCCTCACTCACTATAACCCCATTTGACTTTGTGGAGCATGCAAGAAAAACCAAAGTCCAGCTCTCAGAAATAGAATACCTATAAACACACCCTTCCCAGTTTGACAAGTTCATTAATTCAGTTTGTAATGGTAACCCTATATCCTTGAGTCCTAATTCTAAAGGATTATTTCCCACACCATCCACACCACCTTCCCAAAACATGCTAGCCCTCAGTGCCTCCAAAACCAACAGGGTTGAACCTTTCTACATGTCACTCCTCATTAAAGGCTTCCAGATAAATAATTGTATCATAGATTCCGGAGCCTCAGATAATGTGATGTCATCCAAAGTTACAAATTCCCTAGGCCTCACCTTGACCCAGGTAAATGGCACCTGCTACTCAATGGATTCCAAACAAGTTCCATTGGTAGGAAGAATTAAATATGCACATGTAGCACTAGCTAATTTTAAAGACAAGAAGGTACTCCTAACCATATTGGTAGCAGACATCCCAACATCCTTTTGTATGCTACTGAGTAGGAGTTTCTGTAGAGACGTACGTGGAGAGATAAAAATGGGTTTGTCATCTACAACTATCCCAGTAAAAGGCAAGATGAAGAAGTTGCTAGCAGTAAGAAATATGAAGTTCACAGTATAAAAGTCTGATGATCCGAAAGCAAACATTCTCTTTCAAGATTTTGGGCTAGGAAACTACTTCCTCACATCAAGAAAAGAGGATAACTTACCACTTCTCATGGAGGAAGAGGAAGATCAAATTTGGATGATGGAATTTGATGGTATTCATTCCACTGCGGGCTTGGGAGCTTGTGTAGTATTGTACTCTCCTTCCAATGAGTTGTACCCATTTTCCAATAAGTTGCAATTTGATAATAGAAATAAAACTATAGAGTATGAAGCAATACTCTTAGGCATGAGTGTAGAAGAGGACATGGGAATCAAGAAACTGAGATTTTGAGGTGATGCAGAGGTTGTAGTAAAGAAGGTCTGCCAATAATATCAGGTGAAGAATCTAAGACTCTGACATTACAGAAACAGAGTGTGGGACTGAATTGAATCTCTTGATGCATTTTCTATTGAAGATATTCCAAGGGAACATAATGAAAAGGCTAATTCTCTTATAGTGTCAGCTTCCTTATTGACACCTCATCCTTATTTTGGTAAAGAAAAAGTGACCATTGAAATGGTATTTAGGCCTAGTGTACCAGAAAATGCAAATCATTGCCAAGTCTTCAATGATGATAACCAAATTCTAACCTTTTAAGAGAAAAGGGACGATTTCAATAATCTCTTCTTCGAAGGAGGTGAAAATCCACACTGAGAAGTAGTCCCTAAAGAAGAGAAAGAATGAATTGAAGGGATCAATGATAAGGGAGTAATCAAATTGAAAGGGAAAAAAATTCCCAAAGGCCTAGTCTCTGTTAGTGCAGAATCACAGCACCCCTGGATGTTGATCAGATTTCTAGTTTGATCATACTAGCATCCAGTGTGATTGCACAACATGGAATCCTTTCTCCAAGTGTGGGACTTGAAAAAATGAGAAAGGAATCTCCAGAGAAGGCTGGTTCCTATTCCTCTGTTCAGATGCACACGAAAAATGCAGAGGGTTTACTCAAATTCTAAACTAACTTGCCAGGGAGACAGGGTAAGAAGATGCATAAAAGTAAACCTAAGCTAATAGAGGTGATGCACCGAGGAATGAAGAACGCCTATCTTTCCAATAAACACAGACAATTCAAACGTGATGCAAGATCATGCACAGATAACAAAATTTGCAGTGAAAGACCAGGAGGATGCAAATGAACACAGAGAGGGTTGAGAATCATCCATAGACATGCATTACTTGCTCCAAAGATTGATACAATACACTACAGAATGCTAAGAGGCAGATTCGCATTACAGTTTCAAATGGGAGGTTCAAACTCCACAAATTCACCTACCGAAGAGAAGAAGGGAGGGGAAAAACAGGAATGTTCGACCCTTAGAAAGAAGCCTCTCTTTACAATATATAGGAAGAATGAGAGAGGGAAGAGAGAGGAAAGTTAGATTTACCCCAACCACTTCTAGGTTGCATTTAGTTTATCTCATTATGGCGGTGCGTGAGAACCCTAGAAAGAGCGGCGAACTGTATTTTACATTAAAGCTGGTTGTTGAAACGTCAGTTCTGGCCATTACCATGCGCCAGAGACGTTTCTTGTTTTACTCTCTCCAAACTGAACCAAAATGCAAGATTGACCCTGGAATCATGAAGAGGATTTCACCAGATTTCCATTGATATAAAGAACGTGAAAATCCGAGCTCTGGATCAAAAGTTATGGCGATCTGAAGATTTAGGGAAAAAAATAGGTCAAAACGGATCAACGGGAAAATATTTGAATTTTTTCCCGCACACTGCCACTCGGATGACACGTGTCGAGCTCTGATTCATCCACGGGTTCATCCTCTAAAAATTCCTTTCGAGCCTTTAAACTTGGACACATGGCACGTTCTGATTCGTTGGCGGCTCTTTCGGCTTTTCGCGTCCCTCGCGTACTTTTGGCTCGGATGTCCCAAACTGCCTGGGAAAATTTTCTCCAAACTGCCTGATTCAGGCTTCCTTGTTCTTGTTTGCAGCAGAGACACATGGCAAGATTCCATTAGCTCTCGGCTCTTTTGGCCTTTCATGTCCCGCGCGTACTTTTGGCCTGGATGTCCCAAATGAAAGTCGTCTGTTTCGGCCGAACCGACCGGTTCGCGTCCTCCACGTACTCTTGTCCCAACTGTCCCATACTTCCTGAGACAAATATCTCCGAACCACCCGAAATGGACTGACTTGCACCAAACCGGCCGATCCGTGTCCTTCGCGTACTTTTTTCCCGGATGTCCCAATTGCTGCGTGGACCGCCTGGCGGCTTTTCGGCCGATTTGCGCCCCGATATCCCAACTATCCCAACTGCTGCGTGGACTAGGACTTAGCCGATTTTCTTCATTTTTTCGGCCCCCAAGCATCTGATGCATGTTATCAAAATTACCCTGGGGGGTGAATTTTGGATAACAATTTTGGTGACTCAGCGGGGTCATCTGCCTGCTAGATGAAGTTACCAGTTGCCTGAAGCAGTCCATTGGGCATGGAGTCATCAAATATTCTGTTTAGAATCTCAACTGACTTAGAATGTGCAAGGAGGAAGATGGAATATCACCTGATGGAAGCAAGGACTGCAAAACATCTCCATGGACAACAAGCTGTGCCAAAGCACTTAGGGAAAACAAAACTAACCTACAACAAAACAATGTGCACAAGCACTTGGAGGAATGAAAATCTAACCTAATATTTACAAGGTGGTAAATTTCCCTCTAGAAGCAACACTTGAGATAGATTCCATTGACTGGAATCTGTAGTTCTTCACCATCCAATGAGGCCAATTGGAAAGCATTGTTGTTCTTGCACTTCGTGACCATGTATGGGCCACTCCAAATAACATCAAATTTTGAATGCCTTCCCGGTTTTGCTCTATCCACATCCCATTTCAACACTAGATCTCCAACTCGGAAGGATCTATCCTTGGCCTTCCTATCAAGGGTCTTCTTGATCAAAGCTTGATCCTTTTTCATTGCTTGGGATGCCTGATTTCTGATCTCTTGTAGCTCCATCAACGATGCATACCTCACCTCCATGGGCTCAAACTCTAACAACTCCAGCTGCTTCACGAGTTCCAATGTTGGAAACTCAAGTGACATGGGAAAGATTGCTTCTCTTCCATAGACAAGCCTGAATGGAGAGTTACCTGTGGATCTCTTGGGAGTTATCCTATCAGCCCATAAGGCTGATTTCAGTTTGGTATGCCAAGACCTCTAATTCTCGTCAAGAGTCCTCCTAATGATCCTCAACAAGTTCTTGTTTGTAGACTCGGCTTGGCCATTACCTTGAGGGTAATAGTTTGATGAAGTGCTTAGGTAGATCCCGTTCTTGACAGCCCACTAAGTCACCTTAGATCCAATGAATACCAATGCATTATCAGAGATTATTGTAGCAGTTACACCAAATCTGGTTGGTATCCCCTCATAAAAGTCTAAGATGCTAGACTCATTTGCCTCTTTGAGTGCTACTGTTTCTGTCCATTTGGTGAAGTAGTCCGTGGCTGTCAAAATCCATTTGTTCCCTTGGCTTGAATTGGGATTAATGACTCCAATGAAGTCCAAACCCCATTTCATGAATGGTTGGTCAACTGAGATTGGATGTAATGGAAGGGCAGCAAGTCTCTCTTTTCCTGTGAAGAATGTACAATTCTTACACCTCTTGATCCATGCATAGCAATCACTGAAGATTTTAGGCCAATAATAACCAGCCTTCATGATTTTTAGAGCTGTCACTCTTGGTGAAAAATGACCACCAGTTGGTCCACCATGGAACTCTTCCAACACCCTTTGAATCTGATTTGTGCTAATGCATCTCAGCAGCACTCCATTCACATCTTTCTTGAACAAAACTCCATCAACAATGGCATACGGGATAGCCTGCAATCTGAAGTGTCTCCTTTGGGTCTTGTTCATCTTCGGAGGGCATAGGATTGTGCCTAGTAAGTGTATAATACCTTGGGTCCAGCAAGGAGTGGGGGCAGCATTGTCTTCTTCTTGATTGTCACTTGGCTCATGGCTGTCCTGGACTGTCAAAACAGCCTCTTCTTCATTGCATACTTCTTTTTGCTTCCCCAAAACCAACTGCTCACATAATCCTTTCCCTCTTACCAGCTTGGTGATCTTGATCTCAATGTCATACTCCATGACACGGGTGATCCAGCCTGCCATTTTCTCATTCAAATCCTTGTTGAGGAGGAAGTCCTTAACCCCAGCTTGTGAGACCAGCAACTGGACCTTGTTGTTTGAGACTAAATGCTTGAATTTCTTCAAGCTTTTGATTACTACAAGTACATGCTTCTCAATAAAAGAGTACCTCACCTCATAGTCATCTAGGCTCCTGCTGAAGAAGGAAATTGGCTGCTCATCATTATCCTTGTTCTGTTGTACCAAAATGGTAGAAATAGTGTCATTACCTCCAAATGCATAGAGGATGAAATCCTTGGAGAAGTCCGGTTTGATGAGAGTTGGTTCTTGAGAGATGGCTTCTTTGATTGCTTCAAAACTCTCCTTACCTTTTGCTGTCCACTTGAAAGCTATGCTCTTATTTAACATTTTGGTGATGGGCTTGACAAGGGCTGCAAAATCTGGGACAAACCTCCGAACAAAGTTTATGCTTCCCAAGAAACTCTGAAGGGCTTTCTTGTGGCTTGGCAATAGTAGTGCTCTTATGGCTTCAACCCTCTCTGGATCAATTGCTAATCATTCTTTGGAGACAATATGGCCAAGGAGCTTTCCTTCATGTGCAAGAAAGATACACTTCTTAGGATTCAAAGAGACTCCAAATCTCCTGCACCTCGTGAAGACTTGTCTCAAATGAGAGAGGTGGTCTGCTGAATTTTTGGAAAAAACAGTGATATCATCAAGGTAAATCAGCACCACGTTGTTAATCAAACCTTTGAATGCCATGTCCATTTCCCTTTGGAAGGTAGCACCAGCGTTGGACAGCCCAAATGGCATTTTCCTGTATGCAAAAGTTCCCCATTTGGTTGTGAAGGTTATCTTGAACTGGTCCTCTTCCTTCACTATAATCTGATTGTAGCCTGAGTAGCCATCAAGTAGTGAAAACCTCTCGGAGCTAGCCAAAACTTGCAAGATTTTCTCCATCGAAGGGAGTGGGTAATGGTCCTTGAGAGAGGCTCTATTCAAGTCTCTGAAGTCAACACACAATCTGATCTCTCCACTCTTCTTTCTGACTAGAACTAAGTTGGAAACCCAACTAGAATGCTTGATTGGGAATATGATCCTTGACTCAATCAGCTTGTCCAATTCTTTCCTAATGAGAGGATCCATGTGTGGATTGACTGGTATTTTTTTCTGCCTGATAGGCTTAGTATTTGGATCCAATTCGATGGTATGCTGAGCTAAGTTGGGATTGAAACCTTTCAAGTCTTCATATCTCCAAGCAAACACGTCAGGGAACTCTTGACACAGCTGTATGAACTCATACCTTTCTTGTTCAGTTGTCATCCTTCCAATTTGCAATGGTTTGTTCTCTTCTACCAAGATGGATACTGACTCCTCTCTCTTGACCTGAATGTTTTCTTTCTCCTTTCTAAACTGATCATTGGGGTTAAAAATGAACTCCAAAGTGATAAGTCGCTTGGGCAGCTTGTTAGTTCTCAGCTGTACCACTTGGTCACCATACTGCTGTTCCAATATTTCTTTTATTCTTGGCTGAGAACTCAGCTTTTTCTTGCAAGAAATGGATTATTTTCTGGTCATTTTCAAACACTTACCAACTGAAATTGTTATCCGGCACTGAAGGCCTCACAATCACGTGGATGTTTGGCTGTACCTTGTCTTGTTGAATTCTTTCCACAATGTCAAAGGTTGCCCCTACTGCTGCAAGCCTGTCAGCAGCTTGATTCTCTTTCCTAGGAATGGATTTGATGCCAAAACCCTCAAAATCTTCCATGAGGTCCCACACCCTGTTCTTGTAACACTTGAGTAGATCATTCTTGGCAGCATGCTATCCCTTGACCTGATTTACAATTAATTCACTATCCCCAAAGACTTGCTAGTTCTTTATTTTCTTCTTGATTGCCCAATGCATCCCTTGCACCAAGGCTTCATATTCAGCAGTGTTATTGGAGCACGCAAACTGAAATCTAAAAGCTGAATAGTACTTTACTCCTTGAGGTGAAACAAGCACGGCTCCACCTCCTGCACCTTGTCTACTCCTTGATCCATCAAAAAACAGCTGCCATACCTCATTGTCATCTTTTTGGTTTGGCTTGGTGATGCTAGGAATAGGCTGATTCCCTTCGTGTATGTAATAGACCCCTAGCTCAGATTCTTCCACTTCTTGAAAGGATCAAATGCATGTATCTTGTTTTCCCATTCATCAAGAGTTAGATCTGGGATGCTTCCAACCTTAGTGTCAGCTTCATCAGTGCTTGGGTGATCTTCTTGATCAAATGCTGAGCAATTGGCATTAATCTGACTTGGAGTGTAAGGCTCAATGTGGAAGTTTGCAATAGGTTCAGACCTGATTGTAGCCTTAGTTCCATACCTCGTTCTAAATAGCATGTGTGACCAATCAGCAGACAAATATCCCCCAATCTTGGCTGTGAATTCCCTTGACAAGCATAGGGCAAAGAGTGGTGGAAGGTCTATGACTGATACATCTTGTAAAACAACAACATTTGGACATGCATGCAAGGTAAGACTCAAGTTTATAATCACCCCAACTGTTGTTACTGCTGTCCCATCTAGCTGTACTACCCCTTTGGATATGGTTTCATACTGGAGCCCTATCTGATCAGCTATTTGTTTAGGCATTACCGAGATACTTGCCCCGGAGTCTATCATGCAATTGTGCACTAGCTGATTTCCAATGATCAATGAAACATAGAAAGGAGGGGGCTTCAACATTTTACCTTGCTGTCCTCCGTGATTTCCCTCAGGCTGGGCAGCATTTGTAAGCACTTTGTCTTGCATCTGAACTTGCTGATTCGAAGTTGGCCAGTCCTTCATGGCAGCTTGCAGCAGATCTCTTTGGCCTGGGATAGATAGGGATTCCCACATTGATATATTGACATTTGTTTTCTTCATCTGATCAATGATACTGAATGGTGATGAAGGATCTCTTTGATGTCCCTTGGTTTGCACATTCACTCCTTGCATGTGGGCAACAACAACTGGTCTTTGAGTTGGCCTAGGGGCTGTTCTTGGCTGCCCTTGTGCATTTACAACCGGATTTTGTTTGCCAACCACTTGTGGAACCATAGAAGGTCATGGATTGGTTGGGGCTAATGGCTGTTCTTCACCCAAATTCCTCCTTTTTGACCTTGTGTTGGCTGCAACACCTTCAGAAACTACCTAGTTCATGCCACAAAAATCCTCTACTTGCCAATTTACCAATGTGGTGTCATTTGGGGCTGATTGTTGTTGGAATGTTTCTTGTTGTTGGCTGTTTCCTTGACTGCCCTCACCCTCCACACCAATAGTTGTCACCATTAATGCTTGATTCAAAGCACCATTGAAGCACATGGATTGGTTATGAGGCTCATTGCATGGAAAACACCAATCATACTCTTGGGCAATGTTGTTTTGTGTTGGCACCAATGCCTTAGAGGCAGATATGGCATTTGGATTATAGGGCTGAAATGGTCTATTGGCAGGAGGCCTTGTTTGATTCATATTTGCAGCTGGATTAGGTGGCCTTTGTGGTTGGTATGGGTGCCTGTTAGGCTGAGCTTGGGGTTGATAAGAAGGTCTAAAACCTTGGGCCTGCTGCCTTTTGAGAGTAACCAGCTCATTGCCTAGGTTTTGCAATTGCTTCATGACTTCTTGAAGCTCATTTGGGGCACTTGGAGATGAAGTGGAAGCTTCATTTGAACTCTGATTTCTGGGAGTGGGAGAAGGATCCAAATTAGGTGCTTGATTGGTGTTTGGACTCTCTAAACTTGGAAATAGTGGCATGGGAGGTCTAGGGGCAAGTTTTCCAGCTTGGATCAAACAATTTTCCGCCCTAATGGCAATTCTATAAGCCATAGGTATAGTTTTGCCTCCCATGGACTGAATCAACATAGAAATATTAGAATTTAGAGCTTTGAGATAGTAGAGAAAAGCACCTTCTGCTGTTGGCCTGACTGCCACTAGAATTCTCTCCCAAGTCTTTTGAAATCTGAAGTTGAAATCGGTCAGCTGTTCATTGGGAGCTCTCTTGATGGTTGTCAGCTGCTCCAAAAGAGACAAGTTGTCTCCATTTTCTCCAAATTTCTCATGAAGTGCTATACACAGCTGATTCCAATTTGTGATAGAACCAACTCCAAGGCTCCTAAACCATTGCAATGCTTTACCCTTGAATGAAGATGCCAGTAACTTGACAGCCACTTGCATCTCATTGATTTCATGAATTACACAAAGCTTAGCAATATCTTTAACATGATCACCTGGAGTAGTCTGATTTTCTCCAGTGAAGTACGGAATGTTCTTCAAGGCTGCAATAGAAATTGGATGTTGTGCATTGAGGGAAAGTGAGCTGCTACCTGTGAAGTTGACATAGGGGTTGTTTTGTGCCATTCTAATTGGTCTTAAAACCCTTGTTGACTGAATGAAAGGCCTACCAGGTGGAGGAGTTGAGAGAGTTCTGTTTGGTGGAGATGGAGACCTTTGAATCCTTCTTCCTCTTTGCCTTCTTCTTGGAGATAATTGCAGGTATTCAAACAAAACTTCTTCTTCTCCAACTCTTGACCTTGTGGTGACTCTTCTCATGAGTTTTCAGGCCTACACTGCTGAAACTAGTTGATTCTTCCCCTTGGAGTCGCCAGATATACAAATAATAGCTCTTTTCAAGCAATAAAATCGCAGCAGATGCACATCAACTTTGCTGCAATAAAAATAAGACCTCTAGTCTCCCACCGGCGTGCCAAAACTGTTAGTGCAGAATCACAGCACCCCTGGATGTTGATCAGATTTCTAGTTTGATCATACTATCATCCAGTGTGATTTCACAACATGAAATCCTTTCTCCAAGTGTGGGACTTGCAAAAATGAGAAAGGAATCTCCAGAGAAGGTTGGTTCCTATTCCTCTGTTCAGATGCACACAAAAAATGCAGAGGGTTTACTCAAAGTCTAAACTAACTTGCCAGGGAAACAGGGTAAGAAGATGCATAAAAGTAAACCTAAGCTAACAGAGGTGATGCACCGAGGAATGAAGAAAACCTATCTTGCCAATAAACACAGACCATTCAAATGTGATGCAAGATCATGCACAGATAACAAAATTTGTAGTGAAAGACCAGGAGGATGCAAATGAACACAGAGAGGGTTGAGAATCATCCACAGACATGCATTACTTGCTACAAATATTGATACAATACACTATAGAATGCCAAGAGGCAGAGTCGCATTACAGTTTCAAATGGGAGGTTCGAACTCCACAAATTCACCTACCGAAGAGAAGAAGGGAGGGTCAAAACAGGAATGTTCGACCCTTAGAAAGAAGCCCGTCTTTACAATATATAGGAAGAATGAGAGAGGGAAGAGAGAGGAAAGTTAGATCTACCCCAACCACTTCTAGGTCGAATTTAGTTTATCTCGTTATGGCGGTGGTTGAGAACCCTGGAAAGAGCGGCGAACTGTATTTTGCATTAAAGTTGGTTGTTGAAACGTCAGTTCTGGCCATTACCACGCGCCAGAGACGTTTCTTGATTTTCTCTCTCCAAACTAAACCAAAATGCAATATTGACCCCAGAATCGTGCAAAGGATTTCACCAGATTTCCATTGATATAAAGAACATGAAAATATGAGCTCTGGATCGAAAGTTATGGCGATATGAAGATTTAGGGCAAAAAACAGGCCAAAACGGATCAACGGGAAAATATTTGAATTTTTTCCTGCACATTGCCACTCGGATGACACGTGTCGGGCTCTGATTCTTCCACGGGTTCATCCTCTAAAAATTCATTTCAGGCCTTTAAACTTGGACACATGGCACATTCTGATTCGTTGGCGGCTCTTTCAGCTTTTCACGTCCCTCGCGTACTTTTGGCCCGGATGTCCCAAACTGCTTAGGACAAATTTCTCCGAACCGCCCGATTCGGGCTTCCTTGTTCCTGTTTGCGGCGGAGACACGTGGCAAGATTCCATTCACTCTCGGCTCTTTCGGCCTTTCGCGTCCCACGCGTACTTTTGGCCCGGATGTCCTAAACGAAAGTCCTCTGTTTTGGCCGAACCGGCCGGTTCGCGTCCTCCGCGTACTCTTGTCCCAACTGTCCCAGACTTCCTGGGACAAATATCCCCGAACCGCTCGAAATGGACTGACTTGTGCCAAACTAGCTGATCCGCGTCCTTCGCGTACTTTTGTCCCGGATGTCCCAATTGCTGCGTGGAGTGCCCTGGCAGCTTTTCGGCCGATTCGCGCCTCGACGTCCTAACTGCTGCGCGGACTAGGACTTAGCCGATTTTCTTCATTTTTTCGGCCCCCAAGCATCTGATGCATGTTATCAAAATTACCTTGGGGGGGTGAATTTTGGATAACAGTCTCTTTAGAAGACCTCTTTGACAAACATGACATATTCATTCAAGAGAAAGAAAAGCAATATTATTGGTGCCCATCTGATTTTGATAAAGAAAACATTGGTACCCCAGAGGAGCCAAGGGTGGTCAATATTGGAAAATGTTGCTTGCCTAAAGAAAAAATAAGGTTTGTTACATTACTCAATATATACTCAGATGTCTTGGCCTACTCTTATGATGAAATCATATCCTTCCATCCAAAGGAAATTGATCACTCAATTCCTTTAAAGCAGGGTGTTAAGCCCTTCAGGAAAAAAACAAAGGTCTTATAACCCAAATATTGCTGATACCATCAAGGAGGAGATAATGAAGATGATTAATGCAAGGATCATCTTTCACATCCACCATTCAATGTGGGTGGCCAACATTGTGCCAGTGCGGAAGAAGAATGGTGAAATAAGGATATGTGTAGATTTTTGCAACCTAAACTAGGCATCACTAAAGGAAAATTATCCTCTTCCTATCATGGAGCATATCCTGTAAGCATGCAATAGATCTGAAATGCTTTCATTACTTTATGGATTCTCAGGATATGATCAAATCAAAGTGGTAGAGGAGGACCGCACCAAGACAACCTTTACAACACCTTAGGGAACTTTTTCCTACAACAGAATGCCCTTTGGCTTAATCAATATAGGAGCTACATTCCAAAGGGTGATGGATTTGGCCCTCAAAGATCTGAAGCATTTTATTGTCATATATCTTGATGATCTCACAGTATTTTCAAATAAGAGGGGAGATCATATCTATCACTAGGAACTGGTACTTGCAAGGTGTAGAAAACATGCAATATCACTAAATCCAAAAAAGTGCATTTTTGGAGTCACAAAAGGCAAGTTATTAGGGCACATTGTGAACAAACATGGAGCACACATTGATCCTGAGAGGGTTAGATCTATTCAAGCATTAACCCTACCCAAAAACAAGAAAAGATTTCATTCATTATTTGGAAAGGTGAACTTTCTTCGTTGTTTTATGTTTGAGTTTGCTGAGTTGACAAAGCACATCACTTCCATGATGAAACCACAAGAAAACTTCAAATGGAACAATGAAGGGAAGGAAACATTCAAAGAGATCAAGAAATCCATTTCCAAGGCTGTGACTCTTATATCTCCATATTTTAACAAATAATTCATCATGTATTTTTATGCATAAGAACATACACTCTTTTTCGTTCTCATTCAGAAAAATGATGAAGGCACCTATTGTTTTCATGAGTTTTCCTTTAAAAAAGAATGAGCTAAAATATAGCCAGATGGAGAAGCATTCCTATGCAGTGGTCAAGGCTATAAAAAACTTTAGGTTTTCCATACTCAATTCCCATACGGTGGTGATGGTCCCCAGAAGTGCAATCAGGTCCATCTTAACATAGGAGGATCCCAGAGCTAAAAGAGTAAATTGGATTGCAAAGACTCAAGAATATGACTTGGAGATTTGACCCTCCAATCTGGTAAGGGAAAATTACTTGTGCAAGTTGAATGTTGAAGATGAAACACTCAAAGTTCAACATGGAAAAGAAAAATGTGCTTGCTCAACCTGTTCAGAAGACAAACCACATGTTCTCTTTGTCACCACTACTGATGAGTGGTACACTAATATTTTCTACTACTTGACTTATGGAGAATTCCCTCCTCATATTTATTACAAGATAAATAAGAAGACCCAAGATAATATAAAGGCAACCAAGTTTGTGATCTAGAATCTTGCACTTTACAAAATAGGCCTGGATGGTTGTTTCCTCAGGTGGGTAGATAAAGAGCAACAAGAAAAGTTTCTTATAGCATACCATGACCAAGCATGTGGTGGACATTTTTCAGCAATGGTCATTGCACACAATATCCTTTGAAGAAGCTATTATTGGCCCACCATCTTTTGCAGATACTTGAGATTGGGTTTCTAAATGCAAAGCATGCCAATAGTTTGTTGGAAGGCCACAACTCGTTGCATTACCACTCAGGCCTGTGGTTATTGAAGAACCATTTCAATAGTGGGGGTTGGACTTCATTGGTGTTTTGAACCCTTAATCGAGTGCATGGCACACCTATGTACTCACAGCAATAGACTACTTCACCAAATGGGTGGAAGTTGTTCCGGCCAAACAAGCCAACACTGAAATAGTATGCAACTTCATCAAGGAGAATATCATAGTCCCTTTCGGGGTGCCATAGAGAGATTATAACAGATAATGCTACCTATTTCTCTTCAAGAGAGTTGACAAAGTTTTTCTATAGATACAAAATCTCCCTAGCTCATTCTTCTAACTACTATCCACAAGGAAACGGACAGGCCGAATCAAGCAATAAGAACATTGTGACCATTGTCTGCAAGCTTGTAGACGAGAATCAAAGGAATCGGCACAAAAAGGTTATACGATGACATTGTGGGAAGATAGGATCACTCCCAAGAAGGTGATTGGTATTTCACCATTCCAACTAATTGTATGGAGTTGAAGCAGAGATTCCCCTCACAATTGAGATGCCAGCTTCTCAAGTTGCTACAGGTAATATAGAATATGGTCAATACAAAGATTCCATTAGGCAAAAGGATCCTATTTCTGGAGAAGCTAGAAGAAAATATATTCTAGGCGGTGGATCGAATCAAATAACACCAATTGAAAGTGAAGAAGATCGTTGGCAAGAGGGCTAAGGAAAGAGAATTCAAGGTTGGAGACTTTTTCTTGCTATGGGACAAGAGAAGAGAACCAAAGGGCAGCCATGGAAAGTTTGATTCATTATGGCTTGACCCATTCCAAATTCATGGAGCTTGTGGTGAGAACACTGTTTATTCTCCTCTCATACTTGGATGGAAATCCATTAGAATTGCCTCAGAAGCAGGAAATACTTGAAATTGTATCATCAGTGAAAGTGGGTTATCCCCTCGCCTTGTACCATAGGTGATTTCTTAGGTGTGTTTCCCTTTCCGTTGTGTGGTTTTGTTTCCCACTCTCTGGGTGTGTCATGTGTTTCCTTCCCGTTGTGTGTTATTGTGTTTCTTTCTTTTGATATTTCTTTCTCAAATTTATACATGACTCTGCAAGGCCCAATGGATAAGGCACTGGTTAACGAATTATAGGGTCTAGAGAATGAGATTCTAGATTCCCATGCCATGTCTTCACTATGCTCAGTCCATGTCATGTCCCACTAAGCTAGAGCTAGCTAGTTGTCACCCTCAAAATTCCCCCCTCATGTTTTAAAGTCAAATTCTAAAATTTTGAGCTCACACCCTCTAGAAGTGTTCAAGCAAAGTTGGAAGTCTGAAAAGATAGATAAATTCATGTCTTTGAAGTTGTTTAAACTCTCCAGTCTTTGTGGTTTGATAAATTTTATGTTTCCCCGTCTAGATGTGTGAAAATTTTATTATTGTACTCATTTGAATGAAATTTTCAATATTTCTATGGCCATGGATCGTAGAACCTTGTATTGTTTTCAATCCCTTGATTCGTGAAAGAAATTTGAAAATCAAGGTGCGAAATGGTGGAGTTTTCTTCTTCTTTGCATTTTTCCATAGTCGGTGAATGATGGGCATTTTCTTCCTCCATCAAATTTTTGCCCCATTATCCATAGGTACATGGACATATCTAATTGGAGGTGGGCTGGTAGAGCAATTTGTGTTTTTCGAGCCTCTTTGTAAAAAAGGCAAAAATTCATAAAGTGACCCGCAGCCCCGATCATGCTAAGAGGGAAAAAGTCAAATGTTGAGCCTGCATTCAAAAGAGTCAAATCAGGGAGGTGGATCATCGAAGGAGATTTAAGAATTTGAGCCTTTTTCATTAAAGGGGCTTAAAGTTAAAAAGTGACCTGCAGCCCCGCCAAACACAAAGGAAAAAGTCAAATCTTAAGCCCGCCGTTGGAAAATCAAAGTAGAGGAAGCAGGATCAGTAGAGAACTTTGAGGAAATTTGAGTATTTTTTTAAAAAAATCTAAAATTCATATAGTGACCCCGCAACCTTGATCAAGCTAAAGGGAAAAATTCAAATATTAAGCCCGCCATCGAAAGATCAAAGTAGGTGGGCTAGCCGGCGGAGCAATTTGAATTTTTGAGACAACATTGAAAAAAGGTAAAATTATAAAAGTGGCCCACGACTCTGTCTCCACTCAAGTGAGGCCATGTGTCAAGACCATATCAAAAGTGTGTGAGGGGGCCAAAATGTTCCAAAATTCCAAATCTCTATAAAAGTCACAAAATGCAAAAGGAATCCTCCACGCCCACTCTTGTAAATTTCTACCACATGGACGACTCTGGTTTAAAGTTTCAAAGGCAAGATGAATGGTTTAAATTCCAAGTTACAAAATGAATGTAATGGCTGCATTATGAAAATTATGGTTTTTCTCGTCATTGGTGTTTCTTTGTGAATCAAGAATCTGAACAGACGCAAATGATTGAAAAGAAATTGTAAATTGTTTCTTTCTAACAAAGAAGAATTTGTAACTGTTTCTTGTAATATATTTAATGGCTTCTTCATGCCATTGTAATGGGTTGGTTATTGATCTTGTAAACTCAAGAGTATATTGAACTTTGAGAGAACAAAGGAGATATCCATGTTCTTCCATTTCCCTCCTCTTTCTCAATTTCCTCCATTTCTCCACTATGTACAACTTCTGTTTAAGCATCAATACAAGAAGAAGGATTTTGTAGCCTCTTTGATGAGGAGATTTTAGAAACTTTGAGTTTGCAATCTTATCTCATCTTTTTTCCATTTTCAGAGTTGTTTCTTCTCATGAATGCATGTGTTTAAATTTCTAACTAGTGTGATGCAGGAATCTAATTTTCTACCTATAGCATTAGTTCTCCTACCTCTATTCTCACTCCCTTTCCCACTTTCAGACAAAGTATTCCTTAGCAAGAGATTTCTAGCTTTGTCCTCAGGGTCAGTGGAGTGCCCCTATTGGATCCCTGAGCCGAAAGGCCACCACAGAAATCCACATTTTATCACGCATGCATATACGGAAGCTACACCGGTTAAGTAGAGGGACTTAGATTCCTAGAGCATTGGTAAGGAATTCACAAATTTTTCCACCTGAAAAATTTCCTCGCCAACAAATGAGCTATCATGACCTTTCATCTTCCCATGGCCTGGAAAACCAAATGGTCATGACCTTTCATCTTCCCAATTCAAACTCCACACTTCAATACTAATTTGAGAAGACCAAAAACATGCTCCACACCCTAACACACTGATATTTCATGTAACCTGTAATGAATAAATAACTTACAAAACCCTTAAAAGTGCATCAAATCCAAAAAATAAAATAATGTGAATGAGTGGTCAGACATTCCTTAGCTATAAAATAAGTGAACTTATGACCAAGCACTACACTAGATCTCGAACCTAATGTAGTTCTTTGTGTGTGTGTCAAAATCATGCCATAGGTGGCTCTTGTGTGTGTCACACTTGATAGTGATCAAGTATATAGATGAGAAAATGTAGATAGATTTCTACATGAAATAATGAACTTCCCCTCCTATGAAGTGTATACAGACTAATACAAGTCCCTTCTACCCTTATCTGGATCCTAGATGGATAGCTGAATACTCCTTGATAATTCCTTTGGATGCAAAGTACTTCAATGGTACAAAATTTCTAAGACTTACCTCTATCACTAACTGGGATGGACTTGGCACTACACTTTGTAATCAATTTGAGGAGAAAGCTTCAACAACATATCCTTATTAGAAAAACTAATGATAATTAAGAGAGCTCCTAATGAGCTCATGACTGATTTCAATTTCAGATTTCAAAATACATGGGGTGAAACTCCCTACCAATTAAGGCTAACCCCTCAAGGTTATTTGATTTACTTCTTAAGATCCTATAATTTTGACATTGCAATTATGATATAGTATATGAGGCCCTACGCAGCTCCTTAATGCCTATCCTATAGCTATTAGGGAATAAAATCTTCTAATCCAAGATGGAAAATTAGCCCCATATATTACCTATGCCCTTGTTCCCTGAATTTCATCAAAAATATCATCCTTCTGTTCCTCCCATTCGTGATAATAATTCCTAACCCATTGCCTCAACATCTCACTCTTCCCAGTAGGAAAAATCAGGATGAAGAAATGAAGTCCTTGATTAGAAAATTTTCAATGAAGTGATATCCTTACAAAAATAGTAGGCCCAAGCCTTAGAAGTAATTCTAATAAATTATTCAACTAATTCCATCAACCCTTTAGAAATAAATACCAAAATCATAGATATGGGTAGAGCTAGTAAAATCATAGATCTGGGTACAGTAAAATGCTAGATGGCATGCTAATGTACTACATTCCTCTTATGATAGTTTCTCCTGTAGTTACCCCCTTTCTAGCACCTGGCACAAACTCAAAGGACTAGTTTTTTGTACAAAATAATATGAATCAAGAGAAAAAAAATTCCCTGCACAATTCACCTCACAGTTAGTACATCTGGAGCAAATGCCTTATGCACAATAGCCTACATGATTCAAAGTTGTCTTCAGGTTATGAGCCCTCCACTAACGCACATGAATATGAAAGTGAAGAAGTTTCTATAATTTTTTCTTGAGACCAACCTTATGTTCTTTAGGGTTAAGTAATTATGTACAATAAACTAAGATATGGACAGCTCGAGTAGCCCACACATGTAGATTCTTGACAACACCGAGGTACAAAAGGAGAATGTTAGAAGCCTGCGCACAACCTTGTACCCATGCTAGTCAATTTTATTACCAAACATCAAAGGATAATAATTTGCATCCAACAGTTCTAGAACACATGTCCCTTCACGCGAGGTTCCAAACAATGCTTTAACAGAAGTAGCTTGCACTCCTCATTTGGTAGATCAATCCTTTTATCCAACCTAAAGCCCCTGCCCTTACACCTAAAAAATTTAGAAAATAGAATCTTGTTCCTTAACATAAAAAAATTCTTGGGACTTCCACTCAACATTGTGGACCAAATAAAGAATACAAATGTAAATTTGTACAATGTGGGATGCCCTGGCCATTTAATTCCTCAGTGCGACCTATTACATGAAGCTCTGGAAAAACACTAGATCTAGTTATCCAAAGACCTCATGATGCTATCAAATTATGTCAATGAAGAGGAGAATCAAGTAAGAAAATTTGTTAAGACTCCACCCTTTTATATGTTATTGATGGTAGGAAAACTTAATTTTCACAACTGTATTCCTTAATTTAGGGGCTAGTACTTCAATTATGCCTAAGAAATTTATTGATTGTCATAGATATTAAGTACAGATCCATGTCTAAAGGATTCCTACAACTTGATGGCTCAACTATTAACACTATAGGGGTCATCAAGAATCTTGATTTAACACTTCATACATGTCCCAAGTTTCACAATAACTCAAGATGTTTTAATCATTGACCTACCTCCTTTGTTTTCCATTTTCCTATCATAAGATTCATTACCAAGGGTGGTGGGTACTTATCTTTTGATTAGTATCGTATACTCATAAGAAAAATGTATGGTACCCTATTTACCATACAATTTGATCCTATATTTTCCTATCACGTTGTGTTATATGATCCATCCCCTCTCTAAGCTAACTACTAATCCAAGAAGGAAATAAAAAGATTCAATTTTAGCAAGATCAATCCATTCATCCTCCCATACCTAATATATTGTTAGATGAAGGGAATAAAGAGAAATATGAATTTTATCCTTATGATATAGTTACTAAAGCTGGCCTTGTTACTTATTAGCATCCTTGAATAAGAAGTTGTGTTGCCTACCATAATTAAGCAGGATAATTAAATTTTCATGGACTATGGAAAACGTACTTTGATGGTTCTAGAAGTATAAAAGGGTCAAGTGTAGGTGTTGTTCTCATCTCTCCCAAGAGTGAGAATTTATTCTTCACACACAAGTTGCATTTTGCATGCTCTAAAAATGTATCAAAATATGAATCATTGGTGCATGGTCTTCTTATTGCTAAAAAGATGAAGATCAAATAATTGTAGATCTTTGAGTATATTGAGTTGGTTATCCACCATGTCACAAACAATGCACAATAAGGAATAAGATTTTGAAATATTATAAACACATATTTTGGAACCTATTGGAGAGTTTTTATGCTCTCATTCTGTAGGTGGTGAAATAGAGATTTAATAAATAAGTAGATCAGATGGTATCCCTTGGATCAAAATTCTTACCTCCTTAAGGGTTTTTTCCAAGGCAATATGAAACACATTAAAATGGTGGTCACAGCCATCCATTCAAGATAATGAAACCAGATTCCAAAGTGTTTGAAAATGACATGCAACTTGTCCAGTTTGTTAATAATCAAGATGAGTTTTCTTCAAACATGTAAGTTAACTTGTATGATAGTTATGATGACTAATTGATTCACCTTAAGAAGAATAAGTTACCTAAAGGGTTGGTCACTTTAGAGCACATATTTAGCCCCGATGATGATTTTAAGGGTGACTAAAATTATATGCATGTAGCGTAAGAAGAATGCAATCTTATCACTATTGTGCATGGAAGATAGTTGTTTTGCTTGCCAAATAGTGTGCATAAGATGAGAAATAGGATATCATATCTATATCCTCAAAATTATGTTGAAATGCATTTCGTGGGAGTATGAAGGCTTGAAATGATTTGATCTAAGTGTTTCTCAACACTCCATTGACCTTTATCTTAGCATCAAGCCCATCAAACAAAAGTATTGGAATATGAATCATAATATAGAGCCCCTCATGATGAAAGAGTTATACAAACTGATTGAGGAAAATATCATTTTTCGCTATCCAATACTCTACTTGTGTAGTGGATCTTGTTTCAATGCTCAAGAATAATGGTGTAATGATACTTTGTGTTGTTTTCATAGATTTGAAAAAGACATCTCTAAAGGATCATTATCTCTTTTCCTTATGTGGAGAATATTATATCGTAAGCATGGTTGGCGTGCAAAGGTTTTCCATGTTGGATGGGTACTCTATTTTTCAACCAGATCATGGTCAATGAAGATGATTAGTTTAAAACAACCTTTACAACCAAATGGGGTGCATATGCTTATCATAAAATGCCTTTGTAGGAAAAAAAAAATCAGAGAGTGATGAACATTTCCTTAAAATGGTATATCAATAAGTTCATCCTAGTTTACTTGGATGACATAATTCTCTTCTCAAATGAGATAACAAATCACATGATGCATCTAGAAAAATTATTTGAGAGATGCAAAGACTTTTAGGTATCTCTTAACCCTGAAAAGTGTAACTTTGGTGTTGCACAAGGTAATATTTTAGGCTATGTGGTATTTAAGGATGGAATTTCTATTGATCCTAAATGAGTCTCAAGCCATTCCTTATCTGTCATTACCGATGTAGAAGAAGGCTTTGCAAACATTCCTAGGAAATATAAACTTCATTAGGAGACTTATTCCTAAATTTATGGGATTGGTGGGGCCCTACACCCCACATTCTCAAGAAGGACACAATGTTCAAATGGACAAATAGAAGGAAAATAAAGCTTCAAAAAAATCAAGAAATAAATTTCTTGTGACCCAACACTCAAAAATTTGGATTTCTCAAAGGATTTCTTACTTTATGATTAAGGAGTTGATGCTGAGTGTTGTTGTTATCCTGACTCAAGAAAATGAACAAGGACTGGAGTAACCAATGGCTTTCTTCAGTCAAACTTTGAAGGATTATGAATTGAAATATAGTCACATGGAGAAACATGTCTTTTCCATCATGTGCACTCTCAATAAATTTAAGAATATGCTCACCATAAATCATGTTAAGGTGTTATTTTCACACTCCAGTGTGAGATCTGTCATCATAGGTGTAGAAATCACTGAGAAAAAAGATAGGTGAGTGACCAAAATCATAGAGTATGATGTGACTATAAAATACACAAAAACATTTAGATGCAATGGGCTCTACAGATAACGTAGAGAAGATGTGAAAAATTAACAAGATACTTTATTATTTCTAGATGAATATCCTTCACGTGTTGAACCTAAGTACAATGAATACCTTAGTGTGTGCACATAGTTGGAAGACATGGTAAAATTTCTCTCTTCTCGGGCATACCCTCCTGTGATGAACAAAGAAAAGAGAATACATATGAGGCTAAAATCCATTCCCCTCTATGTTGATTGATGGTGTTCTCCTAAAAATAAAAAATTAACGGTGTGTTGCTAAGATGTATTGATGGCTGCGCAAGCTAACAAAGCGCTAGTAGAATTTCACAATGGAATCTCTAGTGGACACTTCTCTTCCAAAACAAAAATGATGAAGATCATTAAGGCATGATACATCTAGCCCACCCTTTTTGTAGATACACACAAATGGATCATAAAAAAAAGAATGCACTTTTTTTTCCTGAAAGAAGAAATTGGATATGCTTCCCCTCTACCCAATCCAAGTGAATTAACCTTTTATGCAATGGAATCTGGACTTCATTGGCCTGATCAACCCTCCTTCAAGTGTTGGTCACAAGTGGGTGTTGATAGCTATGAATTACTTCACCAGATGGACAAAAAATTTCGTGCTCAAGGAATCAACTGAGGTAATCATCCTTGACTTTATTGATAGAAATGTAACAAGGTATGTCATTCCTCATACCATTATTTCTTATAATGCAAAATCCTTCCTTCATGCAAGAATTTTTTATTGGGATCTTATTTTTGGAATATATTTGAAGACTTCTTCCAACTACTACCTTCATGGAAATGGTTTCACAGAGTCCACCAACACGAAAATAATTAAAATCATGAAGAGAACAATGGATATCAATTAGAGGTAGTGGTATACAAAGATCTCGTGCACGCTCTAGGAAGATAAAATCATGGTGGAAAAGGAAATAGGTACTTAACCTTACAAACTTGTTTATGGTAAAGAAGCTAGGATTCCTTTATCACTTGAATTTCCTTCATTAGAGTTGGCTTAGTAGCTAGAGTCTAAGGGTGTAGATGAAATGGAAATTATAATAACATAGTTGGCTTGAAGAATAAAGGAAATCTACCATGATAAAGTTGGAACAATATCAACGATCAACCAAGTAGTGCTTTGACAGAAAGGATATACATCAAGCTTTCAAATTGGTGATCTAGTCTTGAAATAGGACTCTAAAATAGCTAAACCAGGGTGTCATTCAAATTTTGATGCACTTTGGAGTGGCCCATATATTATTAGTTATTGTAAGAAGGATAACTCTTTCGAGTTATCTCAACTTGGTGGAAATGCACTACCAATACAAGTTAATGGGATTTATCTCAAACACTTCCATTAAATATTTTCTACATTATGTACAAATTAGAATAGTTTTGATTCCTCCAAGTTCACTCTGCGCACATTGTATTTTTTATATAGTTCTTTACTCTTGCATGCTCTTTCTCGCATACTCTTCTTTTTCTTCTGGATGTCGATGCATGTCCTCAATAGTTTAGAAAGGTTGTTTCAGCTTGCTAGCAGATTCCAACCAATTTTTTAGAGTCCATACATCATTTTCATTGTTGGAAGCACAATATACTGATGGGGGGTGAATCAATCCTACAAATTTCTCATTTCATTAACCATTAATTTCAGCAACTATTAACATTTAACTATTCACATACATTAAATAATTACTTATTTAGTGTGCATAATATATTCAAACAATCATAATACATGAGAAGAGGAACACAAGACACAAAATATAAGTGGGAAACCCTCATGGGGAAGAAAACCCACAAAAAATATTCTTATATTACACAAAGCAAAGAGATTTAGTGAAGCACCAACCCCTAATTTAGTGAAGCACCAACTCCACAAAGAGGATAAAACTTCGTAGGATGACCAAGAACCAACAAAACCACTTGAAGTTATTTTATCTCTATCTTTTTTGCTTCCACTACTGATGGAGATCACATATTCAACTCACAAACCCTAGCTCATACCCTATAACATCAAACTTTCTCTATCTTATTCCTTCTCAACTTATCCTGCCTCTAAAATGTCTCTCTCATGCTTCAATACCTTCCTCAATCTCAAAAACACTCTATCATCCTTCAAATCATGTCTTCATACATGTAAATAATTCTCCTCTAGGTTTTATTTTTCTCCTTTGTAAGACTAGCTCCCAAATGGAGCTAAAACATCACTTTTATATGAAATTATTCTTTATAACCCAAATGATTTCGGTCAATCATGATAAATTCAACCCATAAACCTTTATAAAACTAAATTACAACAATCAAAATGGTCAAATATGACCCAAATAGGTTGTCCTAGCCAAAAACAACATTTCATGCACCAAAAATCCTCAAAAAACTTGCATTGGGATGACAAAAATTACCAAATCCAAAAACCAATTTTATTCAACCTCTAAAATTCATCACACATGTTTAAAATAAAATTTAAATATATTCCTTTCTCGTAATTTATTTGAACTAATCAAATTATTTCATTTAATGGTACCATTGTTCTTTATTCTTCTCAAAACACTTGTTTCCAACACCCTTCATGAACCTGAAACTAACTTTGTGCCTTAAGATCAGCCAACACAACTCAAATATTTCATGTGAAAAATTGATGGAAATTACAATACGTATAGAACACTCCTAAAAAAAATAGAGCTCATAAAACAATCACCTTCTCAAACCACAAGCACTTTTGTCTTCACCAGATCAAGCTATCCAAAAAGTATTTTTCCAAAAACAACTTATAACCACACATTTTTTTACTTTCAAGACCTAAAAATACATTACCTAGATGAAAATTTTACCCATATTCACTCTCCAGGTGATATAAAGCATCAACACAACCATTTGATGCTCCAAACAACTCAATATTTCAGCAAGAACAATTATGTCCCAAAAATCTTCTTGCTAAAAAATTAACCTTTAAACCATATAAAATATCATCATCATGAAATTTTTTTTATATAACTGGAAATATAATTTAATCCTATTTCCAAAAAAAAAAATCACCTCCTTCCTGTAGCTCTTGCAATGTCAATTTTACTGACAACTGCTCCAAACTACCCTTTGACTAGTCAACATAAATAGGGCACACTTTGTACCTTTTCAGGATCACCATGACTTGAAACATTCATGAACATCTATAAAAACTCCTGAGATACATAAAAGGTAATTTCTTCATCACCTCATTTGGACAATTTTTACACAAACTGGAACTCTTCAAAAAAAAGAAAATTTAGGTGGGGCCCAAATATTACCACATGATCTAACATACCTTTTTGGAAATCTAGAAGACTCCAATATGACATAAAATCATCACTTTTGAGGAACCAATCAACACTGGTTGATATATTCACTTTTTTGTCAGGTTTCTCCTAACTAGGGTTTAGCTAGGGTTTCAAACCAATTTATCTTATTAACAATCATTCATAAAAACATGATGGTCAAAACCACCTCATTATTTTTTTTAAAGCTCCATATATGAACTAATAATATACCCCAAATATCTCAGGTTCCCATGCAAATAATACAGTTCACAACAAGCATCAGAAGGTCAAATTTTGCTTGAAAAGTACACTGTAACTTACTTGGTTTTCCCAAAACTTACATATCTTGAAATTATCATATCAAAATTACCTAAAAATTGTCATGAAGCATCATGAAAACATCCTCTACCATCCATAATCATAAACTACCTCACATATTCCTCAAACTCTCCATCCATAGTGACTTACCTATGTGAAACTGCTGATTTCTCACATGTAACATCCCAAAGATCCCCAAATATGCACCATACATCTAAATTATGACCTAAATCTCACCATACACCTTAGTTACAATTATATCATGCTCAAACAATACTTATTAGGCCCAAAAATCACATCTCTATTTGATACTCCATATTCCAGGGCTAGAAACAAGCCTAAATTGACTTGACACATTGCTGACAACTCATGACTTGACCTTGGTGAGCTCGTACAAACCAAAGAATATTTGAAACATGTCATTTTCGCCATTATTTAGCTCATGAAACTAAACAACACACTTGGGAATACTCAAACCATGACTTAGCTTACTCAACCATGCTTCAGAACACCATAACCACTCACCAAAGAACTCAATCAACATGTTTTGCACCTAAATACCATCATATAGGGACACATAGAGAACCATAACACCATTTTACATCAATGGGGGGTTAACATAAATGAAAACACAACTATGCAATGGCCACCACTCTCCTCCTTTATCATTTATGGTAACCATCACCAGAAACATTGATGGCAACCAACATAATAACCATCTACATGACCTCAAGTCCATGTTTTTGATACTTATCTTGCCATTTTCCATCTATGAAAAAGGTTAAATTGACTCTATAACATATATAATGATAACAAAAAGACCACACAATAGAAATAATGCACAAAAATGACTTACTTGCTTGAGTAGCTCCCTCTGGGACTGAATTCTCTCTTCTTTGACTCCAACAACAATAAACAAAAGATTCTATGGACCTGGAATAAGCTCCCCCTGAGGCTGATACACATCATAATTTCCTTCAATATCAATTTCTTAGGCCTATTCCATGCATTAGTACTCAAAAAATACCTTTAATGTTGTCAAATCACCTTTTAGACAATGTTCCCTGAACAATATTCTCAGTATAAAAAGGGCTAACCTCACCAAGCTCTAAACTCATCACAAGCATGTAATAAACTCCTCAAATTCCAACTAGACTTGTATCATCTATCTCAATTTAAAAAACTCAAAATTTAGGGCTTCATACCTTACTTTCATGGCTTGGATATGGATCAATCACTTACCTCAATTCCTGAACCCCTTTTTCAATTATTTTAACTTCTTTAATTCATCATTTCTATTTAGAAATTTTGGAAGCATCATTTTATATTGCCAAATAAATCTTCCAAATATCTTAGACACCTAAATCTCCTAATAAAAATCCATAAACAACTCCCCATGCCTTGGTGAGTATTCATAAACCTAGATCACATTGTTTTCTTCCAATTTTAGTCACACTAGACACTACTTAGCTCCCTATCTAGAACAGTTCACATAGTGTTTTCTGTACGCACCCAAAATTGCATGTGCTACATGTTGCATATATTCCCCCCGGGTAAACACAAGGAAAATCGGGTTTCCGAGTTGGGAAAACAGGTTGGGCGAGCAAGTTAGGAAAGCATGTCGGAGGACCTCCCAAACCCGACAGGAAAGAAATGTCGGAAGGGTCGCAAAACCCGACGCAAGGTAAATCGGGTCTCGGCGTCGGAGGAACAAGTCAGAAAAACATGGGGTGAAAACATGTTGCGCCACCTCCCAAACCCGATGCATATGCAAGTCATACCTCCGAACCCAAAAACAAAGGAAATTTGGTAATAACGGCGGATGCGGGTTTCGGGAAAGCACGAACATCAAACACATGCCACGGTGTCCTCCAAACCCGATGCGGATGCAGAGGAGAGTCCCGAACCCGACTGGAATGGAACTAACGTGGGAAATATGACAGTTCGCCATTTTTGGGTTGTTGAGGTTCTTACCTACCGCCATGATGAATGGAGTTAGGCGCAGTCTTGGAGGTGGTTGGGCAAATCTCGATTTTCTCACTTCTCCATCTCTTTCCCTTCTATAAAATGTAAGGAGGGGCTGTTTTTCAAAGGTTGGACATTTTCTGCTTTGCACCCTCCCTTCTCTCCTGCTTGCAAGAGGATTTGTGGAGTTTTCAAACCTCCCATATGGACTGTAACGCTGTTTTTTGCCTTTTGGCCATTGCAATGTATTGAATCGATCCTTGAGAAATATATGTGTGTCTGTGGTTGCTTCTAAACCCTCTTACATATTTATTACTATCATTATTTGATATTTTATTGCATTTTGGCTACCTGTGCATTGTGTGGTATTGCATCTATGTGGTCTGTGTTTAATCTTGCAAAACGGGTGTTCTTCATTCCTCGGTGCATCACCTCCTTAACTTAGGTTTATTTTTATGCATTTCTCTCTCCCTGTCTCCTTGGTAGTTAGGTTAGGTTTTTGGGTAAACCTCTGCGTTTCATTGGTGCATCTGAACAGAGGAATAGGAGCCGGCCTTCACCCGGAGAGATTTTCCGATTTCGTGAGGTCCCACACTTAGGAAAAGCTCCATGTTGTGCAATCACACTGAGACTTTCAACCCATCGTGTTGCAGAGTCCCAGGGGTTCTGAGATTCGACACCAACAGTTTTGGCACACCCGGTGGGACCAAAAGGTCATTCCATCAAAATTTGAAGGATTTTTCATGAAATTTGCACAAAAATTGTAGTTTTTTACAAATTTCAGATTTTGCACCTCGTAGCCTGAACTCCGAAATCAATTTTCAAGGGTTTATCTTGCTCAAAACAGGTCAAAATTTCAACAGTTGGTAGATCTGACGGTAATCTTCAAAAGGGTATTTTTAGTTTTTGGATATTTTGATTTTCAAAATTTTGGGTATTTAGTGATTTCAGGTTTTCGGGGTCCGAGAACATCAAAGCAGCAATTCGGGTTTTGGGGGATGCATTGCATGGTCCTATTCCCGACAGTAAAGAAAATCAGGTTTTGAGGGATGTCGGACATGTTCCAAGTTCCGACACATAGCAATTCGGGTTTTGTGAGTTGCATCGCATGACCTGAGTTCTGCCTGTACTTTTCGGGAATCTGCAGCTGCACGTACAGGGGCCAAGATTCCGGATTGAGGATTGTCTCCTCTGGGTCCTTCAAATTTCAAATTATATTTTCAATACTGTCAAGTTTGGTGTGTAACTTGGCAAAATCCAGCCTTTTATAGGCTTGTTCTCTAACACATCTGGCGACTCCGAAGGGATAGAGCTCAGTGGTGTAGTAGCACAAGTTGCCCAGGCACATGAGAAGAATCCGGACAAGGTCTAATACTCGAGCAGAAGGGCTATTTTTCCACTTGCAACTTTCACCAGGCAGAGGAAGGAGAGGGAGAAGACCACAAAGATCATCATCTCCACCTAACAGGACCTTGTCTACACCTCCACCTGGTAGGCCTTGTCTCGCATCAACCAGGGTTCTAAGGCCAATCATAATGGCGTAGCTACCACCGAATCCCTTTGTCAATTTCACGGGAAGTAGTCCACTTGCCTAAAATTCTCAGAATCAAATTCCAGTTGTAGCGCTAAAGAGTATCCCCTATTTCACAGGAGAAAATCATACTACTCCTATTGATCACATCCAGGATATTGCTAATGTATGCGCAATCCACAAAATAAATGAAATGGATGTTGCAGTCAAGTTGTTGGCTTCATCTTTCAAAGGTAAGGCCTTACAATGGTTTAGGAGCCTAACAACAGGGTCTATTACGAATTGGGACCAACTTTGTTCAGCTCTTTGCAACCAATTCGGGGAGAGGGCGGACAATTTGTCCTTATTAGAAAAACTGACAACAATCAAAAGGGCTCCTAATGAACAAATGGCAGATTTCGACTTCAGGTTCCAACGGACATGGGACAGGATCCCAATAGCTGTTAGACCAACTGCTGAAGGAGCATTCCTTTATTTCTTAAAGGCTATAAATTCAGACATAGCCATGATGATCCAGTCAATGGGAGGGACAACACAGCTAGGGGCCTATGACACAGCTATCAGAGCAGAGAACTATTTGATCCAAGCTAACAAGCTTGCACCAAGGCCACCAATGCCTCTCTATCCAGATATGGGAAATCCTACAACTAGTCAAGCACCAGAGTTGAATCCCATTCCAACTCCTAGAAATCAAAGCAATAATGAGGCATCCACATCTTCAAATACTTCAAAGGAATTGCAGGAGGTCATGAAGCAACTGCAGAACCTTGGAAATGAGCTAGTGACCATCAAAAGATAGCAAGCTCAAAGTGCTAGACCATATCAGCCTCAAGCACAGTACCAAGCTAGGCCCTCATACCAACAGAATAGACCACCACCACCTCAGGCTACAAATCAAAACCAAAACCAAGGACAACCTCAAGCTGCCAGGCCTTTTCGACCGTATGATCCAAATGCAACGACATCCTCGAGAGCCTTGGTTCCAATGCAAAACAATATGGCACAGGAGTACGACTGGTGTTACCCTTGCAATCTCCCTCACAATCAGTCAACATGTTTCAATGGTGCACTGAATCAGGCCTTGATGGTGCAAACCATTGGTGTTCCTCAAGAACCAAGCCAAGAAGAGAATCAGCAGCAAGGAACGCAACAAGAGGGACCTCCGACAGAAACCACATTGGCAAATTGGAAAACGGAAGACTTCTGTGGAGTTAACCAACAGCTTTTTCAAGGCGTGGCTGCCAATACACGGTCAAAGAAGAGAGGCATAGTAGAGGAACAACCACCCAATCCAGTTGTTTCTCAACCCACTCTTACACAACAGGGGGTCAGTAGACCAAACATAGCTCCAAATGTGCAAAATCAGCCTAAGGTACCAGTTGTAGCAACACATGCACCCGTTCAAGCTCCAGAAAAGGTTACACCAAATAAGGGGCAGAAAAAGGACAGTTCATCCCCTTTCAACATCATCGATCAAATGAAGAAGACACATGTGAACATTTCCATGTGGGAATCACTGGCGATCCCAGGACAACGAGACTTATTGCAAGCTGCAATGGCTAATTGGTCTGCCACAAATGTATCAAACCAAGGACATGAGAAGGTTCTCACTAATGCAGTGCAATATGATGGGGACCAGACAAGAAAAAGTTTGAGGCCTCCACCATTCTATGTTTCATTGATTGTTGGAAACCACTTGGTACACAACTGCATGATAGATTCAGGAGCAAGTAGTTCAGTGATGCCGAAACAGATAACGGATCAACTGGGTTTGAAGTATGAGCCAGTGGTGAAAGGAGTAGTACAGCTAGATGGAACGGCAGTGGGAACAGTTGGGGTCATCAAGGGGTTAAGCCTAACACTGCATTCATGTCCTAATGTTACAGTTCTGCAAGATGTGTCTGTAATTGATCTCCCGTCACTTTTGCATTTTGTTTATCGAGGGACTTCACTGCAAAAATCGGTGGATATTTATCTGCAGATTGGTCACACATGATTTTTAGGACAAGGTATGGAGCCAAAGCAACAATAAGGTCAGAACCAATTGCTAATTTCCATATTGAGCCTCATGTATCAGGTCCTATCAATGCAAATTGCTCAGCTTTTGATCAGGAGGAGTGTTCAAGTGATCTAGAAGCAGGTACTAAGGTTGAGGGAATTCCTTATTTAACTTTGGATGAATGGGCAAACAAAAGTCATGAATTTGACCCATACAAGGAAATTGAAGAATCTGAATTGGGCGTGTATTGTGTGCACGAAGAGAATTCACCCATTCCCGACATCATTCAGCCTGAACAAAAGGATGAAAACAAAGTTTGGAAATTATTCTTCGATGGTTCGAGAAGCAGGCAAGGTGCTGGAGGTGGTGCAGTGTTGATTTCACCACAAGACATCAAGTATTATTCAGCTTTTCGTTTCCAGTTTTCTTGTTCAAACAACATGGCTGAATACGAGGCATTGATTCATGGACTTCATTGGGCTAGGAAAAGGGGCATAAAGAACTTACAGGTGTTTTGGGATAGCGAGCTAATTGTCAACCAAGTTAGAGGAAAACATGCTACAAAGAATGACTTGCTAAGGAGCTACAAGAATAGGGTATGGGACCTCATTGAGGATTTCGAAGCTTTCAACATTGTATCCATACCCAGGAAGAAAAATGAAGCCGCAGACATGCTCGCAGCAGTTGGAGTAACGTTTGATGTGGTTGACAACATCAGAAGAGAAAAAACGCAGCCACATATCCATGTGGTTGTGAGGCCAGCAGTTCCAGATAATAACACAAGCTGGCAGGTGTTTGAGAACGATCAACAGATCGTCAATTTCTTGCAAGAAGAAGCTGAATTCTCAGCTAGAAATCACGATAGGATAGAGCAATAGTACGGGGATCAAGTAGTGCAGCTGCGGACAAACAAGCTTCCCAAGGGTTTAGTAACGTTGGAGTCTATCTTCAACCCTAACGACGAGTTTCGTAAGGAAAAGGTTAACATACAGGTTAAGAGAGAAGATTCAGAGCCAATTCTGGTTGGGGAAAACAAAACACTTCAAATTGGCAAAGTGGCCACTAAGCAGGAGAAATCAGATTTCACACAACTTTGCCAAGAATTTCCAGATGTTTTCGCTTGGAGCTATGAAGACTTAAGGGGATTTGATCCAAATTTGGCACAACATACCATAGAATTGGATCCAGATGCTAAGCCCGTCAGGCAGAAACAGAGACCAGTCAACCCTCACATTGAGCCTCTAATGAAGAAAGAGCTTAATAAGCTAATAGAGGCAAGCATTATATTCCCGATCAAGCACTCAAGCTGGGTTGCGAACTTGGTTCCGGTCAGGAAGAAGAGTGGAGAAATTAGGTTATGTGTGGACTTCCGAGACCTCAACAGGGCATCTCTCAAAGATCATTACCCACTTCCTTCAATGGAACAAATATTGCAAGTAGTATCCGGTTCAGAGAGATTCTCTCTCCTAGATGGATACTCAGGGTATAATCAGGTGATGGTGAAAGGAGATGACCAATTCAAGACAGCTTTCACCACCAAATGGGGGACCTATGCCTATAAGAAAATGCCATTTGGGCTATCAAATGCTGGAGCCACCTTCCAAAGGGCCATGGATATGGCATTTAAGGGGTTGATCAATAAAATAGTTCTAATATATCTTGACGACATCACTGTATTCTCAAAAAATGCAGTGGATCACCTCTTTCATCTAAGGCAGGTATTTCAGAGGTGTAGAAGATTTGGGGTATCATTGAATCCCAAAAAATGCATATTTTTGGCTCGCGAGGGAAAACTTCTAGGCCATATTGTTTCAAATGAAGGGTTGACAATTGACCCAGAAAGAGTTGAAGAAATTCGAGCATTGCCATTGCCAAGTCACAAGAAGGCTCTTCAAAGCTTCTTGGGAAGGATCAATTTTGTCCGCAGATTTGTTCCAAATTTTGCTGCTCTTGTGAAGCCAATAACGCTGATGTTGAGGAAGAGCATGGCATTCAAGTGGACATATGAAGGCAAGGCAAGTATTGAGGCAATAAAAGAGGCTATATCTCAAGCTCCGACTCTTGTCAATCCAGACTTCTCCAAAGATTTCATGTTATATGCCTTCGGTGGTGGAGACACAATTTCTGCAATCCTAGTACAATAGAACAAAGGAGGATTAGAGCAACCAGTTTCTTTCTTCAGTCAAGGCTTGGAGGAATACGAAACTAGATACTCTTTCATTGAAAAGCATTTCCTTGCAGTGATCAGGAGTTTAAATAAATTCAAGCACCTAGTCTCAAACAATAAGATCCAATTGTTGGTCTCTCATGCGGGAGTTAAGGACTTCCTTCTAAACAAGGATCTGAATGAGAAGCGTACAAGATGGATCACTCATGTCATGGAATATGACATCGAGATCAAGGTCACAAAGCTAGTACGTGGAAAGGGAATATGCGAACAGCTAGCCTTGAGTCAACAAGTTGAAATAGGTGACGAAAAGGAGACTACCTTAGTACTACAGGATGGTCAAGAACATGAAAATGATGATGTGCCTACTCCTTGTTGGACTCAGGATATGATACACTTCCTACAAACAGGCCTATGCCCTCCAGAAATGAGCAAAGCAAAGAGGAGATACTTTAGATTACAAGTCATTCCATATGTGCTTGTTGATGGTGTTTTGTTCAGGAAAGACATCAATGGAGTTCTATTGAGGTGCATGGGGACAAGTCAAATTGAGAGGGTGTTACAAGATTTTCACGATGGAGATTCTGGCAGACATTTTTCCCCACGAGTAACAGCTCTCAAGATAATGAAAGTAGGGTATTATTGGCCCACAGTGTTCAGTGACTACTATACATGGATAAGAAAGTGCAAGAAATGTGCACTCTTCACAGGAAAAGAAAGACTAGCAGCACTTCCATTGCACCCAATTTTGGTTGACCAACCATTTATGCAATGGGGATTGGACTTCGTCGGGGTCATCAATCCAAACTCAAGCCAAGGCCACAAGTGGATTCTCACGGCAACGGACTACTTCACCAAGTGGACTGAAGCAGTAGTGCTCAAAGAGGCAAACAAGTCTAATATACTAGAGTTTTATGAAGGAATAGTGACCAGGTTCGGTGTGCCGGCCACTATCATATCAGATAATGCATTGGCATTCATAGGTTTCAGGATTACAGAATGGGCTATCAAGAATGGAATCTATTTGAGCACCTCTTCAAATTATTACCCGCAGGGTAATGGACAGGCAGAGTCCACGAACAAGAATTTGCTAAGAATCATCAGGAGGACTCTGGATGAAAATCAAAGAACATGGCATACCAAGCTAAAATCAGCATTATGGGCTGATAGAATAACACCAAAGAGGTCTACAGGTAATTCCCCTTACAAGTTGGTCTATGGAAAAGAGGCAGTATTACCTATATCATTAGAACTGCTTGCATTGGAGTTCATGAAGCAGTTGGAGTTGGTTGAGTTCGAACCAATGGAGGCTAGGTATGCAGAGTTGATGGAATTGGAAGAAATTAGAGAACATGCAGTTCAAACGATTGAGAAAGATCAGGCCTTAGTGAAAAGATGGTTTGATAAGAAAGCAAGAGCAAGGACCTTCTCGGAAGAAGACTTAGTTCTGAAATGGGATGCAGATCGGGCAAAACCGGGAAAGCATTCCAAGTTTGATGCCATTTGGAGTGGCCCCTACATGGTCACGGGATGTAAGAATAGCAATGCCTTCCAATTGTCTACATTGGACAGAGAAGAACTCCCGATTCCGGTCAACGGAATCTATCTTAAACATTGCTACTGAAAAGAGAAAAGTTCTACCCTTGTAAATATTAGCCTAGGTTTCAGTTTCCCTAAGTGCTTTGGCACAGGTTTTGTTGCTCCTGGGTTGGTTTTCTATGGTTCAGCGTGTTCTCAGAGAAGGAGTTGCGGTATCAGGTTGGTTTCAGGGTTGCTTATGACTCCATGCCCAATGGATTGCTAAAAGGCCATTGATCTTCTACCTAGCAGGCAGGTAACCCCGTGAGTCGCCAAATTGTTGCATATATTCCCCCCGGGTAAACACAAGGAAAATCGGGTTTCTGAGTCGGGAAAACAGGTCAGGCGAGCAAGTCAGGAAAGCATGTCGGAGGACCTCCCAAACCCGACAGGAAAGAAATGTCGGAAGGGTCGCAAAACCCGACGCAAGGTAAATCAGGTCTCGGCGTCGGAGGAACAAGTCGGAAAAACATGGGGCGAAAACATGTTGCGCCACCTCCCAAACCCGATGCATATGCAAGTCATACCTCCGAACCTGAAAACAAAGGAAATTTGGTAATAGCGGCGGATGCGGGTTTTCGGGAAAGCACGAACATCAAACACATGCCGCGGTGTCCTCCAAACCCGATGCGGATGCAGAGGAGAGTCCCGAACCCGACTGGAACAGACCTGACGCAGGAAATATGACAGTTCACCATTTTTGGGTCGTTGAGGTTCTTACCTACCGCCATGATGAACGGAGTTAGGCGCAGTCTTGGAGGTGGTTGGGAAAATCTCGATTTTCTCACTTCTCCATCTCTTTCCCTTCTATAAAATGTAAGGAGGGGCTGTTTTTCAAAGGGTGGAAATTTTCTGCTTTGCACCCTCCCTTCTCTCCTGCTTGCAAGAGGATTTGTGGAGTTTTCAAACCTCCCATATGGACTGTAACGCCGTTTTTTGCCTTTTGGCCATTGCAATGTATTGGATCGATCCTTGAGCAATATATGTGTGTCTGTGGTTGCTTCTAAACCCTCTTACATATTTATTACTGTCATTCTTTGATCTTTTATTGCATTTTGGCTACCTGTGCATGGTGTGGTATTGCATCTATGTGGTCTGTGTTTAATCTTGCAAAACGGGTGTTCTTCATTCCTCGGTGCATCACCTCCTTAACTTAGGTTTATTTTTATGCATTTCTCTCTCCCTGTCTCCTTGGTAGTTAGGTTAGGTTTTTGGGTAAACCTCTACGTTTCATTGGTGCATCTGAACAGAGGAATAGGAGCCGGCCTTCACCCGGAGAGATTTTCCGATTTCGCGAGGTCCCACACTTGGGAAAAGCTCCATGTTGTGCAATCGCACTGAGACTTTCAACCCATCGTGTTGCAGAGTCCCAGGGGTGCTGCGATTCGACACCAACACTACATTGGCAGGAAAACAGTTATAAAGGTCCCCAGTGATGATTCAAAATCCTTTCAAGAAGGTGTTCGAGCTCCAAAAACCCATTTACAGTATATATTTGTGGCCTAGATAACCTTACATAGCTTCTCCTTACATTTTTCTCAGTTTTCCCCTTCATTTTGTGCTTGCTTTGGCCTTAAGTGTCAAAACCGCCGCCACTTCCTGGACGGTGGTTTGCAAACAACCACCAAGGAAGGGAAGGTGGTCCTGAAATCACTGCCCTACGTAGGGCGACGATCTTGATCGATTTTTCTAGAATCTTCACATGAGAAAATTGACATGTGATGATTCACTTAAGTTTATCTGTTTGAACACGTCCATGAGTCAAATTTGCTAAAAATAGCTTCATGTTTGCTTAGTTCACCTAGTTCCTTCTATTTTAAATAATATTTAATGAGTGGAACTACCTCTTCAATTCCTTGTGCATGAAGTAACCTTCTAGCCTCCATTCCTATATATTCCATGCTTGTATTCAAGCAAAAGGCCTAAGAATTTTGTGTATCTTGCATTGTTGTGCTATAATAATATTGCTAGGAATTACATAGCCAAGTTGAGATCTCGTGTGCTATCTTTATTCTACCTACATTACGCTCAGATTGCTTCCAAGATTCAATCGTCTCAAGTGCCATCCTCTTGTTTCTATTCTTTGCATTCCCATCCGTGGACTCACATGAACGCTTAGAGAAAGAAAGGAAAGAACAGAGGGGACATATACTCATACTTCCGGATTCACCAAAGATCTTGCTCTTCCAGGTTGGAGTTGTGTATTTGTTTTGCTTTGTTTTGTCAAATTGCATATCAAATAGAGTAGAGAAAAAATTCATTTCAATTAATCAAATAGTTACAAGTAGATCAAGTCAATATGAATTTTTCTCTTCAATATTGCTAGGGAAATAGTGGGTAAATGATAGCTCTGTTAGAGTCATGATTTATTCTTCACTTTTGAGGTAGAGTTGGAGATATTTTATTTGAATTAGAGTAGATGTTAGATTTATATTCACATATCTGCACAGATAGCTAGCTACATACTTCTAGGTATTTGTTTTCTTTAAATTGTTTGTTATATTAGATGCATTGTCTGAAAAGTTAGAAAAGAACAAAAATATTTATTTCCATAGATTAGATTTTTTATTCTTTTGTTCTTATATATTGAGAAAACACCAAAAATATAGTTTAGATTTCATTTGATAAATAGTTTATTATCGAAAACTAATTAAATTCACTTTGTATGACCATCAATGGTCCGCAGCAGGAAAATACCTACGGTTGTGATCCTTTGGTCCCACAACCCAACGGACCAAAGTTAGTAACTGACATTGACACAAGTCTGCACTTAACAATATTACGCACACCACCCACATACACAGAGAAGATAAGACAGTTAGAGACTTTAAACATAGCTACCAACAAGGCCTATGACTTTTGGACTTCTCCTGGGAATAGGATTTTATTGCATGTACGACCATTCCAAAGCCTTAGCCTCAATGAGTCTTTGGTTATGACCCAAAGGTCCCACAACCCAACAGACCTACTATTCAATTAGATATCAACACTAGCCTACACATGTAGGTATTCATATCCTCACCACTTCCACATGATATCATCACACAACTTTAATTATTAAACATAACAACCGATCAGGATAAGACTTTCTAGACGAGACTAGAGAATCACCCTTAGTTCCTGCAGCTCCGCTACGTCTCTTGTCTCAATTTCCATGACCCTATCTGTAAACCCATACGAGGCACTTGCAGGCTAATTTCCATGTATTCCACAACCCACCAATAGAATATTGGCTAAGTTCAACATTGATTGGAGTCTCCAAGTAGCTGTCATATTAGACCATGCCATTACACCCCTTCAGGTTAAGAGAGAATTCTTTTCCTTAGATTCACATACTACGTTATTGCGTGTAAAATACATAAGGTTACCCACTTATCTTGGTCATCACCATCACTTTCACTCCCATTTAAAATTCTACACCGGCTATCTCGGCACGACCTCAGGAGGTCAGGTGTGCAGAAGGTCACGTGTTGATTTTCTGTCATACAAATTAGTGAACCTGATGTGAAGAGCTAGTCTCTAAATGTTTCCACTTTCTTCCATCCTTTATTCTGTGGGTATTCTTATACCCACCGAATATGTCAGGATATGACAAGTACGGTCGACCCATCCTGGGTTTCGAATTGTACCAACACCATTCAAACACACCACAATAGTCACCTTCACTTTCGACATGGACAGACAATCACTCATCCACTCAAAATCCTCTGCTTTAGGGAACCAATGTTGGTTCTTTTGTGCACATTGAAGAACTAGATCAGGGCACTCAGACTTACCCCCTTGAACAATCAAGTTCAAATAACATGACATTTACTGGAGAAAATAGTTCATCTCCTTGGGTATTGTTTTGATAGCCCATCACCGTGTAATCCGATCCACTCCCCCATCTTGATGAGGAGTATCTAGCACGATATGCTAGGAGTGAGCAGCAATTCCAAAAAATGAACCAATCTTTTGATAGGTTGCAAAGGCAAGGTAGTTTCCTACTTCAAAAAAATAACGCTACCCCACCACCAACTGATAATACAACCAATTAGGGGTGGCAACATCGTGAAAAATTCATAGCCAGACACCATATTCCTTAACAATCCTCAAGGTTCAACCAAAGGAGTCTAAGCAGGGCACCGCCCTGTCAACGAGTGATGTCATTTCAGCTTTGGTTGATAAGGTTAGGGAGTTAGAGCTTTCCCAGGGTACATAGAATTCATATGCAGGGCAAGCGTGGACTCCTTCTTACCCACAGAACCATGGGAAAATACCAACTTCCCAGAACCCGCCAGTCTACATGAATATTCCGAACCATGTAGACTTGTTAACTGGGATAGGTACCTTGGGTATGCCTCCTCAAGCCACATATGGTCATCTACAATAGGTGCTAGCCAAAAGTGCATTTTCAAATGCTATACCATCCGGAAATGTGACATTCCCTAGCTTCATGCCTTCAGCTCCATATCAATAAAGTCAACCCCCATATATACACATGTATTCCAAATCTCCACAGGGGGACATGTACACCTACCCAGGTCCATATGAAAAAATGCACGGGATGTCATACGCACCACCAAATATTTATGTTGTCCCATTTCAGTAGCCAATGCAGCCGCCACCTCCCCAAAAAGGGTCCTCAGTGGTGGAAACATATGCAATGGGGAATTATTCTAAATATCTCAAAGAACCCCTAGATTTCTCCATTCGGGAAGTCATGCTCCTGAGACCCTTGCCTAATCTCCTAAAGTTCAAGGGGGAGGGTGATCCAAATGGTCACATCAAAGCTTATGCAATGGCCATTCGAGAGATGCTCTCATGGGATGAAGTCATTGCAAAGATTTTCCCTAAGACACTTGAAGGTATTGATCTTAATTGGTATTATAGGATACCAGAGGCTTCGATACACTCGTTCAAGCAACTAGTGTCAGAGTTTATCAAAGCCTTTGATATGAACAAGCTTTTGCAAACAGGAATTGGAGAATTTCTTCATATCAAATAAGAACATAATGAGTCTGCATCTCACTTCATTCAGAGGTGGTGACATGTTCTCAACTCTTCTGCAAGTGCTCCAAACATGGACCAAACAGAACTTTGTGATTTGTTCCTCCACGCCCTTAACAAAGAGACGAAGGAAGAGGTTCAAAAATTCCCACTAAAGAGCTATGAAGAGGTGCTAGAGGGTGCTCTTCAGATCAACCAAGTGGCCATCAACAGTGGTCGTGAGACCTACAGAGAAAATGGGAAGTTAGTTACCCCTTCTCAAAACACTCCCAGCTACTCCAAAAATACAAATAACAATCAAGGACCAAAGATCGTTAACAAGAATCGTGGAGTCATGATCGATGGTGTAATAGACCAGCCCAAAAAGCCTAATGTTGTTAGTCCCACCGATACAGGTACAACGAATAACAACAACAATGGGAATAACAATGAAAGTAATCAGAGGAGAAAAAAATTCTCACCCTCAGTAAACGCTGTGGATTTTAATCGTTCCCAACAACAGCAACAACCTCAGCCACAAAGACAAATTCTGACCCCAAGCCATAGTAAATACCCCAACCAATTCCAGAACTAGGGGCAAGGGTTCCAAAGTGTTAACTATAATAGTCAACAACCAAACAATAACTGTGGTTTTTGACAACAACAAGGAACATACCAAAGGCCTTAGGATTATGATCCTGACTTGTACTATGGTTTCCATAGGGTCCATGGGCATGATGTAAGAACTTTTTGTGACTGTAATAAGTTATTACAACATTTTCTAGAAGACCAAAGACAATTGTTTGTTGACATGTTTTTGGCCAATCTAACTACACCTAATCAAAGCACCTATATGGGACCAATATCTCCATAAAACACACCATTGGGAATATTCAATGATCCTCTCCCCATGCATCTGAAGTAAGGAAGACTAGATCCTAATGGTTCAAATAAAGGAATTATGATAGGGACTCATGATCATGAAGCCTCAACTTCATCAAACCCACAGGTGGCACCTCATTTGGATGGTTTCCAGCAAACGAAGATCGTAGGTTTGGTTGAGTTGGATGCTAAACTCCATATTAACGTTGCAATAAGAACCAAAGACTATTCATCGCAGTCGATCCTAATTTACCCAGTTGTCTCGAATAATTCTCATGACACGCTAATCAAGATATTAGGGGCTTATGTCTTGATCAGTGATCTAACCAAGACCTTTTCACACATTTCCTTCTTAGATCTATTGAATAATTCTCCTACTCATCGAGTCACTCTCTTGGAAGCACTCAGTCTTGGCCATTTGGCTAATGTTACCCCACCACTGGAGGTGTAGATAAACCATATAGAATTTGATGTTTTCCCTCCAAGACAACCCAAAAGGGATATTGGGTTTGTATTTGACATAAGAAAGATGCCTACATATGCCGAAATAGCTCATAAAGGTGATCTAGCCATATATTTGCAAGTCTAGATCTATAACAACTATGTGAAGTGTGTGATGATCGACGATGGGGAACTAGTTAACATCATCCCCTTCTCTTTTCTTCAGAAGTTAGGATATGGGGAGACTTATTTTTCCTCAACGTAAAACACATTAAGAGGCTACGATAGTCTTAAGGTGACCTTGATTGGGACCATAGTATTACCAGTCACTCTAGGACCCAAGACGGTGCTTACTGAGTTTTATATTATAGATCAGGAAACCAAATATAATATGATTATTGGTCACCCTTGGATACACCACATGAAAGCAATCTCATCCACCCTGTTCCAAGAAGTCAGATTCCTACATTTATGGAAAATCTTTGTCGCTCAGGGCAATCCAAAGCACTTTGACATAAACCTAGCCAACTTGAAGAAAAGGCCAGGGGCCCACTCTAGATTCAAGCTTCCCACTAACCAATTAAACAAAACGGTAAGCATGTTACCAGAAGAAAAGATAGTTCCCATGATGGAATTAGAGGTTACAGGTTTGATCAAGGGTATTCCAACATTCAAGGATGAAATCATTGTTGTAGAGACAGTTTCGCTAGGAACTACAACAAAGATTGTTGAACTGTTAGAAAGGATTTGCCTATTCTTCTTCCCTTCGATTCCATGGGTATGGGACATGCTTTGGGACCTGGTTCCCTTCTAGAAAATGAGGTTTTCATGGTATATGTAACCAAAATAAAAGAATAACTTACAAAGGATGACAAAACATCTATCTTTTCGAGTGATTGCTAGACTCTCCACTTTTATGGGGCTAAGTGTCGCTTCGGTGCCGGGGAAGGTGCAATCCTTACCTTGCCCAAAAAAAGGGTGTTACCTTTTGATTTCAAATTGAATTTTGGATGCACAAACAATGGGGCTGAGTATGATGCTCTTCTATTAGGTCTCATTATAGCCACGAGAATGGGCATCCTCAATATTAGGGTGTTGGGTGATTCACAGCTAGTCACAAATCAGGTATCTAAGGTATGCGAGACTAGGGTTGAACACTTAAAGCTCTATAAAACTGTCATGTTAAAATTAACTAAAGGATTTGATTTCATATCAATCGAGGCAGTTCCACATGAATAGAACCTTCTGGCAGACTCTATAGCGACTTCCACCTAATGCTTTAACCCAAGTAATGATTTAGAGGACACCAACTTTACGGTTTCACTCCACGTTGAATCCTTGATTTGAAAAGTGCCAGTGGCATCAATGTTGACATACGTGGAAGCTGAGTGCTAGTTTGACTCTTCAGACCCTATCAATGGGGATGAGTCAACCTTAACTTATTTAAATGCTTTGGTGGAATTACATCTTATTTGTCAAGAGGTAGACTCTTCCTTAATTCCGTGTTCCTCCTCTTATTTTGGGAATCCAATAATTGAGTCATCTCCGGAAAGAGATCTTGAAATTTACGAGGTAGAAGATGAAGGGGACTTGGATTTGCCACTAGCCCAGCCTAAGTTTGAGGAGGGTAATGCCTCCTTAATTGAGGGAACGATTGATGTAAACATCAGAAAATAGGAGGAACTAAAAATCTTAAAACTAGGGCCCCCTTTAACTCCAGAGGAAGTAGAAATTCATACCCAAGTCCTTAAGGAACATCGGAAGGCCTTCGCATTTAGTTATAAGGAAATGACAGGAATCATGCCACACATCACAGTTTACAATCTTGTTACTAAGCCTGAAGCCAAACCAATTAAGAAAAAATCAAGACCTATGAAGCCAAAGGTAGCCCTTATGGTAAAAGAAGAAGTAACGAAGCTTCTCCAAGTAGGATTTATCAAGCCAGTTGATTATTCACAATGGGTATTTAACATTCTCCCCATTCTAAAAAAAATGAAAAGATCCGTATTTGCATAGACTTTTGGGTCATCAACAAGGCTTGTCCAAAGGATGATTTCCTACTACCATCCGTTGATGTTATCATCAATGCAACGACTGGATTTGAGTTGTTGTCCCTCATGGATGGGTTTTTGGGATACAATCAAACCAAAATCTCCACCGAGGATCAAGCTAAAACTACGTTTATAACTCTGTGGGGAACTTATTGTTATGTCGTCATGCCATTTGGTCTTAAGAATGTTTGTGCTACATACCAACAAGAAATGACCTACATATTCCATGATCTTATTCATAATATTGTGGAATCCAACGTGGATGACCTACTAGCCAAGGCTAGGAAGCATTGTGATCACCCAGAGGTGCTTCGTATCATTCTCTCATGCTTGATTGAGTATGGAGTCACATTGAATCTAGAGAAATGTGTATTTGGTATAACAGGAGGAAAGATCTTGGGATACATTATATCTTCATGAGGAATTGATGTTGACCTAGCCAAAATTTGGGCTGTGTTAGAAAATATTCTGCCATCGTACGAGTCTAGTATTAGATATTTCCTTGGGAAATTCAGTGTAATCCAATGGTTCATCCCTGACTTGACCTTTTTCATTCATCCAATCAACAATTTTTTAAAGAAATATTATAGCGTGGATTAGACAGAGGAATGTGATGAAGCCTTCAAGGCAGTTAAGTGATTTTTATTATCCCCTCCCACGCTAATTCCACCAAGGTCAGATCACCCTTTGATCTTATATTCGTGGGCTATAGATGTTTCACTGGCCTGTATGTTGGCACAAGAGAATGATGACAAATGAGAACAGACTGTTTATTTTATCAGTCGAACATTACTTGATTACACCAAAAATATAGTTTATATTTCATTTGATAAATTTTTTATTCATAAAAAATGAATCAAAGTCACTTTGTATGACCATCAAAGGTCCGCAGAAGGAAAATACCTATGGTTGTGATCCTCTGGTCCCACAACCCAACAGACCAGAGTTAGTAACTGACATTAACACAAGTCTGCGCTTAACAATCTTACGCACACCCACCACATACACAGAGAAGATAAGACATTTAGAGACTATAAACATAGCTGCCAACAAGGCCTATGACTTTTGGACTGCTCCTCGGAATAGGATTTGATTGCATGTATGACCATTCGAGGGCCTCATCCTCAATGAGTCTTTGGTTGTGACCCATAGGTCCCGCAACCCAACGGACCTACTAGTCAGTTAGATATTGACACTAGCCTATGCACGCAGGTATTCATATCCTCACCACTTCCACTGATATCATCACACAAATTTCATTGTTAAACATAGCATCCGATCAGGCTAAGAATTTTTGGACGAGACCAGAGAATCACCCTTAGTTCCTGTAGCTCTGCTACATCTCTTGTCTCAATTCCCATGACCCCATCTGGAAACCCAAACGAGGCACCTCCAAGCTACTTTCCATGTATTCCACAACCCACTAATAGAATCTCAACTGATCTAGACATCGATTGGAGTCTCAGAGTAGCTATCATATCAGACCTCGCCATTACACCCTTTTAGGCTAGGAGAGCATTCTTTGCCTTAGATACGCAGATTCTGTTATTACGTGTCGAAGACATAAGGTTGCCCAATTTGCTTGGTCATCACCATCACTTTCACTCCCATTTAAAATTCTACACTGACTATCTCTGTAGGACCTCAGGAGGTTAGGTACATAGAAGGTCACGTGTTGATTTTATGTCGTATAGTTTCCAACCTTGTTTCATCTTATTGCACCTTTTTTTTTACCTTGTTAGGATCTTGAATACAATTTATTTTCTCAAGGAATGTAATTTCAAACTACCATGTTTCTAGACAAACATAGCTTAATGATTCAAAGCTAGGATACCCATGATGTCAGTTTAGGAACTCAAGAAATAGAGCACTTGATCTGTAAAGCATACCTTATTTTCATCTCTTATAGATTTACATAAGATCTAAAGAATAATAATAACACAAATTATCTTCTTAACATACTAAAATACTATCTTTCCCCTGATCCTTCAATCATATTCATACTCTTGTCTTCCCATCATTGTAACAACTATTGATGACCCTTATTTTTTCTTGTACCCATTGATTCAGACCATCATAGAATTTCATCTTCTTGAAGCACCTAATAGATCTTATAAGAGGCCTAGAGATTCCATCAAGAATCAGAAGGGCCCTTATGGTACCATTGAACTTAATACATTATTTTTCATACATCTTTGATAGTTTATTATTCATTCAATTCAGGTTTCATATAGTACTAGGAGATACATTTTGCAAAATAATCTCCATTCTCTGCATGTAGCTTCAGCTATGGATTTTTCCAACCCGTAGATTACTTGTATTTGATTTAGGGACACTAATAGTTCTTAGAAGTACTTGGGATCACTGCAATTTCCTTCACTATTATCTCAAACCAATCCATATCAGTTTTGATTCATATCAGACCCTTCTTAGCATGAATATCACTCATTAACATAGACCCTCATTTTGATCTATGTAGACCTTATTCATAAATCATAAATTATTTCTCAGAGATGAATCTGCTTGGAATACTCAAGATATCTTGTCATGCATCAATTTTGTTCATTGGCCTAACTTTTGATCAAGGTACACTACTTCATTCAACTAAACATACCAACTTTTCTCAATATTGTCAACACACAGACCTATAAACTTAGAAGATAAAACCCAGAGAGAATTTCACAAAATATTTTTCAATCCCATATTTCTCTACATTTTCTCTGACTCCATCAAGTGGATATGAAGCATGCTAACAATTCAGTACATCACCATGCCCAATCATAGATCTTCATATAGCCATCTCCCCATCTCAGACCTTACTCTATCTCAAATCACAGAGCATATGCCTTGCTTTCTTTGAAAACTTGTAACCATGCCACCAACTGATGTCATAAGGTCTTCATTTCATTTAGCAACACTTATATTCTCTTAATACATCGGTATAATACACCCTTATCTCATTACCTTTTTTTCCTCGAATCTTCAAAATGAAACACAACCATTTGTGGCTTACTTCACAATTTTCCATTCACCTTCATGTGATCTTCATACATGTAACACCTCCTTTTGAAGATAAATTTGGATTCTACACACTTTATACTAGATTAAACACATCTCCATAAAATTTTAACCTCTAAAATTACTGAGAATAACTGTCACTAGCTCAAGCAAAGAACATACTCTTAGTCATATACCTCATACACCTAAACAGGGTATTAACATGTTATTTAGTATTAGATCTATATTATGCACCTATAACAATCCATTTGAAAACCATTGTGGAATTTATCTCTTATGAAACACCTTTCTTAAGATACAAACCTAAATACTTACATGCTAGAGAACATTTTCATGTCTTGAAGCAACAGTAGGGTTTCTATATCTAAACATCTAATAACAAACCTTCACAATAATTCATGTCTCACCTGGGAGCATGCTTCATATTGAACACTCTAGCACTCCATTTTTTCTACTATATCCTATAGGATGATGATCCTCATCATTGAGACAATTTGAGCAACAAACTCTTAAGGATTCAACCTTCTTCCAATGCTTATAAAGATTCTTCAAGTATCTTAGACCAAAAGGATACTCACACAATGTTTGTTGCATACATTCCTTATGCTAACATTTCATACTTGATAGAGTAATCATCACCTTGGTACTAGAATAAATTCAATCTTAGATCAATGAACTAAGAATCACCTTGCAAGATTATCCAATAATAAGAGCACACTTCTTTTAGACCTCTATACTAATCTAGTAACTCCTAATGTAAATTGTGCCCTGATAACCCTGAAGCATCATTTGATTCCTTAAAGAGGTGTAAACATACTTCACTTGTATAGACATTGAACATCATCATGCTTTAGGACATATTTTTATGACCTTCTTGATGAGTAGACCAACCATATATGAAATCACAGATCTTCAGAGTATATAATGTATTCTCAGTAATTTTAACCCTTAAGAACATCCCCTTATTCATTTCCACAACCATATATAGAAAAAAAAATTCTCAAACAACCTATTTTGATACATCATGGACTTCTTAGACATAGTTTAGGGCATGAAAAAACCATAGAAAACCTCGTCACAATAACACAAAGTGTAACAAGTTAATATTTTAACCCTTAGACCACTGACACTGATACTTGCACACCACTGACCAAGGATATAGACCCTTTCATGTCATGACATTCATAATACAGAAATTGATAGTATTATGAAGACACTTCTACACATCATGACCTCAGCTCACACATATTTGATAGGGTTTGTCACACCTTTCAAGAAATCTTTGATGGATAAGACATAACTACATGTTTAGTACAAGATATTGATGTGTAAACACTTACTTTCATGGAATCCATACACACAAATCACCTTAACTCATAACATGTATACCAAAAATATGTGAATATACTTTCATGAAAAATATTTAAACTTCATGAACAAATATTGACAAGTGTACTACAACAAAGATGTATATCTTTCCTTTTTTAACTAAATTAACACATCAGAGAAAAAATATGAACCCTTCTCCCTTAGAATAAATCATTAATTTCAAACTCATATTGTTTTATGAAAATATCAGCCACTATCAATCTCTGACACAAACTTAGAATGATTTTGGAACTTCTTCAAGCTTGAATTTACCATTATATCATAACAAGATTGACCATCTAAAAAATTTCTCCATGACTGAGATCACCTTTCAAACATCTATACCAGAGACATGAAGAACTGTTAGATTTATTCACAGTCATACTTCATCTTCTAGAATCCAATAATAAAATGAGCCTTCTGACACATCTTAAAAGTTTTTCACATATTAGAACAACTGACATGAGAAAATAGTACACACATGTGACACAAGAAGTGACAATTTTGAGCTTAATTCATAATATAGGTACAAGATACATGAATAATCAGACACACATACTAACACCATGATATGCTGCACTTGATACAAGCTTATGAATAGAAAACAATCATTGAATTCATACATAAATACCTAAAACACATTACAAATTTTTAGACTCATTCAAGGCTCATAAAAGGACACTAAACACCCTTACATTCATGTAAAAACCTAATAGACCATGAAGGAAAATGAATGATACATACTTATAAATACATGTACCTTGTAATGAAAATGAACTCAAATACTCGTAGATGAATTGAATGATGTACCTTATAACACCTGAAGTGTGTGAAACTCCAAGATGTCTCAACTTATCAAATACTGGTGATTTCTTCACGTCACCCTTTCAATAAAACTTCTTGACCTCATTTGCATGATTAGGTCTCTTGTAATCCATGGTTGATCTTGAACTCTCATTGAATGCCTTTTGATCATTGACTTTGACTGAAACTAATTCTCTTTTGACATATTTTGGCATCCACACTTCTTTTACTTTGGGAAACTAAACCTTGTTCATATGTCTCAATGAGTCATGAGTGAAAAATATTGCAATATGACCCTTGAGATGACACCTATGACAAAAAAACCTCTTGGATTTCCTTTGACTGATCACTTTTATGTTATTTTCTATTGCTCCAAAGGTACACATAATTGAAAAGCATCCTACAATCCCTTTCTCTATGACCATAACCATTGCAAGCATAACAATAACCATGAAAATTTGCATACCTCGTTACATTTGGATATCTAATAGGAATAGGCCTTGAATATACCTTCTTTCTATGAATATCATCATCTCCACTTCCTTTGTAACTAGGACTAGCTACGGGATATACAAGAATAGGCAGCTCAACTTGCTTGGTCTTTAGGGTTTGAATATCTTCTCTAAGATTGACTGACTCTAATTCTTTAGCCTTGAGTGCAAAAGAAAAATATTTGATTTTAGAATTCAATATGATGTTATCCATCCTATGAAATGTTAAATCTTCTTATAGATTAGATACCACCTGTTTGAAGTCAACTTTTCGATGCACACACACATCACAGGACTTGTGTCTAATTCCTTCACTTTCCTCTTCCATTGTACTCAAATCTAAAAAGGCCTTCTTCAACGGAATTGAAATATATTTTATGGTTTCTTCATCCTTATTGGCCATGACTTTCAATTCCTAATTATTTCCTAAATTACTTTGCCATATAGTGCTTCTAGAATCTCCTCTAAGCTATTAGACTTGTTTCTCAAGGACCTTCTATAATACCAATTTTTAGAAGAAAAATGGACTGAGAGGGGGGTGAATCAGTCTTACAAATTTCTCATTCCATTAACCATTAATTGCAGTAGCCATTAACATTCAACTATTCACATACATTCAACCATTACTTCTTTAGTGTGCACAATATATTCAAACAACCATAACACATGAGAAGTAACACATAGACAAAAGATATAAGTGGGAAAACCTCACGGGGAAGAAAAACCACTGAAATTTTTATTATATTACACAAATCAATGAGATTGAGTGAAGCGCCAACTTCACAAGGAGCACCAGCCCCTAGTTTAGTAGAGCACCAACCCTACAAGGAGCATCAACCCCTAATTTAGTGAAACACCAACTCCACAAGGAGGCTACAACCCCCTAGGATGACCAAGAACCAAATTAGTCACCTAAATATGTTTTATATCTTGTTTTTCTTCTGCCACAATTGATGGAGATCACATGTTCAGCTCGCAAACCCTAGCTCGTACCTCAGGGCATCAAACTTGCTCTATCTTCCTCCTTCTCAAATTGTCTTACCTTTAAAATCTTTCTATCATGCTGCCATACCTTCCTCAATCTAAAAAAAATTCTATCATAATTTAATTCATTCTTTCATACCTGCAAATTGTTCTCCTCTAGGTTGTATTTTTCCCCCTTGTAAGACTAGCTCCCAAATAGAGCTCAAATGTCACTTTTATATGCAATTCTTCTTTCTAACCCAAAGTAGGTCAGTAACTCATGATAAATTATATCCATATAACTTTATAAAATTCAATTATAACCATAACAATTGTAACATATAACCCAAATAGGTTTTCCTAGCCAAAAATAACATTCCATGCACCAAAAATCCTCAAAAACCTTACATTGGGATGAAAACAATCTCCTAATTCCAAAACCAATTTTATTAAAACTATAAAATTCATCACACATGTTTAAAATAAAATTTAAAAATAATCCATGGTCACAATTTTTTTGAACCAATCAATTTTTTTTTTTTAATGGGACCATTGTTTTTTGTTCTTCTCAAAACACATATTTCCAGGACCCTTCAAGACCTTGAAACTAAATTTATGCCTAAATATAACCCAAAAAAAATCCACTATGTCATGTGAACACATTATGGAAATTAAAATAACTCTATAAAACTCATTAAAAAATTATATTTTAATGAAAAAATCACCTGCACAAACCAAATCCACTTTTGTCTTCACCAGATCAAGTAGCCCAAAAAGTAGTTTTCTAAAAACATATTATAACCACACTTTCTGTCACTTTTGAGACCTCAAAATAGATTAAATATATGAAAATATCACACTTATTCACTCTTAAGGTGATAGAAATAATCAAATCATCCATTTTATTCTCCAAATAACTCAATATTTCAGTAAGAACAATTATGTCCTGGAAAGCCAAAGATATTCTTGATCACAAATTTCCATGGAAATCATAGAAAATATCATACTCAAGAAACAAAATTTATATAAATAGAAATATATCTTAATATTATTTACAACCCAACTTCAATCACCTCCTAATTCTTCATGTAGCTTTTACAATTTCAATTTTACTAACAACTGCTCCAAATGGCCCCAAAACTACCCTTTGACCAATCAACCTAAATAGGGAACACATTCCAATTTTTCAGCATCACTGTGACCTGAAATACTCATGAAAATTTATAACAATTCTTGAGTTATAATAAATGGTAATTTAATCATTACCTCACTTGGTAAAAATTTCCACAAACTGGAACTCTTTAAAAACAAGAAAATTTAGGTGGGGCCCACATATAGCCACATGCTCTAACATACCTTTCTGGAAATTTGGAAGAGTAAAATAAAATATTAAATCATCAATTTTGAGGATCCAATCAACACTCAGCTGATATACTCACTTTTCTGCAAGCTTCTCCTAGCTAGGGTTTAAGTAGGTTTCAAACCACTTTATCTTCTTAACGATTAGTCATAAAAACGTGATGATAAAACCACCTCATTATTTTTTTGAAAGATGAATAACTAACGTAATAAGCTACCCAAAATAGATCAGGTCCCCATGAAAATTTAACAGTTCACAACGAGCATCAGAAGGTCAAATTTTACTTGAAAATTACACTGCAACTTAACCGATTTTGCCAAAACTTGCATATCTTAAAATTCCCATGTGAGAATGACCTGAAAATTGTCATGAAACATCATGAAAAAATCCTCTATCTTTCCATAATCATCATATAGCTCATATATGCCACAAACTCTCCATCCACAACAACTTACCTATGTCAAATTGTATGTTTCTCATATGTAGCTTCCCAAGGACCCCAAAAATGCATCATACATATGAATTATAACCTAAATCTCACCAGACACGTCATGTAAAATGATATAATGTTGATACCATACTCTAATAGGACTTATTAGGCCCAAAACTCACATCTCCATCTCATACTACATCATTTAGGGCTAAAAACTCATGAATTGACCTTACTGACCTCATACAAACCCAAGAAAATTTGAAACACATCATTAGGACCATGTTTGACCTCATAACACTCAACAAAAAACTTGGGAAGACTTAAACCATGAATTATCTTACTCATCCATGCTCCAAGATACCATGACAACTCACCAAACCACTCAATCAACATGTTTGACACCTGAATAACATCATATGAGGACACATGAAATACAAGGACATAATTTTCCAGAAATAGGGGTTTAAATAAATGATAACACAACCAAACAATGGCCAATATTCAAGTGACTTTAGGGGTGTTCTTCAAGTTATAGATCATAATTTCATATCTTCAAGAATACTCCATGCCCAATGGATGCTTCTAAGGCTACTGATCTCTTTCATCTAGTAGGAAGATGGCCTCTAAATTCACCAAAATTAAGTCCAAATTAACCATCCTGATTATTTAGACAACTTATAGTTCCATGCTGGCTCTCACATCAACTTTCCAGGTTACGTGCATTCTTGGTTTTATCCTTGTCACAAGTTGTTTGTGACAATTCTTGGTTGCAATTCTTCGTGCACACCATTGCGCACCTTTCATGTTTCTTCCTTTAGTTTTTCCTTCTCCCCACTTTCTTCTACATGCTTCTACCTTTCTCCTTTATTCCTATGTCTCCTTCTATTTTTTCTATACATGTACTTATTGTGCATCCACTTTCTTCCCTAGTCATTGTGCACCTTTTTTACACGTACCTATTGAATTTGCTTTGCATTTTCCTAAATCCCTACATGTGTTTTATTTCATGAATTCCTTATTTTCTCAAAATCATGCACACTCACTTCATCTTTCACTTTCCACCTTCACGCACTACCCTTACATATTTTCTTCCAGTCATTCTAGTCTCTTGCTTCCCTTTCTTCATATGCTTGCATACATTTACAGATATGCACCCTTTATTCCCACTCCTCACATACCCCCACATGTGTGCTCGTAGACCTATGCATTCCTATGTCTCATGCCTCTATCTCTTATACACGTGCTAAGTGAAATAATCCATGTTAGTCATCAAGTGCCATGTGTCAACTTATAAGAAGAAGTACTCAACATGTAACCTATTAGATCATGTAAGTTGCACACCAAATCCTTACATAAAATAAATGCATGACACATGGAAAAAGAGATAGAAGAAGAAGAAATTCACCTAAATCCTTCATCCCACTAGATTATGACACATGTCTTACCTATTCATCTTGCACTATGAATTTCAAATCATCACAACTTCTTCTACAAAGCTTGAATTCATGCAATATTGGTCTTGATAAAAATTAGTTAAAGTAAGATACACGATGGGATTCTAAAAATCATATTTTGGTGGGATTTGGCAGGTGAAATGGGGAAACATGACTTCAGCCATTAATGCACAAATTCAGTCATCTCAACCACCAAGATTTGATGATATCTATCCCCCTTCATTCTTCCACTAGTTAAACTAAGATGGTAAGGTGGATCTAAGAGTGTTATAGATGCAGTAATAGAAATTTATTGCTGATTGTTGGTGGTTGGATTTGAAAATATGATTTTCCCTCTCTTTTCATCTTCTTGTACTTCTGTTTCCTCTATATATTCATGAACAATGCTCATTGTAAAAGGTTGGACCCTCTTGGTTTGCTAAGTGTAAATTGTTCCTTGGCATGTTGAGTTGTAGGCCTCAGATATGGTTCATTACATGTGGATGCCCACCTCTTTTACCATTGTAATTGGTTGTGCATTATTTAGAAGAAATAAAATCTTATTTTTGGTTATTCTCTACCATAGTTCACATTTTACTATATCTTCTTTCCTGATTCAATAAAATATTATTATTTTATTTAAATTTAAATGTAAAGATATGTTGTAAATGATATACAATGAAAGATAAATGCTAAGAAATTTATTTAATTTTAACTATGAAAGGAAATAAGAGTGGTAAGTTATTTATCTTAATATTTCTTATCTTGCAGTGAGTCTAGATTGGGAAATGTGATGAAATAGAAGCACAAATTGTTGTAACAAACCATAAAAAAATGTAGTAGAGGTAGAAATTGTTGGACTAGGGCACTTGGAGAGGGACATGGGGTGTTGGAGGGCTCCCCAGGCCTATTTCTAAGAGTTTGTGTCTACAGAAAAAGGTCATAAATTTGTTATGATATAGTCACTAGTGCTTCACACTTGTTCACCTTTTTTCATTTGTATGTCACACTTGGATCATCAAGGTACCTGTAAAACAACACATAAATATCCTCCTACAAAACCCTTAAAAAGACATCAAATCCTAAAAATGAAAGATGAAAAATGAGATGTCAGATTGTCCTTAACTATCACAATGGTGAACTTACGATTGAGTGTTGCAATAAATCTCAGACCCAATGTATTTCTATGTGATTGTATGTGCAATAGTGCTCCTAGGTCATCCTCGTGCCAATGACGCTAAGAAATAATGAGGTAGTTACATAAAACATAAATGTGTGGATGGAATAGAATAAACTCCCCATCATATGCAGTGTGTATGTAGAATAATGTGCCCAAATACAGTCCCTTGATATATGTAGATAGTTAGCCCTTTATAAGAATTTTCCTCCCATATAATTGTATGTATGTTTTGTTTTTTTATAGGGATATCTTGTTCTAATTTGAACAATAATGACCCAACATGCTGACTAGTACCTAAGGATATGAGAAGGAAAACTAAAAAATAATGACCTCAAATCTCAAAAATAAGATCAAACATAAAGAGGACACGGGTTCCCAAGATGGATAGGATCACCCAGCACTAGTGTTTATTACCAAACACTAGTGTCTAGAGATAAGTGACAAAAAATGAGTGAATACTGACCGACATAGGGATCCCTATGGCCTAACCAAAATTATGTGTATGAGTGACAAGTGTGAGAGATAAAATCAATAGAAACTAATAAGACAAGCGAATGGACTATGTAATGGATCATTAGTGAATAATTTTCTTATGCAAGATCCATATATAATACAACATACTTGGCAGTATAGTAAATTGTAGTAAGTGCATGATTTTTTGTATACATTTCACCCCACTTTATGTTAGTGAGAAAAATATCTGTAACATAAAGTAGATAAAGATGCATACATGAGAAAATTCCAAAGAATCCCATGTCGTAAAAGTATGTGCAGATGTGGTATAAGTACATACTGAGTGAGAACATATGGCGTGGCGAAGCCATGGATCAACATGTTGATCCATGTGGTGTAACGACAGACGTGGGACTGTTATGATGGGGTGCTAAGAAAGATTGATGATTTCAGTGTTTAATGATTGGATATTATGATTTTTTCATTGATGAAGATGTTATGGGGTAGGGAGTGATCATTTCCCAACCTGATTGTGTGTGTGTGAAAAACTGAGGATTTGGCCTCCTGTCACCAGAGGAAGAGTGTAGGGAGAGAGGTCTAGTTTTACCCTGTAAATTTAACTACATTCCCAAAGGGTCTATTTGTTGTAGATAGACAAAGAATGGATCTTGTTGATTTGGATCCAATTCAATTTATTCAAATTTATAACCCACATAAGATTAGTATAGGAAAATAAATGACGTGTCATTTCCCCCACTCCACAGGTGTCACCGAAATATGTATGTGATTTCTTCCATGTTAGGTCATATGGGAGGATAAATACAGTGTGTTGTGTTGTTTGATTGATTTGATTTATCGAGGTTTGAATGTATTTTATTAATTTATTGGTCACTCATGGATAGATTTTACACTTTTTGCCTCCATATTGGTTCATTAGGGGGAATCACTAGAAAGTGATGTGAAATATCGCATGGTGTACTAGAAAATATTTGATAATGATCAGTTAGAAATGTATATTGATCACGTAATGGTATAAGAGGAATTATAAGATGACCGTAATTATATGCCCCCCTTTCAGTGAAAGGGGGAGTGAGGATGAGAATGAATTTTGAGCTGAAAGTAATTGTGTAATGATGAAATAATGAATGTATGATAGATATCACAAAACGTTTGTGTATATCGATGGGAAATGATGTGAAAGAGAAATATTAGGTGTGAATTGTGTATGATACAATAGTAGGAGGAATTATGAAGAGAACGGCATGAACGAGATAGAAATTAGAGTAAGTATGCTCAAGATATGACTAAAATCGTGTAATGTATATTTAATTCAAAGGCTAGGTCTGAATAATGACCATAACGTGGTAAGTAATGAATTGTTATTGTAAATAGTAATGTGAAAAAGTGGATAGGAAATTGATTTGATTAATTTTCTAGTGTTATTTTGAGCTCTGGGTGTGTGAATATGCCTCAAGTGAGAGCACCATGATTGGGGTCAGTTTGAGATGGTGGCATAAATTGTGGTGTCATGTATGACTACAGAGATAGTGAGTGTGATTTTTTTTCGAAAAATGTGTTAATAGTAGTCATGTTTGATGAATTTTTATAAATTTTTTGTTTTTTAATTTCTCCGCATTTTTTACCTAGACAAGAGAGGTGAATGTGCTAATGACTTTCGGGACACTAGCACCAAGGAATGGGTGCTAATAACCTATTCTTGGGCACCCCGGTCTTGATTCTGGGTGTTAGCATCCCAGAAGGATTGGGCTAAACCAAGACTATTTTAGATGTGAAAATTGATGTGTGTTGATGTTATAGGTAGGTGTGTTTAGATATGTACATTTTTTTAATGTCATATTTTTTGTTGTTTTATGGTGTGCAGAGGGGACATCTATTAGAGAGAGTTTTTTGGTGACCGTCATGTGAGTATATTTCTAGAATTGGGGGTTGTTGTGTGATGAGTGGGATATTCTAGACCATTTCAGCCTATGGAACATAGAGAGGATTGGGGATGTGACCCATAATGTGCCTATGATTATAGATTTATGCGAGTGGTGATGCATATATACTTGCACATTTTGGTTACCTACAAGGGAGATGAAAATGACTCTAGAGGACATGTATCGCATATTGTGACTTCCTATCATTAGTGAGAGGCTTCATGTTATGTCCATGGATGATGTACATAGGCAGATGAGGGATACTAGGCAATATTTTATGGCGACTCAAGTTCATACTAGCCTGGATGCTATTTTGAGATCAGGGGTTTCGCGATTGTGGAATTTTATTTCCTTGGTGATTTCTTCATCGATTGTAGTGAAGGGTGGCCATGCAGGCATCTTGTATAATATGCATGAAATTTGTTGTCAGATAGAGGATTATAGTATAAGGTATGCATAGGAACCCACCTATACAGATATCTATAAAGGTTTACATAGGATGAGTACATGGGTGGTATTGAAGTTACCACATTATTACATATATGGGCCTATGAGCATATTGCAGTGTTGAGGCCAAATATATTTTATAGGAAATGGGTATGTGTTCATGGTAGGAATATGTATATAAACACCTATAAAGTGATTTTATATCGTATGAGGCCAAGGATCATGATATGGAGGCAATAGCAAGACTACAGAGGATGGCCAAAGGATGTAATAGATATATGATGTATACAACAAACTACATGGCTAGAGGATCAATTTCCATGGTTGGCCAAGTTATTTTAGGTTGAATGTGTGTCATGAAAATTTATCATGGCCCAAGATGTGCCCCAAGATCCATATGTATGGATGAGATCCATTACGATACCAAAGATAGCTTGAGCTAGAAAATATCCCACCAGGCCATAATTAGTACCTCCCGGGATAGATGAGGAAGATGCAATTATTGAACAAATAGATGTGGATGATGCAAGGTGTAAAGATGCCTACCATTCATGGTGGGAATCACAGCGGTGTGTATTTTTATTTCCAGTTTTTGTTGATGTGGCGGGAGTACTATGAGGAGGAGTAGAGGGATAAGCACATACCCTAGATAACATAACAACAATGATAGTAGAGTGTGAGTATTTGTATCTGCTATGTTTATGGTTTGTTATTTAATTGTGTAATTGTCATTGTTTTCTAATTTTTTGTTCTATGGATGTAAGTGATGCATATAAGTCATTAATTCTTGATACATCCATCCACACCTTGATGCGGAATGTTCCCACCATGGCACTTGTGGGTGGAGGCATGCTAGATCATGTAGATGATATTATGAGTGAGGATGCCCATTTATTTGAGCTAGTGGTGATAAGAGTAGTGATAAGTACCATGCTACTAAGTGAGAGGGAAGAGGCACGTCAGGAGACACGACAGGTGAGAGAGGGTGGTGTTCATTTTAGAGAAGGATGTATTTGCATACTTTTTTGAATTACAGGGTTAGTTCCTAGAGCAGGTGATGGAGGTGACACTATTATGTAGGTAGGTGGAGAAATATAGGGGCCACAATTAGTGACATAGAGTGAGTGATGAAGCTTCTAGTTTTATATCTCTCACAGTGACATATAGCGATAACGATGATGATATATATACTAATGTATCTATGTATGGGGAGTTACATGTAGCCTAGATTTTTCCACCAACAACCCAAGGTGCAGTGGAACATCACTCAGCCTAAACTGAGTGTTCACCTGAAGCACACAAGGGTACCAGGTTCCTCTTTAGAGAAGCTTGTACAAGATGTTAGCATGATTGAATGTATAAATCATATCCATAATAGATAATCAATTAAACCACAGTGCATAAACCAGATCTAGATCTTAATCATATGAAGGGATAACTAAAAAATTACTATAATCATATTTACCATAAAAGATCCATGCTCATATATATCCAACACCATTATCTAGTAAATAAGATCCATTATATTAAATACTGAAAAACACAGAAGCTTCATACATCCATAATAACGTCACCATGATCCATGTGCGCATGTAAAATAGCAACATAACTCTAATAAAAATTCAATATCTTAAGCCGTACGAATCATTACATTCACCTCCCATACACCTTTCCAAAAATAGGCTACATGCTAATAATAGTCATGCACCCTTCCATGAGAATACAAAATCATGCAAGCGCTAATAATAGATCACTTAATAATACAATTGTAGTATAATCCAATTAATATCCTTAAAACATTGCATGGCATTTGATCTTCTAGTCATCCAAAATAGTATTCACATACTCTTCAAGTAATTTACAAAGCGTGCACTACACTCCACATCAAAAAATATCCTTTCACCATAAATTGGCTAAGTCTTGACTTTATTCTTTCCTGGGTGTACCCTATTACACTGTATTTCTGTGCACCTCTATGCACCCTATGCCCACACGTCCAAACCTTAAGTGCCTTTCATAATTATGCTATATTTTTTCTGCCCAACATTACCCCACATTAATTTCATTTCTATCCCCATAAATGAGTAATCATAACTTATCCCTCCATGAAATAGACTAAAGAATGAAATAATATCTATACAAAGAATGAACAAATGCATGTACCCTATATACCTCTGTAGCTAAAATTAATTCTAGATACTCACTTTTGATTTCTATCTCAAGATCATTCCAGTCACTTAGCACTTTATTTGTCTTATCTGGAATGCCTATAACTATGACATCCATTTCATCGAGAGCCATCTTCTCACTTTAATTATGCAAGATCTTGAGTACATTAGTCATGCTCAAGACCATTCCCTCTATTACATCCATCCTCTCCATAATGAGCTTCCCAATTTCCTTATTTTTTTCCTAATTTGGGACTTGGGCAGTTGCAAGTACGTCGTGATTTTCTTCTACCAGTGTTATCCTTTCCACACTCCTAATTGTTTCATTATTATCTTCTTGAAGGAATTCATCTTCTTCTGCGATGTTCCTTCTCTTTATTATTTTCCTTGTCTTTATGATTATATCAGGGTCCACGCACATATTCAAGACTAAATCTTCTTTCTTCAATTCTTCATGTAATCTCTATAAAATTGATTCATAACAATTAATTTTATGCACAATATGTGCCTTATCATTTTCTGCCTATTCTGTTGCATCCTTAGGCTTTGGCATTCACATTGGGCCTTCATCTATTACCAATTTTACAAGTGTACGTATGTAATGCATCACAGAATGAAAATTTTTTGGGACTTGTGATTTCAGGTGTGGTCTTACCTTTAAAATGTCATCTCCAATTTCCTTCACCATACTAACCAAATCTTTCCCCTTTGCCTCAACCATTTCCTTCTCTGATGTTAGGCACTTTATCTCTCTATCTTTTTCCTTTGTTATCATCCAACAATGCCCTAATGGTTGTCTATTTATCTATGTTTCTGCACGCAACCTCTGCATATATCTTCACCAAAGCATTTCTTACTTTCTCATCTGATAAGAAAGTGGGATTGACATTCAGATGTCTCAAGTGGGGTGCTTTATTCATTCTATGCAAAATACATGACTCTTCACACACGTCAAAATCAATCTCATCCATATGAGTCTACATAGACCAAGATAATTTCTTACGTGTGCATCTATTCACCATTTTTGTGTCCATGAGATTCCATCCATAAAAATCCTTATGCTCTAAAGTGCTTTGTAAATGTGTGCATATGATTTTACTTTTTTCATCCACATAACCAACTGCAGGGGTGTCATATTCTTCAGCTTCCTTCTCCTTCCTTGTTCGCTTACCCTTTGGAATCTGGGAATTTGTATCCATTACCAGTCCTTCACCTTCTTGTGTAATAGGGAGCACACCTAAATTCTCTCCCTTATATGTTTCTGTAGGTGTATCCTTCATCTCCTCTTCATAATTCTTCATTTCTTCTCCACAAGGATCCTCTATGTTCTCATGATGTTTTGGATTACTTGGCATGATTTCCCTAGATTCATTCTTCTCATCCTCCTTGATTTTATACTTGCACCTTTTCTTCTTTTCTATCTCTACTTTCTGAGGAAAAGTCCTAGGTGATCTCCTAAGGGGTTTTGATATTTCCATACCCCGAGTCCTTGTTCATCTTAAAACCTTTTTAAATTGAGGCTCCTCAGTAGTTTGATCCACATTGATCTCCATGGCACTTGTTTCCAGTACTTCATCATCTTGTTCTTGCAATAGAGGGGTCACTTTGTGCTCTCATGTCCCTCTAGCCATAGGATGTCTTCTTCCCCTATGCTCCAAGCCACCACTTTCTTCATGAAGTTCTTATCCTTCTTCTTCTAAAAGGGGTGAGATTGGTTCTTCATCTACCAAAGTGCCAATTATATGCTTCCCCTTGAGTGGGACAGAAAGTTTGAACTCATTCTCCACATATTTCCCATTTTCCAACCTGGGCTTGAGTTGCATATATATAAGGGCTACCCCTATCTTGCCAATTGTAAAACTCATTGCCTTCATATTAATATCATAAAAAATTATCCTTTTAATATATGTAGACTTACTTGGATATACGTAAGTCTTCCTGAGGGTGTGGTAGTCTTAGTCTACCTTTTCTGCATTGAAGGGTAGATGGGATACATCCAAAAAATATGCATACAGATGCTTGGAAATAGTGCGTGGTGAAGGTGAATAGTAGCTTACACAAAGGGCCCTATTTTTCATCCTTCATAGCAAAACACGTGATGCAGCAGTGTTGATACACTGCAAACTATACCTATTTTCCCACTACCACATGAAGTTCCTTTGGTATTCTCCATTATTGTTCAAACGTAGTGTGCAAGTGTTCATACCACATATTTTCCCATTGTTTAAAGGGGTCATTCATGGTCCCATCACACGTATACTACTCAAATATCTATGCAGGATATTTCTTCACCTCAGGATATTACCAAATTTAATCCTTAGGCCCATTAACCACCCCAATTTGTAAAAACACAAGAGATAACATGATTGCACCAAAACTTATCTTATCTCCTCCATGCACTTCCTTAATGATAGTTTCAAAAATGAATCCTGCTAAGTTATAAGTTACCCCTTCACTCGTTTTATTTGCTTTATGTAGCCACAATGTATTTTACCTGCAACCACTGCTCCTAGTCATTAAGCTTTGTGAGGAAGTGTGATGCCGCTTAAACCACAAGATACTTCTCTAGCTTCCTTATATCCATCTCGCGCTCTCCCTTTAGGTAACCAAATGATTTCCTTGTCATGATTATACCTTCTTTATCTGTTAGGTCACTACTTACTTTAGTTCCCAAACTCCTGAGTCCATTCAAACTTTCAATCAAGGGTGTGGTGAACCTCATATGCTGCTCAAAAAAATAGAGAAAGTCCTCATGGACTCTGCTCATCAACCAATGGTATAATTTTTTTAGTTTCCCCAAAATAAGGGAGTTCATAAAATTGTAAATCTCCTACCTTTGTCAATAGCTTCTCACCTACATCATCATATACAGCCATATCATCCATGGTTCTTTTATTTTTCTTCTTTACCAACAATTTCACCAATTCATCCTTGATATCTATCAACTTGTGATTGTAATCACTCACCTTACGTCAGAGAACATGCGAGTCCTAATCGCGATCCATGTAAGCCCCTTCTAGGTACTGCAGTTTTGAGAAATGGATTTCTGGGGCATCCTCTATTTCGATCTTGAATTCCTTATGCTTCTTCCCCCTTGTGGCTTCTCTAGGTACTCTCTTTGGTGCCATAATAACTATAAAGGTGTGTTTTTATACCTGCCTCGAGCTTTGTAATTCAACTCTACATGCCCTAGCTCAAATGCAAACCCTATTTGTCAAAATTATTCCTTGCACACCTCTTCTTCACTTAAAAACTTTGTCAAATGGATAATAAGACTATCCCATGCACAAATGTGAAAAAATACAACTGGTTCACAACTCTCTACACTTCACAACTCTCTTTCTATCTCACTCGACTTCAAATTGATTGAATGCAAAGGTAAAAATGATTTTTAAACACATCTTTATATAGTTTCTCAAAAAATATGCGCATTTCCTGCTCCCCACCTACCACTATACTTTTCATAGATTTAGTGTTTCTTCAATTCTTTGTGTTGTTTATTTTCATGTTGTAGCCATAACCTTCTAGTGGACCTTCTACTTTTCAACCGCATACCTCCTTTTGTGTGGCCTCATGCACCGCAGTACTTCACCACTGTGATTTTCACTAACTAGATTCCACTTTTGCAACATGCCTCACATTATACTATGCGTCCATCTATCCATGTAGTCTTAATTTATGATTTTTTTTTTTTGCCAACTGCACCTTCACTTCAAAGACCTAAACAAAAATTTATTTATGCATACCCATCTTCAGATGTCATTCAATCATGGTATATATACTCTGTATATACTCCACCCCACAGTAAGGGTATGTGTGTTCCTCTACACATGAACATTATTATATAGTAATCAAATTTTGGCACACAATCATGCTTATTACATAAAACATTGAACTAAATTGACAATATAGAGCAACGATGAAGGAAACACACATAAAGGGAATGCATTAAGGACATCTAATCTAAGTGGAAATACTACCTTATTACAAAAACCAAGAAGACTTATTCATTGTAGGGCTTCATCCTACTCCCATTGAAGTAACTGGGTAACCATGTTCCATCTAGCACCTCTAACTGGAAAATGCCTAAATCAAGTATGTACATGATAATATTATCCCAACCAATGCACCTTAGTTTTTCCAGGGTGGCACAAAAAATTTAAATCATATAGAAGTACCATCTCTCCAACCTCAAGCTTCTTATCCTTAATATGCCTATCATGTCATGCCTTCTTCCTGGATTTTATTACTTATAACTACATCTTATTATAGCATGAATTTAATCCAATTGCATCACTTTGTCAATACGCTTTTCAAATTCTTGCTCATCAGCCAAACCTACTATGTGTGCAATACACAAAGAAGGTAACATGAATTCCACTGGTAGAAAAACCTCCGTGCCAAAAACCAACTGAAAGGGTGTTGTTTTATTCAACCTCTTCTATGTTGTTCTGTATGCCCAAAATACAACAAACACCTTATCATCCAAGTCTTTCCTTCCAACATCACAAATTTTTGTCAAGGTTTGGCTTAATATTTTGTTGAAGTCCTCAGTGGTTCCATTTTCCTATGGGTGATAGGTTGTTTTCTTATGATTTCCAACCATAAAATCATCCAATAGGATCCTGATGGTCTCATTAAGAAAATGATTACCCCTATCACTTGTAAAAATTAAAGGGCATCCATACCAACTGATAATATTTTCCCATATAAACCTTGCTATTATAGTTGTCATGCAACCCTTTGTAGGTGTTGCTTCTTCCCACCTTGTAAAATAATTTGTACAAGTTATGATGTAGCACGATCCATTCCTACATGCGGGTGGGGAAATAGGATCCACAAAATAAATTTCCCACTTTTCAAAAGGTTCTCTACTAGAAATAGGCCTTAAAGGTATTTCATCACTGTGCACATGCTTTCCAAGGCACTAACAATGGTCACATTCCTTACAATATTCTTTGTAATCCTCATATATTATTTCCTACCATAAACATGTGAGTAAAATACTACATGTGGTGGCATCTCCCTCATAATGTCCTCTTTCAATACCACCATGAGCCTCCTCCATAATTTATTTGCGCTTATGCTCAAGTACACACTGGCGCAAAAATTCATCCTAACCTACTTTATAAAAATCTCCACTAATAAACATATAAAGCACGATGTATATAACAAGTTGTTTCTTTTCTAAAGCCTTCATTTCCTTTGACGCAACACCTATTTGTAAAAAGATAGTAATATCCTCTAATTCTGAGGACATGCAGTTGAATTTAAATAGTTACGCATCTAGAATTATGTTTTCAATGCTCTACACATTCTCTCCTGATTGCATCCTTGATAAATGATCTAGACCAAAATTACTCTTGTCCTGGCTTCACTACAATGGCAAACTAAAACTCCTGAAATAATAGAACCCATCAGAATATGCACCTCTGCAAAACAAGCTTGTTCACCATGTAGTCATGTGATCTGTATAGAAAATAAAAGGTATTTCTAGTAAGTACTCTTGAAACTTATAAATGCGTAGATCATGGAAAAAGCCTCGCACTTTGTAGTTGTGTAATTATGGTTTACTTGTGTCAGCTGCTTGCAAAGTAAATAGGATTCAATCCTACTCTAGGATGGGGTAATAATGTGCCAATGGCCATGCTAGAGGCATCCACATGTACATAAAATGTATATAGAAGGAAAGTGCATAATAGGCATTGTAGTGATCTTTTCCTTCAATGTCTCAAACACGCACTCGTGCTTCACCCCAATGTAAATAGGATAATCAATACCTACTCCAGGATGGGGTAATAATGTGCCAATGGCCATGCTAGAGGCATCCACATGTACATGAAAATGTATATTATTTGAAGGAAAGTGCATAATAGGCATTGTAGTGATCTTTTCCTTCAATGTCTCAAACACGCACTGGTGTGCTTCACCTCTGCAAAACAATCTTGTTCACCAAGTATTTTAATGTCATGTGATCTGTATAGAAAATAAAAGGTATTTCTAGTAACTAATCTCGAAACTTATACAATGTTTAGATCATGGAAAAAGCCTCGCACTTTGTAGTTGTATAATTATGGTTTACTTGTGTCAGCTTTCTGCTTGCAAAGTAAATAGGATCATCTAATACCTACTCCAGGATGGGGTAATAATGTGCCAATGGCCATGCTAGAGGCATCCACATGTACATGAAAATGTATATTATTTGAAGGAAAGTGCATAATAGGCATTGTAGTGATCTTTTCCTTCAATGTCTCAAACACGCACTGGCGTGCTTCACCCCAATGGAAATTTCCTTTACCCTTCAATAATTCCTCTAACAACATCACAATATTAGTGTAACCTTTTATAAAATTCATATAATATCTTGTGTGCCCTAAGAATCGACGCACCTCACTCTGGTTAGTAGGTTCCTCTAATCCCAAAATAATAGTAACCTTATTAGGATCCACTAACAAGCCTTCTTTATAGATGATGTGTCCTAGAAAATTCCTAAAAGGTGTAGCAAACACACACTTCTTAATGTTCAAATAGATGCTTAACTTTCTGCACCTCTCAAACATCATTCTCAAATCATCGCAATGATCTTTCACTAGCCCATACACTATCTGATCATCCAAACAAACCTATAAGAATTTATGAATATAATCATGGAGTGCTTGAACAACAATGCGTGAAAATACTGTAGGTGTATTATTCAATCCAAAAGGCATAATTGTGTATGAAAAAATTCCCCATTCAGTGGTGAAAGTTATATTTCGTTGAGCCCCTTTAGCAATCTGAACCTGATGATATCTAGAAACTCCATCAGTAAAGGATTAAATTTCACACCCTAGAACACCTTCCAATATTTCTCCAATAAACAGTGTGGGAAAAGGATCAATTACACATGCATCATTCAACTCCCTGTAGTCTACACAAATTCTTATTCTTCCATCTTTCTTTATATTGATCACCGTAGGGATAACCCACTCTAATTCCTCTATGGGCTTAATGATTCCATATTTTAGTATTTTTTCAATCTCTTTTTTAACTTTTACCCACAAGTTAGGGTTCATCCTATAAGGCTCCTTCCTAACTGGGCGAGCACCTTCATTTAACTTAATTCTCATCTCACCCAAAGATTCATGTATTCGTTTTAATTCGTGATAGCCCCTAGGGAACAAGTCCTGGTAGTCACGTAACAACTCAATTATCTTAGAAACCTCATAATCAAACCAATAATCCCTGATGGTGGCCTCCTTTAGCTCAATATATGTCCCAATGTTGACCTTCTTCATTTTTATAGGCTCATGATACGCATACGCCTTCTCATCTGCATTGTATATGACCTCACATGTACCCTCTGTATCCTCAACATATAGGTTCTCTAATTCTTCATCATTAATCATGTAGACCATCTTACCCTTGTATTTTTCTAGGAAGGTGTGCCCAATCTATTTTACATCTATCTCTTCCTCTTCAAAACACACCTCCAGGTCTGATTCACATAGTAACTCCTAGATAAGTTCCTCAGCCTTTGCACTATCTCACATAGGCAAGAACTTCATAACATATAATGCCTCATTCACAGGAGGTTTAATGGAAAAATATTAAAAGGTTTCAATCATACTTGTAGTCATTTCTTTCCAGTTCCTTGTTTCTTTATTCAATTCAGCATTAACATACCATGCATGTGCATAACCTCAAATGGTGTAGTAGAGCTGGTACACCCATAGCGAATGTGGTAAGGCCTCTTGCCCCTCTATCCAGATTCTCTCACACTGATAAACATGGTGATGAGAATCCTTCCCATGAAATTAACATATCTTAGTAGGTGAGTTACTGCGTAGAAATATTATAGAGAAGGAAATTATTACTTCCCGTTATTCTAGCATATTATCCCTGTGAACCATCCACCAACGCGATACCATACCTGTATAGGGTATAAACTAGTACATTCCTTATTTCCACTTGATATGTCCATTGAACTTCCATAGCATGTAGGAACACCTTAGGATTCTCTATACTGGTGTACCTTGGTACCTTGTTTTTACCCAAACACCTGATAATGCATGGCTTACTTACACATGTAGATGCACTTCTCACTTCACACCTAACCATTTCATAAGTTCCATGTTCCTAGTTGTCAAATACAACACTTTTAGTATTTCTCATGGAATGTGAATCATCCCATTGGAGAAATCCTTCCTTGGATGGATCAAGAACTTCCAAATCTATAATGGTGCCCACATAAATTATGTTTAAATACTCTTCACTTAAAGGCTCCACATAAGGTGCATATTTTCCATCTGCCAAATTAATGATGACTCACTCTTCCTTGTTCTCAAAACTTATGTAACCTTTATTTAAGCAAAAATTAGCGTTGTTTTCATAATACCAAGTGTGCTCAAGTAGCACTAGAAAACTAACTGCCTCTGTAAGAGCCAAGACCTCAAAGTCCCAAGTAAACTTGGCCCCTTAAATAGTAATAATGGAATCTTTCAAAACCCCCATGAGAATGGCTTTAGTTCTATTTTTCATTAACAACACATTTGAGGAAGGTTGTAATGGTGGTCTCCCCATCTGAATCCATGAATCCAAAGTGAGTAAATTCACTTCCGCGCCTATTTTAATCAAAATAATGCTCAAGAGCCATCCATCAATAATAGCATTTAGAGTAATCTCCTTTTCATAATCCAAACTATGAGGAGGAAGGTTAGAATGTAGAATATTCCTTTCATGCTCTATTCCAACATGCACGAGGTGTTTCCATTTAACCATTCTCCCAATAAAGGAATGATGTTCTCTTATCAAATCATCTTAAAAAATTCCTTTAGATCATCAACATATGTTTAATAGAGCTCAACTACTTTATTTTTTTCTAACTTACACGAATTTTCTATCAAACATTATTTCTCGCCCTATAAATTCCTAATCACTTCCATGGTTTCTTAATAAACCTCCCACTGATGTGTAGGGTTTAGATACTTTTCATTTATCACCTTCTCCTTTGTAATAGTAGGATTTTTATTTGGTACTTCCCTGACATGTGCAGCCTCAGCGCATGTAGTAATCTTTACAGGTACCAATTTAGGATCAGGTGCTAACCTCAACATCCACTTATCTTCTATGGCACGCTATACTCTGACCATTCCCACACAATCTGGGTACTATTTATAGTTGTGATTCTTTCTAAAAAAAGAAAAATCAATATTCTGAGGGCACTAGCGCCTATAATGATCAGGAGATCTACATATGTAACATGTTCAATAGGAAAAATCACTTCTTCCACTGCCATGACCTCGGCCTCTGAATCACTCTTGGTAACCTCGATCTCTACCATGGCCTCCATTGGATCACCCTTCATTATGATCATGGTCATGATGCTCACCTTTATCCTTAGAGTTATTTTCAATGTTGGTTTATCATACATCAATGTCAATGGCATCATGAATCTGATCAATCAGCCTACAATCTTAAGTATCATGATTAGACAGCCTACAAATATTGCAGTAAGATGAAAAATTCTTTCTTGTCACATTTTGCATCAATGGGCACCATCTTGAAGTGTGATATAGATGATAGATCTTGAAATACAACAATAAAGAGTGCATTGATTTATGAGGGAAACTATCATTACTATGCCATTCTACTTCACAATTTGTGCACCAAATCCCACTGCATATCTCATATGTTGATTTTCTGATAAATTCTCAAATAGTTTTTTCATTTTTGCAATATGAACTTCAAAGAATGGGCTCACTCCTATGTCTACACTTCCTACTACCTCATCATGCAATGTAGATTCAATCGCCTCACGCAGATCTATGTAAGTCTTATGTGAAAGAGCTTGTCTAAAAGGTGTGATAATTCCCCCAAAAAACCACTAAGCATGTTGGCCCGTGTGTATGTCATAAGATAGATTGGACAATAGGGTCTTGAACTCTACATCATATTCCCAAACACTCTTAGTAGTGCCTTTCTTGATGTCTTTTAACATGCTGATGATCTTCTTCTCAAATTTAGGGATATAGAACTCTTTCAAGAAATCATCCCACAACATGGTATAATCTACACAAGTCTGATCAGGATCAAATTTTATTTACCAACTATGTGTGTGCCCCTGTAATGTAGTTGTGAATTGACTTTCCTTGTGCTCCAGAGTTGTAATCCCCTTCACGCACCATAGTATCTCACACATATGAATGTTATTAGTTGCATATTCTATCCCTTTATATTCTAGAAGATGAGAAGACATCTCTATATAAAGTTTTCTGGGGCTGATGCGGACTGTGCCCACCAGATCCAGAACCCATATTTCCTCATGTATTTCCTGTGCCCCCATAATCACTAGAGCTACCATATCCTAAGCCACCTGATCCTCCCATTGTAGTAGGAATTGAGCCAGAGGATGCACTACCATGTGTTCCAATAAATGTGCCAAATTGAACTCTTACATTTGATGAAGTTGTATTACTTCTAGATGTGATTCCAATATTATGTACACCCATGTTTTTTGCTGAAGACACACCAGAAATTACACCTCCTACAAATAATACAAAATATGCCTAACCTTCCATAAATGAATATGGTAGTTGATTCACTCCTAAACTTTATGGTAAACTAACTTTTCCTCTCATTACTCTACTACCCACACTAGTCTGTTGATTACTAACTATCGTAGAAACTAGAAAACTAAGTGCAACGGCTAGTTCACCAAGAGGGATCAGATGCATGCCCAAGGTCCATTTCCTCTCTACTGGCATGCTCTCATCTGAGACTGAAGAGGATTTCCTGCCATACTTTCCCAAATGGGGTAATTTCTATATTCTCTCATTCCACATCCTCTACGTGAGCTCCAAATCCCTCACGAACGATATCACTCCATAATTTCATCCATTTTGTAACTTCAGATTGCTTCTCTAAATCCCTCTCATGTGCCTCGTTAAAATTAAGCCACCTTTCTTCTCTTTTCCTTTCTATCGCTCAGTCTTCCATCCTTCATCACACCTTCTCCTGGCCCTGCATGTGGTGGGGTTTAACTAGCCATGGGTTTTTCTACCAAATCCAAGGTTACGATAAAAAATTTAATAGCCAAAGGAATACCACGTAAATATGATCTTCTGTAATTTTACAATAACTGGAACTTAGCAACCTCTAGACAGGAATAAGTAGAAACTATATATTCTAAAATAGATCTATTCAAAACACCACAAAACCAAGTATCCATAACGTGCATCCAATTTTTTTAACAAAACCTCCAATTTATTTTAGACGCATAAGAAACCAGTCACTCATAAATTTCATAAAGTCTCATACAATGTATCATTCAATTTTTGTTCAACCCAAGTGTGTGCATCAAACTTAGGTCCAATGCTAAACTTGTAAACATATTCTTCTTCCATATCATCTAACCACTCTTCAATATTGGCCAAGGTCAACGATTACATCTTCATCATGCAACATTCTGCTAGACAACTAAAAAAGAGGTCTCGATAACAAAACTAAAATGTAGCCTAGATTTTACAACCAACAACCCAAGGCATGCTGACACATCACTCAGCCTAGACTGAGTGCTCACCTGAAGTGCACAAGGGTACTTGGTTCCTCCTTAGAGAATCTTGTACAAGATGTTAACATGATTGAATGTATAGTTTAGATCCATAACAGATAATCAATTAAACCACAATGCATAAACCCGATCTAGATCTTAATCGTATGAAGGAATAACTATAATCAAATTTAACATACAAAATCCATGATCCGTTATATCCAACACCATTTTCTAGCCAATAAGATCCATTACATTAAATAATGAAAAACATAGAAACTTCATACATCCATAATAACGTCACCATGAGCCATTTGTGCATATGAACCAACAATATAAATCTAATACAAAGGTGATCTCTTAAACCATGAAAATCATTACATATTTATAGGGGTGGTGATTTTCCCTTCACCTCCCATGCACCTTTCCAAAAATAGGCTACATTCTAATAATATCCATGCACCCTTACATGAGAATACAAAAGCATGCAAGCGCTAATAATAGATCACTTAATAATACAACTATAGTATAATCCTATTAATAGCCTCAAAACATTACATGGTGTTTTATCTTCTAGTCACCCAAAATAGTATTCATGTGCTCTCCAAGTATTCTATAAACCATGCACTGCACTTCCACATCTAAAAATAGATTTTCACCGTAAAACGGCTAAGTCCTAACTTTACACTTTCCTGGGCATGCTCTGTGTCACTGTATTTATGCACACCTCCCCATGCACTATGCCCACATACCCAAACCTTATGTGCCTTTCATACTTAGGATATATTTTTTCTTCCCAACATTGCCCCTAGTGATGAGATGTGTTGTAACTTTGATTGTGAATGATATACATATATAGATGGAATTATTGGCGTATGATCGTGATGATGATGTATGATTTATTGATTACTATTTTTATATGTGATGTGTGATGCATTGAATGTTGTTTGTATTTGTTGAATTAATTTATAATGGGTAATTTCTGAGATTGTGTAAGGTGATTATAGATAGATAAATGGTGATATATTTTATATGATGATAGATTGCAAAAAATTGGATTTTATGTAGGCATAAAGTTGTGATGAATAATAAAGTAAAAAATGAATAATGTGTAAAAGTAATAAGCATTCGTATTAGTGTAGTAAAGTTCTTGTTAAGATGATGAAGAGGGGTGGAAGAATAGTGATTCCCCCTAGTGTATAAATGATTAGGTTCATTAATATAAGACCCCTTAACATTCAAGAATGAACCATAAATCAATAGTGCATCATCAGGAATTGATATTATAGTGTGCGTGATATATATTAATCAATAAGGTGTGGAACCTAAGAGTGAATATAGGTTCTTATTCATCTAATATTTGTAATAATATGAGTGCATCATTAAGGGGTAAGGTGATAGAAATCACCTACGGAAGACCAAGCCAACGTGGAGTGATGGAACTATGTGGAGTCAAAGTAGTATGATTATAGGATCCAAAATGAATGTTATGTGGAATGGTGTCAATGATGTGTGATGCAGTGGTGGGAAGTGGATATACAAAGGGTTGTGGAAGCTAGCGGTGGATGGATGAGATGGAGAATGTGCATGAGAAACAACCTGTGGTGGTGGGTGAATAATAACCTTAGAAATAGACAAAGGAGATAAATAAAATGGAGTAATAACGTGCTTGCATGGGAGTGGAGACATAGACATATTATGAGAGTGAGGCCCAAAGGAAATGACAACCTTATCTTTTAATTGTTGCAAATGGCCATAGACAGTGTAATAGTCATTATCGTGATGGAAATTTATACAATGAAAGTTACAATAAGATTGATCATGTTGGTGTTGCAAGAGATGAGGTGGATGGTGATGATTAGAAGGTAAATGAATAAAATATTTTTAATGAAGGTATGCAGCACGTCATGAGGCCTAGCATGATGAGAAAATTGTAATGGTTCTTGTTAAACATGTGTAGAATTTGGAGGTGTAGTTTGACGTGGTGGAGGAGATGAAGAATGCTTATGTGGCATAGAGGAATGAACTTGTTTGTGAGGCAGAGAAGATAGATACATAAGAGGACATGCAATAGATGGAAGTGGAGAAGGAATAGATGGTGTAGTATTAAGAGAACTAGAAGGAGGATCTATGACATGTGTAGCAGTGAGGTCCCGCTCTAAATAAATGACATTATAATATAAAAGTGTGAATGATTCACATGTATCATATTGTATGCATTGTTTCAAATTAGGAATCAAGCCACGACAAAAGATGAATTTAGTTTCTAAGTCAATAGGCTAGAAGACTAACTAATGCATACAAGTATTGAATTGTAAAATGTACTCAATGATAGGCTTGATTTTACCTTGATGTAAGTCAGGTCAATGATCGTATGTAACTCTAGGGACGTTTTTGGGTATAATACGTCGAAGGAATGCTTCTTCCATTTCACCATAGGTATTAATAGATCCAAATGGTAAATGTGTGTATTATTGGAGAGTGTCATTAGTAAGACTATGATGAAAATATTTGAGCAATAGTCGATCATTAGAATAAGAAACCATAGCTAAACGATAATGCTTAAGATACAAATATGGATTTCCAGCACCATCAAATCTTGAAAATGTAAGTGTAATAAAATCCTTAGGAAATGTTGAATTATAAATCCTTTTCAAAATAATATTTCCATGGGAAGAATTATTATCGATAAAAGCATAATAGGCCTTGCTTTCTAGTGTCAAATATTGGACTTGAGATTGTAAGTGGCCAAAAACATGCATGAGTGATAAGATGTCATGTGGAGGAATGGTATATGATGGAAATATTGTATTGAGAGGTTATAATTTTCCATTATTAGTGATCATAGGAATGTTAAGAGGACACATACAAGATGTCAATGCTAAGGGCACGCTAGATATGGGTGTTAAAGAAGTAGTAGGACATGAAGAACATGGAATGCCAATAGAAGTGGTAGGACCAGCATTAGAAACATCATTAGGAGATGGTGTAATAGAAGGATATGAATCATGCATGTTATTAGAGACAATATCAGAATAAGATGAAAGTGGAATGGGGGATTCCCATTCAATAGTTTGCAAATAAGTAGAATCATGACTATCAGGTGCCTCAAAAAATCAAACACAGATTCAGATTAAAGGATTTCATTGAGCGTATCATCAACATTTAATGAAGGAGGAGGATAACTAGTAAGTAATGCATCAAGAGAAACATTTTCAAAAATGGAAGGAGTATGAGATGCAACTATAAAATCACCTAAAATAGTATGAGAAATAGAATCATGCACATGTGTATTGTCTTCTTTTTTATTAGTTACATCATTATCATCAAGATTAAGTATAAAACTAAGAATAACATCATATAAGTTATCACTATAAATAACTGAAGGAGGAGTGTGGTTGATTGAATAATAAAGTCTAAAAATAGAAAAGCTTACCGGATTAGAAACAATGTTAATGGTAGAATGATAAAATCTAGTATGCATGTTGCATTCATTAGCTAAGAGTTGTCTCTGAGCATCATCTGGAAGAACAAAATTTCCATATAGAGCAGTGAGTTTAGATATGATTGTTTCATCATAGATAGAATTGACACTCGCATGAGGCATGACTAGTCGAGAAGGAGAAGAGCTATCATTAGCCATTAGGGTTTGAGTGGATCCTAGGTAAATAATTTCTAAGCTACAGGGTTTAATTACATGATTCAATAAAATATAATTATTTTATCTAAATTTGAATGCAAAGATCTATTGTAAATGATATATAATGAAATATAAATCCTAAGAAATTTATTTAATTTTAACTATGAAAGAAAATAAGAGGGTTAAATTACTTATTTTAATTTTACTGAGTGAGTTTGGACTAGCAAATGTGATGAAAAATAAGCACATAATGAGACAATGAACCATAGAAAAATGTAGAAGAAGTGGAAATGGTTAGGCTGAGGTGCCAGGAGAGGGACATGGGCACCCACAGGTACCCTAGGCTTGTTTCTAGGTGCTTCTGTCTATAGAAAAGGTAGGAATATGATTCTGATATGGTCTTTAGGGCTTCAAAATGGTTTTCCTTTAGTCCTTTGTATGTTGCACTTGGATCACCGAGGTACCTATAAACCTACACACAAATATCCTCCTGTAAAACCCTCAATAAGACATCAAATCCTAAAACATAAATATGCAAAATGAGAGGTCAAATTTTTCTTAGCTTTCATAATTTTAAACTTATGACTAAGAACTGCACTACATCTCATACCCAATGTAGTTCTATGTGTTTGTGTATGCAATAGTTCTCCTAGGTCACCCTCATGCCAATGATGCCAAGATATCGGGCGGTAGCTAGATAAACTGAAAATGTGTGGATCAAATAGAATGAAATACCCTTCTTATGTAGTGTATATGCAGAATAATGTGCCCAAATAAAGTCCCTTGATCTATGTAGATATCTACCCCTTGATAAGAATTTTCCACCCATATAATGGTATGTATGTTGTGTTTATATAAGGATATATTCTTTGAATTTCAACACTAGTGACCTGACATGATGACTAGTACTTTGGGATATGAGAGGGAAAACCAAAAATAATCACCTCAAATGTCAAAAAATATCAAACATAAATAGGACATAGGCGCCCATGATGGACATGAGCGCCTGACGCTAATTTCCAATACTAGGCGCTAGTTTCCAGATACAAGTGATGAAAAATGAGTAAAGACTGACCGATAGGGATCCCTATGACTTGACTAGAATTGTGTGTATGAGTGAATGGTGTGAGAGATAAAATCAATAGAAACCACAATACAAGTGAATGCACTATGGAATGGGTCATCAATGAATAATTTTCTTATCCAAGATCCATATATAAAGTAACATACTTGGTGGTATAGTTAATAGTAGCAAGTGTGTTATTTTGTGTCTGCATTTCCTTTCCCTTGCATTTTTTTATTTTTTGTGCATGTTTTATATCCCTTGTAGGTTTCTTTACTATTTCGATCCATGGAAATTAGTGCGTGATTGTTGTTCCATCCTGTGGTATGATTTTCTTCCATCCTGTGGAAATGAGTGTGTTCATCTCCATATTTCTAGTGCTATCACCTCCCCTTAGATTATGTTTCCCCTTCATGTGTCTCCTTCTCACCTTGTTTCCTTGGAATCATAGAGTAGTGATAGGTACATGCATTTACCTTTTTATGAGTGGTCTTAGAAATATGAATAGGTAGAGGAAGTCGGCCTTTTCTGGAGGTCCCACAACTCAGAGAAATTCCCACATATGAATATGAAGTCAGCCTTTTCTAGAGGAAGTCGGAAATATGAATATGAATTACTTAAGTGCAAGTCCCACAACTCAGAGAAAGTCCCACATTTCCTCAAATCCCCAGTTTATCCTAATCTATGATGGGTGAAATTTTGAGCTCCAATAATGTGTATGTACAAAATGCAGTCCCTTATCCCTTGTCTCTTGAGTGAGTGCTAGATGGATGTGTTGATTCTCTTAGAATTCCTTTGGATGCAACCTTAGGTAGTGAAAATAGATGCTTAGAGTTTGGTCCTTTTTTATCATCACATATCTTTATATTGACATGATTCCCTTGTTTTAACTTTGTAATTTAAAAAAAACGGATGATCCATAAGAAAACAATATTTCCAAAAGATAAAAGAGGCCCAAAAGGGTCAAGTAAGATACAAAGAGGTCAAGAAACGTAGAAGGGGATGAGGGAACTTGGGTGCTGACATCCTGGCTGAGCGCTAATGTCCATAGTCAATAAATAAAAATTAATAAAGATCAAAATAGGTTGTAGGGTGTTCAATACCAAAGACGAAATAAGAAAGGAATAAAATAGACCAAAGATAGATGTCAATTACTAGTTTTCTTTCCTAGAAATCATATGAATAGTATAGGTGATTAGGTCCTGGAAATGTACCCAAGTGCATACTTTTTTGTCAACATTTTCTCCCAGTTTATGTTGTTGAGTGAATACTTGATAAAATACAGTAGATAAGAGATGTGTACCTGATAACCATGTTGATTAATGATGAAGATACAAGAAAAAGCGTGGAGTGATAAACAAATGAAACGTGAAAGCTAAGAAAGAGAAAGTGACCTTATTGGTGAATATTATGTGTTATTCTATGTTTGTACCTATTGTTGTTGTCATTTGATGAAGGGATGATTCTTGTTTCATATTAAGGACAAACCTGTAAAAGAAGAGTGAAAGTGTAGTCAAATTCATGTGTTATGAAAACTCTATAAAGTATGTAAAAATGTGAAAAAGTAGTAAAAGGAATGTGTGCACCTAATTAGTGATGAGTGAAAAGGGATAGAAAGTGTCCTAGACTACTATATAAGAACAATTTTTTTGGGTGATCTCATGCAAAGAGTGAGTTTTCTGGGTGATCTCATGCAAAAAAATTTTTTTGGGAGATCTCATGCCACAAATGAAGAGTGTTGGGGAGAAAGGTCTAGTACTATTCTCCATCCCTAACTGCTTCCTAAACTTTATACACTGATGAAAATGGTGTGATTCTGCGTTTTTCTTTGTTTGATCCAGTTAAATCTAAGTAGAAAAAACAAGATAGAATGTATTCTGATTACTGGAGGACTGTGTTTGTACTGTGTAAAATTCTCTATAAACTACTGAAAATCATTCCAATATGAGAAAGTAACTGTAACTGATCCTTGGTCATAGGTTCCCAATAAAGATCAATAGCACCTAGGCATTCATGTTTGTATCTAAGTACTAGTGTTTGTGCTAAATTGAGGACCCAAGTCAGAATCAAGGTCATTTTGTGTCTATAATTTTGTTTTGTGTTTATAATGTGCATGCATGTACTAAGCTCATAGATTATATATGGGATGACTGATTCATCCAATGTATGCCCCCATCGTGTGGGGAGCATATGATGTTTGTAGAAGGATGCAAATCAAAGAAGAGGACCTGAAACTTATCTAGATCTGATACATGTAGAGAAGGGAATTTGCATGGTAGAAACCAGGCACATACAAAGAAAGTGGCTAGAAACATATTTTAGTAGAAAAAGTGACAAGTATGTTAGAGTAGACAATCTAAACAAGAAATAGTACAGGAAAAGTAAACAGTGAAAAGTGGGTTTCAAACATGGTACATCATTCACAATTTTAAAATACAATTAGGGCTGAAGTAGCCAAAAACATACGAGCAATGAACAATCAAGACATAGGGTAAAGCCCACAAACAATGGCATACATTAGAAGACAAGAGAAAGAAAAGTCTAACAAACAACCATGTTGGTAGCTAGTTCCTGCAAGGTATATTTTACACATGAAGCACCTGTTAGCATGTTAGAAAGATAAAAAGTATGTCAAGACGTGTATATATCAATATAGTAGTTTGCTAGTAAGAATAACTGGTACAATAAAACAAAACAATATGACCTATGATGTTCAAGAGTACAAATATAGATGCCCCTAAGAGCCTCAGTGGGACTGGTAAGAGGTACAGTTCAAAGAATCATTATTGCATGTAGAGATCTGTAGAAAGTATGCATTAATAACTAGAGAACAAGTGAACATACATATTTATACATTAAATTATGTGTCTAGCATGAAAATAAAGTATACATGTAACTAGTATAAGTAAGCCAGAGTATGTGCAACCAAGAGATGTAGTAGGATGTGAGTGTGAATGGAATGGAATGCAAAGTGAGAGTGATAGGAGTAGCATTCCACCTAAGTGAATGTGGATGAAATATGAGATGAGGTTCATTTATAAAAGACCCCTTAGAAGTCAAGAATGAACCGTAGAACAAGAGTGTGTCATCAGGAAATGGTTTGATAGTGTGCACTAAATAGATATATCATGAAGCATAGAGTATAAAACATGAGTGATGTGAGGTTAATTTCAGTATTAATCAACAATTGAGTATGAATCATGGAACTAGAGTGCATCATAAGGTAATGACAATACAAGTTGAGTATTAAGGTGTGTAGGATGTATGAGAAAGACTAGATGTACAGAGCATAATATTAGAAATGTAAAACACTTGATAATGCTAAGAGGGGGGAGGAAGTAATTCATGACACCCCCAAGTGTATGATTATGAGTAAGTTATCAAACAAAAGTGAAAGGAAAGGTTCCTCTATCAGATGCTTAGAAAGATAAAGGTGTGAGACCATGCTCTAAGCTCGGTGATGTATGAGACAGATGATGTATCGGTGAATGATACCTATGTGCATCAGACATGGGAGTTGATGAACACCTATACGAAAGAGATAGAGGAGGTGATCTCCACTTATGTGAAGGAGACCAAAGACGTGATGTGCACCTATGTGAAGGAGACTAAGAAGGTGATGTGCCACCTTTGTGAAGTAGACCAAAGAGGTGATATGTACCGATGTGAAGGATTCATCTGAGTGGTCAATCTAGGCCGATGAGATGGACTAGTGGAATGAAGAGACCAAGTAGGTTGTGTATGAATGGGTGAGTTAGGTGCAGAAAATGCATTATATTTGAGATTTCCTAGGGGCCTAGATGTCTTAACTAGTGCAATAGAAACCTCAAGAGGATGATGCAACCACGGTGTGCATGGTGGAGAAACCTTAATGGTGATAGCTTGCTTATTGTGAATGGATTTTACATACAATTGATTCATGGAAACGATATCCTTAACGTCATAGAGACAAGGAAGACATAAGAGCATGTCACAACCTTTTATTGAAGGTGTCACAACAAATGGAACAAACATGGTGAGAGGCCCAACTATAACTAGAATCTTGATGAAACCATAAGATTTGGAAATTGGATATGAGATATGATAGATTCGATAGTTGATAGCAAAAAGGAGTGTAATAGAGCACACACCCATATGAATCAATCGATTGATGATTGTATTATTGATAACATGAGGTCTGATAGAAGTATGAATATGTAATGTATTATTAGAAAATGTGGCGTGATAATTGTTATCGCCAAATCAATGCACCCTCCAAATGGCCAAGTGATGGATAAGGAAGTTCAGTGTGATTGGGTAAAATGGGATCACCTCGCAAGCTATGGGACTTGTAGCTTGAGGTGAACCTCTAGAGAATGCCAACTTCCTCTACCTAAAATAAATACAACACTACTTCTAATGCAATGAAATAGATAACTAGACCTATACTAACATTTTCATGGGATTTAAGGAGAGAGGATATGCAAGAAGTAAAACCTATAATAGAAGTGGTGATGCACCAAGAAAGGGTGTTGCCAGACAAATTTTTCCATATTCCAGTGAAGAAGGATGAAAAAGCACCAAAACCCAACTGCATACAAAGCTTCACTCCCAGATAAGCACAAAACTCCCAAAATCTGCAATGGAAACTAGAAATTACACAATATACCTGTAAACATGAGAAAAGCACAAAGATGTAGAAAAAACTTTGAAATGACCAATAATTAGTCACATAACATTATGTTTGTTACTTCAATCATGTGCACAATGTACCATTATAGTAGGAAGAGGAAATTTTTTCCATTACAATCTTGGAGAAAAGGCTTGAAAGTTCCCACAATCCATAACTAAGCTTGTGAAAATAGATAGGAATTGGAAAATGTCTAACCCTTTGAAATGGGTTTCTCATTTGCATTTATAAAAAATCCAACTGTGAGAGAAGAGAGGAGAAATCCTAATTCTTGGGCTAAAATGTGGCACATGATGGCCTACATATTTAATTACATTATTAATTGCATTCACCCATCATGCCCCATAAATTCAAATATTTGAATTTATCCACCATTTAATTAAAATATATTAAATATTTTTAAAATAATCTTAAGGCATTTCGGCCTTTGATGGGCCCCAGAAGGTTGGTTTATGTGGAATGAGGTTCTTGTTTTGTAATTGACTCAGACATTTTAATTGAAGTGGCTCAGACGAGTCATATCCCATTCTCCTTCCATATCTTTGCATTGACGATCCCTTCACATTTCTTCATTGGCTTTGAATTACCAACGACTCGGCTAATAGCCTAGATGAATCCCCTCACTAACTCGAAGATCATTGGCTATAACTCGACATCACATTAAATGATCAGGTTTCCATTGTTTCATGCTTCGTGGCATGACTTGTATTTACTACTCCTTTATTATTCATCATGCCGACCACTTAGTCCACAAGTTCCTTGAAGAATACTCGTCATGTCTCCACGTGCTAACCACCAAAAAAACCCAATCATGTGTCCTTATCTCTAATAGCCACCACCTTTGCATTGAGAGCTTCACATTGATTAGTCACCTGTATTGAGAATGACTCGTCTGAGTCATATCTTATCCTCCATGTGTCCTAGGTTTTGTATTGCCACCTTTCACCACTTTGACCAGGTATCCCACTCATATGAACTTCACTTGCCAAGTTTTCCTCATTTCTTCACCAATTCATTAGTAATTCCCATGACATGGTCTCAGAATTCAAAGTAGACCTCAACGCCAACCACCACGGTGTGCCCATATTTTTTTATGCCTCAATCATTTACTTTCCACTGACTTACCTACCTGAGTGAATCAGGTTCGCCACATAATATGTTGACCTGGTCTCCCTTATTTATTACGTCAACGACTCTTATCATGACCAATTACCCCGGCAGGTCTGACCTTTTATGGGCAAAGGAGTCTCGAGTTTCCCTGGTCCAATTGCTTCAACTTTCCGCATAGACATAGAGCCCAAAAACTCCCTGAACACGGAACTTTTACCTTGGCTTGCCAACTCCAAAAACTCGACCCATGTTTGATGTGATCTCCGTCATCATGGATTGACATCATACCTTTATGGGCCCAACATATAATCCACCACCGAGTTTACTGGAAATTTTATTCTTAGGCCGATAGGCCTCTATAATTTCACTCAATCATTTTCGACACCTGTCTTGCAGCTCTTTTCCACAGAGTGGTTGACACATGTTGTATTTGGTAATTGACAGCTAGCTGGCTGAATCATTAATCAAAAAATCAAAAATTCAATAGAGAGACAGTTAGAGAACTCCTGATAGTGGTAATTGAAAGCTAACTAAATTATTAATAAAAAAATAAAAAAATTCGATTGAGAGACAGTTAGAGAACTCTGGGTAGATAAATACAAAATAAATAAAATGTTATTAATGTGAAAAACTGCTCAACCATTTACTGTGCCATGCAATAACTATTTTCCAATAATTTATTAGGTTTCATTTATGTATAGGAGCAGTTACAGAGTTGAAGCAATCATCAGTTAATTTGATGGCAGTTGGGCAGAAATTTTCCTGAATCATAGGTAATTGTGGCAACTTTGTCATTTTGTGGCAATTTTTAATTGTTAATTTTTTTCTCTGACCGACATTGATAGAGCTTTTGTTGTTTAATTTTTATTGAGTTACCATTATCAAGGTATGCAACCCGTTTATTAAAGGAATGACTCTATTTTTCATTTCGTGATATCACCCATTCCTAAATCTGGGTTACTTATTTGTGCCTTAGTTGTGCCATTATCCTATGCTTCTCGAACTCTAGTTTGTTTCCCCTTTAGGAGCTCTGGTTCGAATTTTGAAGCTCTGTATGCTAGAGTGTGCGTATGCTGAATTGGGTATTCGTATTTGTTTTTTTTACATGATTTTTAGTGTAACTGCTATCTGGGCATTAATAAATACTTTGATTTCTTTTTTTAAGCATATAGAATTCATGAGTTTGATATTGATGAACTCTGAACTTCTGTGGTGGCTTATACATTTCCATTATTTTATTGCTACATTTTCCATTGTTCTTGGCTCAATCTGATTCATATTCCACTTCTATTAAATTTTGTATCGGAGCTATGACTTGATCTTTTCATTGCAAAATTAATAAAGTTAAATCATGGCCTCATTTAATTTATCATTCATTTGATATGAATGGAACCTTGTGCATGGGTGACATGTCGCTATGTGTATCCTTGTGTTTTCATCATTCGATGCACGACTCTGCATTTAATATCTTTTCCATTTTTTTTCCATTACCATTATTTTCAGAGATTTGATAAATTTAATCACTAGAAGATGTGTGAACCAAATGCATCCCATTCCATATTTAAAACCATGTCAGTGCAATGTAAAGAGAAACATTATTTAATTTTTTGGGTGAAACTAGATTGATAAGCTTCTTGCAATTGTCTCTTCTTTTATATAAATGTTTTCTCAAAACATTGTCTCCTCATGCACAGATGCCAGTCACTTGATTCTCCTCCTATTCCATCTCCAAAAGAAGAGGAATATAACATCTTACTACTGCAATTTCACCAAAAAGAAGAAAGTTGCAATGTTGGTTACGAGAATGTTGCTATTTGTGCTAAAACACTCTCTATCCCAAACATAGGAGTAAGAATAGGCTTCAAGAATTATGTTGCAGGATATTGTTTTCTTTAATCCTTTGCAATCTGAAAATATCTCCTTTGTATTTTGTTTGTTCTATTGTGTAACTTGAATTCTTGACTTTTAGCCAAGAACAAAAGCTCAATATAATATTGATTACCTCCTTCATTAAGTTTTTGTTTAGAAATCGACCATCCTTGACATGGCACAGCCGTTACTTTGATAGGATCACTTGCTCGACATATCTCTATTGTTGGATGATTGTTTACTTTAGATAGAATATTGATGCTCTTGTACTGTAAGTTGAAATTATATCATAATTTTGTAAAAAATACTTTGGGATTATATTGAAATTCATAGCATTTGATGTTGCTTTCAATTCTGGATACTCAAAAACTAATGTTGCCAGTAACGGAAATAACACCAAGAAATACAAATACTTCATATTTGAGATACGAGGTGAAATACAGTCTGGGGGACCGATTGATTATTAAGAATAAATGTACCGGTGGCATTTTATACTACAATTTTAGAGAAATGTTTCAGTCTGCGCAAACGATAGCTATCTTATCTGTAGGATTGAATTGTTTTGTTAGTATGCTTGAAATTAATACACAGCCGCTTGATTTATTAAATTTATATTCGGCTATTGTTTCCTCTGTCACGTGTTTATGGTGGTGTGCAATATATTACAGATTTATATATTTTTTAAAACTAAAATTTTATTCCTTTTCCATTACTTAATGTGATACATCAATTTCAGTTAAAAGGGCTTTTGTAAAATAATTGGTTTTTGCATTTTCAACATTTTTCATTTTGTTGAAAGAAATGATTTGTTTGGTTTTAATATTTTTGATATTTTTCTATGTTACACTTCTTTTTACCGTGCTTATTTTAAATCATTAAGGAAAAGGAACATTTTTGGAGTATTTAAAGTTCATGTTTAAATTATTGGTATAAATTTTTTAAAATTGTATAATTTATATTATTTTTGTAAAGTTATATAACTGTATAATTTAAAATAGAAATCATTTTGATTTGGGAATGGTCACTAGAAGGTCTTTTTTAGAATAATTCAACATATCTTTTTTGTAAATAAAGTGCTTATCACGTCTATGCAATCTTGTCTATGGCTGGAATGTAGAAATATTCAACAGTTATCTGGAGTTAGCGGGCAGTTCGTTGTTGGATATACACACATGATCTAGGTATTTTCATCATTTATTCTTAGGGATTAAATAATTTGATTATGAAATTTTTATATTATACATTGAATTTGGTATTCATTTTATTGTTGTGAAGAAATATGAAAAAATTGTAATGAAATATTTAGTTGACATTTACCAAAAATACCAAATAAAACTCTAAATTTATATCTATGAACATTTTTTAAATAAATATTGTTAAAACATTTATATTGATATTAAATAAATGTAAACCCATAATCAGACCTGGAATTTCATAATTCTTTCTGTCTGTGAAATCAAAATTTGTTGATTTAGCTCTTTCGCGTAACTATAAATTGTAGTAATTTTCATTAATATATCTGTAATCTATTCTGCATAAAAAATAGGTAATAAGTTTTTATATAAAGAAATTTTAATAAAAATTAAAGTGTTGTGAATCTTCAATTGAGTAAATAGTTAAAATGAAAGAAGTATATGTGTTAATCTTTTGCAAATAACGAGATTATTTTTTGGATATAGTCTAAGTTAATTGTTTTTGAAAATGAATTATTATGTAGTTTGTTATAAGTAAAAATAATAAAGTTCCCCATTTATATTGTTTCCAAATGACATTAGGAAGAAGAATGTGATTTCTTTTATTAAAGTTTATTTTTTGTTATATAGACAGTTTAACATCTTAGTGTGTTGTGTATTTCGAAATCGAATATTTGTAAATTTATAATTTGAACACATTGACAAATATATATTTGATAGAAAAAATTAAGTGTGATGTTTATGAGAAATAATTGTATGTGTATATATATTTTTACATCATTTGCATTGGGGATCATTTGTGGATATTTTTCTAACTCGAAATCTAGCATTGCAAGTGCCTTTTTCGATACTGGGAGCTAGGATTTGCAAATGGGAATATTTCCTGTTATGCTCTCCTAGCACGTCCAAATTTGGACGTTAGCCCATGTTTTTCGAGAAGGTTTTTAAAGAAATGTAATGAGGGAGTCCCCAATATATGTTGAGCATATGCTTTTTGTGATGATACGGTTTTTCTATAAGAAATGTCAAAAGTAAATGTTTGACATTTCTATAACAAAACCATGAAATCATATTTTGTGTATGTTTGGCATAATGTTTTTCTATACATCTCACGAAATATGGTTGGACTGTATTGTTTATCATTTTCATGAGTGGATGAGATTTTATTTAATTGACATTTGTATATTTAATTTTTTCAAGCAATGATTAATGTGGAAATGTGCATTTGAACATTTTTTTACAGGTGGCATGAGTTTCTTTCGTTGAAGAACATGAATGTTGTTTATTTTTTAATACGCAATTGAGATTTCATTGTTTGATACTTTGTGTTTTAAATTTTATTATTTATGAGAGGAACATTGTTCAATTGTTACAACTTGTCAGAATAATAATGATTTAAACAATGATATCGATGAAGACTTGTTGTGTTAACAAGAAATTGATGTACTGTTTGTTTTTTTGTAGATGTGATCAATTGTAAAAATAAAAAATGTTTTTGGTTTTATTTATGTAATGTCAAATAACTTGATTTGAAGATCTAATGCTATGCGTTCGTATAAAATATGTTTAGAATATGTAATTGGCGATGATAGTTTGTGATTTATTGTTGTGATGGATTTAATTGTATTTGTGTGTATTCAAATTATTCTTGTAGAATAAATTGTTATCCATGTTATTGTACATTTTTTCTACAATACTCTTTTCTTTAGATTATATTGTGTTGGATTTCGTGTGGTCATTAATACCTTCATTCAATTTTGTCTATAGATTAGTAGGGCAGAATGGATCAAACTATTTGGAAGCATCTTCCCATGAAGATTTTTTATTACATTATTTCTAAGTTGCCGCTTCGGAATCTTGTTAGATTTCGTTTATTGTGCACAAGAATGAATGCAATGTTAAGCAACTCAGATTTTTTAGCTACATGTGGAACCATCGTCAATCGTTGCATAGGATTTTTGTTATATCGACCCTTGACATTGGAAAATGTGTTGAACCCTTTGTATTTCACGTGGGAAGGTGAAGCTGTATATTTACATGTTAGTTTGAATGGAATGAATGACATTAGATTTGAATGTGTCGTTGGATCGATGCTTTGTGTATCTTCAGCAACTGTGAATCGAAGCATACGTTCCTATGTGATTATAAATCCTTTTACTGGGATATCTGTGAGAATGGGTGACATTCGTATCGGTGAGAGGAATGGATGGTTTAGGATGTGTCAGGGTTTGACAGGGTACATGTATGATTGGATAGCCATCCGATATGATCCACATGCTACAGGAGTGAGTGAGATTCAATATTTTGATAGATCTTTCTATATGTATAGTAACCTTCGTCATATTTGGAGTCTGATTGTAATTCTAGCATGTCTTCAAGCTCCAAAACATGTTGTTGTTGTCAATGGAAAAATGTATTGGCTGAGTTTGGATCTTGAACAAAGTGGTGATGTTTTATACGGAGGTGAGGTTCTGACTTATTTGATTGTATGTCTCAATGTTGTTCATGAGATGTGGAAGATTGGTCATTCTCCAGCTCCAAAATCTGTTGATTCCATGTGCCTTGTTGTTTATGAGGATCGAGTTTTGTGTGTTGTCAATTATGTGAGCCACATGTAGTTGTGGAAATTGAATACCGATATGAGTTGTTATGATCCAGATCTTGGAGAGGCCAGTGTTTTTTGGTCTGATACAGATTGGGAGTACATGGAGATAAAAAGTGGCATGTTGTGGCATCAATTTCCCGGGTACAAGTGTGTTTCTTGGTGCGATGGGTTCATGTTGATATGTAAATATGCACCTGTGCCCATACTTTATTGTGAACTAAGCACCTTAGACTGCTATTATGGCCCTACAGGTGCATACATGGATAAAATTTCTCAAAGTGGCTTTTACGATGCATTTTTTAGTCGTTCGAATGAATACTTTAATGGTTTGGCCTTTTTAGGGTTTCTTGAAAGCAATGATAATCCTGAGGAGATACTAAGATTTTTGGGAAACATGATAGAATGAGTCTTTTTTTAAAGATGTAAATAGTTGTTTTTGAGGTGGTGACATTTTGGTTAATTTGAAGTAGTTTTTGTTTAATGTTATGGTGCATGTTGTCATTTCTTGATATATGTTTATATATAAATTTTGTGAGTCTTGTTTGTGCATTTTCATGAAGACTCTTCTTGGAGATGTTTTGAAGTTGGTTTGTAAATGTGTTTAAATTTTGTGATGCACTATAACTATTAATGTTCTACGCAATAGATAATATGTAGTTATGCGAATTTAATTGTATGTTTGACATGGATATTGACATGGGTGTGTTTGATTTTGTAGGTTTTGTGTTGTATTTGTGTTTATGGATCGTTCAATGTCACCACGATTCCCTTCAAAAATAGCTTGTGAGCACATTTTTCCACGACTTCCTTTTGTCTTATTGGTTCATCTTCGCCTTGTGTGCAAAGAATGGAATGAGATGTTGTCTCCGTCGAGTGCATTATTTAAAAATGTCATCTTATTTGTGGAACATTTGGTTTCTTCTTGGTTGAAAAGTGGCACTCCTTATTGGACCGTATATATGTTTTATTTTTGAATGATCGAGGTAGAGTAAGTCACTTGTGTTCGTGGGTCATTGGGAGCCCATATAGAAAAGAAATAATTTCTTCGATGGGCCCATTCCTAGCTTTTGGAAGCCGAGAAATTTGGTATGAATTTATTGGAGGAATTCATCCTTAATCCTTTTACCTCAGAGGGAAAAAAGTTGGGAATGATAGAACTTGGGATACATGGTTGGTTTGTGTTGTGTGGAGATGCTTCTGTTGGAAACTACAGATGGGTTGCACTTAAAAATTGTGATGAGGTATCTGGTGGTGCGTGTTACATGAAAAGTAGTTTCAATAATAGTTGGTGTGTAACAGATGCCCCTGTAGGTGCTCCTGTGCCTCGCAATGCAGTTTGTAATGGAGGGAAGATGTACTAGTTGCATGCAGAATTTGATGATCATGATACCCTCGTTTATACGTTGTTTGCGTTTGACGTGTTTTGTAATAAATGGTGTGTTTCTGTGGCTCCATTTGCTGGTGTACGTGGTATGTGTTTAGTGTTACACGAGAATTGTGTAAAATGTATTCTTGACGACTTGTCGTTGAGTGTCTGGTTGTTGAAAGAAACATATGATTCCATTGTGTGTCAGTGGGAAATATTGTGGGAGTGTATATTGGATGCGATAGTTGACGTCAACAAAATTTGCATTGGGTACACGCCAGAAGTGAGCATAGGACATATTGTTATGTTGTATGAAAAGTGTGGGCCATCTATTTTGTATTATGATATGAACAAGGGAGAGTGTGTACAATGTACTTCGTCAGGTTTTGATTCATGTGCAGTCTATTTTCCTGCGTTTGATGATCTCTCTAAAGAAATTATCGGTGGAAATTTCATGGCACTGATGCCTGGTCCTGACAGTGTCGACCTGATTTCAGACATCGGTGTTGGTTGAATGCCGGTGTTTATGGAGATGTTTGGAAGGCATGTTTTTTTATTAATGTTTACGAGTTATTAATTTTATCATATTTTGTTATCTTTATTTTGGTATTAAATTACACACATGATAAAATATTGGCTTCCAATTTGAATGTTTGTTTTTCTTGAACTGTGTGCATGGAATTTAAACACTTGTCTACATGATTTTGTAATAGTGTTTTTTTTGTGTTGTTTTGACTTGGAACGTGATTTGTCTTGCTATATGAAGAAAAGTATATTTTTGTGTTGAAATGTTGCATTTTTAGTTTTAATGTATTTGATTGGTGTTGTGTATCACTTTTGTATGAGATGTTTCTGAACTTGCTTGTTTGATTGTAGGAGCACTATTTGAAATGGAATCTAGAACTTGTGCCACATTGCCTAACGATGTCGTGAAGAAAATACTTTCGAAGTTATCTTTCAGAGAATTGGTGCATATGAGGATTGTTTGCAGGTTGTGGAACTTTATATTAGATTCGTCGAACCTGTATTATATTGTGGAAGATCCGACTATCTAGTGCTTTGGATTTTTGGTGCGCGAATGGAGGGATGTTATGGGGTTCTATGGCCCTTTGTACTTGGACGACGATGGAATATTTTCACGCTTGTATATAAGTGGGGCCCCTTTTGAAAAGAGATCAAGGATACATATGACGATTGGATCTCTTGTTTTGTTATCATTTCCGATTTTTGAGTTTGGAGCTCGACAATATATTCTTGCAAACCCATTCACGGGTGGAGTGATGCAAATTGGGAGTATCGACATAGGAATTGACGGATGTGTTTCTTTGTTTGAAGATGTTGATGATGACGAGTACATATTCTTTGCATTACGATGTTTTTCATCTTCAGATTTCATGTACAAGATCTATTGTAGCAGGTCTCATTGTTGGAGTGTGTTGACAGTGCCGACACATACCGTTGTTCCTAAAGTGACTCCCACTATTGGTGTAGCATGTTGTGGTGGGAGGATGTATTGGGTGAAGGAAAAGCTGAATTGTTTCTCTGAAATCGAGTACACCATTTTCTCGTTGGATGTTGTACGTCGGAAGTTGAAATTTTGTTGTATTCCTTTTAGTGATGTTGTGTCTTTGTGTCTGGTTGTCCATGAGAATAATTTGTTTTGCATCGTGAGTATGGGTGTGGGTGAAGTTTGTGTGTGGTTTCTCTAGGGATGCAGAAGCAATGTCAGGTGAAGAAGAGGAGATGGGTTTCGAACGTGACGAGGAGAATGTGTTTGAAGATGGATTTAGATTTGTGTGGAAGTATTTGATAGAGTTTTCTCGAGACATGAACGAAAAATGTCTAGGGTACACGGCTGTTCAGTCAGTTGGATCCATCATCCTTATGTGCAAATATGCACAAATCCCATACATGTTTTATGATTTGGATAGAAAAACTTGCATTCTAGGTCTTAGGAAATTGTGCACGTCAGAACGTTATGGATGTTATTTCCCGACAAGAGAGGATTGTAGAGATGTAGTTCTTGGTGTGGGTTTCATGCCATTGATTCCTGGTTGTGAAAATATTTCTCACCTACGTAATTTGAGTATTGACTAATGTTTTTTCTTCCCTTCGGTGAAAAACTTTACTCAGTTGTCATTATATGTTTACATGTATCTCGTGTTCGTGTGGAAGATTTTACATACTTAAATGTGTTGTCTTGTAATTTTTGTGTTTTGATGTACATGTATTACTGGTTTAATTGTTGAAGATTTTACCATCCATGTTTCACATAGCGCATTATTCAGTTAATAATAATTGTGTTTTGGAAATATTTTATTTAAATTTGTAATTTTACTCTAGATGATGGAGGAACGTAAACATGCATGTACGAGAAAGAAAAATAATGTGATGATAGAATCATTGAGTGATGTTGATCGATGCCGATTTCGTGGGGCACAATTCTATGATGAAAGAGTTATGGATGCGATACTTCCTACGGGTTGTGAATGTTCAGGCGAGAGTAACGTTGCATGAAAAACTCTTCCGATGTCTGACATAATGAGAAGATCGACTGTTGTGATTAATCATGTAGGGGATTCACACAGGGAAAGGAATTCATTGCTGCGTAACGCAGAAAACCGTTACCGATCCTGTAATGTTACATTTTTTACTATTTAATGTCTTTGTTACTCGTTTAATGAAAAACATATGTCCTGATGGTTGTTTATTGCAATGTTTATTATTTTGCAGTCATTGAGTGAGAATGCCACCATGGGCATGCACGAGGAAATATATTCACCTGGAAATTCTCAAGAGGACGCTGAGCGTCATCATTTTCGAAGGTCACAAATTCGACAACAACAAAGAATGAAAGGGATGGGAGGTCAGGGTTATATGTATTTTTCAGGCCAACAAGTTAGTGTAGATGTTTTGTTGTCTTCAAGGATCATAAGAGAAACAGATACGACGAAGGAGGTGTGTTTAGATAATGTGAATGCTAACTCCTCTTTAGAGAGGATAGAAACATCGAATGAATATCTCTGAAATGATTATGTTGGAGAAGAGATGCATGTATTGTTATCACGTGATGACATGGTTGGTGTTCATGGTGTAATGTTAAGTGTAATGTATTATTTGATGTCTTTGTTCCTGTATTTTTAAGAACTAAATATTTCATATATGTGTAAAGAATGTTGTTTAATGCATCATTTTGTTACAGGTAATGAAGGAACATTCCCCTGTTTGTAGCGGTAAGAAACGAAAGTCTCCTGGAAAATGTCAGAGGGACAACGATCACCGTCGTTTCCTTAAGTCACAGGTTCGAGAGCAAGATAAAATGAAGGAGATACGTGGTCGGCTTTGTACACATTTTTTGACTGAAGGTGTTAGTGCAGACCTTCTACGCTCTTCAGATGTTGGAACAGAGTTACACGTCATACCCAAGTTAGGTGTACAATCTTGTGAAAAAATTTCCCCGCCGTACGATAGATTAAGAGTCATGCCAGATGTCAATGTGTGACTTGAAGATCGAGATGGTCAGATAGGAAGTATCAGAGACAAAGATAGAGATTACTCTTTGAATGCGAGAATTGTGCCTGTTGTAGTTGAGACAAATGCATGCACCCCATAAATGTGGGGCTGAGTGGAAGTTGTAGCTACGGGAGAGGGTCATTACAGGATATTTCTATTGGAATATCTGATATTCCTCATCCGATGTTAAATGAAATGTCATAGCAGTAACACAACAACTCAGTCGTGAAACGATGTGCAGGTGAAATTTTATTTGTGATATATTTTTAAAAAATTATGCATTAAAATAATATGAGACGTCAAAGATGGTGTGTTTCTATTCTCTAGTTGATAGATTCCCTATCAAAGTTTTAAAAATATGAGTTGTTGCAGTTGGTTGGATTCTTATTAACCAATATCTCTTTACATGTTATGTATATCTGAATTTTTTGAAATTTTATAAAATATATCACAAGGTGAAATTTCTATACATAGATATAGGAATGAGTGGGAGTAGATATGGTAGAGGGTCATTGCAAGATATTTCTATTGGAATATCTGATATTCCTGATCCGATGTTGAATGAAATCTCACGGTAGCAACACAAAAATTTGATTGTGAACCGAACTGCATGTGAAATTTTCTTTGTGAGATATTTTTTTAAATGTATGCATCAAAATAAGTTGTGATGTCAGAGATGGTGCATTTTTATTCTCCAGTTTATAGATTCCCTGCAATAGTTTTGAATTTATGATCTATTGGAGTTGGTCAAATTTTTGTTAACCAAAATGTCTTTGAATGTTATGTATATGTGAATTTTCAAAATTTTCTAAAAATGTCTCACAAATTGCTATTCTTATACATAAACGTAGCAACGAGTGGAAGTAGCTATGGGAGAGGTTCATTGCAGGATATTTCTATTGGAATATCTGATATTCCTCATCCGATGTTGGATGAAATGTTGCAGCAGCAACAAAAAAACTCAGTCATGAATCGAAGTGCAGGTGAAATTTTCTTTGTGATATATTTTTAAAAATTTATGCATTAAAATAAGATGCAATGTCAAAGATGGTGCATTTTTCATTTATTAGGTCTTTATGACTCGGTATATTTGTGTGTAGGTTGTCAAGGAGATATATTATCCAGAAGTCTTATGTGAAATGGAATGGACAGAACATGTCTGAGAGCATCAGGTTCATGTGAATTGCGTGTTGGGATCCAAAGTGATGTACGTGAGCATTTGGAGAATAAAATGAATGCCTGCGATCAGAATTTACCCGGGAAAATGAATTATATGGATTCTTTTGCAAATGTGGATGGTGAGGGCAGGAGGTCTGTGAACAGGGAGAATATGGAGTGTCATACAACACATTCAGTAGGGAACAACAACATCCACTATCCCAGGGATGGTGAGCATGATATTGAGTCAGAACAGGACATTCGACATCGAAACATACCTATGATAAGTGGTGTGAATAATTACCCGAATAAAAGTTACACACAGTTTTACTCATCGTGTTATGGTGTACGATTGAATAGGATGCTCAAGTCTCGTCATGAATTTTTGAAAAGGATTGATGCGCTGGAAGTTATTCAGATGTGTGGTATATGTAAAGAGTCATATCCTGGTATAGTTGTGACACTTTTAGTGGAAGGACCTATTTGTAAGAGATGCAAGTGTGAACAAGGTGGTCATCGATATTCAAAGTGGAACAATATGGATCCTGGGATCAGCCAGAAGTGTTTGCATGTATTGACGCAGGTGGAAGAAATGTTGATAGTGTGGGTGAATCCCATATTGCATGTAACTCATGCACATGGTGGCCAATACAAATATATTGGACACACTATTTTCTTTCCCCAAGACGTATCTTCTATTGCTAGACTACTTCCTCATCGAATAGAGGATGTGGATATTCTTATTGTGAAAAGACAGAATGCTGGACAAAGGGAGTATGAATGTATTGTTAGTCAATCGTGTGTATTGGATGCTTTACGTTACAAAATTCGTAACGATAGGTATTACAAAGACGTGGAGATAGACTACGCAACATTATAAGATCTCTCTGGAAGTAGAGGGAGATGTATCAGAAAGAATTCATTCAGGTGGAATCTGAGATACAAGATGATCACATCATAAGAGAAGGAACAACGGATATAGTGAGTGTCGAAGAAGAACAAGTACATAATCATCCATCGTCGTTTTCTTTAAGGCTTCCTAATCCATGAAGGGAGATGGAGGAAGTCAGATTGTTTGTTGAAAATATGGATTTGAGGTTGGTCGATGTTTTCAATTGGCCACCAATTGAGTCTTCACCAATAAATGAATACAACACAGAGGGCATGTTGTCCATGGAATTTATGACCCTATTTCCTATGGGAGATGTTGAATGGTTATAGCCGAGGATTAGAACAGTACAGTTTCATGATTATGTGAAGCATTTGATAAGGTATCATGACAATAGGTTTGGAAGGCACCTGAGATTTAGATATTGTGCATATAATAGACAAATGCGGCACCACAGTCAGGTCACAACTTCTATTTTTGTCAAGAGAAATTTGGAGGACAATGTTCCCACGACTATTGATGACTTGTGTCATCACATTAATAATGCGAATGATGATAAGTTAGCAGAACAGGTGATGTGTTTTGGAACAAAACTTCGTGGGACTAAGTTCTTACTAGTACTCATGTCGTAGTGAGATGATAGATATGATTTTTCAGTTGGGTAGCCTGACTTTTTTTTTATGCTTACCACAACAGACACAAAGTGGTTTGATTTGCACCGGTTGATGTCGGGGGAACCTCCTTCAAATTATTTGAGGGCGTATAGGTGGTGGATTGAGAATGTGATAGATTATCCTCATATCGTCATGACTTACATGCACAAAATATTTGAGATATTTCATGAAGAGGTGATACATAAACTAATTGGTGCAAAGGATTACTGGTACAGGTTTGTAGTTGTCTGTTCAATTGAAATTTATTTAAATTTGTGCAGTGATCTGATCCATTTTCAATATTGTGAATGAATGGTTTTGTAAGCCACGTTTTTTTTGGCATGGTATTTGTAGGTTTGAGTGACAACATCGAGGATTTGCACATGTCCACGGATTCATGTGGGTTCCCGGTAGCCCCTGCATGGAAACATTAGATTGGGAAGATGAGAATCAAGTAATGGCTACAAGATCATTTTTTAATAGATACGTCACTTTGTGGAATCCCCATGACAGCCATCAAATAAATGTCATTCTCGATCGATCCAGAGAGAGAAGATCCTTGCTCGATGAAGCCTTCGCAGATATTAGAGCGTGAACCACTTTATGACTATGAAGAACTTGTCAACCATGTGTAGAGGCACACTAAATGTAGCGAGATGTCCTGTTTGAGAAAGAAGGGATCATCCATGGTTTTTCGTTATAATGTTCCGTGGGACCTCCAGGATGATTCAGATTTGTTTGTTGATGTAGATGGTCAGAATAGATTTGAACCTTCTCGCAACGATGAGAGATTTAACCTTCACAACTCGGACATGTTGGCCATATGGCATGGGTAATATAGATTTCCAACCTATTGTTTCTAGACACGCGGTGTTAAAGTATATAGCAAAATATGCTTCGAAGGTAGACATGAGGTTAAAGAGCTTTCATGATATGTTGACGAGGATATCATATGATGTGGAGGGGGAAGAGTCTGCACTATGTATATATCAAAGGATTTTGAAAAAAACAATTGTGGAACGTGATATTGGGGTGTAAGAGACATGTCACATGCTATTGAAGTTGCCATTGGATTCAGTGTAGTCATGCCTTTATGACTCTGAATGTTGGTAGGAAGGTTTTCTGCAAAGGTGATTACGACGTCTGATGAGAATGAAAGTGGATCGTGTTTCATTGATGCATATAAAGATCGACTGGTATAGTTGGAATCCATCTCATTGATTGATGCTATGAGATCGTGGTCATTTAATGCAAAGAGAAAGAAAGACAAATGGAATTCGAGGGATACGCCTGCTATCATACGCATGTGGCCGCGGTATTTCTCTCGTTCCTTGAAAGTGGATCAGAGGATCGTGCAAGAACTTTTGTTGGAGTGAATTGTTGTTGTATAAGCCATTTCGTGATATACACAGGGACATAGGTCATACTAGAGAGGAAATTTTAGAAAATTGGGAGAGAATTAAGAATACGTATCGTGCATGGCATGTTAACTGGAAGGATGCAATGGAGGGAAGAAGACATAGAAGAAATTAATGATGATGAGATGTAAATTTTTTGTGGGCATGGATGGAATGGATGAGTGGGAGTTGTTTTCTGGCATTGTTCCTCCCAATCAGATGCATTTGAGTGATCTTCATAGTGCCTTGGAAGATGGGATTTTGATTTAAACCATGTTTGGGATACAAGAGGAGGATGAGAATGTACAGGACACGTTAACATGTTTTATAGAAAATGAAAAAATCCATGCAAAATGTGGTGTATTCTTCAGACAATTTGGTATCGGGTGTGGACATGTTGTCAAGAAAACAATGTTTTGCTCTGGAAACTATAGTCAAACATTCTAGAAAGGGTCCCTGAGGAATCTCCGCTCAGAATGATAATACAAGGTACTGTTAGGGTGGAGAAATATTTTTTGATTAATTGCTTTAATAATGTCTTGGCAAACAGTTTCATGATAGGTCAGAATCCTCTTCTTCTTTTGGCACTAATAAGAGTTTTTGATTTCAACATCTATGCTACAATGGTGCATTCGTCACTAAAAATTTCTATTACGTGACATGAGAAGTTTGGATAGACAGACGCTAGTTATATTTCAAGTGCAAATGAGATATTGTAGATACATTTTTATTGATGAGATGAGTTTTGTGGGTCCAAAATTGTTGAAAAAATTTGATATTCGCTTGCAAGAAGCATTCCCTTCGCACGAGAATGTCATATTTGAAGGTAGGTCTATAATTCTCATCAGAGGATCTTGCCCAACTGCCCCCTGTAAAGGACATACCGATGTATGCAGGAAACACAGAGGGAAAAAATTTATGGAGATATTTTTCTCATGTCGTAACTCTCGACATGATTTTTTGTCAAGAAGGGGACAGTATGGATCAGGTGACGTTTCGAAAATTGTTGTGTAATTTGAAAAATGAAAATCCCATGATCAAACATTGGGAGTTGCTGATGTCCAAAACTAGATTTCGTGCTTTGGTGCAAAGGAAATTTTAATGTTTGAATCTTCCAGTCATTTGTTTTCAATGAATGTACAAGTGACGTTTCATAATAGGATCATGCTCAAGAAATTGAATGTCCCTATGGCGTAAGTTGTTGCAACCCATGTGTGAGAAGAGTGACATATGGAGAAAGTGACGATGACCAGTTGGAGAGTGAGGTGTTGCTTTGCAATGGTCAACATGTTATGTTGGTGTGTAATTTGTGGGTGGAGGCAGGTTTAGTTAACGGATCTCTTGGACAAGTGAAGAACATAGTGTATTTCCCTGGGACGAAGCCTCCAAATCTACCGATATTTGTTGTTGTGGAGTTTCAAAATTATGTCAGCTGTCCCATGGGATTTGAGTCACCTGAAATATGTACCAGTGCCTCAAGTATTGAGGGGACGTCACAGACAAGTGCCTTTGAAGATGTCATGGGCTCTTACAATTCACAAGTCACAGGGACTCACTCTCAACAGAGAAATGATCGACATAGGTAGTAGGGAGCGACAGGGGCTGACATTCACGCTGATATCAAGAGTGAAGTCTCTTGATGGATTACGCATATGTCCTCCTTTTTCTTATGAGTGTTATTCTAAGATGAAGGAAGGTGCATACGTTTCTATTAGGAAGAAGGAGGAAGATCGTCTGCTGAAATGTGAACAAACATCATCATGAATGACATTGATCGCTCATCCTTGAATACTTAAATATGTGTCTTTTCTGATATGTTGATAGTTGTGTGTTTTCTATAATTTTGTTCAGCGATATATGGTGATCGATTTTTTCTAAACGTGAATCATTTAAAATACACCGAGGTTTATTAATTACGTGTGATATACATTTTGATTTTATAATTTCATATTTATTTCTACATATTTATAGTTAACATTTGTATAAATTTAATTTATTGATGCAATATGAGGAACTTTTACATTTCATGGTGTCTCTTAAAATCAATCAATGCATCGTTATTAGTTGTGAGATCATATGTGATGAGATTTTGTATGAAAGGAAAATAAACACATGTGAAATTAGAGAACTTGGAACTATACATTTTGATTTTGTAATTTCGTATTTATTTCTACATATTTATAATTAACGTTTGTATAAATTTAATTTATTTGATGAAATATGAGGACTTTTACATTTCATGGTGTCTCACAAACTCATCAGTGCATCGTTATTAGTTGTGAGATCATATGCGACGAGCTTTTGTATGGAAGGAAAATAAACACATGTGAAATTAGAGAACTTGGAACTATGTTTCAATAATATTGTTGACCTTTCATAAGTTAACCAGGTTATTTTTTTTTATAATTTGACATGCACAACTTTATATATTTAAATATTAAGGCTTTAAATGCATTGGTGGTGTGAATTATAATATGATAATAATTTATGAAATTTGAAAAATTAAAATTTATTACAATTTAAAAAGTAAAAACAACAATGAAGATGATAATCATGATGACAATGATCAACGATGGTGGTGATGATGATGAGAACGATGATGATCGATGATGGTGGTGATGATGATGATAACGAAAAAATATTGACGATGGTGGTGATGATGATGATGATGATGAAAATGATCGTTGATGGTGGTGATGATAATGATGACAAAGATAATAAAGATGATGACGATGATGACAATAATGATGAAAAACTTAATGGGGATGAAAATAATGATGTTGATGATAATTACTTAATGGAGATGAGAATGATGATGTTGATGATGATGATGATGAAAATAATGATGATTGATGATTACGAAGACAATAATGATGATGATAATGATAATGAAAATGATCAATGATGTTGGTGACGATAATGATGACAACGATGATCAACGATGGTGGTGATGATAAAGACAATGACAATGATCGACGATGGTGGTGTTGATAATGGAAATGACAATGATCGACAATGGTGATGAAGATGATGATGAAAACAATGATCAATGATGGTGGTGATGATCATGACGATGACAATGATCGACGATGGCAGTGATGATAAAGATGATGATAGTAATTACGATGACAATGATGATGATGATGATCATCATAATGAAAATAATGGTAAAAAATTAGATGGGGATGATAATGATGATGTTGATGATAACGATTTGATTGAGAATATGATTAAAATGATGATGATGATGAAAATGATAATGATTGGTGATTATGAAGACAATAATGACGACGAAAACGATCAACGGTGGTGGTCGTGATAATGACGATGAAAAATGATCAATGATGTGGTGATGGTAATGATGAAAAAATGATTGACAATGGTGGTGATGATATTGACGAAGACGATGATCAACGATGATGATTATGATGATGATGATGACAATGATCAACAATGGTAGTGATGATAATAACAGTGACAATGATCAACAATGGTGGTGATGATAATAACATTCATAATAAATTTTATTTTATGTATAATTTTTTTTATAATAATATTAATATTAGTAATAACATTAATATTAATACTATTATTCATGATATTAATATTCATAATGTAAATAATTGTACTAAGAATATTAAAACGAATAATAGCAATACTAATTTTAAAATATTAATGTTATCATACTTTCATATTTGAACATTAAATCATGGACCATGGATCCCAAGTGCGTGACTCCGAACACATTTCATAAATTTTAATAGTACATACTTAAATTTAAACCATAAACACTAACCTTAAATAATAGTCGATCAGTGTGAGTAACGATGACAATTAAAGCATATTTTTAAACCGATTGACAATGATGATGACAATGATATTTGATGATGATGAAAATTGAAAAAAACATGATGATAACGATGACACTAATGATTATAATATGATAATTTAGTTAGTGATAATTTTTAATTTTTAGTTTTAATTTAATTTTATACTTTTATTAATATTTACCTTTAAATATTAAACATATTTTTTTGCATTGTAAGTATACTTAAAAAATAAGGCATCTTATCCTGGAAAATTTCAATCAGAATTGGGTTTTCCCCCATACTTGTCTGCAGGCATGGAAGCAATGGAACTCCCATTATAAGCATTGTATGATTAGGAGGCTTTGGCAACTAGTTCTCCCTCATACCATGTGGAGAGTCTGGAAAGCTAGAAATGATGTTATTTTCAGAAATACCAGAAAGGTTTGTATAAAAGTCTTTAATGAAATTATCATTGTCTGTGAAAGACAACATTGAAAGATTTAAACCTCCCAAAAATAAACTTTATCCTGAGTATGAGGAGCACATTCTTGCTGCTTGGAACATTGGCACTGGAAGCAGTAATTGTAAGGACAATAATAGCATTGACAGATCTACTGTATGATGGATCCAGCCTCCCACTGCATGGCACAAACTTAACTTTGATGGAGCTTCAAAAGGTAATCCTGGGGATTCATGAGGTGGAGGGGTGATTAGAGATCACAGAGGCTGCTTTGTTGCCACTTTTTCTGGTAAGATGGGTAAACAAACAAATCACTACTCGAAAGATTTGGCAACACTCTGGGGAATAAGGTTGGCTAGAGATTGTAATATTTCCAATATTATAATTGAAGGGGATTTTTTGAACATTATTAATTTGCTAAATCAAAATCACTCTCCAAGCTGGTCCATCAAGGACTTCATTAGTGAAGCTATTAAAATATGCAATGGTTTTACTAACTATAATATTATACACACCTACCGTGAGGGTAATAGAATGGCTGATTGTTTAGAAAATATTGGAGTCACCAATACAATGCAAACTTGGTTAAGTGGCGACCCCCTTCCTGCTAAAGTACGTGATGACATCACTAAGGATATGCATGATTTTAAACACAATCATTAATAGTTACGGTTCTGATGCGAAGGAGGTGCTCATTAATTACAAGGTTAAGTTTAATGATAATATCAAAATCCCGCACGATTCAGAGATCCCCAAAAGTAGAGGAGGTGATGAGCTGTGTAAGTTTCAAAAATTGTGTAGCGTTGTGTAGTCCGGAAAAAATACAGGTAGAATGGGGGGACCTCCTTGTAAAATCGAGCCCATGTATGATCCAACCTATAAATCAGATACTATTCTTTGGAATTATCTACAAATGGGGGGTATTTCAAGTTTCATTGAAAAAATAAAGGGTTTTGATCAAGACATTTCAGTGAAGTTTGCTAATGGGTGGAAAAATCACGTGGTTGAGTATGGAGATGTCAAGGTCGAGATCTCCGAGGAGCTCATTGCCCAGGTCACTGGACTGAACATGGAAGGTGCCAAGTTCTTCAACAAACGTGTCATCAAAGATGTGGAGGTGAAAAAAATTCTTACTGAAGGAGAGAACCTTAAGTTTGTCGCGGCTAGCATTAAGGTGGCCTCCATACCTAAACCCTTTGTTGAGATTGCACGCATGATCGTTAGGTATGTCTCTTTGGAGGGAAGTTATGTGAATGAAAACTTATCTCTATGGGAAAAATTAAATACCATGGTCAGGCTTCATCATATTTTAATCGATTTTAAAGCAATTCAACTTTCAAGCCATCTACTAAGCCCACTGAAGTAAAAGCTACTATCAACATTGTCTCTACTCCTAAAAATATTCAAACGAAACCTCCAAAGTGTACAATCACGAAATTACCTTATGCTCTGTACATTCTATTGCCATTTCTTATCAAGAGAAATCTTAATACATATACTCCTCTACTTAATCCATCTCTCCCTAAAGGACACAATTATAACAAAAAATTTAGATATGACTATCATCAATGTGTTGGGAATTATACTTATCGATTCTTGAAACTTCGACATCTTATTCAAGATCTCATCAACAACAATGCAATTGAGCTCCCTGAGCCTTCTGTATCTACGTTGGTTAAGGAAAAAAATATCAAAATCTTTAATGAGTCTCTCCTTAAGCTTAATAAGTAAGTTGCTAACTCTTTAGCTAATCATACATATTGTGAAGTTCCTCCTCCTTCATTGGTGGCTCTTTAGCTAATCATACATATTATGATGCATCTCCACCGTTCCTTACATTCTCTGATCATGATTATTGTTATCCAATTTTGCACACTTTGATGAAATTGGACAACAGGGTTCTATTGGACCCTACAACCGGAAAGGCCGTCATGAGACATTTTGGGGTATTTTAGGATAATCTTGTGTCTAGGGAATTTTTATGGTGTTCTAGGAAAATTCATAAAAATGGGGAAGATTATACTAAAAAGTCCCAAATAGGCAATTGATCTAAGAATATTTCCCACTAGCTCGTTGAGCTGGCAGACAAGTTGGTTGATGATTACAGTAGAAATGGAGGTTGATTTATTCAAACATCTCTCTAATTACTTGGCAAGATAAGGTCGACATAATCTGATAGTGCAAAGGGGATCCCTAGATTAATTGTTAACGATGAAATAACTCGAGGTAGACGTTAAGAGCTCGTTGGTGTGTATGTCTCAATGAGCTTGATGCATTCAAGCTCAACATGAAAGAAACTCAATTCACAAAGAAGTCAAATGGGGATGATTTTGTCATCAAATAAATTCAAAATGCATGGCTTAGAATGCTTAGTGGATACTTGTGGGGGAAACTTGGTGCATCAAGCTCCAAGAGGTTGGGCGGTTAAACTCAACCTCTTAAGGAGAAGTCAGTAGATTAGGTGAGATATTAATACTCAACTTGGTGAAGAACTCATCACATGGACAAGAAATGGTGAAGACTCATCATAAATCACAAGAACACAGACTCTACAGAAAAACATGTGCAAGGCTGAGGTGTTTTCAATGCATGACAAGATGTGGATGTGGATAACATGGTGGTCGAGCCACTTAGTCGCAGATGGGAAGTAATTTTGAGCAGTATTGACTAAGATCTTGCAAGGCTTAGCGATTCATGTAAGTGGTCAAGCACAAGTTGCTTGGAGAATAAAGTTAGAAGGTCCTAAAGCAGAATAATTCATGATTGAGCTCGAGAGTTACAAGTTGACGTGCATGGTCAGTTTGGGTCAGCTAAGTGGAAAGGTAATCAGATAGATTCTCGATAGTTTTTATGAAGTGAAAATCAACTCGTGAAGGGCTCCATGTGGTTGTACATTGATATGAAAGGTTGGATCTCGTGAGACTATGGTCGACATAGTGGAATGGAAAGGAGCCAGGTCAATCGCGTGCTCACTACAAAATTTGAAGGAGTATGACTCAAGACATGAATGGATAATGTGCCTCGATCTTGAGCTCGCCAAAAAGAGACACAAAGGATGAGCTCGTGTTCAGCTCAGAGGTTGAATAGTTCATTTTGGGCAAGTAGACTTGGACACACATAATATATTGGGCAGGAAGGAGAGGTGCTTGCTAAGAAGAGATCACTCACTCGAATGGAGCTGAGTCGAAGAAGCAACCTGAGCCTATGAAGTAAAATTTGAGGAAGCTCGGGAAGGCCAAGTCATGACACTGTGCACAAAGATGAGCTCAGAAAATGGATAGTGTGAAGGATGAGCTCACTGTGGAAGGATTAGGGCTAAGCTAAGGTGAATGGAATGACCTCTGTTATGACTCGCAAGTTGGCTCGGTAGGGGAAGTTCAAGGTGAATTCGAGCTTAGGATTTTAGTGATGATGATCCAGGAGTAATTTCATGCACGACCCGCAAGTCAGTTTGTCGAAGAAGCCTAAAGGGAAGCCCGAGTTAGGGAGTTTCTAGGGCCTCAGACTTAAACTAGCAATATCACCTTTGGTGATATGAATAGGCTGATAGGCCTGTTTATTAATGTTTATTAAAATTAATAAACATTAAATCTAAGAAAAAATATATTAAAAATAATAAATAAAATAATGATTAAATTAATAAAAGATAAAAATTGAGGATTTAAATTTAGAATTAAAATTATTAAATAATAAACATTAAAAATTAAAAAATTCAATTAACAAAAAATAGAAATTAAAAATAATAATAATAATTTGTCTTTAAATTAATAAATATTAATTTAAAATTATTGTCTTTAAATTAATAAATATTAATAAAAAATTATTGTCTTTAATGAAAATTAAATATTAATAAATATTAGAAAAAAATTTAAAAAATTATTAAATCATTAAAAAAATAAAAATAAAAATCAACAAAAATTAAAATCAATAAAATAATTAATTAAAAATAAAAATTAGAAATAAATTTAAAAATAAAAAATGGATAAAAATTAAAAAATTAATTAAAAACAAAAAAATGAATAAAAATTATAAAAATTAAATTTACATATTAAAATTAATTAGAAAAATAAAATATTAAATTTACAAATATTTAAAAATAATAGAATATTACAAATGACTAAAAATTAAAAAATTCACAAGACTAAAAAATAAATAAAAATTTAAAATTATTTAAAGGTAAATATTTTTTTTACTAAGGATAAATAGTTTTGAAAGGACTATACCCTGTGTACAGAAAGACTCAAGAAGCCAAATAGCAAAACTAGAAAGCTCAAACCAGAAAGGCTAAACGCCTTAAACTGGAGGCTCAACAACCAGATACAACAGTAGAAGGAGAACAAAATTATCAAACCAAATAGTGATCCAACGAAGAACATAAGGGCCAAAAAACAACAAAAAGGGATCCAAAACAGGGCATCCCAGCAAGATATCAACATCCAAACCACCAAAAAGCAGCACCAACACAACAACAAAGTAGCACCAAGGCATCGCCTCACTTGACAGCCTTGTCAATCTTGACCTTAATTTTTTGGAGAGAGAGGAAGAGCACAATGGCCGCACCTTGAGAAAGATCTCTCATGTCTGCCTTAGCAAGTGCCAAGTCACGGGTCTCGTTGGAATCCCAAATATTTTCAAGAATGTCGCTAAGGCTGCATATGCTCTTCACATGCTGCTTCATAAAATTATACATTCCTTTCAGAACAGAGAGGGTGCAATCCTGACGCCCCTTAACATTGCCCAGTCTAGTACCAAGAGAAAGAAGCTTTTTGTAAATCTCAGCAACAATATCCATGTCTTCAGGATCATGCAACTTCCTCTTACCTTTTTCTTTTTCCATATTCCTCAGATCATTTTTGAGGTCTTTGATTTCCTCTTCGAGTTTACTAACTCTGGTAAAAAGGTCCGCTTCTCTGGAATTATCCACATGATTACTAATGTGTAGTAAGTTCTCCGCAAGCTCCAAATCCTTATGGCTATGAAAAACTCATTGTGAAGAGGGCAGAGCGGCCTTAATCTTCTTTTATTTCCTCTTTCTACCTGAGGTAGCAATGTCAAGATCTCTACTAGCATGGAGAGGGTTGATCATAGGGGGAGTGGGCAGAGGGTGAGAGCAAGAGAAGAAATGATGGTGAATGAGAAGGATCAGGCCTTGGTGAAGGGGAACAACCTTGGCATGCTTTTGAACTTCAAGGACAAACTTCTCCAAGGATTTTAGTAAATAATGTGGGAACTTTAATGTAATATTCTTGCGAAAGTGATTGAGGAAAATTAAACCCTTTGTTGAGATTGCGCGCATGATCGTTAGGTATGTCTCTTTAGAGGGAAGATATGTCACCATTCCCCTAAAGCATTTAATTTTCCTCAATCACTTTTGCAGGAATATTACAATAAATTTCCCGCATATATTTACTAAACTGCTTGAAGAAGTTTGTCCTTGAAGTTCAGAAGCATGCCAAGGTCTGTTCCCCTTCACCAAGGCCTGATCCTTCTCATTCGACCATCATTTCTTCTCTGGCTCTCACCCTCTGCCCACTCCCCCTGTGATCAACCCTCTCCATGCTAGCAAAGATCCTGACATTGCTACCTCAGGCAGAAAGAGGAACGAAAAGAAGATTAAGGCCGCTCTGCCCTCTTCACAGTGAGTTTTGCATAGCCATAAGGATTTGGAGCTTGCGGAGAACTTACTACACATTATTAATCCTCTGGATAATTCCAGAGAAGCGGACCTTTTTACCAGAGTTAGTAAACTCGAAGAGGAAATCAAAGACCTCAAAAATGATCTGAGGAATATGGAAAAAAAAAGGTAAGAGGAAGTTGCATGATCCTGAAGACATGGATAATGTTGCTGAGATTTACAAAAAGCTTCTTTCTCTTGGTACTAGACTGGGAAATGCCAAAGGGCGTCAGGATTGCACCCTCTCTGTTATGAAAGGAATGTATAATTTTATGGAGCAGCATGTGAAGAGCGTATGCAGCCTTAGCAACATTCTTGAAAATATTTGGGATTCCAACGAGACCCATGACCTGGCACTTGCTAAGGAAAACATGAGAGATCTTTCTCAGGGTGCGGCCATTGTGCTCTTCCTCTCTCTCCAAAAAATTAAGGTCAAGATTGACAAGGCTGTCAAGTGAGGCGGTGCCTTGGTGCTACTTTGTTGTCTGTGTTGGTGCTAGTTTTTGGCAGTTTGGATGCTTGATATCTTGCTGGGATGCCCTATTTTGGATCCCTTTTTATTGTTTTTTGGCCCTTATGTTCTTCGTTGGATCACTATTTGGTTTGATAATTTTGTTCTCCTTCTACTGTTGTATCTGGTTGTTGAGCCTCCAGTTTAAGGCGTTTAGCCTTTCTGGTTTGAGCTTTCTAGTTTTGCTATTTGGCTTCTTGAGCCTTTCTGTACACAGGGTATAGTCCCTTCAAAACTATTTATCCTTAATAAAAAAAATATTTACCTTTAAATAATTTTAAATTTTTATTTATTTTTTAGTCTTGTGAATTTATTAATTTTTAGTATTATATTATTTTTTTAAATATTTGTAAATTTTATATTTTATTTTTCTAATTAATTTTAATATGTAAATTTAATTTTTATTCATTTTTTATTTTTAAATTTATTTCTATTTTTTATTTTTAACTAATTATTTTATTGATTTTAATTTTTAATTTTTTAATGATTTAATTTTTATTTTTTTTAAATCTAATATTTATTAATATTTAATTTTCATTAAAGACAATAATATTTTATTAATATTTATTAATTTAAAGACAATAATTTTTAATTAATATTTATTAATTTAAAGACAATTTATTATTATTATTTTTAATTTCTATTTTTTGTTAATTGAATTTTTTTAATTTTTAATGTTTATTATTTAATAATTTTAATTCTAAATTTTAATTCTCAATTTTTATCTTTTATTAATTTAATCATTATTTTATTTATTATTTTTAATATATATTTTTTCTTAGATTTAATGTTTATTAATTTTAATAAACAGTAATAAACAGGCCGATAGTTGCTAGTTTAAGTCTGAGGCCCTAGAAACTCCCTAACTCGGGCTTCCCTTTAGGCTTCTTCGACAAATTAACTTGCGGGTCGTGCATGAAATTACTCCTGGATAATCATCACTAAAATCCTAAGCTCGAATTCACCTTGAACTTCCCCTACCGAGCCAACTTGCGAGTCATAACAGAGGTCATTCCATTCACCTTAGCTTAGCCCTAATCCTTCCACAGTGAGCTCATCCTTCACACTATCCATTTTCTGAGCTCATCTTTGTGCACAATGTCATGACTTGGCCTTCTCGAGCTTCCTCAAATTTTACTTCATAGGCTCAGGTTGCTTCTTCATCTCAGCTCCATTCGAGTGAGTGATCTCTTCTTAGCGAGCACCTCTCATTCCTGCCCAATATATTATGTGTGTCCAAGTCTACTTTCCCAAAACGAACTATTCAACCTCTGAGCTGAACATGAGCTCATCCTTTGTGTCTCTTTTTGGCGAGCTCAAGATCGAGGCACATTATTCATTCATGTCTTGAGTCATACTCCTTCTAATTTTGCAGTGAGCACTCGATTGACCTGGCTCCTTTCCATTCCACTATGTCAACCATAGTCTCACGAGCTCCAACCTTTCATATCAATGTATAACCACATGGAGCCCTTCACGAGTTGATTTTCACTTCATAAAAACTATCGAGAATCTATTTGATTACCTTGCTGCTTTGCTGACCCAAACTGACCATGCACGTCAACTTGTAACTCTCGAGCTCAATCATGAACTATTCTGCTTTAGGACCTTCTAACTTCATTCTCCAAGCAACTTGTGCTTGACCACCTACATGAATCGCTAAGCCATGTAATATCTTAGTCAATACTACTCGAAATTACTTCCCATCTGCGACTAAGTGGCTCGACCACCACGTTATCCACATCCACATCTTTTCATGCATTGAAAACACCTTAGCCTTTCACATGTTTTTCTGTAGAGTCTGTGTTCTTGTGATTTATGATGAGTCTTCACCATTTCTTGTCCATCTGATGAGTTCTTCACCAAGTTGAGTATTAATATCTCACCTAATCTACTGACTTCTCCTTAAGAGGTTGAGTTTAACCACCCAACCTCTTAGAGCTTGATGCACCAAGTTTCCCCCACAAGTATCCACTAAGCATTCTCAGCCATGCATTTTGAATTTATTTGATGACAAACTCATCCCCATTTGACTTCTTTATGAATTGAGTTTCTTTCATGTTGAGCTTGAATGCATCAAGCTCATTGAGACATACACACCAACGAGCTCTTAACGTCTACCTCGAGTTATTTCATCATTAACAATTAAGCTAGGGATCCCCTTTGCACTATTGGATTATGTTGACCTTATCTTGCCAAGTAATTAGTGAGCTGTTTGAATAAATCAACCTCCATTTCTACTCTAATCATCAATCAGCTTGCCTGCCAGCTCAACGAGCTGGTGGGAAATATTCTTAGATCAATTGCCTATTTGGGACCTTTTAGTATAATCTTCCCCATTTTTATGAATTTTCCTAGAACACCATAAACATTCCCTAGACACAAGATTAACCCAAAATGCCCCAAAATGTCTCATGATGGCCTTTCCGGTTGTAGGGTCCAATAGAACCCTGTTGTCCAATTTCATCAAAGTGTGCAAAATTGGATAACAATAATCATGATCAGAGAATGTAAGGAACAGTGGAGATGCATCATAATATGTATGATTAACTAAAGAGCCACTAATGAAGGAGGAGGCACTTCACGATATGTATGATTAGCTAAAGAGTTAGCAACTTACTTATTAAGCTTAGGGAGAGGGTCATTAAAGATTTTGATATTTTTTTTCCTTAACCAACGTAGATACAGAAGGCTCAGGGAGCTCAATTGCATTGTTGTTGATGAGATCTTGAATAAGATGTTGAAGTTTCAAGAATCGATAAGTAGAATTCCCAACACATTGATGATAGTCACATCTAAATTTTTTGTTATAATTATGTCCTTTAGGGAGAGATGGATTAAGCAGAGGAGTATACGTAATAAGATTTCTCTTGATAAGAAATGGAAATAGAATATACAGAGCATAAGGTAATTTCGTGATTGTACACTTTGGAGGTTTCGTTTGAATATTTTTAGGAGTAGAGACAATGTTGATAGTAGCTTTTACTTCAGTGGGCTTAGTAGATGGCTAGAAAGTTAAATTTATTTAAAATCAATTAAAATATGATGAAGCCTGACCATGGTATTTAATTTTTCCCATAGAGATAAGTTTTCATTCGCATAACTTAAGAGTATGGCATAAATGATAAAATGAAGGAGTTGTCTCCAAGATGACACTCTCTTGCAGAGGTGGTAAGAGACTTTGGAAAAATAGATATTGAAGTTCAAATTCCATGAGTATATTAGACATCTTAGCTCAGTGGTTCTTATATCATAACACATAATCTACTAGATTCTCATTATATCCTTGTTTAATTTGTGAAAGTTGATCATAAGAGATCTTAGAACCAATATTAATTTGAAAATGAGTGAGAAAAGCATCGGCCAAATGCGTAAATGATATTACTGAATGTACTGATAGATCGTAGAACCAACACATAACATAATATTAGAGGCTTCTAGGAAAGTTCTTTACTAATAAATTATTATCATCTATATAATATAGAAATGCGACATGAAATTCTCAGAGATGCTCTTAAGAATCACCATGGCCTTTAAAGGTGGGAAGCTTATGGGCGAAAAAAATTAGAATAAGTGGATAGGATAAAATGGTGGGTGTGAAAGGAGTGTGAAGGAGAAAATTAAAATCAAGAGATGGAGATGCAATAGAAGTAGCCATTTGAATTTGACAAATTTCAGTTTGCAAATCCTGATATAAAGAAGTTAAATAAGGAGTGTCTGAAGAAGAGCTAGGTTGTGCAATAGAAGAGCTAGGTTGAATTATGGGAGCCATAATAGTGGGAATGGAAATAGGGATATGAATGTAGGAATAAAATAGATCCTGAGAAGAATGTGGAGTGAATAACTCTCAACACACTTATTTTATTATGAAGAAGTACGTACATTATATAGGAGAAACAATCAACTACATTCCCCTAAACTGAAGGAGGAAGATTTGGATGAAGGAGAGAGAATAATGGAATACACCAAGGAAGAGAAAATAAAGGGATAAAAACAAAACAAACACTCCTAAAATATGAACTATGCAACGTATGCTAACATTTCCTCCCTTATTACATTATTCTTGCAAATGTGACCTCTGAAAAGTTCAAATTTCACTTTTCCAAGACATTTAGTGAGAATGTCGGAAACTTTTGCTTCAGTAGGACAATATTGGAGCTGAATTTGATGGTTCAAGACGTGCTCTCGAATGAAATGGTAGTCAATTTCAATATGCTTTGTTCATTCATGAAAGATTGGATTCTGCACGAGCTTCAACACACTCTGATTGTCGTAATAGAGAATAGGTGATTATTTTTTAGGAATTACCAAGTCATCCAAAATGCAACGTAACCATATCACTTCACACATATCTCCTCGTGCAGCATGATATTCTACCTCTGTGGATGAGATAGAAACAACATTCTACTTCTTGCTTACGCACGAGATAGGTCTAGATCCGAGATGAAATATGTATCCTGTAGTTGACTTCCTTTCATCAATAGATCTAGTGTGGTTTGAGTCGACGTATCCCTATAAGAATAATTGATCATTCTTCTTAAATTCCAAACCATAATCAGTTTTTCCTCGGACATATCTCAAAACATGCTTTGTTGCATTTCAATGACATTTCTTTGGCTCCTACATGAACTTGGAAAGATAGCTGACAGCATAACAGAGATCTGGTCTGGTATATGTCAAATAGATGAGCCCTCCAACAAATTGCATGTAGTGAGTAGCATCTACTTGAGGTGAGTCCTGAAATCTTGAAAGTTGCAAGCCTTTTTCCATGGGAGTGGATATAGGTTTACAGTCAGACATTCTATACTTTTCCAAGAATGTCTTGGCGTACTTTTTCTGGGAGAAAAAAATGTGATGCTCCTTTTGCCATATCTCCAAGCCAAGACAGTAATGTAGTAGCCCCAAATATGTCATGTCGAAGGTTCTTTTGAGATCATTCTTTACAAAATCAACCTGATCTTCTGAACTGCCAGCGATCACAAGATCATCTACATATACAACAAGAATGAAAATTTCTTTGCCTACCTTCTTTATATACAAATTCAAATCTGAGGGGCTACGAGTGAACTCATGCTATAAAAGGTGATCGTTGATCTTGATATACCATGCCCTAGGAGCTTGTTTCAGTCCATAAAGTGATTTGATGAGATGACATACCTTCTTAGGCTGCTCTTCATCAACAAATCCTTCAGGTTGGGTCATGTATACTTCTTCTTTGAGATCACCATTTAGGAAAGTACTCTTGATGTCCATCTATTGAAGTCTCCATCCTTTCTGTGCTGCAAATGTGTAAACTACTCTAATGGTCTTCATCTTCGTAATGGGTGCAAAGGTTTCTTCATAGTCGATGCCCTCTTTCTGAGCATATCATTTTGCTACAAGTCATGCTTTATGTTTGTTGATGGATCCATATGCCTTATATTTTGTCTTGAAAACCCATTTGCAGCCTATGGGTTTCTTTCTTGTAGGCAGATCGACAAGTTCCCATGTCCAATTTTTCATGAGTGAGTCATATTATGTATCCATGGCTTCCTTCCACTAAGGTTGACTGAGTGCGTCACGAACATTATCTGGCTCGGAGCTATTCATCAGTGAACACATGAGTGTAAATTTTACCTCATTTCTTGTTTGACTCCGGATGATGTATCCGGGAGTTGTTGCAAATGTGAGTCCTTGATAGTGCTTTGTACCCACTTCGAACGAGAACTTGGCTACTTTTGAGAAGAACTGTGTCGTTTGCGTGTGGATTGATGTGGAGTCACATTCTCCAGTTCTCCAAGGTCAACAAATAGTTCTCCTAGCAACATTTCTTTTCTTTGAGTAGTCTCCTCTGGCTCATCATCTGATTTGGAGACTAATCGGTGAGATGTGGTTGGAAGTGGATCTTTTGTTGATACTATTGAGTCAAAGGATGACTCGTCACAAACCACGTCCCTACTCTCATATATATTCTTTATCTCAGGATCCATGAGACGGTATGCCTCTAAGGTAGTACTGTAGCCGAGTAGGATGCATGGGAGTGACTTTGGCTCAACCTTCTTTCTCCTCTGAGCTGGGACATGCATGTATGTTGTGTAACCAAATACTCGTAAATGAGAAATTGATGGATTTCTACCACTCCATACCTCTTCTGGCATTTTATTTTATAGAATATTTGTCGGTGCCCTGTCGACAAGATATATAGCTATCTGTACTGCTTCAGCCCAATAGCGTTCCTCTACCTTTGTTGTTGTTAGCATGCAACGAGCCATCTCCATCACTGTGTAATTGTGACGCTCAACAATGCCGTTTTACTGGGGTGTGTAGGGAGCAGTCAGGTGCTACTTAATGCCTTGTTGGTTCAGGAAGGCCAAGAACTTCTTTGATGTGAATTCCCCCCTCGATCTGAGAAGAGTAGAAGAATTGATTGTCCAGACTCTTTGACAACACGATGATAGAAGTTCTGCAAGTGTTCAAGAGTCTCACTTTTCTTCTTTAGGAAATATACCCACATCTTGCGAGATTGGTCATCCATGAATAGTTGAAAGTACTTGTATCCTGAAAACGGAGCAGGAAATGGAACGTTTAGATCGGTATGAACTACCTCCAGACACTTCTTGGCATGGAAGGTGCTCGCTTGAAATGGATCTCTGTGTTGTTTTCCTACAAGACAACCATGGTAAATAGGTAAGGAACTGGACAATTTTGGTAGTCCAAGGACCATTTCTTTTGAACTCATCTGGTGTAATGAACTGACCGAAAAGTGTCCATATCTAAAATTCCATAGGATAGTTGATTCTATTGTTGAAGTGGATAAAGCTATTGTAGAAGATGAAACAGTATCTAAACCAAATAACTTGTCTTTTACAAAATCTTTAGCAAGAACCATACCTTGTCGGGAGATTAAGCATGATTTAATGCCATTTTGAACAAGAAATTATACCTTAAGGTGATGATTCAAGAGTTGAATAACTGATAAGAGGTTGCTAGTCAAGCCAGGAACATATAGTAACTTTGTAAGTGTACATTTTCATGGTCCCAGAGGAATGGTGACATTCCCTATTCCTTCTGCAATGTACTCTTTGTCATCTGCTCTCCAAACATGATCTCCAGTTGGTTCTTCATGTAGTGAATCAAACAACTTTTTATCACCTGACATATGCTTACTTACACCGGATTCTATCAACCAAACTTTCTTCGTGGGCTGAGAAGTTTGAGAGACGAGTACAAGGTTCTTACCACAATGGGATCCTTCTGATGTCTACTCATCAGATTCATCATCTTCTTGGGCTGCGAGATGTCCCTTCTGCTTTTTCTAGCGGGGACGTCGTTTGGAATTTTGAAAATCTTCACCCCGGGATGTGCTTGTATGGCTTGAAGACCCCTGTTTTAAGCTATTATGCCAATAGTGATCAGTGTCGTGAGTATTGGTTCTACAAATGTGACACCATCTCTTTGAATTTTGATCTTTCTATTGTTGTTTTGGTTGCGCTTGATTTGGATTCTCTAGGGGACCCTTCCTATTCTTCTGGCCACGGTAAGCCTTTGAGAACAAGGTTTTATCCTGAGACTCCCCATGGGATGAAGTGATGGCCTCTTCCTGCTGCAGCAAATTCACAATCTCTTCTAATGTCACTATTTGTTTAGACACATTCAGTGTCGTAACGAATACTTAGAATTGATAAGGTAGTGCTCTCAAGGTGATTGCGACGAGACGTTTATCATCCACCGTTTCACTGAGCACTAATAACTTTGATCTTAGCTCCACCACGCGATGTAAGAATTCATCCACTTTCTCATCTGACCCCATAGAGAGGATGTGTAGCTTTGAATGAAGATGAAGTATCTTCATCTGATTTTTGGCTTCATAAATGGTTTCCAACTTGTCCCAGGCCTCCTTGGGTTTCTCTGCATTTCAAACATGTGATTGCACATCGTCACTGATACTAAGCATTATCAGCATCAAGGATTTAACACTAGCCATTTCATATTTTATTAGTTCATCGGGCGCTATGGAAGTGGGCACAGAGCCTATGACAATTCCCCATAATCCTTCAAACTGAAGGATTATCTTCATTTTTTTCTTCCAGGCCACAAAATTGGACCCTTTGAGAAACTGAGCATCAGACAAAAGTAAGTTCGGAGTAGACATCGTAATAAAAAAAATATTTATTTATTTATTTTAAGATTTATTACAATTTTGACTCACTGATGATAATTACTGGCTCTTATATGCTCATGATATTCGTGTGTTGTGAGACGACGAAACTTTGTGGGGTATTCTTCTTCATATTCATAGTCGGCGTTGTACTCGGTTTCTAATTCTTCCCATACTCACTTTGCTTGGCAGCTGACGTTGAAAAGAAAGTATTCAAGAAGTCCTTCTCGAACTAGCATGTCAAATGCTAGATTACTGGTATTCTGAAGCTCATTCAGTAAAGCAAAGTAGAACCTGGAGCCCTCAGGAGCTTCTTCATGGTGTTCTCTTGCTAGCGAGTCGATATTCCAGCTTTCGGCTTTGGCAACCATGTTATTGACGCTCTCAATCGAGTTGTCTATACTCGACATTAGGGGTAGTGTTGTATAAACTCCACATTTCCTTGGTAGAGTATCTCTTCACACAGTTCTCCTCTCTTTGCTTAAGAATCCTCGACGTAGCAGTCCCTTTTAGTTTCTCTTGCCCACGCAACTTCCTATAAATTTTTCTAAATGCAATTGAAGAAGACTCCTTGTCTCCACGTAGAAAAGTGACTACAACAAATAAATTCCATGCTGAAATTGTTTTTAATTTGCTTCTATGTTGAGATTGTAGGTTGTCTGTTTGCACATGGATCCAATCTCCACGCAACAACGGATTCTTTTGATTTTATTCTTGTATATTCACGCAAATTCATGCAGGATAATAACTAAAGACAAGATGAAATGAATATTTCCACGCAACAAATGGAAATATAAGTCACGTTTTGAAATTGCAAGTGTATTTTCTCCTACGCTTAGCTCCCACGCATCTCCTTTCCACTCAGATTGAAGGCTCCTTCATGCACAAGAGACAAAACACGGGTTTCAAATAATTCTTTAGGAAGACTTCCATGTACAAGTAGGAGCAATTATGTTTCACACAAATTATAGTATAATCCTCCACGCAGCAACAAGAGAAGGACTCAGCATAGCAAAGCTTCTTCACGCAGTAAATTCTATCTCCCAATTACCATGCAGGACACTAGAAACTTATCCTTTCCACGTACGCAGGTCTCAGGAGGAGTGCTTTTCCACGCAGGTATTCTTCTTTTTCTTGCATCGTAAAAATATCTCCTTCCTTTCCCTTCTTCTAGTGCCCAATCCAACACGCAGGCTCTTCCACTCACACAGGCCAGAGATTTGATGCTCTGATACAAAAATGTAGGAATCAAATAGATCCTGAGAAGAATGTGGAGTGAATAACTCTCAACACACTTATTTTATTATGAAGAAGTACGTACATTATACAGGAGAAATAATCAACTACATTCCCCTAAATTGAAGGGGGGAGATTTGGATGAAGGAGAGAGAATAATGGAATACACCAAGGAAGAGAAAATAAAGGGATAAAAATAAAACAAACACTCCTAAAATATGAACTATGCAACGTATGCTAACAATGAAGGGGTTGAGTGGATTCCATGGAAGTCAAGGAAGAACTGAAAAGGGATGGAGAAGTAATATCTAGAGATTTTTTAGCAATAATCAAAGCATGGAGAATATGCAGAAGATGGGTTGGATTTTCATGCAAAGCTTGCTAAAAATTTGTAAGCTTGTCTAATTACTCTTGATCAATGTTGGTGTACTCATCATGTGATTTCTCACGATCATATGTTTCAAATGTTTTCAAGAGGAACATTTTGAGAGTTACATAAGTGGTTATTAGATTTAGCCATTGATTTAGAAACCCTACGGGTAGATGGAGGGAGCTCTATATGTGCAAAAAACCCAAAATAACCACTATCGGAGACGAACATAAGAAGAAAAACCTAGAAAGAAGGTTGGAGTTGAGAGATGGGTTCACTAAATGATTTAACAAAAATGAAATTATGCTAAACCCTAATAATAGAGTCACATATTATAAATAAATGCTAAAGAACAAATCTGACACAAGAAATAAGCTAATGAAAATTGAAACCATAAAAGCGAGAGAGGGAATAGAAGACTTAGTTAATTTTGTAATAAATCTCAAATTTTTTTGGACTAGAAGAATGATGAACAAGAGGAGGATATTGTAACAATGGAGCATAGAAAATCCTATAACTATCAAACAAGCTTGGACCAGGGTGCTAGGACTGGGTCAGGGGTGCCTAGGCAATAGAGGCCTCTGTTGGATGCTCATGACTGCAAAAATGGTCAAAATCTAAAATTTCCTGTCTTGAGGTTTTCACTAGTTGTTTCCTTTGGTATGTCATTGTTTGATCGTAGAATTCACATGTAACCTATAAAACAAAGGATATCCTACAGAACTGCAACCTACATTAAATCCTAAAAAAAGAAAGATAAAAATAGGGATTTGAACAGAACTCAGTGCTCACCTGACAGAGTGAATTTACGACTGAGTGATGCACTACATCTCAAACTCCATGTATTTCTTATGTGTGTATAAATTTTCCCTTGGAAGCTTTTGTGTAAGATACATTTAATATCCAGCGGTAGCTAGACGTAGAAATGTAAATAGATGTGTGGATGAAAAAATGAACTTCCCCTCCTATGTGTGTATATAGAAAATGAAATCCCTTATCCCTAGAGTGAGTTCTAGATGGATCCCTTGATGCTCTTAGAATGCCTTTGGATGCAACCATAGGTGATGATAATAGATTATTAGATCTTGGTCCTTTATTATGGTCATATAGCCTTATATTTATATGATACCCTTGGTTTCATTTTCATAAATAAAAGTAAAAGGGTGACCCATAAGAAAAAAATATTCCAAAAATATAAAAGAGGCCCAAAAGAGATGAGTAAGATACAAAGAGGTTAGGGGCGTCCAGAGGGGATGAGTAAGATACAAAGAGGTTAGGGGCGCCCAGAGGGGATGAGGGCTCCTAAGCACTAGTGTCCTTGTTGGTCGTTGGTTCCCATAGTCAATAAATATAAAGTAATAAAGATCAGACTGGGTTGTAGGGTGTTCAAGACCAAAGAGGAAACAAAAAATATAGAAAAGAGGCAAAATATAGATGTTAATGACTAGTTTTCTTGCTTAGGAACCATATGAATAATAGTATGTAATTAAGGCCTAGAAATGTACCTAAGTGCATGATTCTGTGTCTACAGATTGAGAAAATATCTCAAATCTTCCACCTGAGATTCATAAATTCCTTGACCAATTTCCTCACTACAAGGGGGAACCTGTATCATTGATTTTGTATTTGAGAAACTTAAAAATAGAGTACAGAGTGGGAATGATACTATGAAAAGTTCATCTATGAATGCCTCTAGATATGATTATACTAATATTATCCTCCAAATCATAAATAAAATTAGCCAACAACAAACCGCAACTATAGTTCAACTTCTTCAAATTCAAACCAACAAGGTTTAAATGGTTGATCATCCCAACCCAAGGCTCTTAGGGGTACAGTTCCCCCTCCCTTACCTAATAGACCTAATGGGCCACCTATTTCCCAACCTCCCATTCATAACAAGGTCTTGCGTGTAACACCTACTTTTTCATTACTTCAAATAACAGGAAAATTTTTATCTTCCCAAAACTAACATATGCCTTCAATGACTCAAATGTACATAGTAACATTTAAATCCATAAAATTATAATTATAATTCTTCATATAATAATCAATAAAGTATGTGCATAGTTATGGGTCAATTGGATTCATTGATCTCCCATAAATTACTCTTTCAATTTTGTATACAATGTATACCCTTTAATACCCTTCTCGGATTTGATTTTATAAGTGTTGTTATAAGTGTCTACTTGGGATTCACTCAATCGATTCCCATCTAGCATCTCACACATTAGTTAGAACTAGGAGAAATTGATAGTGTAATGACTTACACTACCCTCGACCAAATTTAATGATTCATTGCATTGCATGCTTAGTTTCTAGATGACACATTCATCAATAGAAACATATCCCATCACCATTTCACTTAGTTCAGTTATCATAATTGAATCAGTTAGTTGAATTAGATTAATTTAAAGCAACACACAAGATAAAAAAAATTGTTCATCCCATGCGACGAAGCACAACTTGCCAACTTAGGTTGCCTATGGGAGAGAAAGTGCTCATGTAATGACTTGCATCAACATGTGACCAATTCCTTCCCCTTAGTCAACATAATTTTGTACTGAGGTGACTTGAAAGAACAAGGAAAGTAACCTCCACATCTTATCATAACTCAATTCCTTATTAATTACGACACGCGTAATAAATGGATCTCGAGAGATAACTTGGGATACCTGTTGTATGGAAGAATTCATTGAATGAACTACATCAATTAATAAACCCTGCACTACAGAAGCCATCCAAATTTGGTCTTCCAAGTTATATGCATTAATAGTATCGTAAATATTAACTTAGTTAATTATATTGAATTATTTTTACAACAAGTTTATCTTCCATCTCGCGGCAATGTAATATCACTTACGAATTTGATCCTAAGGTCCATAACTTAGTTTTGATGTTCATTTGTAATCATTTCCATAAGTTTATTTGTGTACATTAATTAAGCATAATTATATAATTAGGATAACATACTGCATTAATAATGCATTCCATATTTTACTAAGTTGCGACAATGTCATTTAATTGTTTATGTACATGTTCACAATAACTCAACAAAATAGTATAGAGTCATACTTATTAGCATGAATCCATTCTTAGGACTATATATCAAATAGTCATCAAGAACTTATCATAACATATGATTTCTTGCATGTAACTCAAATAATAATCCGCATTCAAATATTTTATTAGATCATAACACATAATCCTTCATATAGCTTACCTTGTACCTAACTATTTTAAAGCTTATTCACATAAGTGAGCTATTTTATAAATGTACCTAAATCAAGTATTTTTTTTTTCACAACTCATAAAAGCATATTGTTTAAGTCATTCAAAATAGAATTCCCTATTAATTCAAAAGAGCTTTAATAATATATATGATCAAGCAAGATCTTTATTACAACCCAATATCCAAAATTGAATACAAATTTTATATTTATTTTTCAAAAATTATACAATAACTTCAGAGGCCACAATTCCTTTCGAAAATATTATACAGTGAAGCGTAAGCTCAGTTTTACAATCAGTCAAGTAATAAATACAACGTCCATTTATAATTAACTAAGAATCAACATAGCCAATTAAAAATCATCCGTCCAGAAAAGACTTAAATTCTGCCATGTGTAAAAATTTGAGGAAACTTATAGTTCGAAAGAACTGGCATGGAAAATTCATCACTCTTATCTTTACAATTTATAGCATTGAAATATTTCAATGAACATAGTCCAGCTATACTATCATATTCAGAATCCCATAAAATATCAATAACTATTTCCCTTTTATTTCTTTTTCCTAATCCTCATAAATCATAAGAAAAGGAATATATGATTTTTAATTCAAAATCTTGTAAATTTTATAACAGATTACAAAAAAAATCATACGAATGAATTACAAACTTCATAGACATATTTAATTATATTTCCTCATACAATATGGGCTATAAAATAAAAATGAGGTAAATATTATCTAATTACTAAACATCCATCATTATCTCTACCTTTATAATGTATTCTCTTTTTTTAATCAAGGATAACAAACATTCAACCATCAACCAAGGTTCTCATAATTTTTTTAAGACGAAGAAGGTATATAAACACTTAAGTCCCCCTTTTTTTATATTCATAATAATAATAATAGTCAATATTTTTTATTAAGGGAAAAAAGTTTTTTGAAAGGGACTATACCCTTGTACAAAGAGGCTCTGTAAACCAGATTTAAAACATTAAGGGCCAAACGACATAAAAGAATCAATCTGCTCAGAACAGTTACAAAAACCAATAGCACATCAACAAAAAAAAATTGATGTACATAAAAAAATACAACTGTTGTCTGGCTAAGAAATGTAAAGCAATACGGACTAGCCGAACAGAAAGTGAAAAACTACCTCAGTGGAAAAGTAGTATTTTGGGAAAAAAAATCTTTTCTTGAACTGTAATCCAATCATCCGAAGTTTCCTACATAGGAATAAGAACTTCAAGATCAGCTATTGGCTAATAAGTATTGTTTGAACAAGGGGGGGCTTAGTTTTCTATAGACGTGTTTGGTTTAGTGTTTCTAGTCCTTTTAGTTTCATCCCCAGATGACTCCATCATTGCATGATCAGTGCTTTCACTCAAGGGGGTTACGACGACCTTTTCCATCATGTGTTCCATGCTAGTATCAGCATTAGTATCAGCATTAGTATCAACAATAGTAGCCACAATCCTCATCCGCATCCGCATCCAAGATGTCTTTAGGTTTGAAAAATAGATGTTTCGGGAGGGCATTTTTCCACCAGTTAGCCTTCTCATTTTTCATTTTTACTATCTGAAAATTAGCATACAAATTTCCTAAAGAGAAACATCTCTTGCATCTAAAAGGCAGACCTTCATAGTCCAAAGGCTGAGTCCCAAAGTTCTATTTTGCACTTTTAGCTCAATATGAGCTGAAAGATCTTTTGAAGTATCATCCTCAACAAGAATTCTTCCATAGGTTGTATGTGTAAAATAGGAGGTTTGGGAGTCAATTTTAATGATACTTCCTATCACATTACCTATGGATATTAGACACTTTTGATCCTAAAATTGAAGAGGAAGGTGGGGTAATCAAATCCAGATCCATTTTCCGGGAGAAAGATATGGTGAGAGGGTTAAATGATGGGAACCATGGTTTTAAGATAAGGTATTTTTGCTGACAAACCTAGAGTTTCTTAGGAATGATATCGTTATCAGCAACGAATTTGAAATAAATAATTAAAATTCTCTTAGCACAGGGGTTTAGATCTAACCTTCCTTCTAAGAGTGGGATCCAATGTTTGGAGATCCATGCATGTAAGATAGGTAGGCTAGGAAAAAGTCTAGTGAATCAAAAAATCAAGGCATAAGCTTTGATAAAATGCTTCAGTTTCAAGGATTTCACCTCCAATGGTTATGCATGGGTTGCTCTCAGCAGGCTTCATGCTTACAAACTCTGGATTTTTCTGTAAAAACCTCCATGAATGATATCTTGTCCATAGCTTCCATCGTTGCAACAGGGGAGGAAGCCTTAGTGGCGGGGATTTTAAATTTTATCTTATTATTATTAGTGGTCTGAATGAAACCCCCAAATGGAATCGAAGCTCCAAAGGGCTCTGCCAATGGAATCTCAAGAAATAGGTCTGCAAACCATCTCTATAAAGTGTTCTGTGTGTCTTGTTTATGCTCAGATCCATGGTCTTGCATAAGATTTGGATCAATGTTCTCCTGGTAAACAAGCAATATTCAGTACCAATAATAATAAAATATTCAATCACAACACCTTAATATTATCAAACTATCTTAACCAAATCAAACATATTTATTATAAATCAAAGAAGTAAAACTACAATCTCGATTTCCAGGAAAAAAGTCAAAGAAGGAATGGACCAAGTCTAAGGTCAAATTGGAGTATCAAGAATTTGGGCTAAGCCCATAAAATTTCCACAAAGTGTATGCATTCATATAATTTGGGTTTAGCTACAACCAAAACCCAAATGACAATTAATCAATATTTTGGATTAAGAAGGTTCAGAGATAGTTGGGATAACAAAATCCCATGAAACGTCGACTAAATAATGGTCATTTTAACAAAAGGAAGATAACCAAAAAAGCATCAAAGTGACAGTACTATGCTTCAACCTAAGTAAGCCATTCGAAAACCAATTCTTGTTTAAGTATCTATCAGATTTATCACAAGTTCAAATTTCATTATTTGACACCCATTCTTTACATGTTTTGGATATTGGGTGTCATCGTAGTTGAACCTATAAGAATGTTGGAAACTCGTAAGATGTACTTGCAAAACAGAGAAATAAGTCAGTGTAAGGTCGAGTGGGACAAATTTTCTAAAGAAAGTGCCACTTGGGAGAATCTAGAAGAAATGAAAACTTCTTTTCTACATTTTTTAGTGATAAATATCAGGATTTTATATCCGATATTATGCTTTTGATATTTTTAATTGAATAGATGACTGGGAAAACTCATGAAATTTTGTTGTTTTCACAAAAACTTGATAGAGTAAGGTTGTTATAGCTTAATTAAATTATTGTTTACAATTCTGGAATTTTATTAATTATAAGTTTTAGTTAAGATATTATGAGTTTATGATATTTTTGTACGTGTAATTTTATCTATTTATTTTAATTCTAAGAATGATATGAATTAATCACCGGGGATGATGATACTTATGGGGACAGGTATGTCATACCTCGTTAAGTCTATCTTGGATTAATATGTACTTTGTTGGTAGTAAGTGAAATTATGTATGTTTATCATACTTGACTTGATTAAATTACAGTATAAACAATATGTTTAATTTTTTAATCATGTTAATTTCATTATTTATAAAGTTTATAATGATGGCTTGATTTTACTTTATAAGGTTGCTTATTTATAAATCCTATATTGATTCACTTATTGATGTTCTGAAACTGTGTGCACTTAATTGATTTTATGATCTTAGTATGTTTGACTAAATTTTGCGAAGACCCTTGTTGGAAAACAAGGTAAGTTGATAATCAGGTCATAGACGCAGGCTTCTCTTTAAAATGTTATTTTAAAAAATTCTTTTATAAGGCATTGGTACTGATTTTTATTAGTTCATAGAACGATTATAAATCATATCTTTTCGACAGATAAATATACATACATACATACATACATGTGTGTGTGTAGATATATGCATATATTAATGTTATTTCTTTAGCTTATGTTTTAATACATATTGAGGACCTTAATAAGGTCAAGCCATATAATTTATGGAAATTAAAAGTAATATGGAATGGGGAGGGGTCGGAAGCTCAACCGAGCTGTTTATTTGTTATCCAACATTGAATTAAGGTAAAATCACATTGGTTGATGCGTTGGCAAGTAAAGTTAGGGTTTCTATTTTTGTGAGGATCCCCAACCGTTGGATGGCAGATTACTTCCCAAACGGAAGGTAGATATTGCAATACAATTTGGTGGAAATGCCAAAGTTGGCAAATGACGGTTTAGCAGGGAATTGGTGAGGAATTGGGAAGGAATTTGGGATAGTTCATTAAATGAATTTTAATGAGGCTTTGTAGCCTTAAGATAAGCATGAAGCTTCTCGAGGAAGCCACCACTGAGCTAAGTGTTTATTTGGTGTTTCATTTTTGCTGTTAGTATTTTTGGCTCGCCATGCGAGCTCTGCATGCAAAATTATCATGGTTATTTTTGGGGAAAATTGTTCAGAATTTCCATGCAAAAATTTAATTCTAGCTCGTTCTGAGAAGATATATAGCAAAATTATGGATTTTATTAACCTCTTATTTTTCTTAGAAGCTATTCTTCGACTTGGTTTTGTGCGTGAGATTTTGAAGTATTTTTGGGAAGAAAAGGGAAGTGGATTCATTCTTCTACAAACGTATTACAGGCATGGTATTTTATCTTTTTCATTTTTATCATTTATAACATTAAGATATTTTAATGATAATGGAAAAAATCATTTTCCCTTCTGTTCTTTCATTTTCTTCATTATGGGTATGTTTAGATCTTGATTTGAAAGACATCGTTGAATGCATACTGGTTTTAAAGGGCTCTATCTATATATGTGTATTGAAATGCAAATATGTCTTATCTTGCATATGGTCAAGTTATGTACAAGTCGTTTCTTACATGGCCATGTTATTTTTATGAATACGTTACTAGGTATTAACCAGTTTACAAATGGATGTTGCATGTAGTCATGGGCATCGTGTTAGTTCTTGGGTATCGTTTTATTTGCATTATGTTTCACCTAAGTATGGGTGGGGGTTATTTCATTCCTGGTGTAGGTTGTACATGACAACTATGTGGTTCTTATTTTCAAGCTCAATCTCGTGAACCTATAGCTTGATGTTATTCTCACCCGTTTGTTGTTTTTGGGGAAATATATATGTGGGTTTTTGTTTATTCATAGTTTCATGGTTTATTAAATATGAATAGCCACAACTAATATGGCATTGATCTAGTCTTAACTATAACATGATGTTATTACATGGCATGAGTTGTTGGGTGTGATTCCGTAGTGATCTTCACTAGTTTTTTGTTCTTATGCAAATATTTTCAAATCTGAGTTTAAATTGATGGAATTATGGTGAATATGCGACTTAGTCGCCTTCTGGTATTTTGGGGTCTATGAAATCAAAAAAAGGACCGAGTTGTTTTCTCGTGTCGTTGGAGATAAGGGTCAGTTCGACCAATCAACTATTCATTTATTTATTTATATTAGACCACTATGTGGTCGATGCTGATTGTGCATTGTTTGGTGTTCACCATATGGTGAAGGTTTATCATCACTGATTTAAGTATGGTTCGTTTATACCAGTAATTGTAAGGATATACTTACATGGAGGAAATATGGACTTAGTCCATAAGAGCAAGGCATATAACATATCCTTAGGTTGTATTGTATCCTTCCCTTGCAAGATTTATTTTTTATCGGGTTTGTTTTCCTTGGTTCCAATAAATTAAGGTTTATTTGGATAGTTTAAGGGATTCAGATAGTTTAAGGTATTCGATAAAAATCAAGTACAAGTGTTTATTAAATTATAATTATATAACAATGCATGTGCTTCTATTTCTTGAGAAAGAATAATGCATTATGATAAGTAAATATTATACGATATCGTTATGGATTAATAATATTAAAATATAGTGTTTGATATTTTAGTTTTTATCTTTATCAAAATAAGACTCTTAATATTGTTATTTTTAAGATGTGACTTGAGTATTATTATACTCTTTTCTTTTAAATTCTATTATACTAATCAAGAATGAAAGTTGTGTGGTTTGTATGACTATTTCCTGACTCGTATTATTAATAAATGATAATGACATAATCAAGATTGAATATTTAAGTATTAAGTTTAATACTTACTGGATTTTATTAATAACTCTGTTTGGGTATAGATAACAAAGGTGATCTGTTTTTGGAATTTGATATTCATATCTGTGATCTGAATTATTCCTTTTATGATTTGAGTTGAAAACCATATGCTTATTTTATAGATTTACGAAAGAAAGGAAAAAGGGTAAAAAGGGAAAAGGATAAGTTATTATCTTAAATGAATTTCAAATTATGATGTTTATCTGAATTAAGTTCAATGAAATATTTCAGTGCTATAAATTGCAAAGATAAGATGGTAGAATTTTTCATGCCAGTTCTTTCGAGCTGATGGGTGCCTTACATTTTTACAGAAGGAGAATTTTAGATCTTATTTGGTGGATGATTTTTTATGGCTATGTTGAAATCTTTTTGAATTGATTGATAAACGTATTCATTAGTTGACTATTGTAAAAGTAAGCTTTTTCTTTGCTAAATAAAATTATTTTAAAGGCATTATGGTATCTGAGCTTTTTGTTTTATCATTTTTCGAAAGGAGAATAAAGGTTTTGTATTATTGATTTGAATATTGTGGTAATAAAGATCATGCTCAACTCAAGGTCTTGGGCTATTGGTGAGTTACAAGTAGTTTTTAATCATCAACCCAAGTTACATTCTCATTGAGTTCATCGGATGCTTTCAATATGTGGCCATGGGGACATCTTGAGGTAGGGGTCAAATTTTTCCATATGGACCAAGAGGAACATATTGGGGCACTCCAAATGTGGATCACTCCCTGGAAATTACGAACCCAATCCCACCCCCATGTCCCACTTAGAGAAAGTGCTCCTCCACCACTTTAGTTTAAAGCTTTGGTACAATAAAAGTGTTTACCATCCAAAGTTTTCCACCGCCATGGATTTTGAAAAGTTAACTTTAACGGGGTCTCCAAAGGCAACCTTGGACTTTCAAATGTGGGGTGCATAGTTCGAGATGAGAATGGTGCTCTGATTTGTGTTGGTTTGCTTCGTCTCCTTGATGGGACTTGCACCATGGTTGAGGCCCAAACCCTTATCTTTTGTGTAAAATTGGCAGTCCAGAATAATTTTTCTCATTTGATCATAGAAGGTGATTCTCAGGTCCTTGTATAGGTCATCAAGAATGGTAAAACCTCTCATTAGGCTCTAGAGGACCTAATTACAAATATATTTTTTTGGTTGAATAAGTTAGATGTTTGACACATAGGCCATGTTCTAAGAGAAGCTAATTCAATGGTAAATTTACTTGGGGTGATGCAAGCCAAAGTTATTGTTTCCTCTAATGATGTTAATAGTTAGTAGGGCCTAACGACTATCATTAATCGAGATTCAGTTCCCTATCATCTCAATTATTTCCATGCTTCTCCCATGTGATCTTTCATTTTTTGTGACGGAGATCAGTTTATGAAGTTCATTTTTACTTCCTCTCTACCCATGGTTTTTCTTAGGTCTAGTTCTTTGTGTTACTTTCATGGCCCTGGTTCATTATTTTATGGCCCTGTCTCTCAGGCTTGCCTAAAAAAGGTGTTAAAGATTGGCTCCATTTTTTTTGTAATGCAGTTGAGAGAATCATTGTGGATCATTATCTTTAGGGGTCAGGAAGATCCAAGGTGAACCCTACGATTGCTTCCACCTTTGTCACCAATTTTCTCTCCATTGGGAGAAAAAAGGACGAAACACTGGATATTTCTCAGCATTTGATTCTTTTGAAGCATGTGGTCAGTCTCGAAGAGAAGGTGGTTGATGTCAACATGTCAGTAGTGGTAGAGGAGCTTGTTTTAGATGCTCGGGTGCGTATGGCAGAGCTAGAGTAGAGGTATGCAAGCCTCTTGGATTTTTCCATTTCAGTTCACAATATCTATAGGACTAAGGGTTCAGGTCTAGCATATTTTCCCTCTCTCAATTTGGACCGCTTAGCCTCCCCCATTCCTCTAGTCTCCTCCCAACTTCCGCCATCGTTAGCTAAGGGAAAATGGTCCTACAACTTTCTTCACAAAGTGGCCACGACTAGGGATGGCGGGCGTAGTGCCAGGCTCCAGAGGAGGAAAGAAGATGTCTCTAAGGCCGAGGAGGCCAATGTTAAATTTCCTTTGTCCTGTTTTCAAGGTGAAAATCAAATTCATATATGTCTCTGATTAGCATGGTCTTTGTAATTAGATATTATATGTTATAGTATTATAGGATTTTTGGTTTTTGTATTCAGGGTGATAGTTTTAACTGTCATATGTTTATGTTAGCATTAGTTTAAATTTAATACATTGGTTATGTATTTGATGGACATTTATAATTTTCCACCTTCTTCCCGCAGCCTTTATATGGCTCTGATTTTTCATTTGTAATACGCATTGAATAAAAAATTCTTGTCTCTGCCATCATTGGTATCAGAGCATGGTGTGAGTTTTGGAGCACTCTTCCTTGGCCTGTGTGGAAACTTGAAGAAGAAAAATTAAAGCGTGGTGTTTTGGAACAGTTGGCATGCCGTGTAGCATCCTTTCTTTGTCTTAGTGTTTTGATTTTTGCGTGAAGATCACAAATCTATAAATTATCACATGGTAGCAACTATAGTCAAGGGAAAAGGCGTCCAGAGTGTGGAAGAGACAAAAGTAATGTTTTCATGCGTGGAATTATAAAGAAATGTCCGTGAAGAAGTGGACGTGTTGGAAGATTGTGACCTACTCTATCATTTCCATGACCTAACCTATCAAGCCTGTTCGGTGTTTGGAAGACTTGTTCTTCTTTGATAAATGATCTATGTTTTGTTGTCTTGATATGTGCTTCAAACCGTCTTGGAGACACCTACGTGGAAGTTTATCTAGTGATTGCGTGTATAAGAGACCTGCCTGAAGGATAAATCATAACTCCATTTCTACATGGAAAGTTGACTAGAAATATCTTTGGAGAAGTGGATATTAGTGTGCCACGATCTATTGCTGCATTGGAAGCATAGAAAAAGTTATTCTTTGTATTTTTCCTGAAAGTAGAAACATGGTAGTATTTATTTTTCGTGAAAGAAGACTTGCGTGGTGATTTGAAGACTTGTTGATTATAGGCGTTGGAATGTGTGGATGTGGTGTGCATTATGACCAGTTTTATCTAGCATTTGGCTACATATCTGAAGTAGAAAATAATCCTACATTGATCAGAATCCTAAAGTGACAAGTGTAGTGTGCAACACCCAACAATGTCTGCTCCAAAAATATTGCTATCTGATGCCCAACTCTTGAAAGGGCCAAATTTCACCGCATGAAAAACCAAGATGCGAACGATTCTTCAGTTTGAAGATCTTTGGGGGATTGTTTCTAGCACGGACGCCCCTCCCACAGACGTTGATCTGTTGGCTAAGTATGAAAAGGCCAATGCAAAAGCATTAATGCTTATCACTCTGAGCCTTTATGATGAAGTTCAACCTCACATTTGGGAAGCAACCACTTCCTCTACAGAATGAGCCACATTGTGTACCATCTATGAAGCTAAGAATTTGACGACGATGCTGTAACTTCAGAAAAAGCTTCGCACGATGAGTATGCATGATGGCGAATCAGTAGAAGCCTTCTTGCGGTGTGTGGCCGAGTTACGCATAGAAATTACTACTCTCGGTGAACCGGTGGATGACAAGTTATTAGTCCCGCTCACCTTGCGAGATTTTCCTTCCCGTTTTTTGACACTGATCACCATGTTGACCATCGTTGAACATGAGGTGAGATTTACCTAACTGGTGAATTATCTTCAGCAGGAAGAAGCCATTTAGAATGTTCAAGAAGCCTTCGAAGACAAGGATCTCATCACAAGGTAAAAGCATAGCAACAAGCCTCAGGAGGGCAGTCAGCCCCCTAGAATCTGAAGCAGCATCCACAGCAACAAACTTCTCAGTGACCACCATAGCGGCCACCCTAGAAGCAGTAGAACAACAAGGTGGATCAATGGTGCCACATTTTCTCCACGAATATGCACACGAATGCGAACTATTATTACAATGGTCGCAAGTATGGAAACTCTGGCGAAGAGAGCACTTCTGGCCAAGGATATTCCAAGAAATCCCAATGGCGTGCTCGTAAGCAAAGGTAGAAGGGTCATATTGCTGCTCAACAGGATGCCTCCTCCAATGAAGAGGTTCCATATGTAACTCATCCAGACATTGTGCTAGTCGCGCAGACTTCGCAGTCGTCAGAAAGTGTCTGGTTGTTTGATTTGGGTGTCAGCAAACACATGACTGGTAATAAGAAGTTGTTCCATACCTTGAGTGACCGGCCCACTGAAGATCGGATCACCATTGTAGATAATTAAAAGTATATTGTGGTGGGGATTGGTTATGTCATCATTCCTCTTCGGACATGAAGATGTACACTCACGAAGGTGCTATATATTCCAGGTTTGATCTCAAATCTCTTGTCTGTGAGTTAGCTTCTTAATCATTGAATGCAGGTTGAATTATTTGTTGAGAAAGGGGTAAAGTCCTGCATCATTTCCCAGGGAGGCTCAGTTATTGCTTGAGCATTTATGAAGGGTCGTCTATTTGCATTGGATGCGGTTACTTCATCTAACATTGTTCTCTATGCTTCAATGGTGGAGTCCACTGCACTATGGCATGTTTGATATGGTCATCTTTCTATCGGGGCTCTGCATCATCTGAGTGCCAAGGAAATGGTAAGAGGGCTTCCTCCACTCTCCCATTCCTTACCTGTTTTCTGGGGATGTCTTATGCAAAAAAAACACAGAGGTTCGTTCAAACAGATCTCTTATCATTCTACAGAGCATCTTCAAGTTGTACACACCGATATGTGCAGACCCCTGCCAGCTAGCTTCCAAGGTTTTGAATACTTCCAGCTCATCATTTATGATTACTCATGGAAAATGTGAGTATATTTCCTCCGGAAGAAGAGTGAGGCATTTGCCAATTTCTAAAACTTTTACCAGCAAGCTACCAGGCAGTCTGGGAAGTCTCTCCTTCTCCTCCGCTCCGATCGAGGGGGGAATTTTTATTGAAGAAGTTATTAGCATAACTGAAGTAGCATGGAATTCATCAACATCTGACTCCACCCTATACTCCCTAAAAAATGGGATTTTCGAGAGAGACAACAGGACTGTCATGGATATGGCTCGTTGTATTCTCTCCACCGCTAAGTTAAAGGATCAGTTTTGGGCAGAAGCAGTCCAGAAAGCAATGTATCTAATCAACTGGGCACCCACGAAGATCTTGCAGAATAGGACACCGGAAGAGGTATGGACTGGTCGTAAACCTTCTATCTATCATTTGAGAGTTTTTGGTTGTACTACATATATGCATGTTCCAGATAAGAAAAGGAAGAAGATTGATCCAAATACATTGCCATGTATTTTCTTGTGGTATAGTACTACCTCAAAGGCATATCATCTCATCGATCCTGAGATGAAAAAAATCTATGAGATTTGAGATGTGGTGTGTGATGAGTCATCCTTTGACTCCTTGCCACATAATGGAGATCCAGTACCGACCTCATCACATAGACTGCTCACACATCTAGATGATGGGAAAGATGATTCTTCTCAGAGAGAAGAAGAGCAGAGTGGATACTTATTTGTTGATCTAGGCACACTGGAAAACACATCTTCACAACATCAGCAGCGGCAAAAATGTCTGAAATGGGTCCAGAATACTATTGGGGATGCTCACCTGAACTCACTTCCAGGTACTTCTACGGGAGTTAGAACATGAAGTCAGCCTTACATGAGGTAAATTTTACACTCATGAGTTCAGTTGTTGATAGCACCGAACCTGACACTGTTCGTGAGGCATTAGACCAACCATAGTGGAAACAAGCTATGGATGCTGAATATGATTCCCTACTTAAGAATTGGATGTGGGAACTTGTCGATCTGCCTCCAGGTCAGAAATCCATTGGTTGCAAATGGATTTTCAAAACAAAATATAAGGCAGATGGTTCAATAAACAAACACAAATCACAACTTGTTGCAAAGGGTTATGCTTAGCAAGAACGAATTGACTATGATGAGACCTTTGCACCCACTGTGAAGATCAAAACCATCAGAGTTGTCTATGCACTGGTAGCACAAAATGGATGGAAACTTCAGCAGATGGATGTCAAGAGTGCTTTTCTGAACGGTGATCTCAAAGAAGAAGTATATATGGCCCACCCTGAAGGGTTTGTATATGAGCATCAACCACACAAGGTATGTCATCTAATAAAGTCACTTTATGGACTCAAACAAGCACCTAGGGCATGGTATATAAAAATTGATGATCACCTATTACAGCATGGATTCACTCGTAGCCCATCAGATATAAATTTTTATATCAAGAAGGTAGGAACAAAGATTGTTATTCTGGTTTTGTACGTAGATGATCTTGTGATCACAGGAATTTCTGATAATCTTGTGGATGATGTAAAGAATTATCTAAAGAAATCCTTCAACATGATTGATTTGGGGCTACTTCACTACTGTCTTGGTTTAGAGATATGGCAGAAGAAGAATCATATCTTTGTCTCCCAGATGAAATATTCCAAGACACTCCTGGAGAAGTATGGAATGTCAGATTGTAGACCAATGTCCACACCTATGGAAAAAGGTTTACAATTATCTAGATTCTAGGATTCACCACAGGTAGATGACACTCACTACAGGCAGCTTGTGGGGAGTCTCATTTACTTGACTTATACCAGGCCAGATCTTTTCTTTGCAGTGAGCTATCTCACCAGATTTATGCAGGAGCTGAAGAAATGTCATTGGATAGAAGCAAAGAATGTGTTGAGATATGTCTGAGGTACAATTGACTTTGGTATGGAGTGTCAGAAGAACACCCAGTTCTTCTTATAAGGATATACAGACTCGGACTATGCAGGATCTGTTGATGACAGGAAATCCACTTCAGGATATGTTTTTCATTACGGATATGGACATATCTTGTGGATTAGCAAGAAGCAAACTATTGTTTCTCTCTCATCCACTGATGCTGAATACCATGCCACACGAGGAGTTGTGTGTGAAGTGATTTAGTTACGTTGCATTCTTGCAGATATAGGGATTCTTGAAGAGAAAACTCCCATCATTTACCGCGACAATCAAGGTGTGTTGAAGCTTGTGAAGAATCCTATTTTTCATGAATGAACAAAGCATGTTGAGGTCGAATGTCACTACATTCGTCAACAGGTATTGAACCACCAAATTCAGCTCCAGTACTGCCCTACTGATTTTCAGATTGCACATATTCTCACCAAGCCTCTCAGCAAGGTGAAGTTTGATTTGTTTAAGGGGTACATATGTAGAAACTATGTATTAAGGGGGGGAATGTTAGCATTAGTTTATTTTTAATACATTGGTTATGTATTTTATGGATAGTTATAACTTTCCACCTTCCTCCCACAGCCTTTATATGGCTCTTCTTCTTTATTTGTAATACGCATTGAATAAAATATTCTTGTCTCTGCCATCAGTTTAGCCACCCTCTTTTTACTTGAAAAACTGTATGTGTGGGGTCCCTAAACCCCACGATTTATAGCTCCAGTAAAAAGTGTTTTCCTTATAAAAAATAACGATCACGGTTGTTTATATCAAATATTAAATTTTGTGTATCTATTAGGATATATTTGTGATTGAATTAATCAATATGATTTCATAAGATAGGTACTACTATTAAGTTGAATAATGAACTATGAGTGAATAATATCCTTGGTGTATTAGCTTTGAGTATTTAAAATGAACCAAAGCTATAGTAAAGATATGAAATGCAATATATTTAAATAAATGAATATGGTTTGTTATTTAATAGTTAATTTTTTGGAGTATTGTATGACGATAAATAATTAATGATCATTTATTATTTAATCATAAGTATGTAAAATTTACAAATAATTGTATTACATGCAGATGATGAGTTCAATAATTTTGTACTTAAGAAATTATAATGACAATGTTATAATTTAAATAAATTAAGGATTGCGTTCATAATGCAGCTTGCTACCCTAATTATCTTAAAATGCTTAATGAATATACAAAAAAAAACTTATAGAATTTGATTATGAATAATTATCAAAACTAAGTTAAGGACCTTAGGATCGAATGATTAATGCGATGGATTGTGTTTGCATTATAAAATATAAACCTATCGTAAAACTAATTTAATGAGGTGAATAGTTATGACAAACCTAATACATGGTACTTGGCAGACCAACTTCGGATGGTTGTTTTAGTGAGGATTTCATCAAATGGCATGGGTCATTCAGTGAATACTACCATGCAATAGTTATCCTAAGTTTTCCCTTGAGATCCATTAATTATGCATGTGGTAATCAACATGGATAGGAGTTTTGCTATGATGCAGAGGTTATCTATCCAGTTCGGTCTAGTTCCTTTATAACAACTTATGTTGGCTACGGTGAAGAAATTAATCGCATGATGATGCAAGTCATTACATGAGATCTTTTTCTCCCATAGGAAACTTAAGTTGGTATAGTCATGCTTCATCGTGATGGATGAACAAGTTTTGTATCATGTGCGTAGTTTGAATTTGATTAACTTAAACAAATGAGTCAATTCTGAAAGCGGAACCAAGTGCATTAGTGATGGGACATGTTTCAAATACAATGTGCAATATAGAAATAGAGCATGCAATGCATGACGCATAAACTTTTGCCGAAGAAGTGTATGTCATGTTGACCTAGTTCTAACTAAAGTGTGAGATTCCAAGTGGGATTCGATTAAATGAATTCCAAGTAGACACTTAGAGAAAAACTTGTAAATCAATGTTGAGAAGGGCACGAATGAGTATACTTTGTCTATTGACTCGAAAGAGTACTTTATAGGAGATCGAGAAGGATCTAGTTGACCCATAAATTATGAACATGCTTATTTGAGTTTTTATCTGAAGAATTGTAATTATATGATGTTGGATTTTAATGTTATATGTCTAATTTGGGAAGTAAAAAAAAACCCATATTTATAATGTTTGGAAAGTGGTTGATACATGTAAGAAATAGAATTAGTACAAGGGTTCTTTGATTAAATGAATCATGACCCTCCACTCGGCTCTGATGTCCTACAAATTGCTCCCTGATGACTTGATGTTTTATTAATTTGTGGGAGGCATAATTTAATTTATGAATTTTGTGTCGTCCAAATTCCACAAGGCTTCCTGACACATGTCAGATCCATAGCTGACTAGTGACCCGGTGGTTAAACTTGACGGGTGTTTAAATGTATTTCATGATTTTAACCGTAAAATACTTGCAAATATTTGAAATAACTATCACATACAAATTGCATATTTTAAATATGACCATAATATTTTATAAAAATTTATATATAAATTATACTAATATATATTAAAACCAGTTATATATATATATATATATATATATATATACATATATATATATACATATATATATATATATATATATATATATATATATATATATATATATATATATATATATATATATATACATATATATATATATATAGTGTAAAAATAACATTATTTTATATATTTGAAGGGCAATATCTTGAAATTACCATCACCTAAAAGTTGTTTGACATACAGGGATGGAATGCGTGGAACCATCTGTATACTAATATATATTAAAACCAGTTTTATATATATATATATACATACATATATATATATATATATATATATATATATATATATATAGTGTAAAAATAACATTATTTTATATATTTGAAGGGCAATATCTTGAAATTACCATCACCTAAAAGTTGTTTGACATACAGGGATGGAATGCGTGGAACCATCTGTATACTAATATATATTAAAACCAGTTTTATATATATATATATATATATATATATATATATATATATATAGTGTAAAAATAACATTATTTTATATATTTGAAGGGCAATATCTTGAAATTACCATCACCTAAAAGTTGTTTGACATACAGGGATGGAATGCGTGGAACCATCTGGCATTCTTTCGTGGCAGGTGCTTTAAAAAACGTCTTATACCTCTATGTTTTTCCATTTGAATCTCATGTCAGTGAAAAATGTTATGTTTCTTGTGGGACAAAAGAATGTTGTGTAAATTGCAGCCAACAGAAAACGTGTGTATCCTTGCATTCGTGTGTCGACAGGTGTCCAACTTGACTGTTATTCACAGAGCATTCATGTTATTTATCTGACTGCAACTAATGTTGGACAAAATGCCTAGAAGTTATATGGTCTCGTGAGTGGAAATGATTGTGGGATACATAAAAATGGGTATAGGTGGACCTCAAATTTAATCCGTACAGTCAAGGATGGAAGCATTCAAATAATGTATATTATCAATTTCATTCTTAAAAATTATCCTCTATTTTATTTATGGTTTTAAAATGGCTTAAGTTGATGAATTGTGACAACTTCTTAATATCTATATGGTGTGAAAGAAACAATGCAGTAGTCACGTCGAGTATATTGTAAGAAATTATGTCATTGTATGAGATAATGAAGCCTTTCTTGAACTTTTACCCCAAAAAGAATCTAATAAACTATGTAATTATAAGAACATTTAAATGAAATTGTGTTATCTTAGTGATCATTTTCAAAAACTGTAATATTATCTCTATGAGTTCCAATGCATGTGACCTATATATTAATAACAATATTTACATTTATTGAATTTCTTGTGACCTTATTATATGTGTTGTATATTATTCTTTATAAACCATGTTTTTTTTTTCTAAAATATTTCTTATTTTCATTTTCTTTGACACATTATTTTCTTAAGTACAATTAATCAAGAATATGTATGTTTGTAATGACACTTGCATATTCAAAATATAAGTGTTTTTAGTTCTTCCAACGAAATCTTCATATACCTTGTTTTTTAAATAAAAATTGATTGAGATAAGAGGTATGATATTTTCAGCAAAATGTAGCCGTATATTATCAAAATAAAAATCTTGGTAAAACAAAATGCTGCAATATACCAATGATTGTGGTAATTAAAATTTCCTTTCTCTTCTTCTTTGTCAAACCAGGCACCTATTTCGCAAGACATGAAATCAGTTAGTGTGTCATTACTAGTTTTGAAAACTCAATTTCTGTGAATTAGTAATGGCACCTTTGATTTTAATGTACAAACATTTTAAAATAATTCTATTAAGATTGATCTACATGCTAAATCTTGGTACTTGATCTTTCTTGAATAAAAAAATTCTATTTATCTAGCTAACATGGTGTAATAGTCACATGGATAGTAATGTTAAGAGGAAATGAATTAAATATTGATCTACTAATATTTAATATTGGTGGTTCCCACTTCTTAAATAGAAAATTCAATTTATCTAGCTAGCAATTGTACTCAAAGGTGTAATGGTCACATAAATAATAATGAAAATGAAATGAATTAAATATTAATCTACCAATATATCAATGTTGAAGAATTGAATTAAATATTCACCTGCTAATATTTAATATTGGTTTTTGACACTTTTTAAATAGAGAACTCATAATTGATCTATGCATTAAATATGAGTGGATACTAGTTAAATAGAAAACTCAATTTATCTAAATTCTTTATATTGATGTAAACATTTTTTTTGTAAAACTTACACTTTAATTCATTTCCTCTTCATTACTATCAATGTGACATTGTACCTTAAGAGTACAATTGCTAACTAAACAAATTGAATTTTCTATTTAATAAATGCCCTAACAATAGATATTATGAATATTAACATAGGTAGATCAATATTTAATTCATTATCTATACATGTGACAATAATGAAAAATTGAATTTTCTATTTAATGCCTCCAGCAATTGTGGCAGAGCTATTAAAAATTAGTTTTAAATCAATTGTGATATAAGCGAGCATCTCGTAGTGAGAGTGTCTCGTAGTTTGAATCCAACCATCCAGCCGACTATTGTAAATAATAAGGGCGTGTCGGAAAAGAGCACATCAAAATCCATAAAATCAATTCTATCTTCTTGTTTAACATCTAAGTTTTTGGGATCTAATTCTTATTTACCCGATGATGGTTTTTTACCTCTATTTTAATTTAGCTCCTATAAATATAATTTTCCACAATATTTATATGTCAAATAAAATTCTATAAGGCACTTTGCACTAACAAACACATGTGACTAACAACAATATGTATGCAATTAAATCTAAACAAATACAAATAAATGAATCAAATGATTTTACATTAAAATATCCACACTCAATATTCTAATCAGGGCTTTATATCTAAATAATAAATGAATTAAATGAGAGTATTGGAAATAAGGGGCAATACACCACCAATAATCTATATGCATTTAAATAAAAACAAATACAAAGCAACGAATCAAATGATTTTACATTAAAAAAATCCACACTTAATATTTCAATTAAGTTTTTTTAAAATAAGAAATGAATTAAATGGGATTATAGGAAATAAGGGACACAAGTGTCTAATATTAACTATAGAGAACACTCAAAATCCGAATGATTTAGAATAATTAACAAGTAAAACTATGTACAGTTAGAAAACCTTATATTTAAAAAAAAATGTTTGTTCATAGATGAATTTAACTATGCATATAAGTTTTATTCCATTTTCAATATGTAAAAAAATTATTTTCACTATTTTTTTTCATAAATTATTAGAACTATGATTTCCTTTAAAACCTTAGTTTATCCTTACTCCTTGGAAAATTTAATAAAAATTGAGGATGTTTATGGGAGTTTATTTTATCCTTTCATTAATGTGGCTATTCATGTTTTGATAAAAAATCATAATTAAAGCATCATTGAACACAAGTCAGAATTCAAATGTATGTGAATATTTCAACTCCCCATTTCTTTTAATGTGTCTATTCCAACAACTATTAGAGGATAGAGTGAATCTAAATGATTGATTTTAGTTTTTACTATGCGTATGCTTTAGAATTAGAATATAGTTTTCTTATATCTTCAATATCACTTATGTAGAAAAATGGCATTGTATGTTTGATTTGCTCTCAAAATGGTCTAACGCATTTATATATTTGTCACACTGTATTCAATTTTCCCTTAAATTGATGTTTGAATGGTTATTGACTTAAACATTTTTCCATTCACAAATTCTATGATCGAGGATGTATTGGCATGTAGAGCGACCTAAGACCTCCTGCAAATATAGTTTTTAACATTATTTATATGTCATATTGAATTTTATAAGGTAATTTTCACTAACAAACACATTCCACTAACAACAATCTATATGCAATTAAATCTAAAAAATTACAAATAAATGAATCAAACGATTTTACATTAAAAAAAATCCACTCTTAATATTCGAATCATGTCTTATCTAAATAAGAAATGAATTAAATGAAATTATCGAAAATAAGGGGCAACATTCCACCAAAAATCTATATGCAATTAAATATAAACAAATACAAAACAATAAACCAAATGGGTTTACATAAAAAAAATCCACACTCAATATTCATATTAAGTATTATCTAAATAGAAATGAATCAAATGGGATTATAGGAAATAAGGGACACTAGTGTCTAATGTTGTATATAGGGAACACTTAGAATGATTTAGAATAATTAACAAATAAAAAGATGCAAAATTAGAAAACTTTATATTTAAATAAATGTTTGCTCAAAGATGAATTTAACAATGCATATGTGTCTTATTCCATTTTAAATATGTAAAAACGTTATTTTTTTTATTTTTTTCATAAATTATTAGAAATATGATTTCTTGTAAAACATTAATTTATCATTAACTCCTTGAAAAATTCAATAAAAATTAAGGATATTTATGGGAGTTTATGTTATCCATTCATTAATGTCAGGTTAGTCATGTTTTGAAAAAAACCATAAACATCATTCGATGTAAGTCTAAAAACAAATGTCCATATGTGAATATTCTGACTCCTTATGTCTTTGAATGTGTATAGGGAAACAACTATTAGAGAATAGGGTGAATCTAAATGATTGATTTTAGCCTTTTCTATGCATATGCTTTAGAATTAGATTATTGTTGTTTTATATCTTCAATATCACTTGTGTTAAAAAATGGCATTATATGTTTGATTTCCTCTCAAAATGTTCTAGTGCACTTATATATCTGTCATACTGCATTTAATTCTCTTAAATTGATGTTTGAATGGTTATCAACTCAGACATTTTTCCATTCACAAATTATGTGAATGAGGATGTATTGGCATGTAGCTTGTGACCTAAGACCTCTTGCAACTACATGTGACAAGAAAAAACTATGAAATCACTCTTAGGAACTACCGTCTTTTGGCCCTTATCCCTTAGACAATTGGTTTGAAAATTCTACATTGCCATCCACGTGTGATTGATTGAACTAAGAATTACTCGTGATTTGATGTAATTTGAATTGGAATTTTGATTGCAGTGAATGTGTTTGGAGGAATGATCATTATGTTTAAGTTTGTATTGATTTACATAATTGCATATAATTTTATAGATGGCCTATCTTTGAAATGCACCCTCCAATGATACTAAAATTTAAGGTTTGTTTTATTATTGATGCACCAAAATTAGCAGGAACTTGACAAGGTCATAACTTGAGCTCCGGGTGTCCATTTGAGTCCATTTTTTTTTAAACCACATGTTTCGATGAGATGAACGCACCAGTCAATGCTCCCTACTGGTTGGAACACTATTTGGAATAGTTTTGGGCCCTAAATCCTCGATCTTGAGGACAAAAATTAGGATTTAAGTTGTAATTTGGTTTTTTCCTATTTTTGGGCATTAGTTAATTTTAGTCTATTAGTTGCATTATGAGTTAGAAAGTTGGAAATTCCTCTAATTTAGGAATACAGAATATGCGTGGAAATTTTTGTGCCCTTATGAATATGCATGCGAACTTACTAACAATAGCATGTTCTAGTAAACCGCTAAAATTAGTAATTTCCGCCACCTAGAGTAGATTTAGTAAATATTAGTTACAGTTTGCTTGGAAACTCGAGTTGGGAGTTGTTTTTCTATTTAGGAAAAAAATTAATTCATTATTTGATAACGAAGAAGAAGATCTATTTTCTTTTGGAGTTCATATTATTTGCAGTATATTAAGTTAATTTAGAATTTGGCTACTGTAGTACCCATTTCCCTTTGACACCTTTTGATACTGATCATGAAACTGTTTGCTATATCAGGGACATTATTATAGTTTTGATTTGGTATGATGTTAGATGCTCAATCATTGATTATTGTTGACTTTTATTCTTATATGATGCATGATGATTATTAGAGATATTTTTATATATTGATGTTGATATACTATTTGACATGGTTATATTATATATGTTTTTCAGACTTGTGATAATTATATATTTTGATTAGACCTAGAAAATGAAAATTGGATTAAAATTGATGATCAGATAGTTGTTAATGAAATTGTAAGTGATATTGTTGATTGTCTTGATTGTTGTGATTCACATATATATTGATGATCTTGAAATTATATTTATATTCATTTGGATGTTCTGATATGGCAATGACACTGAAGGAGGAATTTATATTTTGTAGGTTTAAAATATCATAACAAACATCGGGGGATTGGAGACCAACTACTTTAGAATTCTAGATGAATTCAACAAGGTCATCATGGCAATTGTATTTGTTTGTGTGTGTTTGATTGTGTTAGGGATTCCCATGGGGGGGATCACCTTTAAATATGACCAAGGGGTTTTATGTATTACTTTTATTTGGTCCCTTCTTTAATGTTTGCATGTGGTTATTTTGTGGTTCTTTGACCCTTTTCATTATTTATTAAATGGTGTGTAATATTGTGAGTAATCATGTTGTTAAGTTAACTAATTAAAATATGTCATATGAAATTAATTAATAGATTTGTTGGCCTATAATTAAAATGTTGTAAGAAATTTGTAATTAATGTGTAAGAGATATGTAAGCTGATTTTGGAGTAAGAAACACCCCACCTTCTTTGAAAATTCGAATTTTTCCTTGGAGGCTAATTTTGGAGACTTGTGGGACAAGTTAAACTTGTCCGATGCCTCTTAAATTTACATACCAACCTTACGTATGGTTGGAGAGTTAAAATTAGCCCTTCATTATGCATTTTGTAAGTCAAGTTGAATGTCTTATTGCACTCTTCTTACATGTTTTAAATTTCAGTCCTTGTGGGGTGTGGGATTTATTTGAGTGTGTAAGTAAAACTATTATATTATTCACCCACCTATTGATTATGCATTGGAGAATGAAGTTGAATTTTATGTTGGGGTTGAGGATGTGTGATGTGGCATCCTACATGGATCCACCTCATCCTCTTCTCTTCCCTCTTCTATTTATTGGAATTCCTTAGCTTGTTTTTGGGTTGCTTCACTTTTATCACTTCATTTTGGGAGACTTCTTTTGGGTTTGAGAGGTCTTAATTTTGGAGAAATTTGGAATATTTTTGAATACTTGTGTTGGTTTGATATTTGGATTGCTTACATTGGAAGACCTTGCTATTTTGAACTTGGAACAAACTCCATCATGGAGAGGTACAACAGCTTGGCTCTTGGAAATGCTCTTATTTCCCCTTTTATGAATATGTAAATGCTTGTATGTTTGTTATTATTTGTGGGATGTTGGGTAGATGGATTAGGGATGGTGTAGGAGAAGACTATGGGGTACTCTTGAGGGAGGCATAAGTGTTTTTGGGAGGTATACGTGTGAAGGGAGTTGGGATTTTGGTTCCATCTTATAAAAGAAATAGCTTGCATTTATTTACTCATTATGAGGTGCCATAAGAGGTTGGGGAGGCATAAGGAAATGTGAGGAATAAGGGGTACTTGGGGAGGCATAAGGGTATGTCAGCGATTTTAAATTATATGTATTTTGGTGGTTTGTTCTCAGGTGGTGATACCCATTTCCCCTTTGGAAGGCATAAGTAGAATCCGCCATAGTTTCTTTCTCCTTTAGCTTGCATGTTGAAGCCTGAGTTTTGTTTGTTGTCTTTCATGTGGTTGTAAAACTGTTGTTTTGTTTTAGACTGTGTTTTAATATGAAATGTGCATGTTGAAATATTTCCTTTGTGATGTGGAAGCATGTTGTTTCCATGAGTTGAGTCACCTTTCTTATTGCATTTTCGTTGGGGCTCGGGGGCCAATGAAGAAGGATGGATTATACTTTCATTGGATGTCTTGGTTGGGTGGAGATCGTTGCCTTTCCACTGCCCTTGTTGTGATCAAATTGAAATAAATGGAGGATCTTCATGTTTCCGTTCTGTAGAAGAGGAAATGATATTTTTGATAGTCTTTGTTGAGATTATTAATTATTGTAACCCTTTCCCAGTTTTAAGTGGATGAAATTGTATATTATTGGTGATGGAATGATGTTCTGTATTGGCGATGAAGGTTGTAATTTGAAATGTAAAAGAGATATAGTTTGTTTTCTACTTTTGAAAGAATGTGAAAGACATGAATTCTGTATGTTGCATTTCAAGGAATGAAAGAGAAAGTTGTAAGGATATCATTTTTGAATTAATGGAAGTGTAGACACCAAATTTGTGTCTTACAACCCCCTGTGCCCCGCATCTCATTTCAAAACCTAACCTCATCACCTAGACCTTACACAATTATTTATTAATTACCTTATAATTAATAAATCCACATCGCCATACCTGCCACCTCATTTCGCCACCTCATCATGACCTAGTCTTAACCCTAAACTAACCTAATTAAGACCTATAACTTGGTCTACATCCACACCCATAACTAATTACTCCTCACCCGCACCTAAAACCAACCTCATAATGACTTGACCAAGCCCGTAACTAATCCCTCAGGAGAAAAGGAGGGAAAGTTGGCTATTTTACTAAAAATAGCCCACTTTGACCTGACCGATACCGGTTCCTACTCGACCGCCATCGGTTACGTAACCGCCATCGGTTCCCTGTAAATGACCTCTCCCAACCAAAAACAAAAGGTTGGATTTTCGTTATTCTGAATCAGAAGTCATTGGAAAGGATCCCGAATTGACTTGGCTGAGCAGAGACAAGTGAAGGAAAGAAAGAAGTTTGTAGAGAAGGACATCAAGCCCAAGACTGCAACTGAATAACCAGAGTCCAGTGACATTCATTCGAGCATCAGGAGAGGAGATAACTCATCTTGGATTGTCAGATCATCCTACTTGAGCCCTGTCTTCGTCATCACAGTCCCAAAACCTGCATTTTCCATTAGGAACTAGTAAGTAAGTCTTATACGTTCTTTTAATAATATTTCTTGGATTTCTGAATCACAGTAATTACAAGTCTACCCCCAGATCCACCACCCGGTAACACTCTCCATCTAACTGACATTCCTCTACCTCTACTTTGCCCCAAGAACAGCCCCCATACTCTCTGAGTCTTCTCCATCACCTCATTACCTATCCCCAGTCATTCTACCAGCCTTATAAACACCATAACTATCATATAGCCATCTTATAGCCAACCTTCACCCAACCCCTTAAATCACTACCCCTCCCGATATAGGTTATCATCAACCGGTACCGGTGACACTGACTGGCGTCGGTCATAGTGATTCAAAACCAAAACCAGCCTTTCTTCTACTTGTTTCAACGAGGCAAATAAATTGTGATTTTACAATCATTTGTGTTAATTCATATTAGCAAGGGAACTGACCACCTTCGAAATGAAGTTTTATATTTCCTGGGCCTAAGGCAACTCCCTCATTTATTGTCTAATTAAAATCTGGTGGTCTTGTATTCTTACTTGCAGGTAGTCCTTCCAAGACAAAAAGGAGTTCTTCGCAGTCGATCTGATATTTCTCTACGGTATGCTCACACCATCTCAACATTCAACAGGTATTCCTCCTAGCCCTAACCCTTATTTGTTTCTCAAAGGAATGAAAGGATAGAAGCAACTCTACCCCAAAAAACGGAAACATTCTGTGCGAAACATTTTGGCACGCCCGGTGGGACCCATTTCGGGTTTCTTTCTTTCTTGCTTGCTTTCATATAAGGAGCATACTTGCTGTTTTCTTCTCCTAAAGGTATTTCACACGATATTTTCTTATATTTGGTAAAAGAATTTGTTTTGCTTTCCCATATTTGCATTAGTGAAAGTCATCTTCTTTGCTTCATCGAATATCATTTTCGATTTGGGTTTAAAACACGTGCATTACATTCTTGCTTGCTGTTTTCAATTCTAGTGAACGTAGATTAAGTAACAGGTCGTACACGTGGGGGTGATTTCCACGGTATTGATAGGAAATTAATCTTACTTTCACTGCACAACACATACCGAATCACTTCATAATTAACACAACAGCTCAAAACATCCCCCCTTTTCCGCGGTATTCCTCCGCCCGATTGAGGTAACCTTATAAGCCAAAACAAACTTGACATTTCCCCTAAGTCTTTTGTTTAGGATTGATATTATTATGTGTCTAAAGGCATAAGCCCAAATTGATTAAAATTAACCCTAGGGTTAGTCTGTTAATTTGTTTGTGCATTCTTGTTTGTTTTCAGTTCTGTTTCTCTATCATACACTGTTTTCTGTGATCACTACAGAACAGTTTGGTAGGCATACTAGGCACTGTTAACACCAAATCAACAACTTCCTACTGCTTCCTTACACCAGTTCTATTCTACCGACATCGGTTAGCTTACCGATGCTGGCTACAGCCTGACCGACATCGGTTACCTGACTGATATCGGTTACTGTCTTTCACAGTTCCCAAAAACCAGCAACCTGCCAATTCCAACAATTTGTTGCTGCTTCTGTTCCTGATAGATTGCATCCTACTGTGTACCCCTGTCCATGGTTTTTATCACTCGGAAACAAGCCGCAGCCATGGTTTCACATGCCTTCTCCGTGCCTTTGCTTGAATCACCTCCTGCCCATACTGTGGGAAATCCTACGAACACCAGCGAGGTTCCCAAAATCCCTGTAGGAGATAAGGAGTTTGCAAAATTTTTGGACTCCAATCCTAGCGCTGTATAATAATATTTGTCTCATGCCCCTGACCGTACGCCCGATGGTCAACTCCTTGCTGGCATGCCTATTAGTATAGCTGCTCATTTATCTCCTTCTCCACCTGATAACTCCGCTTTTTTCCTTCTGCATCTTTAGTCCCGTCTCCTAACTCAGCAGCTTCAGGGGTTCATACGGCACAGATTGGCTTTCCTTTGGTTAATCTTGGGCCCAACATATCATTACCAGCCGACTACTCCCACCTCGTCTCTCTTGCAGACTGCCCCTTTTATGACTTGCTCTCTGCCACCTATCCACACGAGCTTTCCTTCTCAAGCTCCCGCCTACCTTTTCATTTCCACACATTGTACCTGGTGACTTCAACGTCTTATATAGGACATCCCTATTCGGCCGCATCAACACATTCATCCTCCATACCTTATCAACATTTAATCCCACCATTGTCTAGTGTTGGCCCTTGGCCCAATCCCGCCTCTGTTTACCACAACCGCACCATCATCTCATCCAACTACTGACTTAATTAAACAAATGATGGACAAAATGCAAAATCTGGAGGCTTCTGTTTCAGGAAGTCATAGCGCCCTGACATACGAGAAAGTTTGTCGGGAGCCTATCCACCCTTCTGTCCCCCTTCATTCATATCCTCCTCAATGGGAATTACCAAAATTTACCCGTTTTAATAGTAAGGAGGATCCTCAACAATGCTTGCGCTCATTTAGACATGCCTGGTATCTAATTGCTCACGATGACGCCTTACTACTCCGCACCTTTCCCATGTCCTTATCAGGACCCGCCTTGGAGTGGTACAGTGCTTTAACCCAGCACCCAATCTTCTCTTTTAACCAACTAGCCCAATATTTCTTGGATCATTTCTCCATTAACATTTCCAAGAAAGTATCTATCATCCGACCTCTATGCCATCCGACAATTTGAAGACGAATCTATTACAGATTTCGTTAGACGATGGCGGGGCCTTATCAACAAACTTACGTATGCCTTGCCTCAGGCCGAACTTATCGAACTCTTTACGCGGGCCTGCGCTAAGCACATCTCTCCTACCCTCCAAATTTAAACTTTCCGTACATTTGACGAGGCCTTTACTATGGCTCGAAAACTAGAGATTCGAGCCTTAGAGGAAGAGAAATTACGGTTGCGCAACAAAAACCCCAATTTCTGAACCCAAGATTCCACCAACAAACCTAACACCACCAATCCTCACCCATCGACTGCTTCGAAATCAAAAGGAGCTATGCACGCGGTGATGGTCAAATCCCAACCACTGTCTAATACCCCACCGAAAACCACCTATAAGTATAAAGTGGAGCCCATCAACTACACTCCCTTGGGAGAAACTTATGGTGTGATATTGGAAAAATTGCTAAAAGCAGGAGCCATTACCTTACCTCCTGTTAAACCTCACTCCGAGTTTGATTCCACTCGCGCCATACCTTCTTGGTACAAAGAAAATGACTTCTGTAACTTCCACCGCGTGAAGGGACACAGTCATGAAAACTGCAAGATGTTGAAAAACATAGTGCAGGAAATGGTTGATGCAGGGGATATAGCCCTCGATAATCCTAACGCCCCTGCTAACCGAAATTTGAAAATTTTCAAAAAACCATTCCCAAATCACTCTTCTAACAGTAACATAAACCAAGATATCTTAGCCGAGGAGAGTTTTCATGAGATTCATGCAGTCTTCGACTCCCAGCCAAAAGCCTCTATCGAAAAAATTCTGAATCAAGCCTCTTCACTAACGCAGGAACCCGAACCCCCCTTCATCACCATCAAGACAAGACGAAATCCTTGCCGTTCCTTTATCCATCAAGGAATTAACCGCCCATAGTTCTCTTCTCACAAATGAGCCTTCTTACACCCAAATCCTTGCAAGACTGTAAGCGGATGTTATCTAATTTATCTATTTCCCAAACATCTCCTTCTACCATTCTTGCTGTACAAGAGGAAGGCTCGCCACTTCTTTTGTCATCCTTAGATGAGAAACCTCTTGAACCGACATCACCACATTCTTTAAACATGACGGATCCTCTCAAACATGCCCTCCTACCTATTAGTTCTTCATCACCTAAATCTTTTCAGCAACCGGTAGACCTCTTAACGCCCATTGATATAGTACCTCATTTACCCCCTGTATCATACCCACAATGGACCGGAATCACAACCCACCTTTCTTCCATACAAAAATTCCTATTCACACGTGAGGATTGTCATCCCTCAGAAGATAGATGAGTCTTATGGGAACATTTGAAGTACGCCATATTCTACTCAAATGCAAATGACCAATCCAGACGCCTCTACCATATACCCGAAGTGTTTACAGAAGCTTAAAATGCCTATGTCCTCATCTTCACCCCCCTCATCTCTACCAAATACCTCATCCACCTCTATTAGCCTAACCAAATCTTCCCCTACGCTTGGGACCTTGTTGGTCGTCAGATAGGACTTTACGAAGAGCAATAGTCAGGGGACAAGAAGTCCCTCCTCTTTAATGGGAGAGGTTCCCTTATTCAGAAACGAACCTATTTACAAATGTACAAGAACATGATTTGTTGGTTAAACTTGGATATTACGAAAGTGTTTTCTATGAAGATCATCAATTACAAAAGGACTGAGGAAAATGAGAGTATGGGAAAGAGCAGAAAGGCAACATGCAGAATTATAGATATCAGAGTAATTCTTTATGTATGCGAAGTCACAGTAAATTGAAACAAGATCATTTGTATTGGATAAATAAGATGGAATTCAAAGACACAAAGTTCTGTAAATAACATCTTCTTAGAACACAAAGTTTCTTAACATAACACAGATTCATTAATCAAGGACACAAAGTTCCTTCTTGGTTATACAAGATCACCAGGCTTGCAAAGTTGAAGTGTATGCAATCGGTGAGACTAACAAACTTGAGACAAATGATCTTCACAAAGAAAATAAATGAAAGCTTAGGAATAACAGAGATCAGATAGACAAAGAATGGAAAGTCCTTCTGTATTGATTTCTTTATGATATATTTACACTTTTCAGAAAATAAGCCAAGTTCTTCCTCCTTCAAAAATGGCGTGGAAAGGCCATTATATAGATTACAAGTTAGTTACTCTTTATAACTACTTCTTTTAACTAAAGATTAGTTAAGGATTTCCAATCGCAATACCTCAAATTATTACAATGAATCCGAGAAAAAGAAATAGAAAAGAAGAGAAGAATAAGGAGAAGAAGACAGGTGGTCGGTCACTGAGAGGGACCCACTGACTTCAGAATTCGCTGCCTGAACTCTCTTCAAAGCCTCATGCTATGTCTCTGCCATGAGGGACTAATGTGTTGGCTAGTAGACTGACCCCAAAAACCGAGACACTTCTCCATCTATTTATCAAACTCAATATGAGTATGATAATCTTTGTTCGCTTCTTCAATGGCAGATTGAAGAGAGCAGACCTCCTTCATTTTCTCCTTGGAGATGGAGCTTTCCTTGAATAAGATTATCTTTGACAAAAGCTCTGAACTGAGCTTTGATTTCTTGCAGGGAAAGGAGTACACCAGAAGTTTCATCTTGAAGATGGCAGTGTATATCTTTGAAAGCAGAGACCACCAGTGTCTTGAAAGCTTCACCCTTCTGCCAACTGTTCTTCAGCTCTCCCAAAGCCTCCTCCAAGACTTTGATTTTCCACTCCACGCTGTAAACCCAGGACTTTGATAGATTATCCTTTGCATCATCAAAAACCTTATTTTCTAGTAAGATATTCTCATCTGTCTGTCCCATAAGGCGGAGGTCTACTATGCAACTACTCCAGAGCTTGAGCTCTTTATCCATGATCCCGATAGTAGAGGACAACTTCTGTTGCAAATTATTCACTTTTCCATGGAGTTTGAAAGCTTCATTGATGAAGTTCAACCCTGCAACAAGCATATCATCCACCATGGCTTCCATAGCTCTGCCATAGACGGAATACTTGTGCATGTCTTTGATACTCTGTACTTCATCTTGGCTCAAAATTACAGGTGGTGGAAGAGTGGTCAATGGAGTAGGGTCTAAAACTTTGTCCTTAGACAAAAGAGACTTGATGAAACCTGTGAGAATTTGGGCCTGTTCTTCTAATTGCTCAATAGTTTGCTGCCCTTTTTCTACCCTCCCAATGACTCTTGTGGCTATTTCTTGGAGGTTATGAATCTCACCTTCAGGAGTAGACTCTCCCATTGGAATTCTTGAAAACTCCAAGTCAGATGCCTGCAAGTCTTGCTCTGATTTGTCCACTGTAGGCTTAGCAATCTCCAGAAATTGCTGACCTTGAGCATCAGACACTATTCTGGAGGTAGTTCTGGCTTTCTTGGCACGAGAAGGAGTGGTGCCCAACAAGGCTGCGACAGCATCAAAATTTGACCCTGAACTCCGAGAGGAAAATTTTCTCTTCCTATTGTCAACCAAAGGTTGCACCCACGCAAAAGAGGAAGAGGAATCAACAGGAGGGGCAAGAGGGCCGAGAGAAAGAGAGCTCATGACACTCAAGGTCTGCGCAGCTATTGACTCGAGTTGAGAGGTGAGTGAAGGGCACTTGGGGCAATTGCTGGTAGAAGAGTCAACATCACCTGAAAGCTTAGTGCTCTGGATTTCTTTATCTTTATCAGCTAGGTCTTCAGGAGCATTTGCAGGGGTTCGCTTTCTTTGCATTCACTGAGAACAATGATGTTCTCCGGTCCCATAGGCACTTCTACCTACTTTCTTTGAGGGTCAAAATCCTTCTTAACCTCCTTGAATTTCTTCTGGTAACTTGAGTGGATGACAATTGGAAGCTTCAGGTCCTTGTAATGAGGTAGGAGGGGTACTGGTGTTTCCCTTGGAAAATGCTTCTCTTCTTGGTGTTCCTTGGAAGAGGATTCTCCTGAGTGCCTTCTGAGCTCTCAAACTCCCTTCCTAGGGTTTTTAAGCTAGGACTTCACCACTCATGCCTTGTATTTGTCGCTGTATTGGTTGAACAGGGCCTGTGCTTGATCCCGGGAAATGACTATGATCATTATCCATCTCTGGAATCCTCAGAGCGAGTGCTAATGGTGGCAGTGTCCAGTTTGGCGATGAGTTCCCCATGTATATTGGTCAATTCACTCGAAGCGGGGTCGAAGTGAGCTCCGCATGAAAGCATGGTATCAGCACACCGTACTGAGATTGGGAAACCTCCAGCAAAAGCCAAACTGCTATCTTGAATCATCTGTGCCATTGGTGTAGGGTTTGCATCCGCCATTCTTGTCTGAAAAATCACTGAAATCAAGATGATCGAGCTTCGCTGTCCCCAATATTGTGAACGACAGACTCAAGTGGAGAAATTTGTTCCTATCCCTGAAATTTGATCTTCATATTGATAGTCTCAGAGCCGCAACCTAAACTTGGGAAGGAATTACAGAGAAAAGGGATACACGCGCAGGAAATTAGGTTGCAAGGGTTCAGCATGGAAACAATGTGAAAATGCAAAGGGAGGAATACCCGTTATATAGCCATTTAGGAGAGAGAAAGGCCATGAATGTGCATTTAATATATATACCCACCAATTTGAATAAGCTAGGATATTCAGGTAAAGCGGCAAAAACTGGCATGAATGACACTTGGTTCATTAGGGACATGTGAGACGCGGATGCGCGAAACACGCGGCTCGGCCGATTCGGGCGAGGCGGGGAAAAGACGCACAAATGTCTTTTGGGACACGCCAGGGACATGAGTGCGCGAAGTGCACGATTCGGGTGAATCGGCTGAAAATTGGTTCCAATGCTGCTCTAAAAATTTTGGGACATTTGAGACGAAAATGCGCGAAGTACACACCATTCGGGTGTTTTGGCCGAAAATGGAACAGCTTGCACCCGAAATTATAAAGTCAGACAATTTCATTTGGGACATTTGGAACAAAAAAGTGTGAAGTACGCGGTTTGGGTGTTTCGGCTGAAAATGGAACAGCTCGCATTTGTCGCCATCTTGGGAAAACAGTTTTGGGACAATCCATTCTGGGACAAAAGAGTTCCGGCGGACAGGCCCGATAAAATCACTCAAAATGACCCAAAAATGCAGATTTTCTCAATTTCACGACTTAGGTACTTCAGAGAAAACACTTAAACTCAAAAATTTTTGAAAATTTGTACTTCTTAAGAAAGGGGGAATTTTGAGTGGACAACAGCTGGCTCCTTCTGGGGATGACTTGGCATAAATTCAAGGGATGAGACAATATTGCAAGAACTTAGACAAACTCAGGAGAAACAGATCAGTACCTTATCCATTGGGCCACGGAGTCAAAAAGTAGACCAATACAGAGGACAACACACCAAAACCAGAAAAGGAAAGAAAAAACAAAAACACTGTACAGAATATACAAAGGACTCCCTAATCACCTATGACTTGAACAACTTGAGATACTGCCCACTATAAGGAAGTGGGAGAGAAGAACCATCCATGTAATCAAGATAAAAGGAATTCTCACCAGCAAAGTGTCTGATCTTGAAAGGTCCGAGCCACAGGGAATCAAACTTGCCATGGCTGCTACGAGGTTCATGCCTTTTATCCCATAGCAACACAGTGTCTCCAACTTGGAAATCTCTGAACCTGGCTTTCTTGTCAAACAGGACCTTTACCTTCTGCTGGTGAATAGATATCCGATCAGCAACCTCCAGTCTGTCCTCATTCAGTTTGTGAAGGTACATAATTCTCTTATCCAGAGCATCACTGAAACTAGTATCCTCAATGGCCTTCATTAGATACAAGGCTGGAAGTTCCACTGTTACTGGCAATTGAGCTTCTTGTCCATATACCACTTGAAAAGGAGACATTCCAATAGCTCTCTTTGGTGTAATCCTGTCTGCCCAAAGAGCATCATAGAGCTTCTTGTGCCAGTTTCATTGAGACTCATTGACTAATTTCCTTATAATAGTCACCAGATTTTTGTTTAGTGGATTCTGCTTGCCCATTTGCCTGAGGGTAGTAATCTTAAGAATGAGCCAGGGAGATGCCATATCCGTATCAAAAGTCCATTATCTCAGCTGAAGAGAAATTCGAAGCATTATTTGTTACAATCTTGTTAGGTACACCATACCTTACTAAGATGTTCTCTTTGATGAAGCTGCATACCACTTCAGAAGTAGTGCTCTTAACTGGAATAGCTTCTACCCATTTGGTGAAATAATCCATGGCAGTCAGTACATGAGTGTGACCAGCACTAGAAGCAGGATTAAGTGTACCAATGAAGTCCAAACCCCACTGTTGAAATGGTTCCTCAATCACAACTGGCTTGAGAGGCAAAGAAGCCAATTTAGGTCTTCCCACAAAGGTCTGACAAGCCTCACATTTATCCACCCACTTGGATGCATCTCTGAACAAGGAAGGCTAGTAGTATCCTCCATGGAGTATCTTATGAGCTGTAACCATTGAATTAAATAGTGCCCTCCACATGCCTGATCATGAAAAGCTAAGAGCAACTTTTTCTGTTGTTCCTTGTCCACACACTTCAAAAATCTCCCATCTAACCCATAGCTTGAACAAAGCGTTTTCCCATAATACATATTGCACTGACCTAAATTTAACAGTCCTCTTTTCTTTGGCAGTTAAATGAGAGGGGCATTCCCCATAGGTGAGAAAATGGGCGATGTCAGCATACCATTCGTCAACTGAACTAAGGAACAGAACAGTAGGAAGGTCAACTTTCTCCTCTAGCAACTCATGTTTAGCATCCTTCTGAAAATGAGTATCTTCAATGGCCTTCATCCAGGTGCAAGGCTTGGTCAGCTTCCACTGTTACTGGAATATTCTTGGAGCTTAGCTACTCCAATATACCACTCTTGAAAAGGAGACATTCCAATAGCTCTCTTTGAGGATTGACTTAATCAGTTGTATCTGGAACCAAAGACCATGGAATGAGAGTTGAGGATGTAAAAGTTGAAACTGCTTGACAGCTTTAACCACTGCAAAAGCATGTTTCTCCATCATAGTGTATTTCAAATCGTGATCATTTCAGAATATAGCTCATGAACGCAATCAGGTAGCTCATGCTCGTCAAAGTCTTCTTGAGTCAAAACAGCAGCTAAGGTTTTATCTGTGGCATAGCAATAGATAATAAAATCTTTGCTGAAATCAGGACAGGCTAAAACAGGAGTTTTAGCAATAGCTCTCTTGATACCTTAAAAGGATGCACCTTTCCTTCAGAAGACAGTACCAAATGTTTGCTTCCCTTTCATCATCTGATGAAATATTCAAGGTTAATTCTAGCAAAATTAGGAATGAACCTTCTTAAAAAATTGATCTTGCCAAAGAAGAAGTGCACCCCCTTTTTGAAATGGTTGGGAGAGGAATTTGCTGGATAGCTTGTACTCGTTCAGGATCAATCTTAATACCATCTTTGGAGACAATGTGCCCTAATAATTTTCCCTCTGTAACACAGAAAGGATAGATTTTTTAGGATTCAAAGAAATTCCATGCTCTCTGCATCTTAGCAGAACTGTCTCTAGGTGATCAAAATGATCCGCTCTTGTCTTGAAAAATACTGTCAGGTCATCAAGATATATGACAATACACTTCCCTTTCAAACTTCCAAAAGCCAGATCCATAGCTCTCTGGAAAGTGGCACCAGCATTAATAAGCCCAAAAGGCATTCTCTTGTAGGCAAAGGTACCCCAAGGAGTAGTGAAAGCTGTTTTGTGTTGATCTACAGTATCAACCTCTACCTGATTATATCCCGAGAATCCATCAAGCATAGATAACATTTCAGATCCTGTTACTGCTTGCAAGACCTGATCCATCATAGGCAAAGGATAATTGTCTTTCAAAGAAGCCTGATTCAGGTTCCTGAAATCAACACAGATGCGGATCTCACCATTTTTCTTCCTAACAGGTACAATATTTGCAATCCATGTTGAATGGTGAATGGGAAAAATGATTTTAGCCTTCAACAACTTCTGAATTTCCTGAAAGATGGTGTCAGCTATTTTGGGGTTGTATTGCCTCTGTTTCTGCTTGAAAGGCTTAATTCCAAGCTTAAGAGGAATAGAGTGCTGCATATCTTTTGGTTTGAAAGCTTTCAAATCCTCATAAGAGTAAGCAAGAACATCCTTATACCTTTTTAAAAGATCAATTGCTTTTCTCCTCTCATCTGCTGTGCAACATTTTCCAATATTTACTAGCTTAGGGTCATTAGGACTCCCAATATTAATCTTGTCATGCTCAGCTGATTGCTGAGGTCCAGTAGAAGCTCTAGACTTCACATACCTGTCATGTTTATCAAATAGTTCCTCCAAACTTACCAATCCTTTAGGAATCTTGTTTCCTTTGAGATTGATGCATCCATCCTGATCTGTTTCTTCCCCTTGGGCGACTGCTTTGTCAAAGGGCACACTCTCACGAGGTAGGTTGTCACTTCCCTCAAAATACAGTTGTTCGAAATTACCCTTGAGTTCTAGGAAGGAAAGCAAATGTTGATCATCATTGAAAACTTGCCAGTTATTGGCATTATTAGGTACACTAGGCCGATGGACCATCTCAATGGTGAACTTATCCTGAGAGAAATCAGGATGAGGAATCAGTAGTGACCCTGAGACTACTAGTGAATCAGCCCTGCTGTTCTTCTCCCTAGGTATTGCCTCAATGGAGAAAGCATCAAGGAATTCAATGGAATCCCAAACCTGATTCCGGTAATGTTTCAGCCTCCCATTTTTTACTTGAAAAAGGTTTCTGACCTGCTTTACAATCAACTCTGCATCACCACGAGCCAGAAGATTCTTTACACCTTGTTCTTTGGCCACTTGCAATCCGAGAATGAGAGCCTCATACTCTGCTGTGTTATTAGTATTCTCGAACTGCAACTTAAATGAAAAGGGGTGTAGGCTTCCTTCAGGTGACACCAGCAGGACACCCAGCTCCAGAACCAGCTGAGGAACAACTTCCATCAAACTCTAAAATCCACACCCCATTAGGATCTTTAGGAGACACTTCGGGAAGTCAGATTTCATCAGGGGACATAATCATGTAGTTACCATGTCCCATATCCTCATAGAGTATTTTTGCTTTAGGATCATCCATTTTCTGCACAATATACTCAGACTGCTTCTCAGGCAGCAACTTCTTCATGTGTCCATTGACAGGCACGAGTGCATGTGACCAGTCCATTTGGATTTCTCCACCCACATCTTTACAGAAGTTCCTACTTAGCAACATCCCGTATGAAGGAGGGAATATCTGCTACTAAGATGGTAGCCAACACTTTCTTTTCAGGCAAAGCAGCAAAAGCCACTTGTGCATCTTTAATTCTTCCAACCAGAGGCACTTCCTTACTCTCCATAGAGTAGCAAGATCCATAAGTACGAGTGAGGGTCAAGCCTAAGGCATGAGCTACTTTAGCTGGCATGACATTGTCTGAGGCTCCTGAATCTATGACACAATTACTGAGCCTATGGCCAGCTATAAGAAGTGTTACATAAAATGGTTTAATCTTGTCATTAGGTGAGGTGATAGCGGCTACCAGGCTAGGCTGTGGTGCAGAAGGAGGAGTGGGAAAAAGGCCTTTAGAGGTGGTCTTGGAATGGGAATTAACAAATTGAATCATCTTGGCAAAAGCTTTGGGATGAGTTTGATAATACTCGGCCTCTGAGATTTGAACCTTAGTCTTTTTCAGATGATCAATAATATCAAAAGACCCAGAAGTGGACGGGCCATCATCATTTGAAATTCTAGGCTTATCAACTTTAGGAGAAAAAGAAGGAACTTTGCTAGTAGGATTGACAGGACTCACCTTTGGTGTAGATAAAGTGGGGATAGGAGATCCTCTTTTTGCAATTACGGGAATAGTTGCCGACTGCTCCTTAGATTTCTTTATGGGCTGCGTCACCTTCTCCCTCTGATTTGTCTGCTCTCAAGTCATGACAGCAAATGATTCGCTATTCATGTCTGCTACCACTTCATCATAATCATCTCCATCATCAATGCCCTCAGTGGTGAAGAAATTAACCCGAGATCCCTCAAGTTCTTCTGCCTCATCATCAAATTCCTCCACAAACTCCTCGCAAGCTTCATTATCCTCATCATCATCTGGTTCTTCAACCTCACAGGTTGCATTCACAGGAACTTTAACAGGAGGTCCTTCAAGTGCTAATCTTGTTTGAGAAGTAGGCAAACGATTTCTGGGCTGAAAATTCCTCCTTGGAACGTCTGCATAAGGAGCGTGCTGAGCCAATTGTTTCTTTATAGCAATAAGATCATTCGCAAGTTTCTGAACTAATGGATCAGTATTAGGTCCAGGGGTGGAAGAGGAAGAAGCAGCAGACTTAGATTTGGAAGGGTCTCTTCTCAACTTCCCTGACATGATCAAGTCATCCTCGATACTAACAGCGAGGGTTTGATCCTCGACCAATGTTGCGAGATTAGCCCTTCTTAGTGCATAACTAACTTTGGGCGATTGAGCATTTAGGAAGAAACATTTTTGAATTTGATCAACAGGTCGGGTAAGCTGCGGAATTTTGTTGATCAGTCTGTTGAATCGGGCCACAAATTCTCTCATGGGCTCTTGTGAATCTTTCTTTATCTGAGAGATTTGGGCTAGCAAGGCATGTACATCTTCTGCCCGGCTTGAAACGGTTTTCGAACTGAGTTCTCATTGTGTCCCAGTCGGTGATAGCGCCAGCCGGAAGGTGGTAGAACCAATCAGCAGCATTATCTTGTAACGTCTCAACGAACAGCCTTACGGAGACGTCTTCATGTTCAACTCCCAGAACTCCACATGCAACAATGAAGGCTGTGATGTGTTCATCAGGATGCACTTTGCCATCGCCTTTGAATTTAGGGAAGTTCTTCCGGTTACCTCTGGGTAACTCATGCAAAGGCTAAGTAAGGGCCAGGGGCCCGAACACGATGACCCCATGGTAATGGTGCCGCCATTCTTGGAAAAATGGCTTGGAGAGGGACTGCAACACCAGCAAGAATCAAAGCTTGAAGATTAGGGCTAGCTGGCTCTGAAGAAAAACCACCCGTGGGAATTCTATCTTGAACAGGTGGAGTGCTTGTCGAACGAGTTCTTCTATCTCTCGTTGAAGGGAAAAGAAAACCCTGCTGCTCCAAAAGATGAAACTGAGAGTCTTCAATACCAAGGGCCCTTCTCCCTCGAGTAAAACGCGGAGTCGCCAGATCAAAGGATGATCGAAAAATTACAGAACTGGAATATGATTTTCCCCAGCGGAGTCGCCAAAAACTGTTGGTCGTCAGATAGGACTTTACGAAGAGCAACAGTCAGGGGACAAGAAGTCCCTCCTCTTTAATGGGAGAGGTTCCCTTATTCAGAAACGAACCTATTTACAAATGTACAAGACATGATTTGTTGGTTAAACTTGGATATCACGAAAGTGTTTTCTATGAAGATCATCAATTACAAAAGGACTGAGGAAATGAGAGTACGGGAAAGAGCAGAAAGGCAACATGCAGAATTATAGATATCAGAGTAATTCTTTATGTATGCGAAAGTCACAGTGAATTGAAACAAGATCATTTGTATCGAATAAATAAGATGGAATTTAAAGACACAAAGTTCTGTAAATAACATCTGCTTAGAACACAAAGTTTCTTAACATAACACAGATTCATTAATCAAGGACACAAAGTTCCTTCTTGGTTATACAAGATCACCGTGCTTGCAAAGTTGAAGAGTATGCAATCGGTAAGACTAATGAACTTGAGACAAATGATCTTCACAAAGAAAATAAATGAAAGCCTAGGAATAACAAAGATCAGATAGACAAAGAATAGAAAAGTCCTTATGTATTGATTTCTTTATAATCTATTTACACTTTTCAGAAAATAAGCCAAGTTCTTCCTCCTTTCAGAATGGCGTAAAGAAGGCCATTATATAGCTTACAAATCAGTTACTCTTCGTAACTACGTTTCTTTTAACTAAAGAATAGTTAAGGAACGCCAATCGCAGTACCTCAACTTCTTACAAAGAAAATCCGAGAAAAAGAATTAGGGAAGAAGAGAAAAGAATAAGGAGAAGAAGACAGGTGGCCGGTGACTGAGAGGGGGCCCACTGACTTCAGAATCCACTACCTGAATTTCTTTAACGCCTCAGCTATATCTCTGCCACGAGGGATTGACGTGTTAGTCGTAGACTGAGTCCAACATCCCAGACACTTCTCCATCTCTTTATCAAACTCGACATGAGTATGATAATCTTTATTTGCTTCTTCAATGGCAGATTGAAGAGAGAAAATCTCCTTCATTTTATCCTTGGAGATGGAACTTTCTTTGAACAGATTATCTTTGACAAAAGCTCTGAATTGAGATTTGAGTTCTTGCAAGAAAAGGGAAGTACACCAGAACTCTCATCCTGAAGACGACAGTGTATGTCTTTGAAAGTAGAGACAACTAGTGTCTTGAAAGCTTCGCGCTTCTGCCAACTGCTCTTTAGTTCTCCCAAAGCCTCCTCCAGGACTCTAATCTTCCACTCCACACTGTAGACCCAGGACTTCGACAGATTATCCTTTACATCATCAAAGACTTTACTCGCTAAAAAAATGTTCTCATCTACCTGTCCCATGAGTCGGAGGTCTACTATGCAACTGCTCCAGAGTTTGAGCTCTTTATCCACGATATTGATAGTGGAGGAGAGCTTCAGTTGCACATTTCTCACCTTTTTGTGGAGTTTGAAAGCTTCATCGATGAAGTTTAATCTAGCAACAAGCATGTCATCCACCAGGGCTTCAATAGCTCTGTCATAGATAGAATACTTGTGCATATCTTTAATACTCTGCACTTCATCTTGGCTTAGAATTACAGGAGGTGGGAGAGTAGTCAATGGGGTAGGGTCCAAAACTTTTTCCATAGACAAAAGAGACTTGATCAAACCTGTGATAACTTGGGCCTGTTCTTCCAACTGTTCAATAGTTTTTTTCCCTTTCTCTACCCTCCCAATGACTCTTGTGACTATTTCCTGGAGGTTGTGAATTTCACCTTCAGGGGTAGACTCTCCCATTGGGATTCTCGAGAGCTCTAAGTCAGATACCTGCAAGTCCTGCTTTGATTTATTCGTTGTAGGCTTGGTGATATCTCCAGGAATTGTTGACCTTGAGCATTAGACACTATTCTAGAGGTAACCTTGGCTTTCTTGGCACGAGAAGGAGTGGTGCCCAACAAGGCTGCAACAGCATCAAAATTTGGTCCTGAGCTTCGAGAAGAAGATTTCCTCTTCCTTTTGTCAACCAAAGGTTGCACCCACACAAAAGAGGAAGAGGAATCAACAGGAGGGGCAAGGGGACCAAGAGATAGAGAGCTCATGATGCTCAAGGTATGTGCAGCTGTTGACTCGAGTTGAGAGGTGAGTGGGGCACTTGGGGCAATTGCGGCAGAAGAGTCAACATCACCTAAAAGCTCAATGCTCTAGATTTCTTTATCTTTATCAGCTGGGTCTTCAGGAGCATTTGTATGGGTTGACATTTTGCTTTCTTCAGTTTCACTAATAATAATGATGTTCTCTGGTCCCATAGGCAACTTCTACCTACTTTCTTTGAGGGTCACTTTCTGCAGGCTCCTTCTTAACCTCCTTGAGTTTCTTTTGGTACACTTGAGTGGATGAAGAAGGAGTGGAAGCTGCAGGTCTTTGAGTTGATGAGGTAAGAGGTGTCTTCACTGGTGTTTCCGACCTTGGAATAGATGCTTCTCTTCTTGGTGTTGAAGCATCCTTAGAAGAGGATTCTCCTGAGTGTCTTCTGAGCTCTCGAACTTTCTTGTCAAACCAGACCTTGGTCCTTGACTAAGACTGGAGCAAGGATCTCAGCCAGATCATATTTTTCTTTCCTATTCCAATCCAAGTCCTCCAAGGGGGTGTGCTTAATCACACTGTCATACTCATATGAGTATAGATCAGCATTGTCATCCTGGAGTCCTTTGGGAACTTTGTAGAAGCCGAGTTCTTGGAACAATTGCAGGGAGAACCTACCACAATGCCTTCTCCTGGCTTCAAAATCATTTGCACAGTCAGCCCAGAGTAGTCTTCTATATCTACCCTATGATGGTAGATTATCTTGATGTTCTGTTCAATAAACTTCTTCAAGTCAAAGTAGGTTCTTGGCTTGAAGAAATGAATGGTGATAGGTACTAGGGCTCTCTCTATGTTCTGAGCATCCAGGGTTGTTTTGCAAGTGTAGTTTCCCAGAGAGATGGGAAAATGCAAGCCAGAAATCTTCTTATCTCTGCAATTTTTGTGCAACTTGTCTAGTTGCTTGCATATTTCTATCAAGGCCATTTTATCATTGCAGAACATGGGCAGTCTCAGAGGGGTGCCCTCATAGCCGGTGAGCCTGATATAAGAGAATATCCTGAACTGGATGAAGTAAGCACCGTAGTGTGATATTAGAGTCATAGCTTCATCTGAAAATCTCTTGGCAGTGTCACCTTCGAGCAATCTGACCACGTACATGGTAAAAGTGTCATTGACCCTTCTGAAATTATGATTACTGGTCTCCATGGTGAACTACTGGTAGTAGGCATATACTGGATCGTCTTTGTGTGTGTCAAGGTAGGAAAATCCAAACCATTGTCATGACGCTGCCAGGGTATACATCAGGTAAGAAGTCATGTAGAAATTCTTCGTGTGTCCTGTGCATTGGACAGCTGCTCTACCAAATTCATGCTGATGATCTCTGCCTAGTTGATATTCTGCGTCCCCTCGCACACCATGCTGATTAGCAGGCACATCCAGAAGTGGAATTCATTTGTAGAGGGCAAACCCATAGCCTGAGCCAGCAGAATTATAAAGTCAGACAATTCTTCATTAAAATCTACCTGGAAAAGGGTTTTAGACTGGCAAGAGAGGCTCCCTTCCTGAGGGTTTTTAAGCCATGACTTTGCCACTCGTGCCTTGAATTTGTCACTATCTTGATTAAACAGGGCCTGTTCTTGATACCAGGAAACGAATATGTCGTTATCCATCTCTGGGATTGTCAGTGCGGTGCTAATAGCGGCAGCGTCTAGCTTGGCGATGAGCTCCCCGTGTATATTGGTGAATTGACTGGAAATAGGGTCAAAGTGAGCTCTGCACGTAAGCACAGTATCAGCGCACTATACCGAGATCGGGAAACCTCTAGTAAAAGCCAAACCGCTATCGTGAATCATTTGTGCCATTGGTGTAGGGTTTACATCTGCCATTCTCGCCCAAAAATCACTGAAATCGAGATGGCGAGCTTCGCTGTCCCCAATATTATGAACGACAGGACTCAAGTGGAGAAATTTGTTCCTGTCCCTGAAACTTGATCTTCATATTGATAGTAGCTAGGAGGACAGAGCCGTAAACTAGACTCAGAAAGGAATTACAGAGGGAGGGAATACACACGCAGGGATTTTTCAAATTACAAGGGTTTGAGCAAAAGATAGCATGGAAGTAGTGCAAAAAATGCAAATGGGGAAATGCTCGTTATATAGCCGTTTATGAGAGAGAAAGGTCATAAATGCACACTTAATACATACCCATCAATTTGAATAAGTATGATATTCGGGTAAGAGCGGGGAAAAATAAGCACGAATGACACTTGGTTCACTTGGGACATGTGAGATGCGAATGCGTGAAACACGTGGCTAGGTCGATTCGAGCGAAATAGGGAGAAGACGCACAAATGCATTTTGGGACATTTGGGACGAAAACGCGCGAAGGACGTGGTTCGGGTGTTTCGGCTGAAAATGGAACAAAGAGGCCCGTTTGAAGTTTGGGACATTCGGGATCGAAAAGTTCTGAAGGGCACGGTTTGGGTGTTTCGGCCGAAAATGGAACAACTTGCATAATTTGATTTGGGACATTTGGGACACGAAAGTGCGAAGTACACGGTTTGGGTGTTTCGGCCAAAAATGGAACAGCTCACACAATAATTTTGGGACACTTGGGACGAAAAGTTCCGATGGGCCCAAAATCGGGACAACTTCGGGGAAATCGGCTGATCGGGGAATAGAATGCAATTTTGAACTTGGGACAGTTGGGACAAAATTGTCTGACAGGCCCGAAAATCACACAAAATGACCCAAAAACGTAGATTTTCTCAATTTCACGACTTCGGTACATTAGAGAAAACACTTAAACTCAAAATTTTGAAATTTCACTTTCTTTAAGAGTAGGGAATTTTGAGTGGACAACAGACCTCACCAATACCCAGTCTAACACACCCACCTAAGCGGCTAGATTTATCTAAAAATAAAGTCGTCCATCCATTTAGGAGACAGACTCAGTCTCCTCAACCTATGCCTCTATCACAAATAAAACCATCGTCGTCACACCTACCTTCCATATTGGGACCTCATCCCTCCACCTTGCATCAATATATTATACCTCCTACGTTTTCTTTAAAAAGACCTACGCCTTCTGCACCCATACAGAAATCCAAGGGTACATCAACACCGTCACTCCGCGTATCCTGTCCACCTATCAACCCTAAACAAATCCCATCATAAAAATATTTGTTTGTTGTCACTCCTATTTCTCCATGGTTGTTTTCTGATACCACATCATCTGTGGCCTCATCATCTAACCAGCTAAACATAGCTGCTATGCCAAAGAAGCCGCGTTTAGTTAAAACCCACTATCAAAACCCCTTGGCTAAACCGCCACCCATACAAATCAACCATACCCCGTCATTACCAGAATCTACCAAGTCAATAGCCTCATCTTCCTCTGAATTTGACCCACTCAAGGGGTCTTACGCCAAAATCCTTGCTATGTTGGTGGAGAATGCGACCATTTCCCTACCCCCATTTCAACCTTATGATCCATCTAAACCTCGACCTATAGGTTATGATGAATCTAAAATATGCACTTACCACCGCACACCAGGACATGACATAGAGGGATGCAAAGCGTTGAAAGCCATACTTTGTCAGTCACCTCTCTCAGATAGAAAAGTTAAGAAAGACAACTTACGAAGAGAGAGACCTTTAGCTTCAATTCCCTCTTCTATACCACCTGTCCCCACCTCACCAAAATCTATCATTATTACAACTCCACATATCGAAGACTATGACTTATCCCTACCGTCTTCCTCCTCTCGTGTTTACGAGATCAATATGATTAGTGTTGCTACTCAAGGGCAGAAAAATAATGGGAAAGCGAAAGAAAGCACACCTGCGGCCTCTCTTTCTCCGTCCACCATCCCGATCGCACCACCACCTAAAGTGGTTATTCGTGGACCCACCTACCCCATCTCTAATGGAGTTTCCCACCGAACCATGATCAAACAGCTTCACCAATAACCTGTAAAAATGACACTGTATGATCTCATTCAGACTTCTAAATCTCATCGACAAGCTCTCATTGAAATCCTTCAAGGGATAGAGGTCTTACCTAATGAAACCTTTCCTGTTACCTCCATTCTCACACCTAATCACATTTCTTCGCTCACCAAACAACCTATCTCCCTAACCACTTTTGTCTCTGTACAGCAAGCCACTGCTGTCAGTTTCTCCGAAGACGAAATTATCGAATTTGGTGCAGAAGATCCTGACCCTGCTCTTTTCATCTCAGCTTATGTCCAGGACATTCAGGTACGTCGTGTTATGATTGATGGGGGTGCTATCCTAAACATCATCTCTTCAAAATCCTTCCAACATGAATATCCATTCTAGTTGCATGTGTGCCAACCCCATCATGTTGCGGTCATTCAATGATGCTATTACTTCTACCTTAGGTACCGTGATCCTTAACATTTGTGTAGGACCATGCACTTTACCTGAAATCTTCTATGTCCTTGAGGGAGAGTTCCAATACAATATGTTGTTAGGCCGCCCTTAGATCCGGGCTATGGGATGCGTTCCCTCCACCTTACATAGATGCATAAAATTTGAGTACGAGGGGAAGTCCTACACCGTAAAAGTTGATCCTCCCCCCTTCAAAACCTGTAATATGTTATATCACCCTAATGATGTGCTTGTACCAGTCAAGACACCCATTCATCCAACCCAACCATCCACTTCAACCACACCTCTACAATCCACTTCAACCACACCTACACCTTCAACCAATGAAACCGCCGTCACAAATACCACTTCCTTTCCCGCAGATAACATCCCAACCTCCGACCCCTTAGTAGATGTTTTTCAACACCTTACGTTGGGGGAGTATCGCCTATATAACGTTAGCTATTTCCATACCCCGCAGGAGTACGGACAGTTACATGCGCATCCTACCTACGACCGCCGCGTGGGGGAGGTAATCTCTTACGGACCACCTAATTTCCGCACCAACCTAACGTATGGGGGTGTTGACGCATCCTCCATTACCCCTGAACCTCCTCTTGGTGTGGTTCCCTTCCAATCCGATTTTCAATACTTGACAAATCATCGTTTCGCCCTCACCTTCTTGACTCGCTGTGCTTGGAAAGGCTTTGGTTTTGGTCTTTATGAACAAGGCCGACATACACTCATTCCTATGACTACACGCAAACACAATGATCGGAGTGGTCTCGGATTTCCTGAAACACTTACATCGGAGAAACCTCGTGTCAGTTGTACCCTGGAAGATGACGACATCACCCCTACCAAACCATCATCACCCATTTTGCCATTGTCACCCACAGAGTCGATAGACCCTGAATCTATCCCTCCTAACTTTTTTTTTTCATAAATGCTATCTTCCTAGGTCCTCTCACTTATCAACACGATAATTAGGACCCATCTTCTCTTCCCCTTCTGTATCTAGACATGATCGAAGAGGATTCGCCTTGAATTAATGTTGTTGAGTGCCAGGATGACGACTCCATCCTCACTTACCTCGGTGCGGACGACTCCTATATTCAACGCGCCTTACCATCTAAAACTCAAACCATGTTGAATGAGTCGACTATAGAAATCAACATCCACACAGAGGAGGATCCTCACATTGTGAAGATCGGACAATACCTTCACACATCAGAACAAGCCGCCTTTACTACCTTTCTCTGTACCCGCAACCAATATTTCGCTTGGTCCTACGCTGACATGCCAGGAATTGATCCTGACATTTTTGTCCATAACATTACCCAAAAACCCGATTCCAAACCAGTCAAACATAAATTGAGAAAAATGCATCCACGCATTTCCCTCTTTGTCAAAGAAGAGCTTCAACAACTCCTTTCTGTTTCCTTCATCTTGCCTATTGACTATCCTCAATGGATTTCTAACATCGTACCTGTCACTAAAGCGACGGGGGGACTTCGGATGTGCACAGATTTCCGAGACCTTAACCTCACTTTCCCCAAGGATGACTTCCCCCTCCCAAGTATTGATCAACTTGTTGATCTCACTGCGGGCCATGAGATGCTTTCTCTCATGGATGGATTTTCGGGATACAATCAAATTTTGGTAGCCCCGACCGATCAACATAAAACTGCCTTCATCACTCCTTGGGGAACCTTCTGTTATCGTGTCATGCCGTTTGGCCTTAAGAATGCTGGTGCGACCTATCAGCGGGCTATGACTTACATTTTTCATGACATTATGCACACTATCCTTGAGGATTATGTCGATGATCTTCTTGGCAAATCTAAACATCGTAGTGAACATCTCGATGTTTTAACCATTATTTTCAATCGCCTGTTACAATATTCGGTCCAGCTTCAACCAAAGAAATGTGTCTTTGGTGTTATTTCGGGAAAACTTCTTAGCTTTATCGTCTCTTTGCGTGGCATTGAGGTCGATCCATCTAAAGTCAAAGCTATCCTAGAAATGCCCCCACCCAAAAACCTCAAACAATTGCGTAGTTTGCAAGGTAAACTTCAATCTATCTGGCATTTCATTTCCCAACTCTTAGATCGATGTCAACCTTTCCACCACCTTCTTAAAAAGGACATTGCCTTTCATTGGAGTGAAGACTGCCACCAAGCCTTTGAGGCTCTCAAAGCCTATCTCTTGCAGCCACCTGTGCGTATCCCACCTCAGGACGATCGCCCTTTCTACCTTTACCTTTCTGCCACTGACCATGATGTAGGAGCCATGCTCGCACATCATGACTCTGAACATCGAGAACAAGCCGTTTATTATATAAGTCGTACTCTCGTGGATTACGAGACTAGGTATACACATGTAGAAAAATTGTGCCTCGCCCTATCATTCGTAGCCACCAAACTCCGACACTACCTCATGAATCACAAAATTTTTGTCATCACCAACACGGACCCCATACATTATATGTATGCCAAACCATATCTAAACCAACGCATCACCCGATGGCTTATACTCCTCGCTGACCTCGACCTTGAATTTATACACCAGAAGTCAATCAAAGGACAAACTATCGCAGACCAACTCGCGGAAGCCCCTTTACCTGGGGAACAATTTACCAACTTTACTTTCCCCGATGAACTCATCGCCACTCTTTCACTCAATGAGGAGTCATATCCAATGACCCTCTTCTTCGATGGATCCAAATGCTAGCGCGGTGGAGGAGCCAGGGTGGTTCTCATTCCTCTTGACGCTGAGCCTATGCCTCTTTCATTCCGATTCGATTTCCCCTGCACTAATAATACAGCAGAATACGAGGCCCTTGTTTTGGGTCTCCAGGTTGCGTTACACTTAGGTGTCAAAACTATTAATATTTTCGGCGACTCTCAATTGGTAGTCAATCAAGTTATGGGCATCTACCAATGTAAAAATGAGGAACTTCAAAAGTACAAACATTACGTGGATTCACTTTTAACCTCATTTACTCGTTATTCTATCCAAACGATTCCCTGCTCCACTAACAAATTTGCGGATACTATGGCTTGCTTAGCCTCGCAAATTCCTACCTCACCAACTGACTCTGACATATTCGTCTTTTTCCAACAACTCTTTGCCCCATCTTACTTGGCCCCAGTTGTTTGTATGATAAATACTGTGTCTACTAATTCACAGGATACCTGGTATCACCAATTTCACGACTACCTTACAACCTCTGTTCTCCCACCTGACCTTACTAGTAACGGCAAACGTGATTTTCTTAAAGGTGTTTCTCGTTATGTTGTCATGGGGGGACTCCTTTATAAATGTGGCTTTGATGGCATCCTCCTTCGATGTCTAACTGGCGCGGAGGTTACTTATACCATCCAAGAAATCCACGACGGTATTTGTGGCAGACATTTTAGTGGCCTGGCTGTGGCCAAACAGATCCTTCGCCTAGGCTATTATTGGCCTACTCTTAATAACGACTGCTACGAATATGTTAAGCGTTGTGTTATGTGTCAACAACATGCCAACCTTCAACATACTCCTAGCCATCCGCTACAGGTCGCACGAGATCTTTGGCCTTTCTCCCAATGGGGTTTAGACCTTATTGGTGAGATTCACCCGCCCTCTTTGCAATGTCACCGTTGGATAATCAACGCAACCGAATATTACATTAAATGGGTGGAAGCCGTTGCGCTCATTTCAACCAAAAAATAAAAAATCGTCGAATTCATTAACCATCACATTATCTGTCGTTTTGGTATTCCTCATCGCCTGATAACCGATAATGGTAAATATTTCAAAAATAAGTTGTTACAAGACCTTTGTGACAACTTTGGCATCAAACTTAGCTTTTCATCACCTTACTATCCACAAGCCAATGGTCAAGCTGAATCCTCCAATAAAACCCTAACCAAAATCCTCATGAAAGTTGTTAACGACTCTGGAAGAAATTGGCATGATCACATCCCCTTTGCCCTTTGGGCTTATCGTACTAGCATTCATACCTCCACTAATGCCACACCATTTTCTTTGGTATATGGTACCGAGGCTGTCTTGCCTCTCGAAATACAAATACCTTCCCTCAGAATATCTCTTCAGGATATTCTCAGCAACGATGATTTCCTCCAAGAGCGATTAGCCCAATTAGAGCTTCTTGACGAGCGTCATCTTACGGCTCTTGACCACCTTCAAATCTACCAAAAAACGCATCAAGCATGCTTATGATAAGCGACTTCATGAGCGTACCTTTAAGGTTGGTGATCTTGTCCTCAAAGAGAATCAACATGTAACCAAACTAGAAAAGAGAAAACGTGGAAAATTTTCTCCTAATTGGATTGGGCATTACATTATCACTCACACTTATGGATCAGGCACTTATCATTTAGCTTCACTTAATGGTAAACCTGAGCCTGAGCCCCTTAATGCCTTGCATCTTCGACCATTCTACTGTTGAATTCAGTGTTATGTCACTTTTTATCTACCTTGTGCTCGTCCCTTGAGATCATTTACCACCGCATACACTTTGTTTCCTACATCTCAAAATCAAATCAAGGTCACATGGTTTGATTATCACCTCCCCTTAAAAATGCCTTTCCCTTTTTAGTCTAGTCCATGACTTCAAAGTATCAAAATGACACATTCTTAATTAAACACTTATGGGATTTTCTTGAGTCAAACTTCCTACAAAACTAGATGCTTTATGCCCAACGGACATCTAGACCTATAAATTATACATAGACTGCTCCCTCGAAGGATAGCTATATGCCAAACTATTACTGCTATTATATATAGACTGCTCCCCCAAAGGACAACTATACACAAATGCCGCATCTGCTACTATAAATAGACTGCTCCCTTGAAGGACAGCTATACACAGTCTACCTTTATCATAAGCTTCTCGCATTGATCAGCTTCATGAATACCTCAAGAGTAACAAAATACATATCCCTTGTAGATTTCCTGCATCGATCAGTCTATATTCAGCAAAATGAAAGCTGCATTCAAAAGTAGTTTTGAGTCATGGACTTGTCTATTTAGGTTTGGTTCTCTTTTGTCATAATAATCACCTTGTAACAAGCTCTCAGCACCCTCGCCCACATCAACCACCTCACCTCACCATTTGTCAAAGCAACAAAACTCAAGGGACGTGACGTATATCCAATATATTGTGATTATACAACTCTTTTCACCTATCGACTTCTCGCCTATGCAAGGTACCTAGGGATTCAAGCTCATCCTACATTAATATGTGGTTTGTTTAGCTCTTCTCAACTACGGGACACTTTTGCCTCTTTTTCTCGACTCTAGGATTGTGTATTGACCTTAATAAGGACACAATTCCCTACTACTTGGGTAAGCTAACTTTCGCTTCACCTATACCTACATCAACATCGCCAATACCTTACCAAGACCAACAACATTACCCTACCAACATCAAATTTTTACCAACCAACCAATTGCCTAAACACGACCAAATTGCCTGAATTCACCTCTCCCTGGTTCTAAGGGAGAACTACATCAGTCTGAGGCCCTTCCTTGCTTTGTGCAATGGGCTATGTAGGCAGCACTTAAGAGACATGGGGTCTCCCAAGGTTAGCTCGACCATCCCCTACCATACCCTATCATGTGTTGTAAATATAAATATTTTTTTTGTGTATTTCTATTTGACAACATTCATCTTTATCCTTTTTCAAAACAAACAAAAACAACATTTAAAACACAACCATTCTTATTATTATCATCACTCAAAACAACATACATATTTAGTTTTATTTTAGATGTTAAACAAATACATCTTCTCTATCATCGACTCGCAGGTCGGCATCCTTATTTATTCTTATATTCCTATGAAATTCACTTAGACCCTTGCACCTCCTCCCGAATCAGGTGGTGATCGTGATCGTCGATGCCCCTCACTTGGCCTCTCCATCCTCATAGGTGCCACTTCCATTGGTTCCTCCCACTGATCCGCCAACATCTCCTGTAACATACGAATACGTCCTCTCGCATGGAGGAATCTTGCCTCCAGTCTCTCCACTCGTAACTGTGAAACCTCTAATAATCTCGTTGTCTCATTCACCTGTGTTTGAAGCTGGTGAACCAAATCCTGCAGACAATCTCTCTCCGCTGTAATCACAGCTATGTCAAGGCGCTCACGTGCACCTCGCAGCTCTGCTACCCACCATACTCTATAGGCCTCTGTCGTTCCTGCATCCGTTACCCTACGATTGGCTGGTATCTCTTCTGGCCCTTCTAGAGGTGTCAACTGGGGAGGTGAGAATGCTGCCTCGGCGTCAATCCTCATGTATGGTCTATATGTCATAGGTATATCCTGAACGAACCCAAATTGTCGCCGCACGCGATCTAGAGGAATGATCTCGTACTCGCCCGGCCTGTGCCCTGTGATCCACCTCAATCGCTCCACACCCCTTAACTCCTCAACTATGTTCTCTATCACCATATAGTTCCCGTAAGGCCTCCAAAAAATATCCGCAATCATTACCATCTCCCATACCTGTCTATAATACTCGATGTCATCTATCACGGCCTGGGATCTCACTTCTTGTTCTGTCTGGACCCATCGTCTGAATCCCAATCTCTACACTCCTGCCTCTCCCGACTCGATGGGTCGGCCTATTGGATGCACACAAACAATGTGCTCATAGGCCCAACAATGTAATAAGTACGAACAATCCAGTTTCGTCCTATGTTTTTTCTTGAAGGCCCATAAACCCCTATATAACTCTGCCAGATATGCGGGTGCCCATGCGAAATTCAAGCTCATTTCTATCATTTCCCAAATAACACTCATCAATGCTTTTGGAAATCTTCCACCCTCCACCCTCAGTAATGCATAATATCCCACCGCTATCATTAATAGCACGGCCAACCTTGTTTCCTCAGGGTGTGTTGCATACATTGTACCATACGCAAATGTTAAACCTCGCTGTGTCAAATCTCATGCAGCTGAACCAAATAATGCTGTTATCGCTGCCCGCCCCGCACTAGGCAACGCCTGATACACTATTTTTCCTATCATTGGGAGTCTCAAAATACGGAACACATCTTCCAACGTCACTGTCATCTCCCCTGTTGGCAGATAAAAGGTATTCTTTTCTGGATTCCATCTCTCAATCAATGCCTGCAACATAGCATGGTTACGTGCGATTCGTGAATAATAGCAGATTCCACTTAACCCCAAACGATTTATCAATGCCCATTTAGCTGGTGTTACATCCGTTCGGATTCGTGACAACAACGCTGGCATAGTATCATTCATCCTTAACCCTGCTTCCGCCTGCATACATCAAAACAACACATAGTTATTCAATAAAACAAATCTCCACGGGTTTTTTTCTCAAATCCTGGAAACTCCTACAGTAACTGATATCGGTTATAGATAACCGATACCGGTTTGCTAACAGATACTGGTTATCTCTAAAAGATACCGGTCACTGTCAAAAATATACACCATGCTTAAAAACATACACCTACGATAATTATTTTGCCCGTTTACTCCTATCTATACCTAAAAACAGACATGAACACCCTGCTTACCTACCCCATAGCACTCACCCCATCCCAAACCCTTTCCTATCACCTTTTCTTTCTCATCTTTACCCACTTACTCTCTCTCATCCTATTCACACAAAACATGCAAGAATCAAATTACAACCAAATAGTTTACCTCTCAGGATGGAGCAGCTTGAGGTGGAACTTGTCTTCCCCCTCGTCCCTGCCTACTGGATGCTTCTCCTCGTTCAACCATGTTCACCACCCTCTTCAAATATAACTTGTCTTTCTACCTTCTGAATCTCAGCCCACACTTACTTCACCTGTCTCTTTCCTCCTTATCACTCAAAATTCTTTCATGCAATTACCTGTATCAGTTGTCAAACAGCGTCGCATTCGCGTATTTAACTTGTTGCATGACTCTAAAAATAAGAACGCTAAAAATAAGAACTTAAGTTGCCAACCAAGTAGTTCTATTTTTAGGAAAAATAATTTTGAAATAACCGATATCAGTTACATAACCGTTATCGGTCATATAGCTACCAACATCGGTTACATAACCGATATCGGTCATGTGCCCCCTTTTTTGCTTAAACCTAAGTAGTTTCTTCGTTTTTGCAAATTTTTGTGGCGCCCGCCTCTTTTTCCTGCATAACAACACCATTTACCAATATTTGTCATCAAAATCACATCAATATATTATCGCTATTTCATCAACATCATATATCTACAATAAAACAAACCATCGACAAAACACATACAACATTTCATACACACCATGAAGATCAAACTCATCATACATTAAATAAAACAAACCATCGACAAAACACATACAACATTTCATATACACCATGTAGATCAAACTCATCATACATTAAATTTTACAAACCATCAACAAAACAAATAAAACATTTCATATACACCATGTGGGTCAAAATCAACATATATATATATATATATATATATATATATATATATATATATATATATATATATCAAAGGTTTCAAATATACAACTTGTCCTGCATAGGGGCCTCTATGATCTCAAGATAATACAAAGCTGGCATGCAGGCCATAATAACTGTCAAAATCTCGACTCGGCTCGCAGGCCGGTCTCTCATATAAAAATATACTCGGCTCGCAGGCCGGTATCAACTATACAACCCGTACTCGGCTCGCAGGCCGGTATATACAACCAGATGAATAAATGAATGAAAGAATCATATGTGGGCACGCAGGCCTCTCTATACATAACCGGTTCACAGACCGGTGCCTCTATCTAATATCCAAAAACACAAACTATCTCCTCTGCACGGATACCTCAGCTCTCTCCACCGCCCTCGGCCTATCTCCCTACTGGTCCCTGTGTTGCCTCTCGCCTCCTCCCTGTAACGGACCCACCGGCTGTGGCGGCACCCACCTGGGATCTCTAGCTCCGCGAGGTCTCAGCTCTGTGCGTCGCATACGGCTGATAGTCAGCCCCGGTACCATCAAGGACATCCTGATAGTACCGGGCCTCCGCTCTCGCCTCCATATAACGGGCCCGTGCCACCATAGTTACTGGAGCTGATCCCCCGACTACTAATAATGGCCCCTGTCCTGCCGGTACACCCTGTGCCGGTGCCTGTGCCGGTACCTGTGCCTGTGACTGTGATGGTGCCGGTGGTGCCTGTGGCTGTGCCTATGCCGATGCCTGTGGGTGTTCCTGTACCTGTATCTGTGCCTTCACCTGTGCCTGGGCTAACTGCCCCTGTAATACCCCGATCTGTGCCTGTGCAACAGCAAGCTGCCCCTGTAATAACTGCACCTGTCCTAGGAGGCGGTCCCTCTCTACTGTAACAGCTGCCAAATCTGGCTGTGTGGGCTGTGCTATCCTCGCTACTCTCTGACCAGCCCACCAAACCAAAAATGATCCTGTACACCCGGCGTCATCCACTGTATCATCTGCTGGCCTCTCTGCTACCCAATTTGGGTCAACGGGCTGCGGTGTAGGCAATGGGGCCTCTACATAATCCCTCCGGTACTGAGGGAAGGGAGGTGGCTCATCCTTTCGTAGCCCCAACTGCCGTCGTACCCTCTCCAGGGGTATCCGCTCATACTCTCCCGGACTCCGTCCTACTATCCAGAATGTATACTGGATCCAGCGCATCTGTGATCGGGCTCCTCCTCGGGGCTGATGGCCTCTGTAGGGCCTCCATACAATATCTAACGTAGTCAGGCCCTCTAACATATGACGGTAGTAAGCTACATCCCGTCCTGCGATCATCGCTCATGGCTGGCCCATGACCCCCAACCACCTCTGAAATCCATACCTGTATATCACTTGTGGCCCTGGCTGCTGGGGCAGCCCTACTGGTCGAATACATATGATATGCTCATATGCCCAGCAGTGTAACAAAAATGTGGAACAAATCCTGAATCACCTCATCCGGCGATAGCCCCACAGCTCTCTATATAGCTGCACCAGGTATACTGGTGCCCAAGCATAACACGTATGCTCCTCCACCATCTCGTGTAGTACCCCCATCAACGCACATGGAAAACAGCCTCCCTCTGATTCCGGGAGGGCGAAGCATGTGATGCCTATCATCATTAACACGGCTAGCCATGTCTCATGTCTGTGGGCACGATACATGTCCCCATAGGCAATGATTGCACTATGATACGTCAATAGCGCGGCTGCATCCCCAAATACCTGTAGAATGTTGTCCATATCTATCTCTACGTCTACCTGAAATACTGCCTCTCCATCAATCGGTAGTCTAAGGATGTGATACACATCCTCCAACGTGATAGTCATCTCTCCAGTCGGGAGATGGAACACATTGGTCGCCGGATCCCATCTCTTGATGAGGGCGACCATAAGATTGTGATCCCTCTCTATAGCCCTATATCGCTGGACTCCGCCAAGTCCCACCTCGCGCATGATGGCCCAGTGCGCCGCGGACACGTGTGGCCGCATCCATCTCAACATCGGAGGCATCCTATCCCGCATAGTCAGCTGCTGACGTGCCTGCACAAATAACCCACTTCATTAGACCTACCCTTTCAAACGAACACTCCTTTAACCTTCTATACCCCCTTTTACCCACCCGACCACACAACCACCCCACTTTTCCCCCCCACCCACCAATCAACCTTCCTATCAACCTCTACCCCTTCCCTCTCCACCCCCAAAAACACAAAGCCCAACAATAAACACAAAAACCAAATCACTACTACCAACACACCCAAACAACAACCCAAACAATACCAAAACACCCAAACAACAACCACAAATTCAACACAACAACACACCCAAACCAACAAAATAAATAATCTTAACTAAGGACTGGTACCGGTCACCCATGACCGCCACCGGTCCTCTCTCCATCGTCTCTCCACCGACGTCGGTCGACCCACGACCGACACCGGTCAACCACAAACCAACCTCGCCCGAAAACTTCGTGACCGATGCCGGTCGCTTAGTGACCGACATCGGTCACTGTAAAATTACGGAGCCGAACCCGACGCGGCCCCCCAAATCCATTTTTGGCCTATTTATCTCTATTTACCCACCCAAACACCCTAAAAACCTACCCACCCTGCCGCCTTGGCCTATTTAACTCATCTACCCTCTCCATTTTTCAAATAGCTTCACTTTATTCATTATTTTATCAAAATATTAGATTCCTACCCAAACCCCCAAATCTAGCTTAACAACATCAAATTCACATAATGAGAGGTTTTGAACCTACCAGTACGACTACACGTCGTCGTGGTGGGATAGGTGGTGGCGGTCCAGCTGGTCCAGCACCTCCAGCTCCTCCTGGCTATGCCATGGCTCTAAAACTACTCTGCTGGGTCCCCCACCAATCAAATGCTGCCTCCTACTCACACGGGCCTACCAACCACTCACTTCTCCACTCAAATAGTGCCACCTCAGCCGAAAAATTCAACAATTTCACTAATACACCTCAAACAACTAAAATTGGTTTTCAAATTGACAATAGGACAATGACAGGCCGTATTTTTCTTTTTATAGGTTTTTCGACCTATAACCGATATCGGTTATATAATTCCCTAAAGAACCGGTATCGGTCGTATAACCGATACCGATCATAGAGAATCGATATCGGTTTCATCCCACCTTTCCCCAATTTCTGCCCTTATTTACTAATCTCCCTTTCTCACCACATCACCTATATCCGCCTTCGCTGAAAACCCTTTACTGACTTCATTGGCCCGACCCAAGGCCGCAACCAACCATTTGGCCCGACCCAAGGCCACAACCAACCCATTTGGCCCGACCCAAGGCTGTAACCAACCATTTGGCCTGACCCAAGGCCGCAACCAACCATTTGGCCCGACCCAAGGCCGCAACCAACCATTTTCCCCGACCCAAGGCCGCAACCAACCAATTTGGCCCGACCCAAGGCCGCAACCAACCAATTTGGTCTGACCCATGGCCCTCACTCATCAATCGGCCCAAACCAAGGCCGCACCACTCAAATACCTCGCCCAAAACCAACAACTTACACTTTTATCCACCCAACATGTAGCTTTTTGTCCAATCGAGCTCACATGTTCGTGTTTTAGCATGATTAGGGTACTTGACTTGATCAGTGGACCAACTTTGCCTAGACCAAGACCGTGACGTTTATCTCAACTAAACCAACCATTTGGTATTGCCGAACATGCCTAAACGTTCCTTTACCTTACCCATTATATTCCCAAGAGCTACTTCCTATGCCTTGGATACCAGGATTATATCACCCTTGTTTGGATAAACTATCGACCTTTGCCTATGAATTGCTTGTTTGCTCTTCAAATCATGTACCCTGGTCGCATTACTGCATTTCAACATGCGTCTGCTTCCTTGGACCTACCCCACCATCTTACCATCATCTAAACACCATTTACCCTTTATCAACCCTATCCCTGATTTCACGCTACCTCCATCTGTGATAGATTTGAGGGGGATTACCTATACCCTTAACAGGGGTAACCACTTCTTATTATTGTCCGTGCAGCTTTAATAAGACAAGCTATACGACAACAAGGGGCTAATGTAGACACCAAATTTGTGTCTTACGACCCCCTGTGCCCCGCATCTCATTTCATAACCTAACCTCATCACCTAAACCTTACACAATTATTTATTAATTACCTTATAATTAATAAATCCACATCGCCATACCTGCCACCTCATTTCACCACCTCATCATGACCTAGTCCTAACCTTAAACTAACCTAATTAAGACCTATAACTTGGTCTACATCCACACCTATGACTAATCACTCCTCACCCGCACCCAAAACTAACCTCATAATGACTTGACCAAGCCTGCAACTAATCCCTCAGGAGAAAAGGAGGGAAAGCTAGCTATTTTACTAAAAATAGCCCACTTTGACCTGACCGATACCGGTTCCTACTCGACCGCCATCGGTTACGTAACCGCCATCAGTTCCCTGTAAATGATCACTCCCAACCAAAAACAAAAGGTTGGATTTTTCGTTAATCTGAATCAGAAGTCATTGAAAGGATCCCGAATTGACTTGGCTGAGCAGATACAAGTGAAGGAAAGAGAGAAGTTTGCAGAGAAGGACATCAAGCCCAAGACTGTAACTGAATAACCAGAGTCCAGTGAGATTCATCCGAGCATCAGGAGAGGAGATAGCTCATCTTGGATTGTCAGATCATCCTACTTGAGCCCTTTCTTCGTCATCACAGTCCCAGAACCTGCATTTTCCATCAGGAACTAGTAAGTAAGTCTTATACGTTCTTTTAATAATATTTCTTGGATTTCTGAATCATAGTAATTACAAGTCTACCCCCAGATCCACCACCCAGTAACACTCTCCATCTAACTGACATTCCTCTACCTCTACTTTGCCCCAAGAACAGCCCCCATACTCTCTGAGTCTTCTCCATCACCTCATTACCTATCCCTAGTCATTCTACCAGCCTTATAAACACCATAACTATCATATAGCCATCTTATAGCCAACCTTCACCCAACCCCTTAAATCACTACCCCTACCAATATCGGTTATCATCAACCGGTACCGGTGACACTGACCGGCGTCGGTCATAATGATTCAAAACCAAAACCAACCTTTCTTCTACTTGTTTCAACAAGGCAATTAAATTGTGATTTTACAATCATTTGTGTTAATTCATATTAGCAGGGGAACTGACCACCTTTGAAAGGAAGTTTTATATTTCCTGGGCCTAAGGCAGCTCCCTCATTTATTGTCTAATTAAAATCTGGTGGTCTTGTATTCTTACTTGCAGGTAGTCCTTCCAAGACAAAAAGGAGTTCTTCGCAGTCGATCTGATCTTTCTCTACGGTACGCGCACACCATCTCAACATTCAACAGGTATTCCTCCTAGCCCTAACCCTTATCTGTTTCTCAAAGGAATGAAAGGATAGAAGCAACTCTACCCCAAAAACGGAAACATTCTGTGCGAAACAGGAAGATTATATTATACTCCTCAAATGGCATTGTCGTATTTGAAATCTGATTGTTGAAATGCATAATGAGATCTCCATTTGAAAGACTGGAAATACGTATAAAGAAATGTATAATGCTCTGTTCTGCAGAAATGAATGTTTGGAAAATCTGAAGTTGTAAATTTGCTTTTGAATACCTTGTTTGAATCTATTTAATAGGTTAGAGTGTTTTGGAATTAATTATTATTGAAGTTAGTATATGTATCCAAATATATTCATTTGGATCGCTGTTAGAATTTTCTCAACTGGCATATATAATTTATTTAAAATGTATAAAATGACCCTGCAACATTAAAAAGACAAAATGAAACATTAAGTTGAACTTACTATGACCAAAATGACCCCAATAGACCTTATCACTTAAGAAAATTTTAAAGAACCTTTCAGAATCGGGCGCAAAACTTCTCAGAGTCATTTTGCTATTAAATTGAGAAATTTTGAATTGATCATCAATCAAACAAATTAACCCTTTAAATCCATCCTAAATTTACCCAAGTGCAACCGTCCATGTCTTTTTGGCATGTTGAGAAAGGAAGGAGGTCGAATGGAACAAAATTTTATAAGTCGAATGTTACTAGTTTTCATTTTATAATCCTGTAGATCGTTTTCTCAAGATTGACGCTTAAAATTGTATCCAAATTAAATTCTTAAGGTTACTGTGCAAAGAGGACATCAAGATATTTCTGAAAAGTCCTCGTTTTCACAAAAATGAGTTCCCTAGAGAAATTTATGGTATTATGAAGTTTGCAGAAAAGATAAAGCTTCATGCGCACGCGTCTTCCGTGCCCAGAGCTTCTTGTGCGCCCGCCCGTCTTGCGCGCCCATGAGAAAATGAGCCCCTTGCGCACTCGTCTTGCACACCCATGGGAAAATGAGACTCTTGCATGCCCGTCTTGCATGTCCATGAGAAAATGAGTCTCTTTCATGCCCGTCTTGCGCACCTGGGAGAGAATGAGTTTCTCCCACGCCTCTCTTCTACGCTCAAGGAAATTTCTTCCACGCATCCCACAAGAAGATAATCTATCTACTCTAGGGATGACTTTCTCTCTCCTAGTGTTGTGTAGGATTTTTTGATAACTGTTGTAATGTACTTTGGAATTTTTTTGGGAACACTTTAATTTTTTTTAATTATTCCTTAACTTTTCCTAACTAAACCTAGGTTGTTCTTGGTCTCGAGCGGTTGTTTTGGATGGGCGTTACACTTGGTATCAGAGCTGTGGGTTCAAAATATTTGACCCTTGGGCACACTAGAAGAATCGAGACATGAAATTTAAACCTAGTACAATATTAAACCTAGCACACTTTCAAATTTGGAGAACAACTTTGTTTGAAATTTCATATTTTAGTAAACATGGAAAACTGAAAAAAATACCTAGAATAATGAACTAACTCTCGCCTTGGTCTGTGAAGGAGGCGTGGACAAGACAAGGGGTCTTTTCACATAGATATAGATATACCTCCTTTAGATCATGTTGTAGCAGCTATCCTACAACAAATTTTATAGCCACTTTGAAATGTTAATGCCGCTCTATACAAAGGGACCGTAGGAGCATGTTTAGTCAGAAACGATAGGGTGACATCCATTGAGGCTTGTGCATTTCCTTAGCATAGCGAGGAGCATAGAGGAGAGAACTCCCACATGGATTTATTCTAAGTAGAGTCACCGCAAAGGGGACAGGGAGACCTAGTTTCAGGACATAGAGATAGGTCTTGGAGCCCTAGGCTTAGAGATGAGATTGCAGGAAGGCCTATGGGTTGTTAGACTACAACTTCAAACCACATCAGGGAGATCCTAAAGCTACGATCATCACATTATTCTAGTGACATAGGTGGATTTCAGGAAGAGGCCTGGTTGGTGAGCTTGAGAGGATGCTTCAAGCTCTGCCCTTGTTCTAGCAACACAAAAGATCATGCTGTGATCCATCTACTGAGAGACAGAGCAGGTGTCTAGTGGAGGATAAAGGAGCAGAAGCTCCACATGGATTCTGAGACAGTTACCTGGGATATCTTTAAGGAGCATTTTAGGAGTATATATTTGTCATGAAGGCTCATACAGTAGAGGATAGATGAGTTTCATGACCTCCGACAGACATCTCTTACAGTGGCTGAGTATGAGAGCATATTTCTGGATCTACTCCAGTATGTTGATTTTATGCAGGCCGAGAAGGTATAGATCCACAGGCTCATTTGGGGCTTGAATCTAGACATTGGAGGTGTAGTGCAGATCCATTGTCCATAGACATTAGCTGAGACCGTTGAGAAGGCTTGAATAACAGAGGATATTCGGGGGAAGACCCAGCAGGGTAGAGACTGAGTCCGGAGCCGTTTATAGTAGATGCAGGACAACAGATCGAGGGGGTCAATACCTCCTCCTTGTGGTGGAAATGGTTCAACACAGTCATATTTAAGACCACATCAGCAGCATCAGTAGTCCTACCCACCTTATAAACCTCCACATAGATTTGATGCACACAGAGGTCATAGTATGGCACCTCCTCCTAGGGGTCCCATCAGGACATAGGGTGCCCAAAGGGCTCAGTCAGTAAGAGCTCACTAGCAGAGACCTCAATATTTCATAGCTGGATCACCATGATCCACACGACATACCTCCAGAGTACCGACCAGACTTGATACACATGGGAGAGGATCAGGAGGTTGTTTTGGTTGTAGTGTTGATGGACATTTTTGGAGAGATTACCCTCAGAACCATCTTAACAATGGTAAGAAACAGATCTCAGAGCCTACCGTTGGTGACATGGGACGCAGTCATCAGATCTATGTAGTTGTTGAGAACCACTAGGCTGAGCATCAGAGTACCGTGATTGAGACAAAAGGTAGTATTGGTGGTATTCCTACCTCTATTTTGTTTGATTCTGGTTCTTCAGATTCTTTTATTGCACCATCTTTAGTACAGTGATGCAGGTTGGTGGTAGTTAGGCAGGGTCTTAGTTGGGACGTTGAGATGGCTTCAGGAGCCAATATCTTAGTGGAATCTTAAGTTAATGAGTGTGAAGTGGATTTGGGACCTTTCACCACTACCTTGAATCTTTGTATCCTTCCGTTGGGATCTTATGGAGTCATCTCGAACATGGACTAGTTATCTACACAAAGACCTAGAGTGGATTGTTACCACAAGATAATATATTGTGTAGATGATCTAGGAATTGAGTAAGTTATCTAAGGGGTTAGGAGACCCATTCCTATTCGCACCATATTTTCTATGCAGCTTAAGCAGTGTGTGCGACAGGGTTGTAAAATGTATGTTGTCACAGTCAATGACAGATCTGAGGATACGTCTAGTGGACCATCGTCAGATGACCATCCCATTTTGAGAGAGTTTTCAGACATCTTTCCAAGGGAGCTACCAGGGTTACCACCCCCATGTGAGATTGATTTTCATATATACCTAGTTCTGGGAGCAGAGCCTATCTCACGAGAACCTTATCAGATGACCACAATAGAGCTATGTGAGCTCAAGTTGCAACTTGAGGGCCTTTTGGAGAAAGGCCTAATCTATCCTAGTGTATCCCCTTAGGGTGCATCGGTGATTTTTGTGAAGAATAAGGATGGATCCTTGTGGTTGTGTATTTATTACCATCAGCTGAACAAGGTAATGATCAAGAATTGTTATTCCCTTCCACGCATAGATGATTTGTTTGATCTGATGAAGGGAGCCACAATTTTCTCTAAGATTGATCTTAAGTCGGGCTATCATCAACTAAGGATTATGGAGGTGGATATCCATAAAACTACTTTTCGTACACGATATGGGCACTATGAGTTCATAGTGGTGCCTTTTGTTTGACGAATGCCCCCATAATATTTATAAGTTTGAGGAATGGGGTACTCAGGACTTTTTTAGATCGCTTCGTGATCATCTTCCTTGATGACATTTTGATTTACTCACATATGCATGAGGATCACGAGGGGCATTTGTCAGGTACTTCAATTTCTTTATGAGTAGCATCTTTACGGGAACTTAGAGAAGTGTGCCATCTTTCAGACAGAGGTGCAGTATTTGGGTCAGATAATTTTTGGGGAAGGTATCGTATTCGATCCTTCTAAGATTAGAGCCATTATGGATTGGCCAGCCCTTACTACTGTGATAGAGGTGCATAACTTCATGGGATTAGTAGCTTATTACAGGATATTTGTTCAGGAATTATATCAGATTGTGCACCCCATCACTTCTCTTCAGTGGAAAGGGAATAATTTTTTTTGGTCAGATAGATGTGAGAAGGCCTTTAGAACATTGAAGGAGTTCCTCCCGATAGCACCCATTCTTGATGTGCCAGATCCACAGGGTGAGTTTTTAATATGCATGGATGCTTCTTTAGTAGAACTTGGAGGGGTGTTGATGCAGGAGGGTAGAGTAGTGGCTTTTGAGTCTCGCAAACTCAAGGATTATGAGATCAATTATCTGACTCATGATCTTGAGCTTGTGGTAGTTGTTCACGCCTTAGTTCGATGGAGACACTTTCTTCTTGGTCAGAGATTCACACATAAGATAGATCACCTGAGTCTTCGCCAGCTCTTCACGCAACCCAATCTCAACACGCATCATCGGCGTTGGATGGAGTTTCTTTATGAGTATGATATGGAGATAGAGCATGTGAAGGGAAATGAGAATGTGGTTGTAGATGCTCTCAGAAAATGGAGACATGTGGTTATGGCCACTTCAATTGGCACATATTTGTAGAGCAGGATTCTACAGCAGCTTCCTCTTGCTAGCTTCTATATTGCAACGAGAGTGGAGATCGAGTCCTAGAGACCCCTTGAGGGGAAGTTTGATGGTTTCTCATTAGAGGCAGATGGAATTCTCAAACACATAGGTTGAATTTATGTTCCCAGTGATGAAGGCTTAAGGTAGGATATTATGATAGAGGCACATTGTGCACCCTATTCAGCCCATCCTGGGGTGAAGAAGATGCATGCTACTTTGAGACAGTTGTATCATTGGAGAGGACTTCGTAGAGACGTGGTTCATTTGTGTCACGTTGTTTAGAGTTCTAGAAAGTGAAGGCCGAGAATCAACATCCAACTGGCCTTCTCTTTCCTCATGCTATACCGGAGTGGAAGTGGGACACCATTTCAATGGACTTTGTTGTTGGGCTACCAATGTCAAGATATCACCACAACACCATCATGGTCATGGTGGATAAATTGACAAGGCTCACTTTTCTCTAGTGAAGACCACTTATACAGCTAATGTAGTGGCACAGGTTTATTTGGATGAGATTGTCAGGTTACATGGGATTCTGTGGAAGATTATTTGTGATTGTGATCCTTTGTATACTTCCCTTTTTTGGACTACCATGCAGTATGCCCTTGGGACGAAGATCAATTTCAGCACAACATATCACCACGAGACAAATGGACAGATGAAGTGGGTCAATCATATTTTAGAAGACATGCTCAGAATTTATGTTATGGATCATCAGTTGAGATGGGAGGAGTACCTGTACTTGGTGGAGTTTTCCTACCATAATAGTTTCAAGAGTTCTATAGGTATGGCACCATTTGAGGCTTTTTTTGACAGAGAGTGCATGACACCTCTTAGCTGGGACATGTTAGAGGATAGGGTTTCTCTAGGACCAAATTTGTTACAAGACATGGAGTTGTAGGATGGTTTTGATCAGATAGAGACTATAGGAGGCACAAGACAGGTAGAAGAAGTATGCAGATTAGCATAGGACTGACCATAGTTTTGATGTGGGCATGAAGGTTTTCCTTTGTGTCAGGCCACACAAGAGCCCTATCCATTATGGAAAATGTTCTAAGTTAGCATCCTAGATTCATTGGTCCTTTTGAGATTTTGGAGCATATCGGCCCTTTTCCCTACCATGCCTAGCGTTGCCACATAGCTTGTCTCGCGTACAAGATGTGATTCATGTTTCAGTCCTTAGGAGATATATTGATAGATCCTTATCATGTGCTAGATTAGAGCATCATTAGTAGGTGTAGGATTAGGGGCAGGTGATGGTAGAGCCCATTGGCATTATAGATCACAAGACCTCTAGGCCTTTGAGGTAGAGATATTAATCAGGTGCTGAGTGTAGTGGGACGATTGATATGATGAGACTGTAGTTACATGGGAGGATACTACTTTACTACGAGTTCAGTTCCCACATCTATTCCAGCGACTTCCAGGAGGAAGTCGAGACTAAGGGGAGGGGGATGTAGTGTCCACTTCCCTTTGACACCTTTTGATACTGATCATGACATTGTTCTGACTATATCATGGACATTGTTATAGTTTTGATTTTAGTATGATGTTAGATGTTAGATCATGGATTATTGTTGACTTTGATTCTTATATGATGCATGATGATTATTAGAGATATTTTATATATTGATGTTGATATACTATTTGACATGGTTATATTATAGATGTTGTTTGGACATTGTGATATTTGGATATTTTGAGTAGACCTAGAAAATGAAAAATGGAATTAAAATTGATGATGATATAGTTGTTGATGAAATTGTAAGTGATATTGTTGATTGCCTTGATGATTGTTGTGATTCACATATATATTCATGAGTTTTGGAAGTATATTTATATTCATTTGGATGTTCTGATGTGGCCACGAGGCCGAAGGAGGTATTTGTATTTTGCAGGTTAAAATATCACAAAAAACATCGGGGGATTGGAGACCAACCACTTTGGAATTCTAGATGAATTCAACAAGGTCACCATGGCAACTTTATTTGTTTGTGTGTGTTTGATTGTTGTTAGGGATTCTCATGGGGGGGATTACCTTGTAAATATGACCCAGGGGTTTTATGTTTACTTTTATTTGGTTTCCTTTGTTTAATGTTTGCATGTGTTTATTTTGTGGTGCTTTGACCCCTTTCATTATTTATTAAATGGTGTTTAATATTGTGAGTAATCATGTTGTTAAGATAATTAATTAATCAATATGTCATAAGAAAGTAATTAATAGAAGTTGTTGGCCTAAATTAAAGGTGTTGTAAGAAATGTGTAAGTAATGTGTAAGAGATATGTAAGTTGATTTTGGAGTAAGAAACACTCCATCTTCTTCGAAATTCGAATTTGTCCTTGGAGGCTTGATTTTGGAGACTTGTGGGACAAGTTAAACTTGTCCCATGCCTCTTAAATTTATATACCAACCTTACCTATGGTTGGAGAGTTAAATTTATCCCTTCTTTATGCATTTTAATAAGTCAAGTTGAATGTTTTTATTGCACTTTTGTTACATGTTTTAAATTTCAGTCCTTATGGGGTGTGGTCTTGATTTGAGTGTGTAAGTAAAACTGTCATATTTTTCACCCACCTATTGATTATGCATTGGAGAATGAAGTTGACTTTTGTTCTTTGAGTTGAGGATGTGTGATGTGGCATCCCACTTGGATCCACCTCATTCTCTTCTCTTCCCTCTTCTATTTATTGGAATTTCTTAGCTTGTTTTTGGGTTGCTTCACTTTTATCACTTCATTTTGGGATACTTCTTTTGGGTTTGAGAGCTCTTGCTTTTGGAGAAGTTTGGAACATTGTTGAATACTTGTGTTGGGTTGATATTTTGATTTCTTGCATTAGAAGAGATTGCTATTTTGAACTTGGAACAAATTCCATCATGGAGAGGTAAGATCATGGCTCTTGTAAATGCTCTTATTTCCCCTTTTATGAATATGAAAATAATTGTAAGTTTGTTATTGTTTGTGGGTTGTTGGGTAAATGGCTTGATGATGGTGTAGGAGAAGAATATGGGGTACTCTTGAGGGAGGAATAATTGTTTTGGGGAGGTATAAGTCTTGAGGGAGTTGGGATTTGGGTTCCATCTTATAAAAAGAAATAGCTTGCATTTATTTACTCGTTATGGGGTGCCATAAGAGGTTCGGGAGGCATAAGAAAATTAGAGGAATAAGGTGTACTTGGGGGAGGCATAAGGGTATGTGAGGGATTTGAAATGATATGTATTTTGGCAGTTTGTTCTCAAGTGGTGATATCCATTTCCCCTTTCAGAGGCATGAGTAGCATCCCCCATAGTTTCTTTCTCCTTTGGCTTGCAAAATGATGCTTGAGTTTTGTTTTCTGTCTTTCACATGGCTGTACAACTACTATTTTTTTTTGGACTATTCTCCTCAACAAGCATTGTTTTATTTGAAATTTGATTGTTGAAATGTATTATGAGATCTCCATTTGAAAGTCTGGAAATATGTATAAAGAAATGTATAATGCTTTGTTCTGCAGAAATGAATGTTTGGAAAATATGAAGTTGTAAATTTGCATTTGAATATTTTTAAAAAAATCTATTTAATAGATTAGAGTGTTTTGGAATAAATTATTATTGATGTTAGTATATGTAATGAAATATATTCATTTGGATCGCTGTTAGAATTATCTCAACTAGCATATATAATTTATTTAAAATGTACAGAATGAATCTGCAACATTAAAAAGATAAAATGAAACATTGAGTTGAACTTAATATGACCAAAACAACCCCAATAGACCTTATCACTTAAATTTTTTTTAAATAACCTTTCAGAATCGGGCGCAAAACTTCTCACAATCTATTTGATATTAAATTGAATTTTTTTGAATTGATCATCAATCAAACAAATTAACCCTTTAAATCCACCATAAATTTACCCAAGTGCAGCCCTCCATGTCTATTTGGCATGTTGAGAAAGGAAGGAGGTTGAATTGAACAAAATTTTATAAGTCGAATGTTACTAGTTTTCATTTTATAAGCTTGCAGATCATTTTGTCAAAATTGACCCTTAAAAATTTATCCAAATTTAATTCTTAAGGTTTTTGTGCAAAGAGGATGTCGAGAGATTTCCAAAAAGTCCTTATTTTCCAAAAACCGAGTTCCCTAGAAAAATTTATGGCATTATGAAGTTCGAAAAAAAGGAAAAGCTTCATGCGCACGTGTCTTGCGCGCCTAGAGCTTCTTGCGTTCCCATGATAAAATGGGCCTCTTGCACACCCATATTTCACACCCATGATAAAATGAGCCTCTTCCATTCCCATATTGAGTTCCCATAAGAAAATGAGTCTCTTCCGCACCCGTCTTGCGCTCTCGGGAGAGAATGAGTTTCTCCCGCGCCTCTCTTTTGTGCCTGGGGAAATTTCTTCCACGTGTCCCACAAGAAGATAATATATCTACAATAGGGATGAATTTATCTCTCCCAGTTTTGTGTAGGATGTTTTTATAACTATTTTAATGGACTTTGGACTTTTGTTGGGAACACTTTAAAAATAAAAATAAAAATAATAATAATTCCTTAATTTTTAATAACTAAACCAAGGTTATTATTGGTCTTGAGCGGTTGTTTTAGATGGATGTTCTAGCTACATTATCTTGTATTAGAACAATTTCGAGTCTGTAAAAAAAATGGCAGGAAGAGGATGCGGTATTGCCCAGATGAATAGAAATATGCAAGATCTGAAGAGGGAAGTTGTTGCGCTTGCTCCAATGATAACCCAAAGGGGAAATAAAGTTGGATATGACACATATGAAGAATAATTTTTTGAACAGGAGGAAACACAAGTGCCACCATTAGATTTGTAAAAGAGGATGCTTTGAGCTTTAGAAGGAAAGAATGATGGGATAAGAGTTGATGTTTCAGAGTATGGTGGTAGTCTAAAACCAGAGGAGATGATAGACTGGTTGAATAGCATGGGGAAATGTTTTTAGTGGAAGGCTATGTCATAAGAAAAGAAGGTAAATTTTGCATGCATGAAATTGAAATGTCATGCTATGTTATGGTGGGATCACCTACATAAAGAGTGGTCAAGATTGGGGAAAGAAATAAATTAGGACGTTGAGTTAGATGGAGAAGAAGCTAAAAGATAAATTTCTCCTTGTGGATTATGCATAAACCCTTTATAGGAGGTTTCAGAAGCTTAGATAGAACTTACAAACAATGCAAGAATACAAAGATGAGTTCTACAAGTTGTCCATTCATGTAGAGCATGAAGAAACTTAGCAACAAATGGCTGCAAGGTATGTAAATGGATTAAAATTTTCTATTCAAGATGAGATAAATATGCATAGGATTAAGAGCATGGAGGATTCCTATCAATTATCCTTAAAGGCCGATGAAAAAAAAATCGTCAAATTTTTAGGAGATCGAATTGGAATGAATAGGGGGCCTTCATCTTTCTTTCGGGGATGAGCTGGTTTCAGCCAAGGTAGGGGAGAATCACCTTATGGATTGGAAAAGAAAGAAGATATGAGTAAAGATTTCCAAAATCAACAAAGAGGTGGAGGATTTTCTAGGGGTAGAGGATATGTTGGCGATAGAGGATGGTAGAATCCCCGAAGACCATTTGTTTGTTACAAATGTGGTGAAGAGGGGCATCAGGATTTTGAATGCTCACATTCTTATACACATTACAAGAGGGAAGGAGATGCTCCAAGATTAAATCTTGTTGAAACTGAACGAATAGAAGATGAACATGACCTAGAAATTCCACCATACATTGGAGAAAAATTTATGATCAAGAGGACTATGATTTCTCCAAGAAAGCATATCAAGGTGGATGCATGGCTATGTACAAATATTTTCATAACAATATGCACTTTAGGAGGAAAGGTATGTAATGTTATTATTGATGGTGGTAGTTGTGAGAACATGGTTTCAAATGAGATGGTCACAAAATTGGGTCTGCATTGTGAGAAGAATACTAACCCTTACCGTATTACATGGTTTAAGAAGGATAATGAAGTTATTATGATAAGATATGTTTAATAAGTTTTTCTATTGGGAACCGTTACAAGGATGATATTTGGTGTGATGTTATTCCTATGGATATATGTCATATGTTGTTAGGAAGACCATGGAAATTTGATAGAAAATTTTATTCATGAAGGGGGAAAGAATACTTATACATTTTGGAAGGATGGCACAAAAATAATTTTGCTACCTCCTAAGGAAGATGGGAAGGCTGAAAATATGCTTTTTGCAAAGGAATTTGTGAAGGAAGGAAATGTAACCAATTTTTGTTATGCACTAGTCACAAATAAGGATGAACCTGCAAGTGCACAAATACAAGTAGAAACAACATAATTAATAGAAGAATTTTTTTAAGTTATTCCTAATGAGATACCATATGGATAATCACCCAAAATATATATTCAACACCATATTGATATGATACCAGGGTCTTCACTCCCAAATCAAGATAACTTTTAGGATGAGCCTAAAATTACATGTAGAGTTGAATAGGAAAGTGGCAGAGCTCATGAGAAATGGGGTCATAAGGGAGAGCACGAGTCCATGTGCAACCCCGTATTTATTAAAACAAAAGAATGATCAAACATGGATAACAGAGAAATCAATAAAATTACAATCAAGTATAGGTTCTCAATATCTCTCCTTGATGATATGATGGATGTGCTTAATGGATCTAGGTATTTCACCAAGATTGTTCTTAGAAGTGGTTACCATCAGATTTGTATCAGAGAAGGAAACTGTCATCCCCGCTAAAACACACCCACAAATACAACACTCAGATAACATTTTTTTTTGACTTACTAGGAGATTACACTACATAACAAGAGATTAAAATGGCTACCACCAACTCACGATAGCCTTGACACAATATTTACCACCAAGGTACAAGGAAATATACAATGTCTCAACATGAAATTGTTCACTTCCCATTTCGAGAAAACATCACATATAATTCCAAACAAAAAACACACTTACATTTAGAGGTCATCCCACGAGGAAAGTCTTGTAAAGGTTTCTTGTTTACTAAAACATCTCTTAATTATTAACTTAAGTTCTTATAAAAATTCATGTAATGATTCGCACAATTCTTTTTACAAGGGATAACTTCTTTCTTTTATACTATTGACTAAATAGCTTAAGGCCAAGATTTCTAAAAGAGGATCGAAGGATTTAAAAAACAAATAGGAGGAGATTACAAATATCTTTGGAAGAAACTAGACGAAGGAGATCGAATTGGATTCATCTTTAAGGCCTCATTAGTTATTAGTCTGGATTTTAATGGCTAAGAATATAACCATAAGGATTTAAGATTTCATTTAGGATTCTCCTGAGGAGGTTGACATAGGTAGAAAAAATATGTTTACAAAGGGTGAGCTAGATTGAATGGTTTTTAATCAGTCTCCTCATACTTATTATCACCTTATTACCTTCCAAAAAATAAATATTGATTTCACCTTAAGGTTGTTTAAGAACTCACCTAGAGGGAGAATAATGTTCATTAGTTTAGCCAGGGTAGTAAGGTATAAAAATTTTCTTTACAAAATAAAGTTTCTTCTTTGAACACTTAATGGCTCAACTATTATCAACTAGATCACAACTACATTATTCTTATTTTTTTCTAGAATAACTTTTATAAGCATTACTAACCCACTTTATTATGCCTAGGTTTACATTTATGCCATGACCTAGAGGGAGCTATTACACAAAATTTTAACTCAAAGATACGTTTATCATTACCCTGTTTGTGAAACTATACATGGTTACACATTTTATCCATCAACGACATACAAACCCAAAGGTGGTGAAGGATTCTAATGAACTTTGACTTGAAAACAAAAAGGTAACAATATTGGTCAAATCTAAGATAAGCTACCTTTCAAATTTGTTATTAATACAATTAATTACTCAAACAAAGTTGTGATCTAGTTATATTATTTACAATATTATTACAAGTTCCGTTTTCAGACACATGAGACAACATTACCCATAGTACAAACTAGGCCCATCAAAATTTCCAATTACAACCAAAAATTTAAACGATCTCAACAATAAATAAAGCACATATGAACAAACGAGCTTCGAAGAAACACCAAATGCAACTCTCCCTTTTCTACCCACGAAGGCCATCTGCACATTTATAGCCTGAGTCAGTTCGTGAGAACTAAGCATGATAAAGACTACTACATAGGAATAATATGTTACCATTAACAATATCATGAAATGAACCTTCTTTTAATGAAATAGTGCTTTAGTCTCTAAACCTATACAAATTCTTTAATCATGCTAGAAGATTTAGTATTTTCACATTAAGAATGAAGGCATAAAAAATTATGTTAGTGAACATTGTTCCTAAAACAACCAAAATTCTAACCATCATTCTAGTAGGGTTCAATGACCCAATGAGTTCGAAACAAAGTGATGAGTGCATTGGGATGTCAATCATGCAATTCATATGTAATATATGATTGAAACCCTAATACTCAAACATCAATCAACATTTCCTTAAATAAGCCAAATGATCTAATAGATTTAAAGTTAGAACTTCAACATCAACATACTAACCACTATTTGCCCTTTCCAAGGAAAAAGTCAACATCAATGATCATCTTACCATGCTATGTACAACAATCAAAAGTAAGATAAAAGGAATAACCCATATTTAGTAAATCAAACAATTAAAGTAAATCTAATGCCACTATATTAACAAGATTTAAAATTAAAGATCAATCAATTTAATTACCCTTGAACCTATCTCAATAAAATATTAAGCAAACCATCCCAAAGGAACCCGTATGATGATGTTACACGAATTACACTTAGCCATATCACCTCCAACAGATCACTGAAAAAACATAAGCTTCCTTAATTTATTCCAACACCCTCATTTGAGTCAAATACCTTAAACAACTAAAACACAAGTATTTATATTAAACAAATAAAACCCTCTCTCTTGTTTCTTTTGAACATAAGCATAAACATTTTATTCGAATAACCTCCAATTCTCAATTAGGAACCGGGTGTCTTAAACCAAGTGAAACTTCCTTAGTCCATCAAATAGTAGTATTTATAATTAGTAAATAACCAGAGTAATTTCAAAAGTAATACTTCCCCCTATCATCACAAATGAATGATGATCCTTCCTATTTGTAACAACTAGAGGGTAGTCACCATTATCCAACCTACTAGGTAATGGATTGCCTTAAGTTATCAAAAGATGGAAACAATGATTCCCGACCGTAATAATAAACAAAAGAAGATAATCAACCAAACTCCTCTCGTAATAGTTAATACTTTACCATTATCCAGATTTCTTCTTATTTTATGATGAAAGGGTAAGGCATTGGTTAGAAGGAGACATCCTACTCATTAAGGTTCATGCAGCCAAGTTAGCTAGACCTTTTTATCTCATAGATATAAATGTATCTACTCACCAACTTTATCCCGAGCCCCATTTACCCTGTTGTCCTCATGATAGTGACTTTACACATTCAAAGGAGAGTATAGGAGGGTACACAACACTAAACCTTGTTTAGAAGTTAACAAAAGTTCACGGATCTTGAATACACTTACCCCTCAGTAAGATATACTTAGATTCACAACCTCAAAATAGGAAAACCAGATTTAGACTACAACAAAGAAATCCATCAAAACTTGCCAATGTAGGTTCATAGAACCTACCAGCCCCTACTAAGTGGAATTCAAAACAAAATGACAACAATGAAAGGATAATATTATCTCTCATGTTTATAAAAAAAAAACATCGGGTTAGAGTATCCAAATCCATTAACAACTCACAGTCAACAAAGCAAATACTCATTCGAGTAAATTAGTAAGCCAAGCTTATCAGTGCACTCTCTATTGTTTTTATCAGCTGCATAGACTCAAATCTTTGTTGAAGTGGTGTTTATTCCTAAGAGATAATGCCTTTATATATTTCTTATCATCCTTCCTAAACTTAGGGTAGGTTTATCAAACTATATTTTCACATAAGAAAACATCATCAAAAGAGACATGATGATCAATCGGTGAGCATATAAGGGATGAAGCTAAATTTTAAAGTATCCATCCCCAGGAATAAATCCCATGGAGAGTCTGAGAAAAATCCCTTAAGGCAACAAAAATTCGGTCTCAAAGTAAGGACAAAATGCATTCATCACAGATTTACATAAAATAGCCCAGCAACCTAGTACTTAATATTTATGTATGATTTAAAATGTAATAACAAGAAGACAGTTAAGTATCCATGTAACCATTGGTATACATGAACATCAAGAGCAAGTGAAAGATCAAGTCCAAGACCATTTGTCAGAACCAAATCTAGCAAGGGATCATCCCAAGAAGTAGCTAACATAGGAGAGAAACTAAAAACATAACCTAGAAAATGAGAATCGATAGCAAAACCACAAAATAACACCCAAGAAACAACCACTTCAGTAAATAAAAGAAAATTTATTTCATGTTATGGTTAATTTTAGCATAGTAGATAAATGCGAAGAAATTATCATGCCTAGAAAACATTTTTACATGCTTAACGTATCTGACATGGCCTTTGATGTAAATTTAACGAATCTTCCACACTTTTTTACCTACTGGGTGTCTAAAACATTCCATGGCTCACATTTTTGGTACAGGAAGGGGTATCCAACAAAGCTAGGAGGCTAAAAACAGGTAATCACATTTTCCTAGAGTTTCAGAGCATTTTCAAGACAAGACCAACAACCATAACTCCACTAGGTCCAAGTCAGAACTCAAAGGAAGAAGGGACTCCAAATAGTTTTACACACCGTCCCACACAAATTTCCTCCACCTAATTTTTTTCCACGTGGCAAACCAAGTAACTTGGCGTGAGACAGGTTACACAAAACCAGGGTAGATAAAATCAAAATATTCGTTGGAAGAAAAGAACTTGTAAAAGGATCTGGTGTCTAACAGTTACAAAAAAGATTCAAAGGATTCTCAACAACCTCCAAATGCAGTCCATCACCAGAGGCACTCATGCTGGAGAAGGGTGCATATGTAGTCTGCAATTATCAGAGAAGATTGAATAGATCAAGAGCTACAAAATTATCGACCAAACTTCTTGGTTGGGCGTTTTCTTTCCCCAAAACATGAGCAGACAAACAACTTCCCCAAGAAGATTTAAAATCAAAAATTAATTAAAAGAAGGGTGTTCCAACACGTCATTGACTTAAAAACTATTAATGGAGTGTAGTTGTACTCATCCTCCAATGTATTTCACTAATGAAAATAGAATTTAAAATAAAAAAAATAGAGTATGCGGCTGGCAGGGAGGAAAGAGGGTGTCGGGGGTGGATTTTTCCACACAAAAAGAAAAGAACAAATGTTTTACCAAAAAAATGTTATAAATACAAAGCATGCATGGATGCCTAGTTGGTGAAGGGGAAAATGTTAAATGCAAAGCATGAATACCAATTCACTAAGCAATGACATCATCCACGAACAAGCTCCTCCTTTTGCATGAATCGGGGCTCGGTCTTCTGAGAGCAGTCAATAATAAAATAAAATAACTTAAAGGTAATTAATAATAATATTCATGAAAATCAACACAAAATAAAATAATCGTTAATCGAAAACTAAAATAATAATATTAATCATTATTATTTTATAACTTTAAAAATAATAATATTAATCATATTAATAAGGGACAACAATCAAGCACGACAAAACCAGAACACGATTTTCCTTTAATAGGGTAATCGAATAGGGTGTTGTGGAGGCCCTCCACAAGAAGCACTTACAAGGAACATGGGAAGACAAGATGAGGATGAAGGATGTTAATCCTTCTCTGTGACAAGGTCGAAGCCAACTAACGACCAACGGAAACTCACACAAACGTTCGATGCCTAGAAATAGGGTCACCGAAGTGGGAACTGAAGTAACCATCGAATGAGGCGTTACATTCTCCTCCCCTTAAGAAAGCATCAGTCCTCGATGTGACATAACATTGAAGGACAGAAAAGTGGTAAGCATCAAGGAACAGATAAAGGTGAATGTACATCCTATGGTTAAAATTTAATCGTTAAAGCATGGCCATGGGGTGGCCTTAGAAACATTTTGGCAGATGATTAGCTTTCAAGGTTCTATGAAGATTGGGAGTTTCCTCTTATTCATTATTTAATTAGTCTCTTTCCATTTACATTATTCCTAATTTGAGTTCTTAAAAATTTCAAAGTAGAATTTTAGTTTATTCGTTCTTGTGGGTGCCCAACATGAACTGCTATCACAACACCCTACCAGGGCCATCCATAACACTAAGGATTCACAAGCATAACTTTACATGCTATCATGATTGTACCACACCATAAGAGATTAACCAAATTATGGAAGATAACATGCTCGGTCCACATGAAATCATACTTGACACACATCTATGACTGACATGTTTAATATTCAACAAAAGTGTACTTCAACAACCAGAATTTCCTCAATTCCAAGATGAAGATTTCACATAACTGAGAACAAAAGCTACAGGTACATAGTGTACACTAGGGCATCAACGCCATATCCACAACATCACAAAAAATATCCAACTATCATGAGTAACACATACATCATAAGACCACTCCCAAGACATCACAATAACTCAACATATATCCTGAAACATCAGTCATAACACACTCCCTCAATATCTCCCTCAAGTCCTTATGCCTCCCTCAAGTCTCTTATGCCTCCCTCAATCTCTTATGCCTCCCTCAAGTCTCTTATGCCTCTTATGCCTCCCTCAATGAGGTCAGTTTCCCTATGGCCCTAGGCACATAGAGTCCAGACACCCCTAACCCAAGTGACATAATAACTCGTGGTTCAACAACCCACTAGTTATCTGTAACTCCTTGGGGCGTACCCCCATACAATGAAGCGGGTCCATAGGTCCAACCATTCCATGGTGCATCCATGACCCTATTCCACACATCATGACAATAGAACCAACATATCAATCTGATCCAAATGCCAAGTGGCAAAGTACAAGCCTTGGGAAAGGAGGTAAAATATTAAAATTTAAAATAAGATCCAAAACCAAGTAAAACAAATGGCCAAATAGCCATAGTTAGTGCAAAAATCCACATGTTAGTACCGAAAACCAAGGAAATGCCCAAAATGTAAAACATGGGAATCAAGAAAACTGTTGGTCCTTGCAGAAATAACATAAAAAGTTCAATTTACGAATAAAATACATATATAAGAATAACACATTACGATGACTATGTGGCCTTATCTGTCCACCAAGGGGGTACTCAACGAGTTGCTGGCACTTGGAACATCGAGCCTCAACTCACAAAATAACATATCAATAGTACAACTGTCATCATCTCTATCTGAATCATCCCACCACCACTTTGACAAGGCTAAACACAATCATAGCTACACTTAGGTTGCATCCATACAACAACCACAAGGAGAGAGAGGAGGATCACAGGTCATCATCTATTGAACCTACGATCAGCTTGAGTTACTGGTCCATGGTGCACATCCCCTCACTCCAAACATACACTTTTATCGATTTCCCTCAGGGTCGGTTAGCGTAAGGTTCACAACATAACATGTAACTACATCACTAACAAAATGGTGGTTCACACACATTAACCATAACGTCTTACGCATGGTACCGATACAGGTTATATCACATATATTACATTCACAGTTTACAACACAACACATCACCACATGCTTCTCCCAAAGTGCACTCACTGTATGATAGGATTCATACACTAACCATATTTCCCAAATTTATGAATTAATCATTACATCTTACATGAATTTTACTTACAATGAGCACAATTACAACACACATTCAATCACCATATAATAGGGGAATACACATATTTCTACAAAAATGATAATGACATCATTAAAAAAACTCCAATTCACTACAACCAACCTTTTCTTACAAAATTTCAGCACACCCACACATCACAAATGCCAAAAGGATCCAACACTCCAAAATCAACAATCACACTTCTTCCACACACACAACAAGGTAGTGCTTCACACTCGATTTCTTATAGAATTCTAGGAAAGGAGAAAGAATACTCTCTTCTCCAACACATCAACATGCCAACAGTCATGCACTAAGTGACATACACAACATGTGTACTCACAATATCATAATTATGATATAGTTCACATCATGCTTACATCACATTACTCTTCCAATATCCACCACCAAAATGCAATACCATCATCACTCAAATGTGTCCCAGAGGTTCAATAGCATGAACCTTCACTCTGATACCAAGTGTCGCGCTAGCTAAAACACACCCACAAATACAACACTGAAAATTCGAAATAAGTTTTTTTTTGGCTTACTAGGAGTTTACACGACACAACAAGATGATTACAATGGGTCTACCACCAACTCACGATAGGCTTGACACAACATTGACCACCAAGGTACAAGAAAATTTATGATGCTCAACATGAAACTATACACTTCCCATTTCGACAAAACATCACATACAAGTCCCAACACAAAAAACATGTACGTTGAGGGGCATCCCACAAGGAAAGTCTTGTTAAGGTTTCTTATTTACTAAAACGTCTCTTAATTCTTAACTTACATTCTTATAAAATTCATGCAATTATTCTCACAATTCTTTTCAGAAGGGAGAACTTCTTTCTTTTATACTATTGACTAAATAGCTTAAGACCAAGCTTTCTAAAAGAGGATCAAATGATTTAAACAACAAATAGGAGGAGATTACAAAGCTCTTTAGAAGAAACTAGAGGAAGGAGATAAAATTGGATTCATCTTTAAGGCCTCATTAGTTATTAGTCTGGATTTTAATGATGGCAGAGATAAGAATGATTTATTTAATGCGTGTGTAAAACAGCAGACAAGAAGAAATATAAAGCCCCGGAATGGTTACACAAGGCAGGGACTGTTAAGGAGTAACAATATGCGTGTAGGATGTATTAATTAAGATAAAATTCCCCCCTTAATACATTGTTCATACATATGTAACCCCTAAAAACATCAAACTTCACCTTGCTGAGAGGCTTGGTGACAATATCTGCAACCTGAAAATCAGTAGGGTAGTATTGGAGCTGAATTTGGTGGTTCAAGACCTGTTCACAAATGTAGTGACATTCGACCTCAATATGCTTTGTTCATTCATGAAAAACAGGATTCTTCACAAGCTTCAACACACCCTTATTGTCGCAGTGAATGATGGGAGGTTTCTCTTCAGGAATCCCTATATCTACAAGAATGCAATGTAACCAAATCACTTCGCACACAGCTCCTCGTGCGGCATGGTATTCAACCTCAGTGGTTGAGAGATAAAAAATAGTTTGCTTCTTGCTAATCCACGAAATAGGTCTAGATTCGAGATGAAAAAAATAGCCTGAAGTGGATTTCCTATCATCAACGGATCCTGCATAGTCCAAGTCTATATATCCCTGTAAGAAGAACTGGGTGTTCTTCGTGATACTCCAAACCAAAATCAACTGTACCTTAGACATATCTCAACACATGCTTTGTTGCTATTCAATGAAATTTCTTCAGCTCCTACTTAAATCTGACGAGATAGCTCACTGCAAAGAAAATATCTAGCCTAGTATAAGTCAAGTAAATGAGACTCCCCACAAGCTGCCGGTAGTGAGTGCCATCTACCTGCGGTGAATCCTGGAATCTAGATAATTGCAAACCTTTTTCCATAGGTGTGGACATTGGTTTAAAACATGAAATTCCATACTTCTCCAAGAGATTCTTGGCATATTTCATCTAGGAGATGAAGATATGATTCTTCTTCTGCCATATCTCTAAGCCAAGACAGTAGTGAAGTAGACCAAAATCGGTCACGTCGAAGGATTTTTTCAGATAATTCTTTACATCATCCACAATATTGTCAGATCTTCCTGTGATCATAAGATCATTTACATACAAAACCAGAATAACAATCTCTATTCCTACCTTCTTGATATACAAATTTGTATCTGAGGGGCTACGAGTGAATCCATGCTACAATAGGTGATCATCAATTTTTATATACCATGCCCTAAGTTCTTGTTTGAGTCCATAAAGTGACTTTATCAGACGACATACCTTGTGTGGTTGATGCTCATCTAAAAACCCTTCAGGTTGGGCCATGTATAATTCTTCTTCAAGATCATCATTCAGAAAAGCACTCTTGACATCCATTTGTTGAAGTTTCCATCCATTTTGTGCTGCTAGTGCGTAGACAACTCTGATGGTTTTGATCTTCATTGTGGGTGCAAATTTCTCATCATAGTCAATTCCTTCTTGATGAGCATAACCCTTTACAACAAGTTATGCTTTGTGTTTGTCAATTGAACCATCTGCCTTATATTTTGTTTTGAAAATCCATTTGCACTCCAATGGATTTCTTACCTGGAGGTAGATCGACAAGTTCCCACATCTGATTCTGAAGTAGGGAATCATATTTAACATTCATAGCCTATTTCCACTGTGGTTGGTCTAATGCCTCATGAACAATGCTCAGGTAAGGTGCTATCAACAACTAAACTCATGAGTGCAAAATTTACCTCATGTCTGGCTTGACTTCGTGTTCTGAATCTCGTAGAAGTTCCTGGAAGTGAGTTCAGATGAGCATCCCCAATAGTATTCTAGACCCATTTCATGGATGTTGGTGTTGTTACTGTTGATGTGAAGATGTGTTTTCCTGTGTGCCTAGATCAACGAATAAGTCTCCACTCAGCTCTTCTTCTCTCTGAGAAGAATCATCTTGCCCATCATCTGGATGTGTCAACAATCTATGTGAAAAGGTCGGTACTGGATCTCCATTGTGTGGTAGGGAGTCAAAGGATGACTCATCACACACCACATCTCGATTCTCATAGATTTTCTTCATCTCAAGGATCCTTGAGACAATATGCCTTTGAGGTAGTACTATACCCCAAGAAAAGACATGGCAGTGTCTTTGGATCGATCTTCTTCCTTTTCTTATCTGGAACATGCATATATGGAGTACAACCAAGAACTCTCAAATGATAGATAGAAGTTTTACGGCCAGTCCATACCTCTTCCGGTGTCCTGTTCTACAAGATCTTCATAGGTGCCCAGTTGAGTAGATACACTTTTGTTTGGACTACTTCTACCCAAAACTGATCCTCCAACTTGGCGGTGGAGAGCATACAATGAGCCATCTCCATGACAGTCTTGTTGTGTCACTCAGAAATCCCATTCTATTGGGGTGTGTAGGGTGCAGTCAGATGTTGTTGAACGCCATACTACTTCAGGTATGCTAAGAACTTATTCGATACAAATTGCCCCCCTCGATCTGGGCAGAGGAGAAGGAGAGGCTTCCTAGACTGCCTGGTGGCTTGCTCGTAAAAGGTTTGGAAATTGTCAAACACCTCACTCTTCTTCCGATAGGAAATATACCCACATTTTCCGTGAGTAATCATCAATGATGAGTTGGAAGTATCCAAAACCTTAGAAGCTAGCTGGCAGGGGTCCACATAGATCAGTGTGTATAACCTTAAGATGCTCGGTAGAATGATAAGAGATCTTTGTTGAATGGACTTTTGTGTTGTTTTCCCGCAAGACATCCCGAGCAAACAAGTAAGGAATGGGAGAGTGGAGGAATCCCTCTTACCATTTCCTTGGCACTGAGCTGATGCAAAGCCCTGATAGAAAGATGACCATATCGAAAGTGCCATAGTGCAGTGGACTCCGCCGTTGAAGCAGAGAGAGCAATGTTAGATGAAGTGACCACATCCAGTGCAAATAGATATCCCTTCATAAATGCTCGAGATTAATAACTGAGTCTCCCTGGGAAATGATGCAGGACTTGACCCCTTTCTCAACAAATAATTCAACCTACATTCGATGATTAAGAAGCTGACTCACAGAAAAGAGATTTGAAGTCAAACCTGGAACATGTAGCACCTTCGTGAGTGTACATCTTCATGTCCCAAGAGGAATGATGACATCACCAATCCCCGCTGTAATATAATCCTGATTATCTATGATGGTGATCTGATCTCCATTGGGCTAGTCACTTAGGGTATGGAACAACTTCTTATTGTCAGTCATGTGTTTACTGGCGCTCAAATCAATCAACCAGACACTTTTTGACGGTTGTGAAGTCTGCGAGACTAGGAAAATGTCCGGATGAGTTATGTCTGGAACCTCTTCATCGGAGGAGGCATCCTGCTGAGCAGAAATATGACCCTTCTTCCTCTAATTACGAGCAATCCATTGGGATTTTTTGGAATATCCTTTTCCAGAAGTGCTCTCTTCACCAAAGTTTCCATGCTTGCGACCGTTGTAATAATATTTCACAGTCGTGTATGTATTCATGGAGCAAATGTGGCACCATCAATCCACCTTGTTATTCTACTGCTTCTAGGGTGGCCACTGAGAAGGTTACTATTGTGGATGCTACTTCTAGATTCTGGGGGGTTGACTACCCTTTCTGAGGCTTTTCGCTATGATTTTTTCTCATGATGAGAGCCTTGTCTTCAAAGGCTTCTTAAACATTCTGAATGTCTTCCTACTGTAGATAATTCACTAGTTTGAAAAAACTCACCTCCTATTGAGTGATGGTCAACATGGTGATCAGTGTCTGAAACCAAGAAGGAAGAGCTCGCAAGGTGAGTGGGACTAGCAACTTGTCATCCAACAGTTCACCGAGAGTAGAAATTTCTACACATAACTCAACCACACGCCGCAAGAAGGCTTTGACTGATTCGCCATCATGCATACTCATGGTGTGAAGCTTTGTGTGAAGATGTAACATCGTCGTCAGATTCTTGGCTCCATAGACAGTACACAATGTGGCCCATGCCGTAAAGGAAGTGGTTGCTTCCCGAATGTGAGGTTGAACCTCATCAGAAAGGCTCAGAGTGATTAGCATTAATGTTTTTGCATCAGCCTTTTCATACTTAGCCAATAGATCAGCATCTATGGGAGGGATGTTCGTGTCAGAAATGATCCCCCAAAGATCTTCAAACTAAAGAATCATCCGCATCTTGGTTTTCCATGTGGAAAAATTTGGCCCTTTCAAGAGTTGGGCATCGGATAGCAATATTTTTGGAGCCGACATGACTTATGCATCTCACAATGTGGCACGCACATGAACTCAATAGTCTTGTGAAGGCACTCCTTTCCAACAATCTTCTCTCTATTCGACCTTCCTTTGTCTCTAGTTTCTATTGTAGCTTCATATAGTTTCTGTATTGAACTGAAGAGAAATAGAGGGGAGAAGACTTACTTCTTATGCCAACGTTCCAGGTCCTTCAAAACTCCAAACAGATCGCCAAAGAGCAACGTATCTATAGAATGTTTCACATTTTTTCAAAAATACCACTAAGTAGGTCGTTCCAATTTTATAGGTTACTTTGGTTGATTGCTACCACGCTGGGTCTTCAACAGACTGAGAAAATACACATTGACACCACTCTAATGTCACTTCATATTCTAGTTGGTCACCATGCCAAAAGAGGTTTCCATAGATTTCCTCTTCTTTATGTGAAGTCTCCAAAGATGGGTCTATGGTGCCAAATGATAAGTCTCCAAACTTTATTTTCAAGACTCCTCCTTTGTACGCTGGTTGAGGTAGGATTCACTTCACATTGGTTTCTATGACATTTTGGCTAATAAAATGACAAGATCTTATTTGCTTTCTCCTACACGTCCCAATCACCAATTTCAAACTTTTACACATGTTATGATCTTGTGTCTTGTGCTGCTCCAAAACACCTCACTGCAAGTTTCCTCCAGATCACACCACCACGTTAGCTCAGGAAATTCTCCACACTCTGATACCAATGATGGTAGAGACAAGAATGATTTATTCAATGCGTGTGTAAAACACCGGACAAGAAGAAATATAAAATCCCCGGAACGGTTACACAAGGTAGGGATGGTTAAGGAGTAACCGTATGCGTGTAGGATGTATTAATTAAGCTAACATTTAATGGCTAAGAATATAACGATAAGGATTTAAGATTTGATTTAGGCTTCTCCAGAGGAGATTGACATAGGTAGACAAAATACATTTACAAAGGGGTGAGCTAGATTGAATGGTTTTTAATGAGTCACCTCCTACTTATTATCACCTTATTACCTTCCAAAAACTAAATATTGATTTCACCTTAAGGTTGTTTAAGAACTCACCTAGAGGGAGAATAATGTTCATTAGTTCAGCTAGGGTAGTAAGGTATAAAATTTGTCTTTACAAAAGAAAGTTTCTTCTTTGAACACTTAATGGCTCAACTGTTATTAAGTAGATCACAACTACATTATTTTTATTTTTTTCTTAATAACTTTTATAAGGATTACTAACCCACTTTATTATGCCTAGGTTTACACTTATGCCATGACCTATAGGGAGCTATTACATAAAATTTTAACTCAAAGATATGTTTATCATTACCCTGGTTGTGAAACTATACATGGTTACACATTTTATCCATCACGACATACAAACCCAAAGGTGGTGAAGGTTATAATGAACTTTGACTTGAAAACAAAAAGGTAACAATATTGGTCAAATCCAAACAAATCTATCTTTCAAATTTGTTATAATACAATTAATTACTCAAACAAAGTTGTGATCTAGTTATATTATTTACAAGTTCCGTTTTCAGAAACATGCGAGAGCATTACCCATAGTACAAAATGGGACCATCAAAATTTCCAAACAAACAAAAATTTAAAGACTCTCAACAAAAATAAATAACATACGAACAAACGAGATTCGAAGAAACACTAAAGAAACTCTCCCTTTTCTACTCATGAAGGCCATTTGCACATTTATAGCCTGAGTCGGTTCGTGAGAACTGAGCATGATAAAGACTACACATAGGAATAGTATGCTACCATCAATAGTATCATGAAATGAACCTTCTATTTAATGAAATAGTGCTAAGCTCTAAACCTATACAACTTCTTTAATCATGCTAGAATATTTAGTATTTTCACATTAAGAATGAATCCATAAAAAGATGTTATGAACATTGTTCCTAAAACAACCAAAAGTCTAACCATCATTCTAGTAGAGGTCAATAACCCAATGAGTTCAAAACAAAGTGATAAGTTTATTGGGATGTTAATCATGTAATCATATGTAATGTATGATTGAAACCCCAATACTCAAACATCAATCAAAATTTCCTTAAATAAGCCAAATAATCTAATAGATTTAAATTTAGAACTTCAACATCACATACTAACCACTATTTTCCCCTTCCAAAGAAAAATTCAACATAAGATCATCTTACCATGCTATGTACAATACTCAAAAACTAAGAGAAATGGAATAACCCGTATTTAGTAAATCAAAAAATTAAAGTAAATCTAATGCCACCATCTTACCAAGATTTAAAATTACAGATCAATCAATTTAAATACCCTTGAACCTATATCAATAAAATTTAAGCATACCATCCCAAAAGAACCCATATGACGATGTTACATGAATTGCACTTAGCCATATCACGTCGAAAAGATCACTAGAAAAATTCTAAATTTCCATAATTTATTCCAACACCTTCGTTTGAGTCAAATACCTTAAACAACTGAAACACAAGTCTTTATATTAAACAAATAAATCCCTCTCTCTTATTTCTTTTGAACATAAGCATATTCTTTTATATCACCACTCCTAAGTACCTTAAACTCTCAATTAGGAATATAATGAATAACCAAAGTCTTTAAACTAGGTGAAACTTTCCTTAGTCACATCAAATAATAGTTATTATAATTAGTAAATAACTAGAGTCATGTCAAAAGTAATAATTCCCTCTATCATCATAAATAAATGATGATCCTTCCTATTTGTAACAGTTGGAGGGTAATCACCCTTATCCAACCTACTAGTTAATGGATTGCCTTAAGTTATCAAAAGATGGAAAAAATGATTCCTAACCGTAATAACAAAAAAAAGAAGATAATAAACCAAACTCCACTCGTAATAGTTAATACTTTACCATTATCCAGATACCTTCTTATTTTATCATGAAAGGGTAAGGTGTTAGCTAGAAGGAGGCATCTTACTCATTAAGGTTCATGCAGCCAAGTTAGATAGACCATTTTATCTCGTAGATACAAATGCATCTACTCACCGTCTTTAGCCCGAGCCCCATTTACCATGTTGTCCTCATAATACTAACTTTACACAGTTAGAGGAGAGTATAGGAGGGGACACAACACTAAACCTTGTTTAGAAGTTAACAAACGTTCATGGATGTAACGCCCACATTTTCACACACAAAAACAACAGTAAAAATACCAGGATAATTTTTTTTAACTTACATTGCTCACTACACAACACCACAAGGGCTCCAAGTAAAGAAAACTCAAAGACGCATATGACTCTTACAAGTCATTGACTCACATAGACACATGACAACACCATAGACATGTCGATGCCACACTTTTCCCAATGAATGAATACTAGCAATGACCCAACCACAAGAAAAGGACTCAAGGATTGGCAAACCCACAACACATCATTTCATTAATTGCATCTTAGTTATAATTAACATTCCAAGAACATTATTGAGCAAGGATAATTTCCTCCTTTTTCCAGCTACAAATTCTTAAGTTCATTCCACATTTAATTTACAGTTTGACCATTTTAAGTTGACTTTTAATCCTTTATGGAAATTTCCATAACTTACATACTTATTTGGCATAATTCAAATTACATACAAAGTACTTAATTATCTTGTTCTTATGTTAAGAATATGCTTCTCAAATGTTTATTCAATGTCTACATTTTGCCCTTGCAACTCAAGTGAATCTGACTTGATGTCCAAAAAGCAATATTAGGATATAAGGGGGGGTTGGTTTAGATTCAAGATACCTTTTCCCTATAAACATTATTCGATCACGGTATCTTTATTTCCCGATTCAACATTCCCAAAACAAGAAATTTTATTTAGATTATATATATATATATATATATATTGTTCTACTTGAAGTTTGATCTCACCAAGGGGAAACTCATATTCTTTGTAACACATGGAAATGTTTAATTAGGTTAAAAGGGCTCCAAGAGTGGCATTAATCCTGACCTCAAATCTCATTTTACTCTTATGTGTTTTACTCTTACATCACGTTATGGTCTCACTATTACCATCGCTTTATAACAAAAGCATTACGAAAGTACTTGCATGACATCTAGAAGAAGTACATGCTTGGAACCATCATAAATACACATGAACCACAAGTGATTTGTGTTCAAGATAAGATCCCATGTTTCTGCATTTCACAATTCTGCATGTGAAATTTCTTTTATTCTTAATGTCATAAAAGGGCATAACAAGGGATTACGGGACAAGATTTCATTTTCCTGGGTTCTCTGAAGTCAACATTTTTCAAATCAATTTCGTTTGCAAAGATTTACTTATAATTTTCTAACCACAACTTAACCTCCTAATCACTAAGGTTTAGTTTAATTCCAATTTTCACTCAGGGCTTTACGCCCTATGATAGATTAGATTACGGTTCAAAACATATTCACCCTAAAAACCCTTCGTAAGAGATCAAGGCACTATATTTTCACTAGCCAAAGATAAGACATTTAGCTGCAAGGGACTAAAGAGTTCACTAACAAGAATGCAAGACATAGAACAACTATATCATGATCTCCATTTATGACGTCTGAATCCAACAAGGATTTCATTCGATGAAGAAATTTAATTCTAAATCTATCTTCGGAAGAAAAGGTAGTCCACTAGGATACGAAGGAAGAGTTAGCTCTACTTACTCCAAATAAAGTTTGACTGTGTCGCTCCTATCTGTCAGGTTTATGACAATGTCACTAAACATACCGACTAAGACGATAAACCCATTCTTGGGCTCTTGTTTACCCAAACTAGGAGGTTCCATCAAGTGCAGAGTTTAATTTCATTCTACTATTTTCAATCTCCTCTATGGTAAGAAGGATCACACATGAATACATGTTATGCACGAATATACTAGGGTTGAGTGTTTCGATTAACTTTATTTATTACGTTTTCAAGGTAAGAATACAACAAGTTGATTAATTAATCATTTATTGAACACTGAATATGCACTACAAGATATTAACTTCAAATTCATTTACCATATATATATCAAACCCATTTTTTTTTTACCATACGTACTACGAATCAAATTGAACCTATGATTACATACACATTTCCTAGATGTCCCTAAAACTAGCATCTCATACATATTAGCAAATTTCAAATATAACTTTTCTGTAACAAGAGACTACATTATACATTTATTCATTTTACAATGACCTATATAAATTACAATAATAAATTATGAATTACACATCACTTTTTCGCCATCTTTCTTGCATCCTGCAAAACCATGTGAGGATGAAATCAGTGATAAATCGTTGGCATGGCATCCACCCTAATCTAACATAATTAACATTGTTCAGTTTCCCATTTACATATAATAATAATTACAAATTTGCATTCAAAAGAAAAGGTTTAGAGACATGTATTCATTTCATTTCATTTCACTTCATTTCGTAACCAAGGAGAGAGAAAGAGAAAGGAAGAGAGAGAAACACCATTTTGTCAAAAGTTCCATTTCACACAACCAATTACACTATAGAGTTTTCAAATAATTATTTACATGTGTCAAAATTTTCCACGGTGGTTTGGCAACCCGACGAGGGTCCCACAACTTTCTATTTTTACATTTTCTTGCTAGCTACAAAAACGTTCAAATCGGGCTCAGAGGCTAAGAAACCACTTTCAAATGTTGTCTTCCGATGAGCAAACACACCACGGTTAAATTTCTACGTATCCACTTATATTCCAAGGGTTCATAACAACTGACAGAATTTGGAACTGGCGAACGGTTTGCGTTTGGCGGCTAGTTTTCTGGGGCCATCGGTCGTAATTGACCTAGTTGCAATTGAATAAAAGTTAGCTCGAGGGCTCAGAAAACCACATCCAAAACTGACGTCCACTGGATGAATGTGAAATGAGAAACATCCTACAAGTTCCTCTTTATATGGAGAATTCACCAGAGTCGACAGGACTAAGAATTAGCAAATGGTTATCAAATGGCAACATGTTTTCTAGAGCCACCGGTCATAATTGGCCTAGTTTGACCTAGTCAAACTATGACCAGAGGCCTACAAAATGCCATTGCCAAACTATCTAGAAAATTATTTTTGCCTAAACTGAAAGTCATGTGTAATTGTCTAGTAAAAACACAAGAGGTTTGGGAAGACGGATAATAATTTCTCTATCCAAGTTTCAAATGGCGGTTCAAAACGAAACCCAACTTTTAGATTTAGCAGCTTCCTACCGCTACAAAACGGTGTAACAAGGCTCCTATAAGGGCGTCAAAAAAGGTCACAAATGTTCATTCAGGTCAATCCAAGGATTGAAGTGACACCTCACATAACAAGGTACACGAAGGAATCTTAACCTCCCTTTTCTGGAGTTATGAAGGTTACTTTGGGAGTCCCCAGAAATTACAATTTATCTAATTAAACAAGGGAGCGGTCAAGTCATTTACAGGGAACTCAACTTCAGCCTATCAATTAAAGAGGGTAATGTAGAAATCTAGTTTGGTTGTGACGTTTACTAGATCATCATGACTTGAGTGCTCAAGTTTATTGTCTACCAAGCAATATTGGGTCTTGTAAGTTACGATACAAGGTTTTACTATTTTTAAAAACAAGTTTATTTTATACAGTATAATATACGAAAACCTTCGGTTATAAATTTTCATTTCGTTGCAAAATAAAAACTAAAGAACAACAATTATGAGAGATGAGGAGAGATGAACCATGCCTGGAGGGACGAAGTCGGTCAAACCCACAAGATTCGGTTCGGTACCTCACTTGGGCATTTCATCAAACAGTTCACCAGCGTTGATCTGACCTTCATTACGACACAAAAATGCTCCCAATCACTTGAAATTTTTCAACAAAAAATGTTTCCCATTATGTTTTGACGATTGTCTAGGGCCTGCTCAAGGCTCCATACTAAACACGAGCTAGGAGAATGTTGGCAAAGTTGTATGGAGCTTGGAAATACATTTATTTCAATAGAATGAAACTTTTGACTGATTGTGTTGTTTATAAAGAAGGGTTTCATTTCTTCTGAAGTCGGTTTAATCGTTCATGTTGTAGATCATTATATACCGCAACATTTGCATTCACTTCTACGTACATGCCAAACCGAGCATTAGTAACCATGACATCTGACAAATTCATCTTTGGATTATGATTTGACTTACTATTCCATACCTTGTTGTTAAAGCTCCACACACAGTCTCCTATTTTCCATTGTTGTCCATCTGATTGAAGCATTTTAACAAATAGCTCACTTGCCTCTTATTTTTATATATATTCTCCCATGCCTCTTGGAAATGACTTCATTGGTAAGGAAGACACAACCACCATTTTCCAAAGAACCCAGCAAGCAAAACACATGCATATCACCACAAGCCAACAACTATAAAACAAAATAACCATTTTGTGCAGATCCTGAAATCAAAGTTCAACATTTCACCCCTGCCTCAAGAATGTTCTCACGTATGCACACCTGTCTACAGAGAATTTGCAACTACAAAATATGCTAAGATTCCTCTATTCTTTAAAAGTTGTTGGATGATCACAAACTGCTCCAGAGGTCCCCTTTTGACATAAGCTGGGAGGATGTGGCAATGGTAGGAGACCCTACACCGACAAGTGCATTAGCAAGAAATTTTATGAGCCTTTTAACAAAACCCATTCTGTGCATATCCAGTAGCCATTGTAGACCAAAAGCCACATTACTTTTAGGCATTCAGTCAAGCAGTTCACATGCCAAGTGCATGCTTCTACGCTTGCATACATATCTGCTGGAACACTTGCAACAAAACATCTGACAAAAATCCTTTATATATTATGCTTTGATGGACTTCCATTACCATTTCCAATCTCCCATTTTGGCAGGTTGGGAAAGGTAGGCAAAGGAAAGTCATATTTCCATTATGCTTTGATGGATGTCCACCTATTCTAAAGCCCGCATTTTACACAGGCAGGGAGGTTGCTTGAATCACCCAAAGAAAAATCCATTCCCTCCATGCTTGACGCACATAGCATGAGACTGATTCTGTGCCAAAAATAATTCTCTCCAGTCTGAAATTTCATTTTTTACAAAACAACCCACATGGCCAACGAAAATGTGGGTGAGCAGGTCACTAACAAAAGTCAAGGCATATACATTTAATTAAAACTATAATAATGTATGCGGCCAACAACCAACAAGGACAAAGGCATTTCATATCCTCAAATCATGGCCCAAGCAAGCAATAATAAAAACAATAAATATGAGCAGGTGGCCAGCATCCCCATGCACCCACTTTCTAGATAAAATATAAATCTCACCAAGGAATCCAATGCTGGAAGGGATAAGACATGTGTGCCCAACAGAGATTAAGGGTAAGTGTCAGTGGTTGGGTGAAAAGAATTCATTATTAAATTTAAAAGTCCCCACAATGATCGGCGCCACTCAAGACTTGTCACCTCCCTCCCAGCCTACCCCATGCATTACCTTTTTTTTTAATTTATTTTGGTCCTAATTTTTGGTCGGCACTACAATGGATCTCGAACACACTTACCCCATAATCAGATATACTCAGGTTCACAACCTCAAAATGAGGAAAATCAGATTTAGACTACAACACAGAAACCCATCAAAACTTTCCAACACAAGTTCACAGAGCCTAACAGCCCCTTCCTAAGAGGAATTCAAAACAAAATTCCAATGGTCAAAAGATAATATTATCTCTCATGTTTATAAAAAAAATAAACATCGGGTTAGAGTATCCAACTCCATTAACAACTCACAATCAACATAGCAATATACTCATTCAAGTAAATCAGTAATCCAAGCTTATCAGTGCACTGTCTATTATTTTTATCAGCTGCATAGACTCAAATCTCCGTTGAAGTGGTGTATATTCCTAAGAGATAATGCCTATATTTTCTTATCATCATTCCCGAACTTAGGGTAGGTTTATCAAACTATATTTTCACATAAGAAAACATCATCAAAAGAGAGACATGATGATCAAACGGTGAGCATCTAAGGGACGTGCAACTAAATTTTAAAGTATCCATCCCCAACAATAAATCCCGTAAAGAGTCTAAAAAAAATCCCCTAAGGCATCACATATCGGTCTTAAAATAAGGACAGACAAATGCATTCATCAAAGATTCACGTAGAAGATCCCAACAACCTAGTCCTTAATATTTCTGTATGATTTAAAATGTAACAATAAGAAGAAAGTTAAATATCCCTGCAACCATTGGTATCTAGGCAACAACAAAAGCAAGTGAAAGATCAAGTGCCAAGACCATTTGCAAAACCAAATCTAGCAAGGGATCATCCCAAGAAGCAGCCAACATAGGAGAGAAACTAAAAACATAATCTGGAAGATGAGAATCGACACCAAAACCACAAAATAACCCTAAGCAAAAACCACTTCATTAAATAAAAGCAAATTTCTTTCATGCTATGGTTAATGTTAGCATAGTCAGACAGATGAGAAGAAATTATCATGCCTGGAAAACGTTTCTACACGCTCAACATATCTGACATGGCCTTTGATGCAGCAACTTATTCAATCTTCCACGTTTTTTACCTGCTGGGTGTCCAAAGCATTCCATGGCTCACATTTTTGGTACAAGTAGGGGTATGCAACAAAGTTAGGAGGCTCAAGACTAGGTAATCACATTTTCCTAGAGTTTTAGATCATTTTCAGACAGGACCAACAACCATCGCTCCACCAGGTCCACGCGGCTAGAACTCAAAGGAAGAAGACACTCCAAAAGTTTTACAGACCGTCCCACACAAGATTTTCTCCACCATTTTTTTTTCCACGTGGCCAACCAAACATGGCATGAGCAGGTTACACAAAAGCCAGGGCAGATAAAATTAAACAAAAAGAAAAAGAACTTGTAAAAGGAACATGCGCCCAACAATTAACACAAGTTTCAAGGGCTACTCAAAAACCTCCAAATGCAGTCCTTCACCAGATTCATTCACGCTGCCAGAGAAGAGTGGCGTATGCAGATTGAATAGAACAAGAGCTACAAAATGAGTGACCAAACTTCCTGGTTGGGTGTTTCCTTCCCCCAAAACATGAGCAGACAAACAACTGCCCCAAGAAGATTTGCAAAAAAAAAATTAATTAAAAGATGGGTGCGGCCAACACGTCTCGACTTACAAACCATCAGACATACGGATCCTCCAATGCATTTCACTAATGACCAAGAATTTAAAACACTGGGCGTAATGAAGAATCGATCAGCTGGTGATGTTGCTGTGTGTAACCACATGGCGTTAATGGATTTGTATGTCTGATGGTTTTTAAGAGATAAAGCCAAGAGCGAAGATCAAGCCAGGGACGGAAAGTGGGGCGAGGTTTTTCTTTTCCTTTTACCTTTTTTATTTGTTTTAAATCTCTCCTAATCAATCATTTTAAGAGTAAGAGAATATATATAGGAAAGGTGCGAACCATTTTTTTTTCAATAATCTTATTATTGTGGGAGTGTACAGTAGATCCCTTGTTTTATGGTGGGAAAAGCGGTGAATTCGGCCAATGCCAAGTTTAAAATTGGCGATATGGTGACTGGTCAATACGGAGTATCAGAATATAGTATTGTAGCTGCATCTCCATTGAGAAAAATTGAAGTTAACACCGCTTGGGCCAAATCTTCCGATTATTTGGGACTCTTGGGTATACAATAACATTCAATTTTTAAGGGGCTCGATTCCATCTTCATTCTTTTTATTTATTTTTCAATAATCTTATTATTGTGGGAGTGTACAGTAGATCCCATGTTTTATGGTGGGAAAAGCGGTGAATTCGGCCAATGCCAAGTTTAAAATTGGCGATATGGTGACTGGTCACTACGGAGTATCAGAATATAGTATTGTAGCTGCATCTCCATTGAGAAAAATTGAAGTTAACACCGCTTGGGCCCAATATTCCGATTATTTGGGACTCTTGGGTATACAATAACATTCAATTTTTAAGGGGCTTGATTCCATCTTCATTCTTTTTTATTCTTAAGTTTTTTAAATTGTATCTTTTATGATTTGTATTTTGGTGGATGGATAGACAACATCATTTACAAAATATTTCTTTAATTTTAAATTAAAGACCACCAGATAAAATTCACCAACTTTTACTCTCTTTTTATTATCGATAATGAAATGATATTTATATGAAGGAATGCCTGGAATGACAGCATGGGTTGGGTTGGTGTTAATCAGAGACCCTAAACCAAATCAACAAGTGTTTTTTTCCTCTGTAATGAGTGAAGTTGGTCTTATAATCGGCCAATTAGCTAAAATGAGAGGATGCCATGTTGTCGGCAGCGTTAATAGAGAGGAACAGGTCATCCATTATTTTCCATAGATAACTCTTAATAATAATAACTTACTAAGGGATGGAGAAAATTTAAAAAGAAAATTTTACAATAAGTAGTCCCAGACCCAGTTTGAAATTTTAGATTTCTAGTTTTTTCGGTTTTGGTTTCATGTTTATTTATTCTAGGTTTTTTACTGCTTTTCTCCTGGTTTTAGACAGCTCCTAGAATGATCTTTTTTGGTGTTTTAGATTCTAGCCTTTTGTAATTCTCAAAGCTTTATCTGGTTTTTTAGACCATTTCTGTAACAAGGAAGTGACCATGTCAAAACTCTCCTTTTACCTTTTATCAAAAAATAATAATTACTTACTGACTTATGTGAGTTGGACTCGCTTATAGATATTTTCTGGATTAACAGATGAACATGTTGAAAAATGATTTCAAATTTGATGATTCCTTCAACCAAAATGTGGATAATAATTATGATGAACCGCTGAGAAGGTACTATTGATGATCGCATTCCTATTTATATATTATCTTGTTGATTACCGAGTCCGGTTAATTTCATATTGAGGCTACTAAAACTGCTTTCCAAAAGGAATAGACATTTACTTTGACAACTTTGGAGTGTCGATAATGTTAGAGAGCATTTTGAACCTCATCAAGGATCATGCCAGGATTTCCATGTGTGGAATGACTTCTCAATATAATAAGGCACGGTTAATTATGATTTAAGGGTTGTGAAAGAATTGATTTTTAGTTATACAAACAAAAGTAATAATAATAGTAATGAAATTATATTGGTGTGGCATGACAGGAAACATGGCAGGAACAAAATGGGGAGAGAAACCTGTTCTACTTGGTGGAGAAATCCGCCAAGATGGAAGTATTTCTGTTTGATAAATACATCCATCAAAAGGAAGGATTTCTCTTTGATAAATACAATGAATTTGTAAAGGAGATGGGAGGATATATGAGAGAAAAGAAAATCAAACGTAAAAAGGATGTGAAAATTGGCATAGACAACTTGAAAGAAGTGTTTGATTCGTTGTTTAGTAGTAAGAGCATGGGAAATGTTCTCCTCCACCTAAATAAATAACGCAAAGGTCTAACAGTCTTAGTTTGTTCATTCCCATGCTATTTTTATGTATTTCAAAAGTTTTATTTAAATATGGATTTGAATAGACTTTAGAGTGAATGAGAATGACATTGTAAATATTGATTTTATTGTAAATGAAGATGGTACTAAAAAAATTGGTATTTGTAAATTTGTTATTCTCGAATGAAATGAAATGTTTCTAATTACGCTGAAGGCATGTTTTTACCTAGGAATGATCCAAACGACTACGCTCACCTGCTTCAACTAGTTGTCACTATCCTTTTCATCCTTGTGTCTACACCCGTCGTGGCATACAGTATTTACGGTGTGGCTACTCTACAGCCATCCTTGTCGGCGCTGGTAACCCATAAATATGGTTTCTATTCTATTTTTTTGGTTTTTCTTATTCTTTTCTACTAAGAAATTGCTTGTGTGGCCCCTACTTCGAGTCTTCTGGATAGCGCCCCCACCACTACCTAGGTTTGTCTTAAACTTTGTAGTATCTTGGTTGTTTCTTACTATCAGGTTTTTATATTTTATTGCAATGTATTCTATTTGAGTAATCGTGGGTAATTTGTGGAAGCTTCTATTAGTTTTGTTGTTATTTTGTTGCTACTTTGCAAGAATAGGATTCTGTTACAAATCCCTCTGAAGCCAATCTTAGACATTATTGGTAAGATAGGTGCTTGAATGAAATTTGAAAATAGCATAGGCCAAGAGTGGTTTGTAATCTGCCCACAACATGTCTTACATCAACGACCCTATTTGGAATTTGTGCATCCTATTAAAATAGGGGTTAACAGATGATCACAACCTTTTAATTCTCTACTTTTTGTAAACCAAAATTATCAAAATCTTACCTTTGTTTCACCTATGCATGGGTCTAAAATTGGGCATAAAAAAAACAAAGGTATGTGATAGAAGAATGTCTAAAACAAACAAGGATTAGGACACTAGTAACATCTAGAAAAAAAAACTTATCTAAAAGTGTGATAGATGTGCATCCTCTGATAAGCAGTTGAAACATAAGAACAAAAAACTTGCGGTGAGGAAGGTATTGTGATGCACGTCAAGTGTTTGACAAAATTCCTAATAGAAATGAGGTTTTATGGAGCGTAATGATTAGAGTGTTTGAATTTTGTGTTTGCTTGGAGTCTGTTAGCTTCTCAGCCTAGGCATATTGTATAGCAAGTGAGGTAGGCAAGTTCTTGTAACAAAAAATGTAGGCACAACTATCATTTATGTTGCGAAGGAATGGGAGAAAAGTAAATACTCTAGTTGTAAAATAATTAGGAATATGTATACAGTGCTTTAGAAAAAATTTGAATGAATGAATATCCAACGTCAGAGCAACTGGAATTATCAAAATTATACTCCTGATGGAAAAGGCATGGCATCTATGCCCTCAAGGATATCACTGCAAGACTTGTTGTGTATGCCCTCCATGCTAATATGGTTTGTATAAAATGGCGGCAAAGTCAATTCTTAGTAATTTAGAAATCTTGATGAGTTATACGGAGTTTTTTAATTTCACATCTTAGGATATTGTATAACATAAGAGAGGTAGATAATTTCTTGTAACAATGTGTTGGTTGGATATTTTTGCAAGTCAAAATATGAGGTTCAACCACAATACATGGGATTAAATCCCTCTTCAAATACAGGTGAGGCAATGGAAAGGAAATGAGAGGAACGTATTTTCTTTCGAGTAAACACAGATCACGAAATAATCATGCGAGCTTTAAATAACAAATGTAATGTTTGAAATTATTAGAATCATCAAGATACCAAACAAATAATAGCTTAAGATTATGAACATAAGAACAATATCTTAAGAAAGACACATCTCACAACACAAAGTTTGCAAAATAGCATCAACTCCTATTCCTCAAATGATTAAAATAAAACACAAAGTTTTTCTTCTTCACAATAGATCTCAATATTCCAAAAATATCAACCCTTTGGAATGTATGTACATCCCTTATTTATAATAAAAATAGTTGAGAGAAAATAGGACAAACCCTATAAAACAGTTTGTTAACAAGAGTCCTATTTTTCTTGACTCTCACGCAGGAGACCAAGTCAAAATATGATTCCTATGTGACGAAACAGAAATGAAAAAGACATGTCAATTTCAAGATTGAAATGAAATGTTACATCGAGACTTAGTCTGAATCGTCATCTTTTTCTTCCTCATATTTCTCTTCTTCTAAATGAGCCTGTTTGTTCCGAAATTCTTGGAACTTCCGGATTATACCTTGCATCTCATTTTCATCAGGCGTAGTGGAATGATCACTCAAAACTTCACATGTTTCTTGAGTGTCACTGGCACTTCCGGGAAGCTTTCTCAATATTTTGTTGAGTTTTCTCAAGGCCTCCAAATAATGTTCAATATTTACAAACATATCAATGATTTCAATGCCAAATCCGTGAGCTGGTTCATGCTGAATTGATTCTTGGATTTGTTTGAAAAGATCATCAGCTGGCAGGATGCCCGAGTTTCCACTTGACACTTTTGCACAGATTTTCAACAGTTCTTCTTCCCGGTCACTCTTGCCATCAATCAACTGATCTCTTGATTTTCTCAATTTACCGCAAGCTTCGTTGAGAATTTTTACCCTGAACCTGATGGCTTTGGTCAGCTGGAAATGCTTATCTGCATGTGGGATGACACCTTCTTCTACCAAGATGCGTGATGGAATTTTCTTCAATACATGGAGAACTTTGAAATTCAAATCAAGGTTTCCAATTTCTTGGGAGAAATCATCATCCATCTTTTCCCCATCACTCTGTATATTCCCCAAAGATTGATAGACTTCTATGGTGTCTTGAATCACTTCTTTCCCCTGTTGGAGCAGCCTTTGGTTCCACTCATCGACCACCCTTCCTTTTTCATTAATCTTCTCAATTATAGGCACTGATGAAAAATCGAATCCGACAGGGATAGAGGAAGATGGTATGGATTCAAGGGGTTTTGAGAGCTTAAGTAATACTTCAGTTAACTGCTCCACCTTTTCTTTAAGCTCATCTCTGTTGTCCTTTGTTTCCTTCAATTTATGGCATAGCACGTTCATAACATCTCGTGCATCATGTTGTGCTTCTTCTGTTGTCACTTCTCCTAGAGCCACCCTGGTTATCTGATAGTCAGAGGCCGTTATGTCCTCTTTGGTTTTTTCAGTCGTGGGAGTGGCGATCTCTGCAAACTTATGCCCCGAAGCGTCCACTAAAACCCTTGAAACTATTTTGGGTTTCTTGGCTGATTTAGTAGTAGAAGCCTTGAGTGAATTAAAATTAAAGGCTGGTATGGGTACAACCACCTTCCTTTTCCTCGAATTTTGCTCAAGTAACCATTGAGGCGTGTCAGAGGGAGTTTCCATTATTGTAGAATTTGGTATCATACTTTCAGGGGGAGAGGGATCCACTGGTGGAGTTGGGATAGTTACCAATGTGGTAGCAGATTCAGTGAAAAGAGGCACAAGATGGGGCATCTTGGTAGTTACTTTGGTCCCAGTAGAGAGGGGTGAGAGTCCAGAGAAAATGCTAGCCATGACTGGTGAAGTAGATGGGGAAAGAGGAGGTAGAAGTGGTTATGAAGGAGGTAGCACAGATCCTGACGCCAAAGCCTGGGATGCAAGAGCTAAGGTCACTTCAGTTGGGAAGTCAACAAATGGTGAAACTAGGGGCTGGTTTACTTCTCTTTCCAAATAAATTTCTCCTATTTCTGGTGGTGTTGGTGATTCTGGAACATTCACCATTTCAACTAGAGTAAAAATTGAAGAGGTTTCTTGTTCTCTTCTCTTCTTGACAAAATTGACCTTTATAGGTCCCTTAGAAGAGCTTTTGTCCTTTTCCCTTTTTGAGGGCCCCGCCTCTATAACAACCAACTTTGAAAAATTATTTTCTTTGAAACTCATTCCCCAAGAAGTGAGTCATGCCTTGGTGCATGCAAGAATCAGGGTTGATCTATCAGTAATGGAGGCTTTTTCACTAATAGACCAATCAATAGGTGGGAAAATATATTGATCTTCATTCAATCTGTCATATGAAGGATCCAGAACACTTTCATTATCACCAGTACCTTCTGGTATGTCAGCGAGCTCAAGTATTTGAATCTCAGCAAGTGTCACCCTGCTATGATATTTTCTTCAGACAGCAACCTCATCACGTAAATCAATCCAGATGTCTTCTATGCTTGGCACGTGCGGGTGAAGAGTTCCATATGCCTTAAGGACTCCTCGAAAATCAAACCCATCTTGGGGCTTCATGTGATTCTTCAACTTATCTTGAAGCTCATGTACAATGTTCTTGGCTTTCACCACTGTTGAACAAGTATACCTTCTAATAGAAATTGGGAAAGATACAGCGGCCTTGTGTTTACTCTATTGGAATTTGTGAAAATCCAACAATTGCCTGACCAACTCCATCAAGATTAGTTTGTCCCCTGGATATCTAGGCAAATGGAAAGGATCCCCTGGGTACATGACTACTCGAAGATATGTGAACTTCTTAAATTGCAAGAAGACACAACCCCATTTTGAAATTTCATCCCATGCCTCATCAAAGACTCTCGTTTTCCTCAGTTTGGGGTTTAACCTGCAGATGTTCTCGTAAAAGAAGGCATCGTTTACCCTTCCGAATTGGTCTTCAGACCCTTTTCTTATTAGCTGAGGAAAATACCGATAAATATGCTCTACTGTCTTGTTTCCCTTGGTGTTCAATCCAGGATAGTTCCTCATGCCGGCCGCTGCATAGGTGACATACGAGGACATATAAAACTTCCCCGTAGACAGGACTGTTGTCATTTGAGAATCTATCTCGTTACTGATAAGAGTACCCCAATCAATTCCCTAATGATTATTCTTAATAACGATCATGAATTGGTACATCCATCCTTGGAAAACATTTGATTCGGGGAAACCAAAAACCCGACTCAACAGAGTAATGATATCATTGATTTCCTGAATGAAATCACTTCTAGGAACAAGTCTTGGGAACCTAGAAACAACCAGTTTGGATTTGATTAGGAGCTTATTATTCACGTGCTTGATGCAATCCTCCTGATCATTGTCCCAAGATTTTTGGGCTGAATTGAGATCCACATCTCCATATTCCTCAAAATCAGGCAGCTTGACAAGGTCATCGAAGTAACCTCCATCCAACTTGATTAAAAATTCTCCCGCCTAATTTTTCACAGAACGAGAACCAGAGTCATAGTTCGAAGCATAGGCTAAGATGAACTCGGGGCACTGAGCTGACATAGGGAAACCTACTACAAGAGGTAGACCACTGCCAACTATTGATTTCATCCATGGAGTCTGGGAAGAGCTCTTGACCCTATTCCAAAAATCCTCCATATCTATGTTTCCGAGCTCTGTATCCCGGATGTCATAATTACAATCAATGTAGGAGGGAGACTCCACCTTCCTAAATTTGTACTTCATCCTCCCTAATTTTTTAGTCTTATCTTGTGATGAACCAGGGTCCGACATGAGGAATTTCAAAGGAGGAGAGTGTCAGAGATCAAAAGGTGTTGAACACTTCAGAAAACCCGACACACTAGAGATGTCAGAAAGATGGAAATGTCTGACACACTGGAGATGTCGGAAAGATGGAAATGTCCGACACACTATGAGGATGTCGGAAAGATGGAAATGTCTGACACACTGGGAGGATGTCAGAATGATGGAAATGTCTGACACACTGGGAGGATGCCGGAATGATGGAAATGTCTGACACACTGGGAGGATGCCAGAATGATGGAAATATCCGACACATTGGGAGGATGCCGGAATGTTTGAATTGCCTGACACCTTGAAATTTCTGATACACTACGGGTTTTGAACACTGCAAAGCACCCTGCGAAACCCGAAAAGAGGGAATCAGGTAATTGTTAGGTTGAAACATGCAAGTTCTTCTTCACTGTTGATATCCCAAATATATTTTTAATTACAATGACATTCTAGGGAATAAAACAAAGTGAGCATTCCAAAGGGGGAACCCTAAGACACAAACCTGATAGGAAACAACCCTAAAACGGAAAAGATAAAACCCCAATAACCCCAACAAGAAAAAGATAGAAACTCGAAAGAATCCTTTACACATTTATTCCAAAAACAAAGAATAAAGGAAAATACCTTTAATCAGAACCAAAAAATGATAAATAACAAGCAATGTAATCAGGTACAGAGGCGATTCGGGTTTCTAGGTCAAAGATACATGCACAAAAAGCCACGAGGTAAAAAGTACGTCTGGTAAAAATGACATGGAAATCCAAATATTTATAAGAAATTTTACATTTAATACACTTCAGTTGACACGTGTCAACTACCCGAAAACTTGGCATTAATGCCATGTCAGCATGCTTTGGATATCTGGAAACCCGACACAAAGGATTTCGTATTAATTTGGGTTTCGATTTGTGGGAAACAAGTGACATGAAGCATGATTCTTGATGGTCCCGGAAACCTGATACAAAGGAGTAAATCAGGCTTCGAGGATCGGAAGACATGCGACATGAAGCATGTTTTGACAAAGGCATGTTCCGATGCTTAGAAGAACCGCAAACCCAAAACAAAGGAGTAAATCGGGCTTCAGGGATCGGAAGACATGCGACATGAAGCATGTTTTGACGAAGGCATGTTTCGATGCTCGGAAGACCGGCAAACCCGAAACAAAGGAGTAAATCGAGCTTCGGGGATCAGAAGACATGTGACATGAAGCATGTTTTGACGAAGGCATGTTCCGATGCTCGGAAGACCCACAAACCCGAAACAAAGGAGTAAATCGGGCTTTGGGGATCGGAAGACATGCGACATGAAGCATGTTTTGACGAAGGCATGTTCCGATGCTCGGAAGACCCCGCAAACCCAAAAGACTTACTTGATGTGGGTTTCGGGTTTCAGGGAACACACAACATGAAGCATCCAAAACACATGTTGTCTTGCTATTGAAACTCGAAAACCTGATTATCTCTCTGAAAGGGCATTCTTAGAAAACCAGCTCAAAAATTTCTTAGGGTTATCTTATTTTTGGCGTAAACTCAAAAATGAGATAACAAAATGAATGTAGGCATGGATACCATTTATTATGGTTGGGAACAGGAAAAAGGTAAATACTGTGTTGTAAAATGCTTGGTACCAACTAAGACTATAATTGGAAAACTTCCATGTTTAGTGGATTTTTCATTGACTGATGAGACTAACGACCTGATCAGTTAGTCCATAGTTTTATTTCTCAGTAGCATTCATTTTTTCAAACATGCATTCATTTTCTTCAAACCTACATTCATTTGCTTTAAACATTGATTACATTACCACTCATTTAGAAAAATTTGTTGAAGAAATGTTATCTTTTGTTGGTCTCAATTCCATTGCAGTGTGTGTATTGACATAAGTTTCCCAATCCTCTCACTGTGGTTTTGTCCTGTAGATTGATTGATCTCGTGGATTGATTCTCTACTCTGATAATATGTATATTCAGATTAAGTACGTATATATACATTGATTGGCTTCTAAGTCAGCAACGGGGCTGGCTTGTAATAAAGTGCAAAAGTATATGAAGAGTAATTGTTATAGGTGAAATTGCTAGAAAGTGGAAAGGAGTTTCTTAATAAAGAACATGATACTATTACAATATTACCAAATAAAAATTACTCGATTTTTTATCTTTTAGAAGTCAAAGTAGGGGGTTTATAACCAATTAGTTGACAGATTCGCATTGACAATGAGGGCACCAATGAGTTCTCTTTGATGTCATTAGCATGAAGCTCACGTCATTGTTGACATTTAGTTGATTTTTTGATTAACATCATGGTGATTTGCAAAAACTTTTCAACAAAATAGTTACTTTGTAAATGTTCCATATCCACTTAAATTATTGACCTTTCATGCATATAGCATGAGATGGTTCCACCTTTTTCCAAACACAATTGCCAATGCTCATCATCAGATTTTGATACAAACTCGCTACAAATTGGATCAATTCTAATGTAAATTAACTATCTTGTGTGTTGTATCTCTGATCTAAGGAGGTTGGTATGACCCTTACAACATCAAATTCCATGCAATAAAGACTTTCTAGGCCTGTGTCTAGCTAAGGTAGTTATGAACAGGCATTGAGAAGCATGCGCAGAGGCCTGAAGCCTATATTTGGATGACCAGTTTGACCTTGCAAAAATATCTTTGAAGAAACACATTTGGCACAAGAGATTCCTAAGACAAGTTTGTGTTGAAAATGATATTTTCCTAACATGTTCGTGCTGACCTGAAATTTCCTAAAAAACATGCAGGAACTAAGACAAATTCACCTTGTACCAAACTTGTGCCATACATGTTGATCCTAGTCCAAATTCATCTTGAATGGAGAATCAAAAAATATGAAAAGAACTGATCAGGATGGAATAGGGATTGTTTGGGAATTTGTTCACTAGGTTTCTTGATATATTGGAGTCTTTTTTTCCGAAATTGGAAATGTCATTAGTTATAGAAGAGCCTTGAGAGAATTGAACAGTCATATGAGAATGAGAGTTCAATTTCTAAACACATAAGAGAACATGGTAATCGAGATGTAGAGAAAGGGAGATAGGCATTTGCATTTATGCCATATCATTGTGTGTTTATTCTTTTCCGTGTGCCGATTTTGATTTCCTTTCAATTTTTCTTCTCTCAATTGTTAATTCTTGATATTATTGATGCAATATGGTGAGTCATATGAAAAAATATGCACAGCAATAGAACTATTTCTGTGCATAATTCCTCATTTTTCTTTGCAAGTATTTTGGATCCGGTATTCCATTGGCTCTTTTGTGGAGAGTCATAAGGATTTTGAACCTTTGTAGGCTTCGAACATCAGTGCAGATTAGAGTTGTTCTTGGTCTCCTTTGTTTTCATTATTTTGGATTTGATTGTTGTTTCTTTGATAAGATTCCTTCATTTCACATGGTTTTATGTATTATTTTTTGCTTAATCTTTTCTTACTTTTCTTGGGTTTATTGATTATGTGTGCACCTATTAACTAGTGTTCTCTCACTCCTTCAAAATTTGAATCTTTCAAAATTTGCAGCAAAAGTTTAAAATTTATTTTCCTTTTTTATGTAATTCATTTTTTTAAACTGCCAATTTACTTGGGAATGATCCAAACGACTACGCTCATCTGCTTCAGTTGGTTCTCATTGTCCTTGTCATCCTTCTCTCTGTACCTATCATGGCATGCAGTATTTGTAACATGGCTACTTTGTAGCTATCCCTATCAGTGTTGTAACCCTTAAATATGGTTTATATTATATTTTTTTTGTTTTTCCTATTTTTTTCTGCTTAGAAATTGCTTGTGTGGCCCCTTCTTTGACTCTTCTGGACAACTTCCCCACCACTGTCTAGGTTTTTCTTTCTCTCTGTATTATCTTGGTTTTTTCTTAATGTCGGGTTTTTATATTTTATTACAATGTATTCTATTTGAGTAATCGTAGGTAATTTGTGGAAGCTTCTATTGGTTTTGTTGCTACTTTTCCATAATAGGATTCTGTTACAAATTCCTATGAAGCCAGTCTTAGACATTATCGGTAAGATAGGTGCTTGAATGGAATCTGAAAATAGCATAGGCTAACAGTGGTTTGTAATCTGCCCTCAACATGCCTTACATCAATGACCATGTTTGGAATTTTTGCATCCTATCCAAATAGGGGTTAGCAAATGAACACAACCTTTTTATTCTTTACTTTTTGTAAACCAAAATTAGCAAAATCTTACCTTAGTTTCACCAATGCATGGGTTTAAAATTGGGCATAAAAAAAAACAAAGGTATGTGATAGAAGAATGTCTAAAACAAACAAGGATTAGGACATTGGTAACATCCAGGAAAAAAAACTTATCTAAAAGCATGATAAATGTGCATCCTATAATAAGTAGTTGAAACATAAGAACAAAAAACTAGTGGTGAGGAAGGTATTCTGATGCACGTCAAGTGTTTGAAAAAATTCCTGATATAAAAAAGGTTTTATGGAGTGTAATGATTAGAGTGTTTGAATTTTGTGTTTTCTTGGAGTCTGTTAGCTTCTCATCCTAGGCATATTGTATAACAAGGGAGGTAGGTAAGTTCCTGTAACAACGAATGTAGGCACAACTATCATTTATGTTATGAAGGAATGGGAGAAAAGTAAATACTCTGGTTGTAAAATAATTAGGAATATGTATACATTGCTTTAGACAAAATTTGAATGAATGAATATCCAATGTCAGAGCATTTGGAATTATCAAAATTATACTCCTGATGGAAAAGACCTGACATCTACACCCACAAGGATAGCACTACAAGATTTGTTTTGTATGCCCTCCATGCTAATATGGTTTGTATAAAATTGTGGCAGAGTCAATTCTTAGTGATTTAGAAATCTTGATGAGTTGTGTGGAGTTTGTTAGCTTTGCAGCTGATAGCAGAAGAAAAAGAATTTATTCAATGTATTCAATGTGTCAAACAAAAGAGCAAAGCCAAATATAAAGGTTGCGGGAGTAAGGAGGACAGTTATAATTGTCCATCAACAAAATACATAACAACAATGTATTAAACTAAACTAATGCTAACATTCCCCCCTTAATACATTGCTCTTACAAATGTACCCCCTAAACAAATAAAACTTCACTTTGCTGAGAGGTTTGGTGAGAATATCTGTAACCTGAAAATCAGTAGGGCAGTACTGGAGCTAAATTTGGTGGTTCAAGACCTGTTCATGAATGTAGTGACATTCGACCTCAATATGCTTTGTTTGTTCATGAAAAACAAGATTCTTCACAAGCTTCAACACACCTTGATTGTTGCAGTGAATGATGGGAGGTTTCTCTTCAGGAATCCCTATATCTACAAGAATGTGACGTAACCAAATCGCTTCACACATAGCTCCTCGTGCAGCACAGTATTCAGCCTCAGTGGATGAGAGAGCAACAACAATTTGCTTCTTGCTAATCCACGAGATAGGTCCAGATCTCGAGATGAAAAACATACCCTGAAGTGGATTTCTTGTCATTAATGGATCCTGCATAGTCGAAGCTTGTATATCCTTGTAAGAAGAACTGAGTGTTCTTATGATACTCTAGACCAAAGTCAACTGTACCTCAGACGTATCTCAACACATGCTTTACTGCTATCCAATGACTTTTCTTCAGCTCCTGCATAAATCTGGCGAGATAGCTCACTGCAAAGCAAAGATCTGGCCTGGTATAAGTCAAGTAAATGAGACTCCCCACAAGCTTCCTGTAGTGAGTGCCATCTACCTGTGGTGAATCCTGGAATCTAGATAATTGCAAACCTTTTTCCATAGGTGTGGACATTGGTTTACAATATGACATTCCATACTTTTCCAGGAGTGTCTTGGCATATTTCATCTGGGAGACAAAGATATGATTCTTCTTCTACCATATCTCTAAGCCAAGATAGTAGTGAAGTAGCCCCAAATCATTCATGTCGAAGGATTTCTTCAGATCATTCTTTACATCATCCACAAGATTGTCAGAACTTCCTGTGATCACAAGATCATCTACGTACAAAACTAGAATAACAATATCTGTTCCTACCTTCTTGATATACAAATTTGTATCTGAGGGGCTACGAGTGAATCCATGCTACAATAGGTGATCATCAATTTTTATATACCATGCCCTAGGTGCTTGTTTGAGTCCATAAAGTGACTTTATCAGATGACATACCTTGTGTGGTTGATGCTCATCTACAAACCCTTCAGGTTGGGCCATGTATACTTCTTCTTTGAGATCACCATTCAGAAAAGCACTCTTGACATCCATCTACTAAAGTTTCCATCCATTTTGTTCTGCCAGTGCACAGAAAACTCTGATGGTTTTGATCTTCACTGTGGGTGCAAAGGTCTCGCTCATAGTCAATTCCTTCTTGCTGAGCATAACCATTTGTAACAAGTCATGTTTTGTGTTTGTCGATTGAACCATCTGCCTTATATTTTATTTTGAAAATCCATTTGCAGCTAATGGATTTCTTACCTAGAGGTAGATCGACAAGTTCCCATGTCCAATTCTGAAGTAGGGAATCATATTCAACATTCATAGCCTATTTCCACTGTGGTTGGTCTAATGCCTCATGAACAGTGTCAGGTTCAGTGCTATCAACAACTGAACTCATGAGTGCAAAAATTTACCTCATGTCTAGCTTGACTTCGTGTTATGACTCCCGTAGAAGTACCTGGAAGTGAGTTTAGGTGTGCATCCCCAATAGTATTTTGGACCCATTTCAGACGTTGGTGCTACTTTTGCTGATGTGAAGATGTGTTTTCCAGTGTGCCTAGATCAACGAATAAGTCTCCACTCAGCTCTTCTTCTCTCTGAGAAGAATCATCTTGCCCATCATCTGGATGTGTGAGAAATCTATGTGACGAGGTCGGTATTGGATCTCCATTGTGTGGCAGGGAGTCAAAGGATGACTCATCACACACCACATCTTGACTCTCGTAGATTTTCTTCATCTCAAGATCCATGAGACGATATGCCTTTGAGGTAGTACTATACCCCAAGAAAAGACATGGTAGTGTCTTTGGATCGATCTTCTTCCTTTTCTTATCTGGAACATGCATATATGCAGTACAACCAAAAACTCTCAAATGATAGATAGAAGGTTTACAACCAGTCCATACCTCTTCCTGTGTCCTATTCTGCAAGATCTTCGTGGGTGCCCGGTTGAGTAGATACACTGCTGTCTGGACTGCTTCTGCCCAAAACTGATCCTCCAACTTGGCGGTGGAGAGCATACAATGAGCCATCTCCATGACAGTCCTGGTGTGTCAGTTGGAAATCCCATTTTGTTGGGGTGTGTAGGGTGCATTCAGATGTTGCTGAATGCCATGCTACTTTAGGTATGCTAAGAACTTCATCGATACAAATTCCCCCCCTCGATCTGAGTGGAGGAGAAGGAGAGACTTCCCAGACTGCCTAGTGGCTTGTTGGTAAAAGGTTTGGAAATTTTCAAACGCCTCACTCTTCTTCTGGAGGAAATATATCCATATTTTCTGTGAGTAATCATCAATGATGAGCTGGAAGTATTCAAAACCTTGGAAGCTAGCTAGCAGGGGTCCACATAGATCGTTGTGTACAACCTGAAGATGCTCCGTAGAATGATAAGATCTCTATTTGAATGGACCTCTGTGTTGTTTTCCCACAAGACATCCCGAGAAAATAGGTAATGAATGGGAGAGTGGAGGAAGCCCTCTTACCATTTCCTTGGCGTTGAGTTGATGCAGAGCCCCAACAGAAAGATGACCATATCGAAAGTGCCATAGTGCAGTGGACTTTTCCGCTTTGAAGCAGAGAGAGAAATGTTAGATGAAGTGACTACATCTAGTGCAAATAGTTGGCCCTTCATAAATGCTTGAGCAATAACTGAGTCTCCCTGGGAAATGAGGTAGGACTTGACCCCTTTCTGAACAAATAATTTGACCCGCATTCGATGATTAAGAAGCTGACTCACAGACAAGAGATTTGAGGTCAAACCTGGAACATATAGCACCTTCTTGAGTGTACATCTTCGTGTCCCAAGAGGAATGATGACATCACCAATCCCTGTTGCAATATACTCCTGATTATCTGTGATGGTGATCCGATCTCTAGTGGGCCAGGTCACTCAGGGTATGGAACAACTTCTTATTACCAGTCATGTGTTTGTTGGCACCTGAATCAATCAACTAGACACTTTCTGATGGCTGCAAAGTCTGTGAGACTAGGACAATGTCCAGATGAGTTGCATCTGGAACCTCTTCATCGGAGGAGGCATCCTACTGAGTAGCAATATGACCCTTCTGCCTCTGATTACAAGCACGCCATTGGGATTTCTTGGAATATCCTTGGCCAGAAGTGCTCTCTTCACCAAATTTGTTATGCTTGCGACCATTGTAATAATAGTTCGCAGTCGTCTGTATATTTGTGGAACAAATGTGGCACCATCGATCCGCCTTGTTGTTCTACTGCTTCTGGGGTGGCTGCTGTGGTGGCCACTAGAAGGTTGCTGGGATGCTGCTTTCTGATTCTGGGGGGGTTGACTACCCTTTCCGAGGCTTGTTGCTATGCTTTTTCCTCGAGATAAGAGCCTTGTCTTTGAAGGCTTCTTGAACATTCTGAATGGCTTCTTCCTGCAAGAGATAATTCACCAGTGTGGCAAAAACTCACCTCCTGTTGAGTGATGGTCAACGTGGTGATCAGTGTCTGAAACCGGGAAGGAAGAGCTCATAAGGTGAGCGGGACTAGCAACTTGTCATTCACCATTTCATTGAGAGCAGAAAGTTCTATGCATAACTCGGCCACACGCCATAGGAAGGCTTCGACTGATTTGCCATCATGCATACTCATCGTGTGAAGCTTTGTCTCAAGATGCAGCATCATCATCAGATTCTTGGATTCATAGACGGTACACAACGTGGCCCATGCCATATAGGAAGTGGTTGCTTCCCGAATGTGAGGTTGAACCTCATCAAAAAGGCTCAGAGTGATAAGAATTAATGCTTTTGCATCGGCCTTTTCATACTTAGCCAATAGATCAATGTCTGTGGGAGGGGCGTTCGTGCCAGAAACGATCCCCCAAAGATCTTCAAACTGAAGAATCATCCGCATCTTGGTTTTCCAGGCGGGAAAAATTTGGCCCTTTTAGCAACTGGGCATCCGACAACAAAATGCGAGGTGCAGACATTTCCAAAAACTCAAAATTGTATTTTATTTATTGATTGTTCAAAAATGGTTACAAATGCTTACTGAAGGAACCTGTCACGAAGATGGGCTCTATAAGCTCATGCAGTGAGACGCAAACACTCCTGTGGGCGTTCTACTTCGCGTTCATCATCTACATCATAGCCGTGCTCCAATTCTTCATGGATTCGGCACGCTTGACAACACACGTCGAACCAGAAATAGTCAAACAATCCTTGACGCACCAATTTGTCAAATAATAAGTTGTCGGTATTCATCAATTCACTGAGCAAGGCAAAATAGATGTCAGGTGGTGTCCTCTTGGGCTCTTAGAGGCCACTTAGTGGAAGGGTTGCTCGCAACACTCTTGGACATCGAGAAATGTGTGACATGTATGAGGCGAGGTAATCTGGATTAGCCTCCACATGCAGATTTTGCCTCTCTCCCCAAGCTCTTCACGCTGCAGGTTTGGATGTTGCTAGGCTCCTCATGCTAGGGCATATAGGGCAGACACTTCCATGCTTCTCCTCTTGGTTTCCAGGCTGTGGTCACCCTTGCTATGTAAAAGGTGTGTAGGCTTGGTATTGGCGGCTTACCAACCCAAAACTACATGCAGGCATGGTGTTGGCTGCTCCTTCCTTGGCGGCGCTCCCTCACGGCTCACCAACACTCCATGCTTTCATCAATGGTCTCCAAAACACCAAATTCACATGGGATTCTCCATACACGATGGCTCAGGAACACCAGGCTCTTCTAGGTCGTTGCTTCCTCATTAACATCCAAGGGCGTCAAATCAAAAGTAAAAGAACTTACATGCTGCCTTCTTACTGTATTTCTAGATAATATATGTCCAATGGATGAAATCTCACGTGGAAGCCAATGGAAAAGTTATATGCAAAGACGTCTTAGACCAGATGAAGAAAAGACTCTTCAATACTTTCTCTGTCTTCAATATTACACTAGAATGATAGTGAGAAGAGCAGTTTTCAATGCTGGAATAGTAGAACAGGTCATCCCCCACGCAGGTTGATGCCACGTTAATAGCTCCACTTCATTGGTTTAATGGAGACTCCCAATCCACGTCCTCCTGAAAGAAAACATAAGTCTCCAATATTGCTCTATCAGATCACACGCAGAGCTCTGATACCAATGATAGTAGAAGACAAAGCATTTATTCAATGTATTCAATGTGTCAAACAAAAGAGCAAAGCCCCAAATATAAAGGCTGCGGGAGGAAGGAGGATAGTTATAATTGTCCATCAACAAATACATAACAACAATGTATTAAACTAAACTAATGCTAACAACATCTTAGGATATTGTATAACATAAGCGAGGTAGATAATTTCTTTATAGCAATGAATGTAGGCATGGATACCATTTATTGTGGGTGGGGAATAGGAAAAAGGTAAATACTGTGCTGTAAAAGGCTTGGTACCAACTAAGACTATAGGTGTAAAACTTCCATGTTTAATGGATTTTTTCGTTGACTGATGACACTAATGGTCTATGATTAGTTAATCCATGGTTTTATTGCTCAGATGCATTCATTTGCTTCAAACGTTGATTACATTACCACTCATTCAAAAAAAATTGTTGAAGAGATGTAATCTTTTGCTGGTCTCAATTCCATTGTTGTGTGTGTATTGACATAAGTTTCCCAATCCTCTCACTGTGGTTTTTTCCTGCAGATTGATTAATCTCGTGGATCGATTCTCTACTCCTATAATATGTATATTCAAATTAATTATGTACATATACGTTTATTGGCTTCTAAGTCAGCAATGGGGCTAACTTGTAATAACGTGCAAAATTATATGAAAGAGTAATTGTGAAATGTGAACATTGCTAGAAAAGTGGAAAGGAGTTTCTTAATAAAGAACATGATACTATTACAGTATTACCAATTGAAAGTTACTTGAATTGTTATCTTTTTATAAGTTAAATTAGGGGGTTTTAAACCATTTACTTAATAGACTCGCATTGACAATGATGGCACCAATGAGTTTCTCTTTGATGTCATTAGCATGAAGCTCACGTCATTGTTGAAATTTAGTTGATTTTTTTATTAACATCATGGTGATTGCCAAAACACTTTACAAAAAAATATTTAATTTGTAAATGTCCCATATCCACTTAAATTATTGACCTTTCATGCTACATAGCATGAGATGGTTCCACCTTTTTCTAAAAACAATTGCCAATGCTCATCATCAGATTTTTGATACAAACTGGCTACAAATTGGATCAATTCTAATGTAAATTCACTATCTTGTGTGTTGTATCTCTGATCTAAGGAGGTTTGTATGACCCTTAGAGCATCAAATTCCATGACAACATAGAATTTCTATGCCTTTGTCTAGCTAAGGTAGTTATGTACAGGCATTGACAAGCATGTGCAGAGGCCTAAAGCCTATCTTGGGATGGACACAGTGAGACCTGGGAAATAATCTCTTTGACAAAACAGATTTGGCACAAGACATTCTTGAGACAAGTTTGTGTTAAAAATACACAAGTCCTAACATGTTCGTGCTGAACTGAACTTTGCTAAAAAACATGCAGGAACTAAGGAGAATTCACCCTATTCTGAAACTCGTCCCATACATGTGTTGATCCTATGGTCCAAATTCATCTTGAAGGGAGAATCAGAAAAGATGAAACACACTGATCAGGCTGGAAAAGGGATTGTTTGGGAAGTTGTTCACTAGGTTACTTGGTATATTTGAGTCTTTTGTTCCGAATTTGGAATAGTCATTAGTTATAGAAGAGCCTTAAGAGAATTGAACAGTCATTTGAGAATGAGATTTCCAATTTCTAAACACATCAGAGAACATAGTATTCGTGATGTAGAGAAAGGGAGACAGGCATTTGCATTTATGCCATATCATTGTGTCTTTATTCATTTGTGTGTGCCGATTTTGATTTCTATTTCAATTTTTCTTCTCTCAATTGTTAATTCTTGATATTAGTGATGCAATATGGGGAGTCATATGAAAAAATATGCACAGTAATAGAAACTATTTTTGTGCATAATTCCTTATTTGTCTTGGCAAGTAGTTTGGATCCAGTATTTCCTTGGCTCTTTTGTGGAGACTCATAAGGATTTTGGCTCTTTGTATGCTTTACACATTAGTACAGATTAGAGTTGTTCTTGGTCTCCTTTGTTTTCATTATTTTGCATTTGATTGTTGTTTCTTTGATAAGATTCCTTCATTTCACATGGTTTTCTGTATTATTTTTCTTAATATTTTCTTACTTTTCTTGGGTTTATTGATTATGTGTGCACCTATTAACTAGTGTTCTCTCACTCCTTCAAAATTTGAATCATTTAAAATCTGTAGCAAAAGTTTAAAATTTCTTTTCCTTTTTTATGTAATTCAATTTTTTTAACTGCCAATTTACTTGGGAATGATCCAAACGACTACACTCACCTACTTTAGCTAGTTTTCATTGCCCTTGTCATCCTTCTCTCTGCAGCTGTCATGGCATGCAGTCTTTGCAACATGGTTACTTTGTAGTTATCCCTGTCGGTGCTGGTAACCCTTAAATATGGTTTCTATTATGTTTCTTTGGTTTTTCCTATTTTTTTCTGCTAAGAAATTGCTTGTGTGGCCCCTGCTTTGACTCTTCTGGACAACTTCCCCACCAATTTCTAGGTTTTTCTTTTTCTCTGCAGTATCTTGGTTGTTTCTTAATGTCAGGTTTTTATATTTTATTGTAATGTATTCTATTTGAGTAATCGTATGTAATTTTTGGAAGCTTCTATTTTTTTTCTTGCTACATTGCCATAATAGGATTCTATTACAAATTCCTATGAAGCCAGTCTTAGACATTATTGGTAAGATAGGTGCTTGAATGGAATTTGAAAATAGCATAGGCCAAGAGTGGTTTGTAATCTTCCCTCAACATGCCTTACATCAACGACCATGTTTGGAATTTGTGCATCCTATTCAAATAGGGGTTAGCAGATGAACACAACCTTTTTATTCTCTACTTTTTGTAAACCAAAAGTAGCAAAATCTTACCTTTATTTCTCCTATACACAGGTCTAAAATTGGGCATAAAAAAAAACAAAGGTATGTGATAGAAGACTGTCTAAAACAAACAAGGATTAAGACACTGGTAACATCCAGAAAAAATACTTATCTGAAAGTATGATAGATGTGTGTCCTATAATAAGCAGTTGAAACATAAGAACAAAAACCTGGTGGTGAGGAAGGTATTCTGATGCACGTCAAGTGTTTGACAAAATGCCTAACCGAAATGAGGTTTTATGGAGCGTAATGATTGGAGTGTTTGACTTTGGTGTTTGCTTGGAGTCTGTTAGCTTCTCAGCCTAGGCATATTGTATAACAAGTGAGGTAGGTAATTTCCTGTAACAATGAATGTAGGCACAACTATCATTTATGTTGTGGAGGAATGGGAGAAAAGTAAATAATCTAGTTTAGGCTTTAGGGTATTCCCTCCATAGGTAATATGGTTTTTGTATGCCCTCCATGCTAATATGGTTTGTATAAAATGGCAGCAGATTGAATTTTTAGTAATTTAGAAATCTTGATGAGTTGTACGGAGTTTGTTAGCTTCGCAGCTTAGGATATTGTATAACATAACCGAGGTAGATAATTTCATGTAACAACAAATGTAGGCATGGATACCATTTATTGTGGGTAGGAATAGGAAAAAGGTAAATATTGTGCTATAAAAGGCGTTGGTACCAACTAAGACTATAGGTTGAAAACTTCCATGTTTAATGGATTTTTCGTTGACTGATAAAACTAATGGTTTCATCAGTTAGTCCATGGTTTTATTTCTCATATGCATTCATTTGCTTCAAACGTTGATTACATTACCACTCATTCAATTTTTTTTGTTGAAGAGATGCAATCTTTTGCTGGTCTCAATTCCATTGTTGTGTGTGTATTGACATAAGTTTACCCAATCCTCTCAATGTGGTTTTGTCTTGTGAGATTGATTGATCCCGTGGATCAATTATCTACTCCTATAACATGTATATTCAAATTAAGTATGTACATATACATTGATTGGCTTCTAAGTCAGGAATGGGGCTGGCTTGTACTAAAGTGCAAAATTATATGAAGAGTAATTGTGATAGGTGAAATTGCTAGAAAGTGGAAAGGAGTTTCTTAATACAGAACATGATACTATTATAGTATTACCAAATGAAAGTTACTTGAATTTTTATCTTTTAGAAATTAAATTAGGGGGTTTTAAACCAATTAGTCGACAGTTTCGGAGTGACAATGAGGGCACCAATGAGTTCTCTTTTATTTCATTAACATGAAGGTCACGTCATTGTTGACATTTAGTTGATTTTTTGATTATCATCATGGTGATTGCCAAACACTTTTCAACAAAATAGTTACTTTGTAAATGTCCCATATCCACTTAAATTATTAACCTTTCATGCATATATCATGAGATGGTTCCACCTTTTTCCAAAAACAATTGCCAATGCTCATCATCAGATTTTGATACAAACTGGCTAAAAATTGGATAAATTCTAATGTAAGTTCACTATCTTGTGTGGTCTATCTCTTATCTAAGGAGGTTTGTATGACCCTTCTAAGAGCATAAAATTCCATGCAACATAGGCTTTCTAGGCCTATATCTAGCTAAGGCAGTTATGTACAGGCATTGAAAAGCATGTGTTGAGGCATGTGTCTAGCTAAGGCAGTTATGTACAGGCATTGAGAAGCATGTGCAGAGGCTTGAAGCCTATCTTGGGATGACCAGTGAAACCTTGCAAAAAGATCTTCTAAGAAACACATATGGCACGAGACATTACTGAGACAAGTTTGTGTTGAAAATGAACTTGTCCTAACATGTTCGTGCTGACGTGAACCTTTCCTAAAAAACATGTAGGAACTAAGGTGAATTCACCCTATACTGAACTTGTTCCATATGTGTGATCCTGGTCCAAATTCATCTTGAAGGGAGAATTATAAAAGATGAAATGAACTGATCAGGCTGGAATAGGGATTGTTTGGGAAGTTTTTCATTAGGTTACTTGGTATATTGGACTCTTTTGTTCCAAATTTGGAATAGTCATTAGTTATAGAAGATCCTTAAGATAATTGTACAGTCATCTGAGAATGAGAGTTCAATTTCTGAACACATCAGAGAACATGGTATTTGAGAGGTAGAGAAAGGGAGATAGGCATTTGCATTTATGCCATATCATTGTATGTTTATTCTTTTACATGTGCCAATTTTGATTTCCTTTCAATTTTTGTTCTCTCAATTGTTAATTCTTGATATTAGTGATGCAATATGGTGAGTCATATGAAACAATATGCACAGTAATAGAACTATTTTTGTGCATAATTCCTTTTTCTTTGCAAGTAGTTTGGATCTGGTATTGCATTGGCTCTTTTGTGAAGACTCATAAGGATTTTGGCCCTTTGTATTCTTTGGACATCAGTACAGATGAGAGTTGTTCATGGTCTCCTTTGTTTTCATTATTTTGGATTTGATTGCTATTTCTTTGATAAGATTCCTTCATTTAACATGGTTTTCTGTATTATTTTGCTTAATATTTTCTGACTTTTCTTGGGTTTATTGATTCTGTGTGCACCAATTCACTAGATTTCTCTCACTCCTTTAAAATTTGAAGCTTTCAAAATGTGTAGCAAAAGTTTAAAATTTATTTTCCTTTTTTATGTACTTGTGTTTTTTTACTGCCAATTTAAATTAATTGCCTTTTAATTCCTACTCTATTTTAGTTATAAACTCTAAATATTTAATGATTTTTCATATTCAAAGTGACTGATAGAGAACTAGCATTAGATATGCCAAATACACCACAAATGCATTTCCTAGTTGGGCCTACATGTGCTGGTAAGCCAAAGGTAAGCTCTAGATTTGGCCACGAAGGATAGTAATTTACGAGAAACCCCTAACTATATTTCCCAAACCATTGCTCCCATCTCCATACCATACTTCTTAGCCACTTCTTTGTACAAACAAATTAACATGGGGTTACACTAAACTAAATAGAATGTAATAAATAAGTCTACAAATGTGTGCAGATAAGAAGAGTAGGTGAATAGGAGCGGACAAGTACAAACAACTTAGGATTAACAGGAGGAGTTTGTATTAGAACCTATAACAAGGAACAACCTCATATAGGGCATGACAATATAGACATAAAATATATTTTGAAGGATCTTAATTATATTTTCAACTATCGTTTCATCTATAGACACCTCACCATGACAACTTAGTTGATTGAAAACACTCAATAATTCAGTGAAGTGTTGGTACTATAAGCAGAGATCTATAAATTAAGTGGTCATATGAAATTAACAGAAGAGATCTATAATTGATAGAAGAGATTTATGCATTTCTTAAGAAATTAAGTGATCATATGAAGGAATCAGGGTATGTGCCAGATACAAACTTTGTGCTCCTTAATTTGATGAATCCCACATATATGATAACCTTAGGCTTAGATGCAAAAACAAGGGGTAGCACTTTTGTCAACTTCACCCATGACTGTACACATTGATTTCACCATTTAAGCTCACCACATTTGGAAAAGTAACGTAGTAAACAACGAAACAAAATTTTTATGTTCCAATTTTAAACATAATCTATCAAGTTAACTATTCAAACCAATTGCTTTTGCTTCATATTTTCCCTCTTACACACTTAGTAACTTACAACCTTTTTACTTGCTATTGTTGCCTTTTACAAGTTGAGGGATAGGCTTTAGCCATGTCTCTAATCTTGTATTAGGATGTGAAATTTTGTTACCTTGGATTTTCTTATCTACATAGGCAGTTAACAATCTTAAGGAATATCAAAACTGCATATATTATTTCCATACGCACACATCAAAGTTAGATATTTCTATCTACTATTTAAATTATTGTATACATTCTTATTTTACTTTCGTAAACTGTATTAGTTGTTCACCTTTACACAATTCCTGTAGTGTGCACCTGAAATTGGTAGTAGCTGCCAACAATGTTGAACCTTGTTCCATCAACACCGTTTGGTAAACCAAAAACTATTAAAAAATTACATCCATATCATATGGCATGGATACTACAGGTAAGAGTGATATGTAAAGGACCAATACATGATTATACCAATGCAAAACGAGAAGGGGGGGTTTTCAATTTCAATGTGATTGACACCTTTGGAGATGACATGAACATCACGTGCTTTGGCAAAGTTGAAGTTTATTTCCATGCACAAATCAAAGTAGGTACAATTTACAAAATCTCAAAGGGTACTCTCAAATATGTGAAGGAAGGGTACAAAGACTCTAGCAGCCCATGGGAAATCATATTAGGCATGGATTCAATTTTGTAAATATGCACAAAACCTACCACCTTTATACCAACAATAGGCTTCCATTTCACGCCTTTCATTGCAATCCAAAATATTCCCCTTGGTTCCACGATGGATGTTATTGGCGTTGTTACTTATTACTCTAATGGAAAATGGTCCTACAACTTTCTTCACAAAGTGGCCACGACTAGGGATGGCGGGCGCAATGCCAGGTTCCAGAGGAGGAAAGAAGATGTCTCTAAGGCCGAGGAGGCCAGTGTTAAATTTCCTTTTAGTCATGTTTCCAAGGTGAAAATCAAATTCATATATGTCTCTGATTAGCATGGTCTTTGTAATTGGATATTATATGTTATAGTATTATAGGATTTTTGGTTTTTGTATTCAGGGTGATAGTTTTAACTGTCATATGTTTAGCCACCCTCTCTTTACTCGAAAAAAATTATGTGTGGGGTCCCTAAACCCCACGATTTATAGCTCCAGTAAAAAAAAAATTCCTTATAAAAAAATGACGATCATGGTTGTTTATATCAAATATTAAATTTTGTGTATCTATTAGGATATATTTGTGATTGAATTAATCAATATGATTTCATAAGATAGGTACTATTATCAAGTTGAATAATGAACTATGAGTGAATAATATCCTTAGTGTATTAGCTTTGAGTATTTAAAATGAACCAAAGCTATAGTAAGGATATGAAATGCAATATATTTAAATAAATGAATGTGGTTTGTTATTTAATAGATAAATTTTTAGACTATTGTATGATGATAAATAATTAATGATCATTTATTATTTAATCATAAGTATGTAAAATTTACAAATAATTGTATTACATGCAAATGATGAGTTCAATAATTTTGTACTTAAGCAATTATAATGACAATGTTATAATTTAAATAAATTAAGGATTGTGTTCATAATGCAGCTTGCTGCCCTAATTATCTTAAAATGCTTAATGAATATACAAAAAAAAAACTTATATAATTTGATTATGAATAATTATCAAAACTAAGTTGAGGACCTTAGGATCGAATGATTAATGTGATGGATTATCGTTGCATTATAAAATATAAACCTGTCATAAAACTAATTTAATGAGGTGAATAGTTATGACAAACCTAATACATGGTACTCGGCAGACTAACTTCAGATGGTTGCTGTAGTGAGGATTTCATCAAATGGCGTGAGTCATTCAGTGAATACTGCCATGCAATAATTATCCTAAGTTTTCCCTCGAGATCCATTAATTATGCATGTGGTAATCAACATGGATAGGAGTTTTGCTATGATGCAGAGGTTATCTATACAGTTCATGGTCTAGTTCCTTTGTAACAACTTATGTTGGCTACGGTGAAGAAATTAATCACATGATGATGCAAGTCATTACATGAGATCTTTTTCTCCCATAGGAAACTTAAGTTGGTATAGTCATGCTTCATCATGATGGATGAACAAGTTTCGTATCGTGTGCGTAGTTTGAATTTGATTAACTTAAACAAATGAGTCAATTCTGAAAAACAGAACCAAGTGCATTGGTGATGGGACATGTTTCAAATACAATGTGCAGTATAGAAATAGAGCATGCAATGCATGACGCATAAAATTTTGCCGAAGAAGTGTATGTCATGTTGACCTAGTTCTAACTAAAGTGTGAGATTCCAAGTGGGATTCGATTAAATGAATTCCAAGTAGACACTTAGAGAAACACTTGTAAATCAATGTTGAGAAGGGCATGAATGAGTTTACTTTGTCTATTGACTCGAAAGAGTACTTTATAGGAGATCGAGATGGATCTAGTTGACCCATAAATTATGCACATGCTTATTTGAGTTTTTATCTGAAGAATTGTAATTATATGATGTTGGATTTTAATGTTATATGTCTAATTTGGGAAGTAAAAAAAAAACCCATATTTATAATGTTTGGAAAGTGGTTGATACAGGTAAGAAATAGAATTAGTACAAGGGTTCTTTGATTAAATGAATCATGACCCTCCACTCGGCTCTGATGTCCTACAAATTGCTCCCTACTGACTTGATGTTTTATTAATTTGTTGGAGGCATAATTTAAGTTATGAATTTTTTGTCATCCAAATTCCACAAGGCTCCTTGACACATGTCATATCCATAGCTAACTAGTAAACCAAGGGTTAAAATTGACGGGTGTTTAAATGTATTTCATGATTTTAACCGTAAAATACTTGCAAATATTTGAAATAACTATCACAGGCAAATTGCATATTTTAAATACGACCATAATATTTTATACAAATTCATATATAAAATATACTAATATATATTAAAACCAATTATATATATATATATATATATATATATATATATATATTATATATATATATATATATATATATATAGTGTAAAAATAACATTATTTTATATATTTAAAGGGCAATATCTTGAAATTACCATCACCTAATAGTTGTTTGACATACAGGGATGGACTGCGTGGGACCATCTGGCGTTCTTTCGTGGCAGGTGCTTTAAAAAATGTCTTATACCTCTATGTTTTTCCATTTGAATTTCATGTCAGTGGAAAATGTTATGTTTCCTGTGGGACAAAAGAATGTTGTGTAAATCGCAGCACACAAAAAACGTGTGTATCCTTGCAGTCTTGCTGTTGACAGGTGTCCAACTTGATTGTTAGTCACAGAGCATTCATGTTATTTATCCGACTGTAACTAATGTTGGACAAAATGCCTAGAAGTTATGTGGTCTCGTGAGTGGCAATGATTGTGGGATACATAAAAATGGGTATAGGTGGACCTCAAATTTAATCTGTACAGTCAAGGATGGAAGCAGTCGTATACTGTATATTATCAATTTCATTCTTAAAAATTATCCTCTATTTTATTTATGGTTCTAAAATGGCTCAAGTTGATGAATTACGACAACTTCATAATATCTATATGGTGTGAAAGAAACAATGCAGTAGTCACGTCGAGTATAGTGTAAGAAATTATGTCATTGAATGAGATAATGAAGCCTCTCTTGAACTTTTACCCCCAAAAGAATCTAATAAACTATGTAATTATAACAACATTTAAATGAAAATGTGTTATCTTAGTGATCATTTTCAAAAACTGTAATATTATCTCTATGAGTTCCAATGCATGTGACCTATATATTAATAATAATATTTACAGTTATTGAATTTCTTGTTACCTTATTATATGTGTTGTATATTATTCTTTATAAACCATGTTTTTTTTTTTTTTTTCTAAAATATTTCTTATTTTCATTGTCTTTGACACATTATTTTCTTAAGTACAATTAATCAAGAATATGTATGTTTGTAATGACACTTACATATTCAAAATATAAGTGTTTTTAGTTCTTCCAACGATATCTTTATATACCTTGATTTTTAAATAAAAATTGATTGAGATAAGAGGTATGATATTTTCAGCAAAATGTAGGCGTATATTATCAAAATAAACATCTTGGTAAAACAAAATGCTGCAATATACCAATGATTGTGGTAATTAAAATTTCCTTTCTCTTCTTCTTTGTCAAACCAGACACCTATTTCGCAAGACATGAAATCAGTTAGTGTGTCATTACTAGTTTTGAAAACTCAATTTCTGTGAATTAGTAATGGCACCTTTGATTTTAATGTACAAACATTTTAAAATAATTCTATTAAGATTGATCTACATGCTAAATCTTGGTACTTGATCTTTCTTGAATAAAAAAAATTCAATTTATCTAGCTAACAAGGTGTAATAGTCACATGGATAGTAATGTTAAGAGGAAATGAATTAAATATTGATCTACTAATATTTAATATTGGTGGTTGCCACTTCTTAAATAGAAAGTTCAATTTATCTAGCTAGCAATTGTACTCGAAGGTGTAATGGTCACATAAATAATAATGAAAATGAAATGAATTAAATATTAATCTACCAATATATCAATGAAGAAGAATTGAATTAAATATTCACGTGCTAATATTTAATATTGGTTGTTGACACTTTTTAAATAGAGAACTCATAAGTGATCAATGCATTGAATATGAGTGGATACTATTTAAATAGAAAACATCCTAAATTCTTGATATTGATGTAAACAATTTTTTGTAAAACTTACACTTTAATTCATTTCCTCTTCATTACTATCCATGTGACATTGTACCATTAAGAATACAATATGCTAACTAAGCAAATTCAATTCTCTCTTTAATAAATGTCCTATACAATAGATATTATAGATATTAACATAGGGTAGATCAATATTTAATTCATTGTCTCTTCATTGCTATACATGTGACGATAATGACAAGTATTTAATGCTTCCAGCAATTGTGGCAGAGCTATTAAAAATTAGTTTTAAATCAAACGTTAATATTTGAGGATATAAGCGAGGATAAGAGAGTGAGAGTGTCTCGTAGTTTGAACATCCAGCGATCCAGAATGGGAGTGAACATTCTCTAGCAAGCTCCAACCATGCAGCCGACTGTTGTAAAAATAATAAGGAGCTGAAATTGAAGTCTTACCCCAAGGAAGGGCGTGTCGGAAAAGAGCACATCAAAATCCATGAAACCAAATTGAACTTGGATAGCGTGGCGAAGGCTGGCGATGTTGCTGTGTGTAACCATTGGGTGTCGGTGGATCCGTATGTCCACTGGTTTTTCAGAGATCAAGCCAAACATGGTCTCGTATGTCGACAGCCTCAATTTGAACGAGGTTTTTCTTTTCCGTGTACCTTCTTCTTTGTTTTAAATCTCTTCTAATCAATCATTTTAAGAGTAAGAGAATATATGCAGGAAATGTGCGCACCAATTTTTTTATTTTTCAATGATGTTATTATTGTGGGAGTGTACAGATCGATCCCATGTTTTATGGTGGGAAAAGTGGTGAAGTCGGCCAATGCCATGAGTTTAAAGAGGGCGATATGGTGACTGGTCACTACGGAGTATCTGAGTACAGTATTGTAGCGGCATCTGCATTGAGAAAAATTGAAGTTGACACCGCTTGGGTCCAAACCTTACGATTATTTGGGACTCTTGGGTATACAATAGCATTCAATTTTTACAGAGGCTCGATCCGATCCTCGTCCCTTTTTATTCAATATTTTTTTTATTTATAACTTTTATGATTTGTATTTTGGTAGATGGATAGACAGCGTCATTTACAAAATCTTTCTTTTAACTTTAAATTACAAACCAATGGACCAACTTTTACTCTATTTTTATTATCGATTATGAAATGATATTTATATGCAGGAATGCCTGGAATGACGGCATGGGTTGGGTTGGAGTTAATCGGCCCAGATCTTACGCCAGGGAAGAAAGTGTTTGTTTCTGCTGCAATGGGTGGAGTTGGTCTTATAGTCGGCCAATTAGCTAAGATCAAAAAATGCCATGTTGTTGGCAGCGTCTGACACAAATGAACAGGTCATCCAGTATGGTCCATATATAACTCGGCATAATAATAGCTTACTAAGGGATGGAGGAAAGTTACAAAGAAAATTTTACGCACCATTTGTTTGCGATTAGGAGTCCGAGACCCAGTTTGAAATTTTTAGATTTCTAGGATTTTCAGCTTTGGTTTCATGTTGATCTATTCTAGGTTTTTTTACTGCTTTTCTCATGGTTCTAGACTCTTCCCAGAATGATCGTTCTTAGTGTTTTAGATTCTAGCCTCTTGTAATTCTCAAAGCTTTATCTGATTTCTAGACCATATCTATAACAAGCAAGGGACCATTACAGATTTTTCTGGATAATTAACAGGTGAAGATGGTGAAAGAAACGTTCGGATTTGATGATGCCTTCAACTCCACTACAGAGGAAGACTGGGATCAAGCGCTCACCAGGTACTATTGATGAACGCATTCCTATTTATATATTATTTTGCTGATTACTGAGTCCTATTAATTTCATATTGAGGCTGCTGCAGGTGCTTTCCAAACGGAATAGACATTTACTTTGACAACGTTGGAGGGAGAATGTTAGAGAGCGTTCTGAACCACATAAATATGAACGCCAGGATTCTCATCTTTGGAATGATTTCTGAATATAACAAGGCACGATTATAATGATTTAAGGGTTATCGAAAGAATTGATTTTCAGTTATGCAAGCAGCAAGTAATAATAATAATAATGAAATTATATTGGTGTGGCTTGACAGGGAGAATGGCGTAATGAAATACGGGGTGAGAAACCTGCTCAACTTGGTGGGGAAACACGCCAAGATGGAAGGAATTCTGTTTGATTATAAAGACATGCATGCTAATAAAGAATTTTTGTTTGATAAATACATCCATCGAGAGGTAATAGGATACACGTCTTAATAAATCCGATGAATTTTTAAAGGAAATGGAGAAGGATATATCAAAGAGAGTCTTAAATTCATTATCTCAAAGAGGAATGGTGAAACGTGGCATAGGAAAACCCCTCGCCTCCATAATCGAAGCTTCTCTTATCCGTTGTTCAGGTCGTAAGAGCATTGACAATGTTCTCCTGCAGAAATCTCGGATAAGCTTCGGAGCTCTTTGGGCTGACTAATTCGTCCTTAGACCTATTGATAGCCATGCGAAGTATTGCCCTTATCTATTTCCTTGAATGCTTTTGGTCGCCGGTTAAATATGGTAGTGGAAGTGATTTGGTTAGGCAAGCGCAATGACAATGTTTCCATTATGAATTTTCGCGTACTCTTATTTTGTAGTTCCGAAGAGGGTATTCCTTAAATCTGGATAGTTTGTAAATTTGTTCTCCAGGCATGACCATGACCTGCTGTTAATCATATCCCTTATTTAGAATTGTCCAGGTCATGGGACTACTAAGGAAAGGGCAAGTGTAGCAAGAAGGCAGAAGTTTAGTTGGTATAAAGAGTTCGAAGTTTAGTTGGTATCTAAGTGGAAGGCTGTCTACTGACAATTACAAATTTGAATGAAGCATTGCTGTCCAGATCTAATAGATTCCGAAAATGAAACTACATCCTATAGAGTTTCACTGCATACTTTGATTGATGCATGTGTGGCCGCTATAAACCTCTCTTAAAAAAAAGAGATACTCCCCCATTTTCTTTTCACCTGTATTGGTAAGTGTTTTCTAGCAAATTGATCAACATGGAAGCAGGTGGTATCGAATTGGTATTCACGCGAGTGATTATCTTCTTACCTCTATTTTACTTTAGCTCCTATAGAGATATACTGGGTTCTAGCAATATTTCAGAAGAGGAAAGCAGGGATTCTACTGTATTTGGAATTTTTCATTGAGAGAACACATGCAGCTAACAACAATCTATTATGCAATGCTGAATGGGCAAACAAATACGGTTCACTGAATCAAATGATTTTACATTCATAAAAATCAAGCCCTTAACGTATGCTAATCAGGGCATAATTGGATTTGTAGTATCAAAACAATGAACGTTACATGAGATTCCTAGGAAATCCGGGGCAATATTCTACCAGTATTCTCTATGTATTTGTACCTAAAAACAAATACTAAGCATTTGCAATCAGTAGGATGTTAAATCCCAACATCCATAGTTAATTTTGGAAAGAATTTTTATTTAAACAAGATATGTACACATTACATGGGATTATAGGATGATTCAGTGGAGACAAGTTGTCTAATGGATTGAAGTCTCGACGGCAACAGGGCTGAGGAGGATCATGGTTGATTTCAGACACTTCCCTCTAACATAGTGAATGACTCTGCTACAATTAGAAGGCCGTATATTTAGAAGGGCTGTATTGTTCATAGCACCACAGTCCCACCAATGCACATATCTTTTATGGCTATATTTTTAATCTGTAAAACATTCATCTGTTATCTATTTTCTTCTCATCAGCCTATTCGAATTCACCCATTTCCACTTGTAAAAAATTATATTTATCATTACTTGGAACGAAGTTAATATAAATGGCAAGAAATCCAAGAGAGGTAATAGGTACACATCTTAATCAATCCCAGACTATTGACGCTTTGAGAAGGAATTCATGAAGCATCATTCAACATTCATTATCTCATAAATGGAATGGTCGGGGAAGGATTTCAACCCCTCGCCTCCATCAATGTGACCTAGTCTCAACATCCTTTTAGAGTCGATAGGGATTGATTTCTTGCAGAAATGATCGGATTGCTTCGGAGCTCTTTGGGCTATGCGTAATTCGTCCTTAGACCTATGTAGCCTGCGAAGTATTGCCCTTTCTTATATCCTTGAATATGCTTTGTGGTCGAACGGTTCCTAGGTAGTGGAAGTGATTTGGTTAGGCAAGCGCAAACAATGTTTCCATTTGAATTTTCGCGTACTCTTATTTTGTTGTACCGCATTCAATTTTCACTTAAATCCGGATAGTTTGTAATGGTTCTCCAGGCAACCACACCTGCTGTAATCATTCCCTTAAAAAATTATGTGATTAAGGTCATTCTATTGGCATAAGGGCAAGTGAGCTAAGACCTCTTGCAGAATACAAAAGAGTGACAAGTTAAAAACTAAGTGGAGTCACTCTTAGACAATACAAAAACAATGAAGCATATGCCTGTAGAGGAATTGACAGAAAAAAACCTACATCCTTGATTGACACTGCCCTTTGTGTGACTGATTCAGTTGGCCGCTATAAACCTCATGATTATAAAAAAGATGTAACTGTTTTCTTTTTACTTTTTTGTAATTTTTAGCAAATGATCAATGGAAGCAGGGGATCATTGGTAGCCCATGTGATTACTTGATTCCTATACTAATTGTATAGAAGATTACTCGGTTTAGCTATCTTCAAAAGTGGAAAACATCCAATTTAACTGTAAAGTTTAAGGAATTTTTCCTTGAGAGAAACTGAGCTTTAATTATTTGAATGATCTGATGGGCATCTCACTTGTTGGTTCACTATCAAGATTAACATTCATAAAAACAAGCCCTTGAACGTGAATGCAATAGGGCAATGAGATTGATAGAACTCTTGATGTATCAAATAAATGCAACGGGTGGGTCTATGGTTCACTCATCCGTAACCAAACCTTGTGGGAATAACAAGTAGGAAATTGACTAAGTATTATACCTATTCCTCCTACTAGATTTGGCTCTACCTAAAGTAGGATGTTAGGAATCCCAACACATATAATTTTGGAAAGAAAGAGGGATAAACAAATATGGATTCACATCCCTCACACTGGTTGGGAAGATGAACATGACACCAAGTGGAACCACAAGTTGTATTTTTCATTCAAAAGTCTCGACGGCATAAGGGCTGAGGAGGACACTTGGTTATTTCAGCACTTAAGCTACTAACATATGGATAAGACTCTGCTCATTGAAGGCATCGTTTCTACGTAAATAGGTAGATAAATCTAGCAGTCTGGTAATGACAACAAACTAGACATGAAAGAATCATAAACAGAATGCACTTAAATAACTTGCATAGAACATTATGCAATATTCGAACCAGCACTGCTGTGCAATAGATCTCCATTAATAAGGAAGCTTGCATCATAAATCAGAGTATTTGAAACTCTTTACAATCAGCAGCTGTGCTGTGCAGCTGTGTGCTTTTCTCATGTCACATCCTTCCTTGCTGCAAATTTCACACCTTTGTGTGTGCATACAAATCAACTTACAATTGCCTGTTATATGTAAATGAGAATTTTCTCACCCACTAACAGCTCTCAACTGAGCATTCTAAATCTAAACATCATGCTTTAAAACAGTTGCATGCTATGCATGATTTAAATACAGATTTATTTGAATTAAATTGCTTTATGAGCTTTTCCTAAAATAAGATAAAATCTAACTTGAACTAAAGCAAACTAAAACAAGACTAAAGATAAGTTACTTAGCTTTTTTTTTCCTAAAATTAAGCTATTAAATCGTGTGGAATTAAATATGCATCACATGCATATTTCCAACACTCCCCCTTAATTTCAAACTGTCAAACTTTCACTCTTCTAGAGTTGTGTTTGCACTATTCAGATCTGCCATGTGCAGGATCACATACGCCCAAACAAATCTCTCAAATATTCGAAAACTTCTTTTGCTCAAAGCCTTTGTAAAAACTGTCTAGCAAACTGATCTTCGGATCTACAAAATTCAAGATGAATTTCCTTGTTGTTTACCAGCTCCCTGATGAAAGTGATACCTCGTAGTCAATATGCTTGCTCCTCTTATGAAAAACATGATTTTTGGACAACGTTATGGCTGAGTTGTTGTCACAAAAAATCTATGTAGCTTCCTCTTGTTTCTGTTGTCCAATATCTGTCAACACTCTTCTCATCCAAACAGCTTGACATGCTGCTCCTGTTGCTGCTACATACTCTGCTTCTGCTGAAGATAACGTGACAATGGGCTGGTTCTTTGATGCCCATGAAACCACTCCTGTTCCAAAGTGAAAAGTATAGCCGGATGTGCTTTTCCGATCATCTATACTTCTGAGCATTGTCACTATCTGTATAACCAATGAGTTTGAACTCATCCGAATGTTGAATAAAGAATTCCATGAATTTCTATGTTCCACGTACATACCTCAAAATTCTTTTTCCAGCTTGCCAATGTGAATCTTTTGGAGATTCCATGAACCTTGATATGAGGCTCACACCATACATAATATCAGGCCTTGTGGCCATTAAATATATGAGACTTAAAACTAGCATTTTGAATAATATTGAATATACAAATGATCCAATGTCATATTTTCTTAACTTTAAACCTACTGCAACATGTGTTGGCACTGATTTGCAACTCAACATGTTTAATCTCTTCAAAGATCATTAGTATACCTTTCTTATGAAATAAAAACTCAACCTTCTTATTGTTGAACTTCAATGCCCAAATAATATTCCATGAGTCCGAGGTTTTTCATCTCAAATAATTTCTTCGTATCTAATTTGAATGAAGATTTAGATCGATTTCCAGTAATGATTAAATAATCCACATATTAAGAAACAATCAAAATTTTACTTTTCTCATTTATCTTGATGCATAAGGTAGGTGTAGTGCCCAATCCTCTTCGACATTGTTTTATCTTGATATTAATACTATTGGACTGATGTTCAGACATTTTGATTTTGATACATTGATCAGTAGATGATAGATTTTATTGATATTTGAATTATTGACATTTTGATGTTACACTTTATTATGATGTACTAGATAGTGATGTTAGACAATTTGTAGTGCCCACTTTTCTTCGAAACTTTTTATTATTGATTTCGATACTGTTGACTATACTTATGGATATTATTGTAGCTTTTTAACTTAGCATGATGTTAGATGTTAGAGATACTGGACTGTTGTTGATTTTGATTCTTAGTATGATGTATGTGGATTATTAGAGACAAATTAAGCCGTTGACATGGTTATATATATTTCTGACTCGCAATACTTTTGTCATTTTGAGTAGACCTTAACAATTGAACTAATCTTTTGATCATATGGATATTGATTAAATGTAGAATCGAGATGTTGTTAGAAATTGTAAATGATATCGTTACTTGCCTAGATAATATTTTGATTCATATATAGATGATTGTGGATTTATATTGTAAATTTTATTTTGGATGTTTTCATGTGGTCACAAGGCCGAAGGAGATGTTATGTGTTTTGCAGGTAAACATGTCACAACAAACAATGAAGATATTGGAGACCCACCACATTGGAATGATGAATGAATCCAACAAGGATCACCATGGAAACATGTATTTTGTTATGTGTGTGTGTTTGTATAGTTGCTAGGGGCTACCTGTGGGGGGTATCACCTCCAATTGTGACCAAGGGGTTGTATGCTATCTATTTTATTAGTTTCCCCTATTTGATTGTATATTGATATATTCTCCTCTTATTAATTGTTTGATTTATGTCTAGATTAGTAAATTAATCTTTTTTCTAAATTAATTGTGCATGGGTCAAAAGCATTTCATTTATTATATTAGATGGCTCTTGGGTTATGTTTTGTAAGTTGAGTGCTTGTGATCTTGAGTGTTGTACACTCTACCCCTTCATGAAAATTCAAAGTTATCCTTAAGGGATAATTTTGGAGGCTTGTGGGACAAGTCAAACTTTTCCCACACCTCTTAAATTGCTATACCAAACCTACCTATCAGTTGGAGGGGTAAAAAATAGACTTCTTTATGTGTTTTGGGAAGACAAAAGGTAAAATTTTATTGCACTTTCTTTTATGTAATTAAAGTTTGTCCTTAGGGGGTATGGGCTTGAATTGTGTGTGTAAGTAAATTGTCATTCCTCTCACCCACAAATTTATGGTGCATTAGGGTTGAGGTTTGAATTGTGAGGTGGAGTTGAGGATGAGTGATGTGGCATCCTAAATGGAGCCACCTCACCCTCCTCTCTCCTCTTTATATTTATTAAAGTTCTTTTTCTTGTTTGGAGGTTACTTCATTTCTTTGTGCTCTTGAATTTTTTGGAGTTATAGGATTTTGGAGTACTTGTGGATTTTTTGGAGCTTCTTCATGATTGTTTGGGCTTAAAGAAGCTTGGTGTGATACTCTTGGATCAAGCTCTACCATGGAAAGGTAAGAGATACACTCTTGTAAAATATTTTCTTTTATATTGTGTATATGTGCATGTTTTTGAGTGTTTTGGTATGCTTGTTGGGTGCTTGGGTAGATTTCCTAAGTGTGGTGTAGGAGGAGTCTATGCGGATCTTACATGTGGGGAGGCATAAGAGTCCATTTCATGTTTTGGAGGGAGTTGGGTTGGGTGTCCCACCCTTGACAAGAGATTGCTTGTATTTCTTACTTGGTATATTTTTATCAGGGAGGCATAAGAGAATGTGGGAGGCATAAGAGAATGTGGGAGGCATAAGAGGTTCTTGAGGGAGGCATAAGAGTGTGTAGGGGTTTTGAGATGTTTACTGTAGGGTTTTAAGGTGGGCACGCATTTCCCATTGGGATGCATAAGTGACCTCCCCATAGATCCTACTCCTTTGGATTTTGCATGTTGAAGCCTTGTGTATTTTGTTGTTTTACTTCTTGTGATTGTAGTTGTTTTTTTTGTGTGTTTTGGTATGATTGTAAAATATTATATTGTGATGTGGAAGCTTGTTTTTTTTCCATGTGTTTAATCAATTTTTTCATTACAATGTGGTTGGGGCTCTGGGGCCAATGAGGAGGATGGCTTCTTCTCCTCATTGGAATTCTTAGTTGGGTGGAGAGTGTTGCATCTCCCCCCTTTTTGGTGTGATCAAATGAAGCATAGTGGAGTTCTCTTGTTGGTGATGTGAAACATGAAGCATTTTTTTTGTCCTCAAGAAATCTTTCTTTGTGAGAAAACTTCCTTCTAATGTCCCACTTATGGTGGAAGAATTGTAATATTGTATTTCTTTTATCTTTCATTCTTGTAAGATTTCCCACTTTAAGTGGAAGATGTTATATTAATAATTGTGAAGGAAAGTTTTTATTGATTATTGGATAATTCAAGTTCCATTTTATGTTGAAAAGGGGAAAGAAAGAAATGTTTTTTTGTAAATCTAGTTTTGTTGGAATCGGAAAGGAAGTTATAAAGGGAAATATATTAGTTCATTGTAGTTAATTTATTTCCCCACAAAAATGTGTTGCTCTTGTTCTAAATAAATTATTGGAAAGCTTAGAAGTTCTCATTTCAAAAATTATTAAAAACTTTGTTATAATTGTTTGTGATAATGGTTGGAATTTGTCTTTTTTATAAAGGAGAGAATACAGTTATTTCTTTTATATTACATGAAACTTAATAGAGTAGTGAAAAACTTATAGTGTGTTCATTCTCTTATAATGGTTGGAATAAATTTTAAACCTTATTTAAGTGGATGTAAATAACTTCAAGTTTTAAATTGTTATTTTACTTGGTAAATCAAATAGCTAAAATTCCTAAATCTATTGGAGTAAAGAAATTGTATTGTTTACTAAGTTAGATTTTGGCTTCATTGGAAATTTATAGTATTGAAATTCCTATATGCTAGAGTTATTAGAGACCTTTACCTCTGCCAATCCCAGAAAAAAAATTAATAGTAGAAGGAAAAAGTGAAATATTATTTGTGATTCTATAAATTACCTCATCAAATACAATGCCAGGAATTTTAAGTATGAAACTAAGACTAGCCAAATTGTAATTAAAAAGATTTAGAATACAAAATTAATACTAGTAATAAAATTAGAAACATTAGTAATGACCTTAATAATATTACAACACTGATTGATATTAAAATATTATTAATAGTAACAAAAAAATAGAGATATTATACTGTGTTAATATATATAATATACTATAGAGCATTACACTATATATATATAACTATATATATATATATATATATATATAAATCTATGTTTAAACATTGTTTTTAAAGGTATGGGGGGGGAGGGTCACCACCCCCACCCCCCAAACAATATATTAATGGGGGGTGGGGTCGGTGTTTCATAGAACCCAAACCCATTAACCTAGCCAAAAAAAGAAAAGATATTAATAATTTTTTGTTTAGGCTTGCATAGCCACGACAATGGGTATGTATTTTGTTTTAAGGAATGGTGGGGGTCGCAGGTCGGTGGAATCGTGTTACTCCCCCCCCCCCCCCCAATCAATTTGAATATGTGTGTGTGTGTGTAACCTAAGTGTGTTACTTGATGCCCCTTGTGTGCACAGATAGTGTGTGTTCCTCCTCTTGTGGATGTGTGTTATGCTATTAAATCGACTGAAACCCCTTTCCTATTCGTGTGTGTGTGTGTGTGTGTGTGTGTAATTCTGTAAATACATACGTAGAAAAAAAATGTTTCTACTTATACATACATTTCATTTATAGGTTCCTATATATATATATATATATATTTATACAGATACACACACACATATATAAATACATATACATATATGTATATATGAATATATCCACCATACCTTCCAATGTAAATACAAGCACTATCATTTTGTATTATCCTCTTAAAGGATAATACATATATAATGAGGAAAATACCTCACAAGCCCCATTTGGGAAAACATTACTGTAAAATATGAGCTAAAACAAAATATTTATATAGAGATGGAAATCCCTAAATAAGGGTATGAAAATAAATAAAGAAAATAAATGAAGCAAGTAATGCCTCTGCAAAAGCTTGGAGACGTCCTCCAATGGCTTCCTCCATCCTCCTCTGACAACCTGCACAACCAAAAAGAGAAGAATGAGCCAAAAGAAAGAGAGAAAGAAGATTTGCATAAGGAAACTTTAGGGTTAAAGGTGTCTTTCCCTTCAGCTAAAGGGCCCTAAATAAATCTATCCAAGAGATGATATTCATCCCTATAAAAATTAGGTGGGGAGTGGGTGATTGGGAATATGAATTTAGATTTGATATTTTCAAATCTAAAATACATGCGTTGAATTTTTAAGGGGGTAACTTTTTTTGAAGGGGTATGTTTATTCCTTTAATCTACGTGTTAATGTTAGGGACCTTGTTAATTGTTGTTAATCGGATGACACCTTGTGCGTTTATAATGAATATAGTCATTACTGAAATAAACCTTTTTACTCCTTATATTAACATATATAAGTTCCAACTATAGTGGAATTTAATGGTTGATCAAAATATCATTTAGAGAGAAATTATCCATGCTTAGTCTAATTAAGGTCATTAAAATGTAATGTGCGTTTTGTTATTTTATTAAAATGAAGAAAATTATATTATTAAATTTAAGTGACTTAGAAACAATAATGTGAAAACTGTTTTTTATTTGAAACCTTTTTACAGGTCACGTTCTCAAAACAAATAATATTCCATAATTTTCTAGTTTATCCTAGGTTGTTCTTAAGTTTCGTGTGCAGGCAGTTTTAGTGGGCTGTTACACTTGGTATCAGATGTGTGGGTTCCAATCTTGGAACCTTTGACACACTAGAAAACATGAGACATCCACATTAAACCTAGCACAATATACCTCGTTTAGAATACAACTTGTCTGAAAATTGTATATTTTAGTAACCATAGAAGACTAGGAATTAAAACCTAAAAGGATGAACTAACTCTCCCCTTGGTATGTTTAGGATGCACGTACTAGATAAGTGGGTACTTACACGTAGATCTAGAATGTTCCACCTCCTAGATCAGGAGGTTAGCGGCCATCCTACCCTTAGATTTTACACATGCTTCAAGATGTCAATGCCATTATACACGGAAGGATCCTTAGGAGGATGGTCAGCCAGACATGATAGAGAGCCATCGCATTAAGGCTCATGTGCATCTCCTCAACACAATGAAGAGGATAGGGAAGAGAAATTCTACATGGATTTGGATAGGGAAGATTCACCATAGAGGGGAAAGGGAGATAGGATATTTCAAGGACACAGGGATAGGTCTCAGTTGCTCATAGACCTAGAGAGGAGCATACATAGAGGCCTAGGGGTCTCTAGTCCGATAGTTGTAGACCATATCAAGGAGATCCTAAAGTTATGAACCATCTGAATTTTTTGGAGATACAAATTGGGTTTTAGGGAGATTCTTGGTTGGTGAGCTTGAGTGGGTTCTTCAAGATCTTCCCTTGTACTACCAACACGAAAGCTTGTGTTGTGCCATGATCCATCTTCTAAGGGATGGAGCAGGTATTTAGTGGAGGAGTGAGGATCAAGAAGATCCACGTTTATTCAAAGATGGCTGCGTAAGAGCTCTTTGAGGAGTGCTTTAGGACTAGGTACTCATCCCAGAAGGTTCATTCAAAACATGATAGATGAGTTTCATGACCTATGTTAGGAATCTATGAATGTACCTGAGTATGATATTTGATTTCTAGACCTACTCTAGTATGTCAACTACATGCAGGAATGAGTAGTTATGGACTTCACAGGTTCATCATGTGTCTGAGATTTGGATTTGGATGGTGCAATGTGCATTCAATGTCCATAGACCTATTATTAGAGTCCGTAGCAGAAGGCCTATATTGCCGAGGAGACATGTGGGAAGACACAACAGGCCAGGGACAAGAGTTTAGTGCCACATTCAACAGATGTAGGATAACAAGATCGAGGGGGTTAGAATCCTCCTCCTTGTGGCAGAAAAGGTACAATACAGTCTTCATTTCACGCCACTATAGTAGTCATGTCAGTAGCAGCAATAGCAACACACTCGTCCACCATTCATACCTACACAGAGGATTTGATGCACATAGAGGGGACGAAGTATGGGGCCTCCTTCTAGGGGTCCCATTAGGACACAGGGTGCGCTGAGAGCTCAGTCAGTAGGATCTTGTCAGCAGAGACCTCAGCAGTCCATAGCCAGATCATCAGGATCCACCACACAGACCTATTAGAGTACCCGGCTAGCACTGCATCTCACTAGAGAGGACCAGGAAACTGTTATGGTTGTGGCATTATTGGACATCATTAGAGAGAGTTTCCACAAAACCCTAGTAAAAAGGGTAAGAAACAAATTTCAGAGCCTACTATTTGTGACATGGGGCATAACCATTGGATCTATGCAACTGGTCGAGAACTGCCAGGTGAGCACCAGAGTACCGTGATAGAGACGATATGTAGCATTGGTGGTATTCCTACCTCCATTTTGTTTGATTCTGGTTCATCTGATTCTTTTATTGCACCATCCTTAGTAGAGCGTTGTAGGCTAGTGGTAGTTAGGCAGGGTCTTAGTTGGGAAGTTGAAATGGCTTCTGGAGCCAAAATTTCTGTAGACTCCTTAGTTAAGGAGTGTGTAGATGGATTTGGGACCCTTCACCACTACCTTAGATCTTCATCTCCTTCCGTTGGGTTCGTATGGAGTCATCTTGGGCATGGACTGGTTTTCTGCACATAGAGCCAGAGTGAACTGTTACCTTAAGACTATATCATGTACTGAATGATCTAGGAGTTGAGTAAGTGATAGCAAGAGTTAGGAGGCCCCATTTCCATTCGTTTCATCTCTGCTATGCAGCATAAGTAGTGTGTGTGCAATGAGGTTTTCAGATGTATACTGTTACAATTAGTAATAGATCGAGAGGATGTGTCTAGTGGGACATCCCTTAATGACCATCCCATCTTGAGAGAGTGTTTCTGATGTAGTTTCTAGGGTATCTACTCGAGGTTACTTCCTCCTGCGTGAGATATATTTTCACATAGATTTTGTTCCTGAGTGGAAAGCCTATCTCACAAACACCTTATTGGATGACTACCCCTAAGCTCTGTGACCTTAAGTTGCAACTTGAAGGCCTTCTAGAGAAAGGCTTAATCCTTCCTAGTGTGGCCCCTTGGGGTGTCACCAATGATTTTTATAAAGAACAAGGATGGATCTCTGCGGGTGTGTATTAATTACCGCCAGTTGAATAAGGTAACGATCAAGAATCGTTACAACCTTTTGTGCATTGGTGATTTATTTGATCAGACGAAGGGGCAACCATAGTATTTCCCCAAGATAGATCTTAATTCATGATATCATCATTTAAGGATCATGGAGGAAGATATTCATAATACCACCTTCCGTATGATATATGACCACTACGAGTTCATACTAGTGCCTTTTGGATTGACGAATGCCACCGTAGTGTTCATGAGCTTGATGAATGGGGTGTTTAGGACATTTTTGGATCGCTTTAGTGATAATTTTCCTTCATAAAATATCTGATTTACTCATGTACATGGATGAGGAGCATGAGGAGAACCTTCACCAAGTTCTTCAGTGTCTTCGTGAGCAACATCTTTATGAGAAACCTGGAGAAGTTTGTGCATTCTTTTAGACAGAGGTGAACTATCTGGGCCACATCATTTCTAGGGAAGGTATCACAGTCAGATCCTTCCAAGATTCAAAATATTATGGATTGTACAACACCCACCAGTGTGACAGAGGTGCTCAACTTCATGGCCTTGGTTGAATATTATAAGAGATTTGTACAAGACTTTTGTCAAGTTGTGCACCCCATCACTTCCCTTCAGCAGAAAGGGAAGAAGTTTGTATGGTAAGAATAGATTGTGAGCATGCCTTTAGGACACAAAAGAAATGTCCTCATGATGGTGCCTATTCTCACAATGTTAAATCCTCAGGGTGAGTTATTTATTTGTATAGATGCTTCTTTGGCCTGACTAAGGAGGTGTGTTGATGTAGGAGGGCAGGAGTAGTTGTGTTTGAGTCTCTCAAACTGAAAGATTATGAGCTCAATAATTTGACTCAAGATCTTGAGCTTTCAGCAGTTATGCACCGCCTTAGTTTGCAATTGAGACACTTCCTTCCTAGGCTGGAGATTTATACTCAGGACTGATCACTTGAGTCTTCACCACCTCTTCACACAACCCAATCTCAATGCTCGTTAGCAGCATTGGATGGAGTTTCTTTGTGAGTATGATATGGAGATAGAGCATGTGAAGGGGAAGGAGAACATGGTTGTAGACCCCCTAAGTAGATGGATACATGTGGCTGATGGCTACTTTAGTGGGTATATATTTACAAAGAAGGATTTTACAACATCTCCCTTATGATAGTTTTTACCTTGCACCCAGAGCAGAGATTGACTCTCAGAGACCCCTTAAGGGGAAGTTTGACGTGATTTTCATTAGAGGTACAGATGGCCTTCTCATGAAAAAGAGGTTGGATATATGTTCTGTAGAGATGGAGGCTTGAGGCAGGAGATTGTGACTAGAGGCTCATCGTGTACCTTATTCAGCACATCCCAAGGTGAGGAATATGCCACACCACCTTGAGGACAGTTTTACCATTGGAGGGGACTTCGGAGAGACACATGGCTCAGATTATGTCATGACATTGTTTAGAGTGTTAGAAGGTGAAGGATGAGCATCAACATCCAGCTAGCCTTCTCTTTCCTCATGCTACACTGAGAGTGGAAATGGAACACCATTTTCATAGTCTTTGTAGTTGGGTTACTGATGTTGTGATACCACCATGACGCCATCATGGTCACGGTGGATAAATTGACGAAAGTGGTTCATTTTTCTCCATGGTGAAAACCACCTACACATAGCTAGTGAAGTGGCATGGGTATATCTTAGATGATATTGTCAGATTATATGGGATTATGAGGAAGATCATTTGTGACCATGACCCTTTGAACACTTCCCACTTCTAGACTACAATGTAGTATGCTCTCGTGATGAAGAGCAATTTTAGTACAACATATCACCCTAAGATGGATGGACAGATTGAGCGGGTGAATCAGATATTAGAGGACATGCTTAGGATGTACGTTATGGATCATCAGTCAAGATGGGAAGAGTATTTGTACTTGGTGGATTTTTCCTATAATATTAGTTTTCAGAGTTCGATAGGCATGGCTCTTTTTTAGCAACTCTATGGTAAGCGAGTGTAGGACACCTCTTATTTGATACACATTAGAGGATAGGGTTTCTCTTGGGCCAGACTTTACTACAGGACATGGAGTCAGCAGGTTGTTATGATTAAGATAGACATTGTAGGAGGCACACGATAGGAATGAAGATGTATGTGGACCAACATAAGACAAATCAAAGTTTTAAGGTAGACACAAAGGTGTTTCTTCATGTAAGTCCACATAAGAGACCTTATCCATTATGAAAAAGTTTCTAAGCTTACTCCTAGGTTTGTGGGTCCCTTTGAGATCTTGGAACATATCGTATCAGTACTTTGGCCTATCATCTACCATTGCCACCTAGCTTGTCTCGCATCCACGATGTGTTTCACGTTTTTTTACTTATGAGATATATTGCAGATCCTTCTCATGTGTTATATTGTACCTCATTGCAGGTGTAGGATCAAGGGCATGGTGATAGTTGGAACCCATCTATATTTTAGAGTGCAGGACGGTCTGAGGCCTTCCAGGGAGAGATATTGACTAGGTTTGGGTCTAGTGGGACATAGGTACGAGGAGACTGCTGGCTACATGGGAGGATGCTACATTTCTATGAGTCTAGTTTCCACACCTATTCCTGTGACTTCCAAGAGGAAGTTGAGTCTAAGGAGAGGGGGATGTACTTGCCACTTCCCTTCGACACTTTTTATTATTGATTGTCTAATACTGTCGACTATACTTATGGATATTATTGTAGCTTTTTGACTTAGCATTGATGTTAGATGTTAGAGATACATGGATTTTTGTTGATTTCGATTCTTAGTATGATGTATGTAGATTATTAGAGACAAATTATATCGATGATGATATGTTGTTGACATGGTTATATATATTTATGATTCGCGATACTTTTTTCATTTTGAGTAAGACATTAAAAATTGAACTAATCTTGTGATCATATGGATATTGATGAAATGTAGAATCAAGATGTTGTTAGAAATTGTAAATGATGTTGTTACTTTCCTAGATGATGTTTTGATTCGTATATAGATGAATGTATGGATTTAAATTATATATTTTATTTCGGATGTTTTGATGTGGCCATGAGGCCGAAGGAGGTGTTATGTGTTTTACAGGTAAACATGTGACAACAAGCAATGGGGGGATTGGAGACCAACCACATTGGAATGCTAAATGAATTCAACAAGGGTCACCATGGAAACATGTACTTTGTTTTAGATGTGTGTGTTTATATTGTTTGTAGGGGGTTCATCATTGGGGGGATCACCTCCAATTGTGACCAAGGGGTTGTGTGTTATCTCTTTTAATAGTTTCCTTTATTTTATTTTAATATATGATTGTATAGTGAATATATTATAATAACACAAAATAAATGTATATAAATGTATATACACACATATATGTATATTTACCCTATCAAAATTTAAACAAAGATCAAATTTAACTAAATCACAAAATGGGACAAACCCATTTGCGTACTTGGGAAAATATTATTGAAATTAATTAAATAAAAACATTTAAAAACCCTAGGTGAGGGTATGAACATAATAAGTAAACAAATGTGGCATGTATACATCTCCAAGATCTTTGAATGGCCTCTAATGTCTTTCTCCTTCTCCTCCAACAACTTGCAAAATAAAAGAGATAAAATAACCCAAAGGAAAAGAGGGAGAATATTTCTTAAGAAAACATTAGGGTTAGTTGTCTTTCCCTCTTCTAAAGGTCCTAAATGAATCCATCCAAGGGATGAGATTCATCCCTACAGAAAGTAGGTGGGGATTGGGTGAGGGGAATATGAATTTAAATTTGATTTTTTAAATCTAAAATACATGGGTTGAATTTTTAAGGGGTAATATTTTGTGAAGGGGTATGTTTATTCCTTTAACCTATGTGCTAATGTTAAGCACCTTGTTAATTTTTTTAATACAATTACACCTTGTGGGATTAGAATGACTTTAGTCATGATTGAAATAGGTCTTTTTACTCTTGAGATTAAAATATGTAATTTCCAACTTTATCGGAATTTAATAGTTGATCAAAATAACATTTAGGGAGAAATTAACCATGCTTAGTCTAATTAAATCCATTAAAATGTAATACACATTTTGTTATTTTATGAAAATGAAGAAAATTCTACTATGAAATTGAAGTGACTTAGAAACAATATTGTGACAAATCTTGTTTTTTGAAACCTCTTTGTAGGAATGTTCTTCAAAAAACATTATTCCATAATTTTCTAGTTTATCCTAGGTTGTTCTTGAGTTTTGTGTGGGTAGTTTTAGCGAGCATTACACTTGGTATAAGAGACGTGGGTTCAAATATTTGAGCCTTGGGAACATAGGATAATGTGAGACATAAACATTAAACCTAGTACAATATTAAACTTAGCACAATATTAAACCTGGAAAACAACTTGTTTTAAAATTGTATATTTTAGTAAACATAGAAAACTAGAATAAAACCTACAATATTGAATTAACTCTCGCCTTGGTCGTAGCGGCATAGATGTAGAATTTCAACCTACAATAGATGAGGGGTTCTTGCACATAGATCTAGAATTTCCACCTCAAGAGCAGGCCGTAGTGGCCATTCTACCTCAGATTTTACAGATGCTTTAGGACGTCAATGCCACTATACGCGGAGGGTCCTTAGGAGGATGACCAGATAGAAACGATAGGGAGCTATCCATTGAGGCTCATGCCTCTCCTCAACATAGCGAGGAGCATATGGAAGATAATTCCCAAGTGGAGTCATCTAGAGAAGAGTCACCGTGGAGGGAACATAGAGATAGGATTTCATGACACATGGATAGGTATTGAAGCCCTAGACCTAGAGAGGAGCATTTAGAGATGCCTAGGGGTCGCCAGTCGACATCTTCATACCATATCAATGAGATCCTAAAGCTTTGAAAATAGCAATATTCTTGAGATATAGGTGGGTTTCAAGAAGAGGCCTTGTTGGTGAGCTTAAGAAAATGCTTCAAGCTATTCCCTTGTACTAGAAACATGAAAGATCATGTTGCGATGAATCTTCTGAGGGATGGATCAGGTGCTTGTGGAAGACTGAGGAACAAAAGCTCTATGTTTATTCAGAGATGGTTACTTGGGAGATCTTTGAGGAGTGGTTCAGGAGTAGGTACTTATCCCAAATGTTTATTCAATAGTGGATAGACAAGTTCCATGACCTCTTTTAGGCATATATGATAGTAGCTAAGTATGAGAGTCGATTTCTGGACCTACTCCAGTATGTCGACTATATGTAGGATGAGTAGGTATGGATTCACATGTTCATGAGGGGCCTGAATTTCAATTTGGGTGGTACGGTGCACATACAGTATCTATAGACATTATCAAAGTCTGTGGAGAAGGCCTTTATTACATAGGAGACACAAGGAAAGACATAACATGCCAGGGATAGAGTTTTGAGCCGCATCTAGCATATGTAAGATAATAGGTCGAGGGTGTTAGCTCCTCCTCCTCATAATGGACATGGTTCTGCATAGTCATCATTCAGGCCACCACAACAACCATCTCAGTAATAGCAACAACATACTCATCCACCATTCATACCTACCCAGAGGTTCGATGCATAGAGAGGATGGAGTATGGGGCCTCCTCCTAGGGGTCCCATTAGGACACAGGATGCACCAAGAGCTCAATCAACAGGATCTCATTAGCAGAGACCTCAACAATCTATAGCCGAATCATCAGGATCCACCACACAGACCTTGAGAGTACCGGCTGGTGCTACATCTCATTGGAGAGGGCTAGGTAGTTGTTATGGATGTGGAATTATTGGACATCATTGGAGAGAGTGCCCAAAAAACCCTAGTAACAAGGGTGATATGTAGATTTCAAAGCCTATTATTGGTGACATGGGGCGCAACCATCATATCTATGCAACGGTCAAGAACCACCAGGATGAGCACCAAAGTTCCGTGATACAGATGACAGGTAGCATTGGTGCTATTCTTACCTCCATTTTGTTTTATTCTAGTTCATCTAATTATTTTATTGTGCCATCCTTAGTAGAGCGCTGCAGGCTGGTGGCAGTTAGGCAAGGTCTTTGTTGGGATGTTGAAATGGCTTCTGGAGCCAAAATGTATAGACTCCTTAGTTAAGGAGTGTGTAGATTATTTGGGACCCTTCACCACTACATCGAATCTTTGTATCCTTCCATTGGGTTCATATGGAGTCATCTTGGGCATGGGATGGTTATCTACGCACAGAGAAAGAGTGGACTATTACCATAAGACTATATCATGTACAAATGATCTAGGAGTTGAGTTAGTGATAACAAGAGTTAGGAGGCCCGTTTCCATTCGCACCATCTCCACTATGCAGCTTAAGCGGTGTGAGCAATGATATTTCCAAATGTATGATGTTATGTATAGTGATAGATCAGAGGATGAGTCTAGTGGGCCATCCCTTGATGACCATCCCATTTTGAGATATTTTTCTGATGTCTTTCTAGGGGAGCTACCGGGGTTATGTCCCTTGCATGAGATAGATTTTCACATATATTTGGTTTTTGGAGAAGAGCCTATCTCACGAGCACCTTATTGGATGAGTACCCTTGAGTTCTATGAGCTCAAGTTGTAACTTGAGGGCCTTCTAGAGAAAGGCCTAATCCTTCCTAGTGTATTTCCTTGGGGTGCACCAGCGATTTTTGTAAAGAAGAAGGACATATCCCTATGGTTGTGTATTGATTACCACCAGCTGAAAAAAGTAACAATCAAGAATCGTTACCGTCTTCTGTGCATTGATGATTTATTTGATCAGATGAAGGGGGACAAATTTTTCTCTAAGATAGATCTTAAGTCAAGTTATCAACATCTGAGAATCACGGAGGCAGATATCCATAAGACCACCTTTCGTATAAGATATGGCCACTACGAGTTCACAGTAGTGCCTTTTTGTTTGACGAATGCTCCCGCAATGTTCATGAGCTTAATGAATGGGGTGTTCACGACATTCTTGGATTGCTTTGTGATCATTTTTCTTGACGAAATTATGATTTAATCATGTACACGTGAGGAGCATGAGGAGCACCTTCTCCGAGATCTTTAGTGCCTTCGTGAGCAGCATCTCTACGGGAACCTTGAGAAGTGTTTGTTCTTTTAGACAGAGGTGCAGTATTTGGGCCACATCATTTCTGGGGAAGGTATCGTAGTTGATCCTTCCAAGATTCAAGCTATTATGGATTGGCCAGCACCCATTAGTGTGATTGAGGTGCACAACTTCATGGGCTTGGAAGGATACTATAGGATATTTGTACATGACGTCTCTCAGGTTGCACACCCCATCACTTCCTTTCAGTGGAAAGGGAATAAGTTTGTATGGTTAAAAAGATGTGAGCTGGCTTTTAGGACACTAAAGGAATGTCTCATGACAGTGCCTATTCTTGTGGTTCCAAATCCTCAGGGTGATTTCTTCATTTGCATAGATGTTTCTTTGGAAAGAATTGGAGGTGATTTGATACAAGAGGGTAGAGTAGTTGCATTTGAGATTCGTAAACTCAAATATTATGAGATCAATTATCTGAATCATGATCTTGAGCTTGCAGCAGTTGTAAATGCCTTGGTTTGGTGGAGACACTTCCTTCTGGGTCAGAGATTTACATTCAGGGCTGATCACTTGAGTCTTTTCCACCTCTTCACGTAGCCCAATCTCAACGCTCAACATCTTTGGATGGAGTTTCTTTGTGAGTACGACATGGAAATAGAGCATGTGAAAGGAAGAAGAACATGGTTATAGATGCCTTGAGTAGATGAAGACATGTGGTGATGGCTAATTCAGTGGGTAAAAATTTACGGAGTAGGATTTTACAATAGCTTCCTCATGACAACTTCTACCTTGTAGCTAGAGAAGAGATTGAGTCTCAGTGACTCCTTGAGGGGAAGTTTTATGGGTTTTCATTAGAGGAAGATTCCATTCTCAGGCACAGAGGTCAGATATATATTCCTAGAGATGGAGGCTTGAGGAAAGATATTTTGACTAAGGCTCATCTTGCACCTTATTCAGCCCATCCCAAGGTAAAGAAGATGCACACCACCGTGAGATAGTTGTACGATTGGAGGGGACTTATGAGAGATGTGGCTCAGTTTGTGTCACATTGTTTAGAGTGTCAGAAGGTGAAGGATGAGCATCAGCATCCATCTGGCCTTCTCTTTTCTCATGCTATACCAAAGTGTAAATGGGACACCATTTCTATGGACTTCATAGTTGGGTTAGTGATGTCAAGATACCACCACGATGCCATCATGGTCACGGAGGATAAATTGATGAAAGTGGATCATTTTTCTCTGGTGAAGACCACCTACACAACTAGTGTAGTGGCATAGGTATATGTAGATGAGATCATCAGATTACACAGGATTCAATGGAAGATCATTTATGAACGTGACCCTTTGTATACTTCCCACTTTTTGACTACCATGAAGTATGCCCTTAAGACGAACATCAATTTCAGCACAACATATCACCCTGAGATGGGTGGACAGATAGAGTGGGTGAAATAGATCTTGGATGACATGCTTATGATGTACGTTATGGATCATCAGTCGAGATGGGAGGAGTATTTTTATTTGGTTGAGTTTTCCTACAATAATAGCCTCCAGAGTTTGATAGCAATGACTCCTTTTCAGGAATTGTATGGTAGAGAGTGTAGGACACATCTTAGTTGGGACAGGGTTTCTCTTGGGCCAGTTTTACTATAGGATAGAGTAGTAGGTTGTTATGATCAATCAGAGATTGCAGGAGGCATAGGAGAGGTAGAATAAGTATGTGGATCAGCATAGGACAGATCGTAGTTATAAGGTGGGTATGAAGGTGTTTCTTAGTGTCAGACCACATAAGAGCCTTATCTTTTACAGAAAAGGTTCTAATCCTACTCCTAGGTTTTTGGGTCCCTTTGAAATCTTGGAGCACATCGGTTCCTTGGCCTATCATCTAGCGTTGCCCACCTATCTTGTCTCGCTTCCATGATGTGTTTCATGTTTTTGTGCTTAGGAGATATATTGCAGATCCTTCTCATGTGTTAGATTAGACCTCATTGTCGGTGCAGGATCAGGTGTAGGTGATGGTGGAGCCCATATGTATTTTTGAGTGCAGGACCTTGGGCCTTTGAGGAGGAGAGATTGACTAGGTTTGAGTCCAGTGGGACAGATATGATGAGACTTCAGCTTCATGGGAGGATGCTCCATTGACGATTCCACACCTATTCTAGTGACTTCTAGGAGGAATTCGAGTCTAAGGGGAGGGGCATGCAGTGTCCACTTCCCTTCGACACTTTTTATTATTGATTTATGTTATTATCGACTATATTTATGGATATTATTGTAGCTTTTTGATTTAGCATGATGTTAGATGTTAGAGATATTGGAATGTTTTTGATTTCGATTCATAGTACTGATGCGTGATGGATTATTGGAGACATTTTATATTGATGTTGATAAGATTGTTGACATGGTTTTATATATATATATATATCTTTCAGACATCGCGATACTTTCTTCATATTGAGTACACCTTAGACAATTGAACTAATCTTATGATCATATGGATATCGATGAAATGTAGAATCGAGATGTTGTTAGAAATTATAAATAATATTGTTACTTTCCTAGATGATGTTTTGATTCGCATATAGATGATTGTGGAGTTATATTGTATATTTTATTTTGGATGTTTGTGATGCGGCCACGAGGCCGAAGGAGGTGTTATGTGTTTTATCAGGTAAACATTTCACAACAAACAATCAGGGAGATTGGAGACTAACCACATTGGAATTCTAGATGAATTCAACAAGGGTCACCATGACAACATGTACTTATGATATATGTGATGTGTTTGAATTTTTGTTACAGGGGGTTCCTTGTGGGGGGGAATCACCTTCAATTGTGACCAAGGGGTTATGTTTTATCTCTTTCATTTAGTTTCCTTTATTTAATTTTAGTATGTGATTATTATAGTGATGTATTCCCCTTTTGTTAATTACTCGATTTATGTCTAGATTAGTAAATTAATCTAGTTTACTAAATTAATTAAGAATGGATCAAAAGGATTTCATTTATTAGAATTAGATGGCTCTTGGTTTATGTGTTGTAATTTGAGTGCTTGTGACCTTGAGTATTGTACACTCCACCCCTTCGATGGAAATTCGGATTTGGCCTTATGGGCCAATTTTGGAGGCTTGTGGGACAAGTTAAACTTGTCCCACACCACTTAAATTGTCTATACCAAACCATACCTATGGGTTAGTGGGGGTCGAAAATTAGACCCCATTATTTGTTTTGGGAAGATAAAAAGGTAAAATATTATTGCACTTTCTTTCTTGGAATTAAAGTTTGTTCTTAGGGGGTGTGGGCTTGGATTGTGTGTGTAAGTAACTTGTCATTCCTCTCACCCACCAGTTTATGGTGCATTGGGGTTGAGGTTTGACTTGTGAGGTGGAGTTGAGGATGAGTGATGTGGCATCCTACATGGAGCCACCTCACCCTCCTCTCTCCCTTTTCTATTTATTCAAATTCTTTTTCTTTTTTGGGGGTTACTTGATTGCTTTGTACTTGTTCGTGCTCATCTTGATATTGCACCATTTTGCCCTAATTTTCCTTTGATTTGCGTGTTGTGAGAAATTTTTTGTCTCTTCGATGTGGATGTTTTGAAGCTTTTACCTCCATTTGAAATGCCTTGAATTGTTTGCAGAATCCATTGTCATGCCCCTTTTTGAAGAAGTCTCCGAGTTTGTCCTATTTTTTTCCCTAATTTCTTCAAAATCTGCATGGGCTCTGCCATTTTTCCTATTTTTCCCCGACCATGGAAGCTCGAGAATGATCAATTTATATTTGTATTCCTTTGAAAATCCAAATCCATGGTTGAAAGATGCTTGGAACCATGATTCACTTGGTTTTGTTTCAAAAAATTTCATCCTTAGCGAAAAATTCAAATTCTGGGCATGAATGGTGAATTTATGTGTTATTGACAGTCTGGCGGGCGTCTTTTTCCTGTCAAAATTATTCCTTAGCATTCGGTGGTCACGTGGCTTCTTTTGGTTGGTCAGGGGACGGCAGGAAAATGTTTTAACTTGTCACTTTTTATTTTTTGGAAAAGGGAAAATTTGGTCCCGTAGCTCCGCTCAATTCTGATTGGTTCTTTTGGTACTTATGTGGCTTCTTCTAATTGGATGGGGTGTGGCGGGTTTGTTTTTTGAACTTTTTCTTTTCGGCTACTTTAGCAAAAACTTTAAACCCGCCTCGCGGCCCCGCCAGGCTTTGATTAAAGCAAAATTTAAGCGGCAGGGAAAAAGTCTTACTTTGACCCCGCAGAAGGACACGTGGCAAAGTTAAAAGTGGAGATGCGGGCCTTTCAGAAGGTAGTTGGATATTTTTCCCTTTTGGAAAAATGGAGTAAAATTTTAAAATGGAAGTGCACCCCTGGACCAAATTATATTGAAGCCTTATAAGGTTCTTGAAGTTTCCCATAAAGACACGTGGAGGTTTCCACCGGGTCTTCTTTCCGTAGACTTTTCAAAAATTTCCTAAAGGTCCTGAGACACGTGGTGATCCCATGCCATTCAAGGTCTCATTTAGGGACCACCTCAGATCTACTTTTTGGGGACCATCTCAAGATGTGCCATTGAGACACAGTGGCGGTTTGAAAAGTCAAAGAGGAGGTTAAGGGGAAAAGTCAAAGTGGGCCATCAGAGGAAACTTGGATTTTTTTCCTCTTATCATTCAAAAGGGTTAAAATCATCAAAATGACCCTGCATGCCTGATAGAGAAAAGTCAAAATTTTTCTCCAGTCAATGGCGGAGGTGCGGAATTTCGGGGGTAAATTTAGGAAAATTTTCCTTTTGTGGAAAAAGGAGTTAAAAGTGAAAAAGGAAGTGTGGTTCCGTTGGGACCCACATCAGAAACTAGAAGTGGAAGGGAGGAGCTGTGGGGAAAACTTGGAAAATTTTCCCTTTTCAAAAAGAGGTGAAATAGTAAAATTTAGCTACGGTTCCTTTGGGACCCACATTGGGACACGTGTCAGGCCCATTTTTCAAAGGTAGAGGGGTACGAGAAAAATGAGAAAAATTTACATTTTTTCCAAAAGGTGTAAAAGGTAAAAAGGAACCCCTGTAGGCCCATTTTAAAGTGGATCTCCCATGTGGATGGTCCAAATTCAAAAGAGAAATCAACGGCAACTATGCATCTGTATCTGATTTTCTGCCATTTTCACTCCAAAGCTCCTGGAGATGCGATGTTTTTTATGATTTCTTGGAATTTCTTGCAAGCTGAAAATGAAGAGGAACAGTTAATTTGATATCTAAGTTTTTTGGGAAGATCTGGGAACATGTCTTTTGCCATTAAGATGTGATCTGATCTATTGGCTTCGATCTGATTTTCAGTTTTTCCTTCCTTGGCACATGCAAAGAACCAAATTTGATAGATTAGAGGAGGAAGTAGTTGGCGCGTGAGATGAAGAATGACCTACCATAATGAAGAATTGAATGCTGGGAGATATTTGAAGAGATCCATCCCTCTGACACCTGACAAAATTTTACAAATCTAATTTTGGGAATCGTGATTGTCTCAACACGCAATGGTCCTTTGAATGTTTGATTTTTGGGGGAAAACTCTGTTGTAAATGAATGTTATAAATTGCATGAATTTATTCGTGCAAATGGTTGGAGTGTTAGAGGTCGGGACTGATTTTTTCTAAGAGAAAAGATTGATAGAACCCGTCCTTCTGAGAAATCATCTGAAGAAACCTGTTTATCTCCTTTGTGTTAAATTTGATCATGTCAAGGTGGTTACAAGTGTACAGCCATTGACAAGCTCTGAGATTGTTCTAGAAATTTTTCCCCTGCTGATAAATTTAATCAAACTTGAGTTAATCTACGTGTATTTTTGGGCAAAATTTGTGTTTTCTTCATTCCTAAATGTCTGCAAGTAGTTTTCTTGTTCCCATTGCAATCTTACATTGAAATCTTTGTGAATCACACAAGATCTTATCCTTGTGATAGTTTGGTGGCATTTTCAATTTCATTTATCAGAAGAGCTTTCATCTGATAGTGAAATAAAAAAATTTAAAATCACTGTGACTCCTAGCATGACTATAAGATTGTTTGTTAGCCTTTGAGGGTATCTTAGGCATGATGAAACAGAGGTTGATAATGTTTAGTTAAGTTTTCCAATTTGAGCCTTCATTTTGGATCCTTTAAATTTGTGTGAAAATTGTTGATCTTGGGCCTCCATTGAAGCACATATTCTGGTTAAAGGAACATCCTAGCTATCCTGAAGCATTTCTGTTGTTCAAGCTCTCCATTTTTGTAAAATTTCTCAAGAATCTGGTGAATCAAGTTCATTTCTGCCTCACCTCCCACCAAAAATTCATTTAAAAACAACCAATCATACCCATACTACCCCTGTTTGTCATGTGTGTATACAAAATGCATAATTTTTACTACTCAAAACATCTATAAGTAATCATGTTTTCATTGTCTTTAGTAGCCTAAACCTTGCTTAGAAAATATCTCCATTATCTAGAGTGAAAACTCGTGAGAGTTAGGTTTTGTTGCCCTGATCATATTTTCTTCAAGGTCTTCTTAATAATTTCACAAGGAAGGATATCTCCATCTCCTCCATAAACAATAGGCTACAAAAAGGGTCCTCTCACCCTGGTTGAAAGGCACAACCATAAAGTAGTGAGGGCTGGTTAGGTCAAATCCTTTTGAGGGTGATACCCATTTCTCCATATCTAGAGTGATAAAGAGCAAGTGCATTTCTTCCCTGGCTAAAAGATTGAACAGCTTCATGCTCCCTGCCTTGCCTCTATCCTTATCAAACCGGTGAAGCCCCATTTAAGCTTCTGAGGAATGGATTTCATTTGTGAGATTTCAAACCCTTCAAGTGTTGGCCATAAGTGGATTCTTTTGTAGCCACTGATTACTTCACCAAGTGGGTGGAGGTAATCCCCACCAAAAGATGCAAAGTCACACCAAATTGTCTTGGATTTTATGTTGAACCACATCATCTACGGGTTTGGAGTGCTAATTAAAGTTGTTTTTGAAAATGTCCATGAGCTTTAGAGTTAAACCTTTGGTGGTAATGTGCAAAGAATATGGGATCAACTTGACATATGCGTCTAATTACAATCCCCAAGGAAATGGACAAGCTGAGTCTAGTAATAAAAATTTTTCTAAATTTATCAGAAGAACCTTGGAGCTGAACAAAAGAAAATGGGGTGAACAACTGAAGTTCATTGTTTGGGCCGAGAAAATTACTATTAAAAGAGCCACTGGAAAAATTCCATTTGAATTGGTGTATGGATCTCAAGCTTTGCTGCCCCTGCATATGAAACTATCCTCATATCAGTTCATTCAACAACTGGAAGATCAAGAAGTTAGTCCATATGAGGCTTACATTAACCAGATTGTTGAACTTGATGAAGAAAGGAGAGCATCTCACCAAAGGCATGCAAAGTTTAGAGAAAAAATGAAGAATTTATTTGACAAGAAGGTCACTCCCCAGAGCTTTCAAAATTGGAGATCCTTATGCTATTATGGGATAGCACACATGAAGATACAAGGGTAAAGCATGGTAAATTTGATGCACTGTGGATGGGTTCCTTACTCCATTGACATTCAGATTGGTGAGCATACCTTCTTCTTGAAATATTTGGATGGTGAATTGCTCGAATTACCTATTAATGGTAGGAACTTGAAGCATTTCATGGATTGATTCCCCAAGAATCAAGGTGAACGTCACTTGTATAGTGTACAACTTGTTGTTAGTTTTTTTCCATCTTTGTGTTTTTACTCGTTCTGGTCCTCGGTGACTTGGTTTTGTTGGTTTCTCAGTTCATTTTTTTGGAGGATGGTTATGGTTGTTCCGCTATGCTAGATTTTTCTTTGACTCCATTGCCCAATGGTTTGTTCTTGGCACTTGGTCTGCTAGTTGTTCTTATGGCACTAGCAGGTAGTGCACATCCTCGAGTTGGAGCCGATGTTGGTGCTCGTCTTGATCTCACACCATTTTTCCCTATTTTCCTCTGATCTGTGTATTGAAATGTTTTATCTCTCGATGTGGATGTTATGAAGCTTTTACATCTCATTTGAAATACCTTGAATTGTTTGTAGAATCCATTGTCATGCAAATTTTCGAAGAAGTCTTAGTTTGCCCTAGTTTTTGCCCTAATTTCTTCAAAATCATGCGGGCTCTGCCATTTTTCCTATTTTTCCCCAATCATGGAAGCTTGAGAATGATCAATTTATATTTGTATGCCTTTGAAAATCCAAATCCATGGTTGAAAGATTCTTGGAACCATGATTCACTTGGTTTTGTTTCAAAAGTTTTCATTCTTAGCGAAAAATCAAGATTCTAGGCATGAATGGTGAATTTCTATGTGTTTTTGACGATCTGGCGGGCATATTTTTCCTATCAAAATTATTCCTCAGCATTCAACGGTCATGTGGCTTCTTTTGGTTGGTCAGGGGGACGATGGGCAAATGTTTTTAACTTGTCACTTTTTTTATTTTTGGAAAAAGGGAAAATTTGGTCCCATAGCTCCACTCAATTCTGATTGGTTCTTTTGGTACTTACGTGGATTCTTCTAATTGGATCAGGTGTGACGGGTTTGATTTTTGAACTTGTTCTTTTTCGCTACTTTGGCAAAATTTTAAACCCACCCCGTGGCCCTGCCAGGATTTGATTAAAGAAAAATTTAAGCGGCATGGAATAATTCTTACTTTGACCCTACCGAAGGACATGTGGCAAATTTAAAAGCAAAGATGCGGGCCTTCAGAGGCAAGTTGGATATATTTCCCTTTTGGAAAATGAAGTAAAAATTCTAAAATGGAAGCGCGCCCCCACCAATTCATATTGAAGCATTATAAGTTTCTTGAAGTTACGCCATAAAGACATGTGGAGGTTTTCTTTCCGACTGGGTCTTCTGATTACTTACTTTTTTCAGCAACTTCCTAAATGAGTCATTGTGCCTAAGAAATGTGGTGAGCCCGCACTCATTTAGGGTCTCTACTTTTGGGGACCATCTCAAAATGCGCCATTAAGACGTGTGGTGGTTTGAAAAGTCAAGAGGCGGGGAGGTGGGCCATCGGGGGAGTTAACTTGGATTTTTTTCCCCTTGCCCATATTCAAAAGATTTAAATGGACATCAGGCAAATGACCTGCAGGGCCCGACAGAGAAAAATTCAAAATTTTCTCCAGTCAACAGCGGAGGTGCGGATTTTTGGGGGTAACTTGGAAAATTTTCCTTTTGTGAAAAATAAGTTAAAAGTGAAAAAGGAAGCATGGTTCCGACTAGGAACCTCATCAGAAACTAGAAGCGGAAGGGCGGAGCTGCGGGGAAAACTTGAAAAAAATTCCCTTTTCCCAAAAAAGAGGTGAAATAGTAGAATTTAGCCACAGTTCCTTCGGGACCCACATTGGGACATGTGTCAGGCCCATTTTTCAAAGGCAAAGGGGCGGAGCAAATTGAGAAATTTTATCATTTTTTTCCAAAAGGTGTAGAAGGTAAAAGGGAATCCCTGGGTCCGTCTTTATTAAGTGGATCTCCAATGTGGATGATCCAAATAGGATCCAAAAGAACATCAATGGTAGTTGTCCATATGTATCTAGGATTTTTTCTGCCATTTTTAGTTCAAAGCTCCTGGAGATGTGAAGGTGTTTCTGATTTGTCAGATCATTTCTTAAGAGTTCCTATCACGTTAAGGAAGAGGAACATTAATTTGATATCTAGAGTTGGGTGATTTGAATCCTAGATCTGGGATGCCTTTTTAGCCATTATGATGAGATCTTGCCACCCAAATTAGGCTCGCATCTGATGTGTTTCACGTTTTCCTTCTTAAGAGATAGTATCCAAAGATCCATCTGGATTTGATTAGATTGGAGGCAGGAAGTTGTTGGTGCAGATAGAGGGGGACAGTGACCTACCAGGTGAAGATCCCATTGAATGTTGGAGATATTCAAAGAGATTTTCCCTCTGCAGCACCTGAACTACTGTTTTATCAGATCTGATTCTAGGATTTGTAATCAGGACACATGGTGAGCACTGGTTCAATGTCTTACATTTTTTGGGGGAAAACTACTGTTGTAAATGATGTCATAAATTCCACAAATTTTTCAGTGCAAATGGTTGGAGTGTTAAAGGTGGGGACTATTTTTTCTAAGAGAAAATTTTGATAGAACCTGTCCTTGACTAAGAAATCATCTGAAGAAACTTGTTTATCTCCTTTGTGTAAAATTTTATCATGTTAAGGTGGTTGTGAATGTATATCCATTGACAAGCTCTGAGATTGTTCTAGAAAATTTCCCCTGGCTAGATAAATTTAAATCAAACTTGAGTTAATCTGCATGTTATTTTTGGGAAAAATTTATTGTTTGCTTCATTCCTGAATGTCTAGCGAAGTAGGTTTTCTTATTCCCATTGTAATCTTAAATTGATATTTTGTGATCACAAAGATCTTATCCTTGTGATAGTTTGATGGCATTTCAGACAATTTCATTTATCAGAAGATGATTTCATCTGATAGTGAAATAAACAAATTTAAAATCATCTGTGACTCCTAGCATGACTATAAGGATTGTTTGTTAGCCTTTGAGGGTATATTAGGTATGATGAAACATAGGTTGATAATGTTTAGTTAAGGTTGTCCAATTGGAGCCTTCATTTTGGATCCTTGAAACTTTGTGTGAAAAGTGTTGATATGGGCCTCCATTGAAGCACATATTCATGGTTAAAGGAACATCCTAGCTATCTATGAAGCATTTCTGTTGTTCAAGCTCTCCATTTTTGTAAAATTTAATCAAGAATATGGTGAATCAAGTTCATTTCTACCTCACCTCCCACCAAAAAATCATTTAAAAACAAACCAATCATACCCATACTACCCGTGTTTTGTCATGTGTGTATAAAATGCATAATTTTTTACTACCAAAAACATGTAGAAGACAATCAGGTGTTCATTTGTCTTTAGTGGCCTAAGAACCTTGCTTAGAAAATATCTCCATTATCTAGAGTGACAATTCGTGAGAGTTAGGTTTTGTTGCAATGATCATTATTTTCTTCAAGGTCTTCTTAAAGCTAATTTCACAAGGAAGGATATCTCCATCTCCTCCATAAATAGTAGGCTAAAAAAAGGGTCCTCTCATCCTGTGTTGAAAGGAACAACCGTAAAGTAGTGAGGATAGGTCAAATCCTACTTGAGGTTGATACCCATTTCTCCACATCTGAGTGACAAAGAGCAAGTTGCATTGTCATTCCTCCATCTATAACATGACACATTTATTGCTGTTCTTGGGGTCTGAGGTTGCTGCCAAACCTGTGATGTGGAGTTGAGGACTGAGTGATGTGAGTATCCTACATTTGGATTCCACCTTACCTTCCTCTCTCCTTTTTCTCTATATGCAAGTTTATTTTTTTTGTTTGGGGGTTACTTCAATTCATTTTGTGCTCTTGAGTATTTTTAGAGTTAGAGGAGTTTTGGGAGTGATTGTGGAATTTTGGGATCTTTCTTGGAGTTATGTTTGAGCTTGAAGGATCTTGGTGTGTTAATTTATGGATCAAGTTCTACCATAAAAAGGTAGGAGCTACACTCTTGTAAAATATTTTCTTTTATATTGTGTATATGTCCATGTTTTTGAGTGTTTTGGTTTGCTTGTTGGGTTCTTGGGTAGATTTCCTATGTGTGGTGTAGGAGGGGACTATGGGGATCTTACATGTGGGGAGGCATAAGAGTTCATTTCATGTATTGAGGGAGTTTTATTGGGCGCCCCAACCTTGGAGAATAAATTTCTTGCATTTCTTACTTGTTCTATTTTTATGAGGGAGCCATAACAGACTGTAGGGAGGCATAAGATAATGTGGGAGGCATAAGAGGTTCTTCAGGTAGGCATAAGAATTTGTAGGGGTTTTGAGATGTTTATTGGAGGATTTTAAGGTGGGCACCCATTTCCCATTGGGAGGCATAACTTACCTCCCCATAGATCTTATTCCTTTGAATTTTGCATTCTGAACCCTTGTGTATTTTGTTGATTTCCTTCTTGTGATTATAGTTATTTTTTTTGTGTTTTGGTATGGTTGTAAAATATTATATTGTGATGTGGAAGCTTGTTTTGTTTCCATGAGTTGAATCCATTTTTTTTATTGCAATGTGGTTGGGGCTCGGGGGCCAATGAGGAGGAAGGATTCTTATCCTCATTAGAATTCTTAGTTGGGTGCAGAGTGTTATCACTCCCCCTTTTTTTGTAATCAAATGAAGGATGGTGGAGATCTCTTGTTGCTAAAGTGAAACATGGAACATTATTGGTGTCCTCAAGAAATATTTCCTTGTGAGAAAACATCCTTGTTATTCCCACTTAGGGTGGAAGACTTGTAATACTGCATTCCTTTTAGCTTTCATTCTTGTAAGTTTTCCCACTTTAAGTGAAAGATATTGTATTAATAATTATTGGACATTAAAGTTGTATTGTAGGTTAAAATGAGGGGGGAAGAAATATTTGTGTTTGTAAATCTAGTTATGTTGAAATATAAAGTAAGTTATAAAGGGAAATATCTTATTTCATCATAGTTGATTTATTTCCCACAAAAGTGTGTAGATATAATTGGAAAGTTAGTATATTTTAAATTTTAAAAAAAAAACTTATGGGAAATCTTGTAAAGTTTGGTTGTGAGAATGTTTGTAAACTTGTATGTTGTGAAAGGTCAACAAATAGTAAAATTTACTTTAATACTTGAAAGCATGTAAAGGAAAAATTAGCCTAGTTTGTTCATTTACTTGCATTGTGAAAGAAAGCAAAACTATGTATGTTAGATGGGAATAATTCAAATTGTAATTGGCATTTACATGTTTAGCAAAATAGGCTAATTTCTTAGGATAATGTGTACATCCATTATCTAGCTATTATAAAATTTCTTATAACCTAAAGTGAATCAATACAACAACAAGTAATATTTGGGTTGATATTTCTTTGTCTCTTATCCTAATACTAACAAATTCTACAAAGAAATATCAAGCGCAAAATCTAGATTAATTAATAACGTAGTTATTATTCCCATTGACAATATTACTATCATTTAAATATAATTATTATAACAACAGTAATAATACTATTACTATATACACTACTATTATTATTATTAAATATAATAATAATGATGATAATATATATATAATTGTATACCCATATACCAAATAATCAATAAGTATTCAAATCAATAATGGACAAAAATTTTTAAGCCATAAAGGATGCAGATTAGTAGGTATTAAGGTAAGGGTTTGGGGGGACCCTCCCCCAAAAACCGAACTATGGGATTTTAACAAATAAATCTTCCCCCCCCCTTGCACTTTTCTCACTGCACACTGCGTATCTTTCATAGCATGTACACTGTGACCGCGGTTGAGGGTATTTATTTTTTAAATTCATTATATATATATATCTGTGTGTGTGTGTGTGTGTGTATTTACCCTATCAAAATGTAAAGAAAGATCAAATTTAAGTAAATCACAAAATGGGACAAACCCATTTTCCTACTTGGCCAAATATTATTGAAATGAATTAAATAAAAACATTTAAAAACCCTAGGTGACGGTATGAACTAAATAAGAAAACAAATGTGGAATGTAAGCCTCTCCAAGATCTTGGAATGGCCTCTACTGGCTTCCTCCTTCTCCTCGAATAACTTGCAAAATAAAAGAGAGAAAATAAGCTAAAGGAAAAGAGAGAGAAGCTTTCTTAAGAAAAATTTACGGTTAGTTATCTTTTCCCTCATCTAAAGGTCCTAAATGAGTCCATCCAAGGGATGAGATTCATCCCTACAAAACATAGGTGGGGAGTTGCTGAAGGGAATACAAATTTAAATTTGATTTTTAAAATTTAAAATACATGGATTGACTTCTTAAGGGGTCACTTTTTGTGAAGGGGTGTGTTTATTCCTTTAACCTATGTGCTAATGTTAAGGACCTTGTTAATTGTTTTTAATAGAATTACACCTTGTGGGTTTAGAATGAATTTAGTCATTATTAAAATAGGCCTTTTTACTCTTGAGATTAAAATATGTAAGTTCCAACTATAACGGAATTTTATGGTTGATCAAAATAATATTTAGGGAGAAATTTACCATGCTTAGTCTAATTAAGTTCATTAAAATGTTTTGCACGTTTTTTTAATTAAAATAAAGAAAATTATATTATTAAATTTAAGTGACTTAGAAACAATAATGTGACAGTTATTGTTTTTTGAAACCTCTTTACGGGAACGTTCTTAAAAAAAAATTATTACATAATTTTCTAGTTTATCCTAGGTTGTTCTTGAGTTTCGTGTGGGCAGTTTTACTGGGCGTTACACAGTTGATATATGTTTATTTTCATGATATGGATTTCATACTGACACATTATGTTTTGGGATATTTTGAGTAGATTTGTAATCTTATGGATGTTATGCCTAGATTTTGACATATTGATGGATAATAGAATTGTTAAATGTTGAATGATGAACATTGATTTTATTTGTATATTTTCTCGATGTTGTTAATGCAGCTGAAATGTTAGAGAGGTATTTTTTTATGTGCACAATTTTTTTGTCACAAACATCGAAGGGGTAGGGGACCAACCACAGAAGGATGTCAGGCGTTGAGCAACGAGGCCAAATTTGACAACTTGTGTAATGTTGTTTTGTGTGTGTTTTTCATGTCTTGTTTGGAAGTCTCCCATGGGGGGGTGACTTCACATGTGTGTCCATGGGGCTAATTGTGCCCCTTTCTTTAAATTTTACATGTGCTTTATTTATGATTTGTATATTTAAAATTTGGAAAATTTGTCACTTTATTAGCATTTGTAAATGTGTTTATTAGCCTTAACCCTTCTTGTTTTGTTTAACAAAATTAGAGATGTGACAAATAGTTATGATGAGATCTTGTAGTCCTTATGTAAGTAAAATTTATGTTTATTTGGGAGTGTTTTACTCCACCCCAAGTTCAAAATTCATATTTTGACTTGGGGGTGATGTGCCAGAATTAGCAGGAACTTGACAAGGTCATAACTTGAGCTCCGGGTGTCCGTTTGAGTCCTTTTTTTTTAAACCACGTGTTTCAATGAGACGAATGCAACGGTAACCCACCCTATCAGTTGAGGCAAGTTTTAGACACATTTTAGGGCCCTAAATCCGCCATCTTGAGGCCGAAAATTAGGATTTAAGTTATAGTTCAATTTTTTCCTATATTTGGGCATTAGTTAATTTTAATCTATTAGTTGCATTATGAGTTAGAAAGTTGGAAATTCCTCTAATTTAGGGATGTAGAAGATGCGTGGCAATTTATGTGCCCATAGGAATAAGCATGCAAACTTACTAAGAATAGCAGGTTCTAGAAAACTGCTAAAAATAGTAATTTCCACCACCTAGAGTAGATTTACTCAGAGTTAGTTAGAGTCTACGTGGAAACTCGAGTTGGGAGTTATTTTCCTATTTATGAAACATTGTAATTCATTATTCAATAAGGAATAAGGAGATCTATTTTCTTTGGAGTTCATATTATTTGCAGTAAATCAAGTTGGTTAGAATTTGGCTACATTAGGGGGGCACTTTTTGAGACTTGTGGGAAAATCAAGACTTGTCCCATGCCTCTTAATTTGACCCAAAAACCATACCGATGGCTTAGGAAGCTTAATTCTTACTTCTTTGTCCATTTTTGAGTGTAAGAGAAGGAAAATCAATGCACTTTATTTCTACCCCAATTTATTTTGTTCCTTGAAAGCATGGTGTGAAGTTTGGAGCCATGTGTGTAACGCCCACTAAAACTCCCACTTAATACCCAAGAACAACCTAGGTTTAGTTAGAAGAATTATGGAATATTTTTTTTTCAAAGTGTTCACAAAAAAATTCCGAGAGTCCATTACAACAATTATCTAATCACCTTACAAAACACTAAGAGAGTGAAAGTTATCCCGAGCACAGTTAGATTATCTTTTTGTGAGGCGTGGGAAGAAATTTCTTTCAGGCGCGGAAGGAAAATTTTTCGTAGAAACAGAAGGAGGGTGCAGGAAGAATTTTCTCCCAAGCGAGGAAGAGGGGCGTGGGAAGAAACTTTTTTTCTTTTTCGAACTTAGATTATTTTCGAAGGCCCAATGAAGTAAAAACTTCCGGAGGCCATAAATTTTGATAGGGAACTCAGTTTTTGGAAAATGAGGACTTTATGGAAAGCTCTCCACGTCCCCTTTACACAACAACTTTAAAAATTTAATTTGGATAAAGTTTTAAGGGTTGATTTTGAGAAAACATTTTTCTCTCACTTAGGAAGTGAACTGGTCTTCTTAACTTATAAATTTTGTTCAAATTTTCCATTAACTCTTTCTCAACAAGCCCAACAGGCATGAAGGATTTTACTTGGAATATTTTAGGATAGATTGTAAGGTTAAAAGGTTTGTTTGATTTGTAATTCAAATTTATCAATTTTATACAACAAGGATTCTACAATTTTGCTTTTTCCCGTTTTTGAAAGGTTTGATGGAAATTTCTTAAGTGTTTTACTTCGTTTGGGTTCATTTTGATCTTGCAAGTCCCATTCGGTATTTAATTTTTTCTTTCTTATTTTGCAGGGTCATTCTGTTCAATTTGCTAATTAATTTGCAAATTTTGAAATTTATCTAACAGAGATCATATTCGAATGGGTCTATTTTCATTTATCATCTTCTCAGTTTTTTACAAACAATTCATTCCAAAACAAATTCTAACCTATTAAGTTGATTCAAACAAGGTATTCAAATGCCAATTTACAATTCTGATTTCTAAAACATTCATTTCTAAAGAACAGAGCATTATGACATTTCTTCATACGTATTCACTTTTTTCTTTTTAGAACAAAACTTCAAAATACATTCAACAATCAGATTTCAAAACCTGATAATGAAATTTGAGAAAATTAATACAATATTTTATCGATTCAAAAAGATACCTTTAGAACTTCTTATTTCATTCCTAAATTTCAATATACATAATACAATTTCTTTCTCATTCATTCAAAAAAATAGAAAACAAAGTATATCTCTTTCACATTTCGAATTACAGCTTTCATAGCCAATACAAAACATCTTTCCATCAAAAATAATATACAAGGTCATCCACTTCAAAGTGGGAAAAGGCTACAATAGGAAATAATCTCAACAAGGACTATCAAACTTTTCTTTTTTCTTTCCTCCAGTACAACAACATGAAGCACCTCCATTTTCAAGTTTCTTCACAACAAAGGCAGGGAAAAGGCAATGCTCTCCACCCAAGACATCTAATGAAAAGGAGAAGCCATCCTTCTTCATTGGCCCCCGAGCCCCAACCAAAATGCAATAAGAAATGTATTTCAACTCATGACAACACTATGCTTCCATAACACACATGTAATTTCACATTTAAAACACAGTCCAAAACAAAACTTCTGTTCACAACCATAGATAAAAGACAACAAACAACACTCAATCTTCCTCATGCAAGCCAAAGGAGCAAGAACTATGGGGGATTCTACTTATGCCTCCCAGAGGGGAAATGAGTATCACCACCTGATTACAAACTGCTAAAAATATAGTATATCAAAACCTTGGCATGCCCTTATGTCTCCCCCAAGTACCCCTTATTCCTCACATTTCCTTATGCCTCCCCAACCTCTTATGGCACCCCATAATGAGTAAAGAAATGCAAGCTATTTATTTTTAAGGTGGAACCCAAATCCCAACTCCCTCCACACTTATACCTCCCCAAAACACTTATGCCTACCAAAAAATACCCCATAGTCTTCTCTTACACCATCCCTAGTCAGTCTACCCAACCAACCAACAATAAAAAAACACATTCAAACATTCATCCATTCCTAAGTGCAAAGAAAAATGAAAAGAGATCATTTCAAGAGCCAAAACACAGTCCAAGATCAACAATCTACAATCATGCAACATTATCCAATCTTCTCCAAAAGCAAGAGGTTAAAACAAAAAAAGAATCCGCCACAAAATGAAGTATACAAAAGTGAAGAAACCCAAAAAAAGGTAAGGAATTTAAATTTTATAGAAGAGGGAAGAGAAGAGGATGAGGTGGATCGATGTAGGATGACACATCACACATCCTCAACCCCAAAACCCAAGTCAACTTCATTCTCCAATGCACAATAATTAGGTGGGTGAATAATATGACAATTTACTTACACACTCCAAAACAAGCCCACACCTCAAAGAACTGAAATTAAAAATATATAAGAAATTGCAGTTAAAACATACAACTTGACTTACAAAAATGCATAATGAAATTCTAAATTTAACTCTCCAACCATAGGTAAGGTTGGGATATAAATTTTAGAGGTGTGGGACAAGTCTAACTTGTCCCACAAGCCTCAAAATCAACCTCCAAGGACAATTCAAATTTCAAAGAAGGTGGAGTGTTTCACACTCCAAAATTAACTTACACATCTTTTACGCATCTCTTACAACACTTAAACCAAGAGCCAACAACTCTATTAAAATTACATTCTCATGACCCATTTACTTAATTAACTTAACAACATGATTACTCACAATATTTACACACCATTTAATAAATAATGAAAGGGGTCAATGCATCACTAAATAAACACATGCAAACATTAAACAAAGGAACCAAATAAAAGAAAAAAAAAATCCCCTTGGTCACATTCGAAGGGGATCCCCCCAATGGGAATCCTTAACAACTATCAAAAACACACAAAAAATTACAAGTTGCCATGGTGAACTTGTTGAATTCATCTAGAATTGTAATGTGGTTGGTCTCCAATCCCCCAATGTTTATTGTGATATATATTTTAACCTACAAAACACAATTACCTCCTTCGGCCTCGTGGCCATATCAAAACATCCAAATGAATATAAATATAATTTAAAAATCATCAATATATATATGAATCACAACAATCATCAAGACAATCAACCATATCACTTACATTATCAATTTTAATTCAAATTTTTTGGTCTACTCAATATATCCAAATATCACATGTCCTAACAACATCCACACACACACACACACACACACATATATAACCATGTACAACAACATGTTAACATCTATATAAAATGTCTCTAATAAACATCATGTATCATATATGAATTAAAGTCAACAATAATCTATGATCTAACATCTAACATCATACTAAATCAAAACTATAACAATGTCCCTAATATAATCTGTAGTATCAAGATCAATAAAAAAAGGTGTCGAAGGAAAGTGGCCACTACAATGTGGGTTGTCATAGTCATTTCTTGTGCTTTGGTGTTTCTTGGTTTTGGTGTGTTGAATTGAGTGTGGGGATGAGGAATGATGAAGTGGCATACTACATGGATCCACCTCATCATCCTGATATTACATTTCTATTTATTAGGATTAGATTAATCTAAACTTAAAAATGGGGGTTACTTGATCATGTTTGCTTCAGGTATGTGCACTTTTAGATTTTGTTAATTCCATTTAGAGTGCTTGGTACAATCTATATTGGCTTGAAATTGAGAAATGCTGTTGTTCAAATTTTATGATATGCTTTTGATCAAGATGGATCAATAGGCTCTCCACCTTTAATCCTCATCAAGGGTTATTGTTGATGTGCATTTCTAAGATATGTTGATCCTTGTTAAACAGTGACAATTTAATCTCATTCATGGTGTTTATGAGGACCAATTGGGTAGTCAAACTCAGTTGGGTGTATGACCAAGACTTTATGGTACCATTGGGGATGTAAAAATAGGGAGTCTATGTGAGGCATGATTTCTGGTGGGATCTGTGAATCAAAGTCCTGCATATGGGGATGCACATTTTATGTTGTCACCTCAATTTGTCACTATGCAAGTACACGCTTGGGATAAGGATCATGGGTGATTATTTTGTGCACTTGGAGGCTTACTCTAATGATTGTATACTTCATCATAACAGGCGATAATCCCCTCTCTCCATGAAATAATTTTTTTTCTATCATGGATAAGATCCTCAATGACATATATGGTGTTGTCATAATTATAATCTTTGTACATTAGTGGGATACAAATGAGTTTCATATCTGATTGAATATGTTTCCCTACCTGTGGTAGTATAGGGAACTTAGGACACATGGATGGGTTGATTGCTAGGAATTCATCCTCAGGGAGTATCCAATACGGTATGGGGATACGAAGGCCATGTAAGGGGATTGCATTCTACCAATTAATGGAATCCATGTAGAAACTATGATTTAGAGTGTTAAATGGACCCCCCCTTCCATTGTCTATTGTAGATTCATTAGTGCAAGTTAAACACCCCTGAAGCCTAATTTCCAGTCCTTTATAATCCATTACTAGGAGAGGAACCCATGCTTTTGGAAGACTCACAAGTGGCTTGTTGATAGCCTTGTTGTAAATTTTCCATATTTCCATATTATTCCCACTTGAGAAAATACAATGGCACTTGTAAGTTACCTTCATAAAGTGTTAAATTTCCATTACTTAGAATACCTTTTCTTCAGGGTCAAATCTCATCAAGAATCCTTGGTAGAATAAACTTAGCCCATCATTCTAATTGGTATCCAGTCTTGTGAAAAGGAAATCATCAAGTATTTGTCATTTTTCCTGATCAGGAAACTACCATATCAACTCTATGGTCTAGGTGAATTATATCTCCCCTAATATGTTGTCATTCACCAGGGAATACATTCATCTTACATGCTAAGATTGTTTAAGGCTTCCATGCTCCAAATGTCAAATTAGCCATGTTACATGTGAGATATTGAAAATCTTGTGCAAGGAATTTACTTATGTAGGGAATGGATTGTTAACATTGTGACATTGCCATGAAAGTAGTTGTTAAAATTACTTTGAATAAAGCAATCGTAGTATTGAGCATCTCATTACAATATCTATATTTATCTTAGGGGTATTTTATTCCAAATCTCTATTACTCTTGCATAATAAATTGTATGCTCCATAATTTTAGCTAACCATTTCAATAGTTGTTGGGAACTTAATAAAGCGTCAGTAAATGTCTAGTTTACATTGTTAACTGAGAAGTTTCTTTCGAAATCATATTTTTAAGGGACTGTGGTAACTTAAAAAAAACTTTCCTAGTTCATTATGAATGTAGTTGTCAAAAGAAAGAATTTTGAATTCAAACTTGGTCTTCTATGAACAACTCCATTAATATATCTATGTAGCACTTAGAACTCAGTATCAAAATGGTGAAATGGTGATCATATTAAAATATGACTACTTGTGTCTCTTAGTATAAATCAATATTAATGTGTATGAATTTCTATGCATGTAACAAATGTCTTGACCAGTTAGCATGGTTGTTGAAAGGACTCTTTTGATTGGAGTCAATGAAATAATATCGTTATTCTCTAATACATAATTATCTGATGTTTTAATGAAGGATGTATACCATTGTCTTCATATCTACCATATAGATGCTTCTTCCTTCACAGACTACCACCTGAATACCTTTACATTTCCAAATTGGACTTGGATAATGTTTTGATACTTTCGATTCAGCTGGTGATTTTGTTTTGCGGAGTATTTTTTAAATATCATATTGTTTTTAAAGATTTCATACATTTGATGATGCCTTTAACCACAATTTTAGGGTCTTAATCATTATGGAGTAGAATTACTCAAAAGGTATAATAGAAGATCACAGTGAGAGTTTTTATAGTATCTTGGTGAGTACCGATTCGTATTAATATAATACTTACAAATTGTTAGCATATGTTTTTCAACAGGTATGGACATTTATTTTGTTAATTCCATTTAGAGTGAGGTGACATTGCTTAGAGAGTGTTTTAAACCTCATGAAGAATCATGTCAGGATTGTTCAAATTTTATGGATATGTTTTTGTCAAGTGGATCAATAAGTTCCATGATTAATTCTCATTTAAGGGTTTTGAAAGAATGTGCATTTTGAGTTATGCAAGGATCCAAGTAATAACACGAGTAATTTAATCTCATACATATGGTGTGGAATGAAAGGACCAACTGGTCAGGAACTCAACATGGGGTGACCAAACCTGTTCAAATGGGATGTAAAACTAATGCCAAGATGGATTCGTCTTCTGTCTTGAAAGATTCTTGCAATTCCGAAATGCAGGATTTTATGTTGCCACCACAATTTTCACTGAATTTAATAAGGTACACACTTGGGAAACACATATTGAGAGAGTAGAAAATTCATTTACTCTAAGAGGATGTGTATAGTCATGGCATAGACACCGATAACCCCCTCATCTCCATGATTTTTTTTATCAAGGAGTAAGATTCACGGTACATATATCTCCTCCACCTAAATAACTTTCTACATAGGAGGATGAAAAATCTTAGTTACATCATTCTCATGAATATGTTTCCTATGCTATGTAGGTAATTATAATTTAACTATGGAGTTGCCACATGGACAGGTTAGTTTGAATGGGAATGACATTATCAGGGATATTGATCCTATACTATAAATACAACAGGGTATTAACATAATTGGTATCTGTACCAAGTAGTTAAATCCATGAATGAAATGATATGCTTGTATATTATGAACCGTACCATGTTCCATTTCTCTATGTAGATTTGAGGCAATTAAAACCCCTAACGTGATTTCCAGTCCTTGGAATATTAGTGGTAACTTTCTATGAGAGGATAGTCCATGTTTGAATTACTAATGTTGAGTGGTAACATTTCCTCCAATCCAATAATTCAATTGATGAAAAGACAATGGCACTCTAATGTTTCCTTCATAAAGTGTTGAATTTCCATTATGTAGAATAATTTTCTTCATTCAATCCATCAGATACTCCCCCTTGGTAGAATAAACTAGCCCATGTATTATTAAATGTATTCTATCTTCTTGTCATCAAGTATTTTTCAGTTTTTCCTATCATAAATCATATCAACATGATCGTCCAGGTGATATATCTCCCTCTAATGTGTAATTTCATTCACCAGGGAAACCATTTACATGCTAGATTCCAGGGCTCCATACTCCATTTTAGAATTAGCCAATACATGCGAGAACGACATCTTTATAGGGAAAAACTTTTCAGGCTTGAATTCAAACACATGTGAAGCCAATGACATATCTATATGCACTTATAAATCATCATCTTATTGAGCATATCATTACATGAATCTATATTTATCTTAGGGGTATTTTACATTCAAAATATCCACACTCACTTTTCATAATAAATTGCATTATATCTAAATAAGCAAACCATTTCAATTGTTGTTGGGAACTCGGAAATAAGTGTCAGTAATATTCTAGTTTACAATCTAGTATGTAGTTTAAATCGAAATCAATTTCTAAGGGACCCTGGTAATTAAGAAAGACTTTCCTACATTTTAAATGTCCACACTGTCAATATTGAATCGTGAATTCAACGTTTGAGCTCTGTGAACAACTCCATGAATTTATTTGCAGCTCTATAGGAACTCAGGGATCAACTAGTAATTGTGATCTAATATTAAACTATAGAGGAGTACTCATAATCGTAATTGATTCCTAACCCTCACATAATGTTTGCAAGGGGTCAAAACTATGTACAATCCAGAAAACCTTATCTGCAACGCAATATGGTGGGGCATAGATCCCTTTTTCTACGGGCCACCCAGGTTTGATTTATTGCCAACTCCCTCACAAACTGTACGTGAGTGATAGGTTCTTCCCTCAAATGTTATTTAATTCACAAATGATATAGATTTACCTTTTTATCCTAAAATATGATTTCCTTTAAAACCTTAATTTATCCTTAATCCTTGGAAAATTTAATAAAAAATGAGGATGTTTATGGGAGTTTATTTTATCCTTTCATCAATGTTAGGCTATTCATGTTTTGATAAAAAAACATAAGCATCATTGAACACAAGTCAGAATTCAAATGTATGTGAATATTTCAACTCCTCATTTCTTTCAATGTGTCTAGTCCAACAACTATTAGAGGATATGGTGAATCTAAATGATTGACTTTAGCTTTTACTATGCGTATTATTTAGAATTAGAATATAGTTTTCTTATATCTTCAATATCACTTGTGTAGAACAATGACATTTTATGTTTGATTTGCTCTCAAAATGTTCTAATCCATTTAGATATTTGTCACACCGACTTCAATTTTCCTTTAAATTGATGTTTGAATGGTTATTAACTTAAACATTTTTCCATTCACAAATTATGTGATTGAGGATGTATTGGCATGTAGAATGACCTAAGACCTCTTGCAAATATAGTTTTCAACAATATTTATATGTCATATTGAATTCTATAAAGTAATTTGCACTAACAAACACATTCCACTAACAACAATCTATATGCAATTAAATCTAAAAAAAATACAAATAAATGAATCAAATGATTTTAAATTTAAAAAAACCCACACTCAATATTCGAATCAAGTTTTATCTAAATAAGAAATGGATTAAATGAGGTTATAGAAAATAAGGGGCAACATTCCGCCAAAAATCTATATGCAATTAAATATAAACAAATACAAAACAATGAGGTTACATAAAAAAATTCCACACTCCATATTCATATTAAGTCTTATCTAAATAAGAAATGAATCAAATGGGATTATAGGAAATAAGGGACACTAGTGTCTAATGTTGTATATAGGGAACACTCGGAATGATTTAGAATAATTAACAAATAAAAAGATGCAAAATTAGAAAAATTTATATTTAAATAAATGTTTGTTCAAAGATGAATTTAATTGTGCATATGTGTCTTATTCCATTTTAAATATATAAATACCTTATAATCTTTATTTTTTCATAAATTATTACAAATACGTTTTCCTTTAAAACCTTAATTTATCATTAACTCCTCGAAAACTTCAACAAAAATTAACGATATTTATGGGAGTTTATGTTATCCTTTCATTAATGTCAGGTTAGTCATGTTTTGGAAAAAACCTTATACATCATTTGATGTAAGTCAAAAAATAAATGTGCATATGTGAATATTTCGACTCCTTATGTCATTCAATGTGTATAGTGTAACAACTATTAGAGAAAAGGGTGAATCTAAATGATTGATTTTAGCCTTTGCTATGCATATGATTTAGAATTAGAATATTGTTGTTTTATATCTTCAATATCACTTGTGTAAAACAATGGCATTATATGTTTGATTTCCTCTCAAAATGTTCTAGTGCACTTATATATCTGTCACACTGCATTTAATTCCCTTAAATTGATGTTTGAATGGTTATCAACTCAAACATTTTTCCATTCACAAATTATGTGAATGAGGATGTATTGGTATGTAGCTTGTGAACTAAGACCTCTTGCAACTACATGTGACAAGAAAAAAATATGAAATCACTCTTAGGAGCTAGCAACTTTTGGCCCTTATCCCTTAGATAATTGGTTTGAAAATTCTACATTGGCATCCACGTGTGATTGATTCAACTAAGCATTACTCATGATTTGATGTAATTTGAATTGGGATTTTTATCGCAGTGAGTTTGTTTGGAGGAATGATCATTATGTATAAGTTTTTGTTGATTTACATAATTTTATATAAGTTTTAGATGGCCTATGTTTGAAATTCGCCCTCCAATGACACTTAAATTTAAGGTTTCTTTTATTATTGATGTGCCAAAATTAGTAGGAACTTGACAAGGTCATAACTTGAGCTATGGGTGTCTGTTTGAGTCCTTTTTTTTTAAACCACATGTTTCGATGAGACGAATGCACCGATAAATGCTCCCTACTAGTTGGATCATGTTTTGGCATAGTTTCGGGCCCTAAATCTACCATCTTGAGGACAAAAACTAGGATTTAAGTTGTAGTTTGGTTTTTTCCTATTTTTGGGCATTAGTTAATTTTAGTCTATTGGTTGCACTATGAGTTAGAAAGTTTGAAATTCCTCTAATTTAGGAATGTAGAAGATGCATGGAAATTTTTGTGCCCATATGAATAAGCATTCGAACTTACTAAGAATAACAGGTTCTAGTAAACTACTAAAATAGTAATTTCCACCACCTAGAGTAGATTTAGTGAAAGTTAGTAAGAGTTTTCTTGGCAACTCGAGTTGGGAGCTGTTTTCCTATTTAGGAAAAAGTGTAGTTCATTATTCGATAACGAAGAAGGAGATCTATTTTCTTTTGGAGTTCATATTATTTGCAATATATCAAGTTTTTTTAGAATTTGGCTACATTATCTAGTATCAAAACAGGTTCGAGTCTTTAAAAAAAATGGCAGGAAGAGGAAGAGGTAGAGGAATAGGAGGTGGTATTTCCCAGATAAATAGAAATATGCAAGATTTTCATAGGGAAGTCATTGCACTTGTTGCAATGATAACCTAGAGAGGAATTCAAGATGGATATGACACATATGAAGAAGAAGTTTGTGAAGAGGAGGAAATACAAGCACCGCCATTAGCTTTTGAAGAAATGATTTTTCGAGATTTAGAAGGAAATAATGATGGGATAAGAGTTTATGTTTTAGAGTATGGTGGTAGTATAACACTAGAGGAGCTGATAGGCTAGTTGACTAGCATGTGGACATTTTTTGAGTGGATGGCTATGTCAGAAGAAAAGAAGGTAAAATTTGCATCCATGAAATTGAAAGGTCATGCTATGTTATGGTGGGATCACCTACATAAAGAGTGGTCAAGAAAGGGGAAAGAAATAAATTAGGACATTGAGTTAGATGGAGAAGAAGATGAAAAATAAATTTCTCCTTGTGGATTATGCTTAAACCCTTTATAGGAGGTTTCAAAATCTCAGACATAACTTACAAACAGTGCAAGAATACATAGATGATTTCTACAAGTTGTCCATTCATATAGAGCATGAAGAAACTGAGAAACAAATGGCTAAAAGGTATGTAAATGGATTAAAATGTTCTATTCAAGATGAGATAAGTAAGCATAGGATTAAGAGCATGGAAGATGCCTATCAATTATCCTTAAAGGACAAGGAAAAACAAAATCATCAAAGTTTTAGGAGATCACCTGGAATTAATAGAGGGTCATCATCTTCCTTTTGTGGACAAGCTGGTTTCAGCCAAGGTAGGTGAGAATCACCTTGTGGATTGGAAAAGAAAGAATATATGAGATAAGATTTCTAGAATCAACAAAGAGGTAGAGGATTTTCTAGGTGTAGAGGATATGTTGGCGATAGGGGATGGGAGGCTCCACAAATACCATTTGTTTGTTACAAATATGATGAATATGGGCATCAGGATTTTGAATTCTCACATTCTTGTACACATGAGAAGAGGCAAGGAGATGCTCCAAGATTAAATCTTGTTGAAAATGAACAAATAGAAGATGAACATGAAGTAGAAATTCCACCAGATGTTGGAGAAAATTTTATGATCAAGAGGATGATGATTGCTCCAAGAAAGCATATCAAGGGGGATACACGACTGCATACAAATATTTTCAGAACAAGATGCACTTTAGGAGGAAAGGTATCTAATGTTATTATTGATGGTGGTAGTTTTGGGAACATGGTTTCAAATGAGATGGTTGTAAAATTGGGTATGCATTGTGATAATAATCCTAACCCTTACCGTATTGCATGGTTTAAGAAGGGAAATGAAGTTATTATGATAAGAGATGTTTAATAATATTTTCTATTGGGAACAGTTACAAGGATGATATTTTATGTGATGTTATTCCTATGGATGCATGTCATATGCTGTTAGGAAGACCATGGCAATTTGATAGAAAAGTTATTCATGAAAGGGGAAAGAATACTTATAATTTCTGGAAGGATGGCACACAAATAATTTTTCTACCTCTTACGGAAGAGGGGAAGGCTGAAAATATGCTTTCTACAAAGTAATTTGTGAAGGAGGCAAAGGAAACTGGTTTTTATTATGCACTAGTCACAAATAAGGATGAACCTGCAAGTGCACAAATACCAGTAGAAACAACATAATTAATAGAATAATTTTCTGATGTTATTCCTAATGAGCTACCATATTGATTACCTCCCCAAAATAGATATTCAACACCATATTGATTTGATACGAGGGTCTTCACTCCCAAATAAAGCATCTTATAGGATGATCTTGAAATTACATGCAGAGTTGAATAGGAAAGTGACAGATCTCATGAGAAAGGGGTCATAAGGGAGAGCATAATTCCATGTGCAACCCCGAATTTATTAACACCAAAGAAGGATAAAACATGGATAATTTTCATGGATAGCAGAGCAATCAATATAATTACAATCAAGTATAGGTTCCTAATACCTTGCCTTGATGATATGATGGATGTGCTTGCTGGATCTAGGTATTTCAACAAAATTAATCTTCAAAGTGGTTACCATTAGATTCAGATTAGAGAAGGAAACTATCACACCCGCTAAAACATACCCACAAATACAACGATGAAAAATTCATATAACTTATTTTTTTGACTTACTAGGAATTTACATGAAACAACAAGAGATTACAATGGCTACCACCAACTCATGATAGGTTTGACACAACATTGAATACCAATGTATAAGGAAATATACAATGCTCAACATGAAACTATTCTCTTCCCATTTCACTATAACATCACATACAAGTCCAAACACAAAACACACTTATGTTTAGAAGCATCCCATGAGGAAATTCTTGTTAAGGTTTCTTGTTTACTAAAACGTCTCTTAATTCTTAACTTGCGTTCTTATAAAATTCACGTAATGATTTGCACAATTATTTTCACAACGGAGAACTTATTTCTTTTATACTATTGACTAAATAGCTTAGGGCCAAGCTTTCTACAAGAGGATAAAATGATTTAAACAACAAATAGGATGCGATTATAAAGCTCTTTGGAAGGAACTAGAGGAATGAGATCAAATTAGATTCATCGTTAAGGCCTCATTAGTTATTAGTTTGGATTTTTAATGGCTAAGAATATAACCATAAGGATTTAAGATTTCATTTAGGATTCTCCAGAGGATATTGACATAGGTAGACAAAATAAGTTTACAAAGGGTGAGCTAGATTGAATGGTTTTTAATCAGTATCCTCCTACTTATTATCACTTTATTACCTTCCAAAAACTAAATATTGATTTCAACTTAAGGTTGTTTAAGAACTTGTGTGCATGTATACTTTGCTTAATGCTAAATCAAATGAAGCAAGAACTACCACCTAAAATAGTCTCTACAATTTAGCTAAAACAAAGCATAAACACCATCATGATAAGAATTAAACAAGGGTTAGATGCTAGCATTCATCAATACAAACTTTGAAACTAACAATGCTAAATATCTAAACTCCTCTATTCTCTAACAACAAATAAATGAATGGACCTAAGTAAGCTCCATGGCTATCAAAATAGCTGTCCTTAATGCTCCAAGAACCTAGGAATGGGGGCCAATCAAAGTTGGGCTACAAAACCCTTTTGACACCTCCCATATGACCCAAGCACTTTAAGAAAGAGGCTTAACTCTTCAAGATGATGAACTCTCAAAAGGGCAAGGTGCAAGCTCTTAGTCTCTTTCCTATATGCTTTGCATTTGCTCTCTTAGAAAGTTTAGGTGTAAGTAAAAAGGTAGGTGGAGTGCTCTTTTATATAGCCCAAAGGATAAAGGATTCAACACATTCTCATGAATGTGGGATAAAGGTAAAACATGATTAGGAATGGATAAGGTTGCTTTATTAAAGGTAACCTTACTTTAGAAGGGTTTAATACATGTTTAACAAGTCATGGGAGTTGGGGGGGATTTTAATTAATCAAAGGTGATTAATTAATAGGTAGATGTAAGCTTATAGAAGCTAATTAGAGGAATATTAGTACGATTTAGGCTATTATAAGGGGATTAAATCAATTAAATATTGATTTATTGGTTAAATGGAAGGGGAAAGCTAATTAATTAATAATAATTAATTAGTCTAGGTAGAAGGGGTGATTTATTAACGGAAGTTCGTTAATTAGGGTATTTGTTGGATAAGAAACTTAATTAATTAGCTTAGTGTAATTAATTAATGATGATATGAGGGAAAATGAATGCCTTTGACGATATGTCGTTGATTTGAAAGAAAGGGGATAATTAGCACAATTTAAGTATTTAAATTACTTGGGCGTAATTATAGGTGTCTACATTTGCCCCTCTTTGGGGTGGCATAAGTGATGCCACTTCAAAGATAGTAGACAAAAGAGATTTTGAAGAGATGGAAGAAAAAATAGTAGGAGGGAGAGATGCCCCCTCGAGTGTCGATGGGGTGATAGAAGAACTCGATCGACGATCGAAAAAGGTGAGAAGTAGGCAGAAGAATGGGGACGAGGAAGGATGCCCCGAGGAGAGGGAGAATTAGGGGTGAAAGGGAAGTGGTGTAGAAGAAATATGGATGAGGGGAGAGAAGAGCTTAACCTCTAGCCGCTTATGTGTTTGGAACAAATTTGATGTCATCATATTGCCATAGGAACTACATCATCGGTCCTTATGAAAAATATAAGCATACGACAAAGGTAGAATGACATGAAAATCCATACTACGAACAATTGTCCATTGCTGAAAGTACCAACTCCACGCAACATACAATAATGCAATGCAATACGAGAAGGAAACAAGCTCATATAACAGGGAAAACAAGTACGAACGCACATATCTAACCCAACAATGGTGAAGACAGTTGTACAAATGGTTTGTTATCAGTGCTGAAGAGATCCACAAGTTCGTGATTGAAGAGAAGGGTTAAAAATGATGCCCCAAGAAAGGATACATGCAAGGGGAAATGAAAATGGACACGGGGTCCATGAAAAGCATTTGTGCGCAACGAAACAGCACCAGGCAACTAAAAGTGCCCCAGAGTACAGACAAAGCAAGCAGCTAGCTTTTGTGAATGGTTGTGAATCCAGTGATCCGCGAGTCGTATTAATCAAGGAAGATGTGAGACAAACCAACAGGATATGGAGAAAATACCATGCGCAAGACACAAGTTTCAGCCGTAAGAAGCAAGTTACCATTTTGTAGGGTGTTTTACTTTTTAGGAATTTTTTGAAAATTTTTGCCTTGTTTTTAGCTTGTTTTGATATATATATATATATATATATTGTTTTTGTTGTTTTCTCGAAACAATGTTCTATTGTTTTTGTGTTTTTCTCGAAACAATGTTCTATTGTTTTTGTGTTGTCTGAAACAATTTTCTATTGTTTTTGTTTTTTTTCAAAACAATGTTCTATTGTTTTTGTTTTTTTGTGAAACAATTTTCTATTGTTTTTGTGTTTTGTGAAAAAAATTTCTATTGTTTTTTTGTTTTTAACCAAGAAAGCATGGATGCCCCCAGCATTAGGTGGGGAATATACAAGGGCAGAAGCCACGCGCTTATGAACAAGAAGGTGAAGTCATTGAGTTGCCCCCAGCATAAGATGGGAAATAACGAAAGACCACGTCCCTTACAGACGAATAGAAGAAGGCAAAGCCGGATCAAGGCTGGACTAGATGGTGTGCACAAGGAAACTCGAAGGTAGAACCAGGTCCAGGACAAAGACAACTACCCTTCTAATACAGAATGCTTGTGAACAACGAATCCTCCCGAGGCGCCGGAAACCGGTTTTCACCCAAGGACTTGTCCAAAGTGCCACAATTGCGTGGTTTTCACTAGTGGACGACCTGTTTTCTCTTTTTCTTTTTTTTGATGTTTTTGATTTTTTTTTTTTTTTTTTTTTTTGATGTTTTTGATTTTTATGACTTTCTTGTGCCATGTTTAGGCATAAAACCTCTTAAGATGCATGGAATTCATGGGCTCCCCGGAGCTCATCACCATTGGGGTGAGCTAACTTGTATGCCCCTGTGCCATACTTGGCAACTATGACATAGGGTCCTAACCAGTGTGGTTCGAACTTCCCTTTCTTTTCTCGCTCTGCTCTTGTGTTGAATTGGTTCTCCTTCATAACTAAATCACCCACCTCAAACTGGCGAGGGATGATTCTCTTGTTGTAGTTGTGGGAGATTCTGTGTTGATATACTTTCAGGTGATTAAGAGCGCGAATGCGCCTCTCATCCAGGAGCTCTAACTCAGCCAATCTTGCCACTCGGTAATCTTCATCCTTATCCAAATAGTCCCGAAGTGAAATTCGCAGGGATGGGAGTTCAATCTCTAAAGGAATGATAGATTCTGTCCCGAACACGAGGGAATATGGCGTCACACCCGTAGGAGTGCGAATTGATGTTCGGTAGGCCCAGAGGGCTGGGTGGATTTGTAAGTGCCAGTTTCGACTAGTTTTGCTAACCATCTTCTCCATTATCCTTACCAAAGTCTTGTTTGTTGCCTCAGCTTGTCCATTACCCTGACGGTAATATGGCGTGGACCATTTCAATCTAATTTGGAACCGTTGGCAAAGACCTTTCACAGTTTTGTTCTTAAATGACTTCCCATTATCTGTGACAATGGCTGCAGGGATACCATATCGGCAAATAATGTGATTCATGATGAATTTAGAAATCTGTGCTCCTGTGACATAGGTTAAAGGAACAGCCTCCACCCATTTTGTGAAGTATTCTGTAGCTGTGATGATATGTGTATGACCATCAGATGAGGTAGGAGTAAGCTTCCCTATTAGATCAAGTCCCCACTTGGAGAATGGCCATGGGGTAGTGATTGGTTGCAATGGTTGCGATGGAGCATGGATGAAATTTCCATACTTTTGGCATAGCACACATTTTCTAACATAATTACAACAATCAGTTTCCATGGTGGGCCAATAGTAACCTACTCTTAACAGTTTCTTAGCCAAGACCATTCCGTTTGTATGTGCTCCGCATACTCCTTCGTGTACTTCTTTAATTGCCTGGATTGACTCCGACACATCCAGACAACGTAACAGATTCCCATCGTAGCCACGACGATAAAGTGTACCTCCTAACAGGGTGTAACGGGCTATTTGGCGAATTAGGCTCTGCTTATCAGAGCGGGAGATTTCGAGAGGGAATGTACTGTCCTTAAGATAGGTGAAAATGGGTTCATACCATGGTGAATGGGGACCAACAACCTCACAAGCCAAGCAAGATTCTGGCATGTCATACGCGGGCTGGTGTAGATTTTCTACGAAGAATGGCATATCATTGTTCCCTGGCGGAATACGAAGCATAGATCCCACCGTTGCCATAGCATCTGCCGATCTATTCTGCGCTCTTGGGATTTGCTCAAAGGTAATGCGCACAAAATACTCCTTCAGAGTTTCCACCAACTTCTTATAAGGTATGAGCTTGTCATCCTTAACTTTATACTCATCATTAACCTGTTTGATAATTAGTTGTGAATCACCTACAACCTTCACATGTTGAATATTCCACTTGATGGCTTGCTTCATCCCTGCAATGAGTGCTTCATATTCCGCAATGTTGTTCGTGCAAGGGAAGGCCAGGCGGAAATCCTGTGGTATAGGTTCACCTGAAGGAGTAATAAGGACCACTCCTGCACCTGAACCATGAAATGTAAAAGATCCATCAAAATGTATCTGCCATAACGAAAGATTCTTCAATGTAGAGCAAAGATGCATCTAGCAGATCCAGACTCAAAGGTTCTGTGCTTTGCAAAGGTGCTTCCGCTAGCTGGTCAGCAAGTACTTGTCCTTTAATTGATTTTTGATGGAAAAATTCTATATCAAACTCACTGAGTAGAATGATCCAATTAGCCATTCTACCTGTGAGGGCGGGTTTGGACAACAAATACTTGAGTGGGTCGACCTTGGATATGAGCTTGGTCTTAGTATTTAGCAGGTAATGGTGAAGTTTCTGAAAGGTAAAAACAACAGCCAAGCAAGCCTTCTCAATCTGAGGATAATTACGTTCATAGGCAATGAGGGTGTGACTCAGATAGTACACTGCTTTCTCTTTATGGCTAAGGTCATATTGGGTGAGCAGTGCACCAATAGCATATTGCGTAGCGGAAATATAGAGCAAATAGTGGTTCTCCCGGAGTGGGAGGCATGATGACAGGTGGATTAGCCAGGTACTGTTTAAGCAAAGCAAAGGCTTGTTGTTGCTCAGGTCCCCAGATGAAAGTGATGTCCTTCTTAAGCAAATGAGTGAATGAGTGACATTTATCTGCAAGCTGGGAGATAAAGCGGTGAATGGCTTGAATTTTCCCTTGCAAGCTACGCAGTTGCTTGATATTCTCAGGCGGAGGCATTTCTGTGATGGCAGATACTTTAGCAGGGTCTACCTCAATACCTCGTCTTGACACGATGAAGCCTAATAGTTTCCCAGATAGCACACCAAAGACACACTTCTTTGGATTTAGCCTGACTTTGTATTCACGTAGGCGTTCAAAGATACGCCGCAAAAATGATAGGATGTTCCTCTCTTGTTTTGGACTTTCCCAGGATGTCGTCTACATAGTCTTCCATGATGTCATGAATCATATCGTGAAATATTACTGTCATGGCCCGCTGATAAGTTGCTCCCCGCATTCTTAAGGCCGAATGGCATCACCTGATAACAGAAGGTGCCCCAAGGAGTTGTGAAAGCTGTTTTGTGTTGGTCTTCCTCAGCGATATTAATTTGATTATAACCCGAAAAAGCCATCCATAAGTGATAGCATTTCATACCCTGCGGTTGAGTCAACAATCATGTCAATGTTGGGCAACGGAAAGTCATCTTTAGGGCAAGCTTTATTGATGTCCCTAAAATATGTGCAAATTCGGATACCAATAGGTTTCTTCTGGACAGGAACAATGTTCGATATCCATTCAGAATAATCAATTGGCCTGATGAATCCTGCTACAAAGCAACCTTTCCAACTCTTCTTTAACTAACAAGGCAACTCTTGGGTGCATCTTTCGAAGCTTCTGTTTGATAGGCTTAGCGTCTGCGTGCACAACCAAGTTATGCACGACCAAAGTTGGATCTAAGCCGGGCATGTCTTTGTAAGACCATGCGAACACATCAATAAACTCTCTGCAAGTAGCATAGTGAACGTCTTTTGTTCTCTGGCTGAGAGTGATGCTCCCAATTTTACTATCTTGGGATCTTCTTCAGTACCAATACTAACATCAATGGTTTCTTCAACTAACAATTTTGATAAATCCTCCATACGCATGGGATCGAGAGGTAGGTTGAGATATTCATCCAAGGATGTCTCTACGAGATTTTCATCCTTGGCGTGGTCACTTTGTTTGTCCTTTGATTTTCTTATTTGTTTTTCAGCCAATGCCTCAAAGAGGTTTTCACTGTGTGACTTGGACTTTGATTTTTGCCGAGGCTTTTCTTTAGAACTATTGCCCCTCGCTTTTCTTTAAATTTTGTTGACCACGAAGTTCAGCCTCCTCGCCGAAGTAGGCGCAGGTGTCTAAGTCGATAAAGAAACCCTTCTTGTGATCTCCAATGGGAATTGTATCCCTTATGCCCATGAACTCTGCAATAGCCTCATCATTCTCGAATAAATCTAGTGGCACGTGACGTTGTTGGTCCCATTCAACAAGGGAGGGGTATACAAGGTCAAGGGTTGGTTCATTGGGGGTGATGGTTAGGACAACATTATTCATGAAAAGGTTCGTGGAGGCCAGATCCTCATATTGGCTATAACAGGAATCCGTATCGCTGTCTAGATAATCGGAGCTATCCTCATGCTCAGAACAAGTCACATCTTGATCGTTGGGGTGTGCTCCATAAGGGCGAATCCCAATGCCATATCTTTCTGTTTTGAAATGTGGAAGAGGGACTGGTTCTCTTTGTCCTTGTTCATCTCCTCCAACATCCTAGGCCTTTGTAGCCCATGGAGTACATCATTCTGCTAGATTTTTCATATTCTGGGGTTTGATAACAAGATGGCTGAGTGTCCTCAGGGACCCAAGTAGTAGGTGGATCAAGTAATTTTTCCTCAGCTAACAAGCCTCCAGGTAGGAACGACCCAATAGTATGTTCCTCTCTAGGTCTCCTGAAGCAGTAGTTGGGTCGACCTCTAGTCTTGGGCGATAAGGAGAGGTCTGAAACCAAGAGCGGCTTGTTGTACATTATACTCCCCACAGCCATATTCCAGAATTTTCATCTCCCATGAATTAAATGGAGATGTTGAAGTAGATGCCCCATGAGTGCAAGAACGAAGAGAATTTGAATCTACTCGAGATTCCATGGCCTCAGAATGAAGAGGGACAGCTATATCTGTGGAGGGACATGCATATGTACCCTTTCGGGCAAAGCTATTAAGATCTCTACAATGAGCAAAGGGGCTCTGAGTCTCCTGGTATTGTTACTGTATGTCCCTCATGCTTCAGCTTGATGCATTGATGAAATGTTGATGGCACTGCTTGCATGGCATGGATCCATGGTCGGCCTAGAAGCATATTATATGGAAGTTCCAAGTCTAAGACGTGAAAATTTGTCTGATGGCAAGTGGGGCCCACCTCCATTGGTAGCGTAATGGTGCCTGCTGACTCTCTTTCCGCGTTGTCGTATGCAGTGATAGTGATGATATGTGGTCTCAAGATCTGCCTCTGTATGTCCTAATTGTTTTGACCAACTTAAGCGTGCAGATATTCAATCCTGATCCATTTTCCACAAGCACCTGTTTGATTTTCCCACGGGTGACAACTACCTCAATGTATAAGGGAAGATTATGTGTAGGATTCTCAGTAGGGACCTCCCTATGGTTGAAAGTGAGATGCTCACTGGGTGCAATATTTACCCACCGCGGCTTGAAGGTATGCAGGATCAACTTCTAAAGGCACTCCCGACCCCCTGAAGAGTTTGATACAAAATTTCCTTATGCACATTGGATATCTTGAGAAGATCTAAGATCGAGATCTTAGCAGGTGTCTTCTCAAGTTGTTCTAAAAGGTTATATTTACCAGTTTGCGGGGTCAACAGAGAGGGTTCTGGAATCACGAGGTGGGCACGCCTTGTTACCCGGAGTGCAGTCCTTTCCCTTGATCCAGTTGGTATTGACACGGTCAGTAGGGGAGCGAATACATCCGATAAGTGAATCGTAATGATTGTTATCTCTCTTGGTAGACAAGTAATTCGTGGCTTTATAGGTTTGGGATGACTCTCCCTGATCCAGTTTTTCCTTTTCCAACTTATCATGCTTGGGGAATGGTTCCTTATAAATCCCCATTTTCTCGTTAGGTGTTTGCATGTGGCTAGGGTTATCCACCTCTATCTCCCCGTTGTCAATGAGGTCTTGAATATAGTGGTGAAGTCGCAAACATTTGTCTGTTTTATGACCTTTAATGCAATGCATTTCGCAGTATTCATGCTCCTTATACCATGAAGGTTTAGGAGCGTTGTCATCAAAACGGTTGTGTTGTAGGATAGGTCATCATGTGGGCTGCATCCAACTGTTTTAGTATGAACAGACAAACGGCTCATTGAGGGAGGTGAATGTTCTTCGCTTTGGTGGTGGTTGAATTGGGCCCTTGGTCAATTTAAAAGGTTGACTGGTTTGGACCGTTTGAACACGTTTGGAATCAGTGATTCTGTCTCCCACCACGTTTTTGTTTTTGTTTAAGATCTTTGGCTTTTCAGCGGGTTTGACACTTTGGTTGTCTTTAGATTGGGTTTTGAGGGTGCCTTTGGCAATGAGAGCCTTTTCTATTTGAATCCCTTTCTCGATAACCTCCTCAAAGGTGCGGACACAATGCATTTGGAGGTGGAAAGCTATATCTGGGTTGATATTAGGGACGAAAAATACTGATTAGCTTCTTCTCAGGGAAAGCGCAAGGGAAGCGACTGGCTATCCCTCTCCATCGTTGGAGGAAGCTGGCGAAGGTCTCATTTGGGACGTTGTTTTGTGCCGCACAAGTCTGCCATGGTGACGTCACTCTCTATGTTATATGAGAAATGACACACGAATCTTTCCGCCAATTCTGGCCCAGGTGAAAATTGATCCTTGTGGCAAGCGCGTAAACCATTCTAGTGGTTGACCTCCGAGACTCTTAGGAAAAAGTTTGATGAGGTAATTATCACTATAAGACACCTCTTGACATGCTATGTAGAAATCTTTAACATGATCCCTTGGGTCTCCCTTTCCTTTGTATTTGTCGAACTTTGGCATATCAAATTTCTTTGGAAAGGGTTGAAGGGTCATTGTCTTGTCAAAAGGATAGGGGCATATTTCTTCGTATTGGTATTTCCTAATACTCCCTATATTGCTTTCTTGTATGTTCGCAAGCGTTGCTTTCATAGATTGTACTTCTTGTGCGAGCAATTGTTCTTTAGTGGGAGAAACGGGGATGTGTACATGATGATACCCTGTGTCTTCTTATCCTTGGTTTTCTCGATGGAGGTCGTGGATCCTAAACTTAGGCTTTGACTTTTGAACGTTCTTGTTTGTGTCTTTCTGTACTTGGAAAGTAAGAAAAAGCTAGTTGTCGGCTTAAGTTACTGAGTTGTTGTTGGATTGTAACTTGGTTTGTGTCTTTCTTCTTCTAAAGGTTCCTCCTCTTCGTATTGTGGAGGTTCTTCCCCTGTCTCATGTTCTATCTTGTTTCTTCGTGGCACTTTGATGAGGGGTATTCTATGCCCTACCACTTTATCATTTTCTGTGTAAGAAGTGGAAGCATGTCCGCCTGTTAAAATATCTTCCATATTGATAAGGGGGTGTTCCTCCTTAGTAGTGTCATTTGTTTGTAGTATTGGTCCCTTCTCAATGGACAATTTGGCCCCTAATTCCATGACCCGTGCCAAAACTCTATCTTTTTTTCTAAGGAGAAACTCATCTAGTAGAGTGGGGTCAAAATCAAAGTCTGCGTGTGGTGATCCTAATTCATTTCCACTATGATCGACCATCTCTTCTGTTTGCTTTTCTGCAGAAAATTGTGGTCCTAGATCGTGTCCGATAAATGGGTTTGACCCTTGTCTGTTAGAGGTTTCCCAAGCTTGCGCATGTTGTTCCTCATATGTTTGTTTCTTTAACCCTAGACGCGTCTTGGGAGCCATGTTTTCGTGATAAATTTCACTAAGGTAAGTTATAGATTTGTTCAAAATTCAATGTCTACCCCTAAGTGAAACACAAGATGTACGTGTTAAGAGTAAATTAACAGTGTGAGAATACCAATGTGATAGAGTGATAAAGTCAACCAATGAAACAATCGTTTGGTATCAAAACTTAATCAAATGAAGTACCTCCTAGATTACATTTTAAAGTAATTCACGATGCCAGATGATTAACAAGATGTCTCCACTTATGCCAAGTTCAAAGGAATGAACAAAACATAAGTAAATACATGAAGTTAAATGCGATCTCCCAATCAAGATATACGATGAGCAAGCTCAAGTCTGATTAAGACCTATATCTCAAAAAGTGTCAATTACGATTTGCGAATGACACAACAATATCACCAAGATATGTTAACCCACTTTGCAATAAAGTGGAGTATTGATATCGAGGTGTTATTGATATAACACGCACAAATGGTAGTTCCTAACACCTTTTGAAATCGAGGTAATAATAAAACTGAACAAAAAAAAGCTCAAAGTATAGCTAGGAATAGTTAAGAATGTGTGCAGTGTAACCGTACAATATAAGTATTTATGTCGAGTTTACAAGAAACAAGACGTAAATATCAAAATTGTAATGATACAAGACAAACAAACTAACTCCTCTTATGGAAGTCTGCAGTGATGAACCACGCCTAACTACAATGACGATCTTGACGTGGGTATCAAGATCACAATGGCTACCAAATGATGTGAAAACGCCTCCACTCACTTTAGACGTTTAACTAACCCAGCCGCAAACATGGAGGCGTAAATGGACATAAAAGTGAGAGAAACAGTCGAATGGCAACACAAAGGTAATCACACCTCTTTTGATCAACAAAGTGTCAAAAGAATATGAAGGAAAATAAATCAAGAAAAAATTGACAAAAAATGCTAGTCTTACTTTGGCAGAGTTTCGCCTTGCCCTAAGGAAAGTAAAAACTAGGCGAAAGTAATACGTCACACGTTTCTCAAAAAGAAGGTTCACAACTCAACACTGTTTTAAAGTGGTCAAAGTGGGCTCCTGGCCAAAGTATATTCTCCTAGGTGGTTCTCTCGCGCCCTAGGTGTTACAAAGTTGTCACGAGCAAGCGCGATTTACCCAAAAAGTCACACTGACTAGTTTGGGAGTATCTCGGCTTTACTTTACCCCCTTCAAGAACAGTAGGCAACTAGTGCGTCTACGTGTACTATCACTGGGGTCGCCACAACGGACAACCTGTAACTCTATCTCACAAAGGAATCACTAGTCAAGTAGGTAGTGCGGAGCACTTCCCGTTTCAATCCACAAGGTTCCCTCTTGCGTGGACTACTTTGGGGTTCTTGGAACCACCCCCATTGTTGTAGCTTAAGGCGTTATGCCAAAGGGGTTATGTTCCAGTTGAGCGGAGAGGGACGTACCCTTTTCCGAAACCTGCAATACAGTGTTTTGAATATGTTGTTCTTTTTATCTTGTTTAATTAGGTGTGGTTTTCTTGAACACCTTTTGGCAACCTGTATAACAACTGTATTAGTAGTTTTTGATTTCGTTTTGATTCCTCCTTTCTTTGACAAGCGTTTTTAGGTCCTGCACTCAAGCGTTAGTAGTTCTCCAAGAAAATCACATTATTTAAAAGAGGATTAAAAGTTGCTTTTGATTCTCAAGATCATCCAAGGATGCAAGAGAAGACCATACACAACAAATAATCCAACTAAAAAGTAAATACAATCTTTTCAATCAATGAACCATACAAAATTTTTGATAAATGTTCATTCCCTTAAACCAAAAGTGAAAGATGAAGTTTCCAATTTACCAAATGTTATAAAACGAAGACTAAAGTTGCTTTTGATTCTCAAGATCACCCTAAGGTGCAAGAGAAGAGCATACACAAACTTTAGCCCAACTATATAGAAATGGAAAACTTCAAATCAAAGGACCGTTGAAAAATGCTTTGTAAAAGGTTCATTCCCTTAAGTAAAATGAATAATTAAATTTCCAAGTTTAATCCTAATGTTAAAAAGATATAGATCAAAGTTGTTTTTGATTCTCAATATCACCAAAAGGTGCAAGATAAGAGCATACACACGCTTTGATCTAAATCGAGTAAGCATGGAAATACAACATTCATCAAAACATTAGACATGTTAGAAAATGACCAGTTTTAAAATAACAGAAAAACCTGCAACTTCTGTAAGTGTAAATCCCGAATTTATGTTTTCATTGCATAGTTAACTTCAATACCTTTCCAACGCAAAAAAAATGGATTCATTTCGAGGTCGGGAGAAAAAGTTATGGCCTTCGGAAGATGGGTTACGCATATGCTCTTATGCTCATGGGTATGCACTTGACATGCACTTAAAAAATGTCAAAAAAAAACGTCCCTTAATATGCAAAATGGGCAAATTTTTCCAACCAAGATTCAATTTTGACAACAACCCATCACATTAATATATGAATAGAAGACTCAATGCTATCAAACATTAACATACATGCTCAAGAATTTAAGATTTTCAAGAAATTGACAAAACTAGCATGTAGAATGATGAAAAAGTAAGCTCTAAAAATGAAAACATGATGAAATCTTGAAATTTTCTCACCAACATTAAATTTTGACAGCAACCCACCACATTAATATGTAAATAGAAGACTCAGCACTATCAAACACTAACCTACATGCTCAAGAATTGAAAATTTTCAAGAAATTGACAAAACTAGCATGTAAAATGTTGAAAAAGCAAGCTTAAAAAATGAAAACATGATGAAATCTTGAAATTTTCTCACCAAGATTAAATTTTGACAGCAACCCACCACATTAATATGTAAATAGAAGACTCAGCACTATCAAACACTAACCTACATGCTCAAGAATTTAAAATCTTGAAGAATTTGACAAAACTAGCATGTAGAATGTTGAAAAAGTAAGCTCTAAAAATGAAAACATGGAGAAATCTTGAAATTTTCCCCTCAATTCCAATTTTGACAGCACTTCACCTCCTTCATACCTACAAGGAAGACCCAACACATGCAAACTCAACAAAACATGTTAAAAAAAACAAGTTAGATCAACATGTGTAAAAGAGGGTTAGTAACCAAAAATAAAACTTAACTACAAAAACTTGAAATTAAGTGCAAAGGACAATGGAGTAAGTCCCACTAGGCGTGCCAAAGGTGTGTATGTATACTTTGCTTAATGCTAAATCAAATGAAGCAAGAACTAACACCTAAAATATCTCTACAATTTAGCTAAAACAAAGCATAAACACCATCATGATAAGAATTAAACAAGGGTTAGATGCTAGCATTCATCAATACAAACTTTGAAACTAACAATGCTAAATATCTAAACTCCTCTATTCTCTAACAACAAATAAATGAATGGACCTAAGTAAGCTCCATGGCTATCAAAATAGTTGTCCTTAATTGCTCCAAGAACCTAGGAATGGGGGCTAATCAAAGTTGGGCTACAAGACCCTTTTGACACCTCCCATATGACCCAAGCACTTTAAGAAAGAGGCTTAACTCTTCAAGATGATGAAATCTCAAAAGGGCAAGGTGCAAGCTCTTAGTCTCTTTGTTATATGCTTTGCATTTGCTCTCTTAGAAAGTTTAGGTGTAAGTAAAAAGGTAGGTGGAGGGCTCTTTATATAGCCCAAAGGATAAAGGATTCAACACATTCTCATGAATGTGGGATAAAGGTAAAACATGATTAGGAATGGATAAGGTTGCTTTATTAAAGGTAACCTTACTTTAGAAGGGTTTAATACATGTTTAACAAGTCATGGGAGTTGGGGGGGATTTTAATTAATCAAAGGTGATTAATTAATAGGTAGATGTAAGCTTATAGAAGCTAATTAGATGAATATTAGTACGATTTAGGCTATTATAAGGGGATTAATTAATGATGATATGAGGGAAAATGAGTGCCTTTGACGATATGTCGTTGATTTGCGAGAAAGGAGATAATTAGCACAATTTAAGTATTTAAATTGCTTGGGCGTAATTATAGGTGTCTACAGAACTGACCAAGAGGGAGAGTAATGTTCATTAGTTTAGCTAGGGTAGTAAGGTATAAAAATTTTCTTTAGAAAAGAAAGTTTCTTCTTTGAACACTTAATGGCTAAACTGTTATCAAGTAGATCACAACTACATTATTCTTCTTTTTTTTTTAATAACTTTTATAAGGATTACTAACCCACTTTATTATTCCTGGGTTTACATTTATGCCATGACCTAGAGGGAGCTATTACACAAAATTTTAACTTAAAGATACGTTTATCATTACCCTGTTTGTGAATGTATACATGGTTACACATTTTATCCATCATGACATACAAACCCAAAGGTGGTGAAGGATTCTAATGAACTTTGACTTGAAAATAAAAAGGTAACAATATTGGTCAAATCCAAGCTAAGTTATCTTTCAAATTTGTTATAGTAAAATTAATTACTCAAACAAAGTTGTGATCCAGTTATATCATTTACAATATAATTTACAAGTTCCCTTTTCAGACACATACGACAACATTACCAATAATACAAATTGGGCCCATCAAACTTTCCAAACAAACAAAAATTTAAAGGCTCTAAAAAAAAATAAAACACATACGAACAAACAATCTTCGATGCAACACCAAAGAAACTCTCCCTTTTCTAACCACGAAGGCCTTCTGCACATTTATAGTCTGAGTCAGTTTGTGAGAACTGAGCATGATAAAGACTACACATAGGAATAGTATGATACCATTAACAATATCAGGAAACGAACCTTCTATTTATTGAAATATTGCTAAGCTCTAAACCTCTACAACTTCTTTAATCATCCTATAATATTTAGTATTTTCACATAAAGAATGAAGCTATAAAACGATGTTATGAACATTGTTCCTAGAAACCCCAAAATTCTAACCATCATTCTAGTAGGGGTCAATGACCCAATGAGTTCGAAACAAAGTGATGAGTGCATTTTGATGTCAATCATGTAATCATATGTATTATATGATTCAAACCCCAATACTCAAACATCAATCAAAATTTTCTTAAATAAGCCATAATGATATAATAGATTTAAAGTTAGGAATTTCAACATCACATACTAACCCCTATTTTTCCCCTTCCAAATAAAAATTTACCCCACAACATGCCTACACTTAATTTATTGAAAGGAACATACGAAGTAAGTTATAAAAGAAAAACTCACCATAAGATCATCTTACCATGATATGTACAATAGTCAAAAGTATAGATAAAATAAATAACTCGTATTGACTAAATCAAAACAATTAAAATAAATCTAATACCACTGTCATACCAAGATTTAAAATTACATACCAATCAATTTAATTACCCTTGAACCTATATCAATACAATTTAAGCAAACCATCCCAAACGAACTCAGTATGATGATGTTACACAAAATTTCACTTAGTCATATCTCCTCCATCAGATAACCAAATAAAACCTAAGCTTCCTTAATCTATTTCAACACCCTCGTTTGAGTTACAAGTACCTTAAAAGAACTAAAACCCAAATCCATAAATACTAAACAAATAAAACCCTCTCTCTTATTTCCTTTGAATAGTAAGCATAGTATTTTATCTCGCCACTCCTAGGTACCTGCATCTCTCAATTGGGAATATAATAAACAACCAAAGTCGTTAAACAAGGTGAAAATTTCCTTAGTTAGATCACATTTACACACAAATTCACAACCTTCACAAAATGAACCCAGATATAAACTATCGATAGTAACTTGTTATTTCCCTCTATTTCAGTCATACACTATACTAAAATCCAATAAAAATTCCTATTTGTAACAGCTGGAGGGTAATCAACACCGGGTGATTATAAAATCCTACCAGGTCAAAGGATTTCCTTAAGTTATCAAAAGATGAAAACGAATGATTCCCAAAACCGATTAATAGACTTAAACAAAAGTTCAAGATCCATTAACCAAGCTCCTCTCGTAATGGTGTAAAAGCATCACCCACTAGCTAGATAAACCAACCTATTTTATGCATGATCAATGGTAATACGTCAACAAAAATTAGGTATTATACTCATCTAATAGTAACATGAAGCCAAGTAAAACTAGACATTTGAAACATCTAGCCTAAGGGGTTATTACAAATGCATCTACTCACCAGCATTTAGCCCGAGCCTCAAGAATCCAATATTCCTAATTTATATTGACTTTACACATTCAAGGGTCTAGATTAAATCTGTTAGTATTCAAAACACTTCTAAGGTTGTTTCCAAGTTACAAGGATTTAACGAATCTCAAACATGGTTAGTCCTCCATAAGTCAGATATACTGAAATTCACAATGTTTCTAAATGAGTAAAAACTGGATCTATTCTATATCACAGAAACCCTTAAAAAGAAGTCATACACATGTTCACGGAACTACATACATGCAACCCTATTACCTAGAATCCAAAACAAGGATTGATCAGTATGGTCATCAGTCATTCACCATATTCAACTCACATAGTATTTCATAAAATGAAGAATAAACATAGACTAAGAGTATCCATACTCCGTTAACAACTCACAGTTAACGATTTAGCAGATAGTCAAGTTTCACGTTTCTCATATAAAATCCCAAAAGAATAACATTGCACTCTCTATTATTTTCAGTCAGCTTCATTTAGACTGGTATATTCAGTACGAAGTGGGGTTAGGAATCCTAAGGGATAATGCCTATATTCTCAAATAGGCAACGGACTTAGAGAAGGTTAATCAAGATTGTAGTGCCAAGACCATTAGCAGAACATAAGTCTAGCCAGAGAGATCATCCTAAGAGCAAATGGTGAACATCTAAGGAAAAAGAAAAAACTTTAAAGTATCCATCACTTCAAAGAAGAGAATCCCATAGAAAATTCTAGAAAAATAACCCCAAGGCAATAGACATCGGTCTCAGTAAATAAGGACAGTACAGATTCCTTCATCACATGTTCATGGTTAAAGTTAGCCAAAAATGTAGATAGATGGGAAGAAATTATCTATGCCTTAATAAGCTTCCGATAATAAGAAGAAATGTTCACCAGTATCCTCGTTGTCGAAACATTGGTAAAAATGCATTCCTCTAGATCTACTTGTTGGCATCCAAGCACCAAGACCATTTGCAGAATCACGTTTTGGCATAGCTAGGGGGTCATGGCAGCAAGGCTAGGAGGTTCAACATAGGAGACAAACTCACATCTATTTTCCTAGAAGTTTCAGTCCCTTGCCATAGAAAAACCAAAATGAATACCCTCCACAACAGACACTTCATGTGGCCAACAACCAATGGCAAAGGTATTTCATGTTATGTTTAGATGTTAGCATAGTCACACAACCTCCTAAGAACATTATCCTGCATAGAAAATGTTTCTACACACTGCGGCGTAGCCAGACTTGGCATTTGATGCAGGAACTAAAAACAAAACTTCAGGGATCTGATATTAAAAAATTTCTAATCCAAATCTCTTGGGGACGCCAAACATTATCTAAAGTTTAAACATCTTTTCAACAACCCCTGACTGCATATCCTTCACTGAGAGAAGACCACACGGCCATTTGAAATGCTGGTTTGGTCAACAAGGTCATAAAAAGACCAAAGCATGATTGTCCATAAAACATGTAAGTCTCACAAAACAGAGTGACTAGACTCCCTGATATTGGCGTTTCCTTGGCACTCAAGAGATGTGAGTTAAAATCATGGTTTGGTGGGATAAAATCTAATAAGGGTAGTGTCATTCATTAAAGATAAACAAGTCAAAATTGATATGAAAACAACTTGAAAAGCAGGCGTCCAACCTTTCCCACTGTGGTACATTAAGAACCAAATTTTACAGATTCAAGGACCAACACTTGTTGTCACGATAGACGAAGAATGAATTACATGGAGATGAATAGAATGTTAGAAATATCTCCAGACACATTTCCTCTACATGACCTGAGAAATTATTGTAAAACTAGAGTATGTGAGTCTGGATCAGGGAAGAAACACGTAATGGTGGGGGTGGGTTTTTATGGTTTTCAGACAAATCAAAATGTTTTACCAACAAAATGCTATAAATTGCATGAATTTTTCATCCTAAATGGTTGGAGTGCTTAGAGGTCGGGACCTAATTCCTGAGAGAAATCAACATTAAGCATGAACCCACACTTCCTAAACAGATGGTGCCACAAAAGAACCTAGCTCCTCCTCTTTGTGTTAAATTTTATCATGTCAAGGCTCGGTTGCACAAGAGAAATCAAAACTAAAATGACAAGATAGCTTAGAAGGTAATCTAATAACAATATCCCCTGATAATAAATTAACACTAAAACTTGATTAAATCTGTCAATCGATAAATTGAGAATTATAGTTGTTATTATGCTATCATTTCTGGATGTCTTCAAACAATTTTTATTGTTCTTAAAAACAATGACCAACATTGAAATCTCTGTACAATGTAAGAACAATATTTTATCTGTTTAATAGGATAATCGTACAGGACGCTACAAGGTCATTTATCAGACTAGAGGTGTCAGCTATGACTAGTGAGAAGTAAACAAGATGGAGAGGGAGGTTGCTAATTCTAGCATTGATGATTAAGGATTGTTTTCAAGCCTAACAGTGAATCTTAGGAATGCACAAACACAGACCTTCCCAGTGCTTATTAACAGGGTCGTCGGGGCATTACGTGTCATTTCCTTTTACATATTTACATAGTTAGGGTTTTATTTCATGTTGATATGGGCCTCCATTTAAGAACACCTTCTAGTTAATGGAACATTATAGTATAGTTTACTGAAGCATTTTAGTCCTCCTATATTAGATTTACTATTATTATACATTCTCTCAAAGTTCTAGTTTAACTTTTAGGTAATCAAGAATGCCTAACATCCCACATGAAATTAATTTAATAAGGGGGGGTCTAGACCAGGTGATCATAGTACATGATAGCCAACTATTTTTCAATAAGGGTAGTGCATAAATGCATAATTTTGGTTTCTACAACATGGCCTACCAAGAAATTCATGGTTGTCATGGATTTTGTAGATTTCATCCTGAACCTTGACATTCGAAGAAGTATCTCTATTATCTAGGCCTGATCACCTGTGAAAGTTAGATCATTCATGTATTCACAAAATAATAGGCATATTCTTCAGGTATTTGATGGTCATGGAAACCATGTAGCTTTAGGACATAATCCATATAGGCCACAAATTTAAGGCATTGACCTTGTGACTTTTCTCAGCTCATACTAGCCATAAGGCTTTAGCCATTAGATGTTAGTTTTTTTCTCTACACTCAAGAAATACTCTTAAGGGTATTGAGGCCTTTTCTGGACATCTGAGTGACAAAGAGCAAGCTCACAGTCTTGAAATCCCCAAGAGCATAGAATTGGAAAAACATGGTAGCTCTAGGATTTCCAACTTGCAGCTTACACTGTAAAAACTGTCATGGTGCTTAGCTTCTAAGAGGACAGGTATATGCCCACATTTGGGTACCAGACATGCTCTTTTTAATGATATGAGGCCAAGTGAGGCCTTTGCTGATTGTAAGAAGATGAGGTCAGGACTATTGTTAAAAACATATCTGATTATGTTGGGAGTGGAAGATGTAGATGTGTCAATGTGTGCTTATAATAATTAACACAATTTATGTAGTTATTGCACTAAGTTTCAGTGATAGAATAAAAAATAAGGGAAGATCATGATTGAGTCTACTTGTTTGGTCATGCCTACATATTGTTCATCAACCATTAAACACTTCATATTAAAAAGATGATCACCCTAGTTACAAAAAATCATGTGAGCCAATTCACTTAGAAGTTGACATCCATTTTGATGATAGCTTGAGTTTTCCAATAAAGTTCTAGTGCACCTTAACCTCTGATTAAAGTAAGGGGCTATTAACCTAGGCATTCGTAAATTTAGTTCAACAATGAAGAAGATCTTAGTCTTCGCTATGCCATCCTCCTAGGAAATCACCTCTTCTAGAGTTAGGTGAAAACACTATTCGGATGGATGACACATCCTAGAGAGTTTTTGGTAGATAAGCATGATGCAAGACCAAACAGATATCCGTTGATGAATGTCATCATACTATCATTGAAGACTGCTAGTTAAAGTGAAATTTTGAATCATGTATGACTTTTTGTGGACCACTCAAGACAACCATCTGGAGATGGTGACTTCATACGCAAGATGAGCACAATTTTAGCGTATAATTCAAGTAATCAAATGTCTTAAAACTACAAATTGATAAGGTTTTCCAAGAACCATGTATGACTAAATGATGGTGATAATAAGAATTTGGAAAGTTATACTCCTGTGTTTCAAATACCCATTGTCCATTGATGATTACTTGAATTCTACTTCAAGAACAAGACTCAAGAAAAAATGAAATTGAAGATCCCCCAGGAAATGAAAAATGGAGCATTTGCAGATGAAATACCTTTGCTCCTATAAAGGTTAATAGAAAAAGAAAATAAGGGGAAACTTAAAATTGAAATGCAGAATTGAAAAAAGAGGTAAGAAATGAAGAGGCTACCAAAGTTAAAAATAAAAAAGGTTATAACTGAGTTGAAAACAAAGCATACTAAAGACTCTCTGAAAAACACGATAAAAGGACTTTAAGATTGAATGTAGGGAAAATATCATATAACGATTTTTTTATCCATAATTTGGAGGAAAATGCAAGGGACTGGTATAAATCTTTGCCATATAATTCCATTGATTCTTGGACTGAGATAAATAATGCATTCAAATTATAGTATGGTGACAAAACGAATCCTAGGTTTCTTCTGTCAGAATTTGAGAATATTAAAAATAATCGTAACAAGTCAGTGCATGAATTTAACACTAGATTTAATAAGAAATTGAGGAGATTACCTGTAAGTTTAAGGCCATGTCAGGAATCTTGTCTTATAAAGTATTCAGATGTATTTGATAAGAAAGTTGCTTAATATTTGAGGGACAAAAACCCTACAAATTTGAGGCAGGCCTTTAGTATGGCTCTACAAATTAAGAACAACATTAAGGCCATTAGATAACCTCCTAAGAGGGAGGGTGTTAAAGTGATAAACCCAGAAAAACCTCAAGCAAGAAAGAGTGTGGATCCTGAGGAGGTTATTAAAACTTTGGCGGTAGGGGCTTGTCAAAGAAATTTCATACAAATTAGCTCGAGCAGAGAAAGTCCAATATAGATTTACCAAGCATCCTAGAAATGAGTAGAGATCTGATGACAGAGGCAAGGGACCCATGGGATCTACAAATAGACATCCCCAAGATAGGAAAAATAGAATGGTGCTTGATCCTTTGGCTTCCAGAAGTTGTTGTTGTTGAGTAAATAGATGTAATTGATTGGTATGACAGGTGTTTCATGCCCCATGCTCCATGTGGAGTAGATCAGAAAGAAGAAGAGGAAGATGATGATGATAACACTGATGATGATGCTTGCATTATGGAGTGTTGTATAAACTCACAACAAGGAGCGAATTAAACTGAGGTAATAAGTGTTAGAATTGCTCCTAATTTTTTGGGATTGCATTCACCAGGTACCTCTTCTTCCTCCCTCTCATACTTTAGAAATAGATACTGTACAATATTTTGAATTTCCCAATAACTACTTTGAATATTTAAGAGATTTAATGATAAAGAAGTATGATGGAGGAATCCCATTATGAGGAGGATAGGTAGTTATTGATGAACATTGTTGTTGCTCAAGAAAAGGATTATAATACTAGGAGTAGAGTTGTCAAAGAAGCAGGACCTCAAGCCAAAACCTAAAGCCCCATTGCTTTCAAATATTCCTAAAGGAGCTTCCTAAGAAAGATACACCTTCCAAAGGCCTTGCTGCCCCAAACAAGATTCATACTTATCCTCATGCTCAAACTATCAAAAATCTTTGTGCCATCTGATGAGTGTGTCAATATCCCTTCCAATGATTCCTTGCCAAAGTCTGCTCCATATGAAATTGCCCAAGTTTTGTGTCAAATCAAATTTAGTGTTACAATATTTGAGCTGCTTAGGATTCATGAGCACAAGAAGAGGGCATTGGAGTATTTGGGATTGAAAGAAGAGAAGAGTACCCCAGGCATAAATGTAAACATTGTGGAGACCTCAAATCATTGAAGAACTAGAAAACACCACTAGCATCGGAAGAGCTAGATTGAACCACCTAAGGTTTATTTGGGAACATAATTGGTAGATTCCTTAGCTAAATGTGGATCCATTCTTCACAACTCTGATCATTAAGGATAGATTGCTTCACAACTGTATGTTTGATTCAGGGGAATTATGCAATGTTATGCCTCTGGAAGTCATGAATGAACTGGATATTAAAGTAACAGCTACATATGGGAAGTGCGCTGTCATGGATTCCAGAGAGGTTCCAGTGTGTGGGATGTGTGAAATGTCTGGTGGTACAACTTACAGCTTATCCGTAGTAGGAACTTGAAACTTTATGTTGTTATTGTTGATTGCCCACCCTAGTGGGGTATGTTGTTGTCTAGAAAATGGGCTGCAAGTGTTGGTGGGAGTGTTTCAAATGGATATGTCCTATATCACCATCCCAATTGAGGGAAGCCTTGTCAAGTTTGTAAGGGGGAAAACAAGAATGGTGCACCTCATTAAAGACCCAAATAATGCATCTTATGAAGTGTTTTACACAAGTGTTGATGCTAATTACTTTATCGGGTTTGTTGATGGGAAAGAGAAAAAATGGATCAATGTAAGAATCTTGAACAAGTAGGCTCTCCAATCTGTTGTTTAATGGATCTTTCTCCAAATTTGGAATATGGTGTTGATGTAGTTATGATTTCTCCAAGCTTCGAAGAGTTTGTTTTTCTTTCAAAATTAACTTTGAGTGTACTAAGAACATTGCTGAGTATGAGGCATTGTTGTTAGGTAAAATAATTGCTTGGAAATACTATGTTAAAGGACATCATTGTTAAGGGAGATTCATAACTAATTGTTAAAAAAATTAGAAAACTATATACCACTAAGAATCAGAGAATGAAATAGTATAAGCATGCATTTTGGTACTTTATTGAGATGTTTGATTCATTTAACATTGTGCATCATGATATGAAGTTCAATTTTGTGGCACTCAATCTCTGTTGCCCCTGCATATGCAATTATCCTCATATTAGTTCATTGGACAACTGGAAGATCAAGAATTTATTCGATATGATGCTCACATTAACCAGATTGTTGAACTTGATGAAGAAAGGAGAGCATATCAACAAAGGCATGTGAAGTTCAGAGAAAAATAGAAGAAGTTATTTAACAAGAAGGTCACTCCTAGAAATTTCAACATTAGAGATCTTGTGTTGTTATGGGATAAAAGACATGAAGACAAGGGAAAGCATGGTAAATTTGATGCACTATCGATGGGCCCTTACTCCATTGACATCTAGATTGGTGAACATACCTTTTTATTCAATGACTTCGATGGGGAATTTCTCGAATTTCCTATTAATGGCAGGCACTTGAAAAATTTCCTGGATTGATTCCCTAGAATCAAGGTGAGCATAATTTGTACAATGTGTAGTTCTTTGGTTGCTTTCTGTCTTCTATTTTTTTTTCTTGTTTTGGTCCTTCGTGACCTGGTTTTTGTTGGTTCCTCAGCTCATTTTTAGGAGATGGTTCTAGATTTCTTCTCTGCAAGCCGACTCCTTTTTGCCCAATGGAATGTTTTTTGGCACTTGGTATGTTATTCGGGTCTTGTGGCACTCACAAGGAGTTTCCATCCCCGAGTTTGAGCTGATGTTGGTGCTCGAATTAGTGTCACTCCGTTTTCCATTAAAATCCTCTCATTTTGCGGCCTCTGTCACATTTTTTATCTCCTCGTGTCGGTGCTTGAAAATATTATATCCTCCATTTGGTTGTTGTAATCAATCCCTTCCTTGGTCAACGATCACTTAAAGATCCAGAATTGGTTTTCGTTTCCCTGTCCATTTGAAGGAGTCTGTAAATTGGGCGTAAAACTCAGGTTGTTCCTTTGCTTCCATTTTCTGCAGTCATGTGTTGTTGTCCTTGTCATTTTTTGTCCCAAATATATAAAGAAATGTGAATGGATGTAGCTCATAGGATCATGTTTTAACCTTGTAATATTTCCAAATTCTCTGTCCTTGAAGAAAATTTCATCTCCGAGCTCAAACGGTGGTTTTTCCTGCATTGTTATGGTTTGACAGGTGTGTTTCCCTAGTCAAATTTAAATCTTTTCCTCAGTAAAAAATGTGGAACTTTTTGGTTGGATGCGGCTCGGTAGGGCACTCTAAAAACACTATGGCTCACCTAAACCCAAAACTTGTCCATGTGGAGGAACAACACTAATTTTAAAGTTCACCTTTTGGATTGGCCTTCGAGCTACACCGGGAGGACACATGGAGGATTCCGCTACTTGGCCCACACTTAGACAATTTTTTCATACAACTGGTACAATTTTTGGCGGGCCAAGGACACGTGGTGGGTTGGCGCTCATTTGAGGATCCACCTCGGGGTCCCACCTTAACAATTGCAATAGGGGGACAGGTGGAGGATTCCACTGGCTCTGCTTTGTACTTAAACCTTTTAAAACAATTTTCTAAAGCTTGGGACACATGGTGAGCCTGCGCTCATTCGAGGTCTTCGTTCTTGGGTACCATCTTAAAGTTACGCCATGAACACACGTGGAGGGATTGCGCATCTTTGGGGACCGGCCCTTGAGTTTTATTTTGAAGAAACGCCAGGAGGACACTTGGAGGTTTCCGCTCACTCTGTACTTTGCTCATACTTTTCAATAGCCAAAGGAGACTACCTCAGACCCTGGACACATGGCACCTTCCACTGAACTTTCAAATTTTTAACAGATTCTACCAGACTAGGACACGTGTTGAGCCTGCACTTGTTTGGGGTCTCTACTTTTGGGGACCATCTCGAGATGCACCATTAAGACACATGGAAATTTGGAAAATTTTCCTTTTGAGAAAAAAGGGGTTAAAGTGTAAAAAGGAAACACGGTTCTGCTGGGACCCACATTAGGACACGTGTCAAGTCCATTTTTCAAAAAAGTTTTAAAAAGTAAAAAGGAACCCCTAGGCCCATTTTAACTTGGATCTCCCACATGGACAGTCCAAATTCAAAAGGTAAATCGACGACAACTATGCATTTGTATCTGATTTTCTGCCATTGTGCTCCAAAGCTCCTGGAGATGTGAGTTTTCATGATTTCTTGATGTCTCTTACATGCCAAATGAAGAGGAGAATTATCATTTGATATCTTGATTTGATGGGGAAGATCAAAAAACTTCTTTTACCATTAAGATGTGATATGACTAGCGGATTTGATCTTATTTTCCAATCTTTCCTTCCTTAGCACGCAAAAAACTAGATTTGAAAGATTAGAGGAGGAAGTAGTTGGAGCGAGAGATGAAGAGTGATTTACCAGATGGAAGAGTTGAATTCTGGAAATATTTGAAGAGATTATCCCTTTGAGCATCTGACAACTTTTTTCCAAATCTAATTCTGGAATCACGATCAAAATCGTAACAAGTAATGGTGCTTTAAATGTTTTATTATTTTTGGGGAAAACTCTATTGTAAGACTAAATGTTATAAATTGCATGAATTTTTCATGCAAATGGTTGGAGTGTTAGAGGTCGAGAGTGAATTCCTAAGAGAAAAGTTTAATAGAGCCCATCTTTCTGAGAAACCATCTGAGAAACCGTTTATTTCTTTTGTGTTAAATTTCATCATGTCAAGGTGGTTACAAGTGTACAGTCACTGACAAGCTCTGAGATTGTTCTAGAAACTTTCCCCTGCTAATCAATTTAATCAAATTTGAGTTAATCTGTGTTGATTTTGGGAAAAATTGTGTCTTCTTTGTTTTTCTTGTTCCCATTACAATCTTACATTGAAATCTTTATGAATCACACAAGATCTTATCTTTGTGATAGTGTGGTGGCATTTGCAATTTCATTTTTCAGAAGAGCTTTCATTTGATAGTGAAATAAACAAATTTAAAATCACTTTACTCCTAGCATGATGATAATATTGTTTGTTAGCCTTTGAGGGTATCTTAGGCGTGATAAAACAGAGGTTGATAATGTTCAATTAAGTTTTTTCAATTTGAGCCTTCATTTTGGATTCTTAAATTTTGTGTGAAAATGTGTTGATCTGGGCCTCCATTGAAGCACACCTTCTGGTTGAAGGAACATTTTAGTTGTTCTGAAGCATTTTGTTGATTAAGCCTTCCTTTTTTTGTAAAATATCTCAAAGATCTAGCGAATCAAGTTCATTATGCCTCACCTCCCACCAAAAATTCATTTAAAAACAACCAATCTTACCCATACTACCCTTGTTTATCCTGTGTGTATACAGATGCATAATTTCTATTACCAAAACATGCATAAGCAATCAATTTTTCATTGTCTTTAGTATCTTGAACCTTGTTTATAAAATATCTCCATTATCTAGGGTGACAACTCGTGAGAGTTAGGTTTTGTTGTATTGATCATATTTTCTTCAAGGTCTTCTTAATAATTTTACAAGGAAGGACATCTCCATCTCCTCCACAAACAGTAGGCTACAAAAGGGTCCTCTCACCTTGGTTAAAAGGCACGACCATAAAGTAGTGGGGATAGATCAAATCCTCTTGAGGGTGCTATCCATTTCTCCACACCTGAGTGACAAAGAGCAAGATGCATTTCTTCTTCGGCTACAAAACGACACACAACATGATCTGCTTGTCTCTAAGCTTCCTGTCAAATCTATGATGCTGCTCAGCTTCTGAGGGAGAATCAATTTGGGTACCAAAAAAAGTGACTCACATTTATTGCTAACATGTCATTTTTTTTAGAAGGTAATTTTGATGTTATAAAGATAATATTTCAAAAAAAATTTGAATTCCTTATGTATATTTGTCCCTTTTTTTTAACACTTTAGTCCAAATTAGAGCCACTCCATATACCATCAACCTATCTCTTTTATTAATATAGTAAACTTATCAATTTTTGTATTGAAGAATTCTTGAAAAAAAAACTAGATTGATATTGATGTCCATCTATTTATTCACCCAGGCATTATAGAAGAAATTGTTAATTTTGTTTATTTATTGTTGTTAACAACTTTACAAGTGTTCATGCCAAGCAAATACTTATATGAAAGCTTATTTTATTATTGATGTCTATCTATTTATGCACATAGCCATCATAAAAAAGATTGTTAATTGTTGATAGGTTGTCGATTCATTGGTGAATTTGTATGGCTCATATTAACCCACCATGGATCAATTCTTGTTGAGTATAAAGGCCCAAACACCAGAAGGGGAGGATGGCAGGCTATTGCCATGACAAATTTATTGAATATTTTTGTTGTTCAACCTAGTATATGGTCATGCCAACCAATACATGGCTGATAATTTCTTATCTTTATATCTTGATCTTTTGCAACCCTACATTCACAATTTGAAGACAAGAACTCACTCTTGTAAGACTCTTGTTACAATTTCTAGGAGAGGTTTCCACCTCAAATTTAGAAGATTCACAAGATTAGAGTGTTGACATCAACAAAGTTCACTCTAAAATCACACTTCGACTCTCACACTAATACGTTTTATCGACTATAATATCATTATTTCAAATTAGCACAGAGATCATTTATCGTCACACATGAAAAATGTCACACATGAAAAATGGCAATTTTAGAAATTAGGGTCCACTCACATTGACATTTTGATTGAAAATGACAAGTTAAAAAAAAAAATTAAAAAATTGTGTTTTAGAAACTTCTTTTGGATGCATATTAATGTAACCGATTTGCCCTCGTCCACGAAGGCATTTTAAATTTCCATTGAAACAAAAATAATTTTGTTAGTTACAAATGTCAATAAATTTAACTTATGCTCTCCGTAGTTTCTTTGATCAGCCTGATTATCCAGCTATTTACCAAATTAATGTTTGACTTAGATAATATAAACGACAAGCATTACATTATGCTCCTTAAACTTTGGAACGATAAGTATAATATGGGTTGTCCGATTCAAATGTATTTTATGTTATTATTATGTTCATCATTATGGAAAAAGTAACAAATACAGATTTTGTTGTTAATTTTTTTTGTCATTAAGTTAATATTTTGAAAAAGAAACGTGGGTTATTTTCAAAATTAAGCACAGACCTAAATAATAAATCATCAACGCATAGAAAGTGCATGTTGACAAACATATATAATATTAAGATATATAATTTATAGTAGTTAGACAATTTAAACAGTCTATTGATGGGAATTTGCTATATAATTTATAGTTGTTAGACAATTTAAACAATCTATTGACTGTGAATTTGCCTGATATTTAAAGAGGTCGAGTAATTCATCTTTACATAATAAATTGAAAAAATAAAAAGGTTGAGTAATAGTCAGAAAGAAACAAATATGCAAACAATTATATATGACTTAATTTTTTAGAATCTTTGCCTTATTCTATGAAAGAATGTGAGAACATATTATTAGGCGGCCTTGAGCCTCCTCCATAGTTTAATCATTCAATCAACGGATCTTATGGAAAGTAAATTGCCACGAGCAATGACCTTAAAATTGACAATATCATGTTGAGATTGAATGGACTCCTCACATTTGAAATCCAACATCCTCCACACATTGACACTCATTTCCTATGAACCCAAATAAAAGCAGACCGTGTTTTGTATTGACAACCATGGAATAAATGGCACTCATGTCCACAACATCACATGGGCACTATGTATACTATTGATTGGCACATACATCAAAACCATTCCCAAGACATCACAATGACCTGTGTATGGTGGCAAAACTGCATGGTGACTATCATATAATGGGCTTATGTTTTTCTCACATTTCTTTTGCTTTACCGGCTTCAATATTATTGATTGGATGATGTTTAATTTGTTAGATAAGATGAAGACATGAATGGAAAGTTAGAAATAAAAAGGTGGGAATAACATACGTACACTAAAACTTATTTCCACGCTTCAAATTAATCGCAGTCAAGTAATATTTACCATTTGTGACATCCTCTTTATCGTCTTAATCTCACTTGCTAGTTATTTGCATGAATATAATTTACACTTGGGGCAGTAACCAAAAAACAAAAAATAGATCCATAGGTTTAACCATTCCATGGTGCATCCCATGACCACAATGCTTCACACATCTTGTAGCGTTTGCAACCCCCTTTTCAATTTGATCCAAATGCGCAAGTGGCAAATGCAGGGAAACACGTGGGCATGGTGATAGATAAATGATAGATAATTGTAAAAGAAGATCCATAGGAATCAAGCCTAAGAATGGCTCTAACTAGCATTGTTACGGTAGCTAAAATCATATTGTATGAAGTACCATGAACCGTTAGAAATACACTTATATGTATTTTTCTGGGAGTTATAATTTGCTATTCCTTGTAATAAATGACATGAGAAACATGTTTTGCGTATCTGCTACAGATTTAGATTGTGATGTTTATAGCTTTTGAACACTTTTTCTATGGTTAGGTTTTTGTTTTTCTCTATTCCGTGAGGCGGCTAATATTCCACGATGTTTGTATGACACACTCCACAGTCGAACTTGTCGGATAGTAACACATCAGTTTTTCTGGAGATTACATTGGACTGTGGAGGTAGGGAAAATAACAATATATCTCTATTTACCTACCGCTTGTATACTTCTATTGGCTATATACCCACGACCTCTTCCCTAATCATGTCCTGAGCAAATGAAAACAAAAGGAAAGAGGAAAGGAGGTTTGGCGCAGTTTTAATAGAAAATGGTGGAGGTCTCCTCACTGCAAACATACACTTTTAGGGGGTTACCGTAGAGGGGCATGGAGTAGCGATGAAGATTCAGATTTTATCATGCAACTACATTACTAACATCAACGGTGCAGGTTCATGGAACTATGTGCCAATCAAAGCTTAGGCATGCATATCGATATAGGGTATCTATGCCCTTCTCATTACATGTTTATTCGGTTAATTTATGCATGAAACAGAGACGATTTAAGTGGAGTGTTGCTTGCAGGGCTGAACTCGTTGTGGGATAGAGATCATGCAGATTGCGGTATGTCCCAAATTTATCATTCGGCCATTACATCAAACGCGGAAATATTTACTCCTGATGAAGATGAGCTCAATTATCAAAATGCATCGTCAATCACCATGGCAATCGGTATGTCGAATAAAATTTTCCATGATCAGGAAACTGATCATGGAAAGTTTTCCTTTATAACCAGGTCTAAATCAACTACAGCCAACCTATGTCATGACAATATTTGTTTATGATAAAAAAGTACATTAAGGAAAGGAAAAGGAAAACACTCCTTTTAACAAAATTTTAAATCACACTTCCAATTTGATGTATACACAATAATACAGCTGCTTAAAACTGCCTTTTATAAACATGAAAACATTCAAAAAAATAGAAACATTTTTTTATACGCTTCTCTTTTCCAACATTTTTTAAAATAATTTAAAATCATGCACTAAGTGACATTTTACAACAATGAATGTTCTTATGGTATAAGGGTTAATTAAAAACATTAAAGTTCACATCATAGCATTAAATCGACATTTCATCTATACTCAATATCTACCACCATACATAAATTACCTTCATCACTAAAATCTATACAGAGGTTCAAGAGTATTAATTAGCGATTGATACCAATTGTAATAAAATCAAATAAAATTCACCCACAATTATAATATATTAAAAATTAATAGATATATAAGTTATTATTTGACATTACTAGGATTTTATTTCTTGTACATTTTAAGAGATTTGGCTACCACTAACTCACGACAGGCTTGAACATACCTTGACCACCAAGGTATCTTTGTTGTAAATGTACGATGCTAAATATGAAATCTAATCACTTCCCATTTCAACTATGAAAATCACATATAAGTCCAAACATATTACATTGTTATATATACAAGCATACTTCATTAGGAAATTACTCAAAGATTTATGAATTACTAAAATGTCTCTTAATTCTTAACTTACGTTCTTATATAATATCATATAGTTATAAATACATTTATTATTTACAAGGTATGAACTTCTTCCAATGATACTAATGATAAATATAGTCAAGGCTAATTACATTAATGTGGAAGAGCTCAAAATTTTATTTTTTTAAAAAAGGAGGAGATTACAAAGATCTTTCGAAGAAACTAGAGGAAGGAGATCAAATTGGATTCATCTTTTAAGGCCTCATTAGTTATTATTTTGGATTTTAATGGCTAAAGAATATAACCACAAGGATTTAAGATTTCATTTAGGCTTGCTCTAGAGGAGATTGACATAGGTAGACAAAAATACGTTTACAAAGGGTGAGTTAGATTGAATGGTTTTTTAATTAGTCTCCTCCTACTCATTATCACCTTATTACCTTCCAAGAACTAAATATTGATTTCACCGTAAAGTTGTTTTAAGAAACTCACCTAGAGGGAGAATAATGTTCATTAATTTAGCTAGGGAAGTAAGGTATATAATGTTTCTTTAAAAAAGAAATTTTCTTCTTTGAACACTTAATGGATCAAATGTTATCAAGTAGATCAAAACTACATTATTCTTATTTTTTTCTGAATAAATTTTATAAGGATTACTAAACCACCTTATTATGCCTAGGTTTACTTTTATCCCGTGACCTAGAGGGTGCTATTACACAAAATTTTAACTCAAAGATTTGTTTATCATTACCCTATTTGTGAAACTATACATGGTTACACATTTTATCCATCATAGCATACAAACCCAAAGGGTGGTGAAGGATTCTAATGAAATTTGACTTGAAAAAAAAAGGTAACAATATTTGTCAAATCCAACCTAAGATATCTTTCAATTTTTTTATAATACAATTGATTACTCAAACAAAGTTGTGATATAGTTATATTATTTACAAGTTCCATTTTCAGACACATGCGATAGCTTTACCCATAGTACAAACTGGGCCCATTAAAATTTCCAAACAAACAAAAATTTAAAGGCTCTCAACAAAAATAAATCACATACGAACAAACGAGCTTTGAAGCAACACCGAAGCAGCTCTCCCTTTTCTACCCACGAAGGCCATTTACACATTTATAGCTTAATTCATTTCACGAGAACTATGCATTATAAAGACCACACATAGGAATAGGATGCTACCATTAACAATATCATGAAATGAACCTTCTATTTAATGAAATAGTGCTATCCTCTAAACCTCTACAACTTCTTAATCATGCTAGAATATTTAGTATTTTAACATTAAGAATGAAGCCATAAAATGATGTTATGAAAATTGTTCTTAAAACAACCAAAATTCTAACCATCATTCTAGTAGGGTGTCAATTATCCAATGAGTTTGAAACAAAGTGATGAGTACATTGGGATGGAAATCATGTAATCGTATGTAATATATGATTGAAACCCCAATACTCAAACATCAATCAAAATTTCCTTAAATAAGCCAAATGATCTAATAGATTTAAAGTTAGAACTTCAACATCACATACTAACCACTATTTTCCCCTTCCAAAGAAAAATTCAACATAATATCATCTTAGCGTGCTATGTACAAGAGTCAAAAGTAAGATAAAAGGAATAACCCCATATTTAGTAAATCAAACAATTAAAGTAAATCTAATGCCACCTTCTTACCAGGATTTAAAATTATAGATCAATCAATTTAATTACCCTTGAACCTATCACAATAAAATTTAAGAAAACCATCCCAAAGGAACCTATATTATGATGTTACACGAATTGCACTCATCCATATCACCTCTAACAGATCACCAAAAAAATCCTAAGTTTCCTTAATTTATTCCAACACCTTCATTTGAGTAAAATACCTTAAAAAATTGAAACACAAGTCTTTATATTAAACAAATAAAACCCTCTCTCTTATTTCTTTTGAACATAAGCATATTATTTTATCTCTCCACTCCTAAGTACCTCCAACTCTCAATTATGAATATAATGAAGAACCAAAGTCATTAAACTAGGTGAAACTTTCCTTAGTCACATCAAATAATATTAATTATAATTAGTAAATAACTAGAGTCATGTCAAAAGTAACACTTCCCTCTATCATCACAAATATTAAATGATCCTTCCTATTTGTAACAGCTGGAGGGTAATCACCCTTATCCAACCTACTAGGTAAAGGATTTCCTTAAGTTATCAAAAGATGAAAAAAATGATTCCCGACCTTAATAACAAACAAAAGAAGATAATCAACCAAACTCCTCTCGTAATAGTTAAGACTTTACCATTATCTAGATTTCTTCTTATTTTATCATGAAAGGGTAAGGCATAAGCTAGAACGAGACATCCTACTCGTTAAGGTTCATGTAGCCAAGTTAGCTAGACATTTTTATCTCATAGATACAAATGCATCTAATCACCATCTTTAGCCTGAGCCCCATTTACCCTATTTTCCTCATGATACTGACTTCACATAGTCAGAGGAGAGTTTAGGAGAGTAGACAACACTAAACCTTGTTTAGAAGTTAAAAAAATTTCACATAGCTCAAACACACTTACCCGTCTGTCAGATATAATTAGATTCATAACCTCAAAATGAGGAAAACCATATTTAGAATACAACATAGAAACCCAAAAAAAAATTGCCAACGCATGTTCACAGAACCTAACATCCCCCTAATAAGAGGAATTCAAAACAAAATTCCAATGGTAAAAGGATAATATTATCTCTCATGTTTATAAAAAAAATAAACATTGGGTTAGAGTATCCAACTCCATTAATAGATCACAGTCAACATAGTAAATACTCATTCAAGTAAATCAGTAACCCAAGCTTATCATTGTACTCTCTATTATTTTTATCAACTCCATAGACTAGAATCTTCGTTGAAGTGGTGTTTATTCCTAAGAGATAATTCCTATATTCTCTTATTATCCTTCCCGAACTAAGGCTAGGTTTATCAAACTGTATTTTCACATTAAAAAACATCATCAAAATAGAGACATGATGATCAAATGGTGAGCATCTAAGGAATGTGGCTAAATTTTAAAGTATCCATCCCCAGGAATAAATCCCATGAAGAGTCTAAAAAAAAAATCCCCTAAGGCATCACATATCAGTCTCAAAGTAAGGACAACAAATGCATGCAACAAAGATTCACCTAAAAGAACCGAACAAGCTAGTCCTTAATATTTACGTATGACTGAAAATGTAATAGCAAGAATAAAGTTAAGTAACCCTGTAATCATTGGTATCTAGGTAGAAGCAAGAGAAAGTGAAAGATAAAATTCCAAGATCATTTGTAGAACCAAATCTAGCAAGGGATCATCCCAAGAAGAAGCCAACACAAGAGAGAAACTAAAAACATATTTTGGAAGATAAGAATCGATAGCAAAACCACAAAATAACCCCAAGTAACAACCACTTCAGTAAATAAATGAAAATTTATTTCATGCTATGGTTAATGTTAGCATAGTAGACATATGAGAATGAATTATCATGCGTGGAAAATGTTTCTACACACTCAATGTATCTGACATGGCCTTTGATGCATCAACTTAGTGAATCTTCCACATTTTTTACTTGCTGGGCATCTTAAACAGTCCATGGATCACGTTTTTGGTATATGCAGAGGTATGCAACAAAGCTAGGAGGCTCAAAACTAGGTAAATCACATTTTCCTAGAGTTTCAGATCATTTTCAGACAGGACCAACAACCATCGCTCCACTAGGTCCACACAGATAGAACTCAAAGGAAGAAGACACTCCAATAGTTTTACACAATGTCTGACACAAGATTTCATCCACCAATTTTTTTTTCCACGTGGGCCAGCTAAACTTGGTGTGAGCTAGTTACATGAAAGCCAGGGCAGATAAATTTAAAAAAAAAGAAAAATAACTTGTAAAAGGAACATGCGCCTAGCAATTAACAAAGTTTCAAAGGATTCTCAACAACCTACAAATTTTTTCCTTCACTAGAGGCACTCATGCTACCAGAGAAGAGTGGCATATGTAGTTCACAATTGTCAGAGTAGATTTAATAGAACAAGATCTATAGAATGAGTGACCAAACTTTCTTTTTGGGAATTTCCTTCCCCCAAAATGTGAGCAGACAAACAACTTCCCCAAGAATATTTGTAAAACAAAAATTAATTAAAAGAAGGGTGTGGCCGACATGTCTCAACTTAAAACCTATTAATGGAGTGGTAGGTGCTCCTCCTCTAATGTATTTTGCTAATGACCAAGAATATTTAAAACAAAAAAACTAGAGTATGCAATTGAAAGGGAGGACAGAGGGGTGGGGGTGGGTGGATTCCTCCACGCAAACAAGAAAAGAATAAATGTTTTACAAACAAAATGTTATAAATACAAAGCATGCACGGACGCCTAGTCGGTGAAGGGGAAAACATTAAATGCAAAGCATGAATACCACTTCCTAAGCAATTGCGTCATCCACGAATAAGCTACTCCTCTTCCGCGAATTGGGGCTCAGTCTCCGAGAGTGGTCAAAATTAAAATAAAATAACTTAAAGGTAATTAATAATAATATTCATGAAAACCGACACAAAATAAAATAATCGTTAATCGAAAACTAAAATAATTATATTATTATTATGTTATAACTTTTAAAAAAAATATTAATTATATTAATAAGGGCCAATAATCAAGCATGAAAAAACCAAAACACAGTTTTCCTTTAACAGGGAAATCGAATAAGGGTACTACGGAGGCCCTCCACAATAAGCACCAACAAGGACACTGGAAGAGAAGATAGGGAGGAAGGATTTTAATCCTTCTCTGTGATAAGTTCGAAGCCAACTAATGGCCAACCAAAACTTACACCAACCGTTCAATGCCTAGAAACAGGGTCACCGAAGCAGGAACTAAAGTAACTATTGAATGAGGCATTACAGAGACAAGTGGGAAAAAATGCATTTAAGACAAGAAATGGATTATATGAGTGGTTGGTGATGCCATTCAAGTTATCCATTGCACCTAGTAATTTTATGAGACCGATGAACACCGTGTTGCAGGAGTATAATGGTAAAGTTTGTTGTGGTTTTATTTTGATGATATCTTGATCTTTAGTAAAACTAAAGAAGAAAATTTGAGGCATCTAAAGGTGATATTTGAAGTGATAAGGAAAGAGAAACTCTATGTAAATATGAAGAAGTGCACATTTATTCAAGAGAGTTTGGTATTCTTGGCCTTTATTATTTCAGCAGATGGGGGTACAAATGGACTCAGAAAAGAGAAAGGCAATTATTGAATGGCCTACTCCACAGAGTATAATAGAGGTAAGAAGCTTTCATGGTCTAGAAACATTTTACAGAAAATTTATTAAAAATTTCAGTAGTATTGTAGCACCTATAATAGATTGCACAAAAGGAAGGGGAGTTTTTGTGGACAAAGGCAGCTGAGGATAGTTTTCAGCTCTTAAAGAAGAAGGTGACAGAGGCACCTATTTTGGCACTACCATTATTTTGATAAAGTGTTTGAGGTTGATTGTGATGCCTCCCATGTGGGTATTGGTGATGTTCTAAGTCAAGGTGGAAAGCCAATAACTTTCTTTAGTGAGAAACTAAATGAGGTAAAAAAGAACTACTCTACTTATGATGTGGATTTTTATGCAATTGTACAAGCATTAAGGCATTAAAGGCATTACTTAGTGCCCAAGGAGTTTGTGTTATTTATATATCACATAGCCATGAAGTATGTGAATACACAAAAGAATTTGAATAGTAGGCATGTAAAGTGGGTATCATTTTTGCAGGGTTATACTTTTTCTCTAAAACATAAATGAGGAAAAAAATCCAAGTTGCAGATGCATTGAGTAGGCACGTGACTTTGTTTGCCACTATGGAAAATGAGGTGGTGGGTTTTGAAGAAAAAAAGGGTTTGTATTCTTTTGATTCTAATTTCAAGGATATTATTGAAAGTTTAATTCGTCCATTGTCAGACAATGCAGGAGATGTCCAAGATGAGTAAATTTTAAAGGATGGCTACCTATTCAAGGGACGCCAACTATGTATTCTAGTTGGGTCTATGAGAGAAAATATAGGGAAAGAGTTGCATAGCGAAGGATTAGATAGGCATTTTGGTAAAGATAAGACCATATCCTTGGTAGCAGAGAAATAATATTGGCCAAAACTGAAAAAGAGATGTTGTAAGATATGTGGAGAGGTGTCAAATTTTCCAAGTCTTGAAAGGCCATGCACATAATACAAGGTTTTATATGTCATTTCTTGTTCCTAAAGGGTCATGGAAATATCTGAGTATGGATTTTGTTTTGGGATTACAAAAAAAAACAACAAGGTAATGACTCAATTTTTTTGGTTGTTGATAGGTTTACTAAGATGGTTCATTTTATTGCATGCAAGACAACAAGTGATGCAACATGCATAGAAAATTTGTTTTTCAGAAAAGTTGTTCATTTGCACGGTGTTCCAAAAACCATTACTTTAGATAGGGACACAAGGTTATTAAGTCACTTATAGAGAAATTTATGGAAGAAATTGGGAACTCAACTACAGTTCAATAGTACCTATCATCCTTAGACTAATGGGAAAACGGAGGTGGTAAATCAGATTTCGGGAAACCTGTTAAGGTGCATCATTGGGGAAAATCTGAAACAATGGGACTTAGCATTACCACAAACTGAGTTCACATATAACAGTTCCATAAATAGATCCACAGGAAAGTATCCATTTTCAATTGTGTATGGGTGTAATCCAAATGGTGTGTTATATTTGGTACAACTACCAATTGATGGTAGAGCCAGTGATGATGCAAAAGCATTTGCCAAACATATACAAAAATTACAGGAAGAAGTGTAGAAGAAGCTGCAGAATAGTAATGATAAGTATAAGAAAATAATAGATTTACACAGAACAAACAGAGAAAGGTATTTATAATTGGTGATTTGGTTATGGTATATCTGCAGAAGGAAATGTTTCCAAAAGGAACATTTAACAAGCTGAAGTACAAGAATATTGGTCCCTAGAAAATCATGAAAAAAATAAATGATAATTCTTATCAGGTAGAATTGCCAGGGAATTTTGATATTTCTCCAGTGTTTAATGCTGTAGATTTGTATTATTTTCATGGGGATGGTGTAGAAGGGGATGTTATTGATGAATTAGTAGATTGGAGGCAAAAATTTCCAGTGAAGAAGAAAGAAGAAGTGGATCAGATTCTAGATTAAAAAAACAATGGACACGTGACATGGGAAATACAAAAAATATTTGGTACATTGAAAAGGACTTGAACAAGAGGATAATAATTAGGTCATAAAGTGGTAGATTAAGAAATTGGATGTAGATAAATGGAAGTAGTTTGAAGAAGACAACTTGTAGGAGTTACGTTTTTTTTAAGAAGGGGAGAATGATTCGCCAAAATTAGAAATAACTTGAGAAGGTCATAACTTGGGTTCCAGGTGTCCGTTTGAGTCAGGTTTTTTTTAGAACACGTGTATCGATGAGATGAACGCACCAGTCAATCTGATGTACCATTTGGAGTAAATTTCAACAGATTTTCGGGCCCTAAATCCGCCATCTTGAGGCCGAAAATTAGAATTTAAGTTGTCATTTGGTTTTTTCCTATTTTTGGCCATTAGTTAATTTTAGTCTATTACTTACATTATGAGTTAGAAATTTTGTTTTTCTAATAGAAATTAGGTGGGTATGTCTCTGTTTAGGGTTGTGTGGGAAAACACAGAGACCAGCGTCGGTCAAGTGTGACCGAAAGTGGTTAGGTATAACCGGTGCCGGGTTACTGTGAGATCTAGAAATGTCACAGAACAGGGTTTTGGTCTGCTTTTTTATTACAAAAAGGATTTTGGTTGGTCAGGACGAGGTATTGGGGTACATGAGTAGGATTTTGTGAGGTTTTAATGGGTCTATAGAGGTGAAAATGTTGGAGAAGGTCAATAGGGAGAAAGATAAACAATGGGTGATAAAATAATGATGAAATGAAATAAACCAAAGAAGTATGATGTTATACTTACTTGGATTTCATTCCTAAAGGCCTGTGTGTGAAGGATGGAGGTGATGATGATGGGTTTGAAGGCTGAAATTGATCACCAACTAAAGAAAAGCTTCTTCATGGGCTGCATGCACACTCCTCTTTGCTTGGATTGATCAGATCATGGCTGGGATGGCGGTACAGGAGAAGAAGCTTAATATCCTTCCTTGGATGTGATTTTTCACTGGAATTGGCTCTCTGAAGATGCATTATCTCTCTGAGAAGTGTTCTTGCACGTCATATTTCTTTCTTCCAACTTATAAGTTCCAACCTTGAGAATAAGGTTGTTTTGGGTTTAAAGGGGTAACTGATGGCAGTCTGGCTTAACCGACGACGGTTAGGGGTAACCGACGTTGGTCAAGGAGGGATTTCCTAGGTTTACTACACTTAAGGAGATCCTCCTGATTTTCTCAGATCTCATGCCGTTATCCCGCGGATTAGACTTGAAGCCTCTTGTGAGTATGCGGGAATATGGTTAAAGGGAATGTAGGCATTGATTTTTAGGGTTTGGGTAAGTCTTAGTTAGTTATGGTAACTTGCTAAGAATAAGTCTTAGGTTTAGTTAGCTTGGTGAGGTGTCTAAGTGAACTATATGTGTAGATATTATTTAAATAATATATTTCAATAATAAATATAGTGAGGATAAAGCATTAATTTAATTTAATTAATTAAATTAATATTAGTCAGGTGAAGGGGGTCATGGCTAGGTAAATGTAATAAAGGGTGCTTATATATCAAGGGACAAAAGGGGAGCATGACCTAATTTTAGTGTCTACATTTCTCCCATTTTTGTTGTGTAGCTTGTATTGGGAAGCGAAGCTAACAAAAATAAGATGTGGTTGCCCTATGTGAGGGTGAAGGTGATCCCCCTCAAACTAGGAACTGATGAGGCAGCAAGCTGAAGTGGTGAGTGGTTTGATAAAAGGTAGATATGAAGAAAGGGAAAATGAGACAGCGAAAAATTGGTGAAAGGTCTATTCGGGTGATCTAGGTAATGGGTCCAGGTCAAAGGTAGTAGCAGTCAAATGCACACACACGTATAAACTGCAGAACACTACCAGGTTAAAGATCAGGAAAACTCTACATCATCTAAGGTTGATAGGTTTATCCAAACAAGGTTGAAGTGAATCCAGTATCCAAGGTATATGATAAGGTTTGGAAGCACAACGTAGGTTAGGTGTAGGAACGTTTAGGTATGTTCCGGTACACCAAAGGTAGGGTTAGGATAAATGGTCACGACCATAGGCTAGGTAAGGTCATTGGGTCAATCAACACAGGTAACAGTGCCGCAAGGTATAGCGAACACATGAGGTCAAAGGTCACTAGAGATGGTCCAGGTCCAAATATCTAAGTCATGGCACGGGTAAGGCCGAGGTAAGGGTAAAATAATGAGTCCCAAAAGGAGGAAAAATTGAGGGAGGAAGTGACGAGGTCAGGAAAGGTAAGCTAATGGGTTGGGTAAAGGTATGGGGTAAAGTGTAACACCCTGAACTGTTGTTACTTTCTCCTTTGCATTCAAGTGTTGATATGTGATTTTCCTATATGAGGATATGTTCTTTTGGTTTCGGGAAGTCATTCTTGATTTGGTTATGTCTTTTCTGCTCTTAAGATCTTTGATTGAACCGGAATATGCTTGGACTCTTTTTCTTTCATCCCTCGCATATGAGTATAATTTGATTTCTGGAAGATTGTGGATTTATCCACCTTTATGACTCAACCTTGGATCAGTTGCATTGATCCAAGGAATGTTTTAATTTTATTCAGGATGAACAAATTTTTATTAAAATTTCATGAATTACTAAGTATGACTGAACTTTGAATGTTTAAGTTCTTTTAAAACCTCCTTCATATAAAATATGTCCGTAGAGGAAAGTTTTGGTGGATTCCAAAGGTTAATCCTGGCAATCGGAATCTGATCCAGGAATGTTTTATTCTTTTTTAATTCTATTTATTGATTAATCCTATCTAGTGGACCTAACCTAGAATCAGTAAGGTTATTAGTTTTTAACCTAAGCTATAACCTAATGTTGCAAGGTTAGTTAATCTAACCTAGTCCTAAACTATGTGCTTGATATTCCTAAGGGTTATCTAAACCTAATAGTAAGGTGGTTGACTAATGTTATATCCTATGACATTAAGACTAATTCTACCTATGATCTAACCTAAGTCACTAACCTATCCTAACCTAATGCTATGAAAAGGGACCTAAGGAGGGTCGCAAGTTTTAGGTGGTGGTTTCCATGGAATTTAAGGAAAGGATAAGGATGAAGGATAGGGAGTGCTGCTAGGGTTAGTGGAGGTTAATTTTTTAAGAAGGGGTCTTACGTAGAAGCATCTCTAAGAATGGAAACTTTTGTTTATTTTGATTTAGAGTTCGCCAACTTTGGCGGTCAGTGGCAATGGAAAACAGGCAGGGGAAGGAAATTTAATGCAATTAATTTGCATAGGGTCTCGAGCTCAGATTGCTTTGGAAGGCATGCAAGTGGAATTTTGCTTGGTTGTTTTGTTTTTCATGCATTCCATTTTTCACTCTGCATGAGCACTGGTTTTTTGAACCAACAATCTACTCTTCGTTGCATGGCAATTTTGAAAGTTTCAAATTTAATTCTGCGTCGTGGGGAATATATAAGGCATGGAGGTAACAATATTTTGTTGTTTAATCTTTCGTGGAAGAAGAAGAGAAGGGGCGAGTGCATCCAGAGGTCTTCTTCAAATTTTTAGTGACACTATCAGGCATGATAGGCCCTAACTATTAAAATCTTGATTTCCTTTAAATGTTTTCATTAGAACAACTCTGTTCTGATGATATATGCGCATTTTGGCTTGGCTGGTAACAATGATTTGGGTTTAATGTTAATTTGGGGTTCTGGGTTAAACACAAAATTTTGGGTCCTAGATGAAACCTACTTCATTATTCTTGTTCCCTTGATGTGAATCAAACTTGGAGTTTTGCTATCCATTTGGAAGTGCTGTAAGTTCTTATCTGACTGATGTATTAGATTAGAAACTGGCTCCATGGAAAGAAACATATTAAATGATTACATGTTTGAAAACACCATGGTAATTCTTTACTATTTCATTTATGATTGGAACAACTGATTGATTTCTTCGTCGTAAGAACTCTGACTGTTACCGGTCCATGTTCAAGGAAATAGGTAATTGATTTTATGGATGGAATGTTAGTATATTCTGTGAAACTTGACTTTTTTAGTTGCGTGAGTTGGAAACATTGTATGAGGTATAATTCTGTACCTCTTATTTCGAAAGGGTTTGAATGTTCTTATGATTGCAGGTACCGTGAGTAAGGAAGTATATGGTTTAACTATTGTGTTTGCGATTAAACATGGGTATTAGGAAAACGGTTATGCTCAGGAGGAAATGTACCTAGATAAGCTCTGTTTCCTTGGAAATTAGTGGTTAATCTTGGATCTATATTAATGGAAATTATGTTTAATGTTTGGTTAAGATAAGACTATTTTTAATGTTACCTAGCGGTGATTGCAAAATCTATTTCTTTTGGCCGCGTTACATGATGTTGGAAATTATTTTTAAAAACAAATTCAATGTCGACAAGTTTTATCAACGTTTAGCTATTGCATGCCCTTTTGAAGTTGAAATTAGGGTTGAAATGTTTTAAATGCAACCGAATGATCTTTTTTTTTTTTTTTGACAGATAGAGGATTATTCACTACTATGGTATGAATAGGGTGACTTTTGGGTATTGTTGAATCTGTATTTAGAATTCGATTATTAATTCTGTACATGCATTTTTGGTTTGGTGTCTTGAAATAATATAGCAACCTAACAGTGCATCTATTGGAATGATTCAGTTTCGATCCATTGGTAAATGATGGTAATGGGAAGTTACCCTAACTTGACCTTAAACTCAAATGGTTCGAGTAGTGGATGAAATATAGACTGTTTATTTTAGATCAGGATTGTGGTCTGAGTTTTGATCGTTTATAATGTTTTATGATTAAAAAAGGGGGTTATTGGCTTTTTTGAATGTAAAGTTGTAGAACCGTAGGGATCTATTGGAAAACTCTTAAGGTGGTGCTACCTAACCTGGGCTATTGGTTAAACTTAAGTGTTTGAATTTCTCGTCTTCTCCTTCCTTGATTGGACTAGAGAATGTATATTACTTTTTGGAAGTTAATATAGTTCTGAACTTGATTACAATAGAGTTTTGATTTTCTCTATTTTCTTCCTCTAAGTTGAGAAGGAAAATTGTTAAAGGGTTTCAAAATATGAAAGTTTTTATACTCTCTTTTGGAATAATAGTGTGATCTTCTTTAACATTATATGAGGAACTCTACAGTATGGTTATGGGATGGTAGGAATGTTAAAATTAAGTGGAAATAAATAGTAAGTGGTGAGATCTTATCTTGGAAGACTCCTTTCGTTCCGTAGTTGTGTTAAGATCTTATTTAGAACTCAATTGTTATCTTCTTGCAAAAAGGTAATCCAGTAGCTAATGCTTGCATACTTGTCGTTGATTGATAATTAGTATAATAAGGTTATGGGCAGTTTTTTAGGAGGACTTGCAAGTTGCAGTAATCCATTCTTTTGCACAAATTGCTTGTATATGAACCTGTTGGATGTATGCTTTAAAATGGTTTAGTTTTTAAATAGGAGTTGATTAAAACCATGAATTTTATTGTTCTCGGTTTTTGGATGGTTAGGTACTTAAGATTTAGATTGTTCCTTCTTATTTTATTGTATAAGATGAATCATCTGAAATATATTAAAGTTATAGTTATAACTGTAACTTAAGTTATGATATAGAGTCGTATTATAATGGGTAGAAAGAAAACTAGTGTGAATCATGATTTGGGATTTGAAGAAATTGATGTCATTAAAATGGGATTGTCTAATGAAAACAATTAGTGGAATGCAATTGTTTTAAGGATTAGTGCTTATCATGCTCAGTTCATTGAACTGACCCATGCTAGCAATTTTTGCAGATAGTCATCATAAGTGGTAAAGGCAGACAAAATCTGATATGATGCAATGACTATTTTAATCAGGTTCTTATGAAGAATTCTGACTTGTTTTTCCAAATTGTATTACGGAAGAAAGTTACTTCTTTTGTTGAAGGCTATTTTCTTATAGTATACCGAAGTGCATAAGTTGTAATTGTATAGGTTTGGAAATGAATGAAATGGAGAGATATTACTTATGTGGTTTGTGTTACTTATTTGTTGGATTGATCTTCTTATTACCTATATGAATGAGTGAGCATTCTTATTGTTCTATACAATGGAGTCTCGATGGATTTCCTAAGTAAGTCTTAGCTAATTATATGGCTGAATACTACATTTTTCTTATTAGTGATTCTTTATATCTTATAATTGTAAATAAAATCATTGCATTTTTAGGGAACGTTGAGAGTGAGCTATGCCCTAAAGTGTAACTATAACTGGAAGAGAATTTTAACCTCTCATAATGCACTAATTACAAAAGTAATATATATGGTTATAAATCACTATGACTTAATGGTATTAAGTCTGATATGTTTCAGTCTATAAGGTTGTTACATATCCTTGCTGGTTTAGTTATTTTCCTAATAGGAAAACTTAAATGGTTGTTGTCCTATTTTATGGATGCAAGGTTGTTAGGTACCAACCAACAACCTGGAAACAATCTTAAATCTAATTAAAACCCTTTTGTGAAACTGAACCTAATTACAAAAAGGTAACTCAAAGAGTGTTGAACTCAGGGTTAGGGAAGGCTACCTAATTAGGTGGACCTATGACCCAAATATAACTTAACGAAAGTAAATTCTTGGAGGTATGTACATCTTTCTGAGCATGTTCCATAGGATGTTGACACACGTCAACTACAAGGTTGTACCTTCGAGAAGATTAGGATCTTCTCGAGGATACAACAATGCAGATGACATGTGGAAACACCCTTATGCATTGATCGTTAAGATTTACACACCTGAGACTTGATCAAGATTTCCCTCTGGGAGTGGTTAGGACCATAGAAAGGTTACGAGGCAGCCCTTTGAGACTCAGGGTACCTTGACACACGGGGTTAACATCGGTTGATCCAATATGTCAACTTACCCCTAGTCTTCAAGAACATCTTTATAACGTGAACTATGATATTAATCCGATCCAGAGCGAAAACTTGGGACAAGGGGACTGACAGAGGTCAGTATAAGACGTTCTATATAACAATAGAGTGGGGTGAAGGGCGTATTCTAGATTGACGAGTATGTTGTCAAGGAATATATAATATGAAAAGTATGTTATAAATCTTTGGCCAAAGTATCGCAAGCTGCTGATTGCGTTGTCCTGTGTCACCTAGTCTAAGGATCGTGATGCCGATGAATAGTGGTAACAATTATTCAGATAGGTTCCTTGGGCAGAGCACTCAGAAACCAGAATAAGGTAAGAGAACCATGAACATGAAGTGTGTAGTAGAAAACTTCAAGCTCAAGGTTACACATGAATAGATCGGTGGAATACCGAGTCATTATAGCTACATATGGTTATCTGTTATAAGAATGATTGTTATGATATGTGTGTTCTAAATTATGTATTTATAACAGAGAACATTAATCGTGCAAACAAAAAAATTCCTTGTTCGAAAGTATTAAAATGGGAATGTTACATAAAGAACAAGGTAGAGGATGGGGTAAAATGGCAAAGTAAGGGAAATGTGTAGGTAAGGGCGACCGATGGCGGTCATGGATAACCAAGGTTAGTGTAGGAAAACTAGTGACAGTTAGGTAAGAGACGAGACACTAAAATGTAGACACTAAAATTAGGTCACGCTCCCCTTTTTTCCCTCAACATATAAGCACCCTTTATTACATTTACCTAGCCATGACCCCCTTCACAACACTAATATTAATTTAATTAATTAAATTAAATTAATGTTTTATCCTCACTATATTTATTATTTAAATATCTTATTTAAATAATATCTACACATATAGTTCACTTAGACACCTCACCAAGCTAACTCAACCTAAGACCTATTCTTAGCAAGTTACCATAACTAACAAAGACTTACCCAAACCCTAAAAATCAATGCCTACATTCCCTCTAACCATATTCCTACATGCTCACAAGAGGCTTCGAGTCTAATCCATGGGATAATGACATGAGATCCAAAAAAATTAGGAGGATCTCCCTAATTTTAGTAAACCTAGGAAATCCCGCCTTAACCAACGTCGGTTACCCCTAACCATCGCCGGTTAAGCTGGACCACCGTCGGTTACCCCTTTTAACCCAAAACAACCTTATTCTCAAGGTTAGAACTTGGAAGTTGGAAGCAAGAGAGTTGACGAGAAAGAACACATCTCAGAGAGATAATGCATCTTTAGAGAGCCAATTCTAGTGAAAACTCGCATCCAAGGAAGGAGATTGAGCTTCTTCTCTTGCAAAGCCATCCCAACCACGATCTAATCTATCCAAGTAAAGAGGAGTGTACATGCAGCCCATGCAAAATATTTTCTTTAGTTGGTGATCACTTGCAGCAATCAAACCCATCATCAACACCTCCATCCTTCACACACAGACCTTTAGGAATGAAAACCAAGTAAGTATAATGTCAAACTTCTTTGGTTTATTTCATTTCATCATTATTTTATCACCCATTGTTTATCTTACTCCCTATTGACCTTCTCCAACATTTACACCTCTATAGACCCATTAAAACCTCGAAAAATCCTACTCCTGTCACCCAATACCTCATCTCGAACAACCAAAATCCATTGTACAATCACAAAGGAGACCAAAAACCTATTTTGTGACATTTCCAAATCTCACAGTAACAGATGCCGATTATACCTAACAGCTGTTGGTCACCCCTGACCGACCCTGGTCTCTGTGTTTGCCCACACAACCCTAAACAGAGACCTACCCACCTAATTTTACCTCACCCTCACTCACCTGTGACTTACCCAAGACCTTTATACAACCTGCAGAACCTAGAACCAACCATTTGACCTTTGGATTCTATTCTAGCTTAGCCTGTTAGATTAGATCTATTTTTCTTATTGTATTTTAAGTGAGATACTAAATCATTTTAAAATAACAATAGGATTTACTTTTTTTACAACATTAATTTGTTTAAAATAGTGGACTGACAGCCATCTAGGAAGTATCATACTTCCCGAATCTAGCTCACGCTAGGCAGTTCACTGCCCATATTGTTTAATTCCTTATGGTGGTCTTGTTTTCATCACAGGTGTTCATCCTATCCAAAAGGAAGCTCTCACGGTCATATGTGGATTCGGAAGTCATACGCGCGCAACAACCCATCAACCAAAATTTGAAAAGGTATTCCTCCTACGGTCGTTACCCTATCTGTTTCATCAACCCTTCAAAGAAACAATCTAAGAAAAAGGTGAAACATTTTGGCACACCCGGTGGGATCCATCCGATGTTCCTTGCATTTCATTCATTCCTAGGAATAATTTGTGTGTTTGTTTCCCTTCTAAAACACGTACACCCTAATTTTATTCCCTGGTAATCCACATCTCTACTTTCTATTTTCTCTAAAGGAAACTTTTTATTTTGGTGTAACTAAAAAGAATCATTTCTTCTTGTTTTCTGCATTGTAGTGAAAGAACATCCCTCTTTATTTTCATATTATTATGTCATCCAACTTCACATTTTCGATTTGGGCTTAAGAATAATTGCATTCCATTCTGATTTATTTCATTAGCTCACATTAAATAAGGGCAACCTATATGCTCGAGGTCATGACCAGCTGATGGTTGACAAACAAATTGTAGAAAGGCACTTCTATCCTTTTCTCTTTCTCTGAGTCTTACCAAACCACTCAAAAATTCAAAATACATACATTCTTAAACAACATATTACCTAGAAGAAGCTGTAGGTGTTCACACAATCACAACATAGTGGGCACCCAGCTCATTGCTCTGTCGAGTCATATTTCAGAGCGAAGCCCACCCCCACCATAACATCCCTGAAACCTCACCCTTTAGATCTCCTTCTTTGTAGGAAGCCATCCTCACTAAAAGCTCTATTTCACAATTCATGTGTCAGTCCCTAAATAGCATAAGATAAACAAACATAATAGAAATTGCACTCCTAGGATCACATTTTCTTAGTGTTTATGTTTGGCTTGTGTTTTGAGCTGAAAGATCACGTTCATCACTTTTTTTTGTTCATCCTTACAAGCTCCTCATCATAGCTGGTGTATTCCAGCTTAACCTGAGTCTGCCTGGGCCATATCATCATCATTTCTAGAATTTTAGGTCATATTCCACATCAGATTTTAATTCATAACCACTTTCTTTCTTCACTGTTTCAATTTCACAGTAACCGTCATCGGTAACCCCTGACCGACATCAGTTATACCCTACTGACGTTGGTTCCAGGTCCCTTTGCTAACCTACTCAAAAGGATAGTTTTACTTCAGTTTTGTCCACTTTCCATAGTCTCTGTCACTGTCATTTTATTCCCATTGATGTTTTACAGCGACTGGCAGTGGTTACCCGTGACTAACGTTGGTTTTCCCTAACCGGCATTGGTTAGTCTATTTCACATTCCACACACCATTTGTTACTTCATCCATTTTTTATCACCAGATTCACCTGTTCTTTCTAGTCTCTGTATCATTTATAGAGAAACAGCCCTACCTGATCAATATTGGTTCACATGGTGCTGACCCAAAGACAAGTGAGTGCCCTCATGTTCCATGCTAGTTACCAACCACTCCTACCTAGTCCTTCACCACCTTCTATTTTATCACTAGCCATGGATCCCATCCAGCCTACTACCATCGCTACTGGAGATGAGGAGTTTGCATGACTCCTTGACCATAACCCTTCCACCTTGCAGTTTTACCTCTTCCCACTCGTCCACTTGAGATGCCTCAGGTCAGTTGATATACAACATGCCCATATCTATCCCCCTGACTCTCGCACCCACTTCCGCATCGGGCCCATCTGGCTTCGTGCTACCTGCATCCACCTTACCCCCAGTTGTTTCGTAGTTAGGTTCTATACCTTCCATGACTGCCACGTTTGTTGTCTCTGTGGCACCCATTACATCCACCATACCCTCGATGACTACCCCAAACACAACCTCATCCACCCATAATGTCTCACACATACCCATATCTACATTCCCACCTCCAATGTCGGTGACTCCTACCCCATTTTAGAACATAGTTCTTTCCATTCCACAATCATTAGCCCCTATTTCCACTAGGGTTACCACGACCCTTCCACCCCCATATACATACTACCAACAACCACCTATTTCATCTATTATTCATTCCGGATACGTACACCCTATTTCAATACATTCTTCTCCACCACCTTACATGGCATCCCCATACACTGGAATGTCACCCTCATTATATACCCAAAACCAACCTCCTCATGCTATAGGAGGCATCCAGTCATCACAACCCACCAATGACCTAATTAAATTGATGTTGGACAAGATGCAGACACTGGAGGCATTGGTTTCTGGCTCCCACAAGACTCTCACCTACGACGATATTTATAATGAGCCTATTCACCCATCCATTCCTATCTGTTCATGCCATGTGCATTGGGAAATGCCTAAATTCAATCGCTTCAATAGTAAGGAAGACCCACAATAGCATTTGTGCTTGTTCAAAACATAGGTGTTATCTGATCGCTCATGGTGTTGCCCTGCTTTTGAGAACCTTTCCCATGTCCCTCACTAGACCAGCATTATATTGGTATAGTGAGTTACCCAAACACTCTATATTTGCATTCAATAAGGTAGCCAAAGATTTCTTGGATCATTTCTCCATCAATATCTCCAAGAAGCTTACCATGACCGATCTATATTCCACACGTCAGTAAGAAGATGAATCTATCGTAGATTTTGTCGCTCGCTGGCATAGCTTGATAAATCAACTTACCTTCCAATTTCCACAAACTGAACTCATCGAGATCTTCACACGATCTTGATCCAGACATATCTCCCTGACCTTGCAAGTCAAAAAAATTTTAACATTCGATGAGACATTCACTATGGCACAAAAGTTAGAGATTCGGGCCATCGAAGAGAAGAAAATCCAATTACAAAATAAGAATTCGGCATTCAATTCAAATGAAACCTCTTCTTCTTCCAAACCACCAACCAATTATCCAAAGGCTAAGGGTACTGCTAACGCATTGGTACTCAAGGCCAGCCCCGCTCATCTATCTAATCAGGCTACACCCTCATCTAATCTATCACATGTCTAGGCTTTTCGATTCAGACAAGAGTAGTGAAAATATACCCCAATTGGGGAACCTTATTCTTCTGTCTTAGAAAATTTTATCAAATTTGGAGCCATCACCCTTCCACCCATAAAACCACACACTAGTTTTTACCCTACTCACCCTATGCCCGCATGGTATAAACAACATGATTTTTGTAACTATCACTGAGTGAAGGGTCATAGTGACGGAAATTGCATCACTTTTAAGAATATTGTCTAAGAAATTCTCGAGAAAGGTGAGTTAACTATGAATAATCCCAATGCCACCCCAACCAAAATCTACAAATCTTCAGGAAACCATTTCCCAGTCATGCCCCTTCATCCAATCAAACCAGTGAGACATCCACTCATGATACCCATATCTGTGAGGTTCACGCAATATTTAATGATGTACATGTCACCTCTCAATTACCTCACATCCCTTTTATAGAGGAAATCCTATCCTTAAATCCTCCTTCCACATTGGAACCAATCTCCATTGTTCCTTCACCAACAGAAGAACACCTTTCATCTCCTACATCACCTATGGAGGAGTCTTCTGCTAACATTGAGACCATCTCACCCCTAGCTTCTCCACTTAGAGAACCTTTACCTACCGTACCTCCTACACCCATAGAGGAGCTCCCATTACCTCCTCCACTCATAGAGGATCACCCATTACCTCCTCCACCCATAGAGGAGCACCTATCCATTCCTCCACTTATAGAGGAACTCCCATCATCTCTTCCACCCATCATAGACCCAGTGGAGATACCTCTGCCTCTTGGTGAGCACTCTCCATTAGCTACCCAACATCTAACAGACCTACTTTCAGCTCTCTTACCCACATAAACTAAAGCTGGCCAATTCCCCATCTCTAAGATGCATTTTACGGAAATTCCCATTAGGTCCTCACCAACTCCACCCACAAACATGTCATTCTCATGTTTTTCTGATCACTTGGATTATGTGGATAGGGCCTTATTATGGGGGAACCTCTTACTCCCTATCTCAACACAGATGCAGAGATCCCTTGATGACACCTCCACTATTTACCCAAACACATTTCCACCCATCAAACCAGATATAACCACTGTTGTCGCAACCCTTTCCACGATACCCGTTAGCACTCACATCACACCCTTACCCATAACCCGACCTATACCTAAACCCAAACTCATACCCACACATTTACCTCCACTAAACCTATTACCACCTTAGGGGTCACCCCGACCACTAGCCTTACTCATCCACCTATTAAACTAGAACATCCTCCAATGTCAAAACCACACCTACTCCAACACCCAAAAAAAAGAAAAAAACTCATCGACCTCATACCCTGACCGAACCAATCACACCCGCACTCGTCTCATCCGCCTTTAGACCTCAGCTTCTGAACATGGTCAAGCACCCTTCACCCATCCATAAACCAATAACATAACAACCCATTCCCTCCTCACATACCTCTAACCTACCCAGGCACACAACACGACTTATACCCTCACCTGCAATCTCTTTACCACCAATACCTCTAATACCTTTAGCTGTTACTTCACTACCCACTACACTTCAGTCATTTTCCCTCACACCCCAAGCATGACCCGCATATCTACCATCATATCACCCCCGTTATCCCCATGGGTAACTCTCCCTCTTCCTCCATCTTCTTTTCTTTCTAGAGCTCATACACCCACATCACATTTACCCAAGAAGGCGAAACCCAAAAACAAAAACCCCACTACCCCACAACAAGGTTGTTAAAACAACCCCACACCCTCCTACCCATCCATCTACTGTACCCCTACCCAAACGAACCCAACCAATACCTAAAACCACACCAGCACCTAAACCCATAGCTCGACCCATTCCTACTCTTCCAAAAACAGTTCCCTGACATCCAACCACACCTACACCCAAACCCACATTTAATTCCCATTGTGATCCACTAGTAGGGTCCTATGCCAAAATTTTAACCAACCTCCTCAAGACTTCTGTTATCACAATTACCACCACTCCGACCTTATGACCCCCTCAAACCCAAGCCCAAAAGGTTTGATGATACTAAAATTTGCGCATACCATCATGTGCCAGGGCATGATGTTGATAACTACAAGGCCTTGAAAACCATCCTTATCCAATTGTGTCCACCAGAAACCAACTTTGATGACGATGACCTTCTTGAAAAGGATCCTGCTTCACCTACACCCATTCCAACACTACCCACTCAACAACCACAACCTCCACCCTCACAGCTCCTAGAAGCACACAATTTTTTTTAAATTAACATGGTTCGCATCATAGAAATTTCCACACCACCACCCAAATGTCATTGTGCCCAACTGGCCTCGTAGGGATTTTCTCCTGCATTAGGTTTTTTCCCTTCATGTCATTATACCACTTACCCTACACCTTCTCCATTTTCTAACTTTCCTCAAATCAACATGGTACACATCCATACATGTGTGTAGAATGGTAAAGAAGAGGCAGCTAACCCACCAACCAATCCTATACCCAACATACCATCTACACCCATACCTAAGATAACTATCTGTGGCCCCACATACCCCATTTCTAATGGTGTCACACATCGCACCATGATCAAACAACTACACCAATTTCCCCTAAAAATGTCCTTATATGACCTCATCCAAACCTCAAAATCCCATCGTCAAGCCCTCATGGAGGTTCTTCAATCTATTGAGGTTTTACACAATGACCCTACACCCGTAGCCCCCATTATCACACCCCATCATGTGGCCTCTCTCATAAAATTACCACCTTCATCCTCACTGTTTACCAAGTGGCCTCCCTTAGCTTCTCAGAGGAGGAGATCACGCCACACCAAAATGATGACCCAGACCCAGCCCTCTTCATCTCTGTCCACATTGATGACATACGGGTATGCCATGTGATAATTGATGGAGGTGATAGCATTAACATAATTTCATCCCATGCATTTTCTCAAATGCACATACCTGAAAATTGCATACATAAACACCCGGTCATGTTGTGTTCATTCAAAGACGCTATCTCTTCCACACTAGGCATATCATTCTTCATGTTTGCGTGGGACCCTGCACTATTCCAGAATTGTTTTATGTTTTGGAGGGGGAATTCCAATATAACTTGTTGCTTGGTAGACCCTGGATCCATGTCATGGGTTGCGTTCCTTCCACTTTGCATCGTTGTGTAAAGTTTGAACACGAGGGACACACTTATACCATTCCAGCTGACCCATCACCTTTAAAAACATGTAACATGCTTTACCAACACAATGATGTTCTCATACCTGTCAAGCCATATACCCCTGTAACCACTACCGCTTCACCTACACCTCCACCTACTAGTATAGCTATTGCTTTCACCGCACATACCTCCTCTATTTCTACCGCTGCTATAACCTCCACAGCTCACCCATTAGCTTCTCAATCTATTAACTCCACCTCTGCATCAACCTCCAACACATCATCCATACCAGCTACCCACATACCAACCAATGATCCCTTGGAAGGTGTTTTTCAATGCCTCACTTTGGGGGAGTACCGCCTATATAGTGTTAACACATTCCTTACTCTGCACGAGTATGGAAGCGTTCACCAACACCCTCGCTATGATCACCATATAGGAGAAGGCCTCCTTTATGGTCCTCCTCATATTCATACTAGTCTCACCAATGGGGGACTTGATACTACCACTTACTCACCTAAACCACCATCACAAACCCGGCCATTTTCCGCTGACTTCCAATCAGTTACCAATCACGGTTTCATCGACACCTTCCTACACCGCTATGCATGGAAGGGTTTTGGTTTTGGATTCTATGAGTAATGCTGCCATACCGTTATTCCATGTACCACTCAAAAACATAATCACCGTAGTGGTATCGCCTTCCCGGGAACCTCCTACCAAATAGGCCTACATTGAACTCATTGCAGACCCTAGCCCTTCTCCACCTTCATCACCACCCTCACCGACGGAGTCGATGGATCCTGAATCTATCCCTCCTAACTTTTTTTTTCATAAACACCATTTCCTTAGGGCATTTGACTTCTCAACGCAAAGGTGAGGCCCCTTCCACTCTCCCATTCTTGTATCCTGAGATGATAAATGATGACACACCTACCATTAACGTCGTTCAATGTCAGGATAATGAATCCATACTCACCTACATTGGTGCAGAAGACTCATATATTCATCGGTCGTTACCCTCTAAGATGTAAACCATGTTTAATTAATCGACTATCGAGATCAACATTCATACTCAAGACGACCCACACATCCTAAAGATCAGACAATCTTTAGATGCTACTGAACAGGAAGCCATCTCTTCTTTTCTCTGAGATCATAACCACGCTTTCGCTTGGTCTTACATAGATATGCCTGGTATTGACCCCACCGTAGTGGTCCGCAATATCGTAACCGTTCCCATGTCCAAACCTATCAAACAAAAGCTGAGGAAAATTCACACTCACATTGCTCTTCTTTTCAAAGAACTTCAGTGCCTTCTTTCCATTTCTTTCTTCTTACCCATTGATTATTCTCATTGGATTTCTAACATTGTCCCTGTTACTAAAGCAATAGGAGGACTCCGCATTTGCACAGACATCTGTGACCTCAACCTCACCAACCCGAAAGATGACTTTCCCTTGCCCGGTATTGATCAACTGGTTGACCTCACCGCCGGTCATGAGATGCTCTCACTCATGGATGGTTTCTTGGGTTATAACCAAATTTTTATTTCCCCAGAGGATCAATACAAGACCATATTCATTACCCCTTGGGGAACCTTTTGCTATCACGTCATTCCTTTTGGCCTTAAAAATGCTAGTGCTACATATCAGCATGTTATGACTTACATCTTCCATGATATCATGCATCACATATTGGAAGATTATGTGGATGATCTCTTGGCCAAATCTAAATGTCGAACTGAGCACCTCGCCATCCTCAAAACCATCTTTGACCACCTCATTAATTATTGCATCTTCACGGTTCTCTTAGGAAAACTCCTGGGATTTATTGTTTCCCTCCATGGTATAGAAGTTGACCCCGTTAAAGTCAAGGCCATTCTAGAAATGCCTCCGCCCACTAACCTTAAACAACTCCATATCCTACAAGGTAAATTGCAGTCCATTCACCATTTCATTTCACAACTATCTGATCGGTGTCAACCATTTCATTATTTACTTAGGAAGGATGTCTCCTTTACATGGGGTGATGCTTGTCACAAAGCTTTTGAGGCCCTAAAACAATACCTTCTCCAACCACCTGTACTCATTCCACCTAAAGACGATCAACCTTTTTACCTATACATATTAGCTACTGATCATTCCTTGGGAGCTATGCTCACTCATCGCGATGAACAACATAGGGAGCAGGCGGTTTATTACATAAGTCGTACTCTTTTGGATTATGAAACCCGATGCAACCATCCAGAAAAGCTTTGTTTAGCCTTAGTTTTCATTGCCACCAAAATCCTCCATTACCTACTTAACCAAAAACCCTATGTTATGACCAACACTGATCCTTTACACTTCATGTATGCCAAACCTTATCAAAATTAGCGTGCCACGCGATGGCTTATGCTTTTAGCTGATCTTGACCTCGAGTTCATTCACTAAAAGTCTGTAAAGGACCAGGATATCGTTGACCAACTGGCTGATGCACCTATTTCTGGGGACCAAACCTCTAATTTTGACTTTCCTGATGAATCCATTACTACCCTTTCCCTAGACGAACCCCCTTACCAAATGGCATTGTTCTTTGACGGCTCCAAGTGTCACCATGGGGGTGGGTTGGTGTTATCCTCGTTCCTCTAGATGGAGAACCCATGCCCTTATCTTTCAAAATAGACTTTGATTATAATAACAATATTACTGAGTACGAAGCACTCATACTAGGTCTCCAAGCCACCTATGCCCTAGATGTCAAATCAATCCACATCTTTGATGATTCACAATTGGTCATAAACCAAGTCAATGGTATGTATCAATGTCGTAATGAGATACTTCAAAATTATAAACATCATGTAGACATACTTTTTACCACCTTTGATCATTACACCCTTCAAACCGTCCCATGTTCAACCAACAAATTTGTAGATAGCATGGCCTACTTAGCTTCCCAAATACCCACTTCCCTTGCTGATTCCAAAATATTTGTCACTGTACAATGCCTGCATTCACCTTCTTATTTAACTCACGATGTTTACTCAATTGGAACTGACAACCCTGACTCGAGTGACCTTTGGTATAAAAAACAATCTGACTATCTTTCCTTCTCCATCTTACCTCTTGATCTCACCCATAACAGACAACGCACCTTCCTTAAAAAGGTCTCCTATTTCGTTATCCTGGGGGACTCCTCTATAAGCGTGGATTTGGGGTAAATGGTGAGTTAGGCATGGTTGATGAATTGTTTAGGGTAGAGAGTGGCCGAGCTAACCTCCAAGGGCCCCATGCCCTAAGAGTGCTACCTACATAGTCCTAGAGAAAAGGGAGCTCAGGCCGATGTAGTTCTCCCATGAACTAGGGAAAAATATGAGAATGAGCTGGTAGGTTTTTGGGCATGTTGTGGGTTTAGTTTTAATAGGTGTGGGTAGATTATAGGTAAAATGATGCAGGTGAAGGTGATTATGGCGAAAGGGGAAATTACCCCAAAGGTAAGCGGAGAGAACCAAGTCCTGTATAAGGTAATCAAAATGTAAACAAAAATGGTTAAAAGATAAGAGGGGGGTAATAAATCCATCTGATTAGGTAAGATCATACCGAGTACATCATACCTTGAGGGGGGTGATGAACATAAGACCCGAAAGGCATTGCATGATTAACTGTTCTACGGTGAAAGTAGTCACAGGATCACCAAATGTCAAAATTCGAAGATGTCCCTTGAGGTAATTTAGGAAATGGGAGTGGAAGTGGTAAGGTGGGTGAAAAGTAATTAATTGTATATGTTTTGAGTGACAAGTCTTTTGGGCAAGAGTTCTGAGGTTACAATGGGCAAGTCCATGTCTAAAAAGTGTTTTTGTTTTGATAGATTGATCGATGTGGGAATTCTATATTGGATAAATAATATGGTACTCCTTGAGGTCTTTGTGAAGCTGATTGATGCGGGAAGCTTCGGTTTCTCTCATTTTTTTAAATTTTTTTTTAAAGCTTCGCATAGTTGTTCGTTGAGGGAGCAGTTTATTTATAGTAGCAATTTGGTCGAGAGGAAGATGTCCTTTCGAGGGAGTCATATTTTTTATTAGAAGTTTGACTCAAGGAGTTTGGTCCCATTGAAGGTTTTTGAAATCATGGACAAGACCAAGGTGAAGGATAGGACTCTTGTTCAACAGGAAAGGTGCAACGACCATGGGATCTCATCTAAAGATAGATGAAAAGTATCCATGAGAATCATGCTATGTACAGTGCCATGGTACACATATTCAAGAGAAGATAAAAAATGACGGGTACTCACATGATTCTTTTTTAATCCTTAGGGAGGTGGATGGAGTGGATAGCGCTCAAGGGATGAGCTTGTAAAGAGACAAAGGGTGAGGTAGGACAATGAGTCAACAATAGAATGGTCGAAGATGCAATGTGTTAAGGGGATCAGTTTCAGGTTTACCCTCAAGCGAGGACAAACGATAGGCACCTGATCCATAGGTATGAGTTATGATGTATGGTCCAAGCCAATTAGGAGAGAATTTTCCCTGTTTAATTTTTTCTTATTTGGTTACGTGTTGATTTTCTTTCAACACAAGGTCACCAACTTGGAAGGTTCGTTCATGAACACGTTTGATAAATTGTTGGTAAACTTTAACGTGATCCAGAGCGTTAAGACAACGTTCATCTAATAACTCTAGTTGTGCTAAGTAGTCCTGATGAATTTCATCATCAATAAGCATGTCCTAGAGAGAAATGTGGAGTGAGGGATCTGGACTTCAAGAGGCAGAATAGCCTATGTACCATAGACCAGTGAAAAGGGTGTGGCCGTAGTGGAAGTGTGAATACTAGTGTGGTATGTCCATAGGGAAAAAGGAATGTGCATATGCCAATCACTCCCAGTATCGTCAACCAATTTCATGAGAATTTTTTTGAGGGTTTTGTTAGTGGATTTGGCTTGGCTGTTGGTTTTTGGGTAATAAGGTGATGAGAAAATAAGATGAATGCTGAAGGCTTCACAAAGTTTTTACAATGTTTTGTTTTTGAATTGTTTTCCATTATCAGTGATGAGGCAATGAGAGACACCAAAGTGAAAAATGATGTGATGGTTAATGAACTCACATATTTTCTCAGCTTTTTTGGAGATGAGCGATATGGCTTCCACCCATTTTGTGTAGTACTCGGTAGCAGTTATGATCCATTGATGGCATTGGGAAGAATGAGGATTGATTTCACCGACAAGATCCAAACCCCATTGAGAGAAGGGCCACAGGTCACGAGCGACCTATAAGGCATGACTGGGTGTATGATGAAGGTTGGAATGTTGTTGGCATTTCACATTGTTTTACATAGTCGCAACAATCATGGTTAAGGGTTGGCTAGTAATAGCCTAGGTGAAGAATATGCTTAGCAACAGCAAGGCCACTAAAGTGCCCTCCACATATGCCATCATGAACCTCCTTAATGGTATAAGGAATTTCAAAACTTGTGAGGCATCGTAAGAGAATACCATCAAATCCACGCTTATAGAGGAGTCCCCCCCAGGATAACGAAATGGGATACCTTTTTAAGGAAGGTGAATTGTCTGTTATAGGTGAGATCAGGAGGTAAGATTGAGAAGGAAAGATAACGGAGTATTGTTTATACCAAAGGTCACTCGGGTTAGGGGTGTCGGTTCCGATTGAGTAAACATTGTGAGGTAAATAAGAAGGTGAATGGAGGTGTTGTATGGTGAAAAATATTTTGGAATCGGTAGGGGAAGTGGGTATTTGGGAAGCTAAGCAGGCCATGGTATCTTCAAATTTTTTGGTTGAACATGGGATGGTTTTTGGGGTGTAACGATCAAAGGTGGTAAAAATTATGTCTACATGATGTTTATACTTTTGAATTATCTCGTTTGCGACATTGGTACATACCAATGACTTGGTTTATGACCAATTGTGAATCACCAAAGATGTGGATTGATTTGACATCTAGGGCATAGCCGGCATAGAGACCTAGTACGAATGATTTGTACTTGGAAATATTGTTGGTGCATTCAAAGTATAGTTTCAAATATAATGGCATGGGTTCTCCATCTAGAGGAAAAAGGATAACACCAGCCCCACCCCCACATGCTAACACTTGGAACTGTCGAAGAACAATGTCATTTGGTAAGGGGGTTCGTCCAGGGAAAGGGTAGCAATGGATTCATTGGGAAAGTCAAAATTAGAGGGTTGGTCCCCCAGTAATAGGTGCATCAGCCAGTTGGTCAGAGATACTCTGGCCCTTTATGGACTTTTGGTGAATGAATTTGAGGTCAAGATCAGCTAAAAGCATAATCCATCGCACGACACGTTGATATTGATAAGTTTTGGCATACATGAAGTGTAAAGGATTGGTGTTGGTCACGACATAGGTTTTTTTGTTGAGAAGGTAATGGCGGAGTTTGGTGGCAATGAAAAATAAGGCTAAACAAAGCTTTTCTGGATGGTTGTATCGGGTTTCATAGTCCAAAAGAGTACGGCTTATGTAATAAACTGCCTACTACCTATGTTGTTCATCACGATGAGCAAGCATGGCTCCCAAGGAATGATCGGTAGCTGATATGTATAGGTAAAAACGTTAATCATCTTTAGGTGGAATGAGTATGGGTGGTTGGAGAAGGTATTTTTTTAGGGCCTCAAAAGATTTGTGACAGTCATCATCCCATGTAAAGGAGACATCCTTCTTAAGCAGATGATGAAATGGTTGACACCGATCAGATAGTTGTGAAATGAAATGGAAAATGGCCTGAAATTTACCTTGCAGGCTACGGAGTTGTTTAAGGTTAGTTGGTAGAGGCATTTCTAGAATTTCCTTGACTTTAACGGGGTCAACTTCTATACCTCAGAGGGAAACAATAAATCCCAGGAGTTTTCTTGAGAGAACTGCGAAGACGCACTTTTTAGGTTGAAGGAGGACACAATATTTAATGAGGTGGTCAAAGATGGTTTTGGGGATGGCGAGGTGCTCAGTGTGACATTTATATTTGGCCAAGAGATCATTCACATAATCTGCCAATATGCGATGCATGATATCATGGAAGATGTAAGTCATAGCACACATATATGTATCACCAACGTTTTTAAGGCCAAAAGGCATGACTCGATAGCAAAAGTTTCCCCAAGGGGTAATGAATGTGGTCTTGTGTTGATCTTCCAAGGAAAGTAAAATTTAGTTATAACCTGAGAAACCATCCATGAGTGAGAGCATCTCGTGACCAGTGGTGAGGTCAACTAGTTGATCAATACTGGGTAAGGGAAAGTTGTCTTTCGAGTAGGTGAGGTTGAGGTCATGGAAGTCCATGCAAATGCAGAGTCCCCCTATTGCTTTAGTTAACAGGGAAAATGTCAGAAATCCAATGAGGATAATCAATGGGTAAGATGAAGGAAACGGAAAGAAGGTGGTGAAGTTCTTCTTAGACAAGAAGAGCAATGCAAGGGTGCATTTTCCTCAGCTTTTGTTTGATAGGTTTGGCATTGGGAACAGTTACAATATTGTAGACCACTATGGTGGGGTCAATACTGGGCATATCTACGTATGACCAAGTGAAACCGTGGTTATGATCTTTGAGAAAAGAAGTGATGGCTTCCTATTCAGCAGCATCTAAATATTGTCTGATCTTTAGGATGTGCGGGTCCTCCTGAGTATGAATGTTGATCTTGATAGTCGATTCATTCAACATGGTTTGCGTCTCAGAGGGTAAGGACTGATGAATATATGAGTCTTCTACACCAAGGTAGGTGAGTATGGATTAATCATCCTGACATTGAACAATGTTAATGGTAGGTGTGTCATCGTCAATCATCTCAGGATACAAGAATGGGAGAGTGGAAGGGGCCTCACCTTCGCGTTGAGAAGTCAAAGGCCCCAAGGAGATGGTGTTTATGAAAGAAAAAGGTAAGGAGGGATAGATTCAGGATCCATCGACTCCATTGGTGAGGGTGGTGATGAAGGTGGGAGAAGGGCTAGGGTCTGCAATGAGTTCAATGCGAGCTTGTTTTGGTAGGAGGTTCGGGGAATCCGATACCACTACGGTCATTATGTTTGTGGGTGGGTACATGGAATAATGGTATGATGGCCTTGCTCGTAGAAGCCAAAACAAAAACCCTTCCATGCATAGTGGTGCAGGAAGGTGTGGGAAAAACGACGATTGGTAAGTGATTGGAAGTCAACAGAAAATGGGTGGGGTTGTGATGGTGGTTCAGGTGAGTAATTGGTAGTATCAAGTCCCCCATAGGTGAGACTTAGTACGAAGATGAAGGAGGACCATAAAGGAGGCCTTCTCCTATATGGTGATCATAGCGAGGGTGTTGGTGAAGGCTTCCATACTCTTGCAGAGTAAGGAGTGTGTTGACACTATATAGGTGGTACTCCCTTAGAGTGAGGTGTTGAAAAACACCTTCCAAGGGATTAGTGGTTGGTATGTGGGTAGCTGGTATGGATGATGTCGGAGGTCGATGAAGAGGTGGAGTTAATGGATTGAGCAGCTAATGGGGTCAGCCATGGAAGTTATAGCAGTGGTAGGGAATAGAGGAGGTATGTGCGGTGAAATCAACAGCTATACTGGTAGGTGGAGGTGTAGGTGAAGTGGTAGTGGTTACAGAGGTAGATGGCTTGAAAGGTATGAGCACATCATTGGGTCGGTAAAGCATGTTGCATGTTTTTAAAGGTGATGGATCAGCTGGAATGGGTATAAGTGTGTCCCTCGTGTTCAAACGTGGGTCATGCTTGGGGTGTGACGGATAATGAATGAAGTGTAGTGGGTAGTGAAGTAACAGTTGAAGGTATTAGAGGTATTGGTGGTAAAGAGACTGCAGGTGTGGGTATAAGTCATGTTGTGTGCCTGGGTAGGTTAGAGGTATGTGAGGAAGGAAATGGGTTGTTGTGTTATTGGTTTATGGATGGGTGAAGGGTGCTTGACCATGTTGGGAAGCTGAGGTCATAAGGCGAGATGGGACGAGTGCAGGTGTGATTGGTGGGGTCGGGGTATGAGGTTGATGAGTTTGTTTCTTTGTTTTTGGTGTCAGAGTAGGTGTGGTTTTGACATGTTGGAGGATGTAGCTAAATCCAGTTTAATATGTGGATGAGTAAGGCCGGTGGTCGGGGTGACCCCTAAAGTGGTAATAGGTTTAGTGGAGGTAAATGTTGTGGGTATGGGTTTAGGTTTAGGTATAGGTCGGGTTATGGGTAAGGGTGTGATGTGAGTACTAACGGGTATCATGGAAGGGGTTACGACAGTAGTGGTTGTATTTGGTTTGATGGGTGGAAATGTGTTTGGGTAGATATTGGAGGTGTCCTCGAGGGATCTTTGCATCTGTGTTGAGACAGGGAGTAAGAGGTGCCCCATAATAAATATCTATCCACATAATCTAAGTGATCTAGCCAAACGTGAGAACGACACGTCTGTGGGTGGAGTTGGTGAGGACCTAATGGGAATTCCAATAAAATGCATCTTAGAGATGGGGAATTGGCCAGCTTCAGTTTCCGTGGGTAAGAGAGCTGAAAGTAGGTCTGTTGGATGTTGGGTAGCTGATGGAGAATGCTCGCCAAGAGGTAAAGGTATCTCCACTGGGTCCATAATGGGGGGAAGAGATGATGGGAGTTCCTCTATAAGTGGAGGAAAGGATAGGTACTCCTCTATGGGTGGAGGAGGTAATGGGTGCTCCTCTGCAAGGGGGGAAGATAATAGGTGCTCCTTTGTGGGTGGAGGAGGTAATGGGTTCTCCTCTACAAGTGGAGGAAGGTAATGGGAGCTCCTTTATGGGTGGGAGGAGGTATGGTAGGTAAAGGTTCTCTAAGTGGAGAAGCTAGGGGTGAGATGGTCTCAATGTTAGTAGAAGACTCCTCCGTAGGTGATGAAGGAAATGAAAGGTGTTCCTCTATTGGTGAAGGAACAATGGAGGTTGGTTCTAATGTGGAAGGAGGATTTCGGGATAGAATTTCCTCTATGGAAGGGATGTGAGGTAATTGAGAGGTGACAGGTACCTCATTAAAGATTGCGTGAACCTCATGGGTATGGGTATCGTGAGTGGATGTCTCACCAGTTTGATTGGATGAAGGGGCATGATTGGGAAATGGTTTTTTGAAGATTTGTAGATTTTGGTGGGGGTGGCATTGGGATTATCCATAGTTAACTCACCTTTCTCGAGCATTTCTTGGACAATATTCTTGAAATTGATGCAGTTTCCGTCACTATGACCCTTCACTTGATGATAGTTATAGAAATCATGCTCTTTATACCATGCAGGCATGGGGCGAGCAGGGTCAAAACCAGTGTGTGGTTTTATGGGTGGAAGGGTGATGGCTCCATCTTTGATAAGATTTTCTAAGACAGAAGAGTAAGGTTCCCCAATTGGGGTATATTTTCACTGCTCTTATCTGAATTGAAAAACTATGGACAAGTGATAGATTAGATGAGGGTGTAGCCTAATTGGATGGATGATTTGGGCCGGCCTTGAGTACCACTGCATTAGTGGTACCCTTAGCCTTTGAATAATTGGTTGGTGGTTTGGAAGAAGAAGAGGTTTCATTCGACTTGAATGTTGAATTCTTATTTCATAATTGGATTTTCTTCTCTTCAATGGCCCGAATCTCTAACTTTCGTGCCATAGTGAATGCCTCATCGAATGTTTCATAAATTTTAGACCTACAAGGTCAGGGAGATATGTCTGGCGCAAGCTCATGTGAAGAACTCGATGAGTTCAGTTTGTGGCAGTTGGAAGGTAAGTTGATTGACCAGGTTGTGCCAGCGAGTGAAAAAATCTGTGATAGATTCATCCTCATACTGAATGTGTGGAATATAGATCGGTCATGGTAACCTTCTTGGTGATATTGATGGAGAAATGATCCAAGAAAGCTTGGGCTACCTGATTGAATGAGAATATAGAGTGTTTGGGTAACCCACTATACCAATCTAATACTGGTCTAGTGAGGGACATGGGAAAGGTTTTCAAAAGGAGGGTATCATCGTGAGCGATCAGATAACACTCATGTTTGAATGAGCGCAAATGCTGTTGTGGGTTTTCCTTACTATTGAAGCGGTTGAATTTAGGCATTTCCCAATGCACAGGGTATGAATGGATAGGAATGGATGGGTGAATAGGCTCATTGCAAATATCGTCATAGGTGAGAGTGATACGGGAGCCAGAAATTGATGCCTCCAGTGTCTACATCTTCTCCAACATAAATTTAATTAGGTCATTGTTGAGTTGTGATGATTGGATGCCTCCTATAGCATGAGGAGGTTGGTTTTGGGCATATAATGGGGGTGGCATTCCAGTGTATGGGGCTGCCATGTAAGGTGGTGGAGAAGAAGGCACTGAAATAGGGGGTATGTACCCAGAATAAATAATAGATGAAACAGGTGGTTGTTGGGAGTATGTATATGGGGTTGGAAGGGTTGCGGTAACCCTAGTGGTAATAGGGGCTAATGATTGTGGAAAGGAAAGAAATACGTTCTGAAATGGGGTAGGAGTCACTGACAATGGAGGTGAGGATTTAGCTATGGGTATGTGTGAGACATTAGGGGTGGATGAGGTTGTGTTTGGGGTAGTCATCGAGGGTATGGTGGATGTAATGGGTTCCATAGAGAAAACAGACATGGCATTCATTGTGGCTATAGAACCTAACTGTGGAACGACTGGGGGTAAGGTGGATGCAGGTAGCATGGAGCCAGATGGGGACGATGTGGAAGTGGGTGTGAGAGTTAGGGGGATAGATACGGGCATGCCGTATATCAAATGACTCGAGGCATCTTGAGTGGATGAGTGGGAGAGGTAAAAATGCAAGGTGGTAGGGTTCTAGTCAAGGAGTCGTGCGAACTCCTCATCTCCGGTAGTGATAGTAGTAGGTTGGATGGGATCCATGGCTGGTGATAAAATAGAAGGTGGTGAAGGAATAGGCAGGAGTGGTTGGCAACTAGCGTGGAACACGAGGGAATTCTCTTATCTTCGGGTCAGCACCATGTAAACCAGTATTGATCAGGTAGGGATGCTTCTCTGTAATGTATATAGAGAACAACGGGAACATGTGAATCTGGTGATAAAAAATGGATGAAGTAACAAATGGTGGGTGGAATGTAAAATAGGCTAACTGATTTCGGTTAGGAAAAAATTGACATCGGTCAGGGGCAACCACTTCTGGTCACTGTAGAAAGTGGATAGTGAGTAAACAACGAGGCAGAAGGAAAAATCTCACAAGTATGCCAAATCTACGAATGTGTAAAACATCAATGGGAATAAAATGACAGTGACAAAGACTATGGAAAGGGAAAAAAGTGAAGTGAACCTGTCCTTTTGAGTAGGTTAGAAAAAGGACCTGGAAGCGATGTCGATAGGGTATAACCAATGTTGGTCAGGGGTAACCGATGACGGTTACCGTGAAATTGAAACAGTGATGAAAGAAAGTGGTTGTGAATTAAAAATTGATGTGGAATCAGACCCAAAATTCTAGAAATGATGATGATATTTCCCAGGCACACTCAGTTGAATCCGGAATACACCAGTTATGATGAGGAGCATGTAAGGATGAACAAAAAAAGTGATGAACGCGATCTTTCAACTCAAAACACAAGCCAAGTAGAAACACTAAGAAAATGCGATCCTAGGAGTGCCCTTTCTATTATGTTTGTTTAGCTTATGCTATTTAGGGACTGACACATGAATTGTGAAATAGAGCTTTTGGTGAGGATGGCTTCCTACAAAGAAGGATATCTAAAGGGTGAGGTTTCAAGTATGTTATGGTGGGGGCGGGTTTCTCTTTGAAGTATGAATCGACAGAGTAGTGAGCTGGGTGCCCACAGTGCCGTGATCATGTGCTCACCTACAAATTCTTCTAGGTAAGATGTTGTTTAAGAATGTATGTATTTTGAATTTTTGTGTGGTTTGGTAAGACTCAGAGAAAGAGAAAAGGATATAAGTTCCTTTCTATGATTCATTTTTCAACCATCAGCTGGTCATGACCTCGAGCATATAGGTTGCCCTCATTTAATGTGAGCTAATGAAATAAATCAGAATAGAATTTAATTGTTTTTAAGCCCAAATCAAAAATGTGAAATTGGATGACACAATAAGATGAAGAGGAAGAGGGATGCTCTTTCACTACAATGCAGAAAACATGAAGAAATGATTCTTTTTAGTCACACCAAAAGAAAATGTTTCCTTTAGAGCAAATAGAAAGGAGAGATGTGGATTACCATGGAAGAAAATTAGTGTGTATGATTTTTAGAAGGGAAGAAAACACACAATTGTTTCCTAGGAATGAATGAAATGAAGGAACCCCAGATGCATCCCACTGAGCGTACCAAAATGTTTCACCTTTTTCTTAGATTGTTTCTTTGAAGGGTTGACGAAACAGATAGGGTAACAGGCATAGGAGGAATACCTATTCAAATGTCGGTTGATGGGTTGTTGTGCTTGTATGACTTCCGAATCTACAACTGACTGTGAGAGCTTCCTTTTGGCTAGGAGGAACTACCTGTAATGAAAACAAGACCACCAGAAGGAATTAAACAATATGGGTAGTGAACTACCTAGCGTGAGCTAGATCCAATAAGTATGATACTTCCTAGATGGTTGTCAGTCCAATTTTTTAAACAAATTAATGTTCTAAACAAAGTAAATCCTATTGTTATTTTAAAATGATTTAGGTATCTCACTTAAAACACACAAATAAGAAATAGATCTAATCTAACAGGCTAAGCTAGAATAGAATCCAAAGGTCAAATGATTGGTTCTGGGTTTCTGTAGGTCTGATAAAGGTCTCGAGTAGGTCACAGGTGAGTGAGGGTGAGGTAAAATTAGGTGGGTAGGTCTCTATTTAGGGTTGTGTGGGCAAACAAAGAGACCGATGTCAGTCAGGGGTGACTGACAATGGTTTAGGTATAACTGACACAAGTTACTGTGAGATCTGGAAATATCACATAACATGGTTTTGGTCTCCTTTGTGATTACACAAAGGATTTTGGTTGGTCGAGATGAGGTATTGGGTGACTAGGAGTAGGCTTTTTCGAGGTTTTAATGGTTCTATAGAGGTGGAAATGTTGGAGAAGGTCAATAGGGAGCAAGATAAACAATGGGTGATAAAATAACAATGAAATGAAATAAACTAAAGAAGTATGATGTTCTACTTACTTGGATTTCATTCCTGAAGTTCTGTGTGTGAAGGATGGAGGTGTTGATGATGGGTTTGAAGGCTGCAAGTGATCACCAACTGAAGAAAAGATTTTGCATGGGTTGCATGCACACTCCTCTTTACTTGGATAGACCAAATCATGGCTGGGATGGATGTGCAGGAGAAGATGCTCAATCTCCTTCCTTGGATGTGAGTTTTTGCTAGAATTGGCTCTCTGAAGATGTTTATCTTGTTCGTGAGATGTATTCTTACTTCGTCAACTTCTCCCAATGTTTGCCAACCTTGAGAATAAGGTAGTTTAGGGGTTAAAAGGGGTAACCGACGGCGGTTTGGCTTAACCGGTGATGGTTAGGGGTAACCGACGTCGGTCAAGGTAGGATTTCCTAGGTTTACTAAACTTAGGGAGATCCTCTTGATTTTCTCAGATCTCATGTCATTATCCCATGGATTAGACTGGGAGCTTCTTGTGAGCATGCGGGAATGTGGTTAGAGGGAATGTAGGCATTGATTTTTAGGGTTTGGGTAAGTCTTAGTTAGTTATGGTAACTTGCTAAGAATAGGTCTTAGGTTGAGTTGGCTTGGTGAGGTGTCTAAGTGAACTATATGTGTAGATATTATTTAAATAAGATATTTAAATAATAAATATAGTGAGGATAATGCATTAATTTAATTAAATTAATATTAGTGGGGTGAAGGGGGTCATGGCTAGGTAAATGCAATAAAGGGTGCTTATATGTCGAGGGACAAAAGGGGAGTGTGAGCTAATTTTAGTGTCTACACCTCCCTCAATTTCTTATACCTTCCTCAAGTCTCTTATACCTCCCTCAATCTCTTATGAATCCCTCAAGGAGGCCGGTTTCCCTATGGCCCTAGGCACCTAGAGTCCGGACACCCCTAACCCAAGTGACATAATAACGCGTGGTTTAACAACCCGCTAGTTACCTATAAATCCTTGGTGCGTACCCCCATACAATGAAGTGGGTCCATAGGTCCAACCATTCCATGGTACATCCATGACCCTATTCCACACAACACGACAATAGAACAAGCATAGCAATCTAATCCAAATGCCAAGTGGTAAAGTACAATCCTTGGGCAAGGCGGTCTTCAATTTTAAAAATTTAAAATAAGATCCAAAACCAAGCAAAATGAATGGCCAAATAGCTATATTTAGTGCAAAAATTCTTGTGTTAGTACCACAAACTAAGGAAATGCCCAAAAATGTAAAACATGGCAATCAAGAAAATTATTGGTCCTTGCAAAAATAAATTAAAAAGTTCATTTTACGAATAAAATACACATATAATAATATCACATTACGATAACTGTGTGGCCTTATCTGGCCACCAAGGGGGGTACTCAACAAGTTGATGGTACTTGAAACATCAAGCCTTAGCTTGTAAAATAAAATCACAATAGTAAAATAGCCAAAATCTCTATCAAAATCATCCCACCAACACTTCAAAAAGGGTAAACATAGTCATAGCTATACTTAGATTACATCCGTACAACAACCATAAGGATAGATAGAAGGATGAACATGGGTCGTCATCTAAGGTTAGCCTGAGTTGTTGGCCCATGGTGCACATCCTCTCACTCCAAACATAAACTTTTACCGATTTCCCTCAGGGTCGGTTCAGCGTAAGGTTCACAAAAAAACATGTAGCTACATCACTAACATAATGGTTGTTCACATACATTAATCATAGCACCTTAGCAAGGTACATATATAGGGTATATCACATACATTACAATCACGGTTACAACATACCACATCTCCACATGCTGCACCCAAAGTGCAATCACCATACAATAGGGATCATATACACACCATATGTCCCAAATTTACGATATTATTCATTACATATCACCAGAATTACAATTATGATGAGCACCATTAAAACATCCAGTCAACTATCAAATAACATGGAAGTACACATATTTCTACACAAATGGTAATGAAATCCTTAAGAAATCTAGTTTGGGGTCCCTACAACCAACCTAGTTACACAACATACCAACACACCCACACTTCACAAATACAAAAAGGATCTAATCAATATGGAATAAACAATCAAATTTCTTCCACAACAAAAAATTGTCTCATACTCAAATTCACATAGAATTTGCTGAAGGGAGAGAAAAATGCTCACATATTTAACACATCATCATGCAGATAATTATGCACTAAGTGACATACACATCATGTGCGCTAACCATAACACAATTACAATGCTAGGAATGGCAGATCGAATCAAGTTTGGTTGTTGAAAAGGTTTAATTCGCGTTTTAATTCCAGGAAAGACGTTTTTTATGAAATTCACCCACTTAAGTTTGTCAAAAATGAATTTTGATGTTTCTTATGCAAAGAGGAGTGTGATCCCTTTCCAAAAATTCCTCCTTTTCCCAAATTTGAGCTTCCAGTCATAATTTATGGCCTTATTAATTTTTTTTACTTTTCTTAGTTTTTTAAAAAAAGATTTTTTTGTAAATCAGACACGCAGGCTTGAAAATTAGTTAGCACACTTTTTGCAAGAAAGAAAAAAGTCACAAATTCCTCCGCGGCCTTGCAGCCCCACCAATTCACCTTTGGGGAAATGCTTCTATGGGTTCATGGGCCCACACCTTCAAACTTTACCTTTTCGAAAAAGGGTGAAAAATCTTAAGTTTCCCCGCCGGCCCGCCTTCCCACAGGTCAGTGTTGTACTGACATGTGGTTTCGTCTTGGCATCAGCGGAGGTGTAAATTGTTTTAGCCTTCGCACTTTTTTACACAAAATCCAACTTTACTTAAGTTTCCCCGTCGGTTCACTTTCCCGCTTGTAGCTTTTGGGCCAGACACGTGGCATCTCTAGGCGTCGGCAGAGGCGCAGGGGTTTTTGAACCTTTCTTTCCCTTTCAAACAAAAGAGTTAAAATGTAAATTACCTTCGACGACCTGCCTTCCCACATGGGTTTACAAAAGTGCCACATGTCCCTTGCAGCTTGGGAAAATTTTCTTCCCCAGGCCCGTAGGCCAGCCTTTGGGAAAATTTTCTTCCCTGGGGCCGCAGGCCCGCCTTTGGAAAAAATTTCTTCCCCAGGCCCACCTTTGGTTAAATTTTCTTCCCAGGGCACGCAGGCCCACCTTTGAGAAAAGTTTCCTCCCCAGGTTCCTGACAACCTGTAACTTAAGAAATATGAGGAGTTAGGAGGAATTCTTTATATCATTGGAAACGAGAAGAAATTTCCTATCTAATGAAAAAGTTTTTAGGAAACCTTAAGTGTGTTGAATATGATAAAAATCAGGTTGAAGTGTAAACATGAGTCTGAGAGTGGATAAGTGGGAAATTACCCCTTTTTAAGATTAAATGTTTAACTGTAGAGCATGGGTTGACCTTTTTGAAGGGTCACGTTAGGGGATAAGAGAATGTCTTTCTAACCCATGTAAATAAGAACTTTGGTTATTGTTTATACCTCGTAAAATTAAATACCTTGGGCATTTAATTGTTTTGGCCCCTTTGACCCTCTAAAATTAATTAAGGAATATTTAACATAGTGTTAATTTAATTATTTATTAAGTTAACACCTAAGAAAAATTTAACTATTTTTGGATTAATTATACTTATTAATTTTTTAATGTGGTTCTAATGCTTGCTACAATGGGAAAATTTCATTTATTAAATTATAATGGACTTTGAATCTTGTTGTGACAACTGTGGCTTGAAGCCTGTTAGTGGTCACAGTTTTTAAAAAAAAATTATTGCATAATTTTTCCTATCTAAACCTAGGTTGTTCTTGGGTCTTGAGTGGTCGTTTTAGCGGGCGTTAATTTTTGACCTCAATAATGGTGAAATATTTTCCCCATTTTTGTGACAGTGTGTGATTGTAGTTTCCCTGCATTTCTATTTTATATTATTAATAAATATTTATTTAATAAAATGTATTGTCTTATGACATTTGTGATACCAATTATTAGAAAGGAAAATTAAAATTTTAATCAAAATAGAATTTAAATTCTCATTTTTGTTGAAGTCAAGTTACTCATACATCGTATTTACAACTACAATATTTAGGAATCCTTTACAGTGGTTGGAGCCAAATAATCACAGGAAAAACAATTAGTTCAAATACATATTTTTTAATTTAATCTAAACATTTGGGTTGCATGTGTTTTCTTCGACTATTTGATTCCCTAAATAGGTATGTGTACACTTTTAAATATACTAAACTACTATCAAGGATTCCCTTCCTCCGATGATTCTAATCAATCTAAACTATTTTGGTACCATCCTCTAGCTTGTGCTTGACATTGCACAACTTCCTCCCACGAAAATCAACTACCTATTGGGTTATCTAATAAGGAAATAGTAAAAAATTTTATATGACCGACACCATCAACAACTACCATTGTAGGGTAAGAGTGAAAGATATTTTTCAAATTTAAACACGCTAAATAATAATGATGATTTGAATTATAAAAAATTGATTTCTTTTGCTTTGAAGAATAGTGATATTGAAAAGTAAATGCATAATTCTATTTCTTAATTAATATGTTCCTATTATGTGAAATATATTTTTAATATGGTTACCATAATAGTTTTTTTATGGATTCATGTAAAAGGATTTATGAAATTTCCATTAGTAGTCAGTGATGCTTAAATTGAATATGATTTTCCAACTTGCAAGAGTATATGGAAGATATTTTTCAAATTTACATAATATATAAGGAATGACATGTATTGATTAATATATTCAATCAGATGTCAACATTTAATTATTTTCTATTGGGATTATGTTAATTCTTAAATTTTCTTGACTTTTTTAAGCTTGAATTATGAGGGATTGAATCTACAATCTCATTTTAAAGATCTATATTCCATTTTATTGTTGATTCGGTTAAATTTCTTCTTCTACTTCGTTTTGTTTGTTTTGATCATTTCAAAAATCTACTTCATTTTTTTATCACTTGGAAAGAGAAATTACAAGAAAAATAGCTGCATCTTTATTTACTATGGGATTAAAAACTAAAAGGAACCTTAAACATTTTCAAACTGGAGAGAGATCAATTGTATTAAATACATAGAAACCAAAAAATGAGTTTTGGTTTTATGTATAAGTGTATGTAACTAAATGATCATATAGTTTCAAAATGAGTTGAATTTTTAGTTGGTGAAAATAAAAACCAATATAATATATTCTTATTTCCTCCAAAAAATTACTCTCTCTCCTAGCTACCCCCATGTACATATAATTGACTAGTTTCACAAATAAGTTTTTCACCATCATTACTCGTTTGTTTTATGTTGTTGGTCTTCTCGTGGTATTCCTCATCAAATTTTCAATCAAATATTTTAATTTTTTTTGATATTTTTGTAGTGTTGAATGTAGGGTGATCAAAATTACACCCTTCTCTATTCTCTAAGACATTTCCACCTAAAAAATAACCTTCACAATGAATTAATTATATTTCAGTCCATTTAATTAGATAATCCACAACCAAAGAATTGAATAATTAATATAATAGTTATATTTACCGAAGGAGGATTTTTAACATGTTTGGTGGATATTTATTTAATTATAGGATTATCCAAGGCATTATCTAATCCCCACAAATTCCTTGGACCTCCCAATGGTGATTATCCACACACATGAATGTTTGAGCTCTTGCAATACTCCCTTAATATATTTTGTTTCCAAATAGGATTAAATATGTTAGTGTAAAGATACATAGGATTTATTTTATTTAATTAGGAGAGTTTGTCTTTTGATTATTCCATTATTCTCTCCTAGATATTTATTGCCCCTTACATTGTGGAGAGTTTTGTTATCTTTCCTTCCTATAAATAATGTATCCGCTTCTTGAATAATATAGAATAATAAGAGATAACTAATCTTTATTCTCTCTCCTCTATTTTTGCCTCAAAATATGGTATCAGAGCTTGTGTATGAAGGAGCAAACAACTCTGGCCTGTGCGTTTGGAAGAGATACCGAGACTTGCTTTGTGCATGGTGATTTAAGTGACCACTTCTCTTGAGTTTGGCTTAATATTCAGGCTACATGGAGGTGGATTTTCCTAGAAAATTCCTTTTGAAAACCACGTTTTTCAAGACCTTCCTCGACATACAAATTTGCATGGGAATTTGGGGGATGAAAGTTATTTGTTGCTGCATGAAAAAGAGTCTTCTACATCTGCGTGGACACTTGCATGGAATGTGCTCACCTTGTCAATTTCTACGTGGAATTCACCAAAATATTTTCTTGGAAACATTTTGCTGTTGCAAATTTTTTAAGCTCCTCTTTGCGTGGAATATGAACATGTCACTCTGCTACATGGAGACAAGTTGTCTCTAATTCTAGTGACTTATTTCTTCTTCTCTATCTCTTTGGATGTGGGTGTGAAATAAAGTTTGGACGTTGAATCTCTTTCCAGTGACCTACATGCAATTCACAACCTGCATTTAAATCACACGTGGAGGGAGCTAATGGAAATCAATAAAATGCGGCCTGGAGTTTTTTATGCTGCACATGGGGAATAGACTAGAATTTGCATGGAGCCATTAAATTATCCCTTCCCTTTCCACATCAAGCCAACAAATTTTTTTTTTGTGGAGAAATATAAGTATATGCTCAGAAGAAATAAAATCTGAGTGATTTATTTACAAATTCTGCGTGAAAAAGTAACATGTACTGCGTGGGAAGAATTGCACCAACATCGTTTGAGGTGGAGACCAATCGATGCATGGGATTGTATGTTGAGGAGTCTTTCACCAATTGCTGGATGTGTTGTTCTTACAGACCACATGGAGGAGAAAAAAATCATTCTTTCCAGTAAGATCTCCATTTATATTTACCCAAGGACCATTCTTTCTTGCATATAATAGATTCCTTATTGGGTATAGTTAAAATATACCTGCCTGGAAATTATAAAAAAAGGCTATATATATTATCTGGTGAAGAATCCTCAAAAACAAGATCGAAGCATCTCTCTCAGAGCCAACACCAAATGATAAGCATGAATGACACGATTGAGACTACTGAAACCCATAACATCAACTTGCAAGCTGAAGAAAATCATTTAGAAGCTCCTGAGAGATCCGGGGTTCTACTTTGCATTGCTAAAAAAACTTTGAAACATCGGAAATCTAGTCTTCGATGAGCTAGTTCAAAGAGGAATTTTTCAATATTTCCTTTTCGATGTCAGCTGCCAACCAAAGCAAGTGCGGGAAGAATTAGAAGCCGTGTACGATGCTGAATCTGAAGATGAAGAAGAACATCCCACAAAGCATCAACATCTCTCAGCATGTGAGTTTGGAGAGCATCTACTATCCAGTACTTCTCATCAGTGAGTAAAATTTGTAATAACTCTTGAAATAAATAAGTAAATAATTTTTTTTTATTACGATGCCTTCTCCGAAGTTTCTTCTTTCTGATGCTCAGTTACTTAAAAGGCCCAAATTTGTAGCCTAGAAAATAAAGATGAGGGAAATCCTTCAGTTTGAATGATTATGGGGCATCGTGACCAGATCTGTGACCGCTCCCATAGCCCCTAATGAATTAATAAAGTATGAAATGGCTAGTTCCAAAGCCTTGATGATGATAATGCTCAATATCAGTGAGGATTTGTAAACGCATGTTCAAAATCTGGAGAAACCAAAGGAGGACTGGGACAAGATGGCAACAATTTATGAAGCCAAAAATTAGACTAAGATCCTCCATCTTTACTCAAAGATGCACACCCTATCTATGGGATCAGATGATAAAGTTGAGGAGTTCTTACGTTGTATGGCTAAGCTGCGATTAGAGTTATTAGCACTCAGTGAAATGGTGGATGAAAAATGTCTCATGATGATCACCTTGAGAGCAATCCCTTATCAATTATAAGTGTTTTTTATGACACTGAATGTATTTAAAGAAACAGTAGCATTCGAAGAACTTTTGAATTCACCGTAGCAGGAAGAGGCCATCAATTCATCCCAAGAGGAGACTCAGGATAAAGCCCTGTTCTCAAAGCCATACAATGGCCAAAATAATCAGAAGGGTCCCCTAGAGAATACAAATCAAGTGCAACCAAAACAACAATAGAAAGATAGAAAGTCAAAGAGGTGGTGTTGCATTTGCAGAACCAACACTCACGAAACTAATCACTGCTAGTACAATAGCTTGAAACAAGGGTCTTCAGGGTGTGAAGATTTTTAAAAGTCCAAACAATGTCCCCCGCTGGAGAAAGCACAAGGGACATATCGTAACCCAAAAAGATAATGAATCTGATGAGGAGACATTAGAAGGAGCCAATTGTGGTAAGAAATTTGTACTCGTCTCATAAACTTCATAGCTGACGAAGAGAGTTTGGCTGATAGACTCTGGTGTAAGTAAGCACATGTCAGGTGACAAGGACCTGTTTGATTCACTAGAAAAAATACCCACTGGTGATCGGGTTCAGATAGCCGATGATAAAGAGTAAATTGCAGAAGGAATAGGAAGAGTCACCATTCCTCTGGGACCATGAAAATGTATGCTTACAAAGGTACTATATGTTCCTGGATTGACTAGAAACCTCCTTTTAGTGACTCATCTATTGAATCATCACCTAAAGGTACAATTTATTATCCAAAATGGCATCAAATCATGTTTGATCTTGCGAAAAGGTAAGATTATTGCTAGGGAATTTCTAAAAGATAAGTTATTTGCTTTAGATAGTGTTTCATCTTTTGAATAGCTTTATTTCCATCAACAGTACAATCTACTACACTCTAGCATTTTAGATATAGACACTTGTCAGCTAGTTCATTACATTAAATGAGTTCAAAAGTAATGGTTCATGGACTACCACAAATTGTCTAATTCCTTGCCTATTTTCCCTGGTTGTCTCGTAGGAAAAAAACATAGGGATCCGTTTTAAGCAAGCACCTTCCATGCAAAGAAGCATGTGGAGGTAGTTCATACCGATCTGAATGGCCCACTTCCTGCTTCATTTTTTGGATACAAGTACTTTCAACTATTTTTGTATGATCACTCTCGCAAGATGTGGGTGTTCTTCCTAAAGAAGAAAAGTGAGGATCTTCAACATTTCAAAAATTTCTATCATCGTGTTGTGAAAGAGACCGGAAAACCACTTTTTCTACTTCGCTCAGATCGAGGGGGGCAATTCACATCAAAGAATTTCTTGGTATTCCTGAACCAACAAGGCGTTAAACAGAACCTGACCGCTCCCTACACACCTCAGAAAAATGGCATTGTTGAGTGACGTAATCGCATAGTGATGGAGATGGCTCGCTACATGCTAACAATAACAAAGCTAGAGGAATTCTATTAGACTGAAGTAGTACAAAAATCTGAATATCTTCTCAACAAGGCATTGACAAATATTCTACAAAATAAAATGCCAAAAGAGGTATGGAGTGGTAGAAATCCATCAATTTCTCATTTATGAGTATTTGGTTGCACAACAGACATGCATGTCCCAGCTCAGAAGAGATAGAAGGTTGAGCCAAAGACACTTTCGTGCATCCTACTTGGCTACAAACGCTTCCTCAAAGGCATACCATCTCATGGATTCTGATACAAAGAAAATATACAAGAGTTAAGATGTGGTTTGTGACGAGTCATCCTTTGAATCTGTAGTGAAAACAAAAGAACCATTACTAACCACCTCTCACTGACTAGTCTCCGAATCAGATGATCATCCAGAGGAGACTACTGTGAGAAAAGAAATTCTGCCAGGAGAGCTATTTGTTTACCTTGGAGAACTAGAGAATGTGACTCCACATCAATCTACATGGAAAAAACATAATTATTTTCAAAATAAGCCAAGTTCTCGTCTGAAGTGGGTACAAATAACCATCAATGACTCACATTTGCAACAAATCCCAGATACATCATCTGGAGTCAAAACAAGGAGTCAAACAAGAAATGAGGTAAACTTTGCACTTATGAGTTCACTAATTAATAGCTCCAATCTTGATAATGTTTTTGAAGCACTCAATCAATCTCAGTGGAAGGAAGCCTTGGATATAGAATATGACTCACTCATGAAAAATCAGACAGGGGAGCTTATCGATTTTCCTACAAGAAAGAAACCCATAGGCTGCAAATGGGTTTTCAAGACAAAATATAAGGAAGACGGATCCATCGACAAATATAAAGCACGTCTTGTAGCAAAAGGATAGGTTATGAAATATTTCATCAACTATGAAGACACCTTTACACCCACTGTGAAGATCAAGACCGTCAGAGTTGTTTGTGCACTAGCAACATAGAAAGGATGGAGAATTCAACAAATGGATGTCAAGAGTGCTTTCCTAAATGGTGATCTGAAAGAAGAAGTGTACATGACCCAACCTGAAGGATTTGTTGATGAAGAGCGTCCTAAGAAGGTATGTCATCTCATCAAATCACTGTATGGACTGAAACAAGCTCCAAGGGCATGGTATATCAAGATCGATGATCACCTTTTGCAGCATGGGTTCACTCATAGCCCCTCATATTAAAATTTGTATATAAAGAAGGTAGGAAAAGACATTATCATTCTTGTTGTGTATGTAGATGATATTGTGTTCACTGGTAGTTCATAAGATCAGGTTGATATTTTGAAGAATGATCTAAAAAATAAGCTTCGATATGACAGATATTGGAGCTACTACATTACTGGCTTCGTTTGAAAATATTGCAAAAGGATCATCACATTTTTGTCTCCTAGATAAAGTATGTTAAGACACTCCTGGAAAAGTACAGAATGTCTGATTGTAAACCTATATCCACTCCCATGGAGAAAGGCTTGCAACTTTCAAGATTCTAGGATTCACCTCAAGTAGATGCTACTCTCTATGGTCAATTTGTTAGAGGACTCATCTACTTGACATATACCAGACCAAATTTATGCTATGCTATCAGTTGTCTTTCCATATTCATGCAGGAGATGAAGAAATGTCACTGGAATGCAACAAATCATGTTTTGACATATGTCCCGAGGTACAACTTATTATGGTCTGGAATAGAAGAAGAATGATCAATTCTTCTTGCAGGGATACGTCGACTCGGACCCACATCGAATCTATTGATGATAGGAAGTCAACCACAAGTATACATTTTTCATCTTTGATCTAGACCTATCTCGTGGATAAGCAAGAAGAAAAAATTTTATTTCTATCTCATCCATAGAGGTAGAATATCACGTGGCATGAGGAGCTGTGTGTGAAGCGATATGGTTACGTCGCATTTTGGATGACCTGGGTAATCCTGAAAAATAGTCACCTATTCTCTATTGTGACAATCAGAGTGTGTTGAAGCTCGTGCAGAATCAAATTTTTCATGAATGAACAAAGAATATTGAGATTGATTGTTATTTCATTCGAGATCATGTCTTGAACCATCACATTCAGCTCCAGTACTATCCTACAGAAGCACAAGTTGCCGACATTCTCACAAATCTATTGGAAAAGTGAAATTTGAGCTTTTCAGGGGTCACAAATGGAAGAATAATGTAATAAGGGGCGGAATGTTAGCATAAATGTATGTAGGATTTATTTTATATAATTAGGAGAGTTTGTTTTTTTATTCTTCCATTATTCTTTCCTAGATCTTTATCACCCCCTTACATTGTGGAGAGTTTTGTTAGATTTCCTTCCTATAAATAATGTATCCGCTTCTTGAATAATATAAAATAATAAGAGATAACTAATCTCTATTTTCTCTCCTCTATTTTTGTCTCACAAAATACATAGAAGTTTTGACTAGAGATATTGTAAAACTATGTTTATATGTGATTCTAGTGAATTAAAAAATGACCATGCATGAAATATTAGTGCTTATAATGGATACCATGTTCTTTCCAAATTTACCCAAACATTAAACTGGAGTAAACATCCAATTGAAAACTAAATTTAAAATATTTATATTTTTCCTTATGATATGTCTACTTTTTTATCCTACAAATTATTGAAAAGTGTAAGTAATGAAAACTACACCGGAACAGAAAAGGGAAACAAATCACATGAATACTTTCTCAATGTTTTCATTTTGAACGTCGGATTGTGCGAAGACTTGGACAAGCCTGGAACAAATAAGAATGTATGTTCTCTTTAACACAAGGTGACTTCATCACATGAACTAATTTAATACTTTTAATTACTCCTCTTATATGCCTATCGGCCTCATCACAAACATCTTTCGATGTTTTTTCTAGTTATGACAATTTTATAATACCAATATGGTAGAACAGAAATGATGGTCGAGTCATGCAGATTATAGTGTAAGAATTTATGCCATTGAATGAGATAATGAAGCCTCTCAAAAAATTTTCTGGTTAAAGAATCTAATAAGTTGTGTAATTATAAGAATACTTATTTGAAAATGTGTCATCTTATTGAGCATTTTGGAAAACTATAATATTATTTGTATGAGTTCCAATACATGTGACCTATATTTTATAAATAATATTTAATGCTATTGAATTTCTTCCAACCTTATTATGTGTTGAAAATTATTTTTCATAAACCATGTTTGTTCTTTCTAAAATATTTTTTATTTTCATTGTGTTTGAAACATTATTTTTTCAAATATTAATTTATAATATGTAAGCTTTTAATGACACATGTATATTCAAAATATAAGACTTTACATAGTTCTTCCATCAAAATCTTCATATACCTTGTTGTTTTAATAGAAGTTAATTGAAATAAGAGGTATGTTATTTTTCGGCAAAACGTAAGTGTATATTATAAAAATACTCATCTTGGAAAAAGAAAATGTTGCAAGACACCAATGAGTCTGGTAATTACAATTGTCTCTCTTCTTCTTTGTCAAAACTAGGCATCGATTTCGGAAGGCATGAAATCAATTAGTGTACCATTAATATTACTAGTTTTAAAAAAATTAGTTTCTCTGAACTAGTAATGCCACCCTTAAAAACATTGATTTTAATGTACCAACATTTTTTTTAATAGTTTTATTAAGATTGATATACATGTTAAATCTTGGTACTTGAAATTTCTTAAATAAAAGATTCAATTTCTCTAGCTACCAAGGTGCAATAGTCACATGGATAGTAATGTTAAGAGGAAATGAATTAAATATTGATCTACTAATATTTAATATTGGTGGTTGCCACTTCTTAAATAGAACATTTCTTAAATAAAAATTATCAATTTATCTAGCTAGCAATTGTACTCCAAGATGTAATGGTCGCATAAATAACAATGAAAATGAAATGAAGTAAATATTAATACACCAATATAATAATGAAGAAGAAATTAATTAAATATTTATTTGCCAATATTTAATATTGGTGGGGGACACTTTTTAAATAGAAAACTCATTATTGATATATACATTAAATATGAGTGGATAATAATTTTAAATTGAATACTCAATGTATTTAAAATCTTGATGTGGATGTAAACATTTTTGTAAACCTAAACTTTAATTTCATTTCCTCTTCATTACTAATCCATGTGACATTGTACCTTGGAGTACAATTACTAGCTAGACAAATTGAATTTTGTATTTAATAAATGTCCAACAATCCATATTAACATAGGTCTCTTCATTGTTATACATGTGACAATAACTAAACAAATTGAATGTTCTATTTAACAAATGTCAGCTACCACTATTTAATGTTGGAAATAAGGTGTCTCAACCTTGTTTGGTTTATTTAGTCAAGATTTTCTTACAGCCATTTCACATGGTCAGTGCTCTAAAAATAGAAATAGGAGTTGTCAATAGACTCCCATATGATAGTATATCATGGAAGGGATATTTTTAGAGATATTATGATAGATTTTATGACATCTATAAGGGTCAAAAATAGGGGAGAATATTGTGGACGTGATAGCCTAATTTTAGATCGAAATCTTTCTCTTTAATGCTATCCACCTCATGATAGGTTTGGCACATGGTTTTCTAAACCATAGATGGTTTCTTGTATAGCCCGGAGGTCTATAAATTTAAGGCTTGGAGAAGCAATTGTTGCGGTGATCTTTGCAAGTACTGTAAAGTTGGAATCCTCCTAGAATTGTTTCTGGTGATATTCCTGTAAGAAACTTTCTCTGGAAGTGTATGTAATCTTGTTATTAGATTTGAAATACATTGAGTGGGATTTTGGAGTGTGAGGTTTTTTATCCAAAAGGATTTTCCCCACGTATATCTGGTGTTTGTGTTCTTGTTATGAATGTGTTGCTGAGATTTATGTAACTGTTTTACTATGTTGAAAGTTTTGCATAATATCTCTCCTCAAGATTAGCATAGGAAGTTGTATCAAGTGGTATCAGAGCCTGATTACCTTTGGTTTCAATTGTGGGTTGTTAGGTTTTTGTGCTAATCTCGGTTTGAGTGGGAGCTTGTGCAGAGAATACTTTATTATCTGGTTGCAGATATTTTTCAAATGGTGAGGCACATCTGGGAGGATTTACATAGAGAAGTTTTCTAGCACAAAATTTGAAATGTTGAAGCTTAAGATGGAAGATCTGTTGGTTGATCGAGATCTATGAGATGCGTTGGATGAGAAGGTCCATAGGCCTACAGATCCTATTTTAGCTGCAACATATGATGTAATGGATAGAAAAGCTAAAGGTCTTATTAGACTATGTCTTGCAGATTCAATCTTGATAAATGTCCATGAAGAATCCACTTCAGAGAATCTTTGGAAAAATCTGGGTGAGATATACCAAGCTACATCTCTAGTAAATAAGATTTTCTTGAGGAAGAAGTTGTATTTGTTGAGAATGGAAGAAGGTGGAAAAATATCTGAGCATCTAGAAACATTCAATACGTTGGTGACTCAGTTGAGCTTGGTTAGAGTTAAGATGGATGAAGAAGAAAGGTGCCAAACTATGTCGGTTTTGTTGGCAGATTCATGGGATAGCCTAATCATGGCCATTGGGTGCACTTCAGTCACTCTGAAGATGGAGGATGTGTTTGGTTCTCTACTCTCTGAAAAGATGAGAAGGAAGGTCTCTCTGAATGCCAAAGAGGCTTTGAGTGTTTGAGGAAGAACAAAAGAAAAGGAAAAGATGAGAAGAAGCGTGGCCATTCCAATAATAAGGGGAGATCAAAATCCCCTGGTAAGTCCAAAGTGATATGCTGGAACTGTGAAAATATGGACACTTCTGAAGGGAATGCAAAGAAGAAAAGAAAAAGAAGAAGAAGAAGAAGTATGATTCTGATTCTGAGTCTAAAAAGGAAGATGGAGATGCCTTTATTGCAGTTTTGGCCACTCATGCAGGTGATAATGCATGGTTGATAGACTCAGGTGCATCTTTCCACATTACCCCTAACAAAAAATGGTTTAGTAAGTATGAAAACTATGATGGTGGTAAGGTGTATTTGGGTGATAATTCTTTCCTTGAAATTGTTGGTCATGGTAGTATTCAGGTGAAATTTTTTTATGGTAGAATTAGAAGATTTGATTTTGTCTTACATATCCCAGGACTAGCAAGAAATTTATTATCTGTTAGTAAGCTAATAGATGCGGGTGTGTATGTACAGTTTTCTAAAGTAGGTGTGAAAATGGTGAGAGGTGCTATGGTGATAGCAAGAGGAATTAGATTGGATACATTGTACCAACTTGATGCATGCACGGTTGAGTGCAATAGCACTTCAGATAAAACTAATCCAATAACTAATTCATTGAAAAAGGAGATGGTTTCCTCCTCTGCAGATGGTCGTGGCTTTTGGGTACCCAAGAGTGCTCTGTCTACCAAATCAAAATTACCTACAAAGAAGACCATGTTATAGCACCAAAGACTTGGCCACATTATAAAGAAGGGTTTAAAATCCCTAGAAAATAAGAACCTCATTGAGGGGTTGATTGATTGCAATCTAGAGTTTGATTTCTGTGAGCATTATATTTATGGCAAACAAAACTGTGTTCAGTGTTACTCGTCTACTCATAAGTCTTCATGTATCGTAGATCTAATCCATTCAGATGTATTTGGTCCTATTAAGGTTGCTTCTATTGCTAAATCAATTTATTATGTTACTTTCATTCATGATTTTAGTAGGAGAATGTGGGTATATTTTTTAAAGAGTAAATCTGAAGTTTTTAGTCATTTCAAGGAATTTAAGGCTATGGTTGAAACTCAAACTAGGAAGAAAATGAAGTGTTTGAGGTATGATAATGGTGGTGAGTACTATTCTGCAAACTTTGATAGATTTTGTACAAATTGTGGGATTAAAATACAAAATACAACTTCATATTCTCTGAAGCAGAATGGATTTGCAGAAAGAATGAATAGAACATTGATGGAGAAGGCTAGGAGCATGCTGATTGGAGTTGGTCTAGAAAAGAGGTTTTGGGACTGAAGTTGTTACCACTGCTTTCTATTTGATAAATAGATCTCCAACAACAGTTCTTGTTGATTAAACACCAATGGAGGCATGGTCAGGGAAAAATCCTTCTATTAGACATCTTAGATTTTTTTGCTGTGAGGCATATGCACATGTGCCTAAGGAGAAGAGAATAAAGTTGTATTCTAACGCTGTCAAATGTATCTTCATCGGATATGGCTATGGTGTGAAAGAATACAAGCTTTGGGATCCTGTTGCACAAAAGGTAATATACTCCAGAAGTGTTATTTTTAGAGAGATTAAATCTTTCCCTATTAATTATCAGCCAGAACAACATAAAGAAAATGAAAAAAAAAAGGATGTGGTTTAACTTCCGTCTACACCTGAGAAAGTTGAATCGAGACCCCAAAATAGAAAAGAAGTTGAGGAGATCTCACCAAGATTTGAATCTTCAGAAGAGGAATAAGAGGAGGAAGAAGTGGAAGAATCACCACCCCAGCTTGTTCGAAATTCTACAATGCAAAAGCAACCCCCTGAAAGGTATGGGTATTCTCCTGATGATTGAAAGTGTATATTTGCTTTGAGTACTAACATTGATGAACTGAGATCTGTACAAGAGGCTTTGGGTATGAATGATGCAAAGTCCTGGAAAATAACCATGGATGAAGAGATGGAATCCCTTTAAAAGAATGATACACGGTACCTTGTACCATTTCCTGAAGGTTAGAAACTTGTTGGATGTAAATGGGTGTTTAAGAAAAAGATTGGTTCAGATGGAAATTTTGAAAAGTATAAGGCATGATTTATTGCAAAGGGTTACTCTCAAGTTAAGGGTATTGATTATGGTGAGATATTCTCTCATGTTGCTAAAATGACATCCATTCAGTTTTTATTATCTATTTCAACAGCTTATGACCTAGAGGTTCAACAAATGGATGTAAAAATTGCTTTCCTTCAAGGTGATTTGGAGGAAGAAATCTATATGACACAACCAGAGCACTACATGGATAAAGGTAAAATAAATATGGTTTGTAAGTTACAAAAATACCTATATGGCCTTAGATAAAGTCCTAGGATGTGGTACCAGAAGTTTGATTCATATGTGTTGAGTTTGGGGTTTGTACGGTCTAAATCTGATCACTGTGTATATTTTAAATCTGATGGTGATTGTTTCCTGGTAATTACTTTATATGTAGATGACATGTTGTTTATTGCGAAAGGAAAAGTTTTTATTACAGAATTTAAATCTCATCTCTCTGCAAAATTTGAAATGAAAGATCTTGGTGCAGAAAAACACATACTTGGGATGGAGATTAGAAGAGATCGTGAGAACAGAAAGCTATGGCTTGACCAGAGTAAGTATGTTTGTTCTATTTTTCAAAGGTTCAACATGCAAGATTGTAAACCAATTTGTGTTCCTTTTACTTTGGGAATGAAGCTCTCGATTTCAAAATGTCCTTCATCCCCATCAGAGATGGAAGAAATGAGCAGAGTGCCTTACTAGAGTGCAGTTGGAAGCTTAATGTATGCTATGGTCTGTACAAGACCAAACATTGCCCAACCAGTGGGAGTTATTTCTTGTTTTATGTCTAATCCTGGAAGAGTGCATTGGGATGCAGTTAGGAGGGTATTTAGATATTTGTGGGGTACATCAGAGTACTCTATATGTTTTCATGGAAGAGGAGATCAGCCTTCCTTAGGTATTCATGATTTTGTGGAATCAGATTGGGCTGGTGATGTTGATAGCAGAAGATCCACAAGTGCATAGGTGTTTACTCTTAATGGTGGTGCAATTAGTTGGATGAGCAAACGAAATGTTGTGGTCACTTTGTCCACTACTGAGGAAGAGTAAAAGGCAGCTACTCATGCCTATAAAGAATCCATTTGGCTAAAGCATTTGTGTTTAGATATTGGATTGAAATAAGGCACCGTTATAATGTATTGTGACAGTCAGAGCGTAATATACCTTGCAAAGAACTTGACATTTCATGCCAGGACCAAACACATTGATGTTCAGTATCACTTCGTGAGAGATATGCTCAAGGATGGCATGGTGAAGCTGGAAAAGGTAAAGACAATTGTGAATGTTACAGATGCATTAACTAAGTCCGTGAGCACAAAAACATTTAGGTGGTGTTTCGAGTCTATGGGCCTCTCAGCCCCTCGCAGTTGATTCATGATGGTATATTTCCCTTGACCCTTACAAGGTATTCGACAAGTGGGATATTTTTGGAAATAAGATGTCTCAACCTTGTTTTGTTTATTCAATCAAGATTTTCTTACAGTCGTTTCGCATTGTCAGTGCTCTAAAAATAGAAATAGGAGTTGTCAAAATATTCCCATATGATAATATATCATGGAAGGGCTATTTTTATAGATATTATGACAGATTTTATGACATCTATAAGGGTAAAAAATAGGGGAGAATATTGTGGACATGAGAGCCTAATTTTAGACCAAAATCTTTCTCTTTAATGCTATCCGCCTCATGAGACGTTTGGCATATGGTTTTGTAAACCATAGATGTTTTCTTGTATAACCGGAGGTCTATAAATTTAAGGATTGGAGAAGCAATTGGTGTGGTGAGCTTTGCAAGTAATGTAAAGTTGGAATCCTCCAAGAATTGTTTCTGGTGATACTCCTGTAAGAAACTTTCTCTGCAAGTGTATGTAATCTTGTTATTAGATTTGAAATACATTGAGTGGGATTTTGGAGTGTGGGGTTTTTTATCCAAAAGGATTTTCTCCACGTATATCTGGTGTTTGTGTTCTTGTTATGAATGTGTTGCTTAGATTTCTGTAACTATTTTACAATGTTGAAAGTTTTGCATAATATCTCTCCTCAAGATTAGCGTAGGAAGTTGTTCCGCTACTCTTAATTTCCTATCATTTAATGCATAGATTAATTTTGGTAGAGCTATTAGAAAAATTGTTTAAATCAACATTAATATTTTAGTATGTAAGTGAAAACAAGTGAGAAAGAGTGATTTTCTCGTAATTTGAATTCCCAGCAAATCCAACCATGGGCATTGTCAAGAATAAGAAGCTGCAATTGAATCCTTATGCCAATGTTATCAAGAATAACACAACTTCTCGGAAAATATGACAACAAAATCCATGAAGCCGAGTTGGAATTGATTAGCGTATTGAAGAATCGATCAGCTGGTGATGTTGATATCCAATTGGTTTTCAAAGATAAAGCCAAGAGAAAAAATCAAGCCAAGGATGGAAAGTGGGACAAAGTTTTTCTTTTCCTTTTACCTTTTGTTTTTTGTTTTAAATCTCTCCTAATCAATCATTTTAAGAGTAAGATAATATATGCAGGAAAGGTGCGTACCATTTTATTTTCAATAATCTTATTATTGTGGGAGTGTCCAGCAGATCCCATGTTTCATCTCTGTTTTATGGTGGGAGAAGTGGTGAAGTCGGCCAATGCCAAGATTAAAATTGGCGATATGGTGACTGGTCTCTACTGAGTATTAGAGTATAGTATTGTAGCGGCATCTACATTGAGAAAAATTGAAGTTGACACCACTTGGGCCCAATCTTCTGATTATTTGGGACGCTTGGGTATACAATAACATTCAATTTTTAAGGTGCTTGATTCCATTTTCATTCTTTTTTATTACTTAATTTTTTACTTTGTATCGTTGATTTTTATTTTGGTGGATGGATAAACAACATCATTTACAAAATATTTCTTTAATTTTGAATTACAAACAATCGGATATACTTCACCAACTTTTACGGTCTTTTTATTATCGATAATGACATGATATTTATATGCAAGAATACCTAGAATGACAGCATGGGTTGGGTTGGTGTTAATCGAAGACCCTAAAACAAATCAGCAAGTGTTCGTTTCCTCTGCAATGAGTGATGTTGGTTTTATAGTCGTCCAATTAGCTAAAATGAGAGGATGCCATGTTGTTGGCAGTGTTGATAGAGAGGAACAGGTCATCCATTATTTTCCATATATAACTCTTAATAATAATAAATTACTAAGGGATGGAGAAAAGTTAAAAATAAAATTTTACGTACCATTTGTTTGCGATTAGGAGTCCGAGACCCAATTTGAAATTTTAGATTTCTAGTTTTTTCAGCTTTGGTTTCATGTTGATCTATTCTAGGTTTTTTAATGCTTTTCTCTTGGTTTTAGACTATTCCCAGAATGATCATTCTTAGTGTTTTAGATTCTATCCTCTTGCAATTCTCAAAGCTTTATCTGATTTCTAGACCATCTCTGTAACAAGCAAGGGACCATGTCAAAACCCTCCTTTTACCTTTTATCAAAATAAACAAATAATTACTTATTAACTAATTAATTGAGTTGGACTCGCTTATATATTTTTTCTAGATTAATAGATGAACATGTTGAAAAAATATTTCAAATTTGATGATGCTTTCAACCACAATGTCGGTAATAATTATGATGAACTGCTCAGAAGGGGCTAGGCCTATCTCTCAAGCAAGTTTGTACAAAGGTAACAAGTATTTTCCATCATGTCGCCATTAGTTTTGTCGCTTCACCGTTAGTTTTGATGGAATAGGTAACAATGTAATATGTTGCTACCTATTCCATCAAATTTCCGTTTGCATTTTTATAAAAAGAATTGGTGCCATAGTCTTTCATACGTGAGAGCACATCGGGATGGTGGGGCATGGGAAATAGGGCGCGGGGGTCATGGCTTTGAGGCCGGCTAGGTGCAAGGATTGACCACCCTAGTCAAATTTTTGCACATGTTTGCGTTGACTGCAAACCTATGTGATGGATAGGCTGATCGCTCAGAAAGTGCTATTGATGATCTCATTCCTATTTATATATTATATTTTTGATTACCGAGTCCTATTAATTTCATATTGAGGTTGTTGCAGGTTATTTCCAACATGAATAGACATTTACTTTGACAACTTTGGAGTGTCAACAATGTTAGAGAGTGTTTTGAACCTCATCAAGGATCATGCTAGGATTGTCATATGTGGAATGAATTCTCAATATAATAAGGAATGATTAATTATGATTTAAGGGTTGTGAAAGAATTTATTTTTAGTTATGCAAGCAGAAGTAATAATAATAGTAATGAAATTATATTGGTGTGGCATGATAAGAAAAATGGTAGGAAAAAAGTGGGGTGATAAACCTGTTCAACTTGGTGGAGAAATATGCCAAGATGGAAGCATTTTTGTTTGATAAATACATGCATCGAAAGGAAGGATATATGTTTGATAAATACGATAAATTTGTAAAGGAGATGGGAGGATATATGATAGAGATGAGAATCAAATGCAAAGAGGATGTGAAAATTGGCAATGAAAACTTTAAAGAAGCGTTTGATCCATTGTTTAGTAGTAAGAGCATGGGTAATGTTCTCCTCTGCCTAAATAAATAACGTAAAGGTCCGACAGTCTTAGTTTATTCATTCCCATGCTATTTTTATGTATTAGGAAAGTTTAATTTAAATATGGAGTTGAATAGACTTTAGTGTGAATGAGAATGACATTATAAATATTGATTTTATTGTAAATGAGGATGGTATTAAAAAAATTGGTATTTGTAAATTTGTTATTCTAGAATGAAATGAAATTTTTGTAATTATATCCATAAGATGAATTGTCTATGGGATTACTAAAAAGTCCAATTGTTTAAAGACTTGGAAGGTTAGTGGTATCTTTTAGAAGGCTACTCCTCCTTTTACTAATTTGAATTAACATTTCCTCCAATCCAATAATTCCATCACGAAACCATTCTTAAAGTTTCCTCATACTTGATTATGATGTGTGTAGTTTAGACATTCAAGGATGAAATAATCCCCCATTTTGACTACCCATGCATTCTTAAATATATTTCTATCTTCTTGTTTAACATCCAATTTTTTGGGATCTAATTCTTATTTACGTGATGGTGATTTTTTACCTCTATTTTAATTTATCTCCTATAAATATAATTTTCCACAATATTTATATGTCAAATAAAATTCTATAAGGAACTTTGCACTAACAAACACATGTGACTAATAACAATCTATATGCAATTAAATCTAAACAAATACAAATAAATGAATCAAATGATTTTACAGTAAAATATCCACACTCAATATTCTAATCAGGTCTTTATATTTAAATAAGAAATGAATTAAATGACATTATCGGAAATAAGGGGTAATATTCCACCAACAATCTATATGCATTTAAATAAAAACAAATACAAAGAAAAGAATCAAATGATTTTACATTAAAAAAATCCACACTTAATATTCCAATTAAGTTTTATTTAAATAAGAATTGAATTAAATGGGATTATAGGAAATAAGGGACACAAGTGTCTAATATTAACTATAGAGAACACTCAGAATCGGATTGATTTAGAATAATTAAAAAGTAAAACTATGTACAATTAGAAAACCTTATATTTAGAAGACCAAAATTGACAGAGCCATCAAGTAAAGGGATGTTGTGATTTTATTTTTGGCTGCGATGTAGCTGTCATCGGTCAGTTCTGGAGCTGTTTTGTGGCGGGTCTCCTTATGTTGTTTCTCTTTTGGTTCCTTTTTGATCTTCCCTTCTTTTCTCTGGATCTTTGTACGTTTAGATCCTTTTTTCTCCTATATTGTAATATTTGGTTGTTGAGCCTTCCTTGGTTGACTCTTTTTCCCTTCTCTGGGCTGCTTCTCTCATCTTTACTATCTGTCTTTTGAGCCCTTTTGTATACAGGGTATAGTCCCTTAAAAACTATTTGCCCTTAATAAAAAAAAACTATGCATATATGTTTTATTCCATTTTCAATATGTAAAAAATTTATTTTCTCTATTTTTTTCATAAATTATTAGAAATATGATTTCCTTTAAAACCTTAATTTATCCTTACTCGGAAAATTTAATAAAAATTGAGGATGTTTATGGGAGTTTATTTTATCCTTTCATCAATGTCAGGCTATTCATGTTTTGATAAAAAAAATTCATAAGCATCATTCAACACATGTCAGAATTCAAATGTATGTGAATATTTCAACTCCTCATTTCTTTCAATGTGTCTAGTCCAACAACTATTAGAGGATAGGGTGAATCTAAATGATTTATTTTAGCTTTTACTATGCGTATGCTTTAGAATTAGAATATAGTTTTCTTATATCTTCAATATCACTTGTGTAGAACAATGACATTGTATGTTTGATTTGCTCTCAAAATGTTCTATTGCATTTAGATATTTATCACACTGTATTCAATTTTCCCTTAAATTGATGTTTGAAAGGTGACTTAAACATTTTTCCATTCACAAATTATGTGATTTAGGATGTATTGGCATGTAGAGCAACCTAAGACCTCTTGCAAATATAGTTTTCAACAATATTTATATGTCATATTGAATTCTATAAAGTAATTTTCACTAACAAACACATTCCACTAACAACAATCTATATGCAATTAAATCTAAAAAAATACAAATAAATGAATCAAATGATTTTAAATTAAAAAAATCCACACTCAATATTCGAATCAAGTCTTATCTAAATAAGAAATGGAATAAATGAGTTTATAGAAAATAAGGGGCAACATTCCACCAAAAATATATATGCAATTAAATATAAACAAATACAAAACAATAAGGTTACATAAAAAAAAGTCCACACTCAATATTCATATTAAGTCTTATCTAAATAAGAAATGAATCAAATGGGATTATTGGAAATAAGGGACACTAGTGTCTAATGTTGTATATAGGGAACACTCAGAATGATTTAGAATAATTAACAAATAAAAAGATGCAAAATTAGAAAAAATTATAATTATATAAATGTTTGTTCAAAGATGAATTTAACTATGCATATGTGTCTTATTCCATTTTAAATATATAAAAACCTTATTTTGTTTATTTTTTCATAAATTATTAGAAATATGATTTCCTTTAAAACCTTAATTTATCATTAACACCTCGAAAAATTCAACAAAAATTAAGGATATTTATGGGAGTTTATCTTATCCTTTCATTAATGTCAGGTTAGTAATGTTTTGGAAAAAACCATAAGCATCATTTGATGTAAGTCGAAAAACAAATGTGCATATGTGAATAGTCTGACTCCTTATATCATTCAATGTGTATAGTGCAACAAATATTAGAGAATAACGTGAATCTAAATGATTTATTTTAGCCTTCGCTATGCATATGATTTAGATTTAGAATATTGTTGTTTTATATCTTCAATATCACTTGTGTAAAACAATAGCATTATATGTTTAATTTCCTCTCAAAATGTTCTAGTGCACTTATATATCTGCCACACTGCATTTAATTCCCTTAAATTGATGTTTGAATGGTTATCAACCCAAACATTTTTCCATTCACAAATTATGTGAATGAGGATGTATTGGCATGTAGTTTGTGACCTAAGACCTCTTACAACCACATGTGACAAGAAAAAACTATGATATCACTCTTAGGAACTAGTGACTTTCAGCCCTTATCCCTTAGACAATTGGTTTGAAAATTCTACATTGAAATCCACGTGTGATTGATTTAACTGAGCATTACTCGTGATTTGATGTAATTTGAATAGGTATTTTTATTGCAGTGAGTGTGTTTGGAGGAATGATCATTATGTTTAAGTTTGTGTTGATTTACATAATTGTATATAAGTTTATAGATGGCCTATCTTTGAAATGCGCCCTCTAATGACACTTAAATTTAAGGATATTTTTATTATTGATGTGCCAAAATTAGTAGGAACTTGACAAGGTCATAACTTGAGCTCCAGGTGTCTGTTTGAATCTATTTTTTTTATACCACATGTTTCAATGAGACAAACACACCGATCAATGCTCCCTACTGGTTGGATCACATTTTGTCATAGTTTTAGGCCCTAAATTCGCCATCTTGAGGACAAAAATTAGGATTTAAGTTGTAGTTTGGTTTTTTCCTATTTTTGGGCATTATTTAATTTTAGTCTATTAGTTGCATTATGAGTTAGAAAGTTTGAAATTCCTCTAATTTAGGAATGTAGAAGATGTGTGGAAGTTTCTATTCCCGTATGAATAAGCATTCGAACTTACTAAGAATATTAGGTTCAAGTAAACTACTAGAAATAGTTATTTCCACCACCTAGAGTAGATTTAGTCAAAGTTAGTTAGAGTTTTCTTGGAAACTCGAGTTGGGAGTTGTTTTCCTATTTAGGAAAAATTGTAATTCATTATTCGATAACGAAGAAGGAGATCTATTTTCTTTTGGAGTTCATATTATTTGCAGTATATCAAGTGTTTTTAGAATTTGGCTACATTATCATATATCATAATAGGTTTGAGTCTTTAAAAAAATGGAAAGAAGAGGAAGAGGTAGAGGAAGAGGAGGCGGTATTTCCCAGATGAATAGAAATATGCAAGATTTGCATAGGGAAGTTTTTGCGCTTGCTGCAATGATAACCCAGAGAGGAAATTAAGATGGATATTACACATATGAAGAAGAAGTTTGTGAACAGGAGGAAACACAAGTGCCACCATTAGATTTTGAAGAAAGGATACTTCGAGCTTTAGAAGGAAATAATCATGGGATAAAAGTTGATGTTTCAGAGTATGGTGGTAGTCTAACACCAGAGGAGATGATAGATTGGTTGAATATCATGGGGAAATTTTTTGAGTGGAAGGCTATGTCAGAAGAAAAGAAGGTAAAATTTGTATGCACGAAATTGAAATATCATGCTACGTTATGGTGGGATCACCTACAGAAAGAGAGGTCAAGAAAGGGGAAAGAAATAAATTAGGGCATTGAGTTAGATGGAGAAGAATATGAATGATAAAGTTCTCCTTGTGGATTATGCACAAACCCTTTATAGGAGGTTTTAGAATCTCAGAAAAAACTTACAAACATTGCATGATTACACAGATGAGTTCCAAAAGTTGTCCATTCATGTAGAGCATGAAGAAATTGAGGAACAAATGGCTGAAAGGTATGTATATAGATTAAAATTTTCTATTCAAGATGAGATAAGTATGCATAGGATTAAGAGCATGGAGGATGCCTATCAATTATCCTTAAATGCCGAGGAAAAAAAAATCATCAAAGTTTTAGGAGATCACCTTAAATGAATAGGGGGGCCTCATCTTCCTTTCGCGAACGAGCTGGTTTCAGCCAAGGTAGGGGAGAATCACCTCGTGGATTGGAAAATCAAGAAGATACGAGACAAGATTTCTAGAATCAATAAAGAGGCAAAGGATTTTATAGGGGTAGAGGATATATTGCCAATAGAGGATGGGAGGCTCCACAAAAACCATTTGTTTGTTACAAATGTGGTGAAGATGGGCATCAGGATTTTGAATGCTCGCATTCTTATACACATGACAAGAGGCAAGGAGATGCTCCAAGAGTAAATATTTTTGAAACTGAATAAATAGAAGATGAACATGAACTAGAAATTCCACCAGATGTTGGAGAAAATTTGATGATCAAGAGGATGATGATTTATCTAAGAAATCATATCAAGGGGGATACATGGCTACATACAAATATTTTCAGAACAAGATGAACTTCAGGAGGAAAGGTATGTAATGTTATTATTGATGGTGGTAGTTGTGAGAACATGGTTTCAAATGAGATGGTCACAAAATTGGGTCTACATTGTGATAAGAATCCTAACCCTTACCGTATTGCATGGTTTAAAAAGGGTAATGAAGTTATTATGATAAGAGATGTTTAATAAGTTTTTCTATTGGGAACAGTTACAAGGATGAGATTTGGTGTGATGTTATTCCTATGGATGCATGTCATATGTTGTTAGGAAGACCATGGCAATTTGATAGAAAAGTTATTCATGAAGGGGGAAAGAATACTTATACTTTCTATAAGGATGGCACAAAAATAATTTTTCCTCCTCTTACGGAATAGGGGTGGGCTAAAACTATTCTATCTACAAAGGAATTTGTGAAGGAGGCAAACACAACTAGTTTTTCTTGTGCACTAGTCACAAATAAGGATGAACTTGCAAGTTCACAAATACTAGTAGAAATAACATAATTAATAGAATAATTTTCTGATGTTATTCCTAATGAGCCACCATACAGATTACCACCCAAAATAGATATTCAACACAATATTGATTTTATACCATGTTCTTCACTCCCAAATCAAGTGTATTATAGGATAAGCCCAAAATTTCATGCAGAGTTGAATAGGAAAGTGAAAAATCTCATGAGAAAGGGGTTCGTAAGGGAGAACACGAGTTCATGTGCAACTCTAGATTTATTAACACCAAAAAAGGATGAAACATGCATAATGTTGATGGATATCAGAGCAATCAATAAAACTACAATCAAGTATAGGTTCCCAATACCTCGCCTTAATGATATGATGGATGTGCTTGTTGGATCTAGGTATTTTACCAAGATTAATATTTGAAGTGGTTACCATCATATTCGGATCAGAGAAGGAAACTATCACGCCTGCTAAAATACACCCACAAACACAACACTACAAAATTCAGATTACTTATTTTTTTACTTACTAGGACTTTACACGAAACAACAAGAGATTGCAATGGCTATCACCAACTCACGATAGGCTTGACAAAACATTGACCACCAAGTTACAAGGAAATATATGATGCTCAACATGAAGCTTTTCTCTTCCCATTTCAACAGAACATCACATACAAGTCCAAACACAAAACACACTTACATTTAGAGGCATCCCACGAGGAAAGTCTTGTTAAGGTTTCTTGTTTACTAAAATGTCTCTTAATTCTTAACTTACGTTCTTATAAAATTCATGTAATGATTCGCACAATTCTTTTCACAAGGGAGAACTTATTTATTTTATACTATTGACTAAATAGCTTAAGGCCAAGCTTTCTGAAAGAGGATTAAATGATTTAAACAACAAATAGGAGGAGATTACAAATCTCTTTGGAAGGAACTAGAGGAAGGAGATCGAATTGGATTCATCTTTAAGGCCTCATTAGTTATTACTTTGGATTTTAATGGCTAAGAATATAACCATAAGGATTTAAGATTTCATTTAGGCTTCTCCAGAAGAGATTGACATAGGTAGACAAAATATGTTTACAAAGGGTGAGCTAGATTGAATGGTTTTTAATCAGTCTCCTCCTACTTATTATCACCTTATTACCTTCTAATAACTAAATATTGATTTCACCTTAAGGTTATTTAAGATCTCACCAAGAGGGAGAATAATGTTCATTAGTTTAGCTAGGGTAGTAAGGCATAAAAATTTTCTTTACAAAATAAATTTTCTTCTTTGAACACTTAATGACTAAATTGTTATCAAGTAGATCACAACTACATTATTCTTATTTTTTTCTGAATAAATTTTATAAGGATTACTAACCCACTTTATTATGCCTAGGTTTACATTCATGTCATGACCTAGAGGGAGCTATTACAAAAAAATTTAACTCAAAGATATGTTTATCATTACCCTATTTGTGAAAAGTAATACATGGTTACACATTTTATCCATCATGACATACAAACCCAAAGGTGGTGAGGGATTCTAATGAACTTTGACTTGAAAATAAAAAGGTAACAATATTGGTCAAATCCAAGCTAATTTATCTTTAAAAATTTTTATAGTAAAATTAATTACTTAAACAAAGTTGTGATCTAGTTATATTATTTACAAGTTCCATTTTCAGACACATGCGACAACATTACCCATAGTACAAATTGGGCCCATCAAACTTTCCAAACAAACAAAAATTTAAAGGCTCTCAACAAAAATAAAGCACATACGAACAAACGAGCTTTGATGAAACACTGAAGAAACTCTCCCTTTTCTAACCATGAAGGCCATTTGCACATTTATAGCCTGAGTAAGTTTGCGAGAACTGAGCATGATAAAGAATACACATGGGAATAGTATGCTACCATTAACAATATCATGAAATGAACCTTCTATATAATTAAATATTGCTAAGCTCTAAACCTCTACAACTTCTTTAATCATGCTATAAGATTTAGTATTTTCAAATTAAGAATGAAGTTATAAAACGATGTTATGAAACATTGTTCCTACAAACCCCAAAAGTCTAACCATCATTCTAGTAGGGGTCAATGACCCAATGAGTTCAAAACAAAGTGATGAGTGCATTGGGATGCCAATCATGTAATCATATGTAATATATGATTGAAACCCCAATACTCAAACATCAATCAACATTTCCTTAAATAATCCAAATGATCTAATAGATTAAAATTTAGAACTTCAACATCACATACTAACCACTATTTACCCCCTTCCAAAGAAAAATTCAACATAAGATCATCTTACCATGCTATGTACAACAGTCAAAAGTAAGATAAAAGGAATAATCCATATTTAGTAAATAAAAAAATTAAAGTAAATCTAATCCCACTGTCTTCCCAAGATCTAAAATTATAGATCAGTTAATTTAATTACTCTTGAACCTATATAAATACAATTTAAGCAAACCATCCAAAAGGAACCCGTATGATGATCTTACATGAAATACACTTAGCCTTATCACCTCCAACAGATCACCAAAAAAATCCTAAATTTTCTTAATTTATTCCAACACCCTCGTTTGAGTAAAATACCTTAAACAACTGAAACACAAGTATTTATACTAAACAAATAAAACCCTCTCTCTTATTTCTTTTCAACATAAGCATATTCTTTTATCTCGCCACTCCTAAGTACCTCCAACTCTCAATTAGGAATATATTGAATAACCAAAGTCTTTAAACCAGGTGAAATTTTCCTTAGTCAGATCAAATAATAGTAATTATAATTAGTAAATAACCAGAGTCATGTCAAAAGTAATACTTCCCTCTATCACCAGAAATAAATCACGATCCTTCCTATTTGTAATAGCTAGAGGGTAATCACCCTTATCCAACGTACTAGGTAATGGATTTACTTAAGTTATCAAAAGATGGAAACAATGATTCTCAACCGTAATAAAAAATGAAAGAAGATAATCAACCAAACTCCTCTCCTAATATTTAAGACTTTACCATTATCTATATTTCTTCTTATTTTATCATGAAAGGGTAAGGCATTGGCTAGAAGGATCCATCCTACTCATTAAGATTCATGCAACCAAGTTAGCTAGACCTTTGTATCTTGTAGATACAAATCCATCTACTCACCAGCTTTATCCCGAACCCCATTTATCATGTTGTCCTCATGATACTGACTTTACACATTCAAAGGAGAGAATAGGAGGGTACACAACACTAAACCTTGTTTAGAATTTAAAAAAAAATCACCGAGCTTGAACACACTTACCCCTCAGTTAGATATACTCAAATTCATAACCTCAAAATGAGGAAAATCGGATTTATACTACAACATAGAAACCCATCAAAAATTTCCAACGTAGGTTCACATAACCTAATGGCCCCCTACTAAAAGAAATTCAAAACAAAATGCCAATGGTCAAAGGATAATATTATCTCTCATGTTTATAAAAAAAAATAAATGCCAGGTTAGAGTATCCAACTCCATTAACAACTCACAATCAACATAGCAAATAATCATTCAAGTAAATTAGTAACCCAATCTTATCAGTGCACTCTCTATTATTTTTATCAACTTTATAGACTCGAATATTCATTGAAGTGGTGTTTATTCCTAAGGGATGATGCCTATATTCTCTTATCATTCTTCCCGGACTTAGGGTAGGTTTATCAAACTATATTTCCACATAAGAAAACATCATCAAAAGGGAGACATGATGATCAGTGAGCATATAAGGGATGTGGATAAATTTTAACGTATTCATCCCCATGAAGAGTCTAAAAAAAATCCCCTAAGACAACATGTATCGGTCTCAAAGTAAGGACAACAAATAAATTCATCACAGATTCACGTAAAATAACCTAGTAAGCTAGTACTTAATATTTTTGTATGATTTAAAACGTAATAACAAGAAGAAAGTTAAGTATCCTTGCAACCATTGGTATACAAGAAACATCAAGAGCAAGTGAAATATCAAGTACCAAGACCATTTATAGAACCAAATCTAGCAACGGATCATCCTAAGAAGCAGCTAACACATGAGAGAAACTAAAAACATAACCTGGAAGATGAGAATTGATAGCAAAACCAGAATATATCCCCAAGAAACAACCACTTCAGTAAATAAAAGCAATTTTCTTTCATGTTATGTTTAATGTTAGCATAGTAGATAGATGAGAAGAAATTATCATGCTTGGAAAACATTTCTACACGCTCAACGTATCTGACATGGCCTTTGATGCAGCAATTTAGTGAATCTTCCACTTTTTTTACCTATTGGGAATCTAAAACATTATGTTGGTGCTTGAATTAGTCTCACCCCATTTTCCATTAAAATCCCTCAGTTTGCAGCCGCTGTCACGGTTTTTGTCTCCCTGTGTTGTTGCTTGAAAGCTTTGTTCTCCATTTGGTTCTCATGATTATTTCCTCCTTGGTCGAAGCTCACTTAAAAACCCATAATTTTTTGATTTGTTCGTCTATCCATCTGAAGGTTTCTATCAATTGGTGCATAAAACTCAGGTTGTTCCTTCCCTTCCATTTTCCACAGTCGCGTGTTGTTTTCCCTGTCATTTTTTGTCCCAGGTACCTGAAGAAATGTGAATGGATATAGCTCAGAGGGTCACGTGTGAACCTTACAACACTTCCAAATTCTCTATCCTTGAAGAAACATTTGTCTTCGGGCTCAAACAGTGGTTTCCCTGCATTTTTACTGCTTGATGAGTGTGTTTCTCCCCTCAAATTTTAAATCTCTACAGCAGTGGAAACATGGCCATTTTTGGTTAGATGCGGCTCAGTGGGGCAATCTAGAACTTTGTGGGTCGTTTTAACCCAAAATTTGTCCACGTGGAAGAACGGTTCACATGTTTGAATACTCACCTTTTTGTTTGGCCTTGGAGTTGCATTGGGAGGACACGTGGAGGATTTCATTGCTTTTCCTGGACTTAGAAAAAAATTTCATGTATCTGATATAGTTTTGGTGGGCTATGGACACAGTGGAGGGTTGGCGCTCATTTGAAGGGCTGTGTCATGGTCCCACCTTAACAAATGCGATAGGGGGACAAGTGGAGGTTTCCACCGGCTCCACTGGGGACTTAAAATTTTTAATGAAATTTTCTAAGGCCTGGGACATGTGGTGAGCCCACGCTCATTCAGGGTCTCCGCTTTTGGGGACCATCTTGAAGTTGCGCCATAAAGACACATGGAGGTTTCCATCGAGATGTTCCTTTACTTAGACCTTGTCAATAAAATTCCCTAAAATACGAAAGACATGTGGAAGGACTGCATGCATGTTTGGGGACCAACCCTTGAGTTTTATTTTGGAGAAGCGCCAGCAGGAAACTTGGAGGCTTCCGCTCACTCTCCCTTTTTGCTTGAACTTTTCAATGATCAGAAGAAGACTGTCTCAGACCTTAAACACATGGCGCCTTTCACGTAAAACTCTCAATATTTTTAGCAGACTCTACCGAACTGAAACACGTGGTGAGCCCACGCTCATTAAGGGTCTCTACTTTTGGGGACCATCTCACGATGTGCCATTGAGACACATGACGGTGTGAAAATTCAAAAGGTGGGGAGGTGGGCCATCATAGGCAACTTGGATTTTTTGCCACTTATTGTCAAAAAGATTAAAATCATCAAAATGACCCACAAGCCCGATAAAGAATAGTCAAAATTTTCTTCACAAAATGGAGAAGGTGCGGACTTTTGGTGGAAATTTGGAAAATTTTCCATTTGTGGAGAAAGGGGTCTTTAGTGTAAAAAGGAAACACGGTTCCACTAGGACCCACATCAGAACCTAAAGGTAGAAGGGCAGAGCTATGGGGAAAATTTGGAAAAATTTCCTTTTTCCAAGAAAGAGGTAGAATAGCAGAATTTAGACAACGGTTCCTTTGGGACCTACATTGGGACACGTGTCAAGCACATATTTCAAAGGCGGAGGGTCGGAGACAAATTGAGAAATTTTTTATATTTTTCCAAAAGGTTTAAAAATTAAAAAGGAACGCTCCAGGACCTGTCTTAACTCGGATCTCCCACATGGATGGTCCAAATTCAAAAGGGAAATCGACGGCAACTGTGCATGTCTGTATCTGATTTTTTGCCATTTCTACTCCAAATCTCCTAGGGATGTGAAGTTCTTATGGTTTTTTATTATCATTTCTTGGAGTCTCCTGCACACCAAATGAAAAGGAACATTAATTTTATATCCAAGTTTATTTGGGGAAGGTCTAAAAACATGTCTTTCACCATTAAAGATGTAATCTGACTGACAGGATTCAACCTAATCTTTCTTTCCTTGGCACGCAAGAGACTTGTTGATATCTTGGTTTGGTGGGAAAAAATATGAAAATGTCTTTTACCATTAATATATGATTTGACTATTGGCCTTAATCTAATTTTCCAGTTTTTCCTTCCTTGGCACGCAAAGAACCAGATTTGTCAGATTGGAGGAGGAAGTAGTTAGCACAACGAGATAAAGAATGAATTACCAGGTGACAGAATTGAATCCCTAGAAATATTTGGAGAGATTTTTCCTCTGCACAGCTGACAATGTTTTGTAAATATGATTATGGGATTCATGATCAAGATCGTAACACATGTAATGGTGTTTTGAATGTTTCTATGGTTTTTGGAGGGAAAACTCTTGTTGTAAATGAAATGTTATAAATTTCATGAATTTGTCATGTGAAATGGTTGGAGTGTTAGAGGTCGAGATGCTAATTCCTAAGAGAAATAGTTTGATAGAGTCCATCTTTTCTGAGAGACTATTTGAGGAACATGTTTATTTATTTTTTGTTAAATTTGATCATCTCAAGGTGGTTACAAGTGTACAATGCCATTGACAACCTCTGAGATTGTTCTAGAAACTTTCCTTTGCTGATAAATTTAATCAAATTTGAGTAAATCTGTGTGTGATTTTGAGCAATAGTTGTGTCTGCTTCATTTCTAAACATCTGCAAACAGTTTTTCCTTCTTCCCATTGCAATCTTACATTGAAATCTCTAATGAATCACGCAAGATCTTAGCTTTGTGATAGTTTGGTGGCACTTGCAATTTCATTTATTAGAAGACCTTTCATTTGATAGTGAAATGAACAAGTTTTAAATCACTTTACTCCTAGCATGATGATTAAGATTGTCTGTTTTCCTTTGAGGGTATCTTAGGTGTGATAAAACAGAGGTTGATAGTGTTTAATTAAGTGTCATTCAATTTGAGCCTTCATTTTTTATTCTTAAATGTTTGTGTGAAAATGTGCTGATCTGGGCCTCCACTAAAAGCACACCATTTTAGTTAAAGGGACATTCTAGTTGTTTCTGAAGCATTCTGTTGATCAATTCCTCCACTTTTTGTAAAGTTTCTCAGAGATCTAGCGAATCAAAGTCTACTCTACCTCACCTCTCATCTAAAATTCATTTAAAAACAACCAATCCTACCCATACTACCCATGTTTTTCTTGTGTGTGTACAAATGCATAATCTCTGTTACCAAAACATACAAAAGCAATCAAGTTTTCATTCTCTTTAGTAGACCTGAACCTTGCTTAGAAAATAACTCCATTATCTAGGGTGACAACTCGTGAGAATTAGATTTTTGTTGTATTGATCATATTTTCTTCAAGGTCTGTCTTAATAACTTTGCAACAGAAGGATATCTTCATCTCCTCCACAAACATAGTAGGCTACAAAAGGGTCCTCTCACCCTGGTTAAAAGGTACAACCATAAAGTAGTGAGGATAGATCAAATCCTCCTAAGGGTGATGCACATTTCTCCACATCTGAGTGACAAAGAGAAAGCCACATTTCTGTCCCTGGTCTACAAAATAGACACACAACATGCTCTTCTTGCCTCTAAGCTTCCTAGTTAAAACTATGATGTTGCTCAGCTTCTGAGGGAGAATCAATTTGGGTACCAAAACCATTCTGGCACCATTTCCGGGGAACTGATTGGAGTTGCTCAGATTGATTTGTTGATTTGTTTCCAGTTTATATCCATTTGACCTATCAACTTCATTCTGGCGTCGTTGCCACAGAACTGATTTGTGTTGCTGGGAACTGATTTGTGCTGTCGAGACCGATTCATTGATTTGTTGCCAGTTCTTCATACTCAGGCCCTGGTAAACATTGTCTTATATACTCTAACTGCTAGTGCATTGTTTAAACATCAGACTATGTTTGGGCCTGTAAGAAGTGTTCAAAGTTATAGGTGTTGTGTGTAATATTTCAAGTTTTTGCAGTTATTGCACTAAGTTTTAGTGATAAATCTAGGTAAAGGAAGGTAAGATTATTCCTTTTCCAGTTTCTAGTGTTGACAAACATTTGACAGATCATATGTTTTTTAGTGCATTTCCACAACTAAGGTGGAAGTCGTTAGTGGCGACTCCATGTTAATCTAATCTTTTGCTAAATACCAGTGTCTTTACCTCTGTCAAGTAAGATTTGTTACTAATCTTTGCAAAGATAGAATGAAGAAGATCTTTCTTCACTAGGGATCCTACTAGGACATTATTTCCAGAGCTAGGGAAAACAAAGTCAAAAGGAAGAAGAGCCTAGAGAGTTGTTGGAGATCAGCAATTAAGAAAAGAGATCTCTGTTGATGAAGGTGATATAGCCTATCATTGAAGATTGTCATTCAAGTGATTCTGAATCAGGTAGTATTTTTGTGGAATTAAATTCTCCATCTAGAGAGGGGCCTTCATTTGAATTTGAAAATTTTTCTTCTCATTTTGCTCCTATGTTTTCTAAAGTTGATAGGGTTTTCCAAGAAACATAATCCTTTAGGGAATATCCATTTTGGAAGTTATGCTCCTGTGTTTCAAAGACCTCTTTTCCCTTATCAGTTTGATTCTTCTCCAAGGTCACCTCCTCAAAAACAACATGGCCCATTCCCCCACCCAAACCTTCATTTATCGTAAATACTTTTGGTCCTATAAATTTTAGAGGGATTGCTCAGTTATCCAAATGCAGTTCCCCAAGATGTAAGAAATAAACTACCAAAGTTCCAAGGAAATAATCCTATAACTGGTGATTAGACATCTAAATTTATTTATCAACATGATGGAAGACTTTAATATTGAATTTGAAGATGTATATATCAAATTGCTTATTCATACTTTGGAGGAAGACACAAGGGAACTGGTATAAAGCTTTGCCAGATAATTCCATTGATTCTTGGACCGAGATGAATAATGCATTTAGATTGCAGTATGGTGACAGAATGGATCCTAGGTTTCTTCTATCATAATTTGAGAATATTAAAAATAATCCTAATGAGTCATTGCATGACTTTAACACTAGATTTAATAAGGCATTTAGGATATTTCCTATAAGTTTAAGGCCATGCGATGAATCTTGTCTTATAAAGTATTCAGATGCATTTGATAATAAAGCTGGCTTACTATTTGAGGGACAAAAATCGTACCAATTTGAGGTATGTCTTTTACTATGGCTTTGAAAATTGAGAACAACATTAAGGCCATTGGAAAACCTCCTAAGAGGGAGGGTGTTAAACAAATTAACCCAAAAAAACCTCAAGCAAGCAACAGTGTGGATCTTGAGGAGGTTATTAAAACTTTGGCAGTGGTTTTCAAAGAAATCTCATACAAATTAGCCCGGGTAGAGAAAGGAATTAGGAAGAGTTCAAAAGGTCAGCATAAGCAACTAGGCCAAGACAGATTTACCAAGCATCCTAAAAATGAGCAGAGATCTGATGATAGAGGAAACGGACCCATAGGATCTGCAAATAGACATCCCCAAGCTAGGGAAAAAATAATGGTGCATGATCCTTTGGATGTTAGAGTTGTTGTTGTTAAAGAAACAAATGTAATTGATTAGTGTGATAGGTTTTTCATGCCCCACGCTCCATGTGAATTAGATCAGCAAGAAGAAGAGGAAGCTGATGATGATGCTTGCATGATGGAGTACTCTATAAGGTCACAACAAGGAGCAACTTCAACTAAGGTAATAAGTTCTAGAACTACTGCTGATTATTGGGATTACATTCACCGGGTACCTCTTCTTCCTCCCTCTCATACTTTATAAATAGATAATCTAAAAGATTTTGAATTTCCCAATAAAGACTTTGAATATTTAAGAGATTTAATGATAAATAAGTATGATGGAGGAATCCCATCTGAGGATGATAGGTAGTTATTGATGAATGTTGTTGTTGCTCAAGAAAAGGATTATAATACTAGGAGTAGATTTGTCAAAGGAGAAGGGCCTCAAGCCAAACTTAAAGCCCAATTGCTTTCAGATATTTCTAAAGAGGTTCCTAAGAAAGATACACCTTCCAAAGGCCTTGCTGCTCCAAAAAAGATTCATACTTATCCTCATGCTCAAACTATCAAAAATACCATGCCATCTGATGAGTCTATCAATCTCCCTACCAATGATGCCTTGCCAAAGTCTACTCCATATGATATTGCCCAAGTTTTTAGTCAAATAAAAGTTAGTTTTCCAATTGTTGAGCTTCTTAGGATTATGAAGCACAAGAATAGGGCATTGGAGTATTTGGGATTGAAAGAAGAGAAGAGTACCCTAGGAAGAAATGTAAACATTGTGGACACTTCTCCAATCATTGAAGAACTAGAAACACCACCAGCATCAGAAGAGCTAGATGAACCACCTAAGGTTTATTTTGGAACATCTTTGGTAGATTCTCAGCTAAATGTGTATCCATTCTTCACCACTCTGATCATTAAGGATAGATTGTTGCACAACTGTATGTTTGATTTGGGCGCATCATTGAGTGTTATGCATCTGGAAGTCATGAATGAACTGGATATCAAAGTAACAACCGCATATGGGAAGTGCACTGCCATGGATTTAGGAGAAGTTCCAGTGGTGGGATGTGTGAAAGGTCTGGTGGTACAACTTGCAACTTATCCAGGCAGGAACTTGAAACTTGATATTTTTATTGTTGATTGCCCAACCAAGTGGGATGTGTTGTTGTCTAGAAATTGGGTTGCAAGTATAGGTGGGAGTGTTCAAATGGATATTTCCTATGCCACCATCCTAATTTAGGGTATCCTTGTCAAGTTTTATGGGTAAAAGAAGATGTTGCACCTCATTGAAAACCATAATAAAACATCTTATGAAGTGTTGTACACAAGTGTTGATGCTGATAACTTTATCGGGTTTTCTGATGGGAAAGAGAACAAAATGGATCAGTGTAAGAATCTTAAACAAGTAGGATCTCCATGGACTCTGTTGTTTGATGGAGTTTTCTCCAAATTCGGAAATGGTGTTGGTGTAGTTATAATTTCTCCAAGCTTCGAAGAGTTTTTTTTTTCTTTCAAACTTAACTTTGAGTGTACTAACAACATTGTTGAGTATGAGGCATTGTTGTTAGGTTTGAGACTTTCTTGGAAATACTATGTTAAAGACATAATTGTTAAGGGAGATTCAGAACTAATTTTTAAACAAATCAGAAAACTCTATGCCACTAAGAATCAGAGAATGAAACAGTACAAGCATGTAATCTGGGACTTGATTGAGATGTTTGATTCATTTAACATTGTGCATCATCATAGGAAGTTTAATGTCATGGAACTCAAGCTCTACTTCCCCTGCGAATGAAATTATCCTCATATCAGTTCATTCAACAACTGGAAGATCAAGAAGTTAGTCCATATGATGCTCGCATTAACCAGATAATTGAACTTGATGAAGAAAGGAGAGCATATCACCAAAGGCATGTGAAGTTCAGAGAAAAATTGAAGAATTTATTTAACAAGAAGGTCACTCCCAGAGCTTTCAGCATTTAACATCTTGTGTTATTATGGGATAAAAAACATGAAGAAAAGGGAAAGCATGGTAAATTTTATGCACTATGGATGGGCCCTTACTCTATTGACATCCGAATTGGTGAACATACCTTCTTCTTGAAAGACTTGGATGGGGAATTGCTTGAATTTCCTGTTAATGCCAAGCACTTGAAACACTTCCTGGATTGATTCCCAGAATCAAGGTGAGCATCATTTATACAATGTATAGTTCGTTGGTTGCGTTATGTATTTTGTGTTTTTTTTTGTTGTGGTACTTGGTGACCTGGTTTTGTTGGTTCCTCATCTTGTTTTTAGGATATGGTTCTATTTTTCTTCTCTGTAAGCTAACTCCATTGCCCAATGGATGTTTTTTGGAACTTGGTTTGTTATTTGGTTCTTGTGGCACTCACAAGGAGTGCTCATCCCCAAGTTGGAGCTGATGTTGGTGCTTGAATTAGTCTCGCCCCATTCACCATTAATATCCTTTATTTTTTGGCCTCATTCACATTTTTTGTCTCCTCGTGTTGGTGCTTGAAAACTATGTCCTCCATTTGGCTGCCATGATTAGTTCCTCATTTCTCGAAGGTCACTTAAAAATCTAGAATTTGTTGATTTGTTCCTCTTTCCATTTGAAGGTGTCTGTCAATTGGGCGTAAAATGTGGGTTGTTCCTTCCCTTCTATTTTCCGCAGTAGTGTGTTGTTGTCCCTGTCATTTTTTGTCCCAAGTACCTGAAGAAATTTAAATGCATATCACTCAGAGGGTCATGTGTGAACCTTAAAACACTTCTGAATTATCTGTCCTTGAAGAAAATTTCATCTTCGGGCTCAAATAGTGGTTTCCCTATATTTTTACGGCTTGACGGATGTGTTTCTCCTATCAAATTGTAAATCTCTGCATTAGTGGAAACGTGGCCCATTTTGGTTGGATGCGGCTCAGCGAGGCATTCTAAAACTTTTTGGATTGTTTTCACGCAAAACTTGTTGACGTGGAGGAACAACACTCGTTTGAAGACTCACCTTTTTGTTTGGCCTTGGAGTTGCACCCGAAGGACACGTGGAGGATTCCACTACTTTTCTCAAACTTAGAAAAAAAATTCATGCAGCTGATATAGTTTTGGTGGGCTATGGAAACGTGGTGCACTGGCACTCATTTGAAGATCTATCTCAAGGTCCCACCTTAACAAATGTGACAATGGGATAGGTGGAGGTTTCCGCCGGCTCCGATAGGAACGTATGCTTTTTAAAGAAATTTTCTAAGGCCTGGGACACATGGTGAGCCCACGCTCATTCAGGGTCTCCACTTTTAGGGACCATCTTTAAGTTGCACCATGAAGGCAATTGGAGGTTTTTGTCGGGATTTCCTTTACTTACACTTTTCAAGAAATTCCCTAAAAGGCCTAAGACATGTAGAGGGACTGCGCATATTTGGTGACTGGCCCTTGATTTTTATTTTGAAGAAGCACCAGGAGGACACTTGGAGGCTTCCACTTACTCTCCCTTTTTGCTTGAAATTTTTAATCAACCGAAGAAGATTGTCTCGGACCTTGGACACATGGTGCCTTCCACTAAACTCTCAAGCTTTTTAGTAGACTCTGCCAGACTGAGACACGTGGTGAGTCCGTGCTCATTCAAGGTCTCTACTTTTGGGGACCATCTTAAGATGCGCCATTGAGACACATGGCGGTTTGAAAAGTCAAAAGGTGGTGAGGCAGGCCATTTGAGGCAACTTGGATTTTTTGCCACTTATTGTAAAAAAGATTAAAATCATCAAAATTTCCCACAAGCCCAATAGAGAATAGTCAAAATTTTCTTCAAAAAATGGTGAAGGTACGGACTTTCAGGGGAAATTTTAAAAAATTTCCTTTTGTGGAGAAAAGGGTAAAAAGTGTAAAAAGGAAGCATAGTTCTGTTGGGACTCACATCAGTACCTAAAGGCAGAAGGGCGGAGCTACGAGGAAAATTTAGAAAAATTTCCTTTTTCCAAAAATGATGTAGAATAGCAAAATTTAGACGCGGTTCCTTTGGGACCTACATTGGGACACATGTCAAGCCCATTTTTCAAAGGTAGAGGGGTGGAGACAAATTGAGAAATTTTTGCATTTTTTTCCAAAAGGTAGTAAAAATGTCAAAAGGAACCTTCTAGGCTCGTCTTAACTTAGATCTCCCACATGGACTAGTCCAAATTCAAAAGGGAAATCAACGACAACTTGTGCGTCTATATCTGATTTTCTTCCATTTATGCTCCAAAGCTCCTGGGGATGCGAATGTTTTATGGGTTTTTATCATTTGTTGGAGTCTCCTGCACACCAAATGAAGAGGAACATTAAGTTGATATCCTGGTTTGGTGGGGAAGGCACTTAAAATGTCTTTCACCATTAAAGATGTAATCTGACTGTCGGAATTCATTCTTGATCTTTCTTTCCTTGGAACATGCAAGAGAACTTGTTGATATCTTGGTTTTGTGGGAAAAAATCTAAAAACATCTTTTACCATTAAGATGTGATCTGACTATTGGCCTTGATTTGATTTTGCATTTTTTCCTTCTTTGGCCCGTAAAGAACCGGAATTCAACATATTGGAGGAGGAATTAGCTGGTGCATGAGATGAAGAATGACTTACCAAGGTGAAGAATTGAATGCTGGAAATATGTTGGAGAGATTTTTCCTCTGTACACTTGACAACTTTTTACAAATTTTATTCTTGGAGTCACAATCAAGGTCATCACACATAATGGTGCTTTGAATGTTTCTGGTTTTGGAGGGAAAAACTCTGTTGTAAATGAAATACTATAAATTGCATGAATTTTTCATGCAAATGGTTGGAGTGTTAGAGGTCGGGAGAAAATTCCTGAGAGAAAATGTTTGACAGAGCCCATCTTTTCTGAGAGACTATTTGAGGAACCTGTTTGTTTCTTTTGTGTTAAATTTGATCATGTCAAGGTGATTGCATGAGTGTACAACCATTGACAAGCTCTGATATTGTTCTAGAAGCTTTTCCTTGCTAATAAATTTAATCAAATTTGAGTAAATCTGTGTGTGATTTTAAAAAAAATTGTGTCTACTTCATTTCTTAATGTCTGCAAATAGTTTTTCTTGTTCCCATTGCAATCTTACATTGAAATCTCTGTGAATCACACAAGATCTTTAGCTTTGTGATAGTTTGGTGGCACTTGCAATTTCTTTTATCAGAAGAGATTTCATTTGATAGTGAAATAAATAAGTTTAAAATCACTTTACTCCTAGCATGATGATTAATATTGTTTGTTACCCTTTGAGGGTATCTTAGGCGTGATAAAATAGAAGTTGATAGTGTTTAATGAAGTTCTTTCAATTTGAGCCTTCATTTTGGATCCTTAAAGTTTGTGTGAAAACGTGCTAATTTGGGCCTCCGTTGAAGCACACTTTCTAGTTAAAGGAATATTCTAGTTGTTTCTGAAGCATTATGTTGGTCAAGCCTTCCATTTTTGTAAAATATCTCAAATATCTAGCAATTCAAAATCCACTTTGCCTCACCTCCCACCAAATTCATTTAAAAACAACCAATCGTACCCATATTACCCCTGTTTGTCTTGTGTGTGCACAAATGCATAATTTCTGTTACTAAAACATGCAGAAGTAATTAGGGTTTCATTGTCTTTAATAGCTTGAACCTTTCTTAGAAAATATCTCCATTATCTAGGGTGACAACTCGTGATAGTTAGATTTTGTTGTATTGATCATGTTTTCTTCAAGGTGTTCTTAATAACTTTATAATGAAGGAAATATACATCTCCTCCACAAACAACAAGATACAAAAGGGTCCTCTCACCGTGGTTGAAAGGAATAACCATAAAGTAGTGAGGATAGATCAATTCCTCTTAAGGGTACTACCCATTTCTCAACATCTGAGTGACAAAGAGCAAGATGAATTCCATCCCCAGCTACAAAACGACACATAACGTCCTCTACTTGCCTCTGAGATTCCTATCAAAACTATGATGTTTCTCAGCTTCTGAGGGAGAATAAATTTGGGTATCAACACCATTTCGGTGCCGTTGTTGGGGACATTGTGATTGTAGTTCATACTTAGGCCCTGGTAAACATTTCTTATATGCTCTAAGTGATAGTACATTGTTTTGACATCAGCCTATGTTTGAGCCTGTAAGAAGTGTTCGAAGTTACAAGTGTTGTGTGTAATATTTCCATTTTTTGCAGTTATTTCACTAAGTTTCAGTGATAAATATGGTAAAGGAAGGTCTGATTATTCCATTTCCAGTTTCTAGTGTTCAAAAATATGTGACAAATCATATTTTTAGTGCATTTGCACAACTAAGGTGGAAGTCCTTAGTGGTGACTCCGTGTTAATCTGATTTTTTTATAAATATCAGTGTCTTAACCTCTGTCAAGTAATATTTGTTACTGATATTTGCAAATTTGGAAGGAAGAAGATCTTTCTTTGCTAGGGATCCTACTAGGACATTATTTCCAGAGCTAGGAAAAAAAAAGTCAAGAGGAAGAAGAGCCTACAGATTTGATGGAGATTAGCAGTCAAGAAAAGAGATCTCCGTTGATGAAGGTGATCAACCTATCATTAAAGAATGACATTCAAGTGATTCTGAATCAGGTAGAATTTTTGTGGAATTAAATTCTCCATTTGGAGAGGGGCCTTCATTTGAATATTAAAATATTTCTTCTCATTCTGCTCTTGTGTTTTCTAAAGTTGATAGGGTTTTTAAAAAAATAGAGCCTTTAGGGGATATCCATTTTCGAAGTTATACTCTTGTGTTTCAAATACCCCTTTTCCCTTATCAGTTTGATTCTCCTTCAAGGTCACCTCCTCAAAAAAACATGGCCCATCCCCCACCCAAACCTCCATTTGTTGTGAATACCTTTGGTCCTATAAATTTTAGAGGGATGGATGATTATCTAGATGCAGTTCCCCAAGATGTAAGAAATAAACTGCCAAAGTTCTAAGGAAATAATTCTATAACTGGTGATCAACATCGAAAGCTCTTTATCAACAGATGGAAGACTTTGAGATTGAATTTGAGGATGTATATATCAAATTTTTTATCCATACTTTGGAGGAACATGCAAGGGACTGGTATAAAGCTTTTCCAGATAATTCCATTGATTCTTGGGCCGAGATGAATAATATATTTAGATTATAGTATGGTGATAGAATGGATCCTAGGTTTCTTCTGTCAGAATTTGAGAATATTAAAAAGAATCCTAACGAGTCAGTTCATGACTTAAACAGTAGATTTAATAACACATTGAGGATAGTTCCTATAAGTTTAAGGCCATGTGATGAATCTTTTCTTATAAAGTATTCAGATGCATTTGATAAGAAATATTCTTACTATTTGAGGCACAAAATCCCTACCAATTTGAGGTAGGCCTATACTATGGCTCTGCAAATTGAGAAAAACATTAAGGCCATTAGAAAACCTCCTAAGAGGGAGGGTGTTAAACTAATAAACCCAGAAAAACCTCAAGCAAGCAAGAGTGTGGATCTTGAGGAGGTTGTTAAAACTCTGGCAGGGGTTGTCAAAGAAGTCTCATACAAATTATCCTAGGAAGAGAAAGTAATTGGGTAGAGTTCACAAGGTCAGCATAAGCAACAAGGCTAAATAATATTTTCCAATCATCCTAGAAATGAGTAGAGATCTGATGACAGAGGCAACGGACCCATGGGAGCTGTAAATAGACATCCCCAAGCTAGGGAAAATAGAATGGTGTCTGATCCTTTGGCTGTCAGAGTTGTTGTTGTTGAAGAAACAAATGTAATTGATTGGTGTGATAGGTGTTTCATGCCCCATGATCCATGTGAAGTAGATCAGAAAGAAGAAGATGAAGCTGATGATGATAACACTAATGATGATGCTTGCATGATGGAGTGCTCTATAATCTCACAACAAGGAGAAACTTCAATTGAGGTAATAAGTGCTAGAATTGCTGCTGATTTTTGGGATTGCATTCACCGAATACCTCTTCTTCCTCCCTCTCATACTTTAGAAATAGATACTGTACAAGATTTTGAATTGCCCAATAATGACTTTGAATATTTAAGAGCTTTAAGGATAAATAAGTATGATGGAGTAATCCCATCTGAGGAGGATAGGCAGTTATTGATGAATGTTGTTGTTGCTAAAGAAAAGGATTATAATACTAGGAGTAGATTTGTCAAAGGAGAAGGGCCTCAAGTCAAACCCAAAGCCCCATTGCTTTCAAATATTTCTACAGAGGTTCCTAAGAAAGATACACCTTCTAAAGGCCTTGTTTCCCCAAACAAGATTCATTATTCTCCTCATGCTCAAACTGTCAAAAATCCCATGCCATCTGATGAGTGTGTCAATCTCCCTTCTAATGCTGCCTTGCCAAAGTCTGCTCCACATGACATTGCCCAAGTTTTGAGTCAAATCAAAGTTAGTGTTCCAATTTTTGAGCTGCTTAGGTTTCCTGAGAATAAGAAGAGGGCATTAGAGTATTTGGGATTGAAAGAAGAGAAGAGTATCCCAAGAAGAAATGTAAACATTGTGGAGACTCCTCCAATCATTGAAGAACTAGAAACACCACTAGCATCAGAAGAGCTAGATGAACCACCTGAGGTTTATTTGGGAACATCCTTGGTAGATTATAAGGTAAATGTGGATCCATTCTTCACCACTCTAATCATTAATGATAGATTATTGCACAATTGTATGTTTGATTCGGGGGCATCATGTAATGTTATGCCTCTGAAAATCATGAATGAATTGGATATCAAAGTAACGACCGCATATGGGATGTGCACTGCCATGGATTCCAGAGAGGTGCCAGTGGTGGGATGTGTGAAATGTCTGGTGGTACAACTTGCAGCTTATCTAGGAAGGAACTTGAAACTTGATGTTGTCATTGTTGATTGCCCAACCAAGTGGGGTATGCGGTTGTCTAGAAAATGGGTTGCAAGTGTTGGTGGGAGTGTTTAAATGGATATGTGCTATGCCACCATCCCAATTGAGGGAAGACTTGTCAATTTATATGGGGATAAGAAGATGTTGCACCTCATTGAAGACCCCAATAATGCATCTTATGTGTTGTACACAAGTGTTGATGCTGATAAATTTATCGGGTTTGCTGATGTGAAAGAGAAAAAAATGGATCAATGTAAGAATCTTGAACAAGTAGGCTCTCCATGGACTCTGTTGTTTGATGGAGATTAATCCAAATTTGGAAATGGTGTTGGTGTAGTTCTAATTTCTCCAAGCTTCGAAGATTTTGTTTTTTCTTTCAAACTTAACTTTGAGTGTACTAAAAACATTGCTAAGTATGAGGCATTGTTGTTAGGTTTGAGAATCTCTTGGAAATACTATGTTAAAGACATCATTGTTAAGGGAGATTTAGAACTAATTTTTAAAAAAATCAGAAAATTGTATGCCACTAAGAATCAGAGAATGAAAGAGTACAAGCATGCATTATGTGACTTGATTGAGATGTTTGACTCATTTAACATTGTGCATCATGATATGAAGTTCAATGTTATGGCACTCAAGCTCTGCTGCCCCCGCATATGCAATTATCCTCATATTATTTCATTCAACAACTAGAAGATCAAGAAGTTAAACCATATGATGCTTGCATTAACCAAATTGTTGAACTTGATGAAGAAAGGAGAGCATCTCACCAAAGGCATGTGAAGTTCAAAGAAAAATTGAAGAAGTTTTTTGACAAGAAGGTCACTCCCAGATCTTTTAGCATTGGATATCTTGTGTTGTTATGGGATAACAGACATGAAGACAAGGGAAAGCATGGTAAATTTTATGCATTATGGATGGGCCCTTACTCCATTGACATCCGGATTGGTGAACATACCTTCTTCTTGAAAGACTTATATGGGGAATTTCCTGAATTTCCTATTAATGACAGGCACTTGAAACATTTCCTGGATAGATTCCCTAGAATCAAGGTGAGAAACATTTATACAATGTATAATTCGTTGGTTACTTTTCTGTCTTTTGTGTTTTTGTTTGTTTTGGTACTTGGTGACTTGGTTTTGTTGGTTCCTCGGATCATTTCTAGGAGATGGTTCCGGTTTTATGCTTTGCAAGATGACTCCGTTTCCCAATGGATATTTTTTGGCACTTGGTCTGTTATTTGGTTCTTGTGGCACTCACAAGGAGTTCCCATCCCCGAGTAGGAGCCGATGTTGGTGCTCAAATTAGTCTCGCCATGTTTTCTATTAAAATCCCTCATTTTTTTTCCTTTGTCACATTTTTTGTCTCCCCGTGTTGGTGCTTGAAAACTTTGTCCTCCATTTGGATGCCATAATTAGTTCTTCCTTGGTCGAATGTCACTTAAAAAACCAGAATTTGTTTATTTGTTCCTCTTTCCATCTGAAGGTGTCTATCAATTGGGCGTAAAACTTGGGTTTTTCCTTCCCTACCGTTTTCTACAGTCATGTGTTTCTTTCCTTGCCATTTTTTTTCCCAAGTACCTAAAGAAATGTGAAGGGATATAACTCGAAGGGTCATGTGTGAACCTTACAACATTTTCAATTCTCGGTCCTTGAAGAAAATTTCATCTCTGTGCTCAAGAAGTGGTTTCCTTACATTTTTAGGGCTTGATGGGTGTGTTTCTCATGTCAAATTTTAAATCTCTGCATTGATGGAAATGTGGTCCTTTTTGGTTGGATGCGGCTTGACGGGGTACTCTAAAACTTGGTCAATCGTTTTAACCCAAAACTTGTCCACGTGGAGGAATGACGCTCATTCGAAGACTCAAATTTTTGTTTGGCCTTTGAGTTGCGTCGAGAGGACACGTGGAGGATTACGCTACTTTTCCCAGACTTATAAATTTTTTTCTTGCTGCTAATATAGTTTTGGCGGGCCATGGAAACGTGGTGGGCTGGTGCTCATTTGAAGATCTGTCTTAGGGTCCCACCTTAACAAATGTGACAGAGGGACATGTGGAGGTTTCTGCCAGCTCCGCTAGGGATTTAAGATTTTTAAAGAAATTTTCTAAGGCTTGGGACACGTGGTGAGCCCACGCTCATTCAGGGTCTCCACTTTTAGAGGCCATCTTAAAGTTACGCCATGAAGACATGTGGAGGTTTCTGCTGGGCTTTCCTTTACTTACACCTTTCAAGCAATTCCCTAAAAGGCCTAAGACACGTGGAGGAACCGCGCATGTTTGGGGACCGGCCCTTGAGTTTTATTTTGAAGAAGCGCCAGGAGGACACTTGGAGGCTGTCACTCACTCCCCCTTTTTGCTTTGACTTTTCAACAACCAAAGAAGATTGTCTCGAACCTTGGACACATGGCACTTTCCATTGAACTCTTAAGATTTTTAACAGACTTTACCGGACTGAGACACGTGTTGAGCCCGCACTTGTTTGGGGTCTCTACTTTTTAGGACAATCTCAAGATGCTCCATTAAGATGCGTTGCAATTTGAAAAGTCAAAACGTGGGGAGGCTGACTCTAGGGGAAAATTTGGAAAATTTTCTTTTTTCCAAAAATAGGTTAAATGGAAGAATTGAGCCATGGTTCATTTGGGAACCACATTGGGACATGTGTCAAGCCCATTTTTCAAAGGTAGAGGGGTGGAGCAAATTGAGAAATTCTTCATTTTTTCCAAGGGGTATAAAAATAAAAAGTAACCTCTGGGCCCATCTTAACTCGATCTCCCATGTGGATGGTCCAAATTCAAAAGGGAAATCAACAAAAACTATGCGTCTATATTTGATTTTCTACCATTTCTACTCCAAAGCTCCTAGGGATACGAATTTTTATGGTTTTTTATCATTTCTTGGAGTCTCCTACATGCTAAATGAAGAGGAACATTAGTTTCATATCCTGGTTTGGTGGGGAAGGTCTGAAAACATCTTTTGCCATTAAAGATGTAATCTGACTAACTGATTTGACCTGATATTTATTTCCTTGGCACGTAAGAGACCTGTTGATATCTTGGTTTGGTGGTAAATAATTTAAAAAACATATTTTACCATTAATATGTGATCTGACTATTGGCCTCGATCTGATTTTTAATTTTTTCCCTTCTTGGCACGCAAGGAACCAGATTTGATAGATTAGAGGAGGAAGTAGTTGGCACACGACTACCAGGAGAAGAATTGAATGCTAGAAATATGTGGAGAGATTTTTCCTCTGCACACCTGATAACTTTTTTTAAATTTGATTCTGGGAGTCACAATCAACGTTGTAACACGAAATGGTGCTCTGAATGTTTCTTGTTTTTGGGGGAAAACTCTGTTGTAAATGAAATGTTATAAATTCCATGAATTTTTCATGTAAATGGTTGGATTGTTAGAGGTCGGGAGCTAATTCCTAAGACAAAAAATTTGACAGAGCCCATCTTTTCTGAGAGACTACCTGAGGAACCTATTTATTTCTTTTTTGTTAAATTTGATCATGTCAAGGTGGTTGCGAGTGTACATCCATTGACAAGCTCTGAGATTGTTCTAGAAACTTTCCCCTGCTGATAAATTTAATCAAATTTGATTAAATATGTGTCAATTTTGAGTAAATTTGTGTCTACTTCATTTCTGGATATTTGCAAACAGTTTTTCTTGTTCCCATTGCAATCTTACATTGAAATATTTGTGGATCACACAAGATCTTAGATTTTTGATACTTTGGTGGCACTTGCAATTTCATTTATCAGAAGAAATTTTATTTGATAGTGAAATAAACAAGTTTAAATTCACTTTACTCCTAAAATTATTATTAAGATTGTTTGTTAGCCTTTGAGGGTATCTTAGGCGTGATAAAATAGAGGTTGATAGTGTTTAATTAATTTTTTCAATTTGAGCCTTCATTTTGGATCCTAAAAGTTTGTGTGAAAACGTTCTGATCTGGGCCTCCGTTGAAGAACACCTTCTGGTTAAAGGAACATTCTAGCTATTTTTGAAGCATTTTGTTTGTCAAGCCTTCCATTTTTTTAAAATCTCTCAAATATCTGGCGAGTCAAAATCCACTCTGCCTCACCTCCCACCAAAATTCATTTTAAAAAAACCAATCATACCCATACAACCCCTATATTTCCTTTGGGTGCACAAGTGCATAATTTATGTTACCAAAACATGTAGAAGCAATCAGGTTTTCATTGTATTTAGTAGCCTAAACCTTACTTAGAAAATATCTCCATTATCTAGGGTGACAAGTCGTGAGAGTTAGATTTTACTGTATTGATCATGTTTTCTTCAAGGTCTTCGCAATAAATTTGTAATGAAGGACATCTACATCTCCTCCATAAATAGCAGGCTATAAAAGGGTCCTCTCATCCTGGTTGAAAGGCACATCCATAAAGTAGTGAGGATAGATCAAATCCTCTTAAGGGTGCTACCCATTTCTCCACATCTGAGTGACAAAGAGCAAGCCACATTTCCTCCCCAGCTATAAAATGACACACAACTTGCTCTGCTTACCTCTGAACTTCCTGTCAAAATTGTGATGCTGCTCAGCTTCTAAGTGAGAATTAATTTGGGTACCAAAACATTCCATGTCTCACGTTTTTTGTACAGTAAGGGGCACACAAAAAACTTAGGAGGCTCAAAACTAGGTAATCAATTTTTCCTAGAGTTTTAGAGCGTTTTCAGACAAGACCAACAACCATCACTCCACTGGGTCCACATGGCCAGAACATAAAGGAAGCAGTCACTCCAATAGTTTTACACACCATCCCATACAAGATTTCCTCCATCTGATTGTTTTCCATGTGGCCAACAAAACTTGGCATGAGCATGTTACACAAAAGCTAGGGCAGATAAAATAAAATAAAAAGAAAAAGAGCTTGTAACAGGAATTGGTGCCTAGCAATTAAAAAAAGTTTCAAAGGCTTCTCAACAACCTCCAAACGTAGTCCTTAACCAGAGGCACTCACGCTACCAGAGAAGAGTGGCATACACAGTCCACAATTATCAGAGTAAATTGAATAGAACAAGAGCTACAAAATGAGTCTTCAAACTTCCTTGTTCGGTGTTTCCTTCCCCTAAAACGTGAGCAGACAAACAACTGCCCCAAGAAGATTTGCAAAACAACAGTTAATTAAAATAAGGGTGTGGCCAACATGTCTTTACTTAAAAATTATTAATGGAGTTGTAGGTGCTCATCCTCCAATGTATTTCACTAATGACCAAAAACTTAAAACAAATAAAACTAGAGTATGTAGCTAGCAGGGAGGAAAGAGGGTGTGGGCGGGTGGATTCCTCCACACAAACAAGAAAAGAATAAACATTTTACCAAAAAAATGTTATAAATATAAAACATGCATGGATGCCTAGTAGGTAAAGGGGAAAACATTAAATGCAAAGCATGAATACCACTTCTTAAGCAATGGCGTCATCTATGAACAAGCTCCTCCTCTTGTGTGAATCGGGGCTCGGTCTCCGAGAGCGGTCAAAAATAAATTAAAATAACTTAAAGGTAATTAATAATAATATTCATGAAAACCAAAAAAAATAAAATAATCATTAATTGACTTGACTAACACTAATAATATTATTATTATTTTATAACTTTAAATAAAATAATATTAATCATATTAATAAAGGTCGACAATCAAGCACGACAAAACACGAACACGATTTGACTTTAACGGGACAATCCAATAAGGCGTTGGGAGGCCCTCCACAAGAAGCAATGACAAGGACATGGGAAGACAATATGGGTAGGAAGGATGTTAATCCTACTCTATGATAAGGTTGAAGGCAACTATCGACCAACAGAAACTCACACCAATGTTCAATTCCTAGAAATAGGGTCACTGAAATAACTATCGAATGATGTGTTACATTCTCCTCCCCTTAAGAAAGCATCAACCTTGATGGGACATAACATTGAAGGAAGTAAAATTGGTATGCATCAAGGAATAGATAAATGCGAATGTACACCTTATGGTTAAAATCTAATTGTTAAAGCATGGCCATGGGGTGGCCTTAGAAACATTTTGGTAGGATGATTAGCTTTCAAGGTTATGTGAAGATTTCTAGTTTCCTATTATTCATTCTTTAATTAGTTTATTTTTGTTTACATTATTCCTAATCCAAGTTCTTAAAAATTTCAAAGTATAATTTTAGTTTATTCATTCTTGTGGGTGCCCAGCAAGAGCTGTTATCATAACACCATACCAGGGCCATCCATAACACTAAGGATTGACAAGAATTATTGTACTAAGGATATCATGATTGTACCACACCACAAGAGCTTTACCAAATTATGGAAGAGAACATCCTTGGTCGACATGAAATCATACTTGACACACATCTATGACTTGTATATAATATTCGAACAAAAGTGTACTTCAACAACCAAAATTTTCCTCAATTCCACAGATGAAGATTTCACATAACTCAGAACAAAAGCTACATGTAAAAAGTGTACACAAGGGAATCAACACCATATCCAAAACATCAAAAAACATATCCAACTATCATGAGTAACACATACATCATAAGACCACTCCTAAGACATCACAATAACTCAACATATATCCTGAAACATCAGTCATACACACAATTCTCTTATGCCTCCCTCAAGTCTCATATTCTTCCCTCAATATCTTATGCCTCCCTCAAGTCTCTTATTCCTCCCTCAATCTCTTATTCCTCCCTCAAGTCTCTTATTCCCATCTCAAATCTCTTATACCTCCCTCAATGAGGCTGATTTCGCTATGGCCATAGGAACATAGACTCCAGACACTCCTAACCCAAGTGACATTATAACTCGTGGTTTAACAACCCACTAGTTATCTGTAACTCCTTGCGGCGTAACTCCATACAATGAAGATGGTCCATAGGTCCAACCATTCCATGCTGCATCCCATGAACCTATTCCACACATCATGATAATATGTAACCAACATATCAATCTGATCCAAATGCCAAGTGGTAAAGTACAAGCCTTGGGCAAGGCAGTAAAATCTTAAAATTTAAAAATACCAAAACCAAGCAAAACAAATGTCCAAATAGCCATATTTAGTGAAAAAATCCACATGTTAGTACCACGAACCAAGGAAATTCCCAAAATGTAAAACATGGAACTCAATAAAACTTTTAGTCCTTGCAGAAATAACATAAAAAGTTCAATTTACGAATAAAATACATATATAAGAATAACACATTATGATGACTATGTGGCCTTATCTAGCCACCAAGGGGTACTCAACGAGTTACTGGCACTCAGAACATCAAGCCTAAGCTCGCAAAATAGCATATCAATAGTACAAATGTCATCATCTCTATCTGAATCATCCCACCACCACTTCGAAAAGGCTAAACAAAGTCATAGCTAAACTTAGGTTGTATCCATACAAAAACCACAAGGAGAGAGAGGAGGAGTATGGGTTATCATCTATTGAACCTATGGTCAACCTGAGTTACTTTCCCATGGTGGACATCCCCTCACTCTAAACATACACTTCTAGTTATTTCCCTTAGGATTGGTTAGCATAAGGTTCACAACATAACATGCAACTACATCACTAACACAATGGTGGTTCACAAACATTAACCATAATGTATTATGGATGGTACTGATACAGGGTACATCACATACATTACATTCACAATTTACAACACAACACATCACCACATATTGCTTCCAAAGTGCACTCATTGTACGATAGGGATCATACACTCACCATATGTCTCAAATTTACGGCATTAATCATTACATATTACATGAATTTTACTTATGATGAGCACAATTACAACACAATGTCAATCACCATATAACAGGGGAATACACATATTTCTACAAAAATTATAATGACATCATTAAAAAAATCTAATTCACTATAACCAACCTTGTCGTACAACATTTCAACACACCCACACATCAAAAATTCCAAAAAGATCCAATACTCCAAAATCAACAATCACACTTCTTCCACACACACAATAAGAAAATGCTTCACACTCAATTTCTCATAGAATTCAAGAAAAGGTGAAAGAATACTCTCTTCTCTAACACATCAACATGGCAACGGTCATGCACTAGGTGACATACACAACATGTGTACTCACAATATCACAATTACAACATAGTTCACATCACGCTTAAATCACACTACTCTTCCAATATCCACCACCAACATGCGATATCATCATCACTCCAATCTGTCCCAAATTTTCAAGATCATGAACCTCCACTCTGATATCAAGTGTCACGCCCGTTAAAACACATCCACAAATACAACACTGAAAAATTTAGATAATGTTTTTTGTTACTTACTAGGAGTTTACACGACACAACAAGAGATTACAATTGCTACCACCAAATAACGATAGGCTTGACACAACATTGACCACTAAGGTACAAGGAAATCTATGATGCTCAACATGAAACTATTCACTTCCCATTTCGACAGAACATCACATACAAGTCCAAAAAAAAAACACACTTACATTGAGGGGCATCACACGAGGAAAGTTTTGTTAAGATTTCTTGTTTAGTAAAACATCTCTTAATTCTTAACTTACGTTCTTATAAAATTCATGTAATGATTCACACAATTCTTTTCACAAGGGAGAACTTCTTTCTTTTATACTATTGACTAAAGAGCTTAAGGCCAAGCTTTCCAAAAGAGGATTAACCGATTTAAACAACAAATAGGAGGAGATTACGAAGCTCTTTGGAAGAAACTAGAGGAACGAGAACGAATTGGATTCATCTTTAAGGCCTCATTAGTTATTATTTTGGATTTTAATGGCTACTAATATAACCATAAGGATTTAAGATTTCATTTAGGATTCTCTAGAGAAGATTTACATAGGTAGAAAAAATACATTTACGAAGGGTGAGCTAGATTGAATGGTTTTTAATCAGTCTCCTCCTACTTATTATCACCTTATTACCTTTCAAGAATTAAATATTGATTTCACCTAAGATTTGTTTAAGAACTCACCAAGAGGGAGAATAATGTTCATTAGTTTAGCTAGGATAATAAGGTATAAAAAATTTCTTTACAAAAGAAAGTTTCTTCTTTGAACACTTAATGGCTCAACTGTTTTCAAGTAGATCACAACTACATTATTCTTTTTTTTTTTAATAAATTTTATAACGATTACTAACCCACTTTATTATTCCTTGGCTTACATTTATGTCATGACCTAGAGGGTGCTATTACACAAAATTTTAACTCAAAGATATGTTTATCATTACCCTGTTTGTGAAACTATACACGGTTACACATTTTATCCATCACGACATACGAACCCAAAGGTGCTGAAGGATTCTAATGAACTTTGACTTGAAAACAAAAAGGTAACAATATTTGTCAAATCCAACCTAAGATATCTTTCAATTTTTTTATAATGCAATTGCTTACTCAAACAAAGTTGTGTTATAGTTATATTATTTACAAGTTCCGTTTTCAGACACATGCGATAGCATTACCCAAAGTAAAAATTGGGCCCATCAAAATTTCCAAACAAACAAAAATTTAAAGGCTCTCAACAAAAATAAAGCACATACGAACAAACGAGCTTCGAAGCAACACTGAAGCAACTCTCCCTTTTCTACCCACGAAGGCCATTTGAACATTTATAGCCTGAGTCAGTTCACGAGAACTGGGCATTATAATGAATACACATAGGAATAGTATGCTACCATTAAAAATATCATGAAATGAACCTTCTATTTAATGAAATGGTACTAATCTCTAAACCTCTACAACTTCTTAATCATGCTAAAATATTTAGTATTTTCACATTAAGAATGAAGCCATAAAAAGATGTTATGAACATTGTTCCTAAAACAACCAAAATTCTAACCATCATTCTAGTAGGTGTCAATGACCCAATGACTTTGAAACAAAGTGATGAGTGCATTGAGATTTCAATCATGTAATCGTATGTAATATATGATTAAAACCCCAATACTCAAACATCAATCAACATTTCGTTAAATAAGCCAAATAATCTAATAGATTTAAAGTTAGAACTTCAACATCACATACTAACCACTATTTTCCCCTTCCAAACAAAAAGTCAACATAAGATCATCTTATCATGATATGTACAACAATCAAAAGTAATATAAATGGAATAAATCATATTTAGTAAATCAAACAATTAAAGTAAATATAATGCCACTGTGTTACCAAGATTTAAAATTACAGATCAATCAATTTAATTACCCTTGAACCTATAACAATAAAATTTAAGCAAACCATTCCAAAGGAAACCATATGATGATGTTACATGAATTGTACTCATCCATATCACCTCTAACAGATCACCAAAAAAATCCTAAATTTCCTTAATTTATTCCAACACCTTCATTTGAGTAAAATACCTTAAACAAATGAACCACAAGTCTTTATATTAAAAAAATAAAACCCTCTCTCTTATTTATTTTGAACATAAGCATATTCTTTTATCTCACCACTCCTAAGTACCTCCAACTCTCAATTAGGAATATATTTAATAACCAAAGTCTTTAAACCAGGTGAAACTTTCCTTAGTAATATCAAATAATAGTAATTATAATTAGTAAATAACCAGAGTCATTTCAAAATTAATAATTCCCTCTATCATCACAAATAAATGATTATCCTTCCTATTTGTAACAGTTGGAGGGTAATCATCCATATCCAACCTACTAGGTAATGGATTGCCTTAAGTTATCAAATGATGGAAACAATGATTCCCAACCGTAATAACAAAAAAAAGAAGATAATAAACCAAAATCCTCTCATAATAGTTAATACTTTACCATTATCTAGATAACTTCTTATTTTATCATGAAAGGGTAAGGCATAGGTTGGAATGAGACATCCTACTCGTTAAGGTTCATGTAGCCAAGTTAGCTAGGCCTTGTTATCTCATAGATACAAACGCATCTACTCACCAGCTTTAGCCCGAGCCCCATTTACCCTATTGTCCTCGTGATATTGACTTCACATAGTCAGAGGAGAGTATAGGATGGTACACAACACTAAACCTTGTTTATAAGTTAAAAAAGTTCACATAGCTCAAACACACTTACTCGTCTGTCAGATATACTCAGATTCACAACCTCAAAATGAGGAAAACCATATTTAGACTACAACACAGAAACCCATAAAAACATGCCAACGCATGTTCATAGAACCTAACTTTCCCCTACTAAGAGGAATTTAAAACAAAATTCCAATGGTCAAAGGATAATATATTATCTCATGTTTATAAGAAAAAAAACAATAGGTTAGAGTATCCAACTCCATTAACAGATCACAGTCAACATAGCAAGTAATCATTCAAGTAAATCAGTAACCCAAGCTTATCATTGTACTCTATATTATTTTTATCAACTGCATAGACTCAAATCTTCATTGAAGTGGTGTTTATTCCTAAGAGATAATGCCTATATTATCTTATCATCCTTCCCGGACTTAGGCTAGGTTTATCAAATTGTATTTTCACATAATAAAACATCATCAAAATAGAGACATGATGATCAAATGGTGAGCATCTAAGGAACATGACTAAATTTTAAAGTACCCATCCCCAAGAATAAATTCCATGAAGAGTCTAAAAAAATCCCCTAAGGCATCACATATCGGTCTCAAAGTAAGGACAAAAAATGCATGCATCAAAGATTCATGTAAAAGAACCCAAAAAGATAGTCCTTAATATTTACATATGATTGAAAACGTAATAACAAGAAGAAATTTAAGTAACTCGGCAACCATTGGTATCTAGGCAACAGCAAGAGCAAGTGAAAGATCAAGTGACAAGACCATTTGCAGAACCAAATCTAGCAAGGAATCATCCCAAGAAGAAGCTAACATAGGAGAGAAAATAAAAACATAACCTGGAAGATGAGAATTGATAGCAAAACCACAAAATAACCCCAAGTAACAAACACTTTAGTAAATAAAAGAAACTTTCTTTCATGTTATGGTTAATGTTAGCATAGTAGACAGTTGAGAAGAAATTATCATTCCTGGAAAACATTTCTACATGATCAATGTATCTAACATGGCCTTTGATGCATCAAATTAGTGAATCTTCCACATTTTTTACCTATTGGGCGTCCAAAAAAGTCCATGGCTCACATTTTTGGTACAGGAAGGGGTATGCAACAAAGCTAGGAGGCTCAAAACTAGGTAATTACATTTTCCTAGAGTTTCAGATCATTTTCAGACATGACCAACAACCATCGCTCTACCAGGTCCACGCAGCCATAACTCAAAGGAAGGAGACACTCCAACAATTTTACACACCATTCCACACAAGATTTTATCCACTGATTTTTTTTCCATGTGGCCAACTAAACTTGGCATGAAAAAGTTACATGAAAGCTAGGGTAGATAAAATAAAATAAAAAATAAAAAAAACTTGTAAAAGGAACATGCGCCCAACAATTAACATAAGTTTCAAAGGCTTCTCAAAAACCTAAAAATATAGTCATTCACTAGAGGCACTCATGCTACCAAAGAAGAGTGGCGTATGCATTCCACAATTTTCAGAGTAGATTGAATAGAACAAGAGCTACAAAATGAGCGACCAAAATTCCTAGTTGAGCGTTTCCTTCACCCAAAACGTGAGCAGAAAAACAACTACCCCAAGAAGATTTGCAAAACAAAAATTAATTAAAAGAAGGGTACTATCAACACATATTGACTTACAAACTATTAATGGAGTGGTAGGTACTCCTCCTCCAACTCATTTCGCTAATGACCAAGAATTAAAAAAAACTAGAGTATGCAGCTGATAGGGAGGAAAGAGGGTGGGGGTGGGTGGATTTCTCCACACAAACAAGAAAAGAATAAATGTTTTACCAAAAAAATTTTATAAATACAAAGCATGCATGGACACCTAGTTGGGGAAGGGGAAAACATTAAATGCAAACCATGAATACTATTTCCTAAGTAATGGCGTCATCCACAAACAAGCTACTCCTCTTGCGTGAATTGGGGCTCAGTCATTGAGAGCGGTCAAAAATAAAATAAAATAACTTAAAGGTAATTAATAATAATATTCACGAAAACTGACACAAAATAAAATAATCGTTAATCGATAACTAAAATAATAATATTATTATTATTTTATAAATTAAAAAATAATAATATTAACCATATTAATAAGGGCTGACAATCAAACACGAAAAAACCAGAACACAATTTGCCTTTAAAAGGGTAATCGAATAGGGCACTGCAGAGGCCCTTCAAATTAAACACCGATAATGAAATGAGAAGAGAAGACAGAGAGTAAGGATGTTAATCCTTCTCTGTGATAAGGTCAAATAAAACTAACGACCAGCCGAAACTTACACTAATGTTTGATTCCTAGAAACAGGGTCACTAAAGTGGGAACTGAAGTAACTGTTGAATGAGGCATTATAGAGACAAGTGGAAAAATGCATTTAAGATAGTAAATGGATTATATGAGTGGTTGGTGATGCCATTCAGGTTATCCATTGCACCTAGTACTTTTATGAGACTGATGAACACCGTGTTGCGGGAGTATAATGGTAAGTTTGTTGTGGTTTATTTTGATGATATATTGATCTTTAGTAAAACTAAAGAAGAACATTTGAGGCATCTAAGGGTGATATTTGAAGTGTTAAGGAAAGAGAAACTCTATGTAAATATTAATAAGTGCACATTTATGCAAGAGATTTTGGTATTCTTGGGCTTTATTATTTCTACAGATGGGGTACAGATGAACTCAGAAAAGATAAAGGCAATTATTGAATGGCCTACTCCACAGAGTATAAAAGAGGTAAGAAGATTTCATAGTCTAGAAACATTTATAGAAATTTATTAAAAATTTCAGCAGTATTGTAGCACCTATAATAGATTGCACAAAAGGAAGGGAGTTTTTGTGGACAAAGGCAGCTGAGGATAGTTTTCAGCTCTTAAAGAAGAAGGTGACAGAGGCACCTATTTTGGCACTACCACATTTTGATAAAGTGTTCGAGGTTGATTGTGACACCTCCCATGTGGGTATTGGTGAAGTTCTAAGTCAAGGTGGAAAGCCAATAACTTTCTTTAGTGAGAAACTAAATGAGGTAAAAAATAACTACTCTACTTATGATGTGGATTTTTATGCAATTGTACAAGCATTAAGGCATTAAAGGCATTACTTAGTGCCCAAGGAGTTTGTGTTATTTACAGATCACATAGCCCTGAAGTATGTGAATACACAAAAGAATTTGAATACTAGGCATGTAAAGTGGGTATCATTTTTGCAAGGTTATACTTTTTCTCTAAAACATAAATGAGGAAAAAAAATCAAGTTGCAAATGCATTGAGTAGGCATGTGACTTTGTTTGCCACTATGGAAAATGAGGTGGTGGGTTTTGAAGAAAAAAAGGGTTTGTATTCTTTTGATTCTGATTTCAAGGATATTATTGAAAGGTTAATTCGTCCATTGTCAGACAATGTAGGAGATGTCCAAGATGAGTAAATTTTAAAGGATGGCTACCTATTCAAGGGATGCCAACTACGTATTCCAGTTGTGTCTATGAGAGAGAATATAGGGAAAGATTTGCATAGCAAAGGATTGGCTAGGCACATTGGTAAAGATAAGACCATAGCCTTGGTAGCAGAGAAATACTATTGGCCAAAGATGAAAAGAGATGTTGTAAGATATGTGAAGAGGTGTCAAATTTTCCAAGTCTCGAAAGGCCATGCACATAATACAAGGTTTAATATGTCGTTTCCTATTCCTAAAGGTTCATGGAAATATATGAGTATGGATTTTGTTTTTGGATTACCAAAAACACAACAAGGTAATGACTCAATTTTTGTGGTTGTTGATAGGTTTTCTAAGATGGTTCATTTTATTGCATGCAAGAAAACAAGTGATGCAACATGCATAGCAGATTTGTTTTTCAGAGAAGTTTTTCATTTGCATGGTATTCCAAAAAACATTACTTTAGATAGGGACACAAGGTTCTTAAGTCACTTCTGGCGAACTTTATGGAAGAAATTGGGAACTTAACTACAGTTCAGTAGTACCTATAATCCTCATACTGATGCACCAATAGAGGTGGTAAATCAAAGTTTGGGAAACCTGTTAAGGTGCATCGTTGGGGAAAATCTGAAACAATGGGACTTAACATTACCACAAGCTGAGTTTGCATATAACAATTCCATAAATAGATCCACAAGAAAGTATCCATTTTCAATTGTGTCTAGGTGTAATCCAAATGGGGTGTTAGATTTGGTACAACTACCAGTTGATGGTAGAGCCAATGATGATGCAAAAGCATTTTCCAAACATATAGACAAATTTCAGGAAGAAGTGCAGAAGAAGCCACGAAATACTAATGATAAGTATAAGAAAATAACATATTTACACATAATAGATAGAGAAAGGTATTTACAATTGGTGAGTTGGTTATGGTATATCTGCAGAAGGAAAGGTTTCCAAAAGGAACTTATAACAAGATGAAGTACAAGAATATTGGTCCCTGCAAAAAAATGATAATTTTTATGAGGTACAATTGCCAACAAATTTTGATATTTCTCCAGTTTTTAATGTTTCATATTTTTATTCTTTTCATGGGGGTGGTGTAGAAGGGGATGTTATTGACGAAGTAATAGATTGGAGGCAACAGGTTCATGTGAAGAGGAAAGAAGAAGTGGATCAGATTCTAGATAAGAAAACAATGGACATGCGACATGGGAAATACAACAAATATTTGGTACATTGGAAAGGAATTGAACAAGAGGAAAATACTTGGGTCCTAAAGTGGTAGATTAAGAAGATAGATGTAGATAAATGGAAGCATTTTGAAGAAGACAACTTGCAGGAGTTGCGTTTTTTAAGCAGGGGAGAATGATGTGCCAAAATTAGCAAGAAATTGACAAGGTCATAACTTGAGTTCCAGGTGTTCATTTGAGTCATGCTTTTTTGAGACCACATGTATCGATGATACATAAAAATGGGTATAGGTGGACCTCAAATTTAATCTGTATAGTCAAGGATGGAAGCAGTCGAATATTGTATATTATCAATTTCATTCTTAAAAATTATGTTCTATTTTATTTATGGTTCTAAAATGGCTCAAGTTGATGAATTACGACAACTTCATAATATCTATATGGTGTGAAAGAAACAATGCAGTAGTCACGTCGAGTATAGTGTAAGAAATTATGTCATTGAATGAGATAATGAAGCCTCTCTTGAACTTTTACCCCAAAAAGAATCTAATAAACTATGTAATTATAAGAACATTTAAATGAAAATGTGTTATCTTAGTGATCATTTTCAAAAACTGTAATATTATCTCTATGAGTTCCAATGCATGTGACCTATATATTAATAACAATATTTACAGTTATTGAATTTCTTGTGACCTTATTATATGTGTTGTATATTATTCTTTATAAACCATGTTTTTTTTTTTTTCTAAAATATTTCTTATTTTCATTGTCTTTGACACATTATTTTCTTAAGTACAATTAATCAAGAATATGTATGTTTGTAATGACACTTGCATATTCAAAATATAAGTGTTTTTAGTTCTTCCAACGAAATCTTCATATACCTTGTTTTTTAAATAAAAATTGATTGAGATAAGAGGTATGATATTTTCAGCAAAATGTAGGCGTATATTATCAAAATAAACATCTTGGTAAAACACAATGCTGCAATATACCAATGATTGTGGTAATTAAAATTTCCTTTCTCTTCTTCTTTGTCAAACTAGGCACCTATTTCGCAAGACACGAAATCAATTAGTGTGTCATTACTAGTTTAGAAAACTCAATTTCTATGAATTAGTAATGGCACCTTTGATTTTAATGTACAAACATTTTAAAATAATTCTATTAAGATTGATCTACATGCTAAATCTTGGTACTTGATCTTTCTTGAATAAAAAAATTCAATTTGTGTAATAGTCACATGGATAGTAATGTTAAGAGGAAATGAATTAAATATTGATCTACTAATATTTAATATTGGTGGTTGCCACTTCTTAAATAGAAAGTTCAATTTATCTAGCTAGCAATTGTACTCGAAGGTGTAATGGTCACATAAATAATAATGAAAATGAAATGAATTAAATATTAATCTACCAATATATCAATGAAGAAGAATTGAATTACATATTCACGTGCTAATATTTAATATTGGTTGTTGACACTTTTTAAATAGAGAACTCATAATTGATCTATGCATTAAATATGAGTGGATACTAGTTAAATAGAAAGCTCAATTTATCTAAATTCTTGATATTGATGTAAACAGTTTTTTGTAAAACTTACACTTTAATTCATTTCCTCTTCATTACTATCAATGTGACATTGTACATTAAGAGTACAATTGCTAACTAAACAAATTGAATTTTCTATTTAATAAATGGCCTAACAATAGATATTATGGATATTAACATAGGTAGATCAATATTTAATTCACTATCTCTTTATTGCTATACATGTGACGATAATGACAAATTAATTGTTCTATGACGACCAGTATTTAATGCCTCCAACAATTGTGGCAGAGCTATTAAAAATTAGTTTTAAATCAACGTTAATATTTGAGGCTATAAGCGAGGAAGAGAGTGAGAATGTCTCGTAGTTTGAATCCAGCATCCAGAATTCTCATTCTCTACAAGCTCCAACCATGCAGCCGACTGTTGTAAATAATAAGGAGCTGAAATTGAAGTCTTACCCCAAGGAAGGGCGTGTCAGAAAAGAGCACATCAAAATCCATGAAACCAAATTGAACTTGGATAGCGTGGCGAAGGCTGGCGATGTACTTGCTGTGTGTAACCACTGGGTGTCGGTGGATCCGTATGTCCACTGGTTTTTCAGAGATCAAGCCAAACATGGTCTCTATGTCGACAGCCTCAATTTGAACGAGGTTTTTCTTTTCCGTGTACCTTCTTCTTTGTTTTAAATCTCTTCTAATCAATCATTTTAAGAGTAAGAGAATATATGCAGGAAATGTGCGCACCAATTTTTTATTTTTCAATGATGTTATTATTGTGGGAGTGTACAGACGATCCCATGTTTTATGGTGGGAAAAGTGGTGAAGTCGGCCAATGCCGAGTTTAAAGAGGGCGATATGGTGACTGGTCACTACGGAGAATCAGAGTACAGTATTGTAGCGGCATCTGCATTGAGAAAAATTAAAGTTGACACCGCTGGGGTCCAATCTTCCGATTATTTGGGACTCTTGGGTATACAATAGCATTCAATTTTTACAGGGCTCGATCCGATCCTCGTCCCTTTTTATTCAATATTTTTTTTATTTATTTATAACTTTTATGATTTGTATTTTGGTAGATGGATAGACAGCGTCATTTACAAAATCTTTCTTTTAACTTTAAATTACAAACCAGTGGACCAACTTTTACTCTATTTTCATTATCGATTATGAAATGATATTTATATGCAGGAATGCCTGGAATGACGGCATGGGCTGGGTTGGAGTTAATCGGCCCAGACCTTACGCCAGGAATGCCTGGGAAGAAAGTGTTTGTTTCCTCTGCAATGGGTGGAGTTGGTCTTATAGTCGGCCAATTAGCTAAAATCAAAGGATGCCATGTTGTTGGCAGCGTTGATACAGACAAACATGTAATCCATTATTTTCCATATATAACTCTTAATAATAATAACTTACTAACTTATGTGAGATAGACTCGCTTACAGATTTTTCTGGATAATTAACAGGTGAACATGGTGAAAACAGAATTCGGATTTGATGATGCCACACTACACTACAGAGAATGATTGGAATCAAGCGCTCACCAGGTACTATTGATGAACGCATTCCTATTTATATATTATCTTGCTGATTACTGAGTCCTATTAATTTCATATTGAGGCTGCTGCAGGTGCTTTCCAAAGGGAATAGACATTTACTTTGACAACGTTGGAGGGAAAATGTTAGAGAGCGTTCTTAACCACATCAATATGAATGCCAGGATTCTCATCTTTGGAATGATTTCTGAATATAACAAGGCACGATTATAATGATTTAAGGGTTATCGAAGAATTGATTTTCAGTTATGCAAGCAGCAATAATAATAATAATAATGAAATTATATTGGTGTGGCTTGACAGGGAGAATGGCGTAAACAATACGGGGTGAGAAACCTGCTCAACTTGGTGGGGAAACACGCCAAGATGGAAGGAATTCTGTTTGATTATAAAGACATGCATGCTAATAAAGAATTTTTGTTTGATAAATACATGGACAGAAAGGATAAATTTTTAGAGGAGATGCGAGGATATATGGGGAAAATCAAATACAAAGAGGATGTCAAAAAGGGAATAGAGAAATTTCCTGATGCGCTTGATTTGCTTTTACGTGGTGCGAGCACGGGCAAAGTTCTTCTCAGCCTAAATAACGCATAGCTCTCACAATCTTAGTTTCTTCATTCTCGTGCTATATTTTTTATGTATTAGGAAAGCTTTATTAAAATATGGAGTTTAATAGAGCTTTATTTAAAAGGGGCAACATTCCACCAACAATCTATATGCAATGAATCGAATGGGTTTTTACATTAAAAAAATTCCGCACTTAATATTCCAGTTAGGTCTTATCTAAATAAGAAAGGAATCAAATGAGATTATAGGAAATAAGGGACACCATAGGGAACACTCGGAATGATTTAGATTAATTAACAAATAAAACTATGTAAAATTACAAAACCTTATGTTTAAATGAATGTTTGTTCAAAGATTAATTTAATTATGCTTCTATGTCTTATTCCATTTTGAATGTGTAAAAAACTTTATTTTCTTTGTTTTTTCATAAATTGATAGAAATATGATTTCTTTTAAAACCTTAATTTATCCTTTATTCCTTGCAAAATTCAATAAAAATTAAGGATATTTATAGGAGTTTATGTTATCCTTTCATTAATGTCAGGCTACTCATGTTTCGGAAAAATCATAAGAATCATTCGACGCAAGTCAGAAATCAAATGTGTCTATGTGATTATCCCAACTCCTTATGTCTTTCAATGTGTCTAGTACAACAACTAAAGATAGGGTGAATCTAAATGATTGGTTTTAGCCTTTACTATGCATATGCTTTAGAATTAGAATATTGTTTTTTTATATCTTCAATATTGCTTGTGTAAAACAATGACATTGTATGTTTGATTTTCTCTCAAAATGTTCTAGTGCACTTATATATTTGTCACACCACATTTAATTGTCCCTTAAATTGATGTTTGAATGGTTATCGACTCAAACATTTTTCCATTCACAAACTATGTGATTGAGGATGTATTGAAATGTAGAGCGACTAAGACCTCTTGCAACTACACGTGCCAAGAAAAAATTAGGAAATCACTCTTAGCCACTAGAAACTTTTGGCCCTTATCCCTTAGACAATTGGTTTAGAAAATATACATTGAAATTCATGTGTGACAAATTCAACTAAGCATTACTCATTATTTGATGCAATTTGAATTGGGAGTTTGATTGCAGAGAATGTGTTTAGAGGAATGATCACTATGTTTATGTTTGTGTTGATTTAGATAATTGCATATAATTTTATAGATGATTTAGAGTAATTAACAAATAAAAATTATATTTAAATGAATGTTTGTTCAAAGATTAATTTAATTATACATTTATGTCTTTTTCCATTTTGAATGTGTAAAAAACCTTATTTTCTTTGTTTTTTCATAAATTGATAGAAATATGATTTAGAATAATTAACAAATAAAACCTCGGAATGATTTAGAGTAATTAACAAATAAAACTTATATTTAAATGAATGTTTTTTCAAAGATTAATTTAATTATGCATTTATGTCTTATTCCATTTTGAATGTGTAAAAAACCTTATTTTCTTTGTTTTTTCATAAATTGATAGAAATATGATTTCTTTTAAAACCTTAATTTATCCTTTACTTTTTGCAAAATTCAATAAAAATTAAGGATATTCATAGGAGTTCATGTTATCCTTTCATTAATGTCAGGCTACCCATGTTTTGAAAAAATCATAAGAATCATTTGATGCAAGTTAAAAATCAAATGAGTCTATGTGAATATCCCAACTCCTCATGTCTTTCAATGTGTCTAGTGCAACAACTGAAAATAGGGTGAATCTAAATAATTGATTTTAGCCTTTATGATGCGTATGCTTTAGAATTAGAATATTTTTTTCTTATATCTTCAATATCACTTGTATAAAACAATGACATTGTATGTTTGATTTTCTCTTAAAATTTTCTAGTGCACTTATATATTTTTCACACCGCATTTCATTGTCCCTTAAATTGACGTTTGAATGATTATCGACTTAGACACTTTTCCATTCAAAAATTATGTGATTAAAATGTAGAGTGACCTAAGACCTCTTACAACTACACGTGACAAGAAAAAACTAGGAATTCACTCTTAGCCACTAGCAACTTTTGGCCCTTATCCCTTAGACAATTGGTTTAGAAAATATACATTGAAATTCATATGTGTGAAAAATTCAACTAAGAATTACTCATTATTTGATGCAATTTGAATTGGGAGTTTGATTGCAAAAAATGTGTTTAGAGGAATGATCATTATGTTTATGTTTGTGTTGATTTACATAATTGCATATAATTTTATAGATGACCTATCTTTGAAATACACACTCCAAGACGCTTAACCTTTAATATTTGTTTTATAATTAATTTAATAAAGAAAATATATTTTTCATCTCCTTGTTGGTTTCCAATTTAGCACCCCAAACAAAGCTTCAAATGAATGAGGGGGTAAGGAGAAAGGTAGACCTATTGATATTTCATTTTTATCGTCAAGCTCTAGTTTGTCTTGAGGGCCCTATTTTGAACTACATAAATTTTGTTAGTTGAAATCTTCACAGCTCTAGGATGTTAGATTAACTTCGACATAGTATTAAGCCATGGTCCCATGTTGGGGGGCTTGTTATTTTTATTGCGTGGGTGCTACTCAGTAAATATAGGAGCTTAGGCCGGGTTGGGGTCTCATGCAAGTTATTTTCAGCAGGTGCTACTAAGAAAAAATAGAAGCTTAAGCTAGTTTGGAGTCCCATGCAAGTTGTCTTCAGTTGTTGTTGCACTGTGCATAACCCTGAAGAGAAATTTATAACAAATATTGTGGAATTATACCAAATCACTCATCAGAAATGACTGTTGTAGAGATGCATGGGAATCTTGGTTTTCCCGATGCACCAATTTGTTTGGAGTTTTTAGATATTCATAGTTTTTTTACTTTCCTAGACGAGAGTAAAATAGTGGTTCTCAACAAGCAAGACTCCTTTCCAAAATTAAATAATCGACCAACAAACCCATAATAATGTTTTGTGGCTTTGCAAATATACTGACTTAATCATGTGAATGTGACAGATTTAATGTCAGTTATTAAGTAATATTATTGTCCTTGAATGGCGTGTGCCTATATAAAGGCGTCTCTCTGTATTCTGATATATAGCAATATATTCAATCTATTTGGAGCGCCGTCATTGGTATCGGAGTGAGTTTGTGTGCTGTGCGTAGAGAGGAGACTCAGATTCCCTGTCCGTTTTACGACTGGCGTTGGAGGGAGCGAGTTTGCATGATTTCCTGTCCGTTTTGGCTGTGTTGTGCATGGAAGTGTCCATTTTTGGCGTTTTGACTGTGCTGTGCGTGGAAGTGTCCATTTTGGCTGTGCTGTGCGTGAATTTGCTTTGACCTGCGTGGATTAGCGTGGAGGAGCAGCAAGAACGTGATATTTTTGCAAACCAGTGAACCTGTGCGTGGAGTTCTTTGCTAGTGCGTCCTCTGCCTGCGTGGAAGGAGGAGAGTGTGTGGCTGTGCATGGCTGTTCTTTGCTGGTGCGTCAGCGGAAGCGTGGAAGGAGACATTGTTGGCTCAAGCCAGTGCCATTTCTAGCCATTGCCATCATTTGAAGAGTGGAAGACAAGAAGAAGAGAAAAAATTGTGCGTGGTAGGAGCCCTCAAGGAGCCCTCAGTGACTGTTTTGTTCTTCTTTGCTCCATTAAAACTGTGCAAGTGAAGAAAGCCTACAAATTTCGAAACAGTGTGTGCGCGTATGTCACAAATTTCTGATGCACAAAGCACCGCGAGCAATGCACCAAATATTTGGGCATTGAATGACAATGAAGACACCACTGGGCTGTTCTTTGCCTTGGTCAATGAGCTACACAACACTGAGAACATTCTCTTTGACGAGATTGTGTGCCGAGGACTGTTGGAATATTTTTGGTTCGACGTTCGATGTCAAGCACGGCGGATTCGTGCAGAACTTGAACGTGGTTATGATGCAGATGACGAACGTGAAATAGAACACCCACAGGAGCGTCGGCATCTCACTGCATGAGCCTATAGAGCCCATCTTCGGGATAGATTCCTTCAGTAAGCATTGTAGCCCTTTTTGAAAAATAAATAAATAAATAAAATACATTTTTGAGTTTTTTGAAAATGTTTGCTCCAAAAATATTTCTATCCGATGCCCAACTCTTGAAAGGGCCAAATTTCACCGCGTGGAAAACCAAAATGCGGATGATTCTTCAATTCGAAGATCTTTGGGGGATTGTCTCTGGCAAAGACGCCCCTCCCACATACGCTGATCTGTTGGAAAAATATGAAAAGGATGATGCGAAAGCACTAATGCTCATCACCCTGAGTCTTTCTGATGAGGTGCAGCCATACATTCGGGAAGCAACTGCTTCTTCTCAGGCATGGAGCGCATTGTGTACCATCTACGAAGCTAAGAATCTGACGACAAAGTTACAACTTCAGACAAAGATTCATACAATGAGTATGCATGATGGCGAATCAGTAGAAGCCTTCTTACGGCGTGTAGCTGAGTTACGTGTAGAACTCTCTGCACTCGGTGAACCAGTGGACGACAAGTTGCTAGTCCCACTCACCCTGCGAGCTCTTCCTTCCCGGTTTCAGACACTGATCACCACGTTGACAATCACTCAACAGGAGGTGAGTTTTGCAACCCTGGTGAATTATCTCCAGCAGGAAGAAGCCATGCAAAATGTACAAGAAGCCTTCGAAGACAAGGCTCTTATCACGAGTTAAAAACATAAGCCTCGGAAAGGGCAATCAGCACCCCAGAATCAGAAGCAGCATGCTCAGCAGCCATCTTCATAGTGGCCACCACAGCGGCCACCCCAGAAGCAGCATAATCACAAGGCAAATCGGTGGTGCCACATTTGCTTCACGGATACGCACACGACTACGAACTGTTATTACAACGGTCACAAGTATGGAAATTCTGGCGAAGAGAGCACTTCTAGCCGAGGATATTCCAAGAAATCTCGATGGCATCCTCGTAATCAGAGGTAGAAGGGCCACATTGCTGCTCAGCAGGATGCCACCTCCGATGAAGAGGTACCAGATACGACTCATTCTGACATTGTTCTAGTCTCACAGACTTCACAGCCGTCAGAAGATGTCTGGTTGATTGATTCAGGTGCTAGCAAACGCATGACTGACAACAAGAAGTTGTTCCATACTTTGAGTGACCGGCCCACTGGAGATCAGATCACCATTGCAGACAATCAAGAGTATATTGCAGTAGGGATTGGTGATGTCATCATTCCTCTTGGAACACGAAGATGTACACTCACAAAGGTGCTATATGTTCCAGGTTTGACTTCAAATCTTTTGTCTATAAGTCAACTTCTTAACCATAGAATGCAGGTTGAATTCTTTGTTGAGAAAGGGGTCAAGTCCTACATCATTTCCCAGGGAGAGTCAGTCATTGCTCAAGCATTTCTGAAGGGCTATCTATTTGCACTGGATGCGGTCACTTCATCTAGCGTTGCTCTCTTTGCATCAACGGCAGAGTCCACTGCACTTTGGCACTTTCGATATGGTCATCTTTCTGCCGGGGCTCTACATCAACTCAGTGTGAAGGAAATGGTAAGAGGGCTTCCTCCACTCTCCCATTCCTTACCTGTTTGCTCAGGATGTCTTGCGGGCAAACAACATAGAGGTCCATTCAAACAGAGCTCTTATCATTCTACAGAGCATCTTCAGGTCGTTCACACCGATCTATGCGGACCCCTGCCAGCTAGCTTCCAAGGTTTTGCGTACTTTCAGCTCATCATCGATGATTACTCATGGAAAATGTGGGTATATTTCCTTCGGAAGAAGAGTGAGGCACTTGCAAATTTCCAAACCTTCTACCAGCAAGCCACCAGGCAGTCTGGGAAGCCTCTTCTTCTCCTCCGCTCAGATCGAGGGGGGGAATTTGTGTCAAAGAAGTTGTTAGCATACCTGAAGCAGCATGGCATTCAGCAACATTTGACTGCACCCTACACGCCCCAACAGAACGGGATTTCCGAGTGCCACAACAGGACTATCATGGAGATGGCTCGTTGTATGCTCTCGACTGCCAAGTTGGAGGATCAGTTTTGGGTAGAAGCAGTCCAGACAGCAGTGTATCTACTCAACCGGGCACCCACGAAGATCTTGCAGAACAAGACACCGGAAGAGGTATGGACTGGTCGTAAACCTTCTATTCATCATTTGAGAGTTTTCGGTTGTACTGCATATATGCATGTTCCAGATAAGAGAAGGAAGAAGATCGATCCAAAGACACTGCCATGTCTTTTCTTGGGGTATAGTACTACCTCAAAGGTATATCGTCTCATGGATCCTGAGACGAAGAAGATCTACGAGAGTCGAGATGTGGTATGTGATGAGTCGTCCTTTGACTCCCTGCCACACAATGGAGATCTAGTACCGACCTCGTCACATAGATTGCTCACACATCCAGATGATGAGCAAGATGATTCTTCTCAGAGAGAAGAAGAGCTGAGTGGAGACTTGTTCATTGATCTTGGCACACTGGAAAACACATCTTCACATCAGCAGCACCAACGTCTGAAATGGGTCCAGAGTACTATCAGGGATGCACACCTGAACTCACTTCCTGGTACTTCTACGGGAGTTAGAACACGAAGTCAAGCTAGACATGAGGTAAATTTTGCACTCATGAGTTCAGTTGTTGAGAGCACCGAACCTGACACTGTTCATGAGGCATTAGACCAACCACAGTGGAAACAGGCTATGGATGCTGAATATGATTCCCTGATTTAGAATCGGATGTGGGAACTTGTCGATATGCCTCCAGGTAAGAAATCCATTGGCTACAAATGGATTTTCAAAACAAAATATAAGGTAGATGGTTCAATCAACAAACACAAAGCACGACTTGTTGCAAAGGGTTATGCTCAGCAAGAAGGAATTGACTATGACGAGACCTTTACACCCACTGCGAAGATCAAAACCATCAGAGTTGTATGTGCACTGAAAGCACAAAATGGATGGAAACTTCAGCAGATGGATGTTAAGAGTGCTTTTCTAAACGGTGATCTACAAGAAGAAGTGTACATGGCCCAACCTGAAGGGTTTGTAGACGAGCATCAACCACACAAGGTATGTCGTCTGATAAAGTCTCTTTATGGACTCAAACAAGCACCTAGGGCATGGTATATAAAAATTGATGATCACCTATTGCAGCATGGATTCACTCGTGGCCCATCAGATCCAAATTTGTATATCAAGAAGGTAGGAACAGAGATTGTCATCCTAGTTTTGTACGTAGATGATCTTGTGATCACAGGAAGTTCTCACAATCTTGTAGATGATGTAAAGAATGATCTAAAGAAATCCTTCGACATGACTGATTTGGGGCTACTTCACTATTGTCTTGGCTTAGAGATATGGCAGAAGAAGAATCATATCTTCGTCTCCCAGATGAAATATACCAAGACACTCCTGGAAAAGTATGGGATGTCAGATTGTAAACCAATGTCCACACCTATGGAAAAAGGTTTGCAACTATCTAGATTCCAGGATTCACCACAGGTAGATGGCACTCACTACAGGCAGCTTGTGGGGAGTCTCATTTACTTGACTTATACCAAACTAGATCTTTGCTTTGCAGTGAGCTATCTCGCCAGATTTATGTAGGAGCCAAAGAAATGTCATTGGATAGCAGCAAAGCATGTGTTGAGATATGTCTGAGGTACAGTTGACTTTGGTCTAGAGTATCAGAAGAACACTCAGTTCTTCTTACATGGATATACAGACTCGGACTATGCAGGATCCGTTGATGATAGGAAATCCACTTCAGGATATGTTTTTCATCTCGGATCTGGACCTATCTCGTGGATCAGCAAGAAGCAAATTATTGTTGCTCTCTCATCCACTGAGGCTGAATACCGCACTGCACGAGGAGCTGTGTGTGAAGTAATTTGGTTACGTTGCATTCTTGCAGATATAGGGATTCCTAAAGAGAAACCTCCCATCATTCACTGCGACAATCAAGGTGTGTTGAAGCTTGTGAAGAATCATGTTTTCCATGAACGAACAAAGCATATTGAGGTCGAATGTCACTACATTCGTGAACAGGTCTTGAACCACCAAATTCAGCTCCAGTACTGCCCTATTGATTTTCAGGTTGAAGATATTCTCACCAAGCCTCTCGACAAGGTGAAGTTTGATTTGTTTAGGGGGTACATTTGTAAGAGAAATGTATTAAGGGGGGGAATGTTAGCGAATTAATACATTTTGTTTGTATTTGTTTAATAAACAGTTATGTAACTGTTTCTGCCACGGGCTCCCCCTCTCGCTGCCTATATAAAGGCGTTTCTCTGTATTCTGATACATAGCAATATATTCAATCTATTTGAAATAGGTTGAGCAAGTAAACTGGATCATGTAATACAAAAATTGAAACCTTCCTTCCTTTTATGATATGGTACATATTCCTTCAATGACCTTATCTTTACAGGGAAAAGGAACTAATGCTCTTCCAATCACCACTAATCGCTTATGCTCTGATTTATCACTCGATACTTTGAGAAATGAAATGACAATCACAAGAGTAGTTCTTCCACTTCAAATCGCATTGGATTTTAGATATATTTGTAATGTAGGAACAAAGCAATGTAAATAATGTTAAAATGAATTCCAGTGAAATTAAATAACTAATGCTACTGAAAGTGAAGTAAGAAATTAAGAAAAAATTGAAAGAAAGACTACAACTAGCAATATGACTTATGCCCTGCAATGGAGGTTTCAACTAACTTTATACGTGTATGAGTACCATGATTTGAAAACATAAATCCCTGGTATACATATTTTTTATATGTACTGAAAATCATATTTTAGGATTCAAATAAATAAAAATTATATTCTATACACATGAGAATAATGATACATGAATTTTTAGTGTTATTGCAAATGAACACAGAAGAGAAATTAAGATTTATTAGCTATACATGAAAGTTTTGGTCCATTTTGCACAAGTCCAAATTCAAGCTACAGAGCTAAGATATTATGTAGAAGGTACTTGAATTGCTATGGTACTTTACAAATATGCTAAAAAAAATTAGGCCATCATTAATAGAACCTGATGCATGCTTCCAGTAAATTCTACTTATTGGAAACAATTTATTTGTCAAATAAAAAATTTCCTGCATGTAACAATACCATTTACATGTAATTAAAAACACACTGTCACTGAAGTTTCAGAATGAAAAAAAGGTAGGCTCAAAAGCAACGTAAAACTTAACTTATGAAAAATTTGAAACCATAGTTAAAGTAGAAAAAAATCATTCCACATGGTCCACTCCATTCCTTCCATTAACATATTCCATTAATGCCAATCAGCTTACTGTTTCAGTTGGATCGCTTGTGCCTTATTCATTGGATGATAAATTGTATTAATTTTAATTGACATCAAGTGCATCACAGTCATCCTTTTCATATGTTAACAACATATTATCCAATATGCAATAGAAAAAATTGCTTTTGGTAGCATATGCAAATTAGTTTGAGACATATTGGAATGAAAAATGTGTCATATGTTCTTTAACCTTCCTAATGCACATTCAATAACAATTCTTGTTGAAGATAACTTGAAATTGAATTCTCTTTGACTGTTTGTTTATGCTCTAGGAATATGAGTAATTATCTATGGTAATAATGGATAACCACCATCACCAATAATATATTCTCTCATGGTTGTTGAACCAATGGAAATGGAAGAACCATTTAGCCTCTCCCCACCTTCACACAATCTATGAAAAGAAGAATTCTACAAGAGTCTAGTATCATTGACTAAACCAGGCCACCCAGTGAAAACATCGATGAAGCGCATATTACTATCAACAATGGCTTGCAACCACATAATGTAGTTATGATCTTTGTCATACCAATTAGACGAACACTCGTTAGAAGGAAGTTCAAATTCGATGTGAGTTATATTTATAGCACCAAAACAATTTACAAAGCCTTATTTTTTCTGAAATCCTTCTTTTACATGCCCAATTAGAAAATTGTTACTTGGCCATTGTATATGAGTTCTCAAACAAATGTGCATAGAAGTTATGAATTTGTTATTAATTCTTACCATTGTTGACTTCCCACAACCAAATATCTCACTAATCACAGTCATTTTCATTCCATACGATAACTGCAAAACTGCAATGGCCACTTTTTTCTCAACAGAAAACACCCTACCATTTATAGATCTTGCCAACGATAATGGTATATCACCTTGACGAAGGTCTTCATTCAACAATTCACAAAGAGATTTAAATAATGAATAGGGGATCCTAAAAATGATACAAAATCATTCATCATCATATGTAACTTAAAAAACATACTGGTTCCACCAATGCAATAAACAAGGCTTAATATACCATTCATTGTAAATCCTCCCTTCAAATTGAGAATTTGATACATTTGTTTCAAGGATTGTGTTTTCTTTCTCTGAAGTGATTGCGTAGAGTACCCCTTCCATTTCAATATTTTAAGAATGTGTACTTGTAGATGAAAATATCTTACGTTTCTTTGATATATGTTGCATATTGTTTGAACATTGAATATCATACCAAATTTGAAATGCCAATTGGAAAATAATAGATGTACTTTCCATGAGGTTTTTTATTATTTCATTTGAATTAAAATTCATTTGATGAGAGTAAATTTTGTTGAAGATGATAATGAAAAATCCTCGCTAAAAAAATGAAAAATCCACAATCAAATACTGATCAATGTCATTGAGAAGCTTGCACTTTGACTACAAAATATAACAAAAAATTGTAAAATCAACACACAATATAGTTTTATCAAATTGTAAAAGTGAGAAAGAGAGTGGGAGTGTCTCACAATTTGAATCCAGCAACTCTAACCATGCAGCCGACTGTTGTAAATAATAAGAAGCTAAAATTGAAGTCTTACCCCACGGAAGGGCGTGTCGGAAAAGAGCACATCAAAATCCATAAAATCAATTCCATCTTCTTATTTAACATCTAAGTTTTTGGGATCTATTTCTTATTTACCTGATGATGATTTTTTACCTCTATTTTAATTTATCTCCTATAAATATAATTTTCCACAATATTTATATGTCAAATAAAATTCTATAAGGCACTTTGCACTAACAAACACATGTGACTAACAACAATCTATATGCAATTAAATCTAAACAAATACAAATAAATGAATCAAATGATTTTACATTAAAATATCCACACTCAATATTCTAATTAGGGCTTTATATCTAAATAATAAATGAATTAAATGAGATTATTGGAAATAAGGGGCAATACACCACCAATAATCTATATGCATTTAAATAAAAACAAATACAAAGCAACGAATCAAATGATTTTACATTAAAAAAATCTACACTTAATATTTCAATTAAGTTTTTTTAAAATAAGAAATGAATTAAATGGGAATATAGGAAATAAGGGACACAAGTGTCTAATATTAACTATAGAGAACACTCAAAATCCGAATGATTTAGAATAATTAACAAGTAAAACTATGTACAGTTAGAAAACCTTATATTTAAATAAATGTTTGTTCATAGATGAATTTAACTATGCATATAAGTTTTTATTCCATTTTCAATATGTAAAAAAATTATTTTCACTATTTTTTTTTCATAAATTATTAGAACTATGATTTCCTTTAAAACCTTAATTTATCCTTACTCCTTGGAAAATTTAATAAAAATTGAGGATGTTTATGGGAGTTTATTTTATCCTTTCATTAATGTGGCTATTCATGTTTTGATAAAAAATCATAATTAAAGCATCATTGAACACAAGTCAGAATTCAAATGTATGTGAATATTTCAACTCCCCATCTCTTTTAATGTGTCTAGTCCAACAACTATTAGAGGATAGGGTGAATCTAAATGATTGATTTTAGTTTTTACTATGCGTATGCTTTAGAATTAGAATAGAGTTTTCTTATATCTTCAATATCACTTATGTAGAACAATGGCATTGTATGTTTGATTTGCTCTCAAAATGGTCTAACGCATTTATATATTTGTCACACCGTATTCAATTTTCCCTCAAATTGATGTTTGAATGGTTATTGACTTAAACATTTTTCCATTCACAAATTCTGTGATCGAGGATGTATTGGCATGTAGAGTGACCTAAGACCTCCTGCAAATATAGTTTTCAACAATATTTATATGTCATATTGAATTCTATAAGGTAATTTTCACTAACAAACACATTCCACTAACAATAATCTATATGCAATTAAATCTAAAAAATTACAAATAAATGAATCAAATGATTTTACATTAAAAAAAATCCACTCTTAATATTCGAATCATGTCTTATCTAAATAAGAAATGAATTAAATGAAATTATCGAAAATAAGGGGCAACATTCCACAAAAAATATATATGCAATTAAATATGAACAAATACAAAACAATAAACCAAATGGGTTTACATAAAAAAAAATTCACACTCAATATTCATATTAAGTATTATCTAAATAGAAATGAATCAAATGGGATTATAGGAAATAAGGGACACTAGTGTCTAATGTTGTATATAGGGAACACTTAGAATGATTTAGAATAATTAACAAATAAAAAGATGCAAAAATAGAAAACTTTATATTTAAATAAATGTTTGCTCAAAGATGAATTTAACAATGCATATGTGTCTTATTCCATTTTAAATATGTAAAAACATTATTTTATTTATTTTTTTCATAAATTATTAGAAATATGATTTCTTGTAAAACATTAATTTATCATTAACTCCTTGAAAAATTCAATAAAAATTAAGGATATTTATGGGAGTTTATGTTATCCATTCATTAATGCCAGGTTAGTCATGTTTTGAAAAAAACCATAAACATCATTCGATGTAAGTCTAAAAACAAATGTCCATATGTGAATATTCTGACTCATTATGTCTTTGAATGTGTATAGGGAAACAACTATTAGAGAATAGGATGAATCTAAATGATTTATTTTAGCCTTTTCTATGCATATGCTTTAGAATTAGATTATTGTTGTTTTATATCTTCAATATCACTTGTGTTAAAAAATGGCATTATATGTTTGATTTCCTCTCAAAATGTTCTATTGCACTTATATATCTATCATACTGCATTTAATTCCCTTAAATTGATGTTTTAATGGTTATCAACTCAGACATTTTTCCATTCACAAATTATGTGAATGAGGATGTATTGGCATGTAGCTTGTGACCTAAGACCTCTTGCAACTACACGTGACAAGAAAAAACTATGAAATCACTCTTAGGAACTACCATCTTTTGGCCCTTATCCCTTAGAAAATTGGTTTGAAAATTCTACATTGGCATCCACGTGTGATTGATTCAACTGAGAATTACTAGTGATTTGATGTAATTTAAATTGGGATTTTGATTGCAGTGAATGTGTTTGGAGGAATGATCATTATGTTTAAGTTTGTATTGATTTACATAATTGCATATAAGTTTATATATGGCCTATATTTGAAATGCACCCTCCAATGATACTAAAATTTAAGGTTTGTTTTATTATTGATGCACCAAAATTAGCAGGAACTTGACAAGGTCATAACTTGAGCTCTGGGTGTCCGTTTGAGTCCATTTTTTTTGAAACCACATGTTTCAATGAGACGAACGCACCAGTCAATTCTTCCTACCAGTTGGAGCACTATTTGGCATAGTTTCAGGCCCTATATCCTCAATCTTGAGGACAAAAATTAGGATTTAAGTTGTAGTTTGGTTATTTCCTATTTTTGGGAATTAGTTAATTTTAGTCTATTAGTTGCATTATGAGTTAGAAAGTTGGAAATTCCTCTAATTTAGGAATGTAGAATATGCGTGGAAATTTTTGTGCCCTTATGAATATGCATGCAAACTTACTAACAATAGCATGTTCTAGTAAACCGCTAAAATTAGTAATTTCCGCCACCTAGAGTAGATTTAGTAAAAATTAGTTAGAGTTTGCTTGGCAACTCGAGTTGGGAGTTGTTTTCCTATTTAGGAAAAATTGTAATTCATTATTCGATAACGAAGAATGAGATCTATTTTCTTTTAGAGTTCATATTATTTGCAGTATATTAAGTTTGTTTAGAATTTTGCTACTGTAGTACCCACTTCCCTTTGACACCTTTTGATACTGATCATGAAACTATTTTTTATATCAGGGACATTATTATAGTTTTGATTTGGTATGATGTTAGATGTTCGATCATGGATTATTGTTGACTTTTATTCTTATATGATGCATGATGATTATTAGAGACATTTTTATATATTGATGTTGATATATTGTTTGACATGGTTATATTATAGATGTTGTTTGACTTGTGATAATTGGATATTTTGATTAGACCTAGAAAATGAAAATTGGATTAAAATTGATGATGATATAGTTGTTAATGAAATTGTAAGTGATATTGTTGATTGTCTTTATGATTGTTGTGATTCACATATATATTGATGATCTTGAAATTATATTTATATTCATTTGGATGTTCTGATATGGCCACGAGGCCGAAGGAGGAATTTGTATTTTACAGGTTTAAAATATCATAACAAACATCAGGGGATTGGAGACCAACTACTTTGGAATTCTAGATGAATTCAACAAGGTCATCATGGCAACTGTATTTTTTTGTGTGTGTTTGATTGTGTTAGGGATTCCCATGGGGGGGAATCACCTTTAAATATGACCAAGGGGTTTTATGTATTACTTTTATTTGGTCCCTTTGTTAATGTTTGCATGTGGTTATTTTGTGGTTCTTTGACCCTTTTCATTATTTATTAAATGGTGTGTAATATTGTGAGTAATCATGTTGTTAAGTTAACTAATTAAAATATGTCATATGAAAGTAATTAATAGAGTTGTTGGCCTATAATTAAAATGTTGTAAGAAATTTGTAAGTAATGTGTAAGAGATATGTAAGTTGATTTTGGAGTAAGAAACACTCCACCTTCTTTGAAAATTCGAATTTGTCCTTGGAGGCTGATTTTGGAGACTTGTGGGACAAGTTAAACTTGTTCCATGCCTCTTAAATTTACATACCAACCTTACCTATGGTTGGAGAGTTAAAATTAGCCCTTATTATGCATTTTGTAAGTCAAGTTGAATGTCTTATTGCACTCTTCTTACATGTTTTAAATTTCAGTCCTTATGGGGTGTGGGCTTTATTTGAGTGTGTAAGTAAAATTGTCATATTATTCACCCACCTATTGATTATGCATTGGAGAATGAAGTTGACTTTTGTGTTGGGGTTGAGGATGTGTGATGTGGCATCCTACATGGATCCACCTCATCCTCTTCTCTTCCCTCTTCTATTTATTGGAATTCCTTAGCTTGTTTTTGGGTTGCTTCACTTTTATCACTTCATTTTGGGAGACTTCTTTTGGGTTTGAGAGCTCTTAATTTTGGAGAAATTTGGAAGATTTTTGAATACTTGTGTTGGTTTGATATTTGGATTTCTTGCATTGGAAGACCTTGTAATTTTTAACTTGAAACAAACTCCATCATGGAGAGGTACGAGCTTGGCTCTTGGAAATGCTCTTCTTTCCCCTTTTATGAATATGTAAATGCTTGTATGTTTGTTATTATTTGTGGGATGTTGGGTAGATGGCTTAGGGATGGTGTAGGAGAAGACTATGGGGTACTCTTGAGGGAGGCATAAGTGTTTTGGGGAGGTATACGTGTGGAGGGAGTTGGGATTTGGGTTCCATCTTATAAAAAAGAAATAGCTTGCATTTCTTTACTCATTATGGGGTGCCATAAGAGGTTGGGGAGGCATAAGGAAATGTGAGGAATAAGGGGTACTTGGGGGAGGCATAAGGGTATGTCAGGGATTTTAAATTATATGTATTTTGGTGGTTTGTTCTTAGGTGGTGATACCCATTTCCCCTTTGGAAGGCATAAGTAGCATCTACCATAGTTTCTTTCTCCTTTGGCTTGCATGATGAAGCCTGAGTTTTGTTTGTTTTCTTTCATGTGGTTGTAAAACTGTTGTTTTGTTTTGGACTGTGTTTTAATATGAAATGTGCATGTTGAAATATTTCCTTTGTGATGTGGAAGCATGTTGTTGCCATGAGTTGAGTCACATTTCTTATTGCATTGTCGTTGGGGCTCGGGGGCCAATGAAGAAGGATGGATTCTACTTTCATTGGATGTCTTGGTTGGGTGGAGATCATTGCCTTTCCACTACCCTTGTTGTGATCAAATTGAAATAAATGGAGGATCTTCATGTTGCCGTTCTGTAGAAGAGGAAAGGACAGTTTTGATAGTCTTTGTTGAGATTATTAATTATTGTAACCCTTTCCCAATTTGAAGTGGATGAAATTTTATATTATTGGTGATGGAATGATGTTCTCTATTGGCTATGAAAGTTGTAATTTGAAATGTAAAAGAGATATACTTTGTTTTCTACTTTTGAAAGAATGTGAAAGACATGAATTATGTATGTTGCATTTCAAGGAATGAAAGAGAAAGTTGTAAGGATATCATTTTTGAATTAATGGAAGATTATATTATACTCCTCAAATGGCATTGTCGTATTTGAAATATGATTGTTGAAATGCATTATGAGATCTCCATTTGAAAGTCTGGAAATACGTATAAAGAAATTTATAATGCTTTGTTCTGCAGAAATGAATGATTGGAAAATCTGAAGTTGTAAATTTTCTTTTGAATACCTTGTTTGAATCTATTTAATAGGTTAGAGTGTTTTGGAATGAATTATTATTTAAGTTAGTATATGTATCCAGATATATTCATTTGGATCACTGTTAGAATTTTCTCAACTGGCATATATAATTTATTTAAAATGTACAGAATGACCCTGCAATATTAAAAGGACAAAATGAAACATTGAGTTGAACTTACTATGACCAAAATGACCCCAATAGACCTTATCACTTAAGAAATTTTTAAAGAACCTTTCAGAATCAAAAGCAAAAATTCTCACAGTCATTTTGCTATTAAATTGAGAAATTTTGAATTGATCATCAATCAAATAAATTAACCCTTTAAATCCATCCTAAATTTACCCAAGTGCAACCCTCCATGTTTTTTTGGCATGTTGAGAAAGGAAGGAGGTCAAATTGAACAAAATTTTATAAGTTGAATGTTACTAGTTTTCATTTTATAATCCTGTAGATCATTTTCTCAAAATTGACGCTTAAAATTGTATCCAAATTAAATTCTTAAGGTTACTGTGCAAAGAGGACATCAAGATATTTCTGAAAATTCCTCGTTTTCCAAAAAAAAGTTCCCTAGAAAAATTTATGGTATTCTGAAGTTCAAGAAAAGATAAAGCTTCATGCACATGCGTCTTGCGTGCCCAGAGCTTCTTGTGCACCCATCTTGCACGCCCATGAGAAAATGAGTCCCTTGCGTGCTCGTCTTGCACACCCATGAGAAAATGAGCCTCTTGCATGCCCGTCTTGCACGCCTATGAGAAAATGAGTCTCTTTCATGCCCGTCTTGCGCACCTGGGAGAGAATGAGTTTCTCCCACGCCTCTCTTCTACCTCGAGGAAATTTCTTCCGCGCGTCCCACAAGAAGATAATCTATCTACTCTAGGGATGACTTTCTCTCTCCTAGTGTTGTGTAGGATGTTTTGATAACTGTTGTAATGTGCTTTGGAATTTTTTTGGGAACGACTTTAATTTTTTTTAATTATTCCTTAACTTTTCCTAACTAAACCTAGGTTGTTCTTGGTCTCAAGCGGTTGTTTTGGATGGGCGTTACACTTGGTATCAGAGCCGTGGGTTCAAAATATTGGACCCTTGGGCACACTAGAAGACTTGAGACATGAAATTTAAACTTAGTACAATATTAAACCTAGCAAACTTTCAAATTTGGAGAACAACTTTGTTTGAAATTGCATATTTTAGTAAACATGGAAAACTGAATAAAAACCTAGAATAATGAACTAACTCTCGCCTTGGTCTGTGCAGGAGGCGTGGACAAGACGAGGGGTATTTTCACATAGATCTAGATATACCTCCTCCAGATCATGTTGTAGTAGCTATCCTACCACAAATTTTACAGACACTTCGAAATGTTAATGTTGCTCTACGCGAAGGGACCGTAGGAGCACGTTTAGTCAGAAACGATAGGGTGACATCCATTGAGGCTCGTGCATCTCCTTGGCATAGTGAGGAGAATAGAGGAGAGAACTCCCACGTGGAGTCAGTCAGAGTAGATTCACCACAGAGGGGACAGGGAGACCGGGTTTCAGGACACAGAAATAGGTCTCGGAGCCCTAGGCTTAGAGATGAGCTTGCAGGAAGGCCTAGGGGTCGTCAGACTATAGCTTCAGACCACATCAGGGAGATCCTGAAGCTACGACCATCACATTATTCTGGTGACATAGGTGGATTTTAGGCAGAGGCCTAGTTGGTGAGCTTGAGAGGATGCTTCAAGCTCTGCCCTTGTTCTAGCAACACGAAAGATCATGTTGTGATCCATCTACTGAGAGACGGAGTAGGTGTCTAGTGGAGGATACAAGGAGCAGAAATCTCCACATGGATTCTGAGACAGTTACCTGGGAGATCTTTGAGGAGAATTTCAGGAGTAGATATTTATCATGAAGGTTCATACAGTAGAGGATAGATGAGTTTCATGACCTCCGACAGGCATCTCTTACAGTGGCTGAGTATGAGAGTAGATTTCTGGATCTACTCCAGTATGTTGATTACATGCAGGCCGAGCAGGTATAGATCCACAGGTTCATTTGGGGCTTAAATCTAGACATTGGAGGTGCAGTGCGGATCCATTTTCCATAGACATTAGATGAGACTCGTTGATAAGGCCTATATAACAGAGGATATTCAGGGGAAGACCCAGCAGGGTAGAGACTGAGTCCGGAGCCGTTTATAGTAGATGCAGGACAACAGATCAAGGGGGTGAGTACCTCCTCCTTGTGGTGGACATTGTTCAACACAGTCATCTTTTAGACCATAGCAGTAGCAGCGGTAGTCCTACCCACCTTATAAACCTCCACAGAGATTTGATGCACACAGAGGTCAGAGTATGGCACCTCCTCCTAGGGGTCCCATCAGGACACATGGTGCCCAGAGGGCTCAGTCAGTAAGAGCTCGCCAGCAGATACCTCAACAGTCCATAGCTAGATCACCATGATCCACACAACATACCTCCAGAGTACCGACTAGCCTTGTTACACGTGGGAGAGGATCAGGCGGTTGTTTTGGTTGCGGTGTTGATGGAAATTTTTGGAGAGATTGCCCTCAGAACCCTCTTAACAAGGGTAAGACACAGATCTCAGAGCTTACTATTGGTGACATGGGATGCAGTCATCGGATCTATCCAGTGGTTGAGAACCACCAGGCTGAGCATCAGAGTACCGTGATTGAGACAACAGGTAGTATTGGTGGTATTCCTACCTCTATTTTGTTTGATTATGGTTCTTCAGATTCTTTTATTGCACCATCTTTAGTACAGTGATGCAGGCTGGTGGCAGTTAGGTAGGGTCTTAGTTAGGATGTTGAGATGGCTTCAAGAGCCAAGATCTCAATGGACTCCTTAGTTAATGAGTGTGTAGTGGATTTGGGACCTTTCACCACTACCTTGGATCTTTGTATCCTTCCGTTGGGATCTTATGGAGTCATCTTGGGCATGGACTGGTTATCTGCACAAAGACCTAGAGTGGATTGTTACTACAAGATAATATCTTGTGCAGATGATCTAGGAGTTGAGTCAGTTATCTTAGGGGTTAGGAGACCTGTTTCTATTTGCACCATATCTGCTATGCAGCTTAAGCGGTGTGTGTGATGGGGTTGTCAAATGTATGCTATCACAGTCAGTGACAGATCTGAGGATACGTCTAGTGGACCATCACCAGATGACCATCCCATTTTGAGTGAGTTTTTCAGATGTCTTTCTAGGGGATCTACCGGGGTTTCCACCCCCACGTGAGATTGATTTTCATATATACCTAGTTCCTGGGAGCAGAGCCTATCTCACGAGCACCTTATCAGATGACCACAGTAGAGCTCTGTGAGCTCAAGTTACAGTTTGAGGGCCTTTTAGAGAAAGGCCTAATCTATCCTACATGTATCCCCTTGGGGTGCACCGGTGATTTTTGTGAAGAATAAGGATGGATCCTTGCGGTTGTGTATTGATTACCATCAGCTAAACAAGGTAACGATCAAGAATCGTTATCCCCTTCTGTGCATAGATGATTTGTTTGATCTGATGAAGGGAGCCACAATTTTCTCTAAGATTGATCTTAAGTCAGGCTATCATCAGCTAAGAATTACAGAGGTGGATATCCATAAGACTTCTTTTCGTACACGATATGGGCACTATGAGTTCACAGTGGTGCCTTTTTGTTTGAAAAATTCCCCCGCAATATTTATAAGTTTGATGAATGGGGTACTCAGGAATTTTTTAGATCACTTCACGATCATCTTCCTTGATGACATTTTGATTTACTCACATACGCATGAGGATCACGAGGGGCACCTTCGTCAGGTTCTTCAGTGTATTTATTAGTAGCATCTTTACGGGAACTTAGAGAAGTGTGCCATCTTTCAGACAGAGGTGCAGTATTTGGGTCACATCATGTTTAGGGGAAGGTATTGTAGTCGATCCTTCTAAGATTAGAGCCATTATGGATTGGCTAGCACCTACTACTATGATAGAGGTGCGCAAATTCATGGGATTAGTAGCTTATTATAGGATATTTCTTTCAGGAATTATATCAGATTGTGCACCCCATCACTTCTCTTCAGTGGAAAGGGAATAAGTTTTTTTGGTCGGATAGATGCGAGAAGGCCTTAAGAACATTGAAGGATTTCCGCCTATGATAGACACCCATTCTTGATGTGCCAAGATCCACAGGGTGAGTTTTTCATATGCTTGGATGCTTCTTTGGTAGAACTTGGAGGGGTGTTGATGCATGAGGACATAGTAGTGGTTTTTGAGTCTCGCAAACTCAAGGATTATGAGCTCAATTATCCTAACTCATGATCTTGAGATTGCGGCAGTTGTTCACACCTTTGTTTTATGGAGACACTTTCTTCTTGGTCGGAGATTCACACTTAGGACAGATCACTTGAGTCTTCGCCAACTCTTCACCCAACCCAATCTCAACGTGTGTCAGCGGCGAACTTATTTGTGAGTATGATATGGAGATAGAGCATGTGAAGGGAAAGGAGAATGTGGTTGCAGATGCTCTCAGCAGATGAAGACATGTGGTTATGGCCACTTCAGTTGGCACATATTTGTGGAGCAGGATTCTACAGCAACTTCCTCTTGCTAGCTTCTATATTACAGTGAGAGCAGAGATCGAGTCCCAAAGACCCCTTGAGGGGAAGTTTGATAGTTTCTCATTAGAGGTAGATGGACTTCTCAAGTGCAGAGGTTAGATTTATTTTCCAGTGACGAAGGCTAGAGGTAGGATATTCTGACAGAGGCACATCGTGCACCCTATTCAGCCCATCCTGGGGTGAAGAAGATGCATGCTACTTTGAGATAGTTGTATTGTTTGAGAGGAATTCGTAGAGATGTGGTTCATTTTGTGTCACATTTTTTAGAGTTCTAGAAAGTGAATGTTGAGCATCAACATCCAACTGGCCTTCTCTTTCCTCATGTTATACTAGAGTGGAAGTGGGACATCATTTCAATAGAATTTATTGTTGGGCTACCGATGTCGAGATATCACCATGACACCATCATGCTCACGGTGGATAAATTGAAAAAAGTGGCTCACTTTTCTCTAGTGAAGACCACTTATATAGCTAGTGCAGTGGAACAGGTTTATTTGGATGAGATTGTCAGGTTATATGGGATTCTGCGGAAGATTGTTTGTGACTCCGATCCTTTGTATACTTCCCATTTTTGGACTACCATGAAACATGCCATTGAGACGAAGATCAATTTCAACACAGGATATCACCCTGAGACATATGGACAGACGGAGTGGGTGAATCATATTTTAGAATACATGCTCAAGATGTATGTTATGGATCATCAGTCGAGATGGGAGGAGTACCTGTACTTGGTGCAGTTTGCCTACAATAATAGTTTCAAGAGTTCTATAGGCATGGCACCTTTTCATGCTTTGTATGGCAGAGAGTGTAGGATACCTCTTAGCTGGGACAGGTTAGAGGACAGGGTTTTCTCTTGGACCAGCTTTGTTATAGGAAATGGAGTACTAGGATGTTTTAATCAAACAGAGACTGTAGGAGGCACATGACAAGTAGAAGAAATATGTAAATTAGCATATGACTGACCGTAGTTTTGATGTAGGCATGAAGGTGTTCCTTCGTGTCAGAACACATAAGAGCCCTGTCCATTATGGAAAAGGTTCTAAGTTAGCAAATAGATTCGTTGATCCTTTTGAGATCTTGGAACATATTGGCCCTTTAGCCTACCATCCAGCGTTTCCACCTAGCTTGTCTTGCATACATGATGTGTTTCATGTTTCAGTCCTTACGAGATATATTGAAGATCCTTCTCATGTGCTAGATTGGACCTCATTGCAGGTGCAGGATCAGGGGTAGGTGATAGTGGAGCCCATTCGTATTATAGATCACAGGACCTTGGGCCCTCGAGGTAGAGAGATTGATCAGGTGCAAGTTCAGTGGGACAAATATGATGAGACTACAGCTACTTGGGAGGATACTACTTTACTATGAGTTCAGTTCCCACATTTGTTCCAATGACTTCCAGGATGAAGTCAAGTCTAAGGGGAGGGGGGATGTAGTGCCCACTTCCCTTTGACACCTTTTGATACTAATCATGACACTGTTTACTATATCAGGGACATTATTATAGTTTTTATTTGGTATGATGTTAGATGTTCGATCATGGATTATTGTTGACTTTTATTCTTATATGATGCATAATGATTATTAGAGACATTTTTATATATTGATGTTGATATACTGTTTCGCATGGTTATATTATAGATGTTATTCAGACTTGTGATAATTAGATATTTTGATTAGACCTAGAAAATGAATATTGGATTAAAATTGATGATGATATAGTTGTTAATAAAATTGTAAGTGATATTGTTTATTGTTTTGATGATTGTTGTGATTCCCATATATATTGATGATCTTGAAATTATATTTACATTCATTTGGATGTTCTGATATGGCCACGAGGTCGAAGGAGGCATTTGCATTTTGTAGGTTTCAAATATCATAACAAACATCGGGGGATTTGAGACCGACTACTTTGGAATTCTATATGAATTCAACAAGGTCATCATCGCAACTATATTTTTTGTGTGTGTTTAATTGTGTTAGGGATTCCCATGGGGGGGAACACCTTTAAATATGACCAAGGGGTTTTATGTATTTTTTTTATTTGGTCCCTTTTGTAGACACCTATAATTATGCCCAAGCAATTTAAATACTTAAATTGTGCTAATTATCTCCTTTCCCACAAATGGACGACATATTGTCAATAACGCTCATCTTCTCTTCCATTGTCGTTAATTAATTACATTACGATAATTAATTAAGTCACCTATCCAACACATACCTGAATTAACACCTTCTATCTAGTCTAATTAATTATTATTAATTAATTAGCCTCCCTTCTCATTAAATCAATAAATCACTATTTAATTGGTTTAAGTCCCTCCTAATGGTCCAAATCACACTAAAATCCATCTAAAAGCTTATAAAAGCTTGCACATGTATTAATTAATCATCTTGATTAATTAATACACCCCTTTTATCCACATGAGCCACTTAAGGAAAAACTAAACCCTCGTAAAGTTAACTCAACCCCATCTAAACCCCCCTTATCCATAACTAACTCTACATCTTCATTAGTCCCACATTCATGAGGATGTGTTGAATCCTTTATCCTTTGGGCTATATAAACAACCCTCCCTCTACTTCTACACCTACACCTAAATACCTCAAGAGGACAAAAGTAAGCACATAGTTTCATACTAATAGCCTTTTGTCATTCTTGAGCCCTCCATCCTCCATTCTTGAAGAGCTAAGCCTCACACCCAAGTATCCATTGAAGGATCAAAGAAAGCAATATTGATGATTTCCATTGGACTACATAGGTCCACTTGATTTAATTAAGCAATTAAGGAGAATAGAATTCATTAATTTACATTATGTTTTGATCATTTCAAAGTTATTAATGTTAAGGGTAGGGCTTGCTCATTTCTTCATCATGATGGTGCACATTTCTCATTTCTAGCTAGGTTAGGAGCTATTTCTAGGTGGTAGTTTCTTGCTTTAAATTTAGCTAAATTGTAGAAATACTTGCACACATTTGGCACGCCTGGTGGGACCCTTAGTCACATGGCATTTTAGTTTAAGTTTCATTGTTTTGGCTAACTTTTGATATGCACATGTAGTAATTAATGTCCATTTTCTTGGAATTTTTGCTCACTTGATATGTGTAACCTCATGTTCATAGCCATAATTTTAATCGATTATTGTCATTCTTAAGCTAACTTGTCAAAATTAAAGATATTGTGATTTTTCTTGTGTTTGATGCCGTATTTTGGTTGCAGGTCTGGTGCAGGCACATTTTTAGGGGTGTAGGCGTGGTTTTTGTGGCACAAATGTTGTTTTTGTGGCGCACACATCTTCCTGGTGGCGCAGGAACACTGGTAAAACCTGTTACTCTGTTTACCGACTCTGGCGCATGCGCGCTAACCCTGGTGCACATACTTTAACCAGTGCACATGTGCACTAACCCAAGCGCAGATGTCATTTCATACTGTACCTTCATTACATTCTGAAACCTGTTAGATCGACGCACACAACCTAACCAGAGTGCACATGTTGTTTTAGTGGTGCAGACACATTTTTCTGGTAATGCAGTTAATCTGTCTGCTTTTCTATCTATTTTTCTCATAGTAGCGCATACACTGTTTTTGTGGCGCACACACCTCTCTGGTGGCATAGGTTCTTGATAAATCCAAAAATTCCATAGAGTGGTGCAGGCACTATTTTAGTGGTGCATATACTGTTTTCGTGGCGCGCACACCTATCGGGTAGCGTAGGTGCACTGTGCGCCGAAACAATGTTTAAGTGGTGCATACGCCCTAACCCATGCGCAGGTGCAAAAAAAGGGGGTGTAGGTGTCCTTTTGTATTTTTTGAAATTAAGGTGTTGATGTGCTAACATTCTTGCGGGTTTATCTAATCATATATTTGTCTTTGCAGGCTGTTTTTACATGTTTGTATTTGATTAGGTAATATTTTTCATTGTTTACTTATAGGAATAAGGATCGTGTATGCTCTTCCCTCATGTCCCTTGGGGTGATATTGGGAATCAAAAATGATTCTTAAAGTCCTTTTGATGCTTTGAGGTTGTTAGGAGTATTTAAGTTGGAATTGGTTAATTTGGAAAAGTTGAATTAAAGTGTTTTTCCATTTGATATCTTTTTGGATTTTTGAAGACAATCACGTATGCTCTTCTCTTGCATCCTTGGACGATCTGGAGAGTCAGAAATGATGCCTTCTCTTTTGAAGGAAAACTAATAAAAATCGTCATATAGGACCAAAACGTCATTGCTTGTCGAAGAATAGAGGAATCAAAACAAAAGTCAGAAAACTACTAATATAGTTGTTATACAGGTTACCAAACCGTGTTCGAGCAAACCACATCTAATTAAAAAAGATAAAACGAACAACATACTAAAAACACTGTATTGCAGGTTTCGGAAAAGGGTACGTCCCTCTCTGCTCAACTAGAACATAACCCCTTTGGCATAACGCCTTAAGCTACAACAGTAGGGGTGGTTTTAGGAACCCCAAAGTAGTCCACACAAGAGGGAACCTTGTGGACGAAATGGGAAGTGCTCTGCACTACCTATCTAACTAGTAAATCCTTTGTGAGATAGAGTTACAAGTTGTCCCTATGTGACCCTTTTAAGTACACAATTGGACACATCTGATGCCCACTGTGCTTGAAGGGGGCAAAGTTGAGATACTCCCAAACAAGTCAGTGCAACTTTTTGGGTAAATCGTCCCGCTCGTGGATAATATTTGTAGCACCTAGGACGAGAGAACCACCTAGGAAGATATACTTTGGCGAGGAGCCCACTTTGACCATTCTAAAATAGTTTTGAGTTGTGAACCATATTTTCATTGAGAAACGTGTGACGTGTTACTTTCACCTAGTTTTTACTTTCCTTAGGGCGTGGCAAAACTCTGTTGAAGTGAAGCCAGTATTTTTCATCCTTTTTTTGATTTGCTTCCTTCACATTCTTTTGACACTTTGTTGATCAGAAGAAGGGTGACTACCTTAGTGTTACCAATCGACTGTTTCTGTCACTTTTATGTCCATTTACGCCCATCCATGTTTGCGGGTAGGTAAGTTAAATGTCTAAAGTGTGTGAAGGAGTATTCACGTAATTAGTAGCCGTTTTAGTCTTGATACCCAAGTCAAAATCATCATTGTAGTTAGGCGTGGTTCATCACCACGGACTTCCTTTGAAGAGTTAGCTTGTTTGTATCGTATCACTACAATTTCGATATTTACGTCTTGTTTCTTGTAAACTCGACATAAATATATATATTGTAAGGTTACGCTGCACACATTTTTAACTATTTCTAGCTATACTTTGATCTTTTTAGCTCGGTTCTATTATTACCTCGATTTTGAAGAGTGTTAGGTGTTACTATTGTCAATTTTTCCCCTTTTGTAAAAAAATGGACAAATGGGAGCCTATCATTCCCCAGAACTAGAAAAGGGCCTCCAAGAGGAGTTTCATGACATTTCAAATAGTCGAAGTAGGTTCAGAACAAGGAAATTGGCTTTGGCACCCAAAATCAATAAAACGTATTATATGGGTTCATGAATTATTCTGACAAGCGAGATTGGAATGCTTGATTCAATTTCACTAACCTTACATCTATGAATGTGCAAAAAGTTATTTGGAGTAGCTCAGTGAGTTCATAGAGGCCAAAAATAACTTTTTTAGTTGTCTTCTTCAAATGCAAGGTTGTTAATTCATGTGGAGGGGGTACCGAGTTCTAGATATATCTAGGGTAAGTGATAAGTGATCAAGTAAAAAAGTAGCTAAAGGAGTCGGCCTCAAGCATACTCAGATGAGCTAAAAATACCAAATTACAATCATGTAGAGAGACAAAAATAGCTCGAGTCCTAGTGAGTTGCACTGGAAGACAAATAAGTTTAAAATCCCTCATCGAGTTGATAATAATCTAATTCATGTTTTGACAACTCGAGTAGTTCATTGAGAAAGATGTGAAATAAGTGAGCCCGACACTTAGAAGATAAGCTATTTCGACCAACTCAAGGTGGGAACTCGTGTTAGTCTTTCATACAAATAAAACTTGCTATGAAATTGGGATGCCAGGAGTTCATGTGGATGGCATGGATGTGTTGAAAGTTAGAGAGGTTGCTAAGGATGTAATAGCCAGAGCAAGGAGAGGTGATGGACCTACCCTTGTTGAGTGCGAGACATACCGGTTTAGAGGAAATTCTCTTGATGATCCGGATGAGCTTTGAGATCCTACAGAGAATGCTCACTATGCAGAAAGAGACCCAATTGTGGATTTAAAAAAAGCTACCTAATCGAGAACAATATTTTCAAAGAATCAGATCTAAAGTCGATTGAAAATAAAATTGATAAGCTGGTTGAAGAGGTTGTTGAATTTGCAAATGCAAGTCCTCTTCCAGAGTGTGGTCAGCTTCTGGAGAATGTGTTTGCAGATCCCAAAGGATTTGGAATTGGCCTAGATGGAAGGGATAGGTGACAAGCTCCCATGCACCAGGGCAGTAGGCATGTTGCAGTATAGTACAATCCTTTTTGAGTGCTTCCAACAAGCAAGTTGTCTGACTATGTTGTTATATGTTTAGTATCAAATGCATCCTCAAATTCGGGATCTTCATTAGAGATATTTTTATCAAAATCGATTAAGTGAGAGTGAGAGTGTTACCAAGAGACTTGATGAAATTTATTACAAAGATTCTCTATTGAGACCTTACCTGTTTTACGATGTAACTCATGGAAGTGAATCTCATAGAGGTGGATCTGTTTCATATCAGAATATTCATGAAGAACAATTTTCTTTGTAATTATATGAGCATATTCAATGAGTCACTAAGTTGGCAGGCATAAAGGTTTTTGTTGGAATTATCACACCTTACAAGCTACAACTGAAATGTTTGCACCGAGAGTTTTATGTTGTCCTCAAATCTGATGAAGGCAAAGGTTTATATATCAATACGGTAGATTCCTTTCATGGCCAGGGAGCTGTATAGGTGATTCAAGTCATTGCAGAGCGTTGTTTTAAGGTAACTCATACATGGGCATTGAGAACTTTGCTCGATAATGGAGATAGTGTCATGGCAAGCTGATATGATATTTCCATGCATGGGAAAATTCCATGATGATTTCCAAGTGGGTTTTCATGAATGGCAAGCCAAAGCATGAACTTCATCCAAGTTTGCGTGGTGAAGCTAAGGCTGGGCCCCATGGATTAATGTGGCCAAGCCATTACGCGGGGATTTAGAGCTAGTATGCCGAGTTCGAGACTTGGATGTTGGCAAGCCATTGTAGTAATCCTGCGCATGGGAAACATTTCACTATATTTCCAAGGTCAAAATTTGATGATGGCATGCTAAGTTGGTCTTTCCGCATATGGGACAAATTCATCCCAATTTCCATAGTGGAAACTTTTCAATGACAAACCGTCGTGAGGTTTCCGCGTAGAGTAGAATTCGAGTTTATGTCTGGAATACCAGGTGAGTCATCAAGTGAGTCAAAACACGTCGGAGTGGTAAACGAGAACGTGCTCGTGAAGATAGCTAGATTATCAGTTAAGCCATTTGGTGCATGCGTAAGGACTCAAAAAGTAAAGCTCAGTAAAGGACCGAGTAAATACGCAAATCAGTTGGGGAATATCAATGTAACGAAGAACCATTCAATGTGGAGGTGAATAACGAGAAGTCGAAAGGTTTAGAACTCAGTCATATTACCACTTCTGAGGACGCTTACAGTGGTTCATTGTCATAGTGGTACAACAAAATTGACATTTCCCACACTTCAATGTAATGCCAGTGCCAATTCCATCCACTTTCAATCTCAATCTCACAGCATTATGTATAGAACATCATTTGAAGGAGGCTCTACACATTCTGCTTACCACACGCAACACCCCTGTAAACCCGTCTACATATCTTCAACTATTACAGACCTGCATTTCTAGGAATACGCTTTCACAAGGTAAACCAATCCACTGTCCCATCAATCACAGAGAATTTGCACTTCCCACACGCACAACTATTCAAAATTAAATCATCAACATGTATGTCAAGTGCGGGAGTTTGGCGGAAATATTTCTCGTAGATACAAAGCATAGAATAGCTTGAGAGATCGACTGAATCAAAGAAGAGCTCAACGCATGAGCTAGTGCTTGAGTTTATAACCAATGAGCATAGACCCATTGTTGCCGAGGGAGTAAGGAACTTAAATGTGCAAGATGGTAAATATGGGCTCGGTACATAGACATGTGAGAGTCCGAGTTGAACCAACTGAGTGCTTAGGTCGACATGCAAAACAAAGCCAGGCTGAGTCAGTTGAAGAGCTCATGGAGACATGCTTGGTGGTGATATTGATGCTAGGACAACTCAGTAGATTTCGTGTAGAGCTTGCCGAGTTAGAAAGAATTGGTTCATGAAAGCGTGAATGATAATTCAAGGAGCTCGTGGTGTTGTTTCATGGAGTTTGAACGTGGAATGCATGTGAATATGTGGTCCAAAACAAGAAGAAATAACTCTATTTGTCAAGCTAGAGCTATCACAGAGAAATCAATCGATTGAGTGTTGACATGGCCACGTGACATGATCGCTAACAATTTTCATAGCTCGAAAATCATTTCTAAATAGCGCAACATGCAGGAGTGAAATAATTTAAATTCATTGAATTGTTTAACCTCTGTGGGTCACCAATGTATTATAGAACAAAGCCAGAAAGTATAATTTAGAATCAAACTTTTCATATTGTGGAAATTTTGGTACCAAGTCGAGATAAATAATAAGCTCGTGGGTGTCGAAGTTTAATGTATTTGTAGAGGCTTTCAATTTCGAGCTTAAAGCTTCATGTTCACAATGCATGTAGGTGGCTTGATAATTCAGAATGGCTCGATTTGGAGTTTGAAGCAAGACCGTAGTAGTGGCATTCATGAGGCGAGTCTTAACTTGCGTCAGGCCAGGTTCACAGGATCTACATTCATTTTGGCTTAATGAGGAAGATATACAACTCAGTCAAGGAACCCTATGCATGAGCATCGAGAAGAGCTGGTAAAAAATGAGTTGTGAAGAATTGAGGTCATTTTGATTAGCTCACAAGGTGTTCAAAAATCCATGACGGTGGGGTAAATTGGCTCCGGTCGAGCTTGTAGAGGATGAGCATGTAGACAATGAACCAAGCTCGTGGAAAAACAGAACTCGGAAAGGATAAAACTAATCAATGGATCTTGGTGACTTCATGGGGAAGCTCACATATGTTTCATGAAAGGAAATGTGGAATGCATAAATGGCCTCGAGTTAACCAAGGAGAATGATAAGAATCAATTTTTATAGCTCACCATTTAAAGGACTCAATGCAAAAGATCTCGATTTCCAAGGCAAGGAAAGACTTGGTGTGGGGTTCAAAATTGAGTGCAATACCGAGTTAGAGGATTCGAAACTCACCGAGTTGGGCTATGTGCAGACTCTATCCACATGGACCTCCATCCTCTTCAAGTCAAACGGTTCAATGGGGGGTCCCGACATTATGTTAATTAATTTAATATTTTAACTAAAATATTTTAATGATAATATTTATTATTATTATTTAAATATTTTATTTAAATATTCTTTTAATTAATTGAGAAGACTAGGTCATCAGCCAATTAATGACCCATGATGTAACCTTCTCAAGTGATTAAACTAACTATGATAAATACATCACGGGCCTTCAATTTAGGAATGTAATTATGACCTTTCCTCTTCTTTCTGAAATATTCTTCTATAAATGTAAGTTGGAAGCTCATTTCAAAGGGTTCCAACAAGTCAGACAAGTTGGAAAGTTAGATATCTTAGGCGAGTGTATGCTTTTTAAGATTCCTCTCTCTTCTGCAAGTTGTTCTTGTGTGTTGAGAGAACTTTAAAGCTTCCTCTTCAAGACTGTAATGGTAACTATTGTTTCTTTTGAATGTATGATGCATTGTGCATGTTATTGAAGCAATAAAAGTGTGTGTTTTGTGACTAATCTTGGTCCTTTCATCCTTCTATGCTTCTTTGTGCCTTTCTTGTACTTACAGGTACACTGTGCAAGTTTAATTTTCTATTGTAGGTTCTTGAAGTTCTGTGCTTATCGAGTGGTGGAGTATTGCATGCATTTGAGTTGTTGTGTCTGTTCACCCTTCTTGAGTTCATCCTTCTTCACTGGGAAACTAGAATATTTCTCGGTCTAATAAGGTTTAACAAAGGGAACGCATGTCTCTTAGTTTATGGTATCTTGTACCCTCTCTAAGTTGCAATAGGTGAAGTTGACCTATGGTGCACACACCCTCTTCAAATCAACCCTTCCTGAGTCTGGAAACACCCTTTATTTGGTGCATCACCATCCCTAGTATAGTTTCATTTCTGTAAATCTATTTCCCTAAAACCCCATGAAGATGTTAGCATAGGAATAGATAATCACTTTTGTTACACTAGGAGCAGTACAACACTTAGTTTAGGAAGAGGAATTCAGCCTTCTCCGAAGGTTCACTTTGAGCCCAAGTCCCACAGCTTGAGAAGTGATCCCATGTGTCCCAATCACACTGAACATCCTATTCACAATCTAGCCATTCAGAGGGTGCAGTGATTTGGCGACAACAGTTTTTGGCGATGCCCAGTGGGACAGAGTTCGTACTTCTCTTCTCACTTACACAAGTCAAAGTACCTGGCGACTCTATATCTTTGGATTCCAAATCTCAGTGCGGGTAACTTATGCGAAGAATTCAGAAAAGAGGTTCTTTAAAGAAATGAAATTATTAGCATATCAAAATTTCCTTGTCTCCTCCAAAGAGGAGAAGAAGAGGAATTTTCCACATCCCCAATTGCAGATTTACCTAGTAGGGGTCATTTAAATCCTCCTTACGGAAGGTTTCCTCCACCCTAGGAATAATCAACCTTTCGTTGTTATGGCGAGGAACCAAGTTTTTCCCCCTTTCAATGCAAGCAGTCCTCTTATGTTGGCTCAACATGACCCGATACTTGTTGCAAGCACTCAAAAGTTTACCCTTCTACACGGGGGAAACTCGCGTTACTCTAGTGGAGCATATCTTTGATGTAGCCAACATCTGTGTAGTACATAATATCACAAAAGACAATGTTGCAGTTAGAATTCTTACTACCTCTTTCAAGGGAAAATCAATTCAATGGTTTTGCTGGTTAGGTGTTGGCACTATAACCACTTGTGATGAGTTGGGAGAAAAGCTGTGTAAACAGTTCGAAGAAAAAAGTGATCACCTATCACTTTTGGAATAACTCACTACCATGAAGAGAGCTTCCCATGAATACATGAGTGATTTCAACTTCCGATTCCATAGGACTTGGAATAGGATTTCGGCGCTTGTAAAGCCTTCTGCACATAATGCATTCTTGTACTATTTGCGAGCCTTGAATAGAAATGTAGCAGTTATGATCCAGTCCATGGGAGGGACTACACTTACTGATGCTTATGAAGTTGCCATAAGTGCAGAGAATTCTTTTATTTAGGCTGGAAAGATAGCTCCACGACCACCCATGCCCTTTTCTCCAGATCTTACGAATCATCAGCCTATCATTGCTCCTATTCTAGTAGACTTCAAGAAACCATCTCAATCTTCCCCTGCCTCTTCAAATGACCTATTTGAAGTCAAGTTGCTATTGAAAAATTTTGGAAATGAGCTCGTTGCACTCAAAAGGTAACAGTTTCAATACAATCGTCCGTATCACCCAAAAAATAAGTAGTATTAGGCTAACCGTCCTCCTTTTCAAGGAAACAATCAGCCTCAAAACCAAACTACAAGTCAAGTTGGCAAATGTCAGGCCCTTGAAATTTCATAACCCTCTTATAGCTAGCTCATCTACAACTATAGTACCTGTTCAAAATAATATAGTTCAAGACTACGAATGAAGATATACTTGCTCTCAACCCCACAATCAAAATATTTGTCCCAACGGAGTTCTTAGCTAGGCCCTTATGGTTTAAAGTATATCTACCCCTTTAGAGTTAACAAAAAATTCATCCACAAAAGAAGCAGCAAATCAACCACAGGCACTTGAAGAATCTGCTTTGCTAAACTAGCAAGAAGAAGATTTTTGTGGGTTGAATACAAATTCTTCATCAGTGACAGCAAACACTCGTTCCAAAAAGAGAGCAATGGATCCTCAACCTCCTGAAGCTGATCAAGTTTCCAATTCCCAACCTGGGATACAAATGGCAGTTGATAAAAATGCGGGAAAGAAATCACCAGAAACACCGGCTAGCCACGCCGCAGGGAAAGATGGTTCTCCAGGCATCATGGTACCCAACAAACATTTTTCCAAAGGAGGACCCCAATGCCCAAAAAGGTTTCATCAAAGTAGGAGCGATTCCCTTCAGCATAGTAGAAAAAATGAAGAAAACCAATCTGAGTGTTACCATGTGGGACGCATTCTCAATCCCTTCTCAAAGAAACCTGTTATGAGAAGCTCTAAATAGTTTTGGTACAACCAGCGGATCACCAGGCCATGGAGTGACAACTGCTACAAGTTTGTGTCAACCGGAAGGGAAAATTATTCCTATGACAAAAAACCACCGCCATTCTACATTTCCCTGATCATTGGTGACCACCTGGTACATAATTGAATGATCGATTCTAGTGCTAGTAGCTCTGTCATGCCTAAACAAATTACAGATGTACTAGGCATACAATATGCGCTAGTTGCAAGAGGGGTTGTTCAACTGGATGGCACAGCTGTTAAGACTACTATGGGGTTATAAAAGGACTTCAACTTACCATTCATGCATGCCCAAGTTTTTCATTCACCCAAGACATATTGGTCATTGATTTCCCTCCCCTCTTTGCCATCTGCCTATCATGGGATTTCACCACCAAGATGGGTGGTTACCTATCGGTCGATTACTCGCATATGATTCTCAGGACTCGATATGGAACCAAAGTAACTATAATGGTAGAACCAATCTACCATAATCATGTAGAACACTACATTGCTAGTCCCATAAATGGAAATTACACCATCGACGATCTAGAAGAGGAAGATGTCGATCATGAACCAACCACCCTTGTTGAAGAATTCCCTGATACTTTGCTAGATGAAGTAACTAGAGATCATCAATACGATCCCTACATTGATGTATTGGCAGAAGAAGAAGTTGGTTTGCTAGTCTTGGAAGAAACATGATTAGGTACCTACTATATCCATGAAGAAGATACGATCATAACACAACTTGTCAAAACACCAAGTGATCCTAAAGGACTGTGGCAATTTTTCTTCAATGGATCAAGAAGTAAGAATGGATCCAGTGTTGGTGTTATGTTAATTTCTCCAGAGGGAGATAAGTACTTCTCATCTTTTCGGTTGCAATTCAGTTGCACTAACAATGTTGTTGAATAAGAGGCTCTTGTGCAAGGAATTCAACTAGCCCAAAGGAAGGGATTCAGGGCCCTGACTATTTTTGGAGACATTGAGTTAGTTGTTCATCAAGTTTCAGCACATAGTGCATCCAAAAATGATCTTTTAAGATCATACAAGAACCGAGTCTGGGACCTGATTGAAGATTTCAAAGCTTTTGAAATCCATGCAATCCCTAGAGATCAAAATCAAGATGCGGATAGGCTTGCTATAATTGGTTCACAATACAACATACCAGTTGATATCATGAAATAAGGGCAGAAATTTGTTAAAATTGTGGTTCGACTGATAGTCCCTGATAATGTGAGAAGTTGGCAAGTGTTCGATAGTGACAAACAAATTGTCCTCTTCCTACAAGAAGAGGTAGAGTTTATTGCAAAGAATCAAGATAAGTTGCAGGAGTCATATGGTGAGAAAATTATCCAATTGAAAAGTAACAAGTTACCAAAAGGTTTAGTCACTCTGGAATCCATTTTCAATTCAGATGACCAAGCCAAAAGACAAAGCCCTAACATGGTGGTCAAAGAAGAATATTTTGAGGAATTCAAAGTATCAAATGCAAAGTTTCTCAAGATCGGAAAAGTGTGTACTTCTGAGGAGAAATAATCTTTCATCAAACTTTGTCAAGAGTTTCATGACATCTTTACATGGATCTATAAATATCTGCATGGTTTTGATCTAGGTCTAGCACAACATACCATCGAATTGGATCCTAATGCTGAACCATTTCATCAGAAACAAAGACCAATTAATCCCAAAATTGAGACACTAATGAGAAAGGAGCTAACCAAGCTCATCAAGGCCTGTATAATTTTTCCCATCAAGCATTCTTCATGGGTAAACAATTTGGTGCCCGTGAGGAAGAAGAACGGAGAGATCCAGTTATGTGTAGATTTCAAGGATTTGAATCACGCGTCATTAAAAGACCATTATCCTCTTCCATCAATGGAACAGATCCTTCAAACGGTGGCAGGAGATCAATGATTTTCTTTGCTCGATGGTTATTTGGGTTACAATCAAATCCTAGTCTAAGAATCCGACCAATTCAAAACGGCTTTCACTACCAAGTGGGGCATGTATGCCTACAATAAAATGCCATTTGGATTGTCCAATGCCGGGGCTACTTTCCAAAGAGCCATGGACATGGCATTTAAGGGACTAATCAATGATATTATTTTGGTTTACCTTGATGATATAACTGTATACTCTAAGCATGCAGAAGATCACATCACACATCTAAGGAAAGTTTTCTGAAGGTGTGGGGAAATTGGGGTTTCACTTAACCCCAAGAAATGTATTTTCACAGTGCACGAGGGAAAATTGTTGGGGCATGTTGTTTCAGCAGAAGGATTATCAATCGATCTAGCCAGGATTCATTATATTATGTCCTTATCTCTCCCAAGTCATAGGAAGGGCCTCTCAGAGTTTTCTGGGAACCATCAATTTCGTGTGGAGATTCATCCCTCAATTCGTGACATTGGTTAAACCACTAACAACCATGCTAAAGAAAAACATGCCATTCTCATGGACAAAGGAAGGCCAAGAAAGTTTTGAAGCCATCAAAATAGCAATTTCTCAAGCTCCCACACTAGTCAACCCCAGGTTTGACAAAGATTTTATCCTTTATGCTTTTGTAGGTTAAGAGAGAATTTTAGGGATCCTCACCCAACAGAATGAAAACCTAATGGAGTAGCCAATTGCTTTCTTCAGTCAATCCCTCAAAGACTACGAGTTCAAATACTCATTCATTGAAAAGAAAGTCTTTTTGGTTATTCAACCTTTGAAGAAATTCAAGAACATGTTGTCCAACAACAAGATTCATTTGATGGTGTCTCATCCAGGTGTCAAGGAGTTTTTGCTGAACAAAGAAATGAATGAAAAGTGTGCTAGATGGATTACGAAGGTAATGGAGTATGACGTGCACATCAAATTCACTAAACTTGTCAGAGGTAAGGGTTTGTGTCAAAAACTTGCTGCAGACATGGAATTAAAAAGTAATGAGGAGGTGACACTCCTAAATACTGATGAGAATGTTGATCAAGCTGACTGGTTATCCAAAATGAAGAGTTTCCTCTTCTCAGGAGCATACCTAGAAAACATGGATAAAAACCAAAGATGAACTTTCCGTCTTCAATCTATCCCATATGTTTTTGGTAAATAACATTCTCTTTCGAAAAGATTTGAACTGTGTTCTCCTTCAGTGTGTAGGACCGGAACAGGTAAGTAAGATACTAGAAGAATTTCATAATGGCCTATTTGAAGGACATTATTCCACATGAAAAACAGCTACCAAGATCATGCAAGCCAGCTACTATTGGCTGGATTTATTCAAGGATGCCCATCTCTGGGTAAGGAAATGTAAGGAATGTGCCTTTTTCACCAGTAAGCAGAAGTTGGCAGCTCTTCCGCTGCATCCAATTCAAGTGGATCAACCCTTTGTTCAATGGGGGTTGGACTTCATCAGAATGATTAATCCTCCATCCAGTGACTGTCATAAATGGGTCCTTACTACAACAGACTATTTTACTCGATGGACAGAGGCAGGTAGCATTAAAAGAGAGCAATGAAAAGGTAGTTTTGTTTTTTTGGAGGGTATAATGACGAGGTTCGGTGTTCCGTTTATAGTCATTTCGGAAAATGCGTTGGCTTTTCTTGGTATGAAATTGAGTGAATGGGCTGTTAAAAATGGGGTATACCTCAAAACTTCATCCAATTACTATCCACAAGGAAACAGATTGGTTGAGTCTAGCAACAAAAACCTCATAAGGATTATTAAGCGCACAATGGAGACTAACAAGAGGACTTGGCATACATAGCTTAAGACCAATTTATAGGCAGATCGAATCACACCTAAAAGAGCCATCGAAAATTCTCCTTTCGTTCTTGTATATGGAAGAGAGGCAAAACTCCCACTCTCATTGGAGTTACCTTCTTTGGAGTTAGCTCATCAACTTGAAGTTATAGAGAGTGATCCTCTGACAGTAAGGTTTGCTGAACTCATGGAATTAGAGGAAGTATGAGACAAGGCTATGAAAATTTTGGAGCAGCATCAGGCTCAAGTTAAGAAATATTTTGACAAGAAGGCATCCGAAAGGCATTTTCAAGAGGGAGATTTAGTTGTCAAATGGGATAAAGACAGGGCCAAACCAGGCAGGCATGCCAAGTTTGATGCTCTCTGGAGTGGGCCATACATCATCACAAGTTGCAAAGAGGTAAATTCATTCCATCTATCTAGGTTCAATGGAGAAGAACTGCCCATTCATGTGAATGGGATACATCTCAAAGCTTGTTTTTGAGAAGCGTTCCCCCCTGTACAGTTAAATTTGGTGTTTTCCTCCAAGTGCTTATGCACATTGTTGTGTGTTGTTGTTTTGCTTTCCTTGTTGCTGTGTTTTGTGTTGTTCTGCACATTGTTTCATCATTGGAAGGTGTCAAGGGGAAGAAAGGTTCAAGGTTTCCATAAGAATTTAAAAATCTACTTCATTCAAATTTTTGCAGTGTTCCATGGATGTCAAGCATTTGACATATTCAGTATACTTCATGCTTAGCATTCCAGGGAGGTCCAGGATATCGAAAATGCTCAAGGAGATTCTGGGATGTGTCAAAGAAAATCATACTACTTTCAGGATTCCAACATAGACTCCATGCCCAATGGATGACTTAAGGCTACTGGAATCATGCTAAGCAGGCAATCATCCCCGAGAGGTCGCCAGAAATGTTGTCAATTTTTCCCCTTTTCGAAAAAATTGGACAAGTGGGAGAATATCATTCCCCGGAACTGGAAAAGGGCCTCCACGAGGAGTTTCATGACATTTCAAATAGTCGAAGTAGGTTAAGAACAAGGAAATTGGCTTTGGGACCCAAAATCAATAAAACGTATTATATGGGTTCATGAATTATTCTGACAAGTGAGATTGGAATGCTCGATTCAATTTCACTAACCTTAGGTATATGAATGTGTGACAAGTTATTTGGAGTAGCTCGGTGAGTTCATAGAGGCCAAAAATAAGTTTTTTCGGTTGTCTTCTTCAAATGCAAGGTTGTCAATTCATGTGGAGGGGTACCAAGTTCCAGATATATCTAGGGTGAGTGATAAGTAATCAAGTAAACAAGTAGCTAAATGAGTCAGGCTCAAGCATACTCAGATGAGCTACGAATACCAAATTACAATCATGTAGAGAGACAAAAATAGCTCGAGTCCTAGTGAGATGCACTGGAAGACAAATCAGGTTAAACTCCCTCATCGAGTTGATAATAATCTAATTCATGTTTTGACAACTCGAGTAGTTCATTGAGAAAAATGTGAAATAAGTGAGCCCGACACATAGAAGATGAGCTATTTCGACCAACTCAAGGTGGGAACTCGTGTTAGTATTTCATACAAATAAAACTTGCTACAAAATTGGGATGTCAGGAGTTCATGTGGATGGCATGGATGTTTTAAAAGTTAGAGAGGTTGCTAAGGAGGCAATAGCCAGAGAAAGGAGAGGCGATGGACCTACCCTCGTTGCGTTTGAGACATACCGGTTTAGAGGACATTCTCTTGCTGATCCGGATGAGCTTCGAGATCCTGCGGAGAAGGCTCACTATGCAGAAAGAGACCCAATTGTGGCTTTAAAAAAAGCTACCTAATCGAGAACAATCTTGTCAAAGAATCAGATCTAAAGTCGATTGAAAAGAAAATTGATAAGCTGGTTGAAGAGGCTATTGAATTTGCAGAGGCAAGTTGTCTTCCAGAGCGTGGTTAGCTTCTGGAGAATGTGTTTGCAGATCCCAAAGGATTTGGAATTGGCCCAGATGAAAGGGATAGGTGACAAGCTCCCACGCACTAAGCAACATGCATGTTGCAGTATAGTAGAAGTATTTTTGAGTGCTTCCAACAAGTAGGTTGTCCAACTATGTTGTTATCTATTAAGTATCGAATGCATCCTCAAATTTGGGATCTTCCTTCAAGATATTTTTATCAAAATCGATTAAGTGACAGTGAGAGTGTTACCAGGATACCTGATGAAATTTATTACAAAGATTCTCTATTGAGACCTTACTTGTTTTACGATGTAACTCATGGAAGTGAATCTCATAGAAGTGGATCTGTTTCATATCAGAATATTCATGAAGCACAATTTTCTTTGCAATTATATGAGCATCTTCAATGAGTCACTAAGTTGCCAGGGATAAAGTTTTCTGTTGGAATTATCACACCTTACAAGCTACAGCTTAAATGTTTGCACCGAGATTTTGATGTTTTCCTCAAATCTGATGAAGGAAAAGGTTTATATATCAATACGGTAGATTCCTTTCAGGGCCAGGGAGCTGTATAGGTAATTCAAGTCATTGCAGAGCATTGTTTTAAGGTAACTCATACATGGGCATTGAGAATTCGTCTCTATAATGGAGATAGTGTCATGGCAAGCTGATATGATATTTCCACGCATGGGAAAAATTCCATGATGATTTCCAAGTGGGTTTTCATGAATGGCAAGCCAAAGCATGAACTCCGTCCAAGTTTACATGGTGAAGTTGAGGCCGGGCCCCATGGATTAATGTGGCCAATCTATTACATGGGGATTTAGAGCTAGTATGCCGAGTTCGAGACTTGGATGTTGGCAAGCCATTGTAGTAATCCCGCACATGGGAAACATTTCACTATATTTCCAAGGTCAAAATTTGATGATGGCAGGCCAAGTTGGTCTTTCCGCATATGGGATAAATTCATCACAATTTCCATGGTGGAAACTTTGCAATGACAAGCCGTCATAAGGTTTCCGCGTAGAGAAGAATTCAGTTTTATTTCCGGAATACCATTCAAGTCATCAAATGAGGCAAAACACGTTGGAGTGGTAAACGAGAATGTGCTCGTGTAGATAGCCAAATTATTGGTTAAGCCATCTGGTGCATGCATAAGGACTCAAGAAGTAAAGCTTAGTCAAGGACCAAGTAAATAGGCAAATCGGTTGGGGAAGTTAATGTAACGAAGACCCGTATCAATGTGGAGGTGAATAAGGAGCAGTCGAAAGGTTCAGAACTCAGTCATATTACCACTTCTGAGGACACTTACAGTGATTCATTGTCATAGTGGTACAACTAAATTGACATTTCCCACGCTTCAATGCAATGCCAATGCCAATTCCATCCACTTTTAATCTCAATCTCACAGCATTATGTACAGAAGGTCATTTGAAGGAGGCTCTACACATTTTTCTTACCACACACAACACCCCTGTAAACCCGTCTACATATCTTCAACTATTGCAGACATGCATTTCTAGGAATACACTTTCACAAGCTAAACCAATCCACCATCCCATCAATCACAGAGAATTTGCATTTCCCACATGCACAACTATTGAAAATAAGCTCATTAACATGTATGTCAAGTGTGGGAGTTTGGCGGAAATATTTCCCGCAGATACAAAGAATAGAATAGCTTGAGAGATCAGATCGAATCAAAGAATATCTCAACACATGAGCTAGTGCTTGAGTTTATAACCAATGAGCATAGACCCATTGTTTCCGAGGGAGTAAGGAACTCAAATGTGCAAGATGGTAAATATGGGCTCGGTACATAGACATGTGAGATTCTGAGTTGAGCCAACCGAGTACTCAGGTCGACATGCAAAACAAAGCTAGGCCAATTCAGTTGAAAAGCTCGTGGGGACACACTTGGCGGTGATATTGATGCTAGGACAACTCAGTAGATTTAGTGTAGAGCTCGCTGAGTTGGAAAGAATTGGCTCATGAAAGCGTGAATGATAATTCAGGGAGCTCGTGGTGTTGTTTCATGGAGTTTGAACGTGGAATGTAATTGAATATGTGGTCCAAAACAAGAAGAAATAACTCTATCTGTGAAGCTAGAGCTATCATAGAGAAATCAATTGATTGAGTGTCGACATGGCCACGTGACGTGATCGCTAAAAATTTTCATAGATCAAAAATCATTTCTAAATAGCGCAACATGCAGGAGTGAAATAATTTAAATTCATTGAATTGTTTAACCTCTGTGGGTCACCAATGTATTATAGAATAAAGCCATGAAGTATGATTTAGAGTCAAACTTTTCATATTGTGGAAACGTTGGTACCAAGTTGAGATAAACACTAAGCTCGTGGGTGTTGAAGTTTAATGTATTTGTAGAGGCTTTCAATTTTGAGCTTAAAGCTTCATGTTCAGAATGCATATAGGTGGCTTAGTAATTCAAAATGGCTTCATTTGGAGTTTGAAGCAATACCGTAGCAGTGGCATTCATGAGGTGAGTATTAACTTGCGTTAGACTAGGTTCACAAGATCTGCATGCATTTTGGCTTAATGAGGAAGATATACAACTCAGTCAAGGAACCCTATGCATGAGCATCGAGAAGAGCTGGTGAAAAATGAGTTGTGAAGAATTGAGTTCATTTTGATTAGCTCAAAAGGTGTTCAAAAAGAGATGACGGTGGGGTAAATTGGCTCCGGTCAAGCTTATAGAGGATGAGCATGTAGAGAATGAACCAAGCTCGTGGAAAAATGGAACTTGGAAAGGATAAAACTAACCAACGGAGCTCGGTGACTTCGTGGGGAAGCTCACATATGTTTCACGAAAGGTAATGTGGAATTCATAAATGGCCTCGAGTTAACCAAGGAAAATGATAAGAATCAAGTTTGATAGCTCACCATTCGAAGGACTCAATCCAAAAGAGCTTGATTGCCAAGGTAAGAAAAGAGTTGGCGTGGGGTTCAAAATCGAGTGCAACACCGAGTTAGAGGATTCTAAACTCACCGAGTTGGGCTACGTGTAGACTCTATCCACATGGACCCCCCTCCTCTTCAAGTCAAACAGGTCAACGGGGGGGGGTCCCGACATTATGTTAATTAATTTAATATTTTAACTAAAATATTTCAATAATAATATTTATTATTATTATTAAAATATTTTAGTTAAATATTCTTTTAATTAATTGAGAAGACTAGGTCATCAGGAAATTAATGGCCCATGATGGAACCTTCTCAAGTGATTCAACTAACTGCTGATAAATACATCACGGGCCTTCAATTTAGGAATGTAATTATGACCTTTCCTCTTCTTTCTCACATATTCTTCTATAAATGTAAGTTGGAAGCTCATTTCAAAGGGTTCCAATAGGTCAAACAAGTTGGGTAGTTAGATATCGTATGTGAGTGTATGCATTTTAAGATTCCTCTCTCTTCTGCAAGTTGTTCTTGTGTGTTGAGATAACTTTCAAGCTTCCTCTTCAAGACTGTAAGGGCAACTATTTCCTCTTCTAAATGTATGATGCATTGTGCATGTTATTGAAGCAATAAAAGTGTGTGTTTTGTGACTAATCTTGGTCCTTTCATCCTTCTGTGCTTCTTTGTGCCTTTCTTGTACTTCTAGGTACACTGTGCAAGTTTAAGTTTCTATTGTAGGTTCTTGAAGTTTTGTGCTTATCGAGTGGTGGAATATTGCATGAATTTGAGTTGTTGTGTTTGTTCACCATTCTTGAGTTCATCCTTCTTCACTGGGAAATTGGAATATTTCTCGGTCTAATAAGGTTTAACAAAGGGAACACATGTCTCTTAGTTTGTGGTATCTTGTACCCTCTCTAAGTTGCAATAGGTGAAGTTGACCTGTGGTGCACACACCCTCTTCAAATTAACCCTTCCTGAGTTTGGAAACACCCTTTATTTGGTGCATCACCATCCCTAGTATAGTTTCATTTTTGTAAATCTCTTTCCCTAAAACGCCATGAAGATGTTAGCATAGGACTAGATAATCATTTTTTTTACACTAGGAGTAGTACAACACTTAGTTTAGGAAGAGGAAGTCGGCCTTCTCCGAAGGTTCACTTTGAGCCCAAGTCCCACAGCTTGAGAGGTGATCCCATGTGTCCCAATCACATCAAACATCCTATTCACATCCTGGCCATTCAGAAGGGTGCACTGATTTGGCAAAAACAGTTACCATTTGTGCATGTTATATCAATAACACCTTGATATCAATACTTCACTTGCTCGCAAAGTGGGTTAACATATCTTGGCGATATTGTTGTGCCATTCAAAAATTGTAATTGGCACTTTTTGAGATATAGGTCTTAAGTGAGTTTGAGCTCACTCATCGTATATCTTGATTGAGAGGTCGCATTGACTTCTTGTATTTAGTTACATGTTTTGTTCATCCCCTTAAACTTGGCATAAGTGAAAGCATCTTGTTAATCATCTTGCGACGTGAAACTACTTTTTGAAATGTAGTCTAGGAGGTGCTTCATTTAAATAGGTTTCAATACCAAACGCTTGTGTCACTAGCAATTTGTCACTCTATCACATTGGTATTCTCACATTGTTGACTTATTCATACTCTTAACAAATACATCTTACATCTCACTTAGGGGTGGTCAATAAGCTTTTGAACACATTTACGACATACCCTAGTGAAATTATCACGAAAACGTGGCTCCTAAAACACGTCTAGGATTAAAGAAATAGACATAGCTGGAACAACAATCACAAGCTTGTGAAACCTATAATAGACAGGGGTCAAACCCCTTCATTGGACATGACCTAGGACCGCTATTTTTTGCGGAAAAAGAAACAAAAGAGATGGTCGATCATAGTGGAAATGAATTAGAATCTCCACACGCAGACCTCAATTTTGACCCCACTTTACTAGACGAGTTTATTCTTAGAAAAAATGATAGAGTGTTAGCACGGGTCATAGGAGTTAGGGGCCAAATTTCCCACCGAGAATGAAACAATACTACCTAGAAATGACGCTACTAAGGAAGAATGTCCCCTTATCAATATGGAAGATATTTTAACACACAGAAATTCTTCCACTTCTTACGTAGGAAATGATAAAGTGGTGGGGCATAGAATACCCTTTATCAAAGTGCCATGAAGAAACAAGATAGAACATGAGATAGGTGAAGAACCTCTGTAATACAAGGAGGAGGAACCTTTAGAAGAAGATGCCACAATCCAACAACAAATCAGTAACCTAAGCTGACAACTAGATTTTCTTACTTCCCATGTATAGAACAAACACAAACAAGAATGTTCAAAAGTTTAGGCCTAAGGTTAAGATCAATGAACTCCATCGAGAAAACCAAGGAGAAGAAGACATAGGGTATCATCATGTATACATCCCCACTTCTCCCACTAGAGAACAATTTCTCACACAAGAAGTGCAGTCTATGAAAGCAATGCTCGCGAGCTTACAAGAGAGAAATATAGGGAGCATTAGGAAATATCAATACGAAGAATTATGCCCCTATCCTTTTGACAAGACAATGACCCTTCAACCCTTTCCAAAGAAATTTGATATGTCAAAGTTTGAAAAATATAAAGGGAAAGGAGATCCATAGGATCATATTAAAGATTTCTACATGGTATGTCAAGAGGTGTCTTATAGTGACAATTACCTCATTAGACTTTTTCCCAAGAGTCTCGGAGGTCAAGCCTTGGAGTGGTTTACACGCTTACCACGGGGATCAATTTTCACCTGGCCAAAATTGGCAGAAAGATTCATGTGTTACTTCTCGTATAACATAGAGAGTGATGTCACCATGGCAGACTTATGTGGCGCCAAGCAATGCCCAAATGAGAATTTTTTCAGCTTCCTCCAACGGTGGAGAGGGATAGCTAGTCACTTCCCTTGTGCTTTCCCTGAAAAATAGTTGGTTAGTACTTTCATTCCCAATCTCAACCCGGACATAGCTTTCTACCTCTAAATACATTGTGTTCACACCTTTGAGGAGGTTATTGAGAAAGGGATTCATATAGAAAAATCTCTCATTACCAATGGCACCCTCAAAACCGAATCTAGAGACAACCAAAATGTCAAACCCACGGAAAAGCCAAAAATCTTTAACAAAAACAAAAATGAGGTGGGAGATGGAATCACTGATTCCAAACATGTTCAAATGGTCCAAACTGGTCAACCTTTTAAATTGACCAAGGGCCTAATTCAACCACCACCAAATCGAAGAACATTCACCTCTCTCAATGAACATTTTTCGGTCATACCAAAACAATTGGATGCAGCCCACATGATGACCTATCCTACAATGTAACCATTTGACGACAACGCTCCAAAACCTTCCTGGTAAAAAGAGCATGAATATTGTGAAATGCATCGCATCAAAAGACATAAGATAGACAAATGTCTGTGGCTTTGTCATTATATTCAGGACCTCATTGACAACGGGGAGATAGAGGTGGATAACCCAGGTAAAACAAAAACACCTAATGAGAAAATGGGGATATATAAACAACCATTACCCAAGCATGAAAAGTCAGAAAATTCAAAGCCGGGTTGGGGAGAGTCATCCCAAACTTATAAAGCCATGAAATACTTGTACACCAAAAGAGACAAAAATCATTATGATTCACTTATTGGATGTATTCACTCTCATGCTAACCGTGTCAATACCATCCAGATCAAGGGAAAGGACTGCACTATGGTAACAAGACGTGCCCACCTCATGATTCTGGAACCTTCTCTACCGACCCCGCAAACCGGTAAATATATCCTTTTACAAAAACTTGAAAAGACGTCTGCTAAGATTTTGATCTTAGATCTTCTTAAGATATCCAATGTGCATAAAGAAATTTTGTACCAAACTGTTCAGAGTTCGGGAGTTCCTTTAGAAGTTGATCCTACACACCTTCAAGCCGTGGTGGCAAACATCGCACCAAGTGAACATCTCACTTTCAACCATAGGGAGATCCCTACTGAGAATCCAACACATAATCTTCCCTTATACATTGAGGTAGTCATCACCCATAGGAAAATCAAACAGATGCTTGTGGATAACGGATATGGGTTGAACATGTGCACGCTTAAGTTGGTCAAACAATTAGGACATACAAAGGAAGATCTTAAGTCCTGTATTATCACAATCACCGCATACGACAACACGGAAAGGGAGTCAGCAGGTACCATCACGCTGCCCATGGAGGTGGGGTCCCACTCACCATCAGACAAAGTTTCATGTCCTAGACATGGAATTTCCATATAACATGCTCCTAGGCTGACCATGGATTCATGCCATGCAGGTCATGCCATCAACATTGCATCAATGCATTAAGTTGAAGCATGAGGGACATACGGTTACAATACAAGGAGATTCAGAGCCCTTTTCTCATTGTAGAGCTCTCAATAGATTTGCACGAAAGGGTACATATGCATGTCCCTCTGTAGATATAGTTGTTCCTCTCCATTCTGAGGCCATGGAATCCTGGGTGGATTCAAAGTCTCTTGGTTCTTGCACTCATGGTGCATCTACTTCAACATATCCATTTGATTCATGGGAGATGAAAATCCTTGAATATGGCTGCGGGGAGTATAATTTACAATAAGAACTCTTGGTTTTAGACCTCTCATTGTCACCCAAGACTAGAGGTCGACCCAACTACCACTTCAGAAGAACTAGGGAGGAACACACTATTGGGTCATTCTTACCTGGAGGCTTGTTAGCTGAGGAAAAATTGCTTGATCCACCTACAACTTGGGTCCCTAAGGATACTCATCCATCCTATTATCAAACCTCGGAATATGAAAAATATAGTAGAATGATGTATTCCATGGGATAAAAAGGCCTAGGATGTGGGAGGAACAAACAAGGACAAAGAGAATCAGTCCCTCTTCCACATTTCAAAATAGAAAGATACGGCATTGGGATTTGCCCTTATGGAGCACACCCCAATGATCAAGATGTTACTTGTTCTAAGCGTGAGGATAGCTATGACTATCTAGACAGTGATATAGATTCTCACTATAGCCAATATGAGGATCTGGCCTCCACAAACCTTTTCATGAACAACATTTTCCTAACCTTAACCCCCATGGAACCAACCCTTGACCTTGTATACCCTTCCCTTGTTGAATGGGACAAACAACGTCACATGCCGCTAGATTTATTCAAAAATTATGAAGCTATCACAGAGTTCATGGGCATAAGGGATATAATTCCCATTGGAGATCAAAAGAAAGGTTTCTTTATTGACTTAGATACCTGCGCCTACTGTGGCGAGGAGGCTAAACTTCGTGGTCAAAAAAACTTAAAGAAAAGTGAGAGCAAAAGTTCTAAAGAAAAGCCTTGGAAAAAATCAAAGTCCAAGTCACACAGTGAAAACCTCTTTGAGGCACTAGCTGAAAAACAAATAAGAAAATCAAAGGACAAACAAAGTGACCACGCCAAGGATGAAAATCTCATGGAGACATCCTTGGATGAAGATCTCAACCTACCTCCTAATCCTACGTGTATGGAGGACTTATCAAAATTTCTAGTCAAAGAAACCATTGATGTCAATATTGGTACAGAATAAGATCCCAAGCTAGTAAAATTGGGAGCATCACTCTCAGCTAGAGAACAAAAGACATTCACTAAGTTGCTGCGAGAGTTTATTGATGTGTTCACATGGGCTTAAAAAGACATGCCTGGCTTAGATCTGACTTTGGCTGTGCACAACCTAGTCGTGCATGCAGACGCCAAGCCTATCAAACAGAAGCTCTGAAAGATGCACCCAAGAGTGGCCCTGTTGGTTAAAGAAGAGTTGGAAAGATTTCTTGTAGCAGGATTCATCAGGCCAATTGATTATTCTGAATGGATATCAAAAATTATTCCTATGCAGAAAAAACCTATCGGTAGCTGAATCTACACGGATTTTAAAGACATCAATAAAGCTTTCCCTAAAGATGATTTTCTACTGCCCAATATTGACATGATTGTTGACTCAACAGTAGGGTACGAAATTCTATCACTCATGGATGGATTTTCAGGATATAATCAAATCAAGATCGCTAAAGAAGACCAACACAATAAATTTTATGACTCCTTGAGGCACCTTCTGCTATCAAGTGATGCCATTTGGTGTTAAAAATGCAGGAGCTACTATCAGCGGGAAATGACAGTGATTTTTCATGATATGATTCATGATATCATGAAAGACTACGTGGATGACATCCTGGGAAAGTCTAAAACAAGAGAGGATCATCCTGTCATTTTTCGGCGTATCTTTGAACGCTTGCATGAATATAAAGTTAGGTTGAATCCAAAAAAGTGTGTCTTCAATGTGCTATCAGGGAAACTATTGGGTTTCATTGTGTCAAGATGAGGTATTAAGGTAGACCCTGCTAAAGTGTTTGCTATCACCGAAATGCCTCCACTTGAGAACATCAAGAAACTGCATAACTTACAGGGGAAAATTCAAGCCATTCGCCACTTCATCTCCAAGCTTGCAGATAAATGTCACTCATTCACCCACTTACTTTAAAAGGACGTCGTTTTCATCTAGGGACCTGAGCAACAACAATCCTTTGCTTTGCTAAAACAATACTTGGCTAATCCACCTGTCCTCATGCCTCCCATTCCTAGAGAACCACTCTTGCTCTATATTTCTACTACACAATTTGCTATTGGTGCATTGCTCACCCAATACGAACTTAGTCATAAGGAGAAAGTGGTGTACTATCTGATTCGACCCTCATTGCCTATGAGCTCAATTATCCTCAAATTGAAAAGGCTTGCTTGGCCTTTGTTTTTACCTTTCAGAAACTTCGGCAATACCTATTGAACACTAAAACCAAGCTAATATCCAAGGTTGACCCACTCAAGTATTTATTGTCCAAACCCTCCCTCATAGGTAGAATGGCTAACTGCATCATTCTACTTAGTGAGTTTGACAAAGAATTTGTGCATCAAAAATTGGTTAAAGGACAAGTACTTGCAGACCAGCTAGCGGAAGCACCTTTGCAAAGCATGGAACCTTTGAATATGAATCTATCAGATGCCTCCTTGCTCTACATTAAAGAATATGTCATGTGGCAGATAAATTTTGATGGATCCTTTACATTTCATGGTCAGATGCAGGAGTGGTCCTTATTACTCCTTCCAGTGATCCTATACCATAGGCTTTTCACCTGGGCTTCCCTTGCACAAACAACATTACAGAATATGAAGCGCTTATTGCAAGGATGAAGCTAGCCATTAAGTGGAATGTTCACCATGTCAAGGTTGTAGGTGATTCACAGTTAATCATCAAATAGGTTAATGATGAATACAAGGTTAAGTATGACAAGATCGTACCTTACAAAAAATTAGTGGAAAATCTAAAGGAGTACTTTGTGCGCATTACCTTTGAGCAGATCCCAAGAGCACATAACAGATCAACGCATGTCATGGAAATGGTGGGGCCTATGCTTTGTATTCCATCAGGGAATAATGATATGCCGTTCTTCGTAGAAAATCTACGACAGCCTGCGTATGACATGCCAGAATCTTTCCTGGCTTGTGAGGTTGTTGGTCCCAATTCCCTGTGGTATGAACCCATCTTCACCTATCTTAAGGATAGCACATTCCCTCTCGATACCTCCCATTCTGAAAAGTAAAGCCTGATTCGCCAGATATCTCGTTACACCCTTTTAGGAGGTACACTTTATCATTGTGGCTATGATGGGAATCTATTACATTGTTTGGATGTGACAGATTCAATCCAAACAATCAAAGAAGTGCACGAAGGGGTGTGCGAAGCACATACAAACGGAATGATCTTGGCTAAGAAATTTTTGAGAGTAGGTTACTATTGGCCTACCATGGAAACTGATTGTTGCAATTATGTTAGAAAATGTGTGCTTTGCCAAAAGTATGGAAATGTCAATCATGCTCTGTCATAGCCACTGCAACCTATCACTACCCCATGGCCATTCTCCAAGTGGGGACTTGACTTAATAGGGAAACTTAATCCTACCTCATCTAATGGTCATACACATATCATCACAGCTACAAAATATTTTACAAAATGGGTGGAGGCTATCCCTTTAACCTATGTAACAGGAGCCCAGATTTCTAAATTTATCATGAATCACATCATTTGCCAATATGGTATTCCCACATCCATCATTACAGATAATGGGAAGTCATTTAAGAACAAAACCGTGAAAGGAATTTTCCAACGGTTCTAAATCAGGTTAAAATGGTCCACACCATATTACCCTTAGGGTAATGGACAATCTGAGGCAACGAACAAGACTTTGGTAAGGATAATGGAGAATATGGTCAACAAAATAGGTCGAAACTAGCACCTAAAAATCCATCCAGCCCTTTGGGCTTACCAAACATCCATTCGCACTCATACGGGTGTGACACCATATTCCCTAGTGTTCAGGATAGAATCTATCATCCCTTTAGATATTGAACTTCCATCCCTAAGAATTTCTCTTCAGGATTATCTAGATAAGGATGAAGATTATCGAGTGGCAAGACTGACTGAGTTAGAGATCCTGGATGAGAGGCACATTTGCGCTCTTAATCACCTAAAAGTGTATCAACACAGAGTCTTTAGAAACTACCACAAGATAATCATCCCTCGTCAATTTGAGGTTAGTGATTTAGTCATGAAGGAGAACCAGTTCAACACCAGAGCAAAGCGAGAAAAGAAAGGGAAGTTCAAACCACATTGATTGGGACCCTATGTTATAGTCACCAAGTACTGCATAGGGGTATACAAATTGGCTCACCTAAATGGTGATGAGCTTCGGGAGCCCATAAATGCCATGCATCTTAAGAGGTTCTATGTTTGAACATGGCATAAGGAAGTTAAAATTTAAAAATACAAAAAAATCAGAAAAAGAAAAGAGAAAACATGTCATCCACTAGTGAAAACCACGCAATTGTGGCACTTTGGACAAGTCCATGGGTGAAAACCAGTTTCCGGCGCCTCAGGAGGATTTGTTTTTCACAAGCATCTTGTATCTGGAGGGTAGTTTTGTTTGGCCTAGCCCTGGTTCTTCCTTTGAGATTCCTTGTCAATCCTTGATCCGACTTTTCCTTCTTTAATGAGTCTGTGAGGGGTATGGTCTTTCACTATTTCCCATCTGACATTGGGGGAAATTCAATGACTGCACCCTCTTGCTCATAAACGTGTGGCTTCTGCCCTTGTATATTCCACATCTAACATTGGGGGCATCCACGCTTTCTTGGTTACCTACACATAGCTTTGGAAAACTGTTAGAAAACAACCAAAACAATAGAAAATTGTTTCAGAAAAAACTAAAAACTAAAAAATTGTTTCACAAAACACTAAACAATATAAAATTGTTTCACAAAAAACCTAAATAATAGAAAATTGGTGCATGAAAACAAATCTTACAAAAAACATAGTTACTTGCATTGTCTTGTTTCTTGCTTTGGTTGTTGCTTGTATAGTTGTTTTGTATTCTTGCTTTTGGGTTGTTTGTTGCTTGGGTGTACTTTGTTAGGATTCATCTTTACTTGCTTAGATTAGATTTATTCTTGCTTGAGCATCTTGTGGTATGTTTTTGCATGCTAGTGAATCTTGGGAAATCATGATGTAATGTGTTAATTCATTATGTTCTTTCTTAGACATTTGATTGTGTTTGTTACATGTTAACAAAGCATAATGAATCATGGTGTATTGCATTATTTCCTGGTGTTATTTGTTTGCATTTGGTTGTGTTTATTGCATGTGCTCTGTTTTGTTATCATTCACATCACATTATCATCATTTATCATCACATCTAACATCATCTATACATCATATATAAACAAAATGTTAAGTTCTACATCATGCATGTATGCTAAGCTAATCATCACATATCGTATCGTCAATGGGTGCAAGAGGGGTTATGCATGATCAAAAGTCTATCCCCCCTGCACCAATATCATCATATCATCCTGTCCATATACATCTACAATAACACATGAGAAATGCATTTGATGTCATCTAAAGATCTATCATCTAACATCCACAGTACATGTATACATCAAACATCGAAATCCAATACATACAATGTACAAAATCAAATAACATCATCACATCGTCCATAAGTGCTCAATCAAAAAATGTAGCACGCAATGAGAATCAACATAGAGTAATTTCTGAAAAAGGGTATTTCACATCATAGAATAATGCCCACTCGTGTCACATACATCAGGACACAAAAACAATAAGTGTTGAATCAAAGCACGCAACATGTAATGAGAATCAATATAGAGTAATTTCTCATTGCATCAGTTTGGCGCATGCACCCCCAAAAAGATGCCTGTGTCCCCAAAAATACACTTGCGCCCCCTACCCGACACCTAAACTTGCACGCAGGTGCGCCAACGTGACTTCCTAGGGCTAAAAGATAAAATTTAATGCATTAATGATCAAATTTACAAGGCTAGGGTTTGATACTCACAAAGGGGCCATCGTTCGCGTGCCACTGGTTCCCCTAGACTACATTTGCATGCCTCAATCGGTCTTGTGTGATCACCATAGTTCTCCTCATTGTCAGAGCCTCACGGTAAATTTTTCTAACCTACTTCGTTAAAATGAATTGGTCGCAATGTTTTTACCCCCCATGGTGGGGTATATCAACCCATTTTTCATTGTTAGGAGGGTCGAGAGGCCCATTTCGATCACCTTTTTCTTCTCTGTTCACTATGGAATAATTATTTTTATTAAATAATTTTTTTTTGTTATTTTTCATCGTATTGGGGCATTTTTTGCTATCCAATACCCCTTTCTTCTCCCTCGGACAATTTTTTTTCTCCCTGGAAATTTTTATTCTTCTCCACACTCTCGTAAATAATTATTTTTCAAATAATTATTTTTTCGTAATTTTTCCTCTAAACAAGGACATTATTTGTCGTTTGTTTCTCCTTTCTTCCACCTAGGGCACTTTTTGTTGCCCCTAGGCCCTTCGCTTTCTTCTTCTACTTTCTTCTACTGTTCGCCACAATTTGGAAATCAAAAACAATAAAAACATATATATATATCAAAAATCCAAAAACAAGGCAAAATTTTTTCAAAAGAAATCCTAAAAAGTAAAAAACCCTACAAAACTGGTAACTTGCTTATTACGGCTGAAACTTGTGTCTTGCGCATGGTATTTTCTCCATATCCTGTTGGTTTGTCTCACATCTTCCCCGATTAATACGACTCATGGATCACTGGATTCACAACCATTCACAAAGCTATCTACTTGCTTCGTCTGTACTCTGGGACTTTCGGGTGCTTGTTTCGTTGCACAAATGCTTTTCATGGACCCAATGTCCATTATCATTTCCCCTTGCATGTATCCTTTCTTGGGGCATCATTTTAACCCTTTTCATCAATCACAAACTTGTGGATCTCTTCAGCACTGATAACAAAACATTTGTACAACTGTCTTGACCATTGTTGGGTTGGATATGTGCGTTCATACTTGTTTTCCCTGTTAAATGAGCTTGTTTCCTTCTCGTATTGCATTGCATTAGTGTATGTTATGTGGAGTTGGTATTTTTCAGTAATGGACAATTGTTCATAGTATGGCTTTTCATGTCATTCTACCTTTGTCGTATGCTTATATTTTTCATAAGGACCGATGACGTAGCTCTTGTGGCAATATGATGACATCAAAATTGTTCCAATAAACAATGACTAGAGGCTAAGCTCTTCTCTCCCCTCCTCCATATTTATTCTACATCACTTCCCTTTTACCCTTAATTTTCTCTCTCACTGGGGCATCCTGCCTCTTCCCCATTCTTCTGCCTACCTCTCACCTTTTTCGATCGTCGATCGGCTTCTTTCATCACCCCATCGACACTCGAGGGGGCATCTCTCCCTCCTACTAATTTTTCTTCTATCCCTTCAAAAAATTCTTTCTGTATACTATCTTTGAAGTGACATCACTTACACCACCCCAAAGAGGGGAAAATGTAGACACCTATAATTACTCCCAAGCAATTTAAATACTTAAATTGTGGTAATTATCTCATTTCCCGCAAATTGACGATATATTGTCAATAGCGCTCATCTTCTCTTCCATTGTCGTTAATTAATTACATTACAGCTAATTAATTAAGTCACCTATCCAACACATACCCTAATTAACACCTTCTATCTAGTCTAATTAATTATTATTAATTAATTATCCTCCCTTCTCATTAAATCAATAAATCACTATTTAATTGGTTTAAGTCCCTCTTAATGGTCCAAATCACACTAAAATCCATCTAAAAGCTTATAAAAGCTTGCACATGTATTAATTAATCATCTTGATTAATTAATACAACCCCTTTATCCACATGAGCCACTTAAGGACAAACTAAACCCTCCTAAAGTTAACTAAACCCCCCTTATCCATAACTAACTCTACATCTCCATTAGTCCCACATTCATGAGGATGTGTTGAATCCTTTATCCTTTGGGCTATATAAAGAACCCTCCACTCTACCTTTTACACTTACACCTAAATCCCTTCTAAGAGAGCAAATGCCAAAGCATATAGCATTTCAGACTAAGAGCCTTGCACCTTGTCCTTCTTGAGAGTTCATCATCTTGAAGAGTTAAGCCTCCATTCTTAAAGTGCTTAGGTCAATATGGGGAGGTGTCAAAAGGGTCTTGTAGCCCAAGTTTGATCCCCCATTCCTAGGTTCTTGGAAATTAAGGACAACTATTGTTGATAGCCATTGGACTACATAGGTCCACTTCATTTATATGTAAGTTAAGGAGAATAGAGGATCATTAATTTACATTATGTTTTCATCAGTTTCAAATTGATTAATGTTAAGGGTCTAGGACCCTTGCTTAATTCTTATCATGATGGTGTTTACATGTTCTTTATTTCTAGCTAGGTTAGGGAGCTATTTCTAGGTGGTAGTTTCTTGCTTTAAATTTAGCATTAATTGTAGAAATAATTGCACACACCTTTGTTAATGTACATTGCATGTGGTTATTTTTTTATTCTTTGACCCCTTTTCAAAATTATTTATTAAATGGTGTGTAATATTGAGAATAATCATGTTGTTAAGTTAACTAATTAAAATATGTCATATGAAAGTAATTAATAGAGTTGTTGGCTATAGAATTAAAATGTTGTAAGAAATGTTTAGGTAATGTGTAAGAGATATGTTTATCATTGATTTTGGAGTAAGAAATGGACTAGCCACCTTCTTCTCAGTGAAAATTTGAATTTTATCCTTGGATGGCTGATTTTGGAGACTTGTGGGACAAGTTAAACTTATCCCATGCCTCTTAAATTTACATACCAACCTTACCTATGGTTGGAGAGTTAAAATTAGCCCTTCATTATGCATTTTGTAAGTCAAGTTGAATGTCTTATTGCACTCTTATTACATGTTTCTAAATTTCAGTCCTTAATGGGGTGTGGGCTTCATTTGAGTATGTAAGTAAAACTATCATATTATTCACCCACCTATTTTCTTGAATGCATTGGAGAATGAAGTTGACTTTTGTGTTGGGTTGATCCAATAATGTGATTTGACATCCTACATTTCAGGATCCACTTCATATCTAGATCTTCTCTTTCCTCTAGAGCATCTATTTATTGGAATTCCTTAGCTTATCCATTTTTGGGTTACAAAAATTCACTTTTATCAATTCATTTATATGGGAGACTTCATTGGGGTTTATTTGAGGTCTTGAATTTGGAGAAATTTGGAAGATTTTTGAATACAATTGTGTTGGGTTGATATTTGGATTGATTGCATTGGAAGACATTGTATGTTTTGAACTTGAAACAAACTCCATCATGGAGAGGTAAGATCTTGGCATCTTGGAAATGCTCTTCTTTCCCCTTTTATGAAAATAGTCAAATGCTTGTATGCTCTAGATGTTATTATTTGTGGGATGTTGGGTCGATGGCTTAGGGATGGTGTAGGAGAAGACTATGGGGTCATCTTGAGGGAGGCATAAGTGTTTACCTGGGGAGGTATAAGTGTGGACATCTAGGAGTTGGGATATGGGTTCCACCTTGTAGAAAGAAATAGCTTGCATTTCATTACTCGTTATGGGAATTTTCAGAATGTCATAAGACAAACTTGGGGAGGCATAAGGAAATGTGAGGAATAAGGTGTACTTGGTGGTAGGCATAATATCTCAATACTTGAAATGATATGTCATTTTGGTGGTATTGTTATTAGGAATGGTGATACCCATTTCCCCTTTTCTCAGGCAACTAAGTTCTTAATGGATCCCCCATAGTTTCTTGCTCCTTTGGCTTGAATGATGATGCTTGAGTTTTGTTTTCCATCTTTCATGTGGTTATAAAGACATATTTTTTTGTTTTGGACTATGTTTTAATCCATGAAATGTGCATGTTGAAATATTGCCTTTTTGATGTGGAAACCTGTTATTTCCATGACAATTGAGTCACATTTATTATTGCATTTTCCATTGGGGCTCGGGAAGCCAATGAAGAAGGATGGCTTTATCCTTTCATTGGATGTCTTGGTTGGGTGGAGAGTGTTGCCTTTCCCCTGCCCTTGTTGTGATCAAATTTAAATAAATGGAGGATCTTCATGTTATGCTGATCTGTATAAAGGAAAAGACAGTTTTGACAGTCCTTGTTGAGATTATTAATTATTGTACATCACTTTACCTAATTTGAAGTGGATGAACTTGTATATTATTGGTCATGGAATTATGTTCTGTATTGGCTGTGAAAGTTTAAATTCAAAATGTAAAAGTGATATAACTTTGTTTTCTCACTTTTGAAAGAATGTGAAAGACATGAATTCAGTATGTTGTATTTCAAGGAATGAAAGAGAAAGTTGTAAGTAATATCATTTTGTAAATTAATGAAATATTGTATTATACTCCTCAAATGGCAGCGTTTTATTTGAAATCTAATTGTTGAAATGTATTATGTAGATCTGCATTTGGAAGTTGACTAGAATTATCGTATAAAGAAATTATAATGCTTTGTTTTGTAGAAATGAATGTTTGGACAAATATGTTCAAGTTGTAATCATTTTCATTTGAATACCTTTTTTACAAACTATTTAATAGGTCAAAGTGTTTTGGAAACTCAATTATTATTGAAGTTAGTATATGTAATTTTTCAAATATATTCATTTGGATCGATGTTAGAATTATCTCAACTAGCATATATAATTTTCCTTTAAAATGTACAGAATGACCCTGCAACATTTGCTAAGAAAAAATGAAACATTGAGTTGAACTTAGTATGACAAAAACAATCCCAATAGACTTTATGTACTTAATTTTTTTCTAAATAACCTTTCAGAATTAACTGGCGCAAATACTTCTCACAATCTATTTGCTGTTAAATTGAGAAATTTTGAATTGATCATCAATCAAAAAAATTAACCCTTAAAATCTCATCCTAAATTTACCCAAGTGCATACCAATCGTTCAAAATCTGTTTGGCTTGTTGAGAAAGGAAGGAGGTTGAATTGAACAAAATTTTATAAGTATGAATGTTACTAGTTTTCATTTTATAATCCTACAGATCTTTTTTCAAAATATTGACAACCTTAAAAATTTATACAAATTTAATTCATTAAGGTATTTTATGCAAGGAGGACGTCATGAGATTTCCAAAAAGTCCTATTTTTTTCCAAAAATTGAGTTCCCTAGCAAAATTCGTATGGCATTATGCCAAGTTTTAGCAAAAAAACAATGGTCATAAAGCTTCATGCGGGTACTGTTTGAGTCCGTTTTTTTTAAACCCAGAGCTTCTTGCAACGAGACGAAACGCGTCTTGCGTGCCCATGAGAAAATGAGCCATTTTGCATGCCTTTATTGGGCACAAATCCCATGATAAAATTAGGTCCTAAGTTTCACACCCATTTTGTGTGCCTATTTTTGAGAAAATGAGTTATTTTTAGCGCTCGTCTTGCGCATAGAGAGTTAGAATGAGTTTCTTCGCTCCTAATCTTAGGGATGTAGAAGATAGGGAAATTTCTGTGCCATGTGTAAGCATGTGAAGACTAAGAATAGCAGGTTCTAGTAAACTACAAAAATAATGAATTTCTCTCTCCTAGTGTAGATTTAGGATGTTATTGATAGACTGTTGTACATGGACAACTCGAGTTTTGTTGGGAACACTTTAAAATTTAAAAAAAATTAATAATTCATTACTTAACTTTTCCTAACTAAGGACCTAGGTTATTTTCTTTTGGTCTCAAATGGTTGTTTTAGATATATGGTGTGTTTATAGCTACATTATCTTGTATCAGAGCTGGTTCAAAGTTTCAGGTCTTGTAAAAAAATGGCAGGAAGAGGAAGAGGAAGAGGAGGAGGCAATATTGTCCCGAGATGAATAGAAATATGTAAGATCTACAGAGGGAAGTTACTTGCTTGCTCCAATGATAACCCAGAGAGAAAATCAAGGTGGAGATGACACAGATGAAGAATAATTTTTTGAACATGAGGAATTACATGAGTGCCACCATTAGATTTTTAAAAGAGGATGCTTCGAGCTTTAGAAGGAAAGAATGATGGGATAAGAGTTGATGTTTCAGAGTATGGTGGTAGTCTAAAACCAGAGGAGCTGATAGGCTGGTTGAATAGCATTGGGGAAATGTTTTGAGTGGAAGGCTATGTCATAAGAAAAGAAGGTAAAATTTGCATGCACAAAATTGAAATGTCATGCTATGTTATGGTGGGATCACCTACATAAAGAGTGGTCAAGAAAGGGGAAAGAAAGAAATTAGGACATTGAGTTAGATGGAGAAGAAGCTGAAAGATAAATTTCTCCTTGTGGATTATGCACAAACCCTTTACAGGAGGTTTGAGAAACTTAGACATAACTTACAAACAATGCAAGAATACAAAGATGAGTTCTACAAGTTGTCCATTCATGTAGAGCATGAAGAAACTTAGGAACAAATGGTTGCAAGGTATGTAAATGGATTAAAATGTTCTATTCAAGATGAGATACGTATGCATAGGATTAAGAGCATGGAGGATTCCTATCAATTATCCTTAAAGGTCGATAAAAAAAAAATTGTCAAATTTTTAGGAGATCGCTTGGAATGAATAGGGGGACTTCATCTTCCTTTTGGGGATGAGCTGGTTTTAGCCAAGGTAGGGGAGAATCACCTTATGGATTGGAAAAGCAAGAAGATATGAGTAAATATTTCCAGAATCAACAAAGAGGTAGAGGATTTTCTAGGGGTAGAGGATATGTTGGTGATAGAGGATGGGAGAATCCACGAAGACCATTTGTTTGTTACAAATGTGGTGAAGAGGGGCATCAGGATTTTGAATACTCACATTCTTATACACATTACAAGAGGGAAGGAGATGCTCCAAGATTAAATATTGTTGAAACTGAAAAAATAGAAGATGAACATGACCTAGAAATTCCACCATATGTTGGAGAAAATTTTATAATCAAGAGGATGATGATTGCTACAAGAAAGGATATCAAGGTGGATGCATGGATACATAAAAATAATTTCAGAACAAGATGCACTTCAGGAGGAAAGGTATGTAATGCTATTATTGATGGTGGTAGTTGTGAGAACATGGTTTCAAATGAGATGGTCGTGAAATTGGGTCTGCATTGTGAGAAGAATCCTAACCCTTACCGTATTGCATGGTTTAAGAAGGGTAATGAAGTTTATTATGATAAGATATGTTTAATAAGTTTTTCTATTGGGAACAGTTATAAGGATGAGATTTGGTGTGATGTTATTCCTATGGATGCATGTCATATGTTGTTAGGAAGACTATGGCAATTTGATAGAAAATTTATTCATGATGGGGGAAAGAATACTTATACATTTTGGAAGGATGGCACAAAAATAGTTTTGCTACCTCTTAAGGAAGAGGGGAAGGCTGAAAATATGATTTTTGCAAAGGAATTTGTGAAGGAGGGAAAGGCAACCGATTTTTGTTATGCACTAGTCGCAAATAAGGATGAACCTGTAAGTGCACAAATACAAGTAGAAAAAACAAAATTAATAGAACAATTTTCTTATGTTATTCCTAATGAGCTACCAGATGGATTATCACCCAAAAGAGATATTCAACACCATATTGATTTGATACTAGGGTCTTCACTCCCAAATCAAGCGGCTTATAGGATGAGCCCTACAATTGCATGCAGAGTTGAATAGGCAAGTGGCAGAGCTCATGAGAAATGGGGTCGTAAGGGAGAGCATGAGTCCATGTGCAACCCCAGATTTATTAACACCAAAGAAGGATGGAACATGGAGAATGTGCATGGATAATAAAGCAATCAATTAAATTACAATCAAGTATATGTTCTCAATATCTCTCCTTGATGATATGATAGATGTGCTTACTAGATATAGGTATTTCACCAAGATTGTTCTTCGAAGTGGTTACCATCAGATTCAGATTAGAGAAGGAAACTTTCATCCCCGCTAAAACACACCCACAAATACAACACTGAAAAATTTAGATAACGTTTTTTTTACTTACTAGGACTGTACACGACACAACAAGAGATTACAATGGCTACCACCAACTCATGATAGGCTTGACACAACATTGACCACCAAGGTATAAGGAAATATACGATGTTCAACATGAAACTATTCTCTTCCAATTTTAACAAAACATCACATACAAGTCCAAACAAAAAACACACTTATGTTTAGAGGCATCCCACGAGGAAAGTCTTGTTAAGGTTTCTTGTTTACTAAAACATCTCTCAATTTCTAACTTACATGCTTATAAATTTCATGTAATGTTTCACAACATTCTTTTCATAAGGGAGAACTTATTTATTTTATACTATTTACTAAATAGCTTGAGGCCAAGCTTTCTAAAGGAGGATCAAATGATTTAAACAAGAAATAGGAGAAGATTACAAAGCTCTTTGGAAGAAACTAGAGGAAGGAGATCAAATTGGATTTATCTTTAAGGCCTCATTATTTATTAGTCTAGATTTTAATGGCTAATAATATAACCATAAGGATTTAAGATTTCATTTAGGATTTTCCAGAGGAGATTGACATAGGTAGACAAAATACATTTACAAAGGGTGAGCTAGATTGAATGGTTTTTAATGAGTCTCCTCCTACTTATTATCACCTTATTACCTCCCAAAAACTAAATATTTATTTCACCTTAAGGTTGTTTAAGAACTCACCAAGAGGGAGAATAATGTTCATTAGTTTAGCTAGGGTAGTAAGGTATAAAATTTTTCTTTACAAAAGAAAGTTTCTTCTTTGAACACTTAATGGCTCAACTGTTATCAAGTGATCACAACTACATTATTCTTATTTTTTATTAATAAATTTTATAAGGATTACTAACCCGCTTTATTATGCCTAGGTTTACACTTATGTCATGACCTATAGGGAGCTATTACACAAAAGTTTAACTCAAAAATATGTTTATCACTACCCTGGTTGTGAAACTATACATGGTTACACATTTTATCCATCACGACATACAAACTCAAAGGTGGTGAAGGATTATAATGAACTTTGACTTGAAAACAAAAAGGTAACAATATTGATCAAATCCAAGCAAATCTATCTTTCAAATTTGTTATAATACAATTGATTACTCAAACAAAGTTGTGATCTAGTTATATTATTTACAATATTATTTACAAGTTCCGTTTTCAGAAACATGCGACAACATTACCCATAGTAAAAAATGGGACCATAAAACTTTCCAAACAAACAAAAATTTAAAGGCTCTCAACAAAAATAAAGAACATACGAACAAACGAGCTTTGAAGAAACACTGAAGCAACTCTCACTTTTCTACTCATGAAGGCCATTTACACATTTATAGCCTGAGTCAGTTCATGAGAACTGAGCATGATAAAGACTACACATAGGAATAGTATGCTACCATCAACAGTATCATGAAATGAACCTTCTATTTAATGAAATAGTGCTAAGCTCTAAACCTCTAAAACTTCTTTAATCATGCTAGAATTTTTAGTTTTTTTACATTAAGAATGAAGCCATAAAAATATGTTATGAACATTGTTCCTAAAACAACCAAAAGTCTAACCATCATTCTAGTAGGGGTCAATAACCCAATGAGTTCGAAACAAAGTGATGAGTTTACAGGGATGTCAATCATGTAATCGTATGTAATATATGATTGAAACCCCAATACTAAAACATCAATCAAAATTTCCTTAAATAAGCCAAATGATCTAATAGATTTAAATTTAGAACTTCAACATCACATACTAACCACTATTTTCCCCTTCTAAAGAAAAAGTCAACATAAGATCATCTTACCATGCGATGTACAATACTCAAAACTAAGATAAATGGAATAAACCGTATTTAGTAAATCAAACAATTAAAGTAAATCTAATGCCACCATCTTACCAAGATTTAAAATTACAGATCAATCTATTTAATTACCCTTAAACCTATATCAATAAAATTTGAGCAAACTATCCCAAAGGAACCCATATGATGATGTTACATGAATTGCACTTAGCCATTTCACGTCAAAAACATCACTAGAAAATTCCTAAATTTCCTTAATTTAATCCAACACCTGCGTTTGAGTCAAATACCTTAAACAACTGAAACAAAAGTCTTTATACTAAACAAATAAATCCCTCTCTCTTATTTATTTTGAACATAAGCATATTCTTTTATCTCACCACTCCTAAGTACCTCGAACTCTCGATTAGTAATATAACTCTCGATTAGGAATATAATGAAAAACCAAAGTATTTAAACCAGGTGAAACTTTCCTTAGTCACATAAAATAATATTTATTATAATTAGTAAATAACTAGAGTCATGTCAAAAGTAATAATTCCCTCTATCATCATAAATAAATGATGATCCTTCCTATTTGTAACAGTTGGAGGGTAATCACCCTTATCCAACCTACTAGGTAATGGATTGCCTTAAGTTATCAAAAGATGGCAAAAATGATTCCTAACCGTAATAACAAACAAAAGAAGATAATCAACCAAACTCCACTCGTAATAGTTAATACTTTACCATTATCCAGATAGCTTCTTGTTTTATCATGAAAGGGTAAGGCATCGGCTAGAAGGAGGCATCCTACTCATTAAGGTTCATGCAGCCAAGTTAGATAGACCATTTTATCTCGTAGATACAAATGCATCTACTCACTAGCTTTAGCCTGAGCCCCATTTACCCTGTTGTCCTCATGATACTAACTTTACACAGTTATAGGAGAGTATAAGAGGGTACACAACACTAAATTTTTTTTAGAAGTTAACAAAAATTCATAGATGTAACACCCACATTTTTACACACAAAAACAATAGTAAAAATACCAGGATAATTTTGTTTTTGACTTACATTTCTCACTACACAATGCCCCAAGGGCTCCAAGTAAAGAAAACTCAAAGACGCATACGACTCTTACAAGTCATTGACTCACATAGACACATGACAACACCATAGACATGTCGATGCCACACTTTTCCCAATGAATGAAAACTTGCAATCACCCAACCACAAGAAAAGGACTCAAGGATTGGAAAACCCACAACACATCATTTCATTAATTGCATCTTAGTTACAATTAACATTCCAAGAAAATTATTGAGCAAGGATAATTTCCTCCTTTTTATAGCTATAAATTCTTAAGTTCATTCCACATTTAATTTACAGTTCGACCATTTTAAGTTGACTTTTAATCCTTTACAGAAATTTCCATAACTTACATACATATTTGGCATAATTCAATTGCATACAAAGTACTTAATTATCTTGTTCTTATGTTAATAATATGCTTCTCAAACGTTTATTCAATGTCTACATTTTGCCATTGCAGCTTAAGTGAATCTGACTTGATGTCCAGAAAGTAATATTAGGATATAAGGGGGGTTGGTTTAGATTCAAGATATCTTTTCCCTATAAAAATTATTCGATCACAGTATCTTTATTTCTCGATTCAAAATTCCCAAAACAAGAAATTGTATTTAGATTATATATATATATATATATATATATATATATATATATATATATATATATATATATATATATATATATCTTTTGTTCTACTCGAAGTTTGATCTCACCAAGGGGGAACTCATATTATTTGTAACACATGGAAATGTTTAATTGGGTTAAAAAGGCTCCAAGAGTGGCATTAATCCTGACCTCAAATCACGTGTTACTCTTATGTGTTTTACTCTTACATCGCATTATGGTCTCACTAATACCATTTCTTTATAACAAAAGCATTATGAAAGTACTTGCATGACATCTAGAAGAAGTACATGCTTGGAACCATCATAAATACACATAAACCACAAATGATTTGTGTTCAAGATAAGATCCCATGTTTCTACAATGCACGATTCCGCATGTGAAATTTCTTTTATTCTTAATGTCATAAAAGGGCATAACAAGGGATTACGTGAAAAGATTTCATTTTCCTGGGTTCTCTGAAGTCAACATTTTTCAAATCAATTTTGTTTGCAAAGAGTTACTTATAATTTTCTACCCACAACTTAACCTCCTAATCACTAAGGTTTAGTTTAATTCCAATTTTAACTCAAGGCTTTATGCCCTATTATAGATTAGATTACGGTTCAAAAAAATTCACCCTATAAACCCTTCATAAGAGATCAAAACACTATATTGTCACTAGCCAAAGATAAGACATTTAGCTGTGAGGGACTAAAGAGTTCACTAACAAGAATGCAAGACATAGAACAACTATATAACGATCTCCATTTATGATGTCTGAATCCAACAAGGATTTCATTCGATGAAGAAATTTAATTCTAAATCTATCTTCAGAAGACAAGGTAGTTCACTAGGATACAGAGGAATATTTATCTCTACTTACTCCAAATAAATTTTGACTGTGTCATTCCTATCTATCAGGTTTATGACAATGTCACTAAACATACCGACTAAGACGATAAACGCATTCTTGGGCTCTTGTTTACCCAAACTAGGAGGTTCCATCGAGTGCAGATTTTAAGTTCATTCTACTATTTTCAATCTCCTCTATGGTAATAAGGATCACACATGAATACATGCTATGCATGAATATACTAGGTTTGAGTGTTTCAATTAACTTTCTTTATTAAATTTTCAAGGTAAGAATACAAGAAGCTGTTTAATTAATCATTTATTGAACACTGAATATGCACTACAAGATATTAACTTCAAATTCATTTACCATATATATATCAAACCTCCATTTTTTTTTACCATACATACTATGAATCAAATTTAACCTATGATTACATACACATTGCCTAGATTTCCCTAAAACTAGCATCTCATACATATTGAAGAATTTCAAATATAACTTTTTTGTAACAAGAGACTACATTATACATTTATTCATTTTACAATGACCTATATAAATTACAATAATAAATTATGAATTACACATCGCTTTTTTGCCATCTTTCTTGCATCTTGCAAAACTATGTGAGCATTTAATCAGTGATAAATCATCGGCATGGCATCCACCCTAATCTAATCATAATTAACATTGTTCGGTTTCCAATTTACATATAATAATAATTACAAATTTTCATTTGAAAGGAAAGGTTTAGAGACATGTATTCATTTCATTTCATTTCACTTCATTTCGTAACCAAGGAAAGAGAAAGAGAAAGGAAGAGAGAGAGAAAAACCATTTTGTCAAAAGTTCCATTTCACACAACCAATTACACTATAGATTTTTCAAACAATTATTTACATGTGTCAAAATTTTCCAATGTGGTTTGGCAACCCGACAAGGGTCCCACAACTTTCTATTTTTCCATTTTCTTGCTAGTTATAAAAACGTTCAAATTGGGCTCAAAGGCTAAGAAACCACTTTCAAATGTTATCTTCTGATGAGAAAACACACCACTGTTAAATTTCTACGTATCCACTTATATTCCAAGGGTTTATAACAACTAAAAAATTTGGAACTAGCGAACGGTTTGCGTTTGGCATCTAGTTTTCTGGGGCCATCGGTTGTAATTGACCTAGTTGTAATTGAATAAAAGTTAGCTAGAGGGCTCAAAAAACCACGTCCAAAACTGACGTCCACTGGATGAATGTGAAATGAGAACTTCCTACAAGTTCCTATTTATATGGAGAATTCACTAGAGTTGAAAGGACTGAGAATTAGCAAATGGTTATCAAACGAAAACATGTTTTCTAGAGAAACTAGTCATAATTAGCCTAGTTTGACCTAGTCAAACTGCGACCAGAGGCCTACCAAATGCCACTGCCAAACTATATAGAAAATTATTTTTGCCTAAACTGAAAGTCATGTGTAATTGTCTTGTAAAATCAAAAGAGTTTTGGAAAGACGGATAATAATTTCTCTATCCAAGTTTCAAATGGCGGTTCAAAAACGAAACCCAACTTTTAGATTTAGCAGCTTCCTACTGCTACAAAAAGGTGTAACAAGGCTCCTATAAGGGCATAGAAAAGGTCACAAATGTTCATTTGGGGTCAATCTTGTTAGCGCATTAGTTAATGCTGCTTAATACATTGTTAGTTTCATTTGTTCGTGAACAGTTATTTAAATGTTCCTCTCTTCCTCTCTCTCTGCTACAACATATATATGGCTCTTCTGTTTTGTTGTATAAGCATTGAATAAAAATCATCCTTGTCTCCGCCATCATTGGTATCAGAGCTTTCTCCATTCCTCTTCCTGCGTGGAGAATAAAACAACCTGTAGAAGTTCTGTTTTGGTGTTAAAGAGTATCTTATCTATTCCTGTGTGGAAGATTGGAGTGCCAAGTGCTACTCATGGCTGAAGCGTATCTTTGGCATGGAATTGAGAGGAGTGACATGTTTTTCTTTTGGGAGGACCGACACCTGTTTGAATTTCATTACAGTTTGTAAGCAGTAAAATGATCTATCTTTTTCCTCTCCCCTATTCTATTCATGTCAACTAACTTGTTATTGTGAGTTCACACGAAAACACCAAAGCCAGTTGTTGTTACAGAAAAACAATGGATGGGAACTAGAAGGTGATAATGAAAAAGACAGATCATTTTACTGCTTACAAACTATAACAAAAGACAAACAGGTGTCAGTCCTCCCAAAAAAAACATGTCACTCCTCTCAATTCCACGCCAAAGATACGCTTAAGCCATGAGCAGCACATGGCACTCCAATCTTCCATTAGAGATAAGATACTCTTTAACACCAAAACATAAAAATTGGAGCGACTAGTGTGCAGAGTTTAAAACCTGATAAAACATGGCTAGAGATTGGTTTGCAAACCTAGCGCTAAAGGAGGTGAGCCATTTGAAAGGAAGCTATTGTGGAAGGAGCCCAAGCCTGCACCAAGGAGACAAGCCACCACCCCATAAGCCTGCGCTGCAAATAAAAGAAAGTGCCAAAGGAGAAGAGTCATGACCTACGTGGAACGTACATGTCACACATTTCTTATGCCAAGAGTGTTACAAGCAACCCTTACATTGGGTCACCTCTGAGAGCCCAAGAGGACACCACCAACATCTATTTTTCCTTGCTCAATGAATTGCTAAATACCGGCAATGTATTATTTAAAAAATTGGTACGTCAAGGATTGTTTGACTATTTCTAGTTCGACGTGTGTTGTCAAGTGCACCGAATCCATGAAGAATTGGAACTTGGTTATGATGGAGATGATGAACGTGAAGTAGAACACCCACAGGAGTGTCCGCGTCTCACTACACAAGCTTATAGAGCCCATATTCGTGATAAGTTTCTTTAGTAAGAATTTGTAACCATTTTTGAACAATCAATAAATAAAAAAAATATAATTTTGAGTTTTTGGAAATGTCTGCACCTCGCATTTTGTTGTCAGATGCCCAGTTGTTAAATGGGTAAAATTTCACCACATGGAAAACCAAGATGCAGACGATTGTAAAGTTTCAAGATATTTGGGGGATCGTTTTTGGCATAGACGCCCCTCCCACAGAAACTAATCTGTTAGCTAAGTATGAAAAGGCTGATGCAAAAGCATTAATGCTTATCACTCTGAGCCTTTCTGATGAGGTTCAACCTCACTGTCAAGAAGAAACCACTTCCTTTATGGCATGGGCTGCATTGTGTACCATGTATGAAGCCAAGAATCTGATGACAATGCTGCAGCTTTAGACAAAGCTTCACACAATGAGTATGCATGATGGTGAATCAGTCGAAGCCTTCTTGTAGCATGTGGCTGAGTTACGCGTGGAAATTTCTACTCTCGGGGAGCCGATGGACGAAAATTTTCTAGTCCCACTCACGTTGTCAGATCTTCCTTCCTAGTTTTGGACACTAATCACCACGTTGACCATCACTCAACAGGAGGTGAGTTTTGTTAAACTGGTGAGTTATCTCCAGCAGGAAGAAGCCATTCAGAATGTTCAAGAATCCTTCAAAGACAAGGCTCTCATCATGAGGCAAAAGCATAACAACAAGCCTCGTAAAGGGCAATCAGCCCCCAAGAATCAAAAGGGACATCCACAGTAGCAACCTTCTCAGCGGCCACCCCAGAAGTAGCAAAACAACGAGGTGGATTGATGGTGCCACATTTTCTCCACGAATACGCACATGACTATGAACTATTATTACAATGGTCACAAGCATGGAAACTCTGGCAAAGAGAGAACTTCTAGCCAATGATATTCTAAGAAATCCCAATGGCATGCTCATAATCAGATGCAGAAGGGTCATACTGCTACTCAACAGGATGCCTCCTCCGATGAAGAGGTTCCAGACATAACTCATCCAGAAATTGTCCTAGTCTCGCAGACTTTGCAGCCATCAGAAAGTGTCTAGTTGATTGATTCAGGTGTTGACAAACACATGACTGGAAATAAGAAGTTGTTCCATACCCTGAGTGACCGGCCCACTGGAGATTGGATCACCATCACAGATAATCAGGAGTATATTGTGGCGGGTATTTGTGATGTCATCATTCCTCTTGGGACACAAAGATGTACACTCACGAAGGTGTTATATGTTCCAGGTTTTACCTCAAATCTCTTGTTTATGAGTCATCTTCTTAATCATCGAATGTGGGTTGAATTCTTTGTTTAGAAAGGGGTCAAGTCCTGAATCATTTCCCAGGGAGACTTAGTTATTTCTCAAGAATTTATGAAGGGTCATCTATTTGCACTGGATGTGGTCACTTCATCTAACATTGCTCTCCCTGCTTCAACGGCGGAGTCCACTGCACTATGACACTTTCGATATGGTCATCTTTCTACCGGGGCTCTGTATCAGCTCAGTGCCAAGGAAATGGTATGAGGGCTTCCTCCACTCTCCCATTCCTTACCTATTTGCTTAGGATGTTTTGCGGGAAAAAAACACAGAGGTCCATTTAAACAGAGCTCTTATCATTCTACGAAGCATCTTCAGGTTGTACACACTGATCTGTGCGGACCCCTACCAGCTAGCTTCCAAGGTTTTGAATACTTCCAGCTCATCACTGATGATTACTCACGGAAAATGGGCATATTTTCTCTGAAAGAAGAGTGAGGCATTTTCCAATTTCTAAACCTTTTACCAGCAAGCCACGAGGTAGTCTGGGAAGCCTCTCCTTCTCCTCCACTCAGATCGAGGGGGGTAATTTTTATCGAAGAATTTCTTAGCATACCTAAAGTAGCATGGCATTCAGCAACATCTGACTGCACCCTACATGCCCCAACAGAATGGGATTTCTGAGTGACACAATAGGACTATCATGGAGATGGCTCGTTGTATGCTCTCCACCACTAAGTCAGAGGATCAATTTTGGGCAGAAGCAGTCCAAACTGTAGTGTATCTACTCAACTGGGCACCCACAAAGATCTTGCAGAATAGGACACCGGAAGAGGTATGGATTAGTTGTAAACCTTCTATCTATCATTTGAGAGTTTTTCGTTGTACTACATATATGCATGTTCCAGATAAGAAAAGGAAGAAGATCAATCCAAAGACATTGCCATGTCTTTTCTTGGGGTATAGTACTACTTCAAAAGCATATCGTCTCATGGATAATGAGATGAATAAAATATATGAGATTCGAGATGTGGTGTGTGATGAGTCATCCTTTGACTCCATGCCACATAATGGAGATCCAGTTCTTACCTTGTCACATAGATTGCTCACACATCTAGATGATGGGCAAGATGATTCTTGTCTATTCATTGATCTAAGCACAGTAGAAAACAAATTTTCACATCAGCAGCAACAACACCAACGTCAGAAATGGATCTAGAATACTATTAGGGATGCACACCTGAAATCACTTCCAGGAACTTCTACAAGAGTCAGAACACGAAGTCAAGCCAGGCATGAGGTAAATTTTACACTCATGAGTTTAGTTGTTGATAGCACCAAACCTGACACTTTTAGTGAGGCATTAGACCAATCACAATGGAAACAAGCTATGAATGTTGAATATGATTCCCTACTTCACAATCAGATGTGGGAACTTGTCGATCTGCCTCCAGGTAAGAAATCCATTGGCTGGAAATCAATTTTCAAAACAAAATATAAGGTAGATGGCTCAATCGACAAACACAAAGCATGATTTGTTGCAAAGGGTTATGCTCAGCAAGAAGGAATTGAATATGACAAGACCTTTGCACCCACTGTGAAGATCAAAACCATCAGAGTTGTCTGTGCACTGACATCACAAAATGGATGGAAACTTCAATAGATGGATGTCAAGATTGCTTTTCTGAATGGTGATCTCAAAGAAGAAGTATACATGGACCAACCTAAAGGGTTTGTAGACGAGCATCAACCACACAAGGTATGTCATCTGATAAAGTCACTTTATGGACTCAAACAATCACCTAGGGCATGGTATATAAAAATTGATGATCACCTATTACAGCATGGATTCACTCATATCCCCTTAGATAAAAATGTGTCTATCAAGAAGGTAGGAACAAATATTTTTATTATGGTTTTGTACATAGATGATCTTGTGATCAGTGGAAATTATGACAATCTTGTGGATGATGTAAAGAATGATCTGAAGAAATCCTTCGACATGATTGATTTGGGGCTACTTCACTACTGTCTTAACTTAGAGATATGGTAGAAGAAGAATCATATATTTTTCTCCCAGATCAAATATGCCAAGACACTCCTGGAGAAGTATGGAATTTTAGATTGTAAACCTTGATGTCCACACCTATGGAAAAAGGTTTGCAATTATCTAGATTCTAGGATTCACCACAAGTAGATGGCACTCATTACAGGAAGCTTGTGGGGAGTCTGATTTACTTGACTTATACCAAGCTATATCTTTGCTTTGCAGTGAGCTATCTCGCCAGATTTATGCAGGAGCTGAAGAAATGTCATTAGATAGCAGAAAATCATGTATTGAGATACGTCTAAGGTATAGTTGACTTTGGTCTGGAGTATCATAATAACACTCATCTCTTCTTATAGGGATATACAGACTCGGACTATGCAAGATCCGTTGATGATAGGAAATCCACTTCAGGATATGTTTTTCATCTCGGATCTAGACCTATCTCATGGATTAGCAAGAAGAAAATTGTTGTTGCTCTCTCATCCACTGAGGTTGAATACTGCGCTGCATGAGGAACTGTGTGCGAAGTGATTTGGTTACATCACATTCTTGCAGATATAGGGATTCCTGAAGAGAAACCTCCATCCTGTTTTTCATAAATGAACAAAGCATATTGAGGTTGAATGTCACTTCAATCGTGAACAGGTCTTGAACCACCAAATTCAGCTGCAGTACTGCCCTACTAATTTTCAGGTTGCAGATATTCTCACCAAATCTCTTGGTAAGGTGAAGTTTGATTTGTTTCGGGGGTACATTTGTAAGAGCAACGTTTTAAGGGGGGGAATGTTAGCGCATTATTTAATGCTACTTAATACATTGTTAGTTTCATTTGTTTGTGAACAATTATTTAATTGTTCCTCTCTTCCTCTCTCTCTCTATTGCAGCCTATATATGGCTCTTCTGTTTTGTTGTCTATGCATTAAATAAAAATCATTCTTGTCTCTGCCATCAAATACAAGGATTGAAGTAACACCTCACATAACAAGGTACGCGAAGGAATCTTAACCTCCCTTTTTTGGAGTTATGAAGGTTACTTTGGGAGTCCCCAGAAATTGTAATTTATCTAATATAACAAGGGAATGCAATCAAGTCATTTACAGGGAACTCAACTTTAGCCTATCAATTAAAGAGGGTAATGTAGAAATATTTTTTGGTTGTGACGTTTACTAGATCATCATGACTTGAGTGCTCAAGTTTATTGTCTGCCAAGCAATATTGGGTCTTGTAAGTTACGATACAAGGTTTTACTATTTTTAAAAACAAGTTCATTTTATAACAGTATAATATACGAAAAGCTTCGGTTATAAATTTTCAATTCGTTGCAAAATAAAAACTAAAGAACAACAATTATGAGAGATGAGGAGAGATGAACCATGCCTGGAGGGATGAAGTCAGATCAAACCCACATGATTCGGTTCGGTACCTCGCTTGGTCATTTCATCAAACAGTTCACCAGCGTCGATCTTGACCTTCATTACGACATAAAAATGCTCCCAATCACTTGAAATTTTTCAACAGAAAATGTCTCCCCATTATGTTTTGACGATTGTCTAGGTCCTGCTCAAGGCTCCATACTGAACATGAGCTAGGAGAATGTTGGAAAAGTTGTATGGAGCTTGGAAATACATTTATTTCAATAGAATTAAACTTTTGACTAATTGTGTTGTTTATAAAGAAGGGTTTTTTTTCTTTTGAAGTCGGTTTAATCATTCATTTTGTAGATCATTATATACCCGCAACATTTGCATTCACTTCAACGTACATGAAAAACTGAGCATTAGTAACCATGACATCTGACAGATTCATCTTTGGATTATGATTTGACTTAATTTCCATCCCTTGTTGTTAAAGCTCCACACACAGTATCCTATTTTCCATTGTTGTCCATCTGATTGAAGCATTTTAACAAGTAGCTCACTTGCCTCTTATTTTTATATATACTCTCCCATGCCTCTTGGAAATGACTTCATTGGTAAGGAAGATAGAACCACCATTTTCCAAATAACCCAGCAAGACAAAATATGCATATCACCACAAGCCACCAACTATAAAATAAAATAACCATTTTGTGTAGATCTTGAAATAAAAGTTCAACATTTCACCCCTGCCTCAAGAATGTTCTCACGTATGCACACCTGTCTACAGAGAATTTACAACTACAAAATCTGCTAAGATTCCTCTATTCTTTAAAAGTTGTTGGATGATCACAAACTGCTCTAGAGGTCCCCTTTTGACGCAAGCTGGGAGGATGTGGCAATGGTAGGAGACCCTACACCGACAGAGTGCATTAGCAAAAAATTTTATGAGCCTTTTAACAAAACCCATTCTGTGCATATCCAGTAGCCATTGTAGACCAAAAGCCACATTACTTTTAGGCATTCAGTCAAGCAGTTCACATGCCAAGTGTATGCTTCTGCGCTTGCATACATATCTACTGGAGTACTTGCAACAAAACATCTGACAAAAATCCTTTATATTTTATGCTTTGATGGACTTCCATTACCATTTCCAATCTCTCATTTTAGTGCAGGTTAGGAAAGGTAGGCAAAGGAAAGTCATATTTCCATTATGCTTTGATGGATGTCCAACTATTCTAAAGCCCGCATATTACATAGGAAGGGAGGTTGCTTGAATCACCCAAAGAAAAAATCCATTCCCTCCATGCTTGACGCACATAGCATGAGACTGATTCTGTGCTAGAAATAATTCTCTCTGGTCTGAAATTTTGTTTTTTACAAAACAACCCATATGGCCAACGAAAATGTGGGTGACTAGGTCACTAACAAAAGTCCAGGCATATACATTTAATTAAAACTATAATAATGTATGCGGTCAACAACCAACAAGGAAAAAGGTGTTTCATATCCTCAAATTGTGGCCCAAGCAAGCAATAATCAAAACAATAAATATGAGCAGGTGGCCAACATCCCCATGCACCCACTTTCTAGATAAAATATAAATCTCACCAAGGAATCCAATGCTGGAAGGGATAAGACATGTGCGCCCAACAGAGATTAAGGGTAAGTGTCATTGGTTGGGTGAAAAGAATTCATTATTAAATTTAAAATTCCCCACAATGATCGGCGCCACTCAAGACCTGTCACCTCCCTCCCAGCCTACCCCATGCATTACCTTTTTTTTAAAATTTATTTTGGTCCTAATTTTTGGTCGGCACTACAATGGATCTCGAACACACTTACCCCATAAGTCAGATATACTCAGGTTCACAACCTCAAAATGAGGAAAATCAGATTTAGACTACAACACAGAAACCCATCAAAACTTTCCAACACAAGTTCACAGAGCCTAACAGCCACCCTTCCTAAGAGGAATTCAAAACAAAATTCCAATGGTCAAAAGATAATATTATCTCTCATGTTTATAAAAAAAATAAACATCGGGTTAGAGTATCCAACTCCATTAACAACTCACAATCAACATAGCAAATACTCATTCAAGTAAATCAGTAATCCAAGCTTATCAGTGCACTGTCTATTATTTTTATCAGCTGCATAGACTCAAATCTCCGTTGAAGTGGTGTATATTCCTAAGAGATAATGCCTATATTTTTCTTATCATCATTCCCGAACTTAGGGTAGGTTTATCAAACTATATTTTCACATAAGAAAACATCATCAAAAGAGAGACATGATGATCAAACGGTGAGCATCTAAGGGATGCAACTAAATTTTAAAGTATCCATCCCCAACAATAAATCCCGTAAAGAGTCTAAAAAAAATCCCCTAAGGCATCACATATCGGTCTTAAAATAAGGACAGACAAATGCATTCATCAAAGATTCACGTAGAAGATCCCAACAACCTAGTCCTTAATATTTCTGTATGATTTAAAATGTAACAATAAGAAGAAAGTTAAATATCCCTGCAACCATTGGTATCTAGGCAAGCAACAAAAGCAAGTGAAAGATCAAGTGCCAAGACCATTTGCAAAACCAAATCTAGCAAGGGATCATCCCAAGAAGCAGCCAACATAGGAGAGAAACTAAAAACATAATCTGGAAGATGAGAATCGACACCAAAACCACAAAATAACCCTAAGCAAAAAACCACTTCATTAAATAAAAGCAAATTTCTTTCATGCTATGGTTAATGTTAGCATAGCAGACAGATGAGAAGAAATTATCATGTCTGGAAAACGTTTCTACACGCTCAACATATCTGACATGGCCTTTGATGCAGCAACTTAGTCAATCTTCCACGTTTTTTACTTGATGGGTGTCCAAAGCATTCCATGGCTCACGTTTTTGGTACAAGCAGGGGTATGCAACAAAGTTAGGATGCTCAAAACTAGGTAATCACATTTTCCTAGAGTTTTAGATCATTTTCAGACAGGGACCAACAACCATCGCTCCACCAGGTCCACGCGGCCAGAACTCAAAGGAAGAAGACACTCCAAAAGTTTTACAGACCGTCCCACACAAGATTTTCTCCACCAAATTTTTTTTCCATGTGGCCAACCAAACATGGCGTGAGCAAGTTACACAAAAGACAGGGCAAATAAAATTAAACAAAAAAGAAAAAGAACTTGTAAAAGGAACATGCGCCCAACAATTAGCATAAGTTTCAAAGGCTACTCAAAAACCTCCAAATGTAGTCCTTCACCAGAGTCATTCACGCTGCCAGAGAAGAGTGGCGTATGCAGATTGAATAGAACAAGAGCTACAAAATGAGTGACCAAACTTCCTGGTTGGGCGTTTCCTTCCCCCAAAACATGAGCAGACAAACAACTGCCCCAAGAATATTTGCAAAACAAAAATTAATTAAAAGATGGGTGCGGCCAAAATGTCTCGACTTACAAACCATCAGACATACGGATCCTCCAATGCATTTCACTAATGACCAATAATTTAAAACACTGGGCGTAATGAAGAATCGATCAGCTGGTGATGTTGTTGTGTGTAACCACATGGCGTCGATGGATCCGTATGTCTGATGGTTTTTAAGAGATAAATCCAAGAGCGAAGATTAAGCCAGGGACGGAAAGTGGGGCGAGGTTTTTCTTTTCCTTTTAGCATTTTTTATTTGTTTTAAATCTCTCATAATCAATCATTTTAAGAGTAAGAGAATATATATAGGAAAGGTGCGAACCATTTTTTTTTCAATAATCTTATTATTGTGGGAGTGTACAGTAGATCCCATGTTTTATGGTAGGAAAAGTGGTGAATTCGGCCAATGCCAAGTTTAAAATTGGCGATATGGTGACTGGTCACTACGGAGTATCAGAGTATAGTATTGTAGCTGCATCTCCATTGAGAAAAATTGAAGTTTGACACCGCTTGGGCCCAATCTTCTGATTATTTGGGACTCTTGGGTAGGTATACAATAACATTCAATTTTTAAGGGGCTCGAGTCCATCTTCATTCTTTTTTATTCTTAAGTTTTTTAAAATTGTATCTTTTATGATTTGTATTTTGGTGGATGGATAGACAACATCATTTACAAAATCTTTCTTTAATTTTAAATTAAATACCACCAGATAAACTTCACCAACTTTTACTCTCTTTTTATTATCGATAATGAAATGATATTTATATGAAGGAATTCCTGGAATGACGGCATGGGTTGGGTTGGTGTTAATCAGAGACCCTAAACCAAATCAACAAGTGTTCGTTTCCGCTACAATCAGTGAATTTGGTCTTATAATCGGCCAATTAGCTAAAATGAGAGGATGCCATGTTGTCGGCAGTGTTAATAGAGAGGAACAGGGCATCCATTATTTTCCATAGATAACTCTTAATAATAATAACTTACTAAGGGATGGAGAAAAGTTAAAAAGAAAATTTTACAATTAGTAGTCCCAGACCCAGTTTGAAATTTTAGATTTCTAGATTTTTCGGTTTTGGTTTCATGTTGATTTACTCTAGGTTTTTTACTGCTTTTCTCCTGGTTTTAGACTGCTCCTAGAATGATATTTTTTAATGTTTTAGATTCTAGCCTTTTGTAATTCTCAAAGCTTTATCTGGTTTTTTAGACCATTTCTGTAACAAGGAAGTGACCATGTCAAAACTCTCCTTTTACCTTTTATCAAAAAATAATAATTAGTTACTGACTTATGTGAGTTGGACTCGCTTATAGATATTTTCTGGATTAACAGATGAACATGTTGAAAAATGATCTCAAATTTGATGATGCCTTCAACCACAATGTGGATGATAATTATGATGAATCTGCTGAGAAGGTACTATTGATGATCGCATTCCTATTTATATATTATCTTGTTGATTACCAAGTCCGGTTAATTTCATATTGAGGCTGCTGCAACTGCTTTCCAAAAGAAATAGACATTTACTTTGACAACTTTGGAGTGTCGACAATGTTAGAGATCATTTTGAACCTCATCAAGGATCATGCCAGGATTTCCATGTGTGGAATGACTTCTCAATATAATAAGGCACGATTAATTATGATTTAAGGGCTATGAAAAAATTGATTTTCAGTTATACAAACAAAAGTAATAATAATAGTAATGAAATTATATTGGTGTGGCATGACAGGAAACATGGTAGGAACAAAATGGGGAGAGAAACCTGTTCTACTTGGTGGAGAAATCCGCCAAGATGGAAGTATTTCTGTTTGATAAATACATCCATCCAAAGGAAGGATTTCTCTTTGATAAATACAATGAATTTGTAAAGGAGATGGGAGAGATATATGCGAGAACAAGAAAATCAAATGTAAAAAGGATGTGAAAATTGGCATAGACAACTTGAAAGAAGTGTTTGATTCGTTGTTCAGTAGTAAGAGCACGGGAAATGTTCTCCTCCACCTAAATAAATAACGCAAAGGTCTGACAGTCTTAGTTTGTTCATTCCCATGCTATTTTTATGTATTTCGAAAGTTTTATTTAAATATGGATTTGAATAGACTTTAGAGTGAATGAGAATGACATTGTAAATATTTATTTTATTGTAAATGAAGATGGTATTAAAAAAATTGGTATTTGTAAATTTGTTATTCTCGAATGAAATGAAATGTTTCTAATTACGCTGAAGGTGTGTTTTTACCTAGGAATGATCCAAACGGCTATGCTCACCTGCTTAAACTAGTTGTCACTATCCTTTTCATCCTTGTGTCTGCACCCATCGTGGCATACAGTCTTTGTGGTGTGGCTACTCTGCAGCCGTCCTTGTCGGCCCAGGTAACCCTTAAATATGGTTTCTATTCTATTTTTTTTGGTTTTTTCCTATTCTTTTCTGCTAAGAAATTACTTGTGTGGCCCCTGCTTCGAGTCTTCTGGATAGCGCCCCCCACCACTACCTAGGTTTGTCTTACACTTTGTAGTATCTTGGTTTTTTCTTACTATCGGGTTTTTATATTTTATTGCAATATGTATTCTATTTGAGTAATTGTGGGTAATTTGTGGAAGCTTCTATTGGTTTTGTTGCTATTTTGTTGCTACTTTGTAGGAAAAGGATTTTGTTACAAATCCCTTCTAAAGCCAGTATTAGACATTATTGGTAAGATAGGTGCTTGAATGAAATTTGAAAATAGCATAGGCCAAGAGTGGTTTGTAATCTACCCACAACATGTCTTACATCAATGACCCTATTTGGAATTTGTGCATCCTATTCAAATAGGGGTTAACAAATGATCACAACCTTTTTATTCTCTACTTTTTGTAAACCCAAAATTAGTAAAATATTACCTTTGTTTCACCTATGCATGGGTCTAAAATTGGGCATAAAAAAAAACAAAGGTATGTGATAAAATAATGTCTAAAACAAACAAGGATTAGGACACTAGTAACATCTAGAATTTAAAAAACTTATCTAAAAGTGTGATAGATGTGCATTATATAATAAGCAGTTAAAAGATAAGAACAAAAAATTCGGTGGTGAGGAAGGTATTGTGATGCGCATCAAGTGTTTGACAAAATGCCTAATAGAAATGAGGTTTTATGGAGCGTAATGATTAGAGTGTTTGACTTTGGTGTTTGCTTGGAGTCTGTTAGCTTCTCAGCCTAGGAATATTGTATAGCAAAGTGAGGTAGGTAAGTTCCTGTAACAACGAATGTAGGCACAACTATCATTTATGTTGCGAAGGAATGGGAGAAAAGTAAATAATCTGGTTGTAAAATAATTAGGAATATGTATACAGTGCTTTAGACAAAATTTGAATGAATGAATATCTAACATCAGAGCATCTGGAATTATCAAAATTATACTCCTAATGGCAAATACCTGGCATCATATGCCCTCAAGGATAGCACTGCAAGACTTGTTGTGTATGCCCTCCATGCTAATATGGTTTGTATAAAATGGTGGCAAAGTCAATTCTTAGTAATTTATAAATCTTGATGAGTTATGCGGAGTTTGTTAACTTCACAGCTTAGGATATTGTATAACATAAGCGAGGTAGATAATTTCTTGTAACAATGAATGTAGGCATGGATACCATTTATTATGGTTGGGAACAGGAAAAAGGTAAATACTGTGTTGTAAAATGTTTGGTACCAACTAAGACTATAGGTGAAAAACTTCCATGTTTAGTGGATTTTTCGTTGACTGATGAGACTAATGACATGATCAGTTAGTCCATAGTTTTATTTCTCAGTAGCATTGATTTTTTCAAACATGCATTCATTTGCTTCAAACCTGCATTCATTTGCTTCAAACATTGATTACATTACCACTCAATTCAGATTTTTTTGTTGAAGAAATGTAATCTTTTGTTGGTCTCAATTCCATTGTAGTGTGTGTATTGACATAAGTTTCCCAATCCTCTCACTGTGGTTTTGTCCTGCAGATTGATTGATCCTGTGGATCGATTCTCTACTCTGATTATATGTATATTCAGATTAAGTATGTACATATACGTTGATTGGCTTCTAAGTCAGCAATGGGGCTGGCTTGTAATAAAGTGACAAAAGTATATGAAGAGTAATTGTGATAGGTGAAATTGCTAGAAAGTGGAAAGGAGTTTCTTAATAAAGAACATGATACTATTACAATATTACCAAATGAAAGTTACTTGAATTTTTATCTTTTAGAAGTCAAATTAGGGGGTTTTAACCAATTAGTTGACAGATTCGCATTGACAATGAGGGCACCAATGAGTTCTCTTTGATGTCATTAGCATGAAGCTCACGTCATTGTTGACATTTAGTTGATTTATTGATTAACATCATGGTGATTTGCAAACACTTTTCAACAAAATAGTTACTTTGTAAATGTCCCATATCCACTTAAATTATTGACCTTTCATGCATATAGCATGAGATGGTTCCACCTTTTTCCAAAAACAATTGCCAATGCTCATCATCAGATTTTGATACAAACTGGCTACAAATTGGATCAATTCTAATGTAAATTCACTATCTTGTGTGTTGTATCTCTGATCTAAGGAGGTTTGTATGACCCTTACAGCATCAAATTCCATGCAACAAAGAATTTCTAGGCCTATGTTTCTAGCTAAGGTAGTTATGAACAGGCATTGAGAAGAGGGGGTTTAAGCCTATGCGCAGAGGCCTGAAGCCTATCTTTGGATGACCAGTTTGACCTTGCAAAAATATCTTTGAAGAAACACATTTGGCACAAGAGATTCCTGAGACAAGTTTGTGTTGAAAATGATCTTGTCCTAACATGTTCGTGCTGACCTGAACTTTCCTAAAAAACATGTAGGAACTAAGGCGAATTCACCTTGTACCGAACTTGTCCCATACATGTTGATCCTAGTCCAAATTCATCTTGAATGGAGAATCAAAAAAGATGAAATGAACTGATCAGGATGGAATAGGGATTGTTTGGGAATTTTTTCACTAGGTTTCTTGGTATATTGGAGTCTTTTGTTCCGAATTTGGAACAGTCATTAGTTATAGAAGAGCCTTGAGAGAATTGAACAGTCATTTGAGAATGAGAGTTCAATTTCTAAACACATAAGAGAACATGGTATTCAAGATGTAGAGAAAGGGAGATAGGCATTTGCATTTATGCCATATCATTGTGTGTTTATTCTTTTATGTGTGCCGATTTTGATTTCCTTTCAATTTTTCTTCTCTCAATTGTTAATTCTTGATATTAGTGATGCAATATGGTGAGTCATATGAAAAAATATGCACAGTAATAGAACTATTTCTGTGCATAATTCTTCATCTGTCTTTGCAAGTAGTTTGGATCCGGTATTGCATTGGCTCTTTTGTGGAGAGTCATAAGAATTTTGGCCCTTTGTAGGCTTCGGACATCAGTATAGATTAGAGTTGTTCTTGGTCTCCTTTGTTTTCATTATTTTGGATTTGATTGTTGTTTCTTTGATAAGATTCCTTCATTTCACATGGTTTTCTGTATTATTTTGCTTAATATTTTCTGACTTTTCTTGGGTTTATTGATTATGTGTGCACCTATTAACTAGTGTTCTCTCACTCCTTCAAAATTTGAATCTTTCAAAATTTGTAGCAAAAGTTTAAAATTTATTTTCCTTTTTTATGTACTTCATTTTTTTACTGCCAATTTACTTGGGAATGATCCAAACGACTACGCTCACCTGCTTCAGTTGGTTGTCATTGTCCTTGTCATCCTTCTCTCTACACCTATCGTGGCATGCAGTCTTTGCGGCATGACTACTCTGCAGCTATCCTTGTCGCTGCTGGTAACCCTTAAATATGGTTTCTATTGTATTTTTTTGGTTTTTCCTATTCTTTTCTGCTAATAAATTACTTGTGTGGCCCCTGCTTTGACTCTTCTGGACAAGTGTCCCCACCACTGCCAAGGTTTTTCTTTCTCTCTGCAGTATCTTGGTTAGTTTTTAATGTCGGGTTTTTATTTTTTATTGCAATGTATTCTAGTTTGAGTAATTGTAGGTAATTTGTGGAAGCTTCTATTGGTTTTGTTGCTATTTTGTTGCTACTTTGCTGGAATAGGATTCTGTTACAAATTCCTATGAAGCCAGTCTTAGACATTATTGGTAAGATAGGTGCTTGAATGGAATCTGAAAATAGCATAGGCCAAGAGTGGTTTGTAATCTTCCCTCAACATGCCTTACATCAATGACCATGTTTGGAATTTGTGCATCCTATTCAAATAGGGGTTAGCAGATGAACACAACCTTTTTATTCTTTACTTTTTGTAAACCAAAATTAGCAAAATCTTACCTTTGTTTCGCCTATGCACATGGGTTTAAAATTGGGCATAAAAAAAACAAAGGTATGTGATAGAAGAATGTCTAAAACAAACAAGGATTAGGACACTGGTAACATCCAGAAAAAAAACTTATCTAAAAGCGTGATAGATGTGCATCCTATAATAAGTAGTTGAAACATAAGAACAAAAAACTGGTGGTGAGGAAGGTATTCTGATGCACGTCAAGTGTTTGACAAAATTCCTAATAGAAATGAGGTTTTATGGAGTGTAATGATTAGAGTGTTTGACTTTGGTGTTTGCTTGGAGTCTGTTAGCTTCTCAGCCTAGGCATATTGTATAACAAGTGAGGTAGGTAAGTTCCTGTAACAACGAATGTAGGCACAACTATCATTTATGTTGTGAAGGAATGGGAGAAAATTAAATACTCTGGTTGTAAAATAATTAGGAATATGTATACATTGCTTTAGACAAAATTTGAATGAATGAATATCCAACGTCAGAGCATTTGGAATTATCAAAATTATACTCCTGATGGCAAAGACCTGACATCTACGCCCTCAAGGATAGCACTGCAAGACTTGTTGTGTATGCCCTCCATGCTAATATGGTTTGTATAAAATGGTGGCAGAGTCAATTCTTAGTAATTTAGAAATCTTGATGAGTTGTGTGGAGTTTGTTAGATTCGCATCTTAGGATATTATATAACATAAGTGAGGTAGATAATTTCTTATAACAACGAATGTAGGCATGGATACCATTTATTATGGGTGGGAACAGGGAAAAAGGTAAATACTGTGTTGTAAAACACTTGGTACCAACTAAGACTATAGGTGGAAAACTTCCATGTTTAATGGATTTTTCGTTGACTGATGAGACTAATGGCCTGATTAGTTAATCGAAGGTGTTATTTCTCAGATGCATTCATTTACTTCAAATGTTGATTACATTACCACTCATTCAAAAAAATTTGTTGTAGAGACGCAATCTTTTGTTGGTCTCAATTGCATTACTGTGTGTGTATTGACATAAGTTTCCCAATCCTCTCACTGTGGTTTTTTCCTGTCCAGATTGATTAATCCTGTGGATCGATTCTCTACTCCTATAATATGTATATTTAAATTAAGTATGTACATATACGTTTATTGGCTTCTAAGTCAGCAATGGGGTTGGCTTGTAATAAAGTGCAAAAGTATATAAAGAATAATTGTGATTGGTGAAATTGCTAGAAAGTGGAAAGGAGTTTCTTAATAAAGAACATGATATTATTACAGTATTACCAAATGAAAGTTACTTGAACTATTATCTTTTAGAAGTTAAATTAGGGAATTTTAAACCAATTAGTTGACAGATTCGCATTGACAATGAGGGCACCAATGAGTTCTCTTTGATGTCATTAGCATGAAGGTCACATCATTGTTGAAATTTAGTTGATTTGTTGATTAACATCATGGTGATTGCCAAACACTTTACAACAAAATATTTACATTGTAAATGTCCCATATCCACTTAAATTATTGACCTTTCATGCATATAGGATGAGATGGTTCCACATTTTTCCTAAAACAATTTCCAATGCTCGTCATCAGATTTTGATACAAACTGGCTACAAATTGGATCAATTCTAATGTAAATTCACTATCTTGTGTGTTGTATCTCTGATCTAAGGAGGTTTGTATGACCCTTAGAGCATCAAATTCCTTGCAACATAGACTTTCTATGCCTTTGTCTAGCTAAGGTAGTTATGTACAGGCATTGAGAAGCATGTGCAGAGGCCTAAAGCCTATCTTGGGATGACCAGTGATACCTTGTAAAAATCTCTTTGAGAAAATAGATTTGGTACAAGACTTTCTTGAGACAAAGTTTGTGTTAAAAATGAACAAGTCCTAACATGTTTGTGCTGACCTGAACTTTCCTTAAAAACATGCAGGAACTAAGGAGAATTTACCCTGTTCCGAAACTCGTGCCATACGTGTTGATCCTGGTTCAAAATTCATCTTGAAGGGAGAATAAAAAAAGATGAAACGAACTGATCAAGCTGCAAAAGGGATTGTTTGGGAAGCTGTTCACTAGGTTACTTGGTATATTTGAGTCTTTTGTTCTGAATTTGGAACAATCATTAGTTATAGAAGAGCCTTAAGAGAATTGAACAATCATCTGAGAATGAGAGTTAAATTTCTAAACACATTAGATAACATGGTATTCGAGATGTAGAGAAAGGGAGATAGGCATTTGCATTTATGCCATATCATTGTGTCTTTATTCTTTTTTGTGTGCCGATTTTGATTTCCTTTCAATTTTTCTTCTCTCAATTGTTAATTCTTGATATTAGCGATGCAATATGACAAGTCATATGAAAAAATATGCACAATAATAGAACTATTTTTGTGCATAATTCCTTATCTGTCTTTGCAAGTAGTTTAAATCCGTTATTGCCTTGGCTCTTTTGTGGAGACTCATAAGGATATTAGGCTCTTTGTATGCTTTACAAGTCTGTATAGATTAGAGTTGTTCTTGGTCTAATTTTTTTTCATTATTTTGGATATGATTCTTATTTCTTTGATAAGATTCCTTCATTTCACAAGGTTTTCTGTATTATTTTGCTTAATCTTTTCTTACTTTTCTTGGGTTTATTGATTCTGTGTGCACCAATTCAGTAGAGTTCTCTCACTCCTTTAAAATTTGAAGCTTTAAAAATGTGTAGCAAAATTTTAAAATTTCTTTTCCTTTTTTATGTAATTCGTTGTTTTTTTTACTGCCAATTTACATGGGAATGATCCAAATGACTACACTCACTTTCTTCAGCTGGTTGTCATTGTCATTGTCATCCTTCTCTCTGCACCTGTTGTGGCATGTAGTCTTTGTGGCATGGCTACTTTGTAGCTGTCCCTGTCGGTGCTGGTAACCCTTAAATATGATTTCTATTATGTTTTTTGTGGTTTTTCCTGTTCTTTTCTGCTAAGAAATTACTTGTGTGGCCCCTTTTTTGACTCTTCTGGACAACGTCCCCACCACTGTCTAGTTTTTTCTTTCTCTCTGCAGTAATCTTGGTTGTTTCTTACTGTCAGGTTTTTATATTTTATTGCAATGTATTCTATTTGAGTAATCGTAGGTAATTTGTGGAAGATTCTATTGGTTTTGTGGCTATTTTTTTGCTACTTTGCTGGAATAGGATTTTGTTACAAATTCCTATGAAGCCAGTCTTAGACATTATTGGTAAGATAGGTGCTTGAATGGAATCTGAAAATAGCATAGGCCAAGAGTGGTTTGTAATCTGCCCTCAACATGCCTTACACCAACGACCATGTTTGGAATTTTTGCATCCTATTCAAATAGGGGTTAGTAGATGAACATAACCTTTTTATTCTCTACTTTTTGTAAACCAAAATTAGCAAAATCTTACCTTTATTTCTCCTATGCACAACTCTAAAATTGGGCATAAAAAATACAATGGTATGTGATAGCAGAATGTCTGAAACAAACAAGGATTAAGACACTGGTAACATCCAGAAAAAAAACTTATCTGAAAGTGTGATAGATGTCCGTCCTATAATAAGCAGTTGAAACATAAGAAAAAAAAACTGGTGGTGAGGAAGGTATTTTGATGCACATCAAGTGTTTGAAAAAATTCCTAACCAAAATGAGGTTTTATGGAGCATAATGATTGGAGTGTTTGACTTTGGTGTTTGCTTGGAGTTTGTTAGCTTCTCAGCCTAGGCATATTGTATAACAAGTGAGGTAGGTAAGTTCCTGTAACAACGAATGTAGGCACAACTATCATTTATGTTGCAAAGGAATGGGAGAAAAGTAAATAATATGGTTGTAAAATAATTAGGAATATGTATACATTTCTTTAGAAAAAATTTGAATGAATGAATATCCAATGTCAGAGCATCTGGAATTATCAAAATTATACTCTTGATGGAAAAGACCTGACATCTATGCCCTCTAGGATAGCATTGCAATATTGTTTGTGTATGCCCTCCATGCTAATATGGTTTGTATAAATTGGTGGTAGATTGAATTTTTAGTAATTTAACAATCTTGATGAGTTGTACAGAATTTGTTAGCTTCGCAGCTTAGGATATTGTATAACATAAATGAGGTAGATAGTTTCATGTAACAAAAAATGTAGGCATGGATACCATTTATTGTGGGTAGGAATAGGAAAACGTTAAATACTGTGCTCTAAAAGGCTTGGTACCAACTAAGACTATAGGTTGAAAACTTTCATGTTTAATGGATTTTTCGTTGACTGATAAAACTAATGGTTTGATCAGTTAGTCCATGGTTTAATTTCTCATATGCATTCATTTGCATCAAACGTTGATTACATTACCACTCATTCAAAAAAACTTGTTGAAGAGATGCAATCTTTTGCTGGTCTCAATTCCATTATTGTGTGTGTATTGACATAAGTTTCCCAATCCTCTCATTGTGGTTTTGTCTTACAGATTGATTGATCTTGTGGATTGATTATCTTCTCCTATAATATGTATATTCAAATTAAGTATGTACATATACGTTGATTGGATTCTAAGTCCGGAATGGGGCTATCTTGTAATAAAGTGCAAAATTATATGAAGATTAAGTATGATAGGTGAAATTGCTAGAAAGTGGGAAGGAGTTTCTTAATAAAAAACATGATACTATTACAGTATTACTAAATCAAAGTTACTTGAATTGTTATCTTTTAGAAGTTAAATTAGGGGGTTTTAAACAAATTAGTTTGATGTCATTAGCATGAAGCTCACGTCATTGTTGACATTTAGTTGATTTTTTTATCATCATCATGGTGATTGCCAAACACTTTTCAACAAAATAGTTAATTTTTAAATGTCCCATATCCACTTAAATTATTGACCTTTCATGCATATAGCATGAGATGGTTCCACCTTTTTCTGAAAACAAATGCCAATGCTCATCATCATATTTTGATACAAATTGGATAAATTCTAATGTAAATTCACTATCTTGTGTGGTCTATCTCTGATCTAAGGAGGTTTGAATGACCCTTAGAGCATAAAATTCCATGCAACATAGGCTTTATATGCCTGTTTCCAGCTAAGGCAGTTATGTATAGGCATTGAGAAGCATGTGCAGAGGCTTGTGTCTAGCTAAGGGAGTTATGTATAGGCATTGACAAGAATGTGCAGAGGCCTGAAGGCTATCTTGGGATGACCAATGAAACCTTGCAAAAGGATATTTTAAGCAACACATTTGGCACAAGACATTACTGATACAAGTTTGTGTTGAAAAATGAACTTGTCCTAAGATGTTTGTACTGACGTGAACTTTCCTAAAAAAACATGCAGGAACTAAGGTGAATTCACCCTATACTGAACTTGTTCCATACGTGTTGATCCTGGTCCAAATTCATCTTGAAGGGAGAATTAGAAAAGATGAAACGAACTGATCAGGCTGGAATAGGGATTGTTTAGGAAGTTTCTCACTAGGTTACTTGGTATATTGGAGTCTTTTGATCCGAGTTTGGAACAATCATTAGTTATAGAAGAGCCTTAAGAGAATTGTACATTCATTTGAGAATGAGAGTTCAATTTCTGAACACATCAGAGAACATGGTATTCGAGATGTAGAGAAAGGGAGATAGGATGTTTAATCTTTTACGTGTGCCGATTTTGATTTCCTTTCAATTTTTCTTCTCTCAATTGTTAATTCTTGATATTAATGATACAATATGGTGAGTCATATGAAAAAATATGCACAGTAATAGAACTATTTCTGTACATAATTCCTCATTTGTCTTTGCAAGCAGTTTCGATCTGGTATTGCATTGGCTCTTTTGTGGAGACTCATAAGGATTCTAGCCCTTTGTATGCTTTGGACATTAGTAAAGATTAGATTTGTTCTTGTTATCATTTGTTTTCATTATTTTGGATTTGATTGTTATTTCTTTGATAAGATTCCTTCATTTAACATAGTTTTCTATATTATTTTGCTTAATATTTTCTAACTTTTCTTGGGTTTATTGATTATGTGTGCACCAATTCACTAGATTTCTCTCACTCCTTTAAAATTTGAAGCTTTGAAAATGTGTAGCAAAATTTTAAAATATCTTTTCCTTTTTTATGGACTTGTGTTTTTTTTACTGCCAATTTAATTTTATTACCTTTTATTTCATACTCTATTTTAGTTATAAACTCTAAATATTTAATGAGTTATCATATTCAAAGTGACTGATAGAGAAGTATCATTAGATCTACCTAATGCACCACAAATGCATTTTCCAGTTGGGCCTGCATGTGCTGGTAGGCCAAAGGTAAGCTCTAGATTTGGCCACAAATGATAGTAATTTACGTGAAACCCTTAACTATATTTCCCAAACCATTGCTCCCATCTCCATACCATACTTCTTAGCCACTTCTTTGTACAAACAAATTAACATGAGGTTACACTAGACTAAATAGAATGCAATAAATAAGTCGACAAATGTGCGCAGATAAGAAGAGTAGGTGAATAGGAGTGGACAAGTACAAACAACTTAGGATTAACAGGAGGAGTTTGTATTAAACATGTAACAAGGAACAACCTCATATAGGGCGTGACAATATAGACATAAAATATATTTTGAAGGATCTTAATTATATTTTAAACTATCATTTCCTCTAGAGACGCCTCACCATGACAACTTAGTTGATTGAAAACACTCAATAATTCAGTGAAGTGTTGGTACTATAAGCAGAGATCTATAAATTAAGTGGTCATATGAAATTAACAGAAGAGATCTATAATTGATAGAAGAGATTTATGCATTTCTCAAGAAATTAAGTGGTCATATGAAGGAATCAGGGTATGTGCCAGATACAAACTTTGTGCTCCTTAATTTGATGAATCCCACATATACGATAACCTTAGGCTTAGATGCCAAAACATGGGGTAGCAGTTTTGTCAACTTCACCCATGACTGTACACATTGATTTCACCATTTAAGCTCACCATAGTTGGAAAAGTAACATAGTAAACAATGAATCAAAATTTTTATGTTCCAATTTTAAACATAATCTATCAAGTTAACTATTCAAACCAATTGCTTTTGCTTCATATTTTCCCTCTTACTCACTTAGTAACTTATAACCTTTTTACTTGCTATTGTTTCCTTTTACAAGTTGAGTCATAGTCTTTAGCCATGTCTCTAATCATGTATTAGGATGTGAAATTTTGTTACCTAGGATTTTCTTATCTACATAGGCAGTTAACAATCTTAAGGAATATACAAACTACATATATTATTTCCATACGCACACATCAAAGTTAGATATTCCTATCTATTGTTTAAATTATTGTATACGTTCTTATTTTATTTTTGTAAACTGTATTAGATGTTCTCCTTTACACAATTCTTGTAGTGTGCACCTGAAATTGGTAGTAGCTACCAAAAATGTCGAACCCTGTTCCATCAACACTGTTTAGTAAACCAAAAACTAATAACAAATTACATCCATATCATATGGCATGGATACTGCAGGTAAGAGTAATACGTAAAATACCAATACATGATTATACCAATGTAAAACGAGAAGGGAATGTTTTCAATTTCAATTTGGTTGACACCCTTGGTGATGACATGAACATTACGTGCTTTGGCAAAGCTGTAGCTTATTTCCATGCACAAATCAAAGTAGGTACAATTTACAAAATCTCAAAGGGTACTCTCAAATATGTGAAGGAAGGGTACAAAGACTCCAGCAGCCCATGGGAAATCATATTAGGCATGGATTCAATTTTGCAAATATACACACAACCTACCACCTTGATACCAAAAATAGGCTTCCATTTCATGTCTGTCATTGCAATCCAAAATATTCCCCTTGGTTCAACGGTGGATGTTATTGGCGTGGTTACTTCTTACTCTAATATTTCTATATTTACTTGGTCAGATGCAAGCAACACAATGCTCTACAATTACTATAAAGGATCACACAAGGTATTATATAACCATAAATTTATGGGGGGACTATGCGGTAAGGCCATCCATATTTTATAGCCCCAACATGGTCAACCTCCCATAAAAATGCATGTTCTTGCTATTCCAAAAGAAAAGGCTGCTCCATTTAGAGAAAAAACACTTACCACGGGGCCTACTACTCAGCTAGTCCTTGCACCGAAAGTACCAGAAATGTAATCACTTAAAATTTGGTTAATGAAAGAAGAATCATCTGCTAGGTTAAGTCAAATTAGTACACAGGCATTGGTAGGAAAAAGAGTTGTTGATATTCATGCTTGTAGTTACCCTGACCCTACCAAGAAGATTATAACAGTTACAACTATTATTCATCTAAACATGAAAAACTACTGTTACCATGCTTGCTCACGGATTGTAAATTATAAACAGTGCCAAAAAAAGCTAAGTACTACTTCACACTCTACATGGAATTGTACTAAATGTAACTTACCGACAACTACATGCGTCTATAGATATGCACTACACACGATGGTTGAAGACCGGACTGGAATTATATGGGTAACAACTTTTGATGATGTCGTACTACCACTGCTTGGTTTATCTGCTAATACCCTTAAATAGAAAGCGAGGAGTACATATGAATTCTGTGTTAGCATTAATTTAATACATTTGTTTGTTTGTAGACATTTATAATTGTACATCTCCTCCCGCGGCCTATATATTTGGCTTGCTCTTTTGTTTGTAAGATCATTGGTATCAGAGATTATCAAAGATCCTATGTTGTGCATGGAGGAGGTGATTCGTTTTGGAAGGAAGCCGAGCCACCACCCCATAAGCCTGTGTTGTCAGCAGGAAGCTGCCAAGGAGGAGCCGTGAGCAAGGATTGCCCATGCGACCTGCAGAGAGGAGAAAGAAAATAAGATCTTGTCATTTTCTTAGCCAGAATGTGGTAGAAACCTATGTGAAGTGAGACCTACCTCAACCAGTGTACAAAGGAGGAGTCCTGAAAATAAAGTTTGGAGACTTATCATTTGGCACCATAGACCCATCTTTGGAGACGTGGCATAAAGAAGAGGAAATATATGAAAACCTCTTTTGGCATGGTGACTGACCATAATATGAAGTGACATTGGTGTGGTGATAATTTGTATTTTCTCAGCCTGTTGAAGACCCAACATGGTGGACAATCAACAAAAGTAACCTATAAAATTGGAATGACCTACTTAGTGGGCACTTTTGACAAAACTGTGAAACATTCTGCAAAAACGTTGCTCTTTGGCGATCTGTTTGGAGTTTTGAAGGACTTGCAACATTGGCATAAGAAGTAAGTCTTCTCCCCTCTGTTTCTATTCCATTCAATACACAAAGTATACGAAGCAACAATAGAAACTAGAGACAAAGGAAGGTCGAATAGAGAGAAGATTGTTAGAAAGGAGTTCCTTCACATGCCTATTGAGTTCACGTGCATGCCACATTGTGAGAGACATAAGTCATGTCAGCTCCAAAAATATTGCTATCCGATGCCCAACTCTTAAAAGGGGCCAAATTTTGCTACACATGGAAAAACAAGATGCGGATGATTCTTCAATTTGAAGATCTTTGGGGGATCATTTCTAGCATGAACACCCCTCCCACAGACGCTGATCTATTGGCTAAGTATGAAAAGGCTGATGCAAAGGCACTAATGCTTATCACTTTGAGCCTTTCTGATGAGGTTCAACCTGACTTTCGGGAAGCAACCACTTCCTCTATGGCATGGGCCACGTTGTGTACCATCTATGAAGCCAAGAATCTGACAACGATGCTGCATTTTCAGAAAAAGCTTCACATAATGAGTATGCATGATGGAAAATTAGTCGAAGCCTTCTTGCGGCGTGTGGCCGAGTTATGCGTAGAAATTTCTGCTCTCAGTGAACCAGTGGACAACAAGTTGCTAGTCCTGCTCACCTTGCGATGCTCTTCCTTCCTAGTTTCGAACACTGATCACCACGTTGACCATCACTCAACAAGAGGTGAGTTTTGTCCAAACTGGTGAATTATCTCCAGCAGGAAGAAGCCATTCAGAATGTTCAAGAAGCCTACGAAGACAAGGCTCTCATTACGAGGCAAAAGAATAACAACAAGCCTCGGAAAGGGTAGTCAGCCCCCCAGAAACAGAAGCAGCATCCATAGCAGCAACCTTCCCAATGACCACCCCAGAAGCAATAGAACAACAAGGCATGGATCGATGGTGCCACATTTGCTCCACCGAATACGCACATGAATGCGAACTGTTATTACAAACGGTCGCAAGTCATGGAAACTCTGGTGAAGAGAGCACTTCTGGCCAAGGATATTCCAAGAAATCTCTAATGGCATGCTCATAATCAGAGGAAGAAGGGTCATATTGCTACTCAGCGGGATGCCTTCTTTGTATGAAGAGGTTCCAGACACAACTCATCCGGTCATTTTCCTAGTCTCTCAGACTTTGCAGCCGACAGAAAGTGTTTGGTTGATTGATTCAGACACTAGCAAACTCATGGATGGCAATAAGAAGTTGTTCCATACCCTGAGTGACTAGCCCATTGGAGATTGGATCACCATCGCAGATAATCAGGAGTATAGTGCGGCGGGGATTAGTGATGTCATCATTCCTCTTGGGACACGAAGATGTACACTCATGAAGGTGCTATATGTTCTAGGTTTGACCTTCAAATCTCTTCTCTGTGAGTCAGCTTCTTAATCATCGAATGCAGGTTGAATTATTTGTTGAGAAAGGGTTCAAGTCCTGCATCATTTCCCATAGGAGACTCAATAATTGCTTGAGCATTTATGAAGGGTCATCTATTTGCACTGGATGCAGTCACTTCATCTAACATTTCTCTCTCTACTTCAATGACGTAGAGTCCACTGCACTATGGCACTTTCGATATGGTCATCTTTCTGTCGGGGCTCTACATCAGCTCAGTGCCAAGGAAATGGTAAGAGGGGCTTCCTCCACTCTCCCATTCCTTACCTATTTGCTCGGGATGTCTTGCAGGAAAATAACACAGAGGTTCTGTTCAAACAGAGCTCTTAACATTCTATGGAGCATCTTCAGGTTGTACATAACGATCTGTGCAGACCCCTGCCAGCTAGCTTCTAAGGTTTTGAATACTTCCAGCTCATCATTGATGATTACTCATGAAAAATGTGGGTTTATTTTCTCTCGAAGAAGAGTGAGGCCTTTTCCAATTTCCCAAACTTTTTACCAGCAAGCCACCCAGGTAGTCTGGGAATCCTCTCCTTATCCTCCACTTAGATCAAGGGGGGGAATTTGTATCGAAGAAGTTCTTAGCATACCTGAAGCAGCATGGCATTCACCAACATCTGATTACACCCTACACGTTCCCAAAAGAATGGGATTTCTAAGTGACACAACAAGACTATCATGGAGATGGCTCGTTGTATGCTCTCCACCGCCAAGTTGGAGGATCAGTTTTCGAGCATAAGCAGTCCAGAAAGCAACTGTGTATCTACTAAACTCGGGCACCCACGAAGATCTTCCAGAACAGAGACACCAGCAAGAGGTATGGACTGGTCGTAAACCTTTTATCTGTCATTTGATAGTTTTTTGATTGTACTGTATATATGCATGTTTCAGATAAGAAAAGGAAGAAGATCGATCCAAAGACATTTCCATGTATTTTCTTGGGGTATAGTACTACCTCAAAGGCATATCGTCTCATGGATCCTGAGACGAAGAAGATATATGAGAGTCGAGATGTGGTGTGTGATGAGTCATCCTTTGACTCCCCTTCCACACAATGGAGATCCAGTACCGACCTCGTCACATAGATTGCTCACACATCCAGATGATGGGAAAGATGATTCTTCTCAGAGAGAAGAAGAGCTAAGTGGAGACTCATGTTCGTTGATCTAGGAACACTAGAAAACACATCTTCACATCAGCAGCAACAACACCATTATCTGAAATGGGTCCAGAATACTATTAGGGATGCACACCTGAACTCACTTTCAGAAACTTCTACGGGAGTCAAAACACGAAGTCAAGCAAGACATGAGGTAAATTTTGCACTCATGTGTTCAGTTGTTGATAGCACTGAACCTGACATTGTTCGTGAGGCATTAGACCAACCCACAGTGGAAATAGGCTATGAATGTTGATTATGATTCCCTACTTCTGAATTGGACGTGGGAACTTGCCAATCTACCTCCAAGTAAGAAATCCATTGGCTACAAATGGATTCTCAAAACAAAATATAAGGCAGATGGTTCAATCGACCAAACACAAAGCACGACTTGTTGCAAAGTGTTATGCTCAGCAAGAAGGAATTGACTATGATGAGACCTTTGCACCCACAATGCGAAGATCAAAACCATCAGAGTTGTCTATGCACTGGTAGCACAAAATGGATGGAAACTTCAGCAGATGGATGTAAAGAGTGTTTTTCTTAATGGTGATCTCAAAGAAGAAGTATACATGGCTTAACATGAAGGGGTTTGTAGACGAGCATCAACCACACAAGGTATGTCGTTTGATAAAGTAAATTTATGGACATCAAACAAGCAGCCTAGGGCATGGTATATAAAAATTGATGATCACCTATTGTAGGACATGGATTCACTCGTAGCTCCTCAAATTACAAATTTCTATATCAAGAAGGTAGGAACAGAGATTGTTGTTATGGTTTTTTACGTAGATGATCTTGTGATCACAGGAAGTTCTGAAAATCTTGTGGGTGATGTAAAGAATTATCTGAAGAAATCCTTTGACATGACCAATTTTGGGGCTACTTCACTACTGTCTTGGCTTAGAGATATGGCAGAAGAAGAATCATATATTCGTCTCAAAGATGAAATATGCCAAGACACTCCTAGAGAAGTATGGAATGTCAGATTGTAAACCAATGTCCACACCTATGGAAAAAGGTTTGCAATTATCTAGATTCCAGGATTCACCATAGGTAGATGGCACTCACTATAGGCAGCTTGTGGGGAGTCTCATTTTCTTGAATTATTACCAGGCCAAATATTTGCTTTGCAGTGAGCTATCTCACCATATTAATGTAGGAACCAAAGAAATTTCATTAGATAGCAGCAAAGCATGTGTTGAGATATGTCTGAGGTACAGTTGACTTTGGTCTGGAGTATCAAAAGAACACTCAATTCTTCTTACAGGGATATACAAACTCAAACTATGCAGGATCCGTTGATGATAGGAAATCCACTTCAGGGTATTTTTTTCATCTCAGTATCTGGACCTATCTCATGGATTAGCAAGAAGAAAACTTTTTTTTCTCTCTCATCCACTGAGGCTGAATACCGTGCCACATGAGGAGCTGTGTGCAAAGTGAATTTGGTTACATGTCACATTCTTGCAGATATAGGAATTCCTAAAGAGAAACCTCCTATCATTCACTGTGACAATCAAGGGTGTGTTGAATCTTGTGAATAATCATATTTTTCATTGAACGATTAAAGCATATTGAGGTTGAATGTCACTGCATTCATGAACAGGTCTTGAACCACCAAATTTAGCTCCAGTACTTCCCTACTGATTTTTCAGGTTACAGATATTCTCACCAAGCGTCTCGGTAAAGGGAAGTTTGATTTTGTTTAGGGGGTACATTTGTAAGAGCAATGTATTAAGGGGGGGGAATGTTAGCATTAGTTTAATACATTTGTTTGTTAGTAGAAAGTTATAATTGTCCATCTCCTCCTGCAGCCTATATATTTGGCTTGCTCTTTTGTTTGTAAGACGCATTGAATAAATCATTCTTCTCTGCCATCATTTTGGAACATCATTAAACAGGTGTTGTTTCATACATATAGGTTCATTTTTTGGGTATCACCATCTACGTATAAAGGAAAAGAAAAACTCTCTTGTACAATACACAACATGATTGCATCTGAGCAAGACTTAGACCATGCAGAGTTGGTCGTAGCATTTCTAGAAATCACATAATAAATGGCAACATTTGTACATGTTTAATATATTTAAACCTTTAAAAAACACCGTAACCTACTGTAATATGATGTATAAATATAAAGAGAGTTTTTTTGTACACATAATCAACTTTTGTTTACATAATTGACGTTTGTTTTACATTATTAACCACATAGAAGAATATATTTACAGACAATGATCTACATGTATAGCTTCAAACACAACACCATCACTTCATATAATATAATGTTCACATGTTAAAAACATAGTTTATTTAAAAAAACCCTACCCTTGTTATTGTTATAATTCATGCTTTAAACATAGCATATAACTTGTATCCTCTAACGTATCTGATTTAATATTACAGGTACCTACTCACACCAGTAAACATGAATAATGCTCAACGTCGCCTAGTCTACAACCAAAATAAACAAACAATAAATGAAAAACACTACCAAGCTTATGTTGTGCACAAAGACACCCTCAACGTAGCCTACCATAGCCACCAACAAACAAATTCTACTCCGCTACCCCCATCCTGACCCCTTATCCAAAAACCGCACCCTCCCTCCTTTTAAAAATAATTCAATGCACATTTTGTTCCCACTTAGAATCTCTGCTATCTACTAAACCTTGTTCAATATGTAAAGAATGCTACCCAAGAATGCAAAAAAATAGCCACCTTAGTGGAGTTAGTTGCCGTAGATGAAAAAAATGAGAAAAAAAGGGCCACCGCTTTTCTCCTTGGAATAATATGGACCCTGACCCCCCAGCCCCTAGAATTAGCAAATCTACTCAAGTTGAAGAAATCCTTATTGCTAGAGTTGCCCCACTATTACAAGTGACCCATGTCCTGTGGAGGCCAATACATGTAACACCGACCACTCCATAAGTTTCCCGTAAGACATAACTTCCATACTACGTTACTTACCTCGTTGCCACGAAAACCTAGACATTCTAATCCTCAAAATATTAGGCATGGAAAGAAAATCATATGAGTGCTATGTTAGCAGGACACGAGTACAAAATGCCCTGTTATTTACAAAATTCAGCATGACCCATACAATAGTGACGTTCTTGTAGATGAAGCCGCTACTTGCAAGTTTTACCAATACCCGCAACTAATATCTTCAACGACTTGCCACATATACTTGAGGAACCCACTCCGTCAAGCCCCCCATTACCTGTAAAATCACCTGCACACTGATCCCACACTCTTAGAATCCACCCTTGCAACATCATTTGTTGCAAGACTCCCGTCTGCTCACACATAGATTGCCCAAATTAGAGCTTTCACCCAAAACCCACTCCAACTTCCATTCCACCATCAATTGAATGGTCCCTAAATAAGTTCAACTCCCATCAATGAATATTCAACAGAGGGATTATTCTCTATGGCCTTTCCAACTCTGTTCCCATCAGGGACAACTATGTTTCACCAAGGACGGACCCGTAGAAGTTGAAATGCATGAATATGCTCTTCATCTACTACGTTACCATGACAACCAATTTGGAAGCCATCCTTGCTTTTGATATATTTTTTGCTTAAATCCTAATGATGTGCCACAAAAGCCAAGCCATCTCTGCTATGTTTTCTCCAAACAAAAAATAGAAGACACTACACCCACAACAATCCAACACCTTTGCACAAACTTTTAGAAACCATTACCTGATGAACAAATACCAAAACTGCCTCATGCGGTTTGCATCCCACCTTAGAGTTAACTCACTCTTTTTGGGTACAATGCAAAAACAAACTTTCTGACATGATATGCCAAATAGGGACTCCCCACCTTATTTTTCACCCTTAGTGTTGTTGATACTAAAATGGCCAGACCTGCATCGCCTCATGCCAGGGTATTTACCCCGCCACGCCTTCTGCTGCACAAAAATGGAGAAAACCATAACATCATTGCATATCCGTGCACTTAACAACAACATACATGGCTGCAAGATTTGCAATCTTCCATGAAGAAATCCTTGAAAAACACTTACACACACAAGACTTCTAGTACAAGTTAGGCCATGTACCTTTTAAAAATAAGGAAATTTCCATTGCAAATTCTTTTTTCTAGCATGTTTTGTGCTAACATTTACTATATCAGATTCGAATGGAAACATAGAGGTTCTGCACATATTCATGGTTTCATATGGCTCAAGGACACTCCCAATATGGACACATTAGACTGGGCAGACCCCCACGCTATTGACATTGCAAAACCATTCTTTGACAACCAGGTTACATCTTGGAATCCTCTTCAAAATTTCTTGGTCCACTTCCTGCATGCCCCATACAACAATTGATGATCCATGTTTACTTCTCTCATCAGAAATACTAGCGGCACCTACTGACAGTGACTACGCAGCCTTGGTAAATTAGCTATAAACGACACACCAAATGTGCTACAACTACACGTTTATGAAGAAAAGGAAATCAACTACTATGTAGGTATAAATTCCCATGGCCAGTAGAGTCAGTATCCACCTTATGCCGAGATGCACAAGGGCCATGCAGTTTATACTCCAGCATGCAATGATGAAAGATTAAACATTCACAACAAAGATATGCTAACAGCTTGGCATGTCAACATGGATTGCCAACCCGTAGTTTTACACCCATGCTATTTTTAAATACATAGCAAAGTATGCATCTAAATCCGAACACAAGTCAGAAACATACCATCATATGCTTGTCAAAATCACAACTACAGAACCTGAAAAAAACAGGTAACACAACATACAACAAGCTCCTTTATGAAACAATTGCTGACCGGGATATAGGCATACAAGAAACCTGCCACATGTTGCTCAAATTTCCACTTACCATATGCAGCCGAGTGTTCGTGACACTATCAATGGATAAAACCATCTACAGGTAAATTTCACAGGTCCATTTCAACCGAAATTGTAAAAAACCATTTATAGATGCCTGTATAACATGACCCCCTTCCCTAGACAACTACTGTTTAATAGAAACCACTCGGTCATGGGCCTATTACAAGCATAGGAAAGGGAAACCATGGAAATCATGGCAAAAACAGGCTATTGTTAGAGCGTTTCCCCATAGATAGTAGCCACCCCTACTGTTGGTTCACCTTCATATGACACTTTTTGTTTCACGGAGCTCCTTTCATACAAAGCTTTCCATTGTATTCCATCCGACATTGGACCATGCCTAGAAACACTCAGTCTTCAATGGGTTTACCTTCTCTTTAACCTATTAGGCATGGCACGTACACCATTTAGCCCCTCGCCAACCAGTTACCACTCCAACAACTAGCTATGATATCTCCCTCAATGCACCCACCCCAACTCAAATGGCTGAGTGGGAGGTGTTCTCTGGCTTATACCCTATAGGGATTGTAGACATCAGTGACCTAGACGTTCCTGGGGAAGTGTGATTTTGATTTGTCACACAACTATCCACAAGCTATTGTTGGTAACCAATTACATGAAATGGGGAGTGCTTTCATAGAAACTACTCGCTCAACCACGGAAATAGTTGCACCATTTTTCCTAACCCCTAAAAATGGCTACACCTTATCATTAGAACAAAAATATGTGTTACAAAAAATCATAACCCATGCAAATGCATTGCCACACATTGTTCTGTTATACATGATAATTCAAGGAAGGTCAAGACAGAGGTAAATCACATATAACCCAGGGAAATTTCAAGGGCAGTCAACTCACGCACATACCTCCATACTAACAGCCTACTCCTACTAGCTCCAATAGGACTTGCAACATTCAACATCTCTAGCACAACAATACACACCGAGCCTACACATACCAATAGCTGAAGTTACCCCTCTTTGAGGTCAAACACTCGCTACATTTCAACAAGCCATGGTAGATGTAGAATACATACTAATCAATGAAATGAGCTTTATCGGTCCTAAACTACTAACCAATATAAACAAGCGCCTCTAGGAAGCATTCCCCACCTGTAAATGTAAGCTTTTTTAAGGTCATTCTGTTATTCTTGTTCGATACCTAGCTCAGCTACCTTCGATTAAAGATACTCTATTGTACATTCCTGGCACCTTCGGTCACACGTTATGGTCACTTTTCAGGAGTACAATCACGCTTACTATTAACTTCCTCTAACAAGGCACCGATCGTGTCCCAGCATATCTTTCGAGATCTACTACAAAATGTTCATAAATGCAGTTGTTATAGAACATGACTCAAATCTACTGATGTCGAGGACCCTTACATATATCACTCCTGCAGAGAAAGCAACATTCTAAGCCACAATGCACCTTTACGTAACAAACGTGTACTAGTAACACTACATAACAAATATAGGATGTGAGCTCTCAACACGCCCGTCGCAATAGTTAAAGTTGAACAATCATAAAAAATTGACCCAGGGAAAAGAACCAACACACAGTTAGAGATCAATCTATTACTCTATGAAGACGAACAAATAATGTTAACAATAAATCTTTGGGTGTAAACCGACCTTCTTAATAGTGCACAAGGACAAATCATCACTATGTTGTATGAGAAAGAAACCTCCCCACCAATTTTTCCCTTGTGTGTGGTTGTAAACTTCCCAAGGTACAAAGGTCCAACCTGGGACACGACCCATCAAACGTACATTCCAGTGCCCCCCCCCCCCATAACAAGAAGAAACCGTCAACAACTACCCTTAAAAATGGCATGGTCCCTTACTATTCATAAAGCACAAGGATTGATTCTTGATAAAGTTACCATCGACATTAGGCAAAAAGAATGACAAGGACTGACCTTTACAACCTTATCCCGAGTTCGAGCCCTTGCCAACCCCCACATTTTCCCAACCTTCTCATACACATGCTACAAGCATCTACAAGAAGAGAAGCACGCTCTACTAAGGTTACAATCAGAAGCCCAATTACAGCACATTCTACATTTTCCCACCACTTAGGTTTGTACTAACGTTAAGATTCATAGTTATTTACACTATCTTAATATACACCCATATCATCCCAATCTAACACTCTTACCATTCATTTTGTAGTGAGACCCTCTATCAAGGAATCCACCTCCTACATTATGTGCATTAAATAAATAGGCTAGGCATATTTATTTTGTATCTACTACTTACTTTAGCTTTAAATTTACAATTCAATACATGTTATCCAAAAATAGTTTTACTAACATTTGAATTCCACTTATAGCCCACTTTACAATGGGCGACAACTTTTACACAGTAGTTGTCCGCACCAACACTGATGTCGGCTTTCTGGAGTTCCTACTATGCGACTATGTAGACACCCAATACCAAATGTCTACACTTGTGGATGAAGCTACCATCACAAACATGTATTCCACACAAAAAAATCAAAGAGGCACAAAAAATCATGTAACAAAAAATTGTAGCTGTGGAAACTGCACAGAATAAAATGAAAGCAAAACCTTACAACGACATGTTCCAAAAATTTATAAACAAGGCATTTACTTCGTACCTCCTCAAAGAATCCTAGGCACAACACTCTCCGACAAACATTAATTAAGAAAAAAGGACATTCCATCTTGTACTTGCTATACTTATATTTCTCTCTCACTCCCTGTACATAATAGAGGTGTTTTGTTTTTTTGGTGGAATTACCCACAAATTTATGTGCTTCATGTTGTACTAAATTAAATAGTCTCTTACCCATAACTATATGCTGATTTACAATAGATTTCTGTATTTACATTTTCTACCGCATCCTACATCTATATTTCAAATACTATTAACATTATAGCACTTTTAATTTGGATTCGCAATAAAAAAGCTAAGTCATAGCTCCTCCTTATTTTATGTTGCTAATACAATATTTACACACCCCCTTGTAGGCACTCCAAACATGATAACCACATTCGACACCATAACAACTCGAATTCAAACTAATTGCACCCACAAACAACAACTACTATATGAATGTGTACAAGAACAATGGATAGTAACCGCTGTTATGGACAATGACATAATCTTCGCAATATTGCGTACACAATAATTACTAGAACAAGCACAAGCTTCACTACAGCAAGCAGCCATTTCCAGCGAAGACACCATCCAGATCCTTAGGGAAAAATTCTACATAGAATTTTATAAATCCACCCCCTCCGCATAACAATCGTGTATAGCCATGGCTAGAGGATATGCACAAAATGGATTTTCCAAGAATTCTCTCTACCTTTTTTCCTTTTTCAACAGGAGCCTAACAAAAAACAACAGCTTACATTCTTATGTCGACCATCTACCATTACATCAAATGTTGTTGTAATTTTCTTTTTGTATCCTTTGCTATTTCAAAATCAAGATCCCAATACTATGTAACTGCCTCTGTCTTCTTTTCTATCATTTTGTGCCAAACAATTGTTTATACAAATTAAATACACCCATGTACGTATCGCACTTCCTTAATAAATTTATGCAGGTATGATATTTGCATCTTTACCACGTCCTTTAGTGAAACCGTACTCTGTATGTGTATTGTAAGAACATTTTTTTTATTTGGGTTTTTTATATAACAACAGTTTGTTCCATTAAAACCATACATACCAGTCATCAAAGTATTTGAATTTCCAACCATAAATTAAATCTTCATTCCTACTCCTACCTACAACATTTTTTTATCAATTTGACACACGGTAAGCTTAAATTGTGGGGCAAGAAAATTCAAGAGAATAGGAAATGGATGAAGCTGCTGAAACTTAGCACATATGTTTTCTTTCGATTTCTTTACCATTTGTTTAAAAGTTAGTGAGTCAACTATTTAATCAGTCTCTGGTTTTTTCCTACCCAATGTTTCCCTTTCATTCATAGGTTTATTGATGGACTTGAATTTATCTATAACCATAGTCTTCAGTTTTCAGTCAATTTGAGGACAAACCTAGCAAGTTTCCTGCTTCATATTTATTACCAAAGCTATTGATCAGTGTAAACCCAATACTATGTTTAAACATCTGTGTTGAAAATACTGATGTTTGAAGAACATGTAAATAATACCGCTTGCTACTGTCAACCTATCCTATTCTTTGCACCTCCCCCTTAGGGCCAAAACAGTCTAGATGCATTTCACATAGTTCTAGTAGATCTCTGAAAAAAGGATTTCACTAAATATAGACACAAAGAGGCTTGCTTCGTAACAATATCAGCTAAAACAATGTAAAAATGTTAACAGAATGTGGGTGAGAACTTATAAGCAAACTTAAAATAATGTTGACGTTAAAAGAAAGGACACCTAATAGTGCTTATCAAGAAAACTACCTTACACAAATATACACAGGTGCACCGGTTGTAAATGAAGGGGTGATTTGGGAAGAATTTTTTTTCTATGTAGTTCAAGTAGAGGTTTATGGAAAAAAAAAGCTACAGATATTGTGGAGAAACACAAAAATAATCAGGTGTTGTCTTACATGCCATTCCACATTGTTTTAACATATTTAATCATATAACATTGATTTCAGGTGTTTAGCTAACTCTACTTATTGCTCTAAACAATTATTCAGTGTTTCTTTGTTGTACGTTGCTCAGAATGCTCAATTTAATCTCACCCTATTTGTTCAAAACGTCTCAGTCTGCATGGTTTGAATTTTCTCTGTCTCCTTGTATTGGTGCATGAAAGATTTTTCCTTCATTTGGTTGCCATGGTCAGTCCTTTCCTTTGGTCGAGGATCACATTGAGTCCAGATATTGTTTTTCATTTCTCTATCCATGAGAAAGAATTTGTAATTTGGGCATGAATTCGGGGTTTCCCCTTCCTTCTATTTTTCCACAGTCATGTTTTTCCTGTCAATTTTTGTCCCAACATCTGTGGAAACATGGTCCTTTCTGATTGGATGCGGCCCTGATGGGTCTTTTTGGTGAAACTTGTCACTTTTTCACATTTGTAAAAAATACCAAATTGGCCCCGCGGCCCCGATAGTATCTAATTGGTTATTCAACAAATATGAAGTGACAGGGAAAAATTCTTACTTTGACCCCAAAGAAGGACACGTGGCATTTTTTCAAGACAAAGGCGAGAGGTGGATCATCAGAACATTTTGAATATTTTTTTCTTTTTGTAAAAGGGAGAAAAGTTATGAAATAATCCACAACCCCCGGGGATAGAGTGATGTCACACATCAAAAGTTAAAAGTGGAGAGGAATTGGGTCGACGGAGCATTTTGAAACTTTTAAGGCCTCAGTTTTCAAATGAATTAAAGGTATAAAAGTGGAGTTGTGACTCTGCTAGGGCCCACATCAAAATTTGGAAGTGGAGAGGTTGGTCGCCGAAGCATTTTGAAATTTTTTTGCCCGCTTCAACTCAAATCTTGTCCATGTGGAGGGCCTGCGCCTCATTTGAGGATTTGCCTCTGGGTCCTACCTTTGAAGTTGCCGAAGGAGACACATGTGGAGGTTTCCACTGGCTCCTCTCTATACTTAAACTTTTCAAGTGTACGGTGTAACTTTGGCCTGGACACGTGGAGGGCCCGTGCTTGTTTTGGAGTCCTTCCCCTATACTTTACTTTTACCAAGAAGCACTGAAGGGACACATGGAGGTTTCTGTTGGGCCTTCCCATACTTAGAATTTTCAATGGATGAGGAAACTTTCTCGGACCATAGGCACATGGCGCCTTCCATTGGTCCTTAAACTCTTTCAACAACTTTTCCGGGCTGAGACACGTGGTGAGCCCACACTTGTTTAGGGTCTCCACTTTTGGGCACCATATCAAAAGTGTGCTGAAGAGACACATGGAGGCTTCCATGCTGGCTCCTCTTTATACTAAGACTTTTTCAAAGGCCAAGGTAACTTTCTTGGGCCCAGGAAATGTGGAGAGCCTGCGCTCATTTGAGGTCCCACCTCTAAACTTCATCTTTGAAGTTGCACCGAAAAAACACATGGAATTTTCCATTGGGCCTTCCCATACTCTGAATTTTTAGCAACTGGTGCAATTCTCTAGGGTCTGAACACGTGGAAGGCCCGCACTCATTTGGGAACCTACCTCTAGACTTCACCTTTGCAGTTGCGCCAAGGAAACACATGGAGGTTTCCGTTGGCTCCTCTTTACACTTGGTGACTCAAACTCATATCTTGTAGTATAATCCATGTGATGACACTCATTTTCACAGAGGCATGAATGGAGGTATCCATGCGAGGGCACTCATTTCTCAAGGTGTATTCTCGAGGGTGAAAAGGATTTCTTGTCAGATCCAGCTATACAGAGCCACCTGAAAATGATTAAAAAGGGGATTTCTCACATGAAAAAATAAAAGAATGATTAGAAGGACTGTCAAAAATTATGGCATGGCATCCCAGTCATGGTTGAGGGTCTGAGAAATGTGATCAGTTCATGATTTGTCCACCTGGCAGCTTTTGGGTGTAAATTTGTTAAACATCACTTTCTGAGACAAATTGGTAACAAGCAAAGGATTCCTCGAATATTCTTCTTTTGGGGGGGGTAAATTTGGGATGAGTGAGTGAGTGAAATTGTATAAATGCAATGAGGATACTCTTGTAAAATGTCGGGGGGTTTAATTTTTACGAGAAAATTTGAGAAATCCCATCTTCCTGAGAGACCATCTGAGAAACCTGTTAATCTCTTGTGTTTTAGATTTGATCACGTCAAGATGGTTGCAAGTGTACAACCATTGACAAGCTCTGAGACTGTTCAAGAAAATTTTCCTACTGATAAATCTAATAGATCTCAAATTAATCTGTGTTGATCTTGGGAAAAATTGTGTCTACTTTTATTTCAGAATGTTTTCAAATGGTTTTGATGTTCCTGTTGCAATCTTATGTTAAAATCCCTCCGAATCACACAAGATCTCATCCATGTGATAGTATTAGTGGCATTTTCAATTTCATTATGAGAAGATCCTTCATCTGTAATGAAATAAACAATTTAAAATCACTTTACTGTCATTTTGTTGATAAAGATTGTTTGTAAGCCTATGAGTGTATCTTAGGCATGAGGAACTAGGGGTTGTTAATGTTTAATTGAGTCTTTAGCTCGAGCCTTCATGTTGAATTCTTAAAGATTGTGTGAAACCGTGTAGATCTGGGCCTCCATTGATGCACACCTTCTAGGTTGAAGGAATATTTTGGCTATTCTGAAGCATTTTGTCTGTTAGTTTTCCAATTGTTGTAAAGGTTCTCAAAGATCTGGTGAAATCAACTTCATCTTGCTTAATTCCCCACCAAAAATTTCAAATAACCATGAATCCTACCTAAGTACCCCTGTTTTTGGTGTGTATCCACAAATGAACAAATTCTACTGCCAAAATATACAGAAGCAAGCAGGTTTTAAGTGTCTTTAGTAACCTGAACCTTGTTTAGAAATATCTCCATTCTTTAGAAGTGACAACTCGTGAGAGTTAAATTGTGGTGTATTGATCATATTTTCTCAAGGTTCCCCTAAAAATTGTGCAAAGAAGGATCTCTTCATGTCCTTCACCAACAGAGGTTACAAAATGGGTCCTCTCACCCTGGTTGAAAGGCACGACCTAAAGTAGTGAGGATAGATCAAATCCTTAATGATGGTGCTATCCATTTCTCCAATGCCTAAGTGACAAAGAGTTAGTTGAATCCCCTCCCCGGCTACAAAACCACTTATACCATGATTTGTCTATCTCTAAGTATCTTGTTAAATCTGTGATGTTTCTCAGTTTCCAAGGGAGAATCAATTTGGATACCAACACCCATTTTGTGGATTATTTCAGGGGATCTATTTGTGCAGCAACAACACCCAAATTGTCAAGGATTATTTGAACACCGGGACCTATTTGTGTGGAAACAACACCAGAATGGCTCCATTTTTGGGGATCTTCAAAGGCATTCTTATATTTGGCCATGGTAATGTTTCTTACATGATCTAAGTGTAAATACGTTGTTTAAACATCATCCTTTGTTGAGATTTGTAAGAATTGTGCAAAGTTACAAGTTTGTGTGCAATATTTCCAGTTTCTAGTGGTTATTGCACTAAATTTATATCATCAGTGATAAATACTGGTAAAGGAAGGTCAGATCTGCTAAGCTTTGTAGGAATTAAGTGTTGATAGATATTTGACAAGTCATTTATAGTGCATTTGCACAACTAAGGTGAAAATCCTTAGTGGCGACTCCGTGTTGATTTAAATTTTGATAAATACCAGTGCCTTAACCTGTATTAAGTGAAATATGTCACTAATATTTGCAAATGCTAGAAGGAAGAAGATCTTTCTTCACTAAAGACCCTACCAGAAAGTTGTTTCCAGAACTGGGAAAGACAAATTCAGAAGGAAAAAGAGTTTGGAAAATAGTTGGAGATCAGGAATCAAGAAAAGAGTTATCCATTGTGAAAAGTGATCAACCTGTGGTTGAGGATTACCATTCTTCTTCAAGTGATTTTGAATCAGGTAATATTCATATAGATCTAAATTCTCCAACTAGAGAGGGGCCTTCATTTGTGTCTGATAAGTGTGCTTCTCAGTCTGTCCCTGTATTTTCCAAAGTTGATAGGGTTTTCCATGAAACAGAGTCTTTAGAGGACATTCATTTTGAAAATTATACTCCTGTGTTCCAAAGACCCCTTGTCCCTCATCATTTTGTATCTCCTGTAAGATCACCTCCTCAAAACAATATGGCCCAACCCCACCTAGACCTCCATTTGTTGTGAATACTTTTGGTCCTATAGATTTTAGAGGTATGGCTGGATATCCAAATGTAGTGCCACAAGATGTTAGAAATAGACTGCCTAAATTTCAAGGGAATAATGCTATCACTGGTGATCAACATTTAAAACTTTTTGTCAATATGATGGAAGAATTTGAGATTGAATTTGAGGATGTGTATATAAAATTTTTTATTCATACTCTTGAGGAGGATGCACGTGACTGGTATAAGTATCTTTCCAGATAACTCAATAGATTCATGGATAGAAAATGAAAAATGCTTTTAGATTGCAATATGGGGATAAGACAGATCCTAGGTTTCTTTTGTCTGAATTTGAAAATATTAAGAAGAATCCTAATGAATCTGTTCATGACTTCAATACTAGGTTCAATAAGACCTTGAATAGGCTACCTGTAATCCTGAGGCCAAGTGATGTTTCTTGTTTAATAAAATATTCTGATGCTTTTGACAAAAAGGCTGCCTATTATTTAAGGGACAAAAACCCAAGAACTTTGAGGTAGGCCTTCACCATGGCTTTGCAGATTGAAAACAATATCAAAGCAGTTGGTAAGCCTCCTAAGAGGGAAGGTATCAAGCTGATCAATCCAGAGAAGCCTTAGTCAAGTAAATCTGTGATCTAGAAGAGGTTGTAAAAAATTTGGCTGGAGTTGTTAAGAAATATCTTACAAACTGGCCAGAGCAGAGAAGGGGATTGGACAAGGTTCCCAAGGTCAGCACAAGCCACAAGGTCAAGAAATATTTGCAAATCATCCCAGAGGTGATCATAGATCAGATGACAGGGGTAAAGGGCCATGGGATCAGGAAATAGATAGCCCCAACCCCAGGAAAATAAATTGGTGCCTGATCCTTTAGCTTCCAGAGTTGCTACTGTGGAAGAAGTCCATGAAATTGAGTGGTGTGATAGATGTTTCTTGCCACATTCTCCATGTGATGTTGAAAAGGGAGTTGAGGAAGAAGCTGATGATGATGAGACAGATGATGATGCATGCATGATGGATTTCTCTACAAGTTCACAGCAGGGAGCAACCTCAACTGAGCTGATAAGTGCCAGAACTGTTGAAATATTTCTAGGATTGCATTCACCGGGTATTACCTCTTCCTCCCACTCATACTTTTTGAAATTGATATGGTACAATATTTTGAGTTGCCTAATAATGATTTTGAGTACTTAAGGGCATTAATGATTAAAAAGTATGATGGAGGAATTCCTTCAGAAGAGGACAGACAATTGTTAATGAATGCAGTAGTTGCCCAAGAAAAAGAATATAATACCAAGAGTAAGGTTGAAAAAGGGGTAGGGCCTCAAGCCAAACCAAAAATTCCAGTTCTTACCAGTATCCCTAAGGAAACCCCTAAAAAAGATGCATCTGGAAAAGGCTTTGTCACCCCAAATAAAACTTGTGTTCCTCCCCATGCTCAGACTGTGAAAAATCCCATGCCATCAGATGAATTTGTAAACCTTCCTCCTAATACTGCCTTACCCAAATATGTTCCTTGTGACATAGCCCAAATCTTGAGTCAGATCAAGATTACTGTTCCTATTGTTGAATTGCTTAGAATCCCTGAGCATAAGAAGAGGGCGTTTGAGTATTTGGGGCTTAAGGAAGAAAAGGTCACCCAGGGTAAAAATGTAAACAATGTAGAGGTTCCTCCTGCCATTGCAGAATTAGAAAAACCACAAGCATTGGAGGAATTGGGTGAACCACTTGAGGTTTATTTGGGAACTTCTCTGGTTGAGTCTCAGCTGAATGTGGATCCATTTTTCACTACTCTGATTATTAAAGATAGGTTGTTACATAACTGCATGTTTGATTCAGGAGCCTCATGTAATGTAATGCCTCTTGAGGTCATGAATGAGTTAAATATCAAAGTAACAATAGCTTATGGGAAATGTACTGCCATGGATTCAAGAGAGGTGCCAGTAGTTGGATGTGTCAAGGGTTTAGTAGTGCAATTGGCAGCGTATCCAGGCAAGTACTTAACCTTGAATGTGGTCATTGTGGATTGTCCTACTAAATGGGGGATGTTATTATCTAGAAAGTGGGTAGCTAGTGTGGGTGGAAGTGTGCAAATGGACATGTCTTATGCCACCATACCAATTGAGGGAAGCCTTGTGAAGTTATATGGTGAAAAGAAAATGTTATATCTCATTGAGGACCCCAACAATGCTTCTTATGAAGTATTGCACACAGACATTGATGTTGATAACTCTGTGAGCTATGTTGTTTTCAAGGAGTATGAAATTGATCAATGCAGATATCCTGAGCAGGTTGATTTTCCTGGGACTTTGATGTTTGATGCAGCCTCGAGAGATGTTGAAAAACTTGACCTAGGCACAAAGGATAAGCCTAAAAAAATGTGGTCAGATAGAAACTTGGATGGAAAAGAGAAACAATCATATGACCAGTTGTTAAAGACGTATCAGAACTGCTTAGCATGGTCATATCCAGAATCGAAGGCACTTGAAAATTTTCCTTGATTGTTTTCTCTGAATCAGGGTGCACATCATTGTATAGTGTATAGTCTTTTGGTTTTTTTGCTTTTTCATGTTTTTCTGTTTTGGTTTTTCCTGGTCCCTGGTGACCAGTTTTTGTTGGTTTCTCAGTTCATCTTGGGGGATTTGGTTATTGTCTTTCTTCTCTGCAAGATTTTTTTGACTCCATTTCCCAATGGATTTTTGGCACATGGTCTGGTGTTGTTCTTGTGGCACTCACAGGGAGTTCCCATCCCCAGTCGGAGCCGATGTTGGTGCTCAATTTAATCTCACCCTATTTGTTCAAAATGTCTTCAGTCCGCATGGTTTGAAGTTTTCTCTGTCTCCCTGTATTGATGCGTGAAATATTTTTCCTTCATTTGGTTGCCATGGTCAGTCCTTTCCTTTGGTCAAGGATCACATTGAGTCCAGATATTGTTTTCCATTTCTCTGTCCATGAGAAAGAATTTGTAATTTGGGCGTGAATTCAGGGTTTCCCCTTCCTTCTATTTTTCCACAGTCATGTTTTCCCTGTCAATTTTTGTCCCAACATCCATGGAAACATGGTCCTTTCTGATTGGATGTGGCCTGACAGGTCTTTTTGGTGAAACTTGTCACTTTTGTCACATTTGTAAAAAATACCAAATTGGCCCCACGGCCCTGATAGTATCTAATTGGTTATTCAACAAATATGAAGCGGTAGGGAAAAAGTCTTAATTTGACCCCGAAGATGGACATGTGGCCATTTTTCAAGTTACAAGGAGGAGAGGCAGGGTTGTTGGAACATTTTGAAGATTTTTTCCTTTTTGTACGAGGGAGCAAAGTTATGAAATAATCCGCAACTCCACTGGGGCCCACATCAAAAGTTAGAAGGTGGAAGTCATTTGAGGAATTTTGAAACTTTAAGTTTTTAAGCCTATTTTCTAAATGATGTAAAGGTTAAAAGAGAACTGTGAACTGGGGCAATCAGATGTGGAGGAGAGGTCACGTTTTGGAGGGCTCATACCTCATTTGAGGATCCACCTCTGGGTCCTACCTTAGAAATTGCGCCAAGGAGACACATGGAGGGGCTCCTCTCTATACTTAAACTTTTCAAGTGTGTGAAACTTTCTAAGGCCTGGGACATGTGGAGGGCCCGCACCTATTTGGGACCTGCCCTTACTTTATTTTGAAGAAGCCTTCGACACGTGGAGGTTTCCGTTACTGGATCCCCATACTTAGACTTTTCACATGGAGGAAACTTTCTCAGACCCTAGGCACGTGGCACCTTCTGCTGGTCCTTAAACTTTTCAAACAACTTTTTTGAGACACGTGGTGAGCCGTTTGTTTAGGGTCTCTGCTTTTGGGCACCATATCAAAAGTGCCTTTTTTCACGTGGAGGATTCCACTGGCTCCTTTTTATACTAAGACTTTTTCAAAGGCCAAGGTAATTTTCTTGGAGATACGTGGAGAGCTTGCGCTCATTTGAGGTCCCGCCTCTAAACTTCATCTTTGAAGTTGTGCCGAAAAAACACGTGGAAGTATACTACTTTTCAGACTTCTCTAGAGTCTTGAACACATGGAAGGCCTGGCTCCCTCCTTTTCACCTTTGCAGTTGTGCCAAGGAAACACATGGAGGTTTCCGCTGACTCCTCTTTGCACTTGGCTGACTCGAACTCATAGCGTAGGTATGTGGTATAATCCATGTGCAGGAAACTCATTTCTGAGAGGCACGAATGTAGGTATCCATGTGAGGGCACTCATTTCTCAAGGTGTATTCTCGAGGGTGAAAAGGATTGCTTGTCAGATCCAGCTATATGGAGCCACCTGAAAATGATTAAAAAGGGGATTTCTCACATGAAAGAATAAAATAATGATTAGAAGGACTATCAAAAATTATGGCATGGCATCCCAGTCATGGTTGAGGGTCTGAGAAATGTGATCAGTTCATGATTTTTCCACCTAGCAACTTTGGGTGTAAATTTGTTAAACATCACTTTCTGAGACAAATTGGTAACAAGAAAAGGATTCCTCAAATATTCTTCTTTTTGGGGGGGAAATTTGGGATGAGTGAGTTAGTAAATTGTATAAATGCAATGAGGATACTCTTGCAAAATGGTCGGGGGTTTAATTTTTTATGAAGAAAATTTGAGAAATCCCATCTTCCTGAGAGACCATCTGAGAAACCTATTAATCTCTTGTGTTTTAGATTTGATCACATCAAGATGGTTGCAAGTGTACAACCATTGACAAGCTCTGAGATTGTTCAAGAAACTTTCCCTGCTGATAAATCTAATAGATCTCAAATTAATCTATGTTGATCTTGGGAAAAATTGTGTCTACTTTTATTTCAGAATGTTTTCAAATGGTTTTGATGTTCCTGTTGCAATCTTATGTTAAAATCCCTTCGAATCACACAATATCTCATCCATGTGATAGTATAGTGGCATTTTCAATTTCATTATGAGAAGAGCCTTCATCTGTAATGAAATAAACAATTTAAAATCACTTTACTTCCATTTTGTTGATAAAGATTGTTTGTAAGCCTTTGAGTGTATCTTAGGCATGAGGAACCAGGGGTTGTTAATGTTTAATTTAGTCTTTAGCTCGAGCCTTCATGTTGAATTCTTAAAGATTGTGTGAAACCATGCAGATCTGGGCCTCCATTGATGCACACCTTCTAGTTGAAGGAATATTTTGGCTATTCTGAAGCATTCTGTCTGTTAGTTTTCCAATTGTTGTAAAGGTTCTCAAAGATCTGGTGAAATCAACTTCATCTTGCTTAATTCCCCACCAAAAATTTCAAATAACCATGAATCCTACCTAAAGTACCCCTATTTGTGTTGTGTATCCACAAATGAACAAATTCTACTGCCAAAATATATAGAAGCAAGCAGGTTTTAAGTGTCTTTAGTAACCTAAACCTTGTTCAGAAAATATCCATTCTTTAGAAGTGACAACTCGTGAGAGTTAAATTGTGGTGTATTGATCATATTTTCTCAAGGTTCCCCTGAAAATTGTGCAAAGAAGGATCTCTTCATGTCCTTCACCAACAGAGGTTACAAAATGGGTCCTCTCACCCTGGTCGAAAGGCACGACCTAAAGTAGTGAGGATAGATCAAATCCTTAATGAAGGTGCTATCCATTTCTCCAATGCCCGAGTGACAAAGAGTCATTGAATCCCCTCCCCGGCTACAAAATGACTTATACCATGATTTTTCTATCTCTAAGTATCTTGTTAAATTTGTGATGTTGCTCGGCTTCCAAGGGAGAATCAACTTGAATATAAGAGCCCCCATTTTAGGATTGCAAAGTTCATACCGTATTAATATATTTTAGCTGGTACATTTGTTTGCAATGCAAAAATTCTTTTGGTAACATGGTAATATCTGCGTCTAATATTGATTGGATTGGATTTTTCTTCAACTCCTATATACACCCTACATCCTGTTTATCCCATATGAATATTTATATTATATTTCGTGCTTTCTACATGTAATATGTTACATTGCACTTGTATTTTCTTCGTATAAACCTTATCATTTTTTTTTTGTAGCATTTTCTACAGTCGGCCACCTTCAACTCGTACTCTATTTCTATTTCAATTGAATTCGCTTCCTGTAATCCACATCTTGTATGTTTGTAGTATTTTGCTTACATTTGCTTCACCGTAAAACAAGAATAGGAAGCTACAGACTCTTAATATATGTTTGCTATGTATTTACAGAAAAACTATCTTTTCCACCCACATCTTTTCCCATTCTGCTAGGTGTTAAACTGTACAAACTTATGTAATATGACATTAAATATGTATTTCCTTTCCATAATATTATATGCAACAGGTAGAATACAACATTTTATTTTTACAAATTTACTATTGGAGGCCACTGATTATGGAATTAATTGTCTGATACAATTAGAAAAGATCACTTGATTTCGTACAAATCTCATTGTTACAAAATTCGTACACACTTCAACGTAGTTATCCGGTGCAGTTGCATATGTTCATTTGATTTCATATAATATGTATTGTGATGAAATTAATATTCTTGTATTGTTGGTTTCGTTTTACAACCCCGTCTAAATTATGAAACTATTTCATAACACTCTAAATCTATCTGGAACTATCCATACTACTCTATGGCACATTTTATTTTAATCTCTTCCATTAACATTTTTGAATTTGTAACTCAGGAAAATGCCTTTCTCAACTACCTGTTATAATGCCTCTATCGACACTTGACCGTCTGGGTGAGATTATCTCACATTTATGTTGTTTTCATGTGTTTCAATTTAAAAAAAAACATTTTTCTATTCTACATGTTTCAAACCTTTCTTCTATTAGTTACATTTGGTTTGAAACGTTGTTTATACACCCCCTTGCAGGATTGCACCCGCATACAACCACTACTATCTGAATGCGTACAAAAAAACAATGCACGAAAACCACAACCGTAGACAACAATGTAAGCAACCATTGCATGCAAAAACACCATGTCTTATTTATTCTGTCTAAAATGGGACCATTGCTAACATGTCACCTGCAACTTTTCTAGCCCCAAACAACTTTATATTTCAATTTTTAACTTCAGCAACTGAACTGCAATCTTCTAAATTCAAAAAACAACATAAAATTAAACCAAATGTAGAAAACACTAAATAAGTACCTAACCTAACATTCCAAACCACAACTGTCTCACTCACGACATAATCTTGCTCCTCTTGGAGCGACCACTAGTTATATGCATAAGATGAATTGTCTATGGGAATACTAAAAACTCCAATTGTTTAAAGACTTGGAAGGTTAGTGGTATCTGTTAGAAGGCTACTCCTCCTTTTACTAATTTGAATTAACATTTCCCCCAATCCAATAATTCCATCATGAAACCGATTCTTAAAGTTTCCTCATACTTTATTATGATGTGTGTATTTTAGACATTCAAGGATGAAATACTCCCCCTTTTCGACTACCCCTGTATTCTTAAGTGTTTTTTATCTTCTTGTTTAACATGTAATTTTTTGGGATCTAATTCTTATTTATGCGATGATGGTCTTTTACCTCTATTTTAATTTAGCTCCTATAAATAGAATTTTCCACAATATCTATATGTCAAATTAAATTCTATAAGGCACTTTGCACTAACAAACACATGCGACGAACAAAAATCTATATGAAATTAAATTTAAACAAATAAAATAAATGAATCAAATAATTTTACATTAAAATATCCACACTCAATATTCTAATGAGGTCTTTATATCAAAATAAGAAATGAATTAAATGATATTATAAAAAATAAGGGGCAATATTCTACCAACAATATATATGCATTTAAATAAAAACAAATACAAAGAAACGAATCTAATGATTTTACATAAAAAAAATCCACACTTAATATTCCAATTAAGTTTTATTTAAATAAGAAATGAATTAAATGGGATTATAGAAAATAAGGGACACAAGTGTCTAATATTAACTATAGAGAACACTCAGAATTAGAATGATTTAGAATAATTAACAAGTAAAACTATGTACAATTAGAAATACTTATATTTAAATAAATATTTGTTCATGGATGAATTCAACTATGCATATATGTTTTATTCCATTTTGATTATTGAAAAAAATTATTTTCTCTATTTTTTTTTCATAAATTATTAGAAATATGATTTCCTTTAAAACCTTAATTTATTCTTACTCCTTAGAAAATTTAATAAAAATTGAGAATGTTTATAGGAGTTTATTTTATCCTTTCATCAATTTCAAACTATTTATGTTTTGATAAAAAAATCTAAAGCATCATTCAACACAAGTTAGAAATCAAATGTATGTCTTTCAATGTGTCTAGTCCAACAACTATTAGAGGATAGGGTGAATCTAAATGATTAATTTTACCTTTTACTATGTGTATGCTTTAGAATTAGAATATTGTTTTCTTATGTCTTTAGTATCACTTGTGTAGAACAATGACATTATACGTTTTATTTTCTTTCAAAATGTTCTAATTGACTTATATATTTGTCACACCGAATTCAATTTTACCTTAAATTGATGTTTGAATGTTTATCTACTTAACCATTTTTCCATTCACAAATTATGTGATTAAGGATCTATTGGCATGTAGAGTGACCTAAGACCTATTATCACGAAATTACAGCACCCCAAATGGCGTTATATTTGAGTGGGGCATTCAGTGTAATTTGTGTAATAGTGGATCATCTCTCAAGTTGTGGGAGTTGCAGGCTTGAGATGACCCTCTAGAGAAGGTTGGTTCATGTTTCTAAACTACCTGCCACAATCTACTCTAATGCAAGAAAAATATCTAATAATAATCTAACTTTCCAAGGCACGAAGGAGAGAGAGTGCATGAAAACAAAGCCTACACTAAAGCGGTGATACACCAGAAAAAGAGGGTTGTTGATCACAAATCCAACTACCTGAAATAGAGAGGGGTGAGCAATAGAGAGGATGGACAAGATGCATCATAGACCAAAGATAAAGTTCACACAGAACACCACTTCAAACACATTAAACACTATTCCCAAAACCTACAATAGACATTAGAGATATGCACAATATACCTTGAAATGGTGAGAGGTAAGAAGAGACAATAAAATAAGAAAAGGATGGACAAAATGTATCACAAAACACATTTTATTGCTCCATGAGTTCACACAGTTCATAATTAGTGGGAAAGAGGCAAGAAAATGGCATTACAAGGAAAAGAGAGGAGGCTTAAACTCCGCATTCAACCCTAGCAGGAAAAAGAGAGAGGGGGAAGGAGAGAAAATGACCAACTCCTTCACAAATGAGCCCAAGATTACAATTTATAGAATTAAGAAGGAGAGTGAGAATTGCAATCCTGGATTTGTTTTTTCAACTAGTTGCAAGTCATTATAAAATAGTGTAATTGATGGTATGTTTCTTGGAAAAGGATCCCCATACTGTCCCATGTGATGTAGTAGAGAGATAATGATGACCATGCCTCATTAAATCCATCCCAAATACCAATTAAAACATTGTTCTAAACCTAGACACATTTTTATAAACATCAACATCACAACTTCATCAATTTATTCATTTCTTGATTTTTGTATGTCGAGCTTGGAGTCACAATTCCAATGAGACTAATTTTGTGAAAATCCCTTGAGAATTGCAAAAGTTATGCCCATTTGAAGTTTGTGCGAAAATTGTCATTTTCCTTTGTTCCGTGGATTTTCCAGTTTTTTGCAACATTCCACGGATCTGGTTTTTTACAGAATTCTACAGCTTTTGTTCTGTGGATTTTTCTATGGATTTTTTTTATTGCATTTTTTCTGTGGTTTTTTCACAACTTTTGTTCTGTGTATTTTTCAGCGGCATTTCCGCAAATTTTCTGCTATGGCTTTTTCTATGACTTTTTACGCAGCTTTGTTCTGTGGATTTTTCCATGGCTTTATTCTAAGGATTTTTCTGTGACTTTTGTTCTGCGGATTTTTGCATGGAATTTTTTCTGTGGACTTTTGTTCTATGAAATTTTTTGTGGCTTTTTATGCGGCTTTTGTTTTGTGGATTTTTCTATATTTTTGGACTCGACAGTCAGGGACACTTTTTACGACATATCTACAATACAATGACTTGTGGCCATTTCAGGTTTTTAGGTCCCACACATACCTTCATCCCAACTGTCTCACAGAACGTGCGGGAAAAACTCTTCTACCTTTCTCGCATTTGACTGTGTCCTTAGAATTTTTTCCTTGAACTTGGTATGATGAACCTTGGTATGACCTGCATTGGTTCCATCCATAACCGTCGGACCCGATTTGTACTAAAATAGGCCCTTGAGTTCAATTTTGTAAATTTTGCTAACTCTTTAGATTTTATTTTGGTAGGGAAGTTAGAGAAAAGACAACTGACCCCTTAAAACCTAATTTTGGGCCTCAAATCATTTATTCTCGCTCAATCCCTGAAGAAATTGCGCAAGTTATCAAAATTACCTTGGGGTGAATTTTGGATAAAAGTTTGATAACTCAACGAGGTCACCTTCCTACTAGGTGAAATGATAAGTGGTCTTGAAGTATCCATTGGGCATGGAGTTTTCCTGACAAAGACAAATATAATCTGAAACTATGAAGTCTTGTCCCTGAGCCACTTGAAACATTACTAGAATTGGAGTGTATTTCACCAACCGCTACCTTCAATGGACTTTACATGAGAAAAAAAAACCACCACATGCACTATGTACAAAAGAGAAATATCATACATGCCCTAAGTGGAACATGCATAGTGTTCACAAGAACTTGTTCTATTGAAAGAAAACCCACCTACTCTATTCTAACCGGAAGCAAAGGGAACTCAAACAAGTCCTGTAACTGGCAGGGAGAAGTAGCTTCCCTTTTTCAAAATAGGCAGCCATGTATATGGTTTGGATCTTAAAATTGATGTTCTTATGAGTGAAAAACTTACAAGAGTCTGATCCTCCACCCCAAATCATCAAGGTATCAGCTAGAAACAAGACAAATACCTTTTGTAGTTGCTCTACATTTGGATTGAAGAGGCATTGTAGTTGATCCTTGGTACTTTCAAACTCATCCTCATGATCAAAAGTAAGCACGACTGGTGGAAACTTCTCTTTTGTCCCCAATGAATCCAATTATTTGATTGGGAATGGTCTGATCTGATGGATGTGCCCTTTTCTCTGAAATTCAACTCCAAAAATGGAGTCTTCCTATGGGCCTTCCTTAAAAAAGAGGTTTCTTGCATGTTGATTTTTTCCTTTCATTTCCTCTACAAGAATCTTATCCTCTACCTTGATGATTGATGTGCAATGAGTTTCATCATTGTTCCCTTCCTCCTCTTGTGAAGAACATGGAAGATTTAGATCCTCCAACCTTGGTTCCAAAGGGTTGTTATGAAGTGTAGGCTGCTGTAATTGAATGCTCTCCCCCATGGCAGTGGGCCCTTGATGTTGGAGAATGAATGATGAGGCAGTTAAGGTGGTAATATCCACAGGATCCTCTCCATCGAAGTAGTCCTCCAAATCAGACAGATAATCTAGCTCTTTGTTGTCCTACTGCATGTGCTCGACCTCATCCATAGTGTCATCTTGATCTGTAACTTCCTCACCATGGTTCCCCTTTTCCTTGAAAATGAATTTTGAAATCTCAAACTCTTCTTTGACATTAGACCTCGAAGGGGATGTAGTGTGAGGAATAACTGAAGGTTCTTTTGCTGCATTATTTGTGTTTGAAGCCTCTAAAACTGTATTGTTCTCACCACAGCTCAAATGCATTCTTCCTCTTTTGGATTTGGAGTAGCTTCTTCTTCCCTCACTTGGACTGATTGTGTAGCTTTAATTGGATCAATATTCTCTTCAAATAAAGTTCCAACATCAGCATTACATTCATATAAAATTGATTAATGATCATATTTTTCTACTGTTGCTTCAAAAGCATCCTTAACCACCACTGGCTCTTCATATTTGATCTCCTACGTAGGCTTAACCATCAAGGGAATATTTTCAATTACAAATCTAAGAGCCAAACTCACTAAGCTTCTAATCATTTCTTCTTTTATTTTCTCTTCTTCTGGCTACTCTCCTTGATTGGATTTTTGAGTCTCTTCATGACATGGACTCAAGACAATAGGAGGAGTGGTGGGTGGGGTCTCCACTATTTGTTTCATTATTTGTGATGGAGGGGAAGGTATTGTTATTTACTCTTATAAAGGGGACTTTGATTTGGAAGGGAAAAATGGTAGAGAAATTAAGATGGGATGGGATAATAGAAGATGGAGAAAAGGATTCCACAATAGAAGCAATGGATGGGAAGCTTGGAAACTAAATCTCAAGTTCAGATGGTGTTACTTGTGGAATGGAGAGGAAATTACTAGATGATGGAGAGATGGTTGACAAGAGGAAAGTTATAGAGAGATGGTTGGAGGTTTTCTAAGATTGAAAAATTTGATCTCCCTCTTTCATAGATACATTGGAAACACCTCAGGTCTATGGGCATACCTATTTTGAGGTGAGTCTCCGATATCAAGGCCGGTTCCTTGTTGATGTATCTTAAACTGATTCTGGGGTTCAAGAGTAAAAGATGACTGTAAAGTAACTAATACTAAGGTGATACACCAAATTTGTATGAGGACTTTGACTGAGTATATGCACAATTGATATGTGAAGGATTTTGGGTGCACGAACCAACAGTTCTTTTGTAGAATATTAAGGGAAAAAGACTTGGAGGTATTGAGGGAGATTATCACAACAATACTACTAAGGTAAACATGGTTTTCTAAGCTTGCAAAATTGATCTCTCTCTTTTGTAGATACAATGGAAACACCTCAAATTTCCAAGGTCTATGGGTATACCTATTTTGAGGTGAGTCTCCGGTATCAAGGCCGGTTCCTTGTTGATGTATCCTAAATTGATTCTGGGGTTTAAGGGGTAAACGATGACTGTAAAGTAATTAAAACTAAGAGTGATACACCAAATTTGTATGAGGAATTTGACTGAGTATATGCACAATTTATATGTGAAGGATTTTGGCCTTCTGTGCATGAACCAACAATTATTTTACAAAATATTAAGGGCAAAAAAAACACTTGGAGGTATTGAGAGAGTATTATCACAACAATACTGTTAAGCTAAAAATGCACATTAATATCATGCAGAAACTACTAAATTTTACAACAGGGTAAGGTGATTAATCAGGGAATTTGCATTCACAAGACTAATATAAACATACACAAGACTGTAAATAATTGGTAAGGAAGAAACTCTTCACCCTTAGATGGCAAAACTGGGGTGAATTTTGGATAACAAAAATTACTTCAGTACTCCTATATCCAAAAAGTCCTCAAGAAGATCCCCTTGTGCTTTGCAAAGGGACACAATATATAGAAAAAATAAAATTCACCCTCTTCCTAAAAATAGCCTAAGGCTTGTAATCGCCCATGCATTCTATTTTTATCCTTTATTTAATAATACATAGAAGAATAAAAATAGAACAGACAATTACAAATAGGCATTATGAGCCTTAATTACAATACAATCAAACTGAAGTTGATTGATGCATTTTTAAGAAGAGAAGGATGAATAACTTGCTAAAAATAAGATTGCTTGCTAGGCAAGTTTCTCTCCATGAACATGCAACTTTGTCTTCTTCTTTATTTTATCCTGTTGTGAAGCATGCAACAAATTAATTCTCTGCCTGTGAGTGAACATTTGTTATATCTGCAAAATAAAATAACCCATGTGGGGACCATTGTTCATGTGCACATGTTGTAATATTGACATTTCCTTCCAAAAGGTCACATGAGTGACACTCTGCAAATCAATTCTAACTCCTTAAAGTTGGGTAGCACCTTCACACTACCATACTCAGCCACCTTTGATTATTTAGCATGACCATACTACATAGTCTTCCACCTTTGTAACAAGTACTATAGTATATAGTTGCCACCCCATAGTTGTCGGCCTTGGCATATTTAGAAATTCACCTTTTCGGTGATAAGCATGTATGATGGCATTTTGCATTATTTGGAAATGAGTATAGTTTAGACTTTGAAAGTCAATGCAATGATAATTTTATTCAAACGTGGGGTTGGCCCCCTCATCACGATGAGTCACCCCTTGGTAACTTTGTCGGTGGCATATGTAACTCAAGTTGAGTTTCCTTTGATATTTGTTGATCATTCTGGGCCATCTATTTGTGTCCTTTTTCATCTTCGGCTGTTGATCTTGAACCTGCGGTTTAGGGTTTCAACCGTGGAGGCTCAGGATTTCATGAATTTTTGGAAACTTTCAACCTTTTTACAAAAGGTTTCAAACTTAAAAAATACCCTCGGCCTCCGCTTCTATTATGGTGATGACATGTATCCTTGTCGGGCCTATGGGCCTGTGGGTGAAATTTTGACAATTCACAAATTTTTAATTTTGACTGAGTTCGACCCTTATGATGATTGTGTCAGTGACCCATTTTTAGAAACTAACCTGAGTGGGGTTAGGGTTTCTACGTAGCGTCGACACGTCGGTACTTGATATAACCCTGGTTGGGTTTGATTAACTTGAAGAGTTAGATGGACGAAAAGGGGTCGAAACCCTAACATTTAGCATTTTTCACTTGAGCTCCTCTCGAGCTAGCGAAGCTCTGCTCAAATTTCACTACTGCCATTGATGAGCTTTGCAAGCTCAACCTTTTCTTTGTTCTTTTGTTCTATCTCCGATCTATTGAGCAAGACCATGACCATCATTTTTATATGAGTTTCGAAGACAGTCACGGGAATTCAAAGTGGAGCTCATGTATCTTTGATCCTTGATCATGCTTTGAGTGATTTCTTGTTCTATGTTGAGCTTGACCTAAAGGTTTTTGAGCATGCTCGACCCTTTATTTATTTTGAGTTCTGTGACTATGGCCATTCGTGGAGATTGCTCTTAGCATTTGTACTTAAACCTCTGATTTGTTCAACAGAGTTGCTCTTACTTAACACTAGATCTGTTGAAAGTTTTAGATGTTGGGGTTGAGTATTGACCCACCACTTTATCATGGCTTCCACTTTGAAGGTAAGGAACTAATCTACTTTTCTCTTTTGTAACAACCCAAAAATGGGTATTAATCATTTGATCGTACAACATCAGATTTCAGAGAATTTTAAACTTTAGTATTTCTTGTTTTCTTTGCATTATATCATCTTTGAGGGTTTCTCTGGCTCTATTTCTATAATGTAGTTCCATGTAGCGTATTTTGAATACTACCTTTTGGGTTTGCTTAAGAAATGCGTTTTCCTTCATGCTAAGGTTTATCCAGGCTGATCTTTCCTATGGCGACCATTCTATAAAATGTGAAATTTGTGTTTTCTGTTGTTGGGGTCGATTTGACATTTGTGATTTCTAGATTTCTTTCGTCTATTTCAAAGTATTCCAGCATGTGTAGGTCCTTTACGAGTTCTTCTGAGTGGGATGGTTGAGAATGTTAGCCTCCATTTTTGATATTTCAAGCACGGAAACTATGTTATTATTCAACCTTTACATTTTCTGTAATCACCAACACCTATTAGTTGAGCTCGTATTTGGTTATTTTGAGGCACTAATAATTAGCTCCCTTCTGTGATTTCTTTGCTACCCAGTACACATATTTAAATCATTTAGGATTTAAGAAAAATGTTTCCACTAACTGTTGACTGAGTGAAATATCTCAAATCCACTTGAACATTTGAACTTGGCCTCACCATTTATCATTTAGAGATATTCATTTTTCTATTGTACATGTATTTGATTCATTTGATGCTTGATGTAATCGAAATATTTCTTTAAAGTTTTTTGAAAAATTCGTTGTGAAAATTGTAGATCAGAAAAATCAATTATTTTGAGTTATATAAATTCCGCTAAAATGGAGAAATTTATGCTCCTATAGACTTCTTTAACGAATTCATCTCCTTTTTGCAATAATGAGCTTGACTGTAATAAGTTTATCCCTTCTATATCATACTATCTTGATAATCCAAAATTTGAAAATATACTCTGCCTAGATCATTATTTGATTGGACAACTTGTTTCTTCTACTGAGAATGAGATCTTCCACTGTAGCAGTTTGTATAATACGTTCTTGTTGAGATAATCAAAGAATCTATTTTTCTGAAAGCTATGTTAAATTTCTTTCTGTAGGACTTTTCTTGCTCATTTATAGTTGTAAAATGATTTTGAAATTTTGATTCTCAACACTAAAAGATGTAGAAGTTAATCATTTACTTTTATTTGAGAACCCAGAAAGAACATATTACTTTTGGAAATTTCTATTTATAAATTCCTGCATGCTGAACATTGAAGTTTTCTTGAGATGTTGTAGTTTCATTTCCTTTTCTACTTAAATACTGTATTTGAGTTTCATTACAACTTTACATGCATGCTGGAAAAGTCGTAAATGTTCATTTTAAAAGGCGAAGCCCTGTCAAAATTTTCCCAGAATTCTCTTTTCATTATGTTTCAGTTGCAATTTTATCTTGTTTCAGTTGATTTAGCCTCTAAAACTCTTATTCTTCTTGCTTCACCTTTGTTACACTTTTAAATGCATGAATTTATGAAGTTGGAAGTATAAAGAGTTAAACTAAACCCTGAGCTCAGTATTGATGATCATTTGTTTCTCCCTTTTCAGGTACCATGATGCAGTTGTAGAGGATAGCTAGAACAATAGTTCAAAAAGAGAAGAACACTCCCTCAAGGAAATGACAGGTTTCTTTTACCTCTTTAGATTTTTAGCTTCATAAATATATGCATTGCTTTTCCTTTCAGTTATTTCTCATGGATTGTGTGAGAGAAATATGTACTATTATTCCTCATGAATAAATGAAAATATTTTTGTGTTATGAGATGTATGTCCTTCCTTTTTGTACTTTCTTTCATTTGTATGGATAATGAATGAACTTATACAACTCAAAACACTTAAATAATTCACTTAATCATAGAAATAAATAAACAATCAAGTGTACCTTATTGTCGCTCACTGAAAATGTAAATTGCTTGTAAAAAGTGCAGACTATCCCTCAAAACTGCCACTTGTCTATAGCTTCAGATCGTCATGTCTGATACATGTTGCCCTTCCTACCTTCCTCAGGGCCCTGCAATGGTTGTTTACAGATGTTGCATAGTTCTAATGAGGGTTTCAAATGGAATGACCGCATCTATGAGGCATGGCGTTCTTAAACTGTACTCAAGTTGTAATTTTGATGCCAAATGAGTTACAAGACTATCCAAAACCAAACAATTAAAAAATTCATCTAAATCAAAGGTGGCTGTCCCAAACATAACCAGACTCTTAACGAACCAATCTGAGAAACTTTAAAAGTTTCAAGTTGACATTTTCGCACTAGGTGCAAAAAATTGTCAACATTTCTAGCGATCCTGCGGGGAAAGCTACCTGCTAGCTTGTAGACCAGTGCCTTGCTCTTGTCCATTGGGCATGGAGTCTGAAGCATGTAACCAAAATGCATCTTTCTAGAAGGTCCAAACTTTCCAAAACAAAACTAAAGTTGGGAAAGGATCTAGTAAACCAGATCACGGGCACGAATGCACTTATTGAATTGAAAAACGATGCAATTTGCAGGAACTACACTTATTGAAGGGAAAATCCTACTCTATGCTATTCTAAGAAGCTACAAATTGAGGCTAAATAAAACCTGAGACAGGCGGTGAAAAATAGCTTCCTTTTTTCCAGAACTGAGATGATGAATTCAAATTGCAAAACAAGTAGCATGAAAGAACTGAAAATGAGATGTGTACCTTGAATTTGTTCCAAAACTTAGCTCTAAACATGAAGAATATTTCTAATTGATCTGCAAACTATTCTGAAGGGCTTTGGAACTGATTGTTGAGTGTCTAACACTCATTCTTAGGCTCTGATACTAGCATTAATTCTGGTATTGCCATACCATGTTGTGAACCGGTAATATACTTTATAGGACATGGCCTCCAAACAACTAAAAAGCTAATCTTCTTTTCTTGTACTAAAAAATGAACCTTATTTTCAATCATGGGTTCTTTCTGAAGTTTTTTTGAATGTTGTTCTGATAGTTGATTTGCCTCTATAAACTGTTGTATATTCTTTTCGACAATCTGAAACTGATCAAAAAAAAATTCAGCCTCTTCAAGCTGTTGTATATCATCAATCATAACATCGTGAAGATGATGAGTTGGTTATTCCCCTTCTTTAAACTATTTGAATAGATTTTTAGAGTTTTCAAATTGTTGTTCATTCTTTTCAGTCTACTGATCCACTACTACAGATACTGACATTTCAACAGAACTTTCAAATTCTTCCATTTTATCCCTTCTTACAATGTTTTCAGAACATTTTGTTTCCTCCTCAATAAAAAATTGTTGCTCCCAAATACTTGTAGTATTATTTAATAGTCCTTGTGAAACACTACAAGTACCTAATAACGTAGTTATTTCCATGCATGCTGCAAAACAAGGGTCTTCACACTCAACTATTTGATCATGATCATTCTGAAACTAATTTGTTTCCTTTTGGTGGTAAACCATGGAAACTGATAAGCTGCAAACTGAGTGCTCATCCTTTAGATCAGCTGATTTAACTTTGGAAATGATTTGAAAATTTCCTTTAGGTTCTACCAACTAGGATGAATTAGTAGTTTGTAGGAGTATGGTTCTTTCATGCACACTATTCTTGGGACACAAAGACTGTTGATCATCTCTAATCTGACTTAGACCTATTGAAAAATAGATACTGTACCTTTTGAATGGTTCCTTTTTCCAATTCTGGAATAAAATCAAACTAAAACTTTGATGTCCATCCATGAAAGTTCTGCAAAAATTCCAGCGTATCATTGTCTTCTGATAGTTGCCCCTCCTATTTGATCTTTTGTTTCTCTATTTCCTGAACTAAAAGTATGGGTAAAGAAGGAGTGGGCTTAGTTTTAGATTCAACTGGAAAATTTTGGATAAGAGGCTGGGGAATAAGATCTAAATTTGGAACAACTTTCGAACGCCAACTTGGACACTTAATTTTGACTTCAGTATGTGATTGTGGAGTAAAAAAAAGGAATTATAGTATCTTGATAGTTAGTAAACGGAAGAATAAGATGTGTTGGCTGACAAGGAGAATTTATAGGCATTGAATTTTCATAGGGGGGTAAGCAGGAACATCCCATTGATAGGGTTCCCTATCCTGACACCTATCAGTTTTCACTGTTAATGATTTCTTCTATTGTTCCTTGACAGCTAAAATTGATTGCTTAAGTGCATTAAGCTCAACCTCAAGATCTCTTCGCATTTCACATTCATCATAACCCTCTACATAAATTTTATCTTGAACAACATAATGACCATCATATTGACAACCATACTAATTTCCAAGGTTTGGGTCATAAGGATATTCATTCTAATAGGGGTTATGAAACTGGTCTGAATGGGAAATTGGATAAAAGGGTTACTGGCTTGGCTGATAATGCTACTGAAAATAAGGGTTCATGGCTACAGAGCCTCATAAAACACTGAAACTACGAAAAATAGGTCTGCTACTCATAAAACGAATGATAATAGCGAATAAATAGATCTAATTTTTCTTGAAACATACCTAAAAACTGCAGGTGAAAATTTGGTGATATCATTAAGTGTTGTACTGATCTAAAATCAGATTCACGGAATCATCAGATGAGTTCTTGATTGCATCTTAAATCTTCATAATACATCAATAGTAGTTTCTAGTCCTTGTCCCACCGAGTGTGCCAAAAATTGTTATCTCTCGAAAGTGCACCCTATAGAGAGATGGCTGCAGGTTTTCTAAGCTTGCAAAATTTGATCTCTCTCTTTCGTAGATACAATGGAAACACCTCAGGTATATGGGTATACCTATTTTGAGGTGATTCACCGGTATCAAGGCTGGTTTCTTGTTGATGTATCTTAAACTGATTCTAGGGTTTAAGAGTAAAAGATGACTGTAAAGTAACTAAAACTTATGTGATACACCAAATTTGTATGAGGACTTTGACTGAGTATATGCACAATTGATATGTGAAGGATTTTGGGTGCATGAACCAACAGTTCTTCTGCATAATATTAAGGGAAAAACACTTGGAGGTATTCAGGGAGATTATCACAACAATACTGCTAAGTTAAACATTCACATTAATATCATGCAGAAACTACTAAATTTTACAATAGGGTAAGGTGATTAATCAGGGAATTTGCACTCACAAGACTAATAGAAACATACACAAGACTGAAAATAATTAGTAAGGCAAAAACTCTTCACACTCAAAAGTCAAAACTGAAAAAAATTACTTCAGTACTCGTATATCCAAAAAGTCCTCTAGAAGTTCCCCTTGTGCTTGGCAAAGGCACACAATATATAGCAAAAATAAAATTCACCCTCTTCCTAAAAAATAACCTAAGGCTTGTACTCGCCCATGCATTCTATTTTTATCCTTTATTTAATAATAGATAAAGGAATAAAAATAGAACATGCAATTACATATAGGCATTATGAGCCTTAATTACAATACAGTCAAACTGAAGTTGACTGTTCTATTTTTAAGAAGAGAAGGATGAATAACTTGCTAAAAATAAGATTACTTGCTAGGAAAGTTTCTCTCCATGAACATGCAGCTCTATCTTCTTCTCTATTCTGTCATGTTGTGAAGCATGCAACAAATTAAGTCTCTCCCTGTGAGTTAATATTTTTGATATTTGCAAAATAAAATATCCCGTGTGGGGACCATTGTTCATGTGCACATGACGTAATATTGACATCTCCTTCTAAAAGGTCACATGAGTCACACTCTACAAATAAATTCTAACTAAGGACCACTTTCACACTACCATACTCCACCACCTTTGATTGTTTACCATGACCATACTATATAGTCTGCCACCTTTGTAACAAGTAATATAGTATATAGTTGCCACCCCATAGTTGTCGGCCTTGGCATATTTAGAAATTCATCTTTTCGGTGATAAGCATGTATGATGGCATTTTGCATTATTTGGAAATGAGTATAGTTTGGACTTTGAAAGTCAATGCAATGATAATTTTATTCGAACATGGAGTTGGCCCCCTCCCCATGATGACTCACCCCTTGGTAATTTTTTTGGTGGCATATGTAACTCAAATTGAGTTTGCTTTGATATTTGTTGATTGTTCTGGGCCATCGTGCTGTGTCCTTTTTCATCTTCGGTCATCGATCTTGAACCTGCGGTTTAGGGTTTCGGTCGTGGAGGCTCAGACTTAAGGGAATTTTTGGAAACTTTCAACCTTTTTACAAAATGTTTCAAACTTAAAAAATAATCTCGCCCTCCGCTTATGTTGTAATGATGACACGTATCCTTGTCGAGCCTGCGGGCTTGCGGGTGAAATTTTGACAATTCACAATTTTTTTATTTTGACTGAGTTTGACCCTTCTGATGATTGTGTCGGTGACCCATTTTTTGAAACTAGCTTGAGTGGGGTTAGGGTTTCTATGTATCATCGACATGTCGGTACTTGATATAACCCTAGTTGGATTCGATTAACCTGGAGAGTTAGATGGAGGAAAAGGGGTTGAATCCCTAACATTTAGCATTTTTCACTTGAGCTCCTCTCGAGCTAGCAAAGCTCTTCTTAGATTTTACTGCTGCCAATGATGAGCTTTGCGAGCTTAGCCTTTTCTTTGTTCTTTTGTTCTATCTCTGATCTTTTGAGCAAGACCATCGCCGTCGTTTTTATATGAGTTTTGAAGACAGTCATGGGAATTTAAAGTTGAGCTCATGTATCTATGATCCTTGATCATGCTTTGAGTGATTTCTTGTTCTATGTTGAGCTCAACCTAGAGGGTTTTGAGCATGCTCGACCCTTTCTTTATTTTGAGTTCTGTGACTATGGCCGTTCGTGGAGATTGCTTTGAACATTTTTACTTAAGCCTCTGATTTCTTCAACAGAGTTGTTATTACTTAACATTGGATCTGTTGAAGTTTTAGATGTTGGGGTTGAGTATTGACCCTCCACTTTATCATGGCTACTGCTTTGAAGGTAAAGAACTGCTCTGCTTTTCTCTTTTGTAACAACCTAGAAATGGGTATTAATCATTTGATCGTAAAGCATCAGATTTTAGATAATTTTAAACTTGAGTATTTTTTGTTTTCTTTACATTAAATCATATTTGAGGGTTTCTCTGGCTCTGTTTCTGCAATGTAGTTCCTATAGCATATTTTGAATACTGACTTTTGGGTTTCCTTAAGAAATGAGTTTTCCTTCATGCTAAGCTTTATCCAGGCTGATCTTTGCTAAGGAAACCATTCTATAAAATGTGAAATATATGTTTTCTGTTCTTGGTGTCAATTTGACATTTGTGATTTCTAGATTTCTTTCGTCTATTTCAAAGTATTCGAGCATGTGTAGCTCCTTTACGAGATCTTCTGAGTGGGATGGTTGAGATTGTTAGCCAACATTTTTGATATTTCAAGCACGAAAACTATGTTATTATTCAACCTCTACATTTTCTGTAATCACCAACGCCGATTATTTGAGCTCGTATTTGGTTGTTTTGAATCACTAATAATTAGCTCCCTTATGTGATTTCTTGCTACCCAGTACACATATTTCAATCATTTAGGATTTGAGAAAAATGTTTCCATTAATTGTTGACTGAGTGAAATATCTCAGATCCACTTGAACACTTGAACTTGGCTTCACCATTTATCATTTAGAGATATTCATTCTTCTATGATACATGTATTTGATTCATTTGATGCTTGATGCAACAGAAAGATTGCTTTAAAAATTTGTGTAAAATTGATTGTGAAAACTGTAGATTTAAAAAATTAATTATTCTGAGTTATATAAATTCCGCTGAAATGGAGAAATTTATACTCTAGACTTCTTTAACTGAACTCATCTCCTTTTTACAATAATGAGATTGACTGTAATAATTTTATCCCTTCTATATCATACTATCTTGATAATCCAAAATTTGAAAATATACTCTGCATGGATCATGATTTGATTGGACAACTTGTTTCTTCTACTGAGAATGAGATCTTCCACTGTACCAGTTTTTATAATACATTCTTGTTGAGATAATCAAAGAATCTATTTTTCTGAAAGATCTGTTAAATTTCTTTCTGTAGGACTGTTCTTGCTCATTTTCAGTTGTAAAATGATTTTGAAATTTTGATTCTGAACACTGAAAGTTGTAGAAGTTAATCATTTACTTTTATTTGAGAACCCAGAAAGAACATATTACTTTTGGAAATTTCTGTTTACAAATTCCTGCATGCTGAACATTGAAGTTTTCTTGAGATGTTGTAGTTTCATTTCCTTTTCTACTTAAATATTGTATTTGAGCTTCATTACAACTTTACATGCATGCTGGAAAAGTCGTAAATGTTCATTTTACATGGCAAAGCCCTGTCAAAATTTTCCTAGAATTCTCTTTTCATTATGTTTCAGTTGCAATTTTATCTCATTTCAATTGACTTCAGCCTCTAAAACTCTGATTCTTCTGCTTCACCTTTGTTACACTTTTAAATGCATGAATTTATGAAGTTGGAAGTATAAAGAGTTAAACTAAACCTTGAGCTCAGTATTGATGATCATTTGTTTCTCCCTTTTTAGGTACCATGATGCAGTTGCAGTGGATAGCTGGAACAACAGTTCAAAAATAGAAGTACACTCCCTTGAGGAAATGATTGGTTTCTTTTACCTCTTTACATTTTCAGCTTCATAAATATATGCATTGTTTTTCCTTTCAGTTATTTCTCATGGATTGTGTGAGAAAAATATGTACTATTATTCCTCATGAATAAATGAAAATAGTTTCATGTTATGAGATGTATGTCCTTCCTTTCTTTACTTTCTTTCATTTGTATGGATAATGAATGAACTTATACAACTCAAAACACTTAAATAATTCACTTAATCATAGAAATAAATAAACAATCAAGTGTACCTTATTGTCGCTCACTGAAAATGCAAAATTCTTCTAAAAAGTGCAAACTATCCCTCAAAATTTCCACCTGTCTACATCTTCATATCATCATGTTTGATACATGTTGCCCTTCCTACCTTCCTCAGGGACCTGCAATGGTTTTTTACAACTGTTGCACAGTTCTAATGAGGGTTTCAAATGGAATGACTGCATCTCTAAGGCATGGCATTCTTAAACTGTACTCAAGTTGTAATTTTGATGCCAAATGAGTTACAATACTATCCAAAACCAAAAAATTAAAAACTGCATCTAAATCAAAGGTGATTGTCCCAAACATAACCAGACTCGTAATTGACCAATCTGAGAAACTTTAAAAGTTTCGGTTTGACCTTTTCACACTAGGTGCAAAAAATTGTCAACAGTTTCCTAGCACCAAGTTTGTAGGCCTCTATCTCCTCGGTCCACTATGCAAGTTGAGGTAACATTTCAACCGTGAAGTCAAGCTTCTCCTGTGGGCTATAGTTTCTTGGAAAAGGCCTTCCCATGGATAAGATGCCCTGTTCCAATTTTGAATGCCTTAATTTGTGTTGTATCCCTTGACTGAACCATGTCAACCTCCATCCTTTTGATATTCTCTAGCAAATCAGTATTCTCCATTTGATTTTTTTCATTATATGCATACCCTTGTTCCTTATATGTTTCATAACCAAATTGGTTTTGACACTGCTCATATGGGTATACCTAATGGTTCTGAATCTGGTCGTAATGTTGATCTAGAGGAGTTGAGAAATAAATTGTAGGTGGACTACACCACTACCGCTGCAAGTGAGAATTCCAAAATGGGAATGAAGTCATGCGCACACAGCTTCATGAATGGTATAAGATGAAAGATGTTGAAATAAGAATGTGTGGGAATGGAAGGAAAGTATACAACTTAGAGAATGGTTTGTTGACCAGATGGAGTCGCCAGATGTGCTTTGCATGTGCCTCCAAAGAATGAATCTCACAAAGAACACATCAAATTGATGAAATGAATTTTTTAAGGTGATTTAAACCTATCCCACTGAGCATGCAAAACTTGTTATCATGAAATTACAGCACCCACAAATGGCCTTAGATTTGAGTGGGAAATTTGGTGTAATTTTCGTAACATTGGATCATATCTCAATTTGTGGGACTTGAGGGCTTGATATGACCCTCTAGAGAAGGTTGGTTCCTGCTTCTAAACTACCTGCCACAATCTATTCTAATGTAGGAAAGCTATCTAATCCTAATTTATATTTCCAAGGGACCAGGGAGAGAGAGAATTTAAAATAAAACCTAAACTAAAGTGTTAATACACTAGAAAACGTGGTTGCTAATCATGATTCCAACTGCTTGAAATGTAGAGAGGTGAGCAATGGAGAGGATGGACAAGATGCATCAAATACCAAAGATAAATTTCACACATAAAACCACTTCAAACCCATTAAACACAACTCCCAAAACCTGCAATAGACATAAAGTATATGCTCATTATACCTTGCGATGGTGAAGGGAAAGAAGAGACAATAAAATAAGAAAAGGATGGACAAAATCCATCACGAAACAAGTTTTATTTCTCCATGAGTTCACACATTACATAATTAGTGGGAAAGAGGAAAGAAAATTCCATTACAAGGAAAAGAGTGGAGGCCTAAACTCCACACTCAACCCTATCAAGGAAAAGAGAGAGGGGGCAGGACATAAAATGACCAACTCCTTTACAAATGAGCCCAAGATTACAATTTATAGAATTGAGAAGGAGAGGGAGAATTACAATCCTAGGTTTCTCTTTTAAGCCACTTGCAAGTCATAATAAATGATTGTAATTGATGGTATGTTTCTTTTAAAAGTCTCCCCATATTGTCCCATGTGCTGTAGAAGAGAGATAATGATGACCACGCCTCATTAAATGCATCCCAACAACCAATTAAAACATTGTTCCAAACCTGGTCACGTTTTCAGTACAATCAGAATCACAACTTCATCAATTTCTTCATTTAATGATTTTTTTGTGTTGATCCCGGAGTCACGATTCCAAAAAGAGAAATTTTGTGAAAATCCATTGAAAATTTCAAAATTTATGCCCATTCAAAGTTTCGCGGGAAAACTATCATTTTGCTTTGTTCTGCGGATTTTCTAGTTTTTTGCAACATTCCGCAGATTTGGTTTTCTATGGCATTCCACATCTTTTTTCATGGTTTTTGTTCTTCAGATTTTTTTTCACATCTATTGTTCTGTGGCTTTTTCTATGGCATTTTCCATAGCTTTTGTTCTACATCCTTTTCCGCGGCTTTGTTTTGTGGATTTTTTGTAACTTTTCTTTTGCGGCTTTTTTTCTGCAGAGTTTTTTGCCTTTTTGGACCCAACTATCCTAGACACTTTTTTCCACCATATCAACAATACACTGACTTACGGCCATTTCAATTTTTTAGGTCTCACATGTACCTTCATCCTAATTGTCCCGCGGACTGCGTGGGACACAATCTTTTAACTTTTTCACATTTGACTATGTCCTTAGCATTTCGAGCCTGAACTTGGTACTATGAACCTTGGTATGACCCGCATTGGTTCCATCTGTAGCCGTCAGACCCAATTTACACTAAAATAGGCCTTTGACTTCAATTTTGCAAATCTTGCTAACTCCTTAGATTTTCTTTGGGTAGGGAAGTTAGGGAAAAGCCAAGTGACCCCTTAAAACCTGATTTTGGGCCTCAAATCATTTATGCTCACTCAAGCCATGAAGAAATTGTGTAAGTTATCAAAATTAACTTGGGGGATTAATTTTGGATAACAAGACCTCTTGTAAATACACGTGACAAAAAAAAACTATGAAATCACTCTTAGCCACTAGAAAATTTTGGCCTTTATCCCTTAAACAATTGTTTTGGAAACTCTACATTGGCATTCGTATGTGTGACTGATTCAAATGAGATTTAATCATTATTTGATGTAATTTGAATTAGGAGTTTAATTTCAGTGAATGTGTTTGGAGGTATGATCATTATGTTTATTTTTGTGTTGATTTATATAATTGCATAGAAGTTTATAAATTACCTATCTTTTAAATTCACCCTCCAATGACACTTAACCTTTAAGGTATGTTTTATAAATATTTTACTAATGAAAATATCTTTTTCATCTCCCATTTTTTCCCAATCTAACACCCTAAACAATGATAAAAATGAATGAGTGGTCAATGAGCATGATAGACCTCTTGATTTGTCATTTCTAGCCAGGGATGGGTCTATTTCACTCACTTGACCAAACCTTTTGTCCTCCTACTATTTTTGGCTCTACCTAAACAAGGGTTAGAGGAACCAAGGTATATCCTAGAAGAGAGAGGGATGTGATATGATTCAATCCCTTAAACTTGTTAGGAAGATCAATATGAGACCAAGTGCAACCACAAGATGTAGTGGTCACTCAAAAGAGCGGTCACATAAGAATTGAAAACACTTGGAAAATCATACATAGGATACTAAAAATGGATAAAATGTGATAAAAGACATCATCTCTACATAAACTAGTGATAACTAGGGGTATGACAATGATTGGATGATGGAATTCAAAAATCATTACAAATGCACTCTATGTTGTAGAAATTAGGCACATAAAATATTGAATAGTAGAAATAAAAATAAGGAATATTGCAAATAAATAGAGTATTTGAAACCCAAATCAACACTTGTGTGCATATATGTCTTTTCCCATGTCAGAGGTTCAACTCAATTCAATCTCTGTGCGTGTAAAAAAACTTACAATAGCCTATAATATGTAGATGACTCTTTTCTAACAATAAAACACTCAACTCTTAAAAATTTAACATCAACTAAAAATAAAAAAATGCTTTTGTGCAATATAATTTTTTTTGACGTATTTATTTTATTAGATTTTCCTAAAATTAGGAACATCTATTTAAAAATAACCTATGCATGAAAATCAAGTATCTTTTTTTTTCTTTCCCCGAAAATAACAATTAAAGCATATGGGAGAAATTATCTAGTTCCAATACTCCCCTTGAATTTTGACCTTCAAACTTTTATTATTATGGAGCTGAGTGTGCACTTCCATATCTGACATATTCCTTATCACAAACTACCAAACAACTTCTCAAATACTCAAAAAATTCATTTCCCAAATCTTTTGTAAAAACATTAGGAAACTGATCTTTGGATCTACAAAAATAAAGAAAAATTTCCTTGATGTTAACCAAATCCCCAATGAAGTGATACCTCGAGTCTATGTGCTTCCTCCTCTTGTGAAAAAATATTTTTTGGACAATTCTATTGCTGATTTTTTGTCAAAAATAATTTATGTAACATCCTCTTGATTCTACCTCAAATATTTCAATACTCTTCTCATCCAAAAAATCTTATAACATGCGTTTCCTGTTGCTGCTACATACTCTACTTTTGTTAAAGATAGTGTGACAGGATGCTTATTTGATGCCCATGAAACCACTCCTATTACAAAGACAAAAATATAGTCCGATAATATTTTTATATCATCTATACTTCCGACATTGTCATTATCTTTATAACCTCTGAGTTTGAACTCATCTAATGTTGAATACAAAACTCCGTGATTTTTAGTTTCACATACATACCTAAAAATACCTTTTCCAAATTTCCAATGTGAATATTTTAGATATTCCATGAACCTTGAGATGAGGCTCACACCATACATAATATCAAGCCTTGTGGCCGTCAAATACATGAGACTTCCAACTAGCCTTTTGAACAATATTTAATATACAAATGATCCGCTGACATATTTTCAAAACTTCAAACCTACTGCAACATGTCTTGGGGCTGGTTTCAAATTCAGCATGTTAAATCTCTTCAAAATATCATTAACATACCTTTCTTGTGAAATAAAAACTCTAACTTCTTATTGTTGAACTTCAATGCCCAAATAATATTACAAGAGTCCTAGATCTGTCATCTCAAATTATTTCTTCATAGTTAATTTGAATGAATCTGTAGATAGATTTCAAGTAATGATTAAATAATCCACATATAAAAAAACAATCAAAATTTTACCTTTCTCATTTATCTTGATGTATAAAGTAGGCTAAACTCTCCTCCTATTGAATCCATTCTATATCAAATAAGAATCAATCCTGTTGTACCAAGCTCTAGGTGTTTGCTTGAGACCATAGAGCACTTTTCTCAACATGTATATATTTCCTTCATAAACTCAAATCTCATAACCTTCTGTCTGATTCACATAAACTTCTTCTTCAATATTACCATTCAAGAATGCTGATTTTACATCCATTTGTTAAACATGCCATTTGTTTTGAGATGCAATTGCTAAAACAATTTTTACCATGTCCAAATGCACTACAAGTGCAAACTTCTCGTTGTAATCTACTCCATATTGCTGTGAAAATCCTCTTGCAACTATCCTTTCTCTATATTTCTATAGTTTACCATCATCAATATATTTTTTCTTGTAAACCCACTTCAATCCTATCACTTCCTTTCCTTCTTTAAGATATAGCATTTCCCCTGTCTAATTCTTCTCTTTGGCGACAATCTCATCATCCATGGCTTGAACCCAAAATTCATTGTTTATATCCTCTTCAAAGCATACTAGATCTGCAACTTGATAAAACAATGCAAATACTGAAAAAGTGTTAGTTGTATCAACATCATAAATATCATAAAGACTCCTTGTTTTCGGATGCATATGGACTTCTTTGTACGAATGGAGTTACTTCTGGTGTTCTTTGTTGTGTGTGTTTCATGGTTGAAGATGAATGAAATCTTGGAGATATCTTAGATGTAGATGGAGGTGTAGTTTGTGCTACAACTTGTGGTGCATGTCCAAGATTAGAAGAAGATGTAATACCTTTCTTCTCTATACTTTTATCTGCCATATCATCACGAGGAATAATTGTTGCTACACTAAATATTTTCTCAAAACTTTTATCCCATTCCTCATTTTTAACAAATTGTACATCTATGTTGATTATGGATTTTCTTGTAACTGGATTAAATAACTTGTAATATGTTGTATTCTTTGAATATACAACAAATATGCACTTTTCTTCTTTCTTGTCTAACTTATTCCTTAGCTCATCAGGAACATGTGTGTATGCCACACAACCACATATTCTAAAATGAGAAACATTGCATTTCCTGTTATTCCAAGCTTGTTGAGGAACCATATTTTAAAAAAATTCATTGGACACCTATTTAAAATGTAAACAATAGTTTCTACTACTTCTTCCCAATACTCATTTGAAATATGTTTTTCCTTCATCATACTTCTCGCCATCTCCATGATGGTTCTATTCTTCTTCTCTCCTACACCATTTTTCATTGGTGTATACCTGGTATTAAATATCTTGTGTATAGCATAATATTTGCAAAAATTTAGAAAATATGGAAACATACTCACGTTCTCTGTCTATTCTTAGGACTTTAATGCAGTACCCACTTTTCTTTTCCACTAAATCCTTGAACTTATGAAATATATTAAAAGCATCTGATTTGTGTCTCAATAATTACACCCATGTCATTCTTGTATAGTCATCAATGAATTTCATAAAATTTGAGAAACCTCTAATAGAATTTTTTTGCATCGGTACACATAAATCTGAGTGAACAATTTCAAGTGTTGTACTTTCTCTTGTTATTTTCCAACTAGGAAGGATTATATGTGTTGCTTCCTCAAAATACAACCTTTAAAAAATCTCTCTAGTTTCTGAATCAAAGGAAAAAAATTTAACATATTTTTCCTATGTAACAAATTCAAACCTCCAAAATTACAAACCTGAGATTCCATAACTACGATTCATCCTTTTCAACTAACTGAAAAGATGATTCAATTAATATAACTCTCGACTGATCTGTAGTATGAGCTTTGTATGTGGCTGGTCTAATCTTAAAAGGAAAAATTATGTTGTTTCTCATCTTCACTTTAACAACCATCTGCCTACTTTGATCCTTATTGTCTTTAATGTAAACTTTGTATCATTTTTGTATCAAATGACCAATGGTCATAAGATTATGCTTCAAACTTGCAACGTAATAAACATCCTGCACAATATTTTTCTCCCCCTTTTTAGTTAGGATGTTTATTGATCCTTTTCCTTTTATGGTTACTGTATTATTATTCCTAAGGGTAACCTATGACTTTACCGACTCATCCAAATTAGAAAATAAATATAAGTTACATGACATGTGATTACTGCAACTAGAATGCAAATACCACACATCACTACAACTCTCTTGTGATAGATTAAACTCAATATGTGATGTTTCAGCAATATTTGTGCATGAAATAAACATGGATCTTGGAATAGATATCCTAACTTGATTTTTATTCTTCATGTTCTAATTATACTGCTTTTTCCTGAATTCATAAGAATAGTGCCAATATATCTTATAATAGTGACACTACACATGTGACTTATCCCGTCTCTAGCCTGAATAATGATTATGAGTGTGATTTTTACTACATCCTATTCCACTTGAGTTTGATGGAACGTTGTTGCACACTCTAGATGAACTTCTCCCTCTACATCTAGAGCTTAAGCTTCCTCTTCCTCTTTCACAGTTTCTTGATACCTTTGATGAAAAAGCTTCATCTAGAAATGCATGTGATCTATTCTACCTTTCTACATGATTTATTAGTGATGTATGTAACTCACCAATTGAAAACTGACTTAGATCCTTAGTTTATTCAATTACAATTACCTAAGGGTCAAATTTTGCAGGAAAATTTCTAAGCAACTTTTCAATAATCATTTTTCCTTGAATAGTTTCACGATGAAATTTAATTTGATTGACTAAACGAACTATAAAATTAAAGAAAGATTCTATGGAATCTGAATATTTCATTGACATATTTTCAAAATCTCTATGAAGTAATTGTAGCTTTGTGGTTTTTACTTTATCTTTACCTTGATAGGTAACTTGGAGAGTTTTCAATGAAATTTGTTCTTTACTAGCTACTGCCACCCTAGGTAGTATGTTTTCATGCATGGCTTGATGAATAAATAAAAGAATTTTTTTTGTCTTTATTTCTTAATTCCTTCAAAGTGTCTTTCTCTACATGTGAGAGTGCTCTATACACAACTACATCTACGAGATCTATATACCCATTTTATACAATCTCCCACACATCTTGGGATCTTAATAGTTACTTCAAGGTGAATGACCAATATTTGTAATTATTTTTTGTAAATTGTGGTGTCTATAGAATGGATTTAGAAGCCATAACTTGTTTTCAATTACAAACCTGCTAAAAAAATTCATGCTCTGATACCAATTTGTAGAAATTAGGAACATAAAATATTGAACAATAGAACTAAAAATAGGAAATATTACAAATAAAAAGAGTATTGAAACCCAAATCAACACTTTTGTGCATATATGTCTTTTCCCATGTCATATCTTCACCTCAATTTAATCTGTGTGTGTAAAGACACTTAAAATAACCTCTAATATGTAGATGGACTTTTTCTAACAATAAAATACTCAAATCTTAAAAATGAAAGGTAAACTAAAAATAGCACATGCTTTTGTGCAATACAAACCTTTTCGACTTATTTGCGTTATTATCTTTTCCTAAAATTAGGAACATCTATTTAAAAATAACCTATGCATTAAAAACAACTTGCTTTTTTTTCTTTTCCTTAAAATAGCAATTAAAACACATGGGATAAATATCTATTTGCAACATATGTATGTAGAATATGTGTGATTTGCATACAAACACATGTACAATAAGAAAAGGTAATGTAGTTTACATGGGTAGGATATAATGTTACTTGGTTAAATGAGGTAGGGGTGATGGATCTAGTGGGGAGAAGTATCTGTAATCACCAATTAGACACGTTGCTTCCAAAATAAAGAGAAAAAAGGAAAGAGAACATCACCTTCACTATCATGGATACATACCCATGTAGTGTTGTCGACTATTTTCACTTCATCAATTGAAAGGGAGATAAACTTTGAATTTTTTACATTCTCTTTAAAATCTTCCTTCTCTATCATTGAAAGGCATTTTTCCATTTCCCATCGACTACTTTCAAACCAATGAGACTACGGTACATTCGACATTTCATTATATTGATAGAAGCTTTGAAAGCGAGGAAATCTAAAAGCATTCTTCCTTTCTTTAGTTTGTGAAATAAAGTAGAGAACTGTATGAGTTTTGCATGTAGATTTGTTTGATTCATATTACCAATTTGTGATGTGATCGTTCCTTCCTTTTCCACGAGATGTCTGTGTTTTTTCTTCTTTGCTTCATAATCCGTTGCGTATTTAACATGCATGCATTCTTTTTCAATTTTCCACCTATGTGTTTTGATTTTCTCGCCATCTACCCCCGTTATAGTCAAATAATGTTTTCCACAGTGTTTTTTTATAATGTCCAGCTTCATTTGCATTTTTTGTGGTTTTCCCAATTTTCACATACATATTATACATGTACATTTAGATGGGATCTCTTCTAAAATAGATGATTATACAGGTTTGATAAACAGAAATTTAGCATTCTGTGTTCCATTTTGCTAAGTATTTGTATGTGTGATATCTTGATGCACTCCTGGTTGCACCCCAACAAGAAGAATATCTTCAGGATCTGGCATCTCAACAATTATTTCTTCAAGATATGGGATATTAATCATAGGTGTCATTTGTTTGATACTGTGCAGAATGCATGTCCACCTCAATATTACCTTTCACACTGTCAATATTATGATTCTTTCTGGTGGCAGCTATATGGTTATTAGTAGTTGTGATATCTGTATCAGCAGAGTTTCTAAAATACTTTAACATGGACTTCTGATATTTCTTAGTTACTTTTTCGGTCTTCACATTTTGAGGACTAGCACCTTCCATTATTATGAACAGATTCATGCGTCAGCAAAAGAACCAAGTTGCACATGAGAGAAAAAATTCCTGACGCATGTCTGCAATAACCTCCTTGTCGCCCGACAACAACTAACCCCTTTTTCGTGCGTCTACAATACCTCTTTGTCACGCATCAACAACTAACCTCCTTTTTACATGTCTGCAATACCTCCTTATCGCGTGTCAACTATATCCTTGTCACACGTCAACAACTAACCCCCTTGTCACGGATCTGTAATACCTCCTTGTCATGTGTCAACTATATCCCTGTCACGTGCCAACAGCTAACCCCTTTGTCGTGCGTCAGCAAATTCAATGCATCGCGTGGTCAGCAAATATCATCTGTCACTTGACTCTAAACTACTAACATGATAACAATAATCTCTGGTGCTTATAGTATGTGAGTTCATGGTATTGGTAAGGTACTGGTGCAAGTACCATTATATAATACCCCGCGAATCACCTAGGTTTTTATAGGAGATGTTTTCAAAGGTAGGTGAAGTCAACCCCAAAAAGACATATACTGTAAATTTTAGGTGAATAGGACACCGACCCGCTCGGAAAAATTCACCTTTTAAAATTTTCCTAAAATGAATTTTTCACCATATTATGAATATTCACCACTAAAATTATCCCGGCTTCAAAGGGGAATTTATATTCATTGATACAAAATTCATGCAAATACTAAAACATAGCCCCTAAATCTTTAGCACAAACACTCATGCATAAATATCTAGCAAAATATTTTTGTATCAAATCATAACATCCATGATACACTCAATGATTGTAAATAGTCACCTCCTTATTAATATTGCATAAAGGATTTTAAAAATGTAGTGCCCGAAAAATTAGCAAACACATATAAATCAAAATCATAAAAAAATAAAATAAAAGTGGGATGCTTGTTAGCAATGATGGAGTTAGTGGGGTGCATGGGATTGGAGACATGATGGATTAGATGAACCCCCCATGTAAAGGCACATGGGATTCCTCCTAGCCTTAAGACTTGTCTTTTTCTTTGCATATACGTACAAACACTTTATTGAGATCTAAGATGTGGATCACGCTGAAACCATATCTTTTTTTACATTTTCATTCTAGCATCATTTTCTGGAGGGGGTACTATCAAAATTTATTTATTCTGGACCACCATTTATATTTCTCGGCATTGGTATCTTCCTCTAGTTTTAACTATGGTTGGCATTGCATTCAATATTTGCATATGATTAGATGAGATGGTGTGGACCATTCATTTGATTGTTATTTTTTTGCATTGATCATGCTTATCTTATGGTGAGACACTTTGCCATGTTCAAATCATGAGATAGGTTGCCTCGCATCATAAATCACTTCAGCTATACTTACCTTACTGCTTAGTTATTTTCATTACCCAGTTTTATTGTTTTCCCAAATGGCATTTATAGGTTGGGAGATGTGAATTTCTATTGCGATTTGCATTAGAAATAATAGTATAGGATCACCCTATCATTTTCTAGGCTCTGTAGGCTTGATCAAGTCATGGTTGTGGATAGCTTAGAATGCAAGCTCAGATCTTATGAGTTTCAGGTGAGATCTATGTTGGGTTATTTTTTTTATCTTTTATATTATTCAACTCATGATGTTGGGTTCATTTCACTTGTGCCTCCTCATTATTGAACTCTTAGGCCTTGAAAGACCTTGTCATGTGGGGTTTTATTTTGAGTTAGAAGATTTTTTTTCCCTATTTTCACGAGATCGCTGTAGCTCATCATGATTTACTACATTGGCTCAATATCATTTGTAACTCAGTCATTCTTAGTTTGATATATTTCCTTTTATCTTTGAGTCATGGGTGTCCTCAACGTAGCTCAAGATTGGTTGGGTGATTTCTTACTAGGTCAGTCATCCATTGATGAGCCTTAAGCTCGTTCCTTGTGTTTTAAAGAGGGGCTTCAATGTAGATCTAGTTGGAGTTTCTCACTCATGTGATCTCATGGTTTTTGATGGGAATCTTCATCTCTGGTCCATTTTTTTGAGCTCAATTTGGGCCTTAGTAACTCTGCCATGGGAGATCAGATTGAGCTCATTGTAGATAGAGCTACTCATTGTAAATCAACACAACATTTGATATATCTTGTCTTGTGTTCATTCTCCTTTAGCTCGCTGGGTTTGATTTTTCTCTGTAATGTACTTTTATAGTTATGCATGTACAATGAGCTTGGTCTTTTCAACTCGCTAGTTAAATGGGATTTGACACCGACCATTTTTTTTGTGCCATCAAATGATCCTGAATCTGGTCAGTGGTTTTATGTGGATGTTCCAGATATTTCTTGGGTAGTTGGACTTCCTGAGAATACATTTTATGTAGAGGAATATGAAGGAACAATTAATGCTAGCAATTTGTATCCTTTTCCTAAGGATGTTAGTAATTTTGTTTGATTCTCAGTTATGACACATGATCATCTATACTATTGATTGACTTGGATATGTACAAATGGTTTTATTGAAGTGGCCCAAGAGAATTTCAATAAAAGGAAATAGCATGAGTGTTCTGGATGCACAAAAATGTTCGAGGAAATGTCTTGTGGAGATACAAAATTAGGGTCCACAAATTTTTCTTATTTGTTTCTATATAGGTGTGGTCTCCTCACCTTCATATTGCATAATTTTCATATAATTTGGTTATTCATTTGCAATAAAATAAAAATGTTAAACCATTAGATACGATAAAATTGGATATTAAAATAAGGCTACTATCTCAGAACAATAAAACTCCTTATAATTTACATTACCAACTTGCAATTTGATCGACGTCTATGTTGATACCAAAACATTATACATTGTTATCTAGGGTATCAAAATTTCTTGTTTGTGTCCTTTGGTTTTGGGGAGACCTAGATGAGTCGTTAACTCAAACTATTTTTATTCCACCTTGCCAAGTTAGAAAAATGCATTTGTAGAGACATGCAAAATATTGCTCCAAGCCTCATAAAAGAGATGTTAGACGTCGTATGTATTCCTAGTTGTCTAGAGAGTTGCATCAATCATTAGCTTGACCTCATTTGACCATTTGCACCCTCTTCGCCACTCCTTTAGGATCCCTGTTACCCTGTTTTACACTTTTAGGAAGGGGTTAAAACTGAAAAGTAGGGTTTCATATCAGCTCGTCATTTGGTCCTTGAGCAACAAAATGCTTGACCGCCTTCTCAAATCACTAGTATTTTTACTAGACAATTTCCTGAAACCTTCGGTTTAGAAAAAAACATTCCTGTTTAGTTTCGTAAAGGAGTTTTTTAGGCCTCATGTTGCTATTTGACTAGGTCAAACTGACTCAACTACAACCAGTGGCTCCGGAAAATGCATATCTGTTTGCAACCCATTTGTCAGCTCTTAGTTCTATCAAATCCTATTAATTCTCCAGATATAGAAGAGCATGTAGGAAAATTTTTGTTGCATTTTAATCTATCAAAGGGATTTTTTTAGGATTTCTAAGTTCTCGAGCTAAAAATTGGTTGTGGAAACTAGACAGATTATGATTGGTGGCTCAAGAAACCTAGCCACCAATTGAAAACCATTCACCAGTTCTTGTGGATTCTTTGTATGTAGGTGGAGATGTAGACATTAAACAGTAGTGTGTTTTCTCATCGAAAGATAAAATTTGAAAGTGGTTTCTTAGCCTCTGAGCCTAAATTGAACGTTTTTTGCAACTACATGGAAAATGTTAAAATAAAGTTATAAGACCCCCGTTGGGTTACCAACCACCATGGAAACTTGTTGACACTGTTAATTAATTTTTTGGGACTCTATCTAATGGCTTGTGGTGTGAAATTTGACTTTTGAGAAAATAGTGTTTCTCTCTCTTTCCTATTTCTTTCTCTCCTTGGTTACGAAATGAAGTGAAATGGAATGGAATGATTACATGTTATTTTTGAATGAAAATGTTTACTATTATTATTATGTAAATGGGAGACTACATAACATTAATTATGCTAGATTAGGGTGGATGTCATGCCAATGATTTATCATTGATTTCATGCTCACATGATTTTTCAAGATGCAAGTAAGATGGCAAAGTGACATGGCTATAATTCGCTATGTATTATTGTAATTTAGATTTCAAAGAATGCAAATGTAGAGACTAAGGCATATTTTGTAATGTGCATGAATTGTAAGTTTTGAGGGTTGTTGGGGGAATATGTATCTAATCATGGATGTTATTTTGATCCCAAAATTTGTATGGTAAAAGTTGAATATATATGTTAAATGAAATTAAAATTGATACCTTGTAGTGCACTTCCATTGTGTAATTTTTGATTAAATAATTGTTGTTGTGTTCCTTACCTTAAAAATGTAATAAATAAATCTAAATAAACAAATTTACCTTAGTTTAAAACTTGCGCAGATCTACCTTTCTTGCATGATCTTTCTTAGCATAAAATAAATTGATACCGTACAATGAACTTAAAATTTACACTCGATGGAACCTTATAGTTTAAGTAAATAAAAACCTAACTTAAAGTTGTCATCATAGCCAGTATGTTTAGCAACATCATCACGAACCTGATGGTTACGAACGACACAGACAAACTTGATCTAGAGTAAGTAGAAATAACAGTTCCTTAGTATCCTAGTAGACTACCTAGTCTTACGAAGATTGAACTAGAATTTAAATTCATCATCAAACAAATTCCTTATGGGATCGAGATGACACAATGGAGCTAGTGAAATAGTTTAACTATGACTTAAACTCTTGTTAATGATATCTTTAGATCCTCACAGCTAAATATAGTGCCTTGGTCTTTTATAGAGGCTTTATAGGGTAAATATATTTTTACACCTTAATTAGATCTATAATGGGGTGTAGAGCCCCAAGTGAAAATTGGAATTAAACTAAACCAAAATTTGATCAAGAGGTTAACTTGTGGTTCATATGTAGTTATAATTCTTCCAATCAAGTACTTCTTCAATATGTTAGACAAGTAATTTTGTAACTCTTTATGTTATCAAGTGACTCCAATAAGAGACCTAAGAAACAATGTAAATGAGATAAAACACAAGAGTATATGTGATAAGGGTTTAGGACTGAAATTTGACTTGAATTCATTATGGTTGAATTAAGAATTGATTTTATTTTAAGAATGGATACAAATTCTTCGTGGTGTGACTAGAAATTTGAGCCAATATAAAGTCCACTAAAAATTAAAATTGTGACATGTAAATGCATAATTGACTCAAACTAAATTTGGAACTAAAGCAACCACACCACACACAACAAAAAAATACACTAACAAAAATATCACCAAATCAATGATGCGGCCCCATCGTAGGTGACTGATAAGATGATGTCAATTTTACTCCAACCTCAGTGTATCTTCCAGCCTCAAGTAAGTTGTTGCTTAGTTAGCAGTTATGTCTTTGAGGCTCATTTGAAAAATGATTCAAAAAACTTTGACATCTCCTAATATTTTGTACATTCACTAGTGAATGTATTTGCAAGGTAGGTTACATATGATCCATGGAAATTTCCATCTCCTTCCCATCTCTTGTAAAAAATGTTTGATTAGATGTTTCGCAGATACTCCATTCGGATCAAATAATCATAGGATCTTTGAGCAATGCCTTGCATTACCATGTTTATTTCTTCATTTTAAGACATCAATAGTGAGAATACAAAGATCATAATAATTTTTATCAAAATAAATTATAACAAAATGATTTAAAAGCATACAAGTTCCTTCCCCAACACGAAATCTTTCCAAGAAAAAATCAATTATAGAGTTTGGTATTGCGCATGCCTCATTCAATGTAGTTATTATAACTATCCTTTTATTCGTAGAAGAATTTTTTCTTGAATTCCTAATACCACACCGGCCATAGATTCCTTAAATTGCTTCCGTGCTAGAGGAAGATAATCCAAGACAAGTTTGCAATAATTTGAGAGAATGTTCTACGTCTTACCAAGATTACCAATGATTTTACTCCTTCAACAACAACATCTATCTCATCAAATAAAATAACCCCTAAACGTGAAGGATGAGAGAGAGTACTTGGTTAGCTTTATATATTCGGTGGAGAGACAAAATCATATACATGCATTAGAACATGCCAATACTGGAAATGATCAACTAATGTCACTTTTCTGCACTTTTCAAGTGTTTATTACTGACATGGATATGTTGAGGAGTGGAGTAAGAAAAATTAGTACTTCTAGGAATGAAGACATGAACGAATTTTCGGCTCTTATTTTAATATCTTATAAAATTTACAATGCAGGCACAAAAGTATTTTTGTTTCTTTCACGTGTTAACTTCATACGCTCTAACTTCTGTGAATGATGGTCACGATGAACTTCCAACAAAGCACCAAAAGAGAATTCTATGCTCCAACAAAATGAAAAATGAGAACGATAAAATAGTCAAACCATATTTCCATGCAGGAAAGGAAGTGAAGTTTTCAAGAAATGATTTATTAAACTTTCTCTACATGCTCCCACGCTCCCACACTTCGTCCATGCCGATTTGATACCACTATTAGTAAATACAAAAGCATAAATGATTGAATACATTAACAAAGTGATTAACTAAAATTTTAAAAATTATTATGTTAATCTAAAATAGGAACAACATTAAATGAAAGTAGTAAATAAATATGGAAAGTGACCCAAGGAACTAACTAAATAAAATGTGGTACCTTAATATGCAAGGAAGCATAGGAAAGTGAGGACATATTTTAGCCAAAATAATATGATCACCTGTAAAATCAAGGCAAGCTATGTGGAATGCCCTAAGATGTTCTTGTGGATCACTATGCCGATTGAAAATAGGAAACTTAGGGGTGACAAAATTGGGAGGAAATGAATAAGTGAAGATAATGGGTACGAAAGGAGTGTACAATAGCAAGGTAGAGTATAAAGATGGAGACACATGAGAAGTAGCTTGTTGAAACTGAAGAGCTTTTGCTTGAAGATGTTGATAAAGAGAAGTTAAGACTTGAGTACCAATGGATAAAACCTGACGTATATGAGAAACTAGAAGTGGGGTGAAATGATGTGTAGGAGTATTAACAGAAACAAGAATGGTAGAAATGAATGGAACGGTAGAAACAAGAGGTTGGAAAGCAATGGTAGTAGAGATGGCTACGGAACCATTATGTTACACCAAATTAGTAGCTTCCTCATGAGCAACATGTTAAAGAAAGTCTAGACCTTAGGGATGCTCAACAATTTGATCATTAATGGCCTTAAGATGGGATTCACTAAAATCATCATGAGATTGAGAAATGTCGAAAGAGGAAGAAAACCTAGATTGAAAGTGGATTCGTAAGATGGGTTCACTAAAATGATTAACTAAAATGTGTAATTATTAAGTTAATATAAACTAGGAATAATAGTAATTAACAATGAATAACATCAGTAAATAAACATGGAAAAACACCGAAGCAACTAAGTAAATAAAATGTGAAACCCCAATATGCAAGGAAGGGTTGGAAGGAGCTTAGTTGATTCAGTGAGCTTGTTAGAATGTATCGTAGAGATTAATAGAGAAATAGGAGGAGGAAACGACTATGCCGAGGTCTAGAAAAATTACAAATTTGGGCAATCTTAGTGGAGTGGGATTCCTGGGAGAGGATAAGGGCGCTTGTGGGCACCCTACTATGTGTTTTGGGTGCCCTGGTCTATGAAAATAGCCAAAACCCTCCTATGAGGTGTTGCTAGATGTTTTTTTTAATTCTCTTTTTGTCACCAACTTTGTTGAACTGCGTCAAATATTTTTGTAAAATGTGCAATAAGGAAACATCTACAAAACCCCAAAACAAGCATCAAACCCCAAAAAATATAATTATAAATGAAGGGGTCAGACTTTCGTTAGTGGCCATAATTGTGGACTTACTAATTGAGCACTGCACTACATCTCATACCTATTGTACTTCTATGTGTGTGCATGTGCAATCATGCACTCAGTGCTCTTATGCTAGTTGCACTTTGTAAAAGAAGGTAGAGATAACTATTTGTACAAAATGTAATAAAATGATGGATGAACTAGAATAAACTTCCCTCCTATGATGTGTGATGTAGATGAACAAGTTTTGTCCCTTGCAATGGAGCTAGATGTATGCAAATGGAGCCTCAGATGGATGCAACCTTAGGTGATGATAGTAGTGACTAAATTGCTTAGTCCCTCAATATTGTCTCATAACTTTATATTTATATTTTTCTCTTGATCTAATTTTTTAATTAACCCCGAAGAGGCCAACCACAAAAAATATAGAATGTTAAAATGGCTAGAAAGTTCCCAAAAAGTTGCGGGAAAGTGTATAAATGATCAGGGTGCCCCGACTAAGGAAAAGGCACCTGTTGGCACCCTAGTACTAGCCTGGGCTCCCTAGTCAAGGCTAAAATGACGTAAAACAACAAAAATATAGTGGGCTTGTCTGCGCAGGAGGTCGGCTGTGATGATAGAAAGAAAAGTAAAATGGGAAAAAGACGAGGGTTAATTAGTAATTCCTTCACTCAAAAACTATATGAATAGTAGTATAAGACCGGGACTAAAAAATAACCAAAGTGTGTGATTTAGTGTATAAACCAAGCAAAAGCATCAAATATATACAAGCAATAGGGATGGTTAGAAAGGAGGAACCATTGGTTGCAGAGGATAAATAAAATCCACATATGCATAAATAAAAACAACGTATTATATTTCTAACATCCACTCCTACTGCGTGTATATATACAGTTCTAAGATTTGTTTAATAACCATCCAATATATTTTAAGATTCATCATTTTATTAAATTGGTATCAAAGCAACATATTCTTGCTCGATGTGTGATAAGCTTAGTAAACATGGAGAGCAAATGACCTATTTTCTTCTTATTATGCGTAGAATATTTGAAAGAATCATGGCTTTAAGAATTGGCGCAAACTGGGGTATTTGGAGGAGCAACAACCATATGAATTTTGCCTCTTCTGTGTGGTATTGTTTTTGCAAACATTTAGATTTTGGGAAACCTATGTTGGTAGCGACCTATTCACCCAGTGACCTACTCACATCTGTGTGAAACCTAACATTTTCTACGACCGGTTATCCTTTGTAGTTATATTTGCTTTTGTTATTATATTTGGCATTAAGAATTTTTATTAGCATAAACTTATTACGATGAAAGGTGTGTTCTATGTGGGAAAGCCTCCTGCCTTCTAATAGTGAAGGAGACTACAACGTCCCAGATGAATTGGTCAATGAAGCATGGTGAAGAATCAATTCTACATGTGTCCTCCAAAAGTAGAAATGTCAGAGATAATGACATGCACAAGGTGAGCCATTCTACGAGGGAGAAATGCAAGACAAGTTCCAGAGTCCTATGTGGGTGTGGCCATACTTCTTCCATCATGAACAACAGGTGAGTATGGTGGCTTCTTTCATTTCTCGTTGCGGTCGATGTGTGAGGAATGAAAATTGTCGTCGATTTGTTAGATCCAGGATTTGTATTTTCCCTAGGATTCATTCGCATGGCAGATCAGAGAAAAAGGAGAAACCCTAATTGTATTCACCATCCTCCTGCGTTGCTGATTTTTTTGGATTTTGCGGCTTAAAATTTTGTGCATTGAGAGGAGATCCTGCCATGGAGCGGGTAATGGAAATTTCTTCCACTCTTAATAAAATTTTGCGTGCTTTTAGGAAATTTTAAAGGTTGATCTCACTTCTTAATATTTTTAGAAGGGTTTTGTATCTTAAACAATATGCATCAGATATTTTTCAGTTACTTCCATTTTAGTAGGATATGTAATCGAATACATTTTTACTGCGCATACTAAATAATAGTTGAGATTTTCTGTCCTGTATTAACTTGTAGATCTCATATTTAATTTTAGGTGTTTATGTCCTTTTGCGGTATACGAAATGTTTTACGAGATTTTATATCAGGAGATTTTTCTTTTTTCTGTTAAAACGCTATCCAGAAGTTTTTTGAATGTCTTTGTGTGATATCCAACATGTTATGGAGTTTTTTTGGTAATAGTATTTTATTTCTTTTTTATTTTTAAAACCCTGACTGGAAGATATGGAACATGTGATTTTTTGTTTTGTTTTTGCTATTTCTGGTATATTTTCAGCATACCAAATAATCAGAAGTATAATTGTTCTCATATAATTTTCCTTTGAAATAATCAACAGATGTTTCATTTAAGATCCTTACAGGAACACTTTTAGCAGGGGATTCATGTTTTTCCCCCATCTATGCAAGATAGATAATATCAGAAGTTTTCTGGTGATTTTTTGTTTTGTTTTTCCTATTTCTGGTAGATTTTCACCATGCCAAATAATCAAAAGTATAATTGTTCTCATATAATCTTCCTTTGAAATAATCAACTGATGTTTCATTTAAGATCCTTGTAGGAACAGTGTTAGCAGGGGATTCATGTTTTTCCCCCATCTATGCAAGATAGATAATATCAGAAGTTTTCTGCCTTGCGCGAAAGGTCTTCAAATTTTTTATTATTGCTTACACTACTAAATTGAGGTTTCTTTTCACATATTGAAGACTTTTTATGCACATGAACTGGTATCCAATGCCCAAATAATCAATCTTCACCTGACTTGAACCCGTATCCTCCTTTTTGGTGTTAGGTCTTTGCACTCATCATGAATTAATGCCTGGTTCTAGGTCTTTGCACTCAGCATGAACTAATCCCTGGTTAACTCATTTTTACCCAAACAACATCACTAATGGACTAACAACAATTTGACTCTAATATAGGACATGCAGTGGGATTCCTTTTTTTTTTTTTTAATTTTTTTTGTCTGTCTGGGACAGGTTTTGCAGATATCAGATTAGATTTTTTTTCTCCTTTTTCTCTCTAAATTTGAAGGAAGATCTTCAACACTCACGGAATTTTCTTGAAGGAAGGTTTTTTTTTTGGTTTTTGAACACAATTATTGCAAAAACTTCTTTCAGTAAACTCTACTGTGGATCACATTTTCTCTCTAGATTCTCTTAGCATAACACCATTTCTAAATCAGTTTTTTACCTATTTTTATTGTTAATTTTTGTTGGTATAAGTAAAACCATAATTAGATATTAAATTCTTAGAAAATTTGATCTGAATGTTTCTTTTGATTTTTTATAGCATCTTTTAAATTTTTTAGTCCCATATTTCTTGGGATAAATTACCCTTCAACGTGATATTATTAGGGACTTTAGGCTTGGTATTAAATGCTACACATGGTTCTTTTTTATAATGTCTGGGCTTCGTTGAATATTAAGTATCAAAGATTAGTCGTTGGATATTATTTTGATCACTGGCATGTTTCAGTTATTTGCTATAAAATTGTTGGTGTATCAGTTTTTGTTGTAATACTTAAAATATTTTAATGTTACTAGGTGTTTTCCATTAAGAGGCATCAATTACGTGGTGTAATATCATGGCTCATTTACTTAAACCTGTTTTGGTATCAATTTGGTAGTAATTTTGCATTTTAGCAAAATACTTTGGTCTTTATGCTCTAGGTTTCATATTTTTTTTAAATTAAACTTATGTTATGTGTTTCTTGTTCTCCTGATATGTGTGTGCCTCTCTACAGCCTCAGGAGTCAACATGCTTTTGGTCTTTTCAGCAATACTAAAGAAGGAAAATCCTTTTATCTTTGCTATATGTTGGTCTTCTAAATTCAGGGAAGAATTTAATTTTTTACTCGTTCATTTGACCCTTAGAGGAGTTGCACCTCAGACTAGAAGTCCCTGGCCTTGGATTCTAGGGTAAGATAGTTTTTCTTCTTTTCCTTCCAACAAAATAAATGCGAGGAGGACAATTTTATGGCAGTGACAAGGATGTGGAGCTCTTTGTGGAAATGGACCTAACTGGAAGGTATGGCTGCTATGATGCGGCTCTAGGTTGTTGTGCCATCATCTGGGACCCTGAAATAGTACCGACAGAAGCATCAACATGTCTCCATAAAGGTAGTGAAGAACTGGGCACAAATTTTTTTGAAGGGTTTGCACTATTTACACAGTCATGACCCTTGCATCATTTATAGGGATTTGAATTGCAACAATATTTTTGTGATGGCAATAGTGGCACTTTGAAGATTGGGGACCTAGGTCTTTCGTGTACCCTTAAGATAAATAAAGATGCCCATACTATGATTGGTACACCTGAATTCATGGCTCCAATTTTTTTTAATAAGATTACAATGAGCTCGTAGATATCTATTCTTTTGGTATGTGCATCCTGGAGATGATTACCTTTTACATTCCCTATAGTGAATGTCATAATGTCACTCATACTTACAAAAAGGTGACTTTTAGTATAAGGCCTACTGCATTGGAAAAGGTTACGAATCCAGAAGTTAGACAGTTCATTGAAAAATGTTTGGCAGAAGTATCAGTGAGGCCTTATGCTGCAAAACTTCTAAAGGATGAATTTTAGAGAAGTGCAGGATAGCACTTAGCTTAAGTGCATGTATTCTACATTCTTATTATATATTGTTAATAGTTGCAGGAGTGGATTTTAGGATTATGTGGTGGAACAGTTGTCGGACCAGTTCTTTGGATCAGTTTGTTTTCTAGTGAATTGAATTTAAGGGGGGTTGTGTAGAAAACATCTGCTGAAGATAATGATGACAAATATATGTAATATGTAATAAAAATCTTCAGGAAATAGTTTGTGGAGGCCTACGCCATTATGCTACAAGTATCCAAAAATGTATTTTATTATTCCCATAACATTCACAAATGTTTGGCAGAAGTATCAGTGAGGCCTTCTGCTACAAAGCTTCTAAAGGATCAATTTTGGAGAAGTGTAGGAAAACACTTATGTAACACCCTGATTTTGTAAGTTATCTTGGTGAATATTTTTCATACTGTTATAGCTGCTGAAATGAAGGCAAATATGTTAAGATATATTCTGATCTTAAAGGAATGTGTTGCTAACTTGGATTCTTGCATGTTGTAATTTATTGCATAGGACATCAGTTATTGTTGCTTGTGTGTTTACTGTGGTGACGAAAAATTGTCGTATACTTGCTAAAATCTCTTTGCTGATTGACAACACACCTTGAATCAATTCCATTGATCCAAAGTATGCTATGGTCTTCTTGCGATTGCTTTGTCGATTTACTCTTGAACCGAACCGGAGGTTGATATAAATGTGCAGCGCCTGATTGCAGGTATGAGCAGCTAGAACGTAAATGCCAACGACAAAGGTTCGATTCCTGAACCCTGCACTGTCGTACCTAAAACCTCGTGAGGTAGGAAATGTCTGGACACAGGTGGCTTTGGCATGTGAAACAAAGGACGGAACGTCCTGCACAGCATTGATAAGAGTGTCAGTTGGAAGACTGGATTGGAGGTTGATTAGCGTTAGTGATTAGAAGGAATTAAATCCTAAGCTAATCCTAAGTTCTACCATACATCCTAAACTACTATCCTAAGTGGATTTTTAAATTATTAAAAAAAAAGAAAGGGAAATAAACCTAAGTCCTATTAACCTAAAAATAAACTATGACCTAGGTTGAATAACTAATATACATCCTAAACTAATCCTAACCTAAAGGCGGCGCGCAGACCCTTAGAGGGAGAGGATAAGGATGAAGGGGTGTTTAATGGCATTAAATGGGAGTCCATACATGGAAAGCGCCAGTTTGGCGGGGGCAGGTAAGTGGTGGAGGTATCTAGTTGGAGATGGAACCAAATTTGGTTTTGCATGTGAAATTCAAAATTTGGAGATCGCCAACTCAAGTTGGTAGTGGCGTGAGAAATTTGGAAAAAGGCAGAGCCTTTAATGCATTAAATTCTCTTGGTCCCCGCGACCAGCTCGCCTTGGAAGGCGTAGGAGGGAAATTTTGATTGTTTATTGTGTCGATTTGGATTTGGTGAAGTTGCTCTGCATTTGGTTTTTTTGTTTGGTTCAGTCGAACCAGTTTCATTGGATTTATAACTTTTCTTTGGAAATTTGGAGGCTGTTGCTGAGCCTGTAAGAGGAAAGGATTGTTGGAAAGCTCGTGCTATCGCCGAGGAAGGAAATATCTTTGGCAAACGCAGTTTTCTTCGAGTTTTGGAAAAGAAATTGCAGGCATGTTAAGCCCTTCTCTTTAAAAATACTTGCTTTGTTTAAACGTCTCATTAAAACAACCCTGCTCTTGGGTTTTGGGTTTATGTGATTGTTGTCGAGTTGATACGATTTGGATTTAGTCGATTCTTACTGTCATTTTTGGAAATGATAGGTAAAATCGTTCTGCTTGTTGTGTTTAAACTGTCTTTGCATTTTCTTTGAATGGAATATCTCCATGCTGTGTTGGTTTGTTTGACAGTTTGGAGAATAACGTTTTGGGTATTTTTCTCTGTTAATGGTTATATTTACAAAAAAAAAAGAGGCAGTATGTGTTGTTCTCATCACTGTATAATCATTCTCTTGTTTTACAAACTTGAATGATGAAGTCTGAATAGACAATAGGAGTTTTCTTTCAGTGTCGAGAAATTGTTCTTTGATATATGAAATTCTATGATAATACTGTACTGGATGCGCGAGTTGTATGAAGTCGTATTCTTTACTGAAATTTCTTTTAAAAAGGAAATAGATCGTTTCTCTTTCTACTGTGTTTGATTATGATGGATACGGCATTTGGGTTTTGTATGAGCATACGAATTTGATTTGAGGGCAGAAATGGTAATACGTTTTTGCTGTCCCTTTTTCTTGCTTGAATAAATAGACGAATATGGTTGAGTATTCATGGGAGTTGGAAAAGAAATAGTTTTTCCTTCTGAACTTAAAAATAATTATATTGTTTTCTTGCTGAGAAAGTAGGATGATTTGTTGTGTTTTAGTGATGTTGTTCGACCTTTTAATTCAGACTGTCTTTGTGAAAACACACTTTACTTTGGATTGTTGTGCAAGGAAGAAATGTTTGGGAAGTTGTCTTGTTGTTGGACCTGTTCTGATTATACTTTGTTGTGCATCTGATATCCTATGCAGGTTTTTGATAATAAGGGTATTATTGGATGAAAATTGCATTTTTGGGTTCTGTACAAATGAAATAATTGAATGTTTCTTGTGGTCTCTGATTTTGCACAGTCATTTAGAAGAAATGAAACCGGCATGAATAATTCTTATTGAGTTGAAGAAAATGGTTGATTTCTTATTTGAATAGTTAAAGAACGAATTCTTCTCTTTTGCTGTCTGAATTCTGGAAATAGCATTGAAGTATTACTGTGCATTATGATTGGGCTTGCTGTAGGTAACAGCAATGAATAAATTTTATTTTGAATGGAATGCATTCATAGAATTAGAAAATCATGTGAATAATTGATTGCATGATTGTATAACTGTTTATCTGGTTTACAATACAATGAAAGAATTATGGTTTCTTCTCATACGGTAAATACATAGTATGCAACCTTATACTATGTGATCTATGATAAATACAATGATGTACTAACCTGTTTTGGATATGCACATGAGCCTGATTTAAATGAAGTATTGATAAGGATGATAAATTCTTCCTTGTTTCATTTAAAGCTGATTATGAATGAAATTACTCTTGCTGCCGGAAAGTGAATTCCGAATGGATTTTGTAAGTTTCACTCTGAACTGTTATCTTGATTTGTGTCTCGTTTGGATTCCATTTTTAGGACAGTCATGAGGAAGGAGATAGAAATTTGGATGAATGAATTGGAAAATGATCTTTTCATCTTTCATACAGTTGAAAATTTGTAATCATTATTAACGAATTTTGTAGTGCTTAGATATGAGAAACTATATGCATTGCTGTTCGCTTTCTCGTCTGTGCGTGATTGCTTGGAATCTAATATGATGCATGAACTGAAAGGGAAGTAATGGGTTTACGTTTCAGTTAGTTTTATCCTTTGTTTTTATTATTAATGAAAGGAGTGGAAAAGATAGCAGTATGTTATATCAGAAGTACGCTATTTGTATTCCTAACTTTACAAATATTGTAATTTGGAACTTGTAACGGTTATGTGGAAAATGGGACAGCAGTTCTTTGGTTGATTGTGATGGTGTTTTGATGGTTCAGTTGTTATGCTGATCATTCTTTGGTGCCTATTTCTTGATTGATGTTTTATTGTCGTTTCATAAAAGCAGGGTTCTTTTATTGAGACAGTTAATTGAAGCACCTCATTTTAATGACAAGTGCTTAATATGCTCAGTTCATTGAACTAACCCGTGCAAATAATTTTGCAGATGGAATTTGATTAGAATGAAGACATGGCTTTTTTCAGATACTTCTTGATTGGTTGAAGATGAATTGTATTTGTTTACTTTTATTCCTCTTTGAGGAATTGTAAAAAGAAGAAAGTATATTCTTCTATCTATGAGTTGTAATGATGTTTTATGTAAACAATGTCCATTCAGTTGGATTGGTAAATGTATGGATTATGACATGAATTGATGAATACAAATACAAGTGTGATATTTTAATAATTATATCAGTTTGATATTGTTGACTAAATTGGAAATATAATGTTATTCCTGATTTGGATTTATTTAATTGTCCTTGGATGGATGCTAAATGGGAATTGATATCTATTCTTACCTTATTGCAACTTTTAAGTTGAAATGTGAAATTAGTTCATACTTGGGTAAAGATGAATTCTTAATTGACATTAGAAAGGATTAGGAAGAATAAGATTCCATAACTGATAGGTATTCAGGATTAGCTGGGTAGCTAAGGAATATCAATTAACTTTGGAGTAATTGAACTTCACTTTCGAACTCCATTAATGACCTCGTATGTTAAATTCAGAAAAAAGGATATGGGATAAGTATATCCATAACTAATGGACCTTAACTGTGTAAGGTATAGGAAAATAAATGAATACATTTATGGGGAATTAGACCTCATTTAGATGACGTCTAATAAGCTAGAATTCTGAATTTAGTTACAGTTGGGAAAAATCTTGGTTAAGTTTAATAGGTTAAACTTATCACGTCCGTCGGTAACGGGCTGCTTAATCCAATGATTAAGAAGAGAACCAAGTAGAGAAATGCAGCCCTTCGGTATGAAGGAGAAGATGCATAGCAAGCTAAAGGACGGATTTAGTCTCTCTTAGCTATATACAACTGTAACGGGAACGAGGATAAAGGGATCAACATGGTTGCTGAAAGTTGATTTTAAAATATTAAGATCATATCCAAATCACTTGAGCAGGATGTGTACTGTCGATGGGAGTATTCCGTAGGAAATTGACATACGCCAGGTACAGCAAGGTGTCTTCATGAAGACGGGGTCTTCATGACGACACAATGTTATAGTTAACATATTACAATGCCCTCACCGAATTAAAAACATCAAGAATACATAGGCTGAATGTGAAGTTCTTGACTGGGGATAGGAGTATGATCATGTATACGGAGTGACCCCGGAATACTAAAGATAACTAGACACACGGAGTCCTGGGGAACGACACCGTATGTCTGCGTATCTTTAGTTACCAGGGGTGCCTTCCTATATTCGTTCATATTGCTAGTTGGAAATTAAAAGTTTAAATCTGACCTTAAATCGAGAGGACTGGTAGGAACCAGGAAAGACCATTCTAGATAACAGGTGAAGTGAAGTGAAGGACATATTCCATTGATGTGTATCACATCCAGGAATATGATCATGCAAAGCATGTGAAAATCTTTGGCCAAAGTATCGCAAGTGCTGGTTGCGTTGTCCTTATCACTTAATTTAAGATGCAGGATGTCAGATGAATATCAGTAACAGATATTCAGATAGGCTTCTTAAATGGATCACTTCGATAACCGGAAACGCTTAAGAGAACCGGTATATATAATATACTATGCATAAACGAACATGAAGGATCAGTTGTTGCCGAGTCATGAAATGAAGGATCGATGAAACTCCGAGCCATGAAAATGGAAGATCGGCAGTTCCTCGAGTCATTTACAGCAGCATATACAATTTGTTATAAGATTGAATGGCATTGAATGTGTGTTCCATATTGTAAATATGCGAATAGTGAACATTAGTTTTAAAAAGAAGTTGTGTGATCCAAACTGTGTTGTTTGGGAAGAGAACAATTATTAAAACTTGAACGTGTGTTTGAATTTTATAATTCATAACAGAGAACGTTACCAAGAAAAAAATAAAATAAAATTTCCCTTGTTCTAGTATCTTAAAATGGGGATGTTACAACTTAGCTTAAGTGCATGCATTCTAAACTCTTATTATAGATTGTTATTAGTTGCAGGAGTGGGTTTTGGGATTATGTGTTGGAACAGTTGTCGGACCCGTTCTTTGGATCAGTTTGTTTTCCCAGTGAATTGAATTTAAGGGGGGCTGTGTAGAAAACATCTGTTGAAGATAATGATGACAAATATAAGTAATATGTAATCAAAAGCTTCAGGAAATAGTTTTTGGAGGCCTACGCCATATGCTACAAGTATCTAGAACTATATTTTATTTATTTCCATAACATTCTTTAGTATCTATTTAATATATATATATATAAGGTACACTTGTTTATTTAGTACAAGACCAATTTTTTGGTAATATGTGGAGAACAAAGATTGGATTCATCTAGATGATATTGGGCATTCAACAAAGGTAATTCTTGTGGGATGCATAAAGGTATATAGTATTTTTTTCTAAAATTATTGTTTTAAGTCCAATAATGGTTACCAAGGTTTATGTATTCTAAAATAATTGTTAAAGTTCATTAACAGTTAGCAAGGCAACTTGGGTTTCGAATGCCAAAAAACATCATTGGTTTATCAATTATTACAGGGACTAATAGAAATTGAGGTTATTATGTATTTTTGTACATGCAAGGCTTCATTTCTGGTAATAATGCAGAGTATTCTTGTCGAGGGTGAGCTGAGTTGCGCTATTAATAATGAACTACTTTGAATTTGACGTTGGAATTTGTTGTAGATTGTCGGTTATAACAATATTTCTAGAATATGTAAATATTAAGAAGAAACATATAGAAATTAGGAGAAAGACAACAGGATTTGGAAGGATGCAAGTAATTTTTTTGCTGCAGCAAGTAAAATGAGCAGGTAATTAGAAAAAAAGCCTTTACATCTTAAAAACAAGCCTTAGAAGAGATGAAACTATCAGAAGTGCAGTAGATAGAGGAATACATGTTTTTGTCTTCCAAGGGGAAGGGATCAGGAAAGTATCCTGAAATTTAATATTATCCATTTTGCAAATCTTTCCTTAGAAGAGATGAAGTTGTCAGAAGTGCAGCGAACATAGGAATACATGTTTTTGTCTTCCAAGGTGGAGGGATCAAGAAAGCATCCTCCCGAATATTATCCAGTTTGGACATCTTGTGATGCACTCTAGCCTAATCACTGTTGACTTGCCCTTGAGCATAATGGTTATCAATGATTGAAGTTTCTAAGATATGTTGTTTAGAAATTTAGACCTACCTTTCTCAGATAATAGTTTTCATTTATCCAGATTTGTCAGTTCCATAGTATAGATTTTTTTTATTGAATCCAAGTTTGGGTTAGGCACACATAATTCTTGAGTTTAGTTTCCAAGGACCAGAGTATCCAAGTTTTGACCATCAAACGCATAAATATTTTCCATTTCTCATTGTGTCACCTTTAAGTGCAAATTACACTCACAGGCATAATGTCAACTCGAGTATCAAATATTTTTCACACTTCATACATTTACCTGCACTTAATTGATCTTAGCATTATAAAGGGTGCCTGAAGTGCTCCAAGAAACAAGCATTTCAGTTGGGTGTTGAACTTGAAACCTGTTGGATTTTACCCAATATTTATTTTGCCTCTTTCAAGTATAAATTGCACTCACAAGAAAAAGGAACATAGATAACCGATATTATTAGGTTCTTGCAATTTGACTTGTGGAAAATGTGCAATACATGCATTTCTGTTGGGTCTCAAACATGAAACCTTTTCAAATTTCCTCATTTTTAGTTTGTTCTCTTCAAACACATATTGAAACATTGCGAAAATTACCTGTAAGATATACATGATACACTGGAACACAATGTCCTCCCCCTCCATTGAATCCTTTCTTAATAAATCTTCATCATTTCCATATTTTTTGCTTCCTCATTTTTTTATTCTTCACTCCATCCCCTTTGGCGTTTTCATCGTACACTTCACATATGATTGCTAGTTTTTTATAGCATAGAGATTTGATTGGTGTCTATAGGATTATATTATTATCAAGTGTTCTGATAGCGAGCCCATTGTGGAGTATTTTTATTGACGACTAAGCAACTGAAAAAGAAATCTGCATGGAGACTTAAAGTTGTTTTGGCTTTGGACGTTGACTTCATGGCCTTCGAGCCTCCATAAGAGTGCTACAAGGACCAAAACTTCTGGTTAAGAATAAAATTTATTCATAAACACTGCAGCATCAGATATGCATGGAGCTATTTTCTAATTTCACTTATGTTAGATGTGTGAATGCATTTCCTAGTGTGAGATAAATAAGAGGAGGAAACACGAATTCCCAATTACCAGTGACCAACATGGAAGCATCCAGCAATCAACGTGGCGGACCCATGTAAGGCTGGTATAGAAATCCTGTAGCGACCAATCAGGAATCTCATGCATAGGATCAAATCATTTGGTATTTGAACCAGCATCCTATGAAGAGTGGCCTGCCTATGTAAAGAAACATGAAAGAAACAAACCTACGTGGATTAAGCTGCATGGCTGTTAGAAGTTACAATCAAAAGAAAATCAAAAGGACCAAGTGACCTGAAGTCCAAGAAGACCAAAGGAACATGTAAAGAGAACCCTACAATGACCTGTAGAAGGAGAGACTTGGTGTGCAAAGTTGTGAGGAAGTATTTCGAAAATAAGCTAAATATGCTTTAATATGAGAAAATACAAGTTCAATACAAACCCCAACTTCATCAATTCCACTATAAAAATACAAGAACATGAGAAATGTGATAACAAAGGTAAAGCACATGATCCCATGAAACAATCTAAGAACATGACAATTGTTCCCAGAGATGCTATAAGTACTGTAGAAAACCATAGGGATGTGGAACCTTTGAGATACCCCGAGTCAAGCCCAAGAGAGTGTTGATTTCTAATTTGAGTTGTTAAAAGTCTCCAAAACTTGCAATTCAAGGACATAGTGCATAAAATAACTATGTGAATGAGTCTTGTTCAATGTACGGTACCAAACGGACAAGAGTCATACCAATCTCAAAGAAGTCTAAAATGAATATGATGAACGTGAGATAGAATCCCAACAGAATCATCCACGTCACATTGTACAAGTATATTGAGCCTACTTCTTCATCCACAACTTAGGAAATGAGAGCATATACAGTTGTAGTGATTCACAAAAATATAGATGTCATTATCACCGTAGGAAGTAGAAATGACATGTCACAACTCAACAAGATGATAACTCAAGAAGCACCAGAATGTAGGTGTCAGATCAGTTTTGGCATGATGTCAGACCCAAGTCCTTGTGCAGGTAGTACAGGGTGGAGAATATTCCCTTGTTGGCACAGAGCTAGTTATTTGTAGGTCTTGTGGGTTAATCACGCTAAAACCACATCCTTCAGAGATGCTCTGCAAGGGAAAGATTATAGAAACAGGGGAAATACCAAGCAAATTTCTAATCCTATGGCTTACGCTAAATCCACCCTATTGACATTTTTGCACTCATACAAAAGGTCAACTTGAAACTTCATTTTAGATGGAAAGGATTGATGTGATGCACCTAATAAATGAAATGAAAGATAAGTGAGTAGTAATGCAAATACACAACTATGTCTGTTGTTGTAGAATGCAACACCTCAAATATGTAACCATTCCATGTTCATCTTCATCAAAGTTATGCAAAATCCCTGAAGGACTAATATACAACCTTGATAAAGATGGCAATAGCAGTAGATGTGAGGAATTGGACTTTGGAATAGCAAACAAATTTGTTGTTTGCATGGATGATGCATGAAACTATAAGCAAAAGAAGAAAGAAGAAACCCATCATTTCCTTATTGGGTTGTTTTATCTCGATCATCCTATCTTCAGTGCAACATCTTCATCTGCATCATTCACAGTTGTATCATCTTTGGCTCCTAGCATTAGATACCCATGGACATACAACAAATTGTTGTTAGATCTCAAGGATTGATCTTCATTCTTGTGTTTACAACTTCAAGTATATGAACCTTCTAAACTAAGAATAGATAAGGTACATGAAACAAATTAAAGACAAAATTAGAAAGTACATATCACTGTCATTCAAGATTACTCAAGTACTATTTTTAGAATCAAGAAAAAAAAAAGAATCTCTACATGATGCAAGAAATACTTTTTCCTTATATTTCTAACTATTTTATGAAGTCTGCAAGTACAAGAATGAAGTAATTTTTGAGCAACATTAAAATATTTTTGAAATAAAATGAAGAATAAAGACAACTGTTGCAATAACATCTTATATTGCATATTGTTTAAGTATTTTTAGGGATACAAATTTTTCTAGTATGTCAAAGGAAGGTAAATATGGAAATCAACAATATAAGCAATGTAAGTTACAACTACTTTTATATTTACAAAGTGCTTTAAGCATATTTTAGTATGTGCAGATGAACAAAATAAAGAAGAGGTAGCTTTTACTTTCACAAAAGATGAAGAATTTTCTAAAGACTTTAATGCATCATTTCAGTATCAAGAATTTGAGCAGTGTAAGGAAGAAGAGCTACAACCTTGTAAAGATATGATTTTATCCATTAATTAGTTCCTTTTTCCTTGTCAAAGATGGAAGCAACCATCAAATGAGATTAGCATTGGAATAACGAACCAAAATTAAGATAAATGAAAGAGGATAAAACTCTAACAATCTTAGTTCCTTCATGATGAAAACAAAGGTCACAGTAAGATCAACATGAAAGGACAACTATGATAGAAAAAAGCTATGGAATACTGATGACTTATAAAAGGTTTGAAGTAATAAATGGAGGTAAACCAGGTCAACATGAAACCTACGGTTTATTAAATTGAAACACTCGGCCATAACGAGCTTAAACAATGGTCAAGATTTGAACCATGGTAATAGAAGTAATGCTTACTAGGACTACATCAAAGATCCATTACAAACGAAATACAAATATAGAGAAGAACATTTTTTGTAATGACGATTCATTATTATGAAACAAGAAGGTAGAGTATAGTTTCTAAAAACAACAATCCATACCTAGAAGTAGCAAACTATGGAGGTCATCAAAGCTGAGAACCTAGTCTGTGGGCTAACTAAACAAAAAGATTGCAAAAATACAAGTGAAATGGATGAATGCAAAGATAAGCACATGATCGAAATACAAAGAAATGATCAAACAAGAAGCTTCAAATGTGAAAGGTTGGCTATAATGCAAGGAAATCGAACTCAAATTCGAGTTAAGCTCCTTACAAAGAGATGAAATCAGAGCTTCAAAAAGGGGAAAAAGATATTTCCAAGATTTGTATGCAAACAAGGAAAATGGAAAGTTACCAGTGCACACAAAAGGTGAGTTGAGTTACTAGAATCCCAAATACAAATACCCACAACTTTAAATATTCAAATCTGGATTGATGAAATAGAAGTTTGGTTAAAAAATGGCATTCAAGACCCTTAAATCATTTTTTGAAATAAATATGAAAATATAAACAGGTACCCATATTTCATAGGTACCCATGACAGGAAAGTGACTTACCATTTTTAGAAGATCAAATCCCTCAAAACCCTTGAGTGCAAAGTCAAAAGGATGAAGACCCAGAATCACGTTCGAACTCACAAAGGTACAAAAAAACTAGAAGAACACAAAATGCACAAGGTTTTCTTTCATTAGAACTTGTAGTGATAAAACAGAGAAAGGAACAAAAATGGTAGTGTTTCGATGGCCTTACTCCTATTTTATCAGCTATGTCCATTTAAGAACACTCAGAACCAAGCATAAATACTAACATAGTCATTTTGCATGAGAGACAACAATAAAATAACGAAAAATAAAGACATGAAAACTTTCAAACCAGAGCTTTAATGGGGACCGAGCTTACATTTTAACTTAGAATAAAGAATATATGCATAGAAAGCACTCAAAGATATCGAAAACAATTTCAATGGCCGTAGATTAAAAATTTTGCCAGGGCTTCGTCAAGCTGGGAAGCTCAACAAGTGAAAATGTGGAAAAGATAGGGTTTGAAATCTTTTTTCTTCCCCAACTCATGGTGATTCTCTGAACTCAACCCAAGTCAGAAAGTACATACGTGGAGGCCCTAGAGGAAACCCTAAAATTGACCACGGTTAAGCATTCCACCGCCATCATGATGGGTAACAGTCTTGTGGGAAGGGGAAAAATGATATACTATAATCATAAAGGTCTTTGACCTTATTGTTGTCTCCAATTATTAAGGTCCTAAAACCTTTGAAAAATAGATTGCAAGCCTATTATAAGTATATGCAGTTTTCCATAAAGACATAAACATGTGGTCATCTTCTTTTAAAACTATGATATCCTAAGAGATAAACATGGATAGTTATTTTATAAAAGGCACAGAAAAGGGGAAGCTCTTATTCCTTATAGATATAGACATATGACAAATAAAGAAAAAATATCACATGTGAATAGGTGTCACATAAAAATTCCAAAAAAAAATTGATTATTTCAATCATGCAGGAGCAGACAAAGTGGCAGAAGAAGACAAATTCAGCTTTACATGCACCATATAAAGGTGACTTGCACATGAAGTAAAGTAAATTATAACATACCTTGTTATTGCCAAAATTACCTTAATGTATACAAAAGCTCCGTACACATCATGCAATGAATTAAACAAATTCAAATTAGTTTGAATAAGAGTGCAAGTAAAGGATGCAGACTGTTTTACATTCTAATTATCCGAAATGTTTATTTTTCACCTTTTACTTATTTATGATAGGGATAATAATATCATGCAAGTATGAGTTAGGTGAGTCTATTTTTGGATAACATGGGTGAATATTTTTCTATTTATGTTCTGCATTAGCAAAGCACTAGAGGAGGAATTTTTGATGTATTGTGTGCTAAAGCCATTGGCCAAAATTTCCCTTGGATGAGAATCAATTAATTTCCTTTCCAATAATTTGCAGCGGTGTGTATTACAATAGTTATTCTTATGAATCTTATTCCCTGAATTAATTAATATTTCTTATGCTATTTACTTTGGTGCAAATTGGTGTTTACGATAGTTTTAGTGTGTAATAATATACCTTGTTATTGTGAGAAATCCCTTGACATAATAGTGTTTTCCTTGAAATTTGCAACAACCCATTGGATCGTGTGTTATTCAATTTATTCTCAATATATTGTGTATGTTTCTCAGTCAAGCCCTCAAAAATTTTGGTGTATCACCCCATTTATTATAGTTTTATCCATCTCTTTAACACTCAAACCCCATAGTTTTAGTTTTAGGGATACTCTAAAGAAGGAACCATCCTTGTAATCCCATATATTCACCTTAAAATAAGGAGACACATAGCTAGTGAGGTATCTCAACTATATCTACAGAAGCGAGGGAGAAGAAAAGTTAGAAGATCTACCAAACTTGAGGGTTCACTTCTAAGAGATAACAATTTTTTGGCATGCCCAGTGGCACAAGAACTATTATCGATGACTTTAGAAAATTGAATATTCAAGGTAGAATTCATATGGAAAATCCGTGAAGAATTTCAAACCAGTACCACAACATGTTTCATGCCTAAAGTGAATACAAGATCATCAGTAAGAGGAATTCATACTGACTTTATTTCATTACTGTTAAATTCTACTAGAATAAGAAGAGTTGGAAACACCTTAGCTTATAACAGTCCCATTTTTTACAACCCCTTTCCCCTTGAGTGAATCTTCTCATCTAAGTGCCAATTATTCCAACAGATCAGTAACTACCAAATTTTTTTGTTACATTTACTAACGGAAACCCCTTTTTCAATTTTGGTTTATCATGATATACCTATTGCTACCTTAAAATAACTTCCATCATTTATGGGTGAAAATCAAATTACCCTTGCTGAGCATATTAGAGATATTGCAACCCTTGTTTAGTCCATAAAATTACTCATGAAGAGTAGCTTTAAGATTGTTAGCTCCTTCATTCAAAGGACAAACCCTTCAGTGGTATATAAGTTTGGAAGTGGGTATAATAGGAACTTGGGATCAATTAGGTGAATAATTATGCAAACAATTTGAGGATAAATGTGATTACCCATCCCTTATAGAACAATTGTCCACAATTAAGTGTGGTCCTCATGATTTAATGGAAAATTTCAACTTAAGATTTAGTAGGACATAGGAAATAATTCCTCCTACTGTAAAGCCTCAAGTTGATCATGTATTTATTTATTATCTCATAGCCTTAAACAGCGACATTATAGCCATGATACCTCCATGAGAGGTTCTTCACATCCAACAGCCAATGATATTTCCATAAGAGCTTAAAACAATCTTATCTAAGCTGAAAAATTTATCCCCAAGGCCTTATATGCCCATTACTGCATATCTAGCCCCCATTCCACTGCCTATCCAAAGGTTGGATCTTGTTGTAACAGTGCAACCAAATGATATTTTTGAGATAAATAAGACCTTGTAGACATTTCGAAATAAGCTAAATTCAATGGATAAAAAATGGCACAGCCTGCAAGGCCTTACCAAGCTCCTGATCAAGCTAATTTAGGCAACCTTTTAAGAAAAATATGAATTATAAGAATCTTTTCAGCAAAGACAAAATAATTCTAAGGTTGCCCCTAGTACTTCTAAATCTCTTGTACAAGTTAATATGGCCTCAGAAGAGTGGTGTACTACTTGCAATCAACAACATCCTCATTCTAATTGTCCAAATGCTCATTTGAATATAAACCTTGTTTCCCAACCCCAATCTAAAATATTATTTATACCTCAAATTGAGGGTGGACAACAAGATTCTCATAGTCAAACACATCTGGAATAAACACTTTTCAGTTTTGGGGATGATGATTATTATGCAGTTATGGTCAAATCTAAAAAAGGATCTTAAGATGAAGAAAATAAGTAGAAAGGTCTAGTTTTAGTGACATTTTCTGATATAACAATAGGTAGTCCTATTTTAACCCCTAAAGAGCATAAAAAGTAGGACAAACTAGGCCCTAAAAGCTTTTACATACCACATATTACAAAGAATCTAGAAACAAAATTGTGTTTTCGAAAGCTTTTTCTATGTCTATTACGACATCATTGAATATTGTTGAAATAATGAAAAAGCACAACATACGTATTGCATTATGGGATGCTCTGAATATACTAGGAAAGCAAGACATCCTTTCCAAGGAGCTTACTAAATTGCATCTTTCTTCAAATCCAGCTAATAGAGAGCCACATAAAGATGATATGGTACTTGATATAGTTGATCAAGAATGAATGAAAGAGGTTAGGTGGATGGTTCAAAAAGCTTTGAATGCACATGATATAAGAAAACCACCTCCATTTTATTTATCTCTCATTATTGGTGATCATTTAGTTCACAATTGTATCGTGGATAGTGGTGCAAACAACACAATTAAGCCCAAAGCTATTGCCGAACAACTGGGATTACAGTATGAACCAACTGAAAAGAGTAGTTTTTATCTTGATGGGATAAAAACTAACACAATAGGTGTTATTAAAAATTTAGAGGTAACACTACATGCTTTTCCTAATGTTTCAATTCTTCAAGACATAACTGTTGTAGATCTGCCTCCCTATTTTTCTCTCTGTTTGTCAAGGGACATTACAAAAAAATTTGGTGGGTATCTCTCTTATAATTGGTCTTATATTTTCTTCACCACAAGGTATGGAATTAAAGAAACAGTAAATTTAGAACCATTAGCTAAGGTCCATATTGAACCTCATGTTTCAAATGTTTTTACAAATTATGTAAGCATAGATCAGGCTGATTTTGATACTAATACACAAATTTCAACTTTGGATGGTGTTTCTAACTTGTTTATGGATGAAATAATACGAGAGGAATATTATCATAACCTTTACAAAGAAGTAGAAGAGGGATTATTTGGGGTAAGTGCAGGAAGTTGATGGACAAATATAGGGTCATCTGTGGACGTCATATTGCAAAAAACAGCAAAATCTCAACTTGTAGGGATTATTAGCTATACACGCACTCTAAATTAGAAAAAATTATATAAATATGAATCATAGCATTCGGAATCTAGTTTTTAAAATACTATTTTTTTTTTAAAACAGACAAGTTTAGCTATATTAAACACTTAAAATTATATTACTTAGCTTTTTTTTTTTAACTTATAAGATTGTAGTTTGTTTGCCCACATTTTGGATGACCAAATCTTGTTATTTTTTTTCCCTTTGGTGAAACGTTAGATGTAGTTGTCTATCTTGGGATGGATTTTATTTTGTATTTTTTTTAGCAATTTTTTTTTTAATGATTTTTTCCGTGAAAGTGGTCTGAAAATATTTAGAAAACAGAGTGTTTTCCGTTTGCCCACCATAACTATATCAAAAATATCGAAATCAAATTTTTTTTTAACGTGTATAGAATTTGTCCACGGTTGGGATGGTATAATTTTTTTCATATTTTGATAAGAGAAACAAAATTTATAGTCTTAAACGTAGACATGAACATTCATGGGAAAAAATGTCTTAAAGACCTATTGTTAGTAAAAAATTATAAAATGATATTTATCTTATTCTATTCAATTTAAAATCAATATTTCTATGAACCTAAGAGTCTCCCCTATGCGATGGCACCATTTTTGTGAAATGTTTTCAGTTTTTTAGCATGGTTCAAGTCTTTGGAAGAGAAGATTTGAGGTATTTTGACCTTTTACACTTCATAATGACCTTCCATAGCTTTGGTTGGGGAAAAACAAAAAAATTTCAAGGCTTAGGTTCAGCAGATAGATCCGTGATCATGGGTTATAGATCACGATCACGGTTTTTTTAACACAAACCACGAGCGCACTTTATAAACGGTGATCGTGGTTTATAAAGCACGCTCATGGTTCATAAATCATATTTACACACATCCCAATGTCTAAATTACCATGTGATTTTTACTCTTTGACCTTACCATATGAATTACTGTGAAATTCTATCTTTTTCTACACATTTTTCTTATCACCGGAAGCAAAACATCATGGGAGAAAAAAAACAAAGTCAAAAAAGGAAGTCATTAAGTAAAAAAATACCAAATGAATTAGAGGCCAGCAATATTCAAAATGTTGAGCGAATGCGGAAACTTCATGAATCAAGAAGAGGTTCATCTTCAACCCCAACTATTGTAAGCAATGAAGAACCAGGTAATGTTTCTATTGTCAATGTTGAAATTGAATTAAATACTCGTGATGAAATTGTTTTTACTGTCAATGTTGAAGAAGAATTAAATACTCATGATGTAGCAAATGTTGAAATTGAAGGAGATAATGAAAATGTTAATAAGGAAATTCATGTTGAAACAGTAGACAAGCAAAATTTGACAAAAACACCTCCTAGGATTTTACTTAAGAAACCTAATTTTTTTATTGAAATTGATGAAAACATTTTGAAACCAATGTCTGACAAACTTTCTGAATGAAAAATCAGAAGAAAAGCCACTGAAATTTATGATAATCATTTTGAAATTTTAAATGATTCCCAAAGATGTCAGTTGTTGGTTAGTTTGATGAAATTGATTAAAATGAGACCTACATTAAACACCTTAGGATTGACAACATCTAATATACATGGTCAAACCTCTACAATTGTTGAAAACCTTCATGATGCATATCACATTGTTGGTGTCAAGAGACGCACTAGGGATAGTAATATTGTGCATCGTGTACTTGCTACTAGTGTTGTAAGTGAATCAATAAAAAACAATGTTTGATTACGCAAACAAGTTGAATGTTGCAAGTTAATCGAAAAACTCTAATGAAAGAAATTGAAAGACGTAATATCCTTCAATCACTCAATAATGCAATTTTTGGGCATTTTCTGCTAGAGCAATGCGTAAGGACAAAAATAATTCTTGATGCTATAAGAGAATTTGTTATTAAATTTTGGCATGATAACACTAGAGTTTCACCTAATATAAGAGATGTTATAAAACAGAGAGTTGGTTCTACTAATCGTGAACCACATCCAAAGCATTTCTTAGATATGACTCAAACTCAATTTTTTTGTAAGTTTGAACAAGAGAATCTGGAAATTAAAATTAGTCAACATTTTTTTGAAATGTTGAAACCATTCTATGTGAAAATCAACCACGCTCGCACCACTTGTTGTTGTAGGAAACATGTTGAATTTGCGATGCATTATGCTAAATTTTTACGTATTCATTCTAATTTTCATTCTGAAACTATGTTATCAGAATGTGGTGTTCAAGTTCCACCAATATCTTCTAGGGATTTCATTCCTACTATATTTTGTGAAAAAGAAGTTGGACAATTTTTTTATAGTCAGGATTGTTTAGATGGAAGTTGTAGTACATGCGGCAGATTACCTAAATTGGAAAGTTACATCCATGAGAAAATTGAAGGTACAATAGGACATAATTTAGTTGAGTTTGATAAATATAAATCAGTTGCATACCAGTTGAAAGATGGAAAAGAGTCTAAACGGTGTGAGCTAGTTACAGAACAAATGCCTGTTTTCTAATTTTTGAGAAAATTTAAGGATGAAATTGTTTATGAATATGCGAGGCATACACATAGAGCTTGATGGTTGGATGAACAGTTCAAGCTATGCAAAGACACATTTCCTATTGGTACTATTGTTTCAGTGGTCGATTTTGTAGAGAATTACACATTGCAACCATAAATGGAGGTTCAATCGCAATATTACAACTCAGTACAAGTTGCCATTTTTGTGCATATAGCATTTCTACATTCTCCTGATAGTACAAAGAATGATCAATTTTTTTAAGAGAGTACCACTTTTATATCAGTGATGATCGTACTCATTCTACTGAATTTGTGCAAGGGTGTTTCCAATTATTTTATGGAAACTTGTCTGATAGGGACATCCACTTCAAACAACATTATATATGGTCAGATAATTACACGTCTCAGTTTAAGAATGCATGAATGTTTTATTTGATGAGAAGAATGCACGTCAAGATGGGTGTGCAACATATTTGGAGTTTCACTGAGGCTGGACATGGAAAAGGAGAGCATGACGGTGTAGGGGCATGTGTGAAAAGAGCTCTTGCAAGAGAAGAGTTGAAGTACAAAGATGGTGCTAAATTAAAAGATGCAAAGAGCATAGTGGAATGGTGTACTAACAACATGGCCCGAGGTTCTCAAGAAAATTCCACAGTTCACAGATATTTTTGGTTGATAGAGGAACAACATATTGCTAACTATGAGGATTGTATGACACTCACTGGGTCTAGTGATATGCACTCATTTTGTAGCTTAGACGCTACTTCGTGGGCCATATGGACAAGAAAGTTGACATGTTTTTGTGCATCTTGTATCGAATTTGTCACTGCTGAGTGTGATTCACAAGAATGGGTGGAAGGATGGATTTGTAGGCCTCTAACTCCGCTTCCTAGTTATCAACCTCCACAAGCATTACGACTTGTTTCTGCAGATGAAGTTGCAACATCCAAGGACTTTGACGAAATTTTAATTTTGGTGCGACAAGGTATTTATGGTTATTTATTTAATTTTTGTATTGAGTTATGTCCATTGAAATTTTAATATGTAATTTAAATTTGAGTTGTTCAACCAAGTTGTTTTTTGTAGGACATGTGTTTGCAGTAATTGTGACAGAAGACAATGAAGAAGGAATAGACTATTTCTTATGTCGTTGCATCGAGGAAAGAAAGAAGTTGACTTCTCCTATTATAGATGGCGAAGATATTGAGTATCCTACAGGGTCAGTGGTAGTTACTGGAACTTGGCTTCGACGGTATCCATTAAAAAACTCCTATGTTTGGGTGTTTGAAGAATTTGAGACACACAAGAAAATACTCTTATATTCGCATCTAGTTCTAGCGACAAATATTCAGCTGTATAGATATCGAGGAAGGCCTAATAACAAGATTCTTTGGAAGGTTCGAGAGTCAGATCATGAAGCAATCTTGTCTGCTATTCAGAGTAGATCTGATCCTGATGGTTCATTGGAATGAATTTACAATGCTCATGTCTGGTATATATAATTTCTTTTCAATATATATATAAATTTGTTAGTTTAAAGATCTAGATTTAAGTTTGAATATATTTTATTTTAAATTTGTGTATTTTGTATATATAGATAGTATATGGTTTTGATTTGAAACTTAAATTTCTTTGACTAACACTTTTATGTTTAGGTTAGTGGTGCCAGAAAAGCTTCCACCTTCACGTGGTTGGCACTGTTAGTAGAGAATTTTAAATTCTCGAAGCTAAGAGAAGCTTTCATTGTTTGAAAAAGTTGTAAATTTTGAAAATGTTGTAAATTTTGAAAAAGTTGTAAATTTTGAAAATGTTATAAATTTTGAAAAAGTTGTAAATTTTGAAAAAGTTCTGTAAATGAGAGGAATAGTAAATTTTGTTGTAAATTTTGAAAAATGTTGTAAATTTTGAAAAAGTTGTAAATTTTGAAAATTTTGAAAATTTTGAAAACGACTCCTCCCCAAGTGTTTACAAGAATATACCTACGTGTGTGCACCGATCTGGGAAGGAAAAATTTGAGAGAGGATATTGTAGAGGGTCCCTACGGCGAGGTGTCAGATCAGACGAGATGTCTCTAGGTACCATGGAGTCCGAGTAGTCACCCGTCGAAGTTGAACTGATATTTTGGTCTCAGGGATCTTAAGGGACTACGCCCCGAACGAAGTAGCCTGGAAGCAACGACCTTGTCATGCACCAAAACACTACCTCCTCTAGCATTCACCTGGCCACCCAGACATGTGCCGGCGTAGTCGGTTCGGTGCCACGACCCACCATTTGTAAAATATAGAATGTTTGACAACCTTATCACTGGCTCCAACTTCACTATTTCATGCGTTTGCAAATAATAGGGCAGCGAGAGCACCGAAATGAGAAGGAAAAAACCAAGAGAGGATATTGTAGAGGGTCCCTACACTGAAGTGTCAGATTAGACGAGCCGTCTCTGTAGGTGCCACGGAGTCTGAGTAGTCACTCGTCGAAGTTGAACGATATTTTGGTCTCAGGGCTCTTAAGGGACTATGCCCGAACGAAGTAGCCCGGAAAGCAACGACCTTGTCACGCACCAAAACACCACCTCCTCTAGTGTTCACCTGGCCACCCGGATGTGTCGGCACAGTCGGTTTGGTGCCACGACCCACCGTTTGCAAAATATAGGGTTTGACAACCAATCACTGGCTCTAACTACACTATTTCACGCGTTTGCAAACAATAGGGCAGCGAGAGCACCAAAATGAGAAGAAAAAAACTGAGAGAGGTCTTTTGTAGAGGGTCCCTACACCAAGGTTTCAGATCAGACAAGTCATCTCTAGGTGCCACAAGTCTGAGTAGTCACCCGTCGAAGTTGAACGATATTTTGGTCTCAGGCTCTTAAGGGACTACGCCCGAATGAAGTAGCCCGGAAGCAACGACCTTGTCATACACCGAAACACCACCTCCTCTAGCATTCACCTAGCCACCTGGACATGCCAGGCATAGTCAATTTGGTGCCACGACCCACCGTTTGCAAAATATAGTGTTTGACAACCAATCACTGGCTCCAACTGCACTATTTCACACGTTTGCAAACAATATGGCAGCGAGAGCACCAAAATGAGAAGGAAAAAACTGAGAGATACTTTTGTAGAGGGTCCCTACACCAAGGTGTTGGATCAGATGAGCCATCTCTAGGTGCCATGGAGTCCTACTCAGTAGTCACCCGTCAAAGTTGAATGATATTTTGGTCTCAAGGCTCTTAAGGGACTACGCCCGAACGAAGTAGCCCGGAAGCAACGACCTTGTCACACACCAAAAAACCACCTCCTCTAGCATTCACCTAGCCACCCAGATGTGCTAGCATAGTCAGTTTGGTGCCATGACCCACCGTTTGCAAAATATAGCGTTTGACAACCAATCACTTGGCTCCAACTGCACTATTTCGCGCATTTGCAAACAATAGGGCAGCGAGAGCACCGAAATGAGAAGGAAAAAACTGAGAGAGGATTTTGTAGAGGGTCCCTACACTAAGGTTTTGGATCAGATGAGCCATCTCTAGGTGCCACAGAGTCTGAGTAGTCACCCGTCGAAGTTGAACGATATTTTGGTCTCAGGGCTCTTAAGGGACTACGCCCGAACGAAGTAGCCCGGAAGCAACGACCTTGTCATGCACCAAAACACCACCTCCTCTAGCATGTTCACCTGGCCACCTAGATGTGTCCGGCATAGTTGGTTTGGTGCCACAACCCACCGTTTGTAAAATATAGTGTTTGACAACCAATCACTGGCTCCAACTGCACTATTTCACGTGTTTGCAAACAATAGGGCAGCGAGAGCACCGAAATGAGAAGGAAAAACCTGAGAGAGGATATTTGTAGAGGGTCCTATGCTGAGGTGTTAGATCAGACGAGCCATCTCTAGGTGCCATGGAGTCTGAGTAGTCACCCGTCGAAGTTGAACGATATTTTGGTCTCAGGGCTCTTAAGGGACTACGCCTGAACGAAGTAGCCCGGAAGCAATGACCTTGTCGCGCACTAAAACACCACCTCCTCTAGCATTCACCTGGCCACCCAGACATGTGCCACATAGTCAGGTTTGGTGCCACGACCCACCATTTACAAAATATAGTGTTTGACAACCAATCACTGGCTCTAACTACACTATTTCGCGCGTTTGCAAACAATAGGGCAGCGAGAGCACCGAAATGAGAAGGAAAAAACTGAGAGAGGATATTGTAAAGGGTCCCTACACTGAAGGTTTTGGATCAGATGAGCCATCTCTAGGTGCCATGGAGTCTGAGTAGTCACCCGTCGAAGTTGAACGATATTTTGGTCTCAAGGCTCTTAAGGGACTATGCCCGAACGAAGTAGCCCGGAAGCAACGACCTTGTCGTGCACCAAAACACCACCTCCTCTAGTGTTCACCTAGCCACCCAGACATGTCGGTGACATAGTCAGGTTCAGTGCCACGACCCACCGTTTGCAAAATATAGCGTTTGACAACCAATCACTGGCTCTAACTGCACTATTTCACGCATTTGCAAACAATAGGGCAGCGAGAGCACCGAAATGAGAAGGAAAAAACTAAGAGAGGATTTTGTAGAGGGTCCCTATGCCAAGGTGTTGGATCAGATGAGCCATCTCTAGGTGCCATGGAGTCTGAGTAGTCACCCATCGAAGTTGAACAATATTTTGGTCTCAGGGCTCTTAAGGGACTACGCCCGAACGAAGTAGCCCGGAAGCAACAACCTTGTCATGCACCAAAACACCACCTCCTCTAGCATTCACCTGGCCACCTAGACATGCCGAACATAGTCGGTTCAGTGCCACGATCCTGAGGCATGACTTTGCACTATAGTTTGTTCAACTGCCTAGGACGTTTTACAACATGCAAACAGGATAGTGCATAGAGATTACCGTTTGAGGGAACCAAGATAGGCTCTTATAGATCCAATTGCACTTAGCCATGTTTACACGTTTTTGAGGTAAACTCTCGAAATAGGCTTTGGTAGCATTCAGGGCTCTTGAGTGCCTTCAACTAAGTGTTTGACATACTCCTAGTGGTTTTGTTACATGAATAAGGATTCTCTAACAATGCTTGACAGAGAATTAGGAGTTATGAAGTATAGGGAAATTCAAGTGGATTTACGGAAATGAAAGTCACTAGGTGTGGGGCACCTTAGATTGGCATAAGCTGTCATCAGGTTGTATTACAGGATTAATAGGGTTGAAGAGTCCCGAAGTTGAAGTGTAAGAGATGTCATCTGGTCAGAGGGTCTACGCAACGACTGTAGTTCCCTGACAAGCAAGATCTTTCAGCAGGTTCATACGGACAGTAGTCACTCGAAGGTATTCATGGGAGAACGGCTATTCTACAGTTGGTCTCACCTCAATGCGACTGAACGATCAGTTCAGCCCAGAAGCAGAATTTGTACCTTGTCGCGCACCAAAACATGAAACTGAACTATTTGCACCTAGGGTTAACCCAACATCTTGTGACAACCTGGGTTTGGTGCCATGACCACTTTGCCAGATATGGCGTGCAGCGTGACATCCAGAACTGACTAAGCGTTTGCATAACTCAGAAGGAACCGAAACGAGAACAATTCTAGCACGAGTCTATTTTAGAGGGTCATACACCAGGTGTCGGATTATAGGCCATTTCTAGGTGCCACGGAGTCAAAGTAGTTCACCCGTCGAAGTTTGTGAATGATATTTTGGTCTCACTTAGTGGCAAAACTAAAGGGACTACGCATCAATAAGGAGTAGCCCAGAAGCAACGATCTTGTCACGCAGAAAACACAACTTTTTTCCATAGTGTTGACACCTAGCCAGGCTAAGGATTCTGAGCGAAATCGGTTTGGAGCCACAGAGCCCACTTTAGTAAAATATAGCACCTACAGTTGACAACCAATTACACTGGCTCTGAACTTTGCACTATTTCCCGTTGATTGTAAACAATTAGGGCACCAAAATTGGAGGGAGGATATTGTACTATGCCTGAACTGAGGTGTTGGAAGCTCAATCCAACTTGGAGTAGTCACATGGTAATGATATTTTGGTTTCACTATTCCTACGCTCTAGAAGTTATAAGCTCATCTCTAGATGCCACTGAAACAGAGTGTTCTGACATAGTCACCTGGACGTTTCAAAGTTCCATTCAGGGACCCATTTTGGTCTTGCATAAATATAAGTGTTCTGACTAGGCCCAATCACTTAGCTCCAACTAACTACCTTTCGCACATTTGCAAAACAATAGGGCAACTAGAGTTCACCTAGCCACCCATATGAGAAGGAAAAAACTGAGTTGAGTGCCGACCTTGTTTGGTCCATATGCCATGTCAGACAAGCCGTCTCTAGGTACCCCACCCAAGTTCACCCATTTGACTTGAACCAGAGTTGGTCACCAGGTCTTAGGGACTGCCCGATATGAAGTAGCCCTGAGTAGTCAATGACTTGTCCGTCAACTCGAGATTGAAACACAACCTCCTCTAGCATATCCTTAACGGTGTAGTAGTGCTTTCTGCAGGTGCTCGGATATTGACGACCATCCACAAAAAGCCAAACGGAACTCTTTCAGCTTTGCCAATAGGAAGTTGAAGCACCGAATATGAGAAGGGTCACACAAATTGACAGAGGCTATTGTAGGGTCCTACTCCCGAGATGTGAAGTCATCTCTATGCCATGGAAGTAGTCACGAAGTTCCATAGTTGTCAGGGCTCTTAAGTACGCCCGAACGAAGTAGCCTAGAAGCATCACACCATTGAAACACTACCTCCTCTAGCATTCCCTAGCCACCCAAACATGTTGCAAGTTGGTCTATCGGTGCCATGACCCACCGTTTGTACAAATATTGCATTCGACAACCTTATAATGGCCTCTAACTGCACTATTTCGCGTTTGCAAACAATAGGGCAACGAGAGCACCGAAATGAGAAGGGAAAAAATAAGAGAGGCTATTGTAGAGGGTTCTATGCTACACTGAGGTGTCGGATCATATGAGCCATCTATAGGTAGCATGGAGTCTGAGTAGTCACCCGTCGAAGTTGAATGATATTTTGGTCTTAGGGCTCTTAAGGGACTACGCCCGAACCAAGTAGCCCGGAAGCAACGACCTTGTCGTGCACCAAAAACCACCTCCTCTAGCATTCAACCCTGGCCACCCAGACATGCCAAGTGTAGTCAGTTTGGATGCCATGACCCACCGTTTGTAAAATATAGCATTTGACAACCTTATCACTGGCTCAAACTGCACTATTTCAGTACTGTTTGCAAATAATAGGGCAGCGAGAGCACCAAAATGAGAAGGAAAAAACTGAGAGAGGATATTGTATAGGGTCCCTATGTCTGAGGTGTTGGATCAGACGAGCCATCTCTAGGTGCCATAGAGTCTGAGTAGTCACCCATTGAAGTTGAATGATATTTTGGTCTTAGGGCTCTTAAGGGACTATGCCCGAACGAAGTAGCCCGGAAGCAACGACCTTGTCACGCACTGAAACACCACCTCCTCTAGTGTTCACCTGGCCACCTGGACCATGCCGGCACATTCAGTTTGGTGCCACAACCCACCATTTGCAAAATATAGCGTTTGACAACCAATCATTGGCTCTAACTACACTATTTCGCGCGTTTGCAAACAATAGGGCAGTGAGAGCACCGAAATGAGAAGGAAAAAACTGAGAGAGGCTTTCGTAGAGGGTCTCTATGCCAAGGTTTCAGATTATATGAGCTATCTCTAGGTGCCACGGAGTTGATCGAGTAGTCACCCATCGAAGTTGAATGATATTTTGGTCTCAGGGCTCTTAAGGGACTACACCTGAATGAAGTAGCCCGGAAGCAACGACCTTGTCACAGCACACTGAAACACCACCTCCTCTAGTGTTCACCTAGCCACCCAGACATGCCATCACATAGTTGGTTTGGTGCCATGACCCACCGTTTGCAAAATATAGTGTTTGACAACCAATCACTGGCTCCAACTGCACTATTTCGCGCACGTTTGCAATACAATATGGCAAAAGAGCACCGAAATGAGAAGGAAAAAAACTAGAGAGGATTTTGTAGAGGGTCCCTACACCGAGGTTTAGGATCAGATGAGCTGTCTCTAGGTGCCATGGAGTTTGAGTAGTCACCCGTCAAAGTTGAAATGATATTTTGGTCTCAGGGCTCTTAAGGGACTATGCTCCGAACGAAGTAGCCCGGAAGCAACGACCTTGTTGCACATGAAAACACCACCTCCTCTAGCATTCACCTGGCCACCCAGATGTGCTTGGAATAGTCAGTTTTGTGCCATGACCCACCGTTTGCAAAATATATTGCATTTGACAACCAATCACTTGCTCCAACTGCACTATTTCACGCGTTTGCAAACAATAGGGCAGCGAGAGCACCGAAATGAGAAGGAAAAAACCGAGAGAGGATTTTGTAGAGGGTCCCTACGCTGAGGTTTCAGATCAGAAAAGTCCATCTCTAGGTGCCACAGAGTCTAAGTAGTCACCCATCAAAGTTGAATGATATTTTGGTCTCAGGGCTCTTAAGGGACTACGCCCGAATGAAGTAGCCTGGAAGCAATGATCTTGTTGTGCACCAAAACACCACCTCCTCTAGTGTTCACCTGGCCACTTGGACATGTGCCAGCATAGTCGGTTTGGTGCCATGACCCACCGTTTGTAAAATATAATGTTTGACAACCAATCACTGGCTCCAACTGCACTATTTCACGCGTTTGCAAACAATAGGGCAGCGAGAGCACCGAAATGAGAAGGAAAAACTGAGAGAGGATGCTATTGTAGAGGGTCCCTATGCTGAGGTGTTGGATCAGATGAGCCATCTCTAGGTGTCACGGAGTCTGAGTAGTCACCCGTCAAAGTTGAACGATATTTTGGTCTTAGGGCTCTTAAGGGACTATGCCTGAACGAAGTAGCCCGGAAGCAATGACCTTGTCGCACACCAAAACACCACCTCCTCTAGTGTTCACCTAGCCACCCAGATGTGCCGGCATAGTCAGTTTTGTGCCATGATCCACCGTTTGCAAAATATAGCATTTGACAACCAATCACTGGCTCCAACTGCACTATTTCATGTGTTTGCAAACAATAGGGCAATGAGAGCACCGAAATGAGAAGGAAAAAATTGAGAGAGGATTTTGTAGAGGGTCCCTACACTGAGGTGTTCAGATCAGAGATGAGTCATCTCTAGGTGCCACAGAGTCTGAGTAGTCACCCGTCGAAGTTGAACGATATTTTGGTCTCAGGGCTCTTAAGGGACTACGCTCTGAACCAAGTAGCCCGTAAGCAATGACCTTGTCACGCACCAAAACACCACCTCCTCTAGCATTCACCTAGCCACCTATGACATGCCAACATAGTTGGTTCGGTGCCATGACCCACCGTTTACAAAATATAGCGTTTGACAACCAATCACTGGCTCCAACTGCACTATTTCATGTGTTTACAAACAATAGGGCAGCGAGAGCACCAAAATGAGAAGGAAAAAACTGAGAGAGGCTTTTGTAGAGGGTCCGTATGCCAAGGTGTTAGATTAGACAGCCATCTCTAGGTGCCATGGAGTTTGAGTAGTCACCCGTCGAAGTTGAACGATATTTTGGTCTCAGGGCTCTTAAGGGACTACGCCCGAACGAAGTAGCCCGGAAGCAACGACCTTGTCATGCACACAAAACACCACCTCCTCTAGTGTTCACCTGGCCACCCAGATGTGCCGAATGTAGTCGGTTTGGTGCCACGACATCACTGGAGGCAATGACTTCTCATTGGCCTCGCCTCTGTTCATTTCCTAGGACTCAAAACATTCAATTTGTCACTTGTTTACCTTCCATCTCTCTTGTTCTCTTTGGACTTGCCTCTGTCCTCTTAGACCTACTTCCATCACTAGTCCTTGAATTTGAACTCTCTTGAGCTATGTTGTTGTGGTGATATCTCTCCATCCTCTACTTGTCCACACCAGCTATGTGCTTACATGCTCATTATTTTTGGTGCATTGTAACATCAGGATTCTTCATCACATATCACTAGACACAGAATTAGGAGTATAAGTACAAATCATCAAAAAATTAAGGGAACACATGTGTGAGGACCTTTTATTCATAAGTGCCATCATTGATTGCATGAGATTAATCATCTCTGCCTCAAATTGAAGCAATGTCTCCCATCTGAAACTTCAACCCCCAGTCCAACAAGCAAGATCAAGCATTCATACTGCAAAGAAGGACATGTGACCATTGGGTGAGCATGATCCTTGAAAAAGGGAACATGATCTATTTCCTTAGATTATCTCTTTGTTTAGATTGTTCTTGGTCGTATTTTTGAAAATCAATAGGAATAGAGTTGAGATCAAGAAAGAAAAATTCCATTGGGAAAATAATCTCCCATTTGCGAGTGAGATGAATAATTTTGATTCTCATTCCTTGGTGAGCTCAGGTGTGTTTTCATTCTGACTCAGAGAACTTGTATGACATTTTTGTCCCATACTCATCACCTAGAGGTTTGATCTAAAAGAAGCCATTTCTGATTTTGAATCCCATGAGGAGAATGTATCAAATTTTTTCAGGAAGATCTTGGCACACGATATGCATGAGCTTGGTACTCCTCTCAGGGAGAATAATTCCACATGAAGAATCTTCAGGATTCAAATTTTAAGAATTGGTTCAGGAAAATATTTGTGACCCTTTCCTTCAATAGTCAATAAGTTTTAGTTCAGCCCTTGTAGAGATCATAGGTTATATCTCTAGAATCCTATGAAGAGTTAAATGAAAAATATTTTAGTCAATGTGGAAATATCAATGCCATTCCTGAGAATTGACTCAACACATTGGAGCATGTGAACACCTTGGAAGATGAGAAAGTTTCATTTGTAGTTTCCATGATTCAACAAGATAGTCTATGGAAAAGCCTCATCATTCAAGATCTTCCTACAGAGGAAGACATGAGTTTATTTGTTTATTAGAGGAGGATTCTTCATGCGATGGGTGGAATCTAAGAGTACTAATAAGGGCTTATTGTCAAATTTTTACCCAAGTTTCAACTTGGGACATCAGAATGCACCACCACATGAAATCTCTCCCTTTCATCACTTAAGGCTTGTAACATTCTCACTAGGTATTCAATTCTTTAGCACCCCAACTTGATTATGTTGCCCCCTCTCATGAATACTTAACCCCTTCTCCCATTATCACCCCTTTAAGTCCCTTTTTCACTTAAGGCTTGTAACCCTACCCTGTCATGCCATGTAACCCGGGTTAATCCAGAATGGTCAAGGATGAGTTAGAAGGTGAGTTAGCTAGGTTAATGTTAAGAGGTGAGTATAAACATACACTTAGCCATTTTTTTAATCCCTTTTTAAAATATTTCCTTTTCCTTCATTGTTGCTAGTATTTAGTTATGCTACTAAATTTTCAAGAAACCCTATTGCAAAAATCACATTTTTGCTCATATCTCCTTCATTTTTGCTCCATTTACCCTATAATTTTGCCCGTACCTTCTACTCATGAACTCCTTGAAGATGATCTAAAAATATTTTCCATTGGTACCCTAATTTTTTATAGCATCCCATTTAAAATTTCAGAGAAAAAACTTACCTTTTTAGATCCTTGCAATTCTAGAGATCAAAAACACTTGAAATTTGAAGCAGGAAACCATATGAAAATACCTAATCTAATGAAAAAATTTCATCTCAATCCAAATACAAGAAGACATGATTAAATATTTAAATCAAACATGTACATATCAGAGAACTAATTTAAATGGTTATGAAAACATACATAGAAGGATATCATACATGCAATGAAATCAAATCAAACATATATAGTTCAGATTTATCGTTATGAAAACCAACACACATGGATATATAAGAATCAAACAAAGTGTGCTCCAGATGCACGTCTCTAAAAATATATACATAAGTTCATAATGTATGTGTACATCTCAAACTAAGTGTGTCATAATGTACATATGGGACCACATGCGGTCACAAAAGGCTATATATATACAATGGACTATATGAAGAAACATGTTCACTAGGACCAGATGGCCCATATATATATATATATATATATATATATATATATATATATATCTATGTACATCCAGGTGGACTATGAATCTACTCATGAAACATCTTCCCTCTCTTCACCCTGCTAGAAGTAGCACGTCCATGACCTGGGGATGTAGTGGAGGGAGATGCCACTACAGGATTTCATCCATGTGGTCCTAGGTGTCTCTAAGCATGCCTGCAACCTAACCTGCACATTCATAAACAACAAGTTTTTAACACCCAAAATTTTAAAATACATTCAAAATTTAGAAACTTGTACAATTTAGTTAAAATGCATGTGAAATCTTACTGCAATGTCATGATCCCTATCAATTTGTTGTTGACGCATCGCAGGGACAACAATAGACTCACGAGGGGTAAGCTACATACAAATAATTAATTTTCAAATTAAATATTTCACATATACATACAAAATTTGATATTGTAGATTTAAGTAATAAGAAATAATGAACCTCCAAAATTTAACAAATTTGAAAAATTGTACCTCAGTTAGTGGATCTGTAGATGCTATGGCAGTATCTACAGCAGCCTCCATAGTCTGCATATATGGAGGAGTCTCTCTAGCAGTCATAAGCTATACAAAAAACATGTACAAATCAATATTAAAATCTACATGACTGTGCACCACATAACAGAGGTCCAAAGCATGTAATCCACGTGAACTTCCAGTAATTAGAAACAAAGTGTAAAGAGATTTACTAACCTATGTAAAACTCATGTGAGGCATGCCAGTAGCCTCAGTTCCCTAGAGCAGATGATGACCCGCCAGGCTCCTGTGTATAAAAGAGAAAAATATTAATATGTACAACATACACGTGAAACATTATAATAATAATCTAGTGCAATCAAATGAAATTAAAAATGTAAGTTTGTACAACTTGAAACTTATGTTTGAAACACGCCCAGCTACAGTAGCTAGCATGTCGATGCCGGATGTTTCCTTCACCAGCTCTTGCTATTTAAAATAAAATAAAAAATTAGTTTTTTACATGTATGTACATGACGTACAATCATATATATATATATATATATATATATATATATATATATATATATATATATATATATATATAAATTAATATCTCAAACATGTGAATTAAACTATTGTATATATATATATATATATTAAATTTATTTGAAATTTACCTATGAAAGACTAATATCAGTGGCACTAGTTCCAAAAACATTCCCCAACATCTCATCTATAGAAAAGAAATCCTGTGAACCAGATAAATGATGTCTCACCCGCAGTGCATATGGCACCACATGATCCATAGTGGTGTGGTGCACTAGAACTGGCGCCTCCACCAACATCACCAGATGCAATCTGGTCACTATGCTGGGTCAGAGTGTCAGTGAGCTCCCTCAATGCATGCAATGTATCAATCTCCACAACCTCCTTCACTGTAGGAGGGATAACTAAAGGCAGTGGGGGTTTTGGGGCATGGGGGATCCTAGGTTGACCTATGCATGCACCAGGTCTACTCTATGTAGAGCCACCTCCTCGACCAAAAAAGTCAGAAAAGTCAAAATAATTTGGGACCTCATTGAGCACAAACTCGCAATATAATTTCTTCAAAAAATAAAGAGGAACCTCATTGTTGTTGCATGGTGGATAATCAAAAACCATCCACCATCGGTCCCAAAAATTGTTTTTGATTCAGTCATCATGGCACCAATGGATTGGGAACCGTTTGCAAGTAACTGCGGGGGGGCATTGGTTCTAGGGTCGGTAAATAATGCACAAATGAGGTATTTTCCAATTTTTTTGTCTTTTATGGCCGCATGGGATAGTTTATCCGCATACCACCACCTACAGTCACCTCTAAAGGTGTTCCATCTATGTATTTGGTTGGTTGCGGACTCGACTTCACCAATCAATGTTTGCAATGTATTGGCTAAAGTCATGCAGGATGGATTTGTAGCATGATTTTGTCTTATAGTTTGAATTAGGTTCTCAATGACAATTTTATTTTCTCAGATTCTTCCAATGATATTATCTTGTGTTCCTGCTGGCTCAGTGGGGATAGAAGGAGCCACAGGAGGCGGATCTATGTTTGGAGGAGGGTTTTGAGGAATGTTCATGGAGGGTTTTGAGGAATGTTCGGTGGGTTTTGAGGAATGTTTTGACGGTTTGCATGATTTCGAGCTTGCCGACCAACTGATAAAACAATAAAATTGTATACATAAACAAACATTTCAAAAAACCCATGAAAATGCAAAAAAAAAACCTAAAATGCAAAACAATGATTACAATCGGGGACTTACCTCCTCCTCTTGGCGGCATGGTTGAATCTATCGCTATCCAGAAGTCTCGATGAGCAATTTTGAGGTGGTATTCAAAGCTGTGAGTGAAAAATGTTTAGGAAAAATCGTGGTTTGAAATGAAAAATGAGGAAAATAAGGAGTCGCAGGAACTGCTAATTTTTGTCTCAGAGTTCCGCGATCGCAGTTTATAACCGCACTCACGGTTCTAAATCGCCATAGTTTTAGGTTTGGTAATTACCGAACCTGGAATTCAAGAACCGTGATTGCGGTATGTAAACCGCAATCGTAGTTCCTTTATTTCAGGTTTTTATGTCCACGGAATTGTCCACCAGCTTCGTGCACTTACCCATTGGTGTTTACTGTCTGAATGTGGAAAATACATCTATTCGCGTGAGGTTGTGTCAGAATGGATTAGATTGATGATGGCATATTTTAGCCTGAGGTTTGTTACACAAAAGAATAAGATTTTACAAGGTATGGGTTTGATGTTGGACTATCCCCTTAACACATATCATAGGTATATAATAATAATAATAAGCCTAGATTATGTTAGGATATTACATGTAATAAGATTATATTTCATACGATATATAAAATCATGACCTATAATTGGCTAGATATCAAAGAAATCAAAACATCTAAAGGTTGTTGGCAATTCTGACTTAGTCGTAACTCATGTTAAATGCTATATGGATATTAACAAGATAAATTGTAAGTGTGAATGGGACAAATTATTGACGATGGCATAGAGTGTAAGAATTTATGGATGCCTACATTTGCAATCTTTTTGTCATGACAACTTAAAGTCCCAAAAGTTTTAGAAAAATAATGATGTTGACAAAATTGCATGTAGTGGGTGATCCCATCATAAGTACTAGACAGGGGTAACAACTATGATGGAATTCATGTCCCATGTAAAGTTTCGTAGTTTCAGACCAATCAGTCCTTGATGTTGAAACAAGATGTGTTTATGAGTTGAACCAAGATGATAGTGGAACCAACAGGTTTTTGACATGTATGGACATATGAATTGTAATGGTCAAATCTAGCCAGAATGGGAACATCCAAATGATGGGGGCCAAAGGGAACATGTCCCATAGACTGAAACGAAATAAATCCTGACTATAAAGGACTTATTACTTTAGAGGATATTCTAAGTTCTGATGATCAGCTTAGAAAAGACAATAGGTAAAATTTACACACATTATGACAACAATTGAAGGACTATTGTGTTTGCCATGATTCAGGGAAAACCACTGTGGCACATATGCCAATAAGGTATGATTTACTAAGTTGATTAGAGGGAACAATCATTTGTTGAAATTGTGGAAAGAATTTATTGCCATGTGATTTCTCTGGAATGTACCAAGATTTAAGAGGCTATAAAAGCCTATGTCATGGGCTTGGCATTTTACCATATGGTGAAAATACATTTGTAAGACTCAAAACCTATGAGGTAGAAAAATGTCTTTTCGAGGGTCAAAAAGGTGATTTCATTGATGAGGAATGATGAGTTTCGAAGCTGATTGAAACAGAAATTATTTTCCCCATCAATGCATTCAAGGTGAGTGATTCTATCCTTGTTTTTGTTTTTTTATATAGATTTTTTAAATTTTAGGGGAAATTTTTCCATTTTTATGGGGTTAACGCCAGCTTCCCTAGGGAAATATCATTATGCACTGCCTAATATGCCAACAATTTATACAGTCACTGGTGTTCATAGTGAATCGGATAGGCAATTTTTCTGTTATACAAATAGTTATAATGGATGAGTAATAATCTTAGTTTTTTCATTGATGTTTATTGTTACAAATACAAGACAACCTTGATGTGGAAATTAATTTTGGGCATTTATGTGTACAATTAATTTTGCGCAATCTATTATTTTTTCCTAATGAACAAGGATATTTGAATTTTAGCATAGAATGAAACATGGCTTCTAATAGCCTTTTTTAGGAGATAATTTTGACGTTAATACTTTCATTATTTAGATGATGTGACTATTGGATGATTCATAATTTTTTAATAACCATATCATGCATTGATGGATGACCTACTAGATTTGTAGATAGTTTGGATTTCTCTTTTGCACATGGATGCAAAAATCTGGACTATTTTCAGGATGCATGATAGGCAAGTTGATCTTGGATCATATTGTTTCTAGAGATGATATGTCTGAGGATGATTCGACTCATTTTAAGAGTTGATGTAGGTTTTGCAGTGGTATCAAATATTATCGGTGGTTACACAGATGTAGGAGCTTTATGCATAGCTTTATTAGAGCGATGGAATCAACTTTGTGACCAAGATTTTTTTTGGCTACCCACTTGAGAGATTACAATCACTCTAAAGGATTGTTCATCACATCCTCAGATTGCATATCCAAGGTGAGGGTGTTTATCTTGGATCACTGACGGAGGAAAATGAGATAAAGCAATTACAATTGGCTAGATTATCACAGACTCCTGACTGTAGGGGATATCATACTTTTGAGTTAGGGGGATTTTCATCATGATACGCACTTACATATTTAGCTAAGACCAGTTCAGCCATGTTGACCCAAATGGCACATGATGATGAAAATAGAACATTATTTGTTATGCATTATTATATTCAAGAGTTTTCCAATTTCCTTGGATGATGGCTGGACGTTGTACACTGAGATGATGAAGGAGTAGACTATTTTTGAGTAGTTAGAGGTCCCACCCTAATTTCTTAGTACATATAAAGATTTGTGGGCCTAGGAAGGAATCCAAGCAAGATGACATTCGATGATTGGATTGGCGCGGACTAATTACTTGAAGGCTTTGGCATCGTGCGAGTTGGCATTAACTGGCCACCTCTCGATTCTATTCCTTTTCGGGATTACCTGGGGTGATTGGTGATGAGCATCCTAGTTTTATGAGATGGAGGGAGGATTATCGGTACAAGGTTTTTTTCTGAAGTGAGAAGATGGGAAATGGATTTCTATAGATTCAGATATTTTTGGGACTGCAGATTTGTGGAACGTGGTTCATGGATTGGCTCATACACTAGATTTTCGAAGCTATTCGAACACAAGTTTTCTGGTGTGATTGGTTAGCTTTTCAAAAACTTGTATGAGAGTGGAGGATCAATTCCACTAGGTGAGCACAAGTAACTGTGTCTAATTTGACCATGTTAGGATGATACCTTCAGATTTACAAAGGGAGTTGCAATAGTTGAGCCTATTCATAGTTCCCTCTTTCAGAGGATGGGGATGGGCAAAGACCTCGAGGGATATTGTGATAGATCTTGAGGATATTTGAATCATCTAGTGGGCCACAAGCTCCCAATGAAGAGCTGGATAGAGATTATTCCTATTGATGGATGCAAATGGCGGTGAATAACCTAATTATACTAGTTGATCGGATCCATGCATTAGATGTAGATTAAGTATAGGGCTCGGGATCTATCTGAGAGTTTGCAACATAGAGAGTCAGACAAGTGTGCAGCTCAGGAAGTGCAGATGAAAAGTGGCACATGAGTGAAGTGGAGGGTATCCAGAGGGTGATAGTGTTTCAGAATGATGATGATGAGTTGGTAGAAGCCATTTATAGTAGTGACGAATGAGAAAGTGTTCACGTGAAATTAAGGGTGATGAGAGATGTTTTCTTTAGGAGGGAGAGGGACTGACCTCATGGGTATACTATAAGATACATGTGATTTCTGAGTGGGATGGCTTGATCAAGATTAAGAGATTACAATGTCTATAGCTAGAGCGAAGTTGCATGGATTACAGATGCTTTGGTTGGAGCCAGGATGCCAAGTTGTCAGATAGATCATTAGGGATACAAGGTTCAGAGACCCATGGGAATGAGAAAGAGGAAGAAACAAATAATGAAGAAATAATCAAAAATGTGACACTCTGCTATTTTTAATGTTGCCTTAAGAGTTATCTTATATAAGTCTCAGAGAGCACATGAGCAATTAGGAAGACACTACTCCTGGGATCAGTGAAAATGAGACCACAAGCTACATGGAATATAGGCCACCTATGGGATACTGGGATAGTTTCTAGGGCTCATAATGAGGTAGTGCGGGCCACGTTTACAATCATGTATTATGTGAGTATGGTGACTCATGGACTTTACGGACATAATTTGCACTAGTATGGTGACCATTTGAATGGTAGGGTACTGATACCCTACTTCTAAGTGAGTTCAAGAATGTAGGCTCACCCAAAATCAGAGACTTGAGAAAGTAGGGAGATAGAGGAGGATAATGTTAGAGGTAGAATACTCAGTGTTGTGGGTGGTACAAGTTTACCAGACAAATGTGGGTTAGCGTGCTGTAGCTGAGGAGTTAGGGTCCTAGTTTATAACTCCTCCTCATCAAATCTAAATGTCCAGAATGAAACTTGCACATGTAGAGACTACATACTCGTGTGAAGATACGTGTGCTATATGAGCTCATGGTCAAGCCCATTTTGAGTCATGGCTCTTAAAGATGCTTATTTTTTTATATTTACTTGACATACTGGATTCAATGATCAGATATATCCACCCACTGAGGTTATTATGATCTATATTAGTTATATTAGTCAATACACTAGCAATTGCATGTGTACAATGCTTAATATGTACGCCGACTGGTATATGTTATTTTTTTTAGAGGGATAGTTATTATTTTTGTAGTTGATGTTGGTAAGGGGTGTGATTGATTTTATAAGTCTAGAAGTATAGATGAACTATTTAATTTAAAGGTTTTATCTCTACATTTCAGATTTGTTACAAATTCGTACAAATATATTTGCAAATCTTATATCATGAGTGGTAGTGTTTTTCTGAGTAGTTTTTTTGAAATAAACATTTATACATGAAGACTTATGTATATTTGCAAGGTATGTGTATATTTTCGTTGGCAGATGACATATATTTGACATATTCAGCCACTCTTGCTTGACTGTTGCATATTAACTAAACATTGCAACCATTAATATGCAAATGTTTTATGTAATTTGTGGAACACCTAAGAAATCATAAGGTGAAGAATGCTCTGTTGAAGAACGGGTTGCTCGATTAAACATAATCTATGTGAGTTTGAGTCAAATCCCACATAAGAGGATGGCAAAAAAAGATATTAGATGATACAATATCGAAGGATAAAGAACAATTTGTACCATGCGAGGCTAATAGAAGAACCATTGCAAGTGATGGAGTGTTTTCTACTTGTCAAATTGTTGATACAATATCGAACGATAAAAAAAATTTCTTGGCATGTGAGGCCAATAAAGGAACCATTGCAAGTGACGGAGTGTTTTCTACTTGTCAATGTGACCACCAAAGAGTATAGAATGTGCCTTCTTCAATAGGAATTAATGGTAATCATGAGGCATACATAGCTTATACAAACCTTCCTTATGTGAAGATCCTGAAAATGTACCAAATTAAAAGAGGTTATCTTGCTCAATTTATTGACATGAGTGGAATTTTTGTTTAATGGATTTCCCTAATTTCTCAAAACTATGAAATAAACAAATAATGGGAGATAATGAATAGGAAGAAAATGATGGATTATAGCTTTATGGATTTCCCTACCTTTGTCTACTCTTTTTCCATTCCACAATGAGAATTTCTCTTCGGAATAAGTGGACATAGATCTTGCAAATCAAGATAAATTCCCTCTAAGGTCATATAAAATAAAATGAAATCTTAGACAATCAGAGTTTGGAAAAATTATTTAAAAATGAACATCGGATTTGTTGGATCAGGAGAAATGTAAATGTCTGAATATTATATTGAATGTTACGAGGGGGAATAAATACAAAGAGAAAGCGGTTAGGAGGAGTAACCGCCTGTAGCCAATAAACAATGTATTAAATAATATGCCAACATTCCCCCCCTTAATATATTGTTTTTACAAATCTACCCCAGATTCATCATCTTGTAACGTCGCGACATGTCCTATTTGCTTCTTGCAACAAGGAATTTGTCTGGATTTTCTTGAATCTCTGCGACAAATGTGCTCTCGTTAGTAGAAAAAACAGATGAAGTGAGCTTGAAAGCTCGTGTGGTACGCCACAGATGTGCCTAAGGGCATTTAATCTCGCATTTGTCATCTGGATCGACACAACTCTTCTCCGTCTATATGTCGAACAAGACTCAGTCCATTATGTCCTCGGATTGCAATTTTTGGAGACTGGCTAAGAGTAGATACCGATGCTCTTCGGTTCTCTCAAATGTGGCATGTCTCTATGGTTGCTTGCAATGTTGCTAACATCTCTGGGCATGACTTTCATGCTCTCAGACTGTTGCATGGGATCATAGGTTGGTTGTTCGCGTCCATCTTTGATAGCAAATTTGATGAATGAATGAAGGGGCTTAATCTCGTTTTGTTCCGATTTGATTCAAACAAATTCCACATGTCTCCTGATCTTTTGTACGATGCGCTTGCTTGCTAATGTATCGCTTGGTCTGCGAACAATAGTTTGGGAAGATGTTGGGGGAAGGAGTCTACCAACGCACACCTGGGTTTTCGGTGGTCGATGCCACTTATGTCAAACTCCACACAGTGCTGATAAATTGGTCAGTGGTCATTGCCACATGCTCTCTTCTCCCTCTTTGGTGACTCCACCGTTTCTCAATGAGACTACTTCTTCCTTAACGGTTGTGCTGCGACTCTTCAAAGTTCTGTAGACCTCTTTCTACATCAATAGAAATGAGTTGAAAGGTAAATCATAACCATCATAACCGTTCTCTTCCTTCCTTGTACGACTTCTCCTTATCCCTGCGTCTCTACCAGGAGCTCCACGTTTAGATAATAAAGAAGGCGCACCAGCAATGAATCTTCTCCGAATCTCCACATACAGCCAACAACAAACAAAGACAGGCAGAGTTCACGCAAGGAACACTCCACGCACACCACGCATAGCAAAATACAAACAGGACAGGCAAGATCTCCTCTCCTCCTTCACGCACGCACAGCAAAAGAAAAGGCAACAGTCCAGGCTCAGTCTCTCTTCCTTCACGCACCAGAAAAAACGTACAGCAAAATGCTTAGTCTCCACGCACAAATTTCCTTCACGCAGCACCAGTCAACCTTGCTCCTTCACGGCGGACAGGCAACGTTTTTCCTTCACGCACCTCCTTCAACGAGACAGACACACTCCTTCACGCGGGACAGGCAACGTTTGCACACTCCTTCACGCGGGACAGGCTCAGTCTCCTATCAACAAAAGAAATGGCAATTCTTCCTTTCACGCAGGGACAGGCACGCAGGGACAGGCAACTTCGGCTCAATCTTCTCCACGCGGGAACAGGCAACTTTTCTCCCTCCTCACGCGGCACCAGTCTCCTCTCCTCGCGGGACCTGCTCTGAAACCAATGTTGGATCAGGAGAAATGTAAATGTCTGAATATTATATTGAATGTACGAGGGGGAATAAATACAAAGAGAAAGCAGTTAGGAGGAGTAACCGCCTGTAACCAATAAACAATGTATTAAATAATATGCCAACAGGATTGAACTTTATAATCTAAACCAACAGATATAATTTTATATTCTTACATACCAATTTGGCAGAAACAATATGAAAAATCATCTCATTTTATCTCTACATGTGTTGGGTATGTCCAAATATAGCTTACAATGGTTGATTTTTTGAATGAAAAATATAAATCTTATCTCTCATAAATAGAATTACAGATGGTGTCCTGCAATCTTCACCTGCAGTAAACTGAGGGGTGGATGAAGATGTAATAGAGAATGGCCCGACTATCATTGCTCAGTGCTTTTCCTGTGAGTTCGGTGACAGAGCTTGCATGACCTCTATAGAGGAACTGCTCCAAGAACGTGAAAGAAATTCCATTAGTTCAAAAGGAGTTTCAGGCATTGGATTGAATGGCATGTTGTTGGGACTACGCAAATCCATTGTAGGCAGACTTTCTTCTATGTTTCTCTATTTTTGTACAAAATTTTCCTTCTAATAAATATCTGACATAATACCTTCCTGCAACAGAAACAATAACAAATGTGGTCATTTGATTAGAGTTATAAAAATTCAAATGATCAGTGGTTAAAAACTTGAAGATGCACCACTTCTAAGCCACACACTCCATGAAAAATGAAGGTCAATAACTAAATCTGAGATACCCTGTTTATCATAGCTTGTGCTCCAAGTTTAAGATAACTAAAAAAAACCTCTCCTGTGCAACTGCTAATAACTAAAAACATCAACAAACTAGGGACACTATGACAGAATTCTTGGATCATGGGGCTTAATCAAAGCAATTCAACGTCACTTCATTAAATAGTTTCTAAAAAACCATTATTGGCTGAGACTCTGAGTTGACATGAAAGTACATGTAACAACTATGAAAATATGGTGATGGTATCATGGTATGCCAAATCATGTCAGTTTTCTAACAAATAACACCCACCAACCCACTGGGAAGAAACAATTGAGCCTCTTAGTAATTGAAAAACACCTTATCTCTCCTTGATTCAGAATTATATAAGATCACTTCTTAGCTTTTTAACAATTAGAAGAATGTTCCCTGGACCGATTTATACACGTCTAATGCCTTGAGGCATTATTATATCACTCAATAACATTGTTTTTTACTCCTTTGATTTCACTATAATTATTAGGACTGATAATCACATTTCATGATCATTAACTCTGAAAACATAAAACTGCATATATCCTAACATGCTGAAAACAAAATATGATTAAGACAACAATAGAAAGTAACTAGCTAATCCATGAATAAAAACTGATTAAAAAATAGGGGATAGTGGGATGGAATAGTAATCAGACATCAAAATTTATTTAATCTGAATATTTGACAAGTTGGTATGAATAGAGAAGGCCTGCAATCTAAATATGTAGAAGTACCGATGGAGAAAAATAGTCCCAACTCTACACAATTACATTAGATCTCAATTGAGAAGGGTCTTCCTTGATTAAGAAGGGGTGGTTTAGAACTTTTAGCATATCATCAGATATTCACTTCCTATCTTTTGGTCATGTTTGATTTATCAGCAAATAAAACAATGTTATATTGGCTATGTCAACAAAGCATTACATCAGGATTCGCTAATCCTTATCGCCTATCACCCAAGCGTTATGGTGTGAAGAAAGAATTTGGGATTCATCCAAGACAAATGTGTATAATATAATGCCACATGCTTTATAAAATTTAGTATGCAATACCACACTAAGAGATATGATGAATAATTTTCCGTTATTGGACATCTCTGGGACTTCCTAACAGAATGCTACATCCATTAGAGGTGATTCCGCATGATGAACCAATTATCTGCAAATCATGTGGAACATCATGTATGTTCCAATTATTGTGTATGTCAAAATCTTGTTTCCCCAACATGTCAAGACCTTCTAGACCCGTGTTGTTTCCCAGGAAAAGTTGTGCATAGACCTGCCATTCTTGCAATGGTTTGTGTTAAATACTGTATTCTAGCTCTGAGTCAGACATCCGTAATGGCTCCCATGTTTGTGGTAGTGTGTAAATAATGCCATGGTCTGTAGTTGTGCTTGAACATGTCCTAAGTGCCGTTGATGTCATGTGGGGTTGAGCCAAATTCAGATGCAATATTTATGAAAGGCTTGTACAAAAGGATTTTTAACCAACAAAAAAGATCATATGACATTGATTCCTGAGCTGGGACATCCACAAATCTCGAGTGGACCCGAACAATTGCTTCTATCAGTCACTTTTTCCATTTATCACCTTTACGTTTCTTGTTGTAGCTCCAATATCGAGTAACTTGAATAAGTGGTAGGTGTTCCATGGTTTTTGGATGAACTTTATATGCATCCAAGAAATTGGTTGTTTGTTGTGCATCGGTGTCACTTTTAACGACACGTCTCAGAATTTTTCCCAACATTTAATGATACAAATGGATGACTGCACATAACAAGTGGCAATTTTTGCAGCATGTGGCATGTTTCTTGTGCGCTTATGTCATGTTCAACAACACTTTCCTTTCATAAAGGTTATGGAGGAGTTGCACTGTTCTTCCACTTTCTTTGAACTGATGATGACACATTTCAATCTATTCTTTCCGCAATATGTCTCTTTTTTCAGTGAAAGTGTGAAGCAGTATTCGTTTCCAATGACATTACTTATAATTTCACTAGTCACATCTTCGTCTATAGACAATATATGGAGGTCGCTAGCTGCAACACCCGTGATTAACTCAGTTGTCTCATCAAAAGCGGTAACTGATTGAAGTCCTCTTGTTGGGTATTTTTCAGATCGATCCTCAGTGCATATCTATAATCATAGTTTTGAACTTGTCTATTGCAACTCAAACATAAACATGAACCATTACCATTCTCCTCACCTTTTTCCTGCATTTTTTTTCACCTTTTTGAAGAGGACATGCCTTGTAAAAAAGTTGTTCATGATGATATTAATGATTTCTACAATAACCATGGCCCATTCATTTCTCCCAGTGTTCCCCATATTTAGTACCTCTGAAATCATTGTTACAGAGGTCAGGATTTTCAGAGGGCCCATAAATTGGCTTGTGATAGAGGGCACTAGAAGGTAGTAGTCATCGGAATCTACCCAGCTTTGAAGTGTATTGGTTTTTGAACTGGCCTGATTAAAAATTCAACATTGAATTGAAACAAATCCTTGAAAATGGAAACAACAAACCAAACAAAAAATGTTGGATAGAAAATATATAGTGTTTTGGACAAATGATTGATGATTTTTTCTACGCCCTCAAAGAAGAGAGAAACCACCACAACAAAAAACTCGGGATTTATCTCATCTTACAGCTTCCGCAGTTGTGTGAATTGCTTATCAAGATATCCCTGCCAACCATACATAAATAAAAATCCAATCTTTGCATCTCAGTGCTACATAAAAATATCAAATCTCCGAATTGAGACCAAGTTAAACTAAAATTAAACCACAAAATATCCCTTGAAAATACCCCATACTTTTTCTAACCAACCCTGAAAATATCCCCTGAAATTTCATACACCTGTCTTCTCCTCCAATCAGCAGTAAAAGTCAAACCCAAGAGTTAAGAAGAGGAAAAGAAAAATAAATGACCGCGTTCATCAGATTTATTCCCAATCGGTAAGAAAATGTCTCTATATTTCACACCAATGGAAAATTCCATTTATTGTCATTGTTTTCTCTAATTTGATTCAATATAAAAATAGACATTCAGATTCCCCTCTTATTTGTTCCTCGAGCTCTTACAGTTATATTGCTAATCGAACTGCCACTACAATGTTCTTTCTACAATTTTGTTATCCATGGACTTTTTGTTTACAAAGCCTTGTTTATTTGGTCACATCATTACTAGATTGGAAGATTCTTAATCATTTCTTGTTCAATTCTCTATATCCAATTCTTAGCAACATAAAATGTTATGCTAATATTTTACTGTTCAAAACATTTCTTTTATATTAGGGGGCTTGCTCCAAGTTTTTCTATAATGTTCTATGCTCATCAATAATCATGGATATATTTTGTAACCCCGCGCTTTACAAAAGTTCATGCAATCTAATACCCTCGTCATTGGAATAGCCAACAATCGGTGTGTTCATTGTTGACTATTAGAACATACCAAATGTTTAACACTTTTACATGTGATTGATATAAATCACTGGTGCATTCAACCTAATACACTAGTCATTTACATGAGAGTCTCATCATTAGTGGGAGCGTTATATTTCTAACACTCAAACTCTTTTCTAATTGGTTTAAGAACACTCATAGACTTAAATTGACCTAGAAAATTTCACCTTCATTATTCAAACAACCAAACGTCAGGCACAATAGGTAAACAATTATGTGTTAATGGATTCTAAAGTAATATTGTAATGTTGGGCCCACAAATGTCTAATTACATGCATACATTAGATACTCAGGAAATATAGGATTTTCAAAGAGGAGACGATTGTACTAAAGGACTTTGCAAATTCCTTGAAGAGGAATCACTAAAAAAGACTTGCAGACCATCTCTTCCAACCCAAACAAAGAAATAAAGTGGGTGAATGACAATATTGCAGCCTACCCTGCCACCAATATCAAATACATCGCTGTGGGAAACGAAGTCTTGGGAAAGATGGATATGGGCCATTTTTTGGTTGGCGTAATGAACAACATATAGATGGAACTTCAGAAATTTTAATCTGTAGAATAAAATCAAGGTCTCCACAGCCTACACGGGCACGGACATTATTGGACCATTTGCTGAGAAGGTGAAGAATGATATGATTCCTGTTCTCGAATTCCTTACTACTCAGGGCTCTCCCTTCATGGCCAATCTCTATCCAAATATTACCTACGACAGCAATAAGCATTCCTACGACTTAGATCAAGCCTTGTTCAAATACATGGCCTAACCTATTACCAACGGAACTCCGATCTACAGCAACTTGTTATACATAAGTTTTTACACTACAATTTAATCTCTTGTAAATGGCAACTCATCCCGAAGCTAAACACCTAAAAAATGAAAAAGGAACTGTTAAATGGGAAAAATTTCCAGACGGCCAGACGACCGTATAACCATCAAATTTAGCACCACTGCAGAAACGTATGGAATTCCTTTACCATAGAGGGAACGCCTTCGGCGTAATAACAAACTATTAATTATCTGTACCAACTAATGTTCGGTTGTAACCTCCTCAACCATAGTGTAACTACTTCTAGCATAATAAAATGACAAACACAAACTTCAAAGTGTGCATTTCAATTTCTCATCATTCTTTCTCTGTTTACACCTTCTAACATTGGTATCAAAGCCAATGGTGCTCAAAGGCATTTGAAAAGGAATCCCTAGAAAAGGGTATGAAGTGTGGGAGAGAGAATAGAGAATACAAAAGCGAGAGGTTGCAAATCAGAGTATTTGCTGCTAGGGCACGTTAGAAGGAAAATATGATGCCATTGTTAGTTCAAATCAAAATCTAGACACTCGCCGATATTGCAGATCAATTGTTAAAGGTCGTGCAAACTCCAATCTTCAGTTTCATGGAAGAAAAATAGCAAAACCTGTGAGTTTATGTTGTATATACAAGCACCAACAGACCAAGAAAACCTAGGGCATGATCTGTGAGGAAAAATGAACCGTAAAGTCACTAAAAGGGCACAATTTGAAGACTGGAAGTTGTTTTCAGAAACACGAAGGAATTAAAATCAATTTTTCAAAATATTACAATTGATTTTTGACTATCAAAGAAGAATATGGTCGATTTTGAAGAATACAAATCTATATTTTCTGTTGAGTCTAGCTTTGGACAATGAGAGGCTGCCTTGATTCCTCAATCAAAGGGGAAGATGAAACAACACTCTGGTGAATCTTCCATTTACCATGGGAATACCATTATTTTCATAAGGTCGGAAATCTCAAAAAGGATTTCTAAAATCAATAGTATGATCTTTCCCAATAGAACAAAAAGCCATGGGATGAGGAAAATGTGGCAATAGAAACAAATGAAAGGGATTCTGAAGAAGAGTGTACTCTTTATGCTTTTATGGCATCATACTCGAACATTAGTGCTATAAATTATTGCACCATTGACTCTAGTGCATCCAGACATTTTCACATCAAAAGGACTAGTATGTAACATTTACTGTAATTTTTTATTTAGTTTTATTACCAGATGGAGAGGAAACTACAATAAAGGGGATAAGAGATTTACGCATCACGAGGAATAATGCTAAAAAACTATTAGTAAAAAGGTTAGGTATGTTCCTAGCTTGCATATAAATCTTTTATCTATTCGTCAATTACCATAGAATCTCAATATTGTTGTAAATTTCTCTAGGTAGAAATGTGTCGTGTCAAATGTGAAACAGGAATTGACAATTTCCCTTGACATTGGGCAAGGTAGCCATTACAAAATTGTTGATTCTTTTACTATCAACTTAATAGCACACATGGAGGGAGTATCCACCATACAAGATGTGATGAAGGATGCCATTCTTCATAGGCCTATTAACCCTGCTCCATTTAACTTACATGAACTAGTTTTAGAGGAAATATCCACTAATGTGCAAGAGGCTAATATACTTTATGTGCAAATGGATGAAATGCCCAATTTACAGGATGCACAAGCAAGGTGAGATGGCAAGAAACTCCTATCAAATAGTTGTGGATGGTGACTCCACCATCCAAGTTGCACGAGAGGTGCATCATGAGATGATAGGAAAAATCACTCATGGTGAGGTGACAAGAACAATCGAAGGCACTGACTTTGAAGTTAGAAAAGAATTGACAACTTGTTCATTTTGTTGTGAAATCCTTTTCCCACCAGGGTGAACAAATGAGAAATTAGAGGGAATAAATGAGTTGGCATTTACTCCTATAATTGTGGAGTTGGTTTTTACTCCAACTGCAAAGATGTTCATGTAATTAATTCTCTCCATGACAACTCAGTTTGGTTGGAGAGTGTCTCAAAGTACTTTCTTGAATGAAGAATTGGATAAGAAGGTCTACATGGTGTTGCCTAAAGGTTTTCAGGTACATGATTGTGGTCATCTAGAATGCAGATTTATCGAGTCTCTATACAGACTCAAGCAAGCTCCACGAGCCTTCTATACTCTATTCAATCAGCATTTCCAAGATTCTAATTTCACAAATTTGGAGATTGAGTTGAACTTCTCAGCAAATGATGATTCATTGTCGGTCAATAAAATCACTTAATGAACACTTGGTGGAAAACCTATTATACTATATGTCCACACAACCAGATCCTTTTTTTGATGTTATTTATCTTTTGTGGTGCATTAATACCAAGGCTCCTACATTGGAAATTAACAAATCATCAAAGGACTACAAATTTCAATTTAATATCTAAAAATAAACCTGTAGAATTATCAACTAAACTACTTGGTTTTAACTTATAATGTATTTGTAAAATTTCGAGACAAACATGTTGTCTCTAGTTTAGGGATAAAGGGGTTTTTAAAATATATTAGGAATATTAGTTAATATTAAACAAATTCTTATCGCACAAAAGTTGCACCCTCTGCATGATCATGAATGAACATTAGAAATTTCAGGTAACATGGGATTGTCTCCAAGTGTAGGACCTTGCATCTAGAGAAAAAACTCTAGAGAAGGTCGGTTCCTCTACTTATTTCCTAATGTGACACTAAAATTACCTCTAAGCTAAACCTATTCTAACACATCCAAGTAACCAAGGAGAGAGAGAAGGAGAGGGAAAAAAATAAACAAACTAAGCTAAAACAAAAGTGATAGCACCAAGAAAAGCAGGGGACAAACTCCATAAGGGAAAAATGAGAAGGAAACGGAGAAGGGGAGGGACGACACATGTGCCATAGACCAAAACTACATTTAACCTTCCTTTCTACACACAAAATGTTTCACAAAAAAAAGGGACTTGCAAAGGAGTAATACATGCACAACACGCCACAACAATAATGGAGTGGCAACAATGCAATCAAATGCGTGTTAGGGTAGATAAATAATTGCAAAACATGATTGCATTGGAAAATGAGTATGCACAACCCATTGTTGAGCACAAGATAATACTGAGAGGGGGGGTGAATCAGTATTATGAAATTATTTCAAACTTTAATACTTGAACTTAGATCTATAATCACGAGCAATGTGAATATATCAAATCAATCAAAGAACACAAAACTTAATGCAAGTAGACACAAATATATGTGGAAACCCTTTCGGGAGAAAAACACAGAGAAACTTATTTCTTTATATATATTTCTCAAAAAATTGTAGGCACCAACCTACTGGAGACACCAATCCCCAAATTACAGTTTTATAGGCACCAACCTACAGGAGCACCCACTCCTTTTGCTAAGCACCAACTCATCAAGAGACACCGATCTCTTTGAATATGAATGCACCAACCTTCCTTACAAAATTTTCTTTCCACTTTTGAACTTGTTTCTTCCTCAGCAAATAATGGAAAATTCTTCTTCTTACTTTTAGATTTGCTGTTCTAAAACTCTGCCCTTACGCTTCCTCTTCTTCTTCTTTTTCCTTAAGATATTCAACTTGAATCCATGCTTTATAAGTCTCATATGAATATTCTTATATAGCCTTTCATACCTTTTCGAAAGGGCATTACACCTTAAACCATCACACCCTTTCATTAACATTAGTCGGTCTTTATTTATTAATTTATTCTTTCTAAACAAATCGCTGCCCCCTTCGAATTAATTAATGCACACATAAAGACTACCCCAAATAATTTAATTATCACCTAAACATTCAATGCAGCCCCTTAAGACATGAGTTCTTCTCTCCAAACAAGTCGTTGGCCCTCTTTTGTGAAAATCGTGGGCCTCCAAGGATAAATCACGGTCTTCATGAAAAAGCGTTGCTTTCTTCTCATCATGGTTGTCAAGATCTTCCTCTTTCTTGAATGTTGTTCACTTTACACAGATACTATTGTATTTCTCCTATATAGGTGACCCTTTTCACATATATAAATATTTGATTTCTGCTCTTTTTGCTACTCTATATGTTGCTGGTTATTTCTGTTGACATACTCACAATTCCGTTAATAATTCCGTTACTTTATGACAAATTTCCGTTTACCAGTTCAGCACCTCTTTCAACATCAATGACAATATTTCCAACAATCTCCCCCTTTGTCATTGATGGCAACCCTAAAAAAAATAATCTCCTCTTCTACAGCTTCCTCTTGCCATAGCTCCCTCTTACTACCATTCTCCCCCTTTAACATCAATGGCAAAGGGTCATCCTAGGAGGTGAAAAAAATTGCAAAGTTTTAGCTCCCCCTTAACCAGTGTTACCCTTGACTCTTTAAAGTAAAGATGTAAAATAAATTACTCCCAACTTATGCCGTAGATATTCAAATGTATCCTTTGGAAGTGGCTTAGTTAAAATATATGTTGTCTATTCAGATGTAGTGACATACTCCAACTTTACCTATTCCTCTGCCACCTACTCTCTTAAGAAGTGATATCTTATGGGAATGTGCTTTGTTCTGGAATGCATAACGAGATTCTTTGAAATACTTATTGCACTAGTATTATCACATAATATGGAGATGGGATGATCATACTCTACTTCGATATCCTTCAAGGTCTACTTCATCCATAAAATTTACGTGCAACATAGTACCGCTGCTATATACTTTGCTTCTTCTATGGATAGGGATACAGAATTTTGCTTCTTACTTAGCCAACATACCAAGCTGTTTCTAAGAAAAAATACTCCTCCGCCTGTAATTTTTCCGTCATCTACACATCCTTCCCAATCTAAATTTGTATAAGCTGTCAATGTGAAATCTTTTCCTTTTGGATACCACAACCCGTATTCCATTATTCCCTTTAGATATCTGAATATGCGTTTTACAACTTGCACATGTGTTTCTTTCGGCCCTGCTTGAAAACGTGCCACCATACCCACTGCTTGCATGATATATGGTCTGGATGTTGTCACATATAATAAACTCACAATCATTGATCTATAGAGATATTGATCAGCATCTGGAGATTCATCATCTTTGCTTAACTTGGTTCCGGTGATCATTGGTGTGCTGATAGGTGCACACTCCTCCATACCAAACTTTTTCAACATTTCCTTCACATACTTGGTTTGGGATATAAATATTCCTTTATTAGATTGAGAAATTTGCAATCCAAGGAAAAAGGATAACTCACACAACATAGACATTTCAAATTCCTTTTGCATGTCTTCTGTAAATTTTCTAGACATTTCTTCATTGTCTCCTCCAAATATTATGTCATCCACATATACAACCACAATTAACTGGTGTTCATCTTCAGTTTTCATGTAAAGATTACTGTCAGCATGTCCTCTCTTGAATCCTTGGTCCTATAGATGTTGATCAAGCCTTGAGTACCATGCTCTGGGGGCTTGTTTTAATCCATACAATGCCTTTTTCAACCTACACACATAATCTTCCTTTTCTTATAATAGGAACCCTTCAGGCTGTTCTATGTAAACCTCCTCTTCTAAATTCCCATTTAAAAAGGCTGATTTGACATCCATTTGGTAGACTTTGAAATTTTTAAACACTACAAAAGCAAGGAACATTCTAATTGCTTCTAGTCTGGCAACCAGAGAAAAAGTCTCTTCAAAATCAACACCTTCCACTTGAGCATACCCTTTGCATACCAATCTTTCCTTATTTCGAGTGTCTTGACCATATTCATTTAGTTTGTTTCGAAATACCCACTTAGTGCCAATCACATTCTAATTCTTTGGTCTGGGAACTAGTTCCCAAGTTTGATTTTTCTCAATTTGATCTAATTCTTCTTCAATTTCCTTCAACCAATGTTTATCATGTCTTGATTCTAAAAAATTCTTAGGTTCTACCTTAGATAGCAGAGAAAAATACCCTTGCTCAGAAGCATTTGTAATTCATCTTCTAGTTTGAACCTCGGTATCAAGTTCTCCAATAATCTGACTTTCATCATGACTTTTCTGAATGAAGTGAGATGGTGTCTTGGTATCCTACCTTTCTGATCTACTCCACTCTTCAATATCTTCTTCTTCCTCTTTTTCTTCTTTCACAAGACTTGGTGTTTCTAAAGACTCTTCTAAATTTTCTTGTCTTTAGATCTAGACCCTCATCCACTCTGACACTTGCACTTTCTATGATAGTCTGCAACCTCTTGTTATAACATCTGAAGGATTTACTTTTAGTGGAGTACCCAAGAAAAATCCCTTCATCAGATCTTGAATCAAATTTTCCTAAGTCCTCTTCGGTTCTTTTAATGAAACATCTGCTCCCAAATACCTTAAAATATTTTACCGAGGTTGGTCTTCCTTTCCATAATTCATATGGAGTTTTATCATGGTTAACTCCGATTTCCACTCTATCCAAAATATAAATGACAGTACTTACCTCTTCTTTCCAGAATCTATCTGATAGCTTAAATTCATTTATCATTGTTCAGGCCATCTCTTGAACGGTTCTATTCTTCCTTTCTACTACTCCATTTTTTTGTGGAGTTCTTGCAACTGAGTATTGTCTTTTAATTCCATGGTCTTCAAAATATTCAATAAATTCATTTGACATGAATTCACCTCCACGATCTGACCTTAGACATTTTATCTTCAGCCCTGTTTCATTTTCTACTAATGCCTTGAAAGCTTTGAAATTTCCAAATGCTTCAAAAAAAAACTTCAAAAATGCTACCCATGTCATTCTAGTGTAGTCATCAATGAGTAACATAAAATAACTCTTACCTTGAATACTTTTCATTCTGGTAGGTCCTCACAAATATGTGTGAGTTAGCTCCAATGGTTTGGTGGATGAATACTCCTTTGTTTTGAATCTTGTTCTGGTCTGCTTCCCAAGCTGGCACTGGTTGCATAGAGTACTTGAAGGCTTTGTTATTTTAGGTATGTCCCGTATGGCCTGCTTATTGCTTATCTTCACAAGATTATCAAAATTTATATGTCCCATCCTTCTATGCCATAGCCAACTTTCCTCAACTTGACTTAGGCAACATTTTTCTTCTTTTATTTCTCTGAGCATATACAGATTATTTGCAGTTCGGTGCCAATTTGCAATTAGTTCTCCTATATCTGCTTTCCTTATTTTACATCCTTCGGCATAGAACTTAAGAGTGTGTCCCTGATCACACATTTGAATCACACTCAAGAGGTTATGTTTTAATCCTTCAACATACAAAACATTCTCTATTTTTGTTTTTCCATTATCCAAACTCAGCGTACCTTTTCCAACAATCTTCGTTGTAGCATTATCACCAAATTTTACTGTACCTTCATTTACTTTCTGTAAGGAGAGAAACTTACTTTTATCACTAGTCATATGTCTTGAACATCCGCTATCAATGTACCAATGTTGTCCTTCATCTCGAGCATGAAAATCTATTTGAACGAGCATGGATTTTTCTTTGTCTAGCCCATCTTCCTCCTGCTTCCTTGTCCAGGATTTCGTAGCCTCCCTTTTCTTTGTATCTAAAGTCTTTGTCTTTTGATCTTGTCTTGAGTCAAACACACTTCTACAAAAGCATGCTATATGTCCATAATTATTGCACTTGTAGAAGATAATGGCTTCCTCGTTATATTGGGATAGTGGAGGAAACAAATTATAGTTCATATTCAACACTCTATGAGAATATTTTGGTTTGCTCCAGGCTTTATTATCTCTCATTCAATTTCTACACTCTATCTTTTTATGCCCATATATATTGCAATAAAAACAATAACCATGAAAGGAACTTTCAAACTTGTTCATATTCCTATGTCGTGGAATAAATGGTCTTTTGGTGTTGTTCTCTTTAACACCTTCCTTGTGGATGGAACTGGTCTTCGTGGTTTCCTCTTCCTTTCTACTTTTATTCTTCGTAGGCGTATTTAGAATTTCTGCATAACTTTTTGCCTTTTCTAAACCTTTCTTCTGTGGAAGCTCAATGGATTTTGAAGCTTTCTCTAGTTTTTCTTCATATCCAAGTCCTGATTTGTTGGACGATGATCTTTGAATTTCTAGAATCTCATCTAGAACCTTAGTACTCTTTTCAAATTTCAAGTTTTTCATTAATTTGGTATTTACCTTTGCTAAGTCTTTTCTCATCGCAACAATCTTTGACTCACGATTTTCACATTCTTCTTGTTTCACCTTGAGCTGACTTCCCAACCCTTACTCAATTCTGTTTACTTCTTCAATCTGGGTCTTCAGGTCAATGATTAGATTCTTTGATTCTTCAAGACTCTGGGCTAACTTAGCTTCGAAAGATTGATTTTTTTCTTCATATTTCTGGATCTAAAGTCTTTGCTTCTGATTCCTCTTTTTGAGTGCTTTTATTTCACCCAATGCACAAATGAGTTCTTCTTCGAGGTTTACCTCACCTTCTTCTTCTATGTCCTCGATTCCTTTCAAATCAACTTTTTTGGTTGATGAACCTTCTTCCATATCCATAAACAATGTCTCTTCATCATCACTTATTCTACTTTCTTCGGATGAGTTGCTGCCTCTTTTTGAATATAGACTCTTATTTTAATTTTCAAATCTTTTCATGCCTCTACTTTGTCTGAATTCTCTTTTGAACTTGGGCTTGCTTTCTTCATCTTCGCTATCTTCCTTCTCTGGGCATTTAGCTGCAAAATGACCAATTTTACCACAGTTAAAGCATTTAAATGGTAACTTATCTTTGTATCTCCCGAATCCTTTCTTTAGATTTCGAATGAATAAAGCTTCCTTTTCATCTTCTTTGTTGTTTGATTCATCATTCGCTTCGAATTCCTTGATTGCCTTTTTCTTTGAGACTTTGAATGTGGCTTCCTTCTTTGCTAGTTTATTAGACTCAGTCCTCATTTCATAAGCCGCCAGTATTCCATGTAGTTCGTCCATGCTTAGCTTGTCAAGATCCTTCATTTCTTTGATGGCAGACACCTTAGCATAAAATCTTAATGGTAAAGATCTTAAGACCTTCTGGATGATCACCGGTTCCTCAATATTTTCTCCAAGCCCTCTTATGGCATTGACAACTTCATCCACCTGCAGAAGATAAGCTGCAACATCTTCCTCATCCTTCATTTTTAGGCTCTCAAATTTTCTCCTATGGGTTTGAAGCTTAGCTTTTTTGACCTTATCATCACCTTCATATATTGTTCGAAGTTTATCCCATATTTCCTTTACATTGACACATGGCATTACCTTGACAAATTCAGACTCTGACAAACCACACAAGATTACATTCATCACCTTGGCATTATTTTAAAAAGCCTTCTTATCGGCTTGGTCTGTTGGCAGAGTTGATGGAATGGTATATCTGACCACTACTAATTTCCAAATTTAAAACCCTAGTGCCATTAGATAGGTTCTCATCCTTACACTCCAAAATGCATAGTTTGTTCTGTTAAACAATGGAGCCTTGTTCAAGGAAAATCCTTCTTGTACTTGACTAGCCATATGTGCTCCAGAGATCTACCTTCCAACTATTATATTGTTCCTAAAGGAACCCGCTCTGACACCAATTGTTGAGCACAAGATAATACTGAGAGTGGGGGTGAATCAGTATTATGAAATTATTTCAAAATTTAATACTTGAACTTAGAAATATAATCACGAGCAATGTGAATATATCAAATCAATCAAAGAACACAAAACTTAATGCAAGTAGACATAGATATACATGGAAACCATTTCGGGAGAAAACCACAGAGAAACTTATTTCTTTATATATATTTCTCAAAAATTTGTAGGCACCAACCTACTTGAGACACCAATCCCAAAATTACAGTTTTGTAGGCACCAACCTACAAGAGCACCCACCCCTTTTGCTAAGCACCAACTCAGCAAGAGACACCGATCTCTTTGAATATGAAGGCACCAACCTTCCTTACAAAATTTGATTTCCACTTTTGAACTTGTTGCTTCCTCAACAAATAATGGAAAATTCTTCTTCTTACTTTTAGATTTGTTGTTCTAAAATTATGCCCTTACGCTTCCTCTTCTTCTTCTTTTTCCTTAAGATTTTCAACTTGATTCCATGCTTTATAAGTCTCATATGAATCTTCTTATATAGAATTTCATACCTTTTTGAAAGGGAATTACACCTTAAACCATCACACCCTTTCATTAACATTATTCGGCCTTTATTTATTAATTTATTCTTTTTAAACAAATCACTGCCCCCTTTGAATTAATTAATGCACACATAAAGACTGCCCCAAATAATTTAATTATCACCTAAAAATTCAATGCAATCCCTTAAGACATGAGTGCTGCTCTCCAAGCAAGTCGTGGGCCCTCTTTTGTGCAAATCATGGGCCTCCAAGGATAAATCACGGTCTTCGTGAAAAAGTGTTGCTTTCTTCTCATCATGGTTGTCAATATCTTCCTCTTTCTTGAATGTTGTTTGCTTTACACAGATACTATTGTATTTCTCCTATAAAGGTGACCCTTTTCACATATATAAATATCTAATTTCTGCTCTTTTTGCTACTCTATATGTTGTTGGTTATTTCCATCGACATACTCACAATTTCGTTAATAATTCCGTTACTTTCTGACAGATTTCTGTTTACTAGTTCAACACCTCTTTTGACATCAAAGACAATATTTCCAACACCCATTAAATCTATAGTAGAAGGAACAAAAACACGTTGCAAAAGCCCAAAATGGAGGTCCATAACCAATTTTCAAATCAACATGGAACACCATTTTGGCGTGATGCCCTTGCAAACTTAGACAATCCAACCCTTACAAATGAATGATTTTGCAAATATATAGAGAAGACAGAAAGAAAGGAGGGGGAAAGAGAGGGAAATGTGCCATTTTCAAACCAACAAACAAAATGCCCAAAATGCCTGCAAGACAACATGGACACCCCTGACATGCCATCCCTTTTATCATTCAACCTGTAGACAGAGGTATGAGTGCCATGAAGAAATAAATCTAGGTGGTTAAACTGTCAAAAATGCCCTTTTCACCTCCGCATACCGTGTTTGGCTTATTCGCCCTCAAAACAACATCATTTTCTGCATTACTTGATGCCAAAATGAAGCCCTCAAAGAGATGGTTCCAACACCACCAATTTTGTGCAATTTAGAGCTCTGCGTCAAAATTTATGGCCCAAAAATAGATCTCAGTCGACCTAGGAGGTGATGCAAAGAACTTGTGGAATGTTCCCCACAGGACTTCAAAAATCTCTTTAATCCTTGTCGTTTGTTACAGTGAATCGAAGTTTTGAGGGTGTGATAGAACTAGAGAATAGTTCTAGGTGTGCTCGACGGGTCCAACTTTTTTTATTGCACTATGTCTTCGTGTTAAGGGGTCGGCTTTAGCAAGTTTTTGGGGAAGTGACAAATCGAGGGTACAATTCTATTATTGTTGTTATTGCCCATGTTTGTCGATCTCTGCCCTGTTTTGCCAAAAATTGATTAAGTTTTTAGACTATGAGGCCTAACAAGAGGAAGTAATGCCCAGAACACTAAGACTTGCCCCAAAACATGATTTTTTCCTAAAATGTGATCAACTTCATTCTCAAAAGGCTTAGAAAGAGTGCTAAAAGATGAGAGTTTCTCCCATGACTTGTTAAAACTCCCAAAATGGTCTAGGGCTGATTTTTTATAGGAAAAACTATTAGTTATCTACTAATTAATGTTTGGTTGTAACCTTATCAACTATATTGTAGCTACTTTTAGAATAATAAATGACAGACACACAAACTTCAAAGTGTGCAATTTGGCTTCTCTTCATTATTTCTCTGTTTACATCTTCTAACACCAATGAATAATCTAAGACTCACAATTTTTTTGCTCCAATATTTAAAGACCTCTCTTTACCCATTTGTTCATGAGGATATTTTAATGTCTATGGAGGGAATACCTATGTGTTCATGAGATCACCTAGGCATGTGTTACAACCGAAGGGTTCTGACATGGAAGGTGGCCACGCCCCCCAGAAAAACGTTTTTCCCTATCAAATTTTTGTGGTCTTTTTTGACAGAAAAAATTCAACTTTATTTTCATCACTCCATAATCCATTTCACATATCATTTTTTTTAGAAATGCATTTTTTTGTGCACTCTTGCCAATTTTGCAATTGGATTACAACCATTTCGCGTGGATTTCTCATGGGAGAAATTATGGGATATGAGAGTTATTTTCTTCTTGTAATTTTACAATCTCAACATTCACCTTCTATTGGTTGCCACTCCTCAGTCCCAAGTGTTCAATCTCATTCTACATAGTCATTTCCGAGTGTGGATCATCCCACATTGTAGTCTTTTGTAGCTTGCCAATTATTTGGAGCAGCTCCTACTTCAACACTTTCATTGTCACCTCATGTGAGACATTCATTGCATGCACCAATCTTACAACCTAGTAGTGCTCCCTTCTTAGAGCCAATCTTGTCTTCATAATGGCTTCTTCCATAGTTTAAAAACTCATACTTAGGTATTACTCGGAAGCTTAAAATTTTGACTCACACTCGGGACTCGGAAGTTTCCCAACAATTACTCGACAACTTTATCACTACTTTATAAATATATAAATTCATACAATAAACTTAATTAACTTGTAGAACACTATTAAATAACATGAGAAATGCATGTAGATAATACATAACCATATGTTATATTGAATTTCAACAAAAAAAAATGCAAAGTACAAACTGCAATGTTCATAGAGTCATAGACTATATTGGCGTAATCACATAGTTACCTATGTCTTGGGGATGGGGGGACGGGGTTTCCGAGACTGCAAAAAAAATCCCAAATTTTGGGATAACTTTTAAAATAATAAATAGAAATTAATATTTCAATATTTTAACTTTTTTCAATGACATTTAGGGATTTAAACTATATTTAATGTATTTTAGGTACTTTCAAGATTATAATTTGATGTTCTTCGTAAAAATAACATCTTTTAAAAAGTAAAAACATCAAAAAACTATTTGAAAGATTTTAAAAAATTGGAAACGTCCTCTCCAAAGTCCCAAGTCCTTGAAACGTTTAGGGGTGTCTAGGACTTCACTAAAATCTAGGGGACGTGTCCCCGCGTAACACTGCATGCATCACCCATGCATCAAAGATATACTCATCCCCATAATATGAAATCGTCTCCAACACCTAGCACAAGGGGATGTCGATTCATTTGCAAAGATAAACTTAAAGACAAACACTATATTGGGCCATACAAATATAACCTAAAATTTTTGAAACATATTATAACTATGAATGGAAAAGGCGATAGGTATTCCTTGAGTTTTTGAAACATCCTAGATCCAGCAAGACCATATTTGTACCATATGTAGTCTTATTTATTGACCCACTATATCCGTAGAGTGATTGTTAAGTGGATACGAATGCTCTTACTCTTGTAGACATATGCTAGATCATTTGATAGCATATTTTTGACAAGTAAGAGTTAATATTTGTAAGAGAGATCCCAGTCTAACTGCAAAACTTAACGGACTTTGGAGAGGAGTAGACCATATACAGTTCAACATAGGTAGGATCTTACTGAATGTTCCCTTGTCAACTCAAATTGTTATTAAACCCAACATTACTGTTATATGGATAGGCATGGGAGAGTTGCTCCCATTGATGATGATGAGGTAAATCAAGGTTTTTATGTAAGTTAACAACCGATGTATATTGAGTCATGAGGTGATGAAGCTTCAAGAGAATGCTCGACTCAACTTGCAGAACTCGAGTGATATCCTGTAACATATTTTTGAACCCAATGGAGTTCTAAAGGGATCAAAGCAGGGCCTGGCATAGAATCTAAGTTCATATTTTTGTAGTGTAGATCTTATGGATGGCATGCAAAACCCTAGAGCTGAGGATGATTTCTATTTGGTTTATCTCTTAGACAACTAGTTCCATCTACCAAGCTGAGAGGACGAGGGTCTATTTATAACTTCGTCCACTCTATCAAGAGAATTGATCACATCTTCACGCTCTAGGTTATTAGTGGAGGAGGCTCGTCACCGCTCCTCTAGATTTTTCATGGTGTTTTGTCTGATTAAGCATAGGAAGCCTTACATTCAGTATTTGCATGACACGCACTTTTCTGCAGGATCAGTTGATCATGAGGTATGCCTGACACAAAATGATGATGAGGTTTTATGCATCTTCATACAAGGAAGTAATTGGGCCATCTTTGCCCCTCAACATGCTTGATCAGTATTCATCAGGAGTCCTGAGAGTAATGACAACATAGGGTTCATTGTGCTTTCTCCTAGCCTTAGGCAAGTATCTGAATCGCATGGAAGCTTGAGGAAAGTATAACAGCTAGAACACATCCAACATGAGTCACTACCCAAGTCGTACTTCATGATTTATGTTATTTACAAGACTCCTATTTTCAGCTGATTTAATTCTCCTTGCAATCGTGGTATGAACTTACTACAGATTTTCATGTTTGGTAATTGAACTTATCTTTTTATAATTTATGATTTTACTAGTCATATATGATAGTGAATCTTGAGACATGTCATTTCAATTTCGATTTGTTTTTCAACTTTCCTGAAGGCTTCAGTCTTCCTGAATATCGATTTTTAAATGGAGAGGATGATTGAGATCATTCTAGTTCGTATACATTGCTTGGGGATTTTGAGTGTCTAGAACTATCAATCTGTAGCCTCAAATGATGACTCTCCAACCCTAGGTTAGGATAAGGAATTCACTATTTTCAAATTTTAATGATTTTTAATCAGACAGTGCGTCCATCTCATAACTTTCAAGACATCCAATGCCTACATAGTCTCTGCAACTAATGGCATTTGTGGCATTAGGCCCTATAAATTGTTGGTGAGAAATGAGAACAAAAAAAATTATGGGGTCCCTCCCAACATTATCAATTTGTTTGGGATACTACTGGAAGTAAATCCTAAAATCCTAATGCAATTCCGATGTATCATCAGGTGCAAAGTTACCATCCCACATACAAGAAATTCTTTTAAGCTGAGTTTTTAGATAGACCTTTTAAATTGGATTTTATCTACCAGCCTTTTGTTGACCACGTACCATTCTTTCATGTGCTTTATCTGGTATCTTTCACGTACTAGGGGGTATATCAAAAGGATGACATCTTCTTTGCCGTACCAATGGGTACATTGGAAAGGTGATTTCATTCTTAGATCATAGTTTGGTGATCATCGCTGTCGGTATGCCTATATTAAAGACCTTCTTGGAATCTTTTGGCATCCAGAATAAGGAACCACCTGGCATATCCATTCAAATACTAAATAAAAAAGGCCCTGGACCCAGGTAATCCTCCCAAATGCCTAACAGGACCTTCACAGAACTTGTTCTTATACAATGATCGTTTACATGATATCAAATCATGTCTACACACTTGGACCAATGCTCCGATGGAAGTAACATCTGAAGATGTCCTTCTAATGAATTGTGAGACTATTATAAAAAATGATAATCGAATCTTCATCCATACCTCCAGGTACAGATTTGACCTGACTTTAACTTGAAAGATTCTAAAACCTAAGCTCTCAATTGAGCAGAGTTGTAGGTAGAGATCACCGATCGACTCATATGTGGAGAATCCTCTCCATCAGCTAGATCTGCTTGGAGTGGACATTGTCTAACTTTCTATGACAAAAAGGCCCAAAAATAAGAAGGTTGACATTCATATGCAATTGTTTAGTTTTTCTGTTGCCTAATGACAGGGATATGGTAGAGTATATCTCGAAATAGAAAAGCATTGATATGTGAGTATACAAAAGAAAGATTTGGCAAGCTAGATGATGACTTGATTGTTACTGCTACATTGAAAGATGTCTTGCTATAGTATCTATAGGAGAAACTTTGGATTGAGGATAGGCTCCTTCATGTTTCTAATAAGATCGCAATGGACCACTTTTGACAAACTTGTTGAATTCCTTATTCAACGGTGATTTATCCCTACCCCAGGGGAACCAAGCGACATCTTGACATGAGTATGGACCCAGAAGCTCGTGCTACTGCGTCAAAACTCGGAAGTACATATTCCTGGAGGGGGTAGAGGATCACTATGGGAGGAAGGTTTTAGGCACCCCACAGGTAGGGGGAATTATTAGATCCATCAAAACTACATCGAAGTATTCATCTCTCTATCATATATCGACTTTCCATACATTCTACAGTGATATTTATTGGACATCAGCGCATCATGAGTTACTACCATCCGGCCTAGAATGTTAGAGTGAAGATGTTGGGGATGTTTCTCCTGCTTCATAGGTGTGGTCCCCTCATGGTCATCCACTTGCAGCTTCATTGTATGGTTCCTTGTGAACTTGATTCAAAAACCACCAAATAAAATGAATGAGTCCTGACTCTGCACAATATTTCAAATGACATGTTTAGGTCATAATGAGTCAGGTAATATTGCACATGAGTACTACTTTCATCAACATTAGGACCTATTTGCTTGTATAGCTCATCTGTTGGACATTTATAAGCCTAGGGATGAATCTTATCTGATGTTGTACTGGCATTCTTTGGGTATGGTAAGTAGCTATTGTATACACCTAATTTTTCACTTTTCATGTTTCATACCTATTACTAATGACTAATCTTGTGCAGATAAAGGTCGTCGATGCATCTATTTCTCGAGCGGGTGCCTTAAGGTGCCTGTCTAGGAATGGGGTATAACTATTCACATGGTCATTATGGATTAGAAGACAATAAACATGGAGAGAGTGTCATGATTTTGTCTTGGCCTTAGTCTTCCTTGCACTAGTTATCCTTGTCCTCCTAGGTCTCATGCACATCACATTCACAACTTATTTCTTGCATTACATCATCTTTGCACCTTTTCTATCTACATCCATGATCTATGACACACTATTTTTACTTTTTACAACACATTAGATCTTTTCACTACCCTTGGCCAATGCCATCGCCCATGGGCGATGGTGTCGATGCCATTTTTTCCCGTGGCTAATGACATTACCCGTGGGTGATGGTGTCCTTTATATACATACCACTCATTTGACATTCATAAGAAAAAGGAAGCCAGATCATTCGAATTACCATTTACTCTTCTCTTTTGTGTAATTTTTGCATCTGTTTGCCTAGCTCTTTGTTAATTTTGCATCTATTTGGATTGGATTTGATCCTCTTCTTCTTGGATGGTTGCTTGCACTATTAGGTCACCTATAGTGAGTTTAGGATAGGAACAGTGTTCCCCTTCTCCACCTAATAGTGATTCTCTCTTTGTGTGTTGCTTCTCTGGAGAGATAGATGCATCAGTGACCACCCTACAAGTACAAGGTGAGTGCTCTAACTGTCTCTTGTCGTTTTGTATAGATAAGTTAATTTTATTTTCTTATTTTGCTATGTTAGCTTCGTATTATATATGCTTAGATGCTAGTTATCATCGTGCTCTTATCCATTATTAGCTCCTTAGCTACCACCATTTTCATTTCACTCATATCATGAATGCCTATTATTGATCTATATCTCTCCACATCCAACTACCAATATCTCAGTAGAGTTTCTTCTTCTATATTGACTGCGGGCATTGGAAACCCTAGGTTAACCTAGTGTAGAGATTACTTCCCTTGAGATATGTGACTAGGGATAATTTTAGCGGCGAATATTCGTAATATGGTGAAAATTTCATTTTAGGAAAATTTGAAAAGGTGAATTATTCGGAGTGGGTCGGTGTCCTATTCGCCTAAAATATATAGTATATTTTTTTGGGGGGGCCGGCTTCGCCTTCATTTGAAAACATCTCCTATAAAAACCTAGCTGATTCACCGGGTAGTATACCTCAAGTAGCTTAACAAATTACCAATACTGTGAAATTTGAACTCGCATACCCTTAAGCACCAGAGATTCAGATTACTGTTAGCCTGTGATTGTTGACGCACGACAAGGGGCATTGTTGACGCACGACAACAGCTGTACTGACGTGCGACAGAGGAAGTGTTGACGTGCGACTTGGGAAAAGAAGTTGACAGTGTTGATGACAGAGGAAGTGTTGACGCGCGACTTGGGCAGTGTTGACGCGCGACAGTATATTCAGACAGTGGACGCGCGACAGGAAATGGGTTGTTGACGCGTGACAAGTGCAGAGTTGACACGTGACAAAGACCTCAGACAGGGGATGCGCGACAAGACCTTAGACACTGGACAGAGTCGTTACTTGGTTCTTTTGCTGATGTAGGACTCTTTTCAGAATAATGGAAGGTGCCAGCTCAAAGAATACGAATAACCTAAAAGTAAGTAAGAAATCTCAGAAATCACTCTTCAAGTATTTTGGAAACTCTGCGGATACAGATATTGTAAATACCAATCATATAGATGCCACCACAAAGAATCAGAATACTGACTGTGTTGGAAGGTATTATTGAGGTGGACATGCATTCTGCACAGTATCAAAGTCAAACAAATGAAACCTACGATAATATGCCAGATCTTGAAGATATTGTTCCTGTTGGGGTGCAACCAGAAGTGCAGCTAGATATCACAGATACAAACACTCAGAAAAATGGAAGACAGAAATCAAAATCAAACTCCGGTCCAAGAAAGAGGAAACCAGGTGATTGTGATATTGCTCAAAATTCTACTCAAAAAAGTAAAGCATTGAAAACGAACAAGAATATGTGGACCATTGGCAGGACATACAAGTTTGATTGGGCAGCTAAATTTCCATTTATTGAACCTGTACAATCATCTAATTCTGAAGAAATCCCATCTGAATGTACATGTACAATATGTACGTGGAAATTGGGAAAGCAACAAAAAATGCAACTGAAGCTGGACACTATAGAAAAACATTGTGGAAAACAATATTTAACTGTAACGGGGGCGGATGGCCAGAAAATCAAAACACATAGGTGGAAAACTGAAAAAGAATGCATGCATGTTAGATACGCAACAGAATATGAGGTAGAGCAGAAAAAACACAGACATCTATTGGAAAAGGGAGGAACGATCACATCGCATATTGGTAAGATGAAAAAACAACATATCTACATGCAAAATTCATACAATTCTCTACTCTTTTTCAAATACTAAAAAAAGGAAGAGTGATTTCAGATTTCCTCGATTTCAAAGTTTTGTATCAATTTAACGGAATGCTGAATGTACCTCAGTCTCATTGGTCTGAAAGTAGTGGATGGGAAATGGAAAAATGCCTCTCGATGATAGAGAAGGAAGATTTGAAAGAGAATGTAAAAAAAGCAAACTTTATCTCTCTTTCAATTGATGAAGTGACAGCAGTCGACAACACCGCATGGGTATGTATCCACATCTATACTTTAGAAAATCATATAAGGACACCTCATCTGTTGGGTGTTATGAAAATGGTTGAAAACTGCAATGCCGAAAACCTATATAAAATAGTTGTTTCTCATTTGAAAGATGTTGCTGGAATGACTGATTATGAAATTGCTACGAAGTTGGTATGCATTGGAGCAGATGGTGTATCTGTCATGCAGGGTCACCAAACAGGGCTCTGTGTTAGATTACAAACAACAGTGGCCCCATATATGCTACCAATTCACTGTATGGCTCACAGAATGAATTTAGCGTATAAAATGGTAAGCAACCATGAAAATGTTGCTAAATTAGAAGACCTTATAAGAGAACTTCATGCCTATATGTCAAGCAGCCCAAAGCGTTTTCTCGAGTTCCAAAAATTTGCAATTGGAATTACAGATGGCAAAAAACTTCTGAAGGATGTGGAGACTAGATGGATCTCTTTGTATGAACCTGCATGCAGAGTTCGTGAGGAGTATCCTTCATTGGTTGGTTTCATGCACAAATACCATCATGAAGTTGATAGGGCAAGGGACTTGTTGTTCCGTTTAACTGATTTGGAGACATTGCTTACATTGGTTGGTATTCTTCCAATGTTAAAGGAGATCAATACACTGATGAAGCATGCACAGGGCAGATTAATCTATATTGTGGATTTTATACGGATGAGAAAAATGGTATGTCAAAGTCTTGATATATTGTACTGTTCCCAGGATAGTTTTGATGCACCTGTTTTTGAAAATTGGAAAGATTTATTAGATCTTAAAAATCCTAACACCTTTTTGAGATTTAATATCCACGATCACCTCTGCATCACTGTTAATGGGAGGGAAATACCAATGCACATTTTGCAAAAACGTCAAGATATTACAGGATCGGAACGAGAAGATGTTCCCGTGACACGTAATTTGTTTGAGTCTGTTATAGTTGAAACAAGAATAAAGCTTAAAAAAAATTCAGAAACCTTGTCATCAGAAATTAGGGAACGTTTCTGTAAAGATAAAATTCTGGAAGCCATGGGTGTGATGAATCCTAATTTTTGGAATACTGAAGGTGGCCGTGCAGACTTTGTCAGAAAGCATTTCCATAAATCAATGGGTACAATAATGGAACAATTTACAAAGATGTCAGAGCTCAAGGGTATGGAAATCAAAGGTATACTGAATGCCGATTTATTAAAGTTTCAGTCAACAAATTTTGCAACAACAATGAGGAACCAATATAAGAATTTAGATCAACCTTCTGAAAGTGGTGCTATTACAAGGCTTGTGGCGAGGAATCTATCAAAGTTCTATCTTACAAGAAGATATCAGTGAATATTTCAGATTATATGAGTTATGCCAAACAATGATTTTGGGGTCTGTGGAGGATGAAAGGGTTTTCAGTGCATTGTCATTTATAAAATCAAAACTGAGAAACAGGTTGGATAAAAATATGGAAAGTTGCATGAGGTGTTATGTTTCTCAATACTCCATCGAAACCTTTTCGTTCGACAGAGCAATTGCGCACTGGAATTCCCTTTGCGAAAGAAGAGGTGTGAATAATACAGCTACAAGTACAAATATTCCCAACCTTGAGAGTGTAATTGGCTCTTCGTCACATTCTACAGAAGACAACATCGAGTTTGATGAAGCTATTGATAATGGATTGTTTCAACTTTAAATAGGTATCTTCTTTATCTATCTTTTATCTTTATCATTAAAGATGTTACAGGTCTATATACTAAAAATGTCAGGAAATTCACCCATCTATCTACTAATCCATTTCTCGTGTTGGGTTTTTTTAAAACACAGATCTAGCTCATTACCAGTGGCAGTGATGATTTCAACTTTAAGGAGGTATCTTTTTCCCCTTAATCTTATTGTTTGTTACTATTCATTTTTTTCAGCTCTGGTTATCATTAAAGATGTTATAGGTCTATGTATTTACATTTAGTTAAATACAATCTTTTTATTTTTTGAAAACGTGGGTTGACATCCATCCGAGGAAGCTGTTACTTCTCAGGACTGACAATGTCAGGCAACTCACCCATCTATCTACTAATCCATTTTTTGTGTTGAATTTTTTTAAGACAAAGATCTAGCACATTACCGGTGATGATTTCAATTTTAAATAGGTATCTTCTTCAACATAATCTTATTGTTTGTTACTTTACATTTTTTCAGCTCTTGTTATCATTAAAGATGTTACAGGTCTAATTCTATATATTTACATTTATTTAAAGATATTGTTGGTCTATATATTTAAAGATGTTGCTGGCACTTCTCAGGACTGACAATGTCAGGAAACTCACCCCTCTATCTACAATGTCAGGTAAAACAAACCCTGTCATATACGCAAGATTTCACAGCAATCTAATACAGTTACCCTTGATGATTTCATAGCACGTTACCCTTGATGATTTCACAGCAATCTAATACGCAAGAGGTAAGCTAAACCCTATCATATTTGCAATTATGTTTAATTTCTTACCAGTGATGATTCTTTCTTGATTTCTTAGAATTATATATATCATATCATAAAATTCCTCATCATCCATATATATCATATCATCACCATATCATTATCATATCCTGAGTCCTGACACTACAATTATTATTAACACAATTCTATTCGTTCTAATGTCATCTATATCCATTATAAATGTCACATTCCATTTATTTATCATCTTTATCCATTCTAATGACATTATGATCATATCGTTACAAGTATAGAGAATAATTATCTTAAAACAAGTTCAAAAGTCTAGAGAAGAAGAATTACTGTGCTTGATGATAAATCTACGTCCACATTAAATTGATCATCGTCCATATATATCATATCATTATCTGTCATTCATCGTCTTTCATCATCATCTATCATTAATTATCAATTATCATCATTCATCATCTACGTCCACATACAATTCATGACAATGCAAGTAAACAAGAAACATACATATAATTCATGATAATCACCATCTAATGCAATTAAAATTAAAGATTGTATATAAATCCATATAATTAAATTCAAATACCATAGTACATACTCAATAGTAGAAGTTTTCAAATTCAATATTTAAAGTTTCCTCAATAATAAAAGTTTCTAGTTTTCAAAACCCTCTTTTTCTTTATCCAATTCTACTCCTCTGCTCTCTTCCCCAACGGCTTCTTCCACTGTGGCTGTACCTCTTTCCCCAACACCAGAAATAACCCCTGAACTTATAAGATCTTCTGCAGCACTGTCCAGATTTTTTAAAATTCTTTCTTCTTGATTTGTCGCATCTCCATGCGACAAAAATTTGGATCAGTTGCAGCGTATAAACTATCCCATTGCCAATAATTTTCATAACGACTAATAATCTCATTGATAAGAACCTTAGCCCTTCTCTCCCATTCTATAAGCTGATTGATATGAGGAAGAATAAACTCACTGACATGGGATTGACAATCATAACCAATTAAGTTCTCCAAAGGAAAAGGTGGCAACTGTTAACTTGTTAGTGTTGAAATGAATATCATTTTAATTCAGATTTCATTTCACCTTGCTCCCCTGGCCTAACTACCTCAAATTGTCTCAGCCAGTTTTTTCTGGCCTCTATCTTCTTCCTGCTGAAGGCCAGCTCAATTGCATCTCCATCTTTCTCATCAACCCACACAAAATCTTTTTTGTGCTTGTCCAGATCTATGAAATACTCCTTGCCCTCTTTAGAAGTACTTGTGCCCAAACCCTGTATGGTCCAAGCAACAAGTGATACCTAATCAGCAAGTGAACAAAACCAGAACTTAAAAACATATAAAGAGAAAACAAACTAGCATTACTTTGTAGTACTTTATGGTCCAGCCAGTTATCGATCCACTCAATGATTCTCTCCAAGCTTCATACTCAGGAATGGTGTAAAAAGATAACACATTTCCATTTTTGTGAGTTGCAATCTAGACATGGAGATACATAACCTCTGGAGGCTTAAAAACAAATATAAAGAGTCTCAATACACTCAACCAAATACAGGGGGAACATTTACCCTGACAATAGGAGTATGAAATTGATCAGCAGCAATCCTTTGATGTGGGAACCATCATGGTCCTTTAAGAGACAAAGGACAAGTCAAAAAGGATCTCACTAGAAAGGATGTGTCAGAATTAAGCAGAAACTAAACAGCGCTAGACAAAGATCATGTACCTGGTCTGTCATTATCATCAGATGGCCATATCTTAAAGATTTAATGTTGTCATATATTTAATCTTCCTGTAGACCAAGGATTTTATCTTTATTCTCCATTTTTTGGTGAGTGGTAGCTTCCCTGACATTGAGAGCTTACCTCTGAGAGGAAACACGCCATAATAATCTTGACCAACAACAGATATTCCTGCCACCTGATAGGATAAAGATAACTAAAATAAAAAAAATTAAATTGGAAAGTGATGTCGAAACATGTCACAATACTACCAAATTCAGTATTCACATTTCCCTGATTCAAGGCACAAACACTTACAGCAAGAGCCTTGGCTGAGTCACCCTCCGTTAATATTAAAGTACATTGATAAGAATTCTTCCCCCATGCTTGATTTGCATCATCAAGTTTGGGAACATCAATTAATTTCCCCTTCTTGGTTCCATCAGTTTTCTTAAGATCTTTTTTTTGTTTAAACTCTGCCCACGCCAGTATACTTTCAAGTACACACTTTTCCACTGCACTCATCAGGTCAAACAAAGTTACAAAGCTCATCTTAGACCCTAGCATTGCAAAAATTACATGTACTCAGAAATGCTACATCTTAGACACCACGCCTAGATTTATTGACATGGGCTGCAAATGCGAAACAGTGAAAATTACTATAAATTTATAACAGCAAATTGTATCAGAATAAAAAACAGAATAAAAAATATGAATTAAAATGAATTATACTTACAATCAACATGGAAACCGAACGTTGATTCGAGAAATTTCTTGTCTTCTTCCACGAGTGTTGCCTTGGTTGTAACAATTGGTAAATTTTTGAACGGAAGGCCCGTAAACCGATGGATGTCATTTGCTTCGATACTGAATTGGAACATTCGGCCATCGTTCAGAGTCACATAAAAAATGCCATCCTCTGAATTGTAGGATGACAAAAGGTAATTCAAAATATCCGGATCTGTTTCAAAATGGGGCATATTAACAGTATGGATGTGAGGGCATAAGGGATTCCTGTAGTTGATCTTGGAAATCGATTGAATTGGATTCTCTAGATTTTTTTTGCTGAACTTGTAGTTGGGAAGCATGTGAAGTTGACATTATAGTTGTACTTGCGTCTTTGACAACGATTGAGACCTGCAAAAATTCAAGAGCGGGAAGGTGAAAATGAGAAAATGACCGGTTGAAGGGTATTTATAGGCTAAATCGGGCGTCAATGGCTTCAATTGATGCGTGTCAAAGGTCTTAGCTGACGCGCGACAATAGTCCTAGCTGTCGCGCGTCAATAAGATCCAGTGACGCGCGACAATAGGAGCTAGTGACGTGCGTCAATAGGATCCAGTGACACGCGACAATAGGAGCCAGTGACACGTGTCAATAGGAGCCAGTGACGCGCATCAATAGGAGCCTGTGACGCGCGTCAATAAAAGCCAGTGACGCGCGTCAATAGGAGCCAGTGACGCGCGTCATTAGGAGCTAGTGACGCGCGTCAATAGGAGCCAGTGACGCGCGTCAATAGGAGCCAGTGACGTGCGTCAATAGAAGCCAGTGACGCACGTCAGTCAAGACCATTGATGTTCCATTGACGCGCGTCAGGAGTGATTATTGACGTCTTGTTGTCGCACGTCACATTCTACAGAAGACAACATACGAGTTTGATGAAGCTATTGACAAGAAAAAAGAAAGTGTCACATTTTGAAGATGTCATCATTGAAAATTTGAATTGAAATATTTGGGATGATTATTAATGTACAATTTACTCTCCAAAATCGTAGTTAACAACCATAAAACAAACACCCACAAGCATGTATACATGATTAATTAATGAAAGCTTAAAGTAAAGACATAACACAAATTTACCGAGAGTATCATGAGTACCACAATTTTATTAAGATGTTATGGCTTGAATTCTTCATAGTAATAAAAACTCTCTTCCACAAGATTGATCACTAACACTAGCTCTCCATACTTTTATAAAAACAAGTAGAGGCTATTATTAGCCTTTTAGACTCGAGAGTAGTTAACTTGTAAGGAAAATTTACTTTTCTATTAATAATGAAGATAATCAAGTCAATAAATTGGTTCATACTCTTCCCTATTAATATATGTGGATAAATGTACACTAATGGGTGAATTATCCAAATACTAAAATACAACTAATATTACAAGTGCACCTTAATTATATACAATAGTGTATGGTTATTTAAATACACTGACATCCCCCCTTAATATGTACTTTAATAAAGGGAATGAAGGAGGAACACTGAACTATCCCACCTTAATGAAAATTGCCTTCACTCCCAAAAGTTTCCTAAGAAGAAAAAATTGATCCTCAAGCAAGGGATTTATGAAGTTGTCTAAAACCAAATTTTTTGTTCGAAAAAACTTAAGGTTGAGAGTCTTGTGATAGATTAACTACCAAAGATGATGCATTTTTATATCAATGTTTTTTAATGTGTTGGTGCTCCATCATATTGTAATAGATGTGGATGACCCTCTAATTATTTTTCACATTTCCAATAAACTAGCCTTTTATACTTACAATAGTCATCTTTTCAAATTCACACATTACCTTAGTCAACTTATATTTGATTGATCAAGAATTAATTTTCATAAGTCACCATATACATGAGTTATCTGATTTTGATTATATCTATCTTCTTACCCTTATCACATATCTCTATCCCTTAATTAAATACAAGCCAAGCAATGTTACCAAGTTTTGAGGATAAAATTAGGGCTCCATCTTCATTTACACTTTTCTAACCTCTACTCTTCCATGACACTTGGAGAACTACAAGTAGTTTAATCCTGTTTTGGTGTATTTGGTGCATAATTTCTAGCACTCATAGGTATCGAAGGGGGAATGATGAGGTAAATCTAATGTATATAATTAGAAACACTTTTTTAGGCTAATAGGTCTAAAATACAAAGAGATGATATTTATAGTTGTAGAAGAGTCGTTAAAAATATTCATACACATATCCTAGATCAATAAACACATGTGAAGTATGTGTTAGATATAGATTAGATATCTTAGTATCAAAGGACACATTCAGTAGCCCTATGACACATTCATCAAGAAAACTTGTTCTAAAATAGATGAACATTTCCTCTAATTTTAGGATCCCAAATCTCAAAGGAAAATTTATGACACTCTGCACAACATCCTTATCCAGTTTCAAATCACCGTTATACTTATACCCCTACATCTGGTAGAATGGTGAATTATTTTTAACCCTAATCCTAATTTAAGCTATATACTTTCTGGAATTAGTGTTGATAGAATATTATATCCTTACACAATTTAGGACTTTTGTTTCTATATTTGATGTTTTCAATAATCTTATATACACATTGCAATATCATAATTGAATTACCTCTTAATGTTGACATTACAAAAAGATAGGAACGTTGAAATTACTATTCATCTCATTGTTTGTTACTATTCATTTTTTTCAGCTCTGGTTATCATTAAAGATGTTACAGGTCTATGTATTTACATTTAGTTAAATAAAATCTTTTTATTTTTTGAAAACATGGGTTGACATCCGTCCGAGGAAGCTGTTACTTCTCGGGACTGACAATGTCAGGCAACTCACCCATCTATCTACTAATCCATTTTTTGTGTTGAATTTTTTTAAGACAAAGATCTAGCACATTACCGGTGATGATTTCCATTTTAAATAGGTATCTTCTTCAACATAATCTTATTGTTTGTTACTTTACATTTTTTCAGCTCTTGTTATCATTAAAGATGTTACAGGTCTAATTCTATATATTTACATTTATTTAAAGATATTGTTGGTCTATATATTTAAAGATGTTGCTGGCACTTCTCAGGACTGACAATGTCAGGCAACTCACCCTTCTATCTACAATTCAAGGTAAAACAAACCCTATCATATACGCAAGATTTCACAGCAATCTAATACACTTACCCTTGATGATTTCATAGCATGTTACCCTTGATGATTTCACAGCAATCTAATACGCAAGAGGTAAGCTAAACCCTATCATATTTGCAATTATGTTTAATTTCTTGCCAGTGATGATTCTTGCTTGATTTCTTAGAATTATATTTAATTTATTTTTTATATGTGTAAAATCCTTTGATATATTTTTTTAACTGTGGGATAAACAATACATTATACAATTTTAAATATAAGTCCACATAAAATTCCTCATCATCCATATATATCATATCATCACCATATCATTATCATATCCTGACTCCTGACACTACAATTATTATTAACACAATTATTTATCTAATTTAAATTTATTAAAACAATTCAGTTTTTTTAAAATAATTCATAATCATATCATTACAATTCTATTCGTTCTAATGTCATCTATATCCATTCTAATCATTAATGTCATCTATATCCATTATAACACATTCCATTTATTTATCATCTATATCCATTCTAGAGAAGAAGAATTACTGTGCTTGATGATAAATCTACATCCACATTAAATTGATCATCATCCATATATATCATATCATTATCGTCATTCATCGTCTTTCAGCATCATCTATCATTAATTATCAATTATCATCATTCATCATCTACGTCCACATACAATTCATGACAAATGCAAGGTAAACAAGAAACATACATATAATTCATGATAATCACCATCTAATGAAATTAAAATTAAAGACTGTATATAAATCCATATAATTAAATTCAAATACCATAGTACATACTCAATAATAGAAGTTTTCAAATTCAATATTTAAAGTTTCCTCAATAATAAAAGTTTCTAGTTTTCAAAACCCTCTAAAGTTTCTACTCCTTCTGCTCTTCTCTTTCCCCAATGGCTTCTTCCACTGTGGCTGTAACTCTTTCCCCAACACCAGAAATAACCCCTGAACTTATAAGATCTTCTGCAACACTGTCCAGATTTTTTAAAATTCTTTCTTCTTGATTTGTGGCATCTCCCTGCGACAACAAATTTGGATCAGCTGCTGCTTTAGCTTTGAATAATATGTCAGGGTCGAAACCATGCTCTTTAATTATCCGCTTTAGTGTATTGTTTTGTTTGTTAACCAAAACAATATTTTCTTCAAATTTTTTGCTGCGGATAAGCTGTTCTTTGCTGTTTCCAAGTGAACTTGAAAAACCTTCACCTGACTCTTCAAATTTTCATATTTCAACTGCACAAAAAGAGTAATGTCAATTCAAAATATTACTAAAAAATGAAAATTTCAAATTAACAAGAATGATTGTTTGAATGTAATAGTACTTACAACCGCTCTTTCTCTTTCGGCATTTGCGATTGCTACCAAATCCTTGTCCTTGGACCATTTGTTAAAATATGCCTGGGCCTCGGCACTAATATTTTCCAATTTGTTTAATGCCTTATCTAAAATTTCATCTTTATAGTTGTTGTTATACGTGATAGTCCCACTTCTTACTTGGGTAAGTAAGGAATCCATCTTCGCAGGTTGATTCTAGACTGCAGCGTATAAACTATCCCGTTGCCAATAATTTTCATAACGACTAATAATCTCATTGATAAGAACTTTATCCCTTCTCTCCCATTCTATAAGCTGTTTGATATGAGGAAGAATAAACTCACTGACATGGGATTGACAATCATAACCAATTAAGTTCTCCAAAGGAAAAGGTGGTAACTGTTCACTATCTGAATCTGATGAAGACGATCTTGCTGGAGAAGTATGGGGGCTTTCACCAAGATCAACTGCTACGTGTTTCTGCCTTTGGGTGGGCTGATCTTGTTTGTGAAAAAATTAATCAAGATTTAGATAAATAAATTTAAATCGAAATGTAATTTGAAATTGTAAAGCATATTTAAATTGAAATTCGAAGTATACCTGCTGGCCTTGAATCATCTCGCGGGTATCGAAAAAACCAGTTGGGTCATTGCTATCAATGCCCAAATAATCTTCATCTAAATTTATATTGTTCAAAACAGATATGCCCATTGCACTAGGCAAGCCACCAAGTGAGAGAGTTGGAATTCGAAAGGAGGAGGCAATGTTTAGTGTCCCACTAGGGGCCGGAGCAAAAGGCATGCGTTTACCAATGTTCTTTTTCACTGTTCCTCTGGTTGGCATTTTAAAAATTATTGGTTGAGTGGGTGTCGGTGCCGTGGTTTGATCAAGACTGACATGTGCTGAAAAGTACAAGAAAAAAATGAAAAAATAGGAAAACAATTCATAAAGTCAAAACTTTTGAAATTAAACGTACTATCAAAGAGTTGTACCTTGTTGTCGAGGGGTTGTTTTTCTCGGTGCTACGGGTGGCCTTGTAGGAGTTGTACTCAGTGGCTGTTCAGAAGATATGAATGCATGCGACTGTATGGAGTGAGTTGGGGAAGAAGGTTGAGTTTGTGAAACAGGTGTATGTTCCAAAGTCCCTGCAATTCATCAATATTAAATGTTGTCAATTCATTTGGTTAAAATTTAAATTGAAAAATAAATATACAACTTTGGAATTTGTAAATAATATACGAGAAGGTATTACTTCTCTTGGTGTTTAACGAGTTCAAACTGTTGAGGGTTTGGAGAGGAGTGAGCTTCCATTTCAGATTGGGAGTCCCCCGAAGCCTCAGCGTGTTGTTGGCCTCTTCCTCTCGATAACATCCTTTTTTCGGGGAAGGGCTTCAAGATATCTTCTCTGCAAAAAATTAACATTTAAGTGTTAATAACTGCGCAGTGTAATGTCGAAAATTGAAATACAAACTAAATAGTTTATACCTGTTGTTCTTCAAATGGAATTGACAACTTCATCAACTCCTCATCAGTGCAAGTAGGAATTTTTTTATCTTTTAAATTTAAAAGTGCCTCATAATAAAAGCCAAGGAGATAGTTTGTTGAATAAATGATGAGGTTTTTCTGAAATTTTTGAATTTGTTAGTGTCAGTTCTTATTTTTTTGGATAGATATGTGCACCAATCGAATTTTTGTTTTGAGATAGTGGCAACAATGTATGCAATGGCCCAATTTGGTATATCAGTTTGGCGACCCTGCAAAACAATTCTGGATTGAAAAAATGAAATAAGTGCAGCAAGAAAGTGGTGTGCAATTGATTGTGTATCCACACCACGCCTGGATTTATTGACATGGGCTGCAAATGCGAAACAGTGAAAATTACTATAAATTTATAACAGCAAATTGTATCAGAATAAAAAACAGAATAAAAAATATGAATTAAAACGAATTATACTTACAATCAACATGGAAACCAAACTTTGATTCGAGTAATTTCTTGTCTTCTTCCACGAGTGTTGCCTTGGTTGTAACAATTGGTAAATTTCTGAACGGAAGGCCCGTAAACCGATGGATGTCATTTGCTTCGATACTGAATTGGAACATTTGGCCATCGTTCAGAGTCACATAAAAAATGCCGTCCTCTGAATTGTAGGATGACAGAAGGTAATTCAAAATATCCTGGATCTGTTTCGAAATGGGGCATATTAACGAGCCCTGTAAATTCACACGGTATCATCAAATCTTTATATTCTGAAGACAGATTTAAAACAGTATGGATGTGAGGGCATAAGGGATTCCTGTAGTTATCTTGGAAATCGATTGAATTGGATTCTCTTGATTTTCTTGCTGAACTTGCAATTGGGAAGCATGTGAAGTCGACATTATAGTTGTAAATGCATCTTTGACAATGATTGAGACCTGCAAAAATTCAAGAGCGGGAGGGACGTAAACGAGAAAATGACCGGTTGAAGGGTATTTATAGGCTAAATCAGGCGTCAATGGCTTCAATTGACACGCGTCATTAGGAGCTTCTAATGATGCGCGTCAATAGGAAGCCAGTGACGCGCGTCAATAGAAGGCTCTGCGCGCGTCAGTGACGCGCGTCAAGATGGTTATAGTGACGCACGCGTCAAGAGGATTACAGTGACGCGCGTCAATAGGAAACAGTGATGCGCATCAAGAGGACAGTTGACACACGTCAATATGGGCCAGGTCAATGTGCACGTCAATATGAGGACAATGACGCGCGTCAATAGTGGGCCAGTGACGCGTCATGAAATTTTTGCCAGTGACGCACGTCAAATAGGAGCCAGTGACGCGCGTCAATTGGAGCCAGTGACGCGCGCCAATCGAGGAGCAATGACGCGCATCAATTGGAGCCAGTGACGCGCGTCAATTGAGGACAATGTCATGTCAATAGGAGCCAGTGACGCGCGTCATTGCCTCCTGATAGTGCGTGTAGTCGATAGATTTAACTGACGCACGTCAATTGGAGCCAATGACGGGTCAATTGGAGCTCCAGTGACGTGCGTCACACTGTCATCCAGTGATGCTCAACTGTCACGCCAGTGACGCGCGTTAGGAGTGATTATTACGTCTTGTTGTCGCACGTCAATGATGGAGCCTTGAAAAAAAAGGTGAAATTTTGTTTTGGAATACTGTCAAATTCGCCTTTCAACTGAAACTGGTTCCGGGGATATTCGCCAGGTATTTTCCACCTACAATTTTATAGGGGTGTCTTAAAATGAACCCTGTATGCGACACTTAGAACTCGTTCTATTACACCCTTTAAGTATCATCACACATGAGACAAAGTACATCTTCGAAGGCGTCACTTTTAACTAAATGATACCCTTGTAGAACGGATGATTCATTAGGAAAAAATACCAAGGAGACAAGTCTTCGAAAACATAGATCTAGCTGAACAAATGTGAAGGTGATTACAAACCTTTTGATCCTAGGACCATGATAGTATTTATAGATAATGATGTCTCTATTGGGATTCATCTTCATGTTGTAATAGGTCCCAAATGTTTCGGGGACATTGGAGGGAATATCTAATTTTTTTAACCAATAATCACATTACTTTTTGATGCAGTGGAACTTTTATATATGTTACCATGTTTCTCTAAGAACTCAATTATAATTGGGATGACTAAGTAATATCTAAGAAGAGATTAACATACAATTTAAATCCCAAAGACCATTGCAATAACAATCAATGCTAAGATCAATATTGAAATATCAATTTGGATTGAGTGTGTATTTTAACATATCGTCCCCCTGATTCAAAATTGAGAAATTATCAACCATCTTACAATAGCTTCTATGGATGTATACCCCCAGTGTCCCCGAGATATTAGGTAATTTTGGTCACAAGAGCACCTGCATTTTCCAAATTTGGATTCATTGATGTCTAAACACCCAAAATGCACAACAATCAAAGAGAAATAGTGTCCTTGATTATTAGTGATCAGATCATAGCACCCCTAAAGTGAGTGCAATGAACAGTTGAGACTCTTATGTGATTGCACAACATGGAGCATCTATGAAAGTGTGGGACTTTCATCTAAGAAATAAAGAGAACTCTCCGGATGAAGGTCTGGTTCCTATTCCTCTCTTATGCTGCATACATAAATTGTATTAGATAAGTTATTATATCTAATTTAACCGACTCTATCTTTTGAAGGAAACCCTCTTGGTTAGAGGCACATTAAGATAAAAGAAGATGAAAAGGTCTAAGATAGACAAGGTGATGCACTAAATGAATATTAGATACATCATTTTGAAATTTAAGAGAGACCATAGAAATGCAAGTACAACTACCATGATACATATTAAACAAGTGAATGTTATGAGATGATTAGAATACAACAATTACAACACAATGAGAAAGTGCCGAGTGTCCAACAGACATGGATGAAAAAATTTCTCAAAAAGTAAGTGAACAATACAAATGATCATTTAGAGCCAGAATTCAAAGAAGAATTTTAAAAAAGAAGTGACAACTTGAATACCTAAGGCACCGTCAAGATTTGGTCCACAAATATTCTTGTACAAACTAGAAGAAAGAAAGGGTGCAAAACAAGTAAATGTCTCAACCCTTTTATCCAATGAGTTAATCCCAGTTCATTTATAGACGCAACAGTAAAGAGAAAAGAATTGAGAGGTGATGCTATAAACTAATTCAAAAATCAAATCTGAAAAGAAGGAGATCAATGGGAACTCGTTCCTAAATCCAATACACAATTTGTAATCTACCTCAGTGGGTACTTGTGGGACATAAGCTTAAGGAGAAGATGGCCAAGATCAAATAAGAAATATGCAAGGTCTAGTTTTGGAAGGGGTTATGTCCTAATTAATGGCAAGGTAGATGATTTCTAAGAAACCTTTACCCCACCTAACCTCGTCAAATTAGAATCCTTTCAGTTTCTATGCATGTAGACAAGGTAGATCTCTTAATGGTGCCAAATTTGTCAATCTTGGGCACTGTATCAAAGGATGTGCCCACTTTGAAATTTGGCAATTAGGCCTGTAAAAAGTATATATTGGAAACTATTTACCAGAACGGTTTTGGGGATCAAAAAATTCAATTTGTGCTTTGTGTCACAAATTAAAGAAATTGTATGTATAAATTTTCCCCACAAAGCTCAGTATACCTTAAGGCTCAAAAAACCATCTTCATAAGAATGAGGCCTTTAAAATTGGGAAATTGAATCATCTCTATTAAGACTGAAGTCGGCCCACATGTATTGTTGTGCCTGATATGTGGATGATATCATTTGGAGGAGATAGTGAAGGAATGTGGCTCCAATTTTAACTTTATGTCCTTGGGATAAGAAGCCAAAGAGTTTGAAATGTACATGTCGGGTATTGTCATTTTTCACTTCAAGCTCGAACATTTATTGATCTAAAAAAGGAATAATTGGATTCAAACCAATTTTTATTAAAGTTGTATTCCATGTTAAAGAAACAATAATGTAAGACTACACATTATTAGTATACTTAGTTCTGTGAAGGATGCAAGTTAAGTAAAGATGATGAATCTTTGTTACAGTTGTATTGTAGGAACAGGAAAGAGATCTTCATGATTGTATAACATGTTATTAGAGACGACATCAAGACCAGAAATACATGCAACTTCGTAGGCTTACTCAGAAGGCATTTTGAAGTAAGTTCAAAAGAAACATGTGTAATGTGGTGAAGAGGATATATTTTAAAACCTTATCCTCAATAGATGGAACTTTCTTAAGTTTGTATATATAAGAGTCTTGGAATATTTCACACTGACAACATACATCATATGCAGATTAGGTAAGAAGTCTAGCATGTTATGACATAATGAGTAAAAGTTATTGGAATTCTTTCTGGCGAAAATCTTGTGTCATGGGAAGTGAAATGAAATTCTTTTTACCTCCTATAGTAGGATGCATTCACTAAAGGGCCCTTATTAAAGAAAGAAAGTATTAATCCCCCAATTAATTTCACTTCTAGGTTGATAGTAATGCTAATATCCTCAACTTTATTAATAATCTAAACATTGCTACTAGTGAAAGTTTTACAAATAAGATAATTTATTAATACCAATATACTATTAAATTTAGTGGTATAATTTTGAAAAAAGGGATTATTGTCAATCTATATATAATATATATATATATATATATATATATATATATATATAGATTGACCATAAATTTAATAACTAAATTTAATCACTATTCGTATATATATAATTTCCTTTTAAGACACAATAGGTTATCCCTTTTTTTTAAATACTACTAGCTACGGTTGATAGTAATGCTTAATATCCTCAACTTTATTAATAATAAAACATTGCTCATAGTGAAAGTTTTACTAATAAGATAATCCATTAATAATACATAAATTTATTATTAATTTCCTTAAAAGGGATAACCATTGTCAATCTTAGTCAAACGAAATATATATATATATATATATATATATATATATATATATATACACTTAGACATATTAAATAAAGTCAATTTTAATTAAGTTGAAAACCTTGTGAAAAAAAATAGTGATCGGTTTTGGGTGGGTCACGACCTGCACTAGAGTGGTGGTTTCAAATAAGTTTTGATAGTGGGGAGGGGTTGGCAACCCCAACCCCCACCGCATTCTATATTTAAATGGGGTGGGGGTTGAGAACATCGACCCCGCCCAACCCACCCCCCGTCCCCCCAAATAACATTAATACCCCCACATAATATAAAACCCAACCCTCCCTAATGTGGCCTGTACACTTTTTGAAACCTATGCAAAAAAAATTCTCGGCCTAAATGGATATTGTCACCCGAGGCCCTGTACATTGTTATATATATATATATGAGATCATATTTTGAATCCGGGTTTTTCTTTAACCCATTAAAAAAAAAGAGAAACAATAAATGATTTTCTTTTAAAATAAATAGTTATACACATTAGTATTTAAAAGTACATATACATATATATGTATATATACATGCTCAAAATAAAAATATATAAATACAATATAGCTTTATAAATGAAATAGGTAAATACCCACAAGCCCATTTGGGCAAATACAAAAAAGGGAACCAAACTCAAATTAATAAATACATTTTTCAAACCCTAATGAGGGTATACACAAAATAAGAAAATAAGAAAACTTGTGAGCCTCTTCAAAAGCTTGGAATGGCCTTCAATGGCTTCCCATCCTCTTCCAATAACTTGCAAAATAAAAGAGAAACAATGAGACAAATGAAAAGAGAAAGAAGACTTCATAAGCATGTTTTAGGGTTAGTAGCCTTCTTTTTCTCATCAAGGGTCCTAATTGAATCCATCCAAGAGATGAGATTCATCCCTACAAAAAGTAGGTGGAGAGTGGGTGAATAGAAATTACCCTTTAAATTTAAATGTTTTAATTTCAAAATATGGGTGGACTTTTAAGGGGTTACTTTATGGAGTAGGGAAGTGTTCATTATCCTAACCCAAATTTTAATATGGGACCTTGCTAGTTGTTTTAACATTGTAGAAATTGAATAACCTTGGTATTTAATTTCATTAGTCACTTTTACCCTTGACACCCCGTGGAGGAATATTCAACTTTAGTAGGAATTAAGTTTATTATTTAAATAATCTTTAGTGAGATTAAACTTGCCTAATCAAATCAATATATTAAAGTTTAATGTAGATTTTAAATATTGTGTTATCATGGAATATTATTTTTATTTGAATCATTGCCTTAGAGACATTAATGTGGCAACTGTCGTTTTTGAAAACTTTGGTGGGCATGCTTTTCAAAAAAAATTATTACTTAATTTTTCTAACTAAACCTAGGTTGTTCTTGGGTCTCGTGTGGGCATTTTTAGAATTTTTTTGTTGAGGATGATTTTGATTCATTTTTATTTTTCAATATAATCATCTTGTTGTTTTTTATTTCTAAAATTTATTAACTTTTATGTTATATTTTCTTTATGGACAATAGAATTTAAAGAAAGTGAATTTGAATTACCTGGAATGGACATTGTAGGAGAATAACTATCCCCAAAATGTAATTCTGCAATCATCACTCATACCCAATCAAGTGATCTACAGACAAAGTTCAATAATCCAAAAAGAAAACCTTTACAACTTTTATTACATGTGTGAGTTCAATTAAAATTTAATATAAGAATATAAAATTTATGTTAAATAAAATAATCTTAATTATATTTATGAAATAATATATTGTTCTCCTATATGTGCATGTAAATTTTCACAATATTTTTTTCTAAAACTATCCATAATTCATATTTTATGAAATTATATTCTCAATTATTTGTTTATTGAAATATTCTTATATTCACAACTTCAATATTATGTAAATCAATTAATCAAATATATTTTATTTTTGCATGCGCTCTTTCTTTAAATATCTTTTATAAAATAATTTTTAATATTTTAATTTTTATTTACTTTTAATGATGCTTTTTTATTTGACGTATAAGTTTTTAAACTACATGCATTCGTTACTTTTTGAGATATAATTTTTCATTCAAAACTTAGATTTATTATATTATTTAATAAAAATATTGATTTAAATGTAATTTGCATATTTTTTTTTTGGAAATCATTATTTAAAATGATAAAAAGTAGTTTATATAATATTATATAATGTAAATAAATATCATAAATAAATTTTGTTTTCTAAATATTTATTTTAAATATATTCTTAAAATTAGAATAGATTAGAAAACTCATGTATATTTTTTAAAAATTTGAAAAATATATTGATACAAAAATTCATAATTATACGAGTTACTTAAAATTTTAAAATAATTATATTATTATTGGGTTACATGTAATAATTTTAAACTTATGTATAGTTGGTTTTAAGATTTATTATAATTTAATGTATATGTAATTTAGATGTCACCAATTAATTTTAAATAGAAATTTAATAAGAATATTAAAATAAAGTTATTATTTTATAAAAAATAAAAAGTGGAAATTTATTAAATTATTTTTATATAGACAATAATGACTATTTAATATGCGTGTGTTAAAAATGTAGACAATCCATATATATAATTTTCTAAATAACATTAATACTAACATTTTTACATTATTTTTCAAAACATTCTACAAATTATTATTGTGGCAATCAAATTATAGCTTTCACCTATAAGTTTTACATGGTAATAATTAATGTAGAAAAATTTGTAAATATTGTCACACATATAATATTGATGTGAAACAATAAGCGTAAAATGTAGAAAAAAATTAAAATTTTGAATTATATGGAAAAACTACAATAAAAAATAGTGCAAAATTTACAAATTGAAAGAATTGTGGATAATCTACACTACCAAGGATTGTAGGCTAGCTACAAAATCAATATATTGTGGAGTATTAACACTCTAAAAAATTATAGAAAAACAACAATAATATATGAAATTGTGGATAAGTAACAATTTCAAAGCCACATTTTTAATTTTTAAAAATCCTTATAGCCATAATAACAATGAAGAAAAATTGTGAGAAAACATGCATGTTTGTTGTAGTGTAAGTTCATCTTAAGAGGAGTAGTGAGGGTCTTTCCTTTTCTTTTCTCTGTGCACAACTATCCAACCCTCACTTTTATTAAGATTTGATTTTTCATCTAGATGAATCTGAAGTACCACCTCCAAACACTCATTTTTAACAATAATAGAACTAGAAGTTGAACCCAAAGATTGTGTCTTTTCCAACGAAGGTTGAGAAGAAACCGGCCTAAAGACCCCCACATCAGGAAGAGACCCCACTGACCGTTGAGTGTCCACATCTACTGGTTCATCATCTTCCGAGGAAACCTCATAATCATCTCCCAAAATTAGTATATGATGCGCCCGAATTAGCAGGAACTTGACAAGGTCATAACTTGAGCTCCGGGTGTCCGTTTGAGTCCGTTTTTTTTTTGAAACCACGTGTTTTGATGAGACGAACGCAGCGGCAACAAGCCCTATCAGTTGGGGTAAGTTTTTGACACGTTTTCGGGCCCTAAATCCGCCATCTTGAGGCCGAAAATTAGGATTTAAGTTATAGTTTGGTTTTTTCCTATTTTTGAGCATTAGTTAATTTTAGTCTATTAATTGCATTGTGAGTTAGAAAGTTGGCAATTCCTCTAATTTAGGGATGTAGAAGATGCGTGGCAATTTCTATGCCCGTAGGAATAAGCATGCGAACTTACTAAGAATAGCAGGTTCTAGTAAACTGCTAAAAATAGTAATTTCCGCCACCTAGAGTAGATTTAGTCAGAGTTAGCTAGAGTTTACTTGGCAACTCGAGTTGGGAGTTATTTTCCTATTTAGGAAACATTGTAATTTATTATTTGATAACGAAGAAGGAGATCTATTTTCTTTTGGAGTTCATTTTATTACAGTTTTATCTGGTTGTTCTTAATTTGGCTACATTATCTGGTATCAGAGCTGGTTCAAAGTATTTTGTTTAAAAATGGCAGGAAGAGGAAGAGGAAGAGGAGGCAGTATTGCCCAGATGAATAGAAATATGCAAGATCTGCAGAGACAAGTTACTGCGCTTGCTGCAATGATAACCCAAAGAGGAAATCAAGGTGGAGATGACACAGATGAAGAAGAAGTTTGTGAAGAGGAGGAAACGCAAGCACCACCATTAGCTTTTGAAGAAAGGATGCTTCGAGCATTAGAAGGAAAGAATGATGGGATAAGAGTTGATGTTTCAGAGTATGGTGGTAGTCTAAAACTAGAGGAGCTGATAGACTGGTTGAATAGCATGGGAAAATTTTTTGAGTGGAAGGCTATGTCAGAAGAAAAGAAGGTAAAATTTGCATGCACGAAATTGAAAGGTCATGCTATGTTATGGTGGGATCACCTACAGAAAGAGCGGTCAAGAAAGGGGAAAGAAAGAATTAGGACGTGGAGTAAGATAGAGAAGAAGCTAAAAGATAAATTTCTACCTGTGGATTATGCACAAACCCTTTACAGGAGGTTTCAGAATCTCAGACAGAACTTACAAACAGTGCAAGAATACACAGATGAGTTCTACAAATTGTCCATTCGTGTAGAGCATGAAGAAACTGAGGAACAAATGGCTGTGAGGTATGTTAATGGATTAAAATTTTCTATTCAAGATGAGATAAGTATGCATAGGATTAAAAGCATGGAGGATGCCTATCAATTAGCCTTAAAGGCTGAGGAAAAACAAAATCGTCAAAGTTTTAGGCGATCACCTGGAATGAATAGGGGGGCCTCATCTTCCTTTCGAGGACGAGCTGGTTTCAGCCAAGGTAGGGGAGAATCATCTCGTGGATGGGAAAAGCAAGAGGATACGAGACAAGATTTCCAGAATCAACAAAGAGGCAGAGGATTTTCTAGGGGTAGAGGATATGCTGGCGATAGAGGATGGGAGGCTCCACGAAGACCATTTGTTTGTTACAAATGTGGTGAAGAAGGGCATCGGGCTTTTGAATGCCCACATACTTATACACATGACAAAAGGCAAGGAGATGCTCCAAGAGTAAATCTTGTTGAAGCTGAGCAAGTTGAAGATGAACAGGACCTCGAAATTCCACCAGATGTTGGAGAAACTCTGATGATCAAGAGGACAATGATTGCTCCAAGAAAGGAGGTCAAGGGGGATGCATGGCTACGTACAAATATTTTCAGAACAAGATGCACTTCAGGAGGAAAGGTATGTAATGTTATTATTGATGGTGGTAGTTGTGAGAACATGGTTTCAAATGAGATGGTCGATAAATAGGGTCTGCATTGTGAGAAGAATCCTAACCCTTATCGTATTGCATGGTTTAAGAAGGGTAATGAAGTTACTATTGATAAGAGATGTTTAATAAGCTTTTCTATTGGGAACAGTTATAAGGATGAGATTTGGTGTGATGTTATTCCTATGGATGCATGTCATATACTGCTAGGAAGACCATGGCAATTTGATAGAAAAGTTATTCATGATGGGGGAAAAAATACTTATACTTTCTGGAAGGATGGCACAAAAATAGTTTTGATACCTCTTAAAGAAGAGGGGAAGGCTGAAAATATGCTTTCTGAAAAGGAATTTGTGAAGGAGGCAAAGGCAACCGATTTCTGTTATGCACTAGTTGCAAATAAGGATGAACTTGTAAGTGCTCAAATACCAATAGAAACATCAGAATTAATAGAAGAATTTTCAGATGTTATTCCTGATGAGCTACCAGATGGATTACCCAAAAGAGATATTCAACACCATATGGATTTGATTCCAGGGGTCTTCACTCCCAAATCAAGCGGCTTATAGGATGAGCCCGACATTGCATGCAGAGTTGAATAGGCAAGTGGCAGAGCTCGTGCGAAAGGGGGGTCGTAAGGGAGAGCATGAGTCCGTGTGCAACACCAGCTTTATCAACACCAAAGAAGGATGGAACATGGAGAATGTGCACGGATAGCAGAGCGATCAATAAAATTACAATCAAGTATCGGTTCCCAATACCTCGCCTTGATGATATGATGGATGTGCTTGCTGGATCTAATTATTTCACCAAGATTGATCTTCGAAGTGGTTATCATCAGATTCGGATCAGAGAAGGAGATGAGTGGAAAACAACATTCAAGACAGGAAATGGATTATATGAGTGGTTGGTGATGCCATTCGGGTTATCCAATGCACCTAGTACTTTTATGAGATTGATGAACACCGTGCTACGGGGAGTATAATGGTAAGTTTGTTGTGGTTTATTTTGATGATATCTTGATCTTTAGTAAAACTAAAGAAGAACATTTGAGGCATCTAAGATTGGTATTTGAAGTGTTAAGGAAAGAGAAACTCTATGCAAATATGAAGAAGTGCACATTTATGCAAGAGAGCTTGGTATTCTTGGGCTTTATTATTTCAGCAGGTGGGGTACAGATGGACTCAGAAAAGATAAAGGCAATTATTGAATGGCCTACTCCACGGAGTATAACAGAGGTAAGGAGCTTTCATGGTCTAGCAACATTTTACAGAAAATTTATTAAAAATTTCAGCAGTATTGTAGCACCTATCACAGATTGCACAAAAGGAAGGGAGTTTTTGTGGACAAAGGCAGCTGAGGATAGTTTTCAATTCTTGAAGAAGAAGGTGACAGAGGCACCCATTTTGGCACTACCAGATTTTGATAAAGTGTTCGAGGTTGATTGTGACACCGCACATGTGGGTATTGGAGCTGTTCTAAGTCAAGGAGGAAAGCCAGTAGCTTTCTTTAGTGAGAAACTAAATGAGGTAAGAAAGAACTACTCTACTTATGATGTGGAATTTTATGCAATTGTACAAGCATTAAGGCATTGGAGGCATTACTTAGTGCCTAAGGAGTTTGTGTTATTTACAGACCACATAGCCCTGAAGTATGTGAATACCCAAAAGAAGTTGAATAGTAGGCATGCAAAGTGGGTATCATTTTTGCAGGGATATACTTTTTCTCTAAAACATAAATCCGGAAAACAGAATCAAGTTGCAGATGCATTGAGTAGGCGTGTGACTTTGTTTACCACTATGGAAAATGAGGTGGTGGGTTTTGAAGCAATAAAGGGTTTGTATTCTTCTGATTTTGATTTCAAGGATATTGTTGAAATACTAATTAGTCCATTGTCAGACAATGTAGGAGATGTCCTGGATGAGTATATTTTACAGGATGGCTACCTATTCAAGGGACGCCAACTATGTATTCCAATTGGGTCTATGAGAGAAAATATAGTGAAAGAGTTGCATAGCAGAGGGTTGGCTGGGCATTTTGGTAAGGATAAGACGATAGCCTTGGTAGCAGACAAATACTATTGGCCAAAGCTGAAAAGAGATGTGGTAAGATATGTGGAGAGATGTCGAATTTACCAAGTCTCGAAAGGCCATGCACAGAATACAGGGTTGTATATGCCGTTCCTGTTCCTAAAGGGTCGTGGACAGATCTGAGTATGGACTTTGTTTTGGGATTACCAAAAACAAAACGAGGTAATGATTCCATTTTTGTGGTTGTTGATAGGTTTTCTAAGATGGTTCATTTTATTGCTTGCAAGAAAACAAGCGATGCAACAGGCGTAGCAGATTTGTTTTTCAGAGAAGTTGTTCGTTTGCATGGTGTTCCAAAAACCATTACTTCAGATAGGGACACAAGGTTCTTAAGTCACTTCTGGCGGAATTTATGGAAGAAATTTGGTACTCAACTACAGTTCAGTAGTGCTTATCATCCACAGACTGATGGGCAAACAGAGGTGGTAAATAGGAGTTTGGGAAACCTGTTAAGGTGCATTGTTGGGGAAAAGCCGAAACAATGGGACTTAGCATTACCGCAAGCTGAGTTTGCATATAACAGTTCCATAAACAGATCCACGGGAAAGTCTCCATTTTCAATTGTGTATGGGAGTAATCCAAATGGGGTATTAGATTTGGTACAGCTACCCGTTGATGGCAGAGTCAGTGATGATGCAGAAGCATTTGCCGAACATATAGAACAATTGCAGGAAGAAGTGCGAAAGAAGCTGCAAAATAGTAATGACAAGTATAAGGAAATAGCAGATGTGCATAGACGGAGAAAGGTATTTACAGTTGGTGAGTGGGTTATGGTATATCTGCGGAAGGAAAGGTTTCCAAGAGTAACCTATAACAAGCTGAAGTACAAGAAGATTGGACCTTGCAAAATCGTGAAAAAAATAAACGATAATGCTTATGAGGTAGAATTGCCAGGGAATTTTGATATTTCTCCAGTGTTTAATGTTTCAGATTTGTATTCTTTTCATGGGGATGGTGCAGAAAGGGATGATGCTGATGAAGTAGTAGATTGGCGGGTAGCAGGTTCCGGTGAAGAAGAAAGAAGAAGTGGATCAGATTCTAGATAAGAAAACAATGGACACGCGACATGGGAAATACAACAAATATTTGGTACATTGGAAAGGACTGGAACAAGAGGACAATACTTGGGTCACAGAGTCGGAGATTCAAAAGTTGGATGCAAATAAATGGAAGCAGTTTGAATAAGACAACTTGCAGGAGCTGCGTTTTTTTTAAGCAGGGGAGAATGATGCGCCCGAATTAGTAGGAACTTGACAAGGTCATAACTTGAGCTCCGGGTGTCCGTTTGAGTCCATTTTTTTTAAACCACGTGTTTTGATGAGACGAACGCAGCGGCAACAAGCCCTATCGGTTGGGGCAAGTTTTTGACACATTTTCAGGCCCTAAATCCACCATCTTGAGGCCGAAAATTAGGATTTAAGTTATAGTTTGGTTTTTTTTCTATTTTTGAGCATTAGTTAATTTTAGTCTATTAATTGCATTGTGAGTTAGAAAGTTGGCAATTCCTCTAATTTAGGGATGTAGAAGATGCGTGGCAATTTCTATGCCCGTAGGAATAAACATGCGAACTTACTAAGAATAGCAGGTTCTAGTAAACTGCTAAAAATAGTAATTTCCGCCACCTAGAGTAGATTTAGTCAGAGTTAGCTAGAGTTTACTTGGCAACTCGAGTTGGGAGTTATTTTCCTATTTAGGAAACATTGTAATTCATTATTTGATAACGAAGAAGGAGATCTATTTTCTTTTGGAGTTCATTTTATTGCAGTTTTATCTGGTTGTTCTTAATTTGGCTACATTAGTATACTAGGCTGAGCATCTTTCCACCAAGATTGCATCTTTAGCTTATGTTTCACACTTTTACATTATGAGGAAAGATGACCCAAACCAAAGCATTTCCTACATCTGAAGGGTAACCCTTCATAATCCAATGGTTGGGACCAAATGCGATCCACAACCCTGAGTTCCATCATAGCCGATAGATCTACTGAAGTGTCCAGATCTATCAAAATACGAACATAAATAGTATGTGTATATAATTCTGTTTTTGTATCAATGTCCAAACATTTCCCCAAAGCATTTCTAATCAAAATCAAGCACTCCTCCCCGTAAAATTGTAGTGGAAGGTGAGACAACCGAAGCCAAACAGGCCTAACAATGATGGTTTCGTTGCTAGGGTTGATGGAGGGAAACCATGGTTTCATCATCAGGAAATCTTTCTCATGTTCCCGAATCATAGAAAATAGTTTATCCCTATCTTCAATTACATTAGAAACCACGATAAAAAAAACCTCTAGCGCAGGGATAAATATCCATTCTACTTGCCATTAAGGGGCGCCATTATGAAGAAATCCAGGAATGTAGTAGGGGTAGACCCAGGCACAGTCTGTTAAACCTGCAAATCAGTCTCTTTGTGGTAAATGTTTCCTCAGCATCGAGCACCAAAGGTGACTGACGGAAACCTTGAAGTCACCTGGAGGGGTTGTCATACTGTCTGTAGCTTGCTACTGCAATATAAGATCGAGACTGAGGAAGAACCTCACTACGCTCGCAACCCATAACAGGAACATGGGAAGGATGCGCCAAAATACCATTAGAAGGATTGGGGGAAGGCCAACCTAACACGCAGCTAAGGGGCAGAGAATCCACAGAGACACTAGGCTGCATCGGGGCAGATGGAGATCCACCATCAGCTACAGAGGATCCTACGAGCTCTCCAAAATTTGCAAACTCTCTTCATATCGGTCGAGATTTTAAGAGGGTCTGAGACTGGAATGACAGGCCGTCACCATCTCCACCCATTCCAGCAGTAGGCAAAGTTTCAGAAAGGCACGCAGCTTCACCAGATCAGCCACCCACTACCAAAAAGTCCGTAGTTGAGCCCAGAAAGAATCTGCCGCCATGATCGCCACCAAAGGGTTTTAGAAATGTCGAAGCGTTGGCAGGAGAGGGAAGAAGACCGCTCTGGCCTCCCACGCCAACAACCTTCACGGGACCTCCCCGTCCATTCTCCTCGCCGCCTGCGGCCAAGCTTTGCTGCTGCAGGGCATCACATCGCTTAAGGTTCAGAGAAATTAATAATAGTTAATAATCAATAAAAATTACAAAATTACTATAAAAATTTAAGAACTAATTAAAAAAAAACATTTGTAGAAATTAAAATCAATAAAAACTAAAAACTAAAATTTAAAAATTAATAAAAATTAAGAATAAAAATGAATAGAAACTTAGATATTAAAAATAAAAAATTATAAACAAAAATTACTAAAAGTAAAAAATTTCATAAAAATGATGATTTAAAATGTAAAAAATTGAAATTACTAAGTTAATAATTCCTACTTAATAAAAATTAAATATTTAGAAAATTTAAAATTAGTTATAGTTACAAATAAAAATAAATTAAAATTATAAATTAAAATTAATTAAAAGTATCAATTAAAATTAATAAAATTTAAAAAATAAATAAATTTAAAATTAAAATTAAATATTAAAATTTGATAAAACTCGCAAATTAAAAACTAAAAAGTAATAGAAAAATTAAAATATAAAATTATAAATATTAAATTTATTAAAAATGAAATTTGTAAAAATTAAAAATTAATAGAAATTAGGAATTAAACTTAATTAAAATCAGATATTAAATATTTAAAATTAAAAATTAAAATTAATAAAAAGTAAAAAATTAGAAATTCAAATTAAAAAAATGAAATTAATAATTAATTAAAAACTTAAAATTAAAACAAAAATTTAAAAATTTAAAATTTTAAAAATTCACAAAATTAATAAAAACTACTAACTCAAAATAAAAATCAATAATGAATAAAAAATTTGTACACTGCTATGGAAACTACTACCGCAGATGATTCGTAGAAGGCTAGGGATGGAAAATAGGTGGTTGGTGAGGGGAAGGGATCTTTAGGTGTATCCTCGTGGGCTCAGAGGTTGTTTCGGGTGCCTCTTTGTCCACCCATCAAACTTGTGCCTACATGGGAGGATGTTGTCCCACATATGGAAATACCTGAGATTATTCGAGATAGAGCTAAAAATTATTTCAAACTTGCTGTTGTGGGCACTTTTGGGGGCTGTAGACTGAACATTGATTATGTTTACGAGTGGTGTAAATGAAAGTGGGAGTGCAAGGTAGTGGTCGAGGCTATGGCTAAGGATGAATTCCTCTTCTATTTCCAGGAAGAAACAGATCTACAACGGGTGCTCCTAGAAGCACCATGGTTTTTTGGGAAAATGACTCTCAGTATTATGCAATGGTAACCTGGGATGTGTGGTTATTTACCCAAACTCCTGATCTAGATACGATTCCAAGCCCTGCCCTTGGATTTTTAGGAGCCAGAGGTTTTTTTCGAAATAGCTAGAGCTATGGGGTGTTCATCACAGTGGACTCGACCACGAAGGCTCAATCCAGGCTTGCTTGTGCTCGAATGTGCGTTAACGTTCCTATGGGAGACAACGTGCCCAAGAGTATTTTTCTAGACACGGTGGATGGACAACACAAACAAGTCATCGTTGTTGAAAAGTCCAGGATCTTCTCTGAGAAATGCAGGAAAGTAGATTTCATTGCTGGATCTTGTGGCTGAGGGCTATCTCCTGGCCAGGTATTGGACGATGTTTTCAGGGGCGTGTCTTTCCCTAGGCAACCTAGGCAGTTGCCTAGGGCGGAAAAAACAAAGGGCGCCAAATTTTCAAAACAAAAATCTAAATTCGAGGTCCGGCAGGTCGGCGACTCAAGGGCCTACGCAGTCGGCTTTGAAATTTTACCAAAACAATTGCTATTAAACCGTCCGAGGAATGATGGAATCTCAAATTTCAATCACTGTTTATACTTTCAAATTCAACTTTTAGCGACTGTACAAACTACAGTGTAATTTGAAACAACGATTAATATAAAAACTTGGCAGTTGGCACTTGCAGCTTGCCCTTGGACAGTGTTACTATGTTGGACTCAAACTTCAAGTCTTTAGTGACAGTCTCCAGAATCCTCCGTGCGGGCAGCGGCGTGGCTAAGGCTCTAGCCTCTCCTCAGACATGAGACAGAGAATTCAGTCTACTTTTCTCCACTTCTGACTTCTCCAGTGTCCTGCAGGCTCCAACGAACTCAACTACAGACTACAGACACAATGCGACTGCTATTGTCTACAAAACAAGACTACATCATAGATTCATACATGCGGCATGCCACGGCCCACTCACACTGTCCACATTGCAATGCAACTTGTTACTTCAGACTTCTGAGTCACACTGTCATTGTCGGTGCTGTCTGCTGAGTGAGTTGTTGTAACAGTTAACTGAGACTTGAGTTCAACTTCACTATTCTTAACTTCTTAGATCTCTAGACTCCCCAACCGCATGGCCCAGTGCCACTCAAGTCTCAAACCCCGACCCCAGTCCCTAGGGCCCACAGGCCACTCCCACTCAGACTCAGTTAACTTGAAAAAGATAAGAAATCTGCTAATTTATGAATTTGTTTGAATTTTTGGGTATTCATGGTGAAATTTTGTTGCTGTGAACAGATACGAAGGTCTTCCTATCATAATGTAATCAGGGTGTCAGAAATTCAGAAGATTCTGGTGACTCAGTCTCCCAGCCCCGGCCCCCAGGCTGTATAATTGTATTACTATCATCAGTCTATCAGTGATAGTGATCACGATTCATCAATATCATTCACTGTTCACACTTACAGACTAAGTCTATAATTGTTTTAAAAAAAATCATATATAGGTGGGTCGTAGGTCCCGGGTGGGAGGGGGGCGCATGCTTCGAGTACTGCCTAGGGCGCTCAAAAACCTTAATTCGGCCCTGGATGTTTTCCACGGGGCTATGATCCCTCTAATGGATTTGGATCTCGAATAATTATTTGAGGAGGACGCAAATATGCTTGAAGCTTTTGTTGGACATGTGGGAAATAACTTGGCGTCTGCAGGTCTTGCTTCTTATTTGGATGCTGGTGGATTGGGGGGCAAGGAGGTAGGAAGGCCTATGGAGTGTTAAAATGTTGCAAATGCTTTTGAGAATCTTGGACTAGCCTGCAAAGTTGGTGACCGGCTGGATAGGTGGGTGGAACTGGTTGGCACCGGTGAATTATTTTCAAATTTCAAATCTATCCTCCTACCCACTTCTACAACATTTATGACGCCTTCCTTAGTGAATACTACTATGCACCATGTGGGCCATAAGGGTTGCGAACCTTTGGTTGAAAGAAATTCCAACGGTCTTTTAGAAGTGCATCTTGGCGTGATTCAGGGAGGACCCCAAAATGTTTTTTTGGTGGCCCTGTCATTTTCCTTGGATGATGAGGTGGGATGGAACAAACAAAGGCTTCATCCTCTTGTTTCGAATGCAGCCCGTGAAGAAGTCAGTGCGTGGAAAATTCCTTCCAAGATCTTGTGCAAATGCTCCCATCTTCTAGTTGAAGCCTTCATTGAATTTTCATTCATCCGGAGTGCTTTCCAGAATTTTTAATTGCTCATATGCAATTAAAAATAAGGATGATGAGTTATCTACGACAAACATTGCATTGATGCATGTACTAGAGAAGAACTGCAAAAACTTCAAGGATAAAAGAGAAGACAAGGCGAAGGCAAAATCCAGCTATTTCCAGATCCAGCTTGTTGTTTCCAGATCCAGCTTGTCATTTCCAATTCCAGTCATTTCCAATTCCAGCTTGCTTCCAGATGCAGCTGCTCTCAGATCCAGTTTGGTGAGAATCAAAGGCAAAAGAATCAGCTGCATGCAGACATGAAAAATGACAAGACTGCAGTTTTCCTCTTCCTTCTTTCCTCCGACAAAGTAATTGAGCGATCAATTAAATTATAAAACTTAAGTGATTGGCTTAAAAGCCATTACTTGAAGAAGTCAACTACTTGGAGATAGGTGGTGGACGTGCAAAATAGAAGGTTCTATTTTCAGTTGCAAATCATACATGTCATGCAAAGAGGAATTCCAGGATGGAGATTGTCAGTTGTTTCTTTCCTCTGACTTCCATATGTGCCAGTTCAACTAAAAGCTTCCAACTTGTAATTGCCCCTCTACATTCTATAAGTAGAGGAAGAACTTTCGGGTTAATGATTAGAATTTGTAAGCAGCAACTTTGTGTTCCAGACTTTGTGCTGAAGCCCTAGAGAGCCACTTGAAGCAAAGGAATATACAGGAGCAGATTTCTGGAGAAATTTGTGTCGCGATGTATTGTGTTTCTTGTTTTTCATCTTAGATCTTATAATAGACTTTGTGTTATTTTAAATCTGGATCTAGAGCTGCCTTTGTTTTAGAATTCTGTGTTTATATCTATTGGATTCTTCTATGTGCATGCAATCAGCTCTGCCATCTACTGATTGGGATGCACATCTTCCCCATTTCTTCTATATGTTTATGTAATTACCTTCTTCTATAACTTTTCCTTTCTTTAAACAACTGCTTACTTGCTGCAAAATTATTCAGTTATGGTTCATGAACTGAGTAGTTAAAGTAAAACCCCATTTAGATATTAACATACTTAAATTGACAAATCTGACACGGGAGCCTCACCGGTTAAATGAGGGAGATTTATCTCATGACTGCCTAGGTTTTGTGCTATGCAGAAAATCTAGCCAACAGAATTACAGGAAGAAGACAAGATCTATGGGCTGCACATGGTAAGATAACCAACACACTTTCAGTTTTAAAACAACAGTCGTATCATAGAGATTTTCAGCTCTTAATCCATGCACACACTCTTAGAAGAAGTCTTCCAATGAAAGTGGATGTTGATTTCATAAATTTTACATTTGAAAGTGAGCAAGATGGATGTTATCTTGCTGCCCCGAGCATTGTAACCCAGCTGGAAATTGGTGGGTACCAGTGTAAGTAGTAGAAATCATGTTTTATGGGTTTTAAGATGCGCTGTCATAACAATTCATACTGCTGTTATCAACATTTTCAGTTTTCCCAACGTTGTATTTGTAGCCATAAAAATAGCCTCAGCCATACATGGGAGTAATCTTCAATTTGTTGATGTTGCTGAAACATTTTCAACCCCCATATGGTTGATTTTCGTGAAGAATTTGAAGTATGACATTTATTATACTATTCTTTTTGCTGCTATCCAAATCAGAAGCCGTTAGCCCTTTTTATGACAGTCACCAAAGTGTTTTCAGTCACAAGGGGGAAGGCTTTTCCACCTACCATCAATGAGGAATTGTTTGCTCGATCGGATAGAGCTTTGTGGAGTCATTATGCTCTCCAGTGTGGCTCCTAAAGTTTTCGTGATTTTTTTCGTTTCGCTGTTAGTAGAGGCTTCTCTTTCTGAGCATCATTGCTATATCCTCACTCCTTTTTCTTTGTGGGGTTTTTTGGTCCCCTAAAAACCAAACTTTTTTACCCTATCTAATAAAAAAATCAATAATAAATAAACTTAAAAGCAATAAAAAATAAATATAAGGTATAAATTAAAAATTGGAAATAAAATAAAATTAAAAGCAATAAAAATTTAAAATTAACAAAACTTAAAACTAATTTAAATGTAAATATAATATAAAAGATAAATGCAAAATTCAAAAAATAAAATAAACAAAAATAAATAAATTAATAATATATAAAAAATAAAAAAGTAATAAAATAATTAAACTAAATAAAATATTAAAAATTAAATATTCAAATTAAAAAATTAATATAAATTTAAAATTTTAAAATTTTAAAAAAATTAAAAAATTAGAAATTTTAAAAAATTAGAAAAATAATATAAATAAAAAATAACAGTTATATTTCCACGTGAGGCTCGCTCCTTCCGTGAACCCTAAACCTTGCAATGACATTGGAGTTGATACTGCATGCGGACTCTTGCCTGGGCATGAATCTCGACCCATTTCTCCTCTGGATGTTGGTGTTTCTCATTTGACCGATGGCGTTTGTTGGGCCCTTGCAGCCGGTGGTGGAACTTATAGCGTGAGGGACTTTGTGGTATCTGTGGTATTTGCAGATGTTGCTACCACAAATGTCGCGGTTGCGCATGGCATTGCAGGATTGGATGGAGGCTCCCTTGGCTTGGTTTTGTGATCCCTTGTTGTGGCCCATAGTCCTCACTTTTCCCTCCTTCCTGCTGGTTGCAACATACCCTCTATTTTCAAGACTTCTTCTACATTGGGTGGTTAATCTGAGGTGGATCTAGTGTCGGTAATGAGTGGCATGAACAAATTTCCCTCCCATGTTCGTCTTTTGTCTAACGCCACCCTGAAACTTTCTTTTTCTGCAACCATCGATTCCAGATGTGGAGTAAAACCCCTCAAGGAGGATAATAGCTCTCCCTTGGTTACCTTTGGGACGTAGGTGATTGAAGCTAAAAAAAATTTAACTGAAAGCGTCTGATCTTTCATTTTAATAGACAGTGATCAGGAGTTCCATTGTTACATTCCTAGTTTTCTTCAGAATGGAAACCTATTATGGAAGGTAGAGTGAAAAATTATCCTTGTGCCAGAGGATTTTTTATGGTGGTCTTTAATCTGATTGAAGATAGAGAAAAAAATAATTCTAAGCTTTGGCTACTTCAGAATCATCTTCTGCTAATAATTCTTTGGTTTCCTTCTTTCAATCCAATCACTGAAACCATTCATGTCAAGCATAGTTGGGTTCGATTAATTCACCTTCCACTACAATTTTAGGGGGAGGAGAACCTGTATTCGATTGAAAATGCCTCAAGGAAATGTTTGGATATTAATACAATAACTAAATTGTATACTCACACTACCTACGCTCGTATTTTGATAGATCTCGATGCATCGATGAATCTCCTTTCTATGGATCTCAGGGTTTTCGATAGGATTCGGTCCCAACTATTGGAATATGAAGGCTTACCCTTCAGATGTAGGAAATTCTTTGGTTTGGGTCACTTATCTTTGGATTGTAAGAGTGTGAAACACAAGGAGAATGGGTAGATTTCTTGGTGAGAGGATTCTCAACCTAATATGCTTCTTGTGGGTGGTGATCTAATATAGCCAACTTATAAATAACATGAACTCCAAAAGAAAATAGATCTCCTTCTTCGTTATTTAATAATCAATTACAATGTTTCCTAAATAGGAAAACAACTCCCAACTCGAGTTGCCATGCAAACCCTAACTAACGTTGACTAAATCTACTCTAGGTGGCGGAATTTACTATTTTTAGCATTTTACTAGAACCTGCTATTCTTAGTAACTTCGCATGTTTATTCGTACGGGAACAGAAATTGCCACGCATCTTCTAGATTCATAAATTAGAGGAATTGCCAACTTTCTAACTCATAATGCAACTAATAGACTGAAATTAACTAATGCCCAAAAATAGGAAAAAACCGAACTACAACTTAAATCTTAATTTCAGCCTCAAGATGGTGGATTTAGGGCTCGAAAAAGTGTGAAAACTTTCCCCAACTGGTAGGGCAGATTGCCAGTGCATTCGTCTCATCGAAACATTTGGTTTTTAAAAGAAAAGGACTCAAATGGACACTCGGAGGTCAAGTTATGACCTTTTCAATTTCCTTCTAATTTTGGCGCATCATGATCCTGGTTATTCCTTGGAGTATCAAAAACTAAAGAAGGTGAGATTCAACCCCCAGTTGAGACTCCCGATTGACGAGTGCCCTACTACTATGGGGGTTGAAGGGTTGGGATTTTTATAGCCCGCGAAGGAGAAGATGCCCCCTTTAGGGTCGGTCGCTGGTATCATTAAAAATGGAATCTTGAAAAAGGATTATTATGTTGGTAACATGTATGTCTTTGAAATCATTTCCAATCCATTTAGATGAAAACATGAACCAGACAATAGGAGTGAGAATTGGAAAATAGTGAAGAGAAAAAAGAAAGGAAAGACTCTTATGGTTCCTCTTAAGATGAACTTAAGATCCCATGAATGGAATCCTCATAGGTAATATTCCCTTCATGTGTGGCTAGGTTTGTTCAATAGGGGTTTAGAGTGTGTTTAGAGGTAGGCCAAGTATGTTTTTCCTTCCTCTTAGAATGTTATATTTCCTTTATTGTTCCTTCCTAGCCTTGGTGTTTGGGTAGTGTTTATGCTTGATTTGATTCTGTCTTGGGACCAAGCTTCACTTGGTTTCTTATTGTGTTTTGATGTTTATCTTATGGTTTATCTTATGTTTATCACTCATTTTAAACTCATCTAAAATAAATTAACAATTATAATTTTTTTAATAATAATAATTTAAATTTTAAAATTTAAACTTAATAATAAATTACAAATCAAAAGTAAGAAAAATCATAAATGAATAGAATATAAAAAAAAAATAACATATAAAATACGTTGGTACAATCACCAATCTATAAACCAAGTTTTAAAAAAGATAGAATAGTATATTAGTACATGGACAAAGCAGTATAGAAGTAATTGCACCTCGGTGAGGATGGAGTAGGATGTGGATGCGGAGGATGGATCAGGAGTAGGGATGAACATGCAGGCCCATAGCACAACTATTGGGTCTATTTTTCCTCCTCCCTCATCAACATTGGTAGATAGAGTCATAGTGGACATATACAATGGAAAGAGGCAACAAATGGAGCCACTGCAGAAGCTGGTTCCCAAATGGAAGTAGGAATTTCCATGGCTGAAGGTACCAGACTCGGTGGTGGACATAGCTAGTGGGAGATTCAACTTCACTCTGATGGGGTGTTTTTAAGGGATCCAGCCTAATATTGATCAAGTTCGAAGTTGGATCTGGAAGAAATGGAATATTTTGGGGTAAGTCAATACTATTTCCCTGTATGAGAAAAAATTCATGTTTGTCTTCTCCCTTTAAGAAGAACCGGTCCACGTTACGTAGGGTGGACCGTGGTTTTATGGAAGAGAAACTCTCTCCATTTTCAGATGGAAACTAGGTTCTACAACCCACATCCAAACTAACTGTCAAGTATGGGTAAGGCTCCCTACGATATCCCTAGAATTCTAGGAAATAGATGTTTTGGATGGAATAGCTAAATATATTAGGGATTTATTAGTTGTTGATCCAACCACAACAGTCAGGTCTAGATTCATTTCCACAAGGATGTGTATAAACGTCGATGCTGGTTCTCTTCCGAAGACCATAAATCTAGTTTCCAGAGATGGGATTTGGAAGAAAATGATCATATTGAAGATTTACTAATCTTCTATAGAAAATGTGGGAGAGTGCGTCATGGGAAATTTGAATCTAATGGAAAAAGTAATTCCTAACCGCAACAACATTCTCATGGAAGTAATGAAAAAGATGAAAGCTTGATGACACAGCTGGTTTCCCCTGTAACCGGAGTCGAGCTTGTGGTTGATTTGAAACTACAGTATGGAGAAACAGATCAAGATCATGCCAAGTGGGACCTGAAAACCTTGAATCCCTCTGCCGAGGTGCATAAAAATTAAAATTGGAAACAGACGTTTGGAGACAATGGTTTCGGAGTAGATGGAACCCCTCCCATTTCAAACTCATCGTGGATGGGTGTAATATAGGAGGAAATGATGAACGTTACCCTAAAAATTAGTGACATGTAGGTCAATTTAAATTTGGAACAGGAGGAAATTATAGTAGAAATCTATCAGAAGTAGGTGGTGGTGGAAAAAATATCACCTAAAATATCAGCTGGGGAATGCATGGGGGAGAATGCCAATAAACAACATAAATCCGTTGGATACTTTGGTAAGAAAGGAATTAATGATACCATAGCTAAAAGATTTGACAAGTATAGCCACGATGCAATTTTAGTGGAACAAAACATTAATTATTTAGGTGGAATAATGGCAGAAGCGGATCCCCTTGCAATTCTGGGAAGAATCGTAATATGAATGATCTCCAAAACTTGTAGTAAATTTTTAGATCTCAACTTGCACATGTGGGGAAGATGAATGGAGGAGTGTAAAGAATAAAATTTCACGCTCCTTATGTCACCCCTCGAGAGTAACTAGGAGTCGAGATGCTAATGCAAAAACCTAAGCATCCCTTGTTTTTTTTTCTAGTTTAGGTTTCAACATGGTTTTATTTCAGTTTTTGGCAGCCCTTGGGTTAGATGCTTTCAGTTTAACATTTGGTCCCTTGTTGTTTTTTGAAATTATCTAAGCTTTATATGGATATTTGATCCTTATTTTTAACAAGGTAGGGACCTTAGAAAAATCCTCCTTTTACCATTTATCTAAAAATATATATAACTAGCAATCGCATGTGTACAATGCAATGTGAACGCCGAACGGTATATGTTATTTGATTTAGAGGGATAGTTTTTATTTTTGTAGTTGATTTTGTTTAAACTATGGGTGATTGATTTTGTAAGTGTAAAAACATAGATGGACCACTTCATTTAAAAATCACAAACATGATGCCTAACCCTTAAAACAATTCAAAACTTTGGAAGAAGACTACTATAAATTGCATGGTTATTTCTTGGCATTTTAAAACAAGATACATCTCATGTTTGTATTGTATAGTATTTCGACAACATCTAGGTCAAAACTCCTCTAAACTTAAAGATCCTCTAAACTTTGTGATTTCACTAATTGAAAATATGCCATGCCACTTCTCCCGTAGAACAACTGCAGACCAGGATCAACTCATTGGCAAAAAGACGACTGCCTTAAATACAAGGGCCGACACCCCAAATTTGCGACACTTTAACGCCAAATCATCGATCTTGCCTACAAAAAGATTAAATCTATGAATCGATCATATATTTAAAAAGCAAATATAATCTTACTTGGCGCAATCAATTGACAGAGTTAGAAATCACATGATAGATCAGGGTTTTTCATGCATGCAACTGGAGTTCTATTAAAAAGTTAAAATAGCGTCCCAATAAAACCGTTATTTAACCTCTCGAATTAAATTGTATTGGAAAAACGTCTAAACGACCATTAATGTTAAAATTTTATATCATATGTGATACTATATCATTCGATATTTTGTATGATTTTTTGTCATATGTGATGTTATATCACCAGATTTTTTTGTATGATTAATCCTATATTTCGATTCCATAAATAATACCACAATCAATAGAACATTAAAACTCATAAAGACAATTAATAGAGATATTCCTTTGGATATATATATATATATATATATATATTATATATATTTAGAGACATTTCCATTTGCAACCAATCAGAAACTACTGCAAATTAATAGTATTGAAATTCAACCTTTTTTTTAAAGGAGTTTTATTTACAAAGATGAAAGTACATAGGTAACAGCCTCCTCATCAAAAGTTTTATATACATGAAGAGTGATAATACATCATTACTTGTGCCACATTTCCATGTTTCTGGGATACTAAAACTGTACCCTACTAATCTCTTTATCCCAACGTGACATTCTAGTAACTATTTTATTCTCTCCACCTCATTCAGGCCCAGCTGAACAAAAAATCTCAACAGGAGATTCTTTTATGCTTCTAAATCTCTTTCCTGTTGTGGGTGTGCTTTTCCTCAGTTGAAAAAAGTAGCTTATTTACTAAAAAACTATATAAACCATTTGGAAATACCACAAACTGCAAACTCTGTACATATAGATATATCCCTGGTTAATATCACCTTAACTACAAGGTAGTAGCAGCAGCAACAGAAGCAGGCTACGAGGGCCATCGATAGTTTTAATCATTTCATTTGTCCAAAGCACTGATCACCACCCTGTATTTGGCAGAACCAAATCATTGGCATTTAGATTAGCCTTATTAGGCTGCAATCCTGAATGTAATTAGTACAAATATATTGATTTTCAAGAGTAACCAGTCATACACAGTTGGGCTTCTCAGTTCTGCTTTCTCTCGCTTTCCAGATCCCATTTTTGTGGGAGTTTCTTGGGGTTCTCCATGGATTTTCTTGCTCTCGTGGATTCACTGAAACACATTGCAATGATAAGGAAATTAAATGAGACCCTATAAGATCTATAGATATATAATACTCTGGCCCAAGTAGAGCAAAATTAGTAGTAGTATATGTATATAATACGATGCCCAAGTAGAGCAAGAGCAGTTGCAGGGAAGTAGTTGTTGTTCAGCCAAAATTTATAGAATCAAAACTCACTTGTAAATATGATTTTAAGGAAATCTCATCAATAAATGTATGAGAATTCTTACAAAGAAATGTCAGTTTTAGCTGACCTCATCAACCCAAAAGAAGAAGAATCATATCTCTTGAACGGAACAGAGAGTTGGTAAGGGATGTCATAGCCAATAATGTCGGTTGCTAAGGCCATTTCTCAAGATGTACAACATTCTTAATAAGGCAAATACCTCTGTAATGCCATACTTAACAAGTGTATATATTTATATGTTTAAATAGAAATGGAGTGGAGATGCAATATAAACAATGCCATACTTTAACAATAGAGTTATTTTATGTGCTTACATAGAAGTGGATTGGAGATACAATCATACAACTAATTTTGACAAACAACAACAACATAATCAAGACTTGAAGATTATTTTCATGGAAAGGAGGACCAGAGTTTTGTATGGTTATATAGTAAAACAATCTTTAATTAAACTCCATACAATGCAAAAAATTGAAAAATTCAATACCGCAAATGGTGTGCATTAACATAGGGGTGATAATTAGCCTACCTGTATCACCTCCAATGGACATGCCTCTGCTCTATCAATTGGTTTTCAAAGTTTAAACCTTTCCCTTTGACATATGATGAGTCATTGTTTGCTTTATCAAGTTGCTTTGATAATCCGGTCTTTTTTTTTTTAGGTTCTGTAAAGTTGTATTCTTGATCAAGAGTAGGGAAATTAGAATGGTGAGAGGAATTGGATTCCTCCTCCAGGTAGCCCCTTTCCCGTGTGGGCCTTTGGTAAGTAGAATTACTATCTTTGAAAGTTGTTACTGATCCTGGATGAACATAAGCCTTGCTAGATTTCTTGCGGTCATCAGTTCGACTCAGCTTGTCTGCATGTACATCACTAGAAAAACTTGTAGTTGAACAGTTATCAGGCAATATTAGCTCATCTTTCTGGTGTCCAAGGCCTGGGTAATTTGGACTATGAAAAGAATAATTTTCCATGCTATTAGGCCTCCCAAATCCTTGACGAAATCCATACATGTGAGATCCAAGCATCGATGTAAGCAATGTCTCTTCTGGAACTTCCAGGTTTCAAAGGATTGGCTTTTACATTTTGAAATGTTTCAGGCTTCCCTATTGTTTGCTGATTTATAAAACAATGATTGCTATAATTCTCGGCTACCTGCGTCTGTTTGAAAATTGTATAGTGGGATGGTGAATCACTTGGTGTGTTAAATTTGTGAAGCAGAATGAGGGATTGATCATATTTTCGGTAAAACATATTGTTCAATCTTTCAAGAGATGGATTTTGTCCACTAACGTGGCTTCCACAACCTTTCTTTCATGTCAGTGCCACAATGTGAGCAAGGTCACGAGATCGATTCCAACTGATGACCCTGTGTATACACTAAAGATGTGCATGACACAGTTGGACCGTGAGCAAGCTTCTATCTTTTACAAAGGCAACGTGAAATCAGCTGGTGAAATGACTCTTAATTCAGGGATTCGTGATATTCTACCTGGCTCAGTAACCTGTGACTTTGAGTTTGATCCCTGTGGATACTCCATGAATGCAATTGAAGGAGATGTTGTTTCCATGCTTCATACAACTCTATTATTTAATAAGAACGTGCAAGTTTCCCACCATTTTTGACATAAGGTAGAATCTGCCATAGCCAGTTTCTACATCAGAATTTACATACTCGCATTAGAATGGTATGCTATATCCTCTAATCTTAATTTTCATAAATTTTGTACCAGAGGAATGAGAGTGAGTGCTGGCTGGAGAAGGCCGGGTACGTGTGAAGTTTTTTGAGCTAGTCAAGTTTACATGAAAGCAATAAGGGCTCCAATAAACTTCACATGTCCCTTTACACGTCAGGTGTCTTGGTTTGTAACTCTAGAAAATCTTTTTCACTATTGAATTTCTCAAATTCTTCTTCTTATTCCTAAACAAGAAAACTCACCATACATTCTACATGATAAAGAGTCAAGACTCACTCACAGTTAATGTCTAAAGATGAAAATTTATGTATGTGATGGTTGGAATTTCAACAGAAGATAAAACAAACAAAATATCAAGTTGACAAGCATTGGTTTCAACAAAAACTTCCTAGAACGGCGTTAAATTTGACAGCCTCCCAGACGTTTTTTCCAAAAGCAAAAAAAATGGTAAATTTTATTAGAATCCAGCGTATTTGGTAACTCTGCTTGGGAATAAAGGTGTTTCTTGATTCGGAAGAGAAGGAACTCGGAGATTCCTTCCCTTCTACCATTCAGACCGCCATTAGTTCCACTGCTGTTGACATTGCCATCTTTTCCAAAAATTATGCACACTCCCCTTGGTGTTTGGCGGAGTTGGTTCTCATGCGACAGAGTCAAGCCAGGATTATTCCCGCGTTTTATGATGTACAGCCGGGGGTACTCCGACACATAGAAAAATGAGTGTATCCTGAAGTATTTAGTGATTACGAAAAGCAGAGAAGGTACCTGGGGAAGCCGAAGGAGTGGAAGGAAGCCCTTCAATCTGTGTCATTTATCACCGGTGAGGAATTCCATAGGTACGATTTCTGTGGTTAATGGGCATTTGGTAATTCTATTTGGTTTTACTTTTTTCTATCCTTCCAAACTGGTTAATTTTTTCACCATTGAGTTTTCCCTATTTCTTTTCAATGATTCAATGACTCCGAAAATATAGTGAAAGCAGTGCGAGAAGAAGTAGAAAGGTAAAATTCTAAGTTGCATCACAATATCTATTTATTTAGAGGAAGAAGAGGAATCACACGACCTCAATTCATTACATAGACGAAAGTAAAGATCTACGACTCAAGTGCATGCCCATATTACTGAGCTGCTCTGTATTGCTGTCGACGAGGAGGCAAAATAAGGGACTCGTGTTCTCTATTCAACCTCAACGCATGAGCTTGCCCGCACGTTATGTTGTATGCATTCATCACAACCTCCTGCGGCATTTCCTTCAGCATCGAGTTCCTTCCACTAAAGCTCGACCTCATGGGACTGCAACTCCATTATTATTATTATTATTATTATTATTATTATTTCTATTATTACAGCTGAAACAATGAATCTAGACATGAGGATGGTGATTGAGCTCACCTATGGCATGTTGTGAAGGTAATCCACTCGAATCCCTGCTCGCTTGGTCTCTTCACCACTCCGTAATACTGAGGAATTACCATGAATTGCCCTTCCTCGATTCTCCCGTCGAACACCTTCCTTCCTCTGTTTTCCACCACCTGAATGTGGGCGTTGCCTCTCGTGGCATACATAAATGCATGACACGCCAGTCACGACGGAGCAAACATTGCTCTCTACAAACATGCCATTGTTATAATAAGAATTGCTCATTTCCAAGAAAGGGAAAGAAAAATAACAATGGTCAACTTAATATAATCTTACAGGGCGGAGAACGCCTCTCTCGGCCGCCATATTTAAGTGATTGAGCGCCTGAAGTTTGAGGCGGTTCACAGTGTACAGTCTGCCTCCATCTCTCACATACACGTCTGCCTCGTCGGGCTTGTCGGCATTGTGCCTCAGCCGCATGTTGCAGCAGAATTGATGAAGCCCGCTCGGATTAAATCCTTCCCTTTCTTCCTCGTCGGGCTTGTCGGAATGCATGATGGATTTGTAGCCGATTGCATGATCAAGAACTTGAAGGAGGGAGAATAGATATATAATCTACAGTATTTCTAAATATAATCGGTACATGCTAAACTAAAAACAATAAGCATGCAAAAATTAAAAATCCAAACTTGTAAAAATAGCCTGCAAAAACAAAAACGTCAAACAAGCTATCGTAACCATCAAAACGGGCGTCAATTTTAACATAGTTGCAGAAACGTCTAGAGGTCCTTTACCATAGGGGGAACGCCTTCGGCGTAAAAAAAAATTCAATAAAAAAATCAAATTAATCATTATTATTATAAGTAGTATAACAATTTTTAAAAATGTTATTCTTCACAGTGAACGCAAATACTGAGTAAACACAATAAAGAACTCAAATACAAATTAGTATATTACTATGACAGTAAAATTAATTGACATTTTCAATTATATTTTTTGCAAGTACGTGCAAGTGACAATGAAACATATAACTTTATATTCAAATAAAAGTATCATTCTCACTGCAAAGTTCAATCACTTTTAAAATATTTTAACTGAATAATGTATTACATCGATCGACTATGGATTTCAAGTATCTATTTAATATGAAAATTCTATTGAATTCAAACCATCAAAATTTATATGTTTACAAAAATACGTGTCACAAACTATAAGAAAAATTTACTTATAAATGACCACGATGTGGATATATGAACATGATCTTGCTGCATCTATCAACATCATCGATTCTAACTGATCTGGATGATTAATCATTTTCCTCTTCAAATGTAATGTTCACCTTATGAAATACCTTTCGGCCAATGTTAAAATTCAATAAATGTTCGACTACAGTCAAATAATGGAAACTTCAATAGCATGTGATGTATCTCTTGCACCCCGACATCACGTTCTTCAACTTTATCTCTCAAAAACCTTTGATAGACACGCATAGTAAAATTCTATTCTTCTGTATCGATTGATATTCTTGTCTGCATTATGCATATCTCGATATTTATTGAATCAAACTGTCATCGCAGGTCGATATTACAAGTCATTGTTCTATGACCACTTGCCTTTCAAAAGTGAATAAATGCGAAAGAATTAATTTTTTACTCATTTTTAATTGTATATGAACAATGTCATAATTTACAAAACAACAAATTGTGTAACACATACATGAACAATGTTATCCTCCAACCATTTAATCATGTTGAGAAGCCTCAAGTACAACATCCCCTTATATCAAATAGTAATATGTATTAAACATTCTTAATAATAAAATAAATTTATATTTCAGCAATCAATTATTAGTGAGTAATAATGTAAAACCTATTTTTTCACATTTTAATAAATGGGTTTCCTCTCTCTTCATAAGAGATACATATGCATTATCCTTCATCTTAGAATAATGCTCAAAAGAGAGTGGAGGATATATACGTAATCCATTAGGATATTTAAATATTGATATTTCTGTGAATGTCAACCCTTACTGCTCCCTGCCACCTATGTCAATCGTTGCTATGTGGAGAGTGATTTCTTGCGACTTGTGAATTGTTAAACCCCACGACATCTTTATGGAAACTTGTCTACGACACCTCGTTAACACCAAAGGAACAAGTACATTCAAATCCCATGAGATTTCGATGAAATTCTCAAACTCCACTACCACAAAGATAGATAAATCATGAAGCTTTGTTCCCAAAGAATACACTATGTTCTTCACTTTTCCAAGGGATCTATTAACTAATCCTGCCTCAACCCATAATTTTCACATCAACATAATATGTTCACAAATGACGAGTAATACCTCACTCTAAAATTGGTCATGACCATTGTCTCCATAAGTTATTTTTCTCACACGCACTGCAATGACGTGCGCCACAAGTACATTTAATTTTTTAGGCATGTTCTAGTTATGAGATGTGACTAGGGAATTATTCAAAAAAATAGGTCGAGGACTCAAAGAAGGAATTTTATTTTGCGCCAAAGCACAAATCAGTTCTCAACATTATCAATTTCCAATCATCAATCGTGGGATTTCCATTTCTGAAACTTGCCAGCAAGTTACGGAAATTGACCTGCTCTACACTATCCCCGTATTGGTAGAAAATGTTGTCTAGAGTGATGATCGAAACTATTTACAAATTGTTTTTCCTTTTGTGCTTCCTTCTTACATTGGTATGTCCTTTTGTGCTTCTTGCATACATTGTTATGTCCTTCACAATAGTTTGTCAATTTTATTTATATCTTCATAAGTTTTTATTAGATTCGGTAAAAAAAATAAAAATTCAAGGGATTCGGAGCCCTGAAAAACCGAAAGATAGACAATTAGGCTCAAGAAGAAAGACAAGAGAGGAAATAAGACCCGAACATGCCATAAAGAAACACCCAGAAAAAACCTGAGAAATGAGAAAAAATACCAACAATACGGGAATCAAAGAGGCTTGACAGCCCCATAAAGGGCCCTAATTAACTCCCTCTTTACCATTTCTGGGATTTTTCTTAGGCAGGGATTTCTTTTTTAATCAAATTTTACCCACCCCTCCTTAGAAGTTTCGAAAGGAAGAATACCATCAACAACAACATGCCTCCCGAGAACCACATAGAGTTCCATGTCATGGTCCTTGCTGGAAAAGTTTGGATGAGTCTTTGCATAACCTCCACCATTCAAATGGTTAGGTGGCACCATCAATGTCACATCCATAGTGGAAATTTGAAATTATGAATCTTGCCTGCTCGATTTGTTCTCTCCGTCAATCTCACCATCACCACCATTCACCCCATCCACGCCATCCTCTATCAGGAATCGATCCTGAATTGATAGCTCTTCATACACATGCTTAATAGGAACATTAACAGGTGAAAACATCCCACTCCTGTCGTCAAGACTCTTGTGTGAGGATTATGTATCATGTGTCTCAATACCACCTTCTTCGTGGAAGAGATCATCCTCTAAACTAACGTCAGAGTTACCACTCTGCACAAAGGTGGCATCATCCATATGGGGGACAAAATTCTCTTGCAGTGGAAAATACTTTGAACAACACTACTTGCTCTTATATCTGACTCTCATGCATTTACTACAAAATATTTGGGAACTCTCCACCTTTATTGTTTGCTCCCATCTGCCTTCGGAGAATCAAGAAAGATTATTTTGGGAATTGGAGATCCCTCCTTGACATTAACACATAATATCGTAGCCACCAATCTATCACAAGTCTTGGTTACAGGATCAATAGCTATCAGAACCCCCATATGTCTAACAATCCCAAGGATAACTTCAGGCTCCCAAAACTCTAGGGGAAGAACAAGAAGAGAAATCCAAACAGCAAAGGCCTAGAAAGTGAAGTGACGAGGTGTACCTGGCTCCCATCTATGGAGACTAAGAGCTACATTACCGTAAAACCAGGGAGCTCCTAAAAAATCCTTATGCATCTTTGTCTCATTTTGAAAACAAAATATAAAACCTTCACCTGCTAAAGCCCTAACTTCGAGCCTGCAGGCCCATTTTCTCCTACACAAACCTCTTACCAAATCTAGATTTGGTCTTCCTCCAGCAAATATACCTATAAGTGCAAATCTAATACCAATTAGGCACATAAAATAACAACTAGCAGAAATAAAATAAAGAATTATAAATTAAACATATTATTACAAACTCGTATCAACACTTCTATCCATATATTTCTCATTCCTTCTCAGAACTTTGGCTCAATACGATCTCTCTAAATATGTTTGATATGAAAATACTTACAATTTCCTCTAATAAATAGATGGCTTCATCTAATAATAAAACACTCAACTCAAAAAATAGAGCTAATAAGAACATGTTTTTGTGCAATACCAAGCTTTTGATTTATTTTCTTTAATATCTTTTCCTAAACTTAAGAATAACTAAAACTAAACTCAAATGTAAAAGCATGTAAAAAATCAAACTACTTTTTGCTTTTCTTGGTGACAAAATTAAACTTTTTCTAACACTCCCCCTTAATTCTGACCTTCAAGATTTTATTTGTCTAGAGATTAGTGTGCACTTCCAGATGTGACATTCTGGATCACAAAATCCCAAACAAGTTCTTAAATACTCAAAAACATCATTTCCCAAATCTTTCGTAAAGATATCTGCAAATTGATCTTTCGATCTACAAAATTCAAGATAAATTTCCTTGTTGTTAATCAACTCCCCGATGAAGTGATACCTCATGTCTATGTGCTTTCTCCTCTTGTGAAAAACATGATTTTTGGACTATGTTATTGCTGAATTGTTGTCACAAATAATCTTTGTGGCATCCTCTTGATTCTGCCGCATATATTTCAACACTCTTCTCATCCAAATAGCTTGACACGTTGCTCTTGTTGCTACTACATACTCTGCTTCTGTTGAAAATAATGTGACAATGGGTTTCTTTTCCAATGCCCATGAAACTACACATGTTCCAAAGTGAAAAGCATAGATGGATGTTCTCTTTCTGTCATCAATACTTCCGGCATTGTCACTATCTGTGTAACCTATAAGTTTGAAATCTTCTGATGTTAAATACAAAATCTGATGATTCTTAGTTCCACTACATACCTCAAAATCCTTTTTCCAACTTTCCAATGTGAATATTTTGGAGATTCCATGAACCTTAAGATGAGACTCACACCATACATAATATCCGACCTTGTGGCCGTCAAATACATGAGCCTTCCAGCTAGTATTTTGAATAATGTTAGACCTAAAAATGATTCGTTGTCATGTTTTCTTAACTTCAAACCTACTGCAATAGGTGTTGGTGCTGGCTTGCAATTCAACATGTTAAATCTCTTCAAGACATCATTAGCATACCTTTCTTGTGAAATAGAAACTCCATCTTTTTATTTTTGAACTTCTATGTCCAAAAAAAGTGTATGAGGCCTAGATCTGTCATCTCAAATTCTTTCTTCATAGTTGATTTGAATGAGTTTGTAGATAGATTTCCAGTGATGATTAAATCATCCACATTAAAACAGACAATCAAAATTTTACCTTGTTCATTTATCTTGATGTATAAGGTAGGCTTACTACTGCTCCTACTGAAACCATTCTATATCAAATAAGAATCAATTCTGTTGTACCAAGCTCTAGGTCAGAGCACTTTTTTCAACTTGTATACCTTTCCTTCATGACCTTCAATATCATAACCTTCTAGCTGATTCACATAAACTTCTTCTTCAAGAAAACCATTCAAGAATGTTGATTTTACATCCATTTGATAAATAGGCCATTTGTTTTGAGCTGTAATTGCTAAAACCATTCTTATAGTGTCCAAATGTCCTACAGGTAAAAATGTGTCAATGTAATCTACTCCATATTGCTGTGAAAAACCTCTTGCAACCAACCTCGCTTTATATTTATATACTTTACCATCAGTAACATATTTTTTCTTGTAAACCCACTTCACTCCTATCACGTCCTTTCCTTCTGGACTATCTATCAATTCCCATGTCTAATTATTCTCTATGGTGTCTATCTCATCATCCATGGCTTGAACCCAAACTTCATTGTTTATAGCCTCTTCAAAGTATACTAGATCTGTAGCTTGATAAAACAATGCAAAAATTGAAAAATCATTAGTTGTATCAACATTATAAATCTCACTAAGACTCCTTATTTTTCACTGCAAAGGGTTATTTGATGATGAATTATTTTGTATTGAAGGAGTAGCCTATGGTGCTCTTTGTTGTGCTTGTTGGATGGTTGAAGATGCCTAAAATCTTAGAGATCTCCTAGATGTAGATGGAGGGGTAGCTTGTGCTACAACTTGTGGTGAATGTCCAAGATTCGAAGAAGATACAATACCTTGATGATCTATGCTTTCATCTACCATATCATCATGAGGAATAACTACTACTACACTGGCTATTTTTTCAACACTTCCATCCCATGCCTCATTTTCAACAAACTATACATCTATACTATTATGACCTTTGTAGTAACTAGATAGAACAACTTTTAAGATTTTCTAATCTCTGAATATCCAAAAAATATACACTTTTCTCCTTTGTTTTCTAACTTCTTCCTTAGCTCATCATGCACATGTGCATATGCCACACAACAAAAAATTCTAAAATGAGAAACATTATGTTTCCTCTTAGTCCAAGCTTGCTGAGGAACCATGTTTCGAACAATTTTCATTGGACACATTTTTGTGATGTAAACAACAATTACTATTGCTTCTACCCAATACTCATTTGAAATATATTTTTCCTTCATCATATTTCTCACCATCTCCATGATGGTTCTATTCTTTCTCTCTAGAATACCACTCTTATGCGGTCTATACCTGAAAGTAAACTGCTTGTGTATACCATGATATTTACAAAATTCAGAAAAGCATTGGAAATATACTCACCTCCTCTGTCTGCCCTCAAAACTTTGATGTAGTACCCACTTTTATTTTCCACTAAAGGCTTGAACTGCTTAAATATATCAAAAACATCTGATTTGTGTCTCAAAATCACACCCATGTCTTCCTTGTATAGTCAGTAATGAATGTCATAAAATAAGAAAAACCTCCAATTGAAGTTGTTTGCATCAGTCCACATAAATATGAGTGAACGAATTCAATTGGTCCACTTGTTCTTTTTGTTTTCCTAACTGGGAAGGACTCTCTGTGTTGCTTCCCCAAAATACAACCTTAACAAAATCTATTTGGCTTCTGAATCAAAGGTAAACCTTTCACCATTATTTTCCTATGTAATAAATTAAAACTACCAAATTTTTAAATGACCAAACCTAAGATGCCATAGCCACAATTCATCTTTTTCAGCTAACTGAAAATTTGATTCAATCTCTTTAGCTCCAAACTGATCTATAGTATGAGCTTCGGATGTGGCAGGTATAATATTCAAAGGAAATTTTTTGTTTCTTTTCATCTTCACTTTAGTAATAACCTATGTACTAGGAGCTTTATCCCCGATCAAGAATTTGTTGTCTTCAATGTAAACTCTATATCCCTTTTGTACCAATTGACCAATGCTCATAAGATTGTGCTTCAAACCTGCAACATAATAAACATCATGCATAATATTTTTCTCTCTTTTTTTTTTGTTAGAATGTTGATTATTCCTTTTCATTTTTCATTCACTGTATTATTATTCCTAACGTGGTAACTTCTTACTTTACTGACTCATCCAAATTAGAAAATAAATCTAAGTTACCTGATATGTGATTACTGCAACCAAAATACAAATACCATACATCACTAGGAATATCTTTGGATAGATTACACTCAATAGGTGATGCTTCAGAAATATTTGTGCATGCAATAAACATGGATCTAGTAGTAGAGCTCCCAACCTGGTTTTGATTCTGCTTGTTTTGATCATAGTGTTTTTTCCTTCATCCAAAAGCATAGTGCCCATATCTCTTGCAATAGTGACACTGCACATGCAATTTATCCTGTCTCCGACTTGAAAAATGATTATGATTGTGCTCTTGAATATGTCCTCTTCCAATTGAGTTTTATGGACCGCTACTACATTTTCTAAATGAACTTCTTGCTATGCCTCTAGGACTGAAATTTCCTCTTCCTCTTCCACGATTTCCTGATACCTATGATGAAAAATATTGATCTACAACTTCATGTGATCTATTCAACCTCTGTTCATAATTTATTAGTGATTCATGTCGCTCATCAATTGAAAAATGATTTAGATCCTTATTTTTTTAATAGAAACTACCAAAGGATCAAATTTTGTAGGAAAACTTCTAAGCAATTTTTCAATAATCCTTCTGTCCTCAATAGTTTCACCATGAGATTTGATTTGATTGCCTAAACCAACTACAAAAGTAAATTTCTACAAAATCTAAATCTTTCATTGACATATTTTCAAAATCTTTATGAAGTAACTGTAGCTTGGCGGTTTTTACTTTCTCTTAACCTTGATACGCAACTTGGAAAGACTCCCATGCAATTTTTACTTTATTGGTTGTTGCCACTCTGGGTAGGATGATTTCATGAATGGCTTGATGAATGAAGAAAAGAGATTTTCCGTCTTTCTTTCTTAATTCCTTCAAAGTTTCTTTCTCTTCCTGTGAGAGTGCGTTATATGTTGCTACATCTGTGGGCTCTGTGTACCCATTCTCTACGATTTCCCACACATCCTAGGATCTAAATAGTGCCTTCATGGTTAATGACCAATACTCGTAATTCTTTGCTATAAATTTTAGTTTCTGTAAACTGGATATAGAAGCCATAACATATTGTCAATTAGAAACCTGCTGAAAAAATCCATTCTCTGATACCAATTTGTAGAAATTAGGCACATAAAATAAAAACTAACAAAAATAAAATAAAGAATTGCAAATAAAACATATTATTGAAAAATCAGATCACCACGATAATTAGGATTATTTATCCACATTGTTATCCACAATCATATTATTTTGTGGAAAAATTGTGAATTATCAACATTAAATGGATAACTTTGTATAAAAATATAATGTAAATCTTTCACAATTTCATAAAAGTATTATAAAAAAATTTATCTTTCACAATTTCATAAAAGTATTATAAAAACTTGTTAAACATCCACATTCATGATATTTTATTGTGGAGAAATTACAATTGCCAATGATTACAAAAACTTTTTACACTATTTTATAAAACTATAGTTTAAAATTGTGAAATATCCACATTATTGAAATTACATCGTGGAAAATTCACATTTTCTTCTCATACTTTGAAAAAAGTAAGATATTTCAAAATAGGATTATGCTAAATAATTTAGTTTTTTGGTATGATTTTTAAGGTTTAAAACAAGTATGTACACTCTTTAATGTATTATGATTTCAAAATTTGACTCTATTTTTAATGCTCAAATGAAAACTACACCTTTTTAACTTTTTCTATTATCCACAAAATTTTATGTATCTATATATACATGTGTGCATTAGAGATAAACTCACAAAATAGAATCCTAGTAATAAAACCTTCATGTATCTCTTAGATACTATGTGTTTTTTTATATTTATTGATTTTCTAAAATATATTTTAATAAAAATATGTGATAAATTTTGAATTAGAGAAAGTTATTACAAGAATGAATTATGTCACTAATTTTGTATAAATTTAAGGAAGTGTTCTTTTGATTCATTTTCTCAAAAAAATATTGTAAATACAAATTAATGCAGATTTCACATATATGGTTCATCTTTAAAGAGACCATCAAGCATGAAAGATAATTATTGGTTTAATTTTGGAGTATTATTTTGGGTGTTCAAATTTTAAAGACCAAATACATACATACACATCCCCACCACATTCTAAGTGAAATATTCTCAAATTTATGATTTTATGAATGATAACCATTGATCCATGTGAATTAAATCCCACGATTTGCGTGAATCTGATTTGCTGCATGGCAACCCTTGATATGTGTGAATAAAATCCGGTGATCCGTGTTAATAGCATCCACTTTGGTGACATTTATTTATGAGATTTTTAAATGCATATGTTGGAGATCAATGCATGTCAGTGATCTATGGGAAAGAGATCACATATGCATCTACCATAAAGATATGTGTGAAGGAGATATCATCGTCCTGGAGGATTCAAACTATGAGATTTTTTAGAAAGATTATATTTTCTACACTAGTAAGATTGATTATATTTTTTTCTATGGTTTTGAGATTTTGATTTCAAGGGTTCCATGACGGAGATTCAAGGGTCATACTTCAAAAGAATCTATGGAGAGAGGTTTGGAGTGTTGCCATCTATTACATTCTGAAGCGAATGGAAAGTACTAAAGACTTCGGGGCTTAACTGTATTGTTTTTGGTCGTGGCTGCATATGAGGGATTAAGTAGAGGTTGTTTAAAGATGGAAATTATACACTATGAGGGTGTGTTTGTTGGATTGTGAACCTTACAGAGGTCTATTAATCAAAGTAGTATTTTGATAGTAGAAGAACATTGTCTCAGGTCATTAATGAGTCTTTCACCAAAAAAAACAGTGGAAGAAATATTCTAGAAAGGATGTTGTGTTAAGCATGGTTTTAGTTGGTTAATTTCTCTTCAATATAATTTTATTTTCAATATTTTTAATTTTTATTTCACAAATTATAATTTGTGATATTTTATTTTCTTCATAAATTTAAAAATTGAAACAAACTAAAGTATTAACATACTGGAAGAACGAGAAACAAAATCACCAAAATATACTTGAAGAAGGAGAAATAAAAATAGTTAAAAACTCTAATTATTATCATTTGAAAGTTTAATATATGTTATTGAAATTATAATTATTACATATTTTTTAATTGTATGCATTTGAAATATATATATATATATATTTGTAAAATAATAGATTTTTAATATTTAGAATCATTAAAATGTTTAAACTCTGAACATTTATATTTTTGTCTCTTGCATATCAGTATTTATAATTTAAATATTGTAATATATACACTTTAAAAAGTGAATTATATTACACAATATAAATAAATATTTTGAATATATGTAGTATTTCATTTTATTCGACGTTAGACTTAAATCTATTGAAAAAAATTAATTTTATTATAAAAATTAAAATTTGAATTTTTGTTACATATTTTCATATATACATAGATTTATAATTTTATTATTTTTGAAAAAATAAAATATTGGTATTGTCAACATTATTCATTTTAAAAAATAATATATAATATATTAGTTTTTATAAATTACAATATTGTGTTAATATTTGCAATTTCAAATTGTTAATTAGTTGTCAAATTGTTGTTGTAACACATGTCACAATTTTAAATTTGTGTATCTACAACATATTTAAAATTGTCACAATAAATTTAATTGTGAAAATCGCTACAATTATTAAAGTGTGGAATTTTCACAATTGATGTTTCCACAAAATAATTGTGGGCGGAGTCCACAAATTTGGATTCACAATTATAGATAAGATATCCACAGCAAAATTGTGAAATAATTGTGGATATGGGACCCGTTTTCTTGTTGTGGATCAACACTTCTATGCATATATTTCTCCATCCTTCTCAGAGCTTCGACTCAATAAAATCTCTTTGAATGTGTTTGATATGAAAACACTTACAATTGCCTCTAATAAATAGATGGATTCATCTAACAATAAAACACTTAACTCAAAAAATAGAGCTAAAAAGCACATGATTTTGTGCAATACAAAGCTTTTTATTTATTTTCTTTAATAGATTTTCCTAAAATTAAGAACAACTAAAACTAAACTCAAAAGTAAAAGCATGTAAAAAGCAAACTACTTTTTGCTTTTCTTGGGGAAAAAATTAAACTTTTTCTAATAGTCCATCAACTCTACCTATGATTGTAAATCTAAACTTAGTTTTAGCCCTATCAATAATTGAGCATGGGAACTCCAAGCATGGATCTGAATTTTTCCATGTTGGAAGGATTTTGGTTGGGACCCTGTGGGCTTCCCCAGAGTATTTCACCTAAAAGGTCATAACCATTTCTTTCTGTTGTCCATATGCTCCTCTCATGGCCATGTTGGAAGGAGCTTATATATTCATGAGTTCCTTGTGTGCGAAGTTTGACATTGATATTAGAAATAGGTAATAAAAATATGCCATATTAGTAAATGAGAATATTTCACTTACTTTCCATTCGACCTATCTTACAAGTCATGTGTAAGAGGATAAAAGTAGATTAAGATGGTATAAATGAAGCATCTATCATGGGAGCTATTCAATAAAGAAGCATTCAGAGTTTGAGTAGGTGTTGATGACATGGATAATGAAATAGAGTGTTTCATGACAAGTATTGTGAAGGAGTGTGGATGGAATCATGCATGGTTTTCTATAATTTGAAAGGAGGTTTCTCAAGTAGTGGAAACAACTCTTCACAAAATTCAATAGGTGAATTAGAGAGGAATTTGTTGCTTTATATCAATAAATACTGAAGCAATTCAAAAAAATAAAGGGGGGATTTTTTGGCTCTGAAAATGTAAAATATTTGGTGTTTATTTATATCTTCTCCTCACACTTAGAGCCATACACATTACATTTAAAAACATATCATTCTATACAATCTAGAATCAACTGTAAAGAGAGTTTATTTCTAGCATAAACTCCCTCTTTTCATTTTAATTAAAGGGTGGTAATAGGCTCAAAGACAAATACGTGGTGATGCTATGTTCCATCCACGGGGGGTTCACTTAGTAAAAGTATGGTATTAACACGTGTGTTCGAAGGGTATTAAAGAATACCCTTGATTATATTTTTTTACCTCTAATTATTCAATTTTTAATACCCCCTCCTATTATATTATTAGAATGAAAATACCCCCTATTTTTTCCATGTACCTTACTTACCCATTTTTCCATTATAATTTTATTTACCCCTTTTTATTTCTACCCTAATATACTGAACAAAAAAAATATATCATATTTCTCAGTCAATTGTTTTTAATATGCATTACTTCTTGAAAGATAGTTTGAAGCCATTCAAGACCTATTACCAATTACCTTATAAAATTTAAGCTTTAATCATTTATCAATAGTTCTTCAAATAATTAAGATGGTGAAATAATATTACTTGTGTTGAAAAGCATACTTAATCCTAGTTTTCTACCAGCTTATTATTTCTTGGTTAAGAATCTCTTAATTGATATTTTTTAATTCAAAAAGATATTATAATTTAACTTTATGATCACACTCATTTTGCAATTTTAAAGTATTTAGTTTTAAAAACTAGGGTTCAAATGTTTTAGTTTTATATTAAAATTAAACCTCCCTTCCCTTTGGCCCACCTCTCTATCCTACCCACCAATACCTGATTCAAAATATTAATAAATTAAACCCTTTAACCCCATCATGTCTACCGATATATTTAATTTTATTTTATTAATTTTAATTACCTCAATATGAACTCACGTGCTAGGATATTGCCTAGCTAATGAACCCCCCATGGCTCCATCAAGCTACCCATCTAGAGATACATGGAAAAGGACATGAAGCTAATTAGTGCTAAAAATGATATTTGAATACTAAAATAATTATTTGGGGCTTGGGAATGTTCTTCTTGTACATGAAAACATAATTGAAAAAAGGGGAAACCATATTATAGATATAAGTAATATGGGTGGTTATTGTAGATATAAATAGTATACGTGGTTGTCAAATTTTAATGTCAAATAATTATCATCATATAATATTTAAATTCTATTTTTTCTGAATGTTTAGGTAAGACTTCAAATGGTAGTCATAATCAAAACATGTAAAAATCATGTAACGTGAAAAAAACTTTCATTTGTATTCTATTTTTGTGGGAAGTCACATTATGATAACAAGTCTTCTTTAGATTGCGGATTTGGTCATGTTTTATTTAACATTTGTTTCATTTAATTTTGGTGAGTTCCCTATAGTAGATATGTATGAAAAATATGGAAGCATACACAAGGCATGCGAACTGTTCAAGAAATTGCTAAAAAAGTGGTCTTATGTATTATACTGATTATCAGAATGCACAATATGGGTTTTTTTTAAAAGGCCTTGCAAAATTTTAAGAATTTGTAATTGGTGAGTGTAAATTGAGACCCCACAACCTTTTCCAGCATCATCTGAGCCAATGTCAAAATAAAATATTAATAACATGGAATGGAAATACATCAAAGCATAGTGGAAAGTTGATTTTTGTTAGATATAGAATTGCAAGTTCCCTCGTAGACATGTATCAAAAAGGTGGAATCATACACAGGGCACATGAAATATTTGGGAAAATGCATCACTAAGATGTGGTCTATTTCAATGCAATAATTTCAGCCTATACACAAAATATGTTTGTAGAAAAGGCCCTGGAATCATTCAAGAAACATGGTATCAAATTTTTTTCAAGCATTAATGAAAATTGTATTTTTGTCAAATTTTTTTATTAAGATGCAAAAATATAACATTATTCCTATAATTAATCATTCCATTTGGATAGATGACATTTTGGCTATCACAAGGAACTTCTAAAATTTATCGTGAAAATATTAAGTAAACATGTCATACAAAGATGTATTTATTTCATTTTTTATTGATCTAGAAGTAATCACAAGATATAATTCTTTTATTATTTTATTGACATCAAAATGAAATTACAAACTAAATTCAAATTAACATCCCTTTGAGCATGGTTTCCAACTCATGTTAAATTGCTAGTAGATAACAAAAATAAGGTTTACCAACTATATGTCCTAATAAATAGTACACTAATTCTTTAATTAAAGTTGTAACTAATATTCAAGAGTGTTATAAATGCCATTCATAATTTTATAATTAAAATTTTATCGTAAATTGTTTTATAAGATCAATTTGAAATTTATTCATATATTTAATAGTAAATCATTATTAAATATTATCTTTATTTTTTACATAAAATATATATTATATTTTAACATATATCTATTAAATGATAACACCTTAATTCTTCCGTTAAATTTTCTAAATAATACAATCATAATTCTTATATGTATGGAATTGATAATTTTTAATTTTATATATAAAGTACATTATTCTCAATTACATTTTCATAAAAATTAAGTATGTAATTTATTGAAATCTAAGCTCTCTTTTATGAGATTAAACCACCATTAATGGATCTAAACAAATTATACTTAATACATAGGAAATATAGAGATTTACTAAACTCAAAATCCACACAGAAATATTATTATTACTGCAATCGTATAACCACTCTCTGATTGCAAAGAACTCCACTAGATAGGAGTGGAACAATATCAATCTCCATAAAAAATTTTGTTCCATACTCGTTAATGGATTAACAAACCAATGGCATTAATAATAATAAAAAATAATATTTTTTTATTATTATAACAAACCATCTAAATTTACATTTTTTACTTTTACCTCTAACTAGTACATTTTACTATCTATAAATATAAAACATCTGAGAAGCACTAAACCATAGAATTCCTAACATTTCCCCCTTAGTGCGCATGGGGAAACACACTTGTATACTACAATGTGTCACTTCGTAGCTTGCTCATGATCTAGATGGTTTTAAGGACAATACCAACAACCTCTGGATGGTTTTCGTAGTGGTTTACCAACAACCACTACTATAGATAGTTTTTCCAGTGGATTAATAGCAACCATAACTATAAATGTTTTTCCAATGGATCCAACAACCACAATATCATGATGTTGTAGGACACTTCTTAGCTCTCATCATTGTTTCTCTTTAGGAGATTACATATCAGAATACATGATAGTGCATAAATTTATTCACCCACAAAAAAACTAAAACAATGTGTCATTCCACCCCCCTACACAATGTGAAGTTTCCATAACAGAACAAAAAGAAATTTGAAATCAACAAACCATGCTGAAAGTAAAAAAAGACACACATATAGGTCACCAAACCAGTGATGCGGCCCCATCGTAGGCGACTAATGAAAGGATGTTATTTTCCCTTCATCCTATATTGCCTCCAACCTCTAATGTAAGGTTGTTAAATCAGTCTGATTTGTTTTTTAGGCTTTTTAAACATTCATGTGAAGTAAAAAATCGAAGTTTTTATGGTCGAGTCATTTTAGGCTCAGTATCTTCATCATATCCTGCTTCAGTATTCTTGTGAATTCTTTTTTCTTGATTTATCATATATTGTATTTTGTGTTCAAGTAATAATGCATTCATAAGGCAAAAATTATTTATTTTTATGCATTTATCTATTGGTGCTAGTGATGTCTCCATTTCTTAGCAAAGATATAAAAAACAACCCAATAAAAACAAGTATGTAGTTTTTCTATGATAACTTGAGAACCATAGCTCCGTTAAATGTGTCAAAAAAATTGTTTCAAGATCTTTCCAATGGTGTAGAGAATTGATGGCGATTTCTAAGGAATTGCTGGCGATTTAGCAAAATCATTGGCGATTGTGTTTCATGTCTAGAATCATTGGCGATTCCTATGCGAAGAATTGAAGCAAAATTTGGTAATTCCTGTGCACAAAAATTTCTTCCAATAGCTCCTCAAATGGTCACTCTGATCATGCAAATCAATGCAAATGGTAAATGAACATACTCAACTTAGAGGATGAAGATACCATTAAATTTTCCACAAAGAAATTTTCTAATATTAAAACTAGTGAATGATCGCACACCAAAAATTAATATTTCTCATTCACAGGGACAAAATAACATATCTCTCCCCCTTCAATTATATCAAACCTCCATTACAAGCACCATTAGCATTAGTTAGTTTAATACATTGTTGATTATATTTGTTGATGGACAGTTATAACTGTCCTCCTTCCTCCCGCAACCTTTATATGGCTTTCTTCATTGAATATTATTTCAAGGCATTCTATCAATTTTTACTCTATCTCTGCCTTCATTGGTATCAGAGCACCAATTACTTTGCGCATGGGTAAGAAAACTGTTTTGGCGTTTTGAACAACAATCAGAGAGCATTGGGAGGAACGACCTGTTTTGTCTTTTACCCTGTGAAGTGGAGCGATCTGTTTTTTTTGGGTGTCCATTTAGAAGAAGAAGCACCCTGTTGGACATGACAGAAAAACTGAAGTGTAGATCCTGCAATTTCCTTTTGCATGGAGCTTTCTGAGATCTTTGGCATGGCAGTTTTAGGAGGTTGTTGGGTAGCATCATTAACAGACACCGAGTTTTGAGAAATATATTCCATCTTTTGATGTTCTATTGTGTGATCAGATCACCATGGTGGCCACAACGATGATGAGATCATCCCTCAAGTCCAGGTCATTCACCAAAATTTATCATCCTACTGAACCAAAATGTTTTTCAAAGGAGTAAGCAAAAATGGAAGCGTTAAAGTGTCCAACGGAAGCGAGTTCTTTGGATCTGCTGTGCGGTTTGGATAGTGCTCAAGTTTATAGTTCCAGAATGCCCGACCATTACAACCAATTAGAGCTACTGATACAGAATCACCTCCCAAGGTTCAACAGTACTCTGGAAAGGAGAAGACCAAGATTGCAATCAATGGATTTGGTCGCATTGGGAGATTGGTTTTGCGTATTACATTGGGCAGGGGTGACATTAATGTAGTTGCAGTCAACGACCCCTTCATTGATGTCAAATATATGGCTTACATGTTTAAGTATGATTCAACCCATGGTGTATACAAGGGGAGCATTACTGTTATTGATGATAAGATACTTGAAATTGATGGCCCCTCGATGAAGGAGGACAAAGGACAACAGAGGCTGGAGGAAATCCAGTGACCTCTTGCAAGCCGCAAATGATGAGGCCACTGATAGATATTGTGGCGAATAAGGTATTGAGGAACAATTCCTTAATTTTGGTTTGTTTATTTTAGTTTCTGTTTTGTTCCGTGTTCTGTTGTTTTGTGATCGGATTCTAAAAATGGATTACTTTAGAGCATAGTTGTTTGCCAATGGTTATTCATTTTGAATTGATCCTCTGAGTGATGTGCTTTGAAAATAATATGGTTCACTTGTGAATACATTCACTTACAACATGAACCATGTGCAACAAGGTCTAAGTGGTAAGATCTAGTCAATAACATGTTTCTTGATGCAGTCTCTTTCTCAGTATTCACATTTCACATTATGGGTGAAAACGACTTAGTCAAGGGCAACATCTAGTGGCAGTGATTTTTTTCCTTTGTTGTTGAAGATTGGTTAAACGACAATCGACATCAGTGGCTACAACTAAGAACATGATTGCTATGATTCCTAGAAGTGAATGTGAAATATTTTTCAGTATTGTTTGTTTTTTTTTTCCTATGTTGTTTGGTTGTTCAATAAAGTGTAGATGTTGCATAGTTTCCTGTTTGGGACCTCCTAAATTGAAAATCATTGTGGGGAACAGAAAAGCATTGAAAGCAGCGCATGGTACTCGCTCTAGGTTTGTGGTAAACCTGTAAAACCACTGAGGTAAAATACTCTTGGTTCATGATAAACCTATAAAACCACCGAGGTATCATCCTCTTGGTTTGTGGTAATCCTGTAAAACCACTGACGTGAATAGTCAGAAAGTGCTCCTATCCCTCTAGGTTTATGGTCAACCTTAGAAAAACCATGTGTATCGAGACCATATAGGCACATGCTCGTGTGAATACCTTCTTTGCAGTGTTCTCATTAAGGGGGGGGCATCCAGTATCAGGAAATGTATTTTTTGTACGAACAATGTAATAAGGGGGGAATGTTAGCATTAGTTAGTTTAATACATTGTTGATTTTATTTGTTGATGGAAAATTATAATTGTTCTCCTTCCTCCCGCAACCTTTATATGGTTTTGTTCATTGAATATTATTTCAAGGCATTCTATCAATTTTTATTCTATCTCTGCCTTCGAGCACAAAACTAATACCACTCTAAAAACAAATGAAATTTAATTTTTGTTTTATGAGATTAAGGCACCATTAATGGATATAAAAAATTTGGATCCAATACACATGAAATATAAAGATTTACTAAATTCAAACTCCACACTGAAATATTATTATTACTGTAATAATACAACCACTCTGTGATTAAAAATAACTCCATTAAATATGAGTGGAAAAATAACAATCTCCATACAAAAAACTTTTCATACTCCCCAATGGATTAAAAAACCAACAACATTAATAATAATAAAACAATACTACTGTTTTATTATTAAAAAAAAGCATCTAAATTTACCTTTTTAACTTCTACCACTAATTATTACATTTTTCTATCTGTAAATATAAAACATATGAGAAGTACTAAACCAAAGAATTCCTAACATTTATTACTCTGATAGGCGTACCCCTTTTGGATTTCCTCCGGATGATTTTGACATCCACTAGAAATTAGATAGGTGAGGTTGGCGGAGAGAATGCATTGAAATTAAACTTCCATACTTACCTCGAGAATCATGTTGCAAAGGTTACAATGAATGTGGTACATGTTCTCAGAAGCAGAAGAAGTCATTTTTTTGTGTATCATTGAGGCCACCTTCACCATGTGAAAAGGAAGTTTCTGGTGGGGTTTCTAGGTTGCGGTCAAGAAATTTTTAGTCAAGGATAAATACTTTTTAGTAGAGGATATACAAGGGAAAATTTCCCAAAACTTGAATAGCCCCCAAAATATCATTTGCCGAAACCACTAATTAGAAAGCGTTTATGGGAGGTGAGGATAAGTTGGTTTTTTAATTCACCAGTTTCAGAGGAATCGGGAAGACTTTTGAGGATTGTTGCACCGTAAAAATGATTCTCAATGGTTTTAGGGTTTGGGTGGATGAGAGAGACATTTCAATGCATGCCTCCTTTTGGAAAGAGTTACAGGATTTTTTGGGAAATCCTTCAATGGTTCCCATGTTGTTTATTCAAGGGAAATGTATTAGTGGCATGGAAGAAATCCAACAACTGCATGAGCTGGGTGAATTGGCTAAGTATTCAAGGAGGGTTTTCCAGTAAATACTTCTTTTGAGCCTTGTGAAGGGTGTGGTGATGTGAGGTTTGTTCATTGCACTGAATGTGATGGAAACCGCAAAGTTTTCAAGGAATATGGGAATTTCATGATGGTGAGGTGTTTACAATGTAATGAGAATGGTCTTATATTGTGCCATGTATGCTGTTCTTGAGAGGGATTTTTTCAAATCTTCCTTTACAAGTATAATTATATTAATATTTATCTTCTTTGAAAATATAGGACCTACTCTCCAACTCAAAATTTTGGGCTTTAAGACATAGAATCTCCTCAGATTTCATCTGGACCTGTAATGCCCACATTTTCAACACCAAAATAGCACAGTAAAATTATCAGAATAATTTTTTTTACTTTAATTACGTACTACACAACACAACATGGGATTCAAATAAAGAAATTAAACATCACGTAGGAGACTTACATAAACTTGGACCCACTCAATCAATAAGATACCATAGAGTACACATCAATGTCTTACTCAAACTACATAAACCAGGAAAATGATCCAATTATAGTAAGAAATATAGGATAGGCATACTCCACGACATGGCCATTGCATGGTTTACATATACATTACATTTAGGTTTTCATTGTATGACCTTATAATTTTTACAAGAATTAAACACAAGGTTTAAAATTTCCTATTTTTCAAACTTCAATTATTTTATTTTGAAGACTATTATTCTTTAATGGAGAATGTGTGGTTGATAACTATCTCCAATTCCATTAGTTATACATATCTCATTTGTTAAATAAATTCATTTTCAACAACTAATGAGTCTCTTAATATTCAAATGTTATGTTAAAGGTTTGTTTCTAAAAAATTGTTTAGCCGACTATAATTGTCTGAAGAACACATAACATGGGACCCTTCATTCCTTTACAACTAGGTTGAATATTTTTTTTTAACGTTTCACATATAGTGGTTCCTTTAGAATTTGTGCATTTATTTGATGGAAATAACTTTATATAGCATGATTGTGAATAGGAATGTATATACACCCATGCGTCCTCAAATACCTGACTTAAGGATTGTTTGAGGGAGCCGAGTTTACTTGGTTTGGAAAATACTCTCATTACAAGGAGGAAAATTCATAGGAATAAAAAGGAAGGTTACTAGATCAATATAAAACCTATCTCGAGTTCATTTCAAAACATTGTTTAATACTAACAATACATTATTTCAATCTTCAAGTTATTACAACCAACTATGTAAGTTAACTAATTAAGTTGTATCATTCTTGATTCACAATCCATTTCTCGAATTAGGAATTCATATTTTCATAATAATATTACGCATGGAAGGGTATATTACACCTATTTCCCATTATAGATATTTTTCTTTGAATTTAAGTGATGAATCTAACATTTAAAACTTCTTTTGTTTCATCATCTTAAGGATTTACTCTTCAAAGCAACAGGTTAATTACATGTTTCGACCATAAATTTTACTTCCTGAGTGATCCTAAATTTAATACACGCTTATTTGTGTCAAGGGTTCTACTATTTTTTACTAGTCCAACTAGAGTGCAATTTACTTAACTCACAATACCCTAGCTACAACTAAAGTTATTCTATTCTCAAGGCTACATTTTATTATTTCATTAGCATCATTGTTTAATCCACATTTATGCAAACAAAGCATGTGATCATGCATTGTATTTGGTTTTCCAATTTATTAGGTTGTTGTGTTATTCTTGGAGATCTACTTTATCATATTTATCTTATGATCATATTTGAAATTTTAGTTGGTTTTGAAATCGCTCAATGGTATACCATTTTCATAGTGGTCAATTCTTAGTTTAATCTTATTTATCATTTTTTTGCTAACTACATTTACGTGGTTACTTTGGTCTTGTGTTAACATCATATTGGAACAAATGCAATCCATATAACACTTACAAAACACCTATGGATTTAATACTACAAGGAGTACAACCTCGCACAAGACAACTCATTTCAATGCTCTTGGACATGGAAGTATAGGTTTATATTGAAAGAGAGATATCCCAAAGTATCTTATGCATTACAAAATCCTCCTAAGGACTTATTTCAATTGTTGGGTAAATATGCAAGTAATTCTAAACGTAGTCTCCACTCACATAATTTAGATCTCACAAGATATCAATCGTAGGTAGAACAACCAATTAACTTGCAAGGCTTTGGCCACCCACTAGGGTACCACGGAAAATTACGCACAAAAGGGTTATACTTATTCAATATATGGTCATACCTATAAAAACTAGACATGATCACCCCACTCGTCCCAATATGATAGGTTTCATAACCTATATGCACCACATCATAAAATATAAAGGACATGGCCCTTAATAAGATGCCTTAGGTATGAAACAAGAAGATGATTAATGAGGTTACATTATTTTATTAACACAATCACCTATTTATACCCCGGAAAAGGAATAAAATGGGAGGAGGAAGTACAATAGGCATTATAACTCATTATTTTATTTTTGTTAGTTTTGATGAGAGGATATTCTACCTAGCATAGTGGGTTTTAAGGAAAGAAACCAATAATTAACATAACAAAATATTATTTTAATATATTTATAATATAGGTACAACATTGAGTGGAACTTCAAATCCAATTAGACACTATAAAATATATCCACATTGGTATTATCTTTTAAAAATATGCAAAGAACAATTCTTCAAACAACAATACATATCATTATTTTGAGGTAATACATGAATTGCAAGATGAATATAACTTTACAATAATAACTCATTAATTACAACATATCACATCCATAAAATTCCTCTTGTTTGGAGTACCTGTAACCAACATCGCGTCAGTCCTAGGAATGAGTATGGAAATCCCCTACACTCAAGTACAAAAAAATGCATTCAGAGAGAGAGAGAGAGAGGGAGGGAGAGATTCACACTTTCTCATTCATTTTTAAATTTTTTTTCCTTTTTTGATTCTAGAGAGAGTAAGTAAGAGAAGTAAAGTCAATAGCTCCTTTTATTTCCTATTCACCATATCATAACCACATACATCACGTATCCATTTTCATTTATTTTCAAATGCATATACATTTTTAACCCATTTACATTGTCAAACCAATCAACATTTAATAATTATTTCCAAAAAGAGAGAATGGAATAGAAAGATAACCTTATAATTTTTGAAATCATTTATACAATAAATTAACCAATTCATACTTTATAAATTATGAAGCAACATTTAAAAATGTTCCACAAGTTGCTAAAAGTCAAACAAAGCCCTTAGAAGGTTGGTTGATCTAAAGATTCAATTTTGTAAAAGCTAGCTGAAATGCTTAAAGTGCTTATACACTAGGCCTCAAACATGCTTGTTTTAAATTAAGAAAAAAAGTTCAATGATTGCTTCTTACTCAGATGTATATAAATAATTCATTGCATCCAACAGAAGGAGATTATAATGATCAGGCCTCAAGACACCAATGTAAATCTAGGGTTGTTTATTGTAGCAATGTCACAACTCTTCTTGCACAGTGAAAAGTGGGCCCTCAAACCCATTTGCAACACCAACCTCAAAAATAATTTTTCGTTGAAATGAGATTTGGTTTAAATTCTCCTATTCATAGTCTAAAGATAGGTGGAGGTGTTTTTCTGTTCCTCCCAATCGAAACACCAAATGCACACTAAAACTAACCACATTTTCTTAAGAGGGTAATATTGACAGCATGACCGAAATGTCAAAAGGCTTCAAGGATTGTCATGTTAATGTATCACAATAAATTCCTTAGGTTGGTTGAGGGCATTTATGATGTCATAGGTCAACATGGATTGTACAAGAGACTTTAATTTTTTTGTACATCTTGGAAATGCGCCCCATGTGCGCGGTTTTTGAGATCAAAATTTCTTATGTTTTAAATATGAATTCGTACATAGTTAAAGTGAAAGTGAAAATTCCATTTGCATCATCAACTATCCAACATATATATTTTAAAAAAATAAAATAAAAAGAAAACAAGAAATGAATAAGTACGTATTTTACTACAAGAGGAAGGGAGATCCATACCTTTTATGCTAATCCCATGATCCTCGCATTCGACGAGACCGCATCAGCGTTAGGCATTCTAGAATAAATTTGTGGGATTTCTCATTTCTCTTCAAAACTCTGCTTTGTGCATGTTTTTCCACTGACACAATCCATGAGAGAATGACTTTACGAGGCACCTAATCAAATGGTTTTAGCATCTTTTCCTTGAGTCATTACAACAAACTGACCACATCCTTTGCGTAAAGTTCCTAAAGGAATTTTAGGAATGACCTCTGACCATACGCCAAAATACCATACTTTTATTATGGATATCTACTCCTTGTTTCCTCAAATAGAGCATACCCATGCCTTCCAAAGCCAAATCTGAAGATCAAAGTTTCTACAAAATTTCAACTATTATAGAGTTGTATTACTAAATGTACACATCTGATAAAGTTCTTGTTTTTCCCTAGCGAGGAGTAAGCTGTCATAAGTGAACTGATTGGGTTTTATACATGTTTGTTGCATCTAGTGAAACAACCCCATGGGCATATGTTGTTTACATTTAGTGAAGAAACCACCCTGATTAATGAGGATATATATACCTCTTGTATACGGCTTAATAAATGCATGACTATACCCTGTAAACTACCTTAACCCTCAAGTTTTAGAATTATTTTCACCCAAATCTATTTAGTGCAATCTGAATCACTTTAGTCTTAGGAAAAGTGCCTCCTTGAGCCATCCCTCTATACATAGTTGGGAATGGAAACAAGAGGGTTTCACATAGAGGAAAGAGTGAAAGAGACAAATCTTGTAGAAAAAAATAAGTTGAAAAGAAGGAAAGAGCACTTTCAATGTCTTAACCAACACACGATTATACAAATAAAAGATAAAGAGTAGAAAAAAATGAATTTGTAGCTTCCACTTCCGTCAGATGAGGGTGCAAATGTTACAGTGCACATAACATATCTTCTTAATAGCAAAAGAAGACTAAAAAACAACAAGACATTACGCTTTCCTGAAGCACCTCCTAAACTTCAGTCTTCATTTTTCTCTTTTACAAATAACAAACAATACAATGGCAGGCAATAGACAATATTCTCTCAGAGACAGATACAACCCGCTTCAGAAACAAATACAGATACAAATGAGTCAATTTGTAAAATGTAAAATGAAGACATATTAGGTAACTACTTTATCTCCTTGTGCAAGTTGATTTATCCCACTCGCTGCAACTGGCCAAATACTACTAAGGTTACAATGTTAACATGGGTTTCAGGTTGGTTTACACCTTGGATCCCAAATAAAGTGCTTGTATTCCAAGAGAAAGAAATGACAGGTGTCAAAATACTTGTAGGATACGTCACTATCCATTCTTTTTTGAAAAATGGCACCCCAATCTTATTAAGCTAACAATGCATTCAAAAATACTCACATGTCTTTTAACACTCCTATCACATGAAATCCCAAATTTTTTATATGTTTTAATTTTTAATTTTTTCTAGTTTTGGGTTGGGCACTACAGGAGCATCATGTGAGAGCTCAAGGAACAAATAACATATCAGATCTGTTGCTTCTACTTTTTAACCCCGTCAAACATTTGAATACTTTAGTGGAGAGGTTTTGTTTTGAAATCCATGTACAAAAAGAGTTAGAGTGTTAAATGCTAAACGATGGAGATAAGAAAGATTTAATTGATTTCTAACCAAGGCAAAATCAAATTTATATAATACTAAAACAGTTCCCTGGAACTGTAATGCCCTGTTTTTCTATGGTTATTTCCAAGATGACTTGAACTATCTCAATCACTATCAATCAACTCGCACTTATTTGATTTAGTAGATTTGAACTTTGAACTGTTCTCATTATGCGGTTCACTCTGACCCAACAACTGCTTTAATGTTACGTGGAGGCACATAAAAGAAGTTAGGTTGGAAATCATGGTTGGGGGTGGGTGGCTCAACCAATACCTGCCAAAAAACATTAAAATTGCCTCCCCCTTTGCATGCCGAACAGCTCCAGGTCGCATCATTGTTTGTTTTTTTGCAAAAGGATTCGCAGTATTCTGTCCCCGCCCCTTGTTTTGGTCTACCTGTTGTTTTCTGCCTAAACCACGAATGCTTGTTTGCGCCCCATCAAATGCTGCAACAGATGAATTGCTACAGCGTGTTTCTGGATAGTGGATTCAGTAATGGTGAAATGAAGGTATGTCTCCCTGACATTGCAAGAGTGAGTGTGGGTCTCCAAAAATCGTGCTGTATAGGCAGAATCCGTGGGCGCAGAACCGAAATCCTCCTAGGAAAGTGCCGTGAGGAAGCGCTTGGCTTTATGCAACAGCTACAGAGTAGAAAAGTAAACGTATCCCAGAAAATCAGTGGCCCAGAGAGAGCTAAGTGCGACAGCTGCTGTACGGCGAGCCCAAGGAACCGTTGGTGTTGTTCCTAGTGTTCTGGTTGCACACGACTAGTTGTGATCAGTTGTTGCAAAATCTTGCAGCTGTAGTAGAAGAACGAGGTAAAGTTTTAGTTGAGTTGTTTTGCCTTTTCATTTTGGAAAGTCGCTTCCGTCCAGGTGGTGTCTACAGTCATGGAAATTTGATACTCAATGAATGCATTTGCAGATATTTGGCCTTTTTATCAAGCTATCTGTTGCATCTGGTGTCATGTTATGCTTGGAGCTTTGGTACCAGAAAATAGTGGTTCTAATGGCAGTGAAGTTAAAAGACACAGATGTTGTAGTTGATTCATTTTCTATTTGCTTAAACATCAATTCGTGGGAAATGGCTATACCACTTGGTTCTCTTGTTTCAAATAGTGTGAGGTTTGCGAATGAGCTTGGAGCAGGGAGACCCAGGGAAGCAAAATTTGCAGTAGCAGTCTCAGTCATAACTTCCATAGTTATAGGAATGGATCTCCTAATTCTTATATTGGCCATCAGCAGTGATTTTGCCACGGTCTTCACAAACAGTACTATTCTACAAAAGGCTATTTATAAATTGTCAATATTGCTAGCGTTGCAATTTTGTTGAATAGCGTGCAACCAGTCCTTACAGGAATTTCCGTTGGATTGGGGAAACAGGCTATTGTTGCCTATGTAAATATTGCATGCTACTATATAATCGGCATTCTGCTCGGCATTCTCCTCGGTTATGTTTTTCATTTGCAAGTTATGAGAATCTGGCTGGGTATGATAGGAGGGATAGCAATCCTAACCCTTTCCTTGATGTTATCGCATGGAAAATAGACTGGAATATGGAGGTGAAGATCACACCCAAAGGCACAGGAGATCTATGCAATGTTGGAGAAAATGTCTTGGGAGATGAAGGTAGCAGAATATTTTTCAGATCCAGAACTTGTACTGAGTGTGTTCCTTCAAAATCGATTATGTGACAGTGAGGGTGTTACCAACAGACCTGATGAAATTTATTTACAAAGATTCTCTATTGAGATCTTACTTGTTGTACGATGTAACTCATGGAAGAGAACCTCATAGAGGCCGATCTGTTTCATATCAGAATATTTCATGAAACACAATTTGCTTTGCTATTATATGAGCTTCTTCAACGAGTCACCAAGCTGGCAGGCATAAAGTTCTCTGTTGGAATTATTACACCTTACAAGCTACAGCTGAAATTTTGCACCGAGAGTTTGATGCTGTCCTCAATTCTGATGAAGGAAAAGGTTTAATTACCATTGCGGTAGATGCCTTTCAGAGCCAGGAGCGATGTTGAATCAGGAGGAATAGGCATGAGCTGCTTTTGCCCTTTTTTCCAGCTATTTTCTTTTATATTAAATGCATGATTATTGCTTGTTCTCCTGGTAATTGTGTGCTGTGTTTGTTTGAGATAAGCTCTGCGTGAGATTTTATCAATTGAAATGTTGTGTGGCTTTTGCACGCCTTTCCCCGCCAAGAGTGTATTTTCTTGCTTTTGCTAGATGTGTGAGGGGTCTTATTAGATACGTCTGTGTTATGCCTGTAGGAGCAGTTTTCTTTCCTTCTGCAACCTGGTTTTGGACCTTCCTCAGCATGGCAATGAGGAGTTGTTTGTTTAAGTTCTTGTATTCTTTAGAAAACACAAAAAAAAGAAAGTGATTTGCTTTTACCTCCTTTATGTGTCCCTATGGTTATAGAGGAGAGCAGGTGATAAATGAATAAAACTCTTTACCTCTGGGGAAGAAGTGTATTTATTATCCTTTGATGTTATCACGGTCTAATCTTAATTCGTATTGGAAATGATACTAGAGAGACCCTTGCTCATCCTTTTTTTTTAGCAATCTAATTTGGTACAATTTCATCCCAATTTCATCACTGGGAGGTCGACTACAAGTTGGAACATTGTAAATTTCTATTTCCTTTTAGAAGCTTTAATGAACTGTGTATTATGCTTGTCGGATGTGACTGGCTATGACTTGATAGTGGGTTTTCGACGCCATCTTAGGCAAACATGTTTTGACCAAATCTAACTTGCTTACCTAGCTTATGATGACCTTAAAAAATTTAGTACCCTGACCAAGGGATATCCTCGTCAGTCCTTCATTTGTATTATCTCCCTAACTGGTCTTACGAAAGGTCCACCGACTTCTTTGTGGTGGAAAATTTGAGGGTTTGTTATAAGGAAAAACCTTACTCGAACCTTTGGAGAAAATACTTAAAGTATTCAAGGGGCTCTCGTTTTTTACATGGGATATCCTATGCGCCCGACGTAACTGTGTAAGTTTGCTTAATTCTTTTTATTATTTTAAGAAAAGCCCTTCCTTGTCGAACGCCCCCATGGTAGTGAGTGCAAGAACAGTGTTTTACCCCTTCCGAGCAACAAACAATGAAGTATATATCGGATGTGGTGAACATGGAACTAAGTCTGAGGCTTGAGATGCTTTTGGGGACCTGTGAGAGGTAAATTACATTTACCCCCCCCAAGCAACAATTTTTTTGAGACCTTTCTTCGTTATATCAGTAAGTAAGTTAATAGTGTATAACATTGAAATATTTTATTAAGTTGGGAATGAAGGGTTTTTCGTTGAGGGATGTGCGGAGTTAGCACTTGAGGCTTAAGAGTGCTTTCAAAGTTGCAACTTATCATACGTGGACGTTGTTTAACCTTGAATATATAAATAAATATTGGGTATAACAATCAAAAACGTCAGCTACATACTTTAAGGTGTACGCATGTGCAATGCTTTCCTTTTACATGATCTTTGAATTGGGTCCTTGAGTGGCCATAGCCCCCCCCCCCCCCTCGTAGGCTGTATGGGTTTTAGTGGACTTGTGTGGCACTCTTGCTCTGAGTAGGGAGGTTCGGAATAATAAATCTTGTTACCCTTTTTTTTTGACATTACCAGGAGAATTTACTATTTTCCATATCGGATGGTTGTTGTACGATTCTTTTATTCTGTTTTGTGAATGTGAAGCTGCTATCGCTATCTTACTTAAGGAAAATAAAAAGGTGTATTATGTGGGAAATTTTTTATAATTTAGAATGTATGGTGTAAGGGTAACTTTGGATAGAAAATGCACATTTTGGCTTTCATATGTTCTGCAGTGTGCCTTTTGTTAACTAGATATCTATTTTGTTACATTCATACAAATTACTTTTTCTTATGCCTTGGAATGGAAATCATGCACTAGTCATTCAATTAATTTTGATGAAATATCTAGGAAAAGGGAATGCATGCTCATGCCAGTTCTTTTGAACTGACAAAAGCTAACATGTTTTTGCAGGTTGTTTTTCCGAGCTCAAGTATGAAAGAAGTGGCTGTTGTAGTTGCATAGATGATATCCACTTTGGTGCTTGTACGTTGTCTTTTATGGTTAAACTATTGATAACATCTAGTGGAAAAAATTTTAGAAGAAGGGTCAGTGCCTTAGTAAATGTATTGTAGAGTATTGTTGTTGTAACTGTCAAACTTTGCTCTTAAGTTAAAATGTTGAGTTGTAAATCCTTCTAAGACATAGTAGTAATGAGTTAGTAAGCACTATAAAGTGAACTGGATAGTCCTTATAAAAGTTAAACTAAAATTTATATATATGAATGTATTAATGTAGATGTGATCTACTTGATAGCTTTTGAACCCTGGAACAATCAAGAGGAATCTATCTTTTGTAACAAAATATGATTACTTGTTTTTTTTCCCGAGCTAAACTAATAAACATTATCCTTTTATGGTGAAACCTTAAATGATCTCATGGTGAAAGCAATGGTTAGATTTTAGAAGATGATAGGATTTAATAAGTAGGAGGGAAATTGATTAATTAAACCTTAAATCTCTCTCTATCGTTTGGAATGTTTTCCTTTGTCAGACTTAATTAAGTAAGGTCTAGATGGAACAATTTAATCAATCTTGATAAACTCTTAACCTCAATAAAAGACGGATAGTGAACAATGTGACCTTGAAGCTGAATTCTGTTGTCCTGTTCCGTTAACCCTTACCATGATTCATGGTGATATTTCTTAAGCAAGGTCAACATTTGATCCTTAAACAAGAAGGCTATTGTTATGAACCCTAAGCGGTACTTTCCACTCAATCGGAGCTTATGCCTTCACCTGTGCAATAGAGGTGTGGAACATGTGTTAGTGACTTGAGTAAGTTTAATTAACCTTGTAAGAAATGGAAAATGTTCTAAAATCAAATGAATAAAAAAGCCTTGGACATAAAATTGATGATCCTAGTTTAGAAAGCTTGGCCTTAAGCTATTTAGTCAATAGTTGAAAAGACAGAAGTTCTCCCTTGTGAAAGGAATTGTGTGAATCATTACATGAAATTTTATAAGAACGTAAGTTAAGAATTAAGAGACATTTTTGTAAACAATAAAATTTAATAAGAATTTCATCATGGGATGCCCTAAATGTAAGTGTGTCATGTGGTTGGACTTCCATGTTGTCTTGTTAAAAAGAAGAAAAAAAAAATGTATGTATTGTCCTTGATAGGTGTGAACGTTTCCATGCTTCCTTTATGGCCATCCTTGTATCAAGTTGTCCACAGTGTTAGTTGTATCCTTGGTGACGGCATGTTGCGTCATGTTATGTGTCAAGCATGTGAAGTCAAAAAAAAAAAAAAAAATTATCCTGTATTTCACTGTGTTGTATGTGTCGGTTTTTTTTGGGTTGTTACAGGAACTGTCAATTGAATGGAAAGGTTACACAAAGGAAAAACCGACATAGTCGGTCCTTAATACATTGTTTATATATATGTACCCCTGAAAAAATTCAAATATCAACTTGCCAAGATGTTTGCAGGGAGTGTCATATGTCTCTTTGATCATCTTAATGGAAAGTATTGGATCATTGATGTAAATTGTTCATGTCATTTAAGATTGAAAATAGTAACATTACATAAAATAATTATGTGACCGAAAAATCTCATGGGAAACTATATTATTCACAAGCTTTGCTTTCACAGTCTGATGCTTGAAGTGAATGATCCAAGGACCTATAATCTAGAAATGGACATATAAACACTCCAAAATACGACGTAACCAAATTACTTCACACAGCAAATCCTTGTAAGCTCTCTTCTACTTGCTCTTTCTAATGGCTGAGAGAGATTTTTAATATGATAAGTGTCTTCCCCTTACTTATCCATGAGATCGGTGCAGACCCGAGATGAAAATACTTTCCTGAAGTTACATAATTCATCATCAACGGCATTTTCATCATAATCCGATGCTCGCTAGTATCTAGGTGGAAGCACAAATTTCAACAAAGATGCTATCCATAATATCCTTCTAGAACATAGTATCACGTGTGACCTCGATAAATAATAATAAAAATTTAAATGCTAAAATATTACCCAGAAGACATTTTCAATCGGCTCTGACATTAATCTAGAGATATAGATTATACACAATGGCATTGAACGGTTATGTCTAAAACACGTCAATGTATTTTGATATTTCTATAAACACGTCATGAATAAGGAAATTCAACATGAGGTGAAGTTTTAGAATCTCAAAATTAGTGAAATATATTCCTCATAGGATATGGACATAGGTTGACAGTCTATGACATGCAAACATAATTAGGAATGATGTGGTCTTGGCGCAACCATTCATTTTGTAGACAGACATGATTACTAATCTTCTGCAATTAGTCCTTGGCAGGCCATAGACAACAGTGTCGTAGCACGAACAAATCCTGTGTAAAAGTATTCTTTTGCTCCACCATAAAGCAAATAATCACATCATGAATGTAACATACCTGTGATTACTTTCATTGATCATTTTGTACCATCTACAGGACAACATACCAAATATGACAATATCTATGCCATTGGTCTTTCTGATCCCCCCATTTAGTCCCTACATTGACCATCAAATGGTAACCTATAAGTGATTCTCACTAGACCCTACGAGAGACAAGTGATCATCAACAATATCATGTTGAATGCCCTAAAGAGACACCATGAATTCCACCATACCATCAACTAATGTTTATGTTTGATTGTTAAAACATACCTTATCAGGCATGTATGCTCATTAAAATAAAAAAATCTTGGCAAGGTCATGTATACACAATTGCATCTCTGAGCATCAAATAAGAAAGCACTTTTCACTTTAATTTGATTAAAATAAAACAATCCGAGAATTTGTGTTGCATACTCTTTTGACAACTTTGATGGTTTTAATCTTCATGGTGGGTGTAGAGGTCCTTGGACTCCTATTGCAATTCCTTCCTGATGAGACCTTTTTAGAAGCTATTAGAAACTAAGTTAGGGGGCATTTGAAAAAATTGATGAATAAAACTACCTTGCATCTACATACAACTTATGCTTTAGGATACTGATAGAGTTACACATCTCCCATGGACTTCTTACCTGCAGGAACATCGAAAAGTGCAGATTGGTGATAGTCTTTGGACCCAAAGATTCATGATTAAGAAATACATGGGATTTTATTGTCACAGTCTGTTTGACTGAGAACAAGGCACGTAGTAAATGAGGATTGGTGGTATTCTCAACTAGAACTCATAAGTGTGACCAATTCTTCTCATGGTAGGTGGATTCAAAACCCTATCACGTTCGATTTTCCTAATGAAGTCTGTTGCCCAGAGTAAAGGTAGGAGTGTCTCATGGTGCTTTGAGCCCACTCTCAGACACTGATGCATCCAGCTCATGTGAACCCCTCTTTTCCAAATTGCCTCTTTTTGAACGAACAATGATTCATGTATCCCTCAGGATCCTGTCTGAGGAGATCTATAGAAACTGAAACCCCATGCTCATCACCTAGATGTGTGATGTCTCCTTTCTATACCTAGGTTACTCTTTTGATATCTATCATCCCGTGGAAATGAGTCCTATTTTTGATGTCATCAGAATGTAACATATCTACTCTCATATGGATCTTAGTGGTCAAAAAATCCATGAAACAATATCCATTGCTAAAATAGCAACCATACCCCATCACATATGACACTGAGATCACATTCTTCAAATTTGGGTTGCAGTGGGGCTTCTTCCTGTTTCTTATGTGTTTCATGCAGGTGTATGTAGTACAAAAAAATACTCTCAAATGAAAAATAAAAGCTTTATGATTACTCCATTTTTTTTCCGGCGTCTTGTGCTAAATTATTTTTGTAGGTTCTTGGCTTTAGACTTTTTACAGTAGTCTGGGTAGCACTCCCAGTCAAAAAACCTGTTACTTCAACTTAATAGTCGATAAGTATGAAACAATCCAAGACTATGTAACAGTTTAGTTGCAATGTCTCTACGATTCCAAATAAAATACTAAGGTGTCTAAGGGGAATTTAGGTCCTAGATGTAATGTCATTCTACATGATCATGGAAGAATGGAAAGAATTATGCATTTGACATGAACTCCCTGGCCAATAGTTTAAATTTTTTTACCTTAAGCTGTAGATAGTCAAAATAAATATACTATTTTATTAATGCACCGATTATATATGATTTATGTCTTCTTTTGTTTAATCCCTATCACAACCTACATTATTGTATATGAAGTGAAATTCCTAGTATAAAGATAATAAAATAGCAGCTAGTAAAAGTACTTTTGATCAAAACTAGGAAAACTTCTGGTGGGTCATTGTTTTTTAGTGTATTTTTAAGGATTATTTTATTTTATTTTTTGAGGTAGTTTTGGTGCATTATGGGCTTCATGGGGAATGACCTCTTAGATAGGATTATTGATTTTAAATTTAGTATGAGGAATGTAAAAAAATTTCAAATGTATTTTTAGTTCAAAATATATTACACTTTAAAAGGTGAAATACTAGTAAAATTACAGTGGATCAAAATGCATCTAATGCAACTTATGGATCCTTGTGAAAATATATGGAAAGTCCATTGTACCTTCTTTAGATCTCAGATATTGATGTTCTTGATGACATACTGAATCAATCAACTCTTTTTTGAGCTTGTCATTCAATGACCTATATATCCATCGAATATCTTATGGTCTAAAGACAATCAAGGGAAAAAAAATCATTACATCCATTATGAGAGGTGACATTTTCTTGAATCTTAAGTAGGAATGCTTACATTGACTATTACTTCAAATTTATACTCCTTACTTGTCTGTAATTCAGACTTGATCTGCAAATGGGTCGATTAGTTATTGAATAAAAAAACTCTCTATGCTCCCATCATGTGAATTCTTAACACCTGAAAAAATCAACCATAATCATCTTGATGTCAGTTATGTCAATGTGCAAAGTTTGAATGACATCTTCATCTGTGTCCATAAAATGAATAGGCTGCGACATGTCCAATCTACTTCTAATGATATTGTGAAGAGAGAGTCACTAATATGGAATCCTTCATTAAGTTATCTTGGCTAGATAATAAGGAGGAATTAAGAAGAAATTCAATGTTCAATTGTAGATAAACAAAACCAATATACCAACAATATCTATCAATGTTGTGAAGAAAACACAGTGTAGATGATTATAAAATATCCATTCAAGATATTAAGACTGATGATAGTTTGAGGCTTATGAAGAGTTTCATTTATCAAGTTGTCATACAATACCTTGATGAGGCTTTTGAATGTAATAGATATAAACATAGAGATCAACAGGTTTAAGATGATAAGCATAATCTTGCATTGGTCTGAATGTACTTCATTCGAATAGATTAAGAAAACCTAACCTAAAAACCATGTACAATCTCATGATCCTTTCTTGTTTGATGCATTAACATTCTGATAAATTCCTCAGAACATGACATTTGACTAGTTGAAAACCATGATAGGGATGACCATCTTATCTTTAACCTCTATCATCCATTAGCATACATAGCTCTACAAGTAAATCTTCCTATTCGACGTAATAATTATGGACCCCAAAACCTTCGTTCATACCCATGAAAATGAATAATTTAAAGTATAGTCAGAGGGAGAAGGCCATCACTCAAAATCGTAATTATCTTTAAAAAACATGCACGAAAGTAAACACATTGTCTCCACACAAAAACATTGGAAGAAGAACTCATTTGTCATGTGTGGTTACACCTCATGAAAATATAGCTCAGAGTGATCTTAGAGATCATTAGGATTTTGACACACTCTCTTCTCTCCCACACCCAAGAATTTAAGCATAACACTGTAATGTTTTACCTAGAAGTATTTAAAGATGAGAATGGTTACTCTAATCTCTATCTTCTATGCAACGAGAATATTGGCCCTTTACAATAGCTAGGCATAAGATAACAATAAATTTTGAGCTGACATGATGTCCAATAATCAACATTATCATTATTACATGTACAAGGAGTATAAATACCTTACTGATGAATAATATAATGCAAGGTTGTCTCGATATGATCTAATACATTAAGACATAAACACTTGTGATGAGTTGACTTTACTTTGCTAGCATGTTTCATCAATTTACTTCCTATGGATCCAAAATTAGGTCAAATGAGCTATGCATAGTTTTTTGTTATGGAAAAATTACATGGCACTCCTAATTGCTTGCAAGTGAAAGGTTAAGGTAGTCAGTGTGAATATTTTCAAACATGGAGCTATCCCAAAGTGTGGGACTTTTAAATTGGGATAACTCTCTAGAGAAGGCTGAATTCCTATCCAATCCTAGTGCCAACTACTCCAAAGTGCAAAGAGTTGCATATCTAACCCTAATCTAATATTTATAAGGAGACAAAGACAGAGAAAAATGAATGAAAATTAAAATCTAATCCAAGGGAAGGTGATGCACCAAGAAGGATGTTGAACAACCTTCATAATAAACACAACACTACCAGAACCTTGTAATGAAAACAACAACAATACACAATAACCTTGCATACAATGAAAGATCATAATGTTTCAATATAACACAAAAGAGGGTTTAAAGCATCCACAAATCTGATTTTATTTCTCTCAAAGTTGATACAATACATCACATTTAGGGAAAAAGGAATATATTTTACATTACAATGTATAGTACAAAGGTTTTTAATCTCCACAAAATATCTTATAGACAAGAAGAAGAAGGGAGGGGCATATACAATTTTCCAACCTTTTGAAATGAGCCTCTCCTTACAATATATAGGAAGAATGAGAGAAAGGGAGAGAGAATGAATTTGAAATATTTCTTCAACCACCATAAAATGCATTAAAATCACCTGCAATAATGATGGTGCCACTGCAAAACCATAACTCCATGTACCTTCCTTGTTGGAGAGGAGAAGACGGCCATACTTAATCAAAGTTGGTGGCAGAACAACCTGGAACTGTTCTTCTAAATGGAATATTGTACATCTCCAATTTTTAAAATACTAAACCTTATTAAAATTAAGAAATCCAGTCATTGCTGAGTAGAGGACATTGAGAGATTTCCAAAAATTCATATTTTGTGCAAATCCTAGCATTGAGTATTTATACTTCGGAGATCTTTGTCACTATTAATCTGGCGAGCTAGTTCGAGAGTTTTAAAATGACGAACCTCTGAAGTTTGAATTTCAGACTTCAGAGTTTGGACTTAGAGTTCGTATTGTGTGACACTGTTCATTTGGCTAAGAACCAAAAAGTTTTGAAATGCCAAAACCTCGAAGTGTGAAATTTTGACTTCGGGCTTCAGACCTTTGTGTCTTCTGGATTTTGGCATTGTTCACCTTCCTGAGCTCATGAAACCTCCAAATCTCTGAAATCCCGAACTCCAAAAATTCGGAGTTCGGGTTTCAGACCTTCTTCTCCCTTTTTCAGTCTTTTTTTCGTTGAGTCCCCGAAATCCACCTTGGCCTACTTCCGAACGACCACACCTCCAAAGTCCGAAGTGTTTGGACTTTGAAGATCCTCCATTCCCCGAACTGGGTCAAACTCCCGAGCTCCCTTGCAATGTGCTCGACCCACTTCACTCACCTTCTCACTAAGTCAAGCCTTCCTTCGTTGCTTGCCTCGCAACCTATCATTTTAGAAACCCCTGATCATGCCAAAAAACCCTAGCTCCTCTTGCGAAATCCTAGTTCAGCTCAGGTCTACTCCTTTTCCATTGTCCATTTCGCTTGAGGGAAAAATAGATAACATAACCTTCTTGGTTTGGCACCGTACGTCAAAACAGAACCACTCCAGTAGTCCTTGATGCACAATCTCCTCAAATTACAGATTTCCACTGTTACAAAGGGCATCAAGTAAGGAAAATTAAAATATCGTGCTTTCTTTTTGGCTTGTTAATGGCAAATCATTACGCGGATTTCTTGCAGTGCTGCTCTCAACATCTGGAATACATGACATATGTTACTTGCTCCTTCACATTTTGCAACAGTCTACTCGCCTTCCAATCAAGGTTGGTCGATGCAATTTCAATACTAGTCACTTCTCCACGCCAACGTCAATATTTTCACACAAGTCTGGATGATTATTCACCACTCTTTCACAAGGATCTATCATCCACGCGGGAACAATGTATTTTCCTTTTCACTTGGTCGTTGCGACGTCCAGGTCGATGCCAAGGAGTATAAGAAGATGGCTTCAAACGCACAGGTTTGCAGGTTTTCTGAGCCAACGATAGGTGCCAATGATATATTTCAAACAGAACTACCAAAGAGCCACGTCCAACACATGTTTCCAAAAAAGAATCTTCGAATCCAATCTTCCACGCATACAAAGATAAGACAAATCTTTCACTTTGATTTTCATGTTGCAAAATAGACTCCCACGTTCCAAACTGAACAGCAAATTCTCGACGTACTTTCCAGGGTAGAAAAAAGTAGTCGCTGTTCCCACACTTCAGAGTTCCTCTTCTTGGTCAGTGTCCATACACAGGCCGTTGAATATAACAAGCTCTGATACCAATGCTAAACGATGGAGAGAAGAAATATTTGATTGATTTCCACGCAAGGAAAAATCCAATTTATACTATAGAAAAATAGTTCACTGGAATTGTTAACTGAAGGGAAAGGTGCCACGAAGGCACAACCGACATGGTCGGTCTACAATAGAAATAAAAACATTGTATTAGTTAATAATTTAAGCTAACACTAATGACTGCTACCACCTCGCAAAAATATTTAGGCTGTGATGGATTTATTTTTCCGTGTTAGGTTTATGACATTTTTTTTTTTCCAAAATAGGGTTTGCTACATAGAGGAAGGAGGAGGAGATTTCATGTGCCTCCTTTGGCCATTCGGCCTCCTTTATTTTTAAGAGTCATCGATAAGGTTTGGTCAAAATATTCTCCAATTTAATATAAGACTAATAAGAATGTATTTGTAAATAAATTCTTATTTTGATTCATATATCATAAAGTTTAAGGAAAAACACGATGTTCCACCTTTGTAAAATTTAATCTACTAGAATTTGTAATGGGAAGCATCTAACCATTCTATTGGTAAATGTATATTTGATGAAGCAAAGATGAATCAATTGTTTCATTTCATAGTTATCTTATCATTTCTATTGATTGTGTACAAATAGATTAATAATGCCTGCTTCATTTTGGTAATTTATTCTTCTAAGAACCATATTGAATGCTTTGCCATTCGTGAATAAATAATTGTTTTGCATGTCTTTGCTATAAGGCAGCCAGGAATATTTTCTGGTAGTCTGAATTCCGAGATCCAACTTTCCTAAGATGTCAATGCATCTACCAAAAGAATAGAATTAATTTTGTTCATTTATAGTGTTAATACTTTTGGTATCCAAATTTGTTCTCATTTTCAAGCTGAGCAGCAACACAAATTTAATAGGGAGCTTAGAGGCAGATAGATCATAGTGTGTGTCGTTTTGTAGCCAGGGATGAGATCTAACTAACCCTTTGTTACTCAGATTTGTGGAGAGTTGGATAACACCTTTAAGAGGATTTGACCTATCCTCACTACTTTAGGTCGTGCCTCTTCGACCAGGGTGAGAGGACCCTTAGTGTAACCTCTGTTTGATGAAGGAGATGGAGATATCCTTCTTTTGCACAAATTCTATGAAGAGAACCTTGGGAAAATACGGTCAATGCTCCATGATTTAATTCTTAAGAGTTGTAACTTCTAAACGATGGAGATATTCTCAACAAAAGGCTAAGGTTACTGAAGACATTAAGAAATCCTAATTGTTCTGCATATTTTTGCAAGTAGATTTTGTTCCTTTGTTGATACACAGGGAAAACAGGGATAGTTCAGGATGGATCAATGGTTTTTAAATTATTTTTGGCAGGATATGAAGAAGGATAAATTTGATTATACCAGATATTCAAAGAGACTTCACAACAATGAACAACTTCAACAACAGAAAGCTTCAGAAACAGTCAAGACATTCCTTCAACCAGAAGGTGTGCTTCAATGGAGGCCCAAATCAGCACGTTTTCACATAATATTTGAGACTCTAACACGAAGGCTTGAATTGAAAGACTCAATTAAACACCAAAGTCTCTGATTAATAATGCCTAAGGCACACCGAAAGACTTACAGACAATATTTATCAACAAATGACAGTGAATTGATTTTAAATTTGTTTATCTCATCCAAGATGAAGGCTCTTCTTGAAATGAAATTGCAAATACCATTAAAATGTCACAGGGACGAGATCCTGTGTGATTTCATAAATATTTCAATATAAGATTGCAATGGGAATGAAAGAAACTATTTGCAGACATTCTGAAACAAAGCAGACACAAATTGCTAGAGATTTGACACAAATTAATTCCAAAATTACTTAGATTCATCAGCAGGGGAAAGCTTCCAGAGCAATCTCAGTGCTTATCAATGGATATACATCTGCAAGCAAGTTGACAAGACATAAAATCTAACACAAAAGAAAATAACAGGTTATCTCGGCTTTGGTCTCTCAGGAAGACGACTTTCTCAAAAAAAAATCTCAAGAATTCAAACTTTGACCATTTGCAAGAGTATTCTCATTGCATTTATACATTTTTATCACTCAATTTTCCCCCCAAAAGAGAAGAATATTCAAGGGACCTTTTCTTGTTACCAATTTGTTTCAGACAACGAGGTTTAACAAATTCAGATCCGATATCTACCAGGTGGACCAATTGTGAACTGATCACGTTTCTTGGGCTCTCAACTAATGACTAGGATGTCATGCCATAACTTTTTAGGAGTCCTTTTAATCATTCTAATTTTTTCATGCAAGAAATCCCCTTTTTTAATAATTTTGTGGAGCCTCTGCATAGCAAGACTTGACAGGTCATCCCTTTTTCTCTCAAGGCAATGCCTTTTTGACCTTTTGCACCTGCACCTTCATCATTTCATCCCTTTTCCCTCTTTTTCCTCTACAATTTCTGCCCCACTTCCATTTCCTCTTGTAATTCCCACTTCAAAATATCAACCTTAACGATCCTTGGACTCACAATTTAAGTTTTGAATCAATTCAATGGCACCTTACTGACAGAGATGAAAAATAATTTCATCAAAGAACAATGAAAAATAGTGCGTATTCGCGTCTCCAAGAGTCTTGGAGAAAAAATGGAGGAAAAATAGGTGAAATGCACATCAACTGTCGATCCTGCCCCTTTTCCACTTTATATCGTAGCCATCCACATGTTTCCTTAGTGCAACTGCAAAGGAGAAGCAAAGAGGCAAGTCTCAAACAAGTGCGAGCCTTCCATGTACCCTAGGCCCAAGAAAAATGTGTTTTGGCCTTTGAAAAGTCTCGGTGAAAAAATGAGCCAATAGAAGCCTCCACGTGTCTCAATGACGCATTTTAAGATGGTCCACAAAAGCAGATACCTGAAACAAGCGCGGGATCAACACGTGTCTCATTCCGGTAGAGTCTATTAAAAATTTGAAGGTTCAGCGGAAGGTGCCATGTGTCTATGGTCCGAGACATTTTTCTTCAGTCGTTGAAAAGTACAAGCAAAGGGAAGAGTGAGCGGAAACCTCCAAGTTTCCTCCTAGCACATTTTCAAAATAAATCTTAGGGGCTAGTCCCCAAACATGCACGGTCCATCCACATGTCCCAGGCCTTTAGAAAGTTTCTTAGAAGTCTAAGGGAAGACCCAGTGGAAGCCTCCACGTGTCCTCACGGTGTAACTTCGAGATGGTTCCCAAGAGCAGAGACCCTGAACAAGCGTGAGTTCACCATGTGTCCCAGATCTTAGAAAATTTCTTTTAAGAGTTTAAGTAAAAATCGGAGCGGGAGGAAGCCTCCACATGTCTCCCTATCGCAATTGTTAAAGTGGGACCCTGAGGTGGATCCTCAAATGAGCGCCAGCGCTCCACGTGTCCCCTCAGTGCAACTCTAAGGCCAAACCAAAAGGTGAATTTTCAAACGAGCGCCATTCCTCCACGTGGACAATTTTTAGGTTAAAGTAAGCCATAAAGTTTTTAGAGTGCCCCACTGAGCTCCATCCAACCAAAAAGGGCCACGATTCCACTGATGCATAGATGTAAATTCGATGGGGAAAAACACAACCGTCAAACCATAAAAATGTAGGAAAACCACCATTTGAGCCTGGAAATGAATCTTTCTTCAAGGACAGTGAATTTGGAAATGTTACAAGGCTCAAATATGATCTTCCCAGCTACATCCAATCACGTTTCCATAGGTATCTGGGACAAAAATGACAGGGACAACAAAACCTGACTGCGGAAAATGGAAGGAAAGGAACAACCCAAGTTTTATGCCCAATTTATAGACTCCTTCAGATGGACAGAGAAACAAAAAACAAATTTTGGACCATTAAGTGATCTTCGACCAAGGAAGGGCCTGATCATGGAAACCAAATGGAGGACAAAGTCTTCAAGCACCAACACAGGGAGATAGAAAACATGACAGAGGCCACAAACTGAGGAATTTTAATGAAAAATGGGGCAAGACTAATTTGAGCACCAAAAAATACTATTTTGAGAACAAAGAAAGTTGGATTAGATCACATGTTTTACCATGTTTATGTGTAAACACCTAACAAATTATAAATAAATGCATTCCACTAAAGTTTTATACGATTATTCTAATCTATTTAATCGTTCACTTCTTCTAATGGATAATTTTTTCTATTGTATCACTGCTACGATAAAATTAATAGAACCACTCTTAGTGAGTTTTTTTTTAAACTATTTGTCATCGTGTTCTAAGAAGTGAATGTTAATTTTTGTTGGAATTCTATTGGTGTGAGAAGTTATAATTCAAGCACATAAATATATTAGATTTTTAAAAGGATCGCAATTCAATCACAACTTTATAATGATCTTATTGCAAAGGTGGGTCAATTCTACAGCTTAGGCCTTGAAACTCTTTCTGGAATTTATCAAATCTAATGCTACTCATCTTCAAGGTTTTATAATTTTTATACATTATAATTTGCATTAACTCGGTATCATAATTATTAGAAGTCTACTTTATCTAGGTTACTTTTTTGAGTGTCTTAAGAGAAAGCTATGGAAAATCGAAAAGATGAATCATTTGTTTCATTTCATAGTTAGCTTATAATTTATATTGAATGTGTAAATGAAAATTAATAGTGCCTGTTTCATTTGGGTAATTTATTTTGCTAAAAACCATATTGAATGATTTTACATTTGTGAATAAATTATTGTTTTGCATACCTTTGCTATAAGGTATCCAGGAAGATTTTTTGGTAGTCTGAATTCCAAGATCCAAGTTTCTTGAGATGTCAATGCATCTACGAAAGAGTTGAATTGATTTTTTCCATTAACTGTGTTAATACTATTTTGAGAATTGAGGAAGTTGGATTAGATCACAATTTTTACCATTTTTAGGTGTAAACACCTAATAAATTATTGATAAACGCATTCAACTGAAATTTAATATGATTATCCTGATCTATTTGACCGGTTAATTCTTGTAATGGACAATTCTTTCTGTTGTATCACTACTACGACATAGTTAATAGAAACACTCTTAGTGATTTTTGTTTAAAACTTTTTGTAATATAATTTTAATAAGTGAATGTTAATTGTTGTTGGAATTTGGTTTGTGTGAGAACTTGCAATTCAAGCATAAAATATATTATATTGTAAAAATGCTCAGAATTCAATCACATCTTTATAATGATTTTACTCCAAAGGTGGATCGATTCTACAACTTAGGCCTTGAAACTATGTCTAGAATTTATCAACTCTAATGCTACTTATCTCCAGGCTTTTATAATTTTTATACACCTTAATTATTATGAACTCAATATCACAGTTCTTATAAGTTTACTTTATCTAGGTTACTTGTTTGAATGTCTCAAGAGAAAACAGATCAATTGGAATATTGGAATCTTTATTTTAATAATCCATGATAATTTATAGAAGTTGAGAACTTCTGCTTTTTGCAGTACTTTGTTAAAGTAGTTAAGAACTTCTTTTTTTCTTTTTTTTTTAAAATTTTTATTGAAGGAACCATATTTCATATTTTTATGCAAAAGACATTTCCTATTAGAATTGGAGGTGGCTCATTCTAATACCATTCAGAATGCGGACCAAAAATATTGAAGTTTGAGGGCATGTGTTGAATTATGATGATGCCATTATCTCTACTTCTGACACAACAAACTACACCAAGTGAAGACGACATCTTCCTTCTTCTTACACATTGTACCACTAATAAAATTGTCAACCATGTATGTCCATTTACAACTTGTGACAAAATTGTTCTAAAAAATTTCAGAAACGTGTAATCAAATGAATAATGATGGAATTGTAGCATTTCATATTGTGGTAGATAAGGGTTTCATGGATATACTTAGGTGTTTAATTGGTAGAGCACTAGATTGTATTCACATGTTAGGAAATGAAAGAAAGAATTCCTTGCACTTCGCTATGGAAAATAAAAATGATATGGGGGCTTTATAATGCGCGCTCGCAAGCATGTTACAAATTTAAGATAAGGTGTTTTGACATCATTTTAACATTTTCATAAAGATTATTTATACATACTCCTATTCATTCATATCTATGTTGAACATGTGTTCCCTGGAGAAAAATCTCAAGCTTTGAGGATTTAAAAATTGTAGGCCCAAATCATCTGGTATGACCACTTAGTGTTCAAATAAAACCTCATTCTTCTCCGAACATACTAACTCTAACAATTGCAGTTTAACATATTTGTCGTGTGGTTCTTGGACAGTAAACTTTCAACTTGTTTCCCATTTCCATTTTTTCCACCCTCTTACTTCTCCATCATCTCACTTCTCCACCCTCTAACCCCTCCTACTTTACCCCTCTTCCTCTCATATTGTTTCTCTCTCTGGAATTTGACTCCTTCAAAAGATGCCCTCCAACGTTTCCATCATATTTTTCAAATACGATTGCTAATTTATAAATTTAGAATATAATATTTCCATTAGGCTCCCTAACACATGTCAGAGCCATAGGTAACATCCAAAAGTTAAATTTGATGGTCGTTTAAATATTTTTCATGACGTTAATTACCGAAATGTACTTACAAATATTTTAAAATAGTCACATGCGATTTGCATATTTTAAGTATGACCGTCATTATTTATACAAATAATTTATATGTAAAATATATTAATATATATTAAAAAGATTTAAATATATATAAAATAATATTTCATAAATAGTGTAAAAATAACACTATTTTATATTTTTGAAAGGCATGTTTAGGAATTACCCTCACCTAATTTTTTTTTGAAGACATAGGTGGCCGTCAAATTTAACCTTGGTGACAACTCTCAATGCAGTTGGAGAAAAACGATTTGACATATAGGGATAAACTACATGGCACTATATTTCGCACCATACAGTTCTTTGAAAAATGGCTTATACCTGTGTGTTTTGCCATTTGGGTTTCCTATGAGTGTAAAATGTTATGTTTCCTATGGGGAAAAAGAATTTCATGTAATTCATAGCCAACAAAAGATGTGTGTATCCTTTCAGTCATGTGTTGATAGGTGTCTAACTTGGATGTTACTCATAGAGCATTCATGTTCTTTATCTCACTACAGCTAATGTTGGAAAAAATTCCTAGAAATTATGTGGTCTCGAAGTGGAAATGATTGTGGGATATGTAAAAATGGGTATAATTGGATGTCAAAATTAATCCCTGCACTCAAGGATGGAAGCATTCAAATACTATATATCATCAATATCATTGATAAAAAATTGTTTGATTTTATTCCTGGTTCTAAAATGGTTTGTGTTGCTTAATTAGTTGATAGGCCTGCCTAGAGTCAATATTTTGTGTAACTTCCATCTTCTTTCATCATCATTCTCTTTCCATTACATCCACGTGTTACTAAATGCAATATGGGATGGAAATATATTCCTCGAACCCTCGAGTGACTACTGGAATAATCTCATCCCCTCGCCACAAAGAAAGTTTGAGAAAACTCTGGAACCTTCACTAGTTGCAACTTGACTGGCTATAAATTCCAAATTCTAATGATGTATGATCACAATAGATATTGCTCGAGATTGCTAAGTGAAAAAGAGTTTAATTGAATTTGTGAGCTTTATAATGTTGATCATCCTAAGCTTTTTCGACAGGAGCTCGAGAGATTATGTTTCCGACCCATTTTCACTAGATGTGTGGCATCTATTTAAGTCTTTCAATTCCTCCATTTTAGCAGGCCATGCCTCCACAAAAATTTTTAGGGATACATCACTTGTTGCCAATACTCAGATTGACTTGAAGTAAACTCCTCAAGCTCATAATTTCAAAATTTTCTCTTTAACTTTTCCGTTTTGTTTCAAAATTCTTAATGTAAGGGAACACATGCTTTATTTTGCATGATTAAAAAAAGAGGACGTGAAAATAGAAGTGGAAGATGGAAGCATTATTCAGATAATCAGAGAACACAGAAAAGAAGAGGAGCATTAGAATAATAAACATCACCATGTGGAATGCTCGTGGGGAAGATTCCTATGTCGATTTAGGCTGTCGAAAAATACCAAGGTGGAGGAGGTGAAAGCTGCCATGGAAAACAAAGTGTTGACATTGAATTTTCATGTAGTGCCCATTTTCCTTTGACACTTATTAAATTTTTATTTTAATTATTGTTGACTATATACATTTATTGTATTAGTTTGGCTTAGCATGATGTTAGACGATAGAGATACTTAGACTATTGTTGAATTTTGATTCATAGTATGATTTGTGTGGATACTTAGAGACATTTTATATTGATTATGATGTGTTGTTGATATATTTATATATTTATTAAATTCGTCATTCCCGTCATATTGATTAGGTTTTAGCAGTTGAACTAATCTTGTGATCTTAGTGGTATCGATAAAACTTAGAATTGAGATGTTGTTGGAATTTTAAAATAATAACATTATTTTTCTAGATGATGATTTAATTTATACATGGATGATTGTTGACTTATATGCATATATTTTATTTTGGATGTTTTTCTACGGCCACAAGGCCGAAGGAGGTATTGTGTGATTTTGCAGGTAATTATATCACAACAATCAAAGGGGCATTGGAGATCAACAACGTCAAAATGCTAGATGGATACAACAACGGTTACCATGGAAACTTTTTTTTATGTTGTGTGTGTTTTATTTTGTTGTTAGGGGGTACCTATGGAGAGATGACCTCCAATCATGACCAAGGATTTGTGTGTAGTTGTTTTCCTTTCTTTTATTAATTTTGGTGTATGTTATTTAATTTGTGATGTAAATCACTTTTATCATTAATTGGTTTAAGTGTCTTAATTAATTGAACTAATCATATTATTAATCTAAATTTTAGATGTGACAAAAGGGATTCATTTATTGGAGTAGTTGGTTCTTTGTTCCTTGTGGTTATTAGTTAAGTGTATGTGATTTGAGTGTTGTACACTCCACCCTACATGGGAAACTCGGATTTGGGATTAAGGGTCATTTTTGGAGGCTTGTGGGACAAGTTAAACTTGTCCCACACCTCTTAATTTGTTATACCAACCCTACCTATGGATTATGGGGTCAAAACTAGAACCCATTATGTGTTTTGGAAGGCAAAAGGTGAGTTTTAATTGCACTTTCTTACATGTGTTTAAATTTTGTCTTTAAAGGGTGTGGGTTGGAGTGGTGTGTGTAAGAGATTTTTCATACCTCTCAACCACCCATTTATTATGCCTTGGGGTATGCATATGACTTGGGTGATGTGGGATGGAGAAGAAATGATATGGCATCCTACATGGAGCCACATCATCTCCATCTTCCTTTTTTTCTATTTATTAGAATTTTTGGGAAATATTTAGGGTTACTTGCTTGGTTTTGGCTCTTGGATTTTGGAATACTTGTTTGTTGGAGTTGAAGGGTGCTTGTAATTTCTTAATTTTGAAAGACTTTGGGACTTTCATGGAAAGTGGAGCTTTACCATGGCAAGGTAGGGTCTTGCACCCTTGTTTTCTTGTATGTTATGTGTTGTATGGATTTGTTTCCTTGCTTGAAGTGTTGGGTAGTGAAATGGCTTTTGGTTGTGTTGAGATAGTTAAATGGGGATGACATATTTTGGAAATCATAAGAGCTTCTTTTTGTATTAGGAGGGAGTGGGTTTTAGATCCCCGCCTTCTTCTATTTTTCTGTTTTGTGCATTGTGGGAGCCGTAAGAGAGAGGGAGGCATAAGAGACATATATTTTATGTTGTAGGGAGGCATAATATATTTTGGGGTTGATTGTGTTTTGGAGGATTTTAGAGGGTTTCCAAACCCTTGGGAGTGACAAGGGTATCCCCATATTCCTTTCTCTACTTGGCATATTTTAGAGCCATCATTTTGGGATGCTGTTGTGCTTAAAAAAATAAGTGTTTTTGTGGTTATATTTATTGTGTGTTGTTACTTTAAAGTAAGTGTGGAAGCATTGTATAGTTTCCATGTGTTGATCCATCCCTTATTGCCTTGTGGTTGGGGCTTGGGGGCTAATGAGGAGGATTGATTCTCCTCCTCATTGTAGTTTTGGTTGGGTGGAGAGTGTTTCCTCTCCCCCATTTTTTGTTGTGATCAAGTGGAGAAAATATGGAGCCATTGTTGGAGAGTTGGAAGCTTGGAGAAACTATAGAAGACTAAGAAATTTTCCATTATAGTTACCTTCTTTTAAAAATTCCCACTTCAAGTGGAAGATTATTGCATTGTTTCCTTCGAAAGAAAATTTGCATTGAATATGTGCTATTAAGATTGTAATGCATGTGGAAAAGACAAAAAAATTTAGTGAAACAAGTTTGATAAAATGGATATGTTGTTGGAAAAAGGATTCAATGTGTTCTCATTTGAGTTGAATTATTGTCTCAAATAAGTGTGTTGTTCTTGTTTTGAAACCATTGGAAAATATTGTTAGTAGTTTCATTGTTTTCAAGAGGAGTAATGCTCATTTAAAATGTGGGGAAATATTGTTCAAATTTTTGTTGGAAATAAATGAAACTTGTATGTTGTAAAGGAAAGAAATATTAGTTTCCTATTCTATTACTTGAAAGGCATACATTAGTAAGATCAACTAAAGTTGTTATTCTTTTGTATTGGTTGAAAGAGAGTCAAACTTTTTATGTATAGATGGAAAACACTTAAATTTTAGTTGGCACTTACCTTGTCAAGTAACATATTGATTTCTAAAAATCTAGTTGAGAAAAGGAACTACATAGTTGCAAAGTAAACTATGGGTATATTGGGTTTTATAAATGTGTTGTTAAGATTAAATTGATTTCATTTTTTGTTCTTATTTTAGAAAATGGTAAAGATGGATGAAACAAGATTATAGATCAACCCTTGGTAAAATAATTATCATTTTTTTTAAAAGAAAATTTTGTAGTGCAAGATTAAGCTTAGTTAATATTATTAACAACAGAATGATTTTTTCTTATTAATGATAATATTAATATTATAAATATTATTAATACTAAAACATTATTAATATTTTGATATTATCAAGATTAAAATATTGTTAATATTGTTATTAATATATATATTTGTATTAAATAGGATTTAAAAAATAAAAAATAAAAAATGTTTGTTATTGTGGTAAGTGGCTAAGCCACATAGTATAGAGAATGGGTCGGCGACCCCTTCCCCCCACAAATATTTTATCAAACAATAAGTGAGTGGGGGCCAAGCCCCCACCAATCTTTGAGTTGGTTTTTTTTTAAAAAAAACTGTTTTGGCTTTGTGGCGGCGTATCCTTTGAGCAGTCTGTGGATTTTTCTTAACAATGACTTCTTTTAAATAAAATAAAATACATACATACATATATATATATATATATATATATATATATATATATATATATATTCTTTCCCATCTTTTTTTTTGGGTATTACTAAAATATATATTTTTGATAGAAATGTATACATATATACACATATATATACATACACACACACAGACACACACACACACACACACACATATGTATGTATGTATGTATGTATGTATAAAGATATGTATATATATCCTCTTACCCAAATAATTGTACACACCCTTTTTACCTATTTTCATTAGAATAGGGTAAATACACACATGCCTATTAGGGCAAATGCTATTATAGTGAAATAAACAAAATAAATATAGGAAGTGATGGTTTCTCCAAACTTATCTGTAAAAACCCTAAATGTCAAAAATTTCCCTAACCAGGAAGGCCATGGTAGAATTTCTAAGGGTGACGGTGCTGGAAGGAAGCCACCCCTTCAGGTTGTGAATGGAATCCGGAAGGAAGGGTCTGCAATCGGTTCAGAACATTTAAAAAAATAGAAATTTCGTGGATTGAGCTTGCCTTTCCCAAGCACACGTCCCTCTCTCCTTCAATCCCGCACAGATCCATTACTCCTCTAAGCCTTACACCAAGCCCCAGCCGACACCATGGCAAAAATTTGAATCTGACTTTGAACTGGGCTACCAGCAGCAGAGGAGTGGAAGAAAATACAGGGTTTGGATTTAAAGGCGTTGATATTTGTGATGGCCCCTTTCTCTCTTCCCTTGCTGTTGGAAATGGAGTTTCACACCAAATATTTGGGGCGGATATTGAGAGAGGCTTACAGCCTGTTGGCAAGGCGCCTAATGCTCATGGGAACTCTAGCATTTCCTTCAAAGATGTCATGCAGGGATGTAAATCCATGACCCCTGTAGACTCTACCCTGAGCATCACATTTGGGGAGAATGTTCTAGAGTCCAAACAATTCTACTAAGAACATGCTCTGATATGCCACTTCAGTGGGTTATGGCCCAACTTATCAAATCTACACGAATGGAGCTCAAAAAACTATATTCCGCTTCTTATGGGTAAGATTGATCTATATGCATGTGCTAAAGGGATTGTCATTATTTTTTTTTTCTTCAAAAACTGATAAAGATGTTATTGTGAGGAAATTATGGGTATACAAATCACACTACCTTATTTTAAAGCCCTGCTTTCCCTCTTTTAACCCACTCATAAAATCATTTTCCTGTGAACCAATTTGGATCAAATTACCTCATCTACCCATTCAATTCTAGAGCAGTGTCTGCTTGACCTTTATCGGCAATGTTCTAGGTGCTGCTCTTTTCATTGACTCTCAAACAACAAATTACACCCACACAACATTTTCCAGGATCCTTTTTGAACTTGACACTTCCAAAAACCTTCCTGCAAACATTAAGCTTAAAGTACAAAACTGAACATGGATGCAGCCACTTGATTATGAAGGGTTTCCCTTCAGGTGTCGAAGATGTTTCGCTATTGGTCGCATAGTCTCGGATTGTGGGCTGGAAAAGCGTAATACAAATAGAAAAAATTGTAGGAAACATTCCCTTCCTGGGCATTTGTGTTTTTATACTAAGGTTGATTTGGTTTCAAAGGTTGATTCGAATGTTGGGGTCGAATCAGTCCTGGAAATTCCTATTAAAGAAATTCTTGTTGGTAGGAGTATTGAGAATATAAAAATTGCATTATCAGAGGGTAAAGTGGGAAAGGAAAACATTCCTCCTCCTCCTACAATAGAAAATAACAAATACCTGTCAATTGAAGCTCTTGAGGTTATCTCCCTTTCAAGGAGGTTTCTGACGAGTGGAAGATGATGAAGAAAAGGAAAAAAATATAATGGCAAGTACATTGTTTCTCCCAGCTAACTTGGATGTGCAGTTGTTTTACTGTGGACTGGTTGTTTTTTCGTTGTTGTACGCTAGTTCAGTTGTTTCTTTGGTAATTTTTTGGGTAGTAGCTTAACTGTTGTTATGCTTTCTTGTTGCATTTTTCTTGTTCTCTTTTTGGGCTGTTTCACTGTAATATTTGGATTTTGAGCCTTTTCTGTATGAGGGTATAGTCCCTTCTAAAAAACTATTTACCAATTAAAAAAAATAAACAAAAAAATATATATATATTTCAACCCTAGAGGAGGGTGAAAATAAACTAATAAAAAAAAGAGAATACTCATCCTCCCAAGAGTTTGAGATTACCTCTCATGGCTTCCTCCTTCTCCTCCATCAGTCTGTAAAACAAAAGAATAAAATAATAAGTCAAACAAAAAAGAAAGAATCTTTTTATAAGAAAACTTAGTGTGTGTTAGTTTTTACTAATCTAAGGGCCCCAAATGAATCCATCCAATGGATGAGATTCATACCTACAAAAATTAGGTGGGAAGTTGGTTAGAGAATTTCAAATTTTAAATATGCATGGGTAGGATTTGAGTGGGGCCACTTAATTAAGTGAAAAAGGGTTGGGTGTTATTTTTTTATTAATGGTAAAAGAGGGTTAAGGGGACCCTACCTTGTACAATAAAGGAGAAAGAAGATTTAATGATGAGGAACAACTGAAGGTGCCTCTACCAGCGGCAGACAAAGTATATAAGAACAAAACACATCCAAAGAAAGAGAATAAGACAAAAAACAACAAAACAAAAACAAGAGATCCTATCCCTGGGAGCCCTTCCCATGGGATCTAAGATGCATCTTAAGGGATTCATTGTTCCCTTTATTCCTTCGGCTCACAGTAGACCAACCGTCACCAATATTCGAAAACTCCTTTTCATTTGTGTGAATCAGGATGCTAATTTCCAAATTATTGATTTCCTCCCTATAACCAAGAGGAAGGGATAAAGTCCCAACCTTAGAACAAGAAGGAGCCTTCTCAACATGAGGAGGCGGAGGGGAAACCTTCTCAGTAGGAGAAGGTGAAGGGGAAACCTTCTCATCCACGAAAACCACAACCTCCTCATTTGTAGATCCATCATCAGACCCAGAATCAGATTGACTGTCAACCACCAAAAGGCCTGGATCAACATTATTCCACCAAGAAATGTGTCTACTTGTCAGTTTATTCCCATACTTGCAATCCACAGCTAAGTGGCCAAGTGAAAAGAAGGTTCTACATCTAAATAGATAACCTTCATAGTCCAAGTTTTGAGTCCATATTCGGTCCTCCACCATAAGATCAATAGAAGCAGGAAAATCCAATGAGGTGTTCATGTCAACTAAAATATGGGCATACATGGTATACTCATACAAGGTTGTTTTTGTATCAATGGCCAGGGTTTTACCTAGAGTTTTTCCGATGGATATTAAACATTTCTCATCCCAAAACTAAAGAGGAAGATATGGCAAATGAATCCAAACATGTCTGATTTGGAAGGTTTCAGTTACTAGATTAAAAAGGGGAAACCAAGTCTTCATGAGCAACAAGTGGGATTGAAAATCCCATAAAATAGAAAAAATAAATCTCTATCAGAGGTAAAATCAAAGAAAACAATGAAAAAACCTCAAGTTGAAGGGTAAATTTCCACTTTACCATCCATTAATGGCTTCCAAGATGAAGAGATCCAGTCATGGAGAGTAGGCAGGCCAGGGAAAAATTTGTTGAATCTATATATAATACCCTTTTCCTTGAAATACGCCTCAGATTTCAAAACATCTGGGCCAAAATGCATAGAGGGGGAAGACTTGGCATGTGCCATGGCATTTGGAGGAGGATGAACTAAGGATTTAGCAACATCAGCAAAACTTTTAGCCTTTCCTAGAAACCCCAAACTCGCAGCCTCCAAGAAAACGTCTGAAACCCCTATAGGTAACTGAGACAGAGAGGGAGAGTCTGGAGCTGCTTCTTTTGTGGATATTCCTATTTGAGGGGATCCAAATGAAATGCCTCGACCATTCTTAAAAGAGACCTGAATTGATGCCCCAGGAATAGGGGAAATAACAGTGGCTGCAGGATCTTTCATGCCCTACAACAGACCGAAACCGCCACTAGATTCATGGACATTAAGGGTCTAAGTATTGTCACTGAAGCAGGGTATCCTGATCCCAAAACCATCCTCACCTCTTGAGAATGATCCAATGCTTCCACGGCTGAAAAATTCTCCAAAGATGTCGCTAGGGTTAGGCACCTTTGTTTCTGCCATCTCCGTGACTCCATGACATCTGAAAATTCTAAAATATTAGGGTTGGGTGTTATTACTTTTCTAACCCAAATGTATTTTAGAGACATTCTAAATTAATGTCAACTTTGAACCCTATGTGGATATATTAGAACTTTTAAATTTAATTAAATAGACCACTTTACCCTTGGGATTAATTTGTGCAAGTTTGACTATCGTGGAATTTAATTGTTTATCAAAGTGAAAATATAAGGAAACATAAACCATGCTTTAGACTAACTAAGTTTATTAAAGGGTATTATGAGTTTTATTATTTCATTATAATGGGGATCAAGAAGGAAATTAATATTATTTTTTTAAAGTAACTTAGAAACAAATATGCAACAACTGTCAGTTCAAATCTTTTGCGAGTATGTTTAACAAAAAAATATATTCCTTAATTTTTTCTAGTTTGACCTAGGTTTTTCTTGGGTTTTGTGGGGGTAAAATTAGCAGGCGTTACACTTGGTATCAGAACCATGGGTTTAAATCTTGGACCCTTGGGCACACTTAAAAACATGAGACATGAACATTAAACCTAGCGCAACTCAAAAACCTAAAAAACAACATTATATGATATTTGTATAATATAACAAAATTAGAAAACTGAACTAAAACCTAGAATGATGAACTAACTCTCGCCTTGATCTGTGTAGCTGGCGTGCACCAGATGAGGGGTTCTTACACGTAGATCTATACTTGTCACCTCCAGATCAAGTTATAGCATCCATTTTACCTCATATATTACAAACACTTCAAGACGTCAATGCCACTATACGCGGAGGATCCTTAGGAGGATGACTTGATAGATAGGATAGGGAGCCATCAATTGAAGCTCGTGCATCTCCTTGACACTGTGATGAGCATAGGGTAGAGAACTCCCATGTGGAATCAACTATAGTGGAGTCACCTCAGAGGGGACATGGAGATAGGATTTCTAGACACAAAGACAGATCTCGGAGCCCTAAGCTGAGGGAGGAGCATGCAGAGAGACCTAGGGGTCAACACTCATATGATGCAAATCATATCAGGGAGATCCTGAAGCTACGGTCATTTCACTATTCTGGAGATACAAGTGGTTTTCAGGAAGAAGCTTGGTTAGTGAGTTTGTGCAAGTGCTTCAATCTATGTCCTTGTACTATAAACATGAAAGCTTGTGTTGTAATACATCTTTTGTGGGATGGAGTAGCTGTTTGTTGGTAGAATGAGGAATAAAAGCTCCATGTAGGCTCAGAAACAGTAGCTGGGAGCTCTTCAAGGAGAGGTTCAGGACAAGGTACTTATCCAAAAGGTTCATTCAGCATAGGATAGATGAGTTCTACGACCTCTGTCAGGCATCCATGACTGTAGTAGAGTATGAGAGTAGATTTATGGATTTACTTCAGTATTTTGACTATATGTAAGACAATTAGGTGTAGATTCGCAGGTTCATCAGGGGCCTGAATTTGGATTTTGGAGGTGCAGTGCACATTCATTTCCCATAGACCTTAGTAGAGGCCGTTGAGAAGGCCTACATTGTAGAGGAGACTCGAGGGAAGAATCTGAAGTCCGGGGTCAGAGTATAGAGCCACATCCAGTAGATAAAGGATAGGAGGTCGAAGGTGTCAACTCCTCCTCCTCGTGGTAGACATGGTTCTACACCGTCTTCATTCAGGTCATGACAATAACCACCTCAACAACAGCAACAATAGACTCATCCACCATTCATACCTCCACAGAGATTTGACACTCAAAGGGGATGGAGTATGGGGCCTCCCCCTATGGGTACCATTAGGACTCAGGGTGCACTGAGAGCTCAGTCAGTAGGAGCTCGTCAACAGTGACCTCAGCAGTCCATCACCAGATCATCAAGATCCATGACATAGACCTTGAGACTATCGTCTGGAGCCACATATAATGGGAGAGTACCAGGTAGTTGTTATGGATGTGACGTTATTGGACATTATTAGAGAGAGTGCCCACATAAACCTAGCAATAAGGGTAACGCACATATTTTGGATCCTACAATTGGCGACATGAGATGTAGCCATCAAATCTATGCAGCAGTTGAGAACCAATAGTCTAAGCACCAAATAACTGTGATAGAGACTGTAGGAAGCATTAGTGGTATTCCTACATCTATACTATTTGATTCTGGTTCATCTGATTCGTTTATTGCACCATCTTCAATAGAGCGTTGTAATCTAGTGACAGTTAGACAGGGCCTTAATTGGGACATCGAGATGGATTATGGAAACTAAATCTCTATAGACTCCTTATTTAAGGAGTGTGTAGTGGATTTGGGACCCTTCACCACTAGCTTGGATCTTCATATCCTTCCGTTGGGTTCATAGGGAGTCATCTTGGGCATGGAATGGTTATCTGCACATAAATATAGAGTGGATTATTACAATAAGACTATATCATGTATAGATGATTTGGGTGTTGAGTCAGCGATAGCAAGAGTTAGGAGGCCCATTTCTATCTGCACTATTTCTACTATGCAGCTTAAGCGGTGTGTATGATGAGGTTTCCAGTTCTATGCTATCATGGTTAGTGACAAATGTGAGGATTAGACTAGTGGGCCATCTCTTGATGACCATCACATCTTGAGATATTTTTCTGATTTCTTTCCAGGGGAGCTGCAGGGGGTAACTCCCCCGTACGAGATACATTTTTTACATAGATTTGATTCAAAGAGTAGATCCTATCTCACAAGTATCTTATTGGATGACTACCCTTCAACTCTATGAGCTCAAGTTACAACTATAGGGCCTTCTAGAGAAATGCGTAATCCATCCTAGTTTATTGATTATCGTTAGCTAAACAAAGTAATGATCAAGAATCGTTACCCCTTTTCGCACATTAATGATTTATTTGATCAGATGAAGGGGGGCCACAATATTTTCCAAGATAGATCTTAAGTCAGGATATCATCAGTAGAGAATCATGGTGGCAAATATTCATAAGACATATTTTTGTATGAGATATGGGCACTATGAGTTCACAGTTGTGCCCTTTGGTTTGACAAATTCCCCTGCAGTATTCATGAGCTTGATGAATGGGGTATTTCAGAAATTTTTGGATCGCTTCCTGCTCATTTTTCTTGAAGACATTCTAATATAATAACATATGTGTGACAAGCATGAGGAGCACCTTCGTCAAGTTCTGCAGTGTCTTCGTAAGCAGAAGCTTTACGAGAACCTAGAGAACTGTGCATTCTTTTAGTCTGAGGTGTAGTATTTGGGTCACATAATTTCTGGGGAAGGTATCACAGTTGATCCTTCCAAGATTCAAGCTATTATAGATTGGCCAGCACCCACTAGTTTGACTGAGGTGTGCAGTTTCATGGGTTTGGCAAGATACTATAGGATATTTGTGCAGAAATTTTCTCGGGTTGTGCACCCCATCACTTCCCTTCAACGGAAAGGGAAGAATTTTTTATGGTTAAATAGATGTGAGCACGCCTTAAGGACATTGAAGGAATGTCTCACGAAAGTTCCTATTCTTGTAGTGCCAAGACCCTAAGGGTGAGTTCTTTGTTTGAACGGATGCTTCTTTGGCAGGACTAGGAGGTTTGTTGATGCAGGAGGGCTGAGTGCTTTCTTTTGAGTCTCACAAACTCAAGGATTATGAGGTCAATTATACAACTCATGACCTTGAGCTTATAGCAGTTGTGCATGCCTTAGTGCAGTGGAAATTTTTTCTTCTTGGCTAGAGATTTACACTCAGGACTGACCACTTAAGTCTTTGTCACCTCTTCATGCAGCCCAATCTTGATGCTCATCAGCAACATGGATGGTGTCTATTTTTTAGTATGAAATGCAAATAAATCATGTGAAGGGGAAGGAGAACATGGTTGCAGACTCCCTGAGTAGAAGAAGACATGTGGCTATGGCTACATCAATGGATATAGATTTACAGAGTAGGATTTTACAACAGTTTCCTCGTGACAGCTTCTACCTTACAACCAGATCAGAGATTGAGTATCAGAGGCCCCTTGAAGGGAAGTTTGATGTATTTTCATTAGAGACAGATGACCTTCTCAGAAACAGTGGTAATATATATGTTCCTAAAGATGGAAGTTTGAGACAAGACATTTTGACAGAGGCTCATGATGCACGTCATTCATCCCATCCTGGGGTGAATAAGATGCACTCCACCTTGAGACATTTATACCATTGGAGGGGACTATGGAGAGATGTGGCTCAGTTTATGTCATGCTATTTAGAGCGTCAAAAGGTGAAGGCTGAGCATCATCATCAAGCTGGCCTTCTCTTCTCTCACATTATACTGGAGTGAAATGGGAAATCATTTCCATAGACTTCATAGTTGGGTTATCGATGTCGAGATGCCACCATGATGCCATCACGGTCACAATGGATAAATTTTTGAAATTGGCCCACTTTTCTCGAGTGAAGACCACCTACATAGCTAGTGCAGTGGCACGATTATACCTTGATAATATTTTCAAATTACACAGGATTCTGTGGAAGATCATTTGCGACCGCGATCCCTGTACACTTCTCACTTCTGCACTACAATGTAGTATGCTCTTAGAATGAAGATCAACTTCAGTACAACTTATCACCCTAAGAAAGATGTACATACAGAGTGAGTGAATCAGATCTTGGAGGACATGCTTAGGATGTACATCATAGACCATCAATCGAGGTGGTAGGAGTATTTGTATTTGGTGGAGTTTTCCTACAATAATAGTTTTCAGAGTTTGATAGGCATGGCTCCTTTTCAGGTGATGTATGGACAGAGAGTGCAGGACACCACTGAGTTGGGACAGGTTAGAGGACAAGGGTTTCTCTTGGGCCATCTTTACTACAGGATATGGAGAAACAGGTTGTTATGATCAGGCAGAGATTGCAGGAGGCTCAGGACAGGTAGAAGAAGTATGTGGATCAACATAGGACAAGATCATAGTTTTTAGGTGGGCACGAAAGGTGTTCCTTTGTGTCAGGCCTCATAAGATCCCTATCCATTACAGAAAAGGATCTAAGCTTACTCCTAGATTTTGGGTCCTTTGAGATCTTGGAGCATATCAATCATTTGGCCTATAGTCTAGCATTGTCACCCAACGTATTTCCACGATGTATTTCATGTTTTTGTACTTAGGAGGTATATTGTAGATCCTTCTCATTTTTTAGATTGGACCTCATTATAGGTGCAAGATCAGGGGTAGGTGATGGTGGAGCCCATTTGTATTTTAGAGTGTAGGACCCTGGGCCTTCGAGGCAGAGAGATTGATCAGGTTTGAGTCCAGTGGGACAGGTATGATGAGACTGCTGCTACATGGGAGGATGCTACATTTTTACTGAAGTCCAGTTTCCACACCTATTTCAGTGACTTCTAGGAGGAAGTCGAGTCCAAGGGGAGGGGGGTGTAATTACCACTTCCCTTCGACACTTATTATATTTTGATTTTGATTACTGTTGACTATATACATGGATATTATTGTATCAGTTTGGCTTAGCATGATGTTAGATGATAGAGATACTTAGACTATTGATGGATTTTGATTCATAGTATGATTTGTGTGGATTCTCAGAGAGACATTTTATATTGATGATGATGTGTTCTTGACATATTTATATATTTATGACATTCGACATTCTTGTCATATTGAGTAGGTTTTAGTAGTTGAACTAATCTTGTGATCTTATTGGTATTGATAAAACTATAGAATTGAGATGTTGTTGGAATTTTAAAATAATAACATTATTTATCTGGATGATGATTCAATTTATACATGGATGATTGTTGACTTATATGTGTATATTTTATCTTAGATGTTTTGATGTGGCCATGAGGCTGAAGGAGGTATTGTGTGATTTTGTAGGTAATTATATCACAACAATCAAAGGGGGATTGGAGACCAACCACATCAAAATGCTGGATGGATACAATAATGGTCACCATGGAAACTTGTGTTATGTTGTGTGTTTTTTATTTTGTTGTTAGGGGGTCCCTATGGAGAGGATGACCTCCAATCGTGACCAAGGGTTTGTGTATAGTTGCTTTTTTTTCTTTTATTTAATTTTGGTGTATGTGATTTAATTTGTGATGTAATTCCCTTTTATCATTAATTGGTTTAAGTGTCTTAATTAAGTGAACTAATCATATTATTAATCTAAATTTTGTATGTGCAAAAGGGAGTCATTTATTTGAGTAGTTGGATCTTTGGTTCTCGTGTTTATTAGTTGAGTGTATGTGATTTTTGAGATTTGTACACTCCACCCTACTTGGGAAATTCAGATTTGGGCTTAAGGGCCATTTTCGGAGGCTTGTGGGACAAGTTAAACTTGTCCCACACCTCTTAATTTCTTATACCAACCCTACCTATGGGTTAGGGGGTCAAACACAGACCCCATTATGTGTTTTGGAAGGTAAAAGGTGAGATTTTAATTGCACTTTCTTACATGTGTTTAATTTTTGTCTTTAAAGGGTGTGGGTTGGAGTGGTGTGTGTAAGATATTTGTCATACCTCTCAACCACCCATTTATTATGCCTTGGGGTATGGGTTTGAATTGGGTGATGTGGGATGGAGAAGAAATGATGTGGCATCCTACATGGAGCCACATCATCTCCCTCTTCTTATTTTTTCTATTTATTGGAATTTTTGGGAAGTATTTAGGGGTTACTTGTTTGGTTTTGGCTCTTGGATTTTTGGAATAGTTGTTTGTTGGAGTTGAAGGGTGCTTGTAATTTCTTGAGTTTGGAAGACTTTGGGACTTTCTTGGAAAGTGGAGCTTTACCATGGCAAGATAGGGTCTTGCACCCTTGTTTTCTTATATGTTTTCTTATATGTGTTGTATGGATGTGTTTTTTCTTGAAGTATTGGGTCGTGAAGTTTAGGTTGTGTTGATATAGTGAAATGGGGATGAAATATGTTGGGAGACATAAGAGCTTATTTTTGTGTTAGGAGGGAGTGAGTTTTGGATGCCCCACCTTGTTATCTTTTATTTTTTTGTGCATTGTGGGAGCCATAAGAGAGAGGGAGGCATAAGAGACATAAGATACATATTTGTAGTTGTAGGGAGACATAAGATATTTTGGGGTTGAATATGTGTTTGGAGGATTTTAGAGGTGGGCATCCAAACCCTTGGGAGGCACAAGGGTATCCCCATATTCTTTTCTCTACTTGGCTTATTTTAGAGCCATTGTTTTGGAATGTTGTTGTGCTTAAAAAAATGAGTGTTTTTGTGGTTATCTTTGTTGTGTTTTGTTTCTTTAAAGTAAGTGTGGAAGTATTGTATAGTTTCCATGTGTTTTATCCATCCCTTATTGCCTTGTGGTTGGGGCTCGGGGTCCAATGAGGAGAATTGCTTCTCTTCCTCATTGGATTTTTGGTTGGGTGGAGAGTGTTGCCTCTCCCCCATTTGTTGTTGTGATCAAGTGGAGAAAAGATGGATCCATTTTTGGAGATTTGGAATCTTGGAGCAACTTATAGAAAACTAAGAAATTTTCCATTATAACTACCTTCTTGTAAAAATTCCCACTTCAAGTGGAAGATTATTGCATTGTTTCCTTTGAAATAAAATTTGCATTGAATATTTTTTATTAAGATTGTAATGCATGTGGGAAAGAAATACAATTTTACTAAAACAAATTTGATAAAATGGATATGTAGTTACAAAAAGGAAACAATGTGTTCTCATTTTAGTTAAATTATGGTCTCAAATAAGTGTGATGTTCTTGTTTTAAAACCATTAGAAAATCTTGTTAGTAGTTTCATTGATTTGAAGATGAGTAATGCTAATTTAATATGTGGGGAAATCTTGTTCAAATTGTTGTTGGAAATAAATGAAACTTGTTTGTTGTAAAGGAAAGAAATATTAATTTCCTATTGTATTTCTTGAAAGGCATACATTAGCAAGATAAACTAAAGTTGTTCATTCCTTTGCATTAGATTGGAAGAAAGTTTAAAATTGCATAGGTTTAGATGGAAAACACTTAAAAACTTTATTTGCTTTTTTATTTTTTCAAGTAACATGGATTGCTTTCCCTTTTATCAAATAGAGTCAAGAAATTGTATGGAACTACATAGTTGCAAAGTAAACTATGGGTCTCATTTGGGTTGAACAAATTTATTGTTAAGATCTAAAGTAATTTCATTTTTTTATTATAAACGAAAATGGTAAAGATGGATGAAATTTCTTTATACATGCTACCCTATGGTAAAATACTTATCAATTTTTTTAAAAGTGTAAGATTTACACTAGTGCAATGCTATTAAGCTAAGTATAAATATTATTAACTTAATAGCTGATCATTATTACTTATTAATGATTATATTAATATTATAAAGATTAGATTTATATATATCTATATCATATATCTAATATCTGATATATCTATATATATATGTATGTATGTATGTATGTATGTATGTATTAATCACACACACACATGACACACATACATCTGTATTAAATTAGGTAAACAAAACAAAAGTTAAAAAAAAATGTTTGTCTAAGATTGTGGTAAGCGTTGCGAAGCCGCATTGTTTTGATAGTAGGGAACGAGTAAAGGGGTGGGGAGGGAGTCACCGATCCCACCCCTCACCCCATATGACTATGGGATGGGGGGTCGTGGTCGGTAACCTCTCCCCGCCACCCCAAAAATCTTTGATTAAGACAATAAGTGGGTGGGGGCTCGAACCCCACCAACCTCCATTGGTTTTTAAAAAAAAACCCTGTTCCAACTTTGTGGCACGTGTATCCTTTGTGTACAGTTAACGTATCCCTTCTTAACAACGATGGCCTATGTAGTTCTATCCTATAAAATACACACACACACATTAAATATACATTATATATATATATATATATATATATATATATATATATATATATATATATATATATAATACATACATACATACATTCTCTTACCTAAGTAAGTGTACACATTACCATTTTCACATATTCTGCTTAAAATAGGGTAAATACCCACATGCCCATTTGGCCAAATGCTAATATAGTGAAATAAACAAAATAAATAAATAAATAAATTGAAACCCTAAATGAGGGTGTAAATCCATACAAGAAAATAAATGAGATCATATGGTCATCCTTCTAAAAGCTTGATATGGTCTCTCAAAAGCTTCCACCTCCTCCACCAATCTGTCAAAAGACATGAAACAAAGAAATAATAAGAAAATTAAAGAGAACGAAGCTTTTCATAAGAAAACTTAGGGTTAGATGGATTTTCCAAATCCAAGGGCCCCAAATGAACCCATCCAATGGATGAGACTCATCCATACAAAAAGTAGCTGGAAAGTAGGTGAGAGAAATTCAAATTTTAAAACTGCATGAGTGGGATTTAAGTGGGGTCACTTAATTAAGTGAAAAAGGGTTGGGTGTTATTACTTTTCTAACCCAAATGTATTTTAGAGACATTTTAAATCAATGTCAACTTTGACACCTTTGTGGGTATATTATAACTTTTTATTTTAATTAAATAGACCACTTTACCCTTGGGATTAATTTGTGCAAGTTTGACTATGGTGGAACGTAAATGTTAATCAAAACAAAATATAAGGGAACTTGAACCATGCTTTAGACTAACTAACTTTATTAAAGGGTATTAAGATTTGTTATCCAAAATTCACCTGTCAAGGTAATTTTGATAACATGCATCAGATTCTTCAGTCCCGAGCAAGTAGAATTGATTCAATGCGAAAAAAATCATGTTTTGTGGTCCCCTTGGCTTCTCTCTAACTTCCCCATCCAGGAAAAAAAAACCTAAGAAGTTAGAGAAAATTGGAAAAAATATGAAAAATGGGCTCATTCTAGTGTTTTGTGGAAAAATTAGACATTTTTGTCCCAGGCGGTCTGCGGGACATTTGGGACGCGCGGGGCGTGCATTGCCGAAAATACCGAAGTCAAAGGGAAATTGGCAAAGTCAGAACTTTTTGGTCTGCATGGTCTACCGAATAGTTGGGACAAAATTACGCACGGGATGCAAAAATCTGAAATGGTCGCAGGCAGTGAATTACGGGTGGCGCAGATAAATGTGTCTGAGACGGTCGGGACGTGAAAAGGTGAAAAGGTCACAAAAGGAACCATATGTTGTTGAGAATGCGGAGGTCAATGGCCCTCATAGCCTTGTCAACAGTAGATGCACGGGGACAAGGAATCCCAAATCAGGTGATGTGGAGATTTTTTTCCAGGATAGTCAAGACACGCAGACCTGATTTTGCTGAAATGGCCGCAATGAAGAGAACAAGTCAATGTTTGACCTCCTGAACTTCAAATGGCCATAAATTTTGACCCTGAGCTCTGATTTTCGTAATTTTGATGAGGGTAGATATATTAAAATAAAAAAACATATTCAGCTCCAGTTAGTTAATGCTCATTCCCGTCAAATAACAGAAAATGCATGGCAGACCCAAAATAGTTGCTCGCCACTCAAAAGGCCATAATTTTTGCATCTCTCAACGAAATCACATGAAATTAGTACGATTGGAATTATGGCTCCAATCCCAACACACAAAAATCAAGAAATTCCATATTTGATGAGAGATCAATAGAGATTTTGTAGAAAACGCATCCAGGTTTAGAATAGTGTTTTATTTGGTAGTTGGACGCATTCAATGAAGCATGGGATGCCATATTTCATTGCTAACAGTCATGGGACAGTATGGGGAGAATTTTGCAAGCAATATAACATCATTTAACTCCATGTAATACCTCTTACAAGTGGTTGAAGGACAGATTTTGGGATTTTCATTTTCCCTCTCTCTCTCTTCTTATTTTCCTATAAATTGGAGTGTTGGGCTCATTGTAAAGGGAGGTAGTTTTGTTGTAGCAAAGCTCTATCAAAATTTATTTTTGAAGCTAATGTGTTGTAGGCCCTTGTAGTGGACTCCTTGAATGGTGATCCAGGCCCTTATCTTATAATAGATTGAACTGTACATATCCTGAAGTAATAAAATACAAGTTTGTGGATGCTTCTTCCATTGTTTTGTTTTCTTGAATTCTTCTTGCCCCCTTCAACCTTGATTACAAGTGTGTTGTTTCTATCTTATGTTCTTGTAAGGATCTATTATTATTGTGTATGTATGAAATATTATTGTAAATTCATTTTCTAGATTATGGAGAATTGTTATCACCCTTCTAGTATGCACTTTACTTCTAGTTTTCACACATTAGAAGACTACTCTCACACCCTCCTTTTCTAGTATATCACCATTGTAGTGTAGGCTTTCTTTTTTTATGCATTCTATCCCTTTGGTTCCTTGGAAAGTTAGATTAGGACAATTAGTTTTTCCTGCATTAGAGTAGATTGTGGCAGGTAGTTTATGAGCAATAACCAACTTTCTCTGGAGGTCTATCTCAAGTAGCAAGTTCCACAACTTGGAGATAGTACCCATGTTATCAAATCACACCATGAGCTCAATATATGTACTTGTGTAAACATAAGGGTGATGTGATTTGGTGATAACAAGAGTTTTATTATTTTATTATAATGGGGATCAAGAAGGAAATTAATATTATTGATTAAAAGTAACTTAGAAAAAAGAATGTGACAACCATTAATTCGAATCTTTTGCAAGTATGTTTAGCAAAAAAATTGTTCCTTGATTTTTTGTAGGTTGACCTAGGTTTTTCTTGGGTTTCACGGGGGTAAAATTAGTGGGTGTTACATTTTCCAAGTAGCGTAAGACTAAACCCCAAGTCAAATGCATTGAAATTTTTGGCTTGAAAAATGAAGAACCAAGTGACATCGGATGGGGGGGTCAGAGCATCTACTCATTAAGTAATTTTGTATGAAGATTAGAAATGCAAGGGATATAAGTAGTTTTGATCTCAATAATGGTGAAGTATTTTCCCCCATTTTTTGTGATAGTGTGTGATTGTAGTTTCCATGTATTTCTATTTTATATTATTAATAAAGATTTATTTAATAAAATCTATTGTCTTATGACATTTGTGATACCAATTATTAGAAAGGAAAATCAAACTTTTAATCAAAACAGAATTTAAATTATCATTTTCGTTGAAGTCAAGTTACTCATACATGGTAATTACAACTACAATATTTAGGAATCCTTTACAGTGGTTGAAGCCAAAGAATCACGGGAAAAATTAGTTCAAATACATATTTTTTAGATTTAATCTAAATATTTGTGTTGCTTATGTTTTCTTCGACTATATGATTCCCTAAGCAGGTATGTGTAAGCTTTTAAATATACTAAACTACTATCATTGATTCCATTCATCCAATTATTCTAATCAAACTAAACTATTTTGGTACCATCCTCTAGCTTGTGCTTGACATTGCACAATTTCCTCCCATGAAAATCAACTACCTATTGGGTTATCCAATAAGGAAATAGTAAAAACTTTTATATGATAGACACCATCAACAACTGCCATTGTAGGGTAAGAAAGAAAGATATTTTTCAAATTTAAACATGCTAAATAATAATGATGATTCGAATGATAATAAATTGATTTCTTTTGCTTTGAAGAATAGTGTTATTTAAAATTAAATGCATAATTCTATTTCTTAATTAATATGTTATTATTCGAAATATATTTTTAATATGGTTACCATAATAGTTTTTTTATTTCATGTAAAAGGATTTATGAAATTTCCCTTAGTAGTAAGTGATGCTTAAATTGAATATGATTTTCCAACTTGCAGGAGTATATGGAAGATATTTTTCAAATTTAAATAGTATATAAGGAATGATATGTATTGACTAATATATTCAAATGGATGTCAATGTTTAATTATTTTCTATTAGGATTAGGTTTAAGACATGTAAAAGGATTTATGAAATTTCCCTTAGTAGTAAGTGATGCTTAAATTGAATATGATTTTCCAACTTGCAGGAGTATATGGAAGATATTTTTCAAATTTAAATAGTATATAAGGAAAGATATGTATTGACTAATATATTCAAATGGATGTCAATGTTTAATTATTTTCTATTAGGATTAGGTTAATTCTTAAATTTTCTTGACTTTTTAAAGAGATAATCACAAGGGATTGAATCTGCAATCTCATTTTAAAGATCTATATTACATTTTATTACTGATTTGGTTAAATTTCTTCTTCTACTTTGTTTTGTTTATTTTGATCATTTCAAAAATCTATTTCATTTTTTTATCACTTGGAAAGAGAAATAACAAGAAAAATAGCTGCATCTTTGTTTACAGTGGGATCAAAACCTTAAAGGCACCTTAAACATTTTCAAACCGGAGAAAGATCAATTGTATTAAATACATATAAACTGAAAAATGAGTTTTGGTTTTATGTATAAATGTATGTAGCTACATGATCATAAATTTTCAAAATGAGTTGAATTTTTAGTTGGTGAAACTAAAAACCAATATAAGATATTCTTGTTTCCTCCAAAAAATTACTCTCTCTCCTAGCTATCCCCATGTACATACAATTGACTAGTTTCAAAAATAAGTTTTTCACCATCATTACTCATTGTTGTTTTATGTTGTTGGTCTTTTCGTGGTATTCCTCATCAAATTTTCAATCAAATATTTTAAATTTTTGTGATATTTTTGTAGGGTTGAGTGTAAGGTGATCGAAATTACACCCTTCTATATTCCCTAACACATTGTTGCCTGAAAAATAAACTTCAAAATGAATTAATTATATTCCAGTCAATTTAATTAGATAACCCACAACCAAAGAATTGAATAATTAATATAATAATTATATTTACCGGAGGAGGATGTTTAACATGTTTGGTGGATATTTCTTTAATTATAGGATTATCTAAGGCATTATCTAATCCCCACAAATTCCTTGGACCTCCCAATGGTGATTATCCACGCAGATGAACATTCACGCTTTTTCAATACTCCCTTAATATATTTTGTTTCCAAATAGGATTAAATATGTTATCATAAAGATACGTAGGATTTATTCTATATAATTAGGAGAGTTTGTTTTTTTATTATTCCATTATTCTCTCATAGATCTTTATCGCCCATTACATTGTGGAGAGTTTTGTTATCTTTCCTTCTTATAAATACTGTATCCACTTCTTGAATAATATAGAATAATAAGAGATAACTAATCTCTATTCTCTTTCCTCTATTTTTGCCTCACAATATGGTATCAGAGCTTATGTATGAAGGATCAAACAACTTTGACCTATGCATTTGAAAGAGATACCAAGACTTGTTGCATGCATGGTGATTTAAGAAACCAGTTCTCTTGAGTTTGGCCTAATCTTTAGGATACGTGGAGGTGGATTTGCCCAGCAAATTCCTTTTGAAAACTACATTTTGCAAAAACCTGTGTCGACATACAAATCTGAGTGGGAATTTGGGGGATGAAAGTTATTTGTTGCTGCATGCACTACTACAAGGAGGGGTGTTTTGAGACAATAATAGAGACAATAATTGACCAAATTGTCTCAAATAGAGACAATAAAAAAGTTGTATATTGTCTCTATTATTGTCTCAAAGTGGGTGTCTCTAATATTGTCTCTAATTATTGTCTCTCCGGAGACATTTTAGATTGATATCATTTTTGTCTCTTGAGAGACAATATCATTATTGTCTCCTTAGAGACAATACATAATACTAATTTTTTGTCTTTCCAGAGACAATACTAATTTCATTTGTTATTGTCTCTCTAGAGACGATACGAATTTAAAGAACAAAAAATTTGAATTTCAAGAATAAATAATAATCAAATATCAGATAGTGCAATCGACGGCTACATATTGTCTATGATGTCAGTGCGGGCTGATCATTAATATTAGAAATTAAAAACAATTTGATTTGAATTTTGTGCCCAACAAATGGGTCCACAAACATTTTATTATTATCAAATAAGATAAAATACAAAAGGGTGTTTAAATGCGGTTAAACCCTTCAAATACAATGATAAAATAAAAAAGGGTGCCTAAATGCCGTTAACCCTTCGCATACAATATGAACACCTTCTCTCCACCACCCGGCTTCAAGCGATATGTTTGTTTCTCTGGTTCTACTTTGAGGTTCTTTTTCTTTACTTTTATTTTGAGCAATTGCCTCTTTGCCGACAGTTGTCATCTTCATGTTCTTCGCTTTAATTGTCTCAACTTTGATACAATTCTCTATTATCGATAACAACAAAGGTGCATTAGATTCTGAGATATTAAGAACACATATTTTACTCCAGTTCTACCAAAAGTATTCACAAATTACATTTAAACTAGGACAATAATTAAAACCTCGCACAAAACTAATAAGCTAAGTTGTGCACTCATATACCTGTATGATAAAATCCATGTTTTCCTATCATTCCCAACACAAATATTCAGGTGATCATCTGTACCTGCCATCCAAGAAAAACTTTTGTTTCTTTGTTCATAGTCACAGAAAAATATTGAGTCTATAAATTAAAATGGTTGTGCAAAATAAGAGAAGCATTCACTTGAGTTTCTTTTGTTTCTTTGTTTAATCTCTTTCTTAAGCTCTTCTTGAGTTTCACTTGCCTCTTCATAGTGCATTCTCTATAGGTTCCAGCTGAAGATGTATTGTATTGGTCTTTACAGGAAAGGCAGGTCATGATCACCGCTTCCTCACTATATCCCCTCACCATTGTAATGAAACAAGAAGCAACAGTAGCAACAACAACAAATAATCCAAGCCTACAAAAAGTTCACCCAAAAACACAAGTTACCAACTCAAGAGCCCTACATATAAGAACTTTTCTCAAATGAGCTTAAAAAATAGTCCCACATCTAGATTCTACTCAAGGTAAGATCCTAACAAGGACATGGTTCCATGGAGCGGGTTACTACTCCAATATTTCTTGGGGTGGGTCTTAGATAGATTCTCAGCGGCGCTAAAACAGAGGTCACCACCAGATACGGTAGCAGAAAAACCAGATAGACCCTGGCCACCTTGGAGATTTCCTTGTCTTGACCCAGCTTGAGGAGCAAAGACACCACATTTAGCCAGAGAAATCCGATGGGAAGGGTTGTGGAGGAGCATGAAGAGCCCCTCGGTAAAGGGTCGCGTCCATGAGCTCGTGGTTCGCCACTCCGAAGGTTTGCGCAAAGAGGAGCATAAAATTAGACAAGGACATAATTGTTTATATGTAATGGTAGACAGATTCAACAAAGTGGTTGTCCTAATTCCCTGCAGGAAGAAAATAACAAACCAGAAAGCAACCAAATTATTCTTTGAAAATGAATGGGTATATTTTGCATGGCTGGAATCGATCATATCTAACTGTAAGAGTATCTTTTAAAGTAGCTTTCGAAGTATATTTCGGTGTACAATGGACATTAAATTCAAACATGACACTACCTTTCATCTACAAACAGATCAAAAAATGAAAAGATGAAGCAGACATTTGTTCATATGCTCGAAGGATACAATCACAAACACCCAAAACTTGGACTAAGAGCCTGCCATTTCTGCAACATTCATATAGCTAAAAAAGGAGGATGAACAAATCTACTTTCAAAAATTTTTGGAATTCCTGTCTCGGAAACCATTCGATGTGTATTTAGGAAAGATGATAGAGATGGAGCAGGCAAGGAGGAGAATGATCAATGAAAATTCCAAGCCATCATCATGTTCATGGAAATAACTCCGCGAGTTAAAAAGTAGGTACAAGAGCACTTGCTTCAAGCTAAAGCCAATGAAAAAATGACAAAGTAATTGTCTCCAAATAGCTCACAGAAAACATATTGTGGGCATATTTGAGTAAGGACCATCTCAAGGGGATGAGAAAGAAGCTCTAGCGAAATAAATATAGACCAATCAGAACTATCCAGCAAATATAAGGAAAAATCAACTTGGAAATTCCTAGTTATATGAGCATGTACTCCATAATTAGTATAGACTTTCTAAATCAGTTAAAACCATCAATGTTGGAATACGAAGTTGATATATCACCCTTGCTGTCTAGAAAAAGAAGAGTTGGCTCAAGATTTCAAATCAGAGATGATAAAATCCACCCTATTGTTCTTCCAAAAACATCTTTGATTGATCATAACAAAGTAAAAACATAAGTACCAGTTCAATTCAAATCTTGTAGTTGAAACAACCCTTGTAGAAATGTGTGCAAAATGTGGAAGAATAGACAAGACAAATGAACTATTTGACAAAATGTCTTGAAGAGATGTGTTCATGAGGACAACATTAATTTTAGGCTATGCACAAAATGGATTTGTTGAAAAGGATTTAGAAATGTCTGAAAGAGGGAGCTGTGAAAGCATTTATGGGCATTGTATACATTCTGAAATGAGATTGAGGAAGCTTATAGAAAGATTTAAGATCTGTCCATTCCATCCACTTCCCAGATCTGTACAAGTCATGTAATATTTTAATTCCTTTCTCAAACCAAAGGAGGGCAGATTAGCCTCTTGTCAAGGCAAGGATCTGGTCAACGAAAGGATCCTTTCCTTGAAAAAAGGCTTCTCTCCCTCCTTTGGTTTGAGAAAGGAATAAAAATATTACATGACTTGTACATATTTGGGAAGTGGATGGAATGGACAGACCTTAAAGCTTTCTATAAGTTTCCTAAATCTCAGTTCAAAATGTATAAAATACTCAATTCACAGCTCCCTCTATTGGACTAATTATGGAGCATGAGAATGACAACTAGGATAGTATGAGGTGGCTCAAAGGGCACCCTCTCCCACAAATTTTTAAGATTTAAGACATTTATTTAAAAGTGCAGCAGGGTGTTTTTCATATTTAAGACACTAATCTAGATTCTAAAATATATCATAATCATCTGTCATGCATCCATGCTTAAAAATTTATAGTTGTAACATGCTTCATTGTATTCATTTGATTGAGGATTAAAATGGAAAATTCTATTCTACGAAGCGGTAAAGAATTGAGCCACATGTATAGATCAATAAACTTGATGTTTACTTTAACATGCATCCAATGGCTGATTTGGAGAAAATTCAGTTTGCGTCACTACACTTGAAGGAGACTGCATATGATTGGGAGCATCATTATGACTTGTATATTCAAGAGGGTATCAATGATGAGATCCTTAGCTGGTACAATTTCTTTTCTCTTCTCCTTAACATGTTTGATAAAAAGAATAGTGATGACCACTACATAGAGTTGAGGAATTTACATCATAACAGGAAAGAATCTTTTGATGATTATATTAGAAATTTTAGAAGGTTGTATTTGCGGATTCATGATATCCCAAAAACTAGATAGGCATAAATATTTTTGGACACTTTTAATGATAAATTGAAAGGATATGTCAAGGTTTTTAAACCAGCTGTTTTGGATGGAGCTATTGCATAAGCCAAATCATATAAAAATTTCTCAGAGGTAAGACCCGAAGCAAGAAAGTTGTAAAATTATACACTTCCTAACAACCATCATAGCTCAAATAGAACACTCGAATATGGATACAAGGTGGCCACACCCAATGCTGTAATTTATGCTAATAAAGCAGCTAGGGAAGATTTAAGTAAGAAAGCCTGTTGTTTCTCATGCAAGGAGAAGTGGGCTAAGGCGCAGGTGCATGGCTAAGGGGAAATTTCATTTGGTTGAAATGTTAGATGAATTAGGTAGTAGTAGAGATGAACAAGCTCGTGTTGATGCGAGTATGCTACCTCTAGAGAATACATCATCAAGAGAGCCAACTGACCAGCCCACTGCATCTTTGGCTATTATCAAAAGGTTGTCTTAACACCATACCTAGAGAGTAGGAGGATGGATTAGGGGAGACGATTCATAGTGTTGATTGAATCAAGTAGCACATATAATTTCATTGATTCTAAATTTGCTCCAATACTTGGTTTACATATTGTGCATGACCTTCTTTTGAGGTTAGCATTTCAGATGGGACTAACATGAATTGTAAGGAGTATAATGAGGAGTGAACCTCATGATGGGATATTATTCAATGAGATCTGATTTTTATACAGTTGATGAATGTTTGACGCCCTACAAGAGATGTCAGGTGGCCCTGTGGATCACAATTTGTACTAGCCTGTTCATTAATAAAAGTAACAAAGTCATCCAATTCACGACCGACATCATAATCATCACAGTAAACCTGAGAGGCACTATAAAGCAAGATTTAAAGCTTTCCCTCCAAATCAAACCTCAATCGTCTAGCAGCAGGTCTATACCAACATAATGAATACTCTTGAGCACAAAACACTTATTCAAAATGCCTACAAACATTGATCCAACGACTTGCATACATTTTTAGTCACAACCTGGGCACTGAACACCGAACTAACATTTTCCTGTTCACAGTAGATGTCTCTGCCTCCACATGTAGTCTGCCATGATTTTCCATGACATGCAGCTTGATCCCTCTCTAGAGTAATGGTACGTAGGCAACACTCACCACATTGTGGGTGTGTGGTGAGGTTTTCAAGCCCCAAAGCACTAAACCATTATTCAAGTCAAGGACACAAAGCTAGGCTTTCAAGCTGAGGTAGCCATATCTAATTCAAACACTCATTGCAAATTCTATATCAAGAAAGTAGAAGAGCAAACACAGGTGATCCTACACAGAAAGAGAAAGCAAGTACAAAACATAGAGGACAAGTTTGTAGCCCTCAGGATAGGTTCGACAACTATATTGTCCAGCTTCCTACAAACCCGACAAGCACAAACTACCAGGTCCTATTATTTTTTGAGTAGCTTGATGACACTTTGTTCCACCCTTGCACACAATTTGAGCACTCTATCACCCCTTAATCCTAATTACACTTTTTCAAATTCTAGTTAGCATTAATGTCAATATTCATGATTTACACTAGTTTAGGACTGTTTAGGACTGCCCTTTATTAGTTTTGGATTATTAATTCAAGTAATAGGTGGACTAAAGATAAAACCATTTATTTGTATTACAAGATTCTACAAAACTGTTACAAGTATCTACAAAGTCTAAGTCAACCTCGTGAGTTGTATAGTAGCTATCCACCATTTCTTTCTAGATAAAGAAACTTTCAAAATAGCAAAGGTAATCTTTTCTTCATCGAAAAATTGATTACCGCATAGTATGAACAAATCAGGTTAAGTAGTATGATCTTATATTAACAGTAGCGCATAATAAATCAAAGGGCGATAGATTTAGAAATGCAGCTGATTTTTCTAAGGCCTTGGAGAGTGAAGAGGTATGAATATTTTAAATACAAAATAGTTGATAAAAGAGAGAGGATTTCTGAGGTTGGTAGATGATCTTAATGTATTCATGGTTTTTGTGTTTAAATTTCTAGCAGGTTCTCTGCCAAGCAAAAGGAGTCTGGTTAAAAAGCAATAAGCAGCCATTCTATGCATCTACCTCATTTGGGGACGGTAAGTTTTAATCAGTCCCTCTGATTTGCTACATCCACCGAAATTTCAGGCTGATTTGCTTGTCTCTTGGCAGCAGCTCGTTGTGAATCCTATTTTTGAAGTATTTCAGCAAGCCTCCTTTTACTTGTTTCAATGGCTAAGAGATTTTCTATTGCTTCTAAGCGACTCAAATATTCTATGACATAATTATTATTTATCTCAAATATTAAAACAGAGATCACAAGTACCTCACATCTATGACACCATTCTTTTATTAAACAAATGATTTGTTTATAAAATACAGAAACAGAGTGACAAGTTGGTATTCTAATGTTAATCTCAGCAAATGTTGGTTTTATAGTACACTTATAAATCATCAGATCAGTTCCAGAAACCTGTACAAGAGTAATCCATGCCTTCAAAAATGCATTTCCAAACAGGGCTTAAGATATACTAAATGTTGTGTATTTTAGCAAAAAGAAACAATTGCCAACTCGTAGTATAATTAATGCACAGACACATTTGAGGAAGGGAAAACATACATCGAAAGATTTTTGATAGTGTAAGAACATAAATTGAAGAAAATGTTTTCAAGCAAACATTACCTTTCCACAAGGAAGCAAGAAAGTGATAGCATGCCAATCAAACTGAGGAAACAAATGAGCTAAAAGTATGTGACCAGCTTCATGTACTGCCATCAACCTTATATTCTCAACAGGAACCTGCTTTCAAGAATGAACTACTCTTTTACAAAGAAACAAAAATGACTATAATAAAAGCACAACAATATTAGTGAACTCAGAAACCAGGGGTGGATATTCATTTAATAAGGGAATTTCCTTTTAATGATTTGCACAGCAATATGTGATGCTAGAAGATTAATGTCACAAAACAGATAAGAGGCATACCTTCCTTGCATACATCCATTGCTCTTCCTCCGTCATGAGGAAACCTGTGTTTTCAAATAATCATTTATCCAATGCATCAATGATATCTTTTCGGAATATTTCATTGTGACCCTTCCTTATTTGCAGTTCCATTTCCAAACTATGAACCCGCAAAATATTTTACAAACAAGAGACTTAAAAAGATAATAGGATAAAATAACAACACATCCATCCAAATTCAACACTGAGAAACCAAAAAATAAAACAAAAAATCAAGTGACATCATATTAATGTCTACAAATAACCAAAACTGGGCAAGTACTACCAAGTACCAACAACCATAGCAGTAAAAGGAGAATGTGGTTCTTCAAATTTTGACCTAGTGGTAAGTAAGGTAACTTACCAATACAGCCTGAAAGTAGTATTGCTCGAATTGCAAAGACAAGGAATTGAAATTTTATAAGAGAAAAATATATTATACAAATGTGATTGCTGAACCCTTCAAATGATCACTGTCAGTAAATCAACATTATAGTTCAAGAACTCAAAGTTCCTGGTAAGTGGTACCCATAACAGTGTAAATTTACTCTGTAATTTGAAGGAAATCCTAACAATTTCAAAATTTTGACATGACGATCAATTCCATTGTCCTTTTTGGAGTGAAAATGAACTTCTATATAGAGTTAAAATCCCTAGCAGTATTCTTTTGAATCATGTATATATTAATGAAGTAAAATTGGGTTAAAAACAAATAGTCTCCTGAGTGATAAACACACAAGGAGATTGTTGAATCCTCAAGATGTTGCATTGTACAAAGCATAGAGGATTATAGTGATTAGCACATATAGTCCATAATCAAGAACCACATTTTGTAAAAAAATTGCATCGATAATACTCCTAAAAACACTGTCCCTCCGAGCTGATACAGACTGCATATTGCTAACGACCATCTCAAACATGTTGAAATATAAAATCGATACATAATTGGAATTGTATTTCACAGGGTTACTATACATGGTTGTGTTCCTAGAAAGCCATGTATGAAATGATATCCAAGACCTTATCAAAGTATAAAAAAAAAAATCATTCAACCAGCTATTCAGAGGCTCATGGAAAGGGAGGGGTTGGTTGAGTATATTTCTGAGGTACCTTTTCTTCCAGTCGGCATTGACTTGGACACCTAGAGAAACATCACAGGGAAAACCCATTATGGTGATCTTTATTGAACTTTCTACAAAATCTACCTGGAATTTATGATGTTGGTGGCACTCAACATCTTCCTGTCTCATTTCAACCATTTTTCTCCTAGTCACGTGATCTGGGAGCATCCCTGTATCTGAAAGATATCATGCGTGTGGAGTTGATGGATCCCCTTTCAGAAGAGTTAAGCATCGGTAGGCAAATATTCCACAAGAAAGACGCAAGAAGTTTGTCTTCAGCGCTTAATTCAAGCCTAGTAAAACTATTCTGAGATTTGTAAGCTTTGTAGTTCATTTTCGCGCCGCGCAAACTTAAAGGAGGTTTGCAAGTCTAGGCAAGCTTTGTAAATCCACAAGCTTTGCAACCCTACACGAACTTTCCAATCCTATAAAGCTTTGCATGCCTAAAGATTTGTGCAAACTTGAAACTGCTTCACAAGCCTAATGATGTGCACAAGCTTGAAACCACTTCAGAAACTTGGGAGAGCTCTATAAGCTTGGATTACCTGTGCAAAAATAAGACTTGCTTCACAAGCCCAGTTCCACTTTGCAAGCCTCTTTTGCAACCTTGCAAAGTTCAAATTTGTTGTTTACACTGTGTTGGCTCTAGCCAGCCAGCCAGTTTGCTTTGACTGTGAATGTTCCACATTATAGGAATTTGAAGAACTGATGATTCAACATTCTTTCAGCAAATTATCATTGTCTAAAGGAAAATCCACTAGCTTTGCAACACCATGACACCTTCCACAATGTTAGTGTTATGGCACTTCGGCTGCATAAGCTAATGGCGAATTTCACAACATAAGATTTCGAGTTACATCAATGTCATGCACAGAGATTGAATCAAGTCAAAGAATGTGGCAATGACTGGTGTAATGTAATATACCACTTCTTTGTAAGAAAATTTTGATCAACAGCTTGCCAGAGAAGCATTGGTTCTCCAGTAATAAAACATGTCAGGAATCTAAAAAAAATGGCAGGAATCGAACACCATTTCATAAGCTTTGCTGCAATGGATCGATTTCTTCTGAACTATTTCTGTAACGTGTGTAATTAAAATTCAAGTGGCAATCTGAACTCGTTGATATCAGCAAATTCTTGTAATGCATCTTTTCCAATACATGGCATGCATAAGATTATGTAAGGGGCTCCACCTGGCAGAAAGAGAGACTCCAAACGAAGGGGGTTCTAGTAGCTAGAATAAGAATAGTGTAGCATATTGTGAGTAGGGAAGATGGGTGCAGAGGACCGAATAGAATAGAAGGCAGGCTAGCCATGTAGTGAAAGACATCCACCTGGGAATCAAGCAAAGCCGAGGGTGAGAGTATGAATGTCACGTCTCCATATGATGTTAAAAATGAATGAAAGAAAGTTGTTTTCTTCCAATCTTGTGTTGTCATCGTGAGCTACATACTTTTATCTAACCATGAGCTGCGTACTTTGATCCATTCAACACAAAATCCACCTTGCCATCACTTGAGCTTGCTCTTGAATCAAAAAAAAAAATCTTCTTTTTAAAATTTGAATGAGGACTTCAATGGCCCCAAGCTTCTATTGATGTTGTTAAATGAAAATATCCATGTATTCAATGCATTTGTCCTATGGTTTATATCCTCTCCAATTTTTTCTGCACAAAATGAAGAAGCCTAGTCAAAAAACTCTCCACAGAGGGGTTGTGGATTCCTTTCTCTTCAATATGTATGATTATATTTTCATCAAGAAAAAGTGGTCCATAATAGTAGAAACAAGAGTTAGGTCACATTTGTGAGTTTCTGCATTTTCATTTGGAGTTGGCTTACTATTATGTGGATGAATGTTGTGAGCAAGATTTTTGTTAAGGCCAGGAGTGGTATTCCATTGGAATTGAAGGGCTCCTTAACACTGATTCTAGCCACACAAAGGAGTAGAAATGGATATTCCAAATATGCTACAGGTGGAGCCCAAAGAGGCTCGGGCCCTAACATGCTTGCTATAAATATCTTTCAGAGGAAAAGCATGCGATGTGATTGGTGGCTTGGGATAAATAGGGCGGAGATTTTCTTGCACTCTAGGGGTAATGCACGAGTTGAAGCCATAACTTTGGTTAAATTCAGTTCTTTAAAAGGGTGCATCAACAATTGGTGTGTAGTGGGATGATAAACAATCCTACACACAACCTGCTCAACAGGAAAAAAATCATCTTCGATTCGTATCTGATTCTCTACGCTTTCATCTTTTGTAAAAATTTCATTTGGGAAGTAGTGGTGTTTATCTTCATTGTTATTTAACCAGCCCTCCTTTTATAAACTTGAAGCTTCTGACTGGGATTTCCTCCACGCTTGCATTTGGAAAATCCCAACTTCCTTTTATAGCCCATGGTTGAAGTCTAGTGCTACTTCTAAGCCTCAAAGCTGGTAGGAAATCGAGTTTCGCTTGAGTGGGTGTCTATTGATTTGATTGCAAGAGGAAACAATGTCTTTCAAAAAATGATGCAACCAATTGCGAGAAAGTGTGGGAATCTGCTAATGAATTTTTTGTATTTTAGTTTAGCATAACTAGGAGCTGTTGGTATGGGTTAGATTATGGTCAAAGGCCTCATCTCCAGTGAAAGAACACTGCTCTTGGCCTTAAATCTATAACCAACCATTGCTACCATTTATACAACATGTGAGCCCTTGTCCACTTGAACCCATTCAACATTTATGTCCTTGACATATGAGCACCTCCTAGACATAATTAGCAATTAATATTGCAATCTAAAAGTGCCAGACAGTAATTACACAACCTAACAGTATAGATGTTCCTCCATTGATTTCCCAATTTATCTTTGATCATGTACAATCAACTGTAGACTTGTGTGCAATAATGGAAACCTGCCTCAGAAACTCTTCATGTGGTAAGAGTAATTGTATTAATTGTGGTAGGTGTAATGCACAGAAGTTAAAGCATTTGATGCGGTTCCAACAAAATTCCATGGCTATCTTAGGGTTGATACTAGGGGTGAGGAGCATTGGGGTTTTATTAGCAAGTAGAACATAAATAATAGTGGCGGTCGAGAATATTGAAAAAAAATGATGTTAAGGATGGCCTTGGGAGTGTTGTCAATAAAGGATCATAGTCTTAGACTGCACTGGGAAAAGCATAGGACACAAATTTAGGATAGGTGACAGTTAAATGAGCATAGGATAGGATAGGTTTGTGAGAAAAAGTGGGTGGTGCATTAGGTTAGTGAATTCGGGAATGTGTAATAATAAGTCCTTGTAGTTGTGTACTATGGTTAGTATATAAGGATGTAGGTAGGTTGGAGGGAAAACTACCTAAACGAGGTATAGGGAAGAAATGTTTACCATCAATAGAGGAGTAGCTCCAATAAAGCTACTAAACTGGTTTATCCATTTCTTTGTTAAAGCCTGTCCCTGTCATTGAAGAAGATCACAAAGACATTAGTTTGGAAATGCAATAGTTTATTTTTTCCATATTCTTAAAATGCATAAGAGAAAATCATATACATATTCCAATGAAACCTACTTGATTAAAATTACATAGTAAATACCAACTTACAACTACCTCCACATCTGCAACAATAGCTGATAGTTCTTCTTCACTATCAAATATGTTTGATACAATAGGCATTGCTATGTCATCACACCTGCAAATTCCTGAAGGTACAAAGGAGAATAAAAAAGGCATATACTATTAAGATTGAAAGTCAAATACTTTCACACTTGAGTAGAACAGTCATAGAAAATCTATCCATGATGTAAACCACAAAAATTTATGAGAAAACCAAACCAGAACTCTTGTGTGCAATTTTCATGATCTGCAGTAATTACAGATGTGCAAGACTGGACCATAAAAAATGTGTTCCTACTGAGAAAGAAGAGACTAAAATTCAGCTTCTCACTTTCCATCTATGGACAAACCAAGTGATTTCTAATAATCAAGCAACAAATTTCCTAGATAAGCCAATATAGTGACACTTAGTAGGAGATTTAAGCTAGATTTAAGCATACACACATAGATAATTTCAGCTAGATTTAAGCATCCTTTCTTCCATGAATCCCTGAAAAATAATAGAAATATCATCTACTTGTTTCCTCCATTCCTTTTTCATCGACAACCTATACAGCTCTGGAATCACCATCTTGTTCAGCAGCAACTGAATATATACTTTCATTTGCTCAATTTTTCATTGCAAGGTTTGGCTGTGCTCGAGAAAGATGGAAATGAAATCATTACCATCAATTATTTGTAGATACATTGGTATTAAATTATCCAACCTATGGTTAAGTATTCCATGCAAGGCGTATAGAACACCAAGCAAGTTTCCAACTAACCAGGGCATCGAGACAATGCATGCACAACACATGATGTATTCTTAACAGTACTATGATACAAAATAATGATAGGAAAACAAACCCCAAAAATTTACTATTAGCACGAGCATTACAGCAAGGGAATTTCATATCCTATAAAAGTACTCTAAACTATGTTGATTCTTGAGGCGTTATTATTGGTATCATTTTAAGAATTATTCATTTTTTTCTCTATCTCTCTATATAGTGTGTGTTAGGGTATATACATGTTTTTAATATATATATATAATTTTGAATCAACCCATGTTATACAGGAGAAGTTACACAAACCATCACTACAAAGGAAAATCATTTCTGAAACTTTTTTCTTCTCGTTTACTTTCAGGTGGCATATGATTAGTTCTTTGTTTAATATCAAGGAAGAAAACTAGACAATGTATTCAAAACAAATTATATGTTTTTTAGCTTAGCCAAACACTAAAAATCCAGGCAGTTAACAAATATGTTTATTGTTTCACTATCCACATCCTTGGGTCCCATCTGTTATGTGTAAATGAAAAAAATGAAAGCAAGGACGAATTTAGATTCCTTAATTTGTAATTTTTAGCTATGGAAGAAAAAACACAACATTTATATTAACAACATCATGTATTTGGAAAAATTGTAACCATATAAAGTCTGGGTGCAAATCACCATTATCCAAACATGTAACTATAATTTAAGAGGGTCAAAAACTTAAAATTCCTGGGTCATTTCAAGAATCATCAAATTTCTCTATAATGCAAAAGAAAGTTCATAATTTAAATTATTTAAAATCAATCTTGTTATACTATTCCTATTTGTTCTTGTTTGTAATCCTATACATGGATCGAATGCGCTTGCAAGTAGGGACTATAACTATTGCAGAGGGTTTGGTTTAAGGACTTAAAATTATTCTTAATGACCTCATTGCAGGCCAAGTATCCTAATGAATCTATAAATTTTCTTTTTCAGTAAAAGGTGTCGTAGATCATATATCTGAAAAGAATCATGAGATGGTTAGTAATTCTAATATAGGCATAAGAATTCTTTATTTTTTTAACCTCTAGACAAATTATAAAAATTTACTTTAAATAATGATAGTTCCAAGCCCTTATGGATCCTTTCCATTCAAAAAAGACATCTGTAAAACACTATTTCTAAAATTTTGAAAGAGGGTGACCATCACTGGAGGTCAAGTGAGAAACTTGTTCTTTATTTTAATTGAAAACTTCTACCTCTTGTAATATTCTCCCCTCTTATATGCTATTGTAACATACCATACTACAATTTCTGCATATAAGATCCTAAATAACTGATCTACCACAAGAGTGTAGGCCATCGCCTACTGAAATTCAACACTACAATATTTTAGAGTAAAGTTTGCAAGAGGTAACAACATACGAAGAATGAATCTGCTGACATTTTCACAGAACCAGGCCATTGCGAAAACAATTAAGTCCTCTTGTTTTCAAAAAACCTTGCAATTAGTTGCTGTTAGAGATCACAATTGATCCCCAATATTCAACAATTCGTAGGACCCAGGAGTGATTGACATTATGATGATTCCATGATGTTTTCACACCATTTTTCTCTTCAAAAGATAAAATATGATGCCTATGGCAGTTATAAATGTGAATTTGTGGACAAGATACAAGATATTTTTTGGATTGGAAGAAAGAGAATGATTCTAGAACTATTTTCAAGGACCAATTTTCTATCCTTAAGGGCTCCCAAACAGTATTTTCAATGCCTCAAAAGGATCAACAAAAAAAACTCAAAACACTATCAAGATAATTTGGACTGAGTTTTTCAGAGGTTACTTGAAGGCTAAAAATACAAAGCATCTTCAAAATATGTAGGAACATAGCATCCACCATTTGCGAGAGAACACTAGTAAGTGAAAAGCACAAATAAAGAGGAGATAAGAAGGATGTCACCTTTAAAGTGATACTAGAAAGCAGCACAGACCCCGACAATGGAGAGGCATGCATCAAGTATTAAAAAGCACTCATTCTACAACTTAAGGAAAGAAGAGAAAGATTTTTCAAATATGAAGCTTCAGTTTCAGTTGGAAAATTTAGAAATATGGGCAACAACACTTCACTGCTGGCATTCACTTCCCATAGATGACAATGTTAGGATGAAAATGAGAATTTGGGTTTGTAAGCTTGTTTTCGTTGTGCCAATTCAAATAGCTTGTGCAAAGAAGAATGGAATGATTGCATTGAGGGATGGGATTCAAATCCCCCCTAATGTTAGCTATGGGGACATCGTGTCTCTTGCAAATCTAATACACTTTGGGTTATATGATGTTGTTCTTAACAGTTGGAAGGGGAAAATTAAGGTTATATGCTCCGTGGGAAAATAATGTAGCAGTAAATATTATTTGTTGAACCATCTATCAGGGTATTTACTTGATGTTGCAGGTGGCAGGTGCACTGATGGTGTTTGGATGACCATTACAGCAAGGGAAGAACATGGTGAGGGTGATGGTAGGTGTCTGTCTGTTCTCTTAGACTTCGAGGGACTGGGCAGTTTTGAGCGAAGTGAGCAAGAGGATATGCTTCTCTCTGTTCTCAATGTTGCTGTCAGCAATCTCACAATATTTAACAAAAAGGAAGGTAGTCTGAACATCATACTCTCATTTTATTTAGATCTAGATTCAAATTTAAGGCCTTGTTGAGAGTGGGTGGTAAATCCATATTTGAAAATTATTAATTTTTCTTCGGTGCAACAGGATTTTCACTTAGATAAGGATACAGAATGTTCTTTCAGCTGCTTTCAGAGTGGGATCAATCTAGTGAAGCATGACAAAAACTTTTTCAAAGGTCTCTTCTACATCGGCATTAAGGATGAGGATGCATCTAACGTAGAGGACGACATACAAGAATTTGATGAGAAAATTTATTAAATATGTAGTAAATACAAAGAAATTTTCATTGTAAAAATGTATGGGGAGGAAGGTGGAGATTGCAACTATGGCTCCTTACAATAGATCCAAATACTATCAGCAGTGCTTAAGTGAACTAGCACGAATAGTTAATAAAATAGATTATACCTATGATAATCTGAAACTCATCATTTCTCAAATTGCACCAAATATTGGTCTCCAATCAATACTAAGCACATGGTTGTGACAACAGATATTATAAGGAGAAATATCATGGGTGCCATTAGTATGGGATGCCTTTCTATCAAAAATGCAAATGAAGCACATAGGCTTGTTAATTTCGACACACACGAAGAGTTTCATATTTTTCTATTGTTGTTAGGGATATTTCATCCAACATTTAAGATACCAGCTTGTGTGTGACATCTTCCAAGAATGGTTTCAGGGATGTGTTGTCTCAACTCAAGTCAAGATTGGATTTTGTTTTGCATAGGAAGGGAAACAATGGAGAATCATCCTCCCTAAATGGGTTTCTCAATGCAGCCCTTTCTAGAGCACAGATTGAAACTATAACCACAATAACATTATACCCACAAGAAGAGCACCATTTTTCATGTTTAGGTGAGCCTCTCTGATATGCCGCTTGTGAAAATAAAAAAAATGAAAAGGAGTTTTAATACTCACCGTATCTGTAGACAGTGAGGTATTGAAGCAGAGCAGGAAGAGAGATCCAAAGCCTTTGTTGCCTCCTCGACGTCCAACAATAGATTGTTTCTCAAATAGAATAAACCAGTTGATCCAATCGTCGCCCCTGAAGCATAACACCACAAGCAGAAATAACAAGTTATTTTCATCATGTCGCCGCTGGAAATATAAAAGTCTCTCAAAACCACCAAATTTCGATGCCTAATGCTGTTGATGATCTTCACCTCATTTATGAATTCAGAATCCCCCTCAAAAGTGTAATTTCTGATTCTCTTCTCAGCGATGTAGCGGCCATCAGGGAGGGTACCCTTATACATAGTTCCGAAACTGCCGTGCCCGATCACATTGGCAGTGCTGAAATTCCCCGTTACGGCCTTGATTTCTTGTATGTCAAACCACACTGCATCGGTGCTGGGATTCATGGTGCAATTTAAGAGGATTCTATTCCTCCTCACGAAATACTTGTGCTTTGTGTTGCCCTGCATCTTTGCCCACAAATAGTAATAGAGCCCAAAACTACAGAGCAGGATGAACCCGATGACAGCACCTGTAAAACTGTAGATGAGAACCCGTCAGCAATTCCAAACTGGAAATCTTGTTGCGGTGAAAATCCCTATCCAGGGAATCACGCAAGTCAAATTTCTGTATGGTTTTACAGGAAAAAATATCTGTTGCGGCATTTCAACGTTAAATGGAGGAATTCCGCTCAGCATTATGTACAGAATGATCCTTGCACTCCACACATCCACTTTCTCCTCATACTCTCTTCCTTGCAGAACCTCTAGAGCAACGTGATAGGGGGTCCCCACTATTCCTCTCATCCTTTCGCCTGTAACATTTTCATTTCCCCAACTATTATTGGAAAATAGAAGAGAAGACAACTTACAAAGTTTAAAGTAAAAAGAAAGTGCGGAATGCATCCCCCGAGTGTCTTCCAATTTTAGGACGTGTTCCCAACCTGCAGCTTAGGGTTTCTCTCATTCGAAGGTCAAATTTACGGAGGAAAGGGAGGGTTTAAAGTAGCTTTACTGAAATAAAATCCTTGGCCAATGGCAGAGAGATTGCAATGATGATGTGTGGGTTCCCCTGTTTGACCACAAAAATAGAGAAAATAAAATGTAGATCCCCTGCAGAAAAGCAGGAAGCCTAGCCAAAGTCGGTGAGCTTGATGCGATTGGGTAAGGATGAGTTGTCAGCGAAGAGAATGTTGTATATTTTGAGATCTCGGTGGGATACGCCCTTCCAGTGGCAGAAATGTATGGCGTCCATCAGGGCTTTTAAACACGGTCGCCGCCTCATCTCCCCGGAACCTTTTCTTCTCGAAAATTCTGTCAAACAGATCTCTGCTGGAGCACAGCTCCATCAACAGCCACACGTAATACTCATCCTCGTAAAATCCACAGAGTTCAATGATTCAAGGATGCCTTCGCACATATTCAAAAATGACGATCTCACTGCGGACGCAATCGTTTTCGAGGGAATCGTGCAATTCAACTTTCTTTATGGTTTTACACACAACATTTGGGATTCCTGTGCAGACAAGGCACGTGGAGGATACATTCGGAGGCCGCTGTAATCATAGGCCTAAAAACATTCACCGCGCCCGCAACATATAAACATATGAAATAATAAATCTTCTGACTTATTTTCTCGGTAATGTTCTTCAGAATGTCCTTCAATTTCCTATGAACGGATTCTCTGCTGGCATAGCATACATTGCAGGTAGAGGCTTCAGAGACATCCCCTTTGCAGGCCATATCTGACGAAGTCCACCCAGTTTCTGAATCTAGTCCTGTTTCGTCTGTATGCCGGAGCATAGAATCTGAGTGTAGCAGGGAACACGGCTTTGGGCTGATCCTGGAAGAGGCCTGCACCACCACACCTCCATCCACAAAAATGCAATACCAGCCACGATGGCTTTCCATACGATTAGGGTTACGTTTGGATAGTAGGGAGATGGTAATTGAAAAGATGAATAAATTATCAAAAATTAAAACAAGGCAATTCAGAGACAAAAATATATTTAGAGACAAAAGTGTACTTTTGTCTCTAATTATTGTCTCAAAACACCTCTTCCTGTAGTAGTGATGAAAAATATTTTTCTACACTTGCATGGACACCTGCGTGGAATGTGTTTACCTTGTCAATTTCTACGTGGAATTCACTAAAAGATTTGCGTGGAAAATTTTTGCTGCTGCAAAGTTTTTAAGCTCCTCTTTGCTTGGAATATGAACATTTCACTCTGCTACGTGGAGACAAGGTGTCTCTAATTCCAACGCCTTATTTCTTCTAATCTATCTCCTTGGACATGGGTGTGAAATAAATCTTGGACATTGAATCTCTTTCTAGTGAAATGCATGCAATTCACAACCTGCTTTTAAATCACACGTGGAGGGAGCTAATGACAATCAATGAAATGCGACCTGGAGTTTTTTAAGCTACACGTGGGGAATAGACTAGAAGTTGCATGGAGCCATCAAAATCTCCCTTCCCTTTCCACATAAAGCCAACAACAAAGTCTGTGTGGAGAAATATAAGTATATGCTTAGAAGAAATAAAATCTGAGTGATTTATTTACAAATTATGCGTGAAAAAGTAACCGGTACTACGTGTGAAGAATTGCACCAAAATCATTTGAGGTGGAGACCAATTGATGCATGGGAGTGTATGCTGAGGAGTCTTTCACAAATTGTTGGGGCGTGTTGTTTCTTGCAGACCACGTGGAGGAGTAATAGATCATTCTTTCCTGCAAGATCTCCATTTATATTTATGTGAGGACTATTCTTTCTTGTGTATAATCGATTCCTTGTTCGGTATAGTTAAAATATACCTGCGTGGAAATTATAAAAAAAGGCTATATATATTACCTGGCGATGAAGCCCTCTAAAAACGGGATCGAAGCATCTCTCTCAGAGACAACGCTGAATGACAAGCATGAATGACATGATTGAGATTGTTGAAACCTATAACATCAACTCGCAAGCCAAAGAAAACCATCTATAAGCTCCTGAGAGCTCTGGGTTCTACTTTTCATTGCTCAACGAACTTTGAAACACCAGAAATCTAGTCTTCGACGAGCTAGTTCGAGGATGAATTCTTAAATATTTCCTTTTCGACGTCAACTGCCAAACAAAGAAAGTGTGGAAAGAATGAGAAGTCGGGTATGACACTGACTGTGAAGATGAAGAAGAACGTCCCACAAAGCGTTACCATCTCTCAGCACATGAGTATCAAGAGCATCTATGAGCCACTACTTCTCTTCAGTGAGTAAAATTTGTAATAACTCTTGAAATAAATAAATAATTTTTTTTAATATTACAATGTCTACTCCGAAGTTGATTCTTTTCGATGCTCACTTACTTAAAGGGCCCCAAATTTGCGGCCTAGAAAATAAAGATGAGGACAATCCTTTGGTTTGAAGGATTATGGGGCATCATGACTGGATCTATGACCACTCCCACAACCCGTAATGAATTAATAAAGTATGAAATGGCTAGTGCCAAAGCCTTGATGCTAATAATGCTCAGTATCAGGGACGATGTGCAAACACATGTTCAGAATGCGGAGAAAACAAAAGAGGCCTAGGAAAAGCTGGCAACAATTTATGAAGCCAAAAATTATACTAAGATCCTCCATCTTCAGTCAAAGTTTCACACCCTCTCTATGGGGTCAGATGAGAAATTTGAGGATTTCTTGCTGATAGCAGGAGATAAAATAGATTTATTCAATGTTTATAAAAAACAGCGGACAAGAAGAATATAAAACGGAATGGTTACACAAGGCAGGGACAATTAAGGAGTAACTGTATGTAGCGTAGGATGTATTAAATTAAGATAACATTCCCCTCTTAATGCATTGTTCCTATGTATGAACCTCTAAACAAATCAAACTTCACCTTGCCGAGAGGCTTGGTGAGAATATCTGCAACCTGAAAATCAGTAGGGTAGTACTAGAGCTGAATTTGGTGGTTCAAGACCTGTTCACGAATGTAGTGACATTTGACCTCAATATGCTTTGTTCTTTCATGAAAAACATGATTCTTCACAAGCTTCAACACACTTTGATTGTCACATTTAATGATGGCAAGTTTCTCTTCAGGAATCCCTATATCTACAAGAATGCGACGTAACCAAATTGCTTCCCACACAGCTCCTCGTGCAGTGTGGTATTCAGCCTCAGTGGATGAGAGAGCAACAACAATTTACTTCTTGCTAATCCATGAGATAGGTCCAGATCCAAGATGAAAAACATACCCTGAAGTGGATTTCATGTCATCAACAGATCCTGCATAGTCTGAGTCTATATATCCCTATAAGAATAACTGAGTGTTCTTGTGATACTCTAGATCAAATTCAACTGTACCTTGGATGTATCTCAACACATTCTTTGCTGCTATCCGATGACATTTCTTCAGGTCCTGCATAAATCTGGTGAGATAGCTCACTGCAAAGCAAATATCTGGCCTGGTATAAGTCAAGTAAATGAGACTCCCCACAAGTTGCTTGTAGTGAGTGCCATGTACCTGTGGTGAATCCTGGAATCTAGATAATTGTAAACCTTTTTCCATAGGTGTGGATGTTGGTTTACAATCTGACATTCCATACTTCTCCAGGATCTCTAGGAGTGTCCTGGCATATTTCATCTGGGAGATGAAGATATGATTCTTCTTCTACCATATCTCTAAGCCAAGACAGTAGGGAAGTAGCCCCAAATCGGTCATGTCGAAGGATTTCTTCAGATCATTCTTTACATCATCCATAAGATTGTCAGAACTTCCTGTGATCACAAGATCATCTACATACAAACCCAGAATAACAATCTTTGTTCCTACCTTCTTGATATACAAATTTGTATCTGAGGGGCTACGAGTGAATCCATGATGCAATAGGTGATCATACATTTTTATATACCATGCCCTATGTGCTTGTTTGAGTCCATAAAGTGACTTTATCAGACGACATACCTTGTGTGGTTGATGCTCATTTACAAACCCTTCAGGTTGGGCCATGTATACTTTTTCTTTGAGATCACCATTCAGAAAAGCACTCTTGACATCCATCTACTAAAGTTTTCATCCATTTTGTGCTGCTAGTGCACAGACAACTCTAATGGTTTTGATCTTCGCTATATTGGTTTGAAAATATGTCGCTTAGACAGGTCGTGGGAAAACAGGCCAACAGTGTGCAGGGCATAGCCCCTCTTTGAGATAGCAAAGTGAAACTGGTTTATTGTTATTCTATCAAGCAGGAATCAATGCAAATCTACACTATTCTAACTTCAGGGGTTTTGGGATCTCATCCCAATAGAGGTAGTTCCAAATGCAAACAGAAAGGTAAGGAGGGAAGGAACAGAGGAGGGATAGATCTGAAGGAAGAAAAGAAATGAATTCCAAAGACAGAAAGGTCAGAGGGTTTATGCTTTGGGCTGGTAGTAAACAGAGCCAAACTTACTTGCATAAACAAACAAAGAAATACTGATGAACATATGTCGATAATAAAAATGAATCCAACAGAATAGAAACATAGATCTAACTTAAGAAAGATCTGATGCAAAATAACACATATATTGAGCACAAAGTCTGAACATATATATTAATATATTTTCTATTATAAGAAGGCACAAAGTATTTCTCTCTTCACTTCTTTTTTCATACAAAAATGTCCACCTGGAATACAACAAGTATTCCAGTATTTATAGAAGGATAAGGAGAAAGAAGACAAAAAGAAACCAACCACTATTTACAAAATATCTAATAAGATATTTACAAAATATCTAATAAGATATTTACAAAATATCTAAAAAGTCAAAAGTTGACTTTGGGCAAGTTTTTGGATGGCAACATCCCATGATGCAACATGGATGATGTCATCATAAATGCCAACATACTTTTTAAATATTTTTACAAAAAAAATCGAAGTGTACACAAGAGGAGAAACTACTCCTCATCATCTCTTTGCTTGAACGGAGTGTCTTGCTTCTGATCGGGAGAGGCGATGTGATACTGAGCTCGGTATTCCATAAACTTGTCTGATCATTGTCTGAAGTTGATTATGATTAGGACCCTTGAAATGGTTGCCAATGACTTCGCAAGTTTCCTTTTCATTTTTGAGCTTATCTGGTAATCTGGCGTATTCTTCGCATGCCTCAATCAAGTATCCAATGAAATCGCGGCAAGCCAGAAGGTTATTGATAGTCTCTCGGTCAAAAGTGACCTCTGGCACCAAACCTTGGGTTGCGATATCCTTGAAGAGCTGGATGGTATCATCTGCCTCCCTCAAGGTGAATGATTCACTGAGCATCCCTAGAGACATCTTGGTAACCGTCTGGTCCATGTTGTATTTTGCATCCAGGGCTTCATCCTTGATTTTATTTATCCTCTCTAGGATAAATTCCATTTGACTCAACCCTATAATCCAATGCAATGAGAGCTTTGTTATGTGCCCACGGGTGATCAATGACGCCGACCTTTAATAGGTCATCAACCGAGCAGTTGACCATTGCTTGAAATGTTTCATGTTGCAATTTGGCATTTTCCAACTCCTCAGAGAGGGATCCTGATACTGCTTGTAGCTCCTTATTTGCCTGATCTATATCCTGATAAAGCCCTGTGAATTTCTTGATTATTTCCTCACTATCTCTGAGGATTCGCTCTATCCAGGAGGACACTGCCATGCCTTGTTCGCCAATCTTGGTGTATTCTTTTATCTTGTCCTGAATGAGAACTTCAGTAGGCTCAGCGGCAGTCACAGGAGGAGCGTTGCCCATTCTTTGCAATGCTTGGAGAAGATGTTTGTTATGTTCCTTGAGTATTCTCTTCTCCTCCTTTGCTTCTTGAAGTTTCTTGCAGAGGGCATCTACTGCAGACAAGGCCTCTCCTTGTAGGCTCTTAGATGAGGTTCCCATCGTGACTTGGGTCACTGTAAAGTCTGTAGGAGACAGATATTTCTTCTCTTTGGTGGGATCTAGGATATGCAATCTCCATGACTCTCTTTCCTGAAATTCTCTTAGAGAAGCGAGTTATAGCCTTCTGCTTCTTGGGTCCCTTCTTCAGAATGACAGAGAAGTCCATGGGTGCTATGGGAACCTTTCTCTTGAGTTGACCCAGATGGTCAGAGATCCAACTTGGACTTATGGGAGAGGGAGTAGAGGGAATAGAGGAAGAAACAGGGGTGAAAGGGGAAGCAACTGAAGAGGCCACAGGGAAGAATGTTGAGACACTTGGTGGTGGCATCGATAAGGAGTCCAACGCGCTGCTGCTTGTAGGGCCTAGGAGTTACTACGGGAGAAGAAAAGGACATGGAGGTGGAAGGGATCTATAATGGGATGGAGGGAACACTAGGTGCAACAGATCCGCAAGAGAGGAGAAAATGGAAGAGGTGGGAGATGGAATGGAGGAGGGGAGAGAAGAAGAAACATCCATTGGAATAGATGCTTCAACGATAGGGGAGGAGAAGGAGCGGAAGAAGGAATGGTGGGTACCTCAGTAGTTGTAGCTATGACCACATCCTAAGTGGATGTATCCGTTGAAACTTTGGTGGTCTCTTCTTCTTTACTTGGAGACACCAGGTCGACCACTTCCTTCTCAGAAGTAGTAGGAGGGCTTTCAGGAGTTTCTTCCTATTTGCTTGGTTCTCCCTCCTTATATTTTCCTTTTCCTTTTGGTGCACCTGGGCCATTCTTGGAGGAACTCTACCCAAAGGGGAAGTAGTGAAATCTACCTCGAGGTAGGTGAGACCATTCTATTTGCACCAATGTTTGGTGCACTGCAACGTGGGCTTGACCCTTTCCTAAATGGTCTTTGGTGCCTTGGCTCTGTCGATCTCTGCGAACGACTAATCATCCCCATCCATGTATCAAGGTAAACCTGATCAATTTCTTGATCAGGTTCTTGGAATCCTTTTGGAATGATGGTTATGCCATAATGGACAATCTCTGCCAGAGCCAGTAAGGAGTGATCCTTTCACCTGAGATCTATTTCATGTGTCAGGTCGATGTAGATGTCCTCGATCTCAGGGACATGAATAGGATCAATTTTTTCCTTTGGGAGGCAACTACACTAATTGAAGGTAGGCCTGGCTGGGAAGTTTTGCTTTAGATTCAACAATTCAAGCTTGGCATACATTTCCCGTGCTTTGGCCAGTGTGGTGCAGGTGTATCGGCCCACTGTAAGGGGGAATGGAGTTCCTCCTTTATTTCTTTTCATGCACCTCTTGTGATAAGTGACCAGTTGTCTCGACAACTCCAAGAGGATCAGCTTGGGCCCTGCATACCTTGGTAGATTTGTCAGTTCACCTTCGAAATTCAGAGCCCTAATATATGTGAATGTGGGGAACTGTGTGAACAATGCTCCCCATTTCTTTGTGACAGTAGTTACACTCAGACTAGTTCGACCATGTCTCATATTTGGCCTCAATAGGTAGATCACCTCATAGAAGAAGGTGTCATTGATTTTGGAGAACTAGGGGATGCTTTTCTCAAGCCTTAGCTCTAGATAGTATTCATATATTTTGACCTGGGGCCATACCCCATTTTGAGCTAGGCCTGCGAAATCTCTCGCTGATGCTGCATCGTATACAACATAGGAATTCATATAGAACTTCCCAGTTGTGAGGAATTGTTGAAGCTGCTAGGAGATGGTGTCGCTGATGATTTCTCCCTAGCCAAAATGTTGATATGGTACATTCTTTCTCATGGTCTCTAAGTACCTCAACATCCATTTATGGAAATAATGGGCATCAAGAAGCCCAAATATTCTATTGAGGAAGGTGATTGTATCACTCAGTTCCTCATTCAAGTCACTACGTTGGATGGTCTGTGGCCATCTACTCACTGAATTTTTGTTCTTAAGATATAGGTCATTCATAATTTGCATGCATTTGTCCTCATTTTTGTCCCATGCCTTCTTGCAGTCTTCTAGGCTTATGGCGACATATCAGCTGTGATGAGGAATGCCCAGGGTTATTTCAAAATGATGAGCTGTGAGGTTGATGATCACTTTTCCCTCCTTATCTTCGACACATCTTGTGTGTAGGTTATAGCATCGAGCCACCAACATGATGAACTTGTTATTTACAGCACTTAATAGCATCCCAGCTACAAAGTGCAATCCGTTTCCCACTAGTTTGTTCATCCAAGGGCCACTAGTGGCCTGGCTGGTTCTCACCCAGAAGTCTTCCATATAAATGTGTCCAAGCTTAGAGTCTCTGATATCAAGATCACTCTCTGCATATGAGTCAGGCATCCTAACCTTATGATATTTGTACTTCATCTCTTTCTCTGTCAGCTTTGCTTTCCCTTTAGACTTGGTTGGCTTTTTGCTTGATGAAGACATGTGTGAGCTTGAGGATGGTTGTTGTTGTTCTGCAAGGAGAATCAAGGAGGTCCAACACAGAAGAGCCATGTCAACCGTTATGTTATTCATAATGAAATCTTATAGAAAGAAGAATGAGAAATTATGAGATGTAGGGCGCAAGGCGTAGGTTCATAACATGTTGCAGGGGCTTAAAAAGGTTGGGCGCACTTATAGGGATGTCAACATGTAAAAAGGTGCGCCAGTGTTGACAGGAGAAAAGCTGCGCCAAAGGGTTATAAAGGGTGCACTTTTGGAGAGTGTTGTATGACAGAAGGCGACACCAAAGGATAAAGCATAGGCCGCGGGTTTACAGCATACAACATGCCATGTTGATGTCAAGGAATGTGCACCCGTGCCTTAGGAAATTTGCTTTAGCTGGGCATTGAAAAGGATGATGTTACATGGATTTTAGGTGCGCCCAAGGAGCAATTTTAGAAGATGTTACAAAGTGATTCAATGCGCCGAAGTAATTTTGCTTGGTGTGGATTTGGAACACACAACATCTAATGTTGATGTTGTGCAGGATGCGCCTACACCTTTAGGAAATCTGCTAAGTGTTATTATACAGGGCGCATGTTAGAGGTATGTTGCAAGTGGGGATAGTGCGCCAAGGCGTGACTGTGGGGTGTGTAACATGAAAGGACAGTGTGCCAAAGTTTATAATGATTTTGCACTTTCTTTGATTCCTTCTCTCTTCAAACAGATTTTTCTCTCTTTGGTTTTGCAAAATGGCAGGGAGGAGACGGACTTTTTGCAAGGCAACAAGCAGATATATAAAAGATGGCTTTTTCTGAGGCAGAGCCTTCTCAGATTTGTAGATCTAGAAGGAGAGGTAAGGCATTTTTCAGAAGGTTAAGGGTTGTTAGGTTTTTCATTTTAGATTTAAATTTTTTAGAATATAACAACCCTAAAACCTAACAATAATAAAAAAACAAAAGCCACAAACAACAACCAGGATGATAGAAGCCACTTACCCAGTTTTATAAAGGACGAAGGACGACATTGGGGTCCATAAACTCAATAAATGACATGCAGGGGTGACAAGGACAACTGACATGCATAGAGGAATACTTTTCACAATTTTTAATTCGTGAAAATGACAGGTACAAAGCGCCTATATATAGAATTTTTTTGCATTTATTACTCCACCCACTTTCTTTGGCATAGTAATTTCTAAAGTGTTGACACATGGTGTAAATGCACCTTGGTGCAGTTTCTTTTGTGTTGAAATAATACTCTCAGCACCTTAGCACTCTTTTTATGATGTTAACATGAGAATTTCAGTGCCAAAGGGTATAAAGGGGCGTAATTTTCATGATGTCAACATGATATCTCTAGCACCTTAGGAAAATTTTCTTAGCACACATTTTGGTTTGTTGACATACCATTTCCCGTGCCTTAGTGCACATATTTGGTGCATGTTTAATACTGTTAACATGTCATTTTGGGTGCCAAAGGATTTTCTAAAGGGCGCTCATTTCTTTGTGTCGACAGAACATTTCTTGCGCCTAGTTCAAAAAGGTGTAATTTTTGGAATGTTGACACCCCAAAAACTGTGCCACCTCTAAAGAAGCTAAAAAGGCCAAGTTCTTAAAACTTGATCTTCGAAAGGGAGTTTTAGGCCATTTTGAACGTTATCATATTTCTTCGAGGGACCAAAATGAAATTTTGGCATGGTTATCTACAAAATTGCCCTTATCAATTTTACAGGATAACAGCTGGCTTTTGCTGGGGACTATCTTTAAGTGAAACTTAAGGGTAGAGAATCCCAGATTTCATGTGCCTATCCATTGGGCTACAGAGAGTCAAAAACAAGGGCGACCAAAGAAGGAAAAAGGAAACACACAACAAACAAAAAGTAAACACACAACGAAAGAAAACACACGATGAAAACAAACTGTACAAAGAAGAGAGCAAGCTCTACTTCCTGAAAATTTTCAGGTGTTGCCCGCTATAGGGAAGTGGGAGCTCGGTTCAGTCTAGATATGAGAGATAGAAACTATTCTCTCCATTGAGTTTCTTGATCTTGTATGGCCCTCTCCAAAGGGATTCAAACTTTTTGTGCATACCTTTTGGTTCTCTTTGTTTGTCCCACAGAAGAACAAGATCCCCTACTTGGAAATCTCTCTGCCTAGCTTTCTTGTCGAACAACCTCTTGATTTGATTCTGATGTTCAGTGATCTTTTCAACCACCTTTACTCATTTTTCTTCAAGTTCCATTAGGTGTACATAATCCTCTTTTCAAGAGAACTCTGAAAAGTTTCATCTTTGATTGCTCGAGCCAAGCGCAGAGCAGGAAGTTCTGCAGAGATAAGAATTTCAGCATTTTTCCCATACAACACCTAAAAAGGTGACGTGCCGAGAGACCTCTTTAGAATGATACAATTCTCCCACAAAGCATCATACAATGATTTGTGCTAGGACTACTGGTTCTCATCAACTAGCTTCCGTACGATAGTTACCAGGTTCTTGTTGCTAGATTCTACCTGACCATTTCCCTGAGGATAATAATCAGAAGTATGAGCCAAGGTTATCCTGTATCTATAGAAAAAACCAATAACTTCCCATGAGGAGAAGTTGGAAGAATTGTCAACAATGATTTTGTGTGGAATGCCTAATCTCACAATAATATTTTCTTTGATGAAGTTACAAACAACTTCAGAAGTGGCATGCTTGACAGGTATGGCCTCCACCCATTTCGTGAAGTAATTTGTTGTTGTTAGGACGTAACTATGTCTAACACTCGATTGAGGATTGAGTGTTCCAATGAAATAAATTCCCCATTTCCTGAATGGTTCATCGATGATGACGTTTCCTGAGGGGGAATGCAGCCAACTTTGGTTTGCCAATCAACTGTTGGAAAAGTTCACATTTCGATACCTAGGTAGTTGCATCCTAAAATAGCGTTGGCCAGTAGTACCTGGCCCTAATGATTTTATGTATTGTCATGGATGAGGAGAAGTGACCACCATAGGATGTATCATACAAAATATTTAAAAATCTTATCTGCTACGATTTATCAAGACATCGTAGGAAAACACCATCAATTCCGCATTTGTACAATCCATCATCCCAAATGACATATCTTGCGGCTCTGAGCTTTACCACTTGCTTTTGTTTAGTGGTTAGGTGAGTTGGGCACTCCCCATAGGTGAGGAAGAATGCGATGTCAGAATACCATTCGTCATTGGTCGCGACAAACAGAACCATGGGCAAAGAATCCACTTTCTCCATTTCACTTTATTTTCCATCAACGTGAGCAATTTGCTCTTCAGGTACCTCTAAGCCTATATTTTCAGCCATTAGCTGGCACAGGCCCTTACCCCTTACCAACTTGGTTGGTCTGATGTCTAGATCATATTCTTGGACCTTTACGATCCAAATCCCTTGTAAGCTCCCTAACTCATGTTGAGTTAGGATAAACTTAACAGTTGTGTCTGGAACCAGTACTACTGTATGAGAATTCATAATGTAGTAGCAGAAATTTTTGACAGCTTTTACCACGGCGAAGGCATGCTTTTGCAATTGTGACATCTTTAGTTCATGTGGCTTGAGAGGAGAGCTCATGAAAGAAATTGGGGATTCAATATCCTTAGAATTCTTCTGCATCAAGATAGCCGATACAGTATGTGCAGACGCATAACTGTACATGATGAAGTCTTTGCTGAAGTCAGGACACACCAGAATAGGGGCATGAGCAACGGAGGTATTTATGTTTTCTAATGATGCCTTGCCTTCCTCACTCCATTGAAATGTTTGGGATCCTTTCATCATATTAGATATATGACGAGTCTTCTTAGTAAAATCAGGGACGAAGCGTATGAGAAAATTTACCTTTTTGAAGAAAGAGTGAACACCTGTTTTGCTTGTAGGAAAAGTAAGGCTCTAAATAGCCTTGACTCTTTCGACATCTATCTTAGTTCCCTTCAGTGGAAAGGGAATAAGTTTGTATGGTCAGACATATGTGAGCAGGCCTTCAGGACACTGAAGGAATGTCTCACGATAGTGCTTATTCTTGTAGTACCATATCCTCAGGGTAATTTCTTCATTTTCATGGATGCTTCTTTTGTAGGACTTGCAAGTGTGTTGATGCAAGAGGGCAGAGTAGTTACATTTGAGTCTCGCAAACTCAAATATTATGAGCTCAATTATTCGACTCATGATCTTGAGCTTGTGGCAGTTGTACATGCCTTGGTTTAGTGGAGACACTTCCTTCTGGGCCAAATATTTACACTCAGGACTGATCACTTGAGTCTTTGTCACCTCTTCACACAGCCCAATCTCAATGCTCAGCAACTTTAGATGGAGTTGCTTTGTGAGTACGATATGGAAATACAGAATGTGAAAGGAAGGAGAACATGGTTACTGATGCCTTGAGTAGATGAAGACATGTGGTGATTTCCACTTTAGTGGGTACAGATTTATGGAGAAGGATTTTACAGCAGCTTCCTCATGACACCTTTGACCTTGCAGCTAGAGAAGAGATTGAGTCTCAGTGACCCCTTGAGGGGAAGTTTGATGGGATTTCATTAGAGGCAGATGCCCTTCTTAGGCATGGAGGTCAGATATATATTCCTAGAGATGATGGCTTGAGGCAAGACATTTTGACTGAGGTTGATCTTGCACCTTATTCAACCCATCCAGGGGTGAAGAAGATGCACAACACCTTGAGATAGTTGTACCATTGGAGGGGACTCTGGAGAGATGAGATTTGGTTTGTGTCACATTTTTTAGAGTGTCAAAAGGTGAAGGCTGAGTATCAGCATCCAGCTGCCCTTCTCTTTTCTCATGCTATACTGGAGTGGAAATGGGACACCATTTCTATGGACTTCATAGTTGGGTTACCGACATCAAAATACCACCACAACGTCATAATTGTCATGGTGGATAAATTGATAAAAGTGGCTCATTTTTCTCTGATGAAGACCACCTACAAAACTAGTGCAGTAGCATGGGTATATGTAGATGAGATCATCAGATTACACAGGATTCTGCAGAAGATCATTTATGACTGCAACCCTTTGTATACTTCCCACTTTCAAACTACCATGCAGTATGCCCTCGGGATGAACATCAATTTCAGCACAACATATCACCCTGATATGGATGGAGAGATTGAGTGGGTGAATCAGATCTTGGAGGACATGCTTAGGATGTATGTTATGGATCATCAGTCAAGATGGGAGGAGTATTTGTATTTTATTGAGTTTTCCTACTATAATAGCTTCCACATTTCGATAGGAATGACTCCTTTTCACGCACTATATGGCAGAGAGTGCAGGACACCTCTTAGTTGGGACAAGTTAGAGCATAGGGTTTCTCTTGGGCCAGATTTACTACAGGACATAGTAGTAGGTTGTTATGATCAGGCAGAGATTGCAGGAGGCATAGGACAGGAAGAATAAGTATGTGGATCAGCATAGGACAGATCTTAGTTATGAGGTGGGAATGAAGGTGTTTCTTTGTGCCACACCACATAAGAGCCTTACCCATTACAGAAAATATTCTAAGCCTGATCCTAGGTTTTTGGGTCCCTTTGAGATCTTGGAGTGCATCGGTCCCTTGGCCTATCGTCTAGTGTTGCCACCTAGCTTGTCTCGCGTCCATGATGTGTTTCGTGTTCTTGTCCTTCAGATATATATTACAGATCATTCTCATGTGTTAGATTGGAAATAATTGTAGGCGCAGGATTAGGGGCAAGTGATGGTGGAGTCCATCCATATTTTAGAGTGTAGGACCCTGGGCCTTCGAGGTAGATATATTGACTAGGTTCGAGTCCAGTGAGACAAATATGATGAGACTGCGGCTTTATAGGAGGATGCTACATTGCTACGATTCAAGCTTCCACACCTATTCCAGTGACTTCCAAGAGGAATTCGATTCTAAGGTGAGGGGGATGTAGTTTCCACATCCGTTTGACACTTTTTATTATTAATTTTTGTTACTGTCGACTATACTTATGGATATTATTATAGATTTTTGACTTAGCATGATGTTAGATGTTAGAGATACTGGAATGTTGTTGATTTCGATTCTTAGTATGATGTATGTGGATTATTAGAGACAAATTATATTGATGATTATAAGTTGTTGACATGGTTATATATATTTCTAACTCGTGACACTTTCATCATTTCGAGTAGACCTTAACAATTAAACTAATCTTGTAATCATATGGATATTGATGAAATATAGAATCAAGGTATTGTTAGAAATTGTAAATGATATCGTTACTTGCATAAATGATGCTTTGATTCATATATAGATGATTTTGGATTTATATTGTATATTTTATTTTAGATTTTTTGATGCGACCATAAGGCTGAAGGAGGTGTTATGTGTTTTTCAAGTAAACATGTCACAACAAACAATGAGGGGATTGGAGACCAACCACATTGGAATCCTAAATGAATTCAACAAGGGTCACCATGACAAAATGTAATTTGTTTTGTGTGAGTGTTTGTATTGTTGTTAGGGGGTCCCCATGGGGGAATCACCTCCAATTGTGACCAATGGGTTGTGCGTTATCTCTTTTAATAGTTTCCTTTATTTGATTTTAATATGTGATTGTATGGTGATGTATTCTCCTTTTATTAATTGTTTGATTTGTGTCTAGATTAGTAAATTAATCTTTTTTCTAAATTAATTATGGATGGGTCAAATGGATTTCATTTATTAGATTAGATGGCTCTTGGGTTATGTGTTGTAAGTTGAGTACTTGTGATCTTGAGTGTTGTACACTATACCCCTTCATGGAAATTTAAATTTATCCTTAAGGGCCAATTTTTGAGGCTTGTGGGACAAGTTAAACTTGTCCCACACCTCTTAAATTTCTATACCAACCCTACATATGGGTAGGGGGGAGGGGTCAAAAATATACCCCATTATGTGTTTTGGGAAGACAAAAGGTAAAATTTTATTGCAATTTATTTCATGTAACTAATGTTTGTCCTTAGAGGGTGTGGGCTTGGATTGTGTGTGTAAGTAAATTGTCATTCCTCTCACCCACCAATTTATGGTGCATAGGGGTTGAGGTTTAACTTGTGAGGTGGAGTTGATGATGAGTGATGTGGCATCCTACATGGAGCCACCTCACCCTCCTCTCTCCATTTTATATTTATTCAAGTTCTTTTGCTTGTTTGGGGGTTACTTCATTTCTTTGTGCTCTTACATTTTTGGGAGTTAGATAATTTTGGAGTGCTTATGGATTTTTTGGAGTGTCTTGGTGATTGTTTGGGCTTGCAAAAGCTTGGTGTGGGACTCTTGGATCAATCTCTACCATGGAAAGGTAGGACCTACACTCTTGTAAAATATTTTCTTTTATATTCTGTATATGTGCATGTTTTTGAGTGTTTTGGTATGCTTGTTGGGTGCTTGGGTAGATTGCCTAAGTGTGGTGTAGGAGGGGACTATGGGGATCTTACATGTGGGGAGGCATAAGAGTTCATTTCATGTTTTGGAGGGAGTTTGGTTGGGTGCCCCACCTTGGAGAATAAATTTCTTGCATTTCTTACTTGGTCTATTTTTATGAGGGAGCCATAAGAGATTATAGGGAGGCATAAGATTATGTGGGATGCATAAGAGGTTATTGAGGTAGGCATAAGAGTGTGTAGGAGTTTTGAGATGTTTATTAGAGGATTTTAAGCTAGGAACCCATTTCCCATTGGGAGGCGTAAGTGACCTCCCCATAGATCTTATTCCTTTGAATTTTGCATGTTGAAGCGTTGTCTATTTTGTTGTTTTCCTTCTTGTGATTATAGTTTTTTTTTGTGTGTTTTGGTATGGTTGTAAAATCTTGTATTGTGATGTGGAAGATTTTTTTTTTGCCATGAGTTGAATCTATTTTTTCATTATAATTTGGTTAGGGCTCAGGGGCCAATGAGGAGGATGACTTCTTATCCTCATTGAAATTCTTAGTTGGGTGCAGAGTGTTACCTCTTCCCCCCTTTTGTTGTAATCAAATGAAGCACGGTGGAGCTCTCATGTTGGTGATGTGAAACATGGAGCATTGTTGGTGTCCTAAAGAAATATTTCCCTATGATAAAACCTCCTTGTTATTCCCACTTAGGGTGGAAGACTTATAATATTGTATTCCTTTTAGCTTTCATTCTTGTAAGTTTTTCCACTTTAAGTGAAAGATATTGTGTTAATCTTCTGAAGAATATTTGTAATCATTATTGGACATTAAAGTTGTATTGTAGGTTAAAAAGTGGGGGGGGGGAGAATATTTGTGTTTGTAAAGCTAGTTTTGTTGAAATAGAAAGGAATTTATAAAGGGAAAGATCTTATTTCCTCATAGGTTATATTTTTCCCACAAAAGTGTGTAGATATAATTGGAAAGTTAGTAGATTTTAAATTTAATAAAAAACTTATGGGAAATATTGTAAAGTTTGGTTGTGAGAATGTTTGTAAACTTGTATGTTGTGAAAATTCAAGAAATAGTAAAATTTACTTTAATACTTGAAAGCATGTAGAGGAAAAATTAGCCTAGTTTGTTCATTTACTTGCATTGTGAAAGAAAGCAAAACTATGTGTGTTAGATGGGAATAATTAAAATTGTAATTGTCATTTACATGTTCAACAAAATAGGCTAATTTCCTAACTATAATGGAGAAAATAAATTACCCTTTTTGCAATTTAGGCCCTTGCCTCATGGGAATGTATAAATTCATTATCTAGTTATTATAAAATTGCTTATAACCTAAAGTGAATCAATACAACAAGAAGTGAAATTTGAGTTGATATTTCTTTATGTCTCTTATCCTAGTACTATCAAATTTTACAAAGAAATCTCAAGTGTAAAATATAGATTAAATAATAACGTAGCTATTATTCCCATTGACAATATTACTATCATTTAAATATTATTATTATAACAATAATAATATTAATTTTACTATATACACTACTATTATTATCATATTATTATTATTAAATTATACACACACACACACACACACACACACCAAATAATCAATAAGTATTTAAATAAAAAATGGACCAAAGTTTTTAAGCCATAAAGGATGCGGCTTAGTAGGTATTAAGGTAAGGGTTTGGGGGGACCATAACCCCAACACTGAACTACGGGCTTTTAACAAATAAATATGCCCCCCTTGCACTTTTCTCACTAGGCACTGCGCATCTTTCACAACATGTACAATATGACCTCGGCCGAGGGTATTTATTTTTGAAATTCGTTATATATATATATTGATTTCATTTTTTTTAACCCATTAAAATTTAAAAAAAAATGTATATATAATAACACAAAATATATACATATATATTTTTGTATATAAATGTATATACACATATATATGTATATCTACCCTATCTAAATGTAAAGAAAGATCAAATTTAACTAAATCACAAAATGGGACAAACCCATTTGCCTACTTGGCCAAATATTATTGAAATGAATTAAATAAAAACATTTAAAAACCCTAGGTGAGGGTATGAACCAAATAACAAAATAAATGTGGTATGTAAGCCTCTCTAAGATCTTGGAATGGCCTCTACTGGCTTCCTCCTTCTCCTCCAACAACCTGCAAAACAAAAGAGAAAAAATAAGCCAAAGGAAAAGAGAGAAGCTTTCTTAAGAAAAATTTAGGGCTAGTTGTCTTTTCCCTCATCTAAAGGTCCTAAATGAGTCCATCCAAGGGATGAGATTCATCCCTACAAAAAGTAGGTGGGGAGTGGGTGAGGCGAATATGAATTTAATTTTGATTTTTAAATTCTAAAATACATGGGTTGAATTTTTAAGGGGTCACTTTTGGTGAAGGGGTATGTTTATTCCTTTAACCTATGTGCTAATGTTAAGGACCTCGTTAATTGTTTTTAATAGAATTACACCTTGTTGGTTTAGAATGACTTTAGTCATTAGTGAAATAGGCCCTTTTACTCTTGAGATTAAAATATGTAAGTTCCAACTATAGAAGAATTTAATGGTTGATCAAAATAACATTTAGGGAGAAATTAACCATGCTTAGTCTAATTAAGTTCATTAAAATGTAATTCACGTTCTTTTTTATTAAAATGAAGAAAATTATATTATTAAATTTAAGTGACTTAGAAACAATAATGTGACAATTGTTGTTTTTCAAAACCTCTTTGCGGGAACGTTCTTCAAAAAAAAATTATTACATAATTTTCTAGTTTATCCTAGGTTGTTCTTGAGTTTATTGCGGGTAGTTTTAGTGGGCGTTACATAGTTGATATATGTTGATTTTCATGATATGGATTTCATACTGACACATTATGTTTTGGCATGTTTTGAATAGAAATGTAATCTCATGGATGTTATTCCTAGATTTTGACATATTGATGGATAATAGAATTGTTAAATGTTTAATGATGAACATTGATTTTATTTGTATATTTTCTCGATGTTGTTAATGCAGCCGAAAGGCTGGAGAGGTATTTTTTATGTGCTGGAGTTTTTGTCAGAAAAATCAAAGGGGATAGGGGACCAACCACAGAAAGATGTCAGGCGTTGAGCAACGAGGCCAAATTTGACAACTTGTGTATTGTTGTTTTGTGTGTGTTTTACATGTCTTGTTTGGAAGTCTCCCATGGGGGGTGACTTCACATGTGTGGCCATGGGGTTAATTATGCCCCTTTCTTTAAATTTTGTATGTGCTTTATTTATGATTTGTATATTTAAAATTTGGAAAGTTTGTCACTTTATTAGCATGTATAAATGTGTGTTTATTAGCCTTAACCCTTCTTGTTTTGTTTAACAAAATTAGAGATGTGACAAATAGTTATGATGAGATCTTGTAGTCCTTGTGTAAGTAAAATTTATGTTGATTAGGGAGTGTTTTACTCCACCCCATGTTCAAAATTTGTATTTTGACTTGGGGGCACTTTTGGAGACTTATGGGACAAGAAAGATTTGTCCCATGCCTCTTAATTTGACCCAAAAACCCTATTGATGGGTTGGGAAGCTTAATTTTTACTTCTTTGTCCATTTTTGAGTGTAAGAGAAGGAAAATCATTGCACTTTATTTCTACCCCAATTTATTATGTTCCTTGAAAGTATGGTGTGAATTTTTGAGCCATGTGTGTAATGCCCACTAAAACACCCACTTGAGACCCAAAAACAACCTAGGTTTAGTTAGAAGAATTATGGAATTTGTTTTTTGAAGTGTTCGCAACAAAATTCCCAGAGTCCATTACAACAATTATCAAATCACCTTACAAAACACTAAGAGAGTGAAAGTTATCCCAAGCATAGCTAGATTATCTTCTTGCAGGGTGCAGGAAGAAAATTCTCCCAGGTGCAGAAGGAAACTTTTTCCTGGGCACGGAAGGCGGGCATGGGAAGAATTTTCTCTTAGACGTGGAAACGGGGAGAGGTGCGGGAAGAAATTTTTTTACTTTTTTGAACTTAGATTATTTTCGAAGCCCAATGAAGTAAAAACTTCTGGAGGCCATAAATTTTGATAGGGAACTCAGTTTTTGGAAAATGAGGACTTTATGGAAATATCTCAACATCCCCTTTACACAGGGACCTTAAAATTTTAATTTGGATAAATTTTTAAGGGTCAATTTTGAGAAAACGGTTTTTTGTCACTTAGGAAGTGAACTGGTCATTTTAACTTATAAATTTTGTTCAAATTTTCCATTAACTCTTTCTCAACATGCCCAACAGGAATGGAGGATTTTAATTAGAATATTTTAGGATAGATTGAAAGGTTAAAAGGTTTGTTTGATTTAAAATTCAAATTTATCAATTTTATACAACAAGGAGTCAACAATTTTGCTTTTGCCCATTTTGTAAGGTTTGATGGAAATTTCTTAAGTGTTTTAGTTTGTTTGGGGTCATTTTGATCTTACAAGTCCCATTTGGTATTTAATTTTGTCTTTCTGATGTTGCAGGGTCATTCTGATCAATTTGCTAATTAATTTGTAGAGTTTCAAACTTATCTAGCAGAGATCAGATTCGAATGGGTCTATTTTCATTTATCATCTTCTCATTTTTTTAAAAATACATTCCAAAACCAATTATAACCTATTAATTTTATTCAAGCAAGGGATTCAAATGGAAATTTACAATTTTAATTTCTAAAACATTCATTTCTAAAGAACAGAGCATTATAACATTTCTCCATACGTATTCACTTTTTCCTCTTTCCAACAAAACTTCAAAATACATTCAACAATCAGATTTCAATACCTTATAATGCCATTTGAGAAATTAATACAATATTTTATTGATTCAAAAAGATACCTTTACAACTTCTTCTTTCATTCCTAAATTTCAATATACAAAATACAATTTCTTTCTCATTCATTCAAGAAAATAGAAAACAAAGTATATCTCTTTCACATTTCGAATTACAGCTTTCATAGCCAATACAAAACATCTTTCCATCACAAATAATATACAAGTTCATCCACTTCAAAGTGGGAAAAGGTTACAATAAGAAATAATCTAAACAAGGAATGTCAAACTTGTCTTTTTTCGTTTCTTTGGTACAGCAACATGAAGAACCTCCATTTTCTAGTTTAATCACAACAAAGGCAGGGGAAAGGAAATTCTCTCCACCCAACCAAGACATTTGATGAAAAGTAGAAGCCATCCTTGTTCATTGGCCCCCGAGCCCCAACCATAATGCCAATAAGAAATGTGTTTCAACTCATGGCAACAATAGGCTTCCATAACACACATGTAATTTCACATTTAAAACACAGTTCAAAACAAAACTACAGTTCACAACCAAAGATAAAAGAAAAAAAACAACACCGGCTTCCTCATGCAAGCCAAAGGAGCAATAACTATGGGGGATGCTAGTTATGCCTCCCAAAGGAGAAATGGGTATCACCACTTGATTACAAATCATCAAAAATATAGTATATCAAAACTTTGACATGCCCTTATGCCTCCCCCAAGTACCCCTTATTATTCACATTTCCGTATGCCTCCCCAATGTCTTATGGTACCCCAATAATGAGTAAAGAAATGAAAGTTATTTCTTTGTAAGGTGGAACCCAAATCCCAACTCTCTCCACACTTATACATCCCCAAAAACACTTATGTCTCCCACAAAATACCCCATATTCTCCTCCTACACCATCCCTAGGTAGTCTACTCAACCAGCCAACAATAAAACAACACATTCAGCCATTCCTAAGTGCAAAGAAAAATGAAAAGAGATCATTTCAAGAGCCAAGCTCCTACCTCTCCATGACGGATTTTTATTCCAAGGTTCCAAAATAGCAAGCTTTCCAATGAAAACCAAACTCCAAGATCAACAATTTACAAGCATGCAACATTCTCCAATCATCTCCAAAAGTAAGAGCTCAAAACAACAAAATAATCCACCCCAAAATGAAGAATGCAAAAGTTAAGCTACCCAAAACAAGGTAAGAAATTCAAATATTACAGAAGAGGGAAGAGAAGAGGATGAGGTGGATCCATGTAGGATGCCACACCACACATCCTCAACCCCAACACCCAAGTCAACTTCATTCTTCAATGCATAATAATTAAGTGGTGTGAACAATATGACAATTTACTTACACACTCCAAAACAAGCCCACACCCCAAAGGACTAAAATTAAAAATATGTAAGAAAGTGCAATTAAAACATAAAACTTGACTTACAAATATGCATAATGAAAGTCTCAATTTAACTCTCCAACCATAGGTAAGGTTGGTATATAAATTCCAGAGGTGTGGGACAAGTCTAACTTGTCCCACAAGCCTCCAAAATCAGCCTCCAAGGACAATTAGAATTTCAAAGGAGGTGGAGTGTTTCACACTCAAAAATTAACTTACGCATCTCTTCCAAAACTTAAAACAATATCCAACAACTCTATTAATTACATTCTCATGACCCATTTAATTAATTAACTTAACAACATGCTTACTCATAATATTTACACACCATTTAATAAATAATGAAAGGGGTCAATGCACCACTAAATAAACACATGCAAACATTAGACAAAGGAACCAAATAAAGGAAAAAAAATCCCTTGGTTACATTCAAAGGGGATCCCCCCATGGAAATCCCTAACAACTATAAAACACACACAAACAATTAGAAGTTGCTATGGTGACCTTGTTGATTTCATCTAGAACTCCAATGTGGTTGGTCTCCAATCCCCCGATGTTTATGTGTGATATATATTTTAACCTGCAAAACACAATTACCTCCTTCGGCCTTGTGGCCATATCAGAACATCCAAATGAATAAAAATATAATTTCAAAATCATTAATATATATAGATATATATATATATATATGAATCACAACGATCGTCAAGACAATCAACCATATCACTTACAATTTCATCAACAACTATATCATCATCAATTTTAATGTAATTTTTTTGTCTACTCAATATATCCAAATATCACATGTTCTAACAACATCCATATATATATATATAAACTTGTCCAACATCATGTTAACATCTATATAAAATGTCTCCAAGAAACATCATGCACCATATATGAATCAAAGTCAACAATAATCCATGATCTAACATTTAATATCATACTAAATCAAAACTATAACAATGTCCCTAATATAGTCAGCAGTATCAGGATCAATAAAAAAAGGTATCGAAGGAAAGTGGGCACTACAATGTGGGTTGACATAGTCCTTTCTTGTGATTTGGTGTTTCTTAGTCTTGGTGTGTTGACTTGAGTGTGGGGACGAGGAATGATGAACTGGCATACTACATGGAGTCACCTTATCATCCTCAGATTCCATTTCAATTTATTGATGATTGTTGGTTGGAATGGGGGGTTACTTTCTCATTTTGGCTTCTTGTGCACTTTTGGATTTTGGAGCTTTTGGAGTGCTTGGAAATTTCTTGGCTTAGATTTGAAGAGGATTGTGAAAGTTTTTCTTTGATATTGATGGAGAGCTAGGCTCTCAACCTTTTATTATTATGTTATTTAGTTTTTTCTAAGAAATGTTGTGCTTGTTAAAAGTGTTTTTTATCTTGTCATGGTGTTTGTGTGGGTTGGTTGGGTGTGTGAGAAGCGTTTATGGGACCATTGGGGAGAGAAAAAGGAGTTTATGTGAGGCAGGATTTTGGTGGGAGTGTGAATCAAAGTCTTACCTATGGGGAGAAAAAAAAGAATTGATGGATTTGTTGCATGCTTACAAGGGTGAGATAAGGATGTTGGGTGATTATTTTGTGCAGTTGGAGGCTTAGACTAAGGACTCACACATCACTTTGGGAGGCATAAGGAGGTGGTATCCAATAACCCTTTCTCTATTTGGTTTGATCCTCTAACCTTTGTGTTGTTGTGAAATTATAATCTTGTAGATTATGTTGTCATGATTTAATTGAATGTTTTGTTTTTGCTTATTGCAAAGCCACCTTGTCCAAGTTGTCATTATTGCTCAATTCTCCTCATGGTTCCTTGGTTGGGGCTCGGGAGGCCATTGAGGGGATGGATTCTCCCCTTAATGGATTTAAGGTTATGCGGAGAGCGTTACCTACTCCCCCTTCATTGTTTTGTTATTTCATTGTGAAGTTTGATGAAGCCAAAGTTGGAGCTACCATTGTGGAGAGGACATGATTTTGGAATACTTGAAGTGGCTTTTTGATAGCCTTGTTGTAAATTTTTCATATTTCCTTTATTCCCACTTGAGTGGATGATTGTAATTTTTAAGTTTCTGATAAAGTTGTTGTAATACTTGGAAACCTTTTTTTAGGGTGAAATCTCCTTAAGAGTGGCATATTTAATAGACACATATTTTCAAATGGGTTAGTTTTGTTAAAAAGGAAATCATCAAGTTTTATTTGTATGGAAAAAGGAAATATTGTGTATTGTGAAATTTTTTGTCTCTCGATGTGGATTTTCTGAAAACTTCTATTTCCATTTGAGATGCTTTGATTTGTTTTCAAAATCCATTGCCATGTCCTGTGAACACGAATCTGGCACTCTGATAATATTTCACTGGGAACTCCTCATGCTATGATTATTTTAGTAATGCACATATTTTGGTTAGGTGGTAGTAATCTAGAAACACTAACAACAAACATAACACAAGAATACCACAGACTATGACAAAAAAAAGAATGATGAAAAATCTGAAATACAACTATAGAATAAATTATTAACATGGGAATTGTTTACAATCTCACCCATGAATTACTCCAAGTGTTACCAACTCCACTTGATTCCAACAATAGTTATGGGAGAAACTTCACAATTACTCCTCTTGATGACTTCCTTAACACACCTTCACAAAGAATCCATTATTCATAAAATAATTTTTTACAACTTTGCTCTATGATAGATGAGAGGGGATGGCCTCTCCATTTATAGGAATTCAGGCTTATCCACCCTATCTCTAAAATAGGATAGGAAATCTCTTCCGGCCAATCATATTCCATGCCTAAAATCTTTCCTTTACATGTAGGCTTATCTTCTAAGATAATATAAACATTATCATCTCAACATGGGTTCCACCTTTTTAGACTTTTCTACAAATAAAAATACACAAAATATTTATGACATCACTCCTTGTCCTTATTACAAATATAACATTTCTAATTCCTAATCAAGTAGACCCAACTTTGACATTTTAACATTACTGGATCACTTACGGACAAATATTTAATTTTTACCACAACATTTCTTTTATACTTTGACTGTTACCGTACTCTACTTTATTGGTTGCACCGTACAGATGGCGCCGTTATCTTCTATTGGACGCCACTACTAATTATACTCAACAACATCTTATTCCTAATACATACATTAATAAAATAGAAATTATGGAGGAAAATTTTAATGTCGACATTTTCCCCCTTCCTAGCTTCTACTCTGTCCTCGGAGTAGACTCTTATGTACATTCTAAAGCTGGTGCTTGGAAAATCTTTAACTTGTCATGGTTGACCCATTTTGTAATGGGAGTACCATCCAATTCCTTCAGTCGATATGTACCATTTTCATGCACATATGCTATTTTTGTAGGGGACCCATCCATTGGGAAGAAATTTTCTCTGCCTTCTTTTTTGTATCTGAAATCATATACTAGAACCAATTCATTCACATGAAATGGAGACCAATGGATCTTTTGATCAAAGTATTCCTTCTGCTTAATTTTCTTCTTATAGCTTGTATCCTTCGCTATTTCCCTCATTTCCTCTAGCAAATGAAGATGCACCAACCTTTCTTTTACTGAATCACTTTCATCCATCCTTTCATTTTTGATAACTCTCACAGTGGGAATATCAAACTCAATAGGAAGAACTGGATCAATGTCATAAGCCAACTGAAATGGGAAGTATCTTGTTGCTGACTTTGATGTTTCCCTATATGCCCATAATGTTGGATGAATCCTTTTATCCCACTTATGTACCTACAAGGCTGCATCTTTTGCTAGAATTTGACATAACACAAAATTTGTTCATTCCACCTGTCCATTTATGCTTGGCTTGTATGTTGTTTCCTTCCTGTGCTTAATAGAAAAATTGTTGACTAGGGCTTCTACCACCTCATTAATGAAGTGGATTCCTTGATCTGTTACAATTTCTAATGGGAAACCAAATATGGTGACAATGCATTCATATATAAACCTTGCCACTTCATCTATGGAAGCTATTTTCAATGGCCTGGCTTCAACCCACTTGGTTAAATAATCTATGGCAACTACAATATACTTATTTTGGCGTGGGGTAGTTGAAGTGGACCTACAATATCTATTCCCCACTTTTCAAAGATACCAAGTGAAGAATAGGGGCATAATGGAGCCGATGAAGTCTTATGGTTACCATGTGTTTGACAAATATCACATGTCTTACAATAATTATAACAATCTCTAAAAAGAGTGGGCGAGTGATAACCTACATCCAAGATCCTTCTTGTTGTAATTTGTCCAGAGAAGTTTCCTCCACATGTACCATTGTGGAATTCTTCTATCAACTCCTTCCCTTGATCACGTCCAACTACCCTCTTTGTACTGTCCATCAGGTCCCTATTCGAAATAATACTCCATGCAAAATAGAATATGGATGACTAGTTTTGAGTAATCTTTTTCTTAGTCTTTGCATTGGCACTATCAGGAAAATTGAATTCATTCAGATAATTCTAAATATCTATGTATTCACTAGGGATTGTGTCAAGGAATAACAATGTTGCATCTGGGAAATTATCATCATCACAAGATGAACCTAAACCATCATAGGCTCTCGAGAGAGTGCATCTGAATTGACATGCTTCTTTCCTGGCCTATCTATAATATCAAATTCAAATTCTTATAGAAAAATTATCCATCTTTCTATCCTTCCTGATGGGTTAGGCTTATTTACAATATATTTTAAAGCCTGATGGTCTGTTACAGCTATAATTTTCTGCCCTAGCAAGTAATTTCTAAACTTCTTTACAGCAAAAATGATAGCTAGAGCCTCTTTTTCAATTATAGTATAATTTACCTCAGCACCTGCTCATTAGTATGCTCCCAAAGTAAACTAGATGATCATTCCCATTTTCATCCTTTTTAGCTTAGAGTACTTCCTAGTGTTGTATCGGGAGGCATCAATATACACAATGAATGGCTTGTTTCAATCTGCATTCTTTAAAATAGGTGAAGACACCAAAGCTTCCTTTACTTTTTCAAAAGCTTCATGCACCTTATTTCATGGTTCACAAGTAACATCCTTCTTCAAGAACTGGGTTAGTGGCTGTGCAATCTCTGAGAAATTCTTGATGAACCTTCTATAGTAACCCACATGGCCTAAAAATGATCTCAACTTACTTCTATTCATAGGAAATGGTAACTCTTTGATTTTTGAAACTTTATCAAGATCAGTACCAATACCATCTCCAGATACAACATGCCCTAACAAAATACCTTTAGAACATCCAAAGACACACTTTGTAGGGTTTAGTGAGGCTTGTGCTTCATCTAACCTTTGAAATGTTGTCTTCATCTGGTGCAGGTGGTCCATCTTGCTCCCATAGAAGAAAAAATCATCCAGAAATTCTCTGATGAAGTTCCTAATGTAGGGTTTCAAACACCCTATTCATCAAGCATTGGAACGTTGCCAGAGCATTACACAACCCAAAAGGCATAACTCTATAAGCAAACGATCCCCAAGGAGTGGGTGAACGTGGTCTTTAGCCTGATATTTCTCTGCTATACGAACTTGGTTGTATCTGATATATCCATCAACAAAACTATAGCACTCTTGGCCAGCTACTTCATCCAAGATCTGATCTGAGAATGGAAGAGGGTAATGATCCTTCTTTGTTGCCCTTGTTGAGCTTTGTAACATCCCCATTTTAAGATACTAGAACAAGGGAATTTTTATTTTTTATTTTTTGATAATGTTCTCTGTTATGAATTATAAAATTCAAACACACGTTCAAGTTTTAATAATTGTTCTCTGCCCCAAACAACACAGTTTGGAACACACAATTTATTTTTAAAACTAATGTTCCCTGTTTGCATATTTACAATATGGAACACACATTCAATGCCATTCAATCTTATAATAGATTCTATTTGCTTCTGTAAATGACTCGAGGAACTGTCGATCTTCCATTTTCATGGCTCGGAGTTTCAACGATCCTTCATTTCATAACTCGGCAACAACCGATCCTTCATGTTCATTTATGCATAGTATATTATATATACCAGTTCTCTTAACCGTTTCCGGTTATCGAAGTGATCCATTTAAGAAGCCTATCTGAATATCTGTTACTGATATTCATCTGACATCTTGCATCTTAAATTAAGTGATAAGGACAACGCAACCAGCACTTGCGATACTTTGGCCAAAGATTTTCACATTCTTTGCATGATCATATTCCTGGATGTGATACACATCAATGGAATACGTCCTTCACTTCACTTCACTTGTTATCTAGAATGGTCTTTCCTGGTTCCTACCAGTCCTCTCATTTTAAGGTCAGATTAAAACTTCCGATTTCCAACTAGCAATATGAACGAATATAGGAAGGCACTCTAGGTAACTAAAGATACGCAGACATACGGTGTCATTCCCCACGACTCCGTATGTCTAGTTATCTTTAGTCCTCCGGAGTCACTCTGCATACGAGATCATACTCCCATCCCAGTCAAGAACTTCATATTCAGCCTATGTATTCTTGATGTTTTAATTCGGGAGGGCATTGCAATATGTCAGCTATAACATTGTGTCATCATGAAGACCCCGTCTTCATGAAGACACCTTGCTGTAGCTGGCGTATGTCAATGTCCTACGGAATCCTCCCATCGAGAGTACACATCCTGCTCAAGTGATTTGGATATGATCTTAATATTTAAGATCAACTTTCAGCAACCGTGCTGATCCTTTATCCTCGTTTCCGTTACAGTTGTACGTAGCTAAGAAATACTAAATTCGTCCTTTAGCTTGCTATGCATCTTCTCCTTTGTACCGAAGGGCTACATTTCTCTACTTGGTTTTCTTCTCAATCATTGCATTAAGCAGCCCGTTACCAACGGACGTGATAAGTTTAACCTATTAAACTTAACCAAGATTTTCCCAACTGTAACTAAATTCAGAATTCTAGCTTATTAGACGTCATTTAAACGAGGTCTAATTCCCAATAAATGTATTCATTTATTCTCCTTAACATTACATAGTTAAGGTCCATTATTTATGGATATACTTATCCCATATCCTTTCTTTCTGAATTCAACATACGAGGTCATTAATGGAGTTCGAAAGCGAAGTTCGATTACTCCTAAGTTAATTGATATTCCTTAGCTTCCAAGCTAATCCTGAATACCTATCAGTTATGGAATCATATTCTTCCTAATCCTTTTTAATGTCAATTAAAAATTCATCTTTACCCAAGTATGAACTAATTGCATATTTCAACTTAAAAGTTGCATTAAGGTAAGAATAGATATCTGTTTCTTTTTAACGTCCACCTAAGGACAATTAAATAAATCCAAATCAAGAAATAACATTATATTTCCAATTTAATCAACAATATCAACTGATATAGTCATTAAAATATCACACTTGTATTTGTATTCATCATCCATTTCATAATCCATACATCTGCCAATCCAACTGACTGGACTTTGATTAAATAAAACATCATTACAACTCATAGTTAGAAGAATGTACTTTCTTCTTTTCACAATTCCTCGAAGAGGAATAATAGTAAGCAAATACAATTCATCTTCAAACAATCAAAGAAGCATCAGAAAACAGCCATGTCTTCGTTCTAATCAAATTCCATCTGCAAAATTATTTGCACGGGTCAGTTCAATGAACTGAGCATATTAAACACTTATCATTAAAATGAGGTGCTTCAATTAACTGTCTCAATAAAAGAACCCTGCTTTTATGAAACGACAGTAAGACATCAATCAAGAAATAGGCACCAAAGAATGATCAGCATAACAACTGAACCATCAAAATACCATCACAATCAACCAAAGAACTGCTGTCCCATTTTCCACATAACCGTTACAAGTTCCAAATTACAATATTTGTAAAGTTTAGGAATACAAGTAGCATACTGCTGATATAACATACTATTATCCTTTCCACTCCTTTCATTAATAATAATGCAAAAGGGTAAAACTAACTGAAACGTAACCAATTACTTTCCTTTCAGTTCATGGATCATATTAGATTCCAAGCAATCAAGCACAGACAAGGAAGCAAACAACAATGCATATAGTTGCTCATATCTAAGCACTACAAGATTCATTATTAACGGATTACAGATTTCCAACTGAATGAAAGAAGAAAAGATCATTTTTCCAAGTTATTCATCCATATCCCTATTTCTTTCCTCATGACTGTCCCAAAATTGAATCCAAACGAGACACAAATCAAGATAACAGTTCAGGTGAAACTTACAAAATCCACTCGGAATTCATTTCCAGCAGCAAGAGTAATTTCATTCATAATCAGCTTTAAACGAAAACAAGGAAGAATGTATCGTCCTTATCAATACTTCATTTAAATCAGGCTCATATGAATATCCAAAAACAGGTTAGTACAACATCGTATTTATCATAGATCAAATAGTATAAGGATGCATACTATGTATTTACTGTACTAGAAGAATCCATAATTCTTTCACTGTATTGTAAACCAGATAAACAGTTATACAATCATGCAGTCAATTATTCACATGATTTCCTAATTCTATGAACGCATTCTGTTCAAAATAAAATGTATTCATTGTTGTTACCTACAACAAGACCAATCATAATGCACAATAAGACTTCAATGCTATTTCCAGAATTCAAACAGCAAAAGAGAAGAATTCGTCTTTAACTATTCAGATAAGAAAACAACCATTTTCTTCAACTCAACAAGAATTATTCATGCCGGTTTCATTTTTCCTTAACTGACAGTGCAAAGATCAGAATACCACACGAAACATTCAAAATTCCGTTTGTACAGAAAAACACAGCACTTAGGAAACGATTTAAATGCCACTGTCCTCTATACAGACTGAACTTACAAGTTCAATAAACCATCTGACTACTGATTTTACCAAATCAAAACAGCAGACAGAAGAAGAATTCCTTACCAATAAATGTTTCTACCCGAATCCATTTTTCTATTCACAATGATGTACAGAACCCAAAAATGCGATTTTCATACAATAATACCCTTATTATTAAAAACCCGCATAGGATATCAGATGCACAACAAAGTATAATCAAAACAGGTCCAACAGCAAGACAACTTCCCAAGCATTTCTTCCTTTGCACAGCAATCCAAAGTAAAGTGCGTTTTCACAAAGACAGTCTGAACTAAAAGATTCGAACAACATCAATAAACACAACTAATCATCCTACCTTCTCAGCAAGAAAATAGTATAATTCATTATAAGTTCAGAAGAAAAACTATTTCTTTTCCAACTCCCACGAATACCCAAATCGTATTCGTCTATTTCTTTAAGGCAAGAAAAAGGAACAATTCAAAAACGTATTACCATTTCTTCCTTCAAATCAAATTCATATGTTCATACAAAACCCAAATGTCGTATCCATCATAATCCAAAATCAACAGAAAGAGAAATGGATCTTATTTCCTTTAAAAAAAATTCAGTAAAGAATACGACTTCATACAACTCACACATCGTAGTACAGTTTTATCACTGAAGTTCATATATCAAAGAACAATTGCTCGACACTGAAAGACAACTCATATTGTCTATTCAGATTTCATCATTCAAGTTCGTAAAACAAGAGAACGATTATACAGTGATGAGAACAACACATACTTCCTGTTCCCTTTTTTTCATGTATATATAACCATTAACAGAGAAAAATACCCAAAACGTTATTCTCCAAACTATCAAACAACCCACACAGCAAGTTCGTATTTCCTACTCAAATTCATACAAAGACATATCAACACAACAACAAGAAACGATTCCACTCATTTCCTTTCCAAAAATGATAGCAAGAATCGACTAAACCCATATCGTATCAACACGACAACAATCACATAAACCCAAAACCCAAGAGCAGGGTTGTTTTAATGAGACATTTAAACAAAGCAAGTATTTTTAAAGAGAAGGGCTTAACATGCCTGTAAATTCTTCCTCAAAACTCGAAGAAAATTGCGTCTACCGAAGGTATTTCCTTCCACGGCAACAGCACGAGCTTTCCAACAATCCTTTCCTCTTCAGGCTCAGCAACAACCTCCAAATTTCCAAAGAACAGTGATAAACCCAATGAAACTGGTTGGACTGAACCAAACAAAAAAAAAAACCAAATGCAGAGCAACTTCCACAAAATCCGAATCGACACAATAAACAATCAAATTTCCCTCATACACTTTCCAAGGTGAGCTGGCCGCGAGGACTGAAAAAAAAATTAATGCATTAAAGGCTCTGCCTTTTCCCATTTTCCCACGCCACTGCCAACTTGGGTTGGCAAACTCTTAATTTCAAATTTTGCATGTAAAACCAAATTTAGCTACATGTCCCACTAGATACCTCCGCCACTTACCTGTCCCCGCCAAACTAGCGTTATCCACGTAAGGACTCCTCATTAATGCCATTAAACACCCTTCATCCTTATCCTCTTCCCTCCAAGGGTCTGCGTGCATCCCCTTTAGGTTAGGATTAGTTTAGGATTCATATTAGTGTTCGACCTAGGTCATAGCCTAGTCTTTAGGTTAATAGGACTTAGGTCTATGTCCCTAGTCATTTTTTAAATAATTTAAAAATCCACTTAGGATAGTAGTTTAGGATGTAAGGTAGAACTTAGGATTAGCTTAGGATTTAATTCCTTCTAACCACTAACACTAATCAACCTCCAATCCAGTCTCTCCAACTGACATTCATGTCAATGCTGTGCAGGACGTTTCGTCCTTTACTTCACATGCCAGAGCCACCCGTGTCAAGACATTTCCTGCCTCACGAGGTCTTAAGTACGACAGTGCATGGTTCGAGAATCGAACCTTTGTCGTTGGCATTTACGTGCCAGCTGCTCATACCTGCAATTAGGTGCTGCACATTTATATCAACCTCCAGTTTGGTTCAAGAGTAAATCGACAAAACAATCACAAGAAGGCCACAGCATACTTTGGATCAATGGAATTGATTCAAGGTGTGCTGTCAATCAACAAAGAGAGTTTAGTAAGTATATGACAATTTGTCGTCACATCAGTAAACATACAAGCAACAATAACTGCTGTCCTATGCAAATAAATTATAACATGCAAAAATCCAAGTTAGCAACACATTCCTTTAAGATCAGAATATATCTTAACATGTTTGCCTTCATTTCAGCAGTTATAACAGTTATGAAAAATAATCACCAAGATAACTTACAAAATCAGGGTGTTACATTCTTCCCTCCTTAAAGAATCATCGTCCCCTATGATCAGATTAAACAAATCAAGGAGTTCCTAGGACAAAGTTCAGTTATTGTCCTTCCATTCATAAGTTCATACCAAAAACAGATTCACTCTTAAAAACAACGTTTTAAGACAACTGTACAATAGACTAATAATTGTCTAAATTTGGTAGAATTATCAGTTCCTCGAATTTCAAATTCGATTAAACAAATGTGGAAAAGTATATCTCATTTCTTCGAGATTTTCCCAAGTTGCACTTTCTTCGCTGAATTGGTCCCACTGGACCTTACACTGGTTCACTTCACGATTTCTCAAGTACAACTGGCGAGTTCCCAGCACTCGAATGGGCTTAACCATGATTATTCCTGGGTCTTGGACCTGCAAGGAATTTCTAATTCAGCACATGTGATAAATCTGTCACATATTTCTTAAGCAAAGAAATATGAAAAACATCATACATTTGAGACAAAGCAGGAGGTAATGCTAGACGATAAGCTACAGGGTTGATTATTTCAACAATTTCAAAAGGTCCCACGTATCGTGGCGACAACTTGGCAGCCTTGCCAAAAGTTATTGAGCTCTTTTTCGGCTTCACCCGAAGAAAGACCTTCTCTCCTAGTTTATAATTCCTGTCAACCCGCTTTAAGTCTACATAACTCTTTTGCCTTTTGGCAGCCTCCTTTAGATGTTCCCGAATCATTTTGATTTGCTGTTCCATTTCCGTAAGGATTTCTGGCCCAATTACCTCTCTGTCCTCAACGCTGTCCCAGCTAACAGGGGTTCTACATTTTCTTTCATACAATGCTTCAAAGGGCGCCATTTTTAAAGAGGCATGGTATGTATTATTGTAAGCAAATTCTACCAGCGGAAGGTACTCCTCCCATTTATATTGTTGGTCCATGCAATACATCCTTAACATGTCCCTCTAAAACCTGACTAACTCTCTCAGTCTGTCCATCCGTTTCCGGATGATATGCAGAACTGAAGTTTAATTTAGTCCCCAAGGCCGCATTAAGCGTTTGCCAAAACCTTGATGTCATCCTCGGATCTCTGTCTGATATGATTAATTTTGGTATTCCATGCAATCTGAAGATTTCATGTACAAATCTTCTTGCTAGCACTGGTGCATCGTCCTTCAAATTACCAGCAATAAAGTGTGCCACTTTGGTCAATTTGTCGACTACAACCAGGATAATGTCATGCTTATTTCTTGACATAGGCAATCCTTGAACGAAGTCCATCGTTATCACTTGCCATTTATATTGCGGAATGCTATGGGGATACAATAATCCTGCGGGATGCATATGTTCCGCCTTAACACGCTGACATTCTAAGCAGTGTGTTACAATTTCCGTACCACATCCTTTTTCATTCCTTTCCAGAAATATTGCTGCTTAAGATCAGCAAGCATTTTCGTAATGCCAGGGTGCCCAGAAAAAGGTGAATTATGAAATTCAGTTAATAATTTCCTTCTTAAGTCATTCGCCAAAGGTATATATACCCTGTTTTTGAACCTCAGAATTCCTTCATTATCGAAACGGAATCCTTTATATCTGACATCCTTCGGGTCTACAGCAAGCGCTGTTTTGACTTGCTGGAAATAAGGATCTGATTCCAAGGCATCTTTCACCTCATCCTTAAACTGAGTTCTTAACGTTATAAGAGCAAAGATATGCTTCCTTCGACTTAGAGCATCTGCTACTCTATTTTCCTTGCCCTTGATGTAGCTTATATCAAAATCATACTGAGACAGAAATTCTAACCATCTTCGCTACCTTACATTCAGATTTGGCTGAGTAAAAATATACTTCAACCCCAGATGGTTTGTTTTTAACTCGAAAGGCTTGCCTACAAGGTAATGCCTCCACATTTGAAGTGCATGAACAATGGCAGCGAGCTCTAGATCGTGTGGAGCATAATTAAATTCATGTAACTTAAGCTTTCTGCTTTCATAAGCTATGACATGGTTATTCTGTAACAGAATACCTCCAAGGCCTTCTCCTGAGGCATCCAGTTACAACCATAAAATTTCCATTTGGATCAGGTATAGTCAAGATAGGTGCTGAAGTTAATTGTTCCTTTAAATTCTTAAAGGCAGATTCACATTTGTCTGTCCAGACGAATTTCTTATCCTTCTTTTGCAGCGAAGTGATTGGGGCAGCAATTTTTGAAAAGTCCTTAACGAACTTTCGATAATATCCAGCCAAGCCCATGAAGCTCCTCACTTCGTGCACGTTCTTAGGCACAGGCCACTCAATTATAGCTGTGATCTTTGAAGGGTCAACAGCTATCCCATTCTTGCTTATTACGTGTCCCAAATAATGCACCTCTGCATCATAAAAGGAACATTTGGACAGTTTGCCATACAACTTCCTCTTTCTTAAAATTTCCAGCACTATTCTTAGATGTTCCTGGTGCTCTTCGACATTTTTAGAGTATATAAGAATGTCGTCTAAGAATACGAGTACAAACTTGTCTAAGTATTCTTGAAAAATATTGTTCATCAGATTCATGAAGGCGGCAGGTGCATTAGTCAACCCAAAAGGTAACACCGTGAACTCATAATGCCCGTACCTCGTTCTAAAAGCTGTTTTATGAATATCTTCTTCCTTTATTCTCAGCTGATGATACCCAGATCGAAGATCTATTTTTGAATAAACTGATGCTCCTCGCATCTGATCGAACAGATCATCAATCCTAGGAAGTGGGTATCGATTTTTAATAGTTGCTTTGTTCAGCATTTTGTAATCAATACACAGCCTCAAAGTGCCATCCTTTTTCTTTACAAAAATTACCGACACTCCTCAAGGTGAGACACTCGGTCTTATCAACCCCTTAGTCAGAAGTTCTTGTAACTGAGCCTTCAGCTCTACCAACTCAATGGTAGTCATTCTATAAGGTGCCTTAGATATGGGTTCAGTTCCCGGTTTGATTTCTATTGCAAAGTCAAACTCACGTTTGGGTGGAAGACCTGGCAATTCCTCTGGAAACACATCACGGAAACCCCTTAACAATGGATATCTTTCCATGAAATCATTATCTTCCTCTGCATTTTCTGTCACTTTTACTGCATACAAAGTGCAACCTCTGTTTTTAGCCCTTTTTAGTTGCATAGCCGTCAGTTTCCTAACTGCAACTTCCCGTTTTATACCTTGAATGACTACTACTTTCTGCAGGTCATCGAAGCAACAGATTTGTTTTTCATAACAGTCAACCTTTGCCTTATGTTCAGCCAACCAGTTAACTCTCAATAATGATATCATATGATCCTAGAGGAGTGACATACAAGTCAACTTCGGTGGAGAAACTAGGCAAATCAAGAATTGCCCCAAAAAGGCACATTTCGACTGTATGGACAACATTATTCCCATAATGCACTGTCCATGTTTTATCCATTCTTTCAGCCTTTCTTTTTAATTTCATTGCAAGTTTAGCAGAAATAAAACATTCAGTAGCTCCAGTATCAAAAAGTATGACTACAGGTGTACCGAATAACTTACCCGCAACTTCTGTGGTCGTCACTTGCTTTTCAGCTTGTCTGTTAGCCACTGCAGTGTGTATCCTATGCTGCTGACCGCGATCATCCTTCTTCAGAGGATAGTGATTCGCATAGTGGTCCTTTCCACAGTTGAAGCATCCTCCAACTGGCCCTTTTCTAGGCTCAAATTTGTTACCAGCCTTGAAGTTATCATTCTGGCTTCCATAGGACTTCTGTCCAATGCCATTAACTTTTGTGAAGTTGTTCCGCACGCTATTTATAGGTCTGTTCATCACAGATTTCTTGTTGTTATCTACAACAGTTTTGTTTTTCACACCAAACCTTTTCCAAGGTCCCCTTTTTGGTGCAAGAGATGAAGAAGAATTGGGAATCTTCTTTCTTATCTCTTCCCTGTGAGCAGATATTGCCCTCAATTTCTGTTCCTGTCTGATTGCCTTTTCGAAAACTCCATCCATGGTGGTTGGGCCATGGACATCCACTTTGCCACCAATGATGGGATTCAGTCCCATTATGAATTTCCGTATTCTGAACTTCTCATCAGCTTGGTACTGCGGCACATACTTAAGGAGTTTAGTAAACCCTTCCCAGTATTCCGTCACCGACAACCTTCCTTGCGACCAGTTCTGAAATTCAGTCATTTTCCTATCAAAATAGAGTTGAGGCAGCCATCGTTGCCTAAAATAACCCTTAAATTGATCCCAAGTTATGTCTGATTCGACAATATTCAGTTCAACCTTACGGTTGTCCCACCATGATGATGCTTCATGAGAAAGCTGATATGCTCCCCATATCGCTTTAGTCTCTTCGGAGAAGTTTCTTATTGCAAATTATTTCTCCATTTCACTGAGCCAGTTCTCAGCTCCGTCCCTAAGGGTTGTTCCATCAAACTTTGGAGGACTTATTCTCTTTATATCATTTGTAAGTTCAGCTGCTAATCTTGCCCTTTTATTTTCAGGTGGATTAGGAGCAATTACATTATTATTATCAACACTCAGATTCCCTTCGTTGATGTTGTCCACAGGAGGTAGCTGATCATTTATTTCAGCTTCATCTTCCTCCTCTTCATTGCCTATTGACTGTTGTTCCAGAACAGTCAAACGATCCCTCGTATCAAGTAGGGCAGCAAGGATTTCATCCAGCTTTTGAGCAGTAGCTGCTTCTCCACCCTGTAACGGGTTATTCGCAGCATTCCCTCTTGTTCTGACCATTTTCTGTTCAATAAGAAAATGTAAACCTTATTAATATCGTGGACTCATTAGGTCCAAGAGCTGCAACCTTCAGCTCTGATACCAAGATGTAACATCCCCATTTTAAGATACTAGAACAAGGGAAATTTTTTTTTTTTTTTTTGATAACGTTCTCTGTTATGAATTATAAAATTCAAACACACGTTCAAGTTTTAATAATTGTTCTCTACCCCAAACAACACAGTTTGGAACACACAATTTCTTTTTAAAACTAATGTTCCCTGTTCGCATATTTACAATATGGAACACACATTCAATGCCATTCAATCTTATAACAGATTCTATATGCTGCTGTAAATGACTTGAGGAACTGTCGATCTTCCATTTTCATGGCTCAGAGTTTCAACGATCCTTCATTTCATGACTCGGCAACAACCGATCCTTCATGTTCGTTTATGCATAGTATATTATATATACTAGTTCTCTTAACCATTTCCGATTAACGAAGTGATCCATTTAAGAAGCCTATCTGAATATCTGTTACTGATATTCATCTGACATCCTGCATCTTAAATTAAGTGATAAGGAAAACGCAACCAGCACTTGCGATACTTTGGCCAAAGATTTTCACATGCTTTGCATGATCATATTCCTAGATGTGATACACATCAATGGAATACATCCTTCACTTCACTTCACCTGTTATCTAGAATGGTCTTTCATGGTTCCTACCAGTCCTCTCATTTTAAGGTCGGATTAAAACTTCTGATTTCCAACTAGCAATATGAACGAATATAGGAAGGCACTCCAGGTAACTAAAGATACGCAGACATACGGTGTCGTTCCCCACGACTCCGTATGTCTAGTTATATTTAGTCCTCCGGAGTCACTCCGCATACGAGATCATACTCCCATCCCCAGTCAATAACTTCATATTCAGCCTATGTATTCTTGATGTTTTAATTCGGGAGGGCATTGCAATATGTCAGCTATAACATTGTGTCGTCATGAAGACCCCATCTTCATGAAGACACCTTGCTGTAGCTGGCGTATGTCAATGTCCTACGGAATCCTCCCATCGAGAGTACACATCCTGCTCAAGTGATTTGGATATGATCTTAATATTTAAGATCAACTTTCAGCAACCGTGCTGATCCTTTATCCTCGTTCCCGTTACAGTTGTACGTAGCTAAGAGAGACTAAATCCATCCTTTAGCTTGCTATGCATCTTCTCCTTCATACCGAAGGGCTGCATTTCTCTACTTGGTTTTCTTCTCAATCATTGGATTAAGCAGCCCATTACCGACGGACGTGATAAGTTTAACCTATTAAACTTAACCAAGATTTTCCCAACTGTAACTAAATTCAGAATTCTAGCTTATTAGACGTCATTTAAACGAGGTCTAATTCCCAATAAATGTATTCATTTATCCAGCTTAACATTACATAGTTAAGGTCCATTAGTTATGGATATACTTATCCCATATCCTTTCTTTCTGAATTCAACATACGATGTCATTAATGGAGTTCGAAAGCGAAGTTCGATTACTCCTAAGTTAATTGATATTCCTTAGCTTCCAAGCTAATCCTGAATACCTATCAGTTATGGAATCATATTCTTCCTAATCCTTTTTAATGTCAATTAAAAATTCATCTTTACCCAAGTATGAACTAATTGCATATTTCAACTTAAAAGTTGCATTAAGGTAAGAATAGATATCTATTTCTTTTTAACATCCACCCAAGGACAATTAAATAAATCTAAATCAAGAAATAACATTATATTTCCAATTTAATCAACAATATCAACTGATATAGTCATTAAAATATCACACTTGTATTTGTATTCATCATCCATTTCATAATCCATACATCTGCCAATCCAACTGACTGGACTTTGATTAAATAAAACATCATTACAACTCATAGTTAGAAGAATGTACTTTCTTCTTTTCACAATTCCTCGAAGAGGAATAATAGTAAGCAAATACAATTCATCTTCAAACAATCAAAGAAGCATCAGAAAACAGCCACGTCTTCGTTCTAATCAAATTCCATCTGCAAAATTATTTGCACGGGTCAGTTCAATGAACTGAGCATATTAAACACTTATCATTAAAATGAGGTGCTTCAATTAACTGTCTCAATAAAAGAACCCTGCTTTTATGAAACGACAGTAAGACATCAATCAAGAAATAGGCACCAAAGAATGATCAGCATAACAACTGAACCGTCAAAATACCATCACAATCAACCAAAGAACTTCTGTCCCATTTTCCACATAACCGTTACAAGTTCCAAATTACAATATTTGTAAAGTTTAGGAATACAAGTAGCATACTGCTGATATAACATACTATTATCCTTTCCACTCCTTTCATTAATAATAATGCAAAAGGGTAAAACTAACTGAAACGTAACCAATTACTTTCCTTTCAGTTCATGGATCATATTAGATTCCAAGCAATCAAGCACAGACAAGGAAGCAAACAACAATGCATATAGTTGCTCACATCTAAGCACTACAAGATTCATTATTAACGGATTATAGATTTCCAACTGAATGAAAGAAGAAAAGATCATTTTTCCAAGTTATTCATCCATATCTTTATTTATTTCCTCATGACTGTCCCAAAATTGAATCCAAACGAGACACAAATCAAGATAACAGTTCAGAGTGAAACTTACAAAATCCACTCGGAATTCATTTTCCAGCAGCAAGAGTATTTCATTCATAATCAGCTTTAAACGAAAACAAGGAAGAATGTATCGTCCTTATCAATACTTCATTTAAATCAGGCTCATATGAATATCCAAAACAGGTTAGTACAACATCGTATTTATCATAGATCAAATAGTATAAGGATGCATACTATGTATTTACCGTACTAGAAGAATCCATAATTCTTTCACTGTATTGTAAACCAGATAAACAGTTATACAATCATGCAGTCACTTATTCACATCATTTCCTAATTCTATGAACACATTCTGTTCAAAATAAAATTTATTCATTGCTGTTACCTACAGCAATACCAATCATAATGCACAGTAAGACTTCAATGCTATTTCCAGAATTCAAACAGCAAAAGAGAAGAATTCGTTCTTTAACTATTCAGATAAGAAAACAACCATTTTCTTCAGCTCAACAAGAATTATTCATGCCGGTTTCATTTTTCCTTGACTGATAGTGCAAAGATCAGAAGACCACACGAAACATTCAAAATTCCGTTTGTACAGAAAAACACAGCACTTAGGAAACGATTTAAATGCCACTGTCCTCTATATAGACTGAACTTACAAGTTCAATAAACCATCCGACTACTGATTTTACCAAATCAAAACAACAGACAGAAGAAGAATTCCTTACCAATAAATGTTTCTACCCGAATCCATTTTTCTATTCACAATGATGTACAGAACCCAAAAATGCGATTTTCATACAATAATACCCTTATTATTAAAAACCCGCAAAGGATATCAGATGCACAACAAAGTATAGTCAAAATAGGTCCAACAACAAGACAACTTCCCAAGCGTTTCTTCCTTTGCACAGCAATCCAAAGTAAAGTGCGTTTTCACAAAGACAGTCCGAACTAAAAGATCGAACAACATCAATAAACACAACTAATCATCCTACCTTCTCAGCAAGAAAACAATATAATTCATTATAAGTTCAGAAGAAAAACTATTTCTTTTCCAAATCCCACGAATACACAAATCGTATTCATCTATTTCTTTAAGAAAGAAAAAGGAACAACAAAAAACGTATTACCATTTCTTCGTTCAAATCAAATTCATATGTTCATACAAAACCCAAATGCCGTATCCATCATAATCAAAAAACAACAGAAAGAGAAAGGATCTTATTTCCTTTAAAAAAAATTCAGTAAAGAATACGACTTCATACAACTCACACATCCAGTACAGTTTTATCACTGAAGTTCATATATCAAAGAACAATTGCTCGACACTGAAAGACAACTCCTATTGTCTATTCATATTTCATCATTCAAGTTCGTAAAACAAGAGAACGATTATACAGTGATGAGAACAACACATACTGCCTATTACCTTTTTTTTTGTATATATAACCATTAACAGAGAAAAATACCCAAAACGTTATTCTCCAAACTATCAAACAACCCACACAGCAAGTTCGTATTTCCTACTCAAATTCATACAAAGACATATCAACACAACAGCAAGAAATGATTCCACTCATTTCCTTTCCAAAAATGACAGCAAGAATCGACTAAACCCATATCGTATCAACACGACAACAATCACATAAACCCAAAACCCAAGAGCAGGGTTATTTTAATGAGACATTTAAACAAAGCAAGTATTTTTAAAGAGAAGGGCTTAACATGCCTATAAATTCTTCCTCAAAACTCGAAGAAAATCACGTCTACCGAAGGTATTTCCTTCCATGGTGACAACACGAGCTTTCCAACAATCTTTCCTCTTCAGGCTCAACAACAGCCTCCAAATTTCCAAAGAACAGTGATAAACCCAATGAAACTGGTTCGGTTGAACCAAACAAAAAACAAAACCATATGCAGAGCAACTTCACAAAATCTGAATCGACACAATAAACAATCAAATTTGCCTCATACACTTTCCAAGGCGAGCTGGTCGCGAGGACCAAGAAAATTTAATGCATTAAAGGCTCTGCCTTTTCCCTTTTTTCCCACGCCACTGCCAACTTGAGTTGGCAAACTCCTAATTTCAAATTTTACATGCAAAATCAAATTTAGTTCCATGTCCACTAGATACCTCTACCACTTACATGTCCCCGCCAAACTGGCGCTGTCCACTTATGGACTCCCCATTAATGCCATTAAACACCCTTCATCCTTATCCTCTCCCTCCAAGGGTCTGTGCGTCCCCTTTAGGTTAGGATTAGTTTAGGATTTATATTAGTATTCCACCTAGGTCATAGCCTAGTTTTTAGGTTAATAGGACTTAGGTTTATTTCCCTTTCTTTCTTTTTTTTTATAATTTAAAAATCCACTTAGGATAGTAGTTTAGGATGTATGGTAGAACTTAGGATTAGCTTAGGATTTAATTCCTTCTAACCACTAACATTAATCAACCTCCAATCCAGTCTCTCAACTGACATTCATGTCAATGCTGTGCAGGATGTTTCGTCCTTTGCTTCACATGCCAGAGCCACCCGTGTCCAGACATTTCCTGCCTCACGAGGTCTTAAGTACCACAGTGCATGGTTCGAGAATCGTACCTTTGTCGTTGGCATTTACGTGCCGGCTGCTCATACCTGCAATCAGGTTCTACACATTTATATCAACCTCCAGTTCGGTTCAAGAGTAAATCGACAAAGCAATCACACGAAGACCACAGTATACTTTGGATCAATGGAATTGATTCAAGGTGTGCTGTCAATCAGCAAAGAGAGTTTAGCAAGTATACGACAATTTGTCGTCACATCAGCAAACACACAAGCAACAATAACTGCTGTCCCATGCAAATAAATTACAGCATGCAAGAATCCAAGTTAGCAACACATTCCTTTAAGATCAAAATACATCTTAACATGTTTGCCTTCATTTCAGCAGATACAACAGTATGAAAAATAATCACAAAGATAACTTACAAAATCAGGGAGTTACAAGCTTCCTATAATCAACAAAAATGTGTAGTTTCCCATTATTTTTTATTGAGATCACAATGGGAGAAACCCATTCTGAATTCTCCACAACAAATATGAATCTTGTATCAAGCAACTTATCTATTTCTTCTTTTACAGTCTTAGAAAAATTAGGATTCATTCTATATGGCATTTGCTTTATGGGCTTAGCACCATCTACCAGCTCAATAGAATGTTCTACCCAACTTACTTGACGAAGTTCCTTGTAATCAAAAGTGAATAGGTGTATGTACCTTCGAAAGAGCTCGAGGTAGGATTCCTTTTCATTCTCCATCACAACATCACCAATCTTTATTTGTTGGAGACGATCATCAATTTCTTCTTCAGATAATTTTATGGGTTGATGAGTCGGTGTGACAGGAAGGATATCCATGACTGAAACATCAACCTCAATTTCTTCATCTTCTGTGTCCACTTCACTGGTACTAGAGTAATAAGAGGATGTCCAATCATCAGTTTCATCACTTGAATCCACAAGGTCTACCTTATGATGTCGAGGGATCACGTTTATCTTCACCCTCTCTCTGCCACGTCCAAGTGTCATGAAGCCTTCATTCCAATAGTTTATTGCATGAAATCTCCTTAGCCATCACCTTCCCAACAACATTGGGTACACAACAGTACCATTTTTCATCACCTGAAAGTCTACCACACATACAACACCCATAACAGATATTGCCACATTTGAAACAACACCTTCTGGTTTATTTTTTCCCTTATTTATTGACCTTAACATAAGTGTTGAGGGGCAATCAATTTTTAAACCCAACATATTCATTACAGACTCGGTCATTACATTAACTATAACACCTCCATCAACTAAGACATCATGAATTGAAATACCATTACATAATACCTCAGCTTGTGGAGTGTAAGGATCCACCTCTACCTCTAAAATAGGTACCTAAACCTCGTTACTTCGTCGAGGATTGAGTCCACTTCGCAGCACCCACCTCTTCTCAGAAGATATAGCCAGAAGTTTACCATATGTAATATTTGCAGGCCTTTTGGACAGATCTTCTAAGATGGAGTATGGTCCTTGCCCTTGTGAAATTAGAAAATCCTATACACCCAACTTTCTTATCCTATGTTTCTTACTAATTTTTCCTTTCATTTTCTTAGGATCATTTCCATCTTGGTTATCTTTTTCTTTCTTTATTTTTGTTACAAACACATCTGCTTCATTATTTATGCTTCTATCTACTACATCAAAAGAATTCATAGGTGCTTTTCCTTTATCATTATCTCTTGTACCAGATGTAGAAGCTCTATCTGGACAACTATACTTATAATGACCCTTTCTATGACAACCATAACATACAACTTCAGTTATATTTCTTTTTAGACCTCTATCTCCTCCCTGAGAACTAAATTACTTTCCTTGAAGAAGATTAATAGTTAAGTGACCCATCTTCTTGAGTAGATCTTCATACTCAGTAGATGTACTAGGGAAAATATTTGTACTCACCGAGAGTGGTTGTGGATTCTGGACCAAAGGTGTTGGTGTAGGCTCTACCTTAGCATTAATTTCTTTGGGCTCCTCTTCTATGCTTTCTTCTTGCTTTCTTACAATCTCCTTTGTTTGTTCAATGGTAGCTGGGTGGTCATACTTTACTCATTGTCTGATCTTTGGCTTCATCCCAAGAATGAAGTGCTTATAGAGGAGATTATCCATGCCATTCATCGACCCATCCACTAATCCTTCCTTCTGGATCTGGGCATCGAGCTTCCTCCTTAGCTCTAGAACACGAGCATGATAATCCCTTATCTTCACCTTCTCTCCTTGGGATAGCTTTGTGATATCGATCATGAGATCTGCATATTTTTGTCGTTCACCAAATTCTTCAAGAAAACTTTCAGTTAAAAAATCCTATGAGTTTTTCACATTATCACCTAGTGTTTCAAACCACCTAAGGGCTGAACCATCCAAAAAGGTAGGAAAAAAATCAGTCCATTGTTTCTTTCTTATGAGGCCATTACAAATACAAGATCATTTAAACTCTTTAATAAAAGAGGAAGCATCTTCATTAGATTGGGTTGAAAAAACAGGAATCTTCCCTATTTTTAAATGTAACCACAATGAAATACCAATTCACAAGTACAATCAGTAAGACTTATGTGCACAAATAATTGGACTCACTACAATAGAAAGTGACTTTACACATTTTTATAGTAAAATAGGAATGACCATGGTAAACTATGGTAAAACTTGACTTACTGCAGTAAAAACTGACTTTACTGTGGTAAAAAATATTCACGGTAAAAAGTGAAGTTACTGTGGTAAATACTATTCATAGTAAAAAGTAAAGTTACTGTGGTAAATAATATTCATAGTAAAAAGTGACTTTACCATGGTAACTACTATGCACAGTAAAAAAAAGGTTACCCTCCAAATGATTTCTGACTAAGTGGGAATATTTCTCTAGAAAATCTACCAACAAGGAATGGTCCCGGCAACGGAACCAAAATGTGAACACGAATCCGGCAATCTGATAATATTTCACTGGGAACTCCTCGTGCTATGATTATTTTAGTAATGCACAGATTTTGGTTTGGTGGTAGTTATTTGGAAACACAACAACAAATATAACACAAGAATACTACAGACTATGACAAAAAAATGAATGATGGCAAATCTGAAATAAAACTGTAGAATATATTATTAACATGGAATTATTACAATCTCACCCATGAATTACTCCAAGTGTTACCAACTCCACTTGATTCCAACAATGGTTATGGGAGAAACTTCACAATTACTCCTCTTGAAGACTTCCTTAACACACCTTCATAAAGAATCCTTTATTCATAAAATAATTTTTTATAACTTTACTGTATGATAAATGAGAGGGGATGGCCTCTCCATTTATATGAATTTAGGATTATCCACCCTATCTCTAAAATATGATAGGAAATCTCTTCCAGCCAATCATATTCCATGCCTAGACTCTTTCCTTTACATGTAGGCTTATCTTCTAAGATAAGATAAACCTTATCATCTCACATGGGTTCCACCTTTTTAGACTTTTCTACAAATAAAATACACAAAATATTTATGACATCACTCCTTGTCCTTATTACAAATATAATATTTCTAATTCCTAATAATGTAGACCCAAATTTGAAATTTTAACATTACTGGACCACTTACGACAAATATTTACTTTTTACTAAAACATTCCTTTTGTACTTTGACTATTACCGTACTCTACTTTATTGGTGGCACCGTACTGATAGCGCCGTTATCTTCTATTGGACGCCACTACTAATTATACTTAACAACATCTTATTCCTAATACATACATTAATAAAATAGAAATTACGGAGGAAAATTTTAATGTTGACAGTCCCTTCTTGAAAAGTCTCTGAGCTTGCCCTATTTTTGCCCTAATTTCTTCAAAATCCACGGGCTTGGTCGATTTTCCTATTTTTCTCCGACCATGGAAGCTCGAAAATGGTTAAGCTATATTTTTATGCCTTTGAAAATATAAATCCATGGTCGAAAATATGCTCAGAACCATGATTCACTTGTTTTTGTTTTAAAAGAATTTTCATCCTTAGCGAAAAATCGGGTTCTTAGCATAAATGGTGATTTTCTATATTTTGACGGTCTGACGGGTGTCCTTTTCCTGTCAAATTTATTCCTAAGCATTCGGCAGTCACGTGGCTTCTTTTGGTTGGTTAGGGGATACCGGGAAAATGCTTTAACTTATCACTTTTTTCTTTTTTGGAAAAAAGACAAATTTGGTCCCATAGCCCTGCTCAAATCTGATTGGTTCTTTTGGTGCTTACGTGGCTTCTTCTAATCGGATGGGGCATGACGGGTTTTTTTTTGAACTTGTTCCTTTTGGCTACTTTGGAAAAAAGTTTTAACCCGCCCCGTGGCCCCGCCAAGCTCTGATTGGAGAAAATTTTAAGTGGCAGGGAAAAAGTCTTACTTTGACCCCGTAGGAGGACATGTGGTGAGCCCATGCTCATTCAAAGTCTCAACTTTTAGGGATCTTCTCAAGATGTGCCGTAGTGACACGTGACAGTTTGAAAATTCAAAGGGGCGGGGAAGCGGACCATCGGGGGTAACTTGGATTTTTTGCCCCCTGATATTCAAAAGATCAAAACATCAAAATGGCCCACAAGCCTGATAAAGGAAAAGTCAAAGCTTACTCCAGTCAACGGCGGAGATGCAGACTCTCAGGGGAAATTCAGAAAAAATTCCTTTTGGGAGAAAAAATTTATAAGTAAAAAAGTAAGCGCGGTTCCGCTGGGACCCACATCGAGACACGTGTCACGCCCATTTTTCAAGGGCGGAGCTACGGGGAAAACTTGGAAAATTTTCCCTTTTCCAAAAAGGAGGTAAAATTGTAGAATTTGGCCGCGGTTCCACTAGGACCCACCTTAGGACACGTGTCAGGCTCATTTCCCAAGGGTAGAGGTGTGGAGCAAAATGGAAATTTTTTCCATTTTTCCAAAAGGTTGTAAAAAGTCAAAAGAATCCCTCGATCCTATTTTAAAGTTGAATCTTCCACATGGACGACCCAAATTCAAAGTAAAAATCAACGGAAACTGTGAGTCTGAATCCGATTTTCCCCCATTTTTATTGAAACACACCGCAAACTGTGAGTCTTCATGATTTCTTGGTATTTTCTACACGCCAAACAAAGAGGGGAGTTAATTTTTATATCTAAGTTTGGTGGGAGATATTTGGAGACATCTTTCAACATTAAAATGGTCTGACTATCGGGCTCAATCTAGTTTTCTATTTTTCTTCTCCCGAGAACACAAGGAACCATATCTGATAGATTAGGGGCAGAAGTTGTTGGAAATTTAAAGGGGGAGTGTTCTACCAGATGAAGGAGTTGAATGCTGATATTTTCAAAGAGATCTACCCCTTGAGCACCTGACAAATTTTTACAGATCTAATTCTGGGAATCGCGATCGAGATCATGGCAAGCACTGGTACATTAAATATTTTTGTCTTTTGGGGAAGAAGGAGCTCTACTATAACTGTTATAAATGTCACAAATTTTTCATGTAAATGGTTGGAGGTTGGAGTGTTAGAGGTTGAAGAAAATTCCCAAGAGGAAAATTTGACAAAGCCTATCTTTTGAGAAGCCGTCTAAGAAGTCTGTATATCTCTTTTGTATTAAGTTTGATTGTGTCAAGGTGGTTGCAAGTGTACAACCATTGACAAGCTCTACGATTGTTCTAGAAACTTTCCCCTGCTGATAAATTAAATCAAACTTGACTTATTCTATGTGGATCTTATGAAAAATGGGTTTGTTTTACTTTTGAATGTCTGCAAATAGTTTTCCTTGTTTCTTGTTGCAATCTTGAATCAAAATCTGTCTTAATCACACATGTCTCAATCCTTGTGACAATTTAGTGGCATCTGCAATCTCATTTCTCAGAAGAGCTTTCATCTAGGGGTGAAATAAATGATTTAAAATCACTTTTCTTTCATTTGTTGACAAAGATTGTCTGTAAGCCTTTTGGTGTACCTCAGGTGTGATTAATCTTAGGTGTTGATTTTTTATTGGGCCTTCTAACTCAAGCCTTCACATTAGAATCTCATAGATTGTGTGAAAAAATGCTAATCTGGGCCTCTATTGAAGTACATATTCTAGTTAAAGGAACATTTTATCTATTCTAAAGTACTCTATTGTCTGGACTTTCCATTTTATAATAGTTCTTAGATATTTAGCAAATTAAGTTCATTCCACCTCACCTCCCACCAAAATTTATTTAAAAATAACTAATCCTACCCATACTACCCCTATTTTTCATGTGTGTATAAAAATGAAACAAAAATTACTACCAAAACATGCAGAAACAATCAAGATTCCAAATGTCTTTAGTAGCCTGAACCTTGCCTAGAGAATATCTCCACTATCTAGAGTGATAACTCGTGAGAGTTAGATTTTGTTGCATTAAGCATATTTTCTTCAAGGTCTCCTTAACAACTTCATTAGGAAGGATATCTCCATCTCCTCCATAAACAACAAGCTACAAAAGGGTTCTCTTACCTTGGTTGAAAAGCCCAACCTAAAATAGTGAGGATAGATCAAATCCTCTTACGGTGCTACCCACTCTTGTTCAAAGCCTAAGTGTCAAAAAGTCAGATAGATTGCTTCCTCGGCTACGAAATGACATGCATGATCATCCATATGCCTTTGAGCATCTTGCCAGGTCCATGATGTTGCTCGGCCTTTGAAGGAGATTAAATTTGGGTACCAACACAGTAGGCTATATTCTTCTACTTAATCCATTTTATATCAAATAAGAATCAATCATGCTGTACCAAGATCTAGGTGTTATTTTGAGACCACAGAGTGCCTTTCTTAACCTGTATATGTTTCCTTCATAAACGTCAATCTCATAACCTTCTGGCTAATTCACATAAACTTATTCTTCAAGAAAACCATTCAAGAATGTTGTTTTTACATCCATGTGATAAACAAGCCATTTGTTTTGAGATGCAATTGCTAAAACCATTCTTAATGTGTCCAAACGCGCTACAAGTGCAAACATTTCATTGTAATCTACTCAAAATTGTTGTTAAAAGCCTCTTTCAACTAGCCTTGCTTTATGTTTCTATACTTTACCATCAATAATATATTTGGTCTTGTAGATTAATTATGACAATTTTATAATATCTATTATGGGAAATAAATGATGTAGTTGAGCCACACCTAAGAAGTTAGGCCATTGATTAAGATAACGAGCCATCTCAAATTTTATCCTGGAAAAGAATCTAATAAGCTATGTAATTAAAATAATATTTATTTGAAAATGTGTTATCTTAGTGATCATTTTGGAAAATTGTAACATTATTTATATGATTTCTAATGCATGTGACCTATATTTTATTAATAATATTTAAAGTTATTGAATTTCTTATGACCAATATAGTATCTATATATGTGTGTGTGTGTGTGTGTGTGTGTGTGTGTGTGTGTGTGTGTGTGTGTGTGTGTGTGTGTGTGACCAAATTATTCTTTATAAACCATTTTTTTATTTCTAAAATATTTCTTATTTTCATTTTGTTTGACACATTATTTTTTCAAGTATTAATTAGGAATATGTAAGTTTGTAATGACACTTGCCTATTCAAAATATAGCAATCATTTTAGTTCTTCCATTGAAATCTTCATATACCTTATATTTTTAATAGAAATTGATTTAGATAAGAGATATGCTAGTTTCAACAAAATGTACTAGGTGTATATTGTCCAAATATCCATCTTGGTAAAATAAAATGTTGCAATACACCAACGAGTGTGGTGATTAAAATTTTCGTTCTCTTCTGCTTTGTCAAACGAGGCATCGATTTTGTAAGGCACAAAATCAATTAGTGTGTCGTTGCTAGTTTTAAAAATTCAATTTCTCTGAACTAGTAATGGGACCTTTAAAATATTGATTTTAATATAAACATGTTTTTATAGTTCAATTAAAATTGATCTACATGTTAAATCTTGGTACTTGATATTTCTTAATAAAAATTTCGATTTATCTAGCTAGCAAGGTGCAATAGTCACATGGATAGTAATGAAGAGGAAATGAGTTCAATATTGATCAACCAATATAGTAATAAAGAGATAATGAATTAAATATTGATCTACTAATATTTAATATTGGTGGTTGCCAATGCCACTTCTTAAATAGATTTTTTTAAAATACAAAATTCAATTTATCTAGCAAAAAATTATACTAGAAGATGTAATGGTCACATAAATAAAAATGAAAACGAAATGAAGTAGATATTAATCTACCAATATAACAATGAAGAAGAAAGAAATTAAATATTCATCTACCAATATATTAACATTGGTGGTTGACACTTCTTAAATAGAAAACTCATAATTGATCAATGAGTGGTTAATATTATTAAATAGAAAACTCAATTTATCTAAAATCTTGATGTGGATGTAAACATTTGTTTTTAAACTTTACTATAATTGATCTATGTACTAGCAATCACACAAAAAGGTGTGATGGGTATGCTAATATGGTGCGATCTTGATGTCGATGTTTAATATTCAATATTTAACATTAAAATATTATTTCCCAAATGTGGTTTTAGTACTCATTCCTAGAATGTGATTTTCATGGGATAAATTACTATATGAAAATTTTAATCTGAAAATGATCGTACCATAAATGTGACAATTAAACGTTTGTAAAAAAAATCGATAAATAAGAATCTCATTAAGAAGTTCTTATCAAAATAATAAATTTTTACAACTAGCAATTACACATAAGTCAAAAGTTACACTTGGAGGAATGTAAATATGTAACGGGGCTAATGGAGCATACAAATTTTTACTATTTACGCCCCAAACTCATAGTAGCCATGTATCACAAATATTCGTACTGTGTGTTATATTCAGATTTGTTTATTTATTTTATTGGCAAATATTAGAGGTACACTTATCACAAATATAAAAGTTCTACTTTTTAGAACAATACCTTCTTTCATTAATGGTGTGCTCAGTGGGGGTGTGCCAATGGCCTTGGTTAAGCCTGTATATTTCCCCCTCTATTTCAATACTACCACCACCTGATTTCCATTTTATCTGATTGTGTGTAACACCCATTAAAACAACTCACTTGAGACCCAAGAACAACCTGGGATTAGTTAGGAAAATTATGGAATAAATTTTTTTATTAAAAGAATCTACAACCATGATACAAGGCAACAATTGTCCCTAACAAGTTTTGGAACAATTGAAATCTACTAGAGTATATTTTTCTTTTATTAATAATTATTAGAGGTCACAAGGTCCAAAATTTAGGGTTAGAAGTTTCAAGTAGGTTCAAAGGGAAATTCCTCACCATACCCATTCTCTAACAGGATTAAAGTTTCAACTTGATTTTTCTCATACATGACACATTAAATTTTTTCCTAAATCACTTCCATTAGATAGGAAATTTTCACCTTTCCAGTGATATAAATAAGTCCTCCTAACTCCTCATAAAACTCAAGTTATGGGTCGACAGACCTTGGGAGGAAAATATTCCCAAGGGTGGGCCTGCGGGCCCAGGGGAGAAAATTTTCCCTTGCACGGGTCAACGGAGCGGGGAAGAGTTTTATAAAATTTTCCCCCATCGGGGAAAAAGCATGATTTTCCTCCATGCACCCGTGAGCCCAAGGAGGACACGTGTCGGCTTATAAAATCTTGGGTAGAAATTCGGGCCGTCGAAGCAGTTTTTGGTTTTAAGATTTTAAGGGGGGAAAAAGTTCAAAGTATTAAAACATTGTGCACCTCCGCCGACACCTAAAGCTTCCAAGTGTCAGCCTTCCATTGATCTTAGGTGGCAGGGTGGTGGGGAAACTTAAGAAATGTTGCCTAAAAAGGTCAAAAGGTTAACTTGCATGCGGGCCTGCGCGTCCCCGAAATAGATTTTTCCAAAGCAAAGGCGGGGATTGTAGATTGAGCAACAGGGGAAGAATCCTGATAATATTTATTAAACTCAATCATCCGTTTACACAGGAAGGAGATGCAATACTTATAGGTATTGTACAACTGAATACAAACAAGAAACTAAGTTGCACATGTGCAACCACATTCCAAATTACATAAGCTTTCAATAACATCCAGGAAGCATAAATGAATAATTACAATTATATTGTTAAAACAATATAACCACACCCGTATGCAGACATAAATACAATTAGATGGTTATGAAGGAATATAACCATATAAAAACATTATTCAATTAATAACATTAATTAAATAATTTATTATATAATGCATAATTAATTAGGATAATAATAATATTTTATCCTAACATTCCCCCCCTTAATTGTGCATTATCTCAAGGGATGAGGAGAGGAATTTTCTTGAACAACTCGAACTTGTCATGTGTAAGTGACTTCGTGAAGATATCTGCTCGTTGTTCAATTGTTGGACAAAATTAAAGTTGGATGTTGTGCTTCAACACATGCTCACGTATAAAATGAACATGTACCTCAATGTGATTTGTTCTCTCATGAAACAGTTGGATTGCGAACAAGTTTGAGAACACCTTCATTGTCATCATACATGGTGGTTGGTTTGTCCTGTGGTATTCCAAGTCCTTCCAGTATGCGACGTAGCCATATCACTTCACAGAAAACTTCTCCTACAAAACGATATTCAGATTTTGATGGAAGAACGAGAAATGAAGTGTTGTTTCTTACTTCCCCATGATATTGTTCTAGATCCCATAAAGAATACAAATCCAGAAGTGGATTTTCTATCATCAATGTTACCAGCATGATCTGAATCCGAATATCCTGTCAAGAAGAAGTTGTCATTCTTCTTGTATTCTAGACCAAGATCCACTGATCCTTTGAGATATCTTAAGATGTGTCCTTACTGCTTTACAATGACAAAACGTTGGTTTCCTTCATGAACCTGGATAAATAGCTCACTGTAAAGTTGATATCTAGTCTAGTGTAGGTCAAGTAAATGAGACTCCCGATCATCTACCGATAGAGAGTGGCACTTACCTCAGGAGATGGATCTGAATGAGATAATTGTAATATGTTCTCCATAGGTGTAATAATTTGTGTGCAATCCATCGTCCTAAATTTCTCAAGCGTTAGTCTTGATATATTTCATCTGAGAAACAAAAATGTGATTCTCTTTCTGTCATACTTCCAATCCAAGATAATAGTGCATCAGCCTAAGATCAGTCATGTCGAACGATCGATTAAGATATTTATTCATCGCATCGATCATCTTCACTGAACTTCCAGTGATGAATAGATCGTCAACATAGAAAACAACAATCACAATCTTCCCCCCTTACTTTTCGAGGTAAATATTGGGATCGTATGGATTTCTAACAAATCCATGTTGTACAAGATGCTCATCAATTTTGATGTACCATGCCTAGGGGTGCTTGTTTAAGGCCATACAGAGATTTCCTGAGTCTACATACCTTTTCTTCTTAACCAGGTACTACATATCCTTCAAGTTGAGTCATGTAGAATTCTTCTTATAAATATCTATTTAGGAAGACACTTTTTACGTCCATCTAGTGGACTTTCCAGCCAAACTATGCAGCTATAGCAAAGATCATTTTGATCATGCTTTGATCTTAGCTGTGGGAGAAAATGTCTCCTTGTAGTCTATGCCTTCTTTTTATGCATACCCCTTTGCTACTAGTCTCGCTTTATACTTTTCCATTGTCCCATATGATTTTTACTTTGTTTTAAATATCCATCTACATCCAATGGGTTTCTTCCTTGGTGGAAGATTGAAAAGCTACCAAGTGTTATTTTTCATCAGTGATTGATATTCAAAATCCATGGCATCTTTCCAATCTTTTGACTGTAGGGCTTCCTAGACTGTAGAGGGTGTAGACACCAAAATTGGGTTACACTCCCCTTGGTCCCTTGTCAGTAACTAGCTCAAGCATACTCATCTAACCATGGCCCCTTCCACCCCAAATTAATATTAATTTAATTAACTTAAATAAATTAATACCCATCCTCACAATATTCATTACTTAATTAGTGTAATTAATCTAATCTTCACATCACCTAGACACCTCACACAGCCTCCTCACCCTAGACCTATTCTTGGCATGTTTCCATAACTAACAATAACTAAGTCTTACTTACCTTAATGAGCTAAGATTTGGTCTAACCCTAAAATCTCTCTAACCACATTCCCACAAGAATAAACTAACTGGGCCTAAGAAATTAGAAATATCTTCCCATTTTAGTAAACTAGGAAACCTAGGGAATCCCACCTTAACCGACGTCGGTCATCCCTAAACCAATGCCGGTCAACCCAGAAACATTGTCGGTTACCATTTATTTACCCAAATAGCCTTGTTTTTGGGTTACACATTCTGAGAGCAAGGAAGGATATCAGATTTGCATGCAAGCAAAACAAACATCCTCTTTACACATGCCAGACATCCAGAGCCATCACCAAGATCAATCATAGAGCCATTGCATTCATGGGAGGACTCCGGTCATGTCGCTACAATACCATTACATGATATTCTCTGATCATTGCACCTCCACCACTCATCCATCACTAATCCTTAACACAGTAAGTATGGCCCTAGACCTATAGTGTTTATTTCAGTTAGTAATCTGTATTACTCCTGTTATTAATCTATTCTTCACATTCTTATTGAGGTCATCACCCACTTGCATGTGAACTCAAATATCCCTTAACCCATATCACCAAATCACCTATCCTCATTTTTTGTATACTTCTAAGCATACCTAATACCTCTAAATACCTCCCCATTCACTCTCCCAAAATTTATTTGACCTCATATCACACCTGTCGTTTAATCTATTTGAGATTTCTGAGTACCTCGGCCATACCTTACACTGGTTGATCCACAACCGCCATTGGTTCTACCTAAACTTGACATCGGTCACATTTAGCTGACATCGGTCTCTGTGTTTTATACTTTGACCAAGTACAGGCCCAACAATCACCCTACCAGTTGACCTAAATAACCCATAATCAGACCCTAACCAGCCCCAATACCTGTAACAGACACCTCATCTCTCATATCCAACTATAGCCTATCCTGATTGTGATTGGATTTGCTTATTATACTTGATTGAGATACCTAAATCATATCAACTAAAGTAGGAATTTTTTTTTTCTCACATTAACTTGTTTTAAACAGTGGATTGATAACCGTCTAGGAAGTATCACACTATCCCAGAACTAGCATACGTTAGGTAGTCCACTGTCATATATCATTTAACTATCTATTTCTGGTCTTGTTTTCTATTATAGGTAGTTCCTCCTAGCCAAAAGGAAGCTCTCAAATTCAAATAGTGTTATTAAGAAGTCAAAACACGTGCAAAAATCATTCAACTAACCAACATTTAATAGGCATATTCCTCCTTAGCCCTTACCCTTGATCTGTCATCGTTTTGAAAAGGTGAAGAAAATGGTGAAATAGAGGGCTCAACAGATTCAATAACTCTACTCATCAAAGCAAAGTTAGCTTCTTCTCTTGCTTTACTGCAAGTCCGTGGTCTAGGGGTGGATGTATCTGGTGGACCATCCATTCTTGCATCTCATAATGTGCTAGTACACCACTTGGGCATACGTTAGAACTGTTCTTGTGGGTCGTGGTTCTATCTGATCAACACCATCATCCCCATCTTCACTTTCATTATCTAGTGGGAACATCAGCTTCAATTTTTACAAGTGGTGAAAAATATACATCTTGGTGAGTCTGGAGGAGGAGACTCTAATTCCTTCTTCTCAAAAAACTCAACATCTCTGCTGGTGTAGACTTTTATGGTCTTTGGATCCATCAATCTATACCCAAAAGTCTCTTCACTGTACCCAATGAAGATGAGTTTCTGTGACTTCATGTCCAATTTATTTCTGTTCTTCTTGGGTATGTGCATGCTTGTTTTTCACCTAAATACTCTAAGGTGTGCAATAGATGGTTTCCATTTTGACCATGCTTCTTGTGGTGTTACTCCTTCAAGAGAAACTATGGGCACTCTGTTCAAAAATACATATTTTCTTTGTTGCTTCTGCCCAGAATGTCTTTGCAAGTCTAGAATCATCGATCATGCATTATACCATTTCCATGATAGTATGATTTCTTCTCTCAACAACACCATTCTGTTACAGTGTGTGTGGAGGAGGCATTTTTCGACGAATCCCGTGAGTTTGTAGGTAGTATTTGAACTCATCACTGGTGAATTCCCCCCTTCGATCTGAGTGGAGAGTTCTGATGTGATGACCAGTTTCATTCTCAATGGCTACTTTGAACTTCTTGAAGGTTTCAAAAGCTTCACTTTTCTTGCAAAGACATAAAATCCACATTTTCCTTGAATAGTCGTCAACACATAGCATGAAGTACTGGAATCCAGATTGCCTCGATTGCATCAGACCGCAAAGATCGGTATGAACCAGGTCAATTTTACCATGAGCTCGATATGTACTCTTCCAGAATGACAGCTCTATGTTGTTTTCCTAATAGGCAGTGAGGACACTTGTCTGTATCCTTCTGAAGAGATGGTAGCCCATGTACCATATTACAAGTGCAAAGTGTCTCAAGATACTTGAAACTTACATGACCAAGTATCTGATGCCACAATTGTGCTGAGGTGGAGTTCTTAGCCACAAGTGCTTGATCATCTCTGTGAACAAAATCAAGTTGGAACATGCATCCCGCATTGGAGGCTTTTGCAATTATTTTCAAGCCTCTGTGATTTGTCTCGAATCAAACATGTTTTCTTGTTGGAATGACTATCAAAGTCAATTTTTAGGTTGTGATCAAGGAGTTGACTGACTGAAAGAAAATTCTTTATCAACCTAGGGACATATAAGACATCTGATAGTCTACAGTTGCGTGAACCAAGGGGTAGAGAAATGCTCCCAATCCCCTGAACTATATATGAAGAATCATCTACCAATAAAAAATAATTTTTCAATGGCGTGTCCCTCATTGAAATAAACCATTCTCTGTGGCAATGGTCATGTGTCGAGTGGCCCCATGAATCAACATACCAAACATCACTAGATGACGTGGATGGTTCACTTGATCAAGCAGTGAACAAGTAGTCTTCATTATCTGACTGTTCGTTGTTGCTCAGCAATATTTCCTTGCTGATGGTGTCTTCTTTTCTAGTTCCCCCTTTTTTTGCCCTTGATTGTAGTTAGAATGTCCCTTGTGAGATTGTTTTAGAGTTCCAGAGTTGCTTGATGAACCTTTCTTGTAAGTATTATACCAACAATCTTTTAGGTCATGTCCTCTTTTACAGATTGGACATTGCTTCTTCTGTTGTCTGTCCCCTTGATACTGATTTTTATTTTGGGAATTTTGATAGGAATTAGGTTTTCCTTTACCTTTTCCTTTCCATTTTTTATGTGAAGAAATTTCTTACTCCTCTTCATCATCCTTATTGTGCATTGCTTCCTCTTATTGCAGTAGGTTTACCAATTTGTCAAAACTAACTGTCATATCTGACAAGTTTAGTGTTGTGAAAAAAATGTGGTAAGAAGAGGGAAGTGCTCTCAAAACAATGGGAATGAGATCATCCATCATCTAACCATGTTCTCCCAAGGCTAGAAGTGAAGCCATCAATTGTGCAACTCTTCTTAAGAAAGCTTCTATTTTCTCATTCTGCTTGAACTTTAATGTGTGTAACTGACTCTGCAAATTCAGTATAACATTCTTGTTTTTGGCCTCATATACTATGCTCAACTTATCCCATGATTCTTTGGTTGTTTTGGCATCTTGAATGTGGGGTTGCACATCATCGGACACTCCAAACAAGATGATGAGTTTGGCCTTCTGATCTACTTTATCAAACTGCCACTATTGTGTTGTATCAATAGTTGATCTTGGTCAGAGTACCATTCATAGTAGTCCAATCTCGTCAAACTCAAGTTGTGTCTTGATTTTTGTCTTCCATGTAGCATAGTTGTTTCCTCTGAGTAGTTGTGAATCTAGAAGAAAAATTTTTGGTATTTTGTAGAAAACTGACAGGGTTTGGCTCTTATCACTCCAGGTATTAGGTCTCCCAATCTATATATTGTCAGTCTGATATACCGAACCTTTCTATATACACGCCCTTCCAAGATATACCTGGTGGTACATGGAAGAAGCTCACCCTTTCTATATACCCAGCGGTACGTGAAAGAGGCGCTTAACATATGTGAAAGAATTCAATACATGGTACCAAGACAGTACTGATGGGGGGTCTGTGTGATTATTGACACCCGGCTCAAAGAAATATCCTCATACACGTGTGTAACTTCACTATATACTTGGATAATTTCTCAGTCTGGATTTATGTCGTGTAATTGTTCACAGACGGATGAGATGGCTCATAGTGTGTGCATCTATGACCTTATTACTCCCCATTCGATTTAAAGGGTCGATGCCCAGATGACGTTGTTGCAGCTATATTAGGCATTAAGTGTAGTAGTAGTCGTGATGGGGCTTTACCCGTAAGTGCTTCCCAGAGGCACCGTATATACTTTGCTGCGAATGAGATCTAGGATCTTGTGAGTGTTTCAAAACCAAAATTTTTACTTTATTTTTGTGATTACAATATTCTGCCAGTTTCTGAGCAGTTACAAATTTTGCAGTTGACTATGGCAACCCTGCAAATTAGTACAATATGAGACTAAGCATGTAAAGCATTCAAAAATTCATGAAAAAAATGATTGCAGGTAATTTTTTTTGTTTTGTGGGCCTTGGTGGCCTCCAGAGCCCAAGAATGACCCACTGCATGCCAAAATGGGGGGAGGGATTACAAAATTCCATGCAACATGAACATTTTCTAGATCTAGTTATTGCTCCTTTCACAAATGTATGATCTGGAATAAAAAATAGGCTGTATGGGAGAATTTTTTTTTACCAAAATTAGGGATTTGAGTCACTAAATTTAGTTATATGCTAAATTTGTAATTTCCTGTTAAAGTTAGTGGTTCTGAAACTTTTCACCAAATTCAAAAAGTCCAAGTTGGGGGTTTGATTTGAACCATGCACCTCTTTCCTAAGGATTTCTCTCTAACCGCTTGGCCGCTTATCACTTGTGATATAAGAAGGAACAAAGCGTACATGCATAAACAAAGCATAATTTCAGACTAACCTTTTGGAAAAATGTAGCTAATGTTTCAGAGGGGGCCATTTGGAATGCATGCTCGGATAGGAACCCCAGTTGATCTTCAGGTTTTCCATTGCTCAACTAATCAGAGGATCTCATCCTTTTCTTCAGGCCTTTGTACATGCATTCCCATTTTCTCTTTTGCTTGCTGCATTTTTTATTTACACGTCGTCCTCCATTGTTCATTTGGAAGGGATCGCTTTTTATTTTATGGTTTGGTTCTTGTCGTGTTAGGGTCTAGGCTTTTGACTAATTGCACCTCCAAACAAGATGATGAGTTTTCCTTGTGCATTTACATGCTTTTTATTGCATTTAAGAGACTTATTTACATGGTCCTGGCCTATATTAGGAGTAGCGTATATGAATTCCCACATTGTATTTAATCCTTTTGGATGATCCACTTAATCTTTCAAATCCACAACATTTGTTTTAGGGAGCATTGGATCTCATGGGTGTTTCTATCATGAAAACTTGCTGCAATTTTGTGTCAAGTCTCTGAATACAATCAATTGATTCAAATTCCCCATGCTTGTAAAGATTCTTCAAAAAAATCTTGTTGTCTTCCACCATATTGTCTACCCAACTGACATTTCCTGCTATTGTGTAAGTTTTTTTATTGCCCTTGATTCCTACATTTACAATTGAATCCTTGGGTTAGAGAAATCCATTCAAATCACATATCTAAGTAATTCGGCTGTAATTGAACCAACTGTAAGGATTCATTGCAAAACTCATGATTATTCTTCTTATCCATAATGCATCTATGTAATTTCTAGCAGAGAATGTCTCATATTGCCAGTGACCACTGGTGAAGTTAATAGCTATGCACTATCACCTCTCACATTTAGTAACAAAACCCCTTTCATAAGGGGAACAAATACATTATTCAATTTTTTAATCACTGCATTTGTATAATTAGCTAGACCTACTCGTGGTTATCCTCCTTATTGGCTTGCCAAGTATCAAGGCACTGCATACGTACCCAAAATTGTAGGGTATTGTACCACCAGAATGATGTTACACATGCCCCAATGATGATATAGATCACCTCGCAAGGTGTTCAGAATCCAGGAGAAGCTCACCTGCAAGTATATGTTAGCATCCCAAGCATGCTTGTTTCCAAGCTTCCTGTACCTTGTTTTATGCGTCTGCCTTTCTTTTTCTATAGTGCTTTGGCCTTTAGTGACAAAACCACCGCCAGGCAGGGCCCCTGTCCACCGCCCTGATCAGGGCGGCAGTCCTGTAACCGCCACCCTGCTCAAGGCGGCGGTCCTTCACACATTTTCCAGTCACGTTCTTTTGATCACGACTTGCATAATTTTTCAAAATTTATACAAGCTTTTCTCAACTGCCTTGGCTTAGTATTAATGTTTTATGTTCCCTGGAATAGTGTTTCTTCATTGTTTAATGGTAAAAGAGTTCTAGTAGGAATTACCTTTGGGTGAATGTAAAAATCTATAAATAGCCAGCTTGTTTTCAAGCAAATGGCCCCTCAACTTCTCATTTCCATTGTTTAGTCTTTCAATTTTTGTTCATAGAACTCATTTTGTTTTCATTTTTACATCCATGCTAGTTTTTCCTTTGCTGTTAGAGGCCATTCGATCTTCTTGCTTCAGTCTTATTCATTGCTGTTCATGGTAAATTAGTTTAGAGCAAAGTAGTGTCATTTGTAGATTGAATCCATTAGAGTTGCAGGTTGTGTTCTTCACAGAAGGTAGATTCTAGAATATCTCTGTACACTTGTGTTGTATTCCCGCAATAAATCCCGCTAGGAATTGCATACGCCAAGCTTTGTCACTTGCGTTGTCCCTCTCCTACTCACATTATATTTGGTCTATATCCAAAGATGCCATTATTCAAAATACCTTCTTCTGTTGATGCTAGCATATACACACTCTTCTGGACTCAATGAACATGAAGGAATGAGGAGATCATTCTGAGGGAATTGTCAAAGTCATACACTACTGGATTTGCCACTGTTCTATTGCAAATTCTAGGTTTTATCTGTCAAATTTCTAGTTAAAACCATATCAAATAGAGTAGTGAAATATTTCATTTCAGTTAATTTTCATTTTCAATATTGCCAGGTGAAGCTGTGGGGATTGATAGTTTCTGAGAAACTATGATTCATTCCTCACTTCTGAGGTAGGATCGAGTCTTTCAATTAAGTTAATCAAGCTATCTAGTTATTTAGGATAAGCTCATAACTGCAAAGGCAAAATAGCTACACCAGGATACCTTGCTTGTTTTAATTTTTTTATTAGATTAGTTGTCATTTTCTGAATATATTAGATTAGTTTCTCTTTCAATTCTATTCAAAATATTCTATCAAAAATACAAAAATAGAGGAATATATATATGTTATAGATATGTTGTAGATATATTGCATAATTAGTTTATTTCATGTTTCAGTTAAGTTTATATTGATCTTGTATGACAATCACGGGACCTAGGGAGCCTAGGGAATATGTTTTTGAACCAGTCATGCCTCAACCACAATCTTATTGTAGAATTAACTGACATAGACCAAAATCTCAGAATTCAAGTCTTCCGAACAACAACAGACCTACAAGAAATCAGCTCACAACTAAGAGGATTAAACATAGAAGACGATAAAGCACACACGTTCTGGTCAAATCAACCAAATTATAGATTACCTTGATAGATATCCGTATGACTGTAGAAGGACCTAAAAGAGAGAAAACATTCGGTTGTGATCCACTAGTCCCACAGCCAGATGCAGGAGACCTCCTTGTTGATATAAACACTAGCTTACGTATCCAAGTTACCAGAACACCTGTTAGGTACTCTGAGAAAATCGTGCAACTTCTAGTTCTAAACGTAGAGGCCGAAAAGGCATATGATTACTAGATACTCGGAATCAGGGGTTGACTCTTCGTATGACCATAGGAGGTCCACAACAACCAAAAACTTACAGTTGTGATCCGATAGGTCCCACAACCCAACGGGCCTACAAATTAATACAAATATTGACACCAGCTTGCGAACGCTGGTGTTTAGGTCCTCTCCACTTCCACAAGACATTATCACACCACTATCATTATTAAACGTAGCTGCTAATCAAGCTAAAGATTTCTGGACTAGACTAGAGAATCGTCCATAAAACACCAAAAGATCCATTTCACATTAAGCCATTCCATTTTCATGACCTTGTTCAAGGAGATATATATGAAGCACCCCCAGGTCATCTTCCACATATCCCACAACCCATAGATCGGATCACGACAGAGATCGATATTGATTGGAGCCTTTGAGCAGCTATCCTCGCCGAATGATCTATCACACCGATTCAGGTTAGGAGGGCTTTATTTGCCTTAGATTCGCATATCCCATTATTGCATGTTGAAGACATAAGATTACCTAACTAGTTTATCTGCACCCCACGTGTATTCCATCCCTACCGGCTGTCTCGGCACGACCTCGGGAGGTCTGGTTTGAGGAAGAGTTAGTTGTAGATTCCCATGCTCGCATGTCACTTTTCCATCGTACAGGCACCAAGGCAAAAAACAATTACTTTCCAGTTACCTGGAGAATACTCAGGAGGTTGTGAGACTGCAGGGAGGTTTGGGAAGCTGCAAGAGGTTAGCACTGGCTCTCCGGTGAAGCAAATTTCTTCTGCAAGACTTTTCTTTCCTCTGCACCCTTTCTCCAGCCTTGCTAGGAGCTTCAATTCACTCTGGTACTAAATATAGATTGAACAATAGGAGTGGAAGCCTGATAATATTTATTAAACTCAATCAACTGCTTACACAAGAAGGAGTTTCAATACTTATAGGTATTGTACAGCTAAATACAAACAAGAAACTAAGTTGCACAGGTGCAACCACATTCCAAATTACATAAGCTTCCAATATCATTCGGGAAGCATAAATGAATAATTACAATTATATTGTTAAAAAAATATAACCACACCCGTATGCAGACATAAATACAATTAGATGGTTATGAAGGAATATAACCATATAACAACGTTATTTAATTAATAACATTAATTAAATATTTTATTATATAATGCATAATTAATTAGGATAATAATAACATTTTATCCTAACAGGGATGCGGGGCCGTGGAGAAATTTAGGAAATTTTTCCAGCATTAGAATTAAAATTCTAAGTTCCAAGATCTTCCCACGCCTCCGCTGAGCCACTTGGCAGCACCCGATTGGCTGCGGGTTAGTGGGGCGATGGGGAAATTTATATTATTTTTTCCAAAACTATTTTCGTAAAAAGGTTAAGTAAGAAAATTTCCACCTCTCTTTCATGCCACGTGGAAGTACCCAATTGGATGCAGGATGGTGGGGCCATGGGGAACTTTAGGGAAAATTTTCCAAAGTTAAAATAAAAATTTTAAACCGTTAGATTTTTTTTGAAGGCCGAATTGAAGTAGAAACTTCAAAGGGCCATAACTTTTGATAGAGAGCTCGGTTTTGGGAAAACGAGGACTTTCTAGAAATATCTCGATGCCCTCTTTGCAGAGAGCTCATTAATTTTTGGTTTTGATAAATTTTAAGGGGGAAATTTTAAGAAAACGTCCTGGAGGCTTTTATAGTGTGAACTGGTAAATTTTAACTTGTGAATTTTATTCAATCTGATCTTCTTCCTCTCTCAACATGTGAAATAGACATGGAGGATTGTTCTAAGAGGAATTTTAGGATGTATTGGAAGGTAAATTTTCTTTACTTATTTCCAATTTGATTTTTTACAACTTCTGACAGCAAGAAGACTGTGAAAGGTTTGGGCCTGATTTTGCAATGTTTTGAAGGATTTTTCCTTAAGTGTTTTTTCCCAATTGAGTTCATTGATATCATAACATACTATATTTTAATGATTAAATGTTGATTATTTTTTGCAGGCTCGAACTGTGCATTTTAGAGAAGTATTTTCCAGTTTTAAATTTTAAAACAGAGATCAGATTAAAAAAGGGTCTATCTAACTTTTTCATCATTCAAGTATGGAAGTTCATTCTAATCCTTGTAAAATCCATTTATTTAATTCAACAAACCATTTAATGGCTAACATGTAAAGTATGGTTTCCAATTTTTTCATATTTTCAAAAGAACAAAGTAATACAATTAATTCATATGTATTCCTTTCTTTCAAAAAGAGATTTCAATAACATTTAAAGATCAATTTTCAATGTAACAATGAAGAAAGGTATTGCAATCCTTTATTGATTTCAAATACAACTTTACATCTCTCAATTCCTTGAATGCAAATAACAGATTTCAATTTCTTTCTTTCAAATGAACAGAACAAAGTATATATATCTTTCATATTTCAAATTTACAACTCCCATAGCTCAATAAAAAGTATCTTTCCATTACAAATAATATATAGATCATCCACTTGAAATTGGGAAAGGTTACAATGAGATTTCATTTCACATAGAACTATCAAAGTGTCATTCTCCTCTACTCCAGAACAACAACATAAATTTCTCCTTTTGGAGCACAACAAAGGCAGGGGAAAGGCAACGCTCTCTACCAAACCAAGACATCCAATGAAGAAGATAAGCCATCCTTATTCATAGGCCCCCGAGCCCCAACCATAATGCAATAGAAGGTGTGATTCAACTCATGGAAACAACATGCTTCCACACACACACACATTCAGATTTCACAATATAAATACAGTTCAAAACATAATGTAGTTTACAACTACATTTAAAACATACAAACAAGCCTAAGGCTTCATCAAGCAAGCCAAAGGAGCAAGGAACTATGGGGGAAACTGCTTATGCCTCCCAATGGGAAATGGGTATCCACCTGTAACAAACCATCAATTTAAATCATCACACATATCCTTACGCCCCCCACAATCCCTCCTTATGCCCCCCCCCCCCCCCCCCCCACAAATTTCCTTATGCCCCCCCCCCCCCCACAAAGTAAGAAACTCAAGCTATTTCTTTTCCATGGTGGATCCCAATCCCAAACTCCCTCCACAATAAATCTAATGCCACTAACATTCCCTTATGCCCCCCCTCAATGATTCCCCATAGTCTTCTTCTACACCATTACTAGGCAGTCTACTCAACCAGCTAACAAACACACAAAACATTCATCATTCACACAAACATAAAAAGAAATAAAAGCATATATGAAGAGATAAGCGCCTACCTCTCCATGGTAGAATTTTTTCTAATACAACAAGCTTTCAATGTCAAAATACACTCCCAAAAAAAACAATGCCCAAGTATGAAATGCTCTCTAACTTCCTCCAAAATCAACAAGAGCTCCAAACAACCAAGGAAAATTCGCCCTCAAAATGAAGTATGCCACAAAGTGAAACCTAGTAACCAAGTAATCCACAACAAGCAAAGCAAATTCGAATTTAAGGAAGAGGGAAGAGAAGAGGATGAGGTGGATCCATGTAGGATGCCACATCACACATCCTCAACTCCAACACCAAAATTCAACTTCATTCCCCCAAGCATAATAACTAGGTGGGTGAAAATATGACAAATTACGTATACACTCCAACCAAGCCCACACCCTACAAGGACTACAAATTTAAAACATGAAGAAAGTGCAATTAAAACATGCAACTTGACTTATAAAAATGCATTAAAAAGGTCTAAAATCAACCCTCCAACCATATGTATGGTTGGTAAATAAAATTAAGAGGTATGAGACAAGTTTTACTTGTCCCACAAGCCTCCAAAATCAGCCTCCAAGGACAATTTCGAATTTCCAAGAAGGTGGAGTGTTTCACACTCAAAATTAAACTTACACATCACTTACACATACTTATAACATTTAATAAAAAATCCAACCACTTCACTAATTACTTTCTTATGACATATTGATTTGTTTACTTTAACAACATGATTATTCACAATATTAACACAACATTTAATAACTAATGAAAAAGGGTAAAATCACCACAAAATAAACACATGCAAACATTAATAAAAGAAACCACATTAATAAATACATAAAGCTCATTGGTCACATTTAAAAGTGATCCCCCATGGTAATCCCTAACAAAAACCAACACACACACACATAAAACATGTTGCCATGGTGACCTTGTTGAATTCATCCAGAATTTCAATGTGGTTGGTCTCTAATCCCCTAATGTTTGTTGCGATATTTTAACCTGCAAAACACAAATACCTCCTTCGGCCTCGTTGCCATATCAAAACATCCAACATGATATAAATATAATCACAAAATCATCTATACATATGAATCAAAATAACATCAAGGTAATCAACATTATCACTTACAATTTATATCAACAACTATATCATCATCATATAATGTCCATTTTCTAGGTCTACTCATAATATCCATGTCAAATAGTATATTATCATCCACATATGAAGTGTCTCTAATAATTATCTTGCATCATAACTAAATCAAGATCAATAATAATCCATGGTTCGGCATCTAACATCATACTAAATTAAAACAATAATAATGTCCATAATGTAATCAACAGTATCAAACGGTGTTAAAGGGAAGTGGGCACTACATTGTGCATCACCAAAATATTTCAATAATCATAAAAATCAATATTTCAATAATCACCAATATATCGATGGGAGACTAGTTTTGGTCGTTCCCATGGTAACTCCAGTTTTGATGCAGTCCTCCCTAGCAGCTTTGAAAATCCTCCTGACTTTCCAAATGACTTTGGTAGCTCTTTACATAATTGATCACCATAAAAATTCCAACTCATTCAATTGGGCAATGTTTATAATTATAGATCATTACTACAATCACAGTAATCCAAGTTGAGTGCCCAAAGATTTGCCATACAACATATCTAGCTTGGCACTGTAAACCCAATTAGCCTTTTCTTGGGTGCATAGAATATTGTAGAATGTTCCAATTTAAATTGATTTGCATGGGTTGACATGCGCTAACTTGTTGACCAAGCATCCAAATATCCTTTAATCTGTTATGGCCTTTTGTAAACATTACAGACCATTGGCATTACTGAGTAACAACATTCCTTTCAAATGATATTTTTGTAGATTAGCCAACTGATAAGGAAGCCAAATAGTTCACTCTATCTTTGAGTTGGCCTATGCTCCTCATTATTACTCTGTGTGACAAACAAATGCCAATAAGCTGACGGTAAACTACAAAACAACTATAAACACATCTGTCGAAGAAATAGGCCCCTGGTCACATGAGGGGTCACATCTTTACCAGTTGCCATAGGATCCCTTCTTCCATCCTTTTCAATTGCAATTCATGGGTAACATTGAATCATATTTCATGTTGTTGTGTCATATAAGAAACATTTTCTAACCTTAACAACCCTTCATCCTCTTTAATGGACAATAAATAAATAAATCACAGCATTCGCAAAGAGAAAAGATTTAATATTTTCTTTAGCACACAATCATGCAGTCCAAAAATTAGATACAATCAGAATGTTATATATTATTATAGAAAATATCTAAAATTTTTGATCATACAATCCAAAAAGTAGATACAATCAAATTGTTAGATATTATTATAGGAAATATCTAAAATTTGTGGATATCTACTATAGTAAATATGTAGGATTGTAGGAAAATATCTAAAATCCGACAACTTACATTAAAGTTAAGACAACAAATATTAGAGCCACTGGAATTTGGCACTTCCCAGCCAAGCCATCTTCAAAGGTGGACGCCTACCGGCGAATGAAAAATATTTACATCAACATCAAGATTTTAGATAAATCGAATTTTATATTTAAAAAGTGTTAAGCATGCATATCTAATGCATAAATGAATTATGAGATTTGTATTTGAAAAGTGTAACCTCCAATATTAAATGCTATACATGTGACGATAATGACAAATTGAATAGATCAATGTCTCTTCATTGCTATACATGTGACGATAATTACAAATTGAATGTTCTATTTGACAAATGTCAATTACTAGTATTTAATGCCTCCATCAATTCTAGCAGAGCTATTAAAAATTAGTTTTAAATCAACTTTAATATTTGAGGATATAAGTGAACATAAGTGAGCAAGAGAGTGGGAGTGTCTCATAATTTGAATCCAACATGACAGCAACTTGCAAAACAAAGAAATAAGTCAGTGTAAGGTTGAGTGGGACAAATTTTCTAAAGAAAGTGCCACTTGGGAGAATCTAGAAGAAATGAAAACTTCTTTTCCACATTTTTTAGTGATAAATATCAGGATTTTATAAGTGAACATAAGTGAGCAAGAGAGTGGGAGTGTCTCATAATTTGAATCCAACATGGCAGCAACTTGCAAAACAAAGAAATAAGTCAGTGTAAGGTCGAGTGGGACAAATTTTCTAAAGAAAGTGCCACTTGGGAGAATCTAGAAGAAATGAAAACTTCTTTTCCACATTTTTTAGTGATAAATATCATGATTTTATATCTGATATTATGTTTTTGTTATTTTTATTGACTAGATGACTGGAAAAACTCATGAAATTTTGTTGCTTTGGCAAAAGCTTGATAAAATAAGGTTGTTATAGCTTAATAAAATTATTGTTTATAGTTCTGGATGTTTATTAATTATGAGCTTCAGTTAAGATATTATGAGTTTATGATATTTTTGTATGTGTAATTTTATCTATTTATTTTAATTCTAAGAATGATATGAATTAATCACTGGGGACGATGATACTTATGGGGACAGGTATGATGTCATACCTCATTAAGTCTATCTTGGATTAATATGTACTTTGTTGGTAGTAAGTGAAATTATGTATGATTATCATGCTTGACTTGATTAAATTACAATATAAATTTAGTATGTTTAATTGTTTAATCATGTTAATTTCATTATTTATAAATTTTATAATGATGGCTTGATTTTACTTTATAAGGTTGTTTATTTATAAATCCTATATTGATTAACTTATTTACGTTATGCAACTGTGTGCACTTAATTGATTTAATGATCTTAGTATGTTTGGATAAATTTTATGAAGACCCTTGTTGGAAAACAAGGTAAGTTGATAACCAGGTCATAGACGCAGGCTTCTCTTTAAAATGTTATTTTAAAAATCCTTTATAAGGCATTGGTACTAATTTCGATTAGTTCATAGAACGATTATAAATCCTATCTTTTCGACAGATAAATATACATACATACATACATACATACATACATACATGTGTGTGTGTGTGTAGATATATGCATATATTAATGTTATTTCTTTGGCTTATGTTTTAATACATATTAAATACCTTAATAAGGTCAAGCCATATAATTTATGGAAATAAAAAGTAATATGAAATGGGGAGGGGTCGGCAGCTCAACCAAGCCCCCACCCGAGCTTGTACCGAGCTATTTATTTGTTATCCAACTTTGAATTAAGGTAAAATCACATTGGTCGATGCATTGGAAAGTAAAGTTAGGGTTTTTATTTTTGTGAGGATCCCCAACCGTTGGATGGAAGATAACTTCCCAAACAGAAGGCATATATTGCAATACAATTTGGTGGAAACGCCAAAGTTAGCAAACAACGGTTTAGCAGGGAATTGGGAAGGAATTTGGGATAGTTCATTAAATGAATTTGAATGAGGATTTGTAGCCTCAAGAGAAGTAGGAAGATTCTCAAAAAATCCACCACTGAGCTAAGTGTTTATTTGGTGTTTCATTTTTGTTGTTAGTATTTTTGGCTTGCCATGCGAGCTCTGCATCCAAAATTTTTATGGTTATTTTTGGGAAAAATTGTTAGGAATTTCCATGCAAAAATTTAATTCCAGCTTGTTCTGAGAAGATATATAGCAGAATTATGGATTTTATGACCTCTTATTTTTCTTAGAAGCTATTCTTCAACCTAGTTTTGTGCGTGAGCTTCTGAAGGTTTCTTGGGAAGAAAAGGGAAGTGGATTCATTCTTCTGCAAACGTATTATAGGCATGGGATTGTCTCTTTCTCATTTTTATCATTTATAACATTAAGATATTTTAATGATAATGGAAAAAATCGTTTTCCCTTCTGTTCTTTCATTTTCTTCATTATGGGTATTTTAGATCTTGATTTGAAAGCCATCGTTGAATGCATACTGGTTTTAAGGGCTCTGTGTATATATATGTGTATTGGAGTGCAAATATGTCTTATCTTGTATATGGTCAAGTTATGTACAAGTCGTTTCTTACATGGCCATGTTATTTTTAAGAATACGTTATTGGGTATTAACCAGTCTACAAATGGATGTTGCATGTAGTCATGGGCATCGTGTAAGTTCTTGGGTATCGTTTTATTTGCATTATGTTTCACCTAATTATGGGTGGGGATATTTCATTTCTGGTGTAGGTTGTACATGATGACTATGTGGTTCTTATTTTCAAGCTCAATCTCGTGAACCTATAGCTTAATGTTATTCTTATGTATTTGTTGTTTCTGGGGAAATATATATATGGGTTTTTGATATCCAACTCGGCCTTGGCTCAAATTTTGTTTATTCATAGTTTCATGGTTTATTAAATATAAATAGCCACGACTAATATGGCATTGGTCTAATTTTACCTATAGCATGATGTTATTGCATGGTATGAGTTGTAGGGTGTGATTCTGTAGTGATCTTCATTGGTTTTTTGTTCTTATGCAAATATTTTCAAATTTGAGTTTAAATTGATGGAATTATGGTGAATATGTTACTTAGTCACCTTCTGGTATTTTTGGGTCTATGAAATCAAAAAAAGGACCGAGTATTTTTTCTCAAGTTGATGGAGATAAGGGTCAGTTCGACCAATCAGCTATTCATTTATTTATTTACATTAGACCACTATGTGGTCGATGCTGACTATGCATTGTTTGGTGTTCACCATATGGTGAAGGTTTATCATCATTGATTTAAGTATGGTTCATTCAAACCAGTAATTGTAAGGATATACTTACATGGAGGAAATATGGACTTAGTCCATAAGAGCAAGGCATATAGCATATCCTTAGGTTGTATTGTATCCTTCCCTTGCAAGATTTATTTTTTATCGGGTGTGTTTTCCTTGCTTCTAATAAATTAAGGTTTATTTGGATAGTTTAAGGTATTCAGATAGTTTAAGGTATTAGGTGAAAATCAAGTACAAGTGTTTATTAAATTATAATTATATAACAGTGCATGTGCTTCTATTTCTTGAGAAAGAATAATGCATTATGATAAGTAAATATTATACGATATGGTTATGGATTAATAATATTAAAATACAGTGTTTGATATTTTAGTTTTTATCTTTATCAAAATAAGACTCTTAATATTGTTATTTTTAAGACGCGACTTGAGAATTATTATACTCTTTTCTTTTAAATTCTGTTATACTAATCAGGAATGAAAGTTGTGTGGTTTGTATGACTGTTTCCTGACTCGTATTATTAATAATTGATAATGATATAATCAAGATTGAATATTTAAGTATTAATTTTAATACTTGATTTTATTAAAAACTCTGTTTGGGTATAGATAACAAAGGTGATCTATTTTTGGAATTTGATATTCATATCTGTGATCTGAATTATTCCTTTTATGATTTGATTTGAAAACCATATGATTCTTTTATATATTATGAAAGAAAGGAAAAAGGGTAAAAAGGGAAAAGGATAAGTTATTATCTTAAATGAATTTCAAATTACGTTGTTTATCTGAATTATGTTCAATGAAATATTTCAGTGCTATAAATTGCAAAGATAAGATGGTAGACTTTTTCATGCCAGTTCTTTCGAGCTGATGGGTGCCTAACATTTTTACAAAATGAGAAGTTTAGATCTTATTTGGTGGATGGTTTTTTATGGGTATGTTGAATTATTTTTGAATTTATTGAGAAATGTATTCATTAGTTGACTATTGTAAAAAATAATCTTTTTCTTTTCTAAATAAAATTATTTTAAAGGCATTATGCTATCCGAGATTTTTTATCATTTTTGGAAAGGAAAATAAAGGTTTTGTATTATTGATTTGAATATTGTTGTAATAATGATCATGCTGAACTCAAGGTCTTGGGCTATTTGAAAGTTACAAGTATTTTGTAATCATCAACCCAAGTTACATTCTCATTGAGTTCATTGGATGCTTGCAATATGTGGACATGGGGACACCTTGAGGTAGGGGTCAAATTTCTCCATATGGACCAAGAGGAACATAGTGGGGCACTCCAAATGCAGATCACTTGATGGAAATTATGAACCCAATCCCACCCCCATGTCCCACTTATAGAAAGTGATCCTCCACCACTCCAGTTCAAAACTTTGGTACAATAAAAGTGTTTACCATCCAAAGTTTTCCACCGCCATGGGTTTTGAAAATTTAACTTTGACACGGTCTCCAAAGGAAACATTGGACTTTCAAAGGTGGGGTGTATAGTTCGAGATGAGAATGGTGCTCTTATTTGTGTTGGTTTGCTTTGTCTCCCTGATGGGTCTTGCACCATGGCCGAGGCCCAAGCACTTATCTTTGGTGTAAAATTGGCAGTCGAGAATATTTTTTCTCATTTGATCATAGAAGGTGATTCTCAGGTCCTGGTATAGGTCATCAAGAATAGTACACACTCTCATTAGGCTCTAGAGGACCTCATTACAAATTTTTTTTTTTGGTTGAATAAGTTAGATGTTTGGGACATAGGCCATGTTCTAAGAGAAGCTAATTTAGTGGTAAATTCACTTGCCAACGTGGGGGTGATGCAAGCTGAAGTTATTGTTTCCTCTAATGATGTTAATAGTGAGTAGGGCCTAACGACTATCATTAATCAAGAGTCAATTCCCTATCATCTTGATTATTTCCATGCTTCTCCCATGTAATATTTCATTTTTGGTGACGGGGATCAGTTTGCAAAGTTCATTATTCCTTCCTCTATACCCATGGTTTTTTTGTAGGTCTGGTTCTTTTTGTTAATTTCATGGCCCTGGTTCATTATTTTATGGCCCTGTCTGTCAAGATCGCCTCAAAACGGTGTTAAAGATTGGCTCAGGTTTTTTTTGTAATGTAGTCGAGAGAATCATTGGGGATCATTATCATCAGGGGTCAAGAAGAGCCAGGGTGAACACTACGATTGCTTCCACCTTTATCACCAAATTTCTCTCCATTCGGAGAAAAAGGAAGAAACGCTGGCTATTTCTCAACATTTGATTCTTTTGAATCATGTGGTTAGTCTCGAAGAGGAGGTGGTTGATGTCAACATGTCAGTAGTGGTAGTCGAGCTAGTTTCAGATGCTCAGGTGCGTATGGCAGAGTTGGAGCAGAGGTATGCAAGCCTCCTGGATTTTTCCATTTCAGTTCACAGTATTTATAGGACTAAGGGTTCAGGTCTAACATATTTTCCCTCTCTCAATTTGGACCACTTAGCCTCACCCATTCCTCCAATATCCTCCCAAATTTTGCCATCGTTAGCTCAAGGGAAAATGGTCCTACAACTTTTTTCACAAAGTGGCCACGACTACAAATGGCGGGCGCAGTGCCAGGCTCCAGAAGAAGAAAGAAGATGTCTCTAAGGACGAGGAGGCCAGTGTTAAAGTTCCTTTTAGTCCTATTTCCAAGGTGAAAATCAAATTCATATATGTCTCTGATTAGCATGGTTTTTGTAATTGGATATTATATGTTATAGTATTATACGATTTTTTGTTTTTGTATTCAGGGTGATAGTTTTAATTGTCATATGTTTAGCCACCCTCTCTTACTCAAAAAACTGTATGTGTGGGGTCCCTAAACCCCACGATTTATAGCTCCAGTAAAAAGTGTTTTCCTTATAAAAAATAATGATCATGGTTTTTTATATCAAATATTACATTTTGTGTATCTATTAGGATATATTTGTGATTGAATTAATCAATATGATTTCATAAGATAGGTACTATTCTTAAGTTGAATAATGAACTATGAGTGAATAATATCCTTGGTGTATTAGCTTTGAGTATTTAAAATGAACCAAAGCTATAGTAAGGATATGAAATGCAATATATTTAAATAAATGAATGTGGTTTGTTATTTAATAGTTAAATTTTTGGACTATTGTATGACGATAAATAATTAATGATCATTTATTATTTAATCATAAGTATGTAAAATTTATGGATATAAATAATTGTATTACATGCAGACATGATGAGTTCAATAATTTTTTACTCAAGAAATTATAACGACAATGTTATAATTTAAATAAATTACGGATTGCATTCATAATGCAGCTTGTTGCCCTAATTATCTTAAAATGCTTAATGAATATACAAAAATAACTTATAGAGTTTGATTATGAATAATTAACAAAACTAAGTTGAGGACCTTAGGAACGAATGATTAATGCGATGGATTATCGTTGCATTATAAAATATAAACCTGTCATAAAACTAATTTAATGAGGTGAATAGTTACGAAAAACCTAATACATGGTACTCAGCAGACCAACTTCGGATGGTTGTTGTAGTGAGGATTTCATCAAATGGCGTGGGTCATTCAATGAATACTACCATGTAATAGTTATCCTAAGTTGTCCCTCGAGATCCATTAATTATGCATGTTGTAATCAACATGGATAGGAGTTTTGCTATGATACAGAGGTTATCTATCCAGGTTGGTCTAGTTCCTTTGTAACAACTTATGTTGGCTACGGGGAAGAAATTAATCGCATGATGATGCAAGTCATTACATGAGATCCTTTTCTCCCATAGGAAACTTAAGTTGGTATAGGCATGCTTCATCGTGATGGATGAACAAGTTTTGTATCGTGTGCGTATCTTGAATTTGATTAACTTAAAAAAATGAGTCAATTCTAAAAATGGAACCAAGTGCATTGGTGATGGGACATGTTTCAGATACAATGTGCAGTATAGAAACAAACCATGCAATGCATGACGCGTAAAATTTTGCTGAAGAAGTGTATGTCATGTTGACCTAGTTCTAACTAAAGTGTGAGATTACAGGTGGGATTCAATTAAATGAATTCCAAGTAGACACTTAGAGAAACACTTGTAAATCAATGTTGAGAAGGGCATGAATGAGTATACTTTGTCTATTGACTCGAAAGAGTACTTTATAGGAGATCGAGAAGGATCTAGTTGACCCATAAATTATGCACATGCTTATTTGAGTTTTTTATCTGAAGAATTGTAATTATATGATGTTGGATTTAAATGTTATATGTCTAATTTGGGAAGTAAAAAAAAATCCCATATTTATAATGTTTGGAAAGTGGTTGATACAGGTAAGAAACAGAATTCGTACAACGGTTCTTTGATTAAATGAATCATGACCCTCCACTCGGCTTTGATGTCCTGTAAATTTCTCCTTACTGACTTGATGTTTTATTAATTTGTGGGAGACATAATTTAATTTATGAATTATTTGTCATCCAAATTCCACAAGGCTCCCTGACACATGTTAGATCCATAGCTGACTTGTGACCCAGGGGTTAAACTTGACGGGTGTTTAAATGTATTTCATGATTTTAACCGTAAAATAATTGCAAATATTTGAAATAACTATCACATACAAATTGCATATTTTAAATATGATCATAATATTTTATACAAATTTATATATAAAATATACTAATATATATTAAAACCAGTTATATATATATATATATATAATAATATTTTATAAATAGTGTAAAAGTAACATTATTTTATATATTTGAAGGGCAATATCTTGAAATTACCATCACCTAAAAGTTGTTTGACATACAGGGAGGGATTGTGTGGGACCATCTGGCATTCTTTCATGGCAGGTGCTTTAAAAAATGTCTTATACCTCTATGTTTTTTGATTTGAATTTCATGTCAGTGCAAAATGTTATGTTTCCTGTGGGACAAAAGAATGTTGTGTAAATTACAGCCAACAGAAAATGTGTGTATCCTTGCAGTCATGTGTTGACAGGTGTCCAACTTGACTGTTAGTCACAGAGCATTCATGTTATTTATCCGACTGCAACTAATGTTGGACAAAATGCGTAGAAGTTATGTGGTCTCGTGAGTGGCAATGATTGTGGGATACATAAAAATGGGTATAGGTGGACCTCAAATTTAATCCGTGCAGTCAAGGAAGGAAGCAGTCGAATACTGTATATTATCAATTTCATTCTTAAAAATTATCCTCTATTTTATATATGGTTCTAAAATGGCCCACGTTGATTAATTACGACAACTTCATAATATCTATATGGTGTGAAAGAAACAATGCAGTAGTCACGTCGAGTATAGTGTAAGAAATTATGTCATTGAATGGGATAATGAAGCCTCTCTTGAACTTTTACCCCAAAAAGAATCTAATAAACTATGTAATTATAAGAACATTTAAATGAAAATGTGTTATCTTAGTGATCATTTTCAAAAACTGTAATATTATCTCTATGAGTTCCAATGCATGTGAACTATATATTAATAACAATATTTACAGTTATTGAATTTCTTGTGACCTTATTATATGTGTTGTATATTATTCTTTATAAACCATGTTTTTTTTTTCTTTCTAAAATATTTCTTATTTTCATTGTCTTTGACAAATTATTTTCTTAAGCTTAATTAATTAGGAATATGTATGTTTGTAATGACACTTGCATATTCAAAATATAAGTGTTTTTAGTTCTTCCAAGGAAATCTTCATATACCTTGTTTTTTAAATAAAAATTGATTGAGATAAGAGGTATGATATTTTCAGCAAAATGTAGGCGTATATTATCAAAATAAACATCTTGGTAAAAGAAAATGCTGCAATATACCAACAATTGTGGTAATTAAAATTTCCTTTCTCTTCTTCTTTGTCAAACCAGGCACCTATTTCGCAAGACACGAAATCAATTAGTGTGTCATTACTAGTTTAGAAAACTCAATTTCTGTGAACTAGTAATGGCACCTTTGCTTTTAATGTACAAACATTTTAAAATAATTCTATTAAGATTGATCTACATGGTAAATCTTGGTACTTGATCTTTCTTAAATAAAAAAATTCAATTTATCTAGCTAACAAGGTTGCAATATTCACATGGATAGTAATGTTAAGAGGAAATGAATTAAATATTGATGTACTAATATTTAAAATTGGTGGTTGCCACTTCTTAAATAGAAAATTCAATTTATCTAGCTAGCAATTGTACTCGAAGGTGTAATGGTCACATAAATAATAATGAAAATGAAATGAATTAAATATTAATCTACCAATATATCAATGAAGAAGAATTGAATTAAATATTCACCAACTCATATTTAATACTGGTTGTTGACACTTTTTAAATAGAGAACTCATAATTAATCTATAAATTAAATATGAGTGGATACTAGTTAAATAGAAAACTCAATTTATCTAAATTCTTGATATTGATGTAAACTTTTTTTTTTAAAACTTACACTTTAATTCATTTCCTCTTCATTACTATCCATGTGACATTGTCCCTTAAGACCTTAAGAGTACTATTGCTAACTAAGCAAATTGAATTTTCTATTTAATAAATGTCCTAACAATAGATATTATGGATATTACCATAGGTAGATCAATATTTCATTCATTATCTCTTTATTGCTATACATGTGACAATAATGACAAATTGAATGTTCTATTTAATGCCTCAAGCAATTGTGGCAGAGCTATTAAAAAATAGTTTTAAATCAACGTTAATATTCGAGGATATAAGCGAGCAAGAGAGTGAGAGTGTCTCGTAGTTTGAATCCAGCATCCAGAATTCTCACTCTCTAAAGGAAACTCCAACCATGCAGCCGACATTGAAGTCTGGAAAAGAGCACATCAAAATCCATGAAACCAAATTGAAAGCTGGTGATGTTGCTGTGTGTAACCACTGGGTGTCGGTGGATCCGTATGTCCGATGGTTTTTCAGAGATGAAGCCAAAGATGGTCTCTATATCGACAACCTCAAAAGGAACGAGGTTTTTCTTTTCCGTGTACCTTCTTCTTTGTTTTAAATCTCTTCTAATCAATCATTTTAAGAGTAAGAGAATATATGCAGGAAAGGTGCGCACCATTTTTTAATTTTTCAATGATCTTATTATTGTGGGAGTGTACAGACAACCCCATGTTTTATGGTGGGAAAAGTGTTGAAGTCGGCCAATGACGAGTTTAAAGAGGGCGATATGGTGACTGGTCACTACGGAGTACCACAGTACAGTATTGTAGCGGCATCTGCATTGAGAAAAATTAAAGTTGACACCGCTGGGGTCAAATCTTCCGATTATTTGGCTAAGGACCGCTGAGGTCAAATCTTCCGATTATTCGCGACTCTTGGGTATACAATAACATTCAATTTTGAAGAGGCTCGATCCGGTCCTCATCCCTTTTTATTCTTTATTTTTTTTATTTATAACTTTTATGATTTATATTTTGGTAGATGAATAGACAGCGTCATTTACAAAATCTTTCTTTTAACTTCAAATTACAAACCAGTAGACCAACTTTTACTCTATTTTTATTATCGATTATGAAATGATATTTATATGCAGAAAAGCCTGGAATGACGGCATGGGTTGCGTTGGAGTTCGGCCCAGACCTTACACCAGGGAAGAAAGTGTTCGTTTCCGCTGCAACGGGTGGAGTTGGTCTTATAGTCGGCCAATTAGCTAAAATGAGAGGATGCCATGTTGTTGGCAGCGTTGGTAAAAACAAAGAGGTCATCCATTATTTTCCATATATAACTCTTAATAATAATAACTTACTAAGGGATGGAGAAAAGTTACAAAGAAAATTTTAAGCACCATTTGTTTGAGATTAGGAGTCCGAGACCCAGTTTGAAATTTTAGATTTCTAGTTTTTTCAGCTTTGGTTTTTTACTGCTTTTCTCCTGGCTCTAGACTGTTCCCAGAATGATCGTTCTCAGTGTTTTAGATTCTAGTCTCTTGTAATTCTCAAAGCTTTATTTGATTTCTAGACCATCTCTATAACAAGCAAGGGACCATGTCAAAACCCTCCTTTTACCTTTTATCAAAATAAACAAATAATTACTTACTAACTAATTATGTGAGTTGGACTCACTTATAGATTATTTCTGGATTAACAGAAAGACTTGTTGAAAGATTATTTCAAATTTGATGAGGCCTTCAACCACGAAGTCGGTGATAATTATGATGAACCGCTCAAAAGGTACTATTGATGATCACATTCCTATTTATATATTATCTTGGTGATTACCGAATCGTGTTAATTTTATATTGAGGTTGTTGCAGCTACTTTCCAGAAGGAATAGACATTTACTTTGACAACTTTGGAGTGTCGAGAATGTTAGATAGCGTTTTGAACCTCATCAAGGATCATGCCAGGATTGTCATCTGTGGAATGACTTGTCAATATAATAATAAGGCACGATTAATTATGATTTAAGGGTTGTGAAAGAATTGATTTTCAGTTATGCAAGCAGAAGTAATAATAATAGTAATGAAATTATATTGGTGTGGCATGACAGGAAAATGGTGGGGTGAGAAACCTGTTCAACTTGGTGAAGAAATCCGCCAAGATGGAAGCATTTTTGTTTGATAAATACATGCATCGAAAGGAAGGATTTATGTTTGATAAATACGATGAATTTTTAAAGGAAATGGGAGGATATATTGCAAAGAGGATGTGAAACTTGGCATAGACAACTTTGAAGAAGCATTTGATTCGTTGTTCAGTAGTAAGAGCACGAACAATGTTCTCCTCCGCCTAAATGAATAACCCAAAGGTTTGGTAGTCTTAGTTTATTGATTCCCATGCTATTTTTATGTATTTCGAAAGTTTTATATAAATATGGAGTTGAATAAACTTTATAGTGAATGAGAATGACATTATAAATATTGATTTTATTGTAAATTAAGAGGGTATTAAAAAAGTTGGTATTTGTAAATTTGTTATTCTGGAATGGAATGAAATGAAATGATATTAATTATATCCATAAGAAGAATTGTCCATGCACGGGACTACTAAAAATATCAGTTGTATAAAGACTTCAAAGTTTAGTTGGTATCTTTTAGAAGGCTGCTCCTCCTTTTACTAATTTGAATTAACATTTCCTCCAATCTAATAATTCCATCATGAAACCAATTCATAGAGTTTCCTCATACTTGATTATGATGTGTGTACTTTAGACATTCAAGAATGAAATACTCCCCCATTTTGATTACCCCCGTATTCTTAAGTGTTTTCTATCTTCTTGTTTAACATCTAAGTTTGTGGTATCGAATTCTTATTTATGCGATGATGATCTTTTACCTCTATTTTAATTTAGCTCCTATAAATATAATTTTCCACAATATTTATATGTCAAATTAAATTCTAGAAGGCACTTTACACTAACAAACACATGCAACTAACAACAATCTATATGCAATTAAATCTAAACAAATACAAATAAATGAATCAAATGATTTTACATTAAAATATCCACACTCAATATTCTAATCAGGGCTTTATATCTAAATAAGAAATGAATTAAATGAGATCATAGGAAATAAGGGGCAATATTATACCAACAATCTATATGCATTTGAATAAAAACAAATACAAAGCAATGAATCAAATGATTTTAAATTAAAAAATCCACAATTAATGTTCCAATTAATTTTTATTTAAATAAGAAATGAATTAAATAGGATTATAGGAAATAAGGGACACAAGTGTCTAATATTAACTATAGAGAACACTCAGAATCAGATTGATTTAGAATAATTAACAAGTAAAATTATGAACAATTAGAAAACCTTATATTTAAATAAATGTTTGTTCATAGATGAATCTAACAATGCATATATCTTTTATTTTATTTTGAATATGTAAAACATTTATTTTATCTATATTTTTCATAAATTATTAGAAATATGATTTCCTTTAAAAAATTAATTTATTCTTACTCCTTGGAAAATTTAATATAAATTGAGGATGTTTATGGGAGTTTATTTTAACCTTTCATCAATGTCAGAATATTCATGTTTTGATAAAAAAAATCATAAACATCATTCAACACAAGTCATAAATCAAATGTATGTGAATATTTCAACTCCTCGTATTTTTCAATGTGTCTAGTCCAACAACTATTAAAGGATAGAGTGATTCTAAATGATCGATTTTAGATTTTACTATGTGTATGCTTTAGAATTAGAATATTGTTTTCTTATATCTTCAATATGAGTGGTGTAGAACCATGACATTGAATGTTTGATTTTCTCTCAAAATGTTCTAATAAACTTATCTATTTGTCGCACCGCATTCAATTTTCACTTAAATTGATGTTTGAATGGTTATCAAATTAAACTTTTTTCCATTCAAAAATTATGTGATTGAGGATGTATTGGCATAAAGAGCGACCTAAGACCTCTTGCAAATACATGTGACAAGAAAAAACTATGAAATTACTCTTAGCCACTAGAAATTTTTTGTCCTTATCCCTTTTTATTTTTTATTTTTTATTTTTGGCAAATAGTTTTTTGAAAGGGACTATACCTTTGAGAATAAAAGAGGGCCTAGAAGCCAGAATAGGAATGAGAACCAGAACAAAAAGGATCAAAATCCAAATGGGACAATGAAACTCAAAGTATCCCAAGAGCAGCTACCCCATCAAAACAAAAACAGTATGAACACTGCAGGAAAGCAGCAAAAAGATAGCAAAAAAATAGCAATAATTACAAAGAAGTGCAACAAAAGCACCCACAATTTACTTCTTAGCGCGGCTTTGTCGATGTTGGATTTTGATATTCTGCCAAGAGGTGAACATAGCCAATGTCGTCATGTGGGGCAGAGTCAGTAACATCCAGCTATTTAATGGTCCTTTTTTATTTCCTTATCTGTGCCCCCAAAGGGTTGCAGGAAACTCCGCTGAGATTGAAGACCGCTGCGGACATGGTGTTCAATAAACTCTTTAATTTCATTAAAAGTGGTCATATTATAATCATGGCGAGTCTTGGCCTTCTCTAAAACGGGTGTCTAAGGAGTATGAATGAGGTTATGGGAAATTTTCAATCTCTTGAGGGACCTTCCCCATAGCAGGGGGTATCAAGGTTCAGTCTTCTAGAAGACCTGGTAACAGGTCTGGCCGAAGTGGAAGTGAAGGGGGTGGGAGGCCAGAGGTGGGGGGAATGGAAGATGGAGTTGAGAAGGCTGACAGAGGGGGTGATAGCAGCAGTGGCGGGGACAGAAGGTGGAGAGATGGGGCTAGCAACTGCGGTATTGGACAGAGGAGGAACAGAGCCAGGGGAGGGAGGGATACCAGGAGATCGAAGAAGACACATTTTATGCAGCAAGAAAATGAGTCCCTGGTGCAATGGAACCACACGAGCATGCTTTTGAAACTCCGAAATGGAGCGCTCAAGAGAGTTAAGCAAATAGTGGGGGAAACATATCGTGCGACTCCTATGGAAGTGGTTGAGGAACATAAGATGCTTAGCGGTCACAATGACGAACCTCCCCTCCAAAGAAATGAAACGCACCATCATATGGGTAACCTTGTCAAAAGGTGAAGGGATCGAACTAACTTGCAGGCCCGCCATGACAAAGACCAATTTCTCAGTTCCGTCAACAAATTTCCTCTCCTCAACTTCTCTGTCAACCCTTTTATTAAAAAAGCGGTACCCCTCCATGCCAAGGCCATTCGCTTCAGAAATTAACTCCTCGTTGATCAAAATCTTCTGCCCTCCATAACCCACAGTACGATCCTTCCAATCCTTCGCAAAACACACCGAAATACTTTGGTCGTGGCCCTGAATGTTCTCCATAAAGTTGGTGATGCCTCCTCGGCTGAGAAGATTCCAAATTTCCTCATTATCCTTCCATTACAAATCCATGCTGGGATCAATCTGGGAAGGGGCTCCTCCCATTATCCCTGTGCTTAACTACTTGCAAATAAAAATTTTAGAATCCTTAAGAGCGCTAATATCAGTCTGCCTTTCACTATTATTATCCGCGTAGTGAGATTGCTAATTAGAATAGCCGTTGCTTTTCCCACGAATACCTGAGTGACTGCTGTTATGAACTTGTGAAAGTCCGCATGTGGGAACTACAGTCCTTTTGCTAGCCCACTCTAGATCATCATTATCTTTATTTCTGTCTTGGGAATCCACAAAGCCTTGTATACAAGTTGTTGAGAGCTCAATATTTTCCTTATCCCTTAGACAATTGGTTTTGATACTCTTTATTGACATTCATATGTGTGACTGATTCAATTGAGCATTACTCATGATTTGATGTAATTTGAATTAGGAGTTTGATTGCAGTGAATGTGTTAAGAGAAGCGATCATTATGTTTATGTTTTTATTGATTTATATAATTGTATAGAAGTTTATAGATGACCTATATTTTAAATACACCATCCAATGAAACTTAAAGTTTAAGGTATGTTTTATAATTATTTTACTATTAAAAAGATCTTTGTCATCTCCTTGTTGGTTCCTAATTTAACACCCCAAACAAGGTTGAAAGTGAATGAGTGGGCAATGAGAAAGATAGAACTCTTGATTTGTCATTTTTAGAAAGGGGTGGGTCTATTTCACTCACCTAACCAAACTTTGTGGGAATAACAGGGAGGAAATTGACTAAGGTTATGGCTTTCCTCCTACTATTTTTGTCTCTACCTAAATAAGGGTGAGAGGAACCAAGGTCTATCCTGAAAGAGAGAGGGATGTGATATGATTCAATCCCTCAAACTTGTTGGGAAGATCAATATGACACCAAGTGCAACCACAACATGTATTTCTCACTCAAAAGAGTGGTCACATAAGAATTGAAAACACTTGGAAACTCATACATAAGCTACTAAAAAGGGATAAAAAATGTGATCAAAGACATCATCTCTACGTAAATAGGTGATAATATGGGGTATGATAATGATGGGATGCTAGACTTTAAAAATCATTGCAAATGCACTATATGTTGTAGAAATTAGGAAAATAAAATATCTAACAATAGAAATAAAAATAAGGAATATTGCAAATAAATAGAGTATTTGAAACCTAAATCAGCACTTCTGTGCATATATATCCTTTCTCATGTCAGAGCTTCAGCTCAATTCAATCTCTCTGTGTGTAAAAAAACTTAGAATAGCCTATAATATGTAGATGAGTTTTTTTCTAAAAATAAAACACCCAACTCTTAAACATTGAACATAAACTAAAAATAACACATGTTTTATTTAAATACAAAGTTTTTTGACTTATTTGCTTTATTAGCTTTTCCTAAAATTAGGAAAATCTATTAAAAAATAACCTATGCATGAAAAGAAAGTTACTTTTCTTTTCTTTTCCCAAAATTAACAATTAAATCATGTGGGAGAAATTATATATTTCCAACACTCCCCCTGAATTTCAACCTTCAAATTTTTATTATTCTGGAGGTGAGAGTGCACTTTCAGATCTGACATATTCCTGATCAAAAACTCCTAACCAAATTCTGAAATACTCAAAAAAATTATTTCTCAAATCTTTTGTAAAAACTTTAGCAAACTAATATTTGGATCTACAAAATTCAAGACAAATTTCCTTGGTGTTAACCAAATCCCTAATAAAGTGATACCTCAAGTCTATGTGCTTGCTCCTCTTGTGAAAAACATGATTTTTAGAAAATGCTATTGCTAAATTGTTGTCACAAAAAATTGTGTAGCATCCTCTTCATTCTTTCTCCAATATTTTAACACTCTTCTCATCCAAATACCCTGACATGTTGATCATGTTGTTGCTACATACTCTACTTTTGCTGAAGATAGTGTGACTATAGGTTGCTTCTTTGATGCCCACGAAACCACTCCTGCTCCAAAGAGAAAAGCATATCCGGATATAATTTTTCTATCATCTATACTTTTGACACTATCATTATCGTTATAACCTATGAGTTTGAACTCATCTACTGTTGAATAAAATATTCCATGAATTTTATTTCCACAAACATACCTCAAAATATTTTTTCCATCTTTCCAATGTGAATCTTTTGGAGATTCTATGAACCTTGAGATGAGGCTCACACCATACATAATATCAGGCCTTGTGGTCATTAAATATATGAGACTTAAAACTAGCCTTTTGAATAATATTAAATATACAAATGATCCTTTGTCATATTTTCTTCACTTTAAACCTACTGCAACATGTGTTGGCGCTAGTTTGCAACTCAACATGTTTAATCTCTTCAAAATATCATTAGTATACCTTTCTTATGAAATAAAAACTCCAACTTCTTATTGTTGAACTTCAATGCCCAAATAATATTGCATGAGTCCTAGGTTTGTCATCTCAAATTATTTCTTCATATCTAATTTGAATGAAGATGTAGATCAATTTCCAGTAATGATTAAATAATCCCCATATTAAAAAAAATCAAAATTTTACTTTTCTCATTTATCTTGATGTATAAGGTAGGTGTAGTGCCCAATCCTCTTCGACATTGTTTTATCTTGATATTGATACTATTGGATTGATGTTCATACATTTTGATTTTGATATATTGATCAGTAGATGATAGATTTTACTGACATTTGAATTATTGACATTTTGATAGTACACTTTATTATGATGTACTAGATAGTGATGTTAGACAGTTTGTAGTGTCCACTTTTTTTTTGAAACTTTTTATTATTGATTTCGATACTGTTGACTGTACTTATGGATATTATTGTAGCTTTTTGACTTAGCATGATGTTAGATGTTAGAGATACTGGACTATTGTTGATTTTGATTCTTAGTATGATGTATGTGGATTATTAGAGACAAATTAAGCCGTTGACATGGTTATATATATTTCTGACTCGCGATACTTTTGTCATTTTGAGTATACTTTAACAATTGAACTAATCTTGTTATCATATGGATATTGATGAAATGTAGAATCGAGATGTTAGAAATTATAAATGATATCGTTACTTGCCTCGATAATGCTTTGATTCATATATAGGTGATTTTGGATTTATATTGTATTTATTATTTTGGATGTTTTAATGCAGCCACGAGGTCGAAGAAGGTGTTATGTGTTTTGTAGGTAAACATGTCACAACAAACAACGGGGGGATTGGAGACCAACCACATTGGAATGATAAATGAATTAAAAAAGGTTCACCATGGCAAAACGTAGTTTATTTGGTGTGAGTGTTTGTATTGTTGCTAGGGGCTACCCGTGGGGGGTATCACCTCCAATTGTGACCAAGGGGTTGTATGTTATCTGTTTTATTAGTTTCCCCTATTTGATTGTATATTGATGTATTCTCCTCTTATTGATTGTTTGATTTATGTCTAGATTAGTAAATTAATCTTTTTTCTAAATTAATTGTGCATGAGTCAAAAGTATTTCATTTATTATATTAGATGGCTCTTGGGTTATGTTTTGTAAGTTGAGTGCTTGTGATCTTAAGTGTTGTACACTATACCCCTTCATGGAAATTCAAAGTTAGCCTTAAGGGATAATTTTGGAGGCTTGTGGGACAAGTCAAAATTGTCCCAAACCTCTTAAATTGCTATATCAAACCTACCTATCAGTTGGAGAGGTAAAAAATAGACCCCATTATTTGTTTTGGGAAGAAAAAAGGTGAAATTGTATTGCACTTTCTTTCATGTAATTAAAGTTTGTTCTTAGGGGTTATGGACTTGGATTGTGTGTGTAAGTAAATTGTCATTCCTCTCACCCACAAATTTATGGTGCATTGGGGTTGAGGTTTGACTTGTGAGGTGGAGTTGAGCATGAGTGATGTGGCATCCTACATGGAGCCACCTCACCCTCCTCTCTCCTCTTTCTATTTATTAAAGTTTTTATTCTTGTTTGGGGGTTACTTCATTTCTTTGTGCTCTTGCATTTTTTGGAGTTATAGGATTTTGGAGTGCTTGTGGATTTTTTGGAGCTTCTTGATGATTGTTTGGGTTTAAAGAAGCTTGGTGTGGGACTCTTGGATCAAGCTCTACCATGGAAAGGTAAGAGCTACACTCTTGTAAAATATTTTCTTTTATATTGTGTATATGTGCATGTTTTTGAGTGTTTTGGTATGCTTGTTGGGTGCTTGGGTAGATTGCCTAAGTGTGGTGTAGGATGGGTCTATGGGGATCTTACATGTGGGGAGGCATAAGAGTCCATTTCATGTTTTGGAGGGAGTTGGGTTGGGTGCCCCACCCTTGACAAGAGATTGCTTGTATTTCTTACTTGGTATATTTTTATGAGGGAGCCATAAGAGAATGTGGGAGGCATAAGAGGTTCTTGAGGGAGGCATAAGAGTGTGTAGGGGTTTTGAATGTTTACTATAGGGTTTTAAGGTGGGCACACATTTCCCATTGGGATGCATAAGTGACCTCCCCATAGATCCTACTCCTTTGGCTTTTGTATGTTGAAGCCTTGTGTATTTTGTTGTTTTTTTGTGTGTTTGGTATGGTTGTAAAATATTAGATTGTGATGTGGAAGGTTGTTTTTTTGCCATGCATTTAATCAATTTTTTTATTACAATTTGATTGGGGCTCTGGGGCCAATGAGGAGGATGGCTTTTTCTCCTCATTGGAATTCTTGGTTGGGTGGAGAGTGTTGCATCTCCCCGCTTTTTGGTGTGATCAAATGAAGCATAATGGAGTTTTCTTGTTGGTGATGCGAAATATGGAGCATTGTTGGTGTCCTCAAGAAATATTTACTTGTGAAAAATCTCATTCTTATTCCCACTTAGGGTGGAAGACTTATAATATTTTATTCCTTTTAGCTTTCATTCTTGTAAGTTTTCCCACTTTAAATGAAAGATATTGTATTAATATTTTGAAGAAGATTTGTAATCATTATTGGACATTAATGTTGTATTGTAGGTAAAAAAAATGGGGGGAAAGAAATATTTGTGTTTGTAAAGCTAGTTTTTTAAAAATAGAAAGGAAGTTATAAAGGGAAATATCTTATTTCATCATAGTTGATTTATTTCCCACAATATTCTATAGATCTCATTGGAAAGTAAGTAGATTTTCAATTTTAATAAAAAAACTTAAGGGAAATCTTGTAAAGTTTGGTTGGGAGAATGTTTGTAAACTTGTATGTTTTTAAAAGTCAATAAATAGTAAAGTTTACTTTAATACTTGAATGCATGTAATGGAAACATTAGCCTAGTTTGTTCGTTTACTGACATTGTGAAAGAAAGAAAAACAATATATGTTAGATGGGAATAATTCAAATTGTAATTGTTATTTACATGTTCAACAAAATAGGCTAATTTCCTAACTCTAATGGAGAAAATAAATTACTCTTTTTGAAATTTAGGCCCTTGCCTCATGGGAATGTGTACATCCATTATCTAGTTATTATAAAATTTCTTATAACCTAAAGTGAATCAATACAACGACAACTAATATTTGGGTTGATATTTCTTTGTCTCTTATCCTAATACTATCAAATTTTACAAAGAAATATCAAGTGCAAAATCTAGATTAAATAATAACGTAGCTATTATTCCCATTGACAATATTACTATCATTTAAATATAATTATTATAACAATACTATATACACTACTATTATTATTATTAAATATAATAATAATGATGATATATATATATATATATATATATATATATATATATATATCAAATAATGAATAAGTATTCAAATAAAGAATGGACCGAAGTTTTTGAGCCATAAAGGTTGCGACTTAGTAGGTATAAAGGTAAGGGTTTAGGGGGACCATCCCCCAATAACCAAACTATGGGATTTTAACAAATAATTCCGCCCCTCCCCCCTCCTTCCCGATTTTCTCACTGCTCACTACGCACTACACATCTTTCACAGCCTATACATTGTGACCGCGACTGAGGGTATTTCTTTTTTAAATTTGTTATATATATATATTGATTTTGGTTTTTTTTAACCCATTAAAATTAAAAACTATATATATATATATATATATATATATATATATATATATATATATAATCACACAAAATAAATACATACATATATATATATATATATTTATATAAATGTACACACACACACACACACACACACAGAGAGAAATATGTATATTTACCCTATCAAAATGTAAAGAAAGGTCAAATTTATGCAAATCACAAAATGGGACAAACTCATTTGCCTACTTGGCCAAATATAAGTGAAATGAATTAAATAAAAACATTTAAAAACCCTAGGTGAGGGTATGAACCAAATAAGAAAACAAATGTGGCATGTATGCCTCTCCAAGATCATGGAATGGCCTATAATGGCTTCCTCCTTCTACTCCAACAAACTGCAAAACAAAAGATAGAAAATAAGTCAAAGGAAAAGTGAGAGAAACTTTTTTAAGCAAACATTAGGGCTGGTTTTCTTTCCCCTCATCTAAAGGTCCTAAATGAATCCATCCAAGGGATGAAATTCATCCCTACAAAAACTATGTTGGAAGTGGGTGAGCGGAATATGAATTTAAATTTGATTTTTTAAATCTAAAATACATGGGTTGACTTTTTAAGGGGTCACTTTTTGTGAGGGGGTATGTTTATTCCTTTAACCTATGTGCTAATGTTAAGGACCTTGTAAATTATTTTTAATAGAATTACACCTTGTGGGTTTAGAATGACTTTAGTCATTATTGAAATAGGCCTTTTTACTCTTGAGATTAAAATATGTAAGTTCCAATTATAGTGGAATTTAATGGTTGATCAAAATAACATTTAGGGAAAAATTAACCATGCTTAGTCTAGTTAAAATGAAGAAAATTATATTATTAAATTTAAGTGACTTAGAAACAATAATGTGACAATTGTTGTTTTTCAAAACCTCTTTGCGGGCATGTTCTTCATAAAAACTTATTCCATAATTTTCTAGTTTATCCTAGGTTGTTCTTGAGTTTCGTGCGAGCAGTTTTAACGAGCTTTACACTTGGTATCAGAGCTGTGGGTTCAAAGCCTGTACCCTTGGGCACAAAGGAAAATGTGAGACACAAACATTAAAACTAGTACAATATTAAACTTAGCACATTACTAAACCTAGAAAACAACTTGTTTGAAATTATATTTCAGTAAACATAGAAAACTGGAATAAAATCTAGAATGATGAACTAACTCTCGCCTTTGTCTGTGCAGGAGGCACGAACCAGAAAAAGGTTTCTTACACACAGATATAGACTTTCCACCTCTAGAGTAGGTCGTAGCATCCATTCTACCTTAGATTATACAGACTTTTTAGGACGTCATTTTCGTTATACGTGGAGGGTCCTTGGGAGGATGACCAACCAAACATGATAGGGAGCCATCCATTGAGGCTTGTGCATATCCTCAACATGAAAAGGAGCATAGGGAAGAGAACTCCTGTGTGGATTCAACCAAAGTAGAGTCTCCATAGAGGGGATAGGGAGACAAAATTTCAGAACACATGGATAGGTCTTAGATCCCTAGACCTATAGAGGAGCATGCAGAGAGGCCTAGGGGTTTCCAGTTCATAGCTACAGACCATATCAGAGATATCCTGAAGCTTCGACCATCTCACTATTCTGGAGATACAGGTGGGTTTCAGGTAGAGTCCTGGTTGGTGAGATTAAGCAGATGCTTCAAGCTCTGCCCTTGTACTAGCAACATGAAATTTCATGTTGCGATACATCTTCTGAGGGATGGAGCAGGTGTCAGTGGAGGACCAAGTATCAAAAGATCCATGTTGATTCAGAGATAGTTACTTGGGAGAAATTTGAGGAGCAAGTAATTATCTCGGAGGGTTATTCAACAGTGAATAGACGAGTTCCACAACCTCTGTCAGGCATCGATGATTGTAGCTGAGTATGAGAGTCAATTTCTAGACCTACTCCAGTATGTCGACTATATAAAAGATGAGTAGGTACAGATTCAAAGGTTCATCAGGGGCCTGAATTTATATTTGGGTGGTGCAGTGCGCATTCACTACCCACAAACCTTAATAGAGGCCATCGAGAGTGCCTATATTACAGAGGAGACATGAGGAAAGATGCAACATGAGAGGGATAGAGTTCGGAGCTACATCCAGTAGATTCAGGATAGAAAGTCGAGGGGTCAGCTCCTCCTCCTCATGGTGGACATGGTTATGCATACTCATCATTCAAGCCACCACATCTACCATCTCAACAGTAGTACTAGCAGTAATAGATTCATCCACAATTCAGACCTACCAAGAGGTTCAATGCATAAAGAGGAAGGAGTATGGGGCCTCCTTGTAGGGGTCCCATTAGGAAACAGGGTGCATTGAGAGCTAAGTCAGTAGAAGCTCATCAGTAAAGACCACAACAGTCCATAGCCAGATCATTAGTATCTATCGCACAAAACTTTAGAGTACCGACTGTCACTGCATGTCACTGGAGAGGACCAGGAAACTGTTATGGTTGTGGCATTGTTGGACATCATTAGAGAGATTTAGCACAGAACCCTAGTAACAAGGGTACGACACAAATTTCAGAGCCTACTATTGGTGACATGGGCGCAACCATCAAATCTATGCAACTGTCGAGAACCATCAGGATAAGCACCAGAGTACTGTGATAGAGACAATAGGTAGCATTAGTGGTATTCCTACCTCCATTTTGTTTGATTTTGGTTCATCTGATTCTTTTATTACACCATCCTTAGTATAGCACTATAGGATGGTGGTAATTAGGCAGGGTCTTAGTTGGGATGTTCAAATGGCTTTTGGAGCCAAAATTTCTGTAGACTCCTTAGTTAAAGAGTGTGTAGATGATTTGAGACCCTTCACCACTACCTCAGATCTTTGTATCCTTCCGTTGGGTTCGTATGGAGTCATCTTAGGCATGGAATGGTTGTCTTCACACAAAGCCAAATTGGATTGTTACCATAAGACTATATCATGTATAAATGATCTAGGAGTTGAGTTAGTGATAACAAGAGTTAGGAGGCTCGTTTCCATTCACACCATCTCTACTATGCAAATGAGGTTGCCAGATGTATGTTGTTATGGTTATTGACAGATCAAAGGATGAGTCTAGTGGGCCATCCCTTGATGATCATCCCATCTTGATAGATTTTTCTAATGTCTTTCCAAGGGAGCTACTGGGGTTACCTCCCCTTCATGAGATATATTTTCACATATAATTTGATCTGAGAGTAGAGCCTATCTCATGAGCACCTTATCAGATGACTAACCCTGAGCTATGTGAGCTAAATTTGTAGCTTGAGGACCTTCTAGAGAAATTCCTAATCCATCCTAGTGTATCCCTTTGGGGTGTATCGGTGATTTTTGTAAAGAATAAGGATAGATCCCTGTGGTTGTGTATTTATTACCATTTTCTCTAAGATAGATCTTAAGTCAGGTTATCATCATCTGAGGATCACGGAGGTAGATATCCATAAGACTGCCTTTCGTACAAGATATTCCCCCGTAGTGTTCATGAGCTTGATGAATGGGGTGTTCAGGACCTTATTGGATCACTTGGTGCTCATTTTCCTTGATGACATTCTGATTTACTCATGTACATGTGACGAGCATGAGGATCACCTTCGCCATGATCTTGAGTTCCTTCGTGAGCAGCATCTCTACGAGAACTTGGAGAAGTGTGCATTCTTTCAGACAAAGGTATAGTATTTGGGCCACATCATTTCTAGGGAAGGTATCATAGTCAATCCTTCCAAGATTCAAGCTATTATGGATTGGCCAACACCCACTAGTATGACTGAGGTGCGCAGCTTCATGGGCTTGGCAGGATAGTACAAGATATTTATACAAGACTTCTCTCGGGTTGGGCACCTTATCACTTCCCTAAATAGTAGAAAGGGAAGAATTTTTTATGGTCAGAAAAATGTGAGTAGAGCCTTTAGGACACTGAAGGAATGTCTCACGACAATGCCTATTCTTGCAGTGCTAGATCCTTAAGGTGAGTTCTTTGTTTGCACAGATGCTTCTTTGGCAGGACTTAGACGTGTGTTGATGCAGGAGGGAAGATTAGTTGCATTTGAGTCTCACAAACTCAAATATTATGAGTCTAAATTATCTAAATCATGATCTTGAGCTTACAGCAGTTGTGCATGCCTTGGTTCGATGGAGACACTTCCTTCTGGGCCAGAGATTTACACTCATGACTAATCACTTGAGTCTTCACCACCTCTTCATGTAGCCCAATCTCAACGCTTGTTAGTGGCATTGGATGGAGTTTCTTTGTGAGTAAGACATGGAAATAGAGCATGTGAAATGGAAGGAGAATGTAGTTTCAGATGCCTTGAGTAGATGGAGACATGCGGTGATAACCACTTTAGTGGGTATAGATTTGTGGAGTAGGATTTTTACAGCAACTTCCTCACGAAAACTTATACATTACATCCAGAGTAGAGATTGAGTCTCAGAGACCCCTTGAGGGGATTTTTAATGTGTTTTCATTAGAGGTAAATGACCTTCTCAGGCACAGAGGTTGGATATATTTTCTTAGAGATGGAGGCTTGAGGCAGGTCATTTTGACTGAGGCTCATCATGCACCTTATTCAGCCCATCTTGGGGTGAAGAAGATGCACACCACCTTGAGACAGTTGTACCATTGGAGGGGACTTAAAAGACATGTGGCTCAGTTTGTGTGACATTTTTTAGAGTGTCTAGAAGGTGAAGGGCTGAGCATTAGCATCCAGTTTGCCTTCTCTTTCCTCATGCTATACCCGAGTGGAAATGGGACACCATTTCCATGGACTTCATAGTTGGGGTTACTGACGTTGAGATAGCACCACGATTGCCATCATGGTCACGGTGGATGAATTAACGAAAGTAGCTCATTTTTCTTTGGTGAATACCACCAAAACAACTAGTGTAGTGGCGTGAGTATATCTAGATGAGATCATTAGATTGCATGGGATTTTGTGGAAGATCATTTGTGACTGTGACCCTTTGTATACTTCCCACTTTTATACTACCATGCAGTATGCCCCTCAGGAAGAAGATCAATTTCAGCACAACATATCACCTTAAGACAGATGGACATACTAAGCGGGGTGAATTAGATCTTGGAGGACATGCTTAGGATGTATGTTATGCATCATCAGTCGAGACGGGAGGAGTATTTGTATTTGGTGGAGTTTTCCTACAATAATAACTTCTAGAGTTTGATAGGCATGGCTCTTTTTCACCCACTCTATGGCAGAGAGTATAAGACACCTCTTAGTTGGGATAGGTTTAGAGGACAGGGTTTCTCTAGGGTAAACTTTACTACAGGACATGGATCAATAGGTTGTTATGATCTGGCAGAGATTGTAAGAGGTGCAAGGTAGGCTAAAGAAGTATGCAGATCAACATAGGATAGATCAGTAGTTATGAGGTGGGCATGAAGGTGTTTCTTTGTGTCAGACCACATAAGAGACCTATCCATTACGGAAAAGGTTATAAGCTTACTCCTAGTTTTGTGGGTCCTTTTGAGATCTTGGAGTGCATCGGTCCCTTGGCCTATCATCTAGCTTTGCCACCTAGTTTATCTCACGTCCATGATGTACTTCATGTTTCATTTCTTAGGAGATATATTACAGATCCTTCTCATGTGTTATATTGGACCTCATTGTAGGTGTAGGATAAGGGGAAGGTGATAGTAGATCCTATCTATATTTTAGAGTGTAGGACCCTGGGCCTTTGAAGCAGAGAGATTGACCAGGTTTGAGTTCAGTGGGACAGATACGATGAGATTGTGGCTTCATAGGAGGATGCTACATTGCTATGAGTCTAGTTTCCACACCCATTCAAGTGACTTCTAGGAAGAATTCAAGTCTAAGGGGAGGGGGATGTAGTGCCCACTTCCCATCGACACTTTTTATTATTGAGTTTTGATACTGTCGACTATACTTATGGATACTATTGTAGCTTTTTTACTTAGCTTGATGTTAGCTGTTAGAGATACATGACTGTTGTTGGTTTCGATTCTTAGTATGATGTATGTGGAATATTAGAGATAAATTATATTGATGATGATAAGATGTTGACATGGTTATATATATTTTTGACTCGCAATACTTTCGTCATTTTGAGAAGACATTAATAATTGAACTAATCTTGTGATCATATGGATATTGATGAAATGTAGAATTGAGATGTTGTTAGAAATTGTAAATTATATCGTTACTTTCCTACATGATGCTTTGATTCATTTATAGATGATTTTGGATTTATATTGTATATTTTATTTGGGATGTTTTGATGTGGCCACGAGGCCGAATGAGGTGTTATGTGTTTTTTAGGTAAACATGCCACAACAAATAATGGGGGGATTGGATACCAACCACATTGGAATGCTAAATGAATTCAACAACGGTCACCAAGAAAACATGTACTTTATTTTTTGTGAGTGTTTGTATTGTTTATAGGGGTCCCCATGGGGGTATCACCTCCAATTGTGAGCAAGGGGTTATGTGTTATCTCTTTTAATAGTTTCCTTTATTTTATTTTAATAAATGATTGTATAGTGATTCTATATATAATAACACAAAATAAATGCATATATATTTTTGTATATAAATGTATATACACATATATATGTATATTTACCCTATCAAAATTTAAACAAAGATCAAATTTAACTAAATCACAAAATGAGACAAACCCATTTGCTTACTTGGGAAAATATTATTGAAATGAATTAAATAAAAACATTTAAAAACCCTAGGTGAGGGTATGAACATAATAAGAAAACAAATGTGGCATGTATATGTCTCCAAGATCTTGGAATGGCCTCTAATGGCTTTCTCCTTCTCCTCCAACAACTTGTAAAATAAAAGAGAGAAAATAAGCCCAAGGAAAAGAGGGAGAAGATTTCTTAAGAAAACATTAGGGTTAGATGTCTTTCCCTCTTCTAAAGGTCCTAAATGAATGCATCCAAGGGATGAGATTTGTCCCTACAAAAATTAGGTGGGGAGTGGGTGAGGGGAATATGAATTTAAATTTGATTTTTAAAATCTAAAATACATGGGTTGACTTTTTAAGGGGTAATATTTTGTGAAGGGGTATGTTTATTCCTTTAACATATGTGCTAATGTTAAGCACCTTGTTAATTTTTTAAATAGAATTACACCTTGTGGGATTAGAATGACTTTAGTCATTATTGAAATAGGCATTTTTACTCTTGAGATTAAAATATGTAAGTTCTAACATTACCGGAATTTAATAGTTGATCAAAATAACATTTAGGGAGAAATTAACCATGCTTAGTCTAATTAAATTCATTAAAATGTAATGCGTGTTTTGTTATTTTATTAAAAAAAAGAAAATTCTACTATGAAATTGAAGTGACTTAGAAACAATAATGTGACAAATCTTGTTTTTTGAAACCTCTTTGTGGGCACGTTCTTTAAAAAATATTATTCCATAATTTTCTAGTTTATCCTAGGTTGTTCTTGAGTTTCGTGCGAGCAGTTTTAGCAGGCATTACACTTGGTATAAGAGACGTGGGTTCAAATATTTGACCCTTGGGAACATAGGATAATGTGAGACATGAACATTAAACCTAGTACAATATTAAACTTAGCACAATACTAAACCTGGAAAACAACTTGTCTTAAAATTGTATATTTTAGTAAACATAGAAAACTAGAATAAAACCTACAATATTGAATTAACTCTCGCCTTGGTCGTAGCGGCATAGATGTAGACTTTCAACCTACAATAGAAGAGGGGTTCTTGCACATAGATCTAGACTTTCCACCTCTAGAGCAGGTCGTAGCGGCCATTCTACCTCAGATTTTACAGATGCTTCAGGACGTCAATGCCACTATACGCGGACGGTCCTTGGGAGGACGACTAGATAGACACGATAGGGAGCTATCCGTTAAGGCTCTTGCATCTCCTCGATATAGCGAGGAGCATATGGAAGAGAACTCCCAAGTGGATTCATCCAGAGAAGAGTCACCATGGAGGGGACATGGAGATAGGATTTCATGACACATGGATAGGTATTGGAGCCCTAGACCTAGAGAGGAGCATGTAGAGATGCCTAGGGGTCACCATTCGACAGCTGCAAACCATATCAGTGAGATCCTGAAGCTTCGAAAATCTCAATTTTCTTGAGATATAGGTGGGTTTTAGGAAGATGACTTGTTAGTGAGCTTAAACAAATTCTTCAAGCTATGCCCTTGTACTAGAAACATGAAAGATCGTGTTGTGATGCATCTTCTGAGGGATGGATCAGGTGCTTGTGGGGGAATGAGGAACAAAAGCTCTATGTTGATTCAGAGATGGTTACTTGGGAGATATTTGAGGAGTGGTTCAGGAGCAAGTACTTATCCTGAAGGTTTATTCAACAGTGGATATACAAGTTCCATGACCTCTTTCAGGCATCTATGACAGTAGCTGAGTATGAGAGTCGATTTTTGGACCTACTCCAGTATGTCAACTTTATGTAGGATGAGGAGGTATGGATTCAAAGGTTCATGAGGGGCCTGAATTTCAATTTGGGTGGTGCGGTACAAATACAATACCTATAGACATTATCAAAGTCTATGGAGAAGGCCTTTATTACATATGAGACACAAGGAAAGACGTAGCATGCCAGGGATAGAGTTTGGAGCCGCATCCAGCAGATGTAGTATAGTAGGTTGAGGGGGTCAGCTCCTCCTCCTTATAGTGGACATGGTTATGTAGAGTCATCATTCAGGCCACCACAACAGCCATCTCAGTAGTAGCAAAAAAATATTCATCCACCATTCATACCTACCCAGAGGTTCGATGCATAGAGAGGATGGAGTATGGGGCCTCCTCCTAGGGGTCCCATTAGGACACATGATGCACCAAGAGCTCAATCAACAGGAGCTCATTAGTAGAGACCTCAACAATCCATAGCCGAATCATCAGGATCCACCGCATAGACCTTGAGAGTACCGGCTAGTGTTGCATCTCATTAGAGAGGACTAGGTAGCTGTTATGGTTGTGGAATTATTGGACATCATTAGAGAGAGTGCCCACAGAACCCTAGTAACAAGGGTGAGATGCAGATTTCAAAGCCTATTATTGGTAACATGGGGCGCAACCATCAGATCTATGCAGCGGTCAAGAATCACCAGGATGAGCACCAAAGTACTGTTGATAGAGATACCAGGTAGCATTGGTGGTATTCTTACCTCCATTTTGTTTTATTTTGGTTCATCTAATTATTTTATTGTGCCATCCTTAGTAGAGCGTTGCAGGTTGGTGGTAGTTAGGTAAGGTCTTTGTTGGGTTGTTGAAATGGCTTCTGGAGCCAAAATGTATAGACTCCTTAGTTAAGGAGTGTGTAGATTATTTGGGACCCTTTACCACTACCTCGAATCTTCGTATCCTTCCGTTGGGTTCATATGGAGTCATCTTGGGCATGGACTGGTTGTCTGCACACAGAGCAAGATTGGACTATTACCATAAGACTATATCATGTACAGATGATCTAGGAGTTGAGTTAGTGATAACAAGAGTTAGGAGGCCCGTTTTCCATTCGCACCATCTCCGCTATGCAGCTTAAGCGGTGTGTACGACGATATTTCTAAATGTATGCTGTTATGTATAGTGATAGATATGAGGATGAGTCTAGTGGGCCATCCCTTGATGACCATCCCATTTTGAGATATTTTTTTCATGTCTTTCCAGGGGAGGCTACCAGGGTTATGTCCCCCTACGTGAGATAGATTTTCACATATATTTGGTTTTTGGTGAAGATCCTATCTCACGAGCACCTTATTGGATGACTACCCTTGAGTTCTGTGACCTCGAGTTGTAGCTTGAGGGCCTTCTAAGAGAAAGGCCTAATCCTTCCTAGTGTATCCCCTTGGGTTGCACCTAGTGATTTTTGTAAAGAAGAAGGACATATCCATATGGTTGTGTATTGATTACCACCATCTGAAAAAAGTAATGATCAAGAATCGTTACCCGTCTTTTGTGCATTGATGATTTATTTGATCAGATGAAGGGGGACACATTTTTCTCTAAGATAGATCTTAAGTCAAGTTATCGACATCTGAGAATCATGGAGGTAGATATTCATAAGACCACCTTTTGTATAAGATATGGCCACTACGAGTTCACAAGTAGTGCCTTTTGGTTTGACGAATTCCCCCACAATGTTCATGAGCTTGATGAATGGGGTGTTCAGGACCTTCTTGGATTGCTTGGTGCTCATTTTTCTTGACGACATTATGATTTACTCACATACACGTGAGGAGCATGAGGAGCACCTTCTCCAGGATCTTTAGTGCCTTCGTGAGCAGCATATCTATGGGAACCTTGAGAAGTGTTCGTTCTTTCAGACAGAGGTGTAGTATTCGGGCCACATCATTTCTAGGGAAGGTATCATAGTTGATCCTTCCAAGATTCAAGATATTATGGATTGGCCAGTACCCATTAGTGTGACTGAGGTGCACAACTTCATGGGCTTGGAAGGATACTATAGGAGATTTGTACATGACTTCTCTCAGGTTGCACATCCCATCAATTCCTTTCAGCGTAGAAAGGGAATAAGTTTGTATGGTTAGACATATGTGAGCTGGCTTTTCAGGACATTGAAGGAATGTCTCACGACAGTGCCTATTCTTGTGGTTCCAAATCCTCAGGGTGATTTATTCATTTGCATAGATGCTTCTTTGGAAAGAATTGGAGGTGAGTTGATGCAAGGAGGGTAGAGTAGTTGCATTTTAGTTTCGTAAACTCAAATATTATGAGATCAATTATCCGACTCATGATCTTGAGCTTGCAGCAGTTGTACATGCCTTGGTTTTGTGGAGACACTTCCTTCTGGGTCGGAGATTTACATTCAGGGCTGATCACTTGAGTCTTTTCCACCTCTTCACATAGCCCAATCTCAACGCTCAACAACTTTGGATGGAGTTTCTTTTTGAGTATGACATGGAAATAGAGCATGTGAAAGGAAGGAGAATGTGGTTACAGATGCCTTGAGTAGATGAAGACATGTGGTAATAGCTACTTCAGTGGGTACAGATTTGTGGAGTAGGATTTTACAACAGCTTCCTCATGACAACTTCTACCTTATAGCTAGAGAAGAGATTGAGTCTCAGTGACCCCTTTGAGGGGAAGTTTGATGGGTTTTCATTAGAGGAAGATGTCGTTCTTAGGCATAGAGATCAGATATATTTTCCTAGAGATGGAGGCTTGAGGCAAGACATTTTGATTGAGGTTTAGTGTGCACCTTATTCAGCCCATCCCAGGGTGAAGAAGATGCACACCACCGTGAGATAGTTGTACGATTGGAGGGGACTTCAGAGAGATGTGGCTCAATTTCTGTCACATTGTTTAGAGTGTTAGAAGGTGAAGGATGAGCATCAGCATCCAGTTGGCCTTCTATTTTCTCATGCTATACCAGAGTGTAAATGGGACAGCCATTTCTATGGACTTCATAGTTGGGTTACCGATGTCAAGATACCACCACGACGCCATCATGGTCACGGAGGATAAATTGACGAAAGTGGCTCATTTTTCTCTAGTGAAGACCACCTACACAACTAGTTGCAGTGGCATGGGTATATGTAGATGAGATCATCAGATTACATGGTATTCAATGGAAGATCATTTTTGACCATGACCCTTTGTATACTTCCCACTTTTGGACTACCAATGAAGTATGTCCTCGGGTATGAACATCAATTTTAGCACAACATATCACCCTGAGATGGGTGGATAGAGAGAGTGGGTGAAATAGATCTTGGATGACATGCTTAGGATGTACGTTATGGATCATCAGTTGAGATGGGAGGAGTATTTTTATTTGGTTGAGTTTTCCTACAATAATAGCCTCTAGAGTTTTGATAGCAATGACTCCTTTTCAGGAACTATATGGTAGAGAGTTTAGGACACCTCTTAGTTGGGACAGGTTAGAGCAACAGGGTTTCTCTTGGGTCAGCTTTACTATAGGACAAAGTAGTAGGTTGTTATGATCAATCAGAGATTGCAGGAGGCACAAGAGAGGTAGAATAAGTATGTGGATCAGCATAGGAAAGATCATAGTTATGAGGTGAGTATGAAGGTGTTTCTTCATGTCAGACCACGTAAGAGCCTTATCCGTTACAGAAAAGGTTCTAAGCCTGCTCCTAGGTTTTTGGGTCCCTTTGAAATTCTTAGAGCGCATCGGTCCCTTGGCCTATCATCTAGCGTTGCCACCTAGCTTGTCTCACATCCATGATGTGTTTCATGTTTTTGTGCTTAGGAGATATATTGCAGATCCTTCTCATGTGTTAGATTTAGACCTCATTGTAGGTCCAGGATCAGGGGTAGGTGATGGTGGAGCCATCTATATTTTAGAGCACAGGACCCTGGGCCTTCGAGGAGGAGAGATTGACTAGGTTTGAGTCCAGTGGGACAGATATGATGAGACTTTGGCTTCATGGGAGGATGCTACATTGATGATTCCACACCTATTCTAGCGACTTCTATGAGGAATTTGAGTCTAAGGGGAGGGGTATGCAGTGTCCACTTCCCTTCGACAATTTTTATTATTGATTTTTATTACTATTGACTATATACTTATGGATATTATTGTAGTTTTTTGACTTACCATGATGTTAGAAGTTGTGTGCATGTATACTTTGCTTAATGCTAAATCAAATGAAGCAAGAACTACCACCTAAAATAGTTCTACAATTTAGCTAAAACAAAGCATAAACACCATCATGATAAGAATTAAACAAGGGTTAGATGCTAGCATTCATCAATACAAACTTTGAAACTAACAATGCTAAATATCTAAACTCCTCTATTCTCTAACAACAAATAAATGAATGGACCTAACTAAGCTCCATGGCTATCAAAATAGTTGTCCTTAATGCTCCAAGAACCTAGGAATGGGGGCTAATCAAAGTTGGGCTACAAGACCCTTTTGACACCTCCCATATGACCCAAGCACTTTAAGAAAGAGGCTTAACTCTTCAAGATGATGAACTCTCAAAAGGGCAAGGTGCAAGCTCTTAGTCTCTTTGCTATATGCTTTGCATTTGCTCTCTTAGAAAATTTAGGTGTAAGTAAAAAGGTAGGTGGAGGGCTCTTTATATAGCCCAAAGGATAAAGGATTCAACACATTCTCATGAATGTGGGATAAAGGTAAAACATGATTAGGAATGGATAAGGTTGCTTTATTAAAGGTAACCTTACTTTAGAAGGGTTTAATACATGTTTAGCAAGTCATGGGAGTTGGGGGTATTTTAATTAATCAAAGGTGATTAATTAATAGGTAGGTGTAAGCTTATAGAAGCCAATTAGAGGAATATTAGTGTGATTTAGGCTATTAGAAGGAGATTAAATCAATTAAATATTGATTTATTGGTTAAATGGAAGGGAAAGCTAATTAATTAATAATAATTAATTAGTCTAGGTAGAAGGGGTGATTTATTAACGGAAGGTCGTTAATTAGGGTATTTGTTGGATAGGAAACTTAATTAATTAGCTTAGTGTAATTAATTAATGATGATATGAGGGAAAATGAGTGCCTTTGACGATATGTCGTTGATTTGCGAGAAATAGGATAATTAGCACAATTTAAGTATTTAAATTGCTTGGGCGTAATTATAGGTGTCTACATTTGCCCCTCTTTGGGGTGGCATAAGTGATGCCACTTCAAAGATAGTAGACAAAAGAGATTTTGAAGAGATGGAAGAAAAATTAGTAGGAGGTAGAGATGCCCCCTCGAGTGTTGATGGGGTGATAGAAGAACTCGATCGATAATCGAAAAAGGTGAGAAGTAGGTAGAAGAATGGGGACGAGGCAGGATGCCCCGAGGAGAGGGAGAATTAGGGGTGAAAGGGAAGTGGTGTAGAAGAAATATGGATGAGGGGAGAGAAGAGCTTAACCTCTAGCCGCTTATGTGTTTGGAACAAATTTGATGTCATCATATTGCCATAGAAACTACATCATCGGTCCTTATGAAAAATATAAGCATACGACAAAGGTAGAATGACATGAAAATCCATACTACGAACAATTGTCCATTGCTGAAAGTACCAACTCCACGTAACATACAATAATGAAATGCAATACGAGAAGGAAACAAGTACGAACACACATATCTAACCCAACAACGGTCAAGACAGTTGTACAAATGTTTTGTTATCAGTGCTGAAGAGATCCACAAGTTCGTGATTGACGACAAGGGTTAAAAATGATGCCCCAAGCAAGGATACATGCAAGGGGAAATGAAAATGGACACGGGGTCCATGAAAAGCATTTGTGCGCAACGAAACAGTACCAGGCAACCAAAAGTGCCCCAGAGTACAGACGAAGCAAGCAGCTAGCTTTTGTGAATGGTTGTGAATCCAGTGATCCGCGAGTCGTATTAATCGGGGAAGATGTGAGACAAACCAACAGGATATGGAGAAAATACCATGCGCAAGACACAAGTTTCAGCCATAAGAAGCAAGTTACCATTTTGTAGGGTGTTTTACTTTTTAGGAATTTTTTGAAAATTTTTGCCTTGTTTTTGGATTTTTTGGATATATATATATATATATATATATTGTTTTTGTTGTTTTCTCGAAACAATGTTCTATTGTTTTTGTGTTTTTTCTCGAAACAATGTTCTATTGTTTTTGTGTTTTTTCTCGAAACAATGTTCTATTGTTTTTGTGTTGTCTGAAACAATTTTCTATTTTTTTTGTGTTTGGTGAAACAATTTTCTATTGTTTTTGTGTTTTGTGAAACAATTTTCTATTTTTTTTGTGTTTTTAATAGTTTTCCAAAGCTATATGCAGGTAACCAAGAAAGCATGGATGCCCCCAGCGTTAGGTGGGGAATATACAAGGGCAGAACCCACACGCTTATGAACAAGAAGGTGAAGTCGTTGAGTTTCCCCCAGCGTAAGATGGGAAATAACGAAAGACCACGTCCCTTACAGACGAATAGAAGAAGGAAAAGCCGGATCAAGGCTGGACTAGATGGTGTGCACAAGGAAAATCGAAGGTAGAACCAGGTCCAAGACAAAGACAACTACCCTTCTAATACAGAATGCTTGTGAACAACGAATCCTCCCAAGGCGCCGAAAACCGGTTTTCACCCAAGGACTTGTCCAAAGTGCCACAATTGCGTGGTTTTCACTAGTGGACGACCTGTTTTCTCTTTTTTTTTTTGATGTTTTTGATTTTATTTTTTATTTTTTGTGATTTTGATTTTTTTTTTTTTGATGTTTTTGATTTTTTATTTTTTTTTTGATGTTTTTATATTTTATTTTTATTTTTATTTTTTGTGATTTTTAATGTTTTTGATTTTTTTTATTTTTATTTTTTTTTAAATTTTTTTTTTGATGTTTTTATATTTTTTTGTGATTTTTATGACTTTCTTGTGCCATGTTTAGGCATAAAACCTCTTAAGATGCATGGAATTCATGGGCTCCCGGAGCTCATCACCATTGGGGTGAGCCAACTTGTATGCCCCTGTGCCATACTTGGCAACTATGACATAGGGTCCTAACCAGTGTGGTTCGAACTTCCCTTTCTTTTCTCGCTCTGCTCTGGTGTTGAACTGGTTCTCCTTCATAACTAAATCACCCACCTCAAACTGGCGAGGGATGATTCTCTTGTTGTAGTTGCGGGAGATTCTGTGTTGATATAATTTCAGGTGATTAAGAGCGTGAATGCGCCTCTCATCCAGGATCTCTAACTCAGCCAATCTTGCCACTCGGTAATCTTCATCCTTATCCAAATAGTCCCGAAGAGAACTTCGTAGGGATGGGAGTTCAATCTCTAAAGGGATGATAGATTCTGTCCCGAACACGAGGGAATATGGCGTCGCACCCGTAGGAGTGCGAATTGATGTTTGGTAGGCCCAGAGGGCTGGGTGGATTTGTAGGTGCCAGTTTCGACCAGTTTTGCTAACCATCTTCTCCATTATCCTTACCAAAGTCTTGTTTGTTGCCTCAGCTTGTCCATTACCCTGAGGGTAATATGGCGTGGACCATTTCAATCTGATTTGGAACCGTTGGCAAAGACCTTTCACAGTTTTGTTCTTAAATGACTTCCCATTATCTGTGACAATGGCTGCAGGGATACCATATCGGAAAATAATGTGATTCATGATGAATTTAGAAATCTATGCTCCTGTGACATAGGTTAAAGGGATAGCCTCCACCCATTTTGTAAAGTATTCTGTAGCTGTGATGATATGTGTATGACCATCAGATGAGGTAGGAGTAAGCTTCCCTATTAGATCAAGTCCCCACTTGGAGAATGGCCACGGGGGTAGTGATTGGTTGCAATGGTTGCGATGGAGCATGGATGAAATTTCCATACTTTTGGCATAGTACACATTTTCTAACATAATTACAACAATCAGTTTCCATGGTGGGCCAATAGTAACCTACTCTTAACAGTTTCTTAGCCAAGACCATTCCGTTTGTATGTGCTCCGCATACTCTTTCGTGTACTTCTTTAATTGCCTGGATTGACTCCGACACATCCAGACAACGTAACAGATTCCCATCGTAGCCACGATGATAAAGTGTACCTCCTAACAGGGTGTAACGGGCTATTTGGTGAATTAGGCTCTGCTTTTCAGAGCGGGAGATTTCGGGAGGGAATGTATTGTCCTTAAGATAGGTGAAAATGGGTTCATACCATGGTGAATGGGGACCAACAACCTCACAAGCCAAGCAAGATTCTGGCATGTCATACGCGGGCTGGCGTAGATTTTCTACGAAGAATGGCATATCATTGTTCCCTGGCGGAATACGAAGCATAGATCCCACCGTTGCCATAGTATCTGCCGATCTATTCTGCGCTCTTGGGATTTTCTCAAAGGTAATGCGCACAAAATACTCCTTCAGAGTTTCCACCAACTTCTTATAAGGTCTGAGCTTGTCATCCTTAACTTTATACTCATCATTAACATGTTTGATGATTAGCTGTGAATCACCTACAACCTTCACATGTTGAATATTCCACTTGATGGCTAGCTTCATCCCTGCAATGAGTGCTTCATATTCCGTAATGTTGTTCGTGCAAGGGAAGGCCAGGCGGAAATCCTGTGGTATAGGATCACCTGAAGGAGTAATAAGGACCACTCCTGCACCTGAACCATGAAACGTAAAAGATCCATCAAAATGTATCTGCCATACGACAGATTCTTCAATGTAGAGAAAAGATGCATCTGGCAGATCCAGACTCAAAGGTTCTGTGCTTTGCAAAGGTGCTTCCGCTAGCTGGTCAGCAAGTACTTGTCCTTTAATTGATTTTTGATGGACAAATTCTATATCAAACTCACTGAGTAGAATGATCCAATTAGCCATTCTACCTGTGAGGGCAGGTTTGGACAACAAATACTTGAGTGGGTCGACCTTGGATATGAGCTTGGTCTTAGTATTTAGTAGGTAATGGTGAAGTTTCTGAAAGGTAAAAACAACAGCCAAGCAAGCCTTCCCAATCTGAGGATAATTACGTTCATAGGCGATGAGGGTGCGACTCAGATAGTACACTGCTTTCTCTTTATGGCTAAGGTCATATTGGGCGAGCAGTGCACCAATAGCATATTGCGTAGCGGAAATATAGAGCAAAAGTGGTTCTCCCGGAGTGGGAGGCATGAGGACAGGTGGATTAGCCATGTACTATTTAAGAAAAGCAAAGGCTTGTTGTTGCTCAGGTCCCCAGATGAAAGTGATGTCCTTCTTAAGCAAATGAGTGAATGAGTGACATTTATCTGCAAGCTGGGAGATAAAGCAGTGAATGGCTTTAATTTTCCCTTGCAAGCTACACAGTTGCTTGATATTCTCAGGTGGAGGCATTTCTGTGATGGCAAATACTTTAGCAGGGTCTACCTCAATACCTCGTCCTGACACGATGAAGCCTAATAGTTTCCCAGATAGCACACCAAAGACACACTTCTTTGGATTTAGCCTGACTTTGTATTCACGTAGGCGTTCAAAGATACGCCAAAAAATGATAGGATGTTCCTCTCTTGTTTTGGACTTTCCCAGGATGTCGTCTACATAGTCTTCCATGATGTCATGAATCATATCGTGAAATATTATTGTCATGGCCCGCTGATAAGTTGCTCCCGCATTCTTAAGGCCGAATGGCATCACCTGATAACAGAAGGTGCCCCAAGGAGTTGTGAAAGCTGTTTTGTGTTGGTCTTCCTCAGCGATCTTAATTTGATTATAACCCGAAAATCCATCCATAAGTGATAGCATTTCATACCTTGCGGTTGAGTCAACAATCATGTCAATGTTGGGCAACGGAAAGTCATCTTTAGGGCAAGCTTTATTGATGTCCCTAAAATCTGTGCAAATTCGGATACCAATAGGTTTCTTCTGGACAGGAACAATGTTCGATATCCATTCAGAATAATCAATTGGCCTGATGAATCCTGCTGCAAGCAACCTTTCCAACTCTTCTTTAACTAACAAGGCCACTCTTGGGTGCATATTTCGAAGCTTCTATTTGATAGGCTTAGCGTCTGCGTGCACAACCAAGTTATGCACGACCAAAGTTGGATCCAAGCTGGGCATGTCTTTGTAAGACCATGCGAACACATCAATAAACTCTCGCAGTAGCATAGTGAACGTCTTTTGTTCTCTGGCTGAGAGTGATGCTCCCAATTTTACTATCTTGGGATCTTCTTCAGTACCAATATTGACATCAATGGTTTCTTCAACTAACGATTTTGATAAATCCTCCATACACGTGGGATCGGGAGGTAGGTTGAGATCTTCATCCAAGGATGTCTCTACGAGATTTTCATCCTTGGCGTGGTCACTTTGTTTGTCCTTTGATTTTCTTATTTATTTTTCAGCCAATGCCTCAAAGAGGTTTTCACTGTGTGACTTGGATTTTGATTTTTGCTGAGGCTTTTCTTTAGAACTCTTGCCCTCGCTTTTCTTTAAATTTTGCTGACCACGAGGTTCAGCCTCCTCGCCGAAGTAGGCGCAGGTGTCTAAGTCGATAAAGAAACCCTTCTTGTGATCTCCAATGGGAATTGTATCCCTTATGCCCATGAACTCTGCAATAGCCTCGTCATTCTCGAATAAATCTAGTGGCACATGATGTTGTTGGTCCCATTCAACAAGGGAGGGGTATACAAGGTCAAGGGTTGGTTCATTGGGGGTGATGGTTAGGACAGCATTATTCATGAAAAGGTTCGTGGAGGCCAGATCCTCATATTGGCTACAACAGGAATCCGTATCGCTGTCTAGATAATCGGAGCTATCCTCATGCTCAGAACAAGTCACATCTTGATCGTTGGGGTGTGCTCCATAAGGGCGAATCCCAATGCCATATCTTTCTATTTTGAAATGTGGAAGAGGGACTGGTTCTCTTTTTCCTTGTTCATTGCTCCCACATCCTAGGCCTTTGTAGCCCATGGAGTACATCATTTTGCTAGATTTTTCATATTCTGGGGTTTGATAACAAGATGGCTGAGTGTCCTCAGGGACCCAAGTAGTAGGTTGATCAAGTAATTTTTCCTCAGCTAACAAGCCTCCAGGTAGGAATGACCCAATAGTATGTTCCTCTCTAGGTCTCCTGAAGCGGTAGTTGGGTCGACCTCTGGTCTTGGGCGACAAGGAGAGGTCAGAAACCAAGAGCGCTTGTTGTACATTATACTCCCCACAGCCATATTCCAAAATTTTCATCTCCCATGAATTAAATGGAGATGTTGAAGTAGATGCCCCATGAGTGCAAGAACTAAGATAATTTTGAATCTACTCGAGATTCCATGGCCTCAGAATGAAGAGGGACATCTATATCTGTGGAGGGACATGCATATGTACCCTTTCGTGCAAAGCCATTAAGAGCTCTACAATGAGCAAAGGGCTCTGAGTCTCCTGGTATTGTTACTATATGTCCCTCATGCTTCAGCTTGATGCATTGATGAAATGTTGATGGCACTGCTTGCATGGCATGGATCCATGGTCGGCCTAGAAGCATATTATATGGAAGTTCCAAGTCTAAGACGTGAAACTTTGTCTGATGGAAAGTGGGGCCCACCTCCATTGGCAGCGTAATGGTGCCTACTGAATCTCTTTCCGCGTTTTCGTATGCGGTGATAGTGATGATATGGGACTCAAGATCTGCCTCTGTATGTCCCAATTGTTTGACCAACTTAAGCGTGCAGATATTCAATCCTGATCCATTGTCCACAAGCACCCGTTTGATTTTCCTGCGGGTGACAACTACCTCAATGTATAAGGGAAGATTATGTGTAGGATTCTCAGTAGGGACCTCCCTATGGTTGAAAGTGAGATGCTCACTGGGTGCAATATTTGCCACCGCGGCTTGAAGGTATGCAGGATCGACTTCTAAAGGCACTCCCGACCCCTGAAGAGTTTGATACAAAATGTTCTTATGCACATTGGATATCTTGAGAAGATCTAAGATCGAGATCTTAGCAGGTGTCTTCTCAAGTTGTTCTAAAAGGTTATATTTACCAGTTTGCGGGGTCAACAGAGAGGGTTCTGGAATCACGAGGCGGGCACGCCTTGTTACCGCAGTGCAGTCCTTTCCCTTGATCTAGATGGTATTGACATGGTTAGCAGGGGAGCGAATACATCCGATAAGTGAATTGTAATGATTGTTATCTCTCTTGGTATATAAGTAATTCGTGGCTTTATAGGTTTGGGATGACTCTCCCCAATCCGGTTTTGCCTTTTCCGACTTATCATGCTTGGGGAATGGTTCCTTATAAATCCCCATTTTCTCATTAGATGTTTGCATGTGGCTAGGGTTATCCACCTCTATCTCCCCGTTGTCAATGAGGTCTTGAATATAGTGGCGAAGTCGCAAACATTTTTCTATTTTATGACCTTTAACGCGATGCATTTCGTAGTATTCATGCTCCTTATACCATGAAGGTTTAGGAGCGTTGTCATCGAATGGTTGTGTTGTAGGATAGGTCATCATGTGGGCCGCATCCAACTGTTTTAGTATGACAGACAACGGCTCATTGAGGGAGGTGAATGTTCTTCGCTTTGGTGGTGGTTGAATTGGGCCCTTGGTCAGTTTAAAAGGTTGACTGGTTTGGACCATTTGAACACGTTTGGAATCAGTGATTCCATCTCCCACCACGTTTTTGTTTTTGTTAAAGATCTTTGGCTTTTCAGCGGGTTTGTAACTTTGGTTGTCTTTAGATTGGGTTTTGAGGGTGCCTTTGGCAATGAGAGCCTTTTCTATTTGAATCCCTTTCTTGATAACCTCCTCAAAGGTGCGGACACAATGCATTTGGAGGTGGAAAGCTATATCTAGGTTGAGATTAGGGACGAAAATACTGACTAGCTGCTTCTCAGGGAAAGCGCAAGGGAAGCGACTAGCTATCCCTCTCCATCATTGGAGGAAGCTGGTGAAGGTCTCATTTGGGTGTTGTTTTGTGCCGCACAAGTCTGCCATGGTGACGTCACTCTCTATGTTATATGAGAAATGACGCACGAATCTTTCCGCCAATTCTGGCCAGGTGAAAATTGATCCTCGTGGCAAGCGCGTAAACCATTCTAATGCTTGACCTCCGAGACTCTTAGGAAAAATTCTGATGAGGTAATTATCACTATAAGACACCTCTTGACATGCCATGTAGAAATCTTTAACATGATCCCTTGGGTCTCCCTTTCCTTTGTATTTGTCGAACTTTGGCATATCAAATTTCTTTGGAAAGGGTTGAAGGGTCATTGTCTTGTCAAAAGGATAGGGGCATAGTTCTTCGTATTGGTATTTCCTAATACTCCCTATATTGCTTTCTTGTATGCTCACAAGCGTTGCTTTCATAGATTGTACTTCTTGTGCGAGCAATTGTTCTTTAGTGGGAGAAATGGGGATGTGTACATGATGATACCCTGTGTCTTCTTCTCCTTGGTTTTCTCGATGGAGTTAGTGGATCCTAAACTTAGGCTTTGACTTTTGAACGTTCTTGTTTGTGTCTTTCTGTACTTGGAAAGTAAGCAAAGCTAGTTGTCGGCTTAAGTTACTGAGTTGTTGTTGGATTGTGACTTGGTTTGTGTCTTCTTCTTCTAAAGGTTCCTCCTCTTCGTATTGTGGAGGTTCTTCCCCTGTCTCATGTTCTATCTTGTTTCTTCGTGGCACTTTGATGAGGGGTATTCTATGCCCTACCACTTTATCATTTTCTGCGTAAGAAGTGGAAGCATGTCCTGCCTGTTAAAATATCTTCCATATTGATAAGGGGGTGTTCCTCCTTAGTAGTGTCATTTGTTTGTAGTATTGGTTCCTTCTCAATGGGCAATTTGGCCCCTAATTCCATGACCCGTGCCAAAACTCTATCTTTGTTTCTAAGGAGAAACTCATCTAGTAGAGTGGGGTCAAAATCAAAGTCTGCGTGTGGTGATTCTAATTCATTTCCACTATGATCGACCATCTCTTCTGTTTCCTTTTCTGTAGAAAATAGTGGTCCTAGATCATGTCCGATAAATGGGTTTGACCCTTGTCTGTTAGAGGTTTCCCAAGCTTGCGCCTGTTGTTCCTCATATGTTTGTTTCTTTAACCCTAGACGCGTCTTGGGAGCCATGTTTTCGTGATAAATTTCACTAAGGTAAGTTATAGATTTGTTCAAAATTCAATGTCTACCTCTAAGTGAAACACAAGATGTACGTGTTAAGAGTAAATTAACAGTGTGAGAATACCAATGTGATAGAGTGATAAAGTCACCAATGAAACAATCGTTTGGTACCAAAACCTAATCAAATGAAATACTTCCTAGACTACGTTTCAAAGTAATTTGTGATACCAGATGATTAACAAGATGTCTCCACTTATGCCAAGTTCAAAGGAATGAACAAGACGTAAGTAAATACATGAAGTTAAATGCGATCTCCCAATCAAGATATACGATGAGCAAGCTCAAGTCTGATTAAGACCTATATCTCAAAAAGTGCCAATTACGATTAGCGAATGACACAACAATATCACCAAGATATGTTAACCCACTTTGCAAGAAAGTGGAGTATTGATATCGAGGTTTTATTGATATAACATGCACAAATGGTAGTTCCTAACACCTTTTGAAATCGAGGTAATAATAAAACTGAACAAAAAAAACTCAAAGTATAGCTAGGAATAGTTAAGAATGTGTGCAGCGTAACCGTACAATATAGGTATTTATGTCGAGTTTACAAGAAACAAGACGTAAATATCGAAATTGTAATGATACGAGACAAACAAACTAACTCCTCTATGGAAGTCCGTAGTGATGAACCACGCCTAACTACAATGAATATCTTGACGTGGGTATCAAGATCACAATGGCTACCAAATGACGTGAAAACGCCTCCACTCACTTTAGACGTTTAACTAACCTAGCCGCAAACATGGATGGGTGTAAACGGACATAAAAGTGAGAGAAACAGTCGAATGGAAACACAAAGGTAATCACACCTCTTTTGATCAACAAAGTGTCAAAAGAATATGAAGGAAATAAATCAAGAAAAAATGACAAAAAATGCTAGTCTCACTTCGGCAGAGTTTCGCCTTGCCCTAAGGCAAGTAAAAACTAGGCGAAAGTAATACGTCACACGTTTCTCAAAAAGAAGGTTCACAACTCAACACTGTTTTAAAGTGGTCAAAGTGGGCTCCTGGCCAAAGTATATTCTCCTAGGTGGTTCTCTCACCCTAGGTGTTACAAAGTTGCCACGAGCGAGCGCGATTTACCCAAAAATTCACACTGACTAGTTTGGGAGTATCTCGGCTTTACTTTACCCCCTTCAAGAACAGTAGGCAACTAGTGCGTCTACGTGTACTATCACTGGGGTCGCCACAACGGACAACCTGTAACTCTATCTCACAAAGGAATCACTAGTCAAGTAGGTAGTGCGGAGCACTTCCCGTTTCGTCCACAAGGTTCCCTCTTGCGTGGACTACTTTGGGGTTCCTGGAACCACCCCCATTGTTGTAGCTTAAGGCGTTATGCCAAAGGGGTTATGTTCCAGTTGAGCGGAGAGGGACGTACCCTTTTCCGAAACCTGCAATACAATGTTTTGAATATGTTGTTTTTTTTATCTTGTTTAATTAGGTGTGGTTTTCTTGAATACCTTTTGGTAACCTGTATAACAACTGTATTAGTAGTTTTTGATTTCGTTTTGATTCCTCCTTTCTTTGACAAGCGTTTTTAGGTCCTGCACTCAAGCGTTAGTAGTTCTCCAAGAAAATCACATTATTTAAAAGAGGATTAAAAGTTACTTTTGATTCTCAAGATCATCCAAGGATGTAAGAGAAGAGCATACACAACAAATTATCCAACTAAAAAGTAAATAAAATCTTTTCAATCAATGAACCATACAAAATTTTTGATAAATGTTCATTCCCTTAAACCAAAAGTGAAATATGAAGTTTCCAATTTACCAAATGTTATAAAATGAAGACTAAAGTTGCTTTTGATTCTCAAGATCACCCTAAGGTGCAAGAGAAGAGCATACACAAACTTTAGCCCAACTATATAGAAATGGGAAACTTCAAATCAAAGGACCGTTGAAAAATGCTTTGTAAAAGGTTCATTCCCTTAAGCAAAATGAATAATTAAATTTCCAAGTTTAATCCCAATGTTAAAAAGATATAGATCAAAGTTGTTTTTGATTCTCAAGATCACCAAAAGGTGCAAGAGAAGATCATACACACGCTTTGATCTAAATCGAGTAAGCATGGAAATACAACATTCATCAAAACATTAGACATGTTAGAAAATGACCAGTTTTAAAATAACAGAAAAACCTGAAACTTTTGTAAGTGTAAATCCCAAATTTATGTTTTCATTGCATAGTTAACTTCAATACCTTTCCAACGCAAAACAAATGGAGTCATTTCGAGGTCGGGAGCAAAAGTTATGGCCTTCGGAAGATGGGTTACGCATATGCTCTTATGCTCATGGGTATGCACTTGACATGCACTTAAAAAATGTCAAAAAAAACGTCCCTTAATATGCAAAATGGGCAAAATTTTCCAACCAAGATTCAATTTTGACAACAACCCATCACATTAATATATGAATAGAAGACTCAACGCTATCAAACATTAACATACATGCTCAAGAATTTAAGATTTTCAAGAAATTGACAAAACTAGCATCTAGAATGATGAAAAAGTAAGCTCTAAAAATGAAAACATGATGAAATCTTGAAATTTTCTCACCAACATTAAATTTTGACAGCAACCCACCACATTAATATGCAAATATAAGACTCAGCACTATCAAACACTAACCTACATGCTCAAGAATTGAAAATTTTCAAGAAATTGACAAAACTAGCATGTAAAATGTTGAAAAAGTAAGCTCAAAAAATGAAAACATGATGAAATATTGAAATTTTCTCACCAAGATTAAATTTTGACAGCAACCCACCACATTAATATGTAAATAGAAGACTCAGCACTATCAAACACTAACCTACATGCTCAAGAATTTAAAATCTTCAAGTAATTGACAAAACTAGCATGTAGAATGTTGAAAAAGTAAGCTCTAAAAATGAAAACATGGAGAAATCTTGAAATTTTCCCCTCAATTCCAATTTTGACAGAACTTCACCTTCTTCATACCTACAAGGAAGACCCAACACATGCAAACTCAACAAAACATGTTAAAAAAAACAAGTTAGATCAACATGTGTAAAAGAGGGTTAGTAACCAAAAATAAAACTTAACTACAAAAACTTGAAATTAAGTGCAAAGGACAATGGAGTAAGTCCCACCGGGCATGCCAAATGTGTGCATGTATACTTTGCTTAATGCTAAATCAAATGAAGCAAGAACTACCACCTAAAATAGTTCTACAATTTAGCTAAAACAAAGCATAAACACCATCATGATAAGAATTAAACAAGGGTTAGATGCTAGCATTCATCAATACAAACTTTGAAACTAACAATGCTAAATATCTAAACTCCTCTATTCTCTAACAACAAATAAATGAATGGACCTAACTAAGCTCCATGGCTATCAAAATAGTTGTCCTTAATGCTCCAAGAACCTAGGAATGGGGGCTAATCAAAGTTGGGCTACAAGACCCTTTTGACACCTCCCATATGACCCAAGCACTTTAAGAAAGAGGCTTAACTCTTCAAGATGATGAACTCTCAAAAGGGCAAGGTGCAAGCTCTTAGTCTCTTTGCTATATGCTTTGCATTTGCTCTCTTAGAAAGTTTAGGTGTAAGTAAAAAGGTAGGTGGAGGGCTCTTTATATAGCCCAAAGGATAAAGGATTCAACACATTCTCATGAATGTGGGATAAAGGTAAAACATGATTAGGAATGGATAAGGTTGCTTTATTAAAGGTAACCTTACTTTAGAAGGGTTTAATACATGTTTAGCAAGTCATGGGAGTTGGGGGGGTATTTTAATTAATCAAAGGTGATTAATTAATAGGTAGGTGTAAGCTTATAGAAGCCAATTAGAGGAATATTAGTGTGATTTAGGCTATTAGAAGGGGATTAAATCAATTAAATATTGATTTATTGGTTAAATGGAAGGGAAAGCTAATTAATTAATAATAATTAATTAGTCTAGGTAGAAAGGGGTGATTTATTAACGGAAGGTCGTTAATTAGGGTATTTGTTGGATAGGCAACTTAATTAATTAGCTTAGTGTAATTAATTAATGATGATATGAGGGAAAATGAGTGCCTTTGACGATATGTCGTCGATTTGCGAGAAAGGGGATAATTAGCACAATTTAAGTATTTAAATTGCTTGGGCGTAATTATAGGTGTCTACAGAAGTTAGAGATACTGGACTATTGTTGATTTCGATTCTTAGTATGATGTATGCTGATTATTAGAGACAAATTATATTGATGATGATAAGTTGTTGACATGGTTATATATATTTCTGACTCGTGATAATTTCATCAGTTTGAGTAGATCTTAACAATTAAACTAATCTTGTGATCATATATGGATATTGATGAAATATAGAATCGAGATATTTTTATAAATTGTAAATGATATCGTTACTTTCATAGATGATGCTTTGAATCATTTATAGATGATTTTAGATTTATATTGTATATTTTATTTTGGATGTTTTGATGTGGTTACGAGGCCGAAGGAGGTGTTATGTGTTTTTCAAGTAAACACGTCACAAAAAACAACGGGGGGATTGGACACCAACCACATTGGAATCCTAAATGAATTCAACAAGGGTCACCATGACAAAATGTACTTTTTTTGTGTGAGTGTTTGTATTGTTGCTAGGGGGTCCCCGTGGGGGGGATAACCTCCAATTGTGACCAATGTCTTGTGTGTTATCTCTTTTATTAGTTTCCTTTATTTGATTTTAATATGTGATTATATAGTGATGTATTCTCCTTTTATTAATTATTTGATTTGTGTCTAGATTAGTAAATTAATCTTTTTTCTAAATTAATTATGGATGGGTCAAATGGATTTCATTTATTAGATTAGATGGCTCTTGGGTTATGTGTTTTAATTTGATTGTTTGTGATCTTGAGTGTTGTACACTCTACCCCTTCATGGAAATTCAAATTTTTCCTTAAGGGAAAATTTTGGAGGCTTGTGGGACAAGTTAAACTTGTCCCACACCTCTTAAATTTCTATATCAAACCTACCTATGGGTGAGTGGGGGTAAAAATTAGACCCCATTATGTGTTTTGGGAAGACAAAAGGTAAAATTTTATTGCACTTTCTTTCATGTAATTAAAGTTTGTCCTTAGGGGGTGTGGGTTTGGATTGTCTGTGTAAGTAAATTGTCATTCCTCTCACCCACAAATTTATGGTGCATTGGGGTTGAAGTTTGACTTGTGAGGTGGAGTTGAGGATGAGTGATGTGGCATCCTACATGGAGCCACCTCACCCTCCTATTGGTACTCCTCTTGATCTCACACAATTTTTCCCTAATTTTCCTCTAATCTGCGTATTGTGAAATGTTTTGTCTCTCAATGTGGATGTTCTATAGCTTTTACCTCTATTTTAAATACCTTGAATTGTTTGCAGAATCCATTTTTATGCCCAATTTGAAGAAGTCTTCGAATTTGCCATGTTTTTCCCCTAATTTCTTCAAAATCCATGGGCTTTGCCATTTTTCCTATTTTTCCCCAACCATGGAAGCTTAAGAATGATCAATTTATATTTGTATTCCTTTGAAAATCCAAATCCATGGTCGAAAGATGCTTGGAACCATGATTCACTTGGTTTTGTTTCAAAAGTTTTCATCCTTAGCGAAAAATTGGATTCTGGGCATGAATGGTGAATTTTTGTGTTTTTGACAGTCGGGCGGGCATCTTTTTCTTTTCAAAAATTTTCCTCAGCATTCGGTGGTCATGTGGATTCCTTTGGTTGGTCAGGGGATATCGGGAAAATGTTTTAACTTGTCACTTTTTGCTTTTTTGGAAAAAGGGAAAATTTGGTCCTGTAGCTCCACTCAATTTTGATTGGTTCTTTTGGTACTTGCGTGGCTTCTTCTAATAGGATTAGGCATGGCGGGTTTGTTTTTTAAACTTTTTCTTTTTGGCTACTTTGGAAAAAAATTTAAACCCATCACACGACCCCGCTAGGCTTTGATTAAAGCAAAATTTAAGTGGTAGGGAAAAGGTCTTACTTTGACCCCGCAGAAGGACACGTGGAAAAGTTAAAAGTAGAGATGCGGGCCTTTGGAGGCTAGTTGGATATTTTTCCCTTTTGGAAAAATGGAGTAAAAATTCTTAAATGCAAGCGCGCCCCCACCAAATCATATTGAAGCCTTATAAGTTTCTTGAATTTGCACCATAAAGATACGTGGAGGTTTCAGCCGGGTCTTCCTTAGTTTTTTCAGCAACTTCCTAAAAGGTTTAAGACATGTGGCAAGCCCGCACTCATTTAGGGTCTCTACTTTTGGGAACCATCTCAAGATGTGCCATTGAGACACGTGGTGGTTTGAAAATTCAAGAGGTGGGGAGGTGGGCCATCAGGGGGAAACTTGGATTTTTTGCCCCTTGATATTCAAAAGATTGAAATCATCAAAATGACCCTCAGGCTTGACAGAGAAAAGTCAAAATTTGCTCCAGTCAATGGCGGAGATGCGGAATTTTGGGGGTAAATTAGAAAAAATTCCCTTTGTAGAAAAAGGAGTTAAAAGTGAAAAAGGAAGCATGATTCCACTGGGACCCACATCAGAAATTGGAAGTGAAAGGGCAGAGCTTCAGGGAAAACTTGGAAAATTTTCCCTTTTCCCAAAAAGAGGTGAAATAGCAAAATTTAGTCGTGGTTCCTTTGGGACCCATATTGGGACACTTGTCAGGCCCATTTTTCAAAGGTGAATGGGCAGAGCGAAATGATAAATTTTACATTTTTTCCAAAAGGTGTAAAAGGTAAAAGGGAATCCCCCGGGCCCATCTTGAATTGGATCTCCCACGTGGACGGTCCATATTCAAAAGAGAGATCAACGAAATATGTGCATCTGTATATGATTTTCCACCATTTCTACTCCAAAGCTCCTGGGGAAGTGATTTTTTATGATTTTTTTATCATTTCTTGGTGTCTCCTACATGTAAAATGAAGAGGAACATTAATTTGGTATCGTAGTTGGGTGGGAAAAATCTGAAGACATATTTTGTAATCAAAATGTGATCTGATCATTGGCTTTGAGCTGATCTTAAGTTTTCCTTTCCTTGGCACGCAAAGAACCATATTTGATAGATTGGAGGAGGAATTAATTAGTGCGTGAGATGAAGAACGAATTACCAGGTGAATAATTGAATGCTAGAAATATTTGGAGAGATTTTCCCTCTACACACCTGACAAATTTTTCACAAATCTGATTTTGGGAGTCTCAGCATGCAATGGAGCTTTGAATGTCTCTATTTTTAGGGGAAATACTCTGTTGTAAATGAAGTATTATAAATTACATGAATTTTTCGTGCAAATGGTTAGAGTGTTAGAGGTTGGGACTATTTTTTCTAAGAGAAAAGCTTGATATAACCCGTCCTTATGAGAAATCATTTGAATAAACTAGTTTATCTCCTTTGTGTAAAATTTGATCATGTCAAGGTGGTTGCGAGTGTATAGCCATAGACAAGCTATGAGATTCTTATAGAATTCCTTGCTGATAAATTTAAATCAAACTTGAGTTAAAATGTGTTATTTTTGGGCAAAATTTTTGTTTGCTTCACTCCTGAATATATGCAAGTATTTTTCTTGTTACCATTGCAATTTTACATTGAAATATTTGTAAAGCACACAAGATCTTATCCTTGTGTTAGTTTGGTGTCATTTGCGATTTCATTTATCAGAAGATCTTTCATTTGATAGTGAAATAAACAAATTTAAAATCATTGTGAATCCTAGCATGACTATAAGATTATTTGTTATCCTTTGAGGGTATCTTAGGTGTGATGAAATAAAAGTTGATAATGTTTAGTTAAGTTTTCCAATTTGAGCCTTCATTTTGGATCCTTGAAGTTTTTGTGAAAAGTGCTGATCTGGGCCTCCATTCAAGCACATATTCTAGTTAAAGGAACATCCTAGCTATCTCGAAGCATTCTATTGTTCAATCTCTCCATTTTTGTAAAATTTCTCAAGAATTTGGTGAATCAAGTTCATTTCTATCTCACCTCCCACCAAAAAATCATTTAAAAACAACCAATCATACCCATACTACCCCTGTTTGTCATGTGTGTATACAAATGCATAATTTTTACTACCAAAACATGTAGAAGTAATCAGGTTTTCATTGTCTTTAGTGGGCTGAACCTTGCTTAGAAAATATCTCCATTATCTAGAGTGACAACTCATGAGAGTTAGGTTTTGTTGCATTGATCCACAAACAACAGGCTACAAAAAGGGTCCTCTCACCCTGGTTAAAAGGAACAACCCTAAAGTAGTGAGCATAGGTCAAATCCTCTTCAGGGTGCTACCCATTTCTCCATATCTGAGTGACAAAGAGCAAGCTGCATTTCATCCCTGGCTGCAAAACGACATACTACATGCTATACTTGTCTCTAATCTTCATGCCAAACCTGTGATGTTGCTTATCTTCTGAGGGAGAATCAATTTGGGTACCAACACCCAATTAGTGTTGTTTCCAGGGATTACTTCAGTGATTACTTTATTGATTACTTCACCAAGTGGGTGGAGGCAATCCCCACCAAAAGATCAATACACCAAATTTTCATGGATTTTATGTTAAACCATATCATCTGTAGGTTTAGAGTGCCAGTTAAAATTGTTTCAAAAAATGCCATGAGCTTCAGAGCTAAACCTTTGGTGATAATGTGTAAAGAATAAGGGATCAACTTGACATATGCCTCTAATTACAATCCCTAAGGAAATGGACAAGTTGAGTCCAGTAATAATTTTTTTCTAAATATTATCAAAAGGACCTTAGAGCTAAACAAAAGAAAATGAGGTGAATAACTGAAGTTCGTTGTTTGGGCCAACAAAATTACTGTTAAAAGAGCCACTAGAAAAAGTCCATTTGAATTGGTATATGGCACTCAAGCTCTGCTGCCCCTGCATATGCAGCTATCCTCATATCAGTTCATTCAACAACTAGAAGATCGATAAGTTAGTCCATGTGAGGCTTACATTAACCAGATTGTTGAACTTGATGAAGAAAGGAGAGCATCTCACCAAAGGCATGTGAAGTTCAGAGAAAAATTGAAGAAATTATTTGACAAGAAGGTCACTCCCAGAGCTTTCAAAATTGGAGATCTTGTGCTATTTTTGGATAGCAAACATGAAAACAAGGGTAAGCATGGTAAATTTGATGCACTGTGGATGGGTTCTTACTCCATTGACATTCAGATTGGTGAGCATACCTTCTTCTTGAAATATTTGGATGGTGAATTGCTCGAATTACCTATTAATGGTAGGCACTTGAATCATTTCTTGGATTGATTCCCCAAAATCAAGGTGAACAGCACTTGTATAGTGTACAACTTGTTTGTTTTTTGTCTTTTGTGTTTTTACTTGTTTTGGTCCTCGGTGACTTGGTTTTTCTGGTTTCTCGGTTTGGTATTTGGAGGATGGTTATGGTTGTTCCATTATACTAGATTTTTCTTTGAATCCATTTCCCAATGGTTTGTTCTTGTCACTTGGTCTGCTAGTTGTTCTTATGGCACTTGCAGGTAGTGCACATCTCCGAGTCAGAGCCTAGTGCTCGTCTTGATCTCACACCATTTTGCCCTGATTTTCCTCTAATCCGTGTATTGTGAAATGTTTTGTCTCTCCATGTGGATGTTCTGAAGCTTTTACATTCATTTGAAATACCTTGAATTGTTTTCAGAATCCATTGTCATGCAACTTTTCAAAGAAGTCTCCGAGTTTTCCCTGTTTTTTCCCTAATTTCTTCAAAATCCGCAGGCTCTACCATTTTTCCTATTTTTCCCCGACCATGGAAGCTCAAGAATGATCAATTTATATTTGTATGCCTTTAAAAATCCAAATCCATGGTCGAAAAGATTCTTGGAACCATGATTCACTTGCTTTTGTTTCAAAAGATTTCATTCTTAGCGAAAAATCAGATTCTGGGCATGAATGGTGAATTTCTGTGTTTTTAACGGTCTGGCGGGCATTTTTTTCCTATCAAAAATTTTCTTCAACATTGTCAAAAATTTTCTTCAACATTCAACGGTCACGTGGCTTCTTTTGGTTGGTTAGGGGACGGCGGGAAAATGTTTTAACTTGTCACTTTTTTATTTGTTGGCAAAAGGGAAAATTTGGTCCCGTAGCTCTTCTCAATTCTGATTGTTCTTTTGGTACTTACGTGGATTCTTGTAATTGGATCAGGTGCGATGGGTTTGTTTTTTGAACTTGTTCTTTTTGGCTACTTTGGCCAAAAGTTTAAACCCGCCCCGCGGCCCTGCCAGGCTTTGATTAAAGAAAAAAATGAAGCGGTAGGGAAAAAGTCTTACTTTGACCCCACAAAAGGACACATGCCAAAGTTAAAATCGGAGATACGGGCCTTCGGAGGCAAGTTGGATATTTTTCCCTTTCAGAAAAATGAAGAAAAAATTCTAAAATGGAAGCGCGCCCCCGCCAATCATATTGAAGCATTATAAGTTTCTTGAAGTTATGCCATAAAGACATGTGGAGGTTTCCATTGGGTCTTCTTTACTTACTTTTTTCAACAACTTCCTAAAAGGCCTAAGACACGTGGTGAGCCCGCACTCATTTAGGGTCTCTACTTTTGGGGACCATCTCAAGATGCGCCATTAAGACGTGTGGTGGTTTGAAAAGTCAAGAGGCGGGGAGGTGGGCCATCGGGGGCAACTTGGATTTTTTTCCCCTTGATATTCAAAAGATTGAAATCAACAAAATGACCCACAGGTCTGACAGAGAAAAGTCAAAATTTTCTCCAGTCAACGGAGGAGGTGTAGAATTTCGGGGGTAAATTGGAAAAATTTCTTTTTGTGGAAAAAGGAGTTAAAAATGAAAAAGGAAGCGTGGTTCCACTGGGAACCTCATCAGAAACTAGAAGCGGAAGAGCGGAGCTATGGGGAAAACTTGAAAAAAATTCCCTTTTCCCAAAAAGAGGTGAAATAGCAAAATTTAGCCATAGTTCCTTCGGGACCCACATTGAGACATGTGTCAGGCCCATTTTTCAAAGGTAGAGGGGTGGAGAAAATTGAGAAATTTTGCATTTTTTTCCAAAAGGTGTAGAAGGTAAAAGGGAATCCCTGGGCCCATTTTGACTTGGATCTCCAACGTGGATGATAAAGATTCAAAAGATAGATCAACGGTAGTTGTGCATATGTATCTGATTTTCTGCCATTTTTACTCTAAATCTCCCGAAGATGTGAATTTTTACTATTTTTTAATCATTTCTTGGAGTCTCCTACACGTAAATTGAAGATGAACATTAAATTGGTATCCTGGTTGGGTGGGAAAAATCTTAAGATGTCTTTTGTAATCAAGACGTGCTCTGATCATTGGCTTCGATCTAATTTTTAGTTTTCCTTTCCTTGGTATGCAAAGAACCAAATTTGATAGATTGGAGGAGGAAGTAGTTGGCGCGCAAGATGAAGAACAACCTACCAAGTGAAGAATTGAATGCTGGAAATATTTGGAGAGATTTTCCCTCTACACACCTAACTACTTTTTTACAAATTTGATTTTGGGAGTCTCAGGACACAATGGAGCTTTGAATGTCTCTGGTTTTGGGGGAAAATTCTGTTGTAAATGAAGTATTATAAATTTCATGAATTTTTCGTGTAAATGGTTGGAGTGTTAGAGGTCGGGACTATTTTTTATAAGAGAAAAGCTTGATAGAAACCGTCCTTCTGAGAAATCATCTGAAGAAACATGTTTATCTCCTTTGTGTAAAATTTTATCATGTCAAGGTGGTTGTGAGTGTACATCCATTGACAAGCTCTGAGATTTTTCTAAAAACTTTCCCCTACTGATAAATTTAAATCAAAATTGAGTTAATCTACGTTATTTTTGGGCAAAATTTGTGTTTTCTTCATTCCTGAATGTCTGCAAGTAGTTTTCTTGTTCCCGTTGTAATATTACATTGAAATCTTTGTGAACCACACAAGATCTTATCCTTGTGAAATTTTGGTGTCATTTACAATTTCATTTATCAGAAGAGCTTTCATCTAATAGTGAAATAAACAAATTAAAAATCACTGTGACTCCTAACATGACTATAAGATTGTTTGTTAGCCTTTGAGGGTATATTAGGTGTGATGAAATAGAGGTTGATAATGTTTAGTTAAGTTTTTCAATTTCAGCCTTCATTTTGGATCCTTGAATTTTGTGTGAAAAGTGATGATCTGGGCCTCCATTGAAGTACATATTCATGTTAAAGGAACATCCTAGCTATATCAAAGCATTCTGTTGTTCAAGCTCTCCATTTTTGTAAAATTTCTCAAGAATCTGGTGAATCAAGTTCATTTTCTACCTCAACCTCCCACCAAAAAAATCATTTAAAAACAACCAATCATACCCATACTACCCCTGTTTGTCATGTGTGTATACAAATGCATAATTTTTTACTACCAAAAACATGTAGAAGCAATTAGGTTTTTCATTGTCTTTAGTGGCCTGAACCTTGCTTAGAAAAATATCTCCATTATCTAGAGTGACAATTCATGAGAGTTAGGTTTTGTTGCAATGATCATATTTTTTTCAAGGTCTTCTTAATAATTTCACAAGGAAGGATATCTCCATCTCCTCCACAAACAGCAGGCTACAAAAAGGGTCCTCTCATCCTAGTTGAATGGAACAACCATAAATTAGTGAGGATAGGTCAAATCCTCTTTAGGGTGCTACCCATTTCTCCACATCTGAGTGACAAAGAGCAAGTTACATTTCATCCCCAGCTACAAAATGACACACTACATGCTCTGCTTGTCTATGAGATTCCTGCCAAACCTGTGATGTTGCTCAACTTATGAGGGAGAATCAATTTGGGTACCAACACCTCCTCTTGCCCTTTTCTATTTATTCAAGCTCTTTTTCTTGTTTGGGGTTACTTCTTTTCTTTGTGCTCTTGAATTTTTGGGAGTTAGAGGATTTTGGAGTTCTTATGGATTTTTTGGAGTGTTTTGGTGATTGTTTGGGCTTGCAGAAGCTTGGTTTGGGACTCTTGGATCAAGCTCTACCATGGAATGGGTAGGAGCTACACTCTTGTAAATTATTTTCTTTTATATTATGTATATGTGCATGTTTTTGAGTGTTTTTGGTATGCTTGTTGGGTGCTTGGGTAGATTTCCTAAGTGTGGTGTAGTAGGGGACTATGGGGATCTTACATGTGGGGAGGCCATAAGAGTTCATTTCATGTATTGAGAGAGTTTGATTGGGTGCCCCCACCTTGGAGAATAAATTTCTTGCATTTCTTACTCGTTCTATTTTTATGAGGGAGCTATAAGAGATTGTAGGGAGGCATAAGATAATGTGGGAGGCATAAGAGGTTCTTAAGGTAGGAATAAGAGTTTTGTAGGGGTTTTGAGATGTTTTATTAGAGGATTTTAAGGTGGTGCACCAATTTTCCCATTGGGAGGCATAAGTGACCTCCCCATAGATCTTATTCCTTTAGATTTTGCATGTTGAACCCTTGTGTATTTTGTTGATTTCCTTCTTGTGATTATAGTTATTTTTTTGTGTTTTGGTATGGTTGTAAAAATATTATATTGTGATGTGGAAGCTTGTTTTGTTGCCATGAGTTGAATCCATTTTTTCTATTGCAATGTGGTTGGGGCTCAGGGGCCAATGAGGAGGAAGGATTCTTATCCTCATTAGAATTCTTAGTTGGGTGTAGAGTGTTGCCTCTCCCTCTTTTTGTTGTAATCAAATGAAGCATGGTGGAGCTCTCGTGTTGCTGATGTGAAACATGGAACATTGTTGGTGTCCTCAAGAAAATATTTCCTTGTGAGAAAACCTCCTTGTTATTCCCACTTAGGGTGGAAGACTTGTAATATTGTATTCCTTTTAGCTTTCATTCTTGTAAGTTTTCCCACTTTAAGTGAAAGATATTGTATTAATCTTCTGAAGAAGAGTTATAATCATTATTGGACATTAAAGTTGTATTGTAGGTTAAAATGAGGGGGGAAGAAATATCTGTGTTTGTAAATCTAGTTATGTTGAAATATAAAGTAAGTTATAAAGGGAAAATGTCTTATTTAATCATAGTTGACTTATTTCCCACAAAAATGTGTAGATATAATTGGAAAGTTAGTATATTTCAAATTTAAAAAAAAAAAAACTTATGGAGATCTTGTAAAGTTTGGTTGTGAGAATGTTTGTAAAACTTGTATGTTGTGAAAAGTCAAGAAATAGTAAAATTTACTTTAATACTTGAAAGCATGTAAAGGAAAAATTAGCCTAGTTTGTTCATTTACTTGCATTGTGAAAGAAAGAAAAACTATGTATGTTAGATGGGAATAATTCAAATTGTAATTGTCATTTACATGTTTAACAAAATAGGCTAATTTTCTTAGGATAATGTGTACATCCATTATCTAGTTATTATAAAATTTCTTATAACCTAAAGTGAATCAATACAACAACAAGAAATATTTGGGTTGATATTTTCTTTATGTCTCTTACCCTAATACTATCAAATTTTACAAAGAAATATCAAGTGCAAAATCTAGATTAAATAATAACGTAGCTATTATTCCCTTTGATAATATTACTATCATTTAAATATAATTATTATAACAATAATAATAATAATAATACTATATACACTACTATTATTATCATATTATTATTATTAAATATAATAATAATGATGATATAAAATATATATATATATATAATATATATATAATTGTATACCCATATACCAAATAATCAAGAAGTATTCAAATAAAAAATGGACCAAAGTTTTTAAGCCATAAAGGATGCGGATTAGTAGGTATTAAGGTAAGGGTTTGGGGGGACCCTCCCCCAAACACCGAACTAGGGGATTTTAACAAATAAATCTGCCCACCCTTGCACTTTTCTCACTGCGCACTGTGCATCTTTCATGACATGTACACTATGACCGCGGTCGAGGGTATTTATTTTTTAATTATATATATATATATATATATAATATATTATATATATATATATATAGTACCCTATCAAAATGTAAAGAAAGATCAAATTTAACAAAATCACAAAATGGGACAAACCCATTTACCTACTTGGCCAAATATTATTGAAAATGAATTAAATAAAAACATTTAAAAAACCCTAGGTGAGGGTATTAACCAAATAAGAAAACAAATGTGGCATGTAAGCCTCTCCAAGATCTTGGAATGGCCTCTACTGACTTCCTCCTTCTCCTCGAACAACCTACAAAACAAAAGAGAGAAAAATAAGCCAAAGGAAAAAAAGAGAGAAGCTTTCTTAAGAAAACTTTACGGTTAGTTATTTTTTTCCCTCATCTAAAGGTCCTAAATGAGTCCATCCAAGGGATGAGATTTGTCCCCTACAAAATGTAGGTGGGGAGTGGCTGAAGGGAATATGAATTTAAATTTGATTTTTAAAATTTAAAAATACATGGATTGACTTTTTAAGGGGTCACTTTTTGTGAAGGGGTATGTTTATTCCTTTAACCTATGTGCTAATGTTAAGGACCTTGTTAATTGTTTTTAATAGAATTACACCTTGTGGGTTTAGAATGAATTTATTCATTATTGAAATAGGCCTTTTTACTCTTGAGATTAAAATATGTAAGTTCCAACTATAACGAAATTTTATGGTTGGTCAAAATAATATTTAGGGAGAAATTAACCATGCTTAGTCTAATTAAGTTCATTAAAATGTTTTGCACATTTTTTTTTATTAAAATGAAGAAAATTAAATTATTAAATTTAAGTGACTTAGAAACAATAATGTGACAGTTGTTGTTTTTTGAAACTTCTTTACGGGAACGTTCTTAAAAAAAAAATTATTACATAATTTTCTAGTTTATCCTAGGTTGTTCTTGAGTTTCCTGTGGGCAGTTTTAGCGGGCGTTACATAGTTGATATATGTTTATTTTCATGATATGGATTTTCATACTGACACATTATGTTTTGGGATGTTTTGAGTAGAATTGTAATCTCATGGATGTTATGCCTAGATTTTGACATATTGATGGATAATAGAATTGTTAAATGTTGAATGATGAACATTGATTTTTATTTGTATATTTTCTCGATGTTGTTAATGCAGCCGAAATGCCAGAGAGGTATTTTTTTATGTGCATGAATTTTTTGTCACAAACATCAAAGGGGTAGGGGGACCAACCACAAAAGGATGTCAGGCGTTGAGCAACGAGGCCAAATTTGACAACTTGTGTAATGTTGTTTTGTGTGTGTTTTGCATGTCTTGTTTGGAAGTATCCCCATGGGGGAGTGACTTCACCATGTGTGGGCCATGGGGTTGATTGTGCCCCTTTCTTTAAATTTTGCATGTTTCTTTATTTATGATTTGTATATTTAAAATTTAGAAAATTTGTCACTTTATTAGCATTTGTAAATGTGTGTTTATTAGCCTTAACCCTTCTTGTTTTGTTTAACAAAATTAGAGATGTGACAAATAGTTATGATGAGATCTTGTAGTCCTTATGTAAGTAAAAATTTATGTTTATTTGGGAGTGTTTAATCCACCCCAAGTTCAAAATTCATATTTTGACTTGGGGGTGGTGTGTTAGAATTAGCAGGAACTTGACAAGGTCATAACTTGAGCTCCTGGTGTTCATTTGAGTCCTTTATTTTTGAAACCACATGTTTCGATGAGATGAACGCAGCGGAAACCCACCCTATCAGTTGAGGCAAGTTTGAGACACGTTTTCGGGCCCTAAATCCGCCATCTTGAGGTTGAAAATTAGGATTTAAGTTATAGTTTCAGTTTTTTCCTATATTTGGGCATTAGTTAATTTTATTCTATTAGCTGCATTGTGAGTTAGAATTTTGGAAATTCATCTAATTTAGGGATGTAGAAGATGCGTGGCAATTTTTTGTGCCCATAAGAATAAGCATGCAAACTTACTAAGAATAGCAGGTTATAGAAAAACTGCTAAAAAATAGTAATTTCCACCACCTAGAGTAGATTTAGTCAGAGTTAGTTAGAGTCTACTTGGCAACTTGAGTTGGGAGTTGTTTTCCTATTTAGGAAACATTTTAATTCATTATTAAATAAACGAATAAGGAGATTTATTTTTCTTTGGAGTTCATATTATTTGCAGTAAATCAATTTGGTTAGAATTTGGCTACGTTAGGGCGGGCACTTTTTGAGACTTGTGGGATGAGAAAGACTTGTCCCATGCCTCTTAATTTGACCCAAAAACCCTATCGATGGGTTAGGAAGCTTAATTTTTATTTCTTTGTCCATTTTTGAGTGTAAGAGAAGGAAAAATCAATGCACTTTATTTCTACCCCAATTTATTATGTTCCTTGAAAGCATGGTGTGAAGTTTTGAGCCATGTGTGTAACGCCCACTAAAACTCCCACTTGAGACCCAAGAACAACCTAGGTTTAGATATAAGAATTATGGAAATTTTTTTTTTTTAAAGTGTTCACAAAAAAATTCCGAGAGTCCATTACAACAATTATCAAATCACCTTACAAAACACTAAGAGAGTGAAAGTTATCCCGAGCACAGTTAGATTATCTTCTTGTGGGGTGCGGGAAGAAATTTCTCTCAGGCGCGGAAGGAAATTTTTTCCTAGGAACAAAAGGCAGGCACAGGAAGAATTTTCTCCCAAGCGAGGAAGAGGGGCGCGGGAAGAAACTTTTTTTCTTTTTCGAACTTAGATTATTTTCGAAGCCTAATGAAGTAAAAACTTATGGAGGCCATAAATTTTGATAGGGAACTCAGTTTTTGGAAAATGAGGACTTTATGGAAATCTCTCCACGTCCCCTTTGTACAAAAACTTTAAAAATTTAATTTGGATAAAGTTTTAAGGGTCAATTTTGAGAAAATATTTTTCTCTCACTTAGGAAGTGAACTGGTCTTTTTAACTTATAAATTTTGTTCAAATTTTCCATTAACTCTTTCTCAACATGCCCAACAGGCATGGAGGATTTTACTTGGAATATTTTAGGATAGATTGTAAGGTTAAAAGGTTTGTTTGATTTGTAATTCAAATTTATCAATTTTATACAACAAGGATTCTACAATTTTGCTTTATCTCGTTTTGAAAGGTTTGATGGAAATTTCTTAAGTGTTTTACTTCGTTTGGGTTCATTTTGATCTTACAAGTCCCATTCGGTATTTATTTTTGTCTTTCTGATTTTGCAGGGTCATTCTGTTCAATTTGCTAATTAATTTGCAGAGTTTGAAATTTATATAACAGAGATCATATTCGAATGGGTCTATTTTCATTTATCATCTTCTCAGTTTTTTAAAAACAATTCATTCCAAAACAAATTCTAACCTATTAAGTTGATTCAAACAAGGTATTCAAATGCCAATTTACAATTCTGATTTCTAAAACATTAATTTCTAAAGAACAGAGCATTATGACATTTCTTCATACGTATTCACTTTTTTATTTTTAGAACAAAACTTCAAAATACATTCAACAATCAGATTTCAATACCTGATAATGACATTTGAGAAAATTAATACAATATTTTATCGATTCAAAAAGATACCTTTACAACTTCTTCTTTCATTCCTAAATTTCAATATACATAATACAATTTCTTTCTCATTCATTCAAAAAAATAGAAAACAAAGTATATCTCTTTCACATTTCGAATTACAACTTTCATAGCCAATACAAAACATCTTTCCATCAAAAATAATATACAAGGTCATCCACTTCAAAGTGGGAAAAGGTTACAATAAGAAATAATCTCAACAAGGACTATCAAACTTGTATTTTTTCTTTGCTCCAGTACAACAACATGAAGCACCTCCATTTTCAAGTTTGTTCATAACAAAGGTAGGGGAAAGGCAACGCTCTCCACCCAACCAAGACATCTAATGAAAAGGAGAAGCCATCCTTCTTCATTGGCCCTCGAGCCCCAACCACAATGCAATAAGAAATGTATTTCAACTCATGACAACAATATGCTTCCACAAGACACATGTAATTTCACATTTAAAACACAGTCCAAAACAAAACTTCCGTTCACAACCATAGATAAAAGACAACAAACAACACTCAAGCTTCCTCATGCAAGCCAAAGGAGCAAGAACTATGGGAGATTCTACTTATGCCTCCCAAAGGGGAAATAAGTATCACCACCTGATTACAAACCACTAAAAATATAGTTTATCAAAACCCTGGCATGCCCTTATGTCTCCCCCAAGTACCCCTTATTCCTCACATTTCCTTATGCCTCTCCAACCTCTTATGACACGCCATAATGAGTAAAGAAATGCAAGCTTTTTTTTTAAGGTGGAACCCAAATCCCAACTCCCTCCACACTTATACCTCCCCAAAACACTTATGCCTACCAAAAAATACCCCATAGTCTTCTCTTACACCATCCCTAGTCAGTCTACCCAACCAGCCAACAATAAAAAAACACATTCAAACATTCATCCATTCCTAAGTGCAAAGAAAAATGAAAAGAGATCATTTCAAGAGCCAAGCTCCTACCTCTCCATGAAGGAGTTTTATTCCAAGGTTTCAAAAAGCAAACTTTCCAATGCAAAACACAGTCCAAGACCAACAATCTACAATCATGCAACATTATCCAATCTTCTCCAAAAGCAAGAGGTTAAAACAACAAAAAAATCCGCCGCAAAATGAAGTATGCAAAAGTGAAGCAACCCAAAACAAGGTAAGGAATTTAAATTTTATAGAAGAGGGAAGAGAAGAGGATGAGGTGGATTGATGTAGGATGACACATCACACATCTTCAAGTCCAACACCCAAGTCAACTTCATTCTCCAATGCATAATAATTAGGTGGGTGAATAATATGACAGTTTACTTACACACTCCAAAACAAGCCCACACCCCAAAGGAATGAAATTAAAAATATGTAAGAAATTGCAGTTAAAACATACAACTTGACTTACAAAAATGCATAATGAAAGTCTAAATTTAACTCTCCAACCATAGGTAAGGCTGGGATATAAATTTAAGAGGTGTGGGACAAGTCTAACTTGTCTCACAAGCCTCAAAATCAACCTCCAAGGACAATTCAAATTTCAAAGAAGGTGGAGTGTTTCACACTCCAAAATTAACTTACACATCTCTTACGCATCTCTTACAACACTTAAACCAAGAGCCAACAACTCTATTAAAATTACATTCTCATGACCCATTTACTTAATTAACTTAACAACGTGATTACTCACAATATTTACACACCATTTAATAAATAATGAAAGGGGTCAATGCACCACTAAATAAACACATGCAAACATTAAACAAAGGAACCAAATAAAACAAAAAAAAAAAATCCCTTGGTCACATTCGAAGGGGATCCCCCCCATGGGAATCCCTAACAACTATAAAAAACACACAAAAAATTACAAGTTGCCATGGTGACCTTGTTGAATTCATCTAGAATTCTAATGTGGTTGGTCTCCAATCCCCCAATGTTTATTGTGATATATATTTTAACCTACAAAACACAATTACCTCCTTCGGCCTCGTGGCCATATCAGAACATCCAAATGAATATAAATATAATTTCAAAATCATCAATATATATATATATATGAATTACAACAATCATCAAGACAATCAACCATATCACTTACAATTTCATCAACAACTATATCATCATCAAATTTAATTCAATTTTTTTGGTCTACTCAATATATCCAAATATCACATGTCCTACCTACTCCCCCTTCATTTTTTTGTTATTTCATTGTGAAGTTTGATGAAGCCAAAGTTGGAGCTACCATTCTGGAGAGGACATGCTTTTGGAAGACTCAAAGTGGCTTGTTGATAGCCTTGTTGTAAATTTTTCATATTTCCTTTATTCCCACTTGAGAGGATGATTGTAATTTGTAAGTTTATGGTAAAGTTGTTCTAATACTTGGAAAGCTTTTTTCAGGGTGAAATATCCTTAAGAGTGCTTGTTTAATAGACTTATATTTTCAAATGGGTTAGTTTTGTGAAAAGGAAATCATCAAGTTTTATTTTTTTGGTGAAAGGAAACTACCATTTTATCTCATTGTGTAGTTGAATTAAAAGTGACAAATGAGTTTAAAGGCAATACATTCTCTTAAATATAAGTTTGTTTCACTTCCTCCCAAATGTGATTTTTGCCATGTTACAAATATTTCAAATCTTGTGGAAACTTTACTTATGTAGGGAATGGATTGTTAACAAGTCATATTGAATGAAAGTAGTTGTTAAAATTTCTTTGAATAAACAATCTTGTTAGTTGTTCCATTAGCATTCTCCTAGGGGTAGTTAGAAATCTCTATTGCTCTTGCTTTGTTCTTCTATGCTCCAAATGGCTAAATTTGATATGTTAAATAAATAAAATTTTAGAAATGTATATATCCATTGTTAACTGAAAATTTGTTTTGTTTTATAGTTTTGTTACTAAACTTATAACTAATTTTGTTCATTATGAATATTTGTAAAAAGAAAGAATTTAAATACACTTGGTTTTCTAAATAATATTAATATATTAATATTATTTTTAACTAGATCAAAATATTGAAATGGAAATATATTATTATATATAATTTTGCTATTAATATAAATAAATATTAATATGTATGAATTTCTATAAATTACAAAAAAAAATAGTATGGTTGTTGCTATGACTCTTTTATTATTAAAAATAATATCGTTATTATTAATAATAATAATTTGTATTAATAAAATTAAAAGAGTGGATTAAATAAAATAAGAAACTTCTCAGAAACGACGACATCAAAATCCATGAAGCCGAGTTGGACTTGGATAGTGTATTGAAGAATCGATCAGCTGGTGATGTTGAAACAAGATTTCAAATTTGATGATGCCTTCAACCACAATGTCAGTAATAATTATGATGAACTGCTCAGAAAGTACTATTGATGATCGCATTCCTATTTATATATTATCTTGGTGATTACCAAGTCGTGTTAATTTCATATTGAGGTTGTTGTAGGTGCTTTCCAACAGGAATAGACATTTACTTTGACAACTTTGGAGGGTTGACAATGTTAGAGAGCATTTTGAACCTCATCAAGGATCATGCCAGGATTGCCATCTTTGGAATGAATTCTCAATATAATAAGTCACGATTAATTATGATTTAAGGGTTGTGAAAGAATTGATTTTCAGTTATGCAAGCAGAAGTAATAATAATAGTAATGAAATTATATTGGTGTGGCATGACAGGAAAAATGGCAGGAACAAAATGGGGTGAGAAACCTGTTCAATTTGGTGGAGAAATCTGCCAAGATGGAAGCATTTCTGTTCGATAAATACATGCATCGAAATGAAGGATTTATGTTTTATAAATACGATGAATTTTTAAATGAGATGGGAGGATATATGAGAGAGAAGAAAATCAAATGCAAAGAGGATGTGAAACTTGGCATACACAACTTTAAAGAAGCGTTTGATTCGTTGTTCAGTAGTAAGAGCACGGTAAATGTTCTCCTCCACCTAAATAAATAACGCAAAGGTACGACAATCTTAGTTTCTTCATTCCCATGCTATTTTTATGTATTAGGAAAGTTTGATTTAAATATGGAGTTGAATAGACTTTAGATTGAATGAGAATGACATTATCAATATTGATTTTATTGTAAATGAAGAGGGTATTAAAAAAATTGGTATTTGTAAATTTGTTATTCTAGAAAAAAAGGAAATGTTTGTAATTATATCCATAAGATGAATTGTTAATGGGACTACTAAAAATTCCAATTGTTTAAAGACTTGGAAGGTTAGTGGTATCTTGTAGAAGGATACTCCTCCTTTTACTAATTTGAATTAACATTTCATCCTTAATCCAATAATTCCATCATGAAACCAATTCTTAAACTTTCCTCATACTTGATTATGATGTGTGTAGTTTAGACATTCAAGGATGAAATACTCCCCCTTTTCAACTACCCATGTATTCTTAAATATTTTCTATCTTCTTGTTTAACATCTAAGTTTTTGGGATCTAATTCTTATTTACATGATGATGATCTTTTACCTCTATTTTAATTTAGCTCCTATAAATATATTTTTCCACAATATTTATATGTAAAATAAAATTTTGTAAGGCACTTTTCACCAACAAACACATGTGACTAATAACAATCTATATGCAATTAAATCTAAACAAATACAAATAAATGAATCAAATGATTTTACATTAAAATATCCACACTCAATTTTCTAATCAGGTCTTTATATCTAAATAAGAAATGAATTAAATGACATTATCGGAAATAAGGGGCAATATTCCACCAACAATCTATATGCATTTAAATAAAAACAAATACAAAGCAACAAATCAAATGATTTTACATTAAAAAAATCCACACTTAATATTCCAATTAAGTTTTATTTAAATAAGAATTGAATTAAATGGGATTATAGGAAATAAGGGACACAAGTGTCTAATATTAACTATAGAGAACACTCAGAATTGGATTGATTTAGAATAATTAACAAGTAAAACTATGTACAATTAGAAAACCTTATATTTAAAAAAATCTTTGTTCATAGATGAATTTAACTATGCATATATGTTTTATTCCATTTTCAATATGTAAAAACTTTATTTTCTCTATTTTTTTCATAAAATATTAGAAATATGATTTCCTTTAAAACCTTAATTTATCCTTACTCCTTGGAAAATTTAATAAAAAATGAGGATGTTTATGGGAGTTTATTTTATCCTTTCATCAATGTTAGGCTATTCATGTTTTGATAAAAAATCATAAGCATCATTGAACACAAGTCAGAATTCAAATGTATGTGAATATTTCAACTCCTCATTTCTTTCAATGTGTCTAGTCCAACAACTATTAGAGGATATGGTGAATCTAAATGATTGATTTTAGCTTTTACTATGCGTATTATTTAGAATTAGAATACAATTTTCTTATATCTTCAATATCACTTGTGTAGAACAATGACATTGTATGTTTGATTTGCTCTCAAAATGTTCTAATCTATTTAGATATTTGTCACTCTAACAACAAATTTCCTTTAAATTGATGTTTGAATGGTTATTGACTCAAACATTTTTCCCATTCACAAATTATGTGATTCAGGATGTATTGGCATGTAGAACGACCTAAGACCTCATGCAAATACGTGTGACAAGAAAAAACTATGAGTGATGTTGGTCTTATAGTCAGCCAATTAGCTAAAATGAGAGGATGTCATGTTGTTGGCAGTGTTGATAGAGAGGAACAAGTCATTCATTATTTTCCATATATAACTCTTAATAATAATAAATTACTAAGGGATGGAGAAAAGTTAAAAATAAAATTTTACGCACCATTTGTTTGCGATTAGGAGTCTGAGACCCAGTTTGAAATTTTTGATTTCTAGTTTTTTCAGCTTTGGTTTCATGTTGATCTATTCTAGGTTTTTTACTGTTCCCAGAATGATCATTCTTAGTGTTTTAGATTCTAGTCTCTTGTAATTCTAAAATCTTTATCTGATTTCTAGACCATCTCTGTAACAAGCAAGGGACCATGTCAAAACCCTCCTTTTACCTTTTATCAAAATAAACAAATAATTACTTACTAACTGATTATTTGAGCTGGACTCGCTTATATATTTTTTCTGGATTAACAGATGAACATGTTGAAAAAAGATTTCAAATTTGATGATGCCTTCAACCACAATGTCAGTAATAATTATGATGAACTACTTAGAAGGGGCTAGGCCTATCTCTCATGCAAGTTTGTACAAAGGTAACAAGTATTTTCCGTCATGTCGCAGCTAGTTTTGTCGCTTCGCCGTTAGTTTTGACAGAATAGGTAACAACATATTATGTTTGTTACCTATATGGGTAACAACGTAATATGTTGTTACCTATATAGGTAACAACGTAATATGTTATTACCTATTCCGTCAAATTTCCATTTGCATTATTATAAAAAGAATCGGTGTCGTAGTCTTTCATACGTGAGAGCACATCGGGATGGTGGGGCATGGGAAATAGGGTGTGGGGGTCACGGGTTAGAGGCTGGCTGGGTGCAAGGATTGACCACCCCAGTAAAAGTTGTGCACATGTTTGCATTGACTACAAACCTGTGTGATGGATAGGCTGATCGCTCAGAAAGTGCTATTGATGATTACATTCCTATTTATATATTATATTGCTGATTACTGAGTCATATTAATTTCATATTGAGGTTGTTGCAGGTTCTTTCCAACAAGAATATACATTTACTTTGACAAATTTGGAGTGTTGACAATGTTAGAGAGTGTTTTGTACCTCATCAAGGATCATGCCAGGATTGCCATATGTGAAATGACTTCTCAATATAATAACGCATGATTGATTATGATTTAAGGGTTGTAAAAGAATTGATTTTCAGTTATGCAAGAAGAAGTAATAATAATAGTAATGAAATTATAATGGTGTGGCATGACAGGAAAAATGGCAGGAAAAAAGTGGGGTGAGAAACCTGTTCAACTTGGTGGAGAAATCCACCAAGATGGAAGCATTTTTGTTTGATAAATACATGCATCGAAAGGAAGGATTTATGTTTGATAAATATGATGAATTTGTAAAGGAGATGGGAGGATATATGAGAGAGATGAGAATCAAATGCAAAGAGGATGTGAAAATTGGCAATGAAAACTTTAAAGAAGCATTTGATTCGATGTTCAGTAGTAAGAGCATGGGTAATGTTCTCCTCTGCCTAAATAAATAACAAAAAGGTCTGGCAGTCTTAGTTTCTTCATTCCCATGCTATTTTTATGTATTAGGAAAGTTTAATTTAAATATGGAGTTGAATAGACTTTAGAGTGAATGAGAATGACATTATAAATATTGATTTTATTGTAAATGAAGATGATATTAAAAAAATTGGTATTTGTAAATTTGTTATTCTAGAATGAAATGAAATGTTTGTAATTATATCCATAAGATGAATTGTCTATGGGATTACTAAAAATTCCAATTGTTTAAAGACTTGGAAGGTTAGTGGTATCTTTTAGAAGGCTACTCCTCCTTTTACTAAGTTGAATTAACATTTCCTCCAATCCAATAATTCCATCATGAAACCAATTCTTAAAGTTTCCTCATACTTTATTATGAAGTGTGTAGTTTAGACATTCAAGGATGAAATACTCCCCCATTTCGACTACCCATGTATTCTTAAATATATTTCTATCTTCTTGTTTAACATCCAAGTTTTTGGGATCTAATTCTTATTTACGTGATGGTGATCTTTTACCTCTATTTTAATTTAGCTCCTATAAATATAATTTTCCACAATATTTATATGTCAAATAAAATTCTATAAGGAGCTTTGCACTAACAAACACATGTAACTAATAACAATCTATATGCAATTAAATCTAAACAAATACAAATAAATGAATCAAATGATTTTACATTAAAATATCCACACTCAATATTCTAATCAGGTCTTTATTTATAAATAAGAAATGAATAAAATGACATTATCGGAAATAAGGGGTAATATTCCACCAACAATCTATATGCATTTAAATAAAAAACAAATACAAAGCAAAGAATCAAATGATTTTACATTAAAAAAATCCACACTTAATATTCCAATTAAGTTTTATTTAAATAAGAATTGAATTAAATGGGATTATAGGAAATAAGGGACACAAGTGTCTAATATTAACTATAGAGAACACTCAGAATCAGATTGATTTAGAATAATTAACAAGTAAAACTATGTACAATTATAAAACCTTATATTTAAATAAATGTTTGTTCATAGATGAATTTAACTATGCATATATGTTTTATTCCATTTTCAATATGTAAAAGAATTTATTTTCTCTATTTTTTTTCATAAATTATTAGAAATATGATTTCCTTTAAAACCTTAATTTATCCTTACTCCTTGGAAAATTTAATAAAAATTGAGGATGTTTATGGGAGTTTATTTTATCCTTTCATCAATGTCAGGCTATTCATGTTTTGATCAAAAAAATCATAAGCAACATTCAACACAAGTCAGAATTCAAATGTATTTGAATATTTCAACTCCTTATTTCTTTCAATGTGCCTAGTCCAACAACTATTAGAGGATAGGGTGAATCTAAATGATTGATTTTAGCTTTTACTATGCGTATGCTTTAGAATTAGAATATAGTTTTCTTATATCTTCAATATCACTTGTGTAGAACAATGACATTGTATGTTTGATTTGCTCTCAAAATGTTCTAATGCTTTTAGATATTTGTCACACCACATTCAATTTTCCCATAAATTGATGTTTGAATGGTTATTGACTTAAACATTTTTCCATTCACAAATTATGTGATTTAGGATGTATTGGCATGTAGAGCAACCTAAGACCTCTTGTAAATATAGTTTTCAACAATATTTATATGTCATATTGAATTCTATAAAGTAATTTGCACTAATAAACACATTCCACTAACAACAATCTATATGCAATTAAATCTAAAAAAAATACAAATAAATGAATCAAATGATTTTAAATTAAAAAAAATCCACACTCAATATTCGAATCAAGTTTTATCTAAATAAGAAATGGATTAAATGAGATTATAGAAAATAAGGGGCAACATTCCACCAAAAATCTATATGCAATTAAATATAAACAAATACAAAACAATAAGGTTACATAAAAAAAGTCCACACTCAATATTCATATTAAGTCTTATCTAAATAAGAAATGAATCAAATGGGATTATAGGAAATAAGAGACACTAGTGTCTAATGTTATATATAGGGAACACTCAGAATGATTTAGAATAATTAACAAATAAAAAGATGCAAAATTAGAAAAAATTATATTTAAATAAATGTTTGTTCAAAGATGAATTTATATGTGCATATGTGTCTTATTCCATTTTAAATATATAAAAATCTTATTTTCTTTATTTTTTCATAAATTAATAGAAATATGATTTTCTTTAAAACCTTAATTTATCATTAACTCCTTGAAAAATTCAAAAAAAATTAAGGATATTTATGGGAGTTTATGTTATACTTTCATTAATGTCAGGTTAGTCATGTTTTGGAAAAAACCATAAGCATCATTTGATGTAAGTCGAAAAAAAAAATTGCATATGTGAATATTCCGACTCCTTATGTCATTCAATGTGTATAGTGCAACAACTATTAGAGAATAGGGTGAATCTAAATGATTGATTTTAGCCTTTGCTATGCATATGATATAGAATTATAATATTGTTGTTTTATATCTTCAATATCACTTGTGTAAAACAATGGCATTATATGTTTGATTTCCTCTCAAAATGTTCTAGTGCACTTATATATCTGTCACACTGCATTTAATTCCCTTAAATTGATGTTTGAATGGTTATCAAATCAAACATTTTTCCATTCACAAATTATGTGAATGAGGATGTATTGGCATGTAGCTTGTGACCTAAGACCTCTTGCAGCTACATGTGACAAGAAAAAAATATGAAATCACTCTCAGGAACTAGCAACTTTTGGCCCTTATCCCTTAGACAATTGGTTTGAAAATTCTACATTGGCATCCACGTGTGATTGATTCAACTGAGCATTACTCGTGATTTGATGTAATTTGAATTGGGATTTTTATTGCAGTGAGTGTGTTTGGAGGAATGATCATTATGTTTAAGTTTGTGTTGATTTACATAATTTTATATAAGTTTTAGATGGCCTGTCTTTGAAATGCGCCCTTCAATGACACTTAAATTTAAGGTTTCTGTTATTATTGATGCGCCAAAATTAGTAGGAACTTGACAAGGTCATAACTTGAGCTACGAGTGTCTGTTTGAGTCCATTTTTTTTAAAACACTTGTTTCGATGAGACGAATTCACCGATCAATGCTCCCTACTAGTTGGATCATGTTTTGGCATAGTTTCAGGCCCTAAATCTGCCATCTTGAGGACAAAAACTAGGATTTAAGTTGTAGTTTGGTTTTTTCCTATTTTTGGGCATTAGTTAATTTTAGTCTATTAGTTGCATTATGATTTAGAAAGTTGGAAATTCCTCTAATTTAGGAATGTAGAAGATGCGTGGAAATTTTTGTGCCCATATGAATAAGCATTCGAACTTACTAAGAATAGCAGGTTCTAGTAAACTACTAAAATAGTAATTTCTGCCACTTAGAGTAGATTTAGTCAAAGTTAGTAAGAGTTTTCTTGGAAACTCGAGTTGGGAGTTGTTTTCCTATTTAGGAAAAAGTGTAGTTCATTATTCAATAACGAAGAAGGAGATCTATTTTCTTTTGGAGTTCATATTATTTGCAATATATAAAGTTTTTTTAGAATTTGTCTACATTATCTAGTATCAAAACAGGTTCGAGTCTTTAAAAAAAATGGCAGGAAGAGGAAGAGGTAGAGGAACAAGAGGTGGTATTGCCCAGATGAATAAAAATATGCAATATTTGCATAGGGAAGTTGCTGCACTTTTGCAATGATAACCCAGAGAGGAAATCAAGATGGATATGACACATATGAAGAAGAAGTTTGTGAAGAGGAGGAAATACAAGCACTGCCATTAGCTTATGAAGAAAGGATTCTTCGAGCTTTAGAAGGAAATAATGCTGGGATAAGAGTTTATGTTTCAGAGTATGGTGGTAGTCTAACACCAGAGGAGATGATAGGTTGGTTGACTAGCATGGGGACATTTTTTGAGTGGATGGCTATGTCAGAATAAAAGAAGGTAAAATTTGCATGCACAAAATTGAAAGGTCATGCTATGTTATGGTGGGATCACCTATAGAAAGAGTTGTCAAGAAAAGGGAAAGAAATAAATTAGGACATTGATTTAGATGGAGAAGAAGATGAAAAATAAATTTCTCCGTGTGGATTATGCTCAAACCCTTTATAGGAGGTTTCAAAATCTCAGACACAACTTACAAACAGTGTAAGAATACACAGATGATTTCTACTAGTTGTCCATTCATGTAGAGCATGAAGAAACTAAGAAACAAATGGTTGAAAGGTATGTAAATGGATTAAAATTTTCTATTCAAGATGAGATAAGACATAGGATTAAGAGCATGGAGGATGCCTATCAATTATCCTTAAAGGACAAGGATAAACAAAATCATCAAAGTTTTAGGAGATCACCTGGAATGAATAGGGGCTCCTCATCTTCCTTTCACAGAAAAGCTGATTTCAGCCAAGGTAGGTGAGAATCACCTCGTGGATTGGAAAAGAAATAATATACGAGATAAGATTTATAGAATCAATAAAGAGGTAGGGGATTTTATAGGTGTAGAGGATATGCTGGCGATAGAGGATGGGAGGCTCCACGAAGACCATTTGTTTGTTACAAATGTGGTGAAGATGGGCATCAGGATTTTCAATGCTCACATTCTTATACACATGACAAGAGGCAAGGAGATTCTCCAAGAGTAAATCTTGTTGAAAATGAACAAATAGAAGATGAACATGAACTAGAAATTCTACCAGATGTTGGAGAAAATTTGATGATCAAGAGGACAATGATTGCTCCAAGAAAGCATATCAAGGGGGATACAAGACTGCATACAAATATTTTCAGAATAAGATGCACTTTAGGAGGAAAGGTATCTAATGTTATTATTGATGGTGGTAGTTTTGAGAACATGGTTTCAAATGAGATGGTCGCAAAATTGGGTATGCATTGTGATAATAATCCTAACCCTTACCGTATTGCATGGTTTAAGAAAGGAAATGAAGTTATTATGATAAGAGATGTTTAATAAGTTTTTCTATTGGGAACACTTACAAGGATGAGATTTGATGTGATGTTATTCCTATGGATGCATGTCATATGCTGTTAGGAAGACCATGGCAATTTGATAGAAAAGTTATTCATGAAAGGGGAAATAATACTTATAATTTCTGGAAGGATGGCACAAAAATAATTTTTCTACCTCTTACGGAAGAGGGGAAGGCTGAAAATATGCTTTCTACAAAGTAATTAGTGAAGGAGGAAAAGGAAACCGGTTTTTATTATGCACTAGTCACAAATAAGGATGAACCTAAAAGTGCACAAATACCAGTAGAAACAACATAATTAATAGAAGAATTTTCTGATGTTATTGCTAATGAGATACCATACGGACTACCACCCAAAACAGATATTCAACACCATATTGATTTGATACCAGGGTCTTCACTCCCAAATCAAGCATCTTATAGGATGATCTTGAAATTGCATGAAGAGTTGAATAGAAAAGTGACAGATCTAATGAGAAAGGGGTCGTAAGGGAGAGCACAAGTCCATGTGCAACCCTGAATTTATTAACACCAAAGAATGATAAAACATGGAGAATTTTTATGGTTAACAGAGTAATTAATATAATTACAATCAAGTATAGGTTCCCAATACCTTGCCTTGATGATATGATGGATGTGCTTGCTGGATCTAGGTATTTCAACAAAATTAATTTTCAAAGTGGTTACCATCAGATTCAGATTAGAGAAGGAAATTTTCACGCCCGTTAAAACATACCCAGAAATACAACACTGAAAAATTCATATAACTTATTTTTTTGACTTACTAGGAATTTACACGAAACAACAAGAGATTACAATGGCTACCACCAACTGACGATAGGTTTGACACAACATTGACTACCAATGTATAAGGAAATATACAATGCTCAACATGAAACTATTCTCTTCCCATTTCAACATAAAATCACATACTATTACAAACACAAAACACACTTATGTTTAGAGGCATCCCATGAGGAAAGTCTTGTTAAGGTTTCTTGTTTACTAAAACGTCTCTTAATTCTTAACTTGCGTTCTTATTAAATTCATGTAATGATTCACACAATTATTTTCACAATGGAGAACTTATTTCTTTTATACTATTGACTAAATAGCTTAAGGCCAAGCTTTCTAAAAGATGATCAAATGATTTAAACAACAAATAGGAGGAGATTAAAAATCTCTTTGGAAGGAACTAGAGGAATGAGATCAAATTAGATTCATTGTTAAGGCCTCATTAGTTATTAGTTTGGATTTTAATGGCTAAGAATATAACCATAAGGATTTAAGATTTCATTTAGGCTTCTCCAGAGGAGATTGACATAGGTAGACAAAATAAGTTTACAAAGGGTGAGCTAGATTGAATGGTTTTTAATCAGTCTCCTCCTACTTATTATCACCTTATTACCTTCCAAAAACTAAATATTGATTTCACCTTAAGGTTGTTTAAGAACTCACCAAGAGGGAGAATAATGTTCATTAGTTTAGCTAGGGTAGTAAGGTATACAAATTTTCTTTACAAAAGAAAGTTTCTTCTTTGAACACTTAATGGCTAAACTATTATCAAGTAGATCACAACTACATTATTCTTATTTTTTTTTGAATAAATTTTATAAGGATTACTAACCCACTTTATTATGACTGGGTTTACATTTATGCCATGACCTAGAGGGAGCTATTACACAAAATTTTAACTCAAAGATACATTTATCATTACCCTATTTGTGAATGTATACATGGTTACACATTTTATCCATCATGACATACAAACCCGAAGGTGGTGAAGGATTCTAATGAAATTTGACTTGAAAATAAAAAGGTAACAATATTGATCAAATCCAAGCTAAGTTATCTTTCAAATTTGTTATAGTAAAATTAATTACTCAAACAAAGTTGTGATCTAGTTATATCATTTACAATATTATTTACAAGTTCCATTTTCAGACACATACGACAACATTACCAATAATATAAATTGGGCCCATCAAACTTTCCAAACAAACAAAAATTTAAAGGCTCTCAACAAAAAAAAAGCACATACAAACAAATGAGCTTCGATGCAACACCAAAGAAACTCTCCATTTTCTAACCACGAAGGCCATCTGCACATTTATAGTTTGAGTTAGTTTGCGAGAACTGAGCATGATAAAGACTACACATAGGAATAGTATGCTACCATTAACAATATTAGGAAATGAACCTTCTATTTAATGAAATATTGCTAAGCTCCAAACCTCTACAAATTCTTTAATCATGCTATAAGATTTAGTATTTTCACATAAAGAATGAAGCTATAAAACGATGTTATGAACATTATTCCTAGAAACCCCAAAAGTCTAACCATCATTCTAATAGGGGTCAATGACCCAATGAGTTCGAAAAAAAGTGATGAGTGCATTGGGATGAAAATCATGTAATCATATGTAATATATGATTGAAACCCCAATAATCAAACATCAATCAACATTTCCTTAAATAAGCCAAATGATCTAATAGATTTAAAGTTAGAACTTCAACATCACATACCAACCACTATTTTTCCCTTCCAAAGAAAAAGTCAACATAAGATCATCTTACCATGCTATGTACAATAGTCAAAAGTAAGATAAAAGGAATAACCCATATTTAGTAAATCAAAAAATTAAAGTAAATTTAATCCCACTGTCTTCCCAAGATTTAAAATTACAGATCAATTAATTTAATTACCCTTAAACCTATATCTTTACAATTTAAGTGAACCATCCAAAAGGAACCCGTATGACGATATTACACGAATTGCACTTAGCCTTATCACCTCCAACAGATCATCAAAAAAATCCTAAATTTTCTTAATTTATTCCAACACCCTCGTTTGAGTCAAATACCTTAAACAAATGAAACACAAGTATTTATACTAAACAAATAAAACCCTCTCTCTTATTTATTTTGAACATAAGCATATTATTTTATCTCGCCACTTCTAAGTACCTCCAACTCTCAATTAGGAATATATTGAATAACCAAAGTCATTAAACCAGGTGAAACTTTCCTTAGTCAGATCAAATAATAGTAATTATAATTAGTAAATAACCAGAGTCATGTCAAAAGTAACACTTCCCTCTATCATCACAAATATAAAATGATCCTTCCTATTTGTAACAACTGGAGGATAATCACCCTTATCCAACATACTAGGTAATGGATTTCCTTAAGTTATCAAAAGATGGAAACAATGATTCCCGACTTTAATAACAAACAAAAGAATATAATCAACCAAACTCCTCTCGTAATAGTTAAGACTTTACCATTATCCAAATTTCTTCTTATTTTATCATGAAAGGGTAATACGTTGGCTAGAAGGAGGCATCCTACTCATTAAGGTTCATGTAGCCAAGTTAGCTAGACCTTTTTATCTTGTAGATACAAATGCATCTACTCACCAGATTTAGCCCGAGCCGCATTTAACCTATTTTCCTCATGATACTGACTTTACACATTCAAAGGAGAGTATAGATGGGTACAAAACACTAAACCTTGTTTAGAAGTTAAAAAAAATTCACGGAGCTGAAACACACTTACCCCTCAGTTAGATATACTCAAATTCAAAACCTCAAAATGAGGAAAATCAGATTTAGACTACAACACAAAAACCCTTCAAAACTTGTCAACGCAGGTTCACGGAACCTAACGGCCCCCTACTAAGTGGAATTCAAAACAAAATGCCAATGGTCAAAGGATAATATTATCTCTCATGTTTATAAAAAAACAAATGTTGGGTTAGAGTATCTAACTCCATTAACAACTCACAGTCAACATAGCAAATACTCATTCAATTAAATCAGTAACCCAAGCTTATCATTGCACTCTCTATTATTTTCATCAGCTTCATAGACTCGAATCCTCATTGAAGTGGTGTTTATTCCTAAGGGATAATGCCTATATTATCTTATCATTCTTCTCAAACTTAGGGTAGGTTTATCAAATTGTATTTCCACATAAGAAAACATCATCAAAAGAGAGACATGATGATCAAACGGTGAACATCTAAGGGACGTGGATAAATTTTAAAGTATCCATCCCCAAGAATAAATCCCATGAAGATTCTAAAAAAATCCCCTAAGGCAACACATATCGATGTCAAAATAAGGACAACAGATGCATTCATCACAGATTCACGTAAAACAACCCAAAAAGCTAGTACTTAAGATTTAGGTATGATTTAAAACGTAATAATGAGAAGAAAGTTAAGTATCCTTGCAACCATTGGTATACATGCAACATCAAGAGCAAGTGAAAGATCAAGTACCAAGACCATTTACAGAACCAAATATAGCAAGGGATCATCCTAAGAAGAAGTTAACATGGGAGAGAAACTAAAAACTTAACCTAGAAGATGAGAATTGATAGAAAAACCACAATATAACCCCAAACAACAACCAATTTAGTAAATAAAAGAAAATTTATTTCATGTTATGTTTAATGTTAGCATAGTCGACAAATGGGAAGAAATTATCATGCATGGAAAACGTTTCTACACACTCAACGTATCTGACATGGCCTTTGATGCAACAATTTAGTGAACTTTTTTACCTGTTGGGCATCCAAAACATTATGTTGGTGCACGAATTAGTATCACCCCATTTTCCATTAAAATCCCTTAGTTTGTTGCCTCTGTCACGTTTTTTTTCTCTCCATGTTGGTGCTTGAAAACTTTGTCCTCCATTTGGTTTCCATGATTAGTTCCTCCTTGGTCGAAGGTCACTTAAAAACCCATAATTTGTTGATTTATTCCTCTGTCCATCTGAAGGTGTCTATCAATTGGGCATAAAACTCAGGTTGTTCCTTCCCTTTTATTTTTTGCAGTCGCATGTTGCTTTCCCTGCCATTTTTTATCCTAGGTACCTGAAGAAATGTGAATGGATATAGTTTGGAGGGTTATGTGTGAACCTTACAACACTTCCAAATTCTCTATCCTTGAAGAAAATTTCATCTCCGGACTCAAATAGTTGTTTCCCTGCATTTTTATAGCTTGACAGGTCTGTTTCTCCCGTCAAATTTTAAATCTCTGCATTAGTGGAAATGTGGCCCTTTTTGGTTGGATGCGGCTCGGTGGGGAACTCTAAAACTATGTGGATCGTTTCAAACCAAAACTTGTCTGTGACGTGGAGGAATGATGCTTGTTTGAGGACTCACCTTTTTGTTTGGCCTTGGACTTGCGCCGGGAGGACATGTGGAGGATTCCACTACTTTTCTTAAACTTAGAATTTTTTTCTTATAGCTGATATAGTTTTGACAGGCCATGGACACGTGGTGGGATGGCGCTCATTTGAAGATCTATCTCAGGTTCCCACCTTAAAAAATGCGATAGAGGGATAGGTGGAGGTTTGTGCCGGCTCCACTAGGGACTTAAGCTTTTTAAAGAAATTTTCTAAGGCCTGGGACACATGGTGAGACCACGCTCATTCAGGGTCTCCACTTTTAGGGACCATCTTGAAGTTGCGCCATGAAGACACGTGGAGGTTTCCATCAGGCTTTCCTTTACTTAGACCTTTCAAGTAATTCCCTAAAAGGCCTAAGACACGTGGAGGGACCCCGCATATTTGGGGACTAGCCCTTGAGTTTTATTTTTAAGAAGCATCAGGAGGACACTTGGAGGCTTCCGCTCACTCCCCCTTTTTGTTTGGAATTTTCAATGACCGAAGAAGACTGTCTTGGACCTTGGACATATGGCACTTTCTGCTAAACTCTCAAGCCTTTTAACAAATTATGCCAGTCTGAGACACATGTTGAACGTGCACTTGTTCGGGGTCTCTACTTTTTGGGACCATCTCAAGATGCGTCATTAAGACATGTGGTAATTTGAAAAGTCAAAATGTGGGGAGGTAGACTATAGGGGAAAATTTGGAAAATTTTCTTTTTTCCAAAATAGGTAAAATGGAAGAATTGAGCCGTGGTTCCTTTGGGACACGTGTCAAGAACATTTTTCAATGGTGGAGGGGTGGAGAAAATTGAGAAATTTTGCATTTTTTTAAGGGGTATAAAAAGTAAAAAGGAACCTCCAGGCCCATATTGGCTCGGATCTCCCACGTGGATGGTCCAAATTCAAAAGGGAAAATGATAACAACTGTGTGTTTGAATATGATTTTCCACCATTTCTACTCCAAATCTCTTGGGGATGCGAATATTTACAGTTTTGTATCATTTCTTGGAGTCTCATGCATGCCAAATGAAGAGGAATGTTAATTTGATATCCTAGTTTGGTGGGGAAGGTCTAAAAATCTCTTTTGCCATTAAAGATGTAATCTGACTGATGAATTTGACTTGATATTTATTTCCTTGGCACGTAAGAGACCTGTTGATATCTTGGTTTGGTGGGAAAAAATATAAAAACATCTTTTATCATTAAGATGTGATCTGATTATTTTCCTCGATCTGATTTTCCAGTTTTTCCCTCCTTGGTACGCAAAGAACCAGATTTTACAGATTGGAGGAGGAAATAGTTGGCGCGATAAATGAAGAATGAATTACAAGGAGAATAATTGAATGCTAGAAATATTTGGAGAGATTTTCCCTCTGCACACCTGAAAACTTTTCTTAAATCTGATTCTGGGAGTCATGATCAAGGTCGTAACACGTAATGGTGCTTTGAATTTTTATGTATTTTTGGGGAAATCTCTGTTGTAAATGAAATGTTATAAATTGCATGAATTTTTCATGCAAATGGTTGGAGTGTTAGAGGTCGGGAGCTAATTCCTGAGAGAAAAAGTTTGACAGAGCCCATATTTTCTAAGAGACTACCTAAGGAACCTGTTTATTTCTTTTGTGTTAAATTTGATCATGTCAAGGTGGTTGCGAGCGTACAACCATTGACAAGCTCTGAGATTGTTCTATAAAATTTCCCTTGCTAATAAATTTAATCAAATTTGAGTAAATCTGTGTCGATTTTGAGAAAAGTTGTGCTTGCTTCATTTCTCGATGTCTTCAAACAGTTTTTATTGTTCCAATTACAATCTTACATTGAAATCTTTGTGAATCACACAAGATCTTATCTTTGTGATAGTTTGACGGCAATTGCAATTTCATTTATCATAAGAGCTTTCATTTGATAGTGAAATAAACAAGTTTAAAATCACTTTACTCCTAGCATGATGATTAAGATTTTTTGTTAGCCTTTGAGGGTATCTTAGGCATGATAAAATAGATGTTGATAGTTTTTAATTAAGTTTTTCAATTTGAGCCTTCATTTTGGATCCTTAAAGTTTGTGTGAAAACATGCTGATCTGGGCCTCCGTTGAAGCACACCTTCTAGGTAAAGGAACATTATAGTTGTTTCTGAAGCATTCTGTTGGTCAAGCCTTCCATTTTTGTAAAATATCTCAAAGATCTGGTGAGTCAAATCCACTCTGCCTCACCTCCCACCAAAATTCATTTAAAACAACCAATCATACCCATAATACCCCTATTTATCCGTCGTGTGCACAAATGCAAAAATTTTCTTACCAAAACATGTAAAAGAAATCAAGTTTTCATTGTATTTAGTAGCCTAAAACTTGCTTAGAAAATATCTCCAATATCTAGGGTGAAAACTCATGAGAGTTAGATTTTGTTGTATTGATCATGTTTTCTTCAAGGTCTTATGAATAAATTTGTAATGAAGGACATCTACATCTCCTCCACAAACATAAGGCTGCAAAAGAGCCCTCTCACCCTGGTTGAAAGGCACAACCATAAAGTAGTGAGGATAGATAAAATCCTCTTAAGGGTGCTACCCATTTCTCCACATCTGAGTGACTATTAGCAAGCCACATTCCATCCCCAAGTGCAAAATGACACACAACGTGCTCTGCTCGCCTTTGAGCTTCTTGTAAAAACTGTGATGCTGCTCAGCTTCTGAGGGAGAATCAATTTGGGTACCAACACCATTCTAGCACTGTTACCGAGGACATTGTGATTACAGTTCATACTCAGGCCCTTGTAAGCATTTCTTTTATGCTCTAAGTGCTAGTACATTGTTTTGACATCAGCCTGTGTTCGGGCCTGTAAGAAGTGTTCAAAGTTACATGTGTTGAGTCCAATATTTCCAATTTATGTAGTTATTGCACTAAGTTTCAACGATAAATCTTGGTAAAGAAAGGTTAGATTATTCCATTTCCAGTTTCTAGTGTTGACAAACATTTGACAGATCATATTTTTAGTGCATTTACACAACTAAGGTGGAATTCCTTAGTGGTGACTCTGTGTTAATATGATTTTTTGATAAATACTAGTGTCTTAACCTCTATCAAGTAAGATTTGTTACTAATATTTGCAAAGTTGGAAGGAAGAAGATCTTTCTTCGCTAGGGATCCTACTAGGAAATAATTTTTAGAGCTAGGGGAAAAGCAAAATCGGAAGGAAGAAGATCCTGGAGAGTTGTTGGAGATCAGTAGTCAAGAAAAGATATATCCGTTGATGAATGTGATCAGCCTATCATTGAAGACTGCTATTCAAGTGATTATGAATCAGGTAGTCTTTTTATGGAATTGAATTCTCCATCTGGAGAGGGGCCTTAATTTGAATTTGTAAATTTTTACTTCTCATTCTGCTCCTGTGTTTTCTAAAGTTGATACGGTTTTCCAAGAAACTGAGCCTTTAGGGGATATCCATTTTGGAAGTTATACTCTTGTGTTTCAAATACCCCTTGTCCCTTATCATTTTGATTCTCCTCCAAGGTCACCTCCTCAAAAAAAACATGGTCCATCCCCCACCCAGACCTCCATTTGTTATGAATACCTTTGGTCCTATAAATTTAAGAGGGATGGCCGGTTATCCAAATGCAGTTCCACAAGATGTAAGAAATAGACTACCAAAGTTCCAAAGAAATAATGTTATAACTGGTGATCAACATCTAAAGCTATTTATCAACACGATGGAAGACTTTAAGATTGAATTTGAAGATGTATATATCAATTTTTTTTATATATAATTTGGAGGAAGATGCAAGTGACTGGTATAAATCTTTGCTAGATAATTCCATTGATTCTTGGACTGAGATAAATAATGCGTTTAGATTGTAGTATGGTGACAAAACGGATCCTAGGTTTCTTCTGTCAGGATTAGAGAATATTAAAAATAATCGTAACAAGTCAGTGCATCAATTTAACACTAGATTTAATAAGAAAATTGAGGAGATTAGCCTGTAAGTTTAAGGCCATGTGAGGAATCTTGTCTTATAAAGTATTCAGATGTATTTGATAAGAAATTTGCTTAATAGTTGAGGGATAAAAACCCTACAAATTTGAGGTAGGCCTTTAGTATGGATCTGCAAATTGAGAACAACATTAAGGCCATTAGAAAACCTCCTAAGAGGGAGGGTGTTTAAAGTGATAAACCTAGAAAAAACCTCAAGCAAGCAAGAGTGTGGATCTTGAGGAGGTTGTTAGAACTCTGGCAGGGACTATCAAAGAAATATCATAGCAAATTAGCCCGAGCAGAGAAAGGAATTGGGAAAAAGTTCACAAGGTCAGCATAAGCAACAAGGCCAAGATAGATTTACCAAGCATCCTAGAAATGAGCAGAGATTCTGATGACAAAGGCAAGGGACCCATGGGATCTACAAATAGACATTCCCAAGATAGGGAAAATAGAATGGTGCCTGATCCTTTGGCTTCCAGAGTTGTTGTTGTTGAGTAAATAGATGTAATTGATTAGTGTGATAGGTGTTTCATTGGCCCCATGCTCCATGTGAAGTAGATCAGAAAGAAGAAGAGGAAGATGATGATGCTTGCATTATGGAGTGTTGTATAAACTCACAAAAAGGAGAAAATTCAACTGAGGTAATAAGTGTTAGAACTGCTGCTAATTTTTTTGGATTGCATTCACTAGGTACCTATCTTCTTCCTCCCTCTCATACTTTAGAAATAGCTATTGTACAATATTTTGAATTTTCCCAATAATGACTTTGAATATTTAAGAGATTTAATGATAAAGAAGTATGATGGAGGAATCCCATCTAAGGAGGATAGGCAATTATTGATGAATGTTGTTTGTTTCACAAGAAAAGGATTTTTTAAAACAACAAAAAATTCCTTAGGCGCAGGCGCAAGTGAACCTACAGCAAATACAACAACATCTGAATGTCGTGTAAACCTTTCTCGCGCTATGCAATCTTAACCCCTTGGCATACCTCACCTTAATGTTGCATCTACCACATATGCGCCAATGGCACACCCTGAGACCTTGCTACACCAAATAGATTTGCACCCATTTAAAACCCCTTCATATGGTGTAAGTGCACATCCATTGACACCAACATCTGAATGTTGTGTGTAGCCCTTTCCGTGCCCCTCCACCCCTTTTAGCGTGGTTTTCTCCCCATGAAACACTTTCCCAAAGTGCACCTTGCTTTTCTAAGACCCTGCAACATGTAGCAGAGCTGCGCCTTGCGCCCAAAGACTCATAAATTTCTAACTTTTTATTCTGTAAGCTTTGATGGATGACTTAACAGCTAACATGGCTCTTTTGTGAAGGACTTCCCTGATTCTTCTTGCAGATCAATAGCTGAACTCAGATTCACACATGTCTTCATCGAGTAAGAAGCCAACCAAGTCCAAGGGTAAAGCCAAGCTAACAGAAGAAGAAAATGAAATATAAATACCAAAGGGTTAGGATGCCTGAATCCCTTGCAGAGTGTGACCCTAGATATCAGAGATTCAGAACTCGGCCACGTTGAAATGGAGGAATTTTGGGCCAGAACCAAAGAAGGTCACAGGAAGCCCATGGATGGATAAATTGGTTGGCAGTGGTCTGCACTTTACCGCAGGGATCCCTGTAAGGGCAATCAACAACGAGTTCATGATGTTGGTGGGCCGTTGTTACAATAAAGATACAAGATGTGTCGAAAATGAGAAGGGCGAGTTCATAATCAACCTCACGGCCCAACATTTTGAGATCATGTTGGGTATCCCTCACCACCGACATTTTGTAGTGGTAAGCCAAGAGGACTGCATGAAGACATGGGATGAAAATGAAGACAAGTTTATGCAGCTGATGAATGAGGTGTACCTCAAGAACAAGAAGGTAACAAGCAGGTGGCCACAAGTCATTCATAGTAGTGACTTTTTTCAGAGGATCTGAATGACACCATCATCTTCCTAAGTAGGTTGTTTGGGCTCCCCGATGCCCATTACTTTCACAAATGGATGCTCCGATATTTAGAAACCATGAATAAAAAATGTTCATGATCAGCATTTTCAATGGGGAGAGATTATCGACAGCACAATCTCATAATAGTATCAACAACTTTCAACAACTAGAAAGTTATATATGAACTCCTACATGGTATATACTGCTACCTTAGAGAGGGACTACCCAGCATTGAGTCGGTATAGGGTATGGCCCCAGGTCAGGATATACGAGTACTATCTAGAGTTAAAACTGGAAAACATCATAGCCCAATTCAGTAAAATCAATGATGCCTTCTTCTACGGCGTCATCTACCTCTTGAGGCCCAACATGACTCATGGCAAGACAACCAAAAGCGTGGTCTCCACCACAGAGAAGTGGGGAGCGTTATTTACGCAATTCCCAACTTTCACCTATCTTAGAGACGCTAACTTCTTGGGAGAGCCCACCAAATTGCCGAGGTATGCGGGACCATAGTTGATCCCATTGGAGCTGTCTAGATAGCTTATCATATACCATGAGAAGTGTTTGAAAAAGAAGAAGGGTGGAACTCCATTCCCCCTCATAGTGGGCAAGTATACATACACTTCACAGAGCAAATCCCGAGAGATGTTTGCAGAGCTTGAATTGCTCAACTTAAAGCATAATTTCCCAGCAAGGCCAACCTTTGATCCTTGTGATTTCCTTCCAAGGGAAAAGCTTGATCCAATTCACATCCCTCAGATTAAAGATATCTACATCGATCTATATCATGAAGTCGAGCTCAAATGAAAGGATCACTCCCAATTGGCCCTGACAGAGATCATTGAGTATGGTGTGGCTATCATCCTAAAGGGTTTCCAAGAAACTGATCAAGAAGTTGATCAGGTTTATCTAGACACGGATGGGGACAATTGGCCGTTTGCCAAAATTGAAAGAAACAAGGCCCCTCAGACTATTGAGGAAAGGGTCAAAGGCACTCTGCAGTGTACTGAGCATTGGTGCAAGAAAAATGGTCTCATCTACCTTGGAGTAGACTTTACCATATCTCCCTTGGGTAATGTACCCACCAATCCGAAGCACTTGCCTAAAGGAAACGGAAAAGATAAAGAGGGAGAGATAAGCATTGCTCAGGAGGAAATTCCTGAGAGCCCTCGTTTTCGTTGCCAAGGAGCAGGTAGTAAAGCCTAATATCCCTAGGAGAAGAAGAAGTGGTAAGTGCTCTAACGGGCACATCCACTCAGGATGTTACCACTACTACAATTGGTGAGGTTCCCACTGTCCCCTCTCTCTCGCTCCTCCTCCCCCTCCTCATGTCACTCAACCAATCGCTACTTTGGTTGTGTCTTCTCCCCCCATTTTCTACCATTCTCCCTCCCTCTTCCTCCATCTTCTCTTCCCTCGCGGATCTATCCCCCAACATTTCTTCCCTCATATCGTAGATCCCTTCTGCCCCCATGGTTTCCTCTCCTATGTGACTCCTATTCCCATAAGCATTGGTGTGTCAACTCCTTTTTCCATGCCACCCACCAAGCATCTCGATACATTTTCCTGTGTCCACTGTAGTTGCTCCTTCTTCCACCCCCCATTTCCTCTTCTTCCTCTAGTCCCAATCCCCTAAGTCCAGAATGGATCTCCGAACACCTGAGCCAACACAAGAGGAAATTCCCTATTGCACCTATGGACTTCTCCGTTATTCCAGCTAAAGGGGCTAAGAAGAAAAAGGCTATAACCTACTTCTCTCAAAGCACTTCAGGTGAAAAGAGTTATGGAGATCGCATACCTTGATCCCACAAAGGAGAAAAAATACTGTCTTCTACATATTTTACAGTGACTCAGGTTACAATGGGAATGTCATCAGAGAGCCTACAAGGAGAGGCCTTATCCGAAGTGGATGCCCTTTGCAAAAAGATTCAAGAAGCAAAGGAAGAGAAGAGATTATTAAAAGAGCAAAACAAGCATCTTCTCCAAGCCCTGCAAAACATGGACAATACACCTCCTATACCTACAGCCGAAACTCCTAAAGCCCTTAGTCAGGATAAGATAAATGAGTACGCCAAGATTGGTGAGAAAGGTGTCATAGTGTTCACCTAGAGAGAGTAGATCCTCAAAGATAGTGAGGAAGTGATTACAAAGTTAATAGAGTTGCATCAAAATATAGATCAAGATAACAAAGAACTCCAGGAAATAACATGACCTATCTCTGAAGAGTTGGAGCATGCCAGGTTACAACACGAGACATTCCAAAAGATGCTTGACTTCCCAGTCGATGAATTAATTAAATTCAATGTCTTCGATCACCCGAGAGCACCCAAAAAAGTCCTTGTTGCTTTAGACTATTGGGTTGACCAAATGGAGTTTGTCTTGGAGAAGATAGACAAAATCAAGGAGGAAGACCTGGATGCCATGCATCAATTGGAGAAGATCATCTTAAGAATGTCTCCAGGGTTACTCGGTGCAGATTACACCTTGACAAAGGTAGAAGATACTATCCATCTTTTCAAGGAAATCACATCGCAGGGTTTAGCGTCATAAGCCACTTTTGATATATAATCTATCAACAACCTTCTGGCCTGCCGCGACTTTGTTGGATACCTAATGGAGGAAGGTAATGAATATTTCAAAATCTTGGAAAAACTCAGAGATGAACGAGAGACTTGCAAAGTCATCGGGGATCACACCAAGGTTCCCACTTAGGATCAACTTCAAGCGATGGTCTGCAAGTTCATGGAGTATCGAGCTCAGTTTCACATTTCCTCTCCTGAGCAGAAGCAAGACACTCCTTTCCAGCCAAGGGATGATGACGAATAGGTTCCTTCCTCCTGGGATAGATCCCATTTTTGTAAAACTATTTAAAAGTATGTTGGCATGAATGATGACATCATCCATGTTGGACCATGGGATGTTGTTATCCACAAAATTACCCCAAAGTCAACTTTTGACTTTTAAATATTTTGTAGATATTTTGTAAATAGTTGTTGGCTCCTTTTGTCTTCTTTCTCCTTCTCCTTCTATAAATACTGGAATGCTTGTTGTATTCTGTGTGAGCAAATTTGTATGAAAAATAGAGCGAGGAGAGAAAGACTTTGAGCTTTCTTGTAACATAACATTATTAATACAAAAATTGAGACTTTGTGCTGAATTCTTGTGTTATGCATTAGATCTTACTTACGTCATATATGTGTGTTTATTCTATTAGATTGATATCTAATTTTGTCATTTTGTTTATCAGTATTGCTTTATTTGTTTATGTGAGTAAGTTTGGCTCTGTTTACTACAGGCCCAAAACATGAAACCTCTGACCTTTCTACTTTGGAATCCATTTCTTTTTTCCCTTCAGATCCATCTTTCTTCCATTCCTTCCTTCATTCCTTTTTGTTCTTCATCGGAACTAAATCTACTGGGATGAGATCCCAAACCCCCTTAAGGGTAGAATACTGTAAGACTTGCATAGATTCCTGCTGGTAGAATAGCAATAAACCAGTTTCGCTTTGCTATCTAAAAGAGGGGCTATGCCCTACACACTGTTGGCCTGTCTATCCATAGATCTGCCCACTCGACATATTTTTGGACCAACAGTTCTCCATCTATAGGAATGAGGATAACACTAGCCCCACCCCCACGCTGACACTTGGAACCGTCGAAGAACAATGTCATTTGGTAAGGGGGTTCATCCAGGGAAAGGGTAGCAATGGATTCATTGGGAAATTCAAAATTAGAGGGTTGGTCCCCGGTAATAGGTGCATCAGCCAGTTTTTCAGAGATAGCCTGGCCCTTTATAGAATTTTGGTGAATGAATTCTAGGTCAAGATCAGCTAAAAGCATAAGCCATCGTGCGACACACTGATTTTGATAAGGTTTGGTGTACATGAAGTGTAAGGGATCGGTGTTGGTCACAACATAGGTTTTGTGGTTGAGAAGGTAATGACGGAGTTTGGTGGCAAAAAAAAACTAAGGCTAAACAAATATTTTCTAGATGGTTGTATCAGGTTTCATAGTCCAAAAGAGTACGGCTTATGTAATAAACTACCTACTCCTTGTGTTGTTCATCACAATGAGTGAGCATGGCTCCCAAGGAATGATCGGTAGCTGATATGTATAGGTAAAAAGGTTGATCATATTTAGGTGGAATGAGTACGGGTGGTTGGAGAAGGTATTGTTTTAGGGCCTCAAAAGCTTTGTGACAATCATCATCCCATGTAAAGGAGACATCCTTCTTAAGCAGATGATGAAATGGTTGACACCGATCAGATAGTTGTGAAATGAAATGGAAAATGAACTGTAATTTACCTTGTAGGCTACGGATTTGTTTAAGGTTAGTTTGTGGAGCCATTTCTAGAATGGCCTTGACTTTAATGGGGTCAACTTCTATACCTTGGAGGGAAACAATAAATTCCAGGAGTCTTCTTGAGAGAACTGCGAAGATGCACTTTTTAGGTTGAAGGAGGACATAATATTTAATGAGGCGGTCAAAGATGGTTTTGAGGATGGCGAGGTGCTTAGTGTGACATTTAGATTTGGCCAAGAGATCATCCACGTAATCTTACATTATGCGATGCATGGTATCATGGAAGATGTAAGTCATAGCACACTGATATGTAGCACTAACATTTTTAAGGCAAAAAGGCATGACTCGATAGCAAATGTTTCCCCAAGGGGTAATGAATGCGGTCTTGTGCTGATCTTCTAGGGAAAGCAAAATTTGGTTATAACAAGAGAAACCATCCATGAGTGAGAGCATCTCGTGAACAGTGGTGAGGTCAACTAGTTGATCAATACCGGGTAAGGGAAAGTTGTCTTTCGGATAGGCGAGGTTGAGGTCACAGAAGTCCATGCAAATGTGGAGTCCCCCTGTTGCTTTAGTAACAGGGACAATGTTAGAAATCCAACGAGGATAATCAATGGGTAAGATGAAGGAAATGAAAAGAAGGCAGTGAAGTTCTTCTTTGACAAGAAGAGTAATGCAAGGGTGCATTTTCCTCATCTTTTGTTTGATAGGTTTGGCATTGGGAACGGTTACGATATTGTGGACCACTATGGTGGGGTCAATACCAGGCATATCTACTTATGACCAAGTGAAAGTGTGGTTATGATCTTGGAGAAAAGAAGTGATGGATTCCTATTCAGCATCATCTAAAGATTGTCTGATCTTTAGGATGTGCGGGTCGTCCTGAGTATGAATGTTGATCTTGATAGTCAATTCATTCAACATGGTTTGCATCTCAGAGGGTAACGACTGATGAATATATGAGTCTTCTACACCAAGGTACGTGAGTATGGATTCATCATCCTGACATTGAATGACATTAATGGTAGGTGTGTCGTCATCGACCATCTCATGATGCAAGAATGGGAGAGTGGAAGAGGCCTCGCCTTCACGTTGATAAGTCAAAAGGCCCAAAGGAAATGGTGTTTATAAAAAAAAAGGTTAGGAGGGACAGATTTAGGATCCATCAACTCCGTCGGTGAGGGTGGTGATGAAGGTAGAGAAGGGCTAGGGTCTGTAATGAGTTCAATGCGGGCCTGTTTGGTAGGAGGTTTGGGGAAGTTGATACCACTACGATCATTATGTTTGTGGGTGGTATATGGAATAACAGTATGGCGGCCTTGCTCATAGAATCCAAAACAAAAACCCTTCCACGCATAGTGGTGTAGGAAGGTGTGGGTGAAATGATAATTGGTAAGTGATTAGAAGTCAGTAGAAAATGGGTGGGGTTGTGATGGTGGTTCAGGTGAGTAAATGGTAGTATCAAGTCCCCCATAGGTGAGACTAGTACAAAGATGAGGAGGACCATAAAGGAGGCGTTCTCCTATACAGTGATCATAGCGAGGGTGTTGGTGAAGGATTTCATACTCATGCAGAGTAAGGAATGTGTTGACACTATATAGGTGGTACTCCCTTAGAGTGAGGTGTTGAAAAACACCTTCCAAGGGATCAGTGGTTGGTATGTGGGTAGCTAGTATGGATGATGTGTCAGAGGTGGATGCAGAGGTGAAGTTAATGGATTGAGCAGCTAATGGGTCAGCCATGGAGGTTATAGTAGCAGTAGGAATACAGGAGGTATGTGCGGTGAAAGCAGTGGCTATACTGGTAGGTGGAGGTGTAGGTGAAGTGGTAGTGGTTGCAGAGGTAGACGGCTTGACAGGTATGAGCACATCATTGGGTTGGTAAAGCATGTTGCATGTTTTTAAAGGTGATGGGTCAGCTGGAATGGTATAAGTGTGTCCCTCTTTTTCAAACTTTACACAACGATGAAAAGTGGAAGAAACACAACCCATGACACGGGTCCAGGGTCTACTAAGCAACAAGTTATATTGAAATTCCCCCTCCAAAACATAAAACAATTCTTGAATTGTGCGGGGGCCCACGCAAATGTGAAGGATGATAGTGCCTAGTGTGGAAGTGATAGCGTCGTTGATTGAATGTAACATGAGAGGGTGTTTATGCATGTAATTATCAGGCATGCACATTTGAGCAAATGCATGGGATGAAATGATGTTAATGCTACCACCTCCATCAATCATCACATGACGTACCTGTATGTCATCAATGTGGACAGAGATGAAGAGGGCTGGTCCAGGTCATCATTTTGGTGTGGCGCGATATCCTCCTCTAAGTTGATATGGGAGGCCACTTGGTGAATAAGGTGAGGTGAGGATGAAGGTGGTAATTTGGTGAGAGAGGCCACATGATGGGGTGTGATAATGGAGGCTACAGGTGTAGGGTCATTGGGTAAAACCTCAATAGATTGAAGAACCTCCATGAGGGCTTAACGATGGGATTCTAAGGTTTAGATGAGGTCATATAAGGACATTTTGAGGGGATATTGGTGTAGTTGTTTGAGCATGGTGCGATGTGTGATGCCATTAGAAATGGGGTATGTGGGGCTGCAGATAGTTATCTTAGGTCTGGGTGTAGATGGTATGTTGGGTATAGGATTGGTTGGTGGGTCAGCTACCTTTTTTTACCCTTCTGTGCACGTGTACGCGGTGTGTACCATGTTGATTTGAGGGAAGTTGGAAAATGGAGAAGGTGTAGGGTAAGTGGTATAACAACATGAAGGGAAAAAACCTACTAAGGAGAAAATCCTTGTGAGGTCAGTTGGGCACAATGAAATTTGGGTGGTGACGTGGAAATTTCTCTGATGCGAACCATGTTAATTTCAAATTTTGTGTGTAGTTCTAGGAGCTGTGATGGTGGAGGTTGTGGTTGTTGAGTGGACAATATGGGAATGGGTGTATGTGAAGAAGGATCCTCGTCAAGAAGGTCGTCGTTGTCAAAATTGGTTTCTAGTGGACACAATTGGATAAGGACGGTTTTCAAGGCCTTGTAGTTCTCCACATCATGCCCTAACACATGATGGTATGCGCAAATTTTAGTATCACCAAACCCTTTGGGCTTGGGTTTGAGGGGGTCGTAAGGTCGGAGTGGCGGTAATGTGATAACAAAATTCTCGAGTAGGTTGGTTAAAATTTTGGCATAGGACCCTGCTAGTGGATCACAATGGGAAGTGAATGTGGGTTTGGGTGTAGGTGTGGTTGGTTGTCGGGGAACTATTTTTGGAAGAGGAGGAACTGGTTGAGCTATGGGTTTAGGTGCCGGTGTGGTTTGAGGTATTGGTCGGGTTCGTTTGGGTAGGGGTACAGTAGATGGATGGGTAGGAGGGTGTGGGGTTGTTTTGAACACCTTGTTGTGGGGTAGTGGGGTTTTTTTTTTGGGTTGCACCTTCTTGGGTAAAGGTGATGTGGGTGTACGAGTTATAGAGGGAAAAGCAGATGGAGGAAGAGGGCGAGTTACCCACAAGGATAACGGGGGTTCTATGAAGGTAGATGACGAGGGTCATGCTTGGGGTGTGAGGGACAATGACTGAATTATAGTGGGTAGTGAAGTAACAGCTGAATGTATTAGAGGTATTGGTGGTAAAGAGACTACAGGTGAGGGTATAAGTCGTGTTATGTGCTTGGGTAGGTTAGAGGTATGTGAGGAGGGAATGGTTTGTTGTGTTATTGGTTTATGGATGGGTGAAGGGTGTTTGACCATGTTGGGAAGCTGAGGTCTGAAGGCAGACGGGATGAGTGCATGTGTGATTGGTGTGGTCGGGGTATGAAGTCGATGAGTTTGTTTCTTTGGTTTGGGTCTTGGAGTAGGTGTGGTTTTAACGTTGGAGGATGTAGCTAAATCCAGTTTAATAGGTGGATGAGTAAGGTTGGTGGTTGGGGTGACCCCTAAAGTGGTAATAGGTTTAGGGGAGGTAAATGTTGTGGGTATGGGTTTGGATTTAGGTATAGGTCAGATTATGGTAAGGGTGTGATGTGAGTGCTAACGGGTATCGTGGAAGGGCTTACGACAGTAGTGGTTGTATTTGGTTTGATGGGTGGAAATGTGTTTGGTTAGATATTGGAGGTGTCATCGAGGGATATCTGCATCTATGTTGATACAGGGAGTAAGAGGCGGCCCCATAATAAGGCCCTATCCACATAATCTAAGTCATCGACCAAAAGTGAGAACGACACATATGTGGGTGGAGTTGGTGAGGACCTAATGAGAATTCTCGTAAAATACATCTTAGAGATGGGGAATTGGCCAGCTTCAGTTTCTGTGGGTAAGAGAGCTGAAAGTAGCTCTATTGGATGTTGGGTAGCTAATGGAGAGTGCTCGCCAAGAGGAAGAGGTATCTCCACTGGGTTTATAATGGGTGGAAGAGATGATGGGAGTTCCTCTATAAGTGGAGGAACGGATAGGTGCTCCTCTGTGGGTGGAGGAGGTAATGGGTGCTCCTCTATGAGTGGAGGAGGTAATGGGAGCTCCTCTATGGGTGTAGGAGGTATGGTAGATAAATGTTCTCTAAGTGGAGAAGCTAGGGGTGAGATGGTCTCAATGTTAATAGAAGACTCCTTCATAGGTGATGTAGGAGATGAAAGGTGTTCTTCTGTTGGTGAAGGAATAGTGGAGGTTGGTTCTAATGTGGAAGGAGGATTTCAGGATAGGATTTCCTCTATAGAAGGGATGTGAGGTAATTGAGAGGCGACATGTACCTCGTTAAAGATTGCGTGAACCTCACGGGTATGGGTATCATGAGTGGATGTCTCACCAGTTTGATTGGATGAAGGGGCATGACTGGGAAATGGTTTCTTTAAGAATTTTAGATTTTGGTTGGGGGTGGAACTGGGATTATCCATAGTTAACTCACCTTTCTCGAGAATTTCTTGGAGAATTTCTTGCCATCACTATGACCCTTCACTCGGTGATAGTTACAAAAATCATGCTCTTTATACCATGCGGGCATGGGGCGAGTAGGGTAAAAACCAGTGTGTGGTTTTATGGGTGGAAGGGTGATGGCTCCAGCTTTGATAATCTTTTCTAAGACAGAAGAATAAGGTTCCCCAATTGGGGTATATTTTTTCTGCTCTTGTCTAAATCAAAAATCCTGGACAAGTGATAGATTAGATGAGGGTGTAGCCTTATTGGATGGATGAGTGGGGGCCAGCCTTAAGTACCACTGCATTAGCGGTACCTTAGCCTTTGAATAATTGGTTGGTGTTCTAGAAGAAGAAGAGGTTTCATTCGACTTGAATGTCGAATTCTTATTTCGTAATTGGATTTTCTTCTCTTTGATGGCCCGAATCTCTAACTTTCATGCCATAGTGAATGCCTCATCGAATGTTTGGAAATTTTTGACCTGCAAGGTCAGGGAGATATGTCTGGCATAAGCTTGTGTGAAGAACTCCATGAGTTAAGTTTGTGGCAGTTGAAAGGTAAGTTGATTGATCAGGATGTGCCAGCGAGTGACAAAATCTGTGATAGATTCATCCTCGTATTGACGTGTGGAATATAGATCGGTCATGCTAACCTTCTTGGCGATATTGATGGAGAAATGATCCAAGAAAGCTTGGGCTACCTGATTGAATGAGAATATAGAGTGTTTGGGTAACCCACTATACCAATCTAATGTTGGTCTAGTGAGGGATATGGGAAAGGTTCTCAAAAGTAGGGTATCATCATGAGCGATCAGATAACACCCTTGTTTGAATGAGCGCAAATGATGTTGTGGGTTTTCCTTACTATTGAAGCGGTTGAATTTAGGCATTTCCCAATGCACAGGGTATGAACAGATAGGAATGGATGGGTGAATAGGCTCGTTACAAATCTCGTCATAGGTGAGAGTGTTGTGGGATCCATAAACCAATGCCTCCAGTATCTGCATCTTCTCCAACATAAATTTAATTAGGTCATTGGTGGGTTGTGATGATTGGATTCCTCCTATAGCGTGAGGAGGTTGGTTTTGGGCATATAATGGGGGTGGCATTCTAGTGTATGGGGCTGCCATGTAAGGTGGTGGAGAAGAAGGCACTGAAATAGGGGGGTACATACCCAGAATAAATAATAGATGAAACAGGCGGTTGTTGGTAGTACGTTTATGGGGTTGGAAGGGTTATGGTAACCCTAGTGGCAATAGGGGCTAATGATAGTGGAATGGAAAGAACTATGTTCTGAAATGGGGTAGGAGTCACTGACACTAGAGGTGGAAATGTAGCTATGGGTATGTGTGAGACATTAGGGGTGGATGAGGTTGTGTTTGGGGTATTCGTCGAGGGTATGGTGGATGTAATGGGTGTTATAGAGAAAATAGACGTGGCATTCATGGCGGGTATAGAACCTAACTGTGAAACGACTGGGGGTAAGGTGGATGCAGGTAGCATGGAGCCAAATGGGGCCGATGTGGAAGTGGGTGCGAGAGTTGGGGGGATAGATACGGGCATGCCGTATATCAACTGACTCGAGGCATCTCGAGTGGACGAGTGGGAGAGATAAAACTGCAAGGCGACATGGTTCTGGTCAAGGAGTCGTGTGAACTCCTCATCTCTCGTAGCGATGGTAGTAGGTCGGATGGGATCCATGGCTGGTGATAAAATAAAAGGTGGTGAACGATTAGGCGGGAGTGGTTGGCAACTAGCGTGGAACACGAGGGCATTCACTTGTCTTCGGGTCAGCACCATGTGAACTAGTATTGATCAGGTGGGGATGCTTCTCTGTAAATGATACAAAGAACAACAAGAACATGTGAATCTGGTGATCAAAAATGGATGAAGTAATAAATGGTGGGTGGAATGTAAAATAGGATAATTGATGCTGGTTAGGGAAAACTGACGTTGGTCAGAGGCAACCACTACCGATCACTATAGAAAATGGATAGTGAGTAAACAGCAAGGTAGAAGGTAAAATATGACAAGTATGCCAAATCTAGGGATGTGTAAAATGTCAATGGGAATAAAATGATAGTGACAAAGATTGTGGAAAGTGGAAAAAAGTGAAGTGAAACTATCCTTTTGAGTAGGTTAGAAAAAAGACCTGGAAGCGACGTCGGTAGGGTATAACCGATGCCTGTCAGGGGTAACCGATGACGGTTACTGTGAAATTAAAACAGTGATGAAATAAAGTGGTTGTGAATTAAAACTTGATGTGGAATTAGACCAAAATTATAGAAATGATGATGATATTGCTCAGGCACACTCAGGTGAAGCTGGAATACACCAGCTATGATGATGATCATGCAAGGATGAACAAAAAAAAGTGATGAACGTGATCTTTCACCTCAAAACACAAGCCAAGTAGAAACACTAAGAAAATGTGATCCTAGGAGTGCCCTTTCTATTATGTTTGTTTAGCTTATGCTATTTATGGACTGACAAATGAATTGTGAAATAGAGCTTTTGGTGAGGATGGCTTCCTACAAAGAAGGAGATCTAAAGGGTGAGGTTTCAGGTATGTTATGGTGGGGGCAGGTTTTGCTCTGAAGTATGACTCAAAAGAGTAGCAAGCTGGGTGCCCACTATGTCGTGATCGTGTGATCACCTACAACTTATTCCAGGTAAGATGTTGTTTAAGAATGTATGTATTTTGAATTTTTGTGTGGTTTGGTAAGACTCAGAGAAAGAGAAAAGGATAGAACTGCCTTTCTACGATTCGTTTTTCAACCATCAGCTGGTCATGACCTCCAGCATATAGGTTGCCCTCATTTAATATGAGCTAATGCAATAAATCAGAATGGAATGTAATTATTTTTAAGCCCAAATCCAAAATGTGAAATTGGATGACATAATAAGATGAAGAGGAAGAGGGATTCTCTTTCTCTACAATGCAAAAAACATGAAGAAATGATTCTTTTTAGTTACACCAAAAGAAAAAGTTTCCTTTAGGGCAAATAGAAAGGAGAGATGTGGATTACCATGGAAGAAAATTAGTGTGTACGCTTTTTAGAAGGGAAACAAACACACAAATTTTTTCCTAGGAATGAATGAAATGAAGGAACCCCGGATGGGTCCCACCGGGTGTGCCAAAATGTTTCCCCTTTTTCTTAGATTGTTTCTTTGAAGGGTTAACGAAACAGATAGGGTAATGGGTATAGGAGGAATACTTGTTCAAATGTCAGTTGATGGCTTGTTGCACGTGTATGACTTCTGAATCCACAGCTGACTGTGAGAGCTTCCTTTTGGCTAGGAGGAACTACCTGTGATGAAAAAAATACCACCAGAAGGAATTAAACAATATGGGAAGTGAACTACCTAGCGTGAGCTAGATCTAAGAAGTATGATACTTCCTAAATGGCTGTCAGTCCACTGTTTTAAACAAATTAATGTTGTAAACAAAGTAAATCCTATTGTTATTTTAAAATGATTTAGGTATCTCACTTAAAACACAATAAGAAAAATATATCTAATCTAACAGGCTAAGCTAGAATAGAATCCAAAGGTCAAATGGTTGGTTTTGGGTTCTGCAGGTCTGATAAAGGTCTTGGGTAGGTCACAGGTGAGTGAGGGTGAGGTAAAATTAGGTGGGTAGGTCTTTGTTTAGGGTTGTGTGGGAAAAAACAGAGACCGATGTCGGTCAAGGGTGACTGACAGTGGTTAGGTATAACCGGTGCCGGTTACTGTGAAATCTGGAAATATCAAATAACATGGTTTTTGTCTCCTTTGTGATTGCACAAAGGATTTTGGTTGTTTGGGACAAGGTATTGGGTGACAGGAGTAGGATTTTGTGAGGTTTAAATGGTTTTATAGAGGTGGAAATGTTGGAGAAGGTCAATATGGAGCAAAATAAATGATGGGTGATAAAATAACAATGAAATGAAATAAACTAGAGAAGTATGATGTTATACTTACTTGGATTTCATTCCTAAAGGTCTATGTGTGAAGGGTGGAGGTACTGATGATGGGTTTGAATGCTGGAAGTGATCACCAACTAAAGAAAAGCTTCTGCATGGGCTGCATGCACACTCCTCTTTACTTAGATAGATCAGATCATGGTTGGGATGGCTGTACAGGAGAAGAAGCTCAATCTCCTTCCTTGGATGTGAGTTTTCTCTAGAATTGGCTCTCTGAAGATGCGTTATCTCTCTGAGATGTGTTATTGTTCATCAACTCTCTTTCTTCCAACTACCAAGTTCCAACCTTGAGAATAAGGTTGTTTTGGGTTAAAAGGGGTAACCGATGGCGGTCCAGCTTAACCGGCGATGGTTAGGGGTAACCGATGTCGGTCAAGGTGGGATTTCCTAGGTTTACTAAACTTAGGGAGCTCCTCCTGATTTTCTCGGATCTCGTGTCATTATTCTGTGGATTAGACTCGAAGCCTCTTGTGAGCATGTGGGAATGTGGTTAGAGGGAATGTAGGCATTGATTTTTAGGGTTTGGGTAAGACTTAGTTAGTTATGGTAACTTGCTAAGAATAGGTCTTAGGTTGAGTTAGCTTGGTGAGGTTTCTAAGTGAACTATATGTGTTGATATTATTTCTCTCTCTGAGATGTGTTATTATTCATCAACTCTCTTTCTTCCAACTACCAAGTTCCAACCTTGAGAATAAGATTGTTTTGGGTTAAAAGGGGTAACCGATGGCGGTCCAGCTTAACCGGCGATGGTTAGGGGTAACCGACGTCGGTCAAGGTGGGATTTCCTAGGTTTACTAAACTTAGGGAGCTCCTCCTGATTTTCTCGGATCTCGTGTCATTATCCTGTGGATTAGACTCGAAGCCTCTTGTGAGCATGTGGGAATGCGGTTAGAGGGAATGTAGGCATTGATTTTTAGGGTTTGGGTAAGACTTAGTTAGTTATGGTAACTTGCTAAGAATAGGTCTTAGGTTGAGTTAGCTTGGTGAGGTGTCTAAGTGAACTATATGTGTTGATATTATTTCAATAATAAATATAGTGAGGATAGAGCATTAATGTAATTAAATTAATTATATTAATATTAGTGGGGTGAAGCGGGTCATGGTTAGGTAAATGTAATAAATGGTGCTTATATGTTAAGGGACAAAAGGGGAGCGTGACCTAATTTTAGTGTCTACACCTCCCTCAATCTCTTATGAATCCCTCAAGGAGGCTGGTTTCCCTATGGCCCTAGGCACCTAGAGTCCAGACACCCCTAACCCAAGTGACATAATAACACGTGGTTTAACAACCCACTAGTTACCTGTAACTCCTTGGGGCGTACCCCGCATACAATGAAGCGGGTCCATAGGTCCAACCATTCCATGGTACATCCCATAACCCTATTCCACACAACATGACAATAGAACAAGCATAGCAATCTGATCCAAATGCCAAGTGGAAAAGTACAAGCCTTGGGCAAGGCGGTAAAATTTTAAAATTTTAAAAGAAGATCCAAAACTAAGCAAAATGAATGGCCAAATAGCTATATTTAATGCAAAAATCCTCATGTTATTACCACAAACTAAGGAAATGCCCAAAAATGTAAAACATGGCAATCAAGAAAATTTATGGTCCTTGCAAAAATAAATTAAAAAGTTCATTTTATGACTAAAATACACATATAATAATATCACATTACGATAATTATGTGGCCTTATCTGGCCACCAAGGGGGTACTCAATGAGTTGCTAGTACTCGAAACATCAAGTCTCAACTTGTAAAATAAAATCACAATAGTAAAATAGCCATCATCTCTATCAGAATCATCCCACCAACACTTCGACAAGGGTAAACATAGTCATAGCTATACTTAGATTGCATCCGTACAACAGCCATAAGGATAGAGAGAAGGAGGAACATGGGTTGTCATCTACTGAACCTAAGGTCAACCTGATTTGTTGGCCACTGGTGCACATCCCCTCACTCCAAACGTAAAATTTTACCGATTTCCCTCAGGGTTGGTTAGCATAACATTCACAAAAAAAACATGTAGCTACATCACTAACATAATGGTTGTTCACATACATTGATCATAGCACCTTAGCAAGGTACATATATAGGGTATATCACATACATTACAATCATGGTTATAACATACCACATCACCACATGCTACACCCAAAGTGCAATCACCATACGATAGGGATCATATACACACCATATGTCCCAAATTTATGACATTATTCATTACATATCACCATAATTACAATTATGATGAGCACCATTAAAACATCCAATCAACTACCAAATAACATGGAATTACACATATTTCTACACAAATGGTAATGAAATCATTAAGAAAGCCAGTACAACCAACCTTGTTACACAACATACCAACACACCCACCCTTCACAAATACAAAAAGGATCTAATCAATATGGAATCAACAATCAAATTTCTTCCACAACAAAAAGTTGTTTCATACTCAAATTCACATAGAATTTGCTGAAGGGAGAGAAAAATGCTCACATATTTAACACATCATCATGAAGATAATTACGCACTAAGTGACATACACATCATTTGTACTAACCATAACACAATTACAATGCCAGGAATGGAAGATCGAATCAAGTTTGGTTGTTGAAAAGGTTTAATTCATGTTTTAATTCTAGGAAAGACGTTTTTTGTCAAATTCACCCACTTAAGTTTGTCAAAAATGAATTTTGATGTTTCTTATGCAAAGGGGAGTTTGATCCCTTTCCAAAAATTCCTCCTTTTCCCAAATCTGAGCTTCCAGTCATAAGTTATGGTCTTATTAATTTTTTTTACTTTGCTTAGTTTTAGAAAAAAGGATTTTTTTTGTAAATCAGACCCGCAGGCTTGAAAATTAGTTAGCACACTTTTTACAAAAAATAAAAAAGTCACAAATTCCTCCGCAGCCCCCCGCAACCCCCGCCAATTCACCTTTGGGGAAATGCTTCTGTGGGTTTGTGGGCCCACACCTTCAAGCTTTACCTTTTCAAAAAAGGGCAAAAAATCTTAAGTTTCCCTACCGTCCCGCCTTCCTGCAGGTCAATGTTGTACCGACACGTGGTTTCACTTGGCATCAACGGAGGTATAGATTATTTTAGCCTTCGCACTTTTTTACACAAAAGCCAACTTTTCTTAAGTTTCCCCATCGTTCCATTTTCCCGCTTATAGCTTTTGGGCCGGACACGTGGCATCTCTAGGTGTTGGCGGAGGAACAGGGGTTTTTGAACCTTTTTTCCCTTTCAAACAAAATAGTTAAAATATAAATTACCTTCGATGACCCGCCTTCCCCCGTGGGCTTACAAAAGTGCCACGTGTCCCTTGTGCTTGGGAAAATTTTCTTCCCCAGGCCCGTAGGCCCGCCTTTGGGAAAATTTTCTTCCCTGGGCCTGCAAGCCCGTCTGTGGGAAAAATTTCTTCCTCAACCCCGTAGGCCCACCTTTGGGAAAATTTTCTTCCTAGGGCATGTAGGCCCACCTTTGAGAAAAGTTTCCTCCCCAGGCCTGACAACCTGTAACTTAAGAAATATGAGGAGTTAGGAGGACTTCTTTATATCATTGGAAATGGGAAGAAATTTCCTATCTAATGAATTTTTTTTAGGAAACCTTAAGTGTGTTGAATATGATAAAAATAAGGTTGAAGTGCAAACATGAGTATGAGAGTGGGTAACTGGAAAATTACCCCTTTTTAACTCAAATGTTTAACCGTAGAGCATGGGTTGACCTTTTTGAAGGGTCACGTTAGGGGATAAGAGAATGTCTTTCTAACCCATGTAAATAAGGACCTTGGTTATTGTTTATACCTCGTAAAATTAAATACCTTGGGCATTTAACTGTTTTGGCCCCTTTGACCCTCTAAAATTAATTAAGGAATATTTAACTATAATGTTAATTTAATTATTTATTAAGTTAACCCCTAAGAAAAATTTAACTATTTTTTGGATTAATTATACTTATTAATTTTGTAATGTGGTTCTAATGCTATTACAATGGGAAAATTTCATTTATTAAATTATAATGGACTTTGAATCTTGTTGTGACAAACCGAGGCTTGAAGCCTATTAGTGGTCACAGTTTTCAAAAGAAAATTATTGCATAATTTTTTCCTATCTAAACCTAGGTTGTTCTTGGGTCTTCGAGTGGTAATTTTAGCGGGCGTTACATATGTATTTTTGACCTCAATAATGGTGAAATATTTTTCCCCATTTTTTTTGATAGTGTGTGATTGTAGTTTCCCTGCATTTCTATTTTATATTATTAATAAAGATTTATTTAATAAAATGTATTGTCTTATGACATTTGTGATACCAATTATTAGAAAGGAAAATTAAAATTTTAATCAAAATAGAATTTAAATTCTCATTTCTAGTTGAAGTCAAGTTACTCATACATGGTAAATTACAACTACAATATTTAGGAATCCTTTACTGTGGTTAGAGCCAAATAATCACAGGAAAAATTATTTCAAATACATATTTTTTAGATTTAATCTAAACATTTGGGTTGCCTGTGTTTTCTTCGACTATTTGATTCCCTAAACAAGTATGTGTACGCTTTTAAATATACTAAACTACTATCAGGGATTCCCTTCCCTCTGACGATTCTAATCAATCTAAACTATTTTGGTACCATCCTCTAGCTTGTGCTTGACATTGCATAACTTTCTCCCACGAAAGTCAACTACCTATTAGGGTTATCTAATAAGGAAATAGTAAAAACTTTTATATGACAGACACCATCAACAACTACCATTGTAGGGTAAGAGTGAAAGATATTTTTCAAATTTAAACATGCTAAATAATAATGATGATTTGAATTATCATAAATTGATTTCTTTTGCTTTGAAGGAATAGTGATATTGAAAAGTAAATGCATAATTCTATTTCTTAATTAATATGTTATTATGTGAAATTATATTTTTAATATGGTTACCATAATAGTTTTTTATTTCATGTAAAAGGATTTATGAAATTTCCATTAGTAGTCAGTGATGCTTAAATTGAATATGATTTTCCAACTTGCAAGAGTATATGGAAGATATTTTTCAAATTTACATAATATATAAGGAATGATAGTGTATTGACTAATATATTCAATTGGATGTCAATGTTTAATTATTTTCTATTGGGATTATGTTAATTCTTAAATTTTCTTGACTTTTTTAAGCTTGAATTCTGAGGGATTGAATCTACAATCTCATTTTAAGATCTATATTCCATTTTATTGTTGATTCGGTTAAATTTCTTCTTCTACTTCGTTTTGTTTGTTTTGATCATTTCAAAAATCTACTTCATCTTTTTATCACTTGGAAAGAGAAATTACAAGAAAAATAGCTGCATCTTTATTTACTGTGGGATTAAAACCTCAAAGGCACCTTAAAACATTTTCAAATTGGAGAAAGATCAATTGTATTAAATACATAGAAACCGAAAAATGAGTTTTGGTTTTTATGTATAAGTGTATGTAGCTACATGATCATACAGTGTCAAAATGAGTTGAGTTTTTAGTTGGTGAAAATAAAAAACCAATATAAGATATTCTTATTTCCTCCAAAAAATTATTCTCTCTCCTAGGCTACCCCCATGTACATATAATTGACTAGTTTTCACAAATAAGTTTTTCACCATCATTACTCATTGTTGTTTAATGTTGTTGGTCTTCTCGTGGTATTCCTCATCAAATTTTCAATCAAATATTTTAAAAAAATTTGATATTTTTGTAGTGTTGAATGTAGGGTGATCAAAATTACACCCCTCTCTATTCCCTAAGACATTTCCACCTAAAAAATAAACTTCACAATGAATTAATTATATTCCAGTCAATTTAATTAGATAACCCACAACCAAAGAATTGAATAATTAATATAATAGTTATATTTACCAAAGGAGGATTTTTAACATGTTTGGTGGATATTTCTTTAATTATAGGATTATCCAAGGCATTATCTAATCCCCACAAATTCCATGGACCTCCCAATGGTGATTATCCACACACATGAACGTTCGAGCTCTTGCAATACTCCCTTAATATATTTTGTTTCTAAATAGGATTAAATATGTTAGCATAAAGATACATATGATTTATTTTATATAATTAGGAGAGTTTGTTTTTTTATTATTCCATTATTCTCTCCTAGATCTTTATTGCCCCTTACATTGTGGAGAGTTTTGTTAGCTTTCCTTCTTATAAATAATGTATCTGCTTCTTGAATAATATAGAATAATAAGAGATAACTAATCTCTATTCTCTCTCCTCTATTTTTGCCTCAAAATATGGTATCAGAGCTTGTGTATGAAGGAGCAAACAACTCTGGCCTGTGCATTTGGAAGAGATACCAAGACTTGCTTTGTGCATGGTGATTTAAGCCACCAGTTCTCTTGAGTTTGGCATAATATTCAGGATACATGGAGGTGGATTTTCCCAGCAAATTCATTTTGAAAACCATGTTTTTCAAAACCTTCCTCGACATACAAATCTGCATGGGAATTTAGGGGATGAAAGTTATTTGTTGCTGCATGAAAAAGAGTCTTCTACACCTGCGTGGACACTTGCATGGAATTTGCTCACCTTGTCAATTTCTACGTGGAATTCACCAAAATATTTTCTTGGAAACATTTTGCTGCTGCAAATTTTTTAAGCTCCTCTTTGCGTGGAATATGAACATGTCACTCTGCTATGTGGAGACAAGTTGTCTCTAATTCTCGCGACTTATTTCTTCTTCTCTATCTCTTTGGATGTGGGTGTGAAATAAAGTTTGGATGTTGAATCTCTTTCCAGCGACCTACATACAATTCCAGGCCTGCATTTAAATCACACATGGAGGGAGTTAATGGAAATCAATGAAATGTGACCTAGAGTTTTTTATGCTGCACATGGGGAATAGACTAGAATTTGTGTGGAGCCATCAAATTATCCCTTCCCTTTCCACATTAAGCCAACAACAAAGTTTGTGTGGAGAAATATAAGTATATGCTCAGAAGAAATAAAATCTGAGTGATTTATTTACAAATTCTACGTGAAAAAGTAACATGTACTACATGGGAAAAATTGCGCCAACATCTTCTAAGGTGGAGACCAATCGATGCATGGGATTGTATGTTGAGGAGTCTTTCACCAATTGCTAAATGTGTTGTTCTTATAGACCACGTGGAGGAGAAAAAAATTATTCTTTCCTGCAAGATCTCCATTTATATTTATGCGAGGACCATTCTTTCTTGCATATAATAGATTCCTTATTGGATATAGTTAAAATATACCTTCCTGGAAATTATAAAAAAAGGCTATATATATTATTTGGTGAAGAATCCTTGAAAATAGTATTGAAGCATCTCTCTCAGAGCCAAAACCAAATGATAAGCATGAATGACATGATTGAGACTGTTGAAACCCACAACATCAACTTGCAAGAAAATCATCTAGAAGCTCCTAAGAGATCTGGGTTCTACTTTGCATTGCTAAAAAAACTTTGAAACACCGGAAATCTAGTCTTCGACGAGCTAGTTCAAAGAGGATTTTTTCAATATTTCCTTTTCGACGTCAGCTACCAAGCAAAGCAAGTGCTAGAAGAATTAGAAGCCGTGTACGATGCTGAATCTAAATACGAAGAAGAACGTCCCACAAAGCATCACCATCTCTCAGCATGTGAGTTTGGAGAGCATCTATGATCCAGTACTTCTCATCAGTGAGTAAAATTTGTAATAACTCTTGAAAATAAATTAATAAATAATTTTTTTTATTACAATGTCTTCTTCGAAGTTGCTTCTTTCTGATGCTCAGTTACTTAAAGGGTCCAAATTTGTAGCCTAGAAAATAAAGATGAGGGCAATCCTCCAGTTTGAAGGATTATGGAGCATCGTGACTGAATCTGTGACCACTCCCACAACCCTTTATATGAATTAATAAAGTATGAAATGGCTAGTTCGAAAGCCTTGATGATGATAACGCTCAATATCAGTGATGATTTGAAAACACATGTTCAAAATGTGGAGAAAACAAAGGAGGCCTGGGACAACCTGGCAACAATTTATGAAGCCAAAAATTAGAATAAGATCCTCCATCTTTACTCAAAGATGCACACCCTATCTATGGGATCAGATGAGAAATTTGAGGAGTTCTTACGTTGTGTGGCTAAGCTGCGATTGGAGTTATTAGCGCTCAGTGAAATGGTGGATGACAAACGTCTCATGTTGATCACCTTGAGAGCACTCCCTTATCAATTATGAGTTTTTTTCATGACACTAAATGTATTTAAACAAAAAGTAGCATTTGAAGAACTTGTGAATTTGCCATAGCAGGAAGAGGCCATCAATTCATCCCAAGAGGAGACTCAGGATAAAGCCCCATTCTCAAAGCCATACAATGGCCAAAATAATCAGAAGGGTCCCCTAGAGAATACAAATCAAGTGCAACCAAAACAACAATAGAAAGATAGAAAGTCAAAGAGGTGGTGTCACATTTGCAGAACCAACACTCATGACACTAATCACTGCTAGTACAATAGCTTGAAACAAGGGTCTTCAGGGCATGAAGATTTTTGAAATTCCAAACGATGTCCCCGCTGGAGAAAGCACAAGGGACATATCGTAACCCAACAAGATAATGAATCTGATGAGGAGACATTAGAAGGAGCCAATTGTGGTAAGAAATTTGTACTCGTCTCATAAACTTCATAGCTGACAAAGAAAGTTTGGCTAATAGACTCCGGTGTAAGTAAGCACATGTCAGGTGACAAGGACCTATTTGATTCACTAGACAAAAAACCCACTGGTGATCGGGTTCAGATAGCTGATGATAAAGAGTAAATTGTAGAAGGAATAGGAAGAGTCACCATTCCTCTAGGACCATGAAAATGTATGCTTACAAAGGTGCTATATGTTCCTGGATTGACTAGAAACCTCCTGTCAGTGACTCATCTATTGAATCATCACATAAAGGTAGAATTTATTATCCAAAATGGCATCAAATCATGTTTGATCTTGCAACAAGGTAAGATTATTTCTAGGGAATTTCTAAAAGATAAGTTATTTGCTTTAGATAGTGTTTCATCTTCTGAATAGATTTATTTCCATCAACAGTACAATCTACTACAGTCTGGAATTTTAGATATAGAAACTTGTCGGCTAGTTCATTACATCAGATGAGTTCAAAAGCAATGGTTCATGGACTACACAAATTGTCCAATTCCTTGCCTATTTTCCCTAGCTGTCTTGTAGGAAAAAAACATAGGGATCCGTTTTAAACGAGCACCTTCCATGCAAAGAAGCATGTGGAGGTAGTTCATACCGATCTGAATGGCTTGCTTCCTGCTTCATTTTCAGGATACAAGTACTTTCAACTGTTTGTGGATGATCACTCTCATAAGATGTGGGTGTTCTTCCTGAAGAAGAAAAGTGAGGCTCTTCAACATTTCAAAAATTTCTATCATCATGTTGTGAAAGATACTGGACAACCACTTTTTCTACTTCACTCAGATCGAGGGGGGAAATTCACATCAATGAAGTTATTAGCATTCCTAAACCAACAAGGTGTTAAGCAAAACCTGACTACTCCCTACACACCTCAGCAAAATGGCATTGTTGAGTGATGCAATCGCACAGTGATGGAGATGGCTCGCTACATGCTAACAATAACAAAGCTATAGGAATGCTATTGGATTGAAGCAGTACAGAAATCTGTATATCTTCTCAATAGGGAATTGACAAATATTCTACAAAATAAAATGCTAGAAGAGGTATGGAGTGGTAGAAAGCCATCAATTTCTCATTTATGAGTATTTGGTTGCACAACAGACATGCATGTCCTAGCTTAAAAGAGATAGAAGGTTGAGCCAAAGACACTTTCGTGCATCCTACTTGGCTACAACAATTCCTCAAAGGCATACCATCTCATGGATCCTAAGACAAAGAAAATATACAAGATTCAAGACGTGGTTTTTGACGAGTCATCCTTTGACTCTGTAGTGAAAACAAAAGAACCATTACTAACCACCTCTCACCGACTAGTCTCCGAATCAGATGATCATCCAGAGGAGACTACTGTGAGAAAAGAAATTCTGCCAGGAGAGCTATTTGTTGACCTTGGAGAACTGGAGAATGTGACTCCACATCAATCTACATGGAAACAACACAATTCTTTTCAAAATAAGCCAATTTCTCGTCTGAAGTGGGTACAAATAACCATCAATGACTCACATTTGCAAAAACTCCTAGATACATCATCTGGAGCAAAAACAAGGAGTCAAACAAGAAATGAGGTAAAATTTGCACTTATGAGTTCAAAGATTAATAGCTCCGAGCCTGATAATGTTTGTGAAGCACTCAGTCAATCTCAGTGGAAGGAATCCATGGATATAGAATATGACTCACTCATGAAAAATCAGACATTGGAACTTATTGATTTGCCTATAGGAAAGAAACCCATAGGCTGTAAATAGGTTTTCAAGACAAAATATAAGGAAGACAGATCCATCGACAAATATAAAGCACATCTTGTAGCAAAATGATAGGCTATGAAATATGTCATAAACTATGAAGAAACCTTTGCACCCACTATGAAGATCAAGACCGTCAGATTTGTTTGAGCACTAGCAACATAGAAATGATGGATAATTCAACAGATGGATTGTCAAGAGTGCTTTCCTAAATGGTGATATGAAATAAGAAGTGTACATGACCCAACCAGAAGGATTTTTTGATGAAGATCATCCTAAGAAGGCATTGTCATCTCATCAAATCACTGTATGGACTGAAAACAAGCTCCAAGGGCAATGGTATATCAAGATCGATGATCACCTTTCGCAGCATGGGTTCACTCATAGCCCCTCATATTAAAATTTGTATATAAAGAAGGTAGGCAAAGAAATTATCATTCTTGTTGTGTATGTAGATGATATTGGTGTTCATTGGCATTTTCATAAGATCAGGTTGATATTTTGAAGAATGATCTCAAAAATAAACCTTCGATATGACAGATTTGGGACTACTACATTACTGTCTTCGTTTGAAAATATTGCAAAAGGATAATCACATTTTTGTCTCCTAGATAAAGTATGCCAAGACACTCTTGGAAAAGTAAAGAATGTTTGATTGTAAACCTATATCCACTCCCATGGAGAAAGGCTTGCAAATTTCAAGATTATAGGATTTACCTCAAGTAGATGCTACTCTCTATGGTCAATTTGTTAGAGGACTCATCTACTTGACATATACCAGACCAAATTTATGTTATGTTGTCAGTTATCTTTCCATATTCATGTAGGAGCTAAAGAAATGTCACTGGAATGCAAAAAATCATGGTTTGACATATGTCTGAGGTACAACTTATTATGGTCTGGAATAGAAGAAGAATGATCAATTCTTCTTATAGGGATACGTCGACTCGGACCACGTCGAATCTATTGATGATAGGAAGTCAACCACATGATACATTTTTCATCTTTGATCTGGACCTATCTCGTGGATAAGAAAGAAGCAGAATGTTATTTCTATCTCATCCATAGAGGTAGAATATCGCGTGACATGAGGAGCTGTGTGCAAAGTGATATGGTTACGTTGCATTTTGGATGACCTGGGTAATCCTGAAAAATAGTCACCTATTCTCTATTGCGATAATCAGAGTGTGTTGAAGCTCATGTAGAATCCAATTTTTCATGAATGAACAAAGCATATTGAGATTGATTGTCATTTCATTTGAGATCATGTCTTGAACCATCACATTCAGCTCCAGTACTATCCTACAGAAGCAAAAGTTTCCGACATTCTCACAAATCTATTGGAAAAGTGAAATTTGAGCTTTTCAGGGGTCACATATGCAAGAATAATGTAATAAGGGGGGTAATGTTATCATAAATATACGTAGGGTTTATTTTATATAATTAGGAGAGTTTGTTTTTTATTCTTCCATTATTCTTTCCTAGATCTTTATCGCCCCTTACATTGTGGAGAGTTTTGTTAGCTTTCCTTCCTATAAATAATGTATTTGCTTCTTGAATAATATAGAATAATAAGAGATAACTAATCTCTATTTTCTCTCCTTTATTTTTGTCTCACAAAATACATAGAATTTTTGACTAGAGATATTGTAAACTATGTTTATATGTGATTCTAGTGAATTAAAAAATGACCATGCATGGAATATTAGTGCTTATAATGGATACAATGTTCTTTCGAAATTTACCCAAACATTGAACTAGAGTAAACATCCAATTGAAAACTAAATTTAATTTTTTTTATATTTTGCCTTATGATATGTCTACATTTTTATCCTACAAATTATTGAAAATTGAAGTAATGAAAACTACAACATAACATAAAAGGGAAACAAATCACAAGAAGACTTTCTCAATGTTTTCCTTTTGAACCTCGGATTGTGTGAAGACTTGGACAATCCTGGAACAAATAAGAATGTAGGTTCTCTTTAACACAAGGTGACTTCGTCACATGAAACTAATTTAATACTTTTAATTACTCCTCTTATATGCCTATCGGCATCTCACAAAGACCTTTGGATGTTTTCTCTAGTTATGACAATTTTATAATATCAATATGGTAGAAAAGAAATGATGGTCGAGTCATGCAGAGTATAGTGTAAGAAGTTATGCCATTGAATGAGATAATGAAGCCTCTCAAATTTTTTCCTCGTTAAAGAATCTAATAAGTTGTGTAATTATAAGAATACTTATTTAAAAATGTGTCATCTTAGTGAGCATATTGGAAAACTATAATATTATTTGTATGAGTTCCAATACATGTGACCTATATTTTATAAATAATATTTAATGCTATTGAATTTCTTCCAACCTTATTATGTGTTGAAAATTATTTTTCATAAACCATGTTTGTTCTTTCTAAAATATTTTTTTATTTTCATTGTGTTTGACACATTATTTTTTCAAATATTAATTTATAATATGTAAGCTTTTAATGACACATGTATATTCAAAATATAAGACTCTAAATAGTTCTTCCATCAAAATATTCATATGCCTTGTTGTTTTAATAGAAGTTGATTGAAATAAGAGGTATGCTATTTTTCAGCAAAACGTAGGTGTATATCATAAAAATACTCATCTTGGAAAAAGAAAATGCTGCAAGACACCAATGAGTCTGGTAATTACAATTGGCTCTCTTCTTCTTTGTCAAACTATGCATCGATTTCGGAAGGCACGAAATCAATTAGTGTGCCATTAATATTACTAGTTTTAAAAAACTTAGTTTCTCTGAACTAGTAATGCCACCTTAAAAACATTGATTTTAATGTACAAACATTTTTTTAATAATTTTATTAAGATTGATATACATGTTAAATGTTGGTACTTGACATTTCTTAAATAAAAGATTCAATTTCTCTAGCTACCAAGGTGCAATAGTCACATGGATAGTAATGTTAAGAGGAAATGAATTAAATATTGATCTACTAATATTTAATATTGGCGGTTGCCACTTCTTAAATAGAACATTTCTTAAATACAAAATTCAATTTATCTAGCTAGCAATTGTACTCCAAGATGTAATGGTCACATAAATAACAATGAAAATGAAATGAAGTAAATATTAATACACCAATATAATAATGAAGAAGAAATTAATTAAATATTTATGTGCCTATATTTAATATTTGTGGTGGACACTTTTTAAATAGAAAACTCATTATTGATATATACATTAAATATGAGTGGATAATAATTTTAAATTGAATACTCAATGTATTTAAAATCTTGATGTGGATGTAAACATTTTTGTAAACCTAAACTTTAATTCATTTCCTCTTCATTACTATCCATGTGACATTATACCTTGGAGTACAATTACTAGTTATACAAATTGAATTTTGTATTTAATAAATGTCCAACAATCCATATTAACATAGGTCTCTTCAATGTTATACATGTGACAATAACTAAAAAAATTGAATGTTCTATTTAACAAATGATAGCTACCACTATTTAATGTTGGAAATAAGGTGTATCTACCTTGTTTGGTTTATCCAGTCAAGATTTTCTTACAGCCATTTCACATGGTCAGTGCTCTAAAAATAGAAATAGGAGTTGTCAAAATATTCCCATATGATAGTATATCATGGAAGGGATATTTTTAGAGATATTATGACAGATTTTATGACATATATAAGGGTCAAAAATAGGGGAGAATATTGTGGACATGATAGCCTAATTTTAGATCGAAATATTTCTCTTTAATGTTATCCACCTCATGAGAGGTTTGGGGCATGGTTTTCTAAACCATAGATGGTTTCTTGTATAATCAGAGGTCTATAAATTGAAGGCTTGGAGAAGCAATTGGTGCAGTGATCTTTGCAAGTACTGTAAAGTTGGAATCCTCCTAGAATTGTTTCTGGTGATACTCCTGTAAGAAAATTGCTCTGCAAGTGTATGTAATCTTGTTATTAGATTTGAAATACATTGAGTGGGATTTTGGAGTGTGAGGTTTTTTATCTGAAAGGATTTTCCCCACGTATATATGGTGTTTGTGTTCTTGTTATGAATGTGTTGCTGAGATTTCTATAGCTGTTTTACTATGTTGAAATTTTTGCATAATATCTCTCCTCAAGATTAGCATAGGAAGTTGTATCAAGTGGTATCAGAGCTTGATTACCTTTGGTTTCAATTGTGAGTTGTTGGGTTTTTGTGCTAATCTGGGTTTGAGTGGGAGCTTATGCAGAGAATAATTTATTATTTGGTTGTAGATATTTTTCAAATGGCGAGCACATCTGGGAGGATTTACGTAGAGAATTTTTTTGGCATAAACTTTGAAATGTGGAAGCTGAAGATGGAAGATATATTGGTTGATCGAGATCTATGAGATGCGGTGGATGAGAAGTTCCATAGGCCTACAGATCCTGTTTTGGCTGCAACATATGATGTAATGGATAGAAAAGCTAAAGGTCTTATTAGACTATGTCTTGCAGATTAAATCTTGATAAATGTCCGTGAGGAATCCACTTCAGATAATCTTTGGAAAAAGATGGGTTAGATATACCAAGCTAAGTCTCCAGTAAATAAGAGATTTTCTTGAGGAAGAAGGTGGAAAAATATCTGAGCATCTAGAAACATTCAATACATTGGTGACTCAGTTGAGCTTGGTTGGAGTTAAGATGGATGAAGAAGAAAGGTGCCAAACTATGTTGGTTTCATTGACAGACTCATGGGACAACTTAATCATGGCCATTGGGAGCACCTTAGTCACTCTGAAGATGGAAGATCTATTGGTTGATCAAGATCTATGAGATGCGGTGGATGAGAAGGTCCATAGGCCTACAGATCTTGTTTTGGCTGCAACATATGATGTAATGGATAGAAAAGCTAAAGTTCTTATTAGACTATGTCTTGCATATTCGATCTTGATAAATGTCCATGAAGAATCCACTTCAGAGAATCTTTGGAAAAAGCTAGGTGAGATATACCAAGCTAAGTCTCTAGTAAATAAGATTTTCTTGAGGAAGAAGTTGTATTCCTTGAGAATGGAAGAAGGTGGACAAATATCTGAGTATCTAGAAACATTCCATACATTGGTGACTCATTTGAGCTTGGTTGGAGTTAAGATGGATGAAGAAGAAAGGTGCCAAACTATGTTGGTTTCATTGACAGACTCATGGGACAACTTAATCATGGAAATTGGGAGAACTTTAGTCACTCTGAAGATGGAAGATCTGTTGGTTGATCCAGATATATGAGATGCGGTGGATGAGAAGGTCCATACGTCTACAGATCTTGTTTTGGCTGCAACATATGATGTAATGGATAGAAAAGCTAAAGGTATTATTAGACTATGTCTTGCAGATTCGATCTTGATAAATGTCCATGAAGAATCCACTTTAGAGAATCTTTGGAAAAAGCTGGGTGAGATATACCAAGCTAAGTCTCTAGTAAATAAGATTTTCTTGAGGAAGAAGTTGTATTCCTTGAGAATGGAAGAAGGTGGACAAATATCTGAGCATCTGGAAACATTCAATACATTGGTGACTCAGTTGAGCTCGGTTGGAGTTAAGATGGATGAAGAAGAAAGGTGCCAAACTATGTTGGTTTTGTTGACAGACTCATGGGACAACCTAATCATGGCCATTGGGAGCACTTTAGTCACTCTGAAGATGGAGGATGTGTTTGGTTCTCTACTCTCTAAAGAGATGAGAAGGAAGGTCTCTCTGAACGCCAAAGAGGATTTGAGTGTTCGAGGAAGAACAAAAGAAAAAGGAAAAGATGAGAATAAGCGTGACCATTCCAATAATAAGGGGAGATCAAAATCTCCTGGTAAGTCCAAAGTGATATGCTGGAACTATGGAAAATATGGACACTTCCGAAAGGAATGCAAGGAAGAAAAGAAAAAGATGAAGAAGAAGCATGATTCTGATTCTGAGTCTAAAAAGGAAGATGGAGATGCCTTTATTGCATTTTTGGCCACTCGTGCAAGTGTTAATGCATGGTTGATAGACTCAGGTGCATCTTTCCACATGAACCCTAACAAAAAATGGTTTAGTAAGTATGAAAACTATGATGGTGGTAAGGTGTATTTTGGTGATAATTCTTTTCTTGAAATTGTTGGTCATGGTAGTATTCAGGTGAAATTTTCTAATGGTAGAATTAGAAGATTTGATTTTGTCTTACATATCCCAGGACTAGAAAGAAATTTATTATTTGTTAGTAAGCTAATAGATGCGGGTGTGCATGTACAGTTTTCTGAAGCAGGTGTGAAAATGGTGAGAGGTGCTATGGTGATAGCAAGAGGAAGTAGATTGGGTACATTGTACCAACTTGATACATGCATGGTTGAGTGCAATAGCACTTCAGATAAAACTAAGCCAGTAACTAATTCACTGAAAAAGGAGAGGGTTTCCTCCTTTGCAGATGGTTGTGGCTTCTGGGTACCTAAGGGTGCTCTGTCTACCGAATCAAAATTACCTACAGAGAAGAACATGTTATGGCACCAAAGGCTTGGCCCACATTGGAAAGAAGGGTTTAAAATCCCTAGAAAATAAGAACCTCGTTGAGGGGTTGAATGATTGTAATCTAGATTTTGATTTATGTGAGAATTATATTTATGGGAAACAGAACTATGTTCAGTTTTACTCTTCTACTCATAAGTCTTCATGTATCTTAGATCTAATCAATTCAGATGTATTTGGTCCTGTTAAGGTTACTTCTATTGCTAAATCAATTTATTATGTTACTTTCATTGATGATTTTAGTAGGAGAACGTGGGTATATTTTTTAAAGAGTAAATCTGAAGTTTTTATTCATTTCAAGGAATTTAAGGCTATGGTTGAAACTCAAACTGGGAAGAAAATTAAGTGTTTGAGGTATGATAATGGCGGTGAGTACTGTTCTGCAGACTTTGATAGATTTTGTATAGATTGCGAGATTAAAATACAAAAGACAACTTCATATTCTCCGGTGCATAATGGAGTTGCAGAAAGAATGAATAGAACATTGATGGAGAAGGCTAGGAGCATGCTGATTGGAGCTGGTCTAGAAAAGAGGTTTTAGGTTGAAGTTGTTACCACTGCTTGCTATTTGATAAATACATCTCCTACATCAGTGCTTGTTGATAAAATGCCAATGGAGGCGTGGTTGGGGAAAAATCCTTCAATTAGACATCTTAGATTTTTTGGCTGTGAGGCATATGCACATGTGCCTAAGGAGAAGAGAAAAAAGTTGTATTCTAAGGTTGTCAAATGTATCTTCATCGGATATGGCTATGGTGTGAAAGGATACAAGCTTTGGGATCCTATTGCACAAAAGGTAATATATTCTAGAAGTGTTATTTTTAGAGAGATTAAATATTTCCCTGTTAATTTTCAGCCAGAAAAACATAAAGAAAATGAACAAAAAAAGGATGTGGTTTAACTTCCATCTACACCTGAGAAAGTTGAATCGATACCCCAAAATAGAAAAGAAGTTGAGGAGAGCTCACCAAGCTCTGAATCTTCAGAAGAGGAAGAAGAGGAGGAAGAAGTGGAAGAATCTCCACCTCAGCTTGTTCAAAATTCTACAAGGCAAAAGCAACCCCCTGAAAGGTATGGGTATTCTCATGATGAATGGAAGTGTATATTTTCTTTGAGTACTAACATTGATGAACTGAGATCTGTACAAGAGGATTTGGGTATGAATGATGCAAAGTCCTGGAAAATAGCCATGGATGAAGAGATGGAAGCCCTTTAAAATAATGATACATGGTACCTTGTACCATTGTCTGAAGGTCAGAATCCTGTTGGATGTAAATGGGTGTTTAAGAAAAAGATTGGTTCAGATGGAATTTTTGAAAATTATAAGGCACGGTTTGTTGCGAAGGGTTACTCTCAAGTTAAGGGTATTGATTATGGTGAGATATTCTCTCCTATTGCTAAAATGACATCCATTCAGTTTTTATTATCTATTTCAGCAACTTATGACCTAGAGGTTGAACAAATGGATGTAAAAATTGCTTTCCTTCAAGGTGATTTCGAGGAAGAAATCTATATGACACAACCAGAGCACTACATGGATAAAGGTAAAAGAAAGATGGTTTGTAAGTTAAAGAAATCCATATATGGCCTTAAATAAATTCCTAGGATGTGGTACCAGAAGTTTGATTCATATGTGTTGAGTTTGGGGTTTGTACGGTCTAAATCTGATCACTGTGTATATTTTAAATCTGATGGTGATTGTTTCCCAGTGATTAATTTATATGTTGATGACATGTTGTTTATTGGGAAAGGAAAAGGTTTGATTACAGAATTGAAATCTCAGCTCTCTGCGAAATTTGAAATGAAAGATCTTGGTGCAGAAAAACACATACTTGGGATGGAGATTAGAAGAGATCATGAGAACAGAAAGATATGGCTTGACCAGAGTAAGTATGTTTGTTCTATTTTGCAAAGGTTCAACATGCAGGATTGTAAACCACTTTGTGTTCCTGTTACTTTGGGAATGAAGCTCTCCATTTCACAATGTCCTTCATCCCCATCGGAGATGGAAGAAATGAGCAAAGTGCCTTACCAGAGTGCAGTTGGAAGCTTAATGTATGTTATGGTCTGTACAAGACCAGACATTTCCCAAGCAGTGGGAGTTCTTTCTTGTTTTATGTCTAATCCTGGAAGAGTGCATTGGGATGCAGTTAAGAGGGTCTTCAGATATTTGCAGGGTACATCAGAGTACTCTATATGTTTTCATGGAAGAGAAGATCAGCCTTCCCTAGGTATTCATGGTTTTGTGGATTCAGATTGGGCCGGTGATGTTGATAGTAGAAGATCCACCAGTGCATATGTGTTTACTCTTAATGGTGGTGCAATTAGTTGGATGAGAAAGTGACATGTTGTGGTCACTTTGTCCACTACTGAGGAAGAGTACATGGCAATTACTTATGCCTATAAAGAATCCATTTGGCTAAAGCATTTGTGTTCAGATATTGGATTGAAACAGGGAACAATTATAATGTATTGTGACAGTCAGAGCACAATATACCTTGCGAAGAACCTGACATTTCATGCTAGGACCAAACACATTGATGTTTAATATCACTTCGTGAGAGATATGCTCAAGGATGGCATGGTGAAGCTGGAAAAGGTAGAGACAATTGTGAATGTTGCAGATGCATTAACTAAGCCCGTGAGCACAACAAAATTTAGGTGATGTTTCGAGTCTATGGGACTCTCAGCCCCTCGCAGTTGATCTATGATGGTATCTTTCCCTTGACTTACAAGCTATTCGACAAGTGGGAGATTGTTGGAAATAAGGTGTCTCAACCTTGTTTGGTTTATTCAGTCAAGATTTTCTTACAGTCGTTTCGCATTGTCAGTGCTCTAAAAATAGAAATAGGAGTTGTCAAAATATTCCCATATGATAGTATATCATGGAAGGGCTATTTTTATAGATATTATGACATCTATAAGGGTCAAAAAATAGGGGAGAATATTGTGGACGTGAGAGCCTAATTTTAGACCAAAATCTTTCTCTTTAATGTTGCCCACCTCATGAGAGGTTTGGCACATGGTTTTGTAAACCATAGATGTTTTCCTGTATAACCGGAGGTCTATAAATTGAAGGCTTGGAGAAGCAATTGGTGCGGTGAGCTTTGCAAGTACTGTAAAGTTGGAATCCTCCTAGAATTGTTTCTGGTGATACTCCTATAAGAAAATTTCTCTGCAAGTGTATGTAATCTTGTTATTAGATTTGAAATACATTGAGTGGGCTTTTGGAGTGTGGGGTTTTTTATCCAAAAGGATTTTCCCCATGTATATTTGGTGTTTGTGTTCTTGTTATGAATGTGTTGCTGAGATTTCTGTAACTGTTTTACTATGTTGAAAGTTTTGCATAATATCTCTCCTCAAGATTAGCATAGGAAGTTGTTCCGCTACTCTTAATTTTCTATCATTTAATGCATAGATTAATTGGTGTAGAGATATTAGAAAAAAAAATTTAAATTAACATTAATATTTTAGTATGTAAGTGAAAACAAGTGAGCAAGAGTGAGTGTCTCGTAATTTGAATCCAGCAAATCCAACCATGGGCATTGTCAAGAATAAGAAGCTGCAATTGAACCCTTACGCCAATGTTATCAAGAATAACACAACTTCTCGGAAAATATGACAACAAAATCCATGAAGCCGAGTTGGACTTGATTAGCTGGTGATGTTGATATTCTGATGGGTTTTCAAAGATAAAGCCAGGATAAAAAATCAAGCCAAGGACGGAAAGTGGGATGAAGTTTTTCTTTTCCTTTTACCTTTTTTTTTGTTTTAAATCTCTCCCAATCAATCATTTTAAGAGTAAGATAATATATGCAGGAAAGGTGCATACCATTTTATTTTCAATAATCTTATTATTGTGGGAGTGTCCAGCAAATCCCATGTTTTATCTCTGTTTTATGGTGGGAGAAGTGGTGAAGTCGGCCAATGCCAAGATTAAAATTGGTGATATGGTGATTGGTCTCTACTGAGTATCAGAGTACAGTATTGTAGCGGCATCTACATTGAGAAAAATTGAAGTTGACACCATTTGGACCCAATCTTCTGATTATTTGGGACGCTTGGGTATACAATAGCATTCAATTTTTAAGGGGCTTGATTCCATTTTCATTGTTTTTTATTACTTAATTTTTTACTTTGTATCGTTGATTTTTATTTTGGTGGATGGATAAACAACATCATTTACAAAATATTTCTTTAATTTTGAATTACAAACAACCGGATATACTTCACCAACTTCTACTCTCTTTTTATTATCGATAATGAAATGATATTTATATGCAAGAATACCTAGAATGATGGCATGGGTTGGGTTGGTGTTAATCGGAGACCCTAAAACAAATCAGCAAGTGTTCGTTTCCTCTGCAATGAGTGATGTTGGTCTTATAGTCGGCCAATTAGATAAAATGAGAGGATGCCATGTTGTTGGCAGTGTTGATAGAGAGGAACAAGTCATCCATTATTTTCCATATATAACTCTTAATAATAATACATTACTAAGGGATGGAGAAAAGTTAAAAATAAAATTTTATGCACAATTTGTTTGCGATTAGGAGTCTGAGACCCAGTTTGAAATTTTAGATTTCTAGTTTTTTCAGCTTTGGTTTTATGTTGATCTATTCTAGGTTTTTTACTGCTTTTCTCTTGGTTTTAGACTGTTCCCAGAATGATCGTTCTTAGTGTTTTAGATTCTAGCCTCTTGTAATTCTCAAAGCTTTATCTGATTTCTAGACCATCTCTATAACAAGCAAGGGACCATGTCAAAACCCTCTTACCTTTTATCAAAATAAACAAATAATTACTTACTAACTGATTATTTGAGTTGGAATCGCTTATATATTTTTTCTGGATTAACAGATGAACAAGTTGAAAAAAGATTTCAAATTTGATGATGCCTTCAACCACAATGTTGGTAATAATTATGATGAACTGCTCAGAAGAGGCTATGCATGTCTCTCATGCAAGTTTGTACAAAGGTAACAAGTATTTTCCGTCATGTCGCCATTAGTTTTGTCGCTTCGTCGTTAGTTTTGATGGAATAGGTAACAACGTAATATGTTGTTACCTATTCCGTCAAATTTCCATTTGCATTTTTATAAAAAGAATCAGTGCCGTAGTCTTTCATACATGAGAGCACATCAGGATGGTGGGGCATTGGAAATAGGGCGTGGGGGTCACGGGTTGGAGTCCGGCTGGGTGCAAGGATTGACCACCCCAGTCAAAGTTTTGCACATGTTTGCGTTGACGACGAACCTGTGTGATGGATAGGCTGATCATTCAGAAAGTGTTATTGATGATTACATTCCTATTTATATATTATATTGCTGATTACTGAGTCATATTAATTTCATATTGAGGTTGTTGCAGGTTCTTTCCAATAAGAATAGACATTTACTTTGAAAAATTTGGAGTGTTGACAATGTTAGAGAGCGTTTTGAACCTCATCAAGGATCATGCCAGGATTGCCATATGTGAAATTACTTCTCAATATAATAAGGCATGATTAATTATGATTTAAGGGTTGTGAAAGAATTGATTTTCAGTTATGTAAACAGCAGAAATAATAATAGTAACGAAATTATAATGGTGTGGCATGACAGGAAAAATGGCAGGAAAAAAGTGGGGTGAGAAACCTGTTCAACTTGGTGGAGAAATCCGCCAAGATGGAAGCATTTTTGTTTGATAAATACATGCATCGAAAGGAAGGATTTATGTTTGATAAATACGATGAATTTGTAAAGGAGATGGGAGGATATATGAGAGAGATGAGAATCAAATGCAAAGAGGATGTGAAAATTGGCAATGAAAACTTTAAAGAAGTGTTTGATTCACTATTCAGTAGTAAGAGCATGGGTAATGTTCTCCTCTGCCTAAGTAAATAACGCAAAGGTCCGACAAACTTAGTTTCTTCATTCCCATGCTATTTTTATGTATTAGGAAAGTTTAATTTAAATATGGAGTTGAATAGACTTTAGAGTGAATCAAAATGACATTATCAATATTGATTTTATTGTAAATGAAGAGGGTATTAAAAAAATTGGTATTTGTAAATTTGTTATTCTAGAATGAAATGAAATGTTTGTAATTATATCCATAAGATGAATTGTCTATGGGATTACTAAAAATTCCAATTGTTTAAAGACTTGGAAGGTTAGTGGTATCTTTTAGAAGGCTACTCCTCCTTTTACTAAGTTGAATTAACATTTCCTCCAATCCAATAATTCCATCATGAAACCAATTCTTAAATTTTCCTCATACTTGATTATGAAGTGTGTAGTTTAGACATTCAAGGATGAAATACTCCCCCATTTCGAATACCCATGTATTCTTAAATATATTTCTATCTTCTTGTTTAACATCCAAGTTTTTGGGATCTAATTCTTATTTACGTGATGGTGATCTTTTACCTCTATTTTAATTTAGCTCCTATAAATATAATTTTCCACAATATTTATATGTCAAATAAAATTCTATAAGGATCTTTGCACTAACAAACACATGTAACTAATAACAATCTATATGCAATTAAATCTAAACAAATACAAATAAATGAATCAAATGATTTTACATTAAAATATCCACACTCAATATTCTAATCAGGTCCTCTGAGGTTGGTTGTTTTGCCCTTCTCTAGCTTGTTTCTCCCGCTTCTGGTATCTGGCTTTTGAGCCCTTTTGTATATAGGGTATAGTCCCTTCAAAACTATTTTCCCTTAATAAAAAATATATTCTAATCAGGTCTTTATATCTAAATAAGAAATGAATTAAATGACATTATCGGAAATAAGGGGTAATATTCCACCAACAATCTATATGCATTTAAATAAAAAACAAATACAAAGCAAAGAATCAAATGATTTTACATTAAAAAAATCCACACTTAATATTCCAATTAAGTTTTATTTAAATAAGAATTGAATTAAATGGGATTATAGGAAATAAGGGACACAAGTGTCTAATATTAACTATACAGAACACTCAGAATCAGATTGATTTAGAATAATTAACAAGTAAAACTATGTACAATTATAAAACCTTATATTTAAATAAATGTTTGTTCATAGATGAATTTAACTATGCATATATGTTTTATTCCATTTTCAATATGTAAAAGAATTTATTTTCTCTATTTTTTTTCATAAATTATTAGAAACATGATTTCCTTTAAAACCTTAATTTATCCTTACTCCTTGGAAAATTTAATAAAAATTGAGGATGTTTATGGGAGTTTATTTTATCCTTTCATCAATGTCAGGCTATTCATGTTTTGATAAAAAAAATCATAAGCAACATTCAACACAAGTCAGAATTCAAATGTATGTGAATATTTCAACTCCTCATTTCTTTCAATGTGCCTAGTCCAACTATTAGAGTATAGGGTGAATCTAAATGATTGATTTTAGATTTTACTATGCGTATGCTTTAGAATTAGAATATAGTTAAGTGATATCTTCAATATCACTTGTGTAGAACAATGACATTGTATGTTTGATTTTCTCTCAAAATGTTCTAATGCATTTAGATATTTGTCACACTGTATTCAATTTTCCCTTAAATTGATGTTTGAATTGTTATTGACTTAAACATTTTTCCATTCACAAATTATGTGATTTAGGATGTATTGGCATGTAGAGCAACCTAAGACCTCTTGCAAATATAGTTTTCAACAATATTTATATGTCATATTGAATTCTATAAAGTAATTTGCACTAACAAACACATTCCACTAACAACAATCTATATGCAATTAAATCTTTAAAAAATACAAATAAATGAATCAAATGATTTTAAATTAAAAAAAATCCACACTCAATATTTGAATCAATTTTTATCTAAATAAGAAATGGATTAAATGAGATAATAGAAAATAAGGGGCAACATTCCACCAAAAATCTATTTGCAATTAAATATAAACAAATACAAAACAATAAGGTTACATAAAAAAAGTCCACACTGAATATTCATATTAAGTCTTATCTAAATAAGAAATGAATCAAATGGGATTATAGGAAATAAGGGACACTAGTGTCTAATGTTGTATATAGGTAACACTCGGAATGATTTAGAATAATTAACAAATAAAAAGATGCAAAATTAGAAAAATTTATATTTAAATAAATGTTTGTTCAAATATGAATTTAACTATGCATATGTTTCTTATTCCATTTTAAATATATAAAAACCTTATTTTCTTTATTTTTTCATAAATTATTAGAAATATGATTTTCTTTAAAACCTTACATTATCATTAACTCCTCGAAAAATTCAACAAAAATTAAGGATATTTATGGGAGTATTTCTTATCCTTTCATTAATGTCAGGTTAGTCATGTTTTGGAAAAAACCATAAGCATCATTTGATGTAAGTCGAAAAACAAATGTGCATATGTGAATATTCTAACTCCTTATGTCATTCAATGTGTATAGTGCAACAACTATTAGAGAATAGGGTGAATCTAAATGATTTATTTTAGCCTTTGCTATGCATATGATTTAGAATTAGAATATTGTTGTTTTATATCTCCAATATCACTTGTGTAAAACAATGGCATTATATGTTTGATTTCCTCTCAAAATTTTCTAGTGCAAAACATTTTTCCATTCACAAATTATGTGAATGAGGATGTATTGGCATGTAGCTTGTGACCTAAGACCTCTTGCAACTACATGTGACAAGAAAAAACTATGAAATCACTCTTAGGAACTAGCGACTTTTGGCCCTTATCCCTTAGACAATTGGTTTGAAAATTCTACATTGGCATCCACGTGTGATTGATTTAACTGAGCATTACTCGTGATTTGATGTAATTTGAATTTCTATTTTGATTATAGTGAGTGTGTTTGGAGGAATGATTATTAAGTTTAAGTTTTTGTTGATATACATAATTGTATATAAGTTTATAGATGGCCTATCTTTGAAATGTGCCCTCCAATGACACTTAAATTTAAGGATTTTTCTATTATTGATGCGCCAAAATTAGTAAGAACTTAACAAGGTCATAACTTGAGCTCCAGGTGTCTGTTTGAGTCTGTTTTTTTTTAAACCACATGTTTCGATGAGACAAACACACCAATCAATGCTCCCTACTGGTTGGATCACATTTTGTCATAGTTTCAAGCCCTAAATCCACCATCTTGAGGACAAAAATTAGGATTTAAGTTGTAGTTTGGTTTTTTCATATTTTTGGGCATTATTTAATTTTAGTCTATTAGTTTCATTATGAGTTAGAAACTTGGAAATTCCTCTAATTTAGGAATGTAGAAGATGCGTGGAAGTTTCTATGCCCTTATGAATAAGCATTCAAACTTACTAAGAATAGCAAGTTCTAGTAAACTACTAAAAATAGTTATTTCCACCACCTAGAGTAGATTTAGTCAAAGTTAGTTAGATTTTTCTTGGCAACTCAAGTTGGAAGTTGTTTTCCCATTCAGGAAAAATTGTAATTCATTATTCGATAACGAAGAAGGAGATCTATTTTCTTTTGGAGTTCATATTATTTGCAGTATATCAAGTGTTTTTAGAATTTGGCTACATTATCATGTATCAGAATAGGTTTGAGTCTTTAAAAAAAGGCAGAAAGAGGAAGAGGTGGAGGAAGAGGAGGCGGGTATTTCCCAAATGAATAGAAATATGCAAGATTTACATAGGGAAGTTTTTTTTCTTGCTGCAATGATAACCCAAAGAGGAAATCAAGATGGATATGACACATATGAAGAAGAAGTTTGTGAACATGAGGAAATGCAAGCACCACCATTAGCTTTTGAAGAAAGGATACTTCAAGTTTTAGAAGGAAATAATGATGGGATAAGAGTTGATGTTTCAAAGTATGGTGGTAGTCTAACACCAGAGGAGATGATAGACTGGTTGAATAGCATGGGGAAATTTTTTGAGTGGAAGGCTATGTCAGAAGAAAAGAAGGTAAAATTTGCAAGCATGAAATTGAAAGGTCATGATACGTTATGGTGGGATCACCTACAGAAAGAGCGGTCAAGAAAGGGGAAAGAAATAAATTAGGGCATTGAGTTAGATGGAGAATAAGATGAATGATAAATTTATCCTTGTGGATTATGCACAAACCCTTTATAGGAGGTTTCAGAATCTCAGATAGAACTTACAAACAGTGCTTGATTACATAGATGAGTTCCACAAGTTGTCCATTCATGTAGAGAATGAAGAAATTGAGGAACAAATGGCTGAAAGGTATGTATATAGATTAAAATTTTCTATTCAAGATGAGATAAATATGCATAGGATTAAGAACATGGAGGATGCCTATCAATTATCCTTAAAGGCCGAGGAAAAACAAAATCATTAAAGTTTTAGGAGATCACCTGGAATGAATAGGGGGGCCTCATCTTCCTTTCGTGGATGAGCTGGTTTTAGCCAAGGTAGGGGAGAATCACCTCGTGGATTGGAAAATCAAGATGATACGAGACAAGATTTCTAGAATCAACAAAGAGGCAGAGGATTTTCTAGGGGTAGAGGATATGCTAGCGATAGAGGATGGGAGGCTCCACGAAAACCATTTGTTTGTTACAAATGTGGTGAAGATGGGCATCAGGATTTTGAATGCTCACATTCTTATACACATGACAAGAGGCAAGGAGATGCTCCAAGAGTAAATATTTTTGAAACTGAACAAATAGAAGATGAACATGAACTAGAAATTCCACCAGATGTTGGAGAAAATTTGATGATCAAGAGGATGATGATTGATCCAATAAATCATATCAAGGGGGATACATGGCTACATACAAATATTTTCAAAACAAGATGCACTTCAGGAGGAAAGGTATGTAAAGTTATTATTGATGGTGGTAGTTGTGAGAACATGGTTTCAAATGAGATGGTCACAAAATTGGGTCTGCATTGTGAGAAGAATCCTAACCCTTATTGTATTGCATGGTTTAAGAAGGGTAATGAATTTATTATGATAAGAGATGTTTAATAAGTTTTTCTATTGGGAACAGTTACAAGGATGAGATTTGGTGTGATGTTATTCCTATGGATGCATGTCATATGCTATTAGGAAGACCATGGTAATTTGATAGAAAATTTATTCATGAAGGGGGGGAAAATACTTATACTTTCTGGAAGGATGGCACAAAAATAATTTTGCCACCTCTGACGGATTAGGGGAAAGCTACAAATATTTTATCTATAAAGTAATTTTTGAAGGAGGCAAAGGCAACCAGTTTTTCTTGTGCACTAGTCACAAATAAGGATGAACCTGCAAGTGCACAATTACTAGTAGAAATAACATAATTAATAGAATAATTTTCTTATGTTATTCCTAATGAGCTACCATATGGATTACCATCCAAAATATATATTCAACACAATATTGATTTTATACCAAATTATTCACTCCCAAATCAAGCATCTTATAGGATGAGCCTGAAATTTCATGTAGAGTTAAATAGGCAAGTGACAGATCTCATGAGAAAGGGGGTCGTAAGGGAGAGCACGAGTCCATGTGCAACTCTAGATTTATTAACACCAAAGAAGGATGAAACATGAAGAATGTTGATGGATAGCAGAGAAATCAATAAAATTACAATCAAGTATAGGTTCCCAATACCTCACCTTGATGATATGATGGATGTGCTTACTTGATCTAGGTATTTTACCAAGATTAATCTTTGAAGTGGTTACCATCATATTCAAATCAGAGAAGGAAACTGTCACGCCTGCTAAAATACACCCACAAATACAACACTGATAAATTCAAATAACTTATTTTTTGACTTACTAGGACTTTACACGAAACTACAAGAGATTACAATGGCTATCACCATCTCACGATAGGCTTGAAAAAACATTGACCACCAAGTTACAAGGAAATATACGATGCTCACCATGAAACTTTTCTCTTCCCATTTCAACAGAACATCACATACAAGTCCAAACACAAAACACACTTACGTTTAGAGGCATCCCACAAGGAAATTCTTGTTAAGGTTTCTTGTTTACTAAAATGTCTCTTAATTCTTAACTTACGTTCTTATAAAATTCATGTAATGATTCACACAATTCTTTTCACAAGGGAGAACTTATTTATTTTATACTATTGACTAAATAGCTTAAGGCCAAGCTTTCTAAAAGATGATTAAATGATTTAAACAACAAATAGGAGGAGATTACACGGCTCTTTGGAAAGAACTAGAGGAAGGAGATCGAATCGGATTCATCTTTAATCCCTCATTAGTTATTACTATGGATTTTAATGGCTAAGAATATAACCATAAGGATTTAAGATTTCATTTAGGCTTCTCCAGAAGAGATTGACATAGGTAGAAAAAATACGTTTACAAAGGGTGAGCTAGATTGAATGGGTTTTAATTAGTCTCCTCCTACTTATTATCGCCTTATTACCTTCCAAAAACTAAATATTGATTTCACCTTAAGGTTATTTAAGATCTCACCAAGAGGGAGAATAATGTTCATTAGTTTAGCTAGGGTAGTAAGGTATAAATTTTTTCTTTACAAAAGAAATTTTCTTCTTTGAACACTTAATGACTAAATTGTTATCAAGTAGATCACAACTACATTATTCTTATTTTTTTCTAAATAAATTTTATAAGGATTACTAACCCACTTTATTATGCCTAGGTTTACATTGATGCCATGACCTAGAGGGAGCTATTACACAAAATTTTAACTCAAAGATACGTTTATCATTACCATGTTTGTGAAAGTATACATGGTTACACATTTTACCCATCATGACATACAAACCTAAAGGTGGTGAAGGATTCTAACGAACTTTGACTTGAAAATAAAAAGGTAACAATATTGGTCAAATCCAAGCTAATTTATCTTTAAATTTTTTTATAGTAAAATTAATTACTTAAACAAAGTTGTGATCTAGTTATATTATATACAAGTTCCATTTTCAGAAACATGTGACAACATTACCCATAGTACAAATTGGGCCCATCAAACTTTCCAAAAAAACCAAAATTTAAAGGCTCTCAACAAAAATAAAGCACATACGAACAAACGAGCTTTGATGCAACACCGAAGAAACTCTCCCTTTTCTAACCATGAAAGTCATCTACACATTTATAGCCTGAGTGAGTTTGCGAGAACTGAACATGATAAAGACTACACATGGGAATATTATGCTACCATTAACAATATCATGAAATGAACCTTCTATATAATGAAATATTGCTAAGCTCTAAACCTCTACAACTTATTTAATCATGCTATAAGATTTAGTATTTTCAAATTAAGAATGAAGCTATAAAATGATGTTATGAACATTGTTCCTAAAAACCCCAAAAGTTTAACCATCATTCTAGTAGGGGTCAATGACCCAATGAGTTCAAAAAAAAGTGATGAGTGCATTTGGATGTCAATCATGTAATCATATGTAATATAAGATTGAAGCCCCAACACTCAAACATCAAACAACATTTCCTTAATTAAGCCAAATGATCTAATAGATTAAAAGTTAGAACTTCAACATCACATACTAACCACTATTTACCCCTTCCAAATAAAAAGTCAACATAATATCATCTTACCATGCTATGTACAACAGTCAAAAGTAAGATAAAAGGAATAACCCGAATTTAGTAAATCAAAAAATTAAAGTAATTCTAATCCCACTGTCTTCCCAAGATTTAAAATTATAGATCAATTAATTTAATTACTCTTGAACCTATATAAATACAATTTAAGCAAACCATCCAGAAGGAACCTGTATGACAATTTTACATGAAATACACTTAGCCTTATCATCTCCAATAGATCACCAAAAAAATCCTAAATTTCCTTAATTTATTCCAACACCCTCGTTTGAGTAAAATACCTTAAACAACTGAAACACAAGTATTTGTACTAAACAAATAAAACCCTCTCTCTTATTTCTTTTGAACATAAGCATATTATTTTAACTCACCACTCCTAAGTACCTCCAACTCTCAATTAGGAATATATTGAATAACCAAAGTCTTTAAACCAGGTGAAACTTTCCTTAGTCAGATCAAATAATAGTAATTATAATTAGTAAATAACTAGAGTCATGTCAAAAGTAATACTTCCCTCTATCATCACAAATAAATCATGATCCTTCCTATTTGTAATAGCTGGAGGGTAATCACCCTTATCCAACATACTAGGTAATGGATTTCCTTAAGTTATCAAAAGATGGAAACAATGATTCCCGACCGTAATAACAAATGAAAGAAGATAATCAACCAAACTCCTCTCCTAATATTTAAGACTTTACCATTATCTAGATTTCTTCTTATTTTATCATGAAAGGGTAAGGCGTTGGCTAGAAGGAGCCATCCTACTCATTAAGATTCATGCATCCAAGTTAGCTAGACCTTTGTATCTCATAGATACAAATGCATCTACTAACCAGCTTTATCCCGAACCCCATTTGTCATGTTGTCCTCATGATACTGACTTTACACATTCAAAGGAGAGAATAGGAGGGTACACAACACTAAACCTTGTTTAGAATTTTAAAAAAATTCACAGAGCTCAAACACACTTACCCCTCAGTCAGATATACTCAAATTCATAACCTCAAAATGAGGAAAATCACATTTAGACTACAACACAGAAACCCATCAAAACTTTCCAACGTAGGTTCATAGAACCTAACACCCCCCTACTAAAAGAAATTCAAAATAAAATTCCAATGGTCAAAGGATAATATTATCTCTCATGTTTATAAAAAAATAAACGCCAGGTTAGAGTATCCAACTCTATTAACAACTCACAGTCAACATAGCAAATAATCATTCAAGTAAATCAGTAACCCAATCTTATCAGTGCACTCTCTATTATTTTTATCAGCTTCATAGACTCGAATATTCGTTGAAGTGGTGTTTATTCCTAAGAGATAATGCCTATATTCTCTTATCATTCTTCTCGGACTTAGGGTAGGTTTATCAAACTGTATTTCCACATAAGCAAACATCATCAAAAGAGAGACATGATGATCAAACGGTGAGCATATAAGGGATGCGGATAAATTTTAAATTATTCATCCCCATGAATAAATCCCATGAAGAGTAAAAAAATTCCCCTAAGGCAACACATATCGGTCTCAAAGTAAGGACAACAAATACATTCATCACAGATTCACCTAAGAGAACCCAGTAAGCTAGTACTTAATATTTTTGTATGATTTAAAACGTAATAACAAGAAGAAAGTTAAGTATCCCTGCAACCATTGGTATACAAGAGACATCAAGAGCAAGTGAAATATCAAGTACCAATACCATTTACATAATCAAATCTAGCAAGGGATCATCCTAAGAAGCAACTAACACATGAGAGAAACTAAAAACATAACCTGGAAGATGAGAATCGATAGCAACACCACAATATAACCCCAAGAAACAACCACTTCAATAAATAAAATCAAATTTCTTTCATGTTATGTTTAATGTTAGCATAGTAGATAGATGAGAAGAAATTATCATGCCTAGAAAATGTTTCTACATGCTCAATGTATCTGACATGGCCTTTGATGCAACAATTTAGTGAATCTTCCACTATTTTAACCTGCTGGGAATCCAAAACATTATGTTGGTGCTCAAATTAGTCTCTCCCCATTTTCCATTAAAATCCTTCAGCTTGTAGCCACTGTCACGGTTTTTGTATCCCTGTGTTGGTGCTTGAAAACTTTGTTCTCCATTTGGTTGTCATGTTTAGTGCTTCCTTGGTCGAAGGTCTTTTAAAAACCCATAATTTTATGATTTGTTCCTCTGTCCATCTGAAGGTGTTTGTCAATTGGGCATAAAACTCAGGCTATTCCTTCCCTTCCATTTTCCACAGTCATGTTTTGTTTTCCCTGTCATTTTTTGTCCTAGGTACCTGAAGAAATGTGAATGGATATAGCTCAGAGGGTCATGTGTGAACTTTACAACACTTCCAAATTCTCTGTCCTTGAAGAAAATTTTATCTCCGGGCTCAAACAATGGTTTCCCTGCATTTTTACGGCTTGACAGGTGTGTTTCTCCCCTCAAATTTTAAATCTCTACATCAGTGGAAACATGGACCTTTTTGGTTAGATGTGGCTTGGCGGGGCACTCTAGAACTTTGTGGGTCGTTTTAACCCAAAACTTGTCCATGTGGAGGAATGGTGCTCGTTTGAAGACTCGCCTTTTTGTTTGGACTTGGAGATGCACCGAGAGGACACGTGGAGGATTCCGCTACTTTTCCCAGACTTAGAAAAAGTTTTCACGCAGCTGATATAGTTTTGGCGGGCCATGGACACGTGGTGGGCTGGCGCTCATTTGAAGATCTGTCTTAGGGTCCCATCTTATAAAATGTGACAGAGGGACAGGTGGAGGTTTCCTCTGGCTCCAATGGGGACTTAAAATTTTAAAACAAAATTTCTAAGGCCTGGGACATGTGGTGAGCCCACGCTCATTCAGGGTCTCCTCTTTTAGGGACCATTTTGAAGTTGTGCCATGAAGACACATGGAGGTTTCTATCAGGATTTCCTTTACTTAGACCTTTCAAGAAATTCTCTAAAAGGCCTAAGACACATGGAGGGACTGCGCATGTTTGGGGACCAGCCCTTGAGTTTTATTTTGAAGAAGCGCCAAGAGAACACTTGGAGGATTCCGCTCACTCCCCCTTTTTGCTTGTACTTTCAACAACCGAATAAGATTGTCTCAGATCTTGAAAACATGACACCTTCCATTGAACTCTCAAGATTTTTAACAAACTCTATCAGACTAAAATCCATGTTGAGCCCACGCTTGTTTGGGGTCTCTACTTTTTGGGACCATCTCAAGATGCGTGATTAAGACGCGTGGCAATTTGAAAAGTCAAAAGTTGAGGAGACAGAATCTAGGGGAAAATTGGGAAAACTTTCTTCTTTCCAAAATAGATAAAATGGAAAAATTGAGCCGCAGTTCATTTGGGACCCACATTGGGACACGTGTCAAGCCCATTTTTCAAAGGTGGAGGGGCCGAGAAAATTGAGAAATTTTACATTTTTTCTAAGAGGTATAAAAAGTAAAAAGGAACCTCCATGCCCATCTTAACTCAAATATCCCACGTGGATGGTCCAAATTCAAAAGGGAGATCAATTGAAAATGTGCATATGTATCTAATTTTCTACCATTTATGTTCCAAAGCTCCTAGGGATGCAAATTTATGATTTTTTATCATTTGTTGGAGTCTCTTGCACACCAAATGAAGAGGAACATTAATTTGATATCCTGGTTTTGTGGGGAAGGTCTAAAAAACATCTTTCGCCATTAAAGATGTAATCTGACTGACGGATTTGACCTGATACTTCTTTCCTTGGCATGCAAGAGACCTGTTGATATCTTGGTTTGGTGGTTAAAAATATGAAAACGTCTTTTACCATTAAGATGTGATCTAACTATTGGTCTCAATCTGATTTTCTAGTTTTTCCCTCCTTTTCACGCAAAGAACAAGATTAGACAGATTGGAGGAGGAAATTTTTGGTGCATGAGATGAAGAATGACTTACTAAGGAGACGAATTGAATGCTAGAAATATTTGGAGATATTTTCCCTCTGCACACCTGACAATGTTTTGCAAATCTGATTTTGGGAGTCATGATCAAGCTCGTAACACGCAATGGTTCTTAGAATTTTTATGGGTTTTGGGGGGAAAACTCTATTGTAAATGAAATGTTATAAATTGCATGAAATTATCGTTAAAATGGTTGGAGTGTTAGTGGTCCGGAGCTAATTCCTGAGAGAAAATTTTTGACAGAGCCCATCTTTTCTGAGAGACTACCTGTGGAACATGTTTATTTATTTTGTGTTAAATTTGATAATGTCAAGGTGGTTACGAGTGTATATCCATTGACAAGCTCTGAGATTGTTCTATAAAATTTCCCCTGCTGATAAATTTAATCAAATTTGAGCAAATCTGTGTCAATTTTGAGAAAAGTTGTGTCTGCTTCATTTCTGGACGTCTGCAAATAGTTTTTCTTGTTCCCATTGCAATCTTACATTGAAATCTCTGATAATCACACAAGATCTTAGCTTTGTCATAGTTTGGTGCCACTTGAACTTTCATTTATCAGAAGACCTTTCATTTGATAGTGAAATGAACAAGTTTAAAATCACTTTACTCCTAGCATGATGATTAAGATTGTATGTTAGCCTTTGAGGGTATCTTAGGCATGATAAAATAGAGGTTGATAGTGTTTAATTAAGTTTTTCAATTTGGGCCTTCATTTTATATCCTTAAATTTTGTGTCAAAACATGCTAATCTGGGCCTCCATTGAAGCACACTTTCTGGTTAAAGGAACATTCTAGTTGTTTCTGAAGAATTATGTTGGTCAAGCCTTCCATTTTTGTAAAATCTCTCAAATATCCGGTGAATCAAAATCCACTCTGCCTCACCTCCCACCAAAATTCATTTAAAAACAACCAATCATACCCATACTACCCCTATTTGTCCTATGTGTGCACAAATGCATAATTTCTGTTACCAAAACATACAGAAGCAATTAGGTTTTCATATTATTTAATAGTCTGATCCTTTCTTAGAAAATATCTCCATTATCTAGGGTGACAACTCGTGAGAGTTAGATTTTGCTGTGTTGATCATGTTTTCTTCATGGTATTCTCAATAACTTTGTAACAAAAGACATCTACATATCCTCCACAAACAATAGGCTACAAAAGGGTCCTCTCACCCTGGTTGAAAGGCATAACCATAAAGTAGTGAGGATAGATCAAATCCTCTTAAGGGTGCTACCCATTTCTCCACATCTGAGTGACAAAGAGCAAGCCGCATTTTGTCCCTGGCTATAAAAAGACACACAACGTGCTATACTTTCCTTTGAGCTTCCTATCAAAACCGTGATTCTACATAGCTTTTGAGGCAGAATCAATTTTGGTACCAACACCGTTCTGGCGCCATTGCCGATGACATTGTAATTACAGTTCATACTCTGGCCCTGGTAGACATTTCTTATATGCTCTAAGTTCTAGTACATTGTTTTAACATCAGCCTATGTTTAGGCCTATGAGAAGTGTTCAAATTTATAGGTGTTTTATGCAATATTTCAAGTTTCTGCAGTTAGTGCACTAAGTTTCACTGATAAATCTTAGTAAAGGAAGGTCAGATTATTCCATTTCCAGTTTCTAGTGTTGACAAACATTTGACAGATCATATTTTTAGTGCATTTGAATGACTAAGGTGGAAGTCCTTAGTGGCGACTCTGTGTTAATCTAATTTTTTGATAAATACCAGTGTCTTAACCTCTATCAAGTAATATTTGTTACTAATATTTGCAAAGCTGGAAGGAAGAAGATATTTCTTCGCTAGGGATCCTACTAGGACATTATTTCAAGAGCTAGGAAAAACAAAGTCAAAACGAAGAAGAGCCTAGAGAGTTGTTGGAGATTAGCAATCAAGAAAAGAGATCTCTGTTGATGAATGTGATCAGCCTATCATTGAAGACTGCCATTTAAGTGATTCTGAATCAGGAAGTCTTTTTGTGGAATTAAATTCTCCATCTGGAGAGGGGACTTCATTTGAATTTGAAAATTTTGCTTATCATTTTTCTCCTGTGTTTTCTAAAGTTGATAGGGTTTTCCAAGAAACATAACCTTTAGGGGATATCCATTTTGAAAATTATACTCATGTGTTTCAAACACCCATTTTCCCTTATCAATTTTATTCTCCTCCAAGGTCACCTCCTCAAAAAAACATGGCCCATCCCCCACCTATACCTCCATTAGTTTTAATACCTTTAGCCTTATAAATTTTAGAGGGATGGCTGGTTATCCAAATGCAGTTCCCCAATATGTAAGAAATAAACTATCAAAGTTCCAAGGAAATAATTCTATAACCGGTGATAAGCATCTAAATCTCTTTATCAACATGATGGAAGACTTTGAGATTGAAATTAAAGATGTATATATCAAATTTTTTATCCATACTTTGGAGGAAGATGTAAGGGAATGGTATAAAGCTTTTCCAGATAATTCCATTGATTATTTGACTGAGATGAATAATGCATTTAGATTGCAGTATGGTGATAGAACACATCCTAGGTTTCTTCTGTCATAATTCAAGAATATTAAAAAGAATCCTAACGAGTCATTGCATGACTTTAACACTAGATTTAATAAGACATTGAGGATATTTCCTATAATTTTAAGGCCATGTGATGAATCTTGTCATATAAAGTATTCAGACGAATTTGATAAGAAAGTGGCTTACTATGTGAGGGACAAGAACCCTACCAATTTGAGGAAGGCCTTTACTATGGCTCTAAAAATTGATAACAACATTAAGGCCATTAGAAAACCTCCTAAGAGGGAGGTGTTAAACTGATAAACCCGGAAAAACCTCAAGCAAGCAAGAGTGTGGATCTTGAGGAGGTTATTAAAATTCTGGCAGGGGCTGACAAAGAAATATCATACAAATTAGCCCAGGTAGAGAAAGGAATTAGGAAGAGTTTACAAGGTCAACATAAGCAACAAGGCCAAATAATATTTACCAATCATCCTAAAAATGAGCAGAGATCTGATGACAGAGGCAACAGACCCATAGGATCTACAAATAGACATCCCCAAGCTAGCGAAAAAAGAATGGTGCATGATCCTTTGGATGTCAGAGTTGTTGTTGTTGAAGAAACAAATGTAATTGATTGGTGTGACAGGTGTTTCATGCCCCATGCTCCATGTGAAGTAGATTAGCAATAAGAAGAGGGATTTGATGATGATGCTTGCATGATGGACTGCTCTATAAGGTCACAATAAGGAGCACATTCAACTGAGATAATAAGTGCTAGAACTACTGCTGATTATTGGGATTGCATTCTCCGGGTACCTCCTCTTCCTCCCTCTCATACTTTATAAATAGATAATCTAAAATATTTTGAATTTCCCAATAATGAATTTGAATATTTAAGATCTTTAATGATAAAGAAGTATGATGGAGGAATCCCATATGAGGATGATAGGTAGTTATTGATGAACGTTGTTTTTGCTCAAGAAAAGGATTATTATACTAGGAGTAGATTTTTCAAAGGAGAAGGGCCTCAAACCAAACTTAAAGCTCAATTTCTTTCAAATATTCCTAAAGAGGTTCCTAAGAAAGATACACCTTCCAAAGGCCTTGCTGCTCCAAACAAGATTCATACTTATCCTCATGCTCAAACTATCAAAAATACCATGCCATCTGATGAGTGTGTCAATCTCCCTACCAATGATGCCTTGCCAAAGTCTACTCCATATGATATTGCCCAAGTTTTGAGTCAAATCAAAGTTAGTGTTCCAATTTTTGAGCTTCTTAGGATTCCGAAGCACAAGAACATGGCATTGGAGTATTTGGGATTGAAAGAAGAGAAGAGTACCCCAGGTAGAAATGTAAACATTGTGGAGACTTCTCCAATCATTGAAGAACTAGAAACACCACCAGCATCAGAAGAGCTAGATGAACCACCTGAGGTTTATTTGGGAACATCCTCGGTAGATTCTTAGCTAAATGTGTATCCATTCTTCACAACTCTGATCATTAAGGATATATTACTGCACAACTGTATGTTTGATTTGGGGGCATCGTTGAATGTTATGCATCTGAAAGTCATGAATGAACTGGATATCAAAGTAACAACCGCATATGGGAAGTGTAATGCCATGGATTCAGGAGAGGTGCCAGTGGTGGGATGTGTGAAAGGTCTGGTGGTACAACTTGCAACTTATCCAGGTAGGAACTTGAAACTTGATGTTTTTATTGTTGATTGCCCAACCAAGTGGGGTATGCTATTTTCCAGAAATTGGGCTGCAAGTATTGTTGGGAGTGTTCAAATGGATATGTACTATGCCACCATCCTAGTTTAGGGTATCCTTGTTAAGTTGTATGGGGAAAAGAAGATGTTGCACCTCATTGAAGACCCTAATAAAGCATCTTATGAAGTGTTGTACACAAGTGTTGATGCTGATAACTTTATCGGGTTTGTTGATTGGAAGGAGAACAAAATGGATCAATGTAAGAATCTTGAACAAGTAGGATCTCCATGGACTCTATTGTTTGATGGAGTTTCCTCCAATTCAGAAATGATGTTTGTGTAGTTATGATTTCTCCAAGCTTGGAAGAGTTTTTTTTCTTTCAAACTTAACTTTGACTGTACTAAAAACATTGTTGAGTTAGAGGCATTGTTGTTGGGTTTGAGACTTTCTTGGAAATACTATGTTAAAGACATCATTGTTAAGGGAGATTCAAAAATAATTTTTAAACAAATCAGAAAACTATATTCCACTAAGAATCAGAGAATGTAACAGTAAAAGCATGCAATATGGGACTTGATTGAGATGTTTGATTCATTTAACATTGTGCATCATGATAGGAAGTTTAATGTCATGGCACTTAAGCTCTGCTTCCCCTGCAAATTCAATTATCCTCATATCAGTTCATTCAACAACTGGAAGATCAAGAAGTTAGTCCATATGATGCTCACATTAACTAGATAATTGAACTTGATGAAGAAAGGAGAGCATATCACCAAAGGCATGTGAAGTTTAGAGAAAAATTGAAGAAGTTATTTAACAAGAAGGTCACTCTGAGATCTTTCAGCATTTAAGATCTTGTGTTATTATGGGATAGCAGACATGAAGACAAGAGAAAGCATGGTAAATTTAATGCACTATGGATGGGCCCTTACTCCATTGACATCCAGATTGGTGAACATACCTTCTTCTTGAAAGACTTGGATGGGGAATTGCTTGAATTTCCTATTAATGGCAGGCACTTGAAACATTTCCTGGATTGATTCCCCATAATCAAGGTGAGCATCATTTATATAATGTATAGTTCGTTGGTTGCTTTATGTCTTTTGTTATTTTTCTTGTTTTGGTACTTAGTGACCTAGTTTTTCTAGTTCCTTAGCTTGTTTTTAGGATATGATTTTATTTTTCTTCTCTGTAAGCTGAATCCATTTCCAAATGGATGTTTTCTGGCACTTGGTTTGTTATTTGGTTCTTGTGGCACTCACAAGGAGTTCTCATCCCTGATTCAGAGCTAATGTTGGTGCTCGAATTGGTCTCACCATGTTCGCCATTAAAATCCCTTATTTTTTGGCCTCTGTCACATTTTTTGTCTCTCCGTGTTGGTGCTTGAAAACTTTGTCCTCCATTTGTCTGCCATGATTAATTCCTCCTTTGTCGAAGGTCACTTAAAAACCTAGAATTTTTTGATTTGTTCCTCTTTCCATTTGAAGGTGTCTGTAAATTGGGTGTAAAACTCAGGTTGTTCCTTCCCTTCTATTTTCCGCAGTCGTGTGTTGTTGTCCCTACCATTTTTTGTCCCAAGTATCTAAAGAAATGTGAATGGATATCACTCAGAGGGTCATGTGTGAACCTTACAACACTTCCAAATTATCTTTCCTTGAAGAAAATTTCATCTTCGGGCTCAAACAGTGGTTGCACTGTATTTTTACGGCTTGAAGGGTGTGTTTCTCCTGTCAAATTGTAAGTCTCTACATTAGTGGAAATGTGGCCCTTTTTGATTGGATGCGGCTCGGCGAGGCACTCTAAAAATTTGTGGATCATTTTCACCCAAAACTTGTCCACGTGGAGGAAAGACGATTGTTTGAAGACTCACCTTTTTGTTTGGCCTTGGAGTTACGCCTGAAGGACACATGGAGGATTCCACTACTTTTCCTAAACTTAGAAAAAAAATTCAGGTAGCTAATATAGTTTTGGCGGGCCATGCACACGTGGTGAGATGGCACTCATTTGAAGATCTATATCAGGGTCCCACTTTAACAAATGCGACAGTGGGAAGGGTTAAGGCTTCTGCTGGCTTCGCTAGGGACTTATGCTTTTTAAAGAAATTTTCTAAGGCCTGGGACACGTGGTGACCCCACGCTCATTCAGGGTCTCCTTTTTTAGGTACCATCTTGAAGCTGTGCCATGAAGGCAATTGGAGGTTTCCGCCAGGCTTTCCTTTACTTACACCTTTCAAGAAATTCCCTAAAAGGCATAAGAAACGTGGAGGGACCACACATGTTTGGTGACCAGCCCTTGAGTTTTATTTTGAAGAAGCACCAGGAGGACACTTGAAGGCTTCCGCTGACTCCCCCTTTTTGCTTGGAATTTTCAATCACCGAAGAAGATTGTCTTAGATCTTGGACACATGGCACCTTCCACTAAAATCTCAAGATTTTTAATAGAATCTACCAAACTGAGACACGTGTTGAGCCCATGCTTGTTCGAGGTCTCTAATTTTTGGGACCATATCAAGATGCGCCATTAAGACGTGTGGCAATTTGAAAATTCAAAAGGAGGGGAGGTGGTCTCTAGGGGAAAATTTGGAAAATTTTCTTTTTTCCAAAAATAGGTAAAATGGTAGAATTGTGCCATAGTTCCTTTGGGACCCACATTGGGACACGTGTTAAGCCCATTTTTCAAAGGCGAAGGGGTGGAGCAAATTGAATTTTTTTGCATTTTTTCCAAGGGGTATAAACAGTAAAAAAGAACCTTTGGGCCCATCTTAACTTGGATCTACCATGTGGACTATCCAAATTCAAAAGGGAAATCAATGGAAATTGTGCGTCTGTATCTGATTTTCTGCCATTTATGCTCCAAAGCTCCTTGGGATGTAAATTTTTATGGGTTTTTATCATTTCTTGGAGTCTCCTACACACTAAATGAAGTGGAACATTAATTTGATATCCTGGTTTGGTGGGGAAGGCATGAAAAATTATTTCACCATTAAAGATGTAATCTGACTGATCAATTCAACCTAATATGTCTTTCCTTGGAATGCGAGAGACCTTTTGATATCTTGGTTTGGTGGGAAAAAATCTGAAAACATCTTTTACCATTAAGATGTAGTCTGCCTATTGGCCTTGATCTGATTTTCATTTTTTTCCCTCCTTGGCATGCAAAGAACTAGAATTGACAGATTAGAGGAGGAAGTAGTTGGCACACGAGATGAAGGACTTACCAAGAGAAGAATTGAATGCTGGAATTATGTTGAGAGATTTTCCCTCTCCACACCTAACAAATTTTTGCAAATCTGATTCTGGGAGTCACGATCAAGGTCGTAAAATGCAATGGTGCTTTGAATGTTTTTGGTTTTGGGGGGAAAACTCTGTTGTAAATGAAATGTTTTAAATTTCATGAATTTGTCGTGCAAATGGTTGGAGTGTTAGAGGTCGGGAGCTAATTCCTGAGAAAAAAAGTTTGACAGATCCCATCTTTTCTGAGAGGCTACCTGAGGAACATGTTTATTTCTTTTGTGTTAAATTTTATCATGTCAAGGTGGTTACGAATTTACATCCATTAACAAGCTCTGATATTGTTCTAGAAACTTTCCCCTGCTGATAAATTTAATCAAATTTGATTAAATTTGTGTTGATTTTGAGCAAAGTTGTGTCTGCTTCATTCCTAGATGTTTGCAAATAGTTTTTCTTGTTCCCATTGCAATCTTACATTGAAATCTCTATGAATCACACAAGATCATAGCTTTGTGATATTTTGGTGGCTTTTGCAATTTCATTTATTAGAAGAGCTTTCATTTTATAGTGAAATAAACAAGTTTAAAATCACATTACTCTTAGCATGATGATTAAGATTGTTTGTTAGCCTTTGAGGGTATCTAAGCATGATAAAACAAAGGTTGATAGTGTTTAATTAAGTTTTTCAATTTAAGCCTTGATTTTGGATACCTAAATTTTGTGTGAAAATGTGCTAATCTGGGCGTCCATTGAAGCAAACTTTCTAGTTAAAGGAACATTCTAGTTGTTTCTGAAGCATTCTGTTGGTCAAGCCTTCCATTTTTGTAAAATCTCTCAAATATCTGGCAAGTCAAAATCCACTCTGCCTCACCTCCCACCAAAATTCTCTTCTTGCCTCTGAGCTTCCTCTCAAAATTGTGATGTTGCTTAGCTTCTGAGGGAGAATCAATTTGGGTACCAACACCGTTTCAGCGCTATTCCTGGGGACATTGTGATTGTAGTTCATACTCAAGTCTTGGTAAACATTTCTTATATGCTCTAAGTGCTAGTACATTGTATTGACATCATCCTGTGTTCGAGCCTATAAGAAGTGTTCAAAGTTACAGGTGTTGTGTACAATATTTCCAATTTCTGCAGTTATTGCACTAAGTTTAAGTGATAAATCTGGTAAAGGAAGGTCAGATTATTCCATTTCCAGTTTCTAGTGTTGAAAAATATTTGATAGATCATATTTTTAGTGCATTTGCACAACTAAGGTGGAATTCCTTAGTGGTGACTCCATGTTAATCTAATTTTTTGATAAATACCAGTGTCTTAACCTCTGTCAAGTAAGATTTGTTACTAATATTTGCAAAGTTGGAATGATGAAGATCTTTCTTCGCTAGGGATCCTACTAGGACATTATTTCTAGAGCTAGGAAAAACAAAGTCAGAAGGAAGAAGAGCCTAGAGAGTTGATGGAGATCAACAGTCAAGAAAAGAGATCTCCGTTGATGAAGGTGATCAACCTATCATTGAAGAATGCCATTCAAGTGATTCTGAATTAGGTAGTATTTTTGTGGAATTAAATTCTCCATCTTGGGAGGTGCCTTCATTTGAATATGAAAAGTTTTCTTCTCATTCTGCTCCTGTGTTTTCTAAAGTTGATAGGGTTTTTAAAAAAACAGAGCCTTTAGGGGATATCCATTTTGGAAGTTATACTCCTATGTTTCAAATACCCCTTTTCCCTTATCAGTTTGATTCTCCTTCAAGGTCACCCCCTCAAAACAACATGGCCCATCCTCCACCCAGACCTCCATTTGTTGTGAATACCTTTGGTCCTATAAATTTTAGAGGGATGGATGGTTATCCAGATGCAGTTCCCCAAGATGTAAGAAATAGACTACCAAAGTTCCACAGAAATAATGCTATAACTGGTGATCAACATCTAAATATCTTTATCAACATGATGGAAGAAACTTTGAGATTGAATTTGAAGATGTATATATCAAATTGTTTATCCATACTTTGGAGGAAGATGCAAGGGACTGGTATAAAGCTTTTCCAGATAATTCCATTGATTCTTGGGTCAAGATTAATAATAAATTTAGATTATAGTATGGTGAAAAAATGGATCCTAGGTTTCTTCTATCAGAATTCAAGAATATTAAAAAGAATCCTAACGAGTCAGTTCATGACTTTAACACTAGATTTAATAATACATTGAGGAGATTTCCTATAAGTTTAAGGCCATGTGATGAATCTTGTATTATAAAGTATTCAGATGCATTTGATAAGAAAGTTGCTTACTATTTGAGGGACAAAAACCCTACCATTTTGAGGTAGGCCTATACTATGGTTCTGCAAATTGAGAATAGCATTAAGGCCATTAGAAAACCTGATAAGAGGGAGAGTGTTAAACTAATAAACCCAGAAAAACCTCAAGCAAGAAAGAGTGTTGATCTTGAGGAGGTTGTTAAAACTCTGGCAGGGGTTGTCAAAGAAATATCATACAAATTAGCCTGGGAAGAGAAAGTAATTGGGAAGAGTTCAAAAGGTCAACATAAGCAACAAGGCCAAATAAGATTTACCAATCATCCTAGAAATGAGCAAAGATCTGATGACAGATGCAACAGACCCATGGGATCTGCAAATAGACATCCCCAAGATAGGGAAAACATAATGGTGCCTGATCCTTTGGCTGTCATAGTTATTATTGTTGAAGAAACAAATGTAATTGATTGGTGTGAAAGGTGTTTCATGCCCCATGCTTCATGTGAAGTAGATCAGAAAGAAGAAGAGGAAGCTGATGATGATAACACTGATGATGATGCTTGCATGATGGAGTGCTCTATAAGCTCAAAACAAGGAGCAACTTCAATTGAGGTAATAAGTGCTAAAACCACTGCTAATTTTTGGGATTGCATTCACCAAATACCTCTCCTTCCTCCCTCTCATACTTTAGAAATAGATACTGTACAAGATTTTGAATTGCCCAATAATGACTTTGAATATTTAAGAGCTTTAAGGATAAATAAGTATGATGGAGGAATCCCATATGAGGAGGATAGGTAGTTATTGATGAATGTTGTTGTTGCTAAAGAAAAGGATTATAATACTAGGAGTAGATTTTTCAAAGGAGCAGGGCCTCAAGTCAAACCTAAAGCCCCATTGCTTTCAAATATTTATAAAGAGGTTCCTAAGAAAGATACACCTTACAAAGGCCTTGTTGCCCCAAACAAGATTCATTCTTCTCATCATGCTCAAACTGTCAAAAATCCCATGCCATCTGATGAGTGTGTCAATCTCCCTTCCAATGCTACCTTGCCAAAGTCTACTCCATATGACATTGCCCAAGTTTTGAGTCAAATAAAAGTTAGTGTTCTAATTGTTGAGCTGCTTAGGATTCCTGAGCATAAGAAGAGGGAATTAGAGTATTTGGGATTGAAAGAAGAGAAGAGTACCCCAGGTAGAAATGTAAACATTGTGTAGACTCCTCAAATCATTGAAGAACTAGAAACACCACTAGCATCAGAAGAGCTAGATGAACCACTTGAGGTTTATTTGGGAACATCCTTTGTATATTCTAAGGTAAATGTGGATCCATTCTTCACCACTCTGATCATTAAGGATAGATTACTGCACAACTATATGTTTGATTCAGGGGCATCATGTAATGTTATGCCTCTCGAAGTCATGAATGAATTGGATATCAAAGTAACAACCACATATGGGATGTGCACTACCATGGATTCCAGAGAGGTGCCAGTGGTGGGATGTGTGAAATGTTTGGTGGTACAACTTACAGCTTATCTAGGTAGGAACTTGAAACTTGATGTTGTTATTGTTGATTGCCCATCCAAGTGGGGTATGTATTGTCCAGAAAATGGGCTGCAAGTTTTGGTGGGAGTGTTCAAATGGATATGTGTTATGCCACCATCCCAATTGAGGGCAGGCTTGTCAATTTATATGGGGAAAATAAGATGTTGCACCTCATTGAAGACCCAAATAATGCATCTTATGAAGTGTTGTACACAAGTGTTGATGCTGATAACTTTATCGGGTTTGCTGATGGGAAAGAGAACAAAATGGATAAATGTAAGAATCTTGAACAAGTAGGCTCTCCATGGACTCTGTTGTTTGATGGAGATTACTCCAAATTTGGAAATGGTGTTGGTGTAGTTCTGATTTCTCCAAGCTTGGAAGAGTTTGTTTTTTCTTCCAAACTTAACACTAAAAACATTGCTGAGTATGAGGCATTGTTGTTAGGTTTGAGAATTGCTTGGAAATACTATGTTGAAGACATCATTGTTAAGGGAGATTCAAAACTAATTGTTAAAAAAATTAGAAAATTGTATGCCACTAAGAATCAGAGAATGAAACAGTACAAGCATGCAATCTGGGACTTGATTGAGATGTTTGACTCATTTAACATTGTGCATCATGATAGGAAGGTCAATGTTATGGCACTCAAGCTCTGCTACCCCCGCATATGCAATTATCCTCATATTAGTTCATTCAACAACTAGAAGATCAAGAAGTTAGTCCATATGATGCTTGAATTAACCAAATTGTTGAACTTGATGAAGAAAGGAGAGCATCTCACCAAAGGCATGTGAAGTTCAGAGAAAAATTGTAGAAGTTATTTGAAAAGAAGGTCACTCCCAGAGCTTTTATCATTGGAGATCTTGTGCTATTATGGGATAGTAGACATGAAGACAAGGGAAATCATGGTAAATTTGATGCATTATGGATGGTCCCTTACTCCATTGACATCTAGATTGGTGAACATACCTTCTTCTTGAAAGACTTAGATGAGGAATTTCTTGAATTTCTCTTTAATGGCAGGCACTTGAAACATTTCTTGGATTGATTCCCCAGAATCAGGGTGAGCAGCATTTATATAGTGTATAGTTCATTGTTTGCTTTTCTGTCTTTTGTGTTTTTGCTTGTTTTGGTACTTGGTCACCTAGTTTTTCTGGTTCCTCGGCTCATTTTTAGGAGATGGTTTTGGTTTTCTGCTTTGCAAGATGACTCCTTTTCCCAATGGATGTTTTTTGGAACTTGGTTAGTTATTTGGTTCTTATGGCACTCACAAGGAGTTCCCATCCTCGAGTCAGAGCCAATGTTGGTGCTCGAATTAGTCTCACCCCGTTTTCCATTAAAATCCCTCAGTTTCTGGCCTTTGTCACATTTTGTCTCCCCGTGTTGGTGCTTGAAAGCTTTGTCCTCCATTTAGATGCCATAATTAGTTCCTCCTTGGTCGAATGTCACTTAAAAACCCAGAATTTTTTTATTTGTTCCTTTGTCCATCTAAAGGTGTCTGTTAATTGGGTGTAGAACTTGGGTTGTTCCTTCCCTACCATTTTCCGTAGTCGTGTTTTTCTTTCCCTGCCATTTTTTTTCTCAGGTACCTAAAGAAATGTGAATGGATATAACTCGAAGGGTCATGTGTGAACCTTACAACATTTCCAAATTCTCGGTCCTTGAAGAAAATTTCATCTCCATGCTCAAGAAGTGGTTTCCCTACATTTTTACGGCTTGACGGGTGTGTTTCTCGTGTCAAATTTTAAATATCTGCATCAATGGAAACGTGGCCCTTTTTGATTGGATGCAGCTCGGCGGGGCACTCTAAAACTTGGTGAATCGTTTTAACCCAAAACTTGTCCACGTGGAGGAACGATGCTTGTTCGAAGAATCACCTTTTTTTGGCCTTGGAGTTGCGTCCAGAGGACACGTGGAGGATTTCACTACTTTTCCCAGACTTAGAAATCTTTTTCCTGTAGCTAATATAGTTTTTCTAGGCCGTGTACATGTGGTGGGCTGATGCTCATTTGAAGATCTATCTCAGGGTCCCACCTTAACAAATGTGACAGAGGGACATGTGGAGATTTTTACTGACTCCGCTAGGGACTTAAGCTTTTTAAAGAAATGTTCTAAGGCTTGGGACATGTGGTGAGCCCACGCTCATTCAGGGTCTTTGCTTTTAGGGGCCATCTTAAAGTTGTGCCATGAAGACACGTGGAGGTTTTCGTCAAGCTTTCCTTTACTTACACCTCTCAAGAAATTTCCTAAAAGGCCTAAGACATGTGGAGGGACCACACATGTTTGGGGACTGGCCCTTGAGTTTTATTTTGAAGAAGCGCTAGGAGGACACTTGGAGGCTTCTGCTCACTCCCCCTTTTTGCTTTGACTTTTCAGCGACCGAAGAAGATTGTCTCAGACCTTGGACACATGGCACTTTCCGTTGAAATCTCAAGATTTTTAAAAGAATTTTCCAGACTGAGACATGTGTTGATCCCATGCTTGTTTGGGGTCTCTACTTTTTAGGACCATCTCAAGATGCTTGTGGGGAGGTAGACTCTAGGGGAAATTTTGGAAAATTTTCTTTTTTCCAAAAATAGGTAAAATGGAAGAATTGAGCCACGGTTCCTTTGGGAACCACATTGGGACACATGTCAAGCCCATTTTTCAAAGGCAGAGGGGTGGAGCAAATTGAGAAATTTTGCATTTTTCCAATTGGTATAAAAAGTAAAAAGGAACCTCTGGGCCCATCTTAACTCGATCTCCCATGTGGATGGTCCAAATTCGAAAGGGAAATCAACAGAAACTGTGCGTCTATATTAGATTTTCCACCATTTCTGCTCCAAAGCTCTAGGGGATATGAATTATTATGGTTTTTTATCATTTCTTGAAGTCTCCTGCATACCAAATGAAGAGGAACATTAATTTCATATCCTGGTTTGGTGGGGAAGGTCTGTAAAAGTCTTTCGCCATTAAAGATGTAATCTGACTGATGGATTCGACCTGATATTTCTTTCCTTGGCACGCAAGAGACATGTTGATATCTTGGTTTGGTGGTAAAAAATTTAAAAACGTCTTTTACCATTAATATGTGATTTGACTATTGGCCTCGATCTAATTTTCCAATTTTTCCCTTCTTGGCACGCAAAGAACCAGATTTGATAGATTGGAGGAGGAAGTAGTTGGCGCGCGAGATGAAGAATGACTTACCAGGAGAAGAATTGAATGCTAGAAATATTTGGAGATATTTTTCCTTTGCACACCTGACAACTTTTTACAAATTTTATACTAGGAGTCACAATCAACGTTGTAACACGAAATGGTGCTTTGAATGTTTCTTATTTTGGGGGGAAAACTCTGTTGTAAATGAAATGTTATAAATTGCATGAATTTTTCGTGCAAATGGTTGGAGTGTTAGAGGTCGGGAGCTAATTCCTAAGAGAAAAAGTTTGACAGAGCCCATCTTTTCTTAGAGACTACCTGAGGAACATATTTATTTCTTTTTTTGTTAAATTTGATCATGTCAAGGTTTTTACGAGTGTACAACCATTGACAAGCTCTGAGATTGTTCTAGAAACTTTCCACTGCTGATAAATTTAATCAAATTTGATTAAATATGTGTCAATTTTGAGTAAAGTTGTGTCTGCTTCATTTCTGGATGTCTGTAAACAGTTTTTCTTGTTCCCATTGCAATGTTACATTGAAATCTCTATGAATCACACAAGATCTTATATTTTTGATAGTTTGGTGGCACTTACAATTTCATTTATCAGAAGAGCTTTCATTTGATAGTGAAATAAACAAGTTTAAAATCACTTTACTCCTAGCATGATGATTAATATTGTTTTTTAGCCTTTGAGGGTATCTTGGGCGTGATAAAATAGAGGTTGATAGTGTTTAATTAAGTTTTTCAATTTGAGCCTTCATTTTAGATCCTTAAATTTTGTGTGAAAACGTTCTGATCTGGGCCTTCGTTGAAGCACACCTTCTGGTTAAAGGAACATTCTAGCTATTTCTGAAGCATTATGTTTGTCAAGCCTTCCATTTTTGTAAAATCTCTCAAATATCTGGCGAGTCAAAATCCACTATACCTCACCTCCCACCAAAATTCATTTAAAAACAACCAATCATACCCATACAACCCCTATATTTCCTGTGCGTGCACAAGTGCATAATTTATGTTACCAAAACATGCAGAAGCAATCGGTTTTTCATTGTCTTTAGTAGCCTAAACCTTTCTTAGAAAATATCTCCATTATCTAGGGTGAAAACTCGTGAGAGTTAGATTTTACTATATTGATCATGTTTTCTTCAAGGTCTTCTCAATAACTTTGTAATGAAGGACATCTACATCTCCTCCACAAACAACAGGCTATAAAAAGGTCCTCTCATCCTGGTTGAAAGGCACATCCATAAAGTAGTGAGGATAGATCAAATCCTCTTAAGGGTACTACCCATTTATCCACATCTGAGTGAAAAAGAGCAAGCCGCATTCCATCCCCGGCTATAAAACGACACACAACTTTCTGTGCTTGCCTCTGAGCTTCCTGTCAAAATTGTGATGCTGCTCAGCATCTGAGCAAGAATTAATGTGGGTACCAAAACATTCCATGGCTCACATTTTTGGTACATGAAGGGGTACACAAAAAACTTAGGAGGCTCAAAACTAGGTAATCAAATTTTCCTAGAGTTTTAGAGAATTTTCAGATAGGACCAACAACCATCACTCCACTAGGTCCACGCGGCCAGAAAATAAAAGAAGCAGTCAATCCAATAGTTTTACACATTGTCCCACACAAGATTTCCTCCATCTGATATTTATTCCACGTGGCCAAAAAAACTTGGCGTGAGCATGTTACAAAAAATCCAGGGAAAATAAAATTACAAAAAGAAAAAGAACTTGTAAAAGCAATTAGCGCCTAACAATTAACAAAATTTTCAAATGCTTCTCAATAACCTCTAAATGCAGTCCTTTACCAGAGGCACTCACGCTGCCAGAGAAGAGTGGCGTACACAGTTCACAATTTTCAGAGCAGATTGAATAGAACAAGAGCTACAAAACGAGTGACCAAACTTCCTTGTTGGGTGTTTCCTTCCCCCAAAACATGAGCAAACAAACAACTGCCCCAAGAAGATTTACAAAACAAAAGTTAATTAAATGAAGGGTGTGGCCAACACGTCTTTAATTAAAAAATATTAATGGAGTCGTAGGTGCTCATACTCCAACGTATTTCACTAATGACCAAACATTTAAAACAAAGAAAACTAGAGTATGCAGCTGGCAGGGAGGAAAGAGGGTGTGGATGGGTGGATTCCTCCACACAAACAAGAAAAGAATAAACATTTTACCAACAAAATGTTATAAATACAAAATATGCATGAATGCCTGGTAGGTAAAGGGTAAAACATTAAACGCAAAGCATGAATACCACTTCTTAAGCAATGATGTCATCCATGAACAAGCTCCTCCTCTTGCGCGAATCGGGGCTCGGTCTCCGAGAGCGGTCAAAAATAAATTAAAATAACTCAAAGGTAATTAATAATAATATTCATGAAAACTGGAAAAAATAAAATAATCGTTAATCGACTTGACTATAATAATAATAATATTATTGTTATTATATAACTTTAAATAAAATAATATTAATCATATTAATAAAGTCCGACAATCAAGCACGACAAAACACGAACACAATTTGAATTTAACAGGGTAATCCAATAAGGCGTTAGGAAGCCCTCCACAAGAAGCAATGACAAGGACACGGGAAGACAATATGGGTAGGAAGGATGTTAATCCTTCTCTATGAAAAGGTCGAAGGCAACTATCGACCAACAAAAAATCACATCAACGTTCAATTCCTAGAAATAGGGTCACTGAAGTAACTATCAAATGATGTGTTACATTCTCCTCCCCTTAAGAAAGCATCATCCTTGATGGGACATAACATTGAAGGAAGTAAAATTGGTAAGCATCAAGGAACAGATAAAGGTGAATGTACACCCTATGGTTAAAATCTAATTGTAAAATCATGGCCATGGGGTGGCCTTAGAAACATTTTGGTAGGATGATTAGCTTTCAAGTTTATGTGAAGATTTCCAGTTTCCTATTATTCATTCTTTAATTAGTTTATTTCTGTTTACATTATTCCTAATCCAAGTTCTTAAAAATTTCAAAGTAGAATTTTAGTTTATTCATTCTTGTGGGTGCCTAACAAGAGTTGTTATCACAACACCATACCAGGGCCATCCATAACACTAAGGATTGACAAGAATTACTGTACTAGGTATATCATGATTGTACCACACCACAAGAACTTTACCAAAATATGGAAGAGAAAATGCTTGATCGACATGAAATCATACTTGACACACATCTATGACTAACATACAATATTCGAACAAAAGTGTACTTCAACAACCAAAATTTTCCTCAATTCCACAAATGAAGATTTCACATAACTCAGAACAAAAGCTACATGTACAAAGTGTACACAAGGGAATCAATGCCATATCCACAACATCACAAAACATATCAAACTATCATGAGTAACACATACATCATAAGACCACTCCCAAGACATCACAATAACTCAACATATATCCTGAAACATCAGTCATACACACAATTCTCTTATGCCTCCCTCAAGTCTCTTATGCTTTCCTCAATATCTTATGCCTCCCTCAAGTCTCTTATTCCTCCCTCAATCTCTTATTCCTCCCTCAAGTCTCTTATTCCTCCCTCAAATATCTTATACCTCCCTCAATGGGGCTATTTTCGCTATGGCCATAGGCACATAGAGTCCAAACACCCCTAACCCAAGTGACATAATAACTCGTGGTTCAACAACCCACTAGTTATATATAACTCCTTGTGGTGTAACCCCATACAATGAATATGGTCCATAGGTACAACGATTCCATGGTGCATCTTATGACCATATTCCACACATCATGATAACATCTAACCAACATATCAATTTGATCCAAATGCCAAGTGGTAAAGTACAAGCCTTGGGCAAGGCAGTAAAATCTTAAAATTTAAAAGTATATCCAAAACCAAGAAAAAAAAATGTCCAAATAGCCATTGTTAGTGCAAAAATCCACATGTTAGTACCGTGAACCAAGGAAATGCCCAAAATGTAAAACATGGAAATCAATAAAACTACTGGTCCTTGCAAAAATAACATAAAAAGTTCAATTTATGAATATAATACATATATAAGAATAACACATTACGATGACTATGTGGCCTTATCTAGCCACCAAGGGGTACTCAATGAGTTTTTGGCACTCAGAACATCAAGCCTAAGCTCACAAAATAACATATCAATAGTACAACTGTCATCATCTCTATCTGAATCATCCCACCACCACCTCAAAAAGGCTAAACAAAGTCATAGCTACACTTAGGTTGCATCAATACAAAAACCACAAGGAGAGAGAGGAGGAGTAAGGGATATCCTCTATTGAACCTATGGTTATCCTGAGTTACTTTCCCATGGTGGACATTCCCTCACTCTAAACATACACTTCTAGCGATTTCCCTTAGGGTCGGTTAGCATAAGGTTCACAACATAACATGCAACTACATCACTAACACAATGGTGATTCACGCACATTAACCATAACATCTTACGCATTGTACCGATATAGGGTATATCACATACATTACATTCACAATTTACAACACAACACATCACCACATGTTGCTCCCAAAGTGCACTAATTATACGATAGGGATCATACATTCACCATATGTCCCAAATTTACAACATTAATCATTACATCTTACATGAATTTTACTTATAATGAGCACAATTACAACACATTGTCAATCACCATATAACAGTGGAATACACATATTTCTACAAAAATGATAATGACATCATTACAAAAATCTAATTCACTACAACCAACCTTGTCATACAACATTTCAGCACACCCACACATCAAAAATTCTAAAAGGATCCAATAATTCAAAATCAACAATCACGCTTCTTCCACACACACAATAAGACAGTGCTTCACACTTGATTTCTCATAGAATTCCAGAAAAGGTGAAAGAATACTCTCTTCTCCAACACATCAACATGGCAACAATTATGCACTAGGTGACATACACAATAGGTGTACTCACAATATCACAATTACGACATAGTTCACATCACGCTTAAATCACTCTACTCTTCCAATATCCACCACCAACATGTGATACCATCATCACTCCAAACTCTCCCAGAGGTTCGAGATCATGAACCTCCACTCTGATACCAAGTGTCACACCCACTAAAACACACACACAAATACAACACTGAAAAATTTAGATAAGTTTTTTTTTACTTACTAGGAGTTTACACAACACAACAAGAGATTACAATTACTACCACCAACTCATGATAGGCTTGACACAACATTGACCACTAAGGTACAAGGAAATCTATGATGCTCAACATGAAACTATTTACTTACCATTTCGACAGAACATCACATACAAGTCCAAACACAAAACACACTTACATTGAGGGGCATCCCACGAGGAAAGTTTTGTTAAGGTTTCTTGTTTACTAAAACATCTCTTAATTCTTAACTTACGTTCTTATAAAATTCATGTAATGATTCACACAATTATTTTCACAAGGGAGAACTTCTTTCTTTTATACTATTGACTAAAGATCTTAAGGCCAAGCTTTCCCAAAGAGGATCAAATGATTTAAACAACAAATAGGAGGAGATTACGAATCTTTTTGGAAGAAACTAGAGGAAGGAGAATGAATTGGATTAATATTTAAGGCCTCATTAGTTATTGTTTTGGATTTTAATGGCTACTAATATATCCATAAGGATTTAAGATTTCATTTAGGATTCTCCAGAGGAGATTGACATAGGTAGACAAAATACATTTACAAAGGGTGAGCTAGATTGAATGGTTTTTAATCAGTCTCCTCCTACTTATTATCACCTTATTACCTTCCAAAAATTAAATATTGATTTCACCTTAAGGTTTTTTAAGAACTCACCAAGAGGGAGAATAATGTTCATTAGTTTAGCTAGGATAGTAAGGTATAAAAATTTTCTTTACAAAAGAAAGTTTCTTCTTTGAACACTTAATGGCTCAACTGTTATCAAGTAGATCACAACTACATTATTCTTTTTTTTTTTTGAATAAATTTTATAATGATTACTAACCCACTTTTTTTTTTGCTTGGTTTACATTTATATCGTGACCTAGAGGGTGCAATTACACAAAATTTTAACTCAAATATATGTTTATCATTACCCTGTCTATGAAACTATACATGGTTACACATTTTATCCATCATGACATACAAACCCAAAGGTGGTGAAGGATTCTAATGAACTTTGACTTGAAAACAAAAAGGTAACAATATTTTTCAAATCCAAGGTCTAAGATATCTTTCAAAAATTTTATGATACAATTGATTACTCAAACAAAGTTGTGATATAGTTATATTATTTACAAGTTCCATTTTCAGACACATGCGATAACATTACCCAAAGTACAAACTGGGCCCATCAAACTTTCCAAACAAACAAAAATTTAAAGGCTCTCAACAAAAACAAAGCACATACGAACAAACAAGCTTCAAAGCAACATCGAAGCAAATCTCCCTTTTTTACCCATGAAGGCCATTTACACATTTATAGCCTGAGTCAGTTCGCGAGAACTAGGAATTATAAATACTACACATAGGAATATTATGCTACCATTAACAATATCATGAAATGAACCTTATATTTAATTAAATAGAACTAATCTCTAAACCTCTAAAACTTCTTAATCATGCTAAAATATTTAGTATTTTCACATTAATAATGAAGCCATAAAAATATGTTATGAACATTGTTCCTAAAACAACCAAAATTATAACCATCATTCTATTAGGTGTCAATGACCCAATGATTTTGAAAAAAATTGATGACTGCATTGGGATGTCAATCATGTAATCGTATGTAATATATGATTGAAACCCCAATACTCAAACATTAATCAACATTTCCTTAAATAAGACAAATGATCTAATAGATTTAAAGTTAGAACTTCAACATCACATACTAACCACTATTTTCCCCTTCCAAAGAAAAAGTCAACATAAGATCATCTTACCATGATATGTACAGCAGTCAAAAGTAAGATAAATGGAATAACTCGTATTTAGTAAATCAAACAATTAAAGTAAATCTAATGCCACTGTCTTACCAAGATTTAAAATTACAAATCAATCAATTTAATTAACCTTGAACCTATAACAATAAAATTTAAGCAAACCATACCAAAGGAACCCGTATGACGATGTTACATGAATTGCACTCATCCATATCACCTCTAACAGATCACTAAAAAAATCCTAAATTTCCTTAATTTATTCCAACACCTTCATTTGAGTAAAATACCTTAAACAAATGAACCACAAGTCTTTATATTAAACAAATAAAACCCTCTCTCTTATTTCTTTTGAACATAAGCATATTATTTTATCTCACCACTCCTAGGTACCTCCAACTCTCAATTAGGAATATATTGAATAACCAAAGTCTTTAAACTAGGTGAAACTTTCCTTAGTCAGATCAAATAATAGTAATTATAATTAGTAAATAACTAAAGTCATGTCAAAAGTAATAATTCCCTCTATCATCACAAATAAATGATTATCCTTCCTATTTGTAACAGTTGGAGGGTAATCATCCGTATCCAACCTACTAGGTAATGGATTGCCTTAAGTTATCAAATGATGGCAACAATGATTCCCAACCGTAATAACAAACAAAAGAAGATGATCAACTAAAATCCTCTTGTAATAGTTAAGACTTTGCCATTATCCAGATAACTTCTTATTTTTTCATGAAAGGCTAAGGCATAGGCTGGAACGAGACATCCTACTCATTAAGGTTCATGTAGCCAAGTTAGCTAGACCTTTTTATCTCATATATACAAATGCATCTACTCACCAACTTTAGCCTGAGCCCCATTTACCCTATTGTCCTCATGATACTAACTTCACACAGTCAAAAGAGAGTATAGGATTGTACACAACACTAAACCTTGTTTAGAAGTTAAAAAAAGTTCACATAGCTCGAACACACTTATCCGTCTGTCAGATATACTCAGATTCACAACCTCAAAATGAGGAAAACCGGATTTAGACTACAAAACAGAAACCCATAAAAACATGCCAACGCATGTTCATAGAACCTAATGTCCCCCTACTAAGAGGAATTTAAAACAAAATTCCAATGGTCAAAGGATAATATTATCTCTCATGTTTATAAAAAATAAACACTAGGTTAGAGTATCCAACTCCATTAATAGATCATAGTCAACATAGCAAATAATAATTCAAGTAAATCAGTAACCCAAGATTATCATTGTACTCTCTATTATTTTTATCAACTGCATAGACTCAAATCTTCATTTAAGTGGTGTTTATTCCTAAGAGATAATGCCTATATTATCTTATCATCCTTCCTGGACTTAGGCTAGGTTTATCAAATTGTATTTTCACATAAGAAAAAATCATCAAAATAGAGACATGACGATCAAATTGTGAGCATCTGAGGAACACAGCTAAATTTTAAAGTACCCATCCCCAAGAATATATTCCATGAAGAATCTAAAAAAATCCCCTAAGGCATCACATATCAGTCTCAAAGTAAGGACAAAAAATGCATGCATCAAAGATTCACGTAAAAGAACCCAAAAAGCTAGTCCTTAATATTTACGTATGATTGAAAACGTAATAACAAGAAGAAAGTTAAGTAACCTGACAACCATTGGTATCTAGGCAGCAGCAAGAGCAAGTGAAAGATCAAGTGACAAGACCATTTGCAGAACCAAATCTAGTAAGGGATCATCCCAAGAAGCAACTAACATAGGAGAGAAACTAAAAAACATAACCTAGAAGATGAGAATCGATAGAAAAACCACAAAATAACCCCAAGTAATAACCACTTTAGTAAATAAAAGAAACTTTCTTTCATGTTATGGTTAATGTTAGCATAGTAGACAGATGAGAATAAATTATCATGCCTAGAAAACATTTCTACATGCTCAATGTATCTGACATGGCCTTCGATGCATCAACTTAGTGAATCTTCCACATTTATTACCTACTGGGCATCTAAAATAGTCCAGGGCTCACATTTTTGGTATAGGAAGGGGTATGCAACAAAGCTAGGAGGCTCAAAACTAGGTAATCACATTTTCCTAGAGTTTCAGATCATTTTCAGTTAGGACCAACAACCATCGCTCCACCAGGTCCATGTAGCCAGAAATCAAAGGAAGAAGACACTCCAATAGTTTTACACACTATCCCACACAAGATTTCATCCTTGGCATGAACAAGTTACATGAAATTTAGGGCAGATAAAATAAAAGAAAAAAGAAAAAAAACTTGTAAAAGGAACATGCGCCCAACAATTAACATAAGTTTCAAAGGCTTCTCAAAAACCTAAAAATACAATCATTCACTAGAGGCACTCATGCTACCAGAGAAGAGTGGCATACATAGTAGATTGAATAGAACAAGAGCTACAAAATGAGTGACCAAACTTCCTAGTTGGGCATTTCCTTCCCCCAAAATGTGAGTAGACAAACAACTGCCCCAAGAAGATTTTCAAAAAAATAATAATTAAAAGAAGGGTGATGCCAACACGTCTCGACTTACAAACTATTAATGGAGTGGTAGGTACTCCTCCTCCAACTCATTTCTCTAATGACCAAGAATTAAAAAGAAATAGAGTATGTGGCTGACAGGGAGAAAAGAGGGTGGGGGTGGGTGGTTCCCTCTACACAAAAAAGAAAAGAATAAATGTTTTACCAACAAAATGTTATAAATACAAAGCATGCACGGATGCCTAGTCAGTGAAGGGGAAAACATTAAATGCAAACTATGAATACCACTTCCTAAGTAATGGCATCATCCACGAACAAGCTACTCCTCTTGCGTGAGTTGGGGCTCAGTCTCCAAGAGAGGTCAAAAATAAAATAAAATAACTTAAAGGTAATTAATAATAATATTCATGAAAACCGACACAAAATAAAATAATCGTTAATCGATAACTAAAATAATAATATTATTATTATTTTATAAATTAAAAAAAATAATATTAATCATATTAATAAGGGCCGACAATCAAGCATGAAAAAACTAGAACACAGTTTGCCTTTAACAGGGTAATCGAATAGGGCACTGCGGAGGCCCTCCAAATTAAGCACCAACAAGGAAATGAGAAGAGAAGACAGAGAATAAGGATGTTAATCCTTCTCTATGATAAGGTCAAAGAAAACTAACGACCAACTGAAACTTACACCAATGTTTGATGCCTAGAAACAGGGTCACTGAAGTGGGAACGGAAGTAACTGTTGAATGAGGCATTACAGAGACAAGTGGGAGAATGTATTTAAGACACTAAATGGATTATATGAGTGGTTGGTAATGCCATTCAGGTTATCCATTGCACCTAGTACTTTTATGAGATTGATGAACACCTTGTTGCGGGAGTATAATGGTAAGTTTGTTGTGGTTTATTTTGATGATATATTGATCTTTAGTAAAACTAAAGAAGAACATTTGAGGCATCTAAGGGTGATATTTGAAGTGTTAAGGAAAGAGAAACTCTATGTAAATATGAAGAAGTGCACATTTATGCAAGAGATTTTGGTATTCTTGGGCTTTAGTATTTCTGCAAATGGGGTACAGATGGACTCAGAAAAGATAAAGGCAATTATTGAATGGCCTACTCCACAGAGTATAACAGAGGTAAGAAGATTTCATGGTCTAGAAAAATTTTACAAAAAATTTATTAAAAAAATTCAGGAGTATTGTAGCACCTCTAATAGATTGCACAAAAGGAAGGGGGTTTTTTTGGACAAAGGCAACTGAGGATAGTTTTCAGTTCTTGAAGAAGAAGGTGACAGAGGCACCTATTTTGGCACTACCATATTTTGATAAAGTGTTTGAGGTTGATTGTGACACCTCACATGCAGGTATTGGTGATGTTATACGTCAAGGTGGAAAGCCTGTAGCTTTCTTTAGTGAGAAAATGAATGAGGTAAAAAATAACTACTCTACATATGATGTGGATTTTTATGCAATTATACAAGCATTAAGGCATTGAAGGCATTACTTAGTGCCTAAGGAGTTTTTGTTATTTACATACCACAAAGCCCTGAAGTATGTGAATACATAAAAGAAGTTGAATAGTATGCATGCAAAGTGTGTATCATTTTTGTAGGGTTATAATTTTTCTCTAAAACATAAATGAGGAAAACAAAATCAAGTTACAGTTGCATTGAGTAGGCGTGTGACTTTGTTTTCCACTATGGAAAATGAGGTGGTGGGTTTTGAATCAATAAAGGGTTTGTATTCTTTTGATTTTGATTTCAAGGATATTGTTGAAAGGTTAATTCAGCCATTGTTAGACAATGCAGGAGATATCCACAATGAGTAAATTTTACATGATGGCTACCTATTCAAGGGATGACAACTACGTATTCTAGTTGGGTCTATGAGAGAGAATATAGGGAAAGAGTTGCATAGCGGAGGATTGGCTAGGAACTTTGGTAAAGATAAGACCATAGCCTTGGTAGCAAAGAAATACTATTGGCCAAGATGAAAAGAGATGTTTTAAGATATGTGGAGAGGTGTCGAATTTGCCAAGTCTCGAAAGGCCATGCACATAATACAAGATTTTATATGTTGTTTCCTATTCGTAAAGGTTCATGGAAATATCTGAGTATGGATTTTGTTTTTAGATTACCAAAAACACAACAAGGTAATGACTTAATTTTTGTGGTTGTTGATAGGTTTTCTAAGATGGTTCATTTTATTGCATGCAAGAAAACAATTGATGCAACATGCGTAGCAGATTTGTTTTTCAGAGAAGTTGTTCATTTGCATGGTGTTCCAAAAACCATTACTTTAGATAGAGACACAAGGTTCTTAAGTCACTTCTGGCGGACTTTATGGAAGGAATTGGGAACTTAACTACAGTTCAGTAGTACCTATAATCCTCATACTGATGGGAAAATAGAGGTGGTAAATCAGAGTTTGGGAAACCTATTAAGGTGCATCGTTGGGGAAAATCTGAAACAATGGGACTTAGCATTACCACAAGCTGAGTTTGCATATAACAGTTCCATAAATAGATCCACAAGAAAGTATCCATTTTCAATTGTGTCTAGGTGTAATCCAAATGGGGTGTTAGATTTGGTACAACTACCAGTTGATGGTAGAGCCAGTGATGATGCAAAATCATTTGCCAAACATATACACAAATTGCAGGAAGAAGTGCAGAAGAAGCTGTAAAATAGTAATGATAAGTATAAGAAAATAACATATTTACACATAATAGATAGAGAAAGGTATTTACAATTGGTGAGTTGGTTATGGTATATCTGCAGAAGGAAAGGTTTCAAGATGAAGTACAAGAATATTGGTCCCTACAAAAAAAATGATAATGTTTATGAGGTACAATTACCAACTAATTTTGATATTTCTCCAGTTTTTAATGTTTTAGATTTTTATTCTTTTCATGGGGGTGGTGTAGAAGGGGATGTTATTGACGAAGTAGTAGATTGGAGGAAACAGGTTCCTGTGAATAATAAAGAATAAGTGGATCATATTCTAGATAAGAAAATAATGGACACGCGACATGGGAAATACAACAAATATTTGGTACATTGGAAAGGAATTGAACAAGAGGACAATACTTGGGTCCTAAAGTGGTAGATTAAGAAGATAGATGTAAATAAATGGAAGCAGTTTGAAGAAGACAACTTGCAAGAGTTGCTCACTTTTTAAGCAGGGGAGAATGATGTGCCAAAATTTGCAAGAAATTGACAAGGTCATAACTTGAGTTCCAGGTGTTCGTTTGAGTCATGGTTTTTTGAGACCACATGTATCGATGATACAAACGCACTAGTCAATCTGACCTACCAATTGGACCAAGTTTCGGTAAATTTTCGGGACCAAAATACGCCATCTTGAGGCCAAAAATTAGGAGTTAAGTTGTCGTTTGATTTTTTCCTATTTTTGGCCATTAGTTAATTTTAGTCTATTAGTTACATTATGAGTTAGAAATTTTGCAATTCCTCTAATTTAGGAATTTAAAAGATGTGTGGAAATTTTTTTCCCCATACGAATAAGCATGCAAACTTACTAAGAGTAACAGGTTTTAGTAAACTACTAAAAATAGTAATTTCTGCCACCTAGAGTAGATTTAGTCAAAGTTAGTTAGAGTTTGCTTGGAAACTCAATTTGGGAGTTGTTTTCCTATTCAGGAAACATTGTAAGTCATTATTCAATAACGAAGAAGGAGATTTATTTTCTTTTGGAGTTCATATTATTTGCAGTATATCAAGTTTGTTTAGAATTTGGCTACATTAGTTATTAATTTACTAATGACAATATCTTGGTATATCCTTTGGTTCCCAACCTAACACCCCAAAAAATGATTGAAATGAATAAGGGGGCAAGGAGAAAGGTAGGGATGGGTCTATTTCACTCACTTGACCAGACCTTATGGGAATAACAAGGATGTAATTGACTAAGGGTATGGTTGTCCTACTATTTATGGCTCTACCTAAACAAGGGTGAGACGAACAAAGGTCTTTCCTGAAATAAAGAGGGGTATGATGTTATTCAATCCCTCAAATTTTTTTGGAAGGTCAATATGAGACCAAATGCAGCCACAAAATTTAATGATCACTCAAAAGATTTATCACACAAGAATTGTAAAAAGTTGGAAACTCATACATAAACTACTGAAGATAGATAAAAATGTGATCACAAACACCATCTCTAAGTATACTATTGAAAACACGGGGTATTATAATGATGGTATGTTAGAATTCACAAATCATTGTAAATGTGCTCTATGTATGTAGAATGTGTGATTTGAAGACAAAAACATGTACAATAGGAAAATTTAATGTGGTTTACAGGGGCAGGATAAGATGGTTCTTGGTTAAATGAGGTGGGGGTGGTGGATCTCATGGAAAGAAGTATCTGTGCTCACCATTTAGTTATCTTGCTTCCAAAATGTAGAGAAACAAAAACAAGAGAAAAAAACCTTCAAAGGGGCATTTTTATTCATTGAAACCAAATTCATTTAAATACAGAAACATAACCTCTAAATATTCAACACAAACACTCATGCGTAAATATCCAACAAATTATTTGTTGCATCAAATCATAACATCCATGATACAATCAATGATTATAAATAGTCACCTCCTAAGTAATATTGCATAAATGATTTTAAAACAAGAAAATATTGTAGAGTAACACTATATCACAATATTTATCTAATGACCAATGCTATGCACTAACTAGAAATAACTCCTTCATATTTTATCCACATGATTTAACAAAGTGAAGATTAAATTAAAAGTTGTATCCATCAAAATATGTTCTCATTTACATTTTAAATTTCACAAGTAATCATGGCAAATAGTTTTGTGTATTTCAATTTAGATAAGGGAGACATGTATAAAATGCTTTCAATGCCTACTAATGACTATACAATGTAATCACCTTAGCAAATAGCCTAATAGTAGAAGTAGAGTCCTCTGAAAAGTTAGAATCAGAACCCACTAAATGAAGACATGATTTCATTCTTATACATAATTTCCCCTAACGGAATATACCCAGATGCCCCCCAAGATTTCCATGAAAATTGTAAATCGCAAGTTGATGATTATTTGATCTACCAAACTGGGTGGGAAGGCTACTCCAACTGAAAATATTCCACCTCATGATGCTAGGCTAGATTGGTCTTGAATCATGATTGAGTTTGTGGATATGTGGAGAATAATCTGTTTAACAAACTATTTTTTGCCTCTTTCTGTCCTGTCATCATTATGCATGCACTTCATGGGAGACTTTTTTATTTTCTCCCATCATTTCATTTTATTATCTTTACTTGGAATAATGATGAATAGAAAAGAATAAATAATGGAGGTGAAGAATAAAGAATAAAATAATTGTTGTAGAATGAAAAATAACAATATATTCATTCTCCACCTTATTGTCCAACTTATTATTATACACATCTAGACATTCAAACATACCAAAAACGGGGTCTTCAGCCGGCCATGTTGGCGTATTACATTGTTAAACCCGACTATTCACCTTCACACATAGACTAACACCTGATCTTCCCTCAGTTGAGGTTGCACTCATACTGAGTGTATATATACAGTTCTAATATTTGTTTAATAACCATCCAATGTAATTTAAAATTCTTCTTTTTATGACATTGGTATCAAAGGAACATCTTATTGCTCCATGTGTGAGAAGTTTGGTAAACGTGGAGAGAAAATTACCAATTTTATTCTTGTTATGCATAGAATATTTGAAAGAAACGTGGCAATAAGAATTGGCACAAATATGGGGGATTTGTAGGAGCAACGATTGTTTGAACTCTGCCTCTTTTGTGTGGCATTGTTTTTACAAACATTTAGATATTTGTACACCTATGGTGGTAGCTAACTACTCACCTAACAACTAACTCACATGTGCGTAAAACATACCTTACTCACCTAATGACTAGCTCGAATATAGGGGATTATATTATTATCTTATTCTAACAAAGACCCCATTGTGGAGAATGTTTATTGAAGACCAAGTGAAAGAACAAGAAATCCACATGGAGACTACATTTTTTTTGGATTTGGACATCGACTTCATAGCCTTCGAGCCTCCCTATAGAGAAGAACATGTGCTCTTGAAATAGAGGTCACAAGTTCAAATCCTGCAGTGGGTAGGGTATGTACCCCTCATTTGTAGCATAGTTAGTTTCCTCCCGCATTTTAGTACAAGGTAGTCCCATATGCTATAAGCCACTTGTAGACCCAAAAACAGGCCACCCGACATCGTGGACTATATTAACCTATTATTATTATTATTATTATTATTGTTATGAGTGCTACAAGGACCAAAACTTCTGATAAAGAATCAAATATCTTCATAAACATTACAACATTAGACATGCATGGAGCTATATTTTAATTTCACATTCCTTAGACATGTGAATACATTTCCTAGCAGAAGAGAATGGAGAGGAGGAAACAAGACATCCCAGTGACTAGTGAACAATACGACAACATCTAATAATCAACGTGGAGGACCTGTGTAAGGAGGGTATAACAAAATTACAGTGACCAATCAGGAATCCCCTACGTGGCATCAAATCATTTGGTATTTGAACCAGTGGCCTATGTAGAGAGGCCTGCCTATGTATAGAAACACTGAAGAAACAAACCTGCGCGGATGTGAGAAGCTACAAACAAGATAAAATCGTAGAGACCAAGTGACCAGAAGTACAAGAAGACCAAAGGAACATGTAAGGATAAACCTATAATGACCCACAGGAGGAGAGACTTAGTGTGCAAAGGCATGAGGAATTATTTCAAAAATAAGTTAAAGATGCTTCGATATGACATTTACTTTGACAATGTTAGAGAGCGTTTTGAACCTCATCAAGAATCATGCCAAGATTTCCATCTGTGGAATGACTTGTCAATATAATAAGGCACTATTAATTATGATTGAAGGGTTGTGAAAAAATTGATTTTCAGTAATGTAAGCATCAATACTAATAATAATGAAATTATATTGATGTGGAATGACAAGAAAAATGGCAAAAAGAAATTGGGGTGAGAAACCTGTTCAACTTGGTGGATAAATCTTCCAAGATGGAAGCATTTCTATTTGATAAATACATGCATCAAAAGGAAGGATTTCTGTTTGATAAATACGATGAATTTGTAAAGGAGATGGGAGGATTTATGAGAGAGAAGAAAATCAAACACAGAGAATATGGAAATTGGCATAGATAACTTTAAAGAAGCATTTTATTCCCTATTCAATAGTAAGAGAATGGGAAATGTTCTCCTCCACCTAAATAAATAACACAAATGTCTGACAATCTTAGTTTCTTCATTCCCATGCTATTTTTATGTATTAGGAAATTTTTATTTAAATATGGAGTTGGACAGACTTTAGAGTGAATGAGAATGACATTATAAATATTGATTTTATTGTAAATGAAGATGGTATTAAAAAAATTTCTATTTGTAAATTTTTAATTCTCCAATAAAATTAAATGTTTGTAATTAGATCCATAAGATCAATTTTCTATGGGACTACTTGTAATGCCTCAAAATTTCCAAGAAAAATTCACTTTAAAACACGATTGGAAAACAAGTAAAATTATGGAATAATATATATTTTTTGAAAGGGTAAGACATAGGTAAAAAATTACCCAAGGTTAAAATTAAGTCTTGATTATAAATCTTCCACAATTTCAAGGCAGTCGGAAAAAGATATTATTCACTGATTTATAGTTGTTCATTTCAACTTTATATTACGATTAAACATCCCTTACTGAATTCAAATATTTTATTTAAATAATATTCACCTCGTTATTCATTTCATAACCCATTTAATTCTCTTTAACTAATTATTTAATGGATCATAAATAAATTTAAATTTTTAATTAGATTAGCTTTAATAACCCTCTAGTTTTAAAAAATCATACACAATAACAGTTAGTCTATTTCTTTAAAACGTCAAGTGTGCACAACTTAGTCTAACCCTTTAAGCCCCCATTTAACATTACACACACATCTTTTATTTATGTCATTCCCACCTAAATACCCCATCACTTAAGTGATGTAGGGTTCATCCTACACCATTCGATCTAATATTTCTAAGCCATTAGATCAAGGTTACACTAATGAAACCCTAAAAATCCTTAAGGGTTATTTATATTCAATTTCTTAACCTATTCCCTCATTTCTCTTGTTTGGATTTGCAACTTAAGGAAGGAGGAGGAGGAGGAGAAGCCATAAAGGCCATTAGAGAGGATTGAAAGCTCTCTTTTTGTTGATTTTTTGTGTTTAAGACAAGGATCTACACATTTCCATTGTGGGTATTGGTCTCTTTTTACTTGCAGGTTCAATGTGTAACCATTTTGTGTATACCCATTTGAGTAATAATTAGAAACCCTACGTATTTATTAAGTATATGTATATATATACACTTATGGGCATACATATGTGTATATTTATGTATTTATAATAAATAAAAATATACTTAGTCTCATTTTAGAAAATCAAAACTTTTCTAAGGGTTTGTTGTATATACAAATGTATATAAACCAAAGCATATGTATATATATATAAACTGGTGGCTGCAGAAAGGAAGATTACATAGGCCACGTTACTGTTTGGAGGGGCCACAAAGATTAATAAAGGAGCATGTTTAAATTAGTCGGGGGAGGTTTGTTTTATTTACGGGGGATTACAATGTTGGGGGGAGGGGCGCCGACCCCACGCTGACCCCATATATAATATGTGGGTTGGGGTGGGGTCGCTGCCCCTCCCCCAACCTTATTTACAAATAAAAACTTAACCACTTGTCATGGCTATTTAGCCAAGAACAAAAAAAAATAGATTTTTTTATTGGATATTCTTTTAAGTTTACCAAATAAGAATAAATACATACGGCCGTTAAGAAAAAGGTCACTTTTCACTATTAAACTTTTATTTATAAAAATAAATACATTATTTTATATAACTTTATATATAGTGTACACATTAATATTTAATAATGAAATGTATACCATTTATTATAACTTTGAATATAATAATATCTATTATTAACATATACATCTAATATATACTAACAATATTTTTATGGTATATTAAAATTATAAGGGATATGAATTGATTAAATTTTTCATTTAAAGTAGGAAGTTGTAGATTAGTGTAATAAAATCAATTGGAACCTTTAGATTTATATGAATAGGAATTTTCATATACATGATATTATAGTTGGGTAGATCGTATGCCTTGATACACACACACACACACACACACACACCACACACACACACACACACACACACACACACACACACATACGGGAAAATATCATGCAAGGTGACACTGGTGGGGTTGTTGGTAGCTTTGTAGGCTTAGCGTCTGGTGATCTTGTGTCTGTCCATACTAATTCTAACTCCTTGGCTGTGAGATTATTTGGTTCTGAGCTCAAGGAGCCTGTGAGGAATTTTTCCTCCTGGAAGGCGGATGACCCTCCCTTGTGCATTCCTGAGGTGGTGGTTAATAAGGCTCATGTGAGTCTCAAATATTCTCTTATGGGTAGTTTTGTAGGAATTAGACCAAACACAGATGTGGTAAGGGAATGGTGTAAAATAAAATGGGGCTGCAAGGTGGAGGTTAGATCTCTCTCAGGATCTGGTTTTCTCTTTAGCCTCTTTGAAGAACAGGATTGGTGAAAAGTCCTTCAAGGGGCTTCGTGGTTCTTTGGGAGGGAAACCCTCATCGTTCGACGATGGCATCTTGGGATGCTTCTGCATGCTACTTTCCAATATCTTCCTATCGGATACGTCTCCCGTCTATTCCCCTCTAGTTTTTGGAGCCTGAAGTATTTTTAGGAATCGCTAAAGCTTTGGGTGTCTTGATTTCAGTTGACCCTACTAAAAAAGCCCGCTCGAGATTGGCCTTTTCTCGTCTTTGCATCAATGTTCCAGTTGGCTCTAAGGTACCCTAAATAATTTTTCTGGACTGTCAAATAGATACATGGGAACAAAATATTACATTTGAAAGTTCACCTATTATATGTGAAAAATTATAGAAAAGTGGGTTTTTCTTCAAAGACCTACAGAGGTGAGGCTTCGGCCCCACAACAGGGTTTGGATGATTGTGTTTCTAAAAAATTTGTCCCTCAAATTGACGATTCATCAGAAAAAGAGGACAACGATGTTGATGGGCTAGTTGTGGCCAGTGGTTTTAGGACGAAGGCTCCAATCAGTTCCATTGGTCACACCAAGTCTCATTTCAAACCTCCAAAGGTTGGAATACCTGCTACTCCTTTGGATCATGGTAGAAAGGTGTTAATGACTGGGGATGATAGGCTTGAGCGAGGGATAGAGTCATCTTCCTTTGACCAATTCTTGGAATCACGGAAGAGTGGGCCTATTGGGACGTCTATCATTTCAAATTTTGAATTGGGTGGGTCAACATTTAAAAACCTTTATATGAGTGGGATATTGATGAATGGAGGTGGGTTGCTGATTTATGGGGTGGTTCCTCTTGCTTTACGTGTGGAGACAGGTGGTATTTCTAGCTCTTCGTTGAGTGGGACTAGTTTAAATGATCCATGTATTGGGACTGATGTGTGTTAGAATTATCAGAATGAATGTTTGAGCATTCCACCTGGTGGAAGGTTAACTAATTATTTAAACATAAAATTAGAGGTGTTTCTTGGGCCTAGACATGGTTATGATTTTTATTCCAAGGCCTCTCTGTTTGATGGTGTCAAGTGGACGAAGGTCTATCATAGGAAACATAAAGTTGTTAAGGCAGATCGTGTCATGAGGAGTCACTCTTTGGCTTCTAATGGCGAGTCTTAATGTCTTGCACTACCTTATGTCGGATCAAGCCTACTTGACAGGACCCTTGGTTTCTCTCGTTGGCTCTTGGTTTCTTTGTTTAACCACTGACAGAGGTTTTTTCATTTGTTCCTCATCACTTTATATTTTCCTTCGTGTTTCCCTTTAAGACGCATCCTTTTGTATGGATTTTTGGGTTCCTCAATCCCTGTCTTTTTACCTTATCTAATAATATATATATATAAATTAAACTATCACTTTCAAATTTTTTCATCTAACTAAATAGGTGTAAACCTAGTTCTGATTTAATTCGTTCACTTTGGACAAAATTTTATTGCAACAAAAAGAAACTAGGTTATAGAACTTATTCTATCAATTCCTTCTTGTACATTTATTTGGATAAGATAAAATGAACCACACTTAAATGACATTTATACCAATATTCAATAAACAAGGGTTGTCAATAATATAAGTGATCAACATTTATTTCACATCCAAGAGCATAAGGTTTAAAACAATGAACTCTTAAACACAAATTTAGATTTGAGAGAAATTAATTTACATTACAAGATCATTTCAAAGTTCTCAATTAATGTGAATAATGCAAGTCACAATAACTAATTTACAAGAGTTATCCAATAAAAATATAAAATTACATCCAATGTACTATAGGTACAAGTTACAAATTATAGAGTCATAATATATCAAGTTGCACTTCACATATTCTTTCGCCTTTTATTCGAAGGGTTCTATGAACAAATATTTAGTTAAACTCAACCATATTCATCAAGGTAATGCACACAACAAAATGGGGAGTAGGAAAAACTCTCCTCCCAACCAAATATCCAATGAGGGAGAGAATCCTTCTTTCTCATTAGCCCCTGTGCCCCAATAAAGAAGCAATGAGGGTTATGTAGACAACCATTGGAAACTTGAAATGACTTCCACTGTAAAGCCCACTAATTCTGACACACAATACTTCATAGAAAAACACAGGATAATTTTTTTTACTTGCTTGACACATAACATGATAGTACATGTCATCACCAGGGTTACAACTAATTCTATGAACAACTTGATATAGGGATGACCACAAAGGCAGCACAGAAATGATCAAACCCATCAAGGACAATTAACTCTTCTCTTTGACAAGGCATCAAAAAAGACAAACCACAATACATAGTTACATTTTAGGACATCCCACTATGAAAATATTCTTAAGGTTATTGTTAGTGCAAAATTACAACACCCCTAAATGAATCGTAAGATCTACTTTTCTAAGGCTGAGTAATTTTGTGTGATCCGCATAACATTGAGTTTTCTCCAAAGTGTGGGACTTAGAAAATGAGAAAACTCTCTAGGTTAAAGGCTGGTTCCTATTCCTCTATTTAGGTGCATGCATGAAAACTTGCAGAGGGCCTATTCCTAAACCTAATATAAATTTTGCCAAGGAGACAGGGGTAAAAGGAATGTATGAAATAAAACTAAGTTATAAGGTGATGCACCAAAGGAATGATGAAAATTTGTTTTGCTAATAGAGATGAACCAACAAAATGCATACAATAACAAAGCATAGATAACCATATTTATAATGAAAGACCAGATGAAAGTAAAAGAGACAAGAAAGGATCTAAAATTGATCAAAGACATGTTTTGTTGCTCTGCAGATTGATACAATGCATTACAAAGTGGCCAAAAGGAAGAAACATATTACAGTCTAGTGGAAGGTCTGAAGACTCCATGATTTCCTTTTCTAGAAGAAAAGTGGAGCCTGTAAAATAAAAGAATGTCCAAACCTTTACAACATGTCCCGACCCGGTATTTAGAGACTCAATCAGAGAGAAGAATGAAAGAGAGAGAAATGGGAAAAGCACGTTGAAGCTCAACCACTACTATTAATGTCTCGTTGATGATATATCCCTAATTCTGCCTCAGCTACATCAATCTCTCGTTCGGTGCCTCGAAGAAGGAGAAAATAGCATAGCAGATTGAATCTAATCTGGTTGTTGGGGTAGATGGATCCCGCATTAACGGCCCTAAAGACGTTTCTCTCCATTTTTCTTTAACTAACCTCCCTAAAGTTAATGTTTCATATCTCCATAACGTGGGCCCTGAGTTGAAAGATATGCCCCTTGGAAGTTTGTATCAATCCGTATAAAAGGGCGGGAAAAGTAGTTTAAAACATGGCCCCCTTTTGACCTTTGCGACACATAGAGGGCTGGAGCTTGTCCAAAGGCAGCCTCCATATTTTGCTCTTAGAATAGCACGGGGCTGACACGTGGCTTCCTTTGCCGGCCTACTTCATTTATTTATTTCTTGCTATGTATTTTCTTGGTGGGGTCATATTTCTTTGAACGGGGACACACAACAGTCTGGCACTTGTTTAAAAACCCTCTCTCAATTCAATCCTCGAATTATCACCGTTTAGACACCTGGTGCTCTCCGTCAGCCTGCCCTTATGCATTGACTATTCAACCCAACTTTGTCCCCTTTAAAGAGGCTAGACGCGTGGAGGCTCTACGCTCATTTGAAACTCTCGATCAAAATTTTCCCCTAAAGGAGCGTCGGGTTGACACTTAGAAGCCTCCATTTGTCCTGGGACTTTTCAACAATCTTTACCTTACTTTTTCGGACCCTAGGCTATGTGGCAAATTGGCGCTTGTTTTAGTCTCCGCTTTTGAATCTACCCTTGCAGATGCACCAATTGAACATGTGGCATCCCCCGAAAAAACTTCTATACTTATCCCTTTTTTAAGGCCCACTTTTCCCACCTTTTAACCTTGGTTGACTATTTTCTATGTGGAGGTCTGGCGCAAGTTTGAGTCCCTTCCTTGGGCTCCCATCTTGGATTTGCGACAAGCCGACACCTAGCTTCTTCCTGCCTGGCTGAAGAATTTTCAATGGCCACACAAATTTTGGGGTTGTGGACGTGTGGAAGCCTGGCACTCATTTGAGCTTCCTTCTTTGTATTCACATTTGGAGAAGCATCATTCTGACACGTGGCTCTCTCCACTGCCTTCTCCATAATTAGCCGATTTTTGGACTCATTCTAAACTATTTTGAGTCTAAAGACTTTGGATCTTCGTCGTTTCTTCCTTTTCTTTCCCCTGGATTCTCTGTGACACTACTTCTTCTCCTTTGACCCTACTACTCTATTTTCGAGCCCACCTATAACCCGTATAATTGATTTAAATCTTAGGTTTTCTCGACAGAGCTATTTTAAAAATTTATCCCACACAGGGTCGCTTGATCCTCGCAGGCCTCCGTCACTTCCATTATAGAGTCCCCTCTCTTTGTTTGCAGGAATCGATCATGATTTTTCAAGTTCTTAAGTGAGGGGTCGTTTTGATCCAATATTTTTTCTCGGGGGTAAAATATGGATAACAATTTGTCGACTCATAGGGGTATCTTCCTGCTAGATGAAAAGACCAATTGCCTTGTCGTATCCATTGGACATGGAGTCAAGAATGATGGTTTGTAACTGATTCTTCCTCTGATTCACAATCCTGACTGTTTTCACTCTCAACCTACATAATAAATCTTGATATGATGGTTTATGAAAGTAGAAAATTGTTTTGACCTGGGGCTTCACCTATTTTTGAATGAGTTGTGCAAGAGCAATAATGACACCACAACTATATAAAAGATTGAAATCATACATGCTCCAAGTAGAGCATGTAGAGTGTGCAAAGAACTTAGTAGAAAATCAACCTAAACTCCAATAATACAATGTGCACAAGCACTTAGAGGAATGAGAAACTAAGCTAGTATGTACAAGGTGAGAACTTCCTTTTTATTAGCAGTGTTTAAGATAGATTCCATTCACTGGAATCTGTAAATCTTCACCCTCCAATGTAGATAATTGGAAAGCATTGCTAATTTTACATTTTGTGACCATGTAAGGGCCACTCCAAATGGCATCAAACTTGGAATGCCTTCTTGGTTTTGCTTGGTTTGCATCCCATTTTAAAACTAGGTCCCCTTCCTGAAAGGTCCTTGTTCTTGCCTTCTTGTTGAAGAATATCTTAATTGAGGTCTGATCCTTCTCTATTGTCTGAAGTCCCTATTCTCTAGTTTATTCCAACTCTATTAGATCTATATAGCTGGCCACCATTGGTTTGAACTCAGACATCTCCAGCTACTTCATGAGTTCCAATGCTGGCAACTCAAGTGATATAGGCAACACTGCCTCTTTCCCATAGACGAGTTTGAATGGAGATCTGCCTGTAGAGCTCTTAGGTGTTGTTCTATTAGCCCATAGGGCCGATTTGAGTTTTGTGTTCCAGGTTCTTTGATTTTCATCTAGATTTCTTCTGATGATCTTCAGCAGGTTCTTGTTCGAGGACTCAGCTTGGAAATTACCCTGAGGGTAATAGTTTGATGAATTGCTCAGGTAAATTACGTTCCTAACATCCCATCCTGTGATTTTGGAACCTATGAATTCCAATGCATTGTCTAATATAATGGTGGCTGGCACTCCAAATCTGGTCATTATCCCTTCATAGAATTATAATATGTTGGAGTCATTAGCTTCTTTGAGTGCCACTACCTCGGTCCACTTGGTAAAATAGTCTTTTTCCGTTAGAATCCACTTGTGGCCTTGGCTTGAATTTGGATTGATGACCCTGATGAAATCCAACCCCCATTGCATGAATGGTTGGTCCACTGAAATTGGGTGTAATGGGAGTGCGGGTAGCCTCTCCTTGCCTCTGAAGAACACACAGTTCCTACACATTTTGATCCATGCATAACAGTCACTAAACACCCTGGGCCAATAATACCCCACCTTCATGATTTTGAGTGTTGTCACCCGCAGAGAAAAATGGCATCCAGCTGCTTCATCATGGAACTCTTGTAGCACTCTTTCAACCTTATTTTTCCCAATGTACCTTAACAAAATGCAATTGATGTCCCTCTTGAAAAATATTCCATCAATAAGCACATATGGGATGGCATGTAGTATGAAATGTCTCCTTTTTGTTTTATTCAATTATGGAAGACACATGCATGTTTGTAGGAAGTGTATAATTCTTTGAGTCCAAAAAGGAGTGGCCACATCTTGGTGACTATCCTGTAGGAAAAAAAAATCTTCTTTTTCATCACTTACTTCTTCTTGTTGACTCGAGGCCAGCTGTTCACAAAATCCCTTCCCACGGACTAGATTAGTGACCTTGATTTCAATGTCATACTCCATGACATGAGTGATCCATCCTGCATGATTTTTGTTCATATCCTTGCTGAGAAGGAATTCTTTAACCCTTGCATGGGAGACCAATAGTTGGATTTTGTTGTTTGAAACTAAATTCTTAAACTTCTTCAATTCTCTAATCACTACCAGGACCTGCTTTTTGAAGAAAGAGTATTTCACTTCATAATCTTCCGGACCCTAGCTGAAGAAAGCAATTGGCTTCTTTGTGTCTTCTTTGTTGTGTTGTAATAGGATTGCAGAAATTGTTTCACTACCACCAAAGGCATATAATATGAATTCCTTAGAAAAATATAGATTCACGAGAGTTGGGGCTTGTGATATGGCTTCCTTGATAGCCTCAAAACTTGTTTTTCCTTATGTTTTCCACCTAAATGCCAAACTCTTTTTTAACATCAATGTGATTGGCTTGACAATGGAAAAAAAGTTTGGTACATACCTACGAAAAAAAATTTATTTTCCCCAAGAAGCTTTGAAGAGCCTTCTTGTGGCTTGGAAATGGCAATGCCCTTATAGCCTCAACTCTTTCTGGGTTAATTGCCAAACCTTCGTTTGACACAGTGTGGCCAAGGAGTCTAATTTCATGGGCCAAGAATATGCATATTTTAGGGTTCAATGATACCCCAAATCTTCTACACCTTTAAAACACCTGCCTTAGGTGAACAAGGTGGTTTGCAACATTTCTGGAGAACACAGTAATGTCATCCAAGCATATCAGTACTTTTTTTTTATCAGTCCTTTGAATGCCATATCCATTTCCCTTTGGAAGGTGGCTCCAAAATTAGACAATCCAAATGGCATTTTTCTGTAGGCATAGGTGCCCCATTTGGTGGTGAATTTTTTTTGAACTGATCATATTTTTTCACCATGATTTGGTTGTAACCTGAGTATCCATCTAGGAGAGAGAATCTCTCTGAACCAGACACTACCTACAAGATTTGATTCATTGAGGGAAGTGGGTAGTGATATTTGAGGGAGGCTCTATTCAAGTCATGAAATTCAACACACAACCTAATCTCCCCATTCTTCTTCCTAACTAGGACCAAGTTTGTGACCCAGCTTGACTGTTTGATCAGAAAAATGATACTTTCCTCTATCATCTTATTCAGTTATTTCTTCATCAGAGGCTCAATATGTGGGTTGATTGGTCTCTGCTTCTTCCTGATGGGCTTAGTAGCTGGATCTAGCTCAATTGTGTATTAGGCTAACTTTGGATTGAACCTTCTTAGGTCTTCATAGCTCCAAGAAAATATATCCAGAAACTCTTAGCAAAGGTGTATGAATTCATACCTTTCTTTCTCGGTGACCACCTTGCTAACTTGTAGTGTTTTTCCTTCTCCAACTAGAATTGGCTCTGAATCTTCCCCTTTGATCTATATGTTGGCCTTCTCTTTTCGAAACTAATCATTGGGATTGAATATGGCATCCAATGTCACGAGCAATTTAGGAATCCTATATTTATGCAGCTGTACTACTTGATTTCCATATTGCTTCTCTAGTTTGCTTTGGTTTCTAGCTAATAATTCAGCTTCCTCTTACAAAAATTTGATGATCTTATGATCATTCTTGAACACCTACCAACATGTGTTGTTATCTGGTACTACTAGTCTCACAATCACATGGATATGTGGATGTTCTTTGTCCCTTTTTATGCTTTCAACTACATCAAATGTTGCTCCAACTGTTGCAATCTTGTCAGAAGCTTTTTTTCTCCTTTCTGGGTATGGACATGATGTTGAAGGATTTGAAATCCTCAATGAGGTCCCACACCTTATTCTAGTAACCTTTGAGTAGTTCATTCTTGACAACATTTTGTCATTTGACTTGATTGGAAACAAGTTCACTATCACCAAACACCTGTAGGTTCTTTATTCCTCATCTTCTGGCCCAATGCAGTCCATGGACTAAAGCCTCATATTCGACAGTGTTATTTGAGTAGGTAAACTGAAATATGAAAGCAAAATAATACTTCATACCATGGGGGACACAATCATAGCTCCTCCTCTGGGTCCTTGTTTGATCCTTGAGCCATCAAATAACAATTGCCATACTTCAATGTCATCTTTGTGTTTTGGCTTAATGATGTCAGGAAGAGGATGATTCTCTTCATGAATGTAGTAGAATCCTAGTTTAGATTCTTCCATCTCCTTATTAGGATTAAAATAATGTCTTTTGACCACCCATTCATCAAGAGTTAGGTCTTGGATACACCCTACTTTTGTATCTACCTCAGAAGTGTTTAGGAGGTCCTCGTGATAAAAAGCCAAACAATTTGCATTGATTGGGCTAGGCACATAGGACTCAATGTGGTAATCTTCTATGGGCTCGGATTTGATTCTGGTCTTCACTTCATACCTTGTTCTAAAGAGAATATGTGACCAGTCAACAGACAAATATCCTCCAATTTTGGAAGTGAAGTCCATGGAAAAACATAGCACAAAATGTAGTGGCAAGTCTATGACTGACACATTCTGTAATACAGTCACATTAAGGTGAGCATGTAGAGTGAGACTAAGATCATTGATGACTCCAATAGTGGTCATTGTTGTCCCATCCAATTGTACTACTCCTCTAGAGATGACTTCATATTGGATACCTAGTTGATCAGCTATTTGTTTGGGAATTATTGAACTACTTGCCCCTGAATCGATCATGTATTTGTGCACCAATTTATCTCCAATGATTAATGAAACATAAAATGGATGAGGATTTAGATTCTTACCTCATTGTTCTTCATGGTTTCTCTCAGGTTGAGCCGTATTGGTAAGCACTTTCTCTTGCTGGTTAGGGGGTTGACTTGAGCTTGACCAATTGTCCATTGAAGTCTGCAATAGATCCCTCAGCCTTGGAATGGCTAGTGACTCCCATAGTGAAATGTTTACACTTGTCCTCTTCATTTGTTCAATGATATTAAATGAACTTTCCTTCTTTTTTCCCCTCCCTGACACATTTTTCTCTTGCACATGGGTTGTTACAACCAGTGCCTGAGTAGGTCCGGAAGGTGGCTTGGATTGACTTTGCACATTGGGAGTTATACTTTGAATGAAAATACCTTGCTGAGAAACGGAGGGTTGAGGATCACCGGATCTTGGTGAATGTCCTTCTCTAATATTTCTCCTCTTAGACCTTGCATTGGAAGCTATACTTTGAGAAGGAGCCTGATTAATTCCACAGAATTCTTGAGCCTGTCAATTGAGAAGCATAGTTTCATTTATGGGTCCCTCTTATTTAGCTCCTTTCTACTAACTTTTTTCATGACTAGGTTCTTGTGACACACCAACAGTTTACACCATTAGAGCCTGATTTAATGCACCATTGAAGCACATCGACTGATTATGTGGCTGATTACATGGGAAAAACCATTCATACTCTTGTGCCATGTTATTATGTGTTGGAACCAATCCCCTTGATGTTGAAACTATGTTTAGGTCATATGACCTAAAAGGTCTAGCAACTTGGGGTTTCCCTTGGTGTTGAATCTGATTTACAGCCTAGGGTGGTGGTCTATTTTACTGATATGGTGGTCTGTCCTGATACTGAGCCTGGGGCTGATATGGTCTAGAAATCTGATCTTACTATCTTTTGATGGTTACTAGCTCATTTCCCAGGTTTTGTAGTTGTTTCATAACTTCCTGAAGCTCCTTTGAGGTGTTAGATGATGAAGTGGAGGTTTCAGCTAAACTTTGACTCCGGGGGTGGGTATAGGAGCTAATGTGGGCATTTGGCTGGTGCCTGGTTTTCCTAACTCGGGGTATAGAGGCATGGATGGCCTAGGAGCAAGTTTGCAAGCCTGAATAAAATGATTCTTAGTTCCTATGGAAAGGTTATAGGCTACAGGTAAGGTTGTGCCCCCATGACTGAATCATCCAAGCAATCAGTACTTTTTTTATCAGTCCTTGGACGGCCATATCCATTTCCCTTTGGAAGGTTGGCTCCAAATTAGACAATCCAAATGGCATTTTTCTGTCGCATAGGTGCCCCATTTTGGTGGTGACATTTTTTTTGAACTGATCAGATTTTTTCACACTGATTTGGTTGTAACCTGAGTATCAATCTAGAGAGAGAATTCTCTCGGAACCAGACACTACCTACAAGATTTGATCATGAGGGAATGGGTAGGATATTTGAGGGAGGTCTATTCAAGTCATCGAATGAAATTCAACACAAAACCTAATCCCCATTCTTCTTCTAACTAGGACCAAGGTGGACCCAGCTTGAACTGTTTGATCAGAAAAATGATACTTTCTCTATCATCTTATTCAGTTATTCTTCATCAGAGGCTCAATATGTGGGTTGAATTGTCTCTGCGCTTCCTGATGGGTTGTAGCTGGATCTAGCTAATTGTGTATTAGGCTAACTTTGGATTGAAAATTCTTAGGTCTTCATGGCTCCAAGAAAATATATCCAGGAAACTCTTAGCAAAGGTGGATGAATTCATCATTTCTTTCGCGTGAACCACCGTGCAAAGTGTAGTTTTTTCATTCTCCAACTAGAATTGGCCTCTGATCTTCCCCTTTGATCTCTATGTGGCTCTCTCTTTTCGAAACTAATCTTGGATTGAATATGGAATCCAATGTCAAGAGCAATTTAGGAATCCTATAATTGGATGCAGCGGTACTACTTGATTTCCATAGTGCTTCTCTAGTTTGCTTTGGTTTATAGCTAATAATTCAGTTCTCTTACAACAAAATTGATGACTAGAATCATTCTTGAAACACCTACCAACATGTGTTGTTATCTGGTACTATAGTCTCACAAGCACATGGATATGTGAGTCTTGGTCCCTTTTTATGCTCAAAACATCAATGTTGCTCCAAATGTTGCAATCTTGTCAGAAGCTTTTTTTCTCCTTTTGGGTATGGACAGATGTTGAAGGATTTGAAACCTCAATGAGGTCCCACACCTCATTATAGTAAAACTTGGGTAGTTCTTCTTGACAACATTTTGTCATTTGACTTGATTGGAAACAAGTTCAACATCACAAAAACACCTGAGGTTCTTTATTCCGCAATCTCTGGCCCAATGCAGTCCAGTGGACTAAAGGCCTCATAGTCGACAGTGTTATTTGAGTAGGTAAAAACTGAAATAGAAAGCAACAATAATCTCATACATGGGGGACACACTCATAAGCTCCTCCTCTGGGTCCTTGTTTGGATCCTTGAGCATCAATAACAATTGGCAATACTTCAATGTCAGCTTGTGTTTTGCTTAATATGTCAGAGAGGATGATTCTCTTAAGAAGTAGGTAGAACCTAGTTAGATTCTTCCATCTACTTAGTAGGATTAAAAATAATGTCTTTTGACCCCCATTAATCAAGAGTGGAGGTCTTGGGATACACCCTACTTTTGTATCTACCTCAGAAGTGTTTATGAGGTCCTAGTGATAAAAAAGCCAACAATTTGCATTGATGGGCTAGGCACATAGGACCTATGTGGTAATCTTCTATGGGCTCGGATTTGATTGGGTCTTCACTTCATACCGTGTCTAAAGAGAATATGAGACCAGTAACAGACAAAATCCTCCAATTTGGAAGTGAAGTCCAGGCAAAACATAGCACAAAATGTAGGGCAAAAGTCTATGACTGACACATCTGTAATACAGTTCACATTAGGTGAGCATGTAGAGTGGACTAAGAATCATTGATGACTCCAAAGTGGCCATGTTTTGTCCCATCCAATTGTTACTACTCATCTAGAGATGACTTCATATGGATTAACTTAGTGATCAGCTATTTGTTTGGAATTATTAACTAATTGGCCGTGAATCACATGTATTTGTGCACCCATTATTCTCCAATGATTAATTGAAACATAAAATGGATGAGATTTAGATTCTTACCCATTGTTCTTCATGGTTCTCTCAAGGTTGAGCCGTATTGGACAGCACTTTCTCTTGCTGGTTAGGGGTTGACTGAGCTTGACCAATTGTCCATTGAAGTCTTGACAATAGATCCTCAGCCTTAGGATGGCAGTGACTCCCTAGTGAAATGTACCACTTGTCATCTTCATTTGTTCAATTGATATTAAATGAAACTTTTCCTTCTTTTTTCCCCTCCCTGACACATTTTCTCTTGCACATGGGTTGTACAAACCAGTGCCTGGTAGGTCAGCGAAGGTGGCTTGGATTGACTTGTGCACCTTGGGCGTTATACTTGAATGAAAATTACCTTTTGGTTTTCTTTGGGGGGCTGAGAAACGAGGGTGAGGATCACAGTATCTTGGTGAATGGCCTTCCTAATATTTATCTCTTAGACTTGCATTGGAAGCTATACTTGTGAGAAGGAGCCTGATTAATTCACATAATCTTGAGCCTGTCAATTGAGAAGATAGTTTCATTTATGGGTCCTATTACTTAGCTCCTTTCTACTACTTTTTTCAGGACTAGGTTTTGTGACACACCAACAGTTTACACCATTAGAGCCTGATTTCAATGCACATGAAAGCACATCGACTGATTAGGGGCTGATTACATGGGAAAAACATTCATTATTCTTGTGCCATGTTATTATGTGTTGGAACCAATCCCTTGATGTTGAAACTATGTTTTAGGTATATGACTAAAAGGTTCTAGAACTTGGGGTTCCCTTGGATGGTGAATCTGATTTACAGCCTAGGGTGGTGTCTATTTTATGATATGGTGGTTCTGTCTGATACTGAGCTGGGTGATATGGTCTAGAAATCTGATCTTACTATTTTGATGGTTACTAGCTCATTTCCCAGGTTTGTAGTTGTTTAATAACTTCACTGAAGCTCTTTGAGTGTTAGAGATGCGAAGTGGAGGTTCAGCTAACTTTGACTCCGGGGTGGGTATAGGAGCTAAGGTGGCATTGGCTGGTGCCTGGTTTTCCAAAAACTCGGGTATAGCGGATGGATGGCCAGGAAGAGGAGGGGGGGAAGTTGCAAGCTGACTAAAATGAGCTTAGTTCCTATGGAAAGGGATAGGTACAATAAGTTGTGCCCCCATGATGGAATCATAAAGAAATATCAGATTTGAAAGCACTAAGAAATTATAAGAATACACCTTCATTAGTGGGCTTTCTGACTGTTGGAATCCGTCCTAGGTCCATTGACATCTGAGGTTGAATCTATCAGTTGCTCATTCAAAGCTCTGTTGATTGGCACCATCTGCTCCAGCAAGGATAGGTTATCTCCCTTTTCTCCAAAACTGGTGTTAAGAGTTTGCACAACTGGTCCCATTTGACATAGATCCTACTTTGAAGGGTCCTAACCATGGAAGCATTACTTTTGAGTGAAGAGGCTAAGAAACTTGACCGTATATCCATCATTGATCTCATGATTGTACAGAAATTACAAGTCTGAAATGGTCACTAGGAAGGTCTGGTTCTCTCCATTGAAAATATTGTGATGCTCTTAATGTTGCACATCGGGGACTATGTTTTGTGATTCAGAGAAAGTGGGCTGCTCTAGCTGAAGTTGATGTAAGGATGTGGTTGTGGTGTACCATCCTGATCAGCCTGAGTAACCTTCTTGATTGAAAAAATGACTACTAGGAGGAGGTGTTGATAGAGCTCTATTTGGAGGAGATGGGAGGGACCTCTAGGCTCGTCTTCTTTTCTTCTATCTAGAGACAAGGGATGGGGATAAAATTTCCTTCCTATCTTGTTAGACCTAGTTGTATCCTTCTCATGAACTAGGAAACAGATTGCCTGGAACCCAGTGGATTCTATCCCTTTGGATTCACCAGATGTGTATTTTTTAAAAGCTCTTAAAAATATAGAAATCACAGCAAGTGAACATCAACCTTACTATAATAAAGATGGAGAATTCCTGTCACACGGGTGTGCCAAAAATGTAGTCCAAAATCCACAACACCCCCAAATGAAGCGTCAGATTACTTTACTAAGGATGAGGTCATTGGTGTGATCCGCATAACATGAGTTTTTTCTAAGTGTGGGACTTAGAAAAGAGGAAAAATTCCAGGTGTAAAGGCTTGTGCGATTTCCTCTTTTAGGGCATTACGTGAAACCTTGTAAGGCCCCTATTCCTAAACCTAATCTAATTTTTGCTAAGGAGACAGGGGGAAAAAGGATGCATGAAATCAAAACAAGCTAATAGGATACACAAAGGAATGATGAACATTTGTTTTGCTAATAGAAGGACACCAACAAAATACATACAAAAATAACTAAGACAGATAAACCAATTTATAATGAAAGACCAGATGAAAGAAAAAGAGACAAGAAAGGATCTAAAAGTCGATCCACATATCTGTTTGTGCTCTGCAGATTGATACAATGCATACACAGTGGCCAAAAGGTAGAAAGTATATGTCTAGTGGAAGGTCTGAAGACTCCATGAGTTCCTTTTCTAGAAGAAAAGGGGAGCCTACAAAAATCTAAGAATGTCCAACCCTTTACATGAGTCTGACCGGTATTTTATAGGCTCAATAGAGGAGAAGAATGAAAGAAAAGAAACAGGAAAAGGCAGGTGAAGCTCAACACTGCCTATTAATGTATCCGTCCAATCTATACCTAATAGAACCTCACGCATCAATGCTTAGTTCGGTGCCTTGAAGAGGATTGAAACCACGGAGTAGATCGAATCTTCGCCCGCGTACTGACCCTGTTGATTCGCGCTTGCTCTCTTACCCCCATTGCACTCATCTTCTCCCCTTTCGTTTTTACTATTTTCCCCTCTTCTCGTCATTGAGCCTCTGGGTTTTACAGAATGATCTAGTTGGGGTGATGGATCCCGACATTCGGCCCTGAAGATGTTTCTCCAGTTTTATTACCTTACCTCCCCAAACTTAAATTTTAGATCTTCACGGGTGGATGAAGCCAGATGTTGCAACATTGTCAGATTGTAATATTTCAATCCCTAAGTCAAAAAATATGCCCCTTCGAAGTTGTATCGGATTGTTAAAAGGTGGGAAAAACTGCGTTTAAAAAATGGCCCCCTTTTGACCTTTGGACATTGTGGAGGGCTGGCCACTTGTCTAAAGGTGGCTCTATATTTTCTCTTGGAATAGTGTGGGGCTGACATGTGGCATCCTCAACCGGCCTGACTTCATTTCTTTTTTTTTGGCATAAGAATTTTTATTGGCAGGGTCAATTTCTTTGACAAAGAGACATGCAACAGTCTAGTGTGTGTGAAGTCTCTCTCAATTCATCACTTGAATAGTGTCGTTTGGACACATGGCTCTCTCCGGTGACTTGTGACTTATGCATTGACTATTCAATTTGACTTTTTCCACTTGAAGAGGCTGCCGTGGGAAGTTTCCACAGTCATTTGAAAAACTCCAATCAAATTTGCTCCTAAAGGAGCAATTGGGTTGTTTTTCTTTTGTCGACCCACTAGAAGCTCTATAGTTCCGGGAATTGTCAACTATCTTTACCTTACTTTTTCAGACTGGGCTATGTAACAAATTGGCCCATTGTTTGAAGTCTCCCCTTTTTAATCTACCCTTAGAGGTCCGCTTGCACATGTGGCATCCCCCAATAATAGTTCTATATTAGCCATATTCTGAGGCCCTCTTTTCCTACCTTTTTGACTTGTGACCTATTTTATCTGTGGAGGGATGGCGCAAGTTTGAGTCCCCACCATAGGCTCCCATCTTGGGATTTGTGTCAAGTCAACACCTGGCTTTCTTACCTGGATGAAGACTTTTCAACGGACCGCACAACTTTTGGGGATCTGGGATGCATGGAAAGCCCGGCATCATTTGAGATCATTATTTGGATTCAACTTTAGCGAAGGGGGTTCGTTCCAACACGTGGATCTCTTTGCTGCCTTCTCCATACGTAGTTCCAATTTTGGACTCGGTCTGAACTATTTGAGTCTGAAGACTTGAAGATTTTGTCGTTTCTTACTTTTCTTGCCCATTGCCTCTCTGGGACATTGATTCGTCCTTTGACCAGCTACTTTTATTTTCGAGCCCAATGTAAACCGTAGAATGGATTAAAGCCAGGTCACTTGATAGAGCTGTTTTCTGAATTTATCCCACACAGGGTCACTTGATCCTCGCAGGCCTACGTCACTTCAATTATAGATTCCCTCTCTCCATTTATGGGAATCAACATGATTTCTCAGGTTCTTTTAGTGTGGGGTCATTCTGATCCAATATTTTTATCAGGGTAAAATATGAATAGCAGTTAGTATTCCTAACAACTTTAAGGACCTGGCTTTTGGATCTAGAAGGTTGTGTTATTGATTCTTAAATTCTTATATAGGGGTAGCTTTATTTCTTTTATAATGTTAAGGTATATCCTAGGATAAGTCTCTGACATGAGAATTCCTTATCTACCATCGTAAAACAATTAGAGGTGGTGTAAAGAGGGGGATAATATCCAACTACAACAATACCTACCCAGAAGATGCTCCAAATAGGTTTGGTTCAAAGACAATGAATAATTGGCGACTTCCACTATGTTAAGGACACAAAACGGATAGATGTTTGAGATTACGCCATTATATCCAAGACCTCATAGAGGAAGGGAAGATTTCTGTAGAGTCTCCCCCCTGAGACCGGTAAAAGTTCAAATGAAAAAATGGGTATTTAAAAGGAACCTTTTCCTAACCATATAGATAAAAATAAAAAGAAAACAAATCAAAGGAAAACTTCCAATGACTATAGGACTGTTTCCTATGTGTACCCTATAAATGATAGTCCTTATGATTCCCTCATTGGATGTATTAACTCATCTAACAAACAGATTAACACAATTAGAATCTTAGAGAAGAGTTGCGCAGTCGGGACAAGACGTGCCCACTTAATCATACCAGATCTTGTGCCTACCCTTGAGGAAAGTCAATATAACTTGGTAGTGAAATTAGAATTTTTTTTGCTAAGATATATATCCTCGATCTCCTAAAGATTTCTAATGCTCATAAGAACATACTGTTAAAAACTTTGCAAAATTCAAGGGTTTTCACATAAATAGATCTCATGAACCTTTAAACCATGGTTGCACGCTTAGACGCCAACGATCATAGTACTTTTGATCATACTGTGATCCTGCATAACAACCCAAAGCATAACTTGCCATTGTACCTTAAAGTGGTGGTTACCCGTTGCAAATCAAAAGAGTACTTGTAGATGGGGGATCTGGTCTAAATATTTACACCTTGAACTTGGTAAAGCAGTTAGGCCATTCAAAAACAGAGTTGGGTGCTAAAACTATCACAATCACAACATATGACAATAAAGAAAGAGAATCAGTAGGGACTATAGTGGTCCCCATGAAGGTAGGACCAACATGTCATGACATAATGTTTCATGTCCTTGACTTGGACCTTCCATATAACATGCTCTTGGGGTGCCCATGGATCCACACCATGCAAGCTATTCCATCAACGTTTCATCAGTGCATCAAGTTATGCCATGAAGGGCAGGTGGTTACCATTTTCGGAAAACTAGAACCATTCACACATTGCAGGGCATTACACAGTTTCTCTTTTGCCTCTTATGAGTTCCCTTCTACAGATGTTTTTTTCCCCCTACAGACAGAGGATATGAAAAAACGAGTGGATTTAGAATCCCACATGACTTTCAATCAAGATTTTCCCTCATTAGTCAATCCATTTTCTTCATGAGAGGCAACATCAGCAAAATATGTCCCAATTAGGCCTTCACTCTTGAGTACGATCTGTTAATATTAGACTTATCAGTATCCCCCAGGACAAGGGGTAAGCCTTATTTTCAGTTCAAGAGCACCCGCGAGAAATCTCCTAAACCTTTGGAGAAATTTGTCCATAGTGGCCTCCTGTCTGAGGAGAAAATGTTAGAAGACCCTACTAGCAGAGTACTAGAAGGCACCATGGCTTCATACAATCAAGCGCCTTAGTACATCAAAGGTCCTCACATGATGTTTGTCATGGGTTATAGTGGGTTTGGATGTGGCGTTAATGCAGAAGGCCGGTTGGAGCCTATCCCTATGCCTCATTTCAAAACTGATAAACATGGCCTTGGAATAAGGCCCCATGACGCTCTACCTTCTGAGAACAATACCACTTCTTCTAAAAGTGAGGATTTTTCATCTCATTCTGACAGTGACACAGATTCCCAATGTATCCTTTACGAATATCTTTCCTCCACAAACCTATTCCTAGATTCTTCAGTATTTACCTTATCCGAATCCATCCCCCTAAATAAATGTCTAGTAGCCCTTGTATATCCTGAACTTATAGATTGGGATCAACAACTTCACGTGCCATTGGATTTCTTTAAAAATGATGAGGCATTCGCAGAGTTCATGGGACTCAGGGACTTTATTCCAGATGGAAACCATAAGAAAGGATTTAAGATTCAACTAGATGCCTGTGCCTATTTTGGGGAAGAAGCAGAGATGTGTGGATCGTTGAATAAAAAGGTTATAACTAAAATCATACCTACTTCTAAGAAACCAAGCAAGAAGGCTCAATGGAAATCCCATAGTAACAAACTCTTTGATGAGCTCATAGACAAACAGAATGAAGAGTCTAAAGATGAAGTGATTTATTCATTCAAATATGATCATGAATTACCACAGGAGGTCAATCTTACTCTTCCTCCTGATCCTACAAGGATGGAGGATACATCTAAAATTCTTATTGAGGAAACAATCAGCGTCAACATTGGCTTAGAGGAGCAACCCAAAATAGTCAAGTTGGGAGCTTCACTCTCAACTCAGGAACAAAAGACCTTTGTAGAGATCTTAAAAGAATACGTGGACATATTTGCATGGACATATGCAGATATGCCTAGTTTGGACCCCGAGCTAGTTGTGCATAACCTCATTATGCACCCAGATGCTAAACCAATCAAACAGAAGTTGAGAAAGATGCATCCTAAGGTGGCACTCTTGGTCAAAGAAGAGTTAGAAAAGTTGTTAGCTATTGATTTCATTAAACCTATTGACTATTTAGAATAGATTTCTAACATAGTCCCAGTATAGGAAAAACCTATTGGAATAAGGATCTACACGGATTTCTGTGACATCAACAAAGCATGTCCAAAATATGATTTTCCCCTACCTAACATCGACATGATAGTTGATTTAATAGCTGGTTATGAAATGTTGTCCTTGATGGATGGTTTTTCAGGTTATAACAAGATATAAATTGTGGAAAAAGATCAACATAAAACAACATTCATCACCCCTTGGGGAACATTTTTCTACAAATTCATTCCCTTCGGCCTTAAAAACGCTAGAGCTACTTATCAGCGGGCCATGAACGCTATTTTCCATGATAAGATAAGTGACATCATGGAGGATTATGTTGAGGATATCCTAGCAAGATTCAAGAGTAGAAAAGAACACCTTGAAGTGTTGAGGTGTATCTTTTAGTGCCTAAAGGATTATAAGGTTTGTTTGAACCCTAAGAAATGTGTCTTCGGTGTTTTATCTGGAAAAATATTAGGGTTCATTTTCTCACAAAGAGGGATTAAAGTGGATCCTACAAAGGTTACGGCTATCACAAAAATGCCACCACCTACCACTCTCAAGTAGCTAAGGAGTCTACAAGGGAAGATTCAGGGAATCTGTTGCTTTATCTCACAACTTCCGGATAAGTACCACCCCTTTTCTCATTTTCTCAAGAAAGATGTCACATTCAACTGGGGACCTGATTATCAGAAAGCCTTTCCACTACTCAAATAATACTTTTCTAACCCACCTATACTAATGCCACCCACCCTTGGTGAATCTCCCCTCTTATACATTTCTACTGCCCAGTTCACCATTGGTGCATTACTTGCCCAATATGACTTAGCCCATAAAGAGAGAGTAGTTTACTATCTTAGCCACACCTTGATCACATACGAGTTGAATCATCCCCAGATAGAAAATGCCTGCTTGGCAATTGTCTTCACATTTCAAAAGCTTTTCCATTATCTCCTAAATAATAAAACCAAGCTCATATCTAAAGTTGACCCTCTCAAATACCTTTTATCTAAACCTACCCTCACAGGCTGAATGGCTAATTGGATCATTCTCTTGAGTGAATTTGACATTGATTTTGTAAATCAGAAATCTTTAAAAGGATAGGTACTGGTTGATCAGTTGGTAGAAGCTCCTCTCCTAGGAATGGAACCTTTATGCTTAGATTTACTAGATGCATGTATGATTTATATTAAGGAATCCATAGAATGACAGGTTCTTGATGGATCTTTCACCTTTCATGGATCTGGAGCAAGAGTGGTGCTCATCATTCCAACTGGTAATGCCATACCACGAGCATTCCGGTCAAGATTCCCATGTACAAACAACATTGCGGAGTACGAAGCACTCATCGTTGACCTCAAGCTAGCTATTACATGGAACATCAGACAACTGTGAGTCATTGGAGACTCTTAACTTATCATAAAATAGGTTAATGATGAGTACAAGGTTAAAGATGAGAAACTCATTCCATATAAGAAAATGGTTGAAAATTTGAAGGAATATTTCACACAATTCATATTTGAACAAAAACCAAGGTCGCATAATAGATCCGCAGATACTATGGCTACTATTGGGTCTCTCTTATGCATAGCACCTGAAGAAAGCAAGATGCATTGCTTCATGAAACATCTACAGGTACTTGCATATGATATGCTGGAGCCATGTTTAGCATGTGAAGTTGTTATTCCTTTATCCCCTTAGTATAACCTTATCTTCCAATACCTACAAGACGAAACCCTTCCCCCTGACATCACCCATTCTAAAAAGAAAGCCCTTATTTTCCACATAGCTCATTATACCCTCCTAGGAGAAACCCTTTATCGTCGTGGCTATGATGAGAATCTACTTCACTGTTTGGATGTCGCTGATTCTATCCACGCAATTAAGGAAGTATATAGTGGTATTTGTGGAGAACATACTAGTGGCATGGTCTTCGCTAAAAATCTATTGAGAGTAGGCTATTATTGGCCTACCATGGAATCTGATTGTTACAACTTCGTAAAGAAGTGTGAACTATGCCTAAAATATGGAAATTTAATACATGCGCCAGTGTAAGCCTTACAGCCTATTGCAATGCCTTGGCCCTTCTCTAAATGGGGCTGGGATCTCATAGGGAAGCTCCATCCTTCTTCATTGGATGGTCATACACATATCATCACTACCACCTAGTACTTTACCAAATGGGTAGAGGTTGTCCCTCTTACCTATGTCACCGGTGCGCAGATTTCAAAATTCATCATGAACCATCTCATATGTCATTACAGGATCCCCTTGGCCATTATCACTGATAATGGTAAATCCTTCAAAAATAAAATGGATAAAACATTGTGTCAATGCTTCCATATCCAACTTAAGTGGTCTACCCCTTATTACCCTCAAGGTAATGGACAGGTAGAAGCCACCAATAAAACCCTTGTGCGGATTATGGAGAAAATGGTCAGTAAAACCGGTCATAATTGGCATCTTTAGATACACCCCGCCCTCTGGGCCTATCGTACTTCCATCCGCACTCCTACTGGTGCGACCCCTTATTCACTTGTCTATGGCATTGAAGCCATCATACCTTTCGAAGTGGAGTTTCCCTCCCTGAGAATATATCTCAGGGAATATCTTGCTAAATATGAAGGCTAAAAATTTGCTCGCCTAGAAGAGTTGGAACTATTATTTGAAAGGCGTATCAGAGCACTCAATCACCTAAAAGTCTATCAGAACAGAGTGTCCAAATGGTATAATAAATGCATCATTCATTGGGAATTTGATGTAGGGGACCTAGTTATCAAGGAAAATAAGAAGAACGCCATAAAAGATAGAGAAAAGAAAGGAATGTTCGAGGCTAACTGGTTAGGCCCTTATGTTGTAATTGAAAAATATGGATCAGGGGCCTACAAACTTGCATATTCAGACAGTGAAGAGATTCCAGAACATATGAACTCCATGCACTTAAAGTGGTTCTATGCTTAAGCATGATGAGAATATCAAAATAAGAACTAAAAATTGGAAAACAAAGAAAAAACAAGAAAAAAAATGGAAAAATGAGAAAATAGTAAAGAAAAAGTAGGTTGTCCTCATGTGAAAACCACACAATTATGGTGCAGGGGGAAATTATTTGAGTGAAAAGTAGTTTTTGGTGCTCAAGGAATATTCACCAGACACGAGTTACTCTTACGGAAGGACGGGTAATCTTTACAACTTTTTAGATATGACTTTTTCTGCTAGGTCTAGGAACCCTACTAGGATCACCTTTTCCTTGCCATGATCTGGTTTGTTTGCTCTTATATCTGCATGAAGGACATTACCTTTGTATACACCCATCTAATGCTAAGAATAATAATACCGTTTCCATCTTCCTGCACATACGTGCATGGTATTCTACCCTTTGTATATTCCCACATCACGGTGGGGGCATACACACTTCATTGTTCTTGTACATTGCTTTCAAAACATGACCTTGAAAAATACAAAAACATTAAGAAAACAATACACAAAAATATCTAAACATTTGGAAAATTTCCCTTTCCAGGGATAAAGCTACATTCATCTCACAATGTTATCTTTGGGAAACCTGGACAAAAAGTGACAAATGTAGCCACGAAAACTTATCTTCTTAGATGAACCCAAAAAATTAGAAAATATGTCGAGGCTGTCCCGCAAAAACAAAGTAGTGCTTTAATTACTTTTAGTTGTTGGTTTGTATAGTTTTGGTGTACTTAGTCCGCTGAATTGTTAGTTATTTAAATGGATCATTTGCTTATCAAATTTTGAATCTTATTTGATTTAAATTTTGTATTGCAATACATACATTTTAGGGCTCTCATGCTTGTAAATAATTGTTGTAGATTTCTTTGTTTGTTATGTACATCCTTTTAAGGTTCTTTTTTTACTTGCTTAGATTAGATCTCATTTTTTATCTCTTGTTAAGTGTTTGCATATGTGTTTGTTTATTAGTATTTTATTGTATGTGTATATTTGTTTAGTTTTGTTAACTTTTGCTTGTGTGTTTTGCACAGATGTTTGTTATCACATCTACCATCTATCATCTCATCACATTTATAACATCATTCAGTACATCATATAAATACAAAAATGCTAAGTATTACATCATGCATGTATGCTAAGCTAATCATCAAATATTGTATCATCAATGGGGGCAAGAGGGGTTGCGCATAATCACAAATCTATCCCCCCCCACACCAATATCGTCTAGTATCATCCCAAGTGCTAGCATAAAAACTCATAATTAACTCATGAATATAAAAACATGTGGCGCCATCTATAGATACATCATCAAATATGAAAAATGAAATACATACATTTCTAAATCTAAGATATGCCACATACATGAAAGAAAGAACAAACATACATCATAAATCCATCATATCAATGATACATCAAAATGTCCATATATATACATGTATAACTATCTAGGTCAGTACTCAAAATAATACATCATTGATACAATGTGCCATCAAAAAAGGGCATGCATCAAACATAATCGAGCCTTCATCATGAGGCATCATCAAAATAATGGTATACAAGCTATACATCGAAATCAACCTTCATAAGAGGCATGTATAAAAAATATCTATACAACCAAAAAAGGTAGCACTCAACCACAACTCTCGCCCTCGTCAAGACTCCCAGGTCTATCACCTAGTCGATGGAACAATGGTGCCTGAGAAGGACCTGCACTAGGTGGGCCACCAAACTATCTAGAAGGCCCCTGTTCAGCCGGCTGCTCTTGCATAGGCTACCTAAATTATCTCGACAAATGGCCTAATCTCCATGATCTAGAACCTGTCATTCTCGTCTTTAACTGTCGACACAATACCACTTGCTGCTCTGGGGGAACTTCCCTGAAGTAAGCAGTCCTATAAAATAAAACCTTGCCACTCAGCCTCGTAGCATCAGGGATCAAGTCAGCATCTATAGAGGTGAGGGCTACCTGAAGGGAAATATCGCACTCACCTATCACTCTACCTAAATCAACCTCTGCATGTCTCAAGGAGGAAGCCTTTCGATCTCTCTCTACGGTAACAGTCTACACCTGGGCTCGTTCCTCATCCCTCTGTGTAAGATAACCCTGTGACCGTGTGTGTATACATGATCCCTCTGGGAAATAATCATCCACACCTGAGTATGGTACTGGTGTAGGAGGCTCAATTTCTGAGCCCCTTGTGCAGCTATCTCTTGCATCTGAATTTTCCATGCAACACTATCGATGCCTTGAGTGGCCTGTTCCTGAGCCTGATCTCTCTCTACTATCAAAATATGTACCTGGGTGAGTGCCTGATCTTTTCTCTGATGTGAGGGCCTGTACCTGGGTCCTCGTTGTATCTCTCTCACCAGCCACATGCAACTATACAGTAATGACTACCTGTAACTGCTGCTGAAGAGTAGTTCATTGCCCACCAGCGCTGCTACTCTCTGGGATATCAAAAGGTGGGCCCTGCTCTGGTAGTACCTACTGAAGAGGGGTATAAACCACCGCTGGAATGCCCATTGGGGGGAAAATCTATATCCACGGACCTTGTATACCTGTCTCGGTCTCGGCTTAGGGGCCTGAACCTCTGGCTGCTATGGTATGGGACCTTGTTCCCTACCTCTGACATGCTTGTGCACATCGAGACCACCCTCATCATCGTCATCATCATTGTCATCTCCATCCTCGCCACCACTAGGATCCCCCACTAGAGGAGGTCTCATGTGGACATCGTATGCTACTCTAGGAATGCTCAGATGGTGCGGGAGCACACCGTGGTACCATGGTCCATACTTTAGTGTAGTTCCCAGATCTCTAACCTATCTAAGTGGCACCTAAATAATAGGTGCCACCTGTCAAAAGCTAGCCAATGCTCTTTCATGGGAAATCTATGGTCCCATATAAAAACGATCTCTGACTCTACGAGCATATCATCTTTCTGGCCTAGGAACATCCTGGGTAAGGCCAAACTGCTGCTAACATTGATCTACTTTGTATAGCTTACATATATAATTCTGGTTACCCAAGATAAAATGCTCAATGATAGCAGTGTTGAGCTCTAGACCATCCTCTAGCCACTGAAAATGTTTGTAAGGCCTCCACGCAATGGAAGCCTGTCGCAGCTCATCTAACTCATGCCTATAGTGGTATGTAACTCCCATGAAGGGTCACACATCATCCCCTACAAGGATCCAACCCATTGTAGAAGGCTCGTCAGGAGCCCGACCTCTCAACAAACCTAGGGGGCGACTAATGGCATGCATCAAAATTTCTTCTACCTACTCTAAAAAACCCTAAAAAAGGCATTAAATGGATAATTAATACGGGGTTAGGGCACTCATGAATAGTCCATCCCCTGGGTCCCACATGTACTTCCAGATGTGATCCGCGTGCCTCGTCCTCCTTGGTATCCTCACCATCTCACTCCAAGGCTCTCGCTTTCGCTCACGATAAAAATTTGCAAAGGCTCTGGTAGAAATGAATTGGTCGTGATTGTTTTACCGACCTCGGGTGAGTATTTTAACCCATCGAGATTCCCCTGGGGCAAGTTTTCTCCACCGTGATCATTCTAACCTTCTTCTATCTGCTGTGATAATTATTTTTGTATTAAAATAATTATTTTTACTAATTTTCACATGCTAGGGAACTTCGTGCCATCCAACGATCACTTCTTCGTTGCACTGAGATAATTTACGAAACTTCCAGGCACCTTTTCCCACCTTTTCCTCTATTTTTCATCTATTTTCCCCCGTCGTGATAATTATTTACTAATTTATTTTAAATAAATTATTCTTGACCCATATTTCTTCTTGCGGGCGTATATTCTAAGCTTTTAGACAAGATTTTCCTTCCCATTATCACCCTCGCACATATTTTATGAAGATATTTGATCTTTTGAAATTCTTTTGATAGATCAAAAACCAAGAAAATGTAAAAAATAAAAAATTAAATATTTAAAAACAACCAAAATATTGAAAATATCAAAAATGGCTCAAAATTTGTTAAATCGATCATCTACGGCTGAAATCTGTGTCTATTGCATGGAACTCATCCCAAATCTTGCTGACATTTTCAAAACTTTTTGAAACAACGACTCGAACATCACCAAAATATTCAATCACACACACTGTGTTTCTTACTTCGTCTGTACTTTGGGGCACTGTCAATTTCCTGGTATTGTTTTCTTCATGCACATTACTTTTTTACTGGACCCAAGTGTCCTCCATATTTCCCCTTGCATAATACACCTTTCTTGGGGCATCATTCTTCACCCTAGGCATTTATAAGAACATTTGGGACTTCATCTCGATAAAAAAATATTTGTGCAACTATCTTAAACGTTGTTGGTTTAAGTGTGTGTGATTGTACTTATTTCCCTATCAAGTGATTCTATTTATTTCTTGTATTGCATTGCATTCGTGTATGTTGCATGGAGTTGGTCATTTTTAGCACAATATGATTGTTTGTATCTTGGATTTTAATTTCATTTTATGCTTCCGTCGCGTGCTCACATTTTAATAAGAACCCATGAGGAGGATTCTAAGCATTATGATGATTAAGTACTGTTAGCAATTGATTTACGGATAGCTCAATATCCATTTTTCCCTTTAGCTTCTCATCTTCACTCGACACTTTTCTCTCTATTAGTTTCTTTTTCGATCATCGATCAAGTTTCTTCATCACCCCATCGACACTCGAGGGGGCATTTGTCATCCTTTACCCTATTAAGTTTTTTTCTACCCCTACAAAAAAAATTCTACTTGCTTGTGTTTGTCTACTTTCTTTGAAGTGTTGTCACTTACGTCACCTCAAAGAGGGGAAAATGTAGACACCTGTAGTTCTGATCAATACACTATTATTTCTAATGGTGCACTAACGCTTCTTCCTTTTGCAAATAGATGGCACACCACCAGTTAGGTCTATCTAACTCCCTTCCTACGACACCCTTTTTGGTCATTTTTCCTCTTATAAACCATTTAAACACACAATTATAAGACTCATTCTAACTACATTAGATTCTTATTCTCTTCTAGCTTGCTTCTATTAGCTCCCTGAAAGATCAATCCACTTTGTTGGATTTATTAAGCCCTTCAGAACCCTTCAAGAACCCTAATTACTCTCTAAGAGAGATTAATTAATCTAACCTAGATTAATTAACCTATAACATAGTTAAATCACATTTTGACTTGCTAAAAGTGCTTTTTGGACTTTAGCTTTTGTCCCACATGCACCCAATTCTTCCATTTCTCCCAAACCAAAAACTATAAATAGGGCTATACCCCCTCCCTCATTTCCTAAGAATTCTCTCTTCTTCCTAGCACAAATTATAACAATTTGCTTAGGATTTAGTTTGTATTTTATCTTCTTTCATTTGAGCTAAAAGCAATTAATCTTGTATTTTATAGCATTAACATGGAGTAAAAGGGAAGATCCATTGGCCTTGAAGCTATTAATGGGGAGATATCTTTCTCTTAACACATAAACTAAATGCTTAGATCCTCTTAGGTTCATTATTTCAAGCTTTCAAAGAATAGAGATTAACTTCATTTGCTTAGTTTGCATGTTTATTTCAAATTACTGTATGCAAAGAAGAGAACCTTGCTCATTTCTTATCACATGGTCCATTGATCAGATTGTTAAAATCCTTTGGGGTTTCTTTAGAGATTCTTACCCCAAATCCATGGCCTTTACAAATTTTCATTGAACACAAGCACCATTACAACATCAAGTCAACTACCAAATAACATGGAAGTACACCTATTTCTACACAAATGGTGATAAAATACTTAAGAAATCTAGTTCCCTGCAGCCAACTTGGTTACACAAGATACCAACACACCCACACATCACAAATACAAACAGGATCCAATCAATCTGGAATCAACAATCAAATTTCTTCCACAACAAAACATTGTTTCATACTCAAATTCACATAGAATTTGCTAAAGGGAGAGAAAAATTCTCTCATCTTTAACACATCACCATGCAGATCACTACACACTAAGTGACATACATATCACATGTGCTAACAATAACACAATTACAATGCCAAGAATGGCTGATCAAATCAAGTCTGGTTGTTGAAAAGGCTTAATTCACGTTTTAGTGTCAGGAAATACGTTTTTGCCTAATTCACCCACTTAATTTTTTCAAAAATGAATTTTGATGGTTCCTAAGAAAAGAGAAGTTTGAGCCCTTTCCAAAAATTCCTCCTTTTCCCAAATCTAAGCTTCCAGTCGAAAGTTATGGCCTTATGATTTTTTTTACTTTGCTTAGTTTAAAAATAAGGAATTTTTTATAAATCAAACCCGCGGGCCCGAAAGTTACTTAGGATAATTTTTGCAAAAAATCAAAAAGGCACAAATTCCTCCACATCCCTGAAGCCCCTCCAATTTGCCTTTGGGGAAACGCTTCTGCGGGTTCGTGGGCCCGCACCTTCAAACTTTACCTTTTAGAAAAAGGGCAAAAAATCTTAAGTTTCTCCACCGTCCCACCTTCCTGCAGGTCACTATTGAACTGACACGTGGCTTCGCTTGGCATCGGTGAAGGAATGGATTGTTTTTAGCCTTCATGCTTTTTTTACACAAAATCTAACTTTTCTTAAATTTCCCCGCCGGTCCACTTTTGTCACGCCCACATTTTTCCCACTCAATCCACAATAAAACCCAATGATAAACAATGAAAATTATGGGATAATTTTTTTCCTAACATGGATAATACATTGTTCAAGTTTTAATTTAATCTCGATTATATTTTTTTACACTTTAACATGGCGTTCAGAAAAATATACCATTCGTTAACTTTGATCGGATCCCCATTTAAAATATCACATTCTATAATTTTCTCTAAAGGATAACGATGATAAACATCCATCGGGGATTTAAATTTTATTTCTCATTTAGCGTTCTAATGTAGTCGGGAAATGATGACTTATAATTTTTGACATGATTGTCAAAATGATACTTTGATTTAATTCTACTTATTACTAAGCTCTAGAATTGTATTTAAAATATTCATCATCTTGCCATTCATTACATAGATCCAAATTATCCCCCTTAATTTTATTTAATTAAGGGTTCCTAAATTAATAGACATTTTATTAGGCAAAAAAAAATGCCCTAAAGTTTAAAATCAAGCACATTATTATTTGGTCTATTACTCAAAGGAAAGGGGGTGTAGAACTTAGGCTAACCCTCTTAGGCTCCATTCATCCACTTACCCATGCTTTTAATTTAATTCATTCCCACTAAATTCCCTATCACTTAAGTGATGCAAGGTCAAACTAGGACCATTGGATTAATTCTATCCTAGCCCTTAGATCTAGGGTAGACTAGAGAAAACCCTAGATATCCTTATGATTTCTAATATTACACATTTTTGCTCTAACTCTTTCATTTTTTTTGTTTTTTTTGTAGGTTAATGAAGAAGGAGAAGAAGATGAAGCCATGGAGGCCATTAGAGATGGTTGGGATATCTGGTTTTGTTAAAATGTAATGATTAAGACAAGGATTTACCCATTTCCTTTGTGGGTACAAGTTTATCTTCTTCATTTGTTCAAAAATGACTTTTTACTTGCAGGCTAAATGGATAACCAGTGTGTAAAAAAAGTGTGTGTATACCCATTTGGGTAATACACAAAAACCTATAAATTTGATTTGAAAAAATAAAAAATAAAAAAAATTACTTACACATATTCGTAGATACATATATACATTTATAACTTTGAAATAGATGAATACATTTAAATGCATGATGAAAACAAAATAACCAGTTTTTTTCTCTTACATATAAATTGATATATACATATATTATTACAAGTATGTTAATATATATATATATATATATATATATATTATTTTTCTTTTATAATTTCTTACATATTATTCATTCTGAAATAACTAAAATAATATACGTATATACGTATATATGTAAAAATATATTAATTTTTCTTCATTTAAATAACATGAAAAATTTCAGTGTGAGTGTATATACATATATAAATATGTAAATATATATATTTTTACAATTATATATATAAACGTATTTATATATACATTTACTACATTACTTTATCTTGTAGAAAATAATTATCCTTAAATATTATTTTAACCAGATATAAACCTATATATATATATATATATATCTACAAAGATATATATGTGTGTGTGTGTGTGTGTGTGTGTGTGTGTGTGTGTGTGTGTGTGTGTGTGTGTGTGTTGATTTTATTAAGAAGAGGTTCAACTTGAAAAAGGGTAAGTGGTGAAAGGAACGATAACCAGATTGTACCAAGCCAAGAACATAGATGTTAATCAAACACCACGATCAATAAGATGAAAGCAATTCGCCATAATAGCTTTACATAAAACATTTGCAAACAAATGAGCAACAATATCATATATTATTATGGAACTCAATGCAATACATTGAGAATGGGACTTGCTTAAATAGGTAAGGAATAACAATCTAAGAACCAGTCAAGGTCGTAGATCAAGCCATAAATCAAAGAAATAACTAGTCATCAAAGAACTAGTCAAGACAATAGATTTAGGAGAGAACTAGACATCAAGGATCTAGTCAATACCATAGGAAAGAACTAGTCAATACCATAGATCAAGGAAAGAACTATACCTAACAACTAGATAATATCTTCTAATATCTAAATAAATAAAAATAAATATCCACACACATAAGTGGGTGAGGATAAATACAATAAAGGTAAATAATATACCTATGTGAACATGAGCTAAGGTAAATACCTACTCTAACACCCCCCCTCAAGTGAAGCTAGGGGCCAAAATAGAAGTGGCATGTCCACAGTAAGAGTCCCGATAACTAGGCTTGATGAGGTACTCATGTACAATAACTGGGGAAAAAGGGACACCGCAAGGTACCCAAAACCAGTAACAAAAAAGTAAAGAGAGTAAAAACCCACTCTAAGGCATCCCAAGAAGCTCAGCTCCAAAAACTTGTACAATGCTGAAGAATTTTGGTGTGCACTGTGGTCTGAATCCACTACTCGATCACAAAAATAAAAAACAATTGACACTGGGTTTCACAGGAATAGCTCCATACAATGAGACTGTTAATGGAGTGATGTCAAAAGTCTAAAAAAAGCACCAAACATAATATGATCAACTGTTGCAAATAGGTGTGCCATGATCCAAGAACAATAACCAAAGCAACAAGGCAAGGACACAAACTCTAGAGTGTCACAATCCAAGAAAAGCCAAGGTAACAAGGCAAGGACACGAAACCCGAAGAAGCAGGATCAACACCACACCCTCCCATACTGTTGAATGGGTGGAGTGATGCTACAAATCTATATGAGTTGTCAAAACAACTACTCAAACACTGAAAAACTAACACTGGAATACATCAGAATAGATCCCCCATAAGAGATACTGTCAACATGCCAAAAGTGTCGAAAATACAGATACAAAATCTCTCAACAAACAAGAGAGATACAATACACCTGCTAAAGAAAATTTCTCAAAACAAGAAGCATCACAATCCATAAGGTATAGAAAGTGGAGCAAGAGGCCTAATGGTGGAGGCACCACGCATGTAGATTCCTCTCAACGAATACATATGTCACCTCCACGAGTGATCAGATATCCACCCTAAATCAACACGGATGGATGAAGAAGATGCCTACATATGACTTGGTGTAAAATCCACAATGGGTGCATGCAAAAGAACATCAGAATGTGTGTCAGGTTGATCATGTCTGACAAATGAAATATCAAGTTTCTCAAGCCTGAGTGAAGGTGCAGAACTCATGTGTTGCTCATGATCCTCAGAAAGAGTCGAGCGAACAAGAAAAGGAGCTCTGTCAATGTGTGATCCCAATGAAGTATCTTCTTGAAAACCAATGTCATGAAGAGAATTCCACTTAACATGTGGAATAGAGGAAACAATACCCTGCGAATGTCTGTCATTGACTCCGCTAGTGAGACCCATAGAATGGAGCATGCGAGAACTTAATGCAGTGGTATGCTTCTTAAAAAATCCATGCATAGAATAGCATGTAGTAACAAGCCTCACATGTTTAGAAACATCAAAAGTCAGGTTCTGGCTTAAAGACTAGCAGATCAATGTCAGTGGGTACAAGAGCAACAGCTGCAAGTAGACTAGGAGCATGGATATGGTTTCAACAATATGATGGTGATGTTGTAGGCTAGCAAGTTTGTTCTGTAGGGAGTGTATTATTGTATCCTTATTGTGAATGAGTGATTGTAGAAGAGAATTTCACTTCTTGAGGGATCTATTTTCTTCCACAAATTTTATAGTATCCTCTTGAATTCCACATACTTCAGAGAAAATCATATCATTCTCAAAATCTATGATAGGTACAAACTGCAACTCCCAAAAATTTAGGACGTCAAGCTCATCCAAAATTGCATTCACAATTGATTACATATTGCAAGTCTCAAAATAAATAACTCCAATGACAATAGCACGAAAAAACAAGCACTTTTGCAAAAAACGGAACTCAAAACCGAGTTACCGATCAAAAGATACAAGCTTTTTAATATTTTGCTCTGTTATTTATTTTAGTTGCCACTAAAACAAAATAAATTGTTGTTGCCTTCACCACACAAATAAAATTAAAGGGGGCTGAAGATAAGCACCTACTAGTAGGAATCACAATCTTTAAGCCCTCATATTACCATTCCATATGACCAAGGGCTAATGATGTTAATGGAACGACTGCCTCTAGAAATGGTCGAGTTTACAGTTGATCTTAGGGTTTCTCCGCCTTCTTAATCTAATGGAAGCCTTTGTTTTGACTAAAAATGTATGCTACAACAAAATATGACCAAATCTCAAATATATGAATATACAATGAATTTATTTACAAAATAAAACTTACAGACGAATGTCAACAGCAATCTCCAGCTCCGATACCATGAAAGGAATGATAACCAAATTGTACCAAGCCAAGAACATAGATGCTAATGAAACACCATGAGCAATAAGATAAAAGCAATTCGCCATAATAGCTTTACATAAAACATTTGCAAACAAATGAGCAGCAATATCATATATTATTATGGAACTCAATGCAATACATTGAGAATGGGTCTTTCTTAAATAGGAAAGGAATAACAATCTAAGAACCAGTCAAGGTCATAGATCAAGCCATAAATCAAGGAAATAACTAGTCATCAAAGAACTAGTCAAGACCATAGATTTAGGAGAGAACTAGACATCAAGGATCTAGTCAATACCATAGATCAAGGAAAGAACTATCAATACCATAGATCAAGGAAAGAACTATACCTAACAACTAGATAATATCTCCTAATATCTAAATAAATAAAAAGAAATATCCACACACATAAGTGGGTGAGGATAAATACAATAAAGGTAAATAATGTACCTAGGTGAACATGAGCTAAGGTAAATACCTACTCTAACAAGTGGCCCATGTTTTAGATATGCCACGACCTGCAATAGTGTAGGATATTATATTTTTGGGAGGGAAATTTAGAACTTATAATAGTTTCCCCCATTATGGCCAAGAATCACTTAGCCGACCAAGTGAGTGCATTTTCATTTTTTTTACTAATACTTCTTTAAACAAGGTCCCAATTTGGCCGACCACACCAAACACTTTATTTTTTTGTTTGTTTATTAAACAATTAACCCCTCCCACTTAGCCCTTATGAAATTTAAGAAAACATTATGATTTTGTTATTAGTATTAATAATATGTGTGAATACATATGCTTACATGATATATTTATATTTATAAATATATATTACTACTTGTTAATGTTAGGTAAATATTAATATTTACCTCTAATCTGATTACATTAACATTATAAATTTATAGTGTAATTAATACAAGTTTTTTTTTTATTATTGGCAAATAGTTTTTTGAAAGGAACTATACCCTTGTTTACAAGAGAAGGCCTAGAAGCCAGAATAAGCAAGAGAACCAGAGAGAAAAGGATTAGAATCCAAATGTGACAATGAAGTTCAAAGTAGCCAAAAAACAGCTACCAAGATGAGACAAAACAACAAAATTACTGCAAAAAAGCAGTAAAGGGTCCGCTAAAAAACAACAAAAAAACAAACAAGGACAGCAGAAGCATCTACAACTACTTTTTAGTAGCTTTTTCAATGATGGTTTTGATATTCTTCCAGGATTTGAACATACCCAGAGTTGTCATGTGGGCAGCGTCATTATAATCCAGTTGCTCCAAGGTCTTCTTGCTTTCCTTATCATTACCCCAAAGTGTTGTTGGAACTCCGCTTAGGTTGGAGACACTTTTGACGTGTTGCTCAATGAACTCCTCAATCGTTCTAAAGATGGCTATGTTGTAATCATGTCCAGTTTTTGCCTTCCCTAAACGGGAGTCTAAGGAGTGCAGTTTCTTGTAGATATCATCAATTTGGCTGCTGTCAACATCCTCCTCCTCCTCCTTCTTCCTCTTTTCTTTCTGTTTTGTCAAGTTTTTAACTTCATCCTTCAACAATTTCATATCAGCCTCTAAGGCTTCCAGCCTTCTTGAAGAGCTTTCCAAGTGCACTTCCTGGGGGCTTGCACTGCTGATATTCAGGAGGTCATGAGCAATTTCAAATTCATGAGAACTCTTCTCCGCAGCAAGAGTCTCAAGATTAAGCTTCCTAGAAGCCTTGGTAACCGATCTCCGTGAGGTAGAGGCTAAGTGGGGTTGGGAGCATCAGAAGGGGGAATGGGAGAAGAAGCCTGAATGGCCGGCAGGGGGGGTGACAGTAGTGGTGGCGGGGGCAGAGTAAGGAGAAATAGGGCTAGCAACAACAAAGCCCGGCAGAGGGGGAATTGAGCTAGGGGAGGATGGGAGACCAGGAAACTTGAGGAGACAGCATTTGTGCAACAACAAAATGAGCCCTTGGTGTAAAGGAACCGCCCAGGAATGCTTTTGAAACTCTAGAATGGAGCGTTCAAGAGAGTTCAGCAAGTAATGGGGGAAACAAACCAAACGATCCCTACAAAAGTGATTAAGAAAAATAAGGTGTTTCGCAAGAACAGTGACAAACCTTCCTTCTAAGGAGATGAACCGTATCATCATGCGGGTTACTTCATCATATGGCGGAGGGATCGAGCTAACAAGCAGGCCCGCTATTATGTAGGTCAGCTTCTCCTCTCCCTCTACAAATCTCCTCTCTTCAACATCTCTATCGACCCTTTTGTTAAAGAATCGGAAGCCCTCCAAGCCAAGGCCGGTCGTTTCAGCAATAAGATCTTCATTGACTAAGATCTTCTACCCCCCATATTCCACTGTCCTCTCCTTCCAATCCTTTGCAAAACGCACAGAGATGCTCTGATCATGCCCATGAACCTTTTCACATGAAGTGGTCGGAAGGTGTGATGCCAACTGGTAGTACTAAATGCCTCATTTCCTTTGGCTTTGCTTGTAGGGGACCTAGTTATCCCGGGCCCCTCAGAAGAACGCCCTCCCGCTCGAGCCACGAAACGAACGAAGGTTCGCGGCTAAAACTGGTTAGGCCCTTTTGTTGTAATGAAAAATCTGGAGCAGGGGCCTACAAAACTTGATTATTCAGACAGTTGAGAGATTCCAGAACATTTGTTATGAACTCTGCCTTAAGTGGTGTCTATGCTTCGCATGATGAGAATATCAATAAGACTAAAAAGTGGAAAACAAAGGAAAAAAAAACAAGAACCCACATGGAAAATGAGAGAAAATAGTAACAGAAAAGTAGGTTGTCTCATGTGAAACCACACCCACAGTATGGTGCCGGGGAAATTATTTGAGTGAAAAGTAGTTTTTTGGTGCTCAAGGAATATTCACCAGCCATCGAGGACCTCTTAGGAAGGACGGGTAATCTTTTACAAATCTTTTTAGATATGACTTTTCGTTGGTTCTGGACCTATAGATCTCCTGTTCTTGCCATGATCTGTTTGTTTGCCTCTAGCTTGCAGTGAAGGATATTCTTTGTATCCACCATCTAATGATAAGAATAATCATATCGTCCTCTTACTGCACATACGTGATGGATCGACCTTGTACTTCCCACATCACGGTGGGGCATAACACTTCATTGTTAGTGTACATTGCGTTCAAAACATGACCTTGAAAAAATACCAAAAACATTAAGAATACAATACATAAAAATATCTAACATTTGGAAAATTCCCTTTCAGGATAATAAAGCTACATTCATTACAATGTTTCTTGGGACCCCTGGACAAAAAGTGACCAAATGTGCACGAACACGTATTTCTAGATGAACCAAAAATTAGAAAATATGTCGATGAGTGTCGCTTACAACAAAGTAGGGCTTTAATGACTTGTAGTTGTTGGTTTGTTAGTTTGGTGGTGTACTTAGTCGCTGAAGTGTTATGTTATTAAATGGATCATTTGCTTATCAAATTTGAATCTATTTGATTTAAATGTTGGTATTGCCCCTACCTCCATTTAGGGCTCTCCATGTTGTATAATAAAGTGTAGATTTCTTGTTTTTATGTAATCCTTTTAGGTTCTTTTTTACTTGTAGATTAGAGCTCTTTTATTTTTGTTAAGGGTTTGCATGTTGTTTGTTAGTAGTATTTTATTGTTGTTATCGTTGTTTCGTTTGTTAACTTTTGCGTGTGTGTTTGCACCGAGGTGTGTTATCATATTTTACCGATCTATCATCCTCACCTTTATAACATCATTAGTAACATCATATTATTTTACATACAAAAATGCTACGTATTACCTCCTGCCATGTTTGCACGATCATCAAATTTGGATCATCAATGGGGCCGTCCCACAAGGGGGTTGCGATACCCCCAAAATCTATCCCCCACACCAATATCGTCTAGTATCATCCCCACCCACGCCGCTGCATAAACACTCATAATTAAACTCATGAAGAATAATATAGACTGTGGCGGCATCTATAGATACATCCTCCAATATGTAAAATGAAAATAATTTCTAAATTAGAGAATATGCCATACATGAACGACAATAGCACACATACTCATAAATCCATAATCTCTATGTACATCAATGTTCCATATAATACAGGTAGTAACGATCCAGGTCAGTACTCACCCTAAAACATTCACGACAATGTGCCATTCAAAAACAGGGCCTCATCAACAATAATCGAGCCTTTATCATGAGGGTGTCATCTACCATAATGGTATACAAAGTATACATCGCAAGCCACCTTCATCAGAGGCCCTGCTCACAAAATATTGTACGCAAAAAAAAAATCGAATGGGGGTAGCACTCCACACAACTCTCTCCCTTGCCGGGAATTCCCAGGTCTGTCATCTATCGATGGAACAATGGTGGCTGACAAGGACCGACAATAGGTGGGACAACAAATGTTCGAAGGCTCCCTGTTCATCCGGCTATCTTGCATAGGTCCCTAACTTCTCTCGATGAATGGGCCTAATCCCATGATTGGAACGGTCCTTCTAGCTCTAACTGTTGACAAAGTACCACTTGCTGCTTGGGCGGACCTTCCTGACGTAAACTGTCCTATAAAATAACAACCCTTGTCATGCGCCTGTAGCCTTCACAGATTACGTCAGCATCTCTCGAGGTGAGGGCTACCTGAAGGGAAATATCACGCTCACCTTCCCTCTCCTAAATCAGCCTCCACGTGTTCAAGGAGGAAACGCCGCCTTTCAAGTATCTTATGTAACGTCTACACCGGGACTTCCTGCTTCATCCCTCTATGCAAGAATACCCTAATGAACATTTGTCTATGATCCCTTGGCAATATCATTCACACTGCGTATGGTACTGGTGTAGGAGGCTCAAGTTTCTGAGCCCGTTGTGTGGCATCTCTTGTATCTGCAATTGCCCCATGAACACTATCGCTACCTGAGTGCTTGTGAACAAGCCTGATCTTCTATACTGTCAAAATATGTACCGGGGTGAGTACCTGATTTGCTCTGAGGTGAGGGCCTGTCCCTGGGGTCCTGTTGTATCTCTCTCACCAGCCACATGCAATATACGTAATGACTTCTGTACGTTGGCTGAAGAGTAGTTCATTCGCCACCAGCGCTGTTCTCTGGGCTATCAGACGGTGGGCCCTGTTGGTTCGTACTACTGAAGAGGGGTATAAACCACCCTGGAATGCCATGGGGAAAATCTTATCTACGACCCTGGTAACTGTCTGGTATGGGCCTAGGGGACTGGACCCCTGGCTCTATGGTATGGTACTTTTCCCCGACCTCGGACCTGCTGGTGCACTCGATCGATGACACCCGCCATCATCGTCTTCATCATTTTTCATCTCACCCTCTCCACCGCTCGGAGCCGCCACTGGAGGAGGTCTCATTGTGGATGTCATATGCTATTCTAGAATGCTCAGATGGCGCAGGGGAACATATGAGTGCCATGGTCCATCTTGGTGTAGTTCCTAGTCTTAACCGTCTCAAGTGGCACTAAATAATAGGTTGCCACCTGCCAAAATCTAGCAGTGCTCTTGTCATGGAATGTGTGGTTTCCCATATAAAAATGATCTTGCACTCTAGAGCATATAAATCTGTCTGGTCTGGAAACATCTGGGTAAGGCCAAACTGTCGCTAAAATCACTCTACTATTTATAGCTTCCACAGATACTTGTGGCTACCCGGTCAAATACTCAACGATAGTAGTGTTGAGCTTAGACCATCTCTGGCCAATGAAACTGTTCGTAGGCCTCCCCCACCCAATGACGCCTTATCGCCGCTATCAACTCATGCATGTAGGGTTGTCACTTCAGAAGGTCCCCTATCCCCTACTAGGATCCAACCCATCAAGAAGGCTCGTAGGGACCCGACTCTTTAACACCATCCCGGGGTGACTCAGGGCATGCGTCAAAATTTCTTCGACCTACTCTAGAAACCCCTAAACCAGCATTCAAGATATTAATAGGGGGGTTAGGGGCCACTCACGAATAGTCCATCCTCTAGGTCCCCAAGTACATCCGGAGTGATCTGCGTGCTCGTCTCTCGGTATCTCGCCACTCACCCAAGGCTCTCACTTTCATCACGCAAAATGTGCAAAGGCTGTGGGTAGAAATGCATGGTCGTGATTGTTTTTACCGACCTCGGGGGAGTAGTAGTAACCCATCCTGATTCCCGTCGGGGATGTTTCTCCACCTGCTCTTCTAACCTTCTTCTATCTGTTGTGATTAATTCTTTTGTATATTCCAATCATTAGTGTTTACTTACTTTCCCCCGATATGGACCTTGTGCATCCAACGGGTCACTTCTTCGTTGCACGAGATCATTTTACGAAAACTTCAGGCCCGTTCCCACCTTTCCTCTATGTTTATCTATTTTCCACCGTGGATGATTATTTACTAATTTATTTCACATAAATTATTTCTTGCCCCCTCGTTCTTATGCGAGTGTCTATTTACGCTTTTTGACAAGCTTTGCCTTCCCTTCCTTCTCACCTCCCGCATTTTTCTGCCGATATTTGCTCTTTTGCCGTTCTATGCTCGATCCACCACTCGCAACTGCAAAAAATACCAAATAAAAATATTTAAAAACACACCCAAATATTGACCCTATCAAAAATGGCTTCCCCCTTTGTTTTAAACCGATCATCTTCGGTGGAAATTGTTCTATTGCAGGAACTCATCCCAAATCTTGCTTGTACGTTTTCAAAACGCTTTCGAACAACGACATCGCACATCACCACAATCTCAATCAGACACGCTATGTTGTTACTTAATCTGTCCTTTGGGGCACTATCCCTTGCTTTGTACTGTTTCTTTGTGCACAGTACTTTTGTTTTACTTAGACCCAAGTGTCATCCCTCTGGCCTTACATATCACGTTTGGGGCCTACTTCCCCCCTAGGCATTATATAAGAGACATTGGGACTTATCTCGATTAACAAAATATTTGTGTACTATTCTTAAACGTGTGGTGTTAAGTGTTGTGTGATGTAATTATTTCCCTATCAGGTGCTTCTCTGTATTTCTTGTCTTGCATTGCATTGTGTAAGTTGTATGGCGTGGTTCATTTTTAGCACAAGACGATGTTTGTATCTGGCTTTTAATGTCATTTTAGCTTCCATCATGTACTCCACAGTGTAATAAGAACCCATGAGGCGGATCAGCTTATGATGATTAAGTCCTGTAGCTATTGATTTTACGATGCTCAATATCCCTTTTCCTTTAGCTTCTCCCTCTCTCTTGACACTTTTCTCTCACCTTTGCTTTTCAAAAAAATCATCGATCAAGTTCTTCCTCCCCCACCATTGACCGCGAGGGGGACTGTCATCCTTTCCCCTATTAAGTTGGTGTTACCTTCCCAAAACCCATTTATTAAGTGGTTGTCTAACTCTTTGAAGTTGTCGCGCTTAATCTCCTCAAAGAGGGGACCTAAGACACCTGTAGTTTGCTCCATACCAGAGTATTTCTAATGGTGACTCCTGCTTCTTCCCTTTTGCAAATAGATGGCACACACCTCGACGAGTTGGACTATCTACACTCCTTCCTACGACACCCTTTTGGTCATGTTTTATATTATAAACCATGTCAACCACAGTTATCAGCCTTGTTTCACTTCAGTAGATTTTATTATTTCTGATTGCCTCATTCGCTCTCGGCAGATCACTCACTTCTATGGATTGATTAGACCTTTAACTCTTCCGACCCCTCATTACTTTCTAAGGAATTGTTAATCCACCGTAGATTATTAACCTATACCATCGTTCGATACTGATTGTTGACTTGCTCACACGTGCTTTTTAGACTTTTCTTTAGCTTTTGTCCACGTGTCCCTCAATTCTTCCATTTTCTCCCCCACCCAAACATTCTACAATAGGGCTATACCCCCTCTCTCATTTCTACGCAAGCCTTCTTCTTCTTCCTCGCCCCCGTTCTTGCCCATTGCTAGTCTTTCAGTTGTCGTTGCTCTTCTCTTTGAGCTCCAAGAAGTAATCTTGTATTTCCGAGCTTTACCTGGCGTACAAGGAAGATCTATTGGCCTTGCAGCATTCCTGGGGCGATCTCTTTCTCGTCCCCTCAACCTCAATTGCTTCATCCCTTGGTTCCTTATTCACGCTTTCCAGACTAGAGATTAACTTCATTTGCTTGTTTGCCTGTTTATTCAAATTATTGTAGCCAAAAGAAGAGAACCTGCTCATTTCATTAGCACCTGGTCCCTGATCAGCTATTAAAAGCCTTTGGGGGGTTTTTCTTTCGCGAGTTTACCCCCACATCCATGGCCTCGTGACAACTTTTCATTGAACACAAGCACCATTACCAAAAATCCAGTCACCTACTCCCCCCTCCACATAACCCTGGAATTACCCAGTATTCTAACCCATGGTGCTGAAATCCTAGACATTGTTCCCGGCCACAATCTGGGGGGCGTACACCCAAGTACCCAAACACCCACACATCACAAATCCCAACCGGCTCCCCTTCACCTCCCTTCTGGAAGCAACACTCCCCACCTTTCTCCACCACCCTCACCAACTTGTTTCCTTCCTCCCCTTCCCCTCGCCTTTGCTCCGGGCGCGCCACTTTATTCTCCGTTCGTTCCCACATACCTGCATCTCTTCCCCTAAAGTGATCCTCCATCTCAGTGTGTCCCCACGAACACCAGGTATCCTGTCCTAGCATGGTGATCACTCACGTTTGGTTGTCCCCCGGTTCCTTCCCGTTTCTGTCGGCATCCTTTTTCCTCCTTCACCCACTGCCGTTTCTCCCCTGCTTTTGCTGTCTCCTAAGGACCGCGAGTTTGAGCCCCTTTCCACAACTCTCCTTTCCCAATCCCCGCTTCGTCGAACGTTATGGCCTTCTGCTTTTTTTTCCGTAGCTTCGTTTCCCCCCGGCCCTTTTCTCCATCCCCCTGCGGGCTCCGCCCCGGTCCTTCGGCCACTTTTGCCCCCACCCCCCCCCACACACCCCTCACAGTCCCCCCCTTCCCTCGGGCCCCCGCCGCCCTTCCCCCTCTCCTACTTTTCTTTGGGGGCCATGGGGGTTTCTGTGGGTCGTGGCCGGCACCTGTAAACTTTACCTTTTATCAAAAAGGGCAAAAAATTTAAGTTTCTCCATCGTTCCCACCTTCCGAGTCCTGTGGACTGACTACGTGGCTTGCTTGGTGTATGGCAAAGGCATGGATTGTTTTAGCCTGTGCCTTTTTGGACACACCGCCCCCTTTTGTAATTTCCGCCGGTAAGGCTTTTGTCCATGCCCACTTTTCACCCCTCCATCCACAATCAACAACACATGACAACACTGCACCTATGGGATCTTTTTCTTAACATGGCTACTACATTGTCCCGTTGTAATTCAGCCGGAGTATAGTTTTCTCCCTTTTTACCATGGCCTCGAAAAATCTACCCCTTCGTCCACTTTGGATCCGATCCCCCATTGCCCATATCACATTTTCATTTTCTCTAACGGAACGATTGATCCACCTCCATCGGATTTCCCTTTTCTTTCTCATTTCGCGTTCTAATGTAGCGGGACTGGAGGCCTTATAATTTGTTGACATGCGTGTAACCTGCTACTTTGAGTCAGTCTTCCTTATTCCTCCTGGGGCTATCAGAATTGTATTTCCACATATTCTATCTTCGCCAGTCTTACATCGATCACATTAGCCCCCTAATTTTATTTAATTACGGGTTCTAACACTTACTATCGATTTATGAGGCCACCCTACATGCCTAATTTCCCTCCCGCCATATTCTTATTTGGTCTATTCCTCACCGCCACGGGGGTGTACAATTAGGCCCCCATTCGCCACTTTACCCGTGCTTTGTTAATTAATTCATTCTCAATAAATTCCCTATCATTTCAGTGCATGCACGCTCCAACTCGAGACCCATTGGCTCCCTTCTTTCTAGCCCCCCTTGCTCTAGGGTTAGACCTAGCGGCCCTCTTCGATCTCTTTGCTTTTCTCCTCGTCCACCCTTGTGCTCTCCTCTTTCCTTTTTTGGTTTCTTGTAGGTTCATGCCGAAGGAGACGGTGCCGCCGCGTGCAAGTCGTGGGGAGCCCTTCGCGCTGGTTGGGTTGGGCTCTCTATTTGTTCCAGAATGGCCTGCTTCGTCCCCGGCTCTCCTCCATTCCTTTGTGGGTATACAAGTTTCTTCCTTCCTTTGTTCCCACCCGGCCTTTTTATTTGACGTTTCTGGTCCACCCGTGTGTCACCACCTTGGTGTCCCCCATTTGGATCATCCCCCCTCCTCCGCCCTCCTTGCTTTGCCCATCCCCACTACACACCCCTGCCTTACCCCTCTCGTAGTCCACTCTCCCGTATACTTTGCCCAGATGACTACATTAAACTGCCTGATTCAACCCCCATCCCGTTTTTTCCTTGTCATATCCTTGCTATTCCCCATACTTCCCGTCTGTTAGTCTATATATCTCTCTCTCCTTTTTTTTCTCCTCTTCTCATCTTATTCATTCTGGGAGTCACCTCCAATAATCTCTGTATCTATGTACCCATAGATTTCTTTTCTTCATTTCCCCCCCGACCATTCCGTGTGCGTTGTCTATACCTCCCCATTGTCAATCTCTATCTTTGTCCCTTCTAGCCCTCCGTCTCGAATCCCTTTTCCTCTTCTTCTTGGCCCCAACCCCTTATCCTCCTCTTCTTGACTCGCTCTACCCTATTATCTCTCCACCGTTCTTCTCTATTCATATCTCTCTCTTGTTTTCCCGCCGCGGTTCCCCCCGGTGCCCCCGGGTACGTGGTGCAAGGCCACCGCTCACCAGATTGTACCCCGCCCGCAACCGCCCCTCGTGTTCCTCCCCCCCATCCCGCTTCCCCATCCGCTGGCCACGCCTTCCCCATCCTAGCTTTCCATCCAACTGCACACAATGCGCCCCCTATCCTATATTAGTATGGCCCCTCCCTGCCATCCCTGCGACTGGGCTCTTTCTTCACTAGGCAGGCCTACCTCCCTTCCGACCCAGTCTAAGGTGTTTAGCTCCAGCCCTACCTCTCAGACTCCTCGTCATTCCACAGAACCGCCTCGTCCTTACCCTCGCTTCGAGCGACCGCGATCATCTCAGGCTAGTCAATACTATCTTCGGGGCACGACCCTAGTCCACTACCTCGCTCCTTGGCAAGCCCCTTCCCCTCCCCCACTGATCATCTTTTAATCATCTCCTCAATAACCCAGCCCATCTGCCCCCGTCAGTGGTGCGGATAAATACACCCAGGTAAGCTCCCTCCCTCGGTGCACGGAGCTAAGGTAAACTACTCTCACACCCCCATCTCTCAAGTGAGCTAGGGGCCCCCCCATTGCCGTGGGTTGTCCCTAGTATGGTCTCGCCCCTGGCTTTGGATGAGTCTCTGTACCCTACCCTGCGGGGGGGCCCCGGGACACCGCCCGGTCCCCCCCCACAACCCGTGTCACCCCCCCCTTACAGCGGTTAAACAAACCCCCTCTCCCGGCTCCTCCACGCCGCTCCGCTCCAACCAATTTGTCACCAATGTGAGTGGTTGGTCGTGCACGTGGTCTGAATCCACTGTCGTTTCCCCCCCTCCCCCAACAAATGCCCTGGGTGTCACAAGAAAGCTCCTCCAAGGCGACTGTTACGGAGTGACAGTGATTGTCGCGCGTCTAAAAAACGCACCCCACATATCCGATCACTGTTCTGCAACCGGTGTGCCGATCCAAGACTAATCACTCCCCAGCAAAACAAGGCAAAAAGGGACCCCAACACTCTAGAGTGTCCCAATCCAGACACAAGCCCACAGGTACCCAGCAAGGAATGCAACCCCGACGAAGGCCGGATCAACACCCCAGCCTCACTATGTGATGGACTGTGACTGGGTGGAGTGTCATCCCAATTCTGATGGTTGTCCCCCACCACCTACTCGCCCCCTTGCCCCACTAACCCTGGCCTGCCTCTAGAATAATCCCCCCCTCCGCGCTCCTGTCAACCTTGCCCCCGCGAAGACGTTGTCGAAAATACCGAACCCCATCTCTCACCCAGCGCGCTCCCCTACACTTGATCCAGACACTTCTCACCCCCAGAGGCATCCCCCGTGATACGGTTCGAACGTGGCGGACAGAGGCCTCCTGGTGGCAGGCACCCCGCTGGCGCTTCCTTCACCGAATGATCTGTCCCCGCCCGCGTGCCCGCTCCCCTCCCTCCACTGCTGGCTGCAGCAGATGCATGCCTCTGCCTTGGTGTCACATGCCCCTGGGTGCATGCTACACGAAACATCGCCGTGTGTCGGTTGATAGGCCTGCCCAGTGCCCCTAGGTTTCTCCCGCCTGCGTGCCGGTTGCGACCTCCGGGTGGTGTTCTGCTCCTCCGAACGCGTTGCTGTCTCCCCCGCCCGGAGCGCTATCCCTTGTGATCCCCTTCAGGCTCTGCTCGCCCCCCCATGTCTGATTGAGCCTCCCTTACATGTTGGCACCTCGCGGCGGAAACACTATCCCTAAAATGTCTTGCATGCCCGCTCGTGGCCCATCGACCCGAGCCTGCCGCGCATCCTGAGTGGTCTGCTTCCTTCCAACGCCATGTCTGGCCGAACTTGCCGGAGTCCACCCGCCCCCCTGTTCGCCACCTCCACCCGTAGTTCAGGCTACCTCTAGCAGATCCCTGTCCGGGGGTCAAGGGAAAATCGCTAACGTGGCCTAGGAGCCTGGATATGGTTTAAACCTCTGATGTGCTGTGGTAGGCTAGCAAGTTTGGTCTCTAGGGCGTGGATTCTTTATCCGTATTGCATGAGGGCTGTAGCAGGCGGCCTTCACATTTTTAAGCGATTTCTTTCTTCCCCACATTTTACAGTATCTCTGACGTCACATACTTTAGAGAGGAAAATCAGATTCATTCTCAAAAATCCATGACGGTCAAAAATTGCACACTCCCAACAAGTTTCGGGACGTCGGGCTCAGCCAAAATTACATTCACCTAGGAAACCGACTGCCTCTAGAACTGGTTCGCGTTTCCAGTGTTGGCTTAGGGTTTTTCTTGTATTTTTGAAATCTAATGGCAGTTTCGGTTTTGACTAAAAAGCCTGCAGCACAAAGTATGACAAAACCCCAAATATGACAGGCAATGCAGTTTTTCAAAATAAACTTACAGACGAAAACTGTCAACAGCAAGTCTCTAGCTCGATTCCATGAAAGGAATGATAAACCAAATGTACCAAGCCAAGAACATAGATGCTATCAACACCATGAGCATTAAGATGAATCATTCGCCATAATAGCTTAATAAAAACATTGCAAAACAAATAGGCAATATCAAGATTAATGGCTCAATGCAATCAGTGAGAAGGGGCCTTGCTTAAATCGGCAAGAATACCCCTCTATCACCAGTCACGGTCATGCTCCCAAGCCTAAATCAAGGCACTCAACAGTCCTCAAGAACTAGTCAAGAACCATAGATTTTTAGGGCGAATAGAACATCCGGATCTAGTCCCTACCATTGATTCTCGGAAAGACGAAACTAGTCAATACCATAGATCACGGAAGGAAAAGAATAAAACGCTCACCAACCAGATAATCTTCTAGATCTCTAACTAAATAAAAGAAATGGCCACACACAAGGGGGGGTTGTGGGGGGGTTTTTTGGGGAGGCACATATAATAAAGGTTTTTAAGTTAATGTACCTCGGTGAAAATGAGCTAAGGTAAATACCTAGCTAAACAAGGGGCCATGTTTAGATCTGCACAACCTTGCCAGTGTCGTGTATATATGTTGGGGGCAATTTGGAACTTCTCATGTTCCCCATTATGGCCAAGGAATCCCTTCGCCGACCAAGTGACGTGCATTTTCATTTTTTTTTTCCTCTCACTTCTCTAAACAAGGTCCAATTTGGCGACCACCCCACACCCTTCTTTTTTTGTTTGTTTATTAACCAATTAACATTCCACTTAGCCCATACGAATTAAGCAAACATATGCTTTTGTTATTCGATTAATCATAGGTGTGGAATCCATATGCTTCCAGGATATTTTATATTTATACAATATCTGTACTACTTGTTAAGGTTAGTAAATATTAATATTTACCTCGAATTCTGATTACTGAACATGATAAATTTATAGTGTAATTCCTACCAGTTTTTTTTGTTTCTTGGCAAATAGTTTTTTGAAAGGCCTATACCTTGTTTACAGCGCAGCCTCGCCGCCCAGCCTACGCCACGAGAACCCGAGAGAACAGGATTAGACTCCAAAATGGACATGAAGTTCCACGTAGCCCCCAACAAACAGCGCTCCAGATGAGGACCACAAAAAACACTCAACTTACTGCCAAAAGCAGTAAAGGTCGCGAAACACCACAAAAAACCAAACCAGGCCAGCCGCAGCCATCTACAACTATTTTAGTAGCTTTTTCACTGATGGTTGTGATATTTTCCGGCTGGGCACCTACCCAGAGTTGTCATGTGAGGCCCCGGGGGCATTATATCCCGTTGCTCCAACGTCTTCTTGTTTCTCTTCTCATGACCCCAAAGTGTGTTGGGGAAACTCCGCCCTTAGGCTTGGACCCACTTTGCGTGTTGGCTCAATGACTCTTCAATGTCTAAGCTGGCTTGTGGTCTATGTCCAGTTTTGCCTTCCTAAACGGGAGTTTAAGGAGTGCAGTTTCTTGTAGATATATCAAATTTTGGGCTGCTGTCAAACATCTCTCCTCCTCCTCTTCCTCTTCTTTCTGTTTTGTCAGTTTTTTTAACTTTCCTTAACAATTGCATATCAGCCCTCGAAGGCTTCCCAGTCCCTTCTTGCCGGCTTTCAAGTGCACTCCTGTGGGTGTCCTGCGGCTATTCGGAGGTCATGCGCAATTTAAATGTGCGACCTTCTCCGCTAGCCAGAGTCTCAGTTAAGTTCCCGAGGACGCCTGGTCAACCGATCCGTGCGTAGAGGTTAAGTGGGGTGGAGCATCGCATCGCGGGGCCTGGGAGCGCAGCTGCTGCCGGCAGGGGGGGTGACGGTGACTAGTAGTGGTGCGGGGGCGGGTCCAGAGTCCGGCGCAACTAGGGCTGCCCCCAAAGCCGGCAGCGGGGGCTTGCGTCGGGGGGAGGGCGACTCGGACCCTTGGGAGACAGCAGTTGTGGCAAACAACAAAATGGCTCTCTGGTGTCCAGGCCGCCCCGGAATGCTTTTGCACCTTCGGACTGGGCGTTTTCCCGAGAGTTCAGCTAAGATGGGGCACCAACCCAAAAGTCCCTCACCACAGTGCTTACGCCCAATACGGTGTTTCGCACGACCCAGTGAAAAAACGTCTTTAAGGAGGTGAACCGTCTCATCATGCGGGGTATTCCTCTATGGCGGATGGATCGAGATACTCAGCCGGCCCGCCTTCTGTAGGTAGCTTTCCTCCCTCTACAACTCTCCTCTCTCAACATCTCGATCGACTTTTTGTTAAAAGAATCCGGAAGCCTACACGCCCCGGCGGTCGTTTCAGAATTACGATGTCATGGCCTACGATCTTTACCCCCTATATTCCCTCTTGTTTTTCCTTCCACATCCTTTTTGTAATTAAGCACAGCGCGATTCTGATTCTGCCCGAAACCTTTTCCATGAGTTTGTTATGCCACCCTTGCTCCGGACTGTCCCAATCAATATTCTCGTTCCCGTCTGGGTTCACAGTCGGCTTTAATTTGACAAGGCGGACCCCCCATCTTCTCTGCTTGCCCTGCTTGCCACAAATCCAACCTGATCGCTTCCGCCAGTCCCCTTTTGCCTAAAGTCCTCTGTACAATATTGGACAATGAGCGCCCTTGCTTTCCACGATCGGCTAGGGGTCTGCTGTCTGAGCCTGCTGAAAAAAACGCATGTGAGAATGCCCGCTCCACTGTTCATCCCCTCCCCTTTCTCGCCCTCTTCCCGGTTTCCGGAGGTTTGAATCTACCTTTTAACAGTCGCAATGCAGTCCGCATGCTCGATTTTTACACGTGGCTCTCCCCCTTGCACTTCCCATTGGATTCACAATCTTGATTATAGACCTGCTTGCCATTAAACACTCCCTTTCATAATCCTGTCGGGGGAGTATTTTGCAGTGCTTGGTGATCCCACCCCCCCCCTCCTTAACTCTTTAGATATTGCTTGGTCTGGAGATCCGCCTGCATGTGTTTGCAGCTTGTTTAGGGATTCTATTTGGCCCCAAACCTGTAGGTCACCTTACTGCCATAATTTTCCAGCCATATGTCAGTTATTCCCCTCCTGTGGTATGCAAGCTTCCCTGATGTATTGACAGTCTGACTACCTTATGGCTTCTGCCCAATAACAATCCTTGATGCTCCCCACTTGGAGCTGCGCCCTGTTTAAGCCGCTTACTGATATTTCGGGAGTCTCTTCCTCAGCGGTTTGCCTCTTTTGCTTGGCTATTCTCCGCCCCCCAACGAGCAGGATCCGCTTCCCACAAAAATGCTTAGTTGAAATTCCCTTACCAGGCATATGCAGCAATCCGATTGTGCTTTATGATCCCGTATCATCCCCCCCTTGTCGCAATCCCCGGGTTCCCTTAGAAGCCCCATCAAAGTCACTTATACCAATTTAGATCAGGAGGATGCCATTTAATCCACGATCTATAATGCTATTCCCGGGATTGTCCAACTAGTTAATTGATCCTATTCGGTCAGGTGGATGCTATCTTTCATGTTCTAGATTATCGCTTGTTCTTGGGGGTTTGAATCCCGCAATTTCTCTTGATACAATTAGAGATTTTACAATCTATCTTGTAGTTGGCTGTTTCTTCTGATTGCGATAATATATTTCTCCTCCATATTCTCGCTAGATTAAATGGGGATAACAAGCTTCCAATCTTTAACAACACAATGATGCCTAAGGGTGGGTTCCATGAGTCCCCAAGTGATTGAGATCCTCGGCGCACTCAGAGAGATCAACTTTGACACGGGCAAAACTTCATATTCTAGCGGCCTACTCCACAATGTATGAACGGTGGCTGATATCCTCATAATCTTTCTTAACAAAAGATGGCACCTCCTATTAGGGTTATATCCTTTCTCATCAGATTGTCATTGGTAAGAATCATACCTCGATAGCTAGCCCAAAGGAAAAAATTTAATTTGGGGTTAAATCACACATCCACACTCTGTTCAATTGACCCTCTGTCTTTTGCTTATAGAAAGAAGTTATTGTATTCAGTTGTGAGTAGAGTATTCCATGATTGGAGTTAGTGCCATTACCGCTTATCCTTGGACTCCATCTGACTTAATGGAATAAGATCTAATTGATCTTGCAGGAGGAAGTCATTTGTTTCAAATAATTTCTTCCACAGTGAGTTTTTCCACTTTTTTGCGGTACATTCCTTCAATAAGTCCTTGATTGGATGCCCATTACTTTTATAGAATGTCCTTGGGCCATCCCCCACTCTCCATGAGCTTGCCATTAAAACACTGAGCCTCCCAGAAGTTTATGTCATACCATCCCCCACTTCCATGTCCTGCCTTGCTTGCTGAAAGTTCTGCTTTTAACCAAATTGTTCCAAAAAAAATGACCCATAGGGGCGTTGTTCCTTGTAGACAGGAGTACCTCGAATGATGTTTTGCTATTTTTCTGTAATTAAATCTCTACAGGGGGTGTTCTCAGTCAGATTGTCCAGCCCATTTTAAGCAAATGAGGGCCTTATTCATTTCTCAATATCTTTCTACCCAGCCCTCCATAAATTCGGGGTTGCAACCCTTATCCCACGCGACTAAGTGCATTTGAATTTCTCATCTGCCTGCCATAAAATTTTTTGGATCCTTTCAATATGTATCCTAAGAGAAGAGGGGTTTGTTAGCGCGACTGATATAAATTGGCCGATTTTGGCGGTATTGTGATGAGCAGGCCCTACCAGCACTAGATACAGTGGATCCTTTCCAACCAGCCATTTTTTTTTGGATTCTCCACTAAATCCTCCCCCCCTTGCAGAGACTTTCCCGTGCAGAGCGGAAGCACCAGGTACAGTGGCTGGCCGCTCTTATTTTAAGCCAGATTTAGCTATTTTACTTGTCTTCCTAGGAGTGTTGCAGAAGAAGATGTGCTTTGTCCCATTGCCCTTACCCAGCATCAGCTTGTTGAGCCGCAACAAGGCCTTTGTCGCCTTGGCTTCAATGAAAGATTTCAGAGGAAGGCCGAAGGCAGTCGTCTGTCCACTGGCTGATGTGCGCTACTGGCCTGATGGCGGTGGCTTAGAGCCACTTACTCCCTGCCTTCCCCACTTCCCACTTGTTCTCAGGAGGCTGTCAGCTAAGAGAGAATGAATAGTAAGGGGACCATCGGGTCTCCTGCCTCCCCGGGACCCCGTGCTCGTCACCCCCCCCCCCGGCTTCCCTTACCCAACCCACAGAAGTCCCTTTGGCGCGACTACCCGCCTTACGATCTCTCTACCTTTTCTGGCCCCCCGCCTTCCCTTATTTATCTCCTTATATGTCTTTGTGTTGTGGTTCAGTTTTCCTTCATTTCAGGGGTTTGCACATTTTCGTGTGGGCGGTCCCTTGCCTTTGACAGCTCTATATAAAATACCTCCACTTTCCCATTCTTCGTCATCACAGCACGAGAATCGTTCCTCCCATGGCCCTAACTCCCTTTGTCCCGTACCTTCTTTCTCCCTCCCGTTACCGCTGCGATCCTTGACGTTTTGATTTATTTTTTTGGCCCCTTCTCCTTGACACATGACCAATGACCTCGCTTGTTGTTCGCATTGTTTCTCTGAATCTTTCTTGCACATCGCTTGGACCAGCCAGCAACCTCTCCCCTTGCAGGACCCTCTCCTTTCCTCTTCCCTAATTATTCCTCCCCTACGGCAAGCCGTCCACCCTCAGTTCCCCCCCTTCCTCTCTACATTCACAATCGCTTTATCCCTCTCCCTTCTACGCGCACTTTCGCTTTGCGCGCCTTTCCCTTCCCTGGAGCGCTGTACAGCTTTCTCTTTCCATCTCACAAGGCGTCGTGTAACCCTCCCTCCCCTACCCCTACTGACCTCCATGACTACGATAACTCCCCCGGGCTCCGGGCCGCCTCCTGCTTCCGCGCCAGCAAAGTTTCCTCTCCCCGCCCGGCGGCGTCCTTCCGACACCTCTGAGGAGTCGGCGGACTTCTTTATATCATTGGCAAAGGGGAAGCGCCCATTTCCTATCTACATGGCCCCCATTTTAGGACCTTAAATGGTTCCTCTGTGCAAACCTCAGGTGCCGATTAACGAGCGTCTTAGAGTGGCCCTGGAAATTACCCTTTTTAACTTAAATGTTTAACTCCTCGAGCTTGGGTGTGAACTTTTTGAGGGTCCCCCGGTTAGGGGGCTGAGAGAAATGTATTTTAACTCCATTGTAAATAAGGACCTGGGTTATTGTTTAGACCTTGTAACCTTAAATATCTGGGGATTCTTGTTTTGTCTTTTGACCCTTGAACATTACTTCCGGACTCTTTACTATCGGTTAATTTAATTCCTTTATTCAGTTCACAATTAAGGAAATTAAAACCATTTGGGATTATTATAATTATTAATTTGGTAAGGGGTTCTAAGGATTGTTTCACAGGAAAATTTCATGTTAACTTCTCGGCCTTGCTCTGTTTGGACAATCGATGGCTTGAAGTGTTAATGGTCATGGTTTTTACAATAAAATTGATTGCCTAATTTTTCCTATCTGAGACATAGGTTGTTCTTACTCTCGTGGTAGTTTTAGCGGGCTTAAGAAGTCTTTGATCTCAATAATGTGAAGTATTTCCCCATTTTTTGTGACAGTGTGTGATGTAGTTTTCTACATTTCTATTTAGTTATTAATAATAGTTAGTAATAAAATATACGTCTTCTGACAATTTGTGATACCACTTATTAGCAGGGAAGCTTCCCGTGTTACTCAACACCACTAAAGAAAAATGTCATTTCAATTCTCTTTGATGAAGTCCAGTTATTCAGACTGGAATATAATACAATATCTAGGCATTCTTTCCAGTGGGTGCGCCCCCAGACTCATTGGCCCCTGTTCGCATCCCCCCTGACATCTTTTTTAGCTTTAATCTACCCCCTTTGGGTGAGTGTTTATTCACCTCTATGATTCCTACACCGGTCTGGGTAAGCTTTTCCATCTCCTCATCTGTCATGGCTTCCCTTCTCCTCCAATGATGTCTAATCCCTCTTCACCTATTTTTGGTACCATCCTCTAGTTTGTGCGTGGCCAGTGCCCCACCTACCTTCCATTGCACCTCACTCCTTCATTGGGTTCTCTCCCTCCTGCCCTCGTCACCCCCTCTTCTCTGCCCCGCCCCCCTCCACACCTGTTCTCTAGGGTGCGCGTGGACGCTTTTTTCCCTTTAACACCACGCTAGAATCCTACTGTTGGTTTCGAATTATCTAACACATGCTTTCTTTTGATCTTTGCCGCTACTCCTAATCACGACCCCCCGTCCCTGCTCCTTCTATTTCTTACTACAATATCTTATTATGCCCAACATATATTTGTACTACGGTTACCTACTAGTTTTGTTTCTTCAGGTAAACGGCGTCTGAAATTTTCCTTAGTAATCAAATGGATGCTTACCTTGACTATGTTTCGCTGGCCGCGTCTATGAAGATATTTTTTCACTCTTACTAATTCTCGGCATGCTCTGCTGCTTAATATATTCCATGGCTGTCCCTGTTAATATTTCTATGGGATTCTGTTACTTCTCTATTTTCTTGACTTTTTTAACGCGCGAATTCCGAGGGAAGTGTACTGCAGACCAATCATTTTCCCGCGCTACTATCATTTTATTGCCCGATTCGCTCATTTCTTTAGTCATTTGTTTGTTGTTGATCATTTTAAATTCTACTTCATTTTTATTACTTCGAAAGAGCAATTACCTAAAACTCGTGCTCTTTGTTCCGGTGGGCTCACCCACTCTCCACCGGCCCTTACCATTTACTGGCGACCGATTCACTTGTTTAAACTCCCCTAGCCACCCCACTGAGTTTGGTTTATGTATAAGTGTCTGTAGCTACATGCTCATACCGTGTCAAAGGCTGTTGACTTTTCGTTCGTGCCCCCTCACCACCATCGCCGCTATGGTTTCCTCCACACAAATAACTCTCTCCCTAGCTACCCATGTGCAGATAATTGAATGGTTACAAATCCGTTTCCCATCGTACTCATTTGTTGTTTTATGTGTTGTTCTTCTGTGGTCTTCTCATACTTTTAATCCCCTATTTGTTCCCATTTTTTTATCTTTTGTAGTGTTGAATGTAGTGTGCTCCCCATTCCCCCTTCCTATTTCCCTACTACCTGCCACCTCACACATAACCTTTCTAAGAATTAATTCGATTCCCGTACTTCATTGAAAACCCACACCCAAAGCATTGAATTGATTAACAATAGTCCTTTACGCAGGCGGCTTTTTCAAGGTTTGGTGAGCATTTCTTAAATGTATAGCTTATCCAGGCCGTATCTAACCCCCCACCTTCCTTGGCCCTCTCACGGTTCTATCCACAAACATGAACATTCACATCTTGCAAATAGGATAAGATTTAGCTACCTCCCCCCGTGGGATTTCTTTATATACTTGGCGGTTTGTTTTTTGATTATTCCATTATGTCGCCTAGACCTTTTCTTGCCCCGTTTCCCTCTGGACGGTTGGTTAGCTTTCCTTCTATAAATACGTATTCGTTCTTGCCTAATCCGACTCCTACGAGCTCCTATTCTTCTTCTCTCTCCTTCTTTTTTCCTCACAATATGGTATCCGCGCCTTGTTGTTTTTGTCTGAAGAGCGAAAAACAACCCAGACTGTGCATTGGCGAGTGTACCACGCCTTGTGGTGCATGGTGATTTCATAAGTGCCTGTTCTAGTGAGTTGGCTACATCTGTAGGCTCATGAGGTGGATTTTCCCAGTCACTTACTTTTGCAACCATGTTTTACTAAAACCCTGACCTCGACATACACAGCTATGTGGGATTTTGGGGATGCCAGTTCTTTCTTTCTGCTGCCAACAGGTCTTCTACACGTTACATGGCCCCTGGTGGATGTGCTTACCTAGTCCACTTTTCCGTGCCTTCCCAAACCTTTGCAGGGAGGCACGTTTTGCGCGGCACCGTTTTACGCCTCGTCTTTGTGTGGAATCTCACCTGTCACTCTGCTGCTGGAGGCGCAGTTGGTCGCTATTCCAGTGACCATATTTCTTTCTTCTCTCCTCTTTGATGGGATGTGAATCCCTCGTAGACGTTGCCCCTCTTTCCCCGGGCTCGGTACTGCCCTTTCGTCCTGCTATTTAAACAACCCACGTGGGGGAGCTCCTGGCCATCACTTGAAATGTGGCCTGGAGTTGTTTATTTACCAATGGGGAATCCACGACGTTGCGTGGCGCCCATCAAAAATCTCCCTCCTTTCCACTTCCGCCAACCAAAAAAGATGTGTGGAGACATTATACGTAATATGCTCAGCAGAAGACATCAAATCTAAGTGCTTTACAACTTCGGCACTGCAAAAGTAACCCGATCTACATGGGTCAGCACTTCTGCCCCCGTTCATTTGAGGGGGCGGGGGAGACCACGCGATAGTGGGCTTGTAGCTGTAGGATTCTTTCCCCCCCTCCTGGATGAGTTCTTCTTTTCGACCCCTGTGGAGGCGTACAAATATTATTTCTGTAAGCTCTCCCTTTCTGTTTCCGCTGCCGACCTCTCTTGTGTCTCCTCCCAATTCTTGTGGGTCTAGTTTCCCATCTACTCCTGGCCCCTTCAACAAGGGCTATTATATTTTTCGTGAAGATCCTCGAACATAGGCTCGAACCCTCTCTTCAGAGCCCCCACGCGAAGATCAGCGTGAATGCCACGCTGCGCTACTAAACCCCACAACATCAACTTGCAAGCCCCAGAAAACATCCTCCAGCAGCTCCTCAGAGCTGCCGGGGGTTTCCTTTTGCATTGCTCAACAATCTTCACCCCCCCCCCCTCCCCCTCGTCTTCGACGCGCTAGTTCCGCAGCGGACATTCCTTTAATATTCCTTTCCGTCCGCACCACAGCAAATCAGTGCGGGGGAATCCTTAGAGGTCGGGTCTGGTTATGCTGTTCCCTTGAACGACACAGCCGCACCCATCCCCACCCATGCGTCATTTTCTCGTCGCCGTTGAGTATCGCGGCATCACACGCCCTGTCCTTCTCCCTCATGAGTCCCTTTGTCCTCATCTTGCAATAACCACATCTATTTTTCTTCCACTGTCTTCTTTGCGTTGTTCTTTCCGTGCCTCAGTTCCTTCACCAAGCCCCCGTTTTAGCCGGGAAAATAACTCTGAGGCCTCAGTTTAGTTTGCCGGATTAGGGGCATCGTGCCTCGGCTCTGGCCCCACTCCCACACCCTGCTGCCTCTATATAACGTATGACATGACTCGTGCACCGCCTTGCTGTTGTACTGCTCGTATCCGTGATAATGTGGTACCCCCCTGCCAAAGAAACAACGGAGGCTGGGACCAGCTTGGTGTCTGTACCCCTTTATGCACGTCCACAAAAATCAACTAACTCCTCCACTTTAGTCAACGTTGCACAACCCCTATTATGGCGGTCTAGATGAGACCAGTTGAGGTATTTCTTATGTTGTGTGGCTGAGCTACGCTGCAGTGCTCGCACTCGGCACACATTGGAGCACACGTCTGTACCGCTCACTTTGAGCGACCCTCCCTTATCAATTCCTTGAGTTTTTTTTTTTAGAACATTGCATGTATATTTAACAAATAGGGCATTCAAAGAACTTATGCATTATTGGAGCAGACGAGCGCCACAATTCATCACAAGAAGAGACTCAGGATAAAGCCTATATTCAAAGCATCCATGGCCAAAATAATCAGAAGGAGCCCTGAGAAGCCAAATCAAGCCCATCAAAACAACAACAGAAAGATCAAAAGTCAAAGAGGTGGTGTCCCATCTCGCCCAACCCTCCTGAAACTGACCCCTACTCGAGCCCCTCGCTTGCACAAGGGCCTTCACGGTCATCCTCTACAGCCGGGCGTGAGTGCGCTTTTCAACATTCCCATGACGTTCCCCGCTGGAAGGACAGCTACGGGGCCCTATCGTCACCTCCAAGCTAATGGATCTGCTGAGAAGATCAAAAGGATCCCCCTTTGTCCGCAATTTGGACTGTCTCCGCGACTCGTCTCTCTGAAGAGAGTTGGCTGATAACCTGGGGTTGTGGAGGCAGCACATGTATGGTAGAACGGTGCTATTTGATTCTGTAGCTGAAAACCCACTGGTGATCAGGTTTGGATAGCCGATGATAAAGAGTATGTTGCACCGGAATAGGAAGAGTCAACATTCCTCTGGACCATGAAAATGACACTACAAAGGTACTAATGCTTCCTGGATGACTGTAACCTCCCTATCAGTTGAACTCAACTATTGAATCATTTCACATGAAGTATTAATTTCTTGTCCAAAATGGCCATAAATCATGTTTGATCTCACACCAAGGCTAAGATTATTGCTAGCGGATTCTCTAAAAGATAAGTATTTGCTTTAGATAGTTTTCATTCTTCTGAATAGCTTTATCTTCATCAACATTAACAATCTACTACACTCTGGCATTTTAGAGATGGACACTTTTTAGGCAAGTTCATTACATTCAGATGAGCTCAAAAGCAATGGTTTCATTAGGACTACCCAAAATTGAATAATACTTACCTATTTTCCCTTTAGCTGTCTTTGCCAGGAAAAAAACATAGGGATCCCATTTTAAGTGAAGCACCTTCCATGCCAAGAAGCATGTGGAGGTAGTTCATACCGATCTGAATGGCCCACTTTCCTGCTTCATTTTAGGATACAAGTACTTTCCAACTGTTCGTGGATGTCACTCTCTCGCGGATGTGGGTGTTATTCTTGAAGAAGAAAAGTGGCAGGCTCTTCAAACATCTCTAGAATTTCTAATCATCGTGTTGTGAAAGAGATAGACCAACCACTTATTTTTAACTTCACTCAGACGAGAGGAATTTCCACATCAAATAAGTTCTTTGGGGATTCCTGAACCAACAGGTGTTAAGCAGAACCTGACTTCTCCTACACACCTTAGAAAATGCATTTTTGAAGTGACGCAATTCACATAGTGATGGAGAGGGCTTGCTGATTGGTTTAACAACAACCAAATGCTAGAGAACGTATTGGGATGAAGAAAGTAGTACAGAAAACTATAGATCTTCTCAACATGGCTACTGATAAAGATTCTACAAATTTAAATGCAGGAGAGGTATGGAGTAGGTAGAAAGCCATGCTATTTCTCATTTTGTAAGTATTTGGTTGCACAACATACATGCATATCGCAACTCAGAAGAGAAAGAAGGTAGAGCCAAAGACACTCCCGTGTATCCTACTTGGCATACAACACTACTTAGAAGGTATATTTTCTCATGGATCCCGAGACAAAGAAAATATATGAGATTCGCGGATGTGGTTTGTGATGAGTTCGATTGCTTGACTCTATATGACATCAGAAGAACCATTACCAACCACCTCTCACCGACTAGTCTTTTGAATCAAGATGAAAACAGCCCAGAGGAGACTAACTTAAAGAAAAGAAATTGCTTGCCAGGGAGAGCTATTTGTTAAACCTTGGGAAGAATTGGAGAATGTGACTGCCACATACAATTCCACATGAAAATTGACATACTAGTTCTCAAAAGTAGCTAATTTTTTGTCATGAAGTGAAAAAAGGGGTACA